>OY740788.1:69813825-72466040 GCA_963514005.1 Raja brachyura | reverse complement strand
AAACCTTGCTTGCACTAACATCGCAGGCATATTGATGACACAGAAAATAAAGTGCTGGACAATAGGGTTACTATTGAGTAAAACACAAGGTGCTGGAGGGTCTCAGCAGGGCAGACAGCATTGTGGAGGGAATTGATAGACAATGGCTCAGGTTGGGACTCTTCTTCAACTTATTAGTAATGATGTGTATTTCATTGACAACACAAACATAATGGACTGAAGGGTGTGCTTCCATGTGACACGATTCTATAACTTTGAAGTTGCTCACAGTTCTCCGCTCTTTGATTTCTTGTGCCAACATTTGTAATTCTATGCTATTTCAAGAAAGTGGATTGAAATTATCCTCCACTTCTACACTATTTCTGTAATGGAACATCTTCAGCTTTCTATGAGCCTGTAGATTAGTTTGTGTTCAATAGGTCTCAGAGCCAATTCCTATCAAAAGAACAGTCGTCTTTGGCTCTCTTACAGCAGTATACATTACCCCCAATTCAAAAATATTGTTAGCCATTAAGAGCACTTTCATCCTCTCCATGTGCACTATGGATGCTTGACTGCATCCTTCTAGCCTTGTATGCTTGAGATGTCATTATGTGCTGTTTCCGACCTAAACAAATTTGCTGCTGAAAAGGCTTCCTTTCCCTGTGCTCACTTCACCTTTGTGTTTGATTCTGTCCATTGGGATTTACCTCAAAACTACATGTTGCTGTTGCCTTTTTCTGCAAAGTGTTAATACCTCTGGTCTGCTGGCTCACTGTGTTGCTGAAAAAACTCCAACCCCAAGACATTTTATCCTACCCGCCTGTGGAGTTACGACACCTTGCGGGTCAGTGCTATTGACCAGCATTGCTCAGTCGTGCTTTCAAAGATTCTTTCCAATCCGCCGCCCACCCCCCGCCCCCCCCCCCCCCTCCGACGCCACCCGCCCCTCACCCCCCCCACCACCCTCCCCCCCCGTCCCCCCCCCCCCCCCCCCCTCCACCCTCCCACACCCCCCCCCCCCCCCCCCCCCCCGGAGCCAATAGGTGTCTCTGGTTACTTAGTATAACCTGGTTATTTATTGTATTTTTAAGTATTTATTTGTGGTATATTATTGAGAAGGGGGGAAGAGAGAAGGGGGGGGAAGAGAGAAGGGGGGGAAGAGAGAAGGGGGGGAAGAGAGAAGGGGGGAAGAGAGAAGGGGGGGAAGAGAGAAGGGGAAGAGAGAAGGGGGGAGAGAGAAGGGGGAGAGAGAAGGGGGGGAGAAGGAGTGGACACAGTTTTAAGAAGTTTAATAAAGTTAGCGGGCATTTTACGTCCAGCGAATCTTCTAGGTCCTGAAAACCAAAGATCCTACAAGATCTTTGCTGTAAACTCTAATGAGCCAATCAAAATGGCCGGTCAGCGAAGGAGATTGCCTTTGACTGCCTGTAAGTAAATAGCAACCCCCACTGCACTGGCTTTGACCAAACGGCAACCTATTTTTAGTCGAGGCCAGTTTGGGGTTTTTTGAATAATCGCAGGAACATAGAAGAAGCCCCGACTACGCGGAAACCACTTTCCCACCATTAAGGAGAGTGACCAAAACCTCCCGGGAACCTCACGGAAACCTTGGGTGGGGCGCAAGGACTCCATAGGTTTCTGTTCAGGTTTCCTAAGTGGGACAGGGGCACAAGGCAGCAACTCTCCCGCTGCGCCAACCCTGCCAACAGGGTAGGCATCATAGTTGGCGGTGCAGTTGTATGAATCCATTACTTTGCAGAATGAAATCCTTACTTCACAAAACATGGATTTAGTTATTTACATCCAAATATGCCACAGTTTCATGTCATTTTCCGCTATTACTCTGCATTTTGTACAAAATCCATGGTTTAACGTATGAGGTCTTCAGGAGAACGCATTGGTAGTGTTTGTGATAGATAACTTCAGCTTCTACTCACATTGCTTGGGGCTGAGTCATTGCATTACGATCCCTAAAAATAACGATTTAATAAATGTTTATGTACTACCATTCCCTTAAGGCTAGAGATGATGACTGAGTTTTGCTGTGAACTGATTAAATCACAGCTCCATGTTGCCCTCTGCTGGTGCTTATCCAGCATTTAAATATGACTGGGAATATCGAAAAAACCTTTGCACACAAAAAGGAAGAACAAAAAATTGGTGTTCTGGCTCCATCTCCTGGAAGGAAAATGACCTGTTTTTGCTTCATGCTGTCCAAAACAAATTATATTATTTTCTTAAAATGCATTTTAACCTCTTGAAGATTTAATAAGCTGTGACACAAACCCATTTTGGCCATGGTGGTGAACACAGAATTGTGCATCGCAGAAAAGCATATCTAATGCACCATCTGCCTATTTTTTAAAATTAATTTCCATAAAAATCTGAAGCAAAGCTAACAGAAAGGTCTTTGCAAAAGGTCACACTGCAGCAGATATAGTGTCCAATAGGCTATCGGATAGGCCCTTGCTGCAGTGACATTGGGTATATCATTTGCTTCGTTAACTTCACTGTTCCGAAGCAGAGAAGTACTGTTAACACCGTTATAACAGCAACATTTAATTAGTATCCAATTCCAAAATGAACAAGCAAATAAGCAACACACTTAGAGAGCTATACGGAATATTTTTCCATATATGTATATAATTTTTTTTTAAATTCTCCTTGGAGACTCGGACTAAGAATAATAACTAATAAAAAGGTATGGTTATATTTATTTTCCATTAAAAGGAGTACAAACCAAAACTATGCACAATTCCTCCGTTTGTCTGCTTTTTCCATAATTTGCTTTTGTTTAATGTCTGATCGGTAACATCTCCCCTCACGCAACTCTTTTTCTGTTCACACATCTATCAAATACTTTTGGCTTCCTTTTATGTTTGCTGTCAGAATTTTCTTGTGCTTTTATCTTGCCTCTTTCCTTTCCCTCCTCCTCTACAATTTTGGTAAGCAATGTTGTTATCACTTCTGACATTTGCTCTTTTTAGTCGTACTATTTTTTCCCCCTCGAACGTTTTGGTCATCTATAGAGCTCATTCTTTGATTTCCCTATTCTTCTACCTCATGGGAAAGAATGAGCTCGAGAGATGACCAAAACGTTAGAGGAAAAAATAGTACAGCTAAAAAGAGCAAATGAGAGAAGTGATAATATCATTGCTTACTGAAATTGTAGAGGTACAGTGAAAAGCTTTGTTTTGCATGCTATGCAAAGAGATCAGATATACCATACAAAAATGCAATCAAGTCAAATTCAAGTCCAATAGATAAAACAAAGGGGAGGATACAGACTGCAGAATATAGTTATCAGCATTGTAGTGCATCAGTTCCAAAGACAAAGTTCACTGTCCTCAATGGGGAATGTGGGAAAGCATCTAGATGTGGCTGAAACATCTCCACTTTGAAGGCATCCCATTTTTCAATAGCAATTTTGTCTGCCAAGGTTCTTTTAGTTGTGAAAAAATAAAGGTATTGGTTGCTGCAGTACTTTTTTCTTCATTGTACTGGAGTGCTGATATTGGCATTGGTGCCGATCCTTACTCAATAATAAGCAGGCCAAAGGCCACCTTATCAGTTGGCAGCCCCGTGGCGTGCATCAATCAAATGGTTTCTTTGAATCCAGACATGGGGGGAGTAAAATTGGGCAGTAAAGGGAAATGTATAACTTCAAAGGGAAAGAAAATCAGCCAATTTTGCGCTGCTGTCCAAGACCAATTTGATTCCAATAGGTGTTCAGCAAGCAGCCTTTCCAAGATGACAAGATGAATTGCTCTTTCGGGCAGGAGATATAAATATATTATGACATTTACAAGGGTATACTTTAAACTAAAACTACTATCCTAAGGCAGCTTCAAATAGTGACAGATTTAATTAAATTCCAGCAAAGGAGAATTTTTCTCAGCTTCTCAAACAAATTGCTGATTGCTCAGCGATAGCTCTCGCATAGAGTGTGCATTGCTCCAGATCCAACAGTGAAACAAACATAATCCTTTCTGACGTGCCTGGCTTTTAGCATTATCAGAAGGGTAAATTGTTACTTATTTTCTCCCTCAGGATCTGGCTTATTAAAAATGTAATTTATTTGCATAATTGAAACATGATTGGGGAAGGGGGCGGGGGAGGGGGGGGGGGGGGGGGGGGATGAGAGAATTCCACATGTAGTGCTAACACCGTAAAGAATAATGCATGTAGACAAGAAATAATTATGCATTCGTTCTTCATCCATTGTCAGTTTCTGCCAACCTGTCTCTCATCAAAGGTAGACACAAAATGCTGGAGTAACTCAGCGGGTGAGGCAGCACCTATGGAGAGAAGGAATGGGTGACGTTTCAAGTCGAGACCCTTCTTCAGGTATATTTTAATTATATATTCATCAAATATTTTTTTTTTTCTAAAAAATGTCAATGATTGATTCTATTTCCTCATGAGAGATTGTTAATTTTGAATTCCCATTGTAGTCTACAGCCAGACTTGTCAAAGATTTCAAAATCAATTCTTTACCATCTTTGATGTTGAAGCAACTGAACAAGAAAAAACAAGATTCTGACTGTTCTGTGTTTTGTAATAATAAAAGTCAAGTCACCGGATTCACTTTAGCACCTCTTGTGTCGCGTTGCTCTTCAAACAGCTTTTTTTTTTCTGAAGGTGGTTGTGTGGTGCAGATGCCCCTCATAGTAGCAATGTGGAGAAAATTGCAGATTTACAATCATGGAGTCAAAGAGATACAGCAGAGAAACAACCCCTTTTGTGCACTGTTCATGCCAACCTACTATGACTCGAATGGAATTAATAATTAATTAATTAATTAATTGATTGACTAATACGCTATTGGCACAGTGAAATTCTTTGCTTGCTTACCCAAGGTATGCAAATAGTCGCCATTGTTCTCCCCCTCGCTCACAGCGGTCCCCCCCACACCGGGTCCTCCTTTGTTCCTTCCCTCAGCAGCAGCCTCCACTCTCCACATAGTCTGTCCTGGTCCGTTGGTCGGCCCCCCTAACCCATATTATTTTTTCTGTATTTCCATCAATACCATGCCCCCCCCCCGTCCACCCGACACAAATTTCACTGCCCATTTGCACCCAAGGGGCAATACCAGTCGATTAGCTTAACAACCTGCACCATTTGGGCTGTGGAAGAAAACCCCATAGAGAGAACATGCAAATTCCACACAGATTGCACCCAAGATTAAGATTCACCCATATTGCTAGAGCTGGGAGGCAATGGCACTTCTAGCTGCCCCACTGTATCGCATCCCCACCCCCATCGGCCCCAGTACTCAGAGAAGGTCATGCCTTAAGGGCCTGTCCCACCAGCATGCAACTCTATGCAATTAGCGCGATCTAACGTGGTCGCTTGAGCCGTCCGGCATCGCTGGGGCCGGTCCCACTTCGATCGCCGGAGCCGTGCGGAATTGTGCGGAGTTCGTCCCGACACCGCGCGGGGCTCCGAAAAACTGACTATGTCCAAAATTTCCGCGCGGCAACGGCTTGTCGGCTCGCAGTCGCCTCGACATTTACACACCGCCCCGACATCATGCCTCCATGAACCTATTTGTAAGTGCCTCCGTGACCCTCTATGTGTGTGGCTCCATGGCCCTGTGTGTGTGTGTGCCTTGGTACCCCTCTCTGTGTGCCCCTCTCTGTCCTGGCGAACTTACCTTAGACTTCGCTCCAAGTTCGCCTCACTTTGCGCCGCGTTGCGCCACTCACCCGACCTCCGCGCGGCCCCTACTGCCGGCTTGGTTGCACTTGCCGCATGCAGGCGCATGCTGGTGGGAACGGCCCTGTACAGGGGATCACCCGACCTCCGCGCGGCCCCCGCTTCTAGTTTGATCGCGTTCATCGCATAGAGTTGCATGCTGGTGGGACAGGCCCTTTAGTGTTCCCAGGTATGTTTAATTTAATTTAGTTTAGTTTAATTTAATTGAGTTTAGTTTAGAGACTGAGTCCGTGCCAACTAGCAATCCCCGCACACTAACACTATCCTACGCACACTAGGGACAATTTACAATTTTACCAAGCCAATTAACCTACAAACCCGTACGTCCTTGGAGTGTGTAAGAAAACTGAGAGCCCAGAGAAAACTCATGCATGTCACGGGGAGAACATACAAACTCTGTACAGATAGCACCCATACTCAGGATCGAACCTGGGTCTCTGGCACGAAGACCGAAGCCAGAAGCTCTACTGCTGCGCCACGCTGCCACCGATGGTTCATTTGGAAATTCCATGTAGTAATACATTAATACTGCTTCTCATTGGGTTAATTGACACAAAGGCGTATTGTTATGCAAATTCATTGCTGATGCTGTTCCATGCATCTGTTGCCCTTGTCTACCTTGGTAGTAGATGTCATACCTGTTAAAGATGTTTTCTTTGTAGTTACTATGAGTAACTACAGTGCATTTTGTACATGGCAGACATTACCAGCTTTGGCACACTGTGGCTGCAATGAATCTGGGCTGGTGGATGGGGTGCCATTCAATCTGATCTGGACGGTGGCAACTATTTCCAGTGTTCTTGGAGCAACACTCATTCAAGTAAGATTTAAATATTTCATCACATACCCAACGTGCCTTGCAGATGGTGGAAACATTGTAGTGGTGTGATACATCACAGGGTATCCAGCCTCTGACCTACTCTTGTGAACTGTTTTCATTTGGGAGATTTAACTAAGGATGTGGTTAACGATGGTCCATAAAATGCGGTGGTTGGGGAGTGGGAGGTGGTAATTTCATTAAATATTAAGGGTGGATAACTCACTTGGAGAGTTCATTGCTTGCATGAAATAAACTGTATCATTCACTATGTTTACAGCTACAAAAGTGCAATTTACTTGCAATCCATTGTTCTTCAATTAAGCATCATTTACTGTTGTTACGCTTTATGTTGACTATTTTGTGCACAAATCAAGTATCAGCTGGAGGGACTTAGACCACAATCAATGCTTGGACCAAATTGCAGAGTTATAGCATTATACAGCAAGGAAACAGACTTTTCAACCTAACTCATCCATGCCAGTCAAGTTGCTTGTCTGCGCTAGAGCCATAGAATCAATAGACAATAGACAATAGACAATAGGTGCAGGAGTAGGCCATTTGGCCCTTCGAGCCAGCACCGCCATTCAATGTGATCATGGCTGATCATCCCCAATCAGTACCCCGTTCCTGCCTTCTCCCCATATCCCGTGACTGCTATTTTTAAGAGTCCTATCTAGCTATCTCTTGAAAGCATCTAGAGAACCTACCTCCACCGCCCTCTGAGGCAGAGAATTCCACAGACTCACCACTCTCTGTGAGAAAAAGTGTTTTCCCGTCTCTGTTCTAAATGGCTTACTCCTTATTCTTAAACTGTGGCCCCTGGTTCTGGACTCCCCCAACATCGGGAACATGTTTCCTGCCTCTAGCGTGTCGAAGCCCTTAACAATCTTATATGTTTCAATGAGGTATCCTCTCATCCTTCTAAACTCCAGAGTGTACAAGCCCAGCTGCTCCATTCTCTCAGCATATGACAGTCCCGCCAACCCGGGAATTAACCTTGTAAACCTACGCTGCACTCCCTCAATAGCAAGAATGTCCTTCCTCAAATTAGGGGACCAAAACTGCACACAATACTCCAGGTGTGGTCTCACTAGGGCTCTGTACAACTGCAGAAGGACCTCTTTGCTCCTATATTTGATTCCTCGTGTTATAAAAGCCAACATGCCATTCACTTTTTTCACTGCCTGCTGTACCTGCATGCTTACTTTCATAGACTGATGAACAAGGACTCCCAGATCCCATTGTACTTCCCCTTTTCCCAACTTGACACCATTTAGATAGTAATCTGCCTTCCTGTTTTTGCTACCAAAGTGGATAACCTCACATTTCTCCACATTAAATGTCATCTGCCATGCATCCGCCTACTCCTCCGACCTGTCCAAGTCACCCTGCATTTTCATAGTGACAGATTCATGTACAGTCCCATCAGAGCCTATGGCCAACAACATCTTTCAAACTTACACCATTGAAAAAATACTCTGTCCTATTTTTTCCGAGCAAAGCAGATGACATCTCACAACTCCACGTTACATTCTATCAGCCACGTCCATAGCAATTCACCTGGTCTGTTTATATACTCATGAAATCTCTCTGCATCCACTTCACAGCCACCAGATTTGTATTATCAGCAGACAGATAGGCAGTAATTAACATTAATTAAATTAAATGAGATTCCGGGTGCTCTGGTTTCCTCCCCCATTCCAAAGACATACAGGTTGATAGGTTCATTGCCTTTGGAAAAAATTGTAAAATTGTCCCTTGTGTGAAGGATATGGGGCGATCGCTAGTCGCCACGGACTCAGTGGGCTGATGGGCCCGTTTCCGCGCTGCATCTCTAAAAGTCTAAACAGTTAAAAAAGGATATAGTTCATTTGATCCCCTCACCCTTAATCACTGAAATAGATTATGAACATGTGGGACTACTGCAACAATGCTTGCTGAAACCCCATGGACATAGTTTCCCAATTTAAAAACGACTATTCCTACTCTCTGTTTTGAGGATCAGAGCATTCCTGGAAGTCCAATATTTATTGCTCACCCATAATTGCTCTGGAGAAGGTGTAGTGATCGGCCTTCTTAAATCACTGTAGTCCTTCTGGTAAAGGTGCACCAAAGTGCTTTTATTTTGGGAGTTCTTGTTTTTAGATGCAACAAAGATGAACGATCAACAATGTATTTCCAAGTCAGGGTGCCGTTCAGTCTGGAGAGCAGCTTGCATGCACTAGCTGACTTATAGAATCCAAATTTTACTGATTTTAGTTAAGTGCACAATGGTAGCTAGGAACCTGCTTTGATAGAAGCAATTTCCTCCATGTCAGTAACAAACCATCCCCTATTTTAATCAGTTATTTCTATAAATCCAGTGAGATCCCCTACCTTTAAGATAAACAGCTGGGAAAAGAAGGGAGAGTTTTGTAGTTACCTAAAACTGGAGAATAGTAAGATTGAACGAGAACTTACCAAGTTTGAAGGTTGATCTTTATTTCATGAGGAGTTGCGGTGAGGGATTTCGTGAAGAGCCCGCCGGCACGCATGCGCGACATTCTTCAAAGCAGCGGTGTGGAATCACAGAAACAACAACAGAAATGACTTGGCATAGTAAGATTTAAAGAGACTCTGATTACCAGCTGAAGATGATCGAGGGTTGGGAGCGGAGGGCACGAAATCCCTCACCGCAACTCCTCATGAAATAAAGATCAACCTTCAAACTTGGTAAGTTCTCGTTCAATCTTACTATTTCATTTCGGAGTCACGTGAGTGACTTCGTGAAGACTTCAAAGCTTCTGTGATTACACGCCCTGGACAACGTCCATGCGGACACACCACTAGCAAGGATGGATTGGAGTAAACAAGTTGACGAAACGAGGTTATACTGAAACAAAAAGAAGATTTGTTAATAACACAACAAATAACACCCTTTTAATCAGGGACATCCCCACGTTCACACCCGGCGTTCAGCACGGCCTCTGCGAACTGAAGGGGAGCAGCAACAGGCTTATTATAGAATCGCTGGAACACAGCTTCATTCGCCCATCCTGCTGTGGCGAGGATATGGTCCATGGGTACCTCCATGACTCTCGCCGCCGACGTAGATGCAGCCCTGGTGGAGTGGGATGTAAACACATTAGTGTCAATACCTGCCTTATTCAGGACGATCCGGAGCCACCTGGATATCGTCTGGACTGTCACTCGATGGTGAGGTCTTTTGTGAGTGACAAGCAGGTACAACTCCATTCCTCTGATGCTCCTCGTCACCTTGATGTAGTAACGGATGTGAGTGGCTAAACATAGCCGAGCATCTGCAGGGTATGCCGGGAACTTCAGCTGCAGCCCTGTGCACCCAGGTCTATGCTGCTTAAGTAGCTCATCGATAAAAAGGACTACTTCTCCCGGGGTCGACGTCATCCTGTCAATACGTAGTTTGTGGAGCGTCTGAACCCGCTGTGCTGAAGTCAGCGCTAGTAACATCACCAATTTCATAGTGGGTTGGTCCAGCTGTAACCCTTCCATGGGTGACCACGACCTGAGCAGGGTAAGTACATCCCTGACATCCCAGGTGATGTTGTAGCGTGGTGTAGGCGGATTCAGATTGAATATTTCCCGCATAAGCCTGGACACTAGCCTGTTCGATCCTACCTCGATGTTGAGGTAGAATGATAGCGCACTCCTGGCGCTGTTGATGGCAGTATAACTCAAGTGCTCATCATGGTGCAACCCCGCGAGGAATTCCAGGACGTCGGCTATGGAGACATCATCACAGGTGATGTGAGAGCGACTGCAGTAGGCTTCACACTTGGTGATGTGGGAGAGATATCTCCGCCTGGTTGACTCTTGACATGATGCTCCAATGGTGTTCATGGTCCGGGTGGTAAGGCCATACTGCATCCATGGCCTGGTCAGAACCTGCAAGCCAGTAATTTTAGATAGGCATGGCAGGGGTGTAACTCCCCTGAGACAGGGTGAGAAAACCAAATGTGGGCAACCCTCTAGAGGGACCCAAGGTTGACTAATCATGTCAGAGACCACCGGATACCAAGGCTGTGTGGGCCAGTCGGGTATGACAAGAATGCCTCTGGCAGAATCCATCCTGATTTTTTGTAATACCCGACTGATGAGGCAAAACGGGGGGAATGCATAGAAAAACCACTTCCCCCAGTCTAGCGAGAATGCATCAATCGCTAATGCCCCAGGGTCTGGTTCCCATGAAACATATGTCGGTACCTGATGGTTCAACCGGGACGCAAAAAGGTCGATATCCGGCTGGCCAAATTTGGCTGTAATTTGGGCAAATATTGGAGGATGCAGCATCCACTCAAACTATCATTGAATTTGCGTGACCTGGTGTCTGCCACAGTATTAAGCCTACCTGGCAAATAGGTAGCTGAAATCCAAATATCTCGATCAATACACCAGCACCAAATAGTATTAGCCAATTTGTCACAAGAGACTGACCTGGTACCGCCCATATGGTTTAAATATGCCACCGCTGTAGTGTTGTCTATTTGGAGACGGACATGAGTACCACTAAGATTAGCACAATATGCCCGCAGTCGGTGAAATGCTGCAAGCAGCTTCAAATAGTTAATCCCTTGTATTAGCAAGATGCTAGCTTCAAGGGGATCCCACCTGCCTCCACAACTAGAAGAGCTGTCCGCAGCTCCCCAAGCTTGCGTCAGTTTTGCAAATATACCACCGGATTGGGCACAACAATGGGTTTGAATGCCTTGCCAATATTGGACACCCACCATTGTAGCTCAACCTTAGCATCGGAAGGCAGCCCCATAGGTCTGTCAAAATGACCAGCGTTCTTTTTTTTTTTTTTTTTTCTTTAACGCAGCAATCGTGGCCCTTCGCAGATTTTGATAATGCAAAGGTCCAAACCGGGCTGCCGGAAATAAAGCTACGATTTTCCCAATCATCTTAGCTGTAGGCCGAATAGATGGTATACTGGCGGATGCGAGATCCTGACATGCAAGGGAAACATCCTCCACCTTGTGAAATGGAATGTTGGCCCTCATTAGAATAGAGTCCACCGTGAAACCCAAATAATCCATAACCTGGGATGGGTGAAACTTCGATTTTTCTGGATGGACTATAAACCCCAGCTGCTGAAATATAGTAACAGTTGCTGAAACAGCGCTTCCAGAGTGTTGCCAATAAGCAGAATATCATCTAAATAAGCCATTACAATATGATGTTGTATACGTAATTTGGCCATAATAGGTTTGAGTAATTTAGTAAAGCCTAGGGCGGTAGTAAGCCCATTTGGTAAGGCCCGATATTGCCAGAGCTGATCCATCCAGACAAATTTCAAAAATTTCCGGTGATGTTTCCGGATGGACACTGAATAGCATGCATCTTTCAAATCAATACATGCCATAAAGCAACCATGCGAAAGCAGTGATTTGGCTGTCTCAAAAGGTGTCCATTTTAAAATGTGTATATGTTACAAAAGGTATTCAACTGGTCAAGTCAATAATCACCCGACAACCTCCATCCTTTTTTGGCCTAGTAAAAATATGGGAGACGAATTCAATGGGCTCGTGAATAGTTTTCTCTATCACGCCTTTTGTTCCGACGAAAATTTTCAGCCGTGCCTGCTGCCTGCTCAACGGCAGACAGCGTAAACTTCCGTTGAGGCATATGCTGGGATGGAGGACCCCGAATATCCTTCCCTCTTGGAGAAGTCTTCCCCGAATTTTGTTGATTCTGCTGCAGGAGGGGCTCCAATATCCGCTCCATCCTGGCCAATACGCCCCTTGAGCTAAAACTCGGGCGGCCGAAGTCCTCATGTTCTGCTGAACTGCTGGGGCTTCGTCCATCGGCCCACACCTCATCGAGGTGACCCTGGTGCCGGAAAGTTGTCGCCGGTAGCCGCTGCAGCGAAGCTGAGCGATTCCCGCGCGGGAGGTACTCTCAAACGCCTCCTCGGCGGAGCTTGGTCTCGCTGCCTCGGAGGGCAAATGCGATGGGAAGTCGGCACCTGACTTAGCATGGAGATCCGACGCCCGCGCGGGCTTGCCGGCTGCCCATATCATGGACCTAGCCGACGCATAGTCTCGTCCTCCCATGCATGGGGGACTCGGCGACCGTGGCGTATGGGCTCGTTGAAGGGAGGAGCAGTTCGCTGGGCTTAGTGTCTGCTGACGGTTCTCAACTTCTGCTGACGGCGGTTAACCTCCCTGTGCCTACTGGAGCTGGATGGCTCCTCTCCAGTAGCCGCGTCATGCGGCCATACGCCCTTCACCCTGAACACTGGGGTGGTCGGAGACCTCCGGCTCAGAAAGATTGCCGGGGCTCCTTTCATCGGCCCGCACCTCTGAGAAGTGATCTCGGTGCCGGAAGTTGTCGCTATCGGCCGCCGCAGCGAACCGCGCGATTCCCGCGCGGGAAAGGTGTTCAACCGTCTCCGTTGAACGGGAGCGGAAGCCGTTGCCACAAAGGGCCCTGACGGCTTGGGGTCGACTCCAGCAGAAGCATGGAGCGACGCCCGCGCGGGCTTGCCGGCTGTCCACATCGTGGACCTTGCCGACGCACGGTCTCGTCCCCCCCATCGACAGGGGACTCGGCGACCGAGGCGGGACCGTACCCAAGCCCCCCGTCCCTGCGGCGGGGTTTGGGAGTTGGATAGCAGATCTCACAGACCCAGGTCCCGCCGTTGCACCAGACCGCACCATGGCGGCTGGTGGAGCCTTGGCCCGAACCGGGTTTAGGCTTACGGGCTCCTCCCCTGCCCTTCAACGAAGGGCTAGCGGAGGGGGGTCGGGCCGCAGCACGACCCCTTCCCCGTGGTCGCCAATGGCGAACTTGTGGCAGGGTCCCCCCTTTCGAGAGGCACCCCGTTCTCGGCTCCTGGAATCAGCATTGGAGCTGCTGCTCCTCGAATCAGCACAGGAGCTCCTGCTCCTTGAATCAGCACTGGAGCTCCTGCTCCTGGAACCAGCACTGGATCTCCTGCTCCTTGAATCAGCACTGGAGCTCCTGCTCCTTGAATCAGCACTGGAGCTCCTGCTCCTGGAACCAGCACTGGATCTCCTGCTCCTTGAATCAGCACTGGAGCTCCTGCTCCTCGAATCAGCACTGGAGCTCCTGCTCCTTAATCCAGCACTGGAGCTCCTGCTCCTGGACCAGCACTGGAGCTCCTGCTCCTCAAATCAACACTGGAGCACCTGCTCCTTGAATCGGCACTGGAGCTCCTGCATAGCGGCGGGTCGGGCCCGGTAACAACAGGGCTCCCCGACATCCACGTCTATTTCCCCACGTACCTGCAGGGAGAGAACATAATATACACCCGCCACAACAAAACACCAACTCACACTGGAGCTCCGGTGTATCGGCGGGTCGGGCCCTGTGCCAACAGGGCTCCCCGACTACCACGCCTGTTTCCCGGCCCGACTCGCAGGTGAGCCGCTGAAAAAGGCTCCGGGACAAGTGGCGGCGACTCCAAATCCACGTTCCTGTAGGGAGAGAACACACTGCTCCCCCCCCCCCAACAGGAAACACCAACTCTAGGGGGCTTAGCCTTACCTGAGTCGGCCCTCTGAAGGGCTGGTCAGGAGCCGCGCTCCCGACCAGCCGTCGACAGCAATGCGATGCGACGATATGTCGCGCATGCGTGCCGGCGGGCTCTTCACGAAGTCACTCACGTGACTCCGAAATGAAATTCAAAGTTCATACCGTTAGGTTGTAAGTCACCCAAGTGGAATATGAGGTGTTCTTCCACCAATTTGCATTTGGCCTCGCTCTAGCAATGGAGGAGGCCCAGGGCAGACACGACACTGTGGATATGGGGAGACAGGGAGTTAAAATGGTTAACGACTGGGAGATCCAGTAGGCCTTGGTGGATAACTATTTGGTGAAATGGTCGCTGAGTCCACATTCCATCTTACCTTGTAAAGGAGGCCACATCACGAACACCGAATGCAGTAGATTATGTTAGAGGAGGTACATGTCAACCTCCGTCTCACCTGGAAAGATTGCTGGGGTTCCTGGTTAAAGAAGATATACGGACAGGTGTTACATCTCCTGTAGTTGCAAGGGTTAGTATCTGGGGGAGAGGTGATTTGGTTGGGAAAGGATGAGTAAATCAAAGAGTTATAGAGGGGGTGATCTCTGCAGAAGGCAGAAAGGGGTGGAGATAGGAAGATGTGACGGGGGGTGGGATCATGGTGGAGATGAAGGAAATGTCAGAGGATGATATGTTGGTTGCAGAGGCTAGTGGGGTGAAAAGCGAGGACCAGGGGAACTCTATCCTTGTTCTATCTGGGAGGAAGGGGAGGGAGAGTAGAACTACGGGAAACACAGTTTTAGGATCCATCTATCCAATCATTTTATTCATCAGATCTAATAATGTTATTAAGCTCTAATCATAGTAGCAGTGAATTAGTTCAATTTGTAGAGATAAGCTATTTCCATTTGTTACTGTTAACAGCAAATCCATTACTGTAAAAACTGTAATAGACCCATCAAGTTATCATCAATGCCAATTGAATGGCCTTTCATTGAAATGTCTAATGGCAATCCTGACTAGCCTTTTTGAGCAGCATTGTAAATAATAAAACATTAATGCCATTAGCAGAAAACATCCCATTTTGCAAAGCCACGAGTTAATACATTTGACAAACATAATTCTATCGGTTAATTTGTAAGAATGTCTTAATGTGAATGTCTCCTTAGACTGCTTGAAGACATCACTGGTGCCGTTGCCGTTGCTGTTGCCTGGTTGAAAGTGATATCAGGAAAGGGGTAATAGATGGCACTAAGAATGTTAGATTATTATGGGCAGCAATGAGCACGTTCACATCACCGTTGGTTGCAAATTCTCAGATTTCTTTGCCTTGAACCCTGTAATATGAGAGGGAATCTGGCTCTGACCTTCCTTCCATCGAGGGGATTTATCGCAGTCGCTGCCTCAAAAAGGCTGGCAGCATCATCAAGGACCCACACCACCCTGGCCACACACTCATCTCCCTGCTACCTTCGGGTAAAAGGTACAGGGGCCTGAAGACTGCAACAACCCGGTTTAGGAATAGCTACTTCCCCACAGCCATCAGGCTATTAAACTTAGCTCGGAACTCTGAACATTAATATCCCTCCATCTGTTATTTGCACTTTATTAATATATTAATTCATGGGTGTATTTACGTATAGAATTGTAGTCAATGCCTTCTATGTTCTGTTGTGCTATGCAAAGAAAGATTTTCATTGTCCTGTCAGGGACACATGACAATAAACTCTTTTGACTTTGACTTTGAATAAAAATCTGTTGCTGGGTAATACTATGATAGAGCCGGGTTTGTTTTAATAAGATCAGATTCAAAGTGCATATGGGTACGAAGTGTGGTTCGGCTTGGAGTCAGCTAAATATAGATTCAAAAGAGTCATTCCTTTCTAATCATCAGTTCATAGATTTATGCTCATCATATGGCCAGCTACCAAGTACAGAGATTGTGCAAGGCTGCTATGGACATTAGTGGCCTCTCCTGCCTTTGTTTAGATAATGACATGATGCACAGATCAAATAGACAAAAAGTTAATGAGATGCTAATGGAAAACTAAAAACCAAGAAAAACATTTAGGACAACTGAAGGAAAAAAAATTGCAGCAGCTAAAATAAAGTTTATTCTGAATCTAGCCAAGATTATTCCAACTCATTCTTAGCCATCAGAGGTTAAGAGTCAAGAATGTTTAATTGTCATATTCACTGAGGAGAGGCACAGTGGAATTCTAACTTGTTGTAGCTTTTTCAAGAATGCAACAGCATAACAAATAAAAATACAGTAAATAATAATACAATAAATTATCAGTCATACTAAATAACAATAAAAACATAGAAACATAGACATTAGGTGCAGGAGTAGGCCATTCGGCCCTTCGAGCCTGCACCGCCATTCAATATGATCATGGCTGATCATCCAACTCAGTATCCCGTACCTGCCTTCTCTCCATACCCTCTGATCCCCTTAGCCACAAGGGCCACATCTAACTCCCTCTTACATATAGCCAATGAACTGGCCTCAACTACCCTCTATGGCAGAGAGTTCCAGAGACTCACCACTCTCTGTGTGAAAAAAGTCTTTCTCATCGCGGTCTTAAAGGATTTCCCCCTTATCGTTAAGCTGTGACCCCTTGTCCTGGACTTCCCCAACATCGGGAACAATCTTCCTGCATCTAGCCTGTCCAACCCCTTAAGAATTTTGTATGTTTCTATAAGATCCCCTCTCAATCTCCTACATTATACTGCATGTGCCAAACATTTGCCCACTCACCCAGCCTATACAAGTCACCTAGCAGTCTTGTAGCATCCTCCTCACAGCTAACACTGCCCCCCAGCTTAGTGTCATCCGCAAACTTGGAGATATTGCCTTCAATTCCCTCATCCAGATCGTTAATATATATTGTAAATAGCTGTGGTCCCAGCACTGAGCCTTGCGGTACCCCACTAGTCACTGCCTGCCATTGTGAAAAGGACCCGTTTACTCCTACTCTTTGCAATACCATAAACGTGCAAGACAAAGTAGTAGTGCAACCTTTAAAAAGTCCATAGTACATTGGTAGAATTAGTTGTAGGTAGCTGGGTTGTGGTTAGAAGTATGCAGTGTGATTCAATAGCAGTACCACCAGTGTGGTTGATGGGAAGCTTTTCCTGATGCTGGAGGTAATGGTTCACAAGCACCTGTACCTTCTTCCTGATGGAAGCAGCAAGATGAGAGCATGGTGATGGTGATAGGTTTCCTGATATCAGTTGCCATCTTGAGGCAGCACTTCCTGTAGATCTCTTCAATGGGGAGGGTCAATGCACATGATGGACCAGGCAATGTTCACACATTCTGCAGCCTCCTTCGTTCTTGGGTGTTCGAGTTACCAAACTAGGCTGTGATGCAACCGGTCAGTATGCTCTCTACCAAACACCTACACAAGTGCAGAGGTGACATAGGTTTTCCGATATTCAATTCAGAATGAAAGACCCACTTGCTAGGAACTGTAGAACGACTTCACAATCAACACGTCCACCCCAATGCCTCCCCCACAAGCCCAGCTCTATAATGTACATTGTTTACCATAGTTGATAATGACAACCCTACCCTTCCCTCTCAAAAGCATTATAGGATTCACCTTAATCTCACTTTCCACATCACATTCCACATTCAGCAGTTACCTTGATTGAGCAAGGCGCTGAAGGATATGGAATTAAAGCAGGCAAGTAGAATTAATAAAGAGAGGCACAATGGTCAAAAAGCCTGTTGTAATATGTAGGAAGGAACTGCAGATGCAGGTTTAAACCAAGGATAAACACAAAAACCTGGAGTAACTCAGCGGGTCAAACAGCATCTCTGGAGAAAAGGAATAAGTGATGTTTCAGGTCAAGACCCTTCTTCAGATGTAATGTGCAAATCTATAACTCTATGTCTATCTCCACTTCTGACATAATCAGGGGAAGATCAATAATGAAGCAGTGGGTGATGGTGATGCCAGGACACAGACAAACTCTTGTTCTGTGGTCGGGTTGATTGACTGAGATGCTGCATTGGTCAAACCAATGCAGGACCTACACAGTGAATGACAGGGCTCTCAGGAATGTTGTAGAGCAGAGGGATCTAGGACTGTAGGTACATACTTCCTTGAACGTGGCAACACAGGTAGATAGAGTAGTCAAGAAAGCTTTCAACATATTGTCCTTCGTCAGTCAGAGTGATGAGGAAAGACATTTGGAGGTGATGTTGCAGTTGTGCAAGAGGTTGGTGAGGCCACATTTAGAGTATTGTGTTCAGTTTTGGTCACCCTATTATAGGAATCATGTTGTTAAGCTGGAAAGAGTGCAGAGACGATTTACGAGGATGTTGCCAACACTCAAGGGCCTGAGCTACAGGGAGAGTTTGAGCAGGCTAGGACTTTATTCCTTGGAGCACAGGAGGATGAGGGGTGAACTTATAGAAATGTATAAGATCATGAGAAGAATAGCTCAGGTAAATGCGCAGAACCTTTATCCAGAGTTGGGGAATCAAGAACCAGAGGACATAGGTTTAAGGTGAAGGGGTAAAATCTAATAGAAACCTGATGGGCAACTTGTTTACATAAAGGGTGATAGGTATGTTGAATGAGCTGCCAGAGGAGGTAGTTGAGGCAGGTACTATCACAGAGCTTAAAAAACATTTGGACAGGTACATGGATTGGATAGGCTTTGAGGAATATGGGCCAAATACAGGCAGGTGATAGTGTAGATAGGTCATATTGGTTAGCGTGGATAAGTTGGGCCAATGGGCAGGTTTCCATGCTGTCTAACTCAATGACTAACCACAACCATCATCGTTTGACAAAAAATTGTGACTCCAATCATGAGAATGATTAACCCTAGATCGCCATTGACTTCAGTCTTACCAGAGCTCCTTGTTGCCACAGGGTTAATTGTTGCATTGATGTCAAAGGCTTTCACTCTCACTCACATCGGTAGTGTTATTACACTTGTGGTCCTGGGTTGCTTCTCAAAGGTATGACTGGTTTAACTTCCAGCAAAGCCTTCACATAGAATCAAAGAAAATAGGTGCAGGAGTAGGCCATTCGGCCCTTCGAGCCTGCACCGCCATTCAATATGATCATGGCTGATCATCCAAATCAGTATCCTGTACCTGCCTTCTCTCCATACCCCCTGATTCCTTTAGCCACAAGGGCCACATCTAACTCCCTCTTAAATATAGCCAATGAACTGGCCTCAACTACTTTCTGTAGCAGAGAATAGTAAGATTGAACGAGAACTTACCAGTTCGAAGGTTGATCTTTATTTTATGAGGAGTCGAAGTGAGGGATTTCGTGAAGAGCCCGCCGGCGCGCATGCTCGACATACTTCAAAGTAGCGGCGTGGAATCACAGAAACCAACAATAGAAATGACTTCGCATAGTAAGATTGAAGTGACTAAGATTACCAGATGAAGGTGATTGAGGGTTGGGCGAGGAGGGCACGAAATCCCTCACTTCGACTCCTCATAAAATAAAGATCAACCTTCGAACTGGTAAGTTCTCGTTCAATCTTACTATTTCATTTCGGAGTCACGTGAGTGACTTCGTGAAGACTTCAAAGCTTCTGTGATTACCCGCCCTGGACCACGTCCATGCTGACACACCACTACCAGGGATGGATGGGAGGAACAAATTTGCTCAATAGTTCATACTGCAAAACAAGAGCATATTTATGAATAACAAATCAAAAACCCCTCATGCGGGGACATCTCCACGTTCTTGACCTGCATTCAGCACGGCTTCTGCGAACTGTAGAGGAGCAGCAACAGGCTTGTTATAAAAACGCTGGAACACAGCTTCATTAGCCCATCCTGCTGTGGCGAGAATTTGGTCCATGGGCACCTCCATGACCCTTGCCGCTGACGTCGATGCAGCCCTGGTGGAATGAGACTTGAACACATTAGTGTCGATATCTGACTTACCCAAGACGACTCGAAGCCACCTGGATATCGTCTGGACTGTCACTCGATGATGAGGTCTCTTATGAGTGACAAGCAGGTATCTCTCCATTCCTCTGATGCGTGCCGTCACCTTGACATAGTGGCGGATATGTGAGGCTAAACATAGCCTAGCATCTGCGGGGTATGCCGGGAACTTCAGCTGCAGCCCTGTGCACCCAGGTCTATGCTGCTTTAGTAGCTCGTCAATGAAAAAGACTACTTCTGTAGGGGTAGAAGTCATTCTGTCGACACGAAGTTTGTGTCGGGTCTGTACCCTCTGAGCTGAAGTCAGCGCTAGTAACATCACCAGCTACATGGTGAGTTGGTCCAGTTGGAGCCCTTCCATGGGAGACCACGTCCTGAGCAGGGTTAATACGTCCCTGACATCCCAGGTGATATTATAGCGTGGTGTAGGCGGATTCATATTGAATATACCCCGCATGAGTCTGGACACTAGCCTGTTGGATCCTACCCCAAAATTGAGGTAGAATGATAGCGCACTTCTGGCGCTGTTGATGGCACTGTAACTTAAGTGTTCATCATGGTGCAACCCCGCGAGGAATTCCAGGACGTCGGTTATTGTCACGTCATCATACGTGATGCGAGAGCGGCTGCAGTAGGCTTCCCACTTCTTAATATGCGAGCGGTATCTTCGCCTTGTGGACTCTCGACACGACGCCCCGATGGTATCCATGGTCCGAGCCGAGAGGCCGTATTGGACTAACGGCCTGTTCAGAACCTGCAAGCCAACAAATTTAAATAGCCATGGCAGGGATGTGGCTCCCCTGAGACAGGGTGAGTAACCAATTGTGGGCAACCCTTCAAAAGGACCCAAGGTTCGTTGAGCATGTCAAAGACCACCGGATACCAAGGCTGTGTGGGCCAGTCGGGTATAATAAGGATGCCCTTGGCAGCATCTGCCTGAATCTTTC
Source organism: Raja brachyura (assembly GCA_963514005.1). The sequence goes on along the minus strand of OY740788.1, from coordinate 72,445,134 downwards.
GCAATACCCGACTGATGAGGCAAAACGGGGGGAAGGCATAGAAAAACCAATTCCCCCAGTCCAGCGAGAATGCATCTAACGCTATTGCCCCAGGATCTGGTTCCCATGAAACGTAGGTTGGTACCTGATGGTTCAACCGTGACGCAAAAAGGTCAATGTCCGGTTTACGAAATTTGGCTGTGACTTTAGAAAAAATCTCAGGATGCAACATCCATTCAATATTGTCATTAAATTTGCGTGACCTGGTGTCCGCCACAGTATTAAGCTCACCTGGCAAATAGGTAGCTGAAATCCAAATGTCTCTTTGAACACACCAGAGCCAAATTGAGTTAGCCAATTTGTCACACGAAACTGACCTGGTACCACCCATATGGTTTAAGTATGCCACTGCTGTGGTGTTGTCTATTTGGAGACGGACATGTGCTCCAACAAGCTTGGAACAATACGCACGAAGTCCATGGAATGCTGCCAGCAACTCCAAATAGTTAATCCCTTGAGTCAACAACATCGTTGATTCAAGGGTGTCCCATCTGCCCCCACAACTAGAGCAATTATCCGTGGCTCCCCAGCCATTGGAGCTTGCATCAGTCTGCAAATATACCACCGGATTAGCCTCCCTGATAGGCTTGAATGAGCTGCTAATGTGACACACCCACCATTGCAACTCATTTATCGCTTCGGGCGGCAGCTGCATGGACCGATCATAATGACCAGCGTTCTGTTTTAACGCAGCAATTTTAGCTCTTTGCAAATTCTGATAATGCAAAGATCCATATCGCGCTGCCAGAAACAAAGCTATAAGCTTCTCAATTATTGTAGCTGAATGCCGAATCGATGGTATATTGGTGCGGATTAAATCTAGACACACCTGGGTAACGTCCTCAATCTTGTTAATTGGAATGGTAACCCTCATGCTCATAGAGTTCACCGTGAACCCTAGGTAATTAATCACCTGGGCAGGGCAGAACTTTGATTTCTCTGGATGGACAATAAACCCTAATTGTTGAAATATATTGACAGCAGCTGCAACACCCTGTTCAGCCAATTCCAGGGTGTGGCCCACAATTAAGATATCATCTAAGTAGGCCATAACTATATGGTGTCGTTGTCTCAAATAAGCCATAATTGGTTTCACTAATTTAGTGAACAATCTAGGGCTGTGGTGAGCCCATTAGGCAAAGCCTTGTACTGCCAGAGTTGCCCCATCCAGATGAATTTCAAAAACCTCCTGTCGTATTTCTGGATGGATACTGAATAATATGCGTCTTTCAAATCGATGCATGCCATAAAGCAACCATGAGAAATCAATGATTTGGCTGTTTCAAACGTATCCATTTTAAAATGAGTATATGTTACAAAAGTATTCAAACGGGTTAGATCAATAATGACACGACAACCTCCATCCTTCTTAGGTCTGGTGAATATATTCGAAACAAATTCAACTGGCTCATGCACCGCTTTCTCAATCACTCCCTTCTGTTCAAGCCTTAAAATTTCCTTGTAGCCTGCTGCCTGTTCTGCAGCAGATAATTTAAACGTTCGACCGGGCACGTGCTGGGATGGAGGAATGTCGCCATTAATAAACTCAATTTTATGCCCCTGAATATTCTGCAACACATACTTGTCACCAGTAAAATTACCCCATGCACCCAAAAACAGCCGAAGGCGACCACCAACATGTGAAGTTAAACAAAGAGAAAAGAGAGAACCAGACCCCCTCACCCCCGTGGTTACCGGCGGTCCTTGACACGTGTGGGTGGACGTGGAGGTGCTGGGTTGGCTTGAGGGCGCGGCGTCTTCGTTTTCCACCAGGGTCTCTGCCGACCCTGTCCTAAAAAAGACCCCTGGTGCTGGGTCTGATGTTGCTGTCGTTGTGGAGCTTGAGGGTGGGTCCTCGTCGAGGTACTAGCAGACCCTCGTGATCGAATGTATGGAGACTTTGAGCCTGACGGTGCGGGGGCACTCTGAGAGCGCATGATCCCCACCGTTTTGGCTTGTTCGTCAAGCTCTTTGACTCTGTTCGAGAGGTCCTCCCCAAAGAGCTGACGGGGCGGGGGCAGCGGCGGTGGTTTGCACAATCCTGCAAACTTCGGATTGAGCGCTGGGCGGATGCTGGTTTTGCGAAACCCGTTGATTTCGTGCTGGGTCGCGCACAGGAGGGCCAGAGCATCTTCCTGGTCCAAATTCAGTTCGTCCCCGTCCACCGACCGCGCACAGGCGGTAATACCGGCCGTGAGGAGCTTCAGGATCCGCTGCAATTTTACCTCTTGTTGACGGATAGCCGCACTGATGTTGCCCCATATCGGCGTATTGACCACAGGCACGTTGAGGGAGTTGCAATTGGATGGAGCCTTGTGACGGCTCATTGCCTGAATGAGGACTTCTTCCTGTAGTTGCTGGTTGTTAAGAAAGTCCACAGTGGCTGCCAGCTTTGCGTTTAAAGGAAGTCCAGATGAATGTGGGGCCGCAAATTTGGTCGCCACATCCAGAAGATCCTCCGCTGGCACCTCCAACGGAGGTGGTATGGAATCCACCAAAACCTCCTCCTCCTGCTGCTCCAGGCTGATGGTAGAGGCTGGTGACGACGCCCTGTGCCTGTTGCTGCCCTGCTGTAGTTGACGTTGAAGCAGGAGCTCCAGCAGCCGCTCCATGCGGTCAATACGCCCTTCACCCTGAACACTCAGGTGGTCGGAGTCCTCCGGCTCTGAAAAGAAAACCGGGCTCCTATCATCGGCCCGCACCTCATCGAGGCCCAGCCGGTGCCGGTAGTTGTCGCTAACAGCCGCCGAGGCGAAACTGCGCGATTCCCGCGCGGGCGTGTTCAACCGCCTCCGTTTAGCGGGAGCTGAAGCCGCTGCCACTAAGGGCACTTGCGGCGTGGTGTCGGCACCAGCCGAAGCATGGCTGCCAGAAGCCCGCGCAGGCTTGCCGGCTGCCCACATCGTGGACTTTGCCGACGCATGGTCTCGCCCACCCATCCATGGGGGGCTCGGCGACCATGACGAGACCCGACTCAACCGACCCGTCCCGGCGTCGAGAGTCGGGGTGTGCCGGCTGGACCTCACAGCCGCCCCGAGTCTCGCCCTGGCACCTGACCGCTCCTCCGTGTCAGGCAATGCCTTAGCCCTGGCAGGGTTAGGCTTCTGGGCTGCTGCCCTTCCCTTACTCGGAGGGCTGAGTGGAACAGGCCGTGCAGCCGCACGCACCCAGCTCGAGGTCGCCAGCGAGCCCGCTGACGACCTGACTGCCATGGCAGGGTCCCCCTGCTCTGGCGGCACACCACACTCCTCCTCGTCGAACTCCTCCGAGCTGTGGTGTGCTGGCGGATCTGGACCTGTAATCACAGGGCTTACCCACATATCCGCCTGAGTCCCGGCCTGCGTTGCAGGTACTGCCGATGGTAAAGGCCCCGGAACTGTTGACCGGCGAACTCGTCCTGACGTCCTCCGGCCCTTGGAACTCCCATCCATGTCCTTGCTGCAAGACATAACCAACAACAAGGACCACCAACTAAAGGTAGGATACTTACCTCCGTGGCCCGTTATGAAGGGCTGGCGAGGAGCGCGCTCCACCGCCAGCCGTCGCAGCAACGCGGTACAACGATATGTCGAGCATGCGCGCCGGCGGGCTCTTCACGAAGTCACTCACGTGACTCCGAAATGAAATTCCACACTCACCACTCCCTGTGTGAAAAATGATCTTCTCATCTCGGTCCTAAAAGACTTCCCCCTTATCCTTAGACTGTGACCCCTTGTTCTGGAGTTCCCCAACATCGGGAACAATCTTCCTGCATCTAGCCTGTCCAACCCCTTAAGAATTTTGTAAGTCTCTATAAGATCCCCCCTCAATCTCCTAAATTCCAGCGAGTACAAGCCGAGTCTATCCAGTCTTTCTTCATATGGAAGACCTGCCATCCCAGGAATCAGTCTGGTGAACCTTCTCTGTACGCCCTCTATGGCAAGAATGTCTTTCCTCAGATTTGGAGACCAAAACTGTACGCAATACTCCAGGTGTAGCCTCACCATGACCCTGTACAACTGCAGTAGAACCTCCCTGCTCTTGTACTCAAATCCTTTTGCTATGAATGCCAACATACCATTCGCTTTCTTCACAGCCTGCTGCACCTGCATGCCTACTTTCAATAACTGGTGTACCATGACACCCAGGTCTCGTTGCATCTCCCCCTTTCCTAATCGGCCACCGTTCAGATAATAGTCTACCTTCCTGTTTTTGCCGCCAAGTGGATAACCTCACATTTATCCACATTATACTGCATCTGCCATGCATTTTCCCACTCCCCCAACCTATCCAAGTCACCTTGCAGCCTCCTAGTATCCTCCTCACAGCTGACACTGCCCCCCAGCTTCGTGTCATCCGCAAACTTGGAGATGTTGCATTCAACTCCCTCATCCAGATCATTAATATATATTGTAAATAGATGGGGTTCCAGCACTGAGCCTTCCGATACCCCAGTAGTCACTGCTTGCCATTCTTAAAATGACCTGTTTACTCCTACTCTTTGCTTCCTGTCTCCCAGCCAGTTCTCTATCCACATCAACATTGAACCCCCAATACCGTGTGCTTTAAGTTTGAATGCTAATCTCTTATGTGGGACCTTGTCGAAAGTCTTCTGAAAGTCCAGATACAACACATCCACAGGTTCTCCCTTATCTACTCTACTAGTTACATCCTCGAAAAATTCTATAAGATTCGTCAGACATGATTTACCTTTCATAAATCCATGCTGACTTTGTCCAATGATTTCACCGTTTTCCAAATGTGCTGCTATCCCATCTTTAATAACTGACTCTAGCATTTTCCCCACTACCGATGTTAGACTAACTGGTCTGTAATTCCCTGTTTTCTCTCTCCCTCCCTTTTTAAAAAGTGGGGTTACATTAGCTACCCTCCAATCCTCAGGAACTACTCCAGAATCTAAAGAGTTATGAAAAATTATCACTAAAGGATCATTTGGGTTCTGAATTCATTGAACCCAAATGATCCCCAACAGATGCTGGAATCAGGATAAAAAAACAAACCACTGGAGAAACTCAGCGGGTAGAGCAGCATCTATGGAGGTAGGAGGATAGTTGACGTTTTGGGTCAGGGCCCAATGCAGGATCTCAACCAGAAATGTTGATCCACTTGATTTTATAAATGCTGCTTGAACCACTAGCTTGCTAATAATGACCAGGTGCGGAAAATTCTGGGCCATGGCCAGATGTTGCATTTTGACCTGGGGAACAGTGCTTCCGGTGAAATCCAGCGTTGGGGATGGTTGGTAAATAAGTGCCACAATGCCATTCCAGCAAAACATTTATTCCTCCCAAGAGTCAAGGATTGAAAAGTACTAGAACAATTAAATTCTTATTTGCTGCAGCTTTCCACGCACATTAATCACACAACACAATAAATAAATATACAATAAATGATCAGTTATCCTAAGTAAACCAAACCATGATAGTGCAAGCCAAAGTACGTCGTGCAACCTTGGCAGGGCAAAGTCTATAATAGTTCAGTGCTGACGTGAGATTGCGGTTAGGGTTATGCAGAGTGGTTCAAGAGTTTAATGGTTACATGAGAAATGCAGATGCTGGAATCTTGAACAAAAAACAAAGTCTGGAGAACCAATGCGGGTCAGGCAGCATCTGTGGAAGAAAATGAGCAGACGCTTTTGGGTTGGGACCCTTCTTCAGACTGGGGAGGCAGCTCATAAAGAGAGGTAGAGATGGGAAAAAGCCTGACAAGTGATAGGCGATACAGATGAGGAGGGATGATTGGTGGATGGGTGGATGGGTGGAGATAGTGACAAAGGCTTGATGTGAAATGGGGACAAAAGAATATCACATAAGGAAGGAAGTGAAGGAGTGCAATGTAAAGCAGTTAGGAGGGATATGGTGGGAGTTAAGCGGAAGGAGGAGGGCCAAGGTACAGGGTGATGGAAGAAAAGTGTGTGCCTCTGGCAGCTATAATGTTAACAATCTTTTATATCCACCTAACAGAATAGACAATGTCTCTGTTTCATGTCTTATCTGACAGGTAGCCACTCAAATGCAGACTCAGACCTGGGCTAGATCATCAGACTACATTTTTGTACTCAAGTCTCTGCAATGGGACTTTAATTATCATTATTTCTCAGTCTTATAACCTTCCACTAATAGGGTGATACTGTTCATCTGCACTGAAGACATTACAATAGCCTTTCACATTCTAAATCTAATTTTAATGATCCTTGGTCCCATCTTCATTTAATTAATGCATAATATGAAGAATATAGATAGTAGTGTTGAGGCAGTAATTGAAACCTCACATTCAGCAGATGGCCATAAAACATTTTATGAAACCCTCTGAGCTTTCAAATTAAATATCAGCCTTTATGCCACTCCCTCATTTTACATGAGATTCTTTTTTCTTTATAAAAATAAAACCGTTTAAATTATATCAAATATCTCTGCAAATCACAGTGGAAATGTACTAAAACCTTCAGGAAAAATTAATAATAATGTCCTCAAAACTGTTGTAATGACATGATTTAAACAACATTCCAGATATGAAATTGGGCAGATTTCCTGTAAATATTGATCTTGTTGTCACAGACCATTGACTGTGACCCAGAATGTGCTTATCCAAAAGCCTCTTAAATGTCACCATTGTACCTGCTTCCATGACCACTATACACCCCTGGCAACATGTTCCAGTCTCCCCACCACTTTTTGTGTAAAAACCTTGCCTCACATCTATCTATCTATTGAAGAAAGAACTGCAGTTGCTGGAAAAATCGAAGGTAAACAAAAATGCAATCCTGGGCCCCCTCCATGGCCAGAGTGAGTCTCACTGCAAATTTGGGCACCACCTCATGTTTCGCTTGGTAGATAAAAGTGCTGGAGAAACTCAGCGGGTGAGGCTGCTGTACTTGGCACAGGTGTGGCCTGTCCCTCCTTCCTACACCACAGGGATCACCCGGGCCGTCTTCCAGTTCATCTGGGGGTCGAGGATGGACCGGGTGCGACGGGCCACAATGTACATGTCAGCAGACAACGGGGGTAAAAGCGTGCCCAACGTCGCTCTCATCCTGATGGCCACCTTCGTGTGTGGCTGCATCAGGCGGAGTGTAGAGCCAAGGCACGTGGGTACCAAGTGTCACTACCTGCTGAGGTTCTACCTGTCCCCGGTGTTGCGAAGGATGGGCCTGGCGCAGATGCCACGCAGGGTGCCAGTCAGCTGGACACTGCCGCCCCATCTGCCGTCTGTGGAAAGGTTCTTCCAGACCAACACCTTTGACCACATGTCCATTGGGCAGTGGTCAGCACAGAATGTACTGCAGGCACTGCAGGGAAAGGACTCGATGGACCCGGTGGCGTGGTTCCCTGAGCAGACTGCCCAGCTTGTCTGGCAAAATGCCTCATCGCCAGAACTCACCAACAAGCACCAAGACCTGGCTTGGCTGGTGGTGAGGGGAGCCCTCCCAGTCAGATCCTTCCTGCACCGTCGGAACCTCACTACCAGCGCACGCTGCCCTCGGGACGGCTGCTATGGAGAGGAAACGGTTGCCCACCTCTTTGCAGAGTGTGGATTTGCCCAAAGAGTCTGGAGAAAAATGCAAGGGTCCCTGGTACGCTTTATTCCAAACAGCTCCGTCACAGAGGACTCTGTGATTTACGGACTGTTCCCAGGGACACATTCAGAGACTGACATCAAGTGCTGCTGGAGGGTTATCAACTCGGCGAAAGACGCTCTCTGGTCTGCCCGAGCGTTGTTCACCACCCAGCAGAGCGAGATGTCCGTCGGGGAATGTTGCCGACTGGCCCACTGCAGACTGCAGGAGTACGTGCTGAGGGACGCACTGAAGCTCGGTGCAGCCAACGCCAAGGCTCGGTGGGGCAGGGCCACAGTCTAGGGTCCTTCCACTGCTGGACATGGGGGGCACGGTATGGTGGAGACGCCCCTCAAAATAAGGGAAGGTATCCCATGCCGGGGGGCCACATGAGTGGCACCGGTGGGGGATCGATTCGCGAAATTTGAAAAATGTATACAGACTGTATGGAGCAATTTGTATAGCCTCCGAAAATGTCGGATGGATTTTTTCGCACGGTTGATGTATTGTATATATTTATTACTCGAATAAAGTCTATTTTGAAATATTAAAAAAATCTATGGAGCGAAGGAAAAGGTGACGTTTCTGAGCTGCCAGCCTGCCAGGCCTGAGTGACTGAGCTGCCACCCCTCAATGACTGAGCTGCCAGCCCAAGAATCCATTCGGCCCACAATTTCCATACTAGCCTTCTGGAAACCAGTCCTTTCGGCCCACAAAACCCATGCCAGTGCTCCAGAAAGCCACCCCGCAACTGGCCAGCAATATTGGAATTGGTGGAGAGGTGGAATATTATGGTGGGGGGACCAGCCCTCCCGTGTGAAGCTGGGACCCAACGGGTCCCACTCAGTCCAGTATATATTACTAAAACTCTCATCTTGTTTGTTTTTATCAATCTATCAATGCGTGTGCACGTATCCACGTGATCCCGGAACTATGCCAAAACGGTATATGATAGCACCACCTTACTCACCATTGTTCTGTAGTCATTTATGTCGAGTGTCGTTCAGAATGATGTTATATTTCATATTTCATATTGACATTTAAAAAAAAATTTAAACCCACTTTGAGAAGGATTTCTTAAAATCTGAACTAGCAGTTACCAGCAATGATGTCCGAATGCCCTAGCTACAATGTTGCTATCCCAGGACATTGAATTTTTGACAGAAATGTCCTTCACGGGAAGAATCTGCCAGGCTAACCCAGCACATATGTGATTGCAAAGCCACAGCAAAGTTTCATGGCCTTGTCGGTGGCACCTACATCACATTAAAAAATAAAAAAATGTTAGTGTAATTGCATTTTTTTTTAGTTTAAAATGAGGGGGGGGTGAAAAAATGAGCTGACCTGCACAGTTGGGGGCTATGGGAGAGTGGTCGAACATTGGTTAAAAATGAGCCGACCTACATAATTGGGGGCTAATCGCCACCTTACTCATCATTCTCTTCTGCTGCAAGTCAAATAAAAGTTTTGTTCTGATCGGTGAAATAGTACAAGTTATGAAGGTTTTGATGAGGGGGGAGAGGGGAAAGAAGAGGGGCCAGGAAGCGAGCGGTTAAGATCATCTCTGACCCCTATCAGCTATGACATCACAATGGGATCTCACAGTCCTCCACCCGACAATGACATCACAATGGAGGAGAGGGGAGAGATGAGGTAGGGTGAAGACGAGGGGGAAGGAGTGTATGAGCTGCGCCTGCGCAGTTGGGGGCTATGGGTGAGTGGTGGAATATCGCGTAGGGGGAACAGGGCCCAACGGGTCCCACTTGTATATTACTAAAACTCTGTCTGTATGAGTGTGAGTGCTTGATGATTCAAAACTCCGCCAAAACGGTACACGATAGCGCTACAATTTTTGGCCCACCTTACTCACCATTGTCCTGGGATGGAAAAGGGTCTTGACCCAAAACGTCGCCAAATCCTTCTCTCCATAGATGCTGCCTCACCCTCCGAGTTTCTCAAGCATTTTGTGTCTACCTTGGAAAAGGGACAAGTTTCGTTCGGATTGATGTTATATTTTACAAGTCATTGACATCTTAAACTTCACAAAAGTCATTTTTTAATGCTTTTCCACTTGCCCTGCGCGTCAGCCAAGTCACAATGACGTCACAATGGGATCCCAAATTTCACTTACATTAAAAAAATCGCGATTTTCAAAAAACCTGTTTTAATCAAATTCTTCTGTTTTCATTAACAGCTAACATTGTGTTTATGTTTTGTAAAGAAAAAACGTGATTTTCATTGACATTTCCATTTAAAAAAGAAAATCGCGATTTTCATTGTGGCGGGGTGGGTTAGGTGAAGGTGAGGAGTGGGGGAGCAGGGGGATAGTGGGAGAGGAGGGGGGTAGGGAGGGGAGAGGAGAGGGGTTATGGAGGGAGGGTGGGAGTGACTGAGGGTCTCCGCACGTGCGGATTTTAAAATAACTGAAAGTCACCCCGTGCGTGCAGTGGTCGTGGTAACCGCACGTGCTGGGGCGAGGCCTGGGGGCGGCGGCGCTGCTCCTCCGGGCCCGGTGGGGAGGGAGGGGAGGGACCCAGGGCAAGAACTAGGCCGCAGCCTCGGCCTCTCCCTCCCCCTTCCGCAGCTCCAGACTGCTTGGCCCATCCCCTCCGACAGCCCCCGCCTCAACTACAACCTCATCACCGATGAAGTGGAGCAAACAGGGCTAGCAGTGGTTTACATCGAGATCCTGGGGATGTGAGGAGGGAGAGTGGGGGGATTGAGGGAGAGGAGGGGGTAGGGAGGGAGAGGGAGGAGAAAGTGGGGGAGGTGAGGAGGGAGAGTGGGGAGGAGGGGGGGGATAGAGGGAGAGGAGGGGGTAGGGAGGGAAGAGGGGTTATGGAGGCAGGAAGGAAATGACTGAGGGTCGGGGAAAGGAGAGGGAGGGAGAGGTGAGGGGGGAGTGGGGAAGGGGAGGAGGAGAGGGGAAAGAAGAGGGAGGGTGAAGAGGAGGGGAGGGAGTGCTGGGGTATGAGGGGGAATGGTGGAGGATAGGGGTTGGAAGAGGGATGGCGAGGTAATGGAGGAGGGGAGGGGGAAGAGAGAGGAGGGGAGGGAGGGGGTGAGGGGAGAAAGCAGAGGAGAGTTGGTGGAGGGTGGGGAGAGGAAGGATAATGGAGGTGGGGAATAGGGGACAGGGGAGGGAGAGTGAGATGCGTTCACATTGATCTTATATTTTAGAAGTTTTTGCCATTTTAAACTCTAAAAACGCGTATGTGTGTTATCCCGAAACTACGGCAAAACAGTACACACAATAGCGCTACAATTTTGGCCCACCTTACTCACCATTGTCCTGGGGTGTGCTGTGGCACGTTTTGGATTGATGTTATATTTTACAGGTTATTGACATTTTAAACTTTACAAAAAACACTTTTAAAGCACTTTTCCATTTGCCCTGCCCGTCATCGCGTCACAATGGGATCCCGAATCACATTTACATAAAAAATTGGGAGGAGGGTAGGGGGGAGGGGGGAGTGACTGAGGGGGATTGGGGGGAGCTTTCATTTAAAAAAAACATTGCAATTTTCAATGCAGGTGGATGGTATGGGGGGGGGGGGGGGGAGGTGAGGAGTGGGGGAGCAGGGATGGAGAGGGGTTATGGAGGGAGGGAGGGAGTGACTGAGGGTAGGGGAATGGATAGGGAGGGAGAAGTGAGGGATGGAGTGGGGGAGGGGAGGGGAAAGAATAGGGCCCAGGAAGTGAGCGGGTAAGATCATCTCTGACCCCTATCATCCTGGCCACAAACTCTTTGAATCACTTCCCTCTGGAAGGCGACTGTCAAAGCTGCCATAGCCAGACTTAAAAACTGCTTTTTTCCCCACAAGTAGTAGCACAATAGCCAAAGATCTGTAGCCTCCATTTGCTCAGGTATTTTGTTTGGTTCACATGTTTGATCAATGGTATTTTATTATTAATGTTTAGTGTTTTATATGTCATTCGTGACTGTCACTGTATGTCATGTTGCCACTTGTGGGCAGAGAACCAAGGCAAATTCCTTGTATGTGAATGCTTGGTCAATAAACGTGTTCATTCATAATTCATTCATGTGGGAAGGTGAAGATGCCTGGCGTAGACCCAGCCCCGGGGTTGCAGCAGGGCCCAGGCTTTGGGTGCTGGGGAGCGGACACAGACATGGATTGGGCCCAGAGCACGGCTCCGGGCCCCAGGCTGGGGTTCGAGCCGGTGCGGGTTCCAGGAGCTGTTGTTCCAGGCCTGCGGGGAGGGAGAGGAGCGCGACTCGGGGCAAGGACTAGGCCGCAGCCTCGGCCTCTACCTCCCCCTCCTGCGGCTCCAGACCGTTCGGCACCTCAACTATAACTTAATTGCCAACATGGTAGAGCAAATGAGGCAGGCGGTGGTTTACTTCAAAATCCTGGGGAGGTGAGGAGGGAGACTGGGGGGGATTTAGGGAGATGAGGGGAGTAGGGACGGGAGAGGGGTTATAGAGGGAGGGAGTGACTGCGGGTAGGGGAAAGGAGAGGGAGGGGGAGGTGAGTGAGTGGGGGAGGGGAGGAGAAGGGTGAAGAAGAGGGAGGGTGAAGACGAGGGGGAGGGAGCACTAGGGATGAGGGGAAATGGTGGATAGGGTAGGAAGAGGGACGGAGAGGTAATGGAAGAGGGGAGGGGGAGGAGAGAGGAGGGGAGGGAGCGGGTGAGGGAAGGAAGCAGGGGAGGGTTGGTGGTGGGGAGAGGGAAGATAATGGAGGAGGGGAATAGGGGACTGAAGAGGGAGAGTGAGATGCATTCACATTGATCTTATATTTTACAAGTTACTAGGCTAAGGAGGATAGGGGTCTGGGTCTGCTCCCCCAACATAATATTCCACCACTCACCTGGTCCCCCAACGCAACCCGTTCCCCCAACGTAATATTCCACCATTCACGCATAGCCTCCAACTGCGCAGGCGCGGCTCATTTTGCCTCATCCCCAGCACTCCCTCCCCTTCACCCTCCATCTTTCCCCTCTCCTCCTCCCTTCCCCAATCCCTCCCTCACATCTCCCTACCCCTACCTCCTTCCCTCTCCATAACCCTTCTCCCCTCCTATCCCACTACTCCCCATCCCCCCCACTATCCCCCGACTTCCCCCACTGACATCCACTCCGTCTATTCCCCACTCCCTATGTCCCCCACTTCCCCCTCCTCTCCCTCTCCTCCCCTTCTATTCCCCATCCTCCCCCACTCTCTCATCTCCCCCCTCCTCACCTCCCCTTATCCCCCCGCTATGCCCGCTTTCCCTCCCAACCCCCTATTCTCCCTCACTCCCCCCACTCTCCCTCCTCACATCCCCAGAATCTTTCCCCTCTCCTCCTCCCTTCCTTCAATCCCTCCATCACCTCTCTCCATTCCTCTACCCCCAGTCACTCCCACCCTCCCTCCATAACTCCTCTCCCTACTCCCCTCCTATCCCTCTATCCCCACCTCACCTCCCCCATTATCCCTCCTCACCTCCCCCACTGCCCTCCTCTTCCTTTATTCCCCACTCCCTACCACCCCCACTCCTCTCCCTCTATCTCCCCCACCAGACACGAGACAGGAAAAAACTGAAATTCGGCAAGGTCCCACCGCCGCCGCAAGGCCCCATCCACCGGCACGAGGCCCCCCCGCCACTGCAGCCCCATCGTCATGAGGCCTCACCGCCACGGTCTCGATGCCTCCTGGATCACCACATAGAACCCTGGCTGGGGCCTTGCGGGTAGAAGCCCCGGTCGGACAAAGCGGTCGACGACGCCCATGACTGGGCACCACGGAGGCAGTGAAGTGTGCTTGGCCGCTCGCCCACTCGGCTCCACAGAGGCGCATGGAGACGCAGACACAGACGCTCTCCAGCTGGCGGAGCGTTAGTGATGCGAACTCCGCTCTTTCAGCTTTATATTCTCCTCGCCGGGCACTACCCGTAACTGACAGCGGACCCGGCTAATCAGTGTGGCGATGGTGCAGGAAGGGGCGTTGCTGTCCAGGCGACTGACAGGAGAGGAGACTAATCTGCGTGGCGGCAATTGTCAAGAGAGGAGACCAATCAGCGCATGCCCGTTTTTAAAGAATTTTAAACCTTAATAACTTTTTAAATATACCATAGATCAGAACAAAACGTGTTGCCCTTGAAGCACATGAGAACGGTGAGTAAGATAGTGAACAATTGTAGCGCTATCGTGTACCGTTATTGCGCAAATAAAAAAAAACGCAAAACCGGAGGAGCACAAGAGTTGGAGGCTAGGGGTGAGTGGTGGAATATTGCTTTGGGGAACGGGACCCAACGGGTCCGCACTTGTATCTAGTATCCATTAAACTTTCCCCTTCCACCTTATACCAATGCTCTCTAGTGTTGGGAATATTCACCCTGGGAAAAAAGTCCTGACTGTCTACCCTATCTATGCTGCTCATAACTTGATATTCTTTATCGTCTCCCCTGATCGTTCGATGTTCCAGAGAAAACAATCCAAGTCTATCCAACCTCTCCCTACAGCTGAAACTCTCCAGTCCAGGCAGCATTCTGGTAAACGTCCTCTGCATCCTCTCCAAACCCGCCACATCTTTCCTGTAATGGAGCGACCAGATCTGCATGCAAAACTCCAAATGCAGCCTAACCAAAGTTCTATAGAGCTACATGATGTGTTCCTAACTCTTTTATTCAATACCCCTGGCAATGAAGGCAAGCATACCACACACCTCCATACCAACCCTATCTACTTGTGCTGCCACCTTCATTGACCTATAAACTTGGACTCCAAGATACCTCTGCAGTTAAGGGACTTGCCAATAACCATATAAATCATTGGGGCTGGTGCTGCTTCCGTTTTTTTTTAATGCCCTTTAGAAGTTAAATAGAATATCTAAATGAAACAAAAAATGTTCATGAACAGGTGTCTACGCTTACAGAAGTCCTCCTTGCATAGGAAGGAACTGTAGATGCTGCTTTATACCGAAGATAAACACAAAATACTGGAGTAACTCAGCGGGCCAGGCAGTATCTCTGGAAAAAGAAGATGGGTGATGTTACGGGTCAGGGCCCTTCTTCAAACTGAAAAATAGAGAAGGCCAGAATAAAACAGGGCGGCAATAGATGACCTCAGGAATGGTGGAGTCCATAATGGCTCATTGGTGGCTGGGGAAGATGTGCTAACGACTGGAATACAAAGATGCGAACAATGGAACTAGTAGGACGACTAGGGTGGGGGAGGAGGGAAGAGAGGGGGGGGGAAGGAAGTGGGAATTGAAATTAGAGAAATCAGCGTTCATACCGAAGGGAGACACAAAATGTTGGTGCAACTCAGCGGGTCGGGCAGCATCTCTGGGGAAAAGGAATAGGTGAAGTTTCGGGTCAAGACCCTTCATCAGACTGAATAGATGGGCCACCTATAGGAGGCAAGGTTACATCCACCTGGGTATTTTGCTGTTGATTCTACCAACATTTAATTGGAGAGAGGAACTTGATTCATACATAAATATTTGAAAGTAGCAGGACATGGTAAGACAGTAATTAATAATGTGTATGGAATCGTAGGATTTATAAATAGAGACAGAGAACAGGGAGAATTTATATTAAACATATATAAAATACTGGTTATATCCCAACTGGAAGGCTGTGAAAGTCCGAGAAAGGGTGCAGAAACAAAATATTCAGCCTTAAGATTAGTATGAAGATGAGATTGTTCACCTTGGAGCAAGGAAGGTTGGGAGATTTCATGGAGGTATAAGACCATGATCAGTTTAGACAGAGAGAAACAGATGATTCAAGCACAGAGAAATTTTGGCTAAATGATACAAGAAATATGTGTAGTCGTGATCTAGAATTTAATGCTCCTTAGAGTGGTATATATGAACACAGTGGGTCAGCGGTATCGTTGCTGCCGTACAGCGCCAGAGACTCGGGTTCCATCCTGACTAAGGGCTCCCACATACCAAAGACGTATAAGTTTGTAGGTTAATTGGCTTCGGTAAATATTGTAAATTATCCCTAGTATGTAGGATAGTGCTAGCGCATGGGGACCGCTGGTCACCGCTGACTCGGTGGGCTGAAAGACCTGTTTCCACGCTGTATCTCTAAACTAAACACCGAAACAATCAAGACCATCAAAATGAAAATGAAGTAGCCCTTGATAAAAAGTAATTTTCCAAAAATAACTTTTCCTATGGAGAAACAGCATTGAAATGGGACTGACCTATTGATGAGGGATGTGCTGTTATACTGAGGTTCCCACCTGCTTTAAAAGGGCATCAATAATACCGGTGCCCAAGAAGAGCAAGGTGACATGCCTCAATGACTATCGACCAGTGGCACTAACGTCTGTGGTGATAAAGTGCTTTGAGAGGTTGATCATGGCGAAAATCAGCTCCTACCTCAACAAAAACCTGGACCCACTGCAGGTTGCTTACTGCTACAACAGATCAACGGTGGATGCAATCTCGCTGCCCTTCCACTCCGCTCTGGACCACTTGGACAACAAAAACTCATATGTCAGGCTGTTATTCATCGATTACAGCTCGGCATTTAACAAAATTATCCCCTCCAAGCTGGTTACCAAACTCGCAGAACTGGGTCTCTGCGCATTCCTCTGCAATTGGATCCTCAACTTCCTCATTCACAGACCACAGTCTGTTCGTATTGGTGGAAATGTGTCAGACTCAATAACAATCAGCACGGGAGCACCTCAAGGCTGCGTGCTTAGCCCCCTGCTATACTCACTCTATACGCATGACTGCGTAGCCGGTCATAGTGCGAACTCCATCATCAAGTTCGCTGACGACAACACTGTTGTGGGACGTATCACTGATGGGGATGAGTCAGAGTATAGAAGAGAGATCGAGCGACTGTCCATATGGTGCCAGCACAATAACCTGACCCTCAACACCAGCAAAACCAAGGAACTGATTGTGGACTTTGGAAGGAGTAGGATGGGGACCCACAGTCCTGTTTATATCAACGGGTCAATGGTTGAAAGGGTCAAGAGCTTCAAATTCCTGGGCGTGCACATCTCTGAAGATCTTTCCTGGTCTGAAAACACAGATGCAATTATTAAGAAAGCTCATCAACACCTCTACTTCCTGAGAAGATTAGGTCTTCGGAGAGTCGGTCTGTCAAGGAGGACTCTCTCTAACTTCTACAGGTGCACAGTAGAGAGCTTGCTGACCGGTTGCATCGTGGCTTGGTTCAGCAACTTGGGGGCCCTGGAGAGGAAAAGACTACAAAAAGTAGTAAACACTGCCCAGTCCATCATCGGCTCTGACCTTCCTTCCATCGAGGGGATCTATCACAGTTGCCGCCTAAAAAAGGCTGGCAGCATCATCAAGGACCCACACCACCCTGGCCACACACTCATCTCCTTGCTACCTTCGGGTAGAAGGTATAGGAGCCTGAAGACTGCAACAACCAGGTTCAGGAATAGCTACTTCCCCACAGCCATCAGGCTATTAAACTTGGACAAAACTCTGAACATTAATACCCCTCCATCTGTTATTTACACTATATGAATTTATTAATTCATGTGTGTATTTACGTATATAATTGTAGTCAATGCCTACTATGTTCTGCTGTGCTATGCAAAGAAAGAATTTCATTGTGCTGTCAGGGACACATGACAATAAACTCTTTTGACTTGACTGACTTACTCTGGCAGGCTGGTCTTTACTATGCTGAGGCCAAGTGTCAGCTCTCAGACACTTCTTCATACCTACTCCTTGACCCATGGATGAACACCAGGCCACCATCTCCCAGACTGTTAGCAATCTCATCACTTCCAGTGAGTTCCCCTGCACAGCCTCCAACCTTCTCCCTCTCCCATCAGGCAAGACGTATAGAACTGTGAAAATGTACACGTCCGATTCAGGGATAGTTTCTTCCCAGCTGTAATTAGGGAATTGAACCATCCTACCAACAACCAGTGAGAAGTCCTGAGCTTCTCGCTATCTCATTGGAGACCCACTGACTATTTTTGATTGGACTATACTGGACCTTATCTTTTATTAAGCATAAGGTTATTCATCATGTATTTGTACACAGTGGATGACTCGAATGTAATCATGTATTGTCTTTCCACTGACTGGTTAGCATGCAACAAAAGCTTCCTTACACTGTACCTTGGTCCACGTGACAATAAACTCAAATCAACCCATGCTGCCCGTTACTATCATCTTCCTTAAATCCACGAACACAACTGCCTTGGCATACCCAATGTAACTGCCTGCTCCTGCCCCACTTAAGTCATCAGAGAAATTATCTTGGAATTGATTCAGCAGCTGTCCTTACACCTCCTCCCTCGACTTTCAGGTTAGACAGAGGTTGACATGTACCTCCTCTAACCTCATCTACTGCATCCGGTGTTCCCGATGTGGGCTCCTGTACATAGGCGAGACCAAACGTAGACCCAGCGATTGTTTCGCTGAACACTTACGCTCAATCCACCCAGGCCTATAGGATCTTCTCAGTTGCTAACTATTTCAACTCCCCTTCCCATACCCATATTGACCTTTCTGAACAGGGCCTCCTCCATTGCCAGATTGAGGCCACATGCAAATTGGAGGAACTGCTCCTCATATTTCGCTTGGGTATGGTGACAACCCAGCAATATAAACATTAAATTGTATGATTTTAAGTAACTTCACCTCCCCTCCCAACCCCTTCCTTTCCTCCTCCCGAGTCATTTTACCAATTCCACAGTTTTCTACACAGTTGCTCTTCAGATCATACCTTCCCTAGCCAGCAATGGACCTACCAGGCAACGCCATGTCCAAGGGCATTTGTGGCTGGGCCTAATTTGTCCAAGTCTTTTTTTGCCTACAGTTCATTACCTCCCACCCATCCCTTACTTTCAGTCTGAAGAAGGGTCCCGACCCAAAACATCACCCATCCTTTTTCTCCAGAGATGCTGCCTAACCGGCTGAGTTACTCCAACACTTTGTGTCTAAAAAGAATGAGAGGGTTGCTACCTAAATTGCATGGCGGTGCTGGCTCGAAGGGCTAAATGGTCTACTCCTGCACCTATTGTCTATTTCAACAAACACGTGCTTCCATTTTCCCAATATCCCACCCACCTTTGCTTATATCCCTCCCTCTGGGTTTACATTTCACTCCTCTTTCAAACCTCTTCTCTCCTTATCAATACCCTATCGTCTCATCTTCTTTTAGTCTCCTTTAGTCCACTTTTTTCATAATTCTGTCTCCTTTTCAGCTCTGGTCTTTGTCCACCAGCCAGTCGAACACCCTCCCTCACCTGTATCCAGCTGTCACTTGCCAGACATTGTCCCACCCCCACCTCCTTTCCATCTTTCCCTCCCCCACTACAGTCGGCATGAAGAAATGTCAGAATCTGGAAAGTTGCCTATCCTTGTCCTCCAGAGATGCGCCTGACCCGCTGAATTATTGCAGCACTGTGTTCTTCCAAGAATGCTATCTGGATTAAAGGGTATTAGGTCAGAAGGAGAAGTTGGACAGACTTGGATTGTTTCCTCTGGAACATCGAAGGTTGAGGGGAGAGGGGAGACCTGATAAAAGTATCTAAAATTGTGAAAAGCACAGACAGGGTTGACAATCTGAACCTTTCACCTTATTTGTAGTTATGCTGCCTATCCCTTATTTTTTCAAACTTTGCCTCCAAATATCCAAACTTATTATGGTCCCCTGTAGTGAAGATGATTGGAAAATGAAGGTGACTGTCTCTACTGTGTCTTCTCTTGCTTTGTTTAAAGTCAGGTGCATGGTTACGTGGACCTATTAATTCACCTACTTTTATTATCCAAATTAGTGTGCTTTCCAAATCATAACAAAATACAAGAAAGTGAAGTGCTCGTCTCCCAATTTATCAAATATTTCCTTGCAGATGGATAGAATAAATTAGTCTTAACAAGGACGTGAAGTGTTCATTACGTTGAGTTTGTACATTCTCTCTGTAATTGCATTTGGTTTTCCCAGTTGCTGTGTTTTCCTCCCTCATGTAAGAGATGCTGGTGGACAGGTCAATTGGGTGCAGAAAATTGCTCCATCATGTACAGGTAGGTGGCAAGAGAATCAGGGAAAGGGCAGGAGCAGAAGTATGCCAATAAGCCCTTAACCCTGCTGCACCATTCGATATGAATGTTAACTGTTCTCCGTCTCTGTTGCTCGGTGTTTCCAGCATTTTCTGCTTATGTTTCAGATTTCCAGCATGTTTTCATTTATTGTGTACTTTTACTCAATTAATTAATTGATGCAGTATCCAATTTATATTTTTTCTGGAAGTTAAATAGAGCTCATTTTTAATGTCAACCCCCCAGCTGAATCTTTCTTGCAATGCCTTCCCCACATCCCTCCCTTCCCCAACTCATACCTTGCCTTACTAAATATAGTTGAAGATTGGACTAGTACTCACCTCATGAAAGGCAGTGATTTTTCCCTGCCAGTATGATTGCTGTTGACCTCTTCCAGATACTGATGCATTGAATTCAGCACATTGTAGCCTGCAGATTAAAGAACTCCCTTCTCACTGGCTCCTCTGTCAAAAAAATGATTTTGAGAATATTAACAATAGTCATTTCCTTTCAAACACTTTCTAGTTGGAATAATGGTTTAAAATATTACCAACTTATATTTAGTTTATTTTGGATACAGCATGGAAACAGAGCCTTTGACCCACAGAGTCCATGTCGATCAACGATTACCCATTCACACCAGTTAGAAACATAGAAAATAGGTCCAGGAGGAGGTCATTTGGCCCTTCGAGCCTGCACCGCCATTCATTGTGATCATGGCTGATCGTCCACAATCTCCCCATATCCCTTGATTCAGCTAGCCCCTAGAGCTCTATCTCTCTTTTGAATGTATCCAGCGAATTGGCCTCTACTGCCTTCTGTGGCAGAGAATTCCACAAATTCACAACTCTCTGGGTGAAAATGATTTTTCTCATCTCAATTTTAAATGGCCTTCCCTTTATTCTTAGACTGTAGCCCCTGGTTCTGGACTCCTCCAACATTGGGAATTGTTTTCCTGCATCTAGCTTATCCAGTCCTTTTGTAATTTTATACCTTTCTATAAGATCCCCTCTCATCCTTCTAAATTCCATTGAATACAAACCCAGTCTTTCCAATCTTTCCTCATATGACAGTCCCGCCATCCCAGGGATTAACCTCGTGAACCTACGCTGCACTGTCCTAATAGCAAGGATGTCCTTTCTCAAATTGGGCGACCAAAACTGCACACAACACACCAGATGTGGTCTCACCAATGTCATAATTTGTTTCTTAAGAAGCAGATAGCAACAAAAACTGTTAAAGGTAAACCGTAGCAATCTTTAATTGATTCGTCAGACAGGAGTGGCAAAAGATCTACAATAAGCACAAACGTTTAGTGCTTCTCGGGCTCCCACTCACAGAACAAAGAAGAGTTAGCACAATTACACTTTATTCTTATCAATAAAACACTCCTACCACATCTGAATATGGCATGACTGAAATATTCTGCAGCCTTTCAGAAGATAGGAAGGTTGGGTCCAAATCAAGCTCATCCAATAACAAGTTATTACTTATCTCTCGAGCGTCAGCTATTTTTTTCAATCTTGGCTTCTTTATGGCCTTGAATGAAGCACACGTTATTACTGCAGGCTGCCATCTTAATGTCTTTATTGAAAAGACAACCTGTCCCCCATATTGTGTTCCATATAATTTACAAAGACATTCAGACTTGGCACAGAGCCATTATTTTGTTCTACTAGTCCATGCTTTTGTAGAAGAACGACTCCATTTTAGATTTGACTATTAGATTTGACTATTAGCACTTTCACCAGGGCCCTGTACAACTACAGAAGGACCTATACCTAAATCCTCTCGTTATGAAGGCCAAAATGCCATTAGCTTTCTTCACTGCCTGCTGTACCTGCATGTTTACTTTCAGTGACTGGTGTACAAGGACACCCAGGTCTCATTGCACTTCCCTTTTTCCTTATCTGACACCATTGAGATAATAATCGGCCACCTTGTTCTTGCCACCAAAGTGGATTCCCTCACATTTATCTACATTATACTACATCTGCCATACATCTGCCCACTCACTCAACCTGTTCAATTCACCCTGCAACCTCCTAGCATCCTCTTCACAGTTCACACTGCCATCCAGCTTTGTGTCATCTGCAAATTTGCTAGTGTTACTTTTAATCACATCATCTAAATCATTAATATATATTGTAAATAGTTGCGGCCCCAGCACCGAGCCTTGCGGCACTCCACTCGCCGCTGCCTGCCATTCTGACGGGGACCCGTTTATTCCTACTCTTTGTCACCTATGTTATTCCACTCTTGCATCCACTCCCTTCACATTAGAGGCAATTTACAGAGGCAAATTAACCTACAGACTGCACAAGGAAACCGGAACACCCAGAGAAAGCGCACATGGTCAAAAGTAAATTTTGAAAAGAGCAGAAACAAAGAACTACAGATGCTGGTTAATACACAAAAGGGCACAATGTGCTGGAGCAACTCAGTAGGTCAGGCAGCAGTTCTGGACATGGGTAGGTGATGTTTCGGGTTAAGACCCTTCTTCAGACCAATGGAGGGGGGGGGGAGGAAAAGGGGAGAGGCAGGACAAAGCGACAGGTAATAATAGGTCGACATGAGGGTGGGGGGGCTTGATAGGCGGATATTTGGAACAAAGACCAGAGATAAGAACAGAAGGTGTATGACAGGTTTGAAGAATTGGAGGAAGGAAAGTAGTGGGTGGGGGTTGGATGTGGAGAAATTGGTGGGTCCAGATGGGGCACAGAGAAGGGGGAAGAGAGGTTGGGGGAGAAAGGAAGGGGATCAGAGTGGGGGGGAGGGGGGTTAGTTAGGTGTATACCTCCTTCCTTGCCTCCATCCAGGGACCCCAGCAGTCCATCCAGGTGAAACAGATCCTTATCTCCTGCGGTTGCAAGGGAAATTACCTGGGGAAGGAGTGGTTTGGGCGGGAAGGGATGAGTGAATCAAGAAGTTGCAGAGGGAGTGGTCTCTACGGAAGGCGGAAAAGGGTGGCGGTGGGAAAATGTGACGAGTGATGGGACCACGTTGGAGGCAGAGGGAAGCAAGAGCAGAACTTGAAAATGATCAGCCCCGTGTCACAGCGTGCATTCAGGCAGAGTAAAGGGCCTGTCCTACCAGCATCCGACTCCATGCGATGAGCGCGATCAAACTAGAAGCGGGGGCCGCGCGGAGGTTGGGTGATCCCCTGTACAGGGCCGTTCCCACCAGCATGCGCCTGCATGCGGCAAGCGCGACCAAACCGGCAGCGAGGGCCGCGCGGAGGTCGGGTGAGTGGCGCAACGCGGCGCAAAGTGAGGCGAACTTGGAGCGAAGTCTTCAGGTAAGTTTGTCAGGACAGAGAGGGGCACACAGAGAGGGGCACAGAGGCACACACACAGAGGGCCACGGAGCCACACACATAGAGGGTCACGGAGGCACCTACAGATAGGTTCACGGAGGTACGACATCGAGACGGTGTGTAATGCGTCGAGGCGACTGCGAGCCGACAAGCCGTTGCCGCGCGGAATTTTCGAACGTAGTCAGTGTTTTGGAGCCCCGCGCGATGTTGGGACGAACTCCGCACAATTCCGCACGGCTCCGGCGATCGAAGTGGGACCGGCCCCGCGACGCCGGACGGCTCAAGCGACCACGTTAGGTCGCGCTCATCGCATAGAGTTGCATGCTGGTGGGACAGGCCCTTAATTTTCCACCACCGTGTGGGCTCTGGATGAGTGCAGTCACTCTCTGCAGCGCCTCATATCTTCCAGCTGTGCAACGAGCATCCACAGGGTTCAGCTTTTCTCTGGAGCTTGGAGTAAAATCAGAACTTTAGTTCCTCGGGTGGAGGTTTCCCCAAAGACTGAAGCCATACAAATACAGGCCACATGCTTTACAAATCCTGCGGGGTGCTTCTTCACAACTAACTGCATTCATGTCACACAGATAATTGCCCTTCTTTGCAGAGTGTGCAGGAGTTTGATCGGTCGCCATGGGGATAACGGTCCAGGAGCCTCTCACACCGGGGTCCTTGGCCGCAGGCTGCTGCTGCCGCCTGCATCTGGCTTTATTTAATAATGATTTGCGAACCCATGTCTGAGCTATTAATTTATAGTTGTTGTTCTTTTTAAATGATTTTAAAATATGTGTGTATATATATATATATGTATTAAAATAATACGCGGGTTTATATGTGGGGACCGTCAGGCGCTTGCACGGGCCGCTCGGTGCGAGGCCCCGGACATGCCAACCAAGCAGAAGGCGGCGGACGGCGGCGGCGCCGACGCCGAGGAGGACGGGGACAGTCCGGTACCGGCAACCGGCGGCGGCGGCGGCGGCAGTGGCCGCGTAATGGAGAACGATGTCCTCGACTCGCTGGAGGACCTGGGGTGGGTACTGACGGGGACGGGCAGGCGGGCGCCTCGCTTCGCCTCTTCCGGAGGCTTCCGCCAGGCTAGGCCGGGCCGGGCCGGGCTGGGCCCCAGGTGGGCGACACAGGGCGTCTGCCGCTAATGGCAGCCTGGACTCCGGCCAACATCCCCCCCCCCCCCCCCCCCCCACACACAGTCGCCGCCGCCGCCGCCGCAAGGCCTCGGGGCTCACCTGACAGCATGCCCGGGCTGGCTGCGCCTGCGAGCTGTCGGCCACCAGCAGGCCCTGCGGCTGCTTGGTCACCCTCCGCCCCGTGCTGATCCTGCAGGTTTCATTGATAACCAGCCGCTCAGAAAGGCCGGCGAGTTTTACTTTACTCTGCTATTTTTGCCTAATTGTTTATGGCTCATTGTTCGGCCGCATTGAACACTTGATGCAACTCTGTCGCGGTTACTGCCTTGTGGCAGGGCTGGTTATTTGACCTATTTAAGGTTATGTCTTAAATGACAAACATAGTGGTTGTTAAACATTTACTAAATCGCTTGGAAACATTAGTAGCAACATCTTTTAGAAACATAGAAATTAGGTGCAGGAGTAGGCCATTCTGCCCTTCGAGCCTGCACCGCCATTCATTATGATCATGGCTGATCATCCAACTCAGTATCCTGTACCTGCCTTCTCTCCATACCCCCTGATCCCTCTAGCCACATGGGCCACATCTAACTCCCTCTTAAGTATAGCGAATGAACTGGCCTCAACTACTTGTGTTAAAGAAGGAACTGCAGATGCTGGAGAATCGAGGGTTACACAAAAAGCTAGAGAAACTCAGCGGGTGCAGCAGCATCTAAGGGGCGATGGGCGACGTTTTGGGTCGAGACCCTTCTTCAGACCCAACTGCCTCAACTACTTTCTGTGGCAGAGAATTTTACAGATTTACCACGCTCTGTGTGACATTTTTTTCTCATCTCGGTCCTAAAAGACTTCCCCCTTATCCCTAAACTGTGACCCTTTGTTCTGGACTTCCCCAACACCGGGAACAATCTTCTTGCATCTTCCCTGTCCAACCCCTTAAGAATTTTGTAAGTTTCTATAAGATCCCCCCGCAATCTTCTAAATTCTAGTGAGTACAAGCTGAGTCTATCCAGTCTTTCTTCATATGAAAGTCTGGCAATTTTCTGGCAATCTCTGACTTCACCTAGTACAAATACACGATCATCATATTAATAACATTTGATGTCCTAAGTCAAGAAGCCAATGATCTGATTTGGATTTGAAGTGATCATTTTCAGTAAATGTTATGAACTTGCACTCTGTCCGCTTAGTTCTGAAGGGAATCCTTCTTTCCAGTCCCATATTGATCTTTCTGTGCTCTGTATCCTTCGTTGCCTGAGGAAGGCCAAAGGCAAACTAGAGACGTGGCACCCCATATTCCACTTGGTTAGCTAACAAACCAAAGGAATAAACATTGAATTCTCCAGTTTCAAGAAATATATTTTTCTTGTTTCCATTCTCTCTACCCTAGCTTATCCATTTTTCCAACCAACCCCCCAGTAAACCTATTCCTTTTCACCTCCTTTGATTCATTGATACTCAATTGTCACATGTACCTAAGAGATTTATTGGTCGGAACATTGAGTGTAAGAGACCGAAAGTCTTTACTTTTGTACACAATACACAAAGAATCGCCATGTATCTGGTGCTGACAGTTACAAAAGTAGTCAGAGTCATGTTGGTCCCTCTGTTTTCGACTGCCCCAAGCGCAGGCTCGCGATCGTTTTGCTGAACCCCTTCGCACAGTCCACCTAGGCCTACGTGATTTCTCAATTACTAAACACTTTAACTCCCATTCCCATAGTGACATTTCTATCCTGGGCCTCCTCCACTGTCAGAGTGAGGCCCAACGCAAACTGTAGGAACAGCACCTCATATTTTGCTTGGGCAGCCCAGTGGTATGAATATTGAATTCTCTACCTTCAAGTAACCCTTGCTTTCCCTCTCTCTCTGTCCCTCTCCCACTCTAGGTCTCCGATTAGTTTCACTGTCCTTCTGATTAATTTTACTGGTTGTATATGCCTCCTTGTCACCTTCTCCTCAGCTAGCAACCATTCTATATTTCCTTATCATCGTCTGCTTTGATCTGTCGTTACCCTTCCATATCCCTAGACTCCCTCTGCCCTGACTCTCAGTCTGAAGCAGGGTCTCGACCCGAAATGTCACCCATTCCTTCTCTCCAGAGATGTTGCCTGTCCCGCTGAGTTACTCCAACATTTTGTGTCTATTTGCAGAGAAGATTTACCAGGATGTTGCCAGAACTCGAGGGTCTGAACTATAGCGAGAGGTTGAGCAGGCTGGTTCTCTATTCCCTGGAGCGCAGCAGGATGAGGGGTGATCTGAAAGAGGTGTATAAAATCATGAGTGGAATAAATCCGGTAGATACAGAGTCTCTTGCCCAGAGTAGGCGAAGTAGGGCATAGGTTTAAGGTGAAAGAAAAAATATTTTGTAGGAATCTGAGGGGTAACTTTTTACACAAAGCGTGTGGTGGATGTATGGAACAAGCTGCCAGAAGAGGTAATTGACACAGGGACTATTGCAACGTTTAAAAAGCATTTAGACAGGTACATGGATAGGACAGGTTTAGAGGGATATGGTCCAAACAGGCAAATGGGAGTAGCGTAGATGGGACATGTTGGTTGATGTGGGCAAGTTGGGCCCAAGGGCCTGTTTCCGCACTGTCTCACTCTATGACATAACATTTTACACATTACGTTGCATCTTCCATATTCTGGTCCATTCAGCTTGTTAATGTTCTCTTGAAGCATCTAAGTCCTTCCTATTGAATCTCAGCAAACTGAGACCTGTCCATGTTTTCCAGAGATGCTTTCTGACCCGCTGAGTTACTCCGGCACTTTGTGGCTTCTTTTGATAAACCAGCATTTCCTTGTGCCTTTAGAAATATGATGTTTGGACCCCTCATGGCCTATTTCTATCTTTCATACATTAAAGTTCATATAGATTTACGGGAATGTTGCCAGGACCAGAGGGTGTGAACAATAGGGAGAGGTTGAGTCGGCTGGGTCTCTATTCCATGGATTGCAGGAGGATGAGGGGAGATCTTATAGAGGTATACAAAATCATGAGAGGAATAGATCGGGTAGATGCGGAGTCTTTTGCCCAGAGTAGGGGAATCGAGGACCAAAGGACATAGGTTTAATGTGAAGTGGAAAAGATTTAATAGGAATCCGAGGAGATAACTTTTTAACACAAAGGGTGGTGGGTGTATGGAACAAGCTGCCAGAGGAGGTAGTTGAGGCTAGGAGTATCCCATCGTTTAAAGAACAGTTAGACAGGTACATGGATAGGACAGGTTTGGAGGGACATGGGCCAAGGGCAAGCAAGTGGGATTAGTGTAGCTGGGACATTGATGGTCGGTGTGAGCGAGTTGGGCCGAAGGGCCTGTTTCCACACTATCACTATGACTAAATTGCTGCTGATCTAACCTGTCTGTATACTGATTTGTTTGCCCATTGCCCATGTGCTTGCTGAGTTATATTGGTTTTGGTAGAATGTGGAAGAGCAACATATTATGACCTTATTCTATGATATCTCTATATTTCTCCAATATTGTCCTCTGCACTCTGACTTCCTATATCCTACACTTTGGATATTGTACTGCTATCTCTTGACATTCAATGGCATTACCATCATTTAATTTATTGCATGATCATTGTTGACTCATTGACTGGAAATCTAAGCAGACCAGCCATAAACTTACTATGACAAAAGGTGAGTTTCTTCAGTGGGCAACTCTCCATAGATTTCTCCTCTTCCCACCCCAATCCTACTGTCATCCACAAGATGCAAGTCAGGAATGAGATGGAATATCCTCCACGTCTGCAGTTCCAGCAGCACTCAAGAAGATCAATACCAGACAGGACAAAGTAACCACATACATTATGCGTAGCAATTACATGCCCACCTAATAGGGAAATATTTTGCTGTTCTTCATTGCCATGAGTGAAAATTCTGGTAAGTTGCCTGCAATAATTCAAGAAAGTATCTTTCTAAGAAATGTTTGGGAAGTATACTAATCTCCTTGTCAATGTTGTCTGCGTATTATCACGGAGCTTATTCTGACACCTCAATTCAGAAACATTGTCAATCTGAAATTGTTGGTAAACATAGAAACTGCTGAAAATATCAAGTCTGGTAGCATTTGAGACAAGAGAAAAGCAGTAGGAATTAGCCAGGTAACTTTAGACTCGTGAATGCTACATCGGTGGTCAGGAAGTTATTGGAGAAACAAAACCCTCGGAAACAAGATTAATCTGAATTTGGAAAAACAGGTTTAAAGAAGAATTTTCTCTGTGTACATAAAGGGTGGTTTTATGTGATTTAGATTTTTGACAATATAAGTAATTGTCTCAATGAGTGGGATACACGGTGACCATGTAAACAAGGAACTGCAGATGCTGGTTTATTAAAAAAGACACAAAGTGCTGGAGTAACTCAGCGGGTCAGGCAGCATCCCAGGAAAACATGAATAGGTGACGTTTCGGTCTGGGCTCGTCTTCAGAAGAAGGGACCTGACCCGAAATGCCACCTATCCGTGTTCTCCAGGGTGCTGCCTGATCTGCTGAGTTACTCGAGCACTTTGTGACGTATCCACCGTGATTAGGTCGTATGGATTCAGAACTGGCTTACTCAGAAGACAGGATTGTGGTGGAAGGGTATAATGCTAGCTGGATGTCTGTCATCAGTGGAGTTCTGCAGGGATGTTTGCTGAGGGCTCTATTGTTTGTGGAGATATTGCAGATGGGAGTTTAATCTGAGCAAGTGTGAGCTATTGGATTTTTGGTGGTTGAATATAAGGGGAAAATAGACAAGTAATGGCAAGACCCTTAACAGTATTGGTGTATAAAGGAATCTTGGGGCTCAGGTCCATAGTTTCCTAAAAGTGCCAACACAAGTTGATAGACTGGTAAAGTTGTCAAATGGTATGCTTACCTTTATTGGTCGGGACATTGAGTGTAAGGGTCAGAAAGTTATATTGCAGCTTTGGAGACTTTAGTTCGGCCACATTCATGTGTGCAATTGTAGTCCCCTGATCACTGGAAGGATGAGGATGTGGAGGCTTTAGAAAGTGTGCAGATGTTTGTCAGAATGCTGCCTGGATTAGAAGGTGATAGCTATAAGGAGAGGTTGGACAAACTTGGATTATTTTTCTCTGGAGGATCGGAGGCTAAGGGGTGATCTGATAGAAGTATATAAAAATTATGAAAGGCATAAATAAGGCGGACAATCAACCTTTTTTCTCTGGGTGGAAATGTCAAAGACCAGAGGGCTTTAAGGTGTGAGGGGCAAAGTTTAAATGGGATGTGCAGGCCAAGTTTTGTAACAGAGAGGGTGTCTAGAACACTCTGCCAGGGGTGGTGGTGAATGCAGACATGATATTGGCATTTAAGAGGCTTTTAGCTAAGCATATGGATATGATGGGAATGGAGGGATATAGATCATGTGCTGCCAGAGGAGATTAGTTTAATCTGGCACCATGTTTGGCATGGACATGTGGACCAAAGGGCCTGTTCCTGTACTGTTCTATGAGGTTGGTACAGTTGATGTAATCCACTTATCTTTCAGTAAGGCCTTCAAGGTACCATGTGAGATGTTGCTTCAAAAGGTATGACCCCATGGAATCCTGGGCAAATTTGATCCAAAATTGGTTTGGTGATAGCTGAGGCTTGTTTTGACGATTAGCCTGTGATCTATATTGTATGTAGGGATCTGTGCGAGGACTTTTGCTTTTGTTATATACGTTAACATTCTGGAACAGTACGATTAGTAAGTTTTTGCAGATGACGTGAACATTGGTATAGTGTTGATAATGAGGGGGGTAGTCCTTGGCTACAGTTCAAGACCGGTAAAATGGACAAAGTCATGGCAAATTAAACTTTAATCCTGACAACAGTGAGGCGATGCATTTTGGGAGGCACAATAAATTTGGTTTATTGATTAGTTGAACTTGCGGATTGGTTGAACAGGACGGCACCATGGCACAGAGGGCAGCACGGTGGTGCACTTGTAGAGCTGCTGCCTCACAGTGCCTGAGACCTGGGTTTGATCCTGACTACAGGTGCGGTCTGTGTGGAGCTTGCACGTTCTCGCTGTTACCGAGTGGGTTTCCCCGGGGTGCTCTGGTTTCCTTCCACATCCCAAAGATGTGTGGGTTTGTAAGTTAATTACTTTCTGTTAATTTCCCTTAGGATGTAGTGGGATAACTAGTGAACGAGCGATCGATGGTCGGCATGGACACGGTGGGGCCAAAAGTCCTGTGACCATGCTGGATCTTTAAACTAAACTAAGCAGGAGGCTGAGGGGGTGATCTTACAGTGGTTTATAAAATCATGAGGCGAATAGATAGGGTGAATGCACAGTCTTTTATCCAGAGTAGGGAAACCAGACGACAAAGATTTAAGTTGACAGGTGAGATTTAATAGGAACCTGATGGGCAACTGTTTCACTCAGTGGGCGGTAGGTATTTTGAAATAGCCGGCAGAGGAGGTAGTCGAGGCAGGTACGATAACAGCATATAACAAACACATGGGTAGAAAAGGTTGAGAGGGTTATGGGTCAAACGAGTGCCAAAGGGCTAAGGGATATGGGGGGAAAAGCCAGAACGGGGTACTGATTTTGGATGATCAGCCATGATCATATTGAATGGTGGTGCTGGCTCGAAGGGCCGAATGCGGTTCTCCTGCACCTATTTTCTATTTTTCTATGTTTGGCCTTGCCAATGTATAAGAGTCCACATCTCGAACAACGGATACAGTAGACGAGGTTGGAAGAGGTGCATATGAATCTCTGCCAAGCCCAACCTGAAAGGACTGTTGGGGTCCCTGGAGGGAGGAGGTATAGCGACAGGTGTTGCATCTTCTGCGGTTGCAGGTTAAGGTACCTGGGGAGGTAGTGCTTTGGGTGGGAAGGGATGAATTAACCAGGGAGTTGCGGAGGGAACAGTCTCTGCCGAAGGTGGAAAGGGATGAGAAAGTGTGGCTAGTGGTGGGACCCCGTTGGAGGTGGCGGATATTTTGGAGGATTATGTGTTGTATGCGATGGCTGATGGGGTGGGAGGTAAGTACTAGGGACTCTGCATTGACCAGGGGGAGGGGGAGCAAGGATGGGCCTGCGGGATACCGAGGAGACACGAGTGAGGGCACCATCTATGATGGGAGAGGGGAACCCCCGTTCCCTAAAGAATGAGGACATCTCGGAACACTTCGTCTTGGGCGCAGATCCGGTGTAGACTGAGGAATTGGGAGTAGCGGATAGAGTCTTTGCAGGAAGCAAGGTGGGAAGAAGTGTCGAGATAGTTGTGGGAGTCAGTGGGTTTGTAATAGACGTCAGTCAATAGTCTATTTCCTGTGATGGTGACTGAGATCAAGAAAGGGGAGGAAGGTGTTGGAGATGGTCGAAGTAAATTTGCGTGCAGGATGAAAATTGGTGGTGAAGTTGATGAAGTCCATGAGTTCTGCATGGGTGCAGGACGTAGCACCGATTTAGTCGTCAATGTAAACGTGATAAAGTTCGGGGATAGGGCCAGCGTACGCCTTGAACAGGGATTATTCAACGTATCCTACAAAGAGACAGGCATAGCTGTGGCCCATGCAGGTGCCCATAGCTGCGGCTTGGAGGAAGTGGGAGGAGTCAAATGAGAAGTTGTTGAGGCTGAGGACCAGCTCTGCTAGATGGAGTAGAATGTTAATAGAGGGAAATTGGATGGTTCTGCGGTCGAGGAAGAAACAGAGGGCTTTAAGGCCTTCCTGGTGGGGGATGGAGATACAGAGTGACTGAACATCCATAGTAAAGATGAGGGAGTGGGGGCTCGGAAAGCAGGTCATTAAAGAGACGAAGAGGTATCTTGGACATAGGTCGGGAGAGATTGGACGAGGGGAGGATAGGATGTAGTCGAGGTACGTGGATATCACTGGCGTGGTGTGGCGGCGCCTAACGGCAGCAGCTCGACTGCAGTCCGTCTGTCTTTTTTAAATTTTTGTCTTGTTAAATGTATTTCTTGACTCCAGTTTTTATTTTTTAGCTGTGTATATGTGGGGGGTGGGGGAAACCGTTAATCTCTGCTCTGCAAATGGCTGGTGGGGTTTTGGGTTGAAGTAAAAAAAAAAAGCATTGCAAATGGCTGGTGGGGTTTTGGGTTGAAGTAAATTAAAAAGCATTGCAAATGCCTGGTGGGGTTTTGGGTTGAAGTTAAAAAAAAAAGCACTGCAAATGGCTGGTGAGGTTTTCGGTTGAAGTAAATAAAAAAGCACTGCAAATGGCTGGTGGGGTTTTAGAAACTTAGAAATTAGGAGCAGGAGTAGGCCATTCGGCCCTTCGAGCCTGCACCGCCATTGAATATGATCATGGCTGATCATCCAATTCAGTATCCCGTACCTGCCTTCTCTCCGTACCCTCTGACCCCCTTAGCCACAAGGGCCACATTTAACTCCCTCTTAAATATAGCCAATGAACTGGCCTCAACTACCCTCTGTGGCAGAGAGTTCCAGAGACTCGCCACTCTTTGTGTCAAAAAAGTATTTCACATCTCGGTCTTAAAGGATTTCCCCCTTATCCTTAAGCTGTGACCCCTTGTCCTGGACTTCCCCAACATCGGGAACAATCTTCCTGCATCTAGCCTGTCCAACCCCTTAAGAATTTTGTAAGTTTCTGTAAGATCCCCTCTCAATCTCCTAAATTTTAGAGAGTATTAACCGAGTCTATCCAGTCTTTCTTCATAAGACAGTCCTGACATCCCAGGAATCAGTCTGGTGAACCTTCTCTGCACTCCCTCTATGGCAATAATGTCCTTCCTCAGATTTGGAGACCAAAATTGTACACAATACTCCAGGTGTGGTCTCACCAACACCCTGTACAACTGAAGTAGAACCTCCCTGCTCCTACACTCAAATCCTTTTGCTATGAAAGCTAACATACCATTCGCTTTCTTCACTGCCTGCTGCATCTGCATGCCTACTTTCAATGACTGGTGTACCATGACACCCAGGCCTCGCTGCATCTCCCCTTTTCCTAATCGGCCACCATTTAGATAATAGTCTGCTTTCCTGTTTTTGCCACCAAAGTGGATAACCTCACATCTATCCACATTATACTGCATCTGCCGAACATTTGCCCACTCACTCAGCCTATCCAAGTCACCTTGCAGTCTCCTAGCATCCTCCTCACAGCTAACACTGCCCCCCAGCTTAGTGTCATCCGCAAACTTGGAGATATTGCCTTCAATTCCCTCATCCAGATCATTAATATATATTGTAAATAGCTGGGGTCCCAGCACTGAGCTTTGCGGTACCCCACTAGTCACTGCCTGCCGTTGTGAAAAGGACCCGTTTACTCCTACTCTTTGCTTCCTGTCTGCCAGCCAGTTCTCTATCCACATCAATACTGAACCCCCAATGCCATATGCTTTAAGTTTGTATACTAATCTCTTATGTGGGACCTTGTCGAAAGCCTTCTGGAAGTCCAGATACACCACATCCACTAGTTCTCCCTTATCCACGCTACTAGTTACATCCTCGAAAAATTCCACAAGATTCGTCAGACATGATTTACCTTTCGTAAATCCATGCTGACTTTGTCCAATGATTTCACCACTTTCCAAATGTGCTGCTATCCCATCTTTAATAACTGACTCTAGCAGATTCCCCACTACCGATGTTAGACTAACTGGTCTGTAATCCCCGTTTTCTATCTCCCTCCCTTCTTAAAAAGAGGGGTTCCGTTTGCTACCCACCAATCCTCAGGAACTACTCCAGAATCTAAAGAGTATTTTGGGTTGAAGTAAAAAAAAAGCACTGTAAATGGCTGGTGGGGTTTTGGGTTGAAGTTTAAAAAAAAGCACTGCAAATGGCTGGTGGGGTTTGGGGTTGAAGCAAAAAAAGCACAGCAAATGGCTGGTAGGGTTTTGGGTTGAAGTAAAAAAAAAACCACTGCAAATGGCTGGTGGGGTTTTGGGTTAAAGTTAAAAAAAGCACTGCAAAAGGCTGGTGGAGTTTGGGGTTGAAGTTAAAAAAAGCCCACTGCAAATGGCTGGTGGGGTTTTGGGTTGAAGTAAATTAAAAAGCACTGCAAATGGCTGGTGGGGTTTTGGGTTGAAGTTAAAAAAAAAAGCACTGCAAATGGCTGGTGGGGTTTTGGGTTGAAGTAAAAAAAAAACACTGCAAATGGCTGGTGGGGTTTTGGGTTAAAGTAAAAAAAAGCACTGCAAAAGGCTGGTGGAGTTTGGGGTTGAAGTTAAAAAAAAGCCCACTGCAAATGGCTGGTGGGGTTTTGGGTTGAAGTAAAAAGCACTGCAAATAGTTGGTTTAGGGGTTTGGGTTGAAATAAAAAGCACTGCAAATGTTTGGTGGTTTAAACTTGACAACTTCCTGTTTGCACTGTATATTGATTTTAGATAAAACGCTACCACTTACGGCTGTGATTTTTGGCCATCTTACTCAGTCCCCAGCACATTCCTCTTCACAATACTGCAAATGTGATCTGCCCGCCTTGCACAGCGCCTTGTAAAGCATCAGCATTAGTCTGAAGAATTGCTGCCTGACCTGCTGAGTTACTTCAGATTTTTGTATCTATCCTTAGCATTTATATTCTAGTCCTCAAAATGAATGGTAATGTTGTATTTGACTTCCTTACTACTTGCAAATTAACTTTTTGGGAATCCTGCACCAGCACTCCCAAGTCCTATTGCACCTCCAATTTGTGATTTCTCTCCCCATTTAGAAAATAGTTTATGCCTTTATTTTCACTACCAAAGTACATGACCGCACATTTTGCTACGCTGTATTCCTTCTGCCACTTCTTTGCCCACTCTCCTAACCTGTCCAAGTCCTTAGGCAGACTTCCTGCTCCCTCTACACTATTAGCCACTCCACCTATCTTTGTATCATCTGCAAACTTGGCCACAAAGCCATCAATTCAATCATCCAAAACATTAATATATACAATGTGAAGAGTAGCGGACACAACACTGACCCCAGTGGAACACCACTCGTCACCAGCAGCCAAACAGAAAAAGCCCCCTTTATTCCCTTTCTGCCTGCAGCTATTCAGCCAATTTTCTATGCATGATTGTATCTTCTTTCTAATACGGTGGAGCCTCATCTTATTTAGTGCCTCGTATGCAGCATCTCATCAATAACCTGAAAATAATTTGTTTTTAGTTACAGTGAAGTAAATGAATACATTGTTTCAGTGGGGTTAATATTTAGTCAAAACATTTCCATTGATACATTTCCACAAATTGTATTGGTATCTGTAAATGCTGCTTTATTAAATTCTGACAGTGTAGAGTTTTGAAATAATTTTGTATATGGAAATGCATTAACAAAAGAGACTTTAAAAAAAAACCTTCTGGATTGTTTATAGTTCTATACTCATTTTGCAGATACAAGGGTCCGTTACTGGACCATGGGGCTCTGGAGTTGGCAGCAACTGACGGAGCAGCTTCTCCAGAATATACAAAACTATGTGCCTGGCTTGTAATGGAACTGAAAGCTTTCTATAAACTTATCGAAAATGTCAATGCAACTGCTGGTAAGTACTTTTTCATTAAATAATTGCAAATGGCATCACCCAAGTAACAATGACTGTAATTCTGTTTGCAAATGAAATAACAATATAGGAAAATAATTTGGTGTTAATATTACATTAATCTGCTGGTAGGTGATGCATATGTATTCTGACAAATTGAAGAGACTGTGGGCTAACTTATTGTTGACTTATACCTTTATTTAATTAGCATTCTGAATTACTCTCTCTTGGTTCAAACCACTAAAATCACAGCAAACTGGTTGATTGTACATTCAACATTTAAAGTGTAACCCTGTATCATTACACATGAGCATTAAGTCATACAGCATGGAAACTGGTCCTTTGGCCCACTGAGCTAGTGTATAGCAATGTATTTTTATTTTCTTTGTTCCCATATTCTACAGCCCACCTCTCCTCTTCCCTCTTCCTCCCCAAGTCAATCGCTTACTTATGAAGGGGAATATGTAGTAGCTAAGTAACTTACCAATCTTCATAAGTTCATAATAAGCAGAAATAGGCCCTTCGGCTGTCTAGTCTACTCTGCCATTCAATCATGACTGACCTATCTTTCCCTCTCAAATTCATTCTCCTGCCTTCTTCCCGTAACCTTTGACACACTTGTTAATCAAGAACATGTCAATCTTTGCATTAAAATACTTAATGACATTGGCCTCCGCAGCTGTCTGGGAATGAATTTCACAGATTCATCGCCCCTTGACTAAAGAAATGTTTTCTCATCTCACTTGCTCAGGTTAAACTCCATCTGACATTGCTCCGCCCATTTCCGCAGTAAAGTATATTTTGCTATATCCCAAAAAAGACACCAAAAACTTGAGTAACTCAGCGGGTCAGACAGCATCTCTGGAGAGAAGGAATAGGTGACATTTCGAATCGAGACCCTTCTTCAGACCAGTTCTGGTCGCGCCATTACAGGGAAGATGTGGAGGCTTTGGAAAGGGTGCAGAGGAGGTATGCTTGATTGCTGCCTGGATTAGAAGATGTCAGCTACAGGGAGAGGGGTTGGATAGACTTGGATTGTTTTATCTGGAACGTCGGAAGTTCAGCGGAGACTTGATAGAAGTTTTGTAAAATTATTAGTCATAGGGTACACAGTCAGGCTCCTTTTTTTTCCCCAAGGGTGAAAATTTCTAACATTAGACGGCATAGCCATAAGGTGAGAGGGGGGAAAGTTTAATGGAGATATGTGGGGCAAGTTATTTGCAGAGAGAGTGGTGGGGCGCTGGAATTTATTGCCAGAGGTGGTGGTGGAAGCAGATACGACTGTGGTATTTCGATAGGATTTTTGATAGGCACGTAGAAGTGCAGGGAATTGAGGGATATGGATCATCTATAGGCATACGAGTCATAGTCATACAGGAGGGGAACAGTACCTTGTCCTTAGTTTGCCCTTACCGACCAAGGTGCCCTATCTACACCAGTCCCACTTGCTTACATTTGGCCCATATCCCTCTAAAACCTTCTTATCCATTTACCTGTCCAAATATATTTTAAATGTTGTTGTAGTTTATGCCTCAACTACCTCTGGAGGCTCATTCCATATATTCACTATCCTCTATGAAAAAGTTGACTCTCGGATTCCTAATAATTTTTTCCCCTCTCACCTTAAACCTTTAAACCTTTGGTTCTTGATTCTCCTACTCTGGGTAAAATAATCTGTGCATCCACCTTGTTTATTCCTCTCATGATCTTATACACCTCTATAAGGTTACCTCTCCCTCCTACACTCCAAAGAATACAATCCTAGCTTGTCCAACCTCTCCCTATAGCTCAGGCCCTCAAGTATTGGCAACATCCTCATAAGTCATCTCTGCACTCTTTCCAGGATGACCAAAGCTGAGCACCATACTTCAAATGTTGCCGCACCAGCACCGTGTACAGCTGTAACATAACACCCCAACTTTTATACTCTATTTGCTCACTGATGAAGGCCAATGTGTCGAAAGCCATCTTAACCACCTTATCTACCTGTGACGCCACTTTCAAGAAACTATATACACTCATAGATCCTGAGCCTCAAGATCTCTTGTCATCCAGGTTTTTGTATTCCTGCCAGCCTTGCCCTTCACGCACAACAGGAACATGCAGACTTTGAACTCCCGCTATCTCTCATTTAAAAGCACCCCACTTGCTGAAATTTACCTTGACCATTAACGGCCTACTCCAATCAACCTTTGCAAGCTCCTGTCAAATACCATCAACATTTTCCTTGCCAAAATTTAGAACTTCCGCTTGTGGACCAGTTCAGTACTTTTCCAAAACTATCTTAAAACCAATAGAATTATTATCTCTAGACCCAAAGTGCCCCCTCTCCAACGACACCTCAGTCACTTTGACTTTTAACTGAAATGCTTTATTTTTATTTGTATAACTTTACAACCATGACACTCTAATTAGTGCTAATGATGTCTGCATCTTATGACGAATAAAAAGGTTGAAATAGCTGTAATACTATGTAATGTAGGTTTGGATTCTAGGATCTGTGACTTTTTTTTTACTTTAAAGGTCCCACGGAAGCTGAAGAATTTCAGCTGGAAATGAGTGGTTTACTAGCTGAAATGCATTGTCCCTATACTGTTCTAACTACTGGAGATGTCACTAAACGTCTTCTCAACAGAAATAATTGCCTTTTACTGCTAAGTAAGTTACAGGAGAATTTGTATGTTAAAATTAAACATAGTTGTAATGTTTAGCTCTGCTAATGTATTTAAAGATGTATTCTCTTCAGAATTTTGTGTTTTTATACATGTGCATGTTGGTTATAGTACAGAATGAGCAATCCAGAGTTCTTGAATTCAAATAACTATTTTAGAATCAATCAAATTTGTCAGACATAACCTCCCACGTAAAAAACCATGCTGACTATCCCTAATCGGCCCTTGTCCATCAAATGCATGGATATCCGATCCCTCAGAATATTCTCTAGTGACTTTCCGATGTAAGATCACTGGCCGGTGTACAGCCTTTTCCCTGCAGCCCTTATTGAACAGAGGCACAATATTTGCCACCCTCCAGTCTTCCGGCACCTCGGTGGTTTTCCAAAAAGCCAATTAAAATGCCCGGTCCGCAAAGGAGATTGCCTACGGGTACCTCGACTGCCTAGCGACCCCACTCCACTGCACTGCTAGTTCAAAAGAACCATGCCGACTAATTTTTACTTGCAGAACATTTTTCAGCATGCTGAAAAAGTTTCCTCGATCAAACTGAGGCCGCAAGTATGCAGGAACTTCCCTCGAGCATGAAGGAGAGTTCCAGTAACCTCCAAGGACCATGTGTCGACCATGCTGCGAGTTTGAGTTGAGCGCAAACTCTTCTAAATTCGCAAATTAGGTCACGCAGTGAGACAGGCCCTTTAATGGCAGTAGTCTCTCCTTATTTACTTTGTTCTTAATATACATATAATCTTTTAGGATTCTCTCTTGGGATTATCTTTTAGGATTCTCTTTTAAGATTCCTGATAGATCCCAGCTGCCTATACATGGCATATCCCACCTTTTTGCTGCCCAAACCCTTAATATCCTTCTTTAACAAAGGTTCCGTAAACTTGCTGGCATTAGCAATTTGTGTAATACTTAGCACAACCTTTCTTGACCACGAAGACCTTTATTATATAGTATTGTTGGCAACCCTAACTATACCCAACCTTATTATCTTCCACTAACAGGGTTGAAATAAAGCTTGCCGAAGTCAAGATGTGCACACATATGGATGTTAATTAGGCATGAATTAGACTGGAAGGGGATGGTGCCTTTTATCCAAATTGTATAGTTTGATGATCCATTGACTGAAAGGCATTCTGTTGGTACTCATAAATTGTACTTGAGCAATAAACAGTCTCTTCATGAAAGACTTGCATTGGGTTGGATAAAAATCAAATAATTTCATATTTGTGTATCTCCTCACTTTTTTTACTTAGCTTATCTGATCTCTGAGCTTGAATCTTCTCGGATGCTTGGTGTGAACAACCCACCCAAAAAGGAACCAGATAAGACAAGTCATTCCTTTACGGAGCTGAAAACCATTTGCATTACTCTGGGTATGTCCAAACCCCCAGATAACATCACCATGTTCCAGTTCTTCAGTGGGATTGAGAAAAAGGTACATACAATAGAATTGCCTTTATCCGCACAATTTATTCAGTAGGATCTTTCAAGTAAATTAACTTTAAAAAAACACATTGATGGCAGTTCCACTTCAGAAATTAGTGAATGGTAGGGCTCTGGAGAGTGTTGTAGAGCAGAGGAATCTAATAGTGCAGGTAGATAATTCTTTGAAAGTGATGACACAAATAGATAGGGTGGTCAAGAAGGCTTTTGGCACATTGGCCTTCATCTGACAGAGTATTGACTACAGAAGTTGGGAGGACATGTTGCGGTTATATAAGACGTTGGTGAGGCCGAATTTAGAGTATTGTATTCAGTTCTGGGCACTGTCTAATGGGAAATATGTTGTCAAGCAGGAAAGGGTACAGGGAAGATTTACGAGGATGTTGTCAGGACTGGAGCTATAGGGAGAGGTTGAGCAGGCTAGGACTTTATTCCTTGACACGTAGGAGGATGAGGGGTGATTCATATCTCACGAATCCGATCGAGGTTTTTGATGATGTGACCAAAGAGGTTTATGAAGGCAGAGCTGGAGACATTGCATGCATGGATTTCAGCAAGGCATTCGACAAGGTTTCGCATGATAAGCTGCTCTGGAAGATTAGATCTTATAGAAACCAAAGAGAGATAGCTGGATGGATAGAAAATTGGCTTCATAGAAGGAAACGGATTAATGGTGGAAGGTTCCTTTTTAAACTGGAGGCATGTGACTAGTAGTGTGCCTCAAGGTTTGGTGTTGGGTCCATTGCTGTTTGGCATCTATATCAATAATTTGGATGAGATTGTACATGGCATCATTAGCAAATTTGCAGATGACACTAAAATAGGTGGTATTGTAGGTAGTGAAGATGGTTGTCAAAAATTGCTGTAGTATCTTGATCGGTTAGGCAGTTGAGTTAAGTAATGGTAGATGGAATTTAATAGAGGGAAATGTGAGGTGTTGCATTTTCGGAAGACTAACATGGGCCTACACAGTGAACGGTAGGGCTCTGGGGAGTGTTGTAGAGCAGAGGGATCTAGGAATGTAGGTAGAAAATAGGTGCAGGAGTGTTTGGGACAATGTTTGGGACAAAGACCCATCATTTATTTATTTGCCTCTGTACTCCACAGTTTGAGATTTGTAATAGAGAAAAATCACATGTGGTTAAAGTGCACATTGTCAGATTTTAATAAAGGCCATTTTTATACATTTTGGTTTCATTATGTAGAAATTACAGCAGTGTTTATACATAATCCCCCCATTTCAGGGCACTATGATATTTGGGACACAGCGATGTCATGGAAATGAAAGCAGTTATGTTTAGTATTTTGTTGCATATTCTTTGCATGCAATGACTGCTTGAAGTCTGTGATTCATGGACATCACCAGTTGCTGGGTGTCTTCTCTGGTGATGCTCTGCCAGGCCTGTATTGCAGCCATTTTTAGCTTGTGCTTGTTTTGGGGGCTAGTCCTCTTCAGTTTTCTCGTCAGCATATGAAAGGCATGCTCAATTGGGTTCAGATCGGGTGATTGACTTGGCCACTCAAGAATTGACATTTTTAGCTTTGAAAAACTCCTTTGTTGCTTTAGCAGTATGTTTGGGATCACATTGTCTTGCTGTAGAATGAACCGAATGAGTTTTGAGGCATTTGTTTGAACTTGATCAGATAGGATGTGTCCATACACTTCAGAATTCATTATGCTACGACCATCAACAGTTGTATCATCAATGAAGATATGTGAGCCAGTACCTTCAGCAGCCATACATGCCCAGGCCATAACACCCCCACCACCGTTTTTCACAGATGAGGTGGTATGCTTTGGATCTTACATTTCACTGCACCTTATGGTGCATGTGACAAATAAATTTGAACTTGAACTTGGGCAGTTCCTTCTCCGTACTTTACTCTTGTGATCACTCTGATATAAATTAATCTTGGTCTCATCTGCCCACAAGACCTTTTTTCCAGAACTGTGATTTTTCTTTTAAGTACTTCTTGGCAACCTGTAACCTGGCCATGTGCATTTTAACCACATATGATTTTTTTTTTTCTATTACAAATCTTAAATTGTGGAGTACAGAGGCAAATAAATAAATGATGGGTCTTTGCCCCAAACATTATGGAGGGCATTGTAAGAACTGGTGCATAAAGCTAAACACGAAAAAGCAATCTAAATTGTGAAATGGTGCACCTCAAAGCTGTCTTTTTGTTTGAAGAGCTGATGGGACAAAATTGTATTCAGACTCAAAATGAATGCCTCAACAGTTCTCAGAATAGAGGTGATATAACCTCTCAGGCAAATATTTCCATGAGGGAGCAGCAAACATATTGGATAACAGAATCAGTGGATATGTTGTATTCGGATTTCCAGATAGCATTTTAGTATGTGAAACTGCATTGGATTAGACCACACATGTTTGAGGGCAATATATTGGTATGGATAGGGAAATTACTAACTCACAGAAAATCGTGATACAAGGATCATTGTCAGATTGGCAATTTGTAACCAGTGGGGTGCCACAGGTTCAATGCTGGGGCTCAACTATTGTAATTTTTGTAAATGAGTTCGATGAATAAGACCCTAGCATGCTCAACCTCTCCCAAGAGCTCAGGCTCTCCAGTCCCAGCAACATCCTCGTAAATCCACTCTGTACCCTTTCCAGCTTGACAACAGCTTTCCTATAACATTGTGCTCAGAACTGAATACTACTCTAAATTCGGCCTCACCAATGTCTTATATAACGGTAACATGACCTCCCGACTTCTGTGCTCAAAACTCCGATATCCAATGTGGCAAAAGCCTTTTTGACCACTCTATCTACCTGTGGTACCACTTTCAAGCAACTACAGTGCCCTCCATAATGTTTTGGACAAAGACCCTTCATTTATTTATTTGCCTCTGTACTCCACAATTTGAGATTTGTAATGTAAAAAAATCACATGTGGTTAAAATGCACATTGTCAGATTTTAATAAAGACCATTTTTATACATTTTGGTTTCATCATGTAGAAATTACAGCAGTGTTTATACATAGTCCCCCCCATTTCAGGCCGCAATAATGTTTGGGACCGATGGCTTCACAGGTGTTTGTAATTGCTCAGGTGTGTTTAAATGCCTCCTTAATGCAGGTATAAGAGAGTTCTCAGCACCTAGTCTTTCCATCACTTTTGGAAACATTTATTGCTGTTTATCAACATGAGGACCAAAGTTGTTCCAAGGAAAGTCAAAGAAGCCATTATGAGACGGCGAAACAAGAATAAAACTGTTTTATCAGTCAACATCAGCCAACATCAGCCAAACCTTAGGCTTACCAAAATCAACTATTTGGAACATCATTAAGAAGAAAGAGAGCACTGGTGAGCTTACTAATCGCAAAGGGACTGGCAGGTCAAGGAAGACCTCCACAGATGATGACAGAAGAATTCTCTATTATAAAGAAAAATCCCCAAACACCTGTCCGACAGTTTAGAAACGCTCTTCAGGAGTCGGCTGTGGATTTGTCAATGACCACTGTCCGCAGAAGACTTCATGAACAGAAATACAGAGGCTACACTGCAATATTATTGCGCCCTGAAATGGGGGTACTATGTATAAACACAGCTGTCATTTCTACATGGTGAAACCAAAATGTATAAATATGGGTTTTTATTAAAATCTGACAATGTGCACTTTAACCGCATGTGATTTCTCTATTACAAATCTCCAATTGTGGAGTACAGAGGCAAATAAATAAATGATGGGTCTTGTCCCAAACATTATGGAGGACACTGTAGCTTACAATTTGTCTTCATTTGTCTTTTTAAACAGTGAGATTTACATTTCAAAAATAATGTTCTTATTTCAGCTGAAGGAATCTGTGTCAAAGGTACCTCCTAATC
This sequence comes from Raja brachyura, assembly GCA_963514005.1. Next base: position 72,401,635 of record OY740788.1, on the reverse strand, counting down.
ATGTGGGTAAACCTCTGGTGAAAAAAGCACTTGGCCCACTTCATTGGGTGAGTATTTTATCCATTAACTGTTTATGATGTAAATGAGTGTAATGAAGTGTGGCCATTTTCAATTTGAATGAAATATTGAATGAAAGATACATCATGGAGATAGGCCCACCGCATTCATGCCGATCATTGATTACCAGTTTACATGTGTTATACCTTGACCCCCTTTGTCATCCACTCCTTAGGGGCAATTTTCAGGAGCAAATTTACCTACAAACTGGCATGCCTTTGGGATGTGGGGGAAACTGGCACATTCACAGGAAATCCATGAAGTCATAGGGAGAACGTGCAAATTCCTCGCATACAGCCCTGAAATTGGGATCAAACCTGGGTTGCTAGCACTGTGAGGCATCAGTTCCACTAGCTGCATCTCTGTGCAGCCCTCAAGTTTTAAATTGATAATTATCCAAATCTTCAGTACATTGAACAATGGCAGTCGTTAAACTTGCAAAGAAATTGCAGTCTTAGTACTGCTCCAGAATCCTGGTTTAAAAAAAAACCCAAGATATTTGAGCATGATATTAAAGTTCCAATCATTAACCTTATTAACTGGTTAGAAATTCTCATGGTATGGCTTTGCAAATGGGGGAATTAATGTAAAGCAAGTCTTATTAAACTTACTTTCAGTTCTAGTTGGATCTCAAATAGATGTTCTGCATATTCCAAGTACCACGATTGAGGAAGGTTATTGCAAACTTGGAGAACCTATAGCAGTCTAGCCAATTTGATATGCCTTCCAGTTGGTGGCTAATTTGAAAACCTTATGATGTAGACTATATTGATTGTATTTGGGCTGATGCAAAGACTTTTTGTTAATATTGTTATAGTGGTATTTCAAAATAAATAATTTGCTTTCTGTTGATTGACAGGAAAAATTAGAAGCCATCAATCAAATCCTCTTAAAGGAATATGAAGTACGACGAAAGATGTTACTGAAACGTATGGATGTAACCATTCAGTCTTTTGGGTGGTCTGACAGAGCTAAGGTATATTGGTATTGGTTATTATGGTCATGTGTACCAAGATACAGTGGAAAGGTTTTCTTGCATGTTGTCATATACGGTCAATCCAAACATAAGTACAATGGGTAGCGCAAAAAGAGAAAGGAAACAGTGCAGAATGTAGTGTTACGGCTACAGACAAAGTGCAGATTATACAGAACAATGCAAAGGCCGCAATAAGATAGATTGGAGTTTGGGATTGGAGACTGTATCCTTGGCTTATGAGATCCATGCAAAAGTCTAATTACAGCAGGAAAGAAGCTGTCTTGATTCTAGTCGTGTGTGCTTTCAAGCTTTTGCATCTTTTACAAGTAAGCACTGCACAAAAGATACAAACACTTGAAACCACGTACCACAAGAGAGTGATTTTTTTCTATTCTAAGTCACATTACCGCTTGTAAAAAAAAATTCACAAGATTCAAAATTGGCTAGAAGACTGAGGGTGGTCTTGGAGGATTGTTTTTCAGATTGAAGTCCTGTGACCAGTGGTGTGCTGCAGATCTCCGTGCTGGGTCCACTGTTATTCAGTTGATGTAGTTGATATAATTGGCATCGTTAGTAAGTTTGAGGATGACAACAAAATTGGTAGTCTAAATATTGGCAAGATCTAGAACAACTGGGAAAGTGGACCATGGAATGAAATTTAACTGGTACATGTTCAAGTTGTTGCATTTTGGTAAGTAAACCAGGACAGGACTTGCACAGTAAATGAACTAGCCCTAGAGAGTGTTTTAGAGAAACCGAGGGGTACAAGTACACAGATCCCTGAAGGTGGCAAAAACCAGTAGGCAGGGTGGTGAAGACAAGTCAAGATCCAGAACCAGATTGGTGATTATTATGGTCACATGTACCAAAATACAGTGAAAACGTTTCTTGCATGTTATCCAAGCAAATCAAGATCAAGAACCAAAGCACCTAGGCTTAAGGTGAAGGGGGGGGGGGAGGGGAGATTTAATAGGAAGGTGAGGGGCAACTATTTTACACAAAGGGTATGGCAAAATGAAACAAGCTGCCAGAGGAGGTAGTTGAGGCAGGTATTATCACAATGTTTAAAGGACATTTGGACAGGTACATGGTTATCATAGTTTTAGAGGTATATGGGCCAAACACAGATACAGAATCAGATATACGGATACAGATGGATTTTATTTGTCACGTGTGCCAATTGGCACAGTGAAATGAAGTCACCATACAGCCATACAGGAAAAAAATAAAGAACACAACACAGAGTAGACAGAAATCCAACATAAAACATCCCCTCACAGCAGGATCAAAATTTCCCACTGTAAGGAAAGGCACCAAAGTCAGTCTCTTCCCGATGTTCCCCAATGTTCACCCATGGTCAGGGCCTCCCCGAGCCCTCCGCTATTGCCGCTCCGGGGTGATGTAAGTCCGGCGTCGGGGCTGGGGGACGTCCTCAGCGGCCTGGACCCTGAATCGGCCCCCTCCTACCGGAGTCTGCGACTCCCAAAGTCCGCAGGGCGTACCGGGTGGAGATTCAACGCTGGAGGCCCTCGGCAAAGGGCCCCAGGACTCCATGGAGTTGCTCAGCGCCGCCCGCGTTGGGAGCTCTCCCAACCAGAGCTCCACGATGTTGGAGCAGCAGCCCAACGCTCCGGAGCTCCAACGGAGACCCAGGTAGGCATCGCCCGCTCCGTGGTGACTCCAGCGCCGCCACCGCTGTTGCAGCTTTGGTCTGGTTCCCGGTCCCCGGCAGGAAAGGCAGCTCCGATCCAGGAGGTAGGCCGCGAGGTGGGGGGCGAGGACGCGACTCGGAGAAATAGTCGCGTCCCCGCCAGGAAGCGACTGGGAAACAGTTTCCCCCTTACCATGCCCCCTCCCTCCCCCACATATAAAAGTTAAAGATTCCCCCAAACACAAACTTTAAACTGACTAAAAATAAAAAAGAGATGGAAAAACAAACAGGCTGCAGGCAGAGGCTGCTGTCAGTGCAGCGCCCCTAGTGGACAGACAGGTTGGACTAGTGTATATGGGGTATGTTGGTCGGCGTGGGCAAGTTGGACCGAAGGGCATCTTTCCATGCTGTATGACGAAGGCGACATTTGACACACTGGCCGTCATCAGTCGGGGCATTGAGTACGCACGTTGGTCGTCATGTCACGCATTACATTTTTGTTAGGCCGCATTTGGAATATTGGGTGCAGGTCTGGTCCCCCAAATTCTGGAAGGGTGTGGAGACTTTCGAGAGGGTGCAGAGGAGGCTTAACAGAATGTTGCCTGGATTAGAGGATTTCATAGAGGTTGGATAACTTGGATTGTTTTCACTGGAACGTCAGAGGTTTTGGACGAGACATGATAGAGGCATATAAAATTATGAGAGGCATAGATAGGGTAGACCGTTGGAACATTTTTCCCTGGGTGGAAATGTCTAACAATAGAGGGCATAGCTATAAGGTGAGAGGGTGAAAGTTTAATGGAGATGTGTGTGGCAATTTTTTTTTAACGCAGAGTGCCTGGAGGCCTGGGACAAAATGCTAGGGGTGGTGGTGGAGGCAGGTACGATAATGACGTTTAAGAGGCTTTTAGATAGTCACATGGAGTGCAAGGAATAGAGGGATACGGATCATGTACAGGCAGATGAGATGTTTAAACTCGGCATCATGTCCGGTATTAAAAAAATGTGGGCCGAAGGGTTTGTTCCTATGCTAAACTGTTCCATGTTCTATTACTAGCAATGCAGGGCTTGAGTTATAAGGAATGACCTTAGAGATATATAAAATCATGAGGGGCATAGATAAGATGAATGGTCACAGTCTTTTCCCCAGGATAGGGGAGTCTAAAACTAGATGATATAGAATTAAGGTGAGAGGAAAATATTTAAAGTGAAACATGAGGGGGAATTAATTTTACGCTGTGGGTGATGCATATAGATTTAGATGATATGGGCTAATGTCAAATGGATTGACATCTTGTCACCATGAATAATTTGTGGCAAAAGGAGTGTTTTAATGCTGTGACATGACTCTCATAGAGTGATTAATTTCACAAAGTTATTAGATTTGCATATCAATAATGGATATAAACACAGGACAAATATCCACTAAAGGAGTTTTTACATCCTTTTGATGTATCCTGGATGCTTGCACTCATGCCAGTTGCATCCATTTTGTAAGATAATAGTAGGATCATTAGGGTGGATTATTCTGACTACTAGCTGGCCTTCCTCTCTGCAGTGCATTCTGGATCTCAAAATAGCAGCGTAGAACTACAGAATGTGCTCTAGATCAAATCCAGGTGACATTTAGAAATCAGATCAGGGCTATCTGATGGCCACCAAGTGGCCGATGTGTTGGGCTTTCCTTTTCATTATTTGTGGCCTATTCACCGTGATATTGTGGATTAACTGAAGCAGTGATACTAGCATGATGAGAATAAAATGAGTATAGCAGCAGGGTTAGCTCAGTGTGGTGCTCGTAAGATGTGAGCTAGGTAGACCCTCATTTAAAAAAAAAACAGTTTAATACAATTGCTGCAATTGGAAAGCTCGCCAGTCTGAAAAGATAGTTCCTCAGAATTAAAACTGTACTTGCAGGAAACTGGTTCATATTCAGCTTACTTAACTGAGAGGCAGCATCTGAGGTAATTTCCGTGCTTTAGGAAGATTTGCCTTTGAGGATAACCCACTCTTTTAAATCATTTTAATTAGAGTGTGAACTTTGCAATCAGTGCAGTTAAAAAACAATTAATGATACATTTTATCAAAATATTTTTAATAGATTTTTTTTAAGCTTGTGGTTTTCAACTTATTCTAGGAATTAGTTAATTTTATTATATCTCTGTGTTGTTTGTCAGGTCTTTGCAATCGTTTTTTATCTGAATGGTTAGTTTGCAGATTTAGTTATGAACCAGGAATACATAATGAATGGTGAGCACAAGCCTGCTAGATGCTAAATGTTCCCACAGGACAGAAAGTTTAGGAATGGATAAGAGTCAAAGGACAGCCATGCTAAGAAACCGGTAGCCAGTCAAACAAGTAGCGAGGATCTGAATTTATTTATGTGACTTTTAGAACTGTGATCCAGTATTTTTACATTAAATACATATGTGATTCTTGCATGTTCTACTTTCCACAGAGCCAGGTTGAAAAATTGACTAAAGTCTACCAGCCCAGGCGTGCAACTCTTAGTTCAAAATGCACCATTTCTGTTGCACACCTACTGGCTGCTCGAGAGGATCTGTCCAAGATTATGCGAACCAGCAGTGGCATCAATCGAGAGAAGACTGCATGTGCTGTCAACAAGGTGAACTTATTTATGGCTATGCTAGTGTTGAAAATGTTGGAGCCTTGTTGAGCAATGTAGCAGAGTATCATTCATTGTAACAAATCCAATTTATCGGTTCAAAGTCATTGAATTGTTAATTGTGTATTATAGGTATTACTTTCAATTTGAACTAGGTTTAGGTTTTAACCCTGTACTGAAATTATCTGAGCTGCTTGTTGAGTTTTATATTCATACGAACTAGTAAAAACCTCTTGTCACTTATGAAAACTAATCATTCAGATTCCACTCCTATCCGATAACAGCACCATGTTATAGGAAAGATGTTGGCAAGATGGAAAGCGTGCAGAGAAGATTTACGAGGATGTTGCCAGGACTCGAGGGTCTGAGCTATAGGGAAGGGTTGAGTAGGCTGGGACTATTTCTTAGAGCTCAGGAGGATTGGGTCGATGCACATAGTCTCTTGCCCAGAGTAGGGGGAACGAGAACCAAAGGACATAAGTTTAAGGTGTGGGGGGGAAAGATTGAATTGGAACGTGTGGGGTAACGTTTTCACACAAAGGGTGGTAGGTGTATGGAACAAGCTGCCAGAGGTGATAGTTGAGGCAGGTACTATTGCAATGTTTAAGAACCATTTAGACAGGTACTTGGACAGGAGCGGCTTCGAGGGATCTGGGCCAAATGCAGGCAGGTGGGACAAGTGTAGATGGAGTATGTTGTTCGGTGTGGGCAAGTTGGGCAGAAGTGCCTGTTTCCGCGCTGTACGACTCTCTGACTGTAAATGATGCCACAGGCCCATCATTGTTCAAAAGACAAATACAGCCACCAAATGTGCAATTCACACAAATATAATAATTTGTTCACAAGTAATTTTCAAGCAACTGCTAGAACGCACCAAATAGTTATTGCAGCAGTTTATTTTAGTCACATTGAAATTTCAATCTAATTATTATCAAATTTAAGTTTAATAAATGCATGCCAGCACATATCTAAGTTTGATTGATTTAATTATTTGAGGAGGTGGGTTTAATGTGAATAGTACATCTGATCGAAAAGCAAAAACAAAATTACAAATTGTATTAAGCTAACGTAAAACAAGATGCAGGTTGAGCACTAATTTTCAAACACCCTTGTTTCTAGAACCTTTCTGGTTTATCCGTTTTGCTGGACCAACAGAGATTAATGAAATGACAGTATATCCCTGGCCCCCTAATGACACCCATTTTAGATGGTATCTAAAGCACCATGGTGTGCCAGAAACTTAAATAAAATGAATATAAAATGTAAATTGAATGTGAATGGAATGACCTGTGGACACATCCCTGGCCCCCACCGTTGTCCAGCTTCTGACCCCACTCCGACTCACAAGGCCCACCAGCAAGCCCTTCTATACTCTTCACACATTCCAGTGACCCAGCTATTGTAGCGGCTCACATTGTAGCCCATGGGGACAGTGCTTTCTTTGGACCATCGCCCCCTCCTTCCCCCTCCCACTCTCCTCCTCTCCCCTCCCCCCCCCCCCCCCCCCTCCCTCCCCTCCGGAGTCACTGACATACTCCACCTTGGATGCCACAGCTGGTGAGAGGTGAGGGAACCCCATGTTGACCAAGCACGTTCTGCCAGTGGGGGCACACTGAAGAAAGCACTATCCACAGAGCCGTGTGAACCGGTAAAGAAGGGCTCGCAGGTGCAGACCAGCAAAAGAGCCGCACAAAGTGATAGAGTAACTCGAACAACTGAATCAGTCTGGGAAAGGGTCCCGATGTCACCTATCCGTGTTCTTCATAGATCCTGACCCACTGAATTTCTCCAGCACTTTTTGTCCTTTCAGTGGGTAAAGAAGGGCTCACGAGTCAGGAGTGGAGTCAGACGTAAGGGTTCTAAAAGGCTGGGGGTACAGTGGGAGCCGGGGATGGGTTGGCAGCTCCATCCGCTATATCCAACATCTATTATTATGTTGTTAAAATGAGGGGGGGGGGGGGGGGGGGGGGGGAGAAAGAGATCATTAGTTGCTAGAAAATTGGTGTTCAACCTGTATTGGGGAAACACTGCAGGTCAGATGGCATCTGTGGAGAGTGGATGTATTCAGAATGGATGAAAGATTCTGATAAAAGGTCATTGACCTGAAACAATATTCATTTCTTTTTTTCACTGATGCTGTTGAGTGTTTGCATGATCATTTTTGTTATTAATTTAATATGCCCATTGACTTTAAACATTCATAGAATTGTGTGAAAAAAATTGAAAGTTGTAGAATGAAAAGTGATTCAATGAATGCAAATTTGTCAATGTCAGAAATTAGAGAGTGCTAGTGAGCAGATTTAAAATTTAAGAAGAACAGTTGGATTGTGTTCTCCAAAGATATGGAGAGACAGAAATAGGCAGATACATATGATATAGATGGTACAGAGAAGGACAGTGATTCATTTTGTTTGATGAGAGGGGGACAACATAAAAGGGGCAATTTTACAGAGGAGGTTTACAAGAATGATCCCAGGAATGAGTTGGTTAACATAAGATGAGGGCTTGACGGCACTGGGCCTGTATTTGCTGGAGTTTGGAAGAATGAGGGGGGACCTCATTGAAACGCACTGAATAGTGAAAGGCTTGAAAAGAGTGGATGTGGAGAGGATGTTTCCACTAGTGGGAGAGTCTAGGACTAGAGGTCATAGTCTCGGAATTAGGATTCTCAGAATTAACGTTCCTTTAGGAAGGAGATGAGGAGGAATTAACTTGCGGGTGGGGAATCTGTGTCACAGAAGGCTGTTGAGGCCCTGAGTGGATATTTTTATGGCAAAGATAGACAGATTCTTGATTAGTACAGGTGTCAGGGGTTAGGATGGAGAGATAGATCAGCCATGATTGAATGGTGGAGTAAACTTGATGGGCTGAATGGCCTAATTCTGCTCCTATAACTTATGACCTCAGCTAGTTGTAGGGACTGAAGCTACTATCCTTGGAGCAGTGGTAATTATTGTTGTGAAGAGTTTTGTTTGTGTCAATAAGGCAGCACCGTTTCCAGTGTCAGCAACAAGGAGACGTGTTTACAGGTATAGGTGACAAGTAGGAGGAAACAAATGCAAGGGTTCGTATGATCTGCAATGCATAGCTTGTACGGTTGGTGCAATAAAATTCAATAATGACTATCAAAAGGGTACAAGATTAAGATTAAAATTTGCAGGTTTATGGAGAGTGAAACTAGATGGCTAGTCCTTCAAAGGTGTGTCGTAGAAACTTTATGCCTGTGAGTGTCCTGTATCGCCTAAATAATCTTGTTACTTGGGTTTTATTTTCTGTGCTGGGATTACGGACTACGTCATTTAGTGGGTATTTTGTCGATGTCAGTCATGTAACAAATGTTCGATGAAGGATCTCGATCCAAGCATCACCTATCCATATTCTCCAGAAATGCTGCCTGACCTGCTGAGTTATTCCAGTATTTTGTGTCCTTTTATGTAACTAATGTCTGTTACTTTGTTCCTTGGTTTCTTAACTTATTAGGTGCTTATGGGAAGAGTGCCAGACAGAGGTGGCAGGCCAAATGAGATTGAGGCCCCTCCGCCTGAGATGCCACCATGGCAGAAGAGACCCGATAACTTCCAATCTAGTGGTGGACGAGGAGGTGGAAGAGGTGGATATGAGCACGGGTCTCACGGAAGAGGTGGATATGACCAAGGGTCTCACGGAAGAGGTGGATATGACCAAGGGTCCCACGGAAGAGGTGGATATGACCAAGGGTCCTATGGAGGAGGTGGAAGAGGCGGATATGATCAAGGATCCTACGGAGGAGGCGGAAGAGGCGGATATGATCAAAGCGGGAGAGGTGGGGGCCGAGGTGGCTATGATAGGACAGAACAAGGAGGACGTGGAGGAGGCAGAGGAAAAGTTCAAGGTGGATGGTCAGATGGAAGTGGTGGTCATCAAGATTCTAGCTACCAAGGTGGGCATGGTGGCTACAGAGGTGGTGGTAGCTATCAAGGGGGTAACTACCATGCAGGTGGTAGCAACTATCAAGGGGGTGGCTATCAAGGAGGTGGTTACCAAGGACATCAAGACAGCAGATATCAAGATGGTGGCCATGATCAGGGTGGAGGACGAGTTGCAGGACGAGGAGGTCGTGCCCGAGGGGGTCGTGGAGCGCGTGGGGGTCAAGTTGGTGGTTGGGTCAGCAGAGGTGGACAAAGCTACAACCAGGGAGGACAGTTTGAGCAATATTTCCAGCAAGGAGGCCAACAATATAATGCATCTGGTTTTTATCAAGGTAGGCAGTATTCTAGTTAATAACATGATAGTCTTTACTACTGGCTTCATCTTGTAAGCGGCACAGATTCTCCCAAACACCAGTTACCAACTCTGGAATGCCACTAAAATTAAATACATTATATTGTATCGGCAGTGTTGCAGATGTGTTATCCAAACAAACACAAAGCAGAAAAGCCTTTCTTCCAGCAGAAGTGAAAGCTTGTGATTCTAAACCTTTCTCTTCCTGCCTCTTACACCCGCGCCCCCCGCCTCCCCCCCCCCCCCCCCATTCCTCAAAAAAAGGTTTACAACATGAAATTGTACTTGAAGCGCAGCAAAAAAAATTGTACGTTTTTCTTTTCTGCATGTGTAGATGCCACTGGCGCAATTAGAACTCTTATTTTATTGAAAGTGCACTACATACTGAGTATTTGAGCCCAAATTAAACCCGCATTCCCCTTTCCACTGGCTGACATTTTCAGCAGAAGCATTTGCAGAGCTTGCGATTCCCTTGTATTCTAGATGTGAAGCCACACGGTTGTTCTTGCTGGCTGGTAATTGTAAATACATGTAAACTCGACAAGCAGAGTGAGTGATGGGGTGAAGCTGCATGAGAGGTGAGCAATAAAGTATCTGTATGTTGTTTTACTGTTTGGAATTGTTGAGTTTTTTAACTCAGGTTACAGGTGATGAGGGAAATCCTTTTGAGTCAAAAGTGATTTCTCCATTAACATTTTTGTTTTAAATATGTATGTTACGAGTGTAGTTTTGCCAAATAATTAATTGAGAAATTGTGATTGGGTGTCATCCATGGTTCTTTGCTTATTTCTGACTTATGTTTATCAGAGGTTTCCTGTTTATCATCCTATTTGCAAATACGTGTGATTTGAAAACTGCAGAAGATATTTACCACAGAAAGGGCTAATTGTTGGGTTTGAATAATGCAGCCTTAAATTATGATGCACAATGCCTATAATTCTACAGACGGGGGAGAATGTTGACCAAGCGTGGCTGATCATAAAGCTCAGTGATTTGTTCCCATGGACGGCTCCATCCGTACTTTATTAAAGTTGAGTCCGTTTCTGAGGATATTAATCCATGGTCAAAATGCTGGAAATAAAAGGAAATTTGAAACGTTATCCTACATGCACACTTGTGTGTTGTGATTTCAGTGATAATCTCTTTAATTTGAGCAAAGGTGTTTGTTACTTTTTATTTTGACTCTTGAATCACAACCTTTGTAGTCACTGCTCTAAATGTTGTCAAACAGAAACACGGGTTCTGTTTTAGCCAGTGCTATGAGCATTATGTGTCGATTACGATTACGTGGATTAGATTTTCAAATTATCATTTCGTGTACATATGTAATTTTGCACAGCAAAATAGCTTTTTGCAATTTACCACTCATTGCATACTGACTGGAGTTCACTCTTACAATTACACAGCAACAGTCCTTTATCAACTGAAGAGCTGCTGTTATAGACAAGACGCACTTTTAATTTGCTCCCAGTTTGTTGTTGTGGGCTAATTGGGAAGAGTTCTTGTATCTTTAAGGATTGATTATATTTTGCTCTTCAAGCAGTTGTTTAATGTCCCACAGACTTGCTTGTGGGCACCTGAAGAAAACCAGACTACAAAGTGTTCAGCAATCATTAAAATCATCATTTGTTCCCCTTTGTATACAAAGTTTTTTGTTGAAAAGGAAATGGCATTTTATTTCACGCCATTTCCAGAATTTTCCTACTTTGTCCAAGAAGTGGTGGAAATTGCAAGCTTCAAACAATACTGAAATTACAATATATATTGTACTTGTATGTTTTAAGAAGTTAAAGGTCTAATCTGCATTTAAATGGAAAGATTATCTCGAATCTTCTATTTGGATGACCTGTATTTTGAGGAATAGACTCTGGCGAGGGAAATTGTGCTTGGCTGATGCAATGTAATTCCTCCTCAAATGCTGTGGAAACTAATGTAGATTTAATTTAATACAGTGGTACAGACAACTGAATAAAACCTTTCTTTTGTTATTGAACAGCTGTATCTGCATACTTTACTCAAGTGTAGGAAGAAATATTCTGTTACTCCCCCAGAGCAACTGATTTGCATGCTTCAGAAATGCTTCATTTCTCCATTTTTGTCATGCTGTTAATTGATGTGATCGTAGTGGCTTGCAGGGGTTCTGCAATTGGTCTTAACATTTTGGGGCTGGAAGCAAAATGAATCAGCCAAGATTGTCACCCTGCATTTCTGATATTACTAGTTAGTTGAACTTGTATTAAGAATGGTTACTTGGATACGGGATTAGACAGACCATGTCCACAGAGCTCTCTTCTGCATGTCACCAAAGGAGGACAACAGTGGCATTATTGAAATGACAATGACACAGAATGTTTTCCTTAAATGAAATATATTAGAACTGATAGCTGAATAAAATGGGAGCATATGAGATATACGCTTTAATTGATAAAGCTTCCAATAATGTGTTGTATCCAGATTTGTTTGTAAACAGGACTTTATACAATCATTTAAGATTAAACCCTGGCTGGTTATTGAAATGCAAAATGTTTGGGGCTATGCCTGCCCACCTGCTTAGATAGAAAATACCTTTTTGTGGAGAGGTAACATTATTCTGACTTTAAAGTACTTAATTATATGCTGGGTATTTGGGACTTTTAAGAGGTTTGATCATGATAGAGAATCCTATAATTTTGTTTAAAAGTAGTCTTTTTAAATTTTTCCAATCAGCTTACAACAATATCCACAAATTTGATCAACCGAGTACTGAAATTGGGTGCCGAGTAGCAGAGCACCATCCAGCTGGCGTGGATCGTGATACTTACCAATCACTTATCCAACATTAATTCTAGCAATTTTATGCTAGAATAAATGTCTAGAAAATTATTTGAAAGAAATGTTTTAATTGTGATTAATTGTCATTACATTCTAATTCCAAAGGGGTTAATAGAAATAAGTATCACAAGAATATTTCATCCCAGTTTAAAATATTTGTTTAAAATGTAGTACTTTCAATATTTTTCCTCCTCCATCTGCCTCTTGAAACTCTGTATATCTTCCAGGTTTTTATAATCATGGAACTAAGTTTATTGGGCAGCGGGTTAATTGATATAATGTGTTGGCTGAAAATGTGTGTTATAATAGCCATGGGTTGTATTTTGTGTTTTAGTATTGCAGTTTTGATTTGTACAACCAACCATGTTATAGAATGGCTGTTAACCTGTAGCCTTATAAAAGTATGAATTTCAAGTGACTATTTGATAGTGGAGAGAACTAAATGGAGTTCTGTGAGCTGATCTTATTCTCAAAGGGTAAAAAGCCTCTGGGAATGGGGAAATGTAAATAAAGCCCAGATCAATTAAAAGTGAGAGCTTGCTAGGTTTCCCAGTCTTGATGGATAGTCTTTGATCCATGGTGTGGATGTTTATGATCACGTGGGAATGATCGAATTTATTAAGCAATGAGGAATTTGGTATTGATTTATTGCTGTCATGTGTACAGAGAAAATTTGTATTTTTGCGTCCACAATTCTCTGAAATTCCGTGCAACGTTAAGCAGAGCAGTTGCTATACCAGGCTATGATGCATCACAATAGTAAACCGTTTATGGTGTATATGTAGACATTTGTAAAAGCCATTGGATTTTCCAGTCTTCTAAAGAAGTAGATGTGTTCAATATAAATGCAATGGTTCGAGGTCATCAACATCTTCTCTCCCCTCATTTCAATGAAAGACATATTGTATAAAAGTTTGGATGAAATCTGTTTTATGAAACCATGAACATATGGCAATGAGCCCAAGTAAAAGCTTACATGTGTAGGTGCTGGTCTCGACCCGAAATGTCACCTATTCCTTTTCTCCAGATATGCTGCCTGATTCGCTGAGGTACTCCAGCATTTTGTGTCTATCTTAAACTTTTGTTACTGTGCCATTCAAAAGCATTTACCCTGCAAATCTGTGTCCAGCTAATGACATTCCTGGATTTAGCTTGTCACATATTTAGTTTATAGCAGTCAGAATTCTATCTAGTATATATTGTTGAAATTGTTGTAAATTTATTTGAAACATTTTATTGTTGGGTTCTACTCCAAAAGTCACTAAGCTAATTCCAAATGACCTCTGCCTTTTGACAGTGACAAAAATACACGAGGCTTTCTTTGATTGCAAGAAATGTGAAATTTAATAGTGCTATGAAAAACTTCAAGGTGAAGTAAGTTCAGCTAAATTAAAGTTCCCAGTTCTGCATTCTGTCCACTTTTTTGGGAGGATCATAAAATGAAAATAATTGCAAAATAAGCCTTTTTTGTGCTTTGTGGGTGGAATTGGTGCTCGGAACACTGTGACAAACTATCAGTAAGTACTTCAAACTCAGACATAACATTGTTAGATGCTGATTAAAGTGCTGGACCAAGCCAACTGATATTTCTATTCCAATGGGCCCTGCAATTTGGCAAAGTGAATGGATTATTCTGTCATCTGTCAAGATTGAATGGCAGAGTAGACTTGATGGGCCAAATGGCCTGATTCTGCTCCTAGAACTTATGAACATAGGACTTGAATTTAAGTCAAGGTATCAAAAGGACACACCAGCCAACAACTAATCCCACCAACAAATTATCGCGCATCTCTTTGGATGAGGATTAAATTTAAGAAATAAACAATTTATGATTTTGACAGTAGTGGATTACGGGATAAATTATTTTAAACTGCTGGAGCTCTCCTTGGGGAAACAATTAATTGGCTGTATTTTGGGGTTGTGGGAGTATGATGACAAAATGAGTTGCTAAATTTTCAGATACCGCTTGTAATAAAAGTCAAAAGGACCAATAAATAGCTTATCTTCTAAAGATGCCAACATTTTATCCACTGCACATTATAATTCACCATCTTTATTGCATTAAAATACTTAGATGGTGAGCTACTTTCAAAGCCTAAACAAAGAAAGTCCACTTAGGACATACATTCAGCTGCAGTTGGATTGAGGATGCAGTGGTTCAGAGCAGAAATAAAGCTGCAGCTAATACTGTGAGGTTTTGGACATCTATTAAAGTAAAGAATTTTGCAATAAAGGCAAATTGTTAAGAATCTGTAAAGCATGAAAAACAACAAAACAAAACTTAAATCATTAATGGAATTTTATAGAATTTGAAAATGCTTGCTTAAAGAGAAACTCCAATTGTTAGATCTGTATGTGCATCAGATCTTATCCAATTTCAATCGCCTTAATGTAGTCTTACATTGGAATGAAGTAAGAATTTTTACTTGCTGATGCTCGGCAAATTGATTTGAAAGTTGTTGCCTGGTGATAATGGTTACAGATATTAAATGACCAACCTACGAACATCAGCCAGCAGTTAATGTGTTTTCTTAGTGTTTCCCTTTAACACCTGCAATTATGAAGCACATAATTACAATCATACTGATGCTTCAAACACAAATGTTTCATTATTAACTTATACAACCACATTGATGTAATTTTAAATATGGAGGAAGTAATATTGATATATTGTTTCCTCTGCAGAAATGTTCTCTTCTTCTGTGTCGAATCATAAAAACCAGCAACCAGAAATGTGTTCCTTACGTGAATGATGTAATCTTCAAACTCCCATAAGTTTGATGCCTTTTTAACGTTTTCATTTCCGCTGCTTAAACTCCACACAATTGGATCCTCCTCCTGCGTTGAATAACTTATTCCAGTGACTTGTGTATTTGGATCTTCATGTGCATGAGATAAACAGCAGCCTGGTTCCACATTGTCCAGGTTTTTTTTTATCACGGTCTATGCCAACTAGAAATATGGTCTATTTTCAAATCTTCACGAAGAATGGAATAATATTAGCATCAGCAGTTTTCACTGGATAATTTACATCTGATTGTAGATACATTAGTCTTATGCACATATTGGCAGTAAAATAGAGATGTTCTTATTGAGTGAATTGAAACTGTTACTGTATTCATTGTCCTTGATGTTTCACCAAAGGTCATTCATAGACAAGAATGATGGAGGTTTCATCTGTTGATTAACAAAATATAATGATATTGCATACAGTTTGACAATACTGTATTTAAACGAGCTTCCAGCAGTTCACTTAGCCTTTTACATCCCCTCTCCAAAAATTCAAAATCGAATTCAAACTCGTGCATCACCATTGCGCCAATTGGGGAGGAGTACCTGGTACCATTTGTGTGGAGCTAATTTACAGAAATAAATATTAGCCTAACTAATGATTCTTTGAATCGTGTAAACAAGCAACCTGGAATGCACAGATGGGTGGCAAATATTTTTTTTGGACTGGACCTGGACACCACTAGCTCTCTCCTCTGTGGAAGGCGATGCAAGAGAGGAAAAAGTTCTGGAAATTATTAAGCCACTCTTCTGCCAGACTTGCAAATGCTGGAGCAACCAGCAGAGGGCACCCTCGGGCAAGATCTCACCATGTCACTAGGATTGGTTAGCACGCAACAAAAGCGTTTCACTGTATCTGTATCACACGTGACAGTAAACTGAACTCTAAAGAATAAAGTAAGGATTGTAATCTCTTGATTACAATTCTTACATCAGTATCTGTTTGTTTCAATAATTTTTAAAAAACGGCAAAATTGTCATCTTGCAGTTTTATCTCTGGGATGGTAATCAAGTTAGATGCACATGGTAGTGCAGAGTATTTCCAAGGAAACTTTAAACCCCACAATCGAGTGTTGCTTTATCCGGTCCAGTGTTCTGGATACTGGATTTTAGAGTTGTAAATTGAGCATGAACACAGGCCCTTCGGCCCAACCTGCCCCATCTACTTTAGTATCACCTGCTTGTGTTTGACCTGTTAACCCTCTAAACATTTCCTATCCATGTACCTGCCTAAATGCCTTTTAAATGTTGTTATGGTACTAACTCCTCTGGCAGCTCGCTCCATATTCCCACCACCATCTGTGAAAAGCTGCCACTCTGGTTTCTATTAAATCTTTCCTCTTACCTTAAACCTATGTCCTCTGGCCCTTGATTCCCCTTCTCTGGGTAAAATGCTCTGTGCATCTACCCTATCCCCCTCGTGATCTTATACACCTCCATAAGATCACTCCTGCGCTCCAATGAATAAAGTCCTAGCCTGCCCAATTTCTCCCTATAACGCAGGCCCTCAACTTCTGCAACATCCCCGTAAATTTCTGCAGCCTTTCCAGCTTAACAAATTTCTTATAGCAGGGTGACCAAAACTGAACGTCATACCCCAAATGTGGCCTCACCAATGTTTTGTTCAATGGTAACAAATCATCCCAACTTCTGTACTCCATTCCCCGACTGATGCAGGCCAATGTGCCCCTATCAGTCCGTTTCTGACCACTCTACCTTCCAAAGAATTATGTGCCTGCTCACCATAATCCCTCTGCTCTGCTCCCCAGAGCCCTGCCATTTGTGAAGGTGTAAAATTGAAAGTAATGGAGTGAAGAATTTGTTATTTAAAAGTTTTGCAAGTTTCCAATTACCATCAAGTACAGGTGTTATTTACAATGTCCGATGTTGCCATGTTTTCAGGGAATTGTTTTAGTTTTGATTTCTGGCCATTAAAAGCTTTTTTTCAAGGGGTGATAGCTTTGTATTCGTACAACATAACTCTGTGCTAAGTTGACTTTTTACAGGAGAAATACTCGGCTGTGCAATCCAATTCAGTTGTCAAGAAACCAATATTATGTGGAGAATTAGTCCGATCAGTAACCGGAATGCTTTTGGGAAAAGTTAGGAAATAATTGACTACCAGGGAAAATTAAAAGGTATTAACAATCTTTTGCGGTGGGTGAGGAATGACAATTGGTAACGGTAAGTTCCCTCATCCTAAGGTTTTTTTTGCTAGTTAGAAAGAAAGAAATAGAATTAATGTGTTGGGTCATCGATTCTGCACAAGAACTGACTGAAATATTATCACTGCTGTCTTCATAGACTCTACCTGACCCGCTAAATGATTTTCAGGATTTTTCCACCATCTCCAGTTTGCTTATCCTTGCTCTTTCACTGTCAAAACCTTGCAATGTGTTTCTGCATCACAATGCAATGATTCAATAGGGTGACTATACTACCTGAAGACAATTAGTGATAGAATCATGGAGTGATACAGCATGGAAACAGGCCTTTCGGCCCAACTTTCCCACACCAGCCAACATGTCCCAGCTACATTAGTCCCACCTGCCCACATTGGGATCCATATCCCTCCAAACCTGTCCCATCCATGTACCTGTCCACCTGTTTCTTAAACGTTGGGATAGTCTCTAGTTCTGGCAACATCCACATAAATCTTCGCTCTACCCATTCCAGTTTGACAACAAGGTGACAATAAATGTTGATAAGCATATTCCCAACAATAAAATAACATTGCATTCGTCTGTCAATCTGATTACAGAATTGCTGAAATGTAAAGAATATGATGGATAATAAGCAAAGTTGAAATGACTTAACTGTTACCGTGTTCATGGCTCAGTTTCCAATTACATTCTGGCAATCCTAAAACAATACACGCTTACAAAACATTACACTTAAGAAATGTAAGAACAGCAGAAGACCATGTGGCTCTTCATGCATTCTTCTGTAATCCAAATTTGTATCATAACCTTTAATATATGCATTGAGTCATGATCACTTGGTGGGAGGAAATCTAAAAGCAAAATACTGCTGATGCTGAAAATTTGAAATAAACAAAATTCTGCGGACAACCCTAATGATTTTCCTTTGCACCAGCACCAATGAAAGAACTTTGACCTATGACCTTAATTTTGTTCTCTTCCTGTCGAGCATTGCCTGACCTAACTATTTCTGGTATTTGTTTGGCTTTACACCAAAGATTCACCAACAAAATACTTGTCTTCTCAGTCTTAAGCGGGCAACTCCTAATGCAGTGGCATTGGGTTCTGAATTTAGATCGGTTTGAACATCATGCATCATGTACTTTGGCAAGCCCCTACAGAATCTTATTTTTCAATGAGATCACCTCTCGGTCTTTTAATGTCCACATTTATAGACTAATATATGGCCCTCTACATAACTCTTTGCCAAGATTCAATGTAAGAATATTTACGTAAACTAAAGAGTAATCTTAAAAATTAAGCAACTAGGATTGAGTTTAATTTCCAGTTTTAAAAATGATGTTCCATCTTTGTGGGTGTCCAAAAGCTATAACATTCTCAAAGATTTTCTCTCATAGTTTATTCCAACAACATTTTCTAGTGGTAGGTGCTCATAAAGTGACCATTAAGAACATAAGAAATAGGAACCTGATCAGACCCAATGGAAAAAATGCAGCAGCAGGAGGAGGCTGTCGACATCTTTAATCCTCTATCATTCATCAAGATCATGACTGATCTGACAGTGCCATTTTTCTGCACTATTCCATATCCCTTAGGTATCTTAATATCCAGAAACCCCTCTGCCTTTTCAATAAACTCAGTAACTGCAACTCCACAGCTTCCTGAAGTAGAGAATTCAAGAGATTTATTACTCCTGAGTGAAGAGATCTCCGCCACCCCACCACGTCTATCCTAAACAGCTTGCCCCTTATTCTGTGAATATCCCTTGGTTCTTTATTCCTCAGCTGTGGGAGCAATTTCCCTCCATCAAGCGTGAAACCTCATAAGAATATCATTAAGTTTCAGTTAGCTGTCTTGCATTCCTAAACTCTAGGGATTTCAAACCTGCCATTCCTGATATCAGTCTATTGAAGCTACTTTGTGCTGCTTTGACCACGTGTAAATCTTTTTTTAAGATGATCAAAATTGTGCATAATATTCCAGTTGTCCTATAGAATGACCATAAGCCTTCCTTCCTTATCTATCCAAGTCCAATTACAATAATGGTTAATGTAATGTTTGCTTTTCAAATTGGTGATTAAGCCTACATGTTGGTTTTAAATGACTTGCGTACAAGCACACCCTCTGAACACACGCAGCATCCAATCTCCCATCTCAGGATATAAACTATCCATAGTTTATATCCTGGCTCTCACAGCTACCTCGGCTGTACTTCCTCCCACCGGGTCTCTTGTTACGATTCTATTCCTTTCAATTTCTCTTCCTCCTTTGCATCTGCTGCCTCATAGCGCCAGAGACCTCGGTTCAATCCCGCCCTCAGGTGCTGTGCGTGTAGGCTTTGCTTGTTCTCCCTGTGACCACATGGGTTTCCTCTGGGTGCTCTGATTTTCTCCCATATCCCAAAGATGTGCAGGATGTATGTTATCTGCTCCTCTGTAACTTGCCCCTAACTTGTGGAGAGTGAATATGAAAGGGGGATAACTTGAAACTGGTGCAAACGGGTAATTAATGGTTAGCATGAACTTGGTGACCAAAGGGCCGGTTTCTATGCTGTATCCCTAACCTAAATTAAACTACGATTCATGATCATTGGCTCTTCAGAAAATCATAGTCATACAGCACATAAACAGGCCCTTCACCCTAACATCCATGCCAATCAAGATGTCCCATCTAGGCAAATCCTTTTTGCCCACATTTAGCCCTATCCCTTTAAACCTTTCCTATTAATGTATCTGTCCAAGTGGATTGTAAATGCTGTTACAGTACCTGCCTCGACTATTTCCTCTGGCAGCTCATTCCAAATCCCTCCACCATCAGTGAAACATTTCCCCCTCGGGTTTCCAATAAATCTTTCCCCTCTCACCTTAAACCTAGTCCTCTGGTTCTTGAATCCCCTACTCCGAGTAAAAGACTCTGTACTTTTATATTCAATACCTTGACTAAAGCTACCTTTACCACCTTATCTACCCGTTTCACACTTGCGGCCCAATGAAAGTCCTAAAGTTGCATTATGACTTCCTGACTCCTATACTCCGTGCCCCAAACTATGAAAGCAAGCATACCATATGCCTTCTTTAACTCTCTTATCTACTTGTGTTGCCACTTTAAATGAATTATGGACTTAGACCTAAAGATCCCTCCATAAAACAATGCTGGTAAGGGTCATGCCATAATTATATATTTGACTTGCATTTGACCTCCAAAGGTGCAACACTTCACACATGCTTGGATTAAACTCCATCTGCCATTTCTCTGCAGCTGACCTGTTGCCATTGTGTTGTGTTCCTCACAGCACATGACCACGGCAATCTTGGTATTTTCTAAGCTTACTAATGAACCCATTTATGTTTACATCCAAATTATTTATGTGTATCACAAACAGCAGAGGTCCCAATGTAGATCCCTGAGGAACTCCACTGGTCTCTGACTTCCAGCCTGAATATTGTCCTTCCAGCAGACGCTTCTGTCTTCTATCTGTAAACTGTTCCAAATCCATAAAAGCAAGTCACTATTAAGCCGTATATCTTAATCTTCGGGATCAGTCTACCATGGGCGACTTTATCAAATGCTTTACTAAAATGCATGTAGACACCATCCACCTCCCTACCCTCATTAATCACCTTTTCACAAAACTCGTATTAAGTTGGTGAGACACAACCATGCCTTCTATAAAGCCATGCTAACTGTTCCTGATGGGAGTAAACTCTTCCAAATGGGATTAAATCATATTCCAAAGAATGCTCTCCAATAGTTTCCCTACCTCTGACATGATGCTCACTGGCCTATAATTCTCTGGATTCATACTACTTCCCTCCGGAATCAAGATGCCCTTCCTAATCAAGAAACCATCAATCTCTAACTTAAAGTTACCCAATGTCTTGGCCTGCACAGCTGTCTGTGGCATTGAATTCCACAGATTCACCATCAGCTGGGGCTCCTGCAAATCTTCTTCAACTTCCTCCAGTGCCCTTCTCATCATCCAGTCTTCCTCGTGCCTTGCTCTTCATTCTAACAAGAATGCGTATGCCCTGAATTCTCACTATCTCACTTAATCACTACCCCAATCAACTTTAACAAGTTACTTTCTATTCACTTATTCTGCAATTATATGTGGCATATCAACCATGCTTCTACATCAGCTTGTATTGCAGGCATTCATGCTGCCATTAGTTTTATTTATGGAGTGAACTTCATTGATAATTTCTAAATGTGCTGAGATGAAAGAAACAAGTCTTTTTTTCCATTGGAAGCAAATAAACTCTGTTGATGTCGTAACCATGAAACATTTAACAACAAGTTTGAATGGACATCCAGTTCAGTGAGACCTTTTCAGATAACATAAGATTACTCAATAGGTTGGTATCCATTCATTTGTAGCAACTGGACTTGCTTGGAAATAATTTTGCTTGAGAATCTAAGCAGCAGGATCAAAAGGTAACACTAACCAGGAATGTATATTAAAAAAAAATCCAGTTTGATGAAAATCAAATATCACTGTGGTTAGGTAAAGGCTGCTCATTTGGGGATCAGTTTTAATGGAGCCTAGATTGGTGTGATACACACATCTGCTATCTTCAAGTGTTCATGATTTCAATCCAGCAAAGTAGATGACAAGAGTCTAAATTTGTCACAAGTTTCATTCTTTCCAAGAGTACAGAATGGCATGATTATTTAATAGAAACAATGCCACATTGATGCAGCAGGTGGCATCCTACTCTAGTTAAGCCTGCAGTATTATTATTGACTGAAGATAGACACAAAAAGCTGGCGTAACTCAGCAGGACTGGCAGCATCTCTGGAGAGAAGGAATGGGTGACATTTTGGGTCGAGACCCTTCTTCTGACCGAAAGTCACTGGAAAGGGAAACGAGAGATGTAGGCAATGATGTAGAGAGATAAAGAATAATGAATGGTAGATATGCAAAAAAGTAATGATGATAAAGGAAACAGGCCATTGATAGCTGTTGGGTGAAAACGAGAAGCTGGTGCGACTTGGTGGGGGGGGGGGGGGGGGAGAGAGAGAGAGAGAGAGAGAGAGGTAATGCCAGGGTTAGTGAAACCAAAATTCACTGGGCTGTAAGCTGCACAAGCATGTATTATTGACTAATGCTTTATTCTGCACCAGGTTTTCCCCTTCATGACTTGGAACCATTGAGATATGTGGCTTGAAATTTTTTTTAAAAGATCTGTTTCGTCAACATGAACACTCCTCTGATGAGCTACATATTGTATTGCATTATCTTTGACAAGTCAGCAAGAACAAGCTGGTGAGAAGGATTAGCTCCCTCGCACAAAGGCATGTAGCAGCTCCTGACCTGGGGTGGTGACAGGTGCTGTCCACGCCAGAAAATTGTATTGAGTAGATAGTGACATTGATTAATTTCTCTGTGATGTGTTTCTTGTTTTGGGCTCTTGGCCCATTGTTTTCCCTCAGACAGTCTGTCTGATTTTAATCAACAGCTCAGTTGGCCTCCTTTTGCCCGGATGCACTGAGCAAACTTTCTAGTGAGAAGCCATTTTGAGGGTAGAACACTCTCTTTGGGTATGTCACTCTGCCCACGGGTGGGGTAGCAAAGGAGCATCACAGGCAAGGCAATTCCACCAGTACCAACATTACCAGGATTTACAAGATGGTGCCCAAGCCGGGCGGCTATTTGCGTGCTAGCCACAGAAGGAGATCTACAAACTCGTATTACAATCGCTCCACACTCTTAAATCTCTATTCCTACATCAACATTTCTTTCTTTAACTATGATCTATACACTAAATGGATCGATTGTAATCATGTATTGTCTTTCTGCTGACAAAGGCTTTTCATTGTACCTCGGTACACATGACAATAAACTAAACTGGAAGTAATACCAATGGAAGCACTGGAAAATGTGTGACTGACACACATCTTGTATTTTCTAAATTGCGCACCTTGGAAATGCTGGGAGCAGGGAATGCAATGTTCCATATTTGTCATGAGAAGAGGAAGGGACAAGGAATTTTATTGGACTACCTTGTCATCTTTAAATAGCCTGGCCTTGCATGTAGAATATCGTATAGCATCCTCTTGAATAAAGTAATCCATATTGTTCTGGCTGAATTACTTCAGAAGAAGTTGTATGGTCCATGCCTCGGCTTTTTTGTTTTATACTAGAATCATTTTCTCGGTATCAATGTCCTAAAAATGGGAATCCTATTAGAAAACAAAGACTGGATTGGTGATATTTTCTTTGGAGACCTTGTTGGTCACATACCCTTCAGAAACATAAAAATTAGGTGCAGGAGTAGGCCATTCGGCCCTTCGAGCCTGCACCGCCATTCAGTATGATCATGGCTGATCATCCAACTCAGTATCCCGTACCTGCCTTCTCTCCATACCCTCTGATCCCCTTAGCCACAAGGGCCACATCTAACTCCCTCTTAAATATAGCCAATGAACTGGCCTCAACTACCCTCTGTGGCAGGGAGTTCCAGAGACCCACCACTCTCTGTGTGAAAAAAGTCCTTCTCATCTCGGTCCTAAAGGATTTCCCCCTTATCCTTAAGCTGTGACCCCTTGTCCTGGACCTCCCCAACATCGGGAACAATCTTCCTGCATCTAGCCTGTCCAACCCCTTAAGAATTTTGTAAGTTTCTATAAGATCCCCTCTCAATCTCCTAAATTCTAGAGAGTATAAACCGAGTCTATGCAGTCTTTGTTTATAAGACTGTCCTGACATCCCAGGAATCAGTCTGGTGAACCTTCTCTGCACTCCCTCTATGGCAATAATGTCCTTCCTCAGATGTGGAGACCAGAACTGTACGCAATACTCCAGGTGTGGTCTCACCAAGACCCTATACAACTGAAGTAGAACCTCCCTGCTCCTATACTCATTACTCGCTTTATAGCTGGGTGCATAGAGAACTTAGAACAGTGCAGGAAAGAAAATGTTGCTTGTGGCTTTCCATTGAAGAGTTTCCACCTGCATTCACTCTATTACTGTCAAAAGTTCAAAACCTTTTCAGTTCTGAATTCTGCCTTCCAGGGTCAGACTTCATATTCAATTAGTTGTGCACTTGTTATGTGCTATACTTGTGAAGTATAACAGTTGGGATATTGGTGGTGCAGACATTTGAGGCCCAGAAGATTGTGATTATTAAGTGAAGAAACCACAGATTTTACACACGCTGTACGGTTTAAGGTGAGAGGTGAAAGATTTAATGGGAACCTGAGGGGGCAACTTTTTTACGCAGAGGGTGACATGCATATGGAACCAGCTGCCAGAGGAGATAGTCGAGGCAGGTACTATAACAACATTTAAATGGCAGTTGGACACTACATGGATAGGGAATGTTTAAAAGGTTATGGGCATAATGGGGGTAGGTGGGACGAGTGTAGACTGGGTATCTTGCTCTCTCTGGGAGAGTTGGGCTGAAGGGCTGCTTCCCACGCTCTATGACCAGAGCTTCATCACTTTGATGACCCGTAGCCAAAAATGATTTGAGCAATTTGTGCAGGATGAAGAATGAAAAATAGACAAAATATAGGTGAATTAATGATTAAATAACCTAATAATACTAATAATCGCTGGTTATTGCCCTATTATTCGCATTGTGCATACTTAGTTTTTACCTTGAGGAAGGTACCTTCATTGCTCCTCTTCTTCTATCTCTGTTCCGTTCTGCAGTGGTTCGCATTCCTCTTCTGTCTTGGCACATCTGCTGGGCTTCTCATTTTCCCACTTGGCAAAGCCCCTACTCTTCCCGCCTTTCGACTTCATTTTTGGGAAGGTGTGTGATCCCGAGTCGCCTCCGGCCCATCCGCTCTCCTGCCACAGGGGCTCCGTCTGTGTGGCTTGGCTGGCGGTGGCCCTCTGTAAACGCACTGAAATCTTCTGGGCAGAGCCAGTCATTAATGTGATCGTCCTGCCGTCGATGGCACGGTTACTGCTGCTCTGGGGGAAGTTGAACATCACTCCATCTTCAGCTGCAAAGGAGAGCACGTTTTAAATTGTGAGAAGAAACTCATCAAAAACAAACAAAGAATTAAAGATTAAGATAGCATAGAACCGGATTCAAAATATTGGAAACCATGAAAAGCAAACAAATTTATTAATCCTAATCTGGAGGATAATAGGTCAAAATAAAAAATGATTAAGTGGGAGAAAACTGGAGCACCCAGTGGAAACCTATGTGGTCACAGAGAGACATGCAAACTCCACACAGACAGCATCAATGTCAGGATCCAACCCAGGTGTCTGACACTGTGAGGCAGCAGATCTATCAGCTGCGCCACTGTGCTACCTTATGTATGTCTAAAAGATTCTGAAATTACACTGTTGTTTCTTCTTCCACCACCGTCCCTAGCAGCAGGTTTGGTACCTCCCACTGTCAATGTAAAGGCATTTGTGTTGCACATCTTCAGACTAGCCCCATCTCACGCAGCTACCGCCTTAAGTATTTGACATTTCCAAATCCAGGACAAAGCTTCTGCCTGTCCGCCCTATCCAGGACTCTCATCATTTTATAAACATCTATCAGATCTGCCTGAGCCTCCGATTTTCTAGAGAAAACTATCCAAGTTTGTCCATCCTCTCCTTACAGTTAATATCTTCCAAATCTGGTAAATCTCTTCTCCACCCTCTCCAAATCCACCATATCCTCTAATGGAGTGACCATAACTGCACACAATACTCCCAATCCCAAAGTTTTGTAAAGCTACTAGACCAAGTGGGACCCGTTGGGCCATGTTCCCCCAACGCAATAATCCACCACTCACCCGTTCTCCCAACTCAACCCATTTCCACCACTCACCCGTTCCCCCAATGCAATATTCCACCACTCACCCACAGCCTCGGAGGGACCCACAGGAGGCAGGGTCCTCCAATGCAACACCAATGTAAGATTTCACCACTCCCCTGCCTCCCCCAGTACTGGACTTTAACAAAAAATCCAATTCCACTTCCCCTGCCCCCTCCCCCTCCTGTTCAATCACTTGCTGCAGGACCACGTCTAAGTGTTCCATGATGGTAACATTGTTGCAAATGTTGGGTGGAAGACTGTGAGATCCCATTGTGATGTCATAGCTGCAACTTCCAGCACTGAAGTGTTGAAGTGATTATCAAAGTGGAATTAGTAAACTTAAAAATGTGATAACTTGTGAAATAGAACATCGATCTGGATACTTGATACAAACAACCACAGGTCAATGGTGAGTAAGGTGGTGCAATTTTTGCCCTATTCTGTATCGTTTTGGCGTAGCTCCTTGAGATTGCACACACGCAGACAGACAGACGCCCAAACAAGATGAGAGTTTTAGTAATAAACTAGACTAAGTGGGACCCGTTGAGTCCCATGTTCACACGGGAGGGCTGGTCCCCCGACGCAATATTCCACCTCTCCCAATATTGGTGGCCAGTTGGGGGGCTTTCTGGAGTGCTGGTTGGGGTTCTTGGGGTGGCAGCTCAGTCCCTCAAGCCTGATGTGCTGGTGGTCGGCAGTTGACCCATGGCTATTCCTTGAAATTCCATCTCAAGCAGAGTGCAAGGCCACCAAATTCAAGTGCAATTTCTTACCACTTCGAGCAGGGTGCAAGGCCACCAAATTCAAGTTCAATTTCCTACCACTTCAAGCAGGGTGCAAGGCCACCAAATTCAAGTGCAGTTTCCTACCACTTCAAGCAGGGTGCAAGGCCACCAAATTCAAATGCAGCTTCATTTGAGTGCAACATTTTTTAAACACTAATGACACTTTTAATTTTAATTGATGGGAAAAATCCTCTGCACCTGCTGAGAGGCGGGGGACTGAGTAAGATGGCCAAAAATCACAGCTGTAAGTTGTAGCGTTTTATCTAAAATCAATATACAGTGCAAACAGGAAGTTGCCCAAAGCACCCAAACCACCATTTGCAGCAGTGCCTTTTAACTTCAGCCCAAAGCACCCCAACCACCATTTGCAGCAGTGCCTTTTAACTTCAGCCCAAAGCACCCCAACCACCATTTGCAGCAGTGCCTTTTAACTTCAGCCGAAAGCACCCCAACCACCATTTGCAGCAGTGCCTTTTTACTTCAACCCAAAGCACCCAAACCACCAATTGCAGCAGTGCCTTTTAACTTCAGCCCAAAGCACCCGAACCACCATTTGCAGCAGTGCCTTTTAACTTCAGCCCAAAGCACCTGAACCACCATTTGCAGCAGTGCCTTTTAACTTCAGCCCAAAGCACCCGAACCACCATTTGCAGCAGTACCTTTTTACTTCAACCCAAAGAACCCAAACCACCATTTGCAGCAGTGCCTTTTAACTTCAAACCAACCATATTTTCATTTTCAAACCACATTAAGGGCACTCACAGTTGAGTAGACATGTGTTCAGTATTATTCAGAGCTCAGAGAGATGTGACCCTTTGGCATCTTCCATCTTGCAGAGACCGAGTCAGGCACACCACATCCGGGTTTTGTAGTCCCTCCCACCAGCAGGGGCAGCAGAGTGAATGGCAAATTTAAAACAAACATTAATATCTCTCTGATTTTTCATCGATGGGAAACGTCCTCAGGTCCAGGAAGGCAGAGGGGGGCTCTGAGCGAGGTGGCCAAAAATGACGGCCGTAGGTGGCGGCGTTCTCTTGGAAATCACAGCACAGCGAGCCAAAAGCGGTCAAGATCAGACTTTTAGTAATATAGATAGAAGATAGATAAACATGACTTTGTGAGACTTATACAGTACCCCCAGACCAATTAAGGCAAATATACCATATGCCTTCTTTACCACTCTTATCTACTTTTATTGCTTCTTTCCGCAAACTATGGACTTAGACCTCAAAATCTGTTTGTACTCCATTGCTGTTAAGGGACCTGCCATTAACTACATTTCTCCATTTTACAAATAATATTAATAGTATCAGTTTGGTTCAGCTAGTGGTATTTTCCCATATTTCAAATGTGAGAGCAATCTCATGCCTCCTCCCACCTATCTATTCTCTATCATAAGCCCATCAGTTCCCCTGCCTCCTCCACTCACCTGCACCAGGGGTAATCTACAATAACCCAATTAACTGCATGTCTTCACAAGTTAAGAGGAAACAAGTACACAGATGAAGCAGTCACAGAGAACATGCACCAGAGATCAGGATTCAATCCAGGTCTCAGGAGGTGTGAAGCAGTAGCATAATGTCATCCATATGTCTCTCTGGACTTTTGTGTTATCTGACTCATTATTCCTTCTGCAAGGCTGGACCCGCACAGGATACTGATATTGGGTGGCCACACTTGGCTCTGGGAGGCAGTCCTTTCTCCATTCAGTTAGCTGGAGTTTTTAAATCAAAGGGCCTCAGTGCTCCAATATTTTCCGGTAATTACCCAAGTCAAATCCATGTTATAGGAGCAGAATTTGGTAATTCGGCCCACCAAGTCTGCTCCGCCATTCAATTCTGATTAATCTATTCTTTCCTCTCAACCCCATTCTCCTGCTTGCATCCTGTAACCTTTGACGTCATCACTATTCAAGAACCTATCAATCTCTGCTTTTAAAAATACCCAATGACTTGGCTCCCACCGCCATCTGCAGCAATGACTTCCACAAATTCACCAACCTCTGGATAAAGAAATTCCTGCTCATCTCCATTCTAAAGGTATGTCCTTTTATTCTAAAGCTGTGTCCTCTGTTCCTAGAATATCTCTAGACTAAAACATTCTCTCTCCACTCCATCTAAGCCCAGAGAGTTCCAAGTGGATTCAAAGACTACTATGTATTTTATCATACAACACAGGTATTTTGTCTATTGCAGAAAATGTGCTTCATTGAGAGTGTGAAGTTCCTCCAGTTCTGGTTGAAGACGCCAAGAAATATTGAAGTACCACAGCTTCTCCCAGTGAACCTTATTTACTTAAAACAGACTGATTTGGACAAACAGCGCTGTTTGTTGGTGCTACCCTGGACAGATGGGCTGCCATATTAAACATCATGTAGTTCAAGAGCGCGCAATGCAACCCAGCCTTTCAGAAACAAGTCATTCCTGATTACAAAAGAGCTGTGTAACCATGAGGGAAACATCGCATTATGTTTCAAAACAGCAAGACATTTCAGATGAATTGATGTGATTGAAGGAAAAGCACATGTTTTACTGCAGGGGGCCTTTGTCGAGATAACAGTAATACCATGTCAATGAATGAGAAGAAAGTAATGACTCACAAGGAGA
The DNA here is from genome assembly GCA_963514005.1 of Raja brachyura. The sequence continues at coordinate 72,372,140 of OY740788.1, read as the reverse complement.
GTGATTTGTGGAGCAGGAACTGGTTGCCGAAAGCCTGCCTTGCGGGGGATATGCTTTGATAGCAGCCCCCCCCCCCCCCCCCCCCGCATCATTTTCACGATTAATCTGCTTATAGAAAATCATATTACTGCAACTATCATCCAAAAAAATTGAAATTATCTAATTTCCTTGAATTTTAATGATTGCTTCTAGGCATGGATATTGGAACCCCTCCAATCAAGCTGTTGTACAGTTAGATGACACCATAGGAAATAAATGTTAATTGTGGATTATTCTTCAAGTCTAAATTTATGCTTAAAATTAAGTTCATCTCAAACTGTATTAATCCTGTGACAATAATGAACCTGGACTTGAGGACCCACCAAGGCAAAGGAAAACCACTGGTTAAACGGTGCACAAAGATAATGCAATGGAAGGGAGTGCTGATTTAGAGCACAGAACATAGACCAGTGCAGCACAAGGATGGCCCTTTGGCCCACAATATCTGTGAACATGATGCCAAAACCGTCACTTATCTACCTGCTGCTAATCCATATCCCTCCATTCGCTGCATATTCATGTACCTATCCAAGAGTCTCTCAAATGCCACTAACATCAGCATCAGCCACCACCCTCAGCAGAGCGTTCCAGGCATTCACCACCTTTTATGAAAAATGCTTGCCACGCACATCTGCTTTATAATTTGCGACTCTCACCTTAAAAAGATGTCATCTAGTATTTGATTTTTTCCATCCTGAGGAAAATATTCTAACTCTCTACCCTATTCCATAAGGTCTCCCCACAACCTCCGGCGTTTACCAGAGAAAACAAAGCAAGCCTGTCCAACCTTTGCCTGTAGCTAATTCCCCATATCCAGGCATCTTTCTGGTAAACCTCTCTGTACCCTTTTCAATGCCTCCAAATCCTTCTTGTAATGGGGCAATCAGAACTGCACACAATACTCCAAATATGTTTATACCCTTTTCCAAATGCGGTCTAATGAAAGTCCTATGAAGCTGCATCATGACCTCCTGACTTAGTGCCCCAAACTATGAAAGCAAGCATACCATATGCCTCCTTTACCGCTCTATCTACTTGTGTTGCCACTTTCAGCAAGTTATGGACTTAGACCCCAAGATCCCTCTGTAAAACAATGCTGTTAAAGGTCATGCCATTAATTGTATATCTTCCCCTTACATTTGACCTCCAAAAGTGCAACACTTCACACATGCTCGTATTAAACTCCATCTGCCATCCCTGTGCCTATTTAAGCAGCTGACCTGTTAGCATTGTTCCTCACAGCCCATGACCACGGAAATCTTGGTATTATCTGCAAGCTTACTAGCGATCCATCTATGTTTACATCCAAATTATTTATGTGTATCACAAACAGCAGAGGTTCCAACGTAGATTCCTGAGGAACTCCACTGGTCTCTGACATCCAGCCTGAATATTGTCCTTCCAGCAGACTCTTCTGTCTTCTACCTGTAAACAGTTTCAAATCCATAAAACCAAGTCACTATTAAGCCGTATATCTTAATCTTCGGCATCAGCCTACCATGGGAGACTTTATCAAATACCCTCCCCTCTTTAATCACCTTGGTCACCTTTTCACAAAACTCACATCAAGTTGGTGAGAAACGACCTGCCATATATAAAGCCATGCTGACTGTCCCTGATTAACCCATTATCCTCCAAATGGGAATAAATCCTATCCCAAAGAATCCTCTCTAATAGTTTCCCTACCCCTAACATGAGGCTTACCGGCCGACAATTCTCTGGATTCTTACTACTTCCCTCCCGAATCAAGATGCCCTTCATAATTAAGAAACTATCAATCTCTGGCTTAAAGTTACCTAATGTCTTGGCCTGCACAGTTGACCGTGCCAATGAATTCCACAGTTACCATCCACTGGCCAAATAAATTCTTCCTCATTTCCATTTTGAAGGTATGTTCTTGTCAGGCACGTGCCGTGAGTAATTACTCTGGGTAGACACTCAGTCCGCTTTAAAAAAAATGTAAACCGCGCATGCGCAGATTGTTCTCCCCGTTAAATAAATAAATAAATAAAAACAGTGACTTATCACAAAGTGCTGAATCTTCACTGCCTCACCGCTGCCGCAGCTCTCCGGGTGCGAAGCCACGGACTGTAGCTGGGGATAGAAGCAGCTCGGAGAGTGGCCACCGCTGAACTGGCCACCACTTCAGCGCCTTCTGCCGGCCCGCTCACCTTTGGCAGTGCTCTCTGTCTGAACACCTGTCACCTGCCGTTCGCCACTCATGTCAGCGGCTTCCTGCAAATCCTTAAATTCCCACAGCCGAGTAACCTCAATCGCGCTGTTGGAATTTAAGGACATGAGTGAGGCCAGCGAGCGGCAGGAGAGAGATTTTTAGATGGAGAGCTGCCAGAGGTGAGCGGGGACCGGCAGAAGGAGCTAAGGTGGCGGCTGGTTCCGCTGTCCGGCCCGGCGGCCGCTCGAGCTACTTCTCTCTCTCTCTCCCCCCCACCCCACCCCCCCCCCCCCCCCCGGCCTCAGAGCAGTGTCATTTCATGCCCCCTTGCAAGGAACGTCGCAAGTGGATGCCCCCGACCCCTCATTCATAACATTTGTGCCCTCCCCGCAACGTTACCCCGGGCCAGACTCCCCACACGCTGTGAAAGGAGCTCTCTCCCCACTCCGACTCCCACACCCCGGCAAATGCGGTATTAAAAAAAATAAATCACAAAATGTACTTACCATATCGTGGGACACGACAAACCATGGCTGAAAACCCCACCAATAAACTTGCGCTGCGCATGCGCGGTAGACTGATGCGCATGCGCAGTATGATGCTGCGCATGCGCAGTGCTACAAAGGCAGGATTTCTGCTGCCTTCAGCCCCGATTAAAATTGACGGCTTCAGGCAGCGCTGACAGCACGGGGGCTGCACAGAGCTTCCCGTGTTACAAGCGCTGCGGGTGAAAGGCACAGGGAATTATGCCTACCTAAGAGATCAGTCTCTTACATAGGCATAATTCTCCCATGCCTTTACTATTTATATTTAATAATTCCCATTTCATAATTTTAGTCAGGGTAGGCAGTGCCTACCTTGCCTACCCTGACGGCACGTGCCTGGTTCTTGTATTCCAAGGCTGTGCCGTCTAGTTCTAGACTCTCCCATTATTGGAAACATCCTTTCCATGTCCACTCTATACAGGGTTTGCATTATCCTGTAAGTTTCAATGAGATCCCCCATCATGCTCCTAAACTCCAGCGACTGCAGGCCCAGAGCCTTCAAACTCTCCTCATACATTAACCCAATCATCCTTGGGATCATCCTTGGAAACCTTGTAAAACTGCTCACAATATTCAAAATGTGGCCTCACGATTGCCTGATAAAGCCTCAACATTAAATCCTAGTTTTTTTGTTCTAGTTTCCTCGAATGCTAGCATTCTACTTGCCTTCCTTATTGCTGACTCAACCTGCAAATCAACCCTGTGGAAATCCTGCACCAGCACTCCCAAGTCTCTTTACACCTTCGATTTCTGAATCCTCTCCCTATTTAGAATATCTGGAATATCAGCCCGGTTGTTTATGATCAAATCTCTTGAATGGGACATGAATCTATAACCTTCTGTGTGAAAAGGCGAGTTCACTGCCATTGAAATATGCCTGCCACCTTAAAATATTCATCCATTAATCAGAGTGATTGACATTAGTGACTTAATGCTAACATGATTATGACTCTCTCTCATATCAGTGGTACCAGTAATTAATTCAAACACTTTTTAATAACAGGCAGATGAATGCACGTTCTCATGTTGCCAAAATCCACACTTAATAACTGCATCATTTCACAAAGTGAAGGTGTATTTTCCACTGGGGAGAGGAAGAGAAAAGGGGAATAAAACACGTGTGCATTCCCAAGTCAACAATGTTCCATGGATCACATCAGTTGAGCCTACCGTTTGCACAGGAGAGGATTGCCGGGCTGTTGGGCAGGGAGCCGTGGCTCTGTGAAGATGGTGAAGAGCTCTCCAGAGAGGTACTCTTTCGCAGTTTCCGACATGCTAACACCAGCAGGTCTTTGCATTGCTTATGGCAGTTGACACCACAATCTGTTAAACAAGGAAGTAAAAGTGAGACAACGCGAGTGCCAGCACCTCTGAGCACTAAAAAGTTGATATAACAGATATAACCGATAATGTCCACCATAATCCACCACTGCTACCCAACTTCAAAGTATCAAGCATAATTAAAAGTCTCCCACCAATGCAACATGACTTTACACTCAGTTTCATGCAGCACAGAAACAGGCCTTTCAGTCCAACTCGTCTGTGCTAACTAAATTGCCCCATCTACGATAATCCCATTTACCTATGTTGGCCCATATCCCTCTTAACATTCGCCACCATGTACCTGTTCAATGTCTATTAAATGTCATTATTGTACCTGTCTCACTATTACATTTGGAAACTTGTTCACACCACCCTCTAAGTGAAACAGTTGCCACTCAGGTTCCTATTAAACATTTTTCTCGCACGGTGGCACAGTGGTAGAGGTGCTTGCTTACAGCATTTGCAGCGCCAGAGATCCGGGTTCGGTCCCCACTTCGGGTGCTGTCTGTACAGAGTTTGTACGTTCTCCCTGTGACCGCGTGGGTTTTCTCTGAGATCTTCGTTTTCCTCCCACACTCCAAAGACGTACAGGTATGTAGGTAAATTGGTTTGGTATAAGTACAAATAGTCGCTAGTGTGTGTGTAGGATAGTGTTAATGTTGGGGGACCGCTGGTCAGGCCGGACTCGGTGGGCCGAAGGGCCTGTTTCCGCGCTGTATCTCTAAACCAAAATTCCACCTTCACGGTGCGTAATTGACAAAGCCAATGAATCTATCAACCAACACATCTTTAGGGTATGGAGGAAAGTGGAGGAAATTCATGTAGTCACAGGGAGAGCACCAAAACTCTTTACAGAAAGAAGTGAAGGTGAAGCTCAAACCCAGGTCATAGCGCCGTGAGCAGCAACTCATTGGAAGGGTAAATAAAGCAATACCAGTATCCTCTCGCATCCCAACATGACCAAGCTCTCATTATAACCCGTCCTCAAATTATGCTCAGCCTGGACCATGGCTGATCCACAACGTACACCTGCCTGACACTGGGTCTACCGCAAGCTCTCTTATGGCACCAGGTTGCCAGGAGAACATTGAAAACTATTCAGGAATATTCTCAATGCCATCTTTTGAAAACTTGCTTAATTTCCAACTTGGCAATCAACCTCTAAATGGAAAGCATTTGGAACCCGAGGGTCCCTCTGAGAACCCGAGGGTCCCTCTTTAGGGGCATATGGAAGCCCAGTGTAAACAGTGGTGGGAGGGCAGCATCTCCCATGGTTCATACCCACCTGTCCCATCAAGCTAGTCCTGCCCTCTCTACAGTTTCCACATCGACCTCATCAACTACTTCACAACTCAAAGAACTGTGGTATAAGCAAGTTATCCTCGATCCTGAGATACTGCCAAAGAGGTTGTGAAGGTGTTTAACATATCCCCTGTGCTGCTTTTATACCCCAGCGGTATGAACATGGACTTCTCTAACTTCAGGTAGCCCGTGCTCTCTCTCTATCCGCTCCCCCTTCCCCTGACATTAGTCTGAAGAAGGGTCTCGACTCGAAACATCGCCAATTCCTTATCTCCAGAGAGAAGAAAGTTAACAAATTAATGTGGCTTCTGCAGAAATAAACTATCCCCTTTGCCCTGTCTTAGCGGACCAAAGATGTCACTAGGGTTGCGGGGCTTTGCTTTACAAAGCCCTAGATCCCTCAGCTGCACATCCCTAAAGCTCCCTCTGCCAGTACTAACAGAAGGAGCGAATTTGTACTTACCTTTACACTTGTGTCCTTGTTTGATTATACCCCAGAGCTGCAAAGAGAGCAAAGGAATGTTAATGACTTGGTAAGGAAACTGGAAGGAAGGTGAAATAATGAAAGAGGAAGGACCCATGGCCTGTCGCAGCACAAACAGGATGGAGCTGCACACAACACCCTTCCTGCCGCTTGTAGATGGGAATCATTATTTCAGGCCTAATGTGGTCTTCTGCACTTCTCCCCCCAACCTCTTTTAGAATGGAGCAAACCTAAACTGAAAATGATCAATGGCGTAAAAGAAGTCAATGACAATTCATCCTGGCAAACGGTCCACATCATTTGTGAGGGATGGGATAATGTGGCAGGGTCAAGACTAACACCCTAGCTACTAATCGGTCTCATTGCAGTTGTTTCCATTAAACACGATTATTATTTACTTCTCTCTGATGGTGGAGCAAAGCTTAAAATGAGGGGGCGTGAAGCTGGGACAAAGCAAAGGGGAAAGTGGTGTGGCGGAGTAAAGTGCAGGTGCCGCGAATTAAAAGCTGTGGTTGAAAGCACCCAGCTTGAATTAACAGGGAGCACAGGGTCAGGGACCTGCAGAGACAGGTCACCTCTGCCACACGGCTTGGTAATGTGACAGGATGTGGACTTAATATGACACAATGTCCACCGTAAAAGATTATTGCTAGCAGCTTTTCAACAATGGTGGAGATGAAGGATGTGGCGAGACATATACAACAGGTGCATGGAAATCTCTCAGAGGGTAGATGATCACTAAAAGTGTGACGGAGGCCAAATCTTTAGCTATACCGAAGGTGGACATCAGCTATGATATAGAATGGTGGGGCAGCTTTGAAGAGCCCAGTAGCTACTCCCTGCCACCATTTTCTTGTGTCCATACCCTCCAATATGGACTGCTTAATTCTTGTCTGCTCATATCACTCATTCAATTAGTTCATCACTGCTCACATCACTCACCCAATAATTCAGAGCCACATGATTCAGAGACATGCGGAGGATCAGTGAAGAAATGTTCAGATACGATGAAACATATGCACTAATGACTGTCACTTTATAGAATTCCTGTATCAATTTGGTGGGGACAGGAGGACTGACATGAAAAACAGTCACTTCTCAATTGCACACCCAACACCATCAGCCATCTCCCACACAGCCTCTGTAGCCCCATTCAACGCCGCACCAGCAGAAGTTAGCTTTGTGTTCAGTAGTTAAATACTAGGCTTTGGGATATCCATTTAGTTCTTAATTTTTGAAGATCAGATGATGATAGCTGGTCAGTTAATAATTAGAAATTATTCCAGTAAAAAGTAAGTAAGATTATTGGCCAAGTATTCACATACAAGGAATTTGCCTTGGTGCTCCGCCCACAAGTAACATGACATACAGTGACAGTTACAAATGACTCAGAAAACACAAAACATTAATAATAATAAAACACCATTGATCAAGCATGTGAACCAACAAAATACCAAATCAAAGGGAGGCTACAGATTTTTGGTGGTTGAGTAGAGCAACTACTCGTGGATAAAAACTGTTTTATATTCACTACCACTACTGCCTTTTGTAATGCTCTCCAATATAATTTTCATTGATAGAATAACCTTATGCTGAGGAAGGGGATGTTCCTAGATCCAGTACAAAATCTCTAGATTAATGAAGCTCATTATCCAAATCAATACTTTACTTTCATAAACTTGTGGAATTTCATGTTTTTGAAATGCATTATTAGTGTTATTTACCCTTTTCGTCTGTCCAGGATACATTGCTTCAAACGTGAGGCTAGTCTAGCTGATACTTGAGCAGGCCTTTAAATATTACCTCGAGTACTGTGCATGAGTCATGGATCTAAGAAGAATATTGTTGAGGTGTTGCACAAGCTCAAGATATGAGGGAGGAGAGGGAAGTAGACCTATCTAGCAAATTAGTTCCCATACACATGGTATCCTGGTTTCCCTGGATTTCCTGGGTTTCTCCAGTGTCAGGCACCTGCTGACAGGTATTTAGATATTGCTGGCCTGGGATTTCTCTACACTCTGCCATGCAAAGCTTTTATGTGGATTACATTTCCAAAGGAAGGCATCGGTCTGAAACAGAGTGGAAAAAAAACATTGCCCAGGAGCAGTTAATGCAAAACTAATATATTGAGTCGATGTACTTACAAATCCCGCACAATGCTCACAGAATGTTGGTTTGAGAAATGTCATCTCTTGAAAATTGTGAATAAAGCCTGGTCCCATTTTGCACTGGAGCTGTGATTTTGCCCTCAGGAAATAGGCCATCATTTCATCTTTACTGATCCGCCCATCCCTGGCAAAGATAAGGGGGAACACACACATTTATTTATTGCATAGATGCTATATTTTATAATTAACTTGATGCAACATGATATCACCAACTTATCCCAAACCAATGGAGCAAGTGAATGGAGGAATAGGAGGAAACCATTCCTGCCACCCCCAGCATAGCTTTGCATTTTGGCACGATCATAGCTGACTGCATATCCTTGTTTCTCCCATACATTCCCCAACAATTTAGAAATTAAAAAATGAAAACAGACATGAATATGAAATGTGAGATTGGCCTGGTAACAATTTTCACTAATGAAAGATGGTTCTGAAGTCTCATTACCTTCTTTGGGTGCATCCATATATGCATTTGGAAAGATGGGATGATTAGGGACAGTCAGCATGGCTTTGTGTGGGAGATTTTTAAACTAAACAACTAAGAAGATTAATGAAGACAGGCCCATAGACATAATCCATATGGGCTTCAGCAATGCCTTAGATAAGGTTCCGCACGGTAGAATATTCTGGAATGTTAGGTCGCTTGGGATTCAGGGAGAACTGGCTGACGGTACAAAATTGGCTTCATGGTAGAAGGCAGAGGCTGTTGGTAGAAAGTTGTTTTTTGACTGGAGGTCTGTGGCTAATGGTGTGCCATTTGTATTGATGCTGGACCCATGGCTGTTCATCATCAGTATCAATGATTTGGATCAGAATGTACAAAGTTAGCAAGTTTGCAGATGACACAAAATTCGATGATAATGTAGATAGTGAAGATGGATATCAAACATTGCAGCATGATCTTGATCAGTGGACAGGTGGACTGAGGAATGGTTGATGGAGTTTAATACAGATACGTTGCATTTTGCAAAGTCAAAAAACATACACCCACAGTAGGCCTCTTGGAGGTGTTGTATAGCGGAGAGATAAAGGGGTAAAAGTGCACAATTTTCTGAACGTAGTCTTGCAAGCTTTTCGCATGCTGGGCTTCATCAGTCAGGGACTTATAGGTAAATCTAGAAGTTGGGAGATTATGATGCCATTAAGCTGGAAAGAGTGCAGAGAAGGTTTATGACACTGTTTCCAAGGCTTGTGGGCCTGAGCTACAGGGCAAGGTTGGGCAGGCCAGAACATTATACCTTGAAGTGCAAGAGGCTGCGGGGTGATCTTATAGAGGTGTTTAAAATCATGAGGGGAAAAGATAAGGTGAATGCACAAAATCTTTTCTCCACGATAAAGAACTAATGGACATGGGTTTAAGATGAGAGAAGAGAGATTTAATAGGAACCCAAGAGGCAACTTTTTCACACAGATGCTGGTGGGTATATGGAACAAGCTGCCAGAAGAAATAATTGAGGCACATCTGAAAGATCTTTGGACAGGTTTATAGATGGGAAAGGTAGGGTGATCTTGATCAAACTCAAATAAATCGGGCTAGCTTAGGTGAGGCATCTTGGTCAGCACAGGCAAGTTAGGCCAAAGGGCTGTTTCTGTGATATATGACCCGATGACTAATTTCATTCTGGAAGGTCTGTCCCTAATTACCATCGTATGTCTTCCCATCCAATGAAAACGTTTTCTTTGTATTTACCCCGACATGTTCTCTTAATATCTTGAAAACTTAAAAACAAATTATCCCTGATTATTTAAAACAACCTCCACTGAAAGTGGCTCACTATTTATTGCTGAACAATAAAATTCCACTACTACTCTGTCTTTTATGGGTGCCAGTTCTAAATTACCATGCCACCATGGACCACGTGCACCTTCATCTTCTCATCAGCCTAACATGGAGGCTCTTTCTTGTTAACCCCATGTAGAAAACATAAACTGCACTTCCTTCATCAATCAACTTTGGCACCTTCTCAAATTCTCAATCAAATGTGTAAGACATAATTTGTCTCACATGGAGCCAGGCTGAATATCTCTAATTAGCCCATTCTCTTCCAAGTTTGGAGAATTCTAATAGGTGAGTGCAGTTTGATATTAAGAAAGAGGAGGTGCTGGGCTCTTGAAGAGCATAAGATGGATAAATCCCCAGAGCCTAATGGGATCTATCCTGGGTTATTGAGAAAGGCAAAAGAGGAGATTGCATGACCCTTGATTAAGATCTTCGCATCTTCTCTTGCCACAGGCGAGATCCCAGAAGACAAGAGAGTTGCTGATATTGTCACTTTGTTCTAAAAGGGAAGTAGAGATAATCCAGGTAGCTTTACGTCAATAGTAGGGAAGCTATTCAGGATAGGATTTACTCCCATTTGGAAGATAATAGGTTAATTAGCGAGAGTCAACATTGCTTTGTATGCAGCAGGTCGTCTTACTAACAATTGTGTTTTTTTTTGTGGAGGAGACAAAGATTAGGTTAGAGTGGTGGATGTTATCCACAGGGACTAGCTCAGGTGGATACATAACCAGTTTACTGATAGAAGACAGAGTGTTGTGAGGGAAGGCTGATTGATATTCAGGCTGTGGGACTGTGGCCAGCAGAGTTCTGCAGGGATGTGTGCTGGGACCTTTGTTGCTCATGATATGTATAAATGGCTAAGATTTAAATGTAGATGGGTTGGTGAGTAAGTTTGAAGATGACAGCAAGTTTGCTGAAGTTGCAGACTGTTAGGAAGTTTGTCAAAGTATACAGTGGGATATAGATCAGCTACAGAAAGGGGCTGATAAATGGCAGATGGAGTTTAATTGGAGTAAGTGTGGGGTGTGCTCTCTGGGAGGTGGAAAGCAAGGTGAAAATATAGGATTAATGGCAAGACCCTTAACAGCATTGATGTACAGAGGGATTTTGGGGTCCAATCCCATAAGTCCCTAAAAGTTGCAACATAGGTAGACAGTGGTAGAGAAGGCATATGTAATGCTTGTCATCATTGGTAACGGCATTAATTATTAGAGTCAAGAGGTCTAAACTCATACGTTCCAGGAGCAGAATTAAGCCATTTAGCCCATTGTCCACTCTGCCGCCATTCATTCATGGCTGATCTATCTTTCCCTCCCAACCCCATTCTCCTGCCTTCTCCCACTGACACCTTTACTAATCAAGAATCTGTCAATTTCCACCTTAAAAAATATCCACTGATGGCCTCCACAGCCGCCTGTGGCAATGAATTTCATGCTGCAGTTTTATAGGATGTTGGTTTGATCACATTTGGAGTACAGCATGCAATTCTGGTGTCCCAATACAGGATGAATGAGGAGGCTTTAGAAAGGGTGCTGAGGAGGTTTACCAGAATGATGCCTGGATTAGAGGGTCTTAGCTACAAGGAACGGTTAGATGGACTTGGAATGTTTCCTCTGGAATGCAGTTTGTTGGAGGAGACCTGATTGAGGATGATAACATTATAAGAGGCATAGATAGGGTAGACAGGCAGAACCTTTTCCCCCCAAGATGGGAATATCACAACTGGAGGGCATATCTTTACGATGAGAGGGGCACATTTTAAAGTAGTCGGGCCGGGCAAGTTTTTTTCTACCGAAGGCGGTGGTTGCCTGGAGCGCACTGGCATGGGTAGAGATGAAGCCAGATACAATAGTGGCATATAAGCGACTATTGGATAGGGGCAAGAATGTACAGGGATTGGCAGGCAATGAAGTATATGCAGGCAGACAAGGAATTGTCTTGGCATTGTGTGGGAAGGAACTACAGATCCTGATTTAAACCAAAGTTAGATGCAAAATGCTGGAGGAACTCAGCGAGACAGGCAGCATTTCTGGAGAGAAGGAATGGGTGACGTTTCAGGTTGAGTCCCTTCTTCACTCTGAAGAAGGGACTCGACACAAAACGTCGGCCATTCCTTCTCTCCAGAGATGCTGCCTGTCCCACTGAGTTCCTCCAGCATTTTGTGTCTATTTTCCTGTCTTGGCATTGTGTTCGGCACAGGCAGGGCCTTTCCTGTGCTCTACTGTTCTATGTTTTTATGTAAGTGTGAGTAAATCTGATCCCTGAGAATCTTTTCCAATAGCTTCCCTACCACTGATGTGAGGTTCACCGGCCTGTAATTTCCTGGATTATCCCCGTTTCCCTTCTTAAACAAATGAACAACATTGGCTATTTTCCAGTCCTTTGGGACCTCGCATGTTGCCAGCGATGATACAAACATTTTCATCAATGCTCCAGCAATTTCCTCTCTTGTCTCTCTCAATAACCCGGGATCAATCTCTACAGGCACAGGGAACTAATCCACCTTAATGTTCTTCAAGATATCCAACACCAACTGCTTGATCTCAAAATGATCTAGCATATGGGCACACCCTACAATGATCCCACTTTCCTCCATGTCATACTCCTTGAAGAATACCGATGCCATGTACACCTTCAGTATCTCACCTACTTAGAACAGTACAAGATCAGGCCCTTCAGCCCACAATGTCTGTGCTGAACATGATACCAAGATCATCTCTTATTTACTTGCGCATAATCCATATCCCTCCATTCCCAGCATACTATATGCGTGTCCAAAAGTCTCTCAAATGTTACTATCAAATTTGCCTCAACCACTACCCCCGACAGCACATTCCAGGCACTCACCACCATCTGTGTAAAAACCTGCCCTGCACATCTCCTTTAAACATTGCCCCTCTCACCTTAAAGCCATGTCCTCTAATATTTCATTTTTCCATCCTGAGGAAAAGGTACCTAACCTATCTATACTTCTTATAAATTTATATAATTCTATCAGGTCTGCCTGTAACCTCCAGCTTTTCAGAGAAAACAATCCAAGTCTATCCAATCTCATTCTGTAGCTCATACACCCTAATCCAGGCATCACTCTGGTAAACCTCCTCTGCACCTTCCAAAGCCTTCACATCCTTCCTGTAATGGGGTGACCAGAATTGCAATACTCCAAATACAGCCTTCAGTACCCTCCTTCAAGGTGTATGGAGTCTTCTCTTCTACCCTCTCCTGGTGTTATTTATTTATGTATAAAATGCCTTTGGATTCTCTTCCATCTGATTTGCCAATGATGTTGTAATTTGCCCTTCCCCAGTTTAGTATTTTCCTTCAAAGTTCAGGCATAACTATCTTAAAACTTAAGGAATTGTGATAATTGTTCACGAAATATTGTGCCAGACTAGGCAAATTTCCCAACACAAGGTCCAGTTTGGTCCCTCCTCTGGTTGGACTATCCTGTTACCATTTCAAGATACCTCTCTTGGATACACCTAGCAAATTCTACCCCATCTAAGCCTCTTGCACTGAGTAAGTCCAAGTCAATATTGGAGAAGTTAATATGGCCTGCTATGACTTCCCTGTTGCTTTTACAGCTACCTATAATCTACCTACAGATCCATTCCTCAATTATTGGCTATTGGGACATCTATAATATAATTCCATTGGAGCGATTGCACCTTTCTTATTTTAAGCTCTAACCATTTGGCCAAGGGTTCTATGTTCTATGCACTGATTAAGACTCTAAGATCATCCACCTTACTCACAACACTCCTTGCACTGAAATAAATACACCAGCTCAGCAGTCTCACCATGTTCAATAACTGCTCCCTTTCTGTCCTTCCTTTACTAGTCATAACTGCAGCTTCCCATCAGTTTCTCCAGATGCTGGCCTGCTCCACTGGTTCCTACCCGCCTGCCATTATAGTTTAAAACTGCCTGTGTAGCATTAGCAAACACCCACTGCAAGAAAATGAGTTCACCTCCAGTTCAGGTGAAAGTCATCGTTCTGAAGTCATCAGCTTCCTGAAGTCACACTTGCGGCCACAGATTTGCCTGTCTACACCCCTGACTTTGTAGTCCCCTTCCATTATTGCTCGCCTGCCCTTAGCCCTATCCAGCGGTTCAACAGAGCCATGTTATTCAACCCAGGAGTGAGATCCAGGAATAAAATATTTTGTTTCCTGCCTCTTGTAGCTGCTTAAACTGTCCCCTTAATAATCCCAAGAGTGGAGGAAAAACGAAAATTCAGCTCAAGCTTAATGGGGTTTAAGAAGGAACTGCAGATGCTGGAAAATCAAAGGTAGGCAAAAGTGCTGGAGAAACTCAGCGGGTGCAGCAGTATCTGTGGAGAGAAGGAAAAGGGCAACGTTTCGGGCCGAAACCCTTCTTCAGACTGGGGCACTGGTTCCATTGGAAAAATTATATTTGTTTACAAGCGATAGGAATGATGCATCACATGTGTATCATGCTGGTAACAGAAATAGCACACAGTTGTTCTCTCTGAGATTGAATGTCCCAGGGTATTAACAAGCCTGAGGAGGAGCAGTGAAGACATTGCAGATGTATGAATCATCATATTACATAGCTCACTAGAACAGTGGCAACAAATGGAAAATTATAAGTATCACTCTGTTATTTAAGCGAAGAGGAAATAAATGTTTAGCTAATGGCTCCATCAAATTTGGGGCCGATACTGAACGTTGTCAGAGGTTCAGTGCCTGAGCATGTATCAGGTGATCATGAATTAGAAAGGGCAGATCATACATAACTCGTGTAGCTAAGATTACCATCATGGTCAATCTCTGGGCAGATTCTGTACAGACCTCCAGAAGACATTAGTTAACATTTTGAATAAGAGTATGAGCAAAAAGGAAACTGTTCGGCAAAGCACTGTGATCATGGGATGGTTTGGAAGGTGGAATGCAAAGAATAGGAATAAAGGAGTGTTTATTCGATTGATGGTATGTAAAAGGCAATGTTGCCTCAGGGATCTGAACTGAACCATCAGTTTTACTCTTTCATATCAATGACTTCAACCAGAAATCCACATATCCAAATTTGTAAACGGCATGAATTTGGAAATGGAAGGTTATATTATAACATAGCCGTGGGATGCAGGAATTACTATGGGAGGCGGCGTTCATTGACAAAAAGAGGGAGGCCTTTGGATTTGAGAAGGATTAATCAAAATGGTGAGAGAAGAAGCAATATAGTTTCCATGTACGAAAATCCACAAGACGTTGGTGCACAAGAATTCAACAGCGATTCTAATGAGGGATGAAAACAGAAAAAAAAAAAATAGAAACACCCAGCAGGTCAGGCAGCATGTGCGGAAATAGAAACAAAGTTACCATTTCAGGTTGTTTCCACAAACACCACTCGTCCTGCTGTGTGATGAAGTTATAGAACATAATCTATATGTTCTTCGGCCCACAATCTTTGTGCTGAACATGATACCAAGTTAAACTGATCTCAGATGCCTGTACATGATCCATATCCCTCTATTCCCTGCACATCGATGAGCCTATCTAAATGTCTCGTAAATGCAACTATCGTACACTCCACCACCACCCCTGGCAATGCGTTCCAGCCTCCACTACTCTCTGTGTAAAATACTTGCCCCGCGCATCTCCATTAAACTCCCCCCTCCCCCCCCCCCCCTCACCTTATAGCTACTGTATGCCCTGTAGAGTTGCACATTTCCACCCTAAGAGAAAGGTTCTGATTGTCTGCCCTATTTATGCCCCTGATAATTTTATATACTTCTATCAAGTCTCCCCTAAATCTCCGATGTTCCAGAGAAAACAATCCAAGTCTATCTAATCTCTCCTTGTAGCTGAAACCCTCTGATCCATGCAGCAATCTGGAAACCTCCCCTGCACCCTCTCCAAAGCTTACACATCTTTCCTGTATTGGGAGGACCAGAACTGCACACAATACTCCAAATGCAGCTTGAACAAAGTCCTGTAGAGTTGCGTCATGACTTCCTGATTCAATGTCCCAAGCAATGAAAGCAAACATACCGTACGTCTTTCTTTACCATGCTGTATAATTGTGCTGCCACCTTCAATGAGCTAAGAACTTGGACTCCTGGATCCCTCTGCACGTCAATACTGTTATGGGTCTGGCCATTTATTGTTTACTTTCCCCTTTGTATGGAACAAGCTGCCAGAGGAGGGAATAGAGGCAGGTACTATCACAATGTTTAAGAAACATTTAGACAGATACATGGATAGGACAGGTTTAGGGGGATGGTGGGACTAGTGTAGATGGGGCATGTTGGCCGTGTGGGCAACTTGGGCCAAAGGGCCTATTTAAGATTCTATGACTAGAAACATCTTTCCTGTATCAGGGTGAGCAAAACTGAACACAATATTTCAAATGTGGCTTCACCAATATCTTGTACAAATGTAACATAACATCCCAACTTCTCTACTCAGTGCCCTGACTGAAGAGACCAGTGTACCAAA
Source organism: Raja brachyura (assembly GCA_963514005.1). Next base: position 72,355,862 of record OY740788.1, on the reverse strand, counting down.
AGCCTTGTTGACCGCCATCCACCTGTGACGCAAATTTCAAGGATATCCCTGTGCTCTGCAACATTCCCCGAGCCCTGCCATCCACTGGGAATGTCCTGCCCTAGTTTGACTTCCCAAAATGCAACACCATGCACTTATCTGCATTAAACGCCATTAACCATTCCTCAGCCCACTCACCCAACTGGTCAAAATCATGCTGTAATCTTCGTTAATTACAATACCACCCACTTAAGTGTCATAGGTTCAGGAGGTCTTTTTTTTGCTATTCTATTGTTCTATCAAATAACATGAGAATAAGCAAATTAATCGTAAATTCTATGGAGAAAAAAAAAATCAATTTGAACCATTGCAAAAACAAAGACTGAAGATTATAAATCTGTATCCGGCCAGTGTATTTGCAAGAGTTGTCCACAGCTACAGACATTTGATGGTATTGTTCACAGAGGGAGACTATGTGAGTACATTCATTGGTCATTAATCTCATAGGTGTTGCTGACCAAAGGTGAATTTTCCTCCTCTGCCTTCTACTTTGCGACCAAAAGTGACTGCAGGTTCGATATTAAGTGAGAAACCTTTTCCAAACGAGTGTTGGTTCTGAATCCAATAGTCAGCAGTTAGAGTTATAGTGTCATTCAGTCATATAGCACAGAAACAGGCCCTTCAGCCCATTATGTCCAAGCTGACCATTACTATACTAATCTACCACTGCAAAACCAAATAAAACACAAAGTTCTTCAGTCTGAAGTAGGATCTCGACCCAAAACGTCTCGACCCGAAACATCACCCATTCCTTCTCTCCAGAGATGATGTCGCATGTTACTCAGCATGTTGCATCTACCATTGATTTCAACCACAATCTGCAGCTCTTTCCTCCAAAGGTAACTCAGTGGGTCAGGCAGCATCTCAGGAGGACATGGATAGGCAATGTTTTGGGTCGAGCCTTTCTTCAGACTAACCGTAACGGGGGAGAGAATACTGAAAAGAGATAGGGGCAGGGCAAAGCCTGGCAAGTGATAGGTGGATACAGGTAATTGTGGGATTCTGAGTGGCAAATGGGGGGGGGGGGGGGAAGGCTGGAGACAAAAAGGAGGCCAGGAGACAAAGGATATTGATGAGAAGAGATGTTGAAAGGGGAGTGAAATGTAAAGCCTGAGGGAGGGATATAGATGAAAGGAGACAGGGGGAGGGGAAGGGAGTTGAGATAGTGAGAGAGTGTGAGTGCATCAGGATTAGGTAAGAGAAGGGTTGGATGGTGGAAAGAAGAAGACAAAAGAATTAGGGGGTTTTACCTAAAATTGGAACATTCAATATATGTGCCATTGGGTTGTTAGATATCCAAACGTAACTGCTTCCTCCAGTTTGTGTGTGACCTCACTCTGGCAATGGAGGAAGCCCAGGAAAATAAGGTCACTATGGGAATGGGAGCAGAATTTAAATAGTTAGTAACTGGGGGACCCAGCAAGCCTAGGCGGACCGAGCACACATGATCAGCAAAACGGTAGGCTTGTCTACGAGGCCTCACTGATGTAAAGAAAGTCACATGGAAAGCACTGAATATATTAGATGAGGTTAGATGAGGTGCATTTGAACGTCTGTCTATACTAATCTCATTTATCCAAACAACCCATTACCTATGCTTCGAAGATTCAAATGTTTATCTAGATAGATAGTCATAGAGTGATACAGTTTGGAAACAGGCCCTTCGGCCCAACTTGCCTACACTGGCCAACATACTCCAGCTACACTAGTCCCACCTGCCTGCGCTTGGTCCATATCCTTCCAAACCTGTTCTATCCATGTACCTGTCTAACTGTTTCTTAAATGTTGGGATATTCCTAGCCTCACCTACCTCTAGCAACTTGTTCCATACACCCACCATCCTTCGTGTGAAAAAGTTACCCCCCAGATTCCTATCAAATCTTTTCCCATTCACCTTGAACCCATGTCCTCTGGTCCTCGATTCTCCTAGTCTGGGCAAGAGATGCTTCTTTAGTAATAAAGGTGAAGCTCTGAGGGCAGGCCAAGTATTTTTTTAAGTGATGACTGTAGGAAGTTGTCCTCTTGTATGGATTTTCACATTGTAACTATGAGCAATTTATCTAAAGGAACAAACAAAAAGAGTATGGCAAATTATTTGCCCTCTTTATGCACTTACTGGTCTTTGTCCAAAACACAGAAGGAGTCCAAGAATGGGAAGTTGGCAGTTATGCTTTCAAAGTCTTCTTGGGAGATGTAACCATCATGGTCATGATCATAGTTCCTAAATACAGACTAAAAATTCTAATGAGCTTTCATTGGAGACAGAACAAACAAAGCAAAAAAGATTCCACAGCAAAAATGCACCAGCTTCTTGTCTGAAGGAAATGACATGGGCAAGCAAGATAAATTGGCCGATTCTCAGAAACTCAATGTCCTGTGCAGAGCGTGGGGAAATGTTGGAGTTGCATCAGAGTTACCTTTGCAGTGAGATATGGTCTCAGCTCCATGTCAAGGTACACCACTGCCAACATTCTCCTGTGAATTCCCATGAAATTTCCATCCTAGGACACTACAGGAGTCCAAGACCAAATTATAAAATCATGCGCCCTGGGCTCCCCATATTGTGAGATCTTGAGGGGTAAAAAAATAGGCACAGAAGAGTATGTTGTACCGCAGAATTGGAAAAATCCTGCAAGTAAGATGGTCTCTTTCCCAATTCAAGGGGCCACTGAGAGGAGTGTCTGCCCACTCTAACATTCCACTGGGAGGCATGGAAAGAAAGTGGCAAAATATTTTAACAAACAAAATAGTGAGATGCAGGGGACTGTTACATTCTCAATGTTTACACAAACCATTTGTAATGGGAAACTGATCTGATACCACACGAAGGCCTGCATGCTTCTTTGATACATAAAGAGGTTTTTCATCTTCCCCTTATTTGACACATAGGTAAATCTAACTGTTTCTCTCTCCACAGCTGCTCGCTGACCAAATGAGTATTTGCAGTATTTTCTGTCTGTGTGACATTACAATATTTGCAATGTTTGGCTTTTATATCTGGTTGCTAGAAATTCGTTGAAGATGCGGCATGATTTGGCCACATTGTGTCTTTCATGAAACCCTCCAAATATTGGGAGTGCTGTGCCTTCAATAAAACCCAATCATTTCTATTCCTATATTGCCTAAATTGGTCCTTCATTGTTGTAAAGGACTCCTGGTTTGCCTCCCTCACTCTACCCTGTAAACCTGAGATCATCCAAAGCACCGCTACTGATGCATCAAACCATGTCCCTATATCCATAGTCTTTGCTAGCTCCTAGTTAATTTTCATCTTCACCACAATCCTCCTGTGACCTCACCCTTCCCATAATCCATGGAATGTGGCTCCAAAAGCATTCTCAATTTTAACTGTGTCACCAATGTCAGCTGCAACCTTAGTCCTTTTGCTGCACACTTCTAGAATTCCCTCTTTTTAACATTTCTGCCTCTGTACCTCAGTCTTCTTCTTCCAAGCAGGGATCTGCTCAGATATAAAGATAAAGTCCAACTCAAACCCAACCAATCTGAACCCGAACTGAGCCCAGATTTTCGATACCCAATCTGGCCATCACCATGTTTGCTAATGTTCAGAGAATCAATCCTGATCTCCTTGAAAATGTGTCCTCTAGAAGGATAATCTAGAATTAGGGATCCCCTTTCAAAAATAAAGCTTCCCCCATTTAAAGTTTTTAATAATTCAGTCCAATATCCTGGAATTGAGGAGACAAATCATGTTTACAAATTAGCTAAGATATGAGGAAACCCGTCCTTCAATGACTCTGCCTCCATTCTCTTTCCTCTTTAAGACCATAAACTGAGCTTTCAGTCAACTGTCCCAACATCTCCTTCTGTGGCTTGACATCTAATTGCATTTAATGGCCACCCAGGAAGGGCACTATAGAAATAAAGATTGTTGTTGTTAGGATCATGTTCAGAGTTGTGCTATTCTGTTGTTCTCCCCCAACAACCCCAGTTCTTTCCCTCCACCTTCAGTTTGCTGACACTCACTAATTTAACTCACACAGGAATATATTTCCCAGAGAGGTTCTCATAACCATGGATTAATATCTTCATGTATGTCAATACCTTCAGAAACCCATCCTGAGCGGAAGTAACAGCCGTGTGAAATAGTCTTCTTAACATGGAGCAGAATTATTTGTGCTTCACAATCATTTTACCTCAAGAAGAAAACTACTCTTGCATAGCATTGGGCTACATTTCATTTCAGGCACCAGAAATGTAGATAGAAATGTACAGCACAGTACAAGGAACAGGTATATTGGTTTGGTTTATGTGTACTTACGTCAACTGTCTTTCGGATATGCTTGTTAATGATGGTGGGGTCTGGTTTTGGTGTCAGTCCAGGTTCCCAGTCCACTAGTGCGACAGATTTGTTTGGAGTGGTTGGTGTGCTTGGCTATGAAGACACAGATCCATGTGCAGCTCATAATATTCCATGCATTGTACTGCATTACACCAATGTGTTACATTACAAATCTCATTATATTTCATAGCACATAAGCAAATGAGTGTTAATGCTACACATAATCCTCTTGTCCCACCTTTCATTATTTCTTGTTTGCCTACCTATCTTCCCTTTTGCACTGTGATACCACCAGATAATATCAATTGGACAATGCAGTGTGGGAATTCTCGCACTGCCTTTTCTACAGAAAGCTGCTTGCTATGTTTACCACAATAGTACAGAGAACTGATTGGCAAAGCTTTGTGGATTGGTGGTAATGTAGCTGCACACTGCTGTTCAGAGTAATTAGATGTCCAAAAGGCATTTGACAGGGTGGCTGATGCATAAATTAAGAGCCCAACGTATTAGAGGAAATGTGTTAGCAGGGATTGAAATCAAGCTGACACACACAAAATGCTGGAGTAACTCAGCGGGTCAGGCAGCATCCCTGGAGAACATGGATAGGTGTTGTTTCTGGCTAGAACCTTGCTTCAGGCTGGTCTGAAGACGTGTTCGGGCCTGAAACCTCTCCAGCATTTTGTGTCCATTAGATTTTACTTTAGACTTTAGAGATACGGAAACAGGCCCTTCAGCCACCGAGTCCGCGATGATCAACAATCACCAGCGTTGTAATATTCTAAACACCAGGGACATAGAAACATAGAAGATGGGTGCAGGAGTAGGCTATTCGGCCCTTTGAGCCGACCGATCAATATGATCATGGCTGATCATCCAAAATCAGTACCCTGTTTCAGATTTTCCCCTATATCTCTTGATTCTCTTAGCCCTAAGAGGTAAGTCTAACTCGTCTTGAAAACATCCGGTGAATTGGCCTCCACTGCCTTCTGTGGCAGATACTGTAATTCCACAGATTCACAACTCTTTGGGTGAAAATGTTTTTCCTCATCTCAGTCCTAAATGGCCTACCCCTTATTCTTAACCTGGTGAGCCTACGCTGCACTCCCTCAATAGCAATAATGTCCTTCCTCAAATTAGACCAAAATTGTGCACAATACTCCAGGTGCGGTCTCACCAGGGCCCTGTGCAACTGCAATAGGACCTCCTTGCTCCTAAACGCAAATCCTCTCGCAATGAAGGCCAACATGCCATTGGCTTTCTTCACTGCCTGCTGCTTACCTTCAGTGACTGATGTACAAGCGCACCCAGGTCTCGTTGCACCTCCCCTTCTCCGAATCAATGAGGGTCAGTCAGTTTTGTCCTACACCTTGCTTCCTGTATGCCAACCATCCAAGTCGGTGCACAACTCCAATCCCCAGTGCTTTAATTTCCACTCAACTCCTAATAATGCAACAGAAGAGGGGTCCCAACCCAAAACGTCATCTGTCCATTTCTCTCCACAGATGACACGTTGGGTTCCTCTAGCAATTAGATTTTTACTTGATTCAAACAGCAGCAGCCTCTTATTCCTTCCATGCAAATATCCAGACTTAACAGCTTCTGCCCCACTGCTATCCAACTCAATCACCATTCCCTTTGGTGTTGCCATGCTTTTACTCCTAACCCTAACTCATTCCCTTATTTTGTTATTGTACTTCAATATTTTTCCCACTACTCATGTTTTGCACCACTATCTTGCAGTATTCTGCTGCTTTGCACTCATTTTTTTCATTCCATTTGGACAGATATATGAATAGGAAGGGTTCAGAGAGCTATAGGCCAAATGCAGGCAAATAGTACTAGCCCAGAATGTGTACCTTTTCAGCATGGACAAGGTGGGCCAGTGCCTGTTTCCATGCTGTACAGCTCTATGACTATTACTGTATGTATAGTGTTTACTCTGAGTGGCATGTGTACAATGTATTTCATTGCACCCTGGTCCTTGTGGTAAATCTAATTTCATTGAGTGCCATGTCCACAACAAACAGTGTGGGGTGAGATCAGGAGTTGGGAGGGATCACCAGTGGGTACATCCCTCATAGCGAAAGGATTTGAGTTTAGGAGCAGGGAGGTTCTACTGCAGTTGTACAGGGTTTTGGTGAGGCTGGAGTACTGCGTACAGTTTTGGTCTCCAAATCTGAGGAAAGACATCCTTGCCATAGAGGGGGTACAGAGAAGATTCACCAGACTGATTCCTGGGATGTCAGGACTTTCATATGAGGAAAGATTGGATAGACTCGGTTTGTACTCGATGGAATTTAGAAGATTGAGGGGGGATCTTATAGAAACCTACAAAATTCTTAAGGGGTTGGACAAGCTAGATGCTGGGAGATTGTTCCTGATGTTGGGGGAGTCCAGAACAAGGGGTCACAGTCTAAGGATAAGGGGGAATTCCTTTAGGACCGAAATGAGGAAAACATTCTTTACACAGAGAGTGGTGAGTCTCTGGAATTCTCTGCCACAGAAGGTAGTTGAGGCCAGTTCATTGGCTATATTTAAGAGGGCGTTAGATGTGGCACTTGTGGCTAAAGGGATCAGGGGGTATGGAGAGAAGGCAGGTACGGGATACTGAGTTGGATGATCAGCCATGATCACATTGAATGGCGGTGCAGGCTCGAAGGGCCGAATGGCCTACTCCTGCACCTATTTTCTATGTTTCTATGTTTCTATCCCCTATGTAACTGGGAAGTTCATCTGCTGAGGAGTTTGAGATCTGTGTACTTACTCAGCCCAATGGCAATGATGCCCATGAAAGTTACCAATAGCAAAGTGAAGTCCCCACCTACCATTGACTTTGGATTCCTAGGTTCACGGAGTAATGATAGTTCATAGATTTCATCTTCCGTATGATATAAATCCAGGGACAGCTGCACAAAACACAATTAATAGGGTCCGTAAAGTTCATTTAAAGCATGCAATATTTATCATATTGATACAAGGAACTGCAGATGCTGGTTTACAACAAAGTACACAAAGGGCTCAACAGGTCAAGCAGCATTTCTGGATAATCTGGTTAGATGACATTTGGGTTGGAGCTTTTCTTCAGACTGATTGCAGTGGGGGGAGTAAGTAGGAAGAGCGAAGGGACACAACAAAGGCCCGTGAGTGATAGGTGGATAGAGGTGAAGGGCGGGGGTTAACCAAGCAGAATATGAAGTGCTGTTGCTCCAATTTTTTCATGTGGCCTCACTCTGGCAATGTAGGAGGCCCAGAACAGAAAGGTCAGTATGGGAATGAGAAGGGAAATTAAAACGTTTAGCAGTCCAGAAATCCAGTCAGTCTTGGCAGACTGGCAAATGTTCGACAAAACATTACCAAGTCCATGCTTGCTCTCTCCAATGTAAAGGATGTAATATCTCGACCCGAAACATCATTTATTCCTTTTCTCTAGAGATGCTGTCTGACCTGCTGAGTTACACCAGCTTTTTATGTCTATCTTCATTAATAACTATCATCTCTGGTTTGCAGGATTTTATTGTGGTGCACACTGTAAAACTGCCCAGAAATGGTGATAAATCTGCAACACAAGGGAACACTAAGTTGAATTCCATAGGCTCTGTGCAATAAACCCTCAGAATGACAGACCTCTATATAGCGGATTTCAGTTATAGCGGGATGAAGCCCCGGTTGCACCCCACCCTCCCCCCCCCTCACTTCCACCAGTTACCCAAAGACCCGGTGCCACATGACGTACTTCCAGCCGTGTGAGTGAAGAGAGTGAGCAAGTATCACGAGCACCAGACCCGTTCACAGACCTGGGAATTTCCCCTTGTTTAACCCCCCCTGCCTCCTCCCAATGCTGCATTTCTTCCATCCTGGCCTTGGGTTAAACTATACCCCCCTCGGTTAGAGTGGACAATTGGCAATAATAGACATCACCCCCCCCCCCCCCCCCCACCCTTGTCCCTTGGTCCGCTATTGCCACGGTTTACTGTATTGCAGTCCCCAATTTCTGCCCAGCCAAGGTTGTTACATCCATGTCATATTCCCCAGCTTCTATACTCTCTTAAAAAGTATGTTTAGGTTTAGACCTAGTAAACAGGTTTAGGTTTACTATCCCCTCGGTAACATTTGTGTTTGAGTTACTCCAGCACTTTGTGTCTATCTACAGAGTGTAGAATATATAGTTCTCAGCATTGTAGCACAATAGTTTCATAGACAAAGCCCAATGTCCACAATGGGGTATTGCTGAAATTCCAGCTTAAATCAAATCCACAATTCAGATATGTTATATGAAACATAGGCTTATCATTCGGAAGAAATGGCAGGTCTTTTACTCACTGTTTCATGTTAAGCGCTTACTGCAGTGCTGGTGTGATAGCTAAATGATACAGATATACGTAAATACATGCATCACACACAGACACATAGAAAATAGGTGCAGGATATTCGGCCCTTCGAGCCAGCACTGCCATTCAATGTGATCATGGCTGATCATCCACAATCAGTACCCCGTTCCTGCCTTCTCCCCATATCCCTTGATTCCGCTAACCCCAAGAGCCAGCTACACACACACACAAACAATAATTATAGATTAGAAGGCCATTTGGCCCATTTACTTCAGGCCAACATATATACTGTACACACACACATATACAAATAAGCATATATGTTGGCACACATGCAGACACGTATAATCTCATCTGAACCAAACTTACTGTTAACAGGTGTATTAAATCCATATTTGGTTCTAAGTGAGGACTTGCATCCTGAAGTGAAACCAGTTCATTAAATGTAACATACAGTTGCTGCATTTTGACGATGTTCACTTTATTATCGTCTGTCCAGTCTGGAAAAGCCACTTGAACTGCAATCAGGTCCTTTAAGTGAACGCCCAGAATTGGAATCTTAAAGCCCTCGCAGTCAACAAAGGCCTTTCGATAGCTGCAGTAGTTTCCATTGGAAGAGACCAGCTCAGTCATTTCATTCCAGACCTGGCAAAGCAAACAGAACAATAAATGGGATAATAAGTAAAATATATCTAAAGTAAAAGCCTAAACATAGAAAGTGACATTAAAGGAAATTAGAGCTTTTCTATTCTAAATAGCCCAGTCCCTCCATGCACTAGAGTCTCCCAACCCCTGCAGAGTAGTTATTAAGATGGCTGATCCGTGGGCGGTTGCTGCTGGGACGCAAGTCGGGGCCTGATCAACCCCGGCTGGGTCGTCTGGGCGAGGGTGTCTGATGTTGTGAGACCGGAAACACCCGATGACCCCAGGTCACATCACTGAGGATGCGCCCCAGCTCATCTAGAAGATGTATATTTTTCACATTGGTGTGATTTAAAAATATTACAGTGCTCCTGCAGACACCCTGGTACCTACAAAACATGTGATCTTATTACCTGGTACAACAAGGCAGTAAATTGATGACATTGGTACTAAGTGCAAGTGCAAGTGCAAGTGCAAGACTTAGTGACATTGGCATTAAGTGCAAGACATGTATCATCCGGACTTGGAAATAAATTACTGTTTTCCAACAGTACTGTAGAAGCACCTTTGAGCCAAAGAACCGCAGCAGTTCCAGACATTGGTTCCCCACCATGTTCTCAAGAGTTATCTGGGAGAGGCAATTGCAAATTTGCCCAGATCCCATAACTGAGTAATCAAGCAAATCTACGAAACTGATATAATTCGACAAGGTTTTGTATTCTGAATATTTGAACATTATAATTAAACCTTAATAATGCAATACCTCCAGTGGATATTCACATATAATATGTGGAGAGAAACTGAAGGGAGAGAGGAAAAATGTAATAGGAACCAGAGGGTCAACTTTTTCACACAGGTATATGGAACAAGCTGCCAAGGGACCTAGTTGAGGCAGGCACTATAACAACATTTAAAAGTAATTTGGACAGTTACATGAATGGGAACGGTTTAGAGGGATATGGGCCAAACACAGGCAGGTGGGACTAATGTAGGTGGGGCATCCTGGTCAGCATGGGCAAATTGTGCTGAAGGGCCTGTTTCCATGCTGTATGACTCTATGACATTATAATGAGTTTAAAACAACAAATACATTAATAATCTATGAGTGAACAGTACAAGGTGATCCAGCAAGTTCGCAACACCCACATTAGTGGCCATTTTAATTGATCGGGAAGAGGTGACATGAATGGCCATCAGTTTCCTGCAATCAAGTGCAACTTAAAATGAATGGAACAAAATGTTTCAGTTCTCACAAATGCTATTGATGTAAGGTGGAGTCAAATGTTATTTAGGATGAAAGCCAGCCTAGCCTTGATAGTTTACTGGTGTCAGTGAACAGAGACCTTTCATGAAATGCATATTGTTTATTGGCTGATAAAAGAGGGACAAGGTGGATTAATTTATCTAGGAAGGAACTGCAGATACTGATTTAAACCGAAGATAGACACAAAGCTGGAGTAACTCAGCGGGACAGGCAGCATCTCTGGAGATAAAGTATGGGTGACGTTTTGGGTCGAGACCCTTCTTCAGACTTGATAGGAAAAAGGATGCTAAATCAGGTTGCACTGTGCCGAGAACAATTCAAATGTTCATCCGTTTACTCGATGGACAATTATATTGCATACAGTTTTGGTCTCCAAATCTGAGGAAAGACATTCTTGCCATAGAGGGGGTTCAGAGAAGGTTCACCAGACTGATTCCTGGGATGTCGGGACTTTCATATGAAGAAAGACTGGATAGACTCAGCTTGTACTCACTGGAATTTAGAAGATTGTGGGGGGATCTTATAGAAACTTCTTAAGGGGTTGGACAAGCTAGATCCTGGAAGATTGTTCCCGATGTTGGGGGAGTCCAGAACAAGGGGTCACAGTCTAAGGATAAGGGGGAATTCCTTTAGGACCGAGATGAGGAAAACATTTTTTACACAGAGAGTGGTGAGTCTCTGGAATTCTCTGCAACAGAAGGTCGTTGAGGCCAGTTCATTGGCTACATTCAAGAGGGAATTGGATGTGGCTCTTGTGGCTAAAGGGATCAGGGGGTATGGAGAGAAGGCAGGTACAGGATACTGAGTTGGATGATCAGCCATGATCATATTGAATGGCGGTGCAGGCTCGAAGGGCCGAATGGCCTACTCCTGCACCTATTTTTCCATGTTTCTAGAAATAAAACAGCCTTTTGTGAAAGTGTGAATCAGTCATGAAGTTGGAAAGATTTGCATGGAAATAAAATCAGGATGTGCTAAAAAAAAAATCTTGCTGTTGCAACAGTCAAGTTACTGTTTAATTATATAAGTTTACATCTGTAGGCTCCCTCTTTTTGTCATGCTTACACAATCCTTATTGTGGAAATTACCCGTTCTCTGAAACCCGAGTCACTAAGGCTTTCATCCTGAAAGACTTTGAGAGATTAAAATGATGCAATCCATTTTCACCCAAATGGTAAGCAATCTGAAGAAAATGGTTTCATCAACTTTATCACTAACTCCCATCCTTCCCTCAAGGTCACGTGGACCATCTCTGATATCTCTCTCCCGATTCCCGATCTTTCCGTCCCCATCACAGGGCAAAGACAATTCACTGATCTACTATAAACCCACTAACTTCTACAGATTTCTGGACTGGATCTTCTCCCATCCTTGCCTCTTGCAGGGACACCCTCCTCAAAGGTCAATTTCTCCATCTCCACTGCATCCGCTCCCAAGATGAGTCTTTCCACTCGAGGACAATCGTGATGTCCTCTTTCTTTTGTAGATGGATCCCACATCTCTCATCCGTATTTCCTCAGTGTCCCACAGTTCTGCTCTGGGCCCTCCCCCCCCCCCCCCACCCTCCCCAGACAGAACATTGATAGAGTGGGGGGGGGGGCCGCACCGAGCTGGGGGGGGGCCGCACCGAGCTGGGGGGGGGGCCGCACCGAGCTGGGGGGGGGGGCGCACCGAGCTGGGGGGGGGGGGCCGCACCGAGCTGGGGGGGGGGGGCCGCACCGAGCTGGGGGGGGGGGGGCCGCACCGAGCTGGGGGGGGGGCCGCACCGAGCTGGGGGGGGGGCCGCACCGAGCTGGGGGGGGGGGGGCCGCACCGAGCTGGGGGGGGGGGGGCCGCACCGAGCTGGGGGGGGCCGCACCGAGCTGGGGGGGGGGGCCGCACCGAGCGGGGGGGGGCCGCACCGAGCGGGGGGGGGGGGGGCCGCACCGAGCTGGGGGGGGCCGCACCGAGCTGGGGGGGGCCGCACCGAGCTGGGGGGGGCCGCACCGAGCTGGGGGGGGCCGCACCGAGCTGGGGGGGGCCGCACCGAGCTGGGGGGGCCTCACCGAGCTGGGGGGGGCCGCACCGAGCTGGGGGGGGCCGCACCGAGCTGGGGGGGGGGGCCGCACCGAGCTGGGGGGGGGCCGCACCGAGCTGGGGGGGGGGGGCCGCACCGAGCTGGGGGGGGGCCGCACCGAGCTGGGGGGGGCCGCACCGAGCTGGGGGGGGGGCCGCACCGAGCTGGGGGGGGGCCGCACCGAGCTGGGGGGGGGCCGCACCGAGCTGGGGGGGGGCCGCACCGAGCTGGGGGGGCCGGCCCGAGCTGGGGGGGGGCCACACCGAGCTGGGGGGGGGCCACACCGAGCTGGGGGGGGGGCCACACCGAGCTGGGGGGGGGCCACACCGAGCTGGGGGGGGCCACACCGAGCTGGGGGGGGGGCCACACCGAGCTGGGGGGGGGCCACACCGAGCTGGGGGGGGGGGCCACACCGAGCTGGGGGGGGGCCACACCGAGCTGGGGGGGGGCCACACCGAGCTGGGGGGGGGCCACACCGAGCTGGGGGGGGGCCACACCGAGCTGGGGGGGGGGCCACACCGAGCTGGGGGGGGCCACACCGAGCTGGGGGGGGCCACACCGAGCTGGGGGGGGCCACACCGAGCTGGGGGGGGCCACACCGAGCTGGGGGGGGGGCCACACCGAGCTGGGGGGGGGCCACACCGAGCTGGGGGGGGCCACACCGAGCTGGGGGGGGCCACACCGAGCTGGGGGGGGCCACACCGAGCTGGGGGGGGCCACACCGAGCTGGGGGGGGGGCACACCGAGCTGGGGGGGGGCACACCGAGCTGGGGGGGGGCACACCGAGCTGGGGGGGGGCCACACCGAGCTGGGGGGGGGGCCACACCGAGCTGGGGGGGGCCACACCGAGCTGGGGGGGGCCACACCGAGCTGCGGGGGGCCACACCGTGCTGGGGGGGGGGGCCACACCGAGCTGGGGGGGGCACACCGAGCTGGGGGGGGCCACACCGAGCTGGGGGGGGCCACACCGAGCTGGGGGGGGGCCACACCGAGCTGGGGGGGGCCACACCGAGCTGGGGGGGGGCCACACCGAGCTGGGGGGGGGCCACACCGAGCTGGGGGGGGGGCCACACCGAGCTGGGGGGGGGCCACACCGAGCTGGGGGGGGGCCACACCGAGCTGGGGGGGGGCCACACCGAGCTGGGGGGGGGCCACACCGAGCTGGGGGGGGGCCACACCGAGCTGGGGGGGGGGCCACACCGAGCTGGGGGGGGGCCACACCGAGCTGGGGGGGGGGCCACACCGAGCTGGGGGGGGGCCACACCGAGCTGGGGGGGGGCCACACCGAGCTGGGGGGGGGGCCACACCGAGCTGGGGGGGGCACACCGAGCTGGGGGGGGGGCCACACCGAGCTGGGGGGGGCCACACCGAGCTGGGGGGGGCCACACCGAGCTGGGGGGGGCCACACCGTGCTGGGGGGGGGGGCCACACCGAGCTGGGGGGGGCCACACCGAGCTGGGGGGGGCCACACCGAGCTGGGGGGGGCCACACCGAGCTGGGGGGGGCCACACCGAGCTGGGGGGGCCACACCGAGCTGGGGGGGGGGCCACACCGAGCTGGGGGGGGCCACACCGAGCTGGGGGGGGCCACACCGAGCTGGGGGGGGGGCACACCGAGCTGGGGGGGGGCCACACCGAGCTGGGGGGGGGCCACACCGAGCTGGGGGGGGGGCCACACCGAGCTGGGGGGGGGGGCCACACCGAGCTGGGGGGGGGGGCCACACCGAGCTGGGGGGGGGGGCCACACCGAGCTGGGGGGGGGCCACACCGAGCTGGGGGGGGCCACACCGAGCTGGGGGGGCCACACCGAGCTGGGGGGGGCCACACCGAGCTGGGGGGGGCCACACCGAGCTGGGGGGGGGCCACACCGAGCTGGGGGGGGGCCACACCGAGCTGGGGGGGGGGGCCACACCGAGCTGGGGGGGGCCACACCGAGCTGGGGGGGGGCCACACCGAGCTGGGGGGGGGCACACCGAGCTGGGGGGGGGGCCACACCGAGCTGGGGGGGGCCACACCGAGCTGGGGGGGGGGGCCACACCGAGCTGGGGGGGGGCCACACCGAGCTGGGGGGGGGCCACACCGAGCTGGGGGGGGCCACACCGAGCTGGGGGGGGGGGCACACCGAGCTGGGGGGGGCCACACCGAGCTGGGGGGGGGGCCACACCGAGCTGGGGGGGGGGGCCACACCGAGCTGGGAGGGCCACACCGAGCTGGGAGGGCCACACCGAGCTGGGAGGGCCACACCGAGCTGGGAGGGCCACACCGAGCTGGGAGGGCCACTCTGCTGAGGGTGAGGAGGCCTGTAAGGCGCGAAGAGGGCTGCCAAAAGCAACCTGGCTCAACACTTGCGCTTGACCCCCCTAGTCCTGCTGGAGATCTCGGCTGCTAACCATTTTAACTCCCCTTCCTTTCTGATTTTCTTATCCTGCTCCTCCAACATTGCCAGGGTAAGGCCACACTAAGGAAGAGCATCTTATATTCCACTTGAGTAGCTTACAACCCAAAGGAATGAACATTGGATGAACCAATTTAAGGTAACCCCCCCACCCCACTCCTTCAACACAGACCTTTTTTCCCTCGTCTCTTCCCTTTGGCCCATGCTGGTGCACACACATTTCTACTACTATCCCGCCCCCAGATGACCTCTTCCTCCTTTTTCCCAGCTTTCTTCCATTATTGCAATGTTTAGTTTAGTGAAACAGCGCTGAAACAGGCCCTTCGGCCCACCGAGTCCTCACCGACCAGTGATCCACTCCCAGCAACGTGGCCTCGGGGAGAATGTACAAAGTCTGTATAGACAACACCCATAGTTGGGATCAAACCTGCCTCTCTGACGTTTCAAGTGTTATAATGTAGCAATTATATCGCTGCACTACCGTGCCACCATTCTTCTAAAGAAGAGTCTCGACCAAAAACTTTGCCTATCTATATCCTCCAGAGATGCTGCCTGATCCCCCTGATTTACTCCAGTCCTTTTATTTATTTTTTTTGTAATCCAGCATCTGCAGTTCCTTGTATCTCTCTGAAGCATACCTTTCGCAACCCATGTTTGCTTATACTCTATGGATCTATGTAACCTTACCTTTGTAACTTCCGGTGCGAGATGTGAGAAGGTTTCCTTCAAGCGGGATATGGCGCTATGACTTAAACCTCCTACTACGGCCATCAGCGTGTTGAAGTTCTGGAGCTGCAACAGCTTCTGCAATAGATGTAAGTACAGGGCCACAGTCAAAGATGCAATGTCTAGACTGCTAGTACAGGAAAGTAAAGCCCCATCCGAGACTAGGGTGGGGTTTGTGGAGTGAGGGGCATAAAATTCCAGTGCTTTACCATCAGAGATTAAATCCAAGTTAAGAAGGTGTGGTCGAAATAAGCGCCTTCAGAGATTTGGGTAATCAGGCCTTAAGGCACCAGGATTCACTGACATCTACCATAAACCCACTAATGCCCATGGATTTCTGGACTAGATCTTGGTTGTGCAAGGTCCATGACCAGGCCAATTGGATTAGAAGTAGTTGGGTTAATGAGAGGGTTCAATGCCATGGGGTTGGAGGGGCCCACAGGGAGTGTGAGTGTTACCTTACAGAGATCCTGATCTGTGGCTGCGTTTTTGGCTGTTGCAGGCCAAAGGGAATCACAGTGGGAACAGCATGGATTAATTTCCCCCACCATGCTGCCACAGGCAGTATTACTGGCGATAGTGCGTCCATCCCTGTGAACCTAATGCATTCCATGCTCGCTTTAAGCCAAAGACCAACAGGGAAATGACATCCGTTCCCGAGAGACTCGAGTGTGCCTGTTCCCATGGCTACTGTTGCAGAAGTACAATCGGCCTTCCTGAGGGGGAACCCATGAAGAGCAACACATCCCGATGGAGTCACTGTCTGTATCCTTAGGACCTAGGTAAGGCCATCACCACAATCATGGTCCAGCCTCACCGTGGTCACTCCATCTTCATCCTTCTCCCATCAGGCTGGAGGTAAAGAATTTTGAAAACGCGTACTTCCTGATTCGGGGACAGTTTCTTCCCTGCTGCTTTCAGCCAACTGATTGGTCCTCTCAACAGCTGGAGTGCGGTCCTGACCTCCCATCCACCTCATTGGAGACCTTGGAACGATCTCTAATCGAACTTTATCGGACTTCAATGTTATATCTTTGCATTAAATGTTCTACTTTTATCCTTTATCATATTTTTAAGTAATCAAAAGTGAGGTAGAATGCCATTTCTTTCTGAAAGTTATTTGTAAAATTCCATTGAAAGAATTTGATCATGTGCTACCTCAGGGTGTTCCAATGAAGTAATTTCATTTTGAAGAGTGGTCCCTTTTGTAATATGTAAACTATCGCAGCTAAACTACGTAAAGTAACTTTCTAGTAGAAGGCAATAAATAGGCTGGGACTGGTGCGATATAGACCATGTGCAGATAGATGGAATTAATTTAGATTGGCATGATGGTCGCCACATACCTGTTGGGCCAAAGACACGTTTCTTTTGCAGTACGGAGTTACTAAAATCGAATGTACAGCTACAGCAAGTTGTTAGGATGGGTTGGGATGTTAGGAAGTTAAATACGGCATCCTGTATTATTGTGAGCAGATTTGATTGAAAGAGAAAAGCCGTGTTACTACTATTATTTAGGCCCTTGATGAGGCCACATCTTATCCACAGTTTAGGTCTCTTAATCTAAAATGGAGTATACTTGGTATAGAGGAAATTACACAATAATTTACCGAAATGTTTGTGGGGATGGTGAGTTGGTATATATGGACCGAGTACGTTTGATCTTGCATCTCAGACTGTATTAGAATGGAAGGTGACCTCGTTGAAACATGGAATTCTTGATCCCCTTGTTGAGTAGAACTAGAGGGTCACAGCCTCAAAATAAGGGACAAGCCATTTAAGACTAGATTTTTTCACTGAAAAGGTGATGAATCTTCTACATTTTCAAACTTGGCTGCGGAAGCTCAATTATTGATTACATTCAAAACAAGGATTAATAGATATCTATGTATTAAAAGTAATCAAAGATATGAGGATAAGGCAGAAAAACAATGTTTGAAGTAAAAGATCAGTGATGATCTTTCTGAATGGTTAAGTAGGCTTGGGAGCCAAATTACCTCCTCGTCCCTATTTCTTATCTTCTCTAATATTACTAATATACAGTGTCTTTCCATGATATCAAGCAAGGATATATCACAGTTAATACTGTATGTGACGGACTGGTACAATTCTAGCCTTACTCTCTATCTTCAGGCATTTAAAGCCACTATTATGTTTCTGTTGCATATCAGCTTCTCTTTAAACTTGTCATTTGTTTTTGGCAGTTTTTTTGTTTATGTTGGATAGAGCACAAATCAGTTGAGAGCACTTTACACAGTAGATGTTAAAGAAACACTTTCATCTTAGATTTACTCTTTGGAGTGTTACAATGAGCATTACATCAAATTAAATTATTTCGGTAAAATTATGCTTCCAATTTATGGTTCGAGTGAAGTAGATGGTTTGGTGTTTTGTGCTGAACTAATGGCACAGGGTAATTGCCTTCCTAAAGCTTCCATTTACACCCAGACAGTTAATAACCCAATTTAAGTTTAGAGTTTGGAGTTTAGTTTAGAGATACAGTGTGAAAACAGGCCCTTAACAGGCCCACCAAGCCTACGCCGACCAGCGATCTGTGTACACTAGCACTATACTACACACTATGAACAATTTATCATTTTTACCAAAGCCAAATTAACCTACAAACCTGTGTGTCTTTGGAATGTGGGAGGAAACCAGAGCACCCGGGGATAAACCACGCGGTAACGGGAAGAATGTACAAACTCCAGACAGACAGCACCTGTAATCAGGATCAAACCTGGGACTCTGGTGCTGTGAGGCAGCAACTCTACCACTGCGCCACCGTGCTGTCCTAAGGCATTAACGTAATTGTGGAATGATCTTGGTGATCCAAAACAACTGCCATTCCAAACAGTGTAATTACAAATTGGTTATTTTGGTTATTATAGCTATTTATGAAATTGTTAATAAGTTTTGCTGCACATTGTTTGTGGCACTCATTAACCTGGAGCTTTGGAAATGCACTTTCCCCAGTCCAGCATTCATTTGATGTGAATTCAGGAGGCTGTTGTTTATAGGCCATTAAAACAAATTCCATCCATACCCTTCCCCACCTGGGGTGTTTAGTTTCATACTAGTCCAAATCATGATTCATTCCCACCTATGTTACTTTTACCCATTTCCTTTCATGTGACCGGTTTCCTGCACCAACTCAGAGCACAAACGAAACGAAACAAACGAAAAAAAACAGAGGAAATAACAGAGAACTACACTCAGATAAATAGAGGAACATTTCATTGAGTGCTGAGAGACAGACACATTTGTTGAGGTCAGTTAAGAAGCCATAACATTAGTCATCCATTTGTCGCCACAGCTGAGTCACAAATTCCCTCATAATGGAACATTCCATTCTACAATATGGTTAATATCCCAACTAGATATATTTCCTACTTGTAAATGCACCATGCAAAGCATTTTATCAGGATGCATCACAGCTTAGTTTGGCAACAGTTCCATCCAAGACCGCAAGAAATTGCAGCGAATTGTGGACGCAACCCAGACCATCACACAAACCAACCACCCTTCCATTGACGCCTCCCATCAGGTAAAAGGTATAGAAGTGTGAAAACGCACTCCACCAGATTCAGGGACAGTTTCTTCCCAGCTGTTATCAGGCAATGAATCATCCTACCGCAACCGGAGAGCAATGACGAACTACTATGTACCATTTTGGTGATCCTCGGACTATCCTTGATCAGACTTTAAGGTAGACACAAATTGCTGGAGTAACTCAGCGGGTCAGGCAGCATCTCTGGAGAGAAGGAATGAGTGACATTTTGGGTCGAGACCCTTCTTCAGATCACAGCCTTGATCAGACTTTGCTGGCTTTACCTTGCATTAAACATTATTCCCTTATAAAAGTATCTATACACTGTAAATAGATTGATTGTGATCATGTGTTGGCTTTCTGCTATCTGGTTAGCACACAACAAAAGCCTTTCACTGCACCTTGGTACACGTAACAATAAACTAAACTAAATTATGATATATTACAGATACAATTGTGAAGCTGTAAAGAGCGTAGCTTTTTGTTTAATCAGCCCACTCTCCTTTCGGACTCCACCTCCATCCCTCCACTTGACATTCTGAAAATGCTCCAGGCTGTCTGTAAATGTAATATAATAATTGTCCCGGAGGTTCTGAACACATCCAGGCCATCTGGCACAGCAGGTAGTCACACAACTCCAGTGACTCTAGTACTAGTTAAGCTAGCCAAGAATATAAAGCAGGACAGTCAAAGCTACTTTAGGTATGTGAAGAGGAAAAAATTAGTTAAGAGCAAAGTTGGACCTTTGAAGAACGAAAAAGGTGAATTTATTATGGGGAACAAGGAAATGGCAAATGAGTTGAACAGGTACTTTGGATCTGTCTTCACTAAGGAGGACACAAACAATCTTCCTGATATAGTAGTGGCCAGAGGATCTGGGGTGACGGAGGAACTGAAGGAAATACACATCAGGCAGGAAATGGTGTTGGATAGACTGATGAGACTAAAGGCTGATAAATCCCCAGGGCCTGACGGTCTGCATCCCAGGGTACTTAAATGAAGTGGCTCTAGAAATCGTGGATGCATTGGTGATAATTTTCCAATGTTCTATAGATTCAGGATCAGTTCCTGTGGATTGGAGGGTAGCTAATGTTATCCCACTTTTTAAGAAAGGCGGGAGAGAGAAAACAGCGAATTATAGACCAGTTAGCCTGACATCGGTGGTGGGGAAGATGCTGGAGTCAATTATAAAAGATGAGATATTTGGATAGCTGTAACAGGATCGGTCTGAGTCAGCATGGATTTATGAAGGGGAAATCATGCTTGACTAATCTTCTGGAATTTTGTGAAGATGTAACTAGGAAAATGGACAAGGGAGAGCCAGTGGATGTAGTGTACCTGGACTTTCAGAAAGCATTTGATAAGGTTCCACATAGGAGATTAGTGGGCAAAATTAGAGCACATGGTATTGGGAGTAGAGTGCTGACATAGATAGAGAAGTGGTTGGCAGGCAGGAAACAAAGAGTAGGGATTAATGGGTCCCTTTCAGAATGACAGTCAATGACTAGTGGGGTACCGCAAGGCTCGGTGCTGGGACCGCAGCTATTTACAATATACATCAATGATTTTGATGAAGGAATTCAAAATAATATTAGCAAATTTGCAGATGACAAAGCTAGGTGGCAGTGTGAACTGTGAGGAGGATGCTATGAGAATGCAGGGTGACTTGGACAGGTTGTGGGAGTGGGCAGATGCATGGCAGATGAAGTTTAATGTGGATAAATGTGAGGTTATCCACTTTGGTAGCAAAAACAGGAAGGCAGATTACCATCTAAATAGCATCAAGTTGGGAAAAGGGGAAGTACAAGAGGAATCGAATATAGGAGCAAAGAGGTCCTTCTGCAGTTGTACAGAGCCCTAGTGAGATCACACCTGGAGTATTGTGTGCAGTTTTGGTCCCCTAATTTGAGGAAGGACATTCTTGCTATTGACTGAGTGCAGCGTAGGTTTACAAGGTTAATTCCCCGGATGGCGGGACTGTCATATGCTGAGAGAATGGAGCAGCTGGGCTTGTACACCCTGGAGTTTAAAAGGATGAGCGGGGATCTCATTGAAACATATAAGATCGTTAAGGGCTTGGGCATGCTAGAGGCAGGAAACTTGTTCCCGATGTTGGGTGAGACCAGAACCAGGGGCCACAGTTTAAGAATAAGGAGTAAGCCATTTAGAACAGAGACGAGGAAACACTTTTTCTCACAGAGAGTGGCGAGTCTGTGGAATTCTCTGCCTCAGAGGGCGGTGGAGGCAGGTTCTCTGGATGCTTTCAAGAGAGAGCTGGATAGCTCATAAAAATAACGGAGTCAGGGGATATGGGGAGAAGGCAGGAACAGGGTACTGATTGGGAATGATCAGCCATGATCACATTGAATGGTGGTGCTGGCTCGAAGGGCCGAATGGCCTACTCCTGCACCTATTGTCTATTGATTCTGATTAAAAGTGCTTTCTATGAAGAGTGAAATAACCTTGACGTAAATGTAGAAGGGTTGGTAAGTGAGTTTGCCGACGACACCAAAATTGGAGGAGTAGCAAACAGTGAGAAAAGCTTTCAAAAGATATGGCGGATCATTAATCAACTGCAGAAATAGGCATATAAATGGCAGGTAGAGCTTAATCCAAACAAGTGTGAAGTGTTTCCCTTTGGAAGGTTGACTGTTAGGGAAGAGTATACAGCAAATGGCAAGACCCTTAACAGCATTGATGCACAGAGGGATCTTGGTCCAAGTTCATAGCTCTCTGAAGGTGACGTAGATAGGGTGGCAAAGAAGGCTTATGGTATGCTTGCCTTCATTGCTAGGGGCATTGAGTATAAGAATCATGATGCAGCTGTATATGAGTTTGGTTAGCCCATATTTGGAGTATTGAGAAAGAGGCTTTTAGATAGATACATGGAAGGGCATGGAATAGAGGGATAGGGATCATGTACATGCAGATCAAGCATTATGTTCGGCACAAACATTGTGGGCCGAAGGGCCCATTCCTGTGCTGTACTGTTCTGTGTTCTGGAACACAGAACATGGAACATCCAGGAAACACTACTGCATTATAATAGTGGGAATTTGGGACTCTCTTCTGCAAGGCATAACCTGAAATTGTTCGTTTTATAAACAAAAGATATGAATGAATTTTGACCCAAAAAGGTGAGACGATGGAGTTGGTCACAGATCAGACATGATCTATTTGTTTACCTTGAACAAGTGTGTCAGTATTTAGATGTGAGTAAGGATGTAGGCTCCAGTTTCCAAAGGGACTTTATCCTTAATTGAAATGGACTAACTGAATACAAGAGGAAATCTAAAGCATGAAAAACAAACTGTAATTGTCACGAGTGTCTTAGCGAGTGAATAGTAATAACATTGTTCTCTGAAAGTTACTGGGTGGAAGCATTTACCCGGTATATTCAGGCTATAATTACTCCCAAGTTCCAATAGTATGTTTTACCCTACAAGATTCTGAAAGCCTTTGGTAGCTAAGATTTACATTATTCAAAACACATTTGCCAAAGGAACATCAAATGACTTGAAATGAGCAAAATCACCTTGTGCATTACTAAAGATTGTTTGACAAAGCAATAGGTTCATTTCCCCAAGCAACAAACAGAAAGAAGGAATATCATCGTACTTGGATTGTTTGGAAACCTGATCATCCTACTGAAAGTCATGATAAGCTTTCAAAATGCAATCAATCACCTTCTACTACCTCCATTTTTTAAATGCACCCCACCGAACCCAACATACACGTCGCTTCTCATTTTGCCTGGTTTCTGATCTCAGTGAGCCCTTGATCATCCATTATCACATCCATCCCAAATCTTAATCCCTATACTTGTTGATCTCTCGCTCCCAAGTGCTCTGGATTCAAAATGTACAACTTTCCGAACAGGCTCATCAGGAATAAACTGACCTTGTGTAATGGTTTGATTGTACTCATGTACCACTTTTCCAGCATTCTTCCTCCTACCACAATCAGCCTGAAGAGGGGTTCAGACCTGAAACGTTAACTACCCCTGTCCTCCACAGATGCTGCTTGTCCCACTGAGTTACTCCAGCATTTTGTGTCTATCTCCAAAGATGCTGCCTGGCCTGCTGTGTTATCCAGCTCTCTGTATTCTACACAAGATTCCAGCATCTGCAATGCCTTGTGTCACCAACAAAGAGCTATTGGATCAAGATCACTGCGCCCAATGGCTCTGCATATGTACATTCGATTTGTTTTCAAATGCGGGGAATTTTGAGTCTCTCACAGTTTACTCTCATGATCAATTTTCAAACTTGATTGTCCCATTGGAAGGAGGAGGAACAGAAGGAGGTAGTCCAATGACTGGGATACTCAACCGGAGACATGTGTGTGACTCACTCTATAGCATCTAAGAAATTAAATCTCATGTCATTAGACAAATGTTAAATAATGACAACCTTGGAACAGAACAGTGCACTCCAGGAAAGGAGATGTGTATTTTAACCTAACTAGGCTCTCTGAAGCTTGACTTTTAACTGTCCTCTGAAATGGTTTTTGCAGTTCAAACTTCAGTTAGAGATGGGTAAGAAATGTTAGAATTGTCAGCAGACTTTGCATCCTGAACAAATAAAGAAAAGATGATGCCTGAGCTGACTGCCTGCCTCGTTCCCAGGGTTACGTCTGTGCCAGGGTGTCCCGCAAATAGGATCACGCGGTGTCCATGGGCACAATGGAGGATTTACAGGACTGCTGGGGACCACGTGGGGGGGGAGGGGGGGGGGGCTGGGAAATGTTAACTATCCTGGATCGGGATTGCAATACAGTTATTTGATATTTAGTATTAAGAATATTTAGTAATTATGGCATTTGGTGGGGAGTGTATTCTTACTGTTTGTTTTGTGTATTATTATTGCTAATAGTTGAATACATTTATTTTTGTATAAAATAAGAAGTGACAGCTTTCAAAAGGCAAGGGATATCTTCCCTCTCAGTATAGAAATGTACGGTACTGAATGCAATTCAGTCCATTGTCTTTTGCTAGCCCTCCATCAGCGTAATTCCAAGATAGTCACCCTGCCAGTGGTATGAATATTGATTTCTCTCACTTCAGGTCACCCCGGCATTCCCTCTCTCTCTATCCCTCCCCCACCCAAGTCACACTAGCTTCTCATTTTCACCGTACAAACAGCTTCAAATGGCCCATTTCCTTTATCATCGTTACATTTTTGCATATCTTTCATTCATTGTTCTTTATCTCCCCACATCAACATCTATATCTCTCATTTCCCTTATCCCTAACCAGTTGGAAGAAGGGTCTCGACCCGAAACATCACCCATACTTTCTCTCCAGAGATGCTACCTCTCCCGCTGAGTTACACCAGCTTTTTGTGCCTATCTTCAGTTTAAACCGCCATCTGCAGTTCCTTCTTACACAATCACCCTGCCCTGCTTGTTCTGTAGTCCTGTGTCACATTGAAGGTTTGAATTGTTGCAGTGGCCTTGGCTCGGATCTGTCTGGGCTTGTGTACCACACAAACACACCAAGGAATCACCTGAGTGAGCCAGCAAGCAGGCACACTATGGAATCCACCTCCCCAATAAAACCAAAACATTTGTGATTCCATTACTCACCTGAGCCACATTAATAAATTTGGTGATGACATCTGCCCTTTGCACAGACGTCTGCTTGCTAAGAACCATCAACTGGAGCCATTGGGAAATGCCATTAAAGAGAGCAATGGATCTTTCAAGGGTCGGGTTATCCATTAAGCTGCGATGTGTGACGTAACTCTGATAATCTGTAAACTGGAAACCACAATTTCAAAAGTTAATCAAAAGTCAGAAGTCATGTAAATTCCTCGTGCAAATTCGTTAAAGCTCGGCTTTGCTTTATTTTTTGCTTTGGTGATTCGCGTTTTAATCTGTGATAATTGCTGTTTATTCTGAACCATGTTTTGGAATGGAATAGTCATAGCTCTACATGGCAGAAATTATGGAGTGGACCGAAAGCTCATGTGCTATATTGACTCTTGCCTAGAAAGTGGACCATTTGGCACCATCCTGCACAAATGACTTAACCCACAGTTCATCACTCCAGTGCACCAGGACCTTCCATGTACTATTCACACTCGAGCTTCTAAGGCTTCAGATGTACTCCTAATGATGCCTTTACCTGTGCCACACCCTTCTGCATCCTTGATGCAGAAGTCAGGTTAGAGGCAGAATCAAAAATGACTGCAGGTTACACAAACACTTCCAAGGTTCCTCAAGAACGCTGCACAAACAGGAGCCCTTTCTCTAGAGGTCAGCTGTTGAGACACCTCATTCAGTGAATGCTCCATGAATTCACGATTGGTAGCAACCTAGTGGCACAAGAGGAGGCATCCACATATAACCGACCGACCACACATATTGGGACGACGACATCGAGCTGAAGGCAAACAGTCAGCTCACTGAGTGTTCAGGGACACCACATTCTATCTGGATATCTCCAGTGAACAGATTTTCTAACAGGCTTTATGGAAAGGTCTTCATCCATGACATTGCGAAGAATTGTGGATTAAGCCCAGTCCATCGTCCACCATTGACTCCATCCACACTATACACTGCCTCGGGAAAGTAGCCAACATAATCAAGGACGTTTTTCACCTTGATCGCTCCATTTTCTACTCCCTCCCATCGGGAAGGAATATAAAAGCTTGAACGCTCATAGCATGGGACTCAAGAATAGCTTCTTCCCCTTCATTATCAGAGTACTGAATGGTCCTCCCATAAGTTATGGGGTAGTCCCCTTCTTCCAACCAACCTTCATTGTGGACACTGGACCTTTGCTCTGTAACACTAACATGACATTACTTAAAACTATGTTCTGCCCTCTGGTATTTTTCTCTTTGTACTGCCTGTTGTGTATGGCTTAATTGTACTCATGTTTAGTATGATCTAATTCAATTAGATAACACAAAAATGAAAAGCTCACTGTACCTCAGTAACACCAATACTGTACTTTTGTGCTTAAACTGCATTCTCCATGGAAATGCTCACCTCGGGATCAGTCAAAGTGGCTGCAGTAGACATCTGCATTGCCTCCCAATTTGCTGCTTGCAGCAACATTGGAGGTCACAAGGGCAAGGCGTGGATATGGAGATGGTGACATAGTACAGAGTGCTGTTGTCTCAACGCTCCAGTGACCTAGGCTCGAACCTGAACTTGGGTGGCATTGTGTGGAATTTGAATGCTCTCCGGGAGACCATGTTAGTTCCCACTGAATACCCTGGCTCCCTACCACAGCCTCGAGGGCCACTCTGAAACAATAATAAGGAAGGCTGTTACAGAGACCTAGTTACAAAAGGACTAGGTCTGAGCATTCAATATTGCAGGGTTTCAGTGTTTCAGACATGATGGAGGGGGAGCAAAAGGGGTGGAGGAGTTGCATTACTAATCCGGGAGTATGTTACAGCTGCACTCAGAGAGCATCAGATGGAGGATGTGACCACTGAGTCAATATGGGTAGATCTCAAAAATAAGGAATCACTCCGATGGGATTGTACAATAGACCTCCCAATAGCCTGGGGAAGTCAGAGGAACTGATATGCTGACAGATTATGGAAAGATGTAATAGCAACGGAGATGTTACAGTCAGGAACCTCAACTTCCCCAATATTGACTGGGATATCTTAATACAAGGGTCTTAGATGAGGCAGAATGTGTTAGGTTTTTCCAAGAAGCTTTCTTGAAACAGCAAGGGCACTGCAGTGGTGCAGCTGGTAAAGCTGCTGCCTCACAGTGCCAGAAACCCGACTTTGACCCCGACTCCAGGTTCTATTTTTGTAGAGTTTGCACGTTCTCCCTGTGACCACGAGGATATCCTCTGGGTGCTCTGGTTTCCTCTCACATCTGAAAGATGTGTGGGTTTGCAGGTTAACTTGCCTCTGTAAGTTGCCCCTAGTGTGAGCGGATGAGAAAGAGGAAAAACAGAACGAGTATGAATGGGCGATCGATGGTCGGCATGGGCTCAGTGGGCCGAGGACCCTGTTTCTAAACTAAACTCAACTAAAATTAACGGTACGCGGATAGAATAGGGACCAAAGTAGACCTTGTATTGAGAAATGATTCTTGCCAGGTATCTGGCGTTTCAATGGAAGAGCATTTTGGGAACAGTGATCACAACTCCTAAGGTTTTAAGATGATTATAAGTAGGATATGTCTGGACTTCAGGGGAAAATACTGAATTGGGGCAAGGTAAATTGGTGTTGTTATTGGATGAAAGTAGTTTAAAGAACCACTGGTAAGACCACATCTGGAGTACTGTGTACCGTTTTGGTCTCCTAATTTGAGGAAGGACATCCTTGTGATTGAGGCAGTGCAGCGTAGGTTCACAAGATTGATCCCTGGGATGGCTGGACTGTCATATCAGCAAGGATTGAAAAGACTAGGCTTGTATTCACTGGAGTTTAGAAGGATGAGGGGGGATCTTATAGAAACATACAAAATTATAAAAGGACGGGACACGCTAGATGCGGGAAAAATGTTCCCAATATTGGGCAAGTCCAGAACCAGGGGCCACAGTCTAGAATAAAGGGGAGGCCATTTAAGACTGAGGTGAGAAAAAACGTTTTCACCCAGAGAGTTGTGAATTTGTGGAATTCCCTGCCACAGAGGGCAGTGGAGGCCAAATCACTGGATGGAATTAAGAGAGAGTTGGATAGAGCTTTGGGGGCTAGTGGAATCAAGGGATATGGGGAGAAGGCAGGCACGATCAGCCATGATCACAATAAATGGCGGTGCTGGCTCGAAGGGCCGAATGGCCTCCTCCTGCGCCCATGTTTCTAACAGCTGATCAAAATTCAAGATTGACATGTTTCAGTGAGGAGGAGGGACAAGGGGGACAATTAATTGGAATCTTAGATGATAAGAGTAATTGTAAATTTGTTTAAAAAGGAAAGGGAAGCACATGTAACGTTTGGGAAGATGAAATCAATCGTACACTAACCCTATCCTACACATTAGGAACATTTTACAATTTTTACCAAAGCCAATTAACCGACAAACCTGCATGTCTTTGGAGTGCGGGAGGAAACCGGAGCACCTGGGGAAAAGCCACGTGGTTTTGGGGAGAACGTACAAACTCCACACAGACAGCGCCTATAGTCAGAATCGAGCCTGGGCCTCTGACACTGTGAGGCAGCAACTCTTCCACTGCACCACCATGCCATCCATATCGCTCACATGCGGGCAGGTGAGATTAATTCAATATAGCATCACGTTCAACATGGACATCAGGGACACGTGTAGCAGTGCCGTGCTGTTCTATGCTCTAAAAGTTGCATTAAGGAAATGCCTGAAGTTCCATTATCTCAAAACTGATGTTTGATTTTTCAGAATGACGTGGAGAAAATTTTGAGTACTGATACATTTCTGAACGCTGACAAGTTTTTGAGTGGTGATAAATGTTTCTGAATATTGTTGGGCAGCCCCACCCCACCCCCTACAGCGGCCCATGACACGGAAATAAATACCGGCTCTGAAATGAATGAAAGAGCTCAGACTCCATCAGCCTTTAAACTCCCTCACTCCCAGGAGGAGCATCCTGCCTCCACAACCATCTGTTCACTAGTGATTGGGGTGGAATGGTGACACATAGAATAGAGTGTCTGCCCAGTGCTCTGTGTCCAGATACTGTCCAGTGTCTCAAAGCTCCAGTGACCAAAGCTCACTCCTAACCACTGGTGTTGTCTGCGTGAAGCTTGCACGCTGTTCCTGTGGATTTCTTCTTGGATGCTCTGGCTTCTTCCCACCTCCCAAAACATTGTGTGCGCTGGAAGATTAATTGGCCACTATAAATTACCCCTGGTGTGTAGATGAGTTGTAGAATTTGGGGAGAACATTGATGGGAATGTGGAGAGAATACAATGGGGTCAGGAAGAATTTGTATGAAAATGGGTGCTCCATGATTGGTAACAAATTCAGTTGGGTGAAGGGCCCGTTTCCTGGCTGTAGCACTCAATTACAACGATTTTTCAGGTAATATGTGGGTACAATCCCATGACCTACCATTCAATGCCAACCTGATCATCATCTTTCAGCAGCCCATCCCTGAGCAGGCAGAGGTATACAATGTGTCGGAGGGAACTGCAGATGCTGGTCTACACCGAAGATAGACCCAAAATGCTGGAGTAACTGGACAGGCAGCATCTCTGGAGTGAAGGAATGGGTGACGTTTCAGATTAAGACCCTTCTTTAGACACAGTCTGAATGTCACCCATTTCTTCTATCCAGAGATGCTGCCTGTCCTGCTGAGTTACTCCAGCATTTTGTGTAACGAATATCCATCCATCTCTGTTGTTCAAGTCAAGTCAAGAGAGTTTATTGTCAAGTGTCCCTGACAGGACAATGACATTCTTGCTTTGCTTCAGCACAACAGAACATAGTAGGCATTGACTACAAAACAGATCAGTGTGTCCATATACCATTATATACGTAAATACACACATGAATAAATAAACTGATAAAGTGCAAATAACAGATAATGGGCTATTAATGTTCAGAGTTTTGTCCGAGCCAAGTTTAATAGCCTGATGCCTGTGGGGAAGTAGCTATTCCTGAACCTGGTCATTGCAGTCATCAGGCTCCTATACCTTCTACCTGAAAGTAGCAGGGAGATGAGTGTGTGGCAATTTCATGGGGTGAGAGCAGAGGGTTGTGTAAGCAGTTTTGGAGAAACATCTTCGAGGTGAACTGGGGACCTCCTGACCACCAGTTGACAATGGATAATGTGGTTTAAATGTCCAGAAAAAAAGGGATCAGTCCCTTTAAGCCTTGTGGGGAGTTCTGGAAATAATATGGGCAGCCTCAGTAAACAAGATGTAGGGACCAAGATGTGAGGGGTGGGGGCACGTGATGGTGGTTTTGGGGCGGTAAAACATGACAAACGCACACAGTGTATCCAACTCTGCAAAACAGGGAATCACTGACCGATATCCGGCGGAAGGATTTATATTCCAGAAAGGTGAGGTGTTCTGCCAGTTCGAGGGGCTCCAAATGGTCGAACAACAGAGAAGCTTTGCCCTTCTTCTTGGACACCTTCTTACGCTGAGTTACACGTCTCATCCAGTCGTACGACGGACTGATCCAAAAGTAATGGCAGAGTCAATGATTAGTTAGTTTAAGAAAAGTGGGTTTCCAGTGCTGTTTCATGTGATTAAAACTGTCATCACATAGCAATCAATTATTTGAATAACTCCAATTTCCCCTGGCAATAATTTTCAACGCGTTTCCCAAAACCTCCAAGCCCTTTTCAGCAAATCAAGCAGGTGTTGTGAAGTTTGCTGTCTTTTAGGGATACATTGACATGCCTGCACTGGAAGTGTAACTCAAGATAACAATTGGAGCAATGTTACAAAATTTTGAGATTTTAAAAATCAAGTCTGCAATTTATCCCATCAGATAAAGCATAAAAAGAAGTTTAATTTGACACCTAATTCACTTTCATATCTTAAGTATTAAGAAAGTTATGACCATTTTCATACTCGGAAATTAGCATCTTGTTCCCCATTGCCTTTCAATTGACTTAACTCAAAAGCTGTGATCTAGAACCGTTGAAAGCCCATAACTTTCTTAAAAATTAAGAGAACTCAATGAAATTTCCAGTTATTATAGATTGAAGCATTCTGTAACAAATATGAAACAATCTTACTTGGATGACCTGAAATTAAAGCATATAATTAGTTAATCTAATTGTAGCTAATTACAAAATTCAATGAGTAGATCTAAACATCTATCCATTTCTTAAGAAAAGATAAACTTTTTTAAAATTGTCTAAGTGTCCAAATAACATTCACACAATAATCCACAATATAACATAATTTTTAAATCTCATTTTCATGAATTTCTGGGCCAAAAGGAAGGAATTTAGTGTTTAATGCCTGTAAATTAATGGCCATTTAAATCAACTAGCGAGTGGGTTTTAGTGGAATGCGGTGGATTGGAACGTTGTGGTTTGCTGTGAAGTCGGTATGAAAAATACAGCCGGTTCATACATGGACCCCATTTCGCAACATGAAAATATTATTAAAGCCTCCATAAAAACCAACTTTTAATATAAAAATAAACTGTGTACTTTTTTTTCTCCCCTACGCAAAATCCTTCCCGTTAACGGCGCTCACGGCTTTTGAAGGTGATTTTTAAATTACTCTAGATAATAAATAATCTAGCGTAATTTAAAAATACCTTCATTAATGAAATGTCGGAGCGATTTTTCTTCCGCAACGAAATCGCCCGACATTGATCGATTTGCCCAGTCTGAAGAAAAACGGCACTTTAAGCCCGCCCCCCAGAACTGCAGCGCTGCTCAAGGCAAGTTTTGTAACATACCTAACAATTGTGTGTCACTTTGAGCATACATTGCAGTCCAGGCATTGCATCAAATAGCACCATAAGTAAGTGTCCTGTCAGTGACACCTATTAATGCCATTAATCAGTGTCGCCAGCCAGTGGCATCACTGCGTCATGGGTTTGTGCCAGCAGAAAGAGTCATCACTTGACACCACTGAACAGAGCTGCCAGCCTACCCCATCTCCCAACATCTTCAGTCAATGCTGCCCATCAAAGCCAGTGGTATAAGTACGCACCATTAAATCAAATAGCAATGTGCCAACCCCATCAGAAATTGAAGAGTGAATGTACCAGCCATACCTATCAGTCATTGTCATGAGGCCGTGCCATCAGTCTGGCCATCATGCAATGCCATCAGTTAGAGCCAGTCAGTGCCATGTATCAACACCAACAGCCAGTCATCCGTTAATACCACCCGTAATTGGCAGAACACAGCACTACATTCAATGCCGAGTCATCAGCCCATTTGTGCCATCTGATGTTACCGACAGTCGTTGCCATCTAACAGCGTCGTCAGTCAAAACCACCCACTTCTGTCATTATTCGTTATCATTAATATTGGTCATCAGTGCCAGGAATGAGTGGCAACTGTTTCAGACGTCCATTGTTTGACACCAACCAGTGGCACTTATCAATGCCACTAGCCACTGCTACCTGTCAATACTACCAGCCAGTCTGTGGCACTAGTCCGAGCCATTAGTCAGTGTTCCCAGTCGATGACACCAGTCAATCCATGACACAAGACATGCCATTAGGCAGTGCCATCAGTCACGTGGCACTGGTCTGTGTCTCCCATCAATGCCATTAGACCGTGCCACGGGTCACCATCACAAATCCATTGCACCATTCATAGCTGATGGTTAATACATATATATCGGAGATCATAAAGTAGAGGAGTTCTCTTACATGCTGGAGATGTCGAGGAGTTTACTGTGTTCTTCATAGCCTAGCTGGCTAGCCAGTTCCTGAAACTGCTCTGTCAGATGCACCAAACCCAGGTCCAAGTTAAACTCAGCAGGGAACTCAGAGATCCAGTACCTGTATACACATATGGATAAAGAGAGTGAGGTTAAAGGATCTGTTTATCAAGAGATTGCATTATACAAAATCCATATGACATGTCCTCTAACATGTGGGATTATATGGGCTGCTTTCAGCTATCTGATGGATTTGATGAATGATCTTTTCCCAACTCCTCAGATGTTAGGAGTGAAGTTGAGACTTTGGAATGTGTGCAGAGGAGATTTACCAGGACAACTACAAGGATGCTGAACATCTGTGGAGAGTCTGGAGAAACTTGGACTTTTCTGCTTAATAATAAGTTCGAAACTTCCACCAGATCCTTATACTTCTTTTGTTTAAAAATGTTGTTCTATCAGCTCCTTAAATGTTGGGATGTCTAAAGGGCAAACAGAGGAAAACCTCTCCCCATTGGGATGGCATTAATCAGGTCACAGATCTAAAACAATTGTTAAGTACGTAAGTAAGTTTATTGGCCAAGTATTCACATACAAAGAATTTGCCTTGGTGCTCCTCCCACAAGTAACAACATGAATTACAGTGACAGTTACGAATAACTCAGAAAACACTAAACATTAATAATAATAAAACATTAATGATAAAACACCATTGATCAACCATGTAAAAAGTGCATGAAGAAATAAGACAAAACATCATTACCTAGGGGTTGTTAAGATTTGGAAAACACCATGAGAAGCCATGGAATTAGGCCTCAAAACACAGGTGGACATGTATTTAAAGAAGATAACAAAAGATTACAGGAAAGACACTGGAGTAAATAGGATGGAAGTTCATTCCAAGAGACAAATCAAACATACAAGTTTAGTTTCAGCTTATTTTAGCACAGTTTACTTTATAATTGTCATGTGTACTGAGGCACAGTAAAAAGCTTTTTGTTGTGTGCCATCCAGTCGACGAAAAGACTATACACGATTACAATCAAGCCGTTCACAGTGTACAGATAAAGGAAAAAGGGCATAACATTTAGTGCAGGATAAACGCCAATAAAGTCTGATTTAAGATAGTTTGAAGGTTCCCAATGAGGTAGATGGAAGGTCAGGTCCACTCTCTGTCTGGTGATAGGACAGTACAGTTGTATGCTGACAACTGGAAAGTAACTGTCCCTGAATCAGGAAGTGTGCATTTTCAAACTTATGCACCTCTTGCCTGATGGGAGAGGGGAGAAGAGGGAGTGACTGGAGTGAGACTGGTCCTTGATAATGTTGGTGGCCTTGCCGAGACATCGTGAAGTGATCTTCCTAAGCCTTCTAAGGAAGTAGATGTGTTGGTGGTCTTCTTGTGCATTGCTTCGATGTGGTTGGTCCATGACAAATTGCTGGTGGTATTTATTCCCCAGAACATCTACTATTTCAGCGCCCGCATGTGTACCAACCACTTCACCCGCAATGTACACCAGAGCATGTGTACCACTTCGCTTCCTGAAGTCAAACACTATCTCCTTTGTCACAAAGGAGGTCTGTTTCACTTTTGTAATATGTGGTATTTACAGCTTCAAAATGATCATCATTTACCCTTCAATTTTAACTTGTTTATAGATTGCTGGCAAGATCACCATTTGATCTCATCATGAACATATCAAATGAGAAATCTGGATATAGCAGTCAGCACAAAGGGGATCAATAATCCAGGTTGCTGGCTACAATTGCTGGCAACAATTAAGCAGCATTCTAACTTTGAGCAGAAGGTAGTGTGGTATCCTCCTACTGAATGGTATATTTCATGACAGGACAGCATACCCCTTGCCCCTGAAACCATCTAATATCAGATTGCCTAGCGACAGATATTAATTCAGCCTATACTTGAATCCTACTGCAAGTACAAGGATTTATCCTCACTGTAATCCTGAATTTCTTCATACCTTATTCTCTCAGGTGAGGCCGATCATAATGCCTTTGATACTGCAGGAGGCTTGAGTGTATATGGGCAATATGGCACATGGGCGGCATAGTGGCGCAGCAGTAGAGTCGCTGCCTTACAGCGCCAGAGCCCCTGGTTCGATCCTGACTATGGGTGTGACAATAAACAAACCTTGAAAACCCTGTCTGTACGGAGTTTGCACGTTCTCCCTGTGACCGCATGGGTTTCCTACCACATTCCAAAGACGTGCAGGTTTGTAGGTTAATTGGTTTCTGTAAATTGTTCTGGTAATGTAGGATAGGACAAGTGTACGGGGTGATTGTTGGTCGATGTGGACTCGTTGGGCTGATGGGCCTGTTTCCACACTGTATCTGTAAAATAAACTAAATAATCTATTCGCATAGTTCATTTGTCTTTATTTTTGTTCATCGAGGAGAAGATTAGTGCAATTTCTTACCTCATTAAATAACAGATTTTGAGGCGAAAGTCACTGCAATCCTCACCACATGCTTCACGATACGTTTGAAAGTCAAGATAAATGTCTATATATTTGGAAAAGTACTGGTGCATAGAGTTAAAAGAGTAGGCTATTCAGCTCTTTGAATCTATGGCAACACTCAATGACATCATAGCTGAATCCAATTTCCAGAATCCAGATGCCTCACATCTATTAATAATTTTGAATAACAAAAATGTAATTATATCAGACAATGACCCAGCGTCACCTGCCGTTTGTGGAAGAGAGTTCTGACTTCCATATTCACTGCATGTAGTGTTTCTTAACCTCACGCCTGAAAGATCAACGTTGCTCCTTTCAAATGTGGCCCAGAGTCCAGGACATCCTAGCCAACTAAAGTAGTTTCTCCTCGTCTACACAGTGGCTAGTAGAGCTGCTATCTCCCAGCACCAGAGACCCTGGTTCAATCCTGACAGCGGGTGGATTTACAGAGGCCCTTTAATAAAGCGCTGCAGGTGAAGCTACTAATCAAGATGAGAGCCCATCAATTTGCAAATCCCCCAGATACACCTTTTGTGTATCTCACTACAGTCCCCAATAAAAATGTGCTTCTGATCAATTTATCCCTATATGATTTTCATAATTGTTGTTCATTAATACTGCAACACTTGCAAGGCAAAATCCCTCCTTGTCCACAGGTACCGACAGTCGATCCACCATTTTTTGCAATGGTTCTCCCTCCGTGCCCCTATGCCAGATCCACGCCCTCAACAAACACTTCCTTGTCCACCTGGACTCTACTAAGGATCCAGTGCTTGCCTGAAACTCGTGCTGGAGTATCAGCCACTGGTTGAACTCACTACCAAACAATTAGTTCCACAGATGACAAGATGAAAAAAACAACTTGAACACATTTGGCTCCGGTAGAGAAAGATAATTTGTTTTCCTTAAGGCTGACATCCTTCGCATAAGGTTCACTTCCAGTCTACATTCACAACAGTACTGGTTTCCTAGGGCCTGTACTGCTGCTGTGCAAGTGCATATCCAGGGTAGTATAGATCTGACCAGATGTGATTTTGTGAGGGATTAAACTGGAGCAACGCTCACATTTTTTTTTCAACATAATCACAACCGAGATGTAACTTTAAAAAAGTTAGAAAGGATATATAAGTAGAAGTTTTCCTGCCAATTCAGTGGATGGGAGGTACCATCGATGCATGAGAAGAACCATTCTTGGCACTTGGCTGTTGGTCAACTCTCCCTCATTATCTGAAAAACAGGCACGGAATGACTATTAGAACATGGAGGTATAAAGCCCGCACATATAAAAACTGTTACCTTTGGAGTATTTCATTCATAACTCCAAGATGGACACCAATATTTATTGCCCATTGCTAATAGCCATGAGAAAGTGGACATTTTCATGAACCGCTCTCAGTACCTCAGGCTTGTATGGGAGCAGGTCATCGAGTCAGAGAGGCATGTAGAATTGCAGCACACAAATAGACCCTTTGGTCCATCAGGTCCACACTGATAATCAACCTCCTATTTACACTAATCCTACAGCAATCCACCATTTTCTTTTCCTCCCACATTCTCTTTCCAGATTCCATCACTCACATATACAATATAATAGTAAGATTAAACAAGAACTTACCAGTTTGAAGTTTGATCTTTATTTTATGAGGAGTTACGATGAGGGATTACGTGAAGACCCCGCCAGCACGCATGCGCGACATCTCTTCAAAGCAGTGGTGTGAAATCACAGAAAAACATAGTCACAATGACTAATATAGTAAGATAACAAGAGAACTTTCATACCAGGTGATCTTTATAATAGAGGGTTGGGAGCGGAGGGCACGTAATCCCTCATCGTAACTCCTCATAAAATAAAGATCAAACTTCAAACTGGTAAGTTCTTGTTTAATCTTACTATTTTACTTCGGAGTCACGTGAGTGACTACGTGAAGATTTCAAAGCTTCTGTGATTTCATGCCCTGGAAGCTCCATGCTCACACACCGCTTAAGCTGGGATGAGAGGATGGACGGAATTCAGACAAGACACTGGCTGAAAAACAAATCAGGTATTTATTCATACCAAAACAAAGTAGCATCCCTAAAGGGTAAGCTATTTGGCAGCACTCAAAATCCTCCCTGCATAAGTATCAGAGGAGGTCACGGGTTTATAATAAAAGCGGTGGAAGGTCTTCTCATTACTCCACCCCGCTGTAGCCAGGATGTGATCCATAGGTACCTCCATCCTTCTAGCCGCCGAGGTGGATGCTGCCCTGGTGGA
Organism: Raja brachyura; assembly: GCA_963514005.1. Next base: position 72,318,567 of record OY740788.1, on the reverse strand, counting down.
GTGAGATTTAAATTTATTAGTATCCACCCCTGCTGCATCCAGTACCACCCTTAACCATCTGGATATGGTTTGCACCGTGACTCTATGATGGGGCTTCTTGTGACTAATGAGTAAAGCCGTTTCCGTGCCCCTAAGATTTTTGGTGACTGCAATGTATCGCAAAATTAATGATACAATACAAAGTCGAGGTTCTGCTGGATAAGCCAGAAACTCCAAGTAATGTCCAGACACTCCAGGTCGATCTTGTTTCAGCAGTCCCTGCACATAGAAAGTAATTTTGTCACTGGTGACTGCCATATCATCCAGGCTAAGCTTGTGCAGGGACTGGACCCGCTGTGCCGTGATCAGTACCATAATCATGACCATCTTATAGGTGAGTTTAGCCAATGGGAGTCCCGTGTTAGGTGTCCATCCTCGCAGCATAGTCAATACTGTGCTGATATCCCAAACATGGCTATATCGAGCCCTAGGGGGATTAGTATTAAATATTCCCCTCATAAACTTAGACACTAGAGGATGTGACCCAATTCCCAATTGGTCACTCCCCTTGCCCAAGTAAGATGATAGGGCACTCCTGGCACAGTTAATGGCACTGTAACTAAGACCCTCATCGAAATGAAGGGTAGCCAAGAATTCCAACACTTCCGAAATGGTGGCGGTTTCATATGTTGTGTTGGTAGTGACGCAGTATCCTTCCCATTTCCTGATGTAGGTCAGGTACTGCTTCCTCGTGGACTCTCTGCAGGCCGCTGTGATGGTATCAATGGTCCTGTTGGAGAGTCCGAATCCGCGAAGTGGCCGTTTTAGAATCTGCAAATTAACAAGTCCATGCGGTCATGACACGGATGACTTGCTCCCGTAACAGGATGAACGAGCAGGCTAGGTCTTTTGTTCACCCTGATACAGGGTTCCGTGGCCATCTTCCGTACCATAGGGAACCATGGTTGGGTAGGCCAGTCGGGCACCACCAAAATACCCGATGCAGAGTCTTGCTTAATTTTCTGCAAGACCCGACTGATGAGGCAGAAAGGGGGGAATACGTAACAAAATAGATCCCCCCAATGTAGCGTGAATGCATCCATCGCTACTGCCCCCGGGTCTGGTTCCCAAGCAACATATGTTGGTAATTGGTGATTTAGCCTGGACGCGAAAAGGTCGATATCTGGTGTTCCATAACGTTCCACAATATCTGAAAACACCCTCCGATCCAACATCCATTCTATGTTGTCGTTGAATTTACGTGATCTGGTGTCTGCCACTATATTTAGCTTACCTGGAAGGTAAGTAGCTGAGATCCAGATTTCTCTTTGCAGACACCAGTGCCAGATATTGTTAGCCAATTCGTCACACGATATCGACTTAATACCGCCCATATGGTTAATATATGCTACCACCGTAGTGTTATCAATTTGTAATCTAATATGAACTTTGTGCATATAAGTGCAGTATGCTTTAAGGCCATGAAATGCTGCCAGCATTTCCGAATAGTTAATCCCCAAGTTTTTGTATAGGGTTAACTCTGGTGCACTCCATCTACCTCCACAACTAGAGGTAGTGTTAGTAGCTCCCCACCCTTCGGCACTGGCATCCGTTTGTAGGATGACCGAGGGATTGATAATATTGATAGGTTTGGAACAATTTTGGGCATTCCCCATCCACCAATATAATTCGGCTTTTGCCTTCCCCGAAATTTCCATAGGCCTGTCGAAATGGCCTGTATGTTTTTTGAGCGCTATAATTTTCGCTCTTTGTAAGTTTTGGTAATGTAAGGGCCCAAATTGTGCTGCAGGGAATGCCGCTACTATCTTCCCAATCACTCTGGCCACCTGCCGAATGGATGGGACCTTAGCGCCAATGAGGCTCCTGCAAGCCTCTATCAGGTCGTCCACCTTACTTGGTGGCAACGTAACAGACATTTGCACTGAGTAAATGATGAACCCCAGATATTTCATGGTGGTAGCGGGTTCCAATATTGATTTATCTGGATGTATCGTAAACCCCAGCTTCTGGAAAAGATGTTTTGTGGCTGTAACTGCCAAAGTAGCCATTTCCAAATTTTCCCCCACTATGAGGATGTCTTCAAGATAGGCCATAACAGTATGATTCTGTTTCCTTAAGTAGGCCAAAGCTGGTTTTAATATCTTAGTAAACAGTCTGGGTGCTGACGATAACCCATTAGGCAAAGCTTTGTATTGCCATAATTGTCCCATCCAGACAAACTTTAAGTATTTCCTATGATCCTTGTGAATGGGTACTGAATAATATGCATCCTTGAGGTCAATGCATGCCATGTAGTACCCATTGGCTATTAACTGTATAGCAGTATTGAAGGTGTCCATTTTAAAATGTATATACTCAACAGAAGTATTCAGATCAGTTAGATCAATGATGATGCGGCACCCGCCATCTTTTTTATTTTTGGTGAAAATATTGGACACGAACTCCTGAGATTCTCTGATGGCTTTCTCAACTACCCCTTTCTGTACTAATCTCTGTAGTTCAGCATGCCCTGCTGCCCTATCTTTAAGTGAAAGGACGAATTTCCGACTAGGTGCATGCTGTACCGGGGTAGGGAGTTCGTGAACAAATTCAATTTTATATCGCTGAATACTTCTGAGTATATAAGGATCAGAGGTAAAAGTGCGCCAATTCTCAATGAACATGTGCAACCTGCCCCCTACACAAAGTGAATTTAGACCAGATGTGTTTCTGGGGACCCCAGACCCACCTACCTCCATGGTTACTGCCGGTGTGGTGGTTTCTGTCCTTGCTTCCTCGGTTGGTTGCGTGTGTTCTGGGAGTGGCGCATTTTCCAAGGCCGGTCTGGGCCTAGGCCTAAAAAAGACCGCTGTGCAGGATACCCGGCCTTCGAGCTTTCACCACCGGCAGACCTGTTAAGGTAACTCTGCCCGGTGGATGTGTAGGGGTGCTGTCTGTGTGGGTGTGGCTTAGTGTAGCCCGGTTTTATAAGGCCCAAAGCCTTAGCCTCCTCGTCAAGATCTTTAACCTGCTTAGGGAGATCTTCCCCAAACAGCAGGCTAGGAGGCTGAGTCTTCCCAGGCTTACACAACCCCGCAAACTTGGGGTGAAGCGCCGGCTTGATGATGTTCTTCCTGAACGTATTAATTTCGTATTGAGTATTGCAGAGCAGTGCTAGAGCATCCTGCAATTCTTCCGGCATCTCTACGCCCACTGCAGTTCTTGCTACCGCCGTTATCCCTGCAGTTAGGAGCTTCAGAATCCTCTGAGGTTTTATCTCCTGCCCTCTACTAGAGGGGCTCATATTTCCCCAAATAGGGTTATTCACCGCTGGCACATTCAATGAATTGCAGTTTTCTGGTGCCATATACTTATCTGCCGTAGCATTGATGGCCTGTTCCTGCAATTGGTTGGTTGCCATGTAATTAATACTGGCAGCCAGCTTGGGGTGGATAGGCAAGCCTTTTTTATTAGGCATGGCGTGCCTGCTCACCATGTCCAAATAGTCTTCACAGCCCCCTGACACCTTCGTTGATTCAGCCAACTCCCCTTCTTCTGGGTCAGCCCAGTTCTGACCCTCAACGCTCCCTTGTACAGAGGGGGAGACGTTGGGCAGTCCTCTATAGGAACCTGCCGTGGGCCTGCCAGGGGTCCCACTGTGACCTTGCCCCTGCATTAGCAAGTCACGTTGGAGCATTTGCTCCATCAACCGCTCCATGCGGTTTAGACGACCACCGTCGCTATCTGCGAACGGGGTGTCCTCGGGACCGGACTCCGCTGAGTCGGCCCCGGCCGACTTCCGGGTGGTCTTCCCTGACCGTGGTTTACCAACGGTCGCAAAGGGCGAGAAGTCGGGAGCTGCAGGCAAAACCTGTAGCTCAGGAGAGGCCCCTCGCTGCTGGCTGCTCTCCTTGGCAGCCGCTCTGGCCGCTGTTCGCTTCGATTTTCTGTCCATTGTAAATTCACTGTCGTCGACTCACTACCTCCGGTGAGACTTACCTGGCGTAAGCTATTTAAACTTACGCTAGAGGAGCCCCGCTCCTCCCGACCGTCGCTTCCGCATGCGTACGACGATATGTCGCGCATGCGTGCTGGTGGGGTCTTCACGTAGTCACTCACGTGACTCCGAAGTAAAATTTAACCTACCAACTGATACACTTTTGTCTGTGGAATGTACATCTTTGACACACAGGAGGAAACTGGAAAACCCAAAGGAAGCCAGCCAGGAGAAGATAGCTGATTACCTTCTCCAATTAATGTTAATGAGCAACATGGGTTTTAAATTAACCCATTAGTTTCACAGTCACAACTACATTTGAATACCAGACTCTATTTTCCTGTGGTAAAATTTAAACCCATTGCTCCAAGCCTCTGTATTACAAGACCCTGCGTTGCACAGTAGATAAATTCCATCACCTGCAATCATGGGATTTTGACTGATTATCCAGAGTGCCTCCATTTAAACATCACCATGGTAGAGAGAGGAGAGAAAAAATGGATTGTCATAAAATCCCATCTAATTCACGAATGTCTTTTAGGGAATGGAATCTCCCGTCCTTGTCATGCCTGACCTACATATCACTCCAGGGTCAATGTGATTAACCCCTTACTGCCCAAATGGATCAGTGAACCATTTAATTCAAGGGCAGTTTAGCATGGTAATAAATGCTGCTCTTTCCAACAGTTCCACAAATCCTGATAACTATATATTTTTAAATCCAACTAAATTCCAAACAGTAATCTAATGATATTAGATTATATTTAATTTTAGGAATAATGATGCCTAATCCACAAAAAACAAGCCATTTGTTACTTTTAAATATCTTTAATAGTCACAGAAGCCTCAGCAGTCATGCTGAACATGAACAGAAGATAAAGCAGTAATCAACCCCAGGCCTGCTCTTCCATTCCAGATGATGGGACATGGAATATAGAACAAAGAGCACCAGAAACAGGCCCTTCGGCCTGGATGTTGCTTGGATTAGATTACTTTAGTTATGGTGGGAGATTGGATAGGCTGGATATGTTTTATCTGGAAACTAATTTCTTTAGTCTGGGTGGTGAATCTGTGGAATTATCTGGGTTCTTTAGAGGGTGGTGAATCTGTGGAATTATTTGCCACAGAAGGCTGTGGAGGTAAAGTCAGTGGATATATTTAAGGCAGAGATAGATAGGTTCTTGATTAGCGCAGTTGTCAGAGGTTATGGGGAGCAGGCAGGAGAATGGGGTTAGGAAGGAGAGATAGATCAGCCATGATTGAATGGCGGAGTAGACTCGATGGGGCGAGTGGCCTAATTCTACTCCTTTCACATGATCTTACGGAGCAAAGGCTGTGGGGTGATATCAAAAGAGTTCATGAGAGTTAAAGATAGGTGATGGTCAAATTATTTTTCCCATAGTAGAGAAAACAAGGGAGCATTATTTTAAGGTGAGAGGTAGAATATTTAAAAGGAATGCAAGTGTTAAATGAATTACCGAATGAAAAATTGGTATCTGAAATGTACCACCAGAGGAGGTGTCAGAATCAGATGTGATCACATTTAATAAACATTTAGACAGACACTTAAAGAGGAAAGGCATAGAAGGAAATGGGCATGTGGGCAAATGGGATTGGTGTAGAGGAGCTAAAAGGTAAACATGGACATGATGGCTGAAGGGTACCATTGTACGAGGCTTTACAATTCTATAACTCCATGACTATTCTCTTTGTATGTTAAGATATCACTTATTGGCAAAGAGGAATGCTTCTTTCACACATAAAGTGAAAATTAAAGTCTAACGACCATCTCTTTAAAATGAATTTAAAGGGAATAGAAGCGGCCACAATACCAGGTATGCTTGGAGCATATATATGTAAGGGAAATATTGCATGATTCTGTCACACATTTCATTGCCGGAGTGAGGTAGCAATTGCAAGGCTGTGATCTTGGCCTCACATTCTCGCAAAGGGGCAGGTTCATATCTGAATCATTACTGCATCAGTACTTATCGTGTGACATGTGGCGTTGGCTCTGTGCTGGCCCATGGGATGGAAGTTGGTTCTGAAAACCCGACAGGAGCTCCAGGATGGTGACAGTCGCAGTAAAGAAAACCCGACTGGATACAGAAGGTTTGGCCATTATGTTTAAGGAACCCACGGTCCCTTAAATAAATTCATGAATGTCACTTCATTATTCACAGTTATCTTGTGATGCCAGAAACAACTGCTGATGACAGACTAGCAGCATCATACCATTGGGGTGTAAGCTACCCGAGTGGAATGTGAAGTATTGTTCTTCTTGTTTGTGTTTGGTCTTATCCTGGTAGTAAAGAAGACCAAGGACCGGGAGCTTGGTCTGGGAATGAGAAGGGAAGTTTAAATGACATGCAACCAAGAGCTGAAGATAGCTGATGTGGAGAGAGCAAGGGTGCTCTGCAAAATGTGAACCTCCCCTTTGCCTCCACGGATGCTCTTTGACCTACTTCCACCAGTTTATTTATATTCTCCGGATTCTGCATCACCCCTTGAGCCACATTCACATCTCCAACACTATCTTCCCTACCCTCCTCATGCACGCACACACACACACACACACACACACACACACACACACACACACACACACACACACACACACACACACACACACACACACACACACACACACACACACACACACACACACACACACACACACACACACACACACACACACTCTTCTCTGAAAGGGTTCATCACTGAGAGAGGCTAAAAAAAATCAGAACGTGCCTTGACCTGATTATGTCAGGATCAGTTATTTCATGTTTGCTTATACAGGAAGCAACTGCTTTTTAACAGCGGCCATTTAATGGCACAATTCAGCATTGTAACGTCCTTGGAAGTGACCTCATCAATGGCTAAGTCCCATTGTATACAAAACCATTTTCATGCACGATTACTTCTCTATATTAACCCTCGTGGCCTTCACATGCTTCCTTTATGATCGGATGCAAGCCTCTAACTGAAAGTTGAAATTCACACAATACTTACCGTAAACACACTAATCAACTTGTTGATGCTATCCCTCCCTCATTCACAAAGTTTGGCATTAAACTGAATGGCGAATACTTAACTACAACAATCGGATGTGTGAATATATATCATCATAAGATCAAAAGTGATAGGAGCACTAGCCCTATCCCCAAACTGTATCTCCGCTACATTGATGACTGCATCGGGGCTACCTCTTGCACCCATACAGTACTCATGGACTTTATTAACTTCTCTACTAACTTTCACTCTGCACTCAAATTCACTTGGACCATCTGCGGCGTGGAGGGGGGAGTGGAGTCAGTGGAGAAATGTGCTTTCAAGCGATGTATTAGAGCAAGTGATCATGGCTTGGCCGAAGACAAAGTTTATATGTGCATCTTACAAGAAGAGAGGTAGTGGATAATGACAGTGAGGGGATTCTGGAACTCAAAGAGTGGTTGCCCCCAACAAATGATTAACATGCAGTGTGTGCACGGAGCAGGAATACAAATGCACAGAAACCTCGTAGATTTGCAGGGCTGGAAACAAGGAGGGATGAGGTGTTGGAAAAACAGGAAAATTGAAAGAAGATCCTTTTTCCCTGTGGCTATCAAACTGTACAACTCCTCTCCCTTCAGCCGTGGGGTAGACTGACTTCCCTTCCCCCTCCACTTGCCGGAGATGGTCCAAGTGAATTTGGGAGCAGGGTGGAAGTTAGTGGAGAAGTTCATAAAGTCCATGAGTACTGTGTGGGTGCAAGTTATAGCCCTGATGTAGCAGAGATACAGGTCGGGGAAAGGGCCAGTGGACACCTGGAACAGAGATTGTTCAACATACCCAACAAAGAGGCAGGCAGAGCGGGGGGGGGGGGGGGGGGGGCATGCGAGTGCCCATGTCTACAACCTTGATTTGGAGGAAGTGGGAGAAGCAGAAGGAAAAGGATTTCTACAGCTATATTAATAGCAAAAGGATAACACAGGATAAAATTGGACCATTAGAGAGCCAGAATGGGCAGCTATCTGCAGAGCCAAAAAAGATGGGGGAAATATTGAACAATTTCTTTTCTTCGGTATTCACCAAGGAGAAGGATATTGAACTCTGTGAGGTAAGGGAAAAAAGTAGAGTAGCTATGGAAACTATGAGATTCAAAGAGGAGGAAGTACTGACACTTTTGAAAAATATAAAAGTGGATAAGTCTCCAGGTCCTGACAGGATATTGCCTAGGACATTGAGAGAAGCTAGTGTAGAAATAGTAGGGGCTATGACAGAAATATTTCAAATGTCATTAGAAACGGGAATAGTGCTGGAGGATTGGCGTACTGCGCATGTTGTTCCATTGTTTAAAAAGGGTTCAAAGAATAATCCTAGCAATTATAGACCTGGTAGTTTATGGAATTAATGGAAAGGATACTTAGAGATAATATATATAAGCATCTGGATAAACAGGGTCTGATCAGGAACAGTCAACATGGATTTGTGCCTGGAAGGTCATGTTTGACAAACCTTCTTGAATTTTTTGAAGAGGGAAACTAGGGAAATTGATGAGGGTAAAGCAGTGGATGTTGTCTATATGGATTTCAGTAAGGCCTTTGACAAGGTTCCCCATGGAAGGTTGGTTAAGAAGGTTCAATTTTTGGGTGTTAATGGCGGAGTAGCAAGATGGATTCAACAGTGGCTGAATGGGAGATGTCAGAGAGTAATAGTGGATGGCTGTTTGTCAGGTTGGAAGCCAGTGACCAGTGGGGTGCCTCAGGGATCTGTGTTGGGTCCACTGTTGTTTGTCATGTACATCAATGATCAGGATGATGGGGTGGAAAATTGGATAAGTAAGTATGCAGATGATACTAAGACCAATTCTGGTGTACAATTTTGGTCGCCTAATTATAGGAAGGATGTCAACAAAATAGAGAGGGTACAGAGGAGATTTACTAGAATGTTGCCTGGGTTCTAGCAACTAAGTTACGGAGAAAGGTTGAACAAGTTAGATCTTCATTCTTTGGAGCGCAGAAGGTTAAGGGGGGACTTGATTGAGGTCTTTAACATGATGAAAGGGATAGACAGAGTTGACGTGGATAAGCTTTTCCCATTGAGGGTAGGGAAGATTCAAACAAGAGGGCATGACATGAGAATTAAGGGACAGAAGTTGAGGGGTAACATGAGGGGGAACTTCTTTACTCAGAGAGTGGTGGCTGTGTGGAATGAGCTTCCAGCAGAAGTGGTGGAGGCAGGATCGATTTTAACATTTAAAAGTAAAGTGGATAGGTATATGGACAGGAAGGGAATGGAGGGGTATGGTCTGAGTGCAGGTAGATGGGACTAGGGGAAAATAAATAGTCGGCACGGACTGGAAGGGCCGAGAAGGCCTGTTTCCGTGCTGTAATTGTTATATGATTATATGGTTATATGGAAAAGTTCTTATGGGTGAGGACCAGCTCCACTAGGCAGAGGAAAGTGTTGGTAGAGGGAAATTGGCTAGGTGTACGATCGAGGAAGAAATGGCGGGCTTTAAGGCCTTCCTGGTGGAGGATATAAGTGTAGAGTCATTGAGTTATGGAGTGTGGAAAGAGCCCTTCAGCCCAACTTGCCCACACCGACCAACATGCCCTATCTACACTAGCCCCACCTGCCGGTGTTTGGCCCATATCCCTCTAAACCTGTGCTATCTATGTACCTATCCAAGTTTTTCTTAAACTATGTAATGCTACTTGCCTCAGCTACCTTCCCCAGCAGCTCATTCCATATACTCACCACCCTCTGTGTGAAAAGGTTACCCCTCAGGTTCCTATCAAATCGTTCCCCCCCCTCACCTTAAACCTATCTCCTCTGGTTATTGGTTCCCCTACTCTGGGCAAGAGACTCTGCGCGTTTAACCGATCTCTTCCTCTCATAATTTTGTATGCATCTAGAAGATCACCTCTTATCCTCCTGCACTTCAAGAAATAGAGTCCTAACCTGCTCAACCTTTCCCTATAGCTCAGGCCCTCGAGTCCTGGCAACATCCTCATAAATCGTCTCTGCACCCTTTCTAGTTTGACAATATCTTTCCTATAATGTGGTGCCCAAAACTGAATACAATACTTTAAATGCAGCCTCACCAACATCTTACAGAACTACAACATGACTTCCAACTTCTATACTTAATATGTAGGAAGGAGCTGCAGATGCTGGTTTACACCGAAGATAGACACAAAATGCTGGAGTAACTCAGCGGGACAGGCAGCATCTCTGGAGTGAAGGCAAGAGTGACGTTTCAGGTCAAGACCCTTCAGACTCAATATGTAATACTCAATATTCTGACAGATGAAGACCAATGTGCCAAAAGCCTTTTTGACCACCTTAATTACCTGTGGTGCCACTTTCAACAAACGATGAACCTGCTACTCTACAACACTCCCCAGAGCCCTACCATTCACTACGTAGGTCCGGCCCATGTTAGTCTTCCCAAAATGTAACAACTCACATTTCTCTGTATTAAATTCCATCAACCATTCCTCAGCCCACCTGGTAAACTGATCAAGATAACTGCTGCAATTTTTGACAACCATTCGTAGCGTGACTGAACATCCACAGTAAAGATGGGGTAACGGGGGTCTGGAACCAAAAGTCACTAAAAAGGTCATAGGGCATGTGAGGCATCTTAGACATAGTTGGGAAGGGATTCGACTAGGAGGGATAGGATGCAATCGAGGTATGTGGTCAATGTGTGCGTTGGACTTTGCCTCTTACAAGCTTCTTACCGCACTGGAGTTATTCTATTGCAATTTCCACAATCTCAAGGATGTCCAAAATATATTTGTGCTTTCGTGTAGAGAATTTGCTGAAATGTGATGTGATGGCCAATGTATACACAGCAAGCTCCCACATTCAGCGATATTGTAAAGACTATAGTGATTCTATGATTCTATCCTCAATACCACAAGGCGTCAAGCATGCACGCCTATGGGATCCTTCTTTCCCTACACAATAGCATTTCAAGAGCACCAGATTAGTTTTATAAAGCTGTTCCGCCATCCTGTGCATGTGAAAGTTAGTATATAATTGGAAAATCAGCAAAATTGCAAAAAAAAATGTATGAACTGGCTGTATTTTTCATACCGACTTCACCGCAAACCGCAACGTTCAAATCCACCGCATTCCACTAAAACCCACTCGCTAGTTGATTTAAATGGCCATTAATTTACAGGCATTCAACACTAAATTCCTATTCATTTGGCCTAGAAATTCATGAAAATGAGATTTAAAAATTATGTTATATTGTGGATTATTGTGTGGATGTTATTTGGACACTTAGGCAATTTAAAAAAAAGCTTATCTTTTCTTAAGAAATGGATAGATGTTTAGATCTACTCATTGAATTTTGTAATTAGCTACAATTAGATTAACTAATTATATGCTTTAATTTCAGGTCATCCAAGTAAGATTGTTTCATATTTGTTTCAGAATGCTTCAATCTATAATAACTAAAAATTTCATTGAGTTCTCTTAATTTTTAAGAAAGTTATGGGCTTTTGACTGTTCTAGATCACAGCTTTTGAGTTAAGTCAATTGAAAGGCAATGGGGAACAAGATGCTAATTCCGAGTATGAAAATGGTCATAACTTTCTTAATACTGAAGATATGAAAGTGAATTAGGTGTCAAATTAAACTTCGTTTTATGCTTTATCTGATGGGATAAATTGCAGACTTGATTTTTAAAATCTCAAAATTTTGTAACATTGCTAATTTTGGTGATTGCTGTGGGAACATAGACGAGAGATGATCCAAATGGAACATGTTCTCATTAGCTATATTAAACAATGGGGTCATTTTCTCCACTAGTTTGTACTGATGTCTCTCTGTCTCTGCAAAAAACAAACAGGCATTCTTTGTGATCATCCACAACTGCACTCTGTCTAGACTCAATGTGCTCAGAACCCATTAGTTAAAGTTATTTTAAAACTAGTAACATCACAACCCACAAACAGCTCCCCATAATGTCAGCAGCAACAAGCCACACGATTTTGATGATACTCCTAAGATTCAACCACATTTGTTAATGTAAGCAGCTAACAGAATGTTTCCGTGAAATGCATGATGCTGAATTGTAGACATTTCAGTTCTCCCGTTTGTACTTTGCTGGCATCTGGAGCACAGACCTTTCACATTCCTGGGGAAAAAAACATCTACAATTCATCTGCAGTAGCTAAGACGCCTCTACTCCCAGATGTTTGGAGTGAAATGGAAAGGAAGTTAAATATTTGTTCTGTTCAAACTAAGTTCCTACTCAATGTCTTGCTCAAGTAAAAAGAAGCAGGTATTGCTATTTAACATGGACTCAATGGAAAATCAAAGAATGGGCCAAATGCTTCTCCTTGACAGTAGAGGCCCAAGGCTGGCTTTGGCCCATGTCCTAATTAGGGCAAGTTACTGCCACCAGTCAGGACTCTTAAGAACACAACAACATAATTTGTGCGGCATGGTGGCGCAGCGGTAGAGTTGCTGCCTTACAGCGCTTACAGCGTTGGAGACTCGGGTTCGATCGAGTTTGTGCGTTCTCCCCGTGACCGAGATCTCTCCGAGATCTTCGGTTTCCCCCCACACTCCAAAGACGTATAGGTTTGTAGGTTAATTGGCTTGGTATAATTGTAAATTGTCCCTAATGTGAGTTGGTGTGCGGGGATCGCTGGTCGGCACAGACTCGGTGGGCCGATGTGCCTGTTTCCGCGCTGTATCTCTTAACTAAACTAAACTAAACATAAGAAATAGAAATATAAGCACGGTGAGGCCATTTGGCCTGTCATGCCCATTCCACTATCTGAAAAAATGATAGCTGATCTTTTACCTAACGACCATTTTCCTGCAATTATTTCTGTTCTTTTGATTATCATATTATCTAAAAAGATGTTTTGTGACTGAGCCGCCTCTGCCTTCTTGGGTTGAGAATTCCAATCTTAATTGTGCTTGGAGAGAAGAAAATCCCCTGTGATTTCCCTGTCAAGTCCTAAAAGAATTTTGTAGACTCAAGAGACTGTACAGATGCTGTAAACTGGAGCAAACCATCAGGATGCAGGATTTCAACCCGAAACGTTGACCTTTGTTTCCTCCAACAGATGCTACTTCACCCACTGAATTCTTCCAACAGATCGGCTGTTGCTCCTGAAATAATATTCTCTGTTTCAAAGAAATCACCTGAATTCTAGAGTGTGATGTCCCTGTCAGCTAATCCCTCCTCATAGTATAATTTTTTAGGTCCCAGGAATCAATCTTTTGAACCTTCAATGCGTCTTTTCAATCACAAGTATATTCTTTGAAGAGTAGAGAGTCAGATCTGTGCACAGTATTCCAGGTGTAATCGTTTACAAGAGCCCTGCAAAATTGCAGTATGCAATGTGTAGGAAGGAACTGCAGATGCTGGTTTAAACCGAAGATAGACACAAAATGCTGGAATAACTCAGCGGGACAGGCAGCATCTCTGGAGACAAGGAATGGGTGATTTTTAGGGTCGAGGCCCTTCTTCAGACTGGTTGCAGACAGTTGCAGTACCGTGTCCTTACTCTGGTCCACAAATCCTCTTACAATGAAGAGTTTCTATCTGTACAAGGACAGCAACATCCCTCTGACCACCAATGTTTCCAATTGCTCATCATTAAAAAGCGGCCTGGTAATCCAGTCGGGCTTTGTGCAAACACTTGGTATCACAGGGAAGGTACTAGCATAGATGGAAGTTTGGCTGAATGGCAGAAGGCAAAAGGTAGGTATAAAGTGGGCTTTTTCTGGTTGGCTGCCAGTGACTAGTGGTGTACCACAGGGGTAGGTGCTGGTTGGTGTTTAACATTGTATATTAATTATTTCAATGATGGAATTAATGGCTTTGTGGCCATGTTTGCGTACGATTCGAAGATAGGTGGAGGGACACGGAGTGTAGAGAAAGCAGGGCGTCTGAAAAGGACTTGTACAGGTTGAGAGAGCGGGCAAAGAAGTGGCTCTGTGCCTGTACTCGCTGGAGTTTAGAGGATGACGTGGGCTCTCACAAAAACATCAAATAGTGAAAGGCCTGGATAGAATGGATGTGGGGAGGACCTTTCCACTAGTGGAGGAGTCTAGGATCAGAGGACATAGCCTCATAATAAAAGGACAAACATTTAGAAAGGTGATGAGGAGGAATTTGATTAGACAGAGGGTGGTGAATCTATGGAACGTATTGCCACAGAAAGCTGTGGAGGCCGTCATTATGTATTTTTAAATCGGATATTGACAGGTTCTTAATTAGTATGGGTGTCACGGGTTATGGGGTGAAGATAGAAGAATGGGTTTGAGAGGGAAAGGTATATCAGCCATGATTGAATGGCGGAGTAGACTCCATAAGTCGAATGACCTAATTCTGCTCCAATGGCACTTGTGAACATGATCTTATGAATTTGGCCTCTGGTTCGTGTTTCCCCTACTCTGGGTAAATGATTCTGAGCATTCACCCTATTTATTCCCCGCATGATCTTATACACCTGTACAAGATCACCCCTCATCCTCCTGTGCTTCAAGGAATGAAGTCCTAGTCTGACCAACCTCTCCCTGTAGCTCAGGCCCTCAAGAGCACGGGAGCACCTCAAGGCTGCGTGCTCAGCCCCCCTGCTGTACTCACTCTATACTCATGACTGCGTAGCCGGTCATAGTGCGAACTCCATCATCAAGTTCGCTGACGACACCACTGTTGTGGGGCATATCACTGATGGGGATGAGTCAGAGTATAGAAGAGAGATCAAGCGACTGGCCATATGGTGCCAGCACAATAAGCGGCCCTCAACACCAGCAAAACCAAGGAACTGATTGTGGACTTTGGAAGGAGTAGGATGGGGACCCACAGTCCTGTTTATATCAACGGGTCGATGGTTGAAAGGGTCAAGAGCTTCAAATTCCTGGGCGTGCACATCTCTGAAGATCTTTCCTGGTCCGAGAACACTGATGCATTTATTAAGAAAGCTCATCAGCGCCTCTACTTCCTGAGAAGATTACGGAGAGTCAGTTTGTCAAGGAGGACTCTTTCTAACTTCTATAGGTGCGCAGTAGAGAGCTTGCTGACCGGTTGCATCGTGGCTTGGTTCGGCAACTTGAGCGCCCTGGAGAGGAAAAGACTACAAAATGTACTAAACATCATCAGCTCTGACCTTCCTTCTATTGAGGGGATTTATCGCAGTCGCTGCCTCAAAAAGGCTGGCAATATCATCAAGGACCCACACCATCCTGGCCACACACTCACCTCCCTGCTACCTTCAGGTAGAAGGTACAGGAGCCCGAGGACTGCAACGACCGGGTTCAGGAGTAGCTACTTCCCCACAGCCATCAGGCTATTAAACTTGGCTCGGACAAAACTCTGAACATTAATACCCCTTTATCTGTTATTTGCACTTTATCAGTTGATTTATTCATGTGTGTATTTACGTATATAATGGAATATGGACACACTGATCTGTTTTGTAGTCAATGCCTACTATGTTCTGCTGTGCTGAAGCAAAGCAAGAATTTCATTGTCCTGTCAGGGACACATGACAATAAACTCTCTTGACTTGGACTTCAGGTCTCTTGACTTGACTTGAAGTCCTGGCAACATCCTCATAAATCTTCTCTGCACTCTTTCCAGCTTACCAACATCCTTCCTGTAGCAGAGTGGCCAAAAGTGAACACAATATTAAAATGTAGCCTCACCAATGTCTGGTAATGTAACATCTCAACTTCTATCATCTAAACCGTGACTGATGAAAGCCAATGTACCAAAAGCCTTCTTGACCACTCTACCTACCTGTGATTCCACTTTCAAGGAACTATGTAGATCCCTCTGCTCTACAACACTTGCCAGGCCCATGCTATTCACTGTGAAGGTCCAGCCCTGGTTTGATTTCCAAAATGCAACATCTCCGCCTTATCTGCAGTAAACTCCATGAACCATTCCTCAGCCCAACTGATCAAGATCCTGCTGTAATTTTCGATAACCATCTTCACTATATGCATATACCCATTGAAGTGACATCTGCAAGCTAACCAATCATGCCTTCTACATTATCACCCAAATCGTTGATTTAAACCACAAACAGCAATGGAGCTAGCATCGATCCCTGAGGCAAACCACTAGTCACAGGCCTCTAGTCTGAAAAAAAACTACTACCATCACCTTCTCCTTCTTTCATTGAAGCCAATTCTCTATACAGTTGGCTAGCTCTCCGTAGATCCCTTGGGATCTAACCTTCCAGAGCAGCCTACCATGCAGAACCTTGTCAAATACGAAAACCTCACCTTTGAAAAGCAGGCAGTTGATTTTCTGAGGCAGCCAACAACAGGATTTAACAGTGCATGACTGGGCAAGGGAGTCATGGACATTTGCCAAAGGCATACTTTTCAGAACACTGCATTTCAAGATTAAACCTTCATAGTAAGCAACAATCCATTTACATCGTAGCTGGTATGGGCAAGGGACATCTCTATCTAAGTACACTTACCGATTGTAACAATGCTGGCATGTAACAGTTCATTCAATGTCGCAGCCTTTCCAATGTTAATCGATCCCATCGTCCTTGTGAGGGTATCAAAGAGTGAAGGTCATTTGCGCTTTCCAGAGCAGCATCTCAACTTGCAAATAGGTCTCATTGGCACTCAGGTGAGGACTTCTGTCAGGACGGCTCAATAACCAACTGAGGAAAGAAAGGATACTAAGCTTAAAATGACAGCTTGCTGAAACAATATTTAAATTCACTATTTCAAGTTCTAAATTTCTAAAGGTAAAAATATCGGTTGGGCCAATATTTTCTCCATTGGCAAAAACAGTGAAGTCCGTCCCCTTCACCATCAGGTCGAACTACATGAAGGTGCTGGGAATCTGGTTTGGAAGGGCCGATGTACGCAGCAAAACTAGTTCCGAGCGTATAGCCAAGGTCAAACAAGAATTGGCTGGAATGTATTGCCAAGGTTAAACATGCTCCCTCATGACAATCAGAACAAATATGGTCATCTGGTGCAAGGTACTCTCGGGCTACAATGCACAGCTGTAGCTCATTCCCACTCCATAGACCCTGGCCAACACCTGGTATATCTTCCAGTTTATCTGGGAATCAAAGATTGAAGGGGTTCAATGAGTCATGATGCACATCCACAATCACAAATGGGGGCAAAA
The DNA here is from genome assembly GCA_963514005.1 of Raja brachyura. Next base: position 72,301,459 of record OY740788.1, on the reverse strand, counting down.
GCATACCCGTCATCGCCCTCATCCTGATGACCACCTTAATGTGTGGCTGCATCAGGCTGTGTATAGATCTGAAGCATGAGAGCTATGTGTAATTACCCACTGAGTTCTACATGTTCCTGGCATTAGAAAGGATGGGTCTGGCACCAATGCCACACTGATTGTACCAAATCAACTGGATATTGCCGCACCAACTATCCTTTGTGAAAAATCTCTTCCAAACCAACACCTTAGACCACATGTCCATTGGGCAGTGGTCAGCATAGAACATCCTGGAAACCCAGGGCAAAGACTTGATGGATCCTGTGGCGTGGTTCCCTGAGCAGACTGCCAAGTTTGTCTGGTGAAATGCCTCATCACTAGAACTCACCAACAAGAACCAAGATCTGGCTTGGCTGGCAGTGAGAGGGGCCTTCCCGGTCAAATCGTCCGTGTACTGTCGTACCTACAATGCAACCTGCCTTCAAGATGCCTGTTATTGAGAAGAGACGGTTGCCAATCCTTTGGCAGAGTGTGGATTTGTGTAGAGGGTTTAGAGAAGGATGCAAGGGTCCTGGTAATGATTCACCTGCAACAGCTCCATAACAGAGGACTCTGATGTATGGGCGTTTCCCCAGGACACGTTTGGAGACTGAGATCAAGTGCTGCTGAAAGACCATCAACTCTGTGAAAGACTGTCTCTAGTCTGCCCAAAACCTGTGGCCTTCCAGCACAGCGAGATGTCCGTCAGGGAATGTTGCCGACTGGCCCATTCCAAACTGCAGGAGTACATGTTGAGGGATCTACTGAAGGTTAGTGCTGCCAATGTGAAAGTTCCAAGAGGGAGGACCACAGTCCAGGATCCTTCTGTAATCAGACATTGAGGCTGGGACACGCCTCAAACAAAGGAAGGAATATCACCCGAGGGGGGCACATGAGTGTCAAGGGTGGTTTCTTTAAAGATAGGTGCAAACACCACTGATTATGACACTAATGTACAGACACTGAGAATGTATGAAGTTTTTTGCACAGTTTGTGTTTTTGCATATATTCTGAATAATGTTTATTTTGCAAATTAAAAAAAAAAAAGTTTTGTCCACAGCTTTCTAGATTACAGAACTACAAGTGCATTTGCACAAATTAAAAATGGGAGCCGTAACTTCTCTGAGTATAGAAGTTGGCAGTTACAGTATATAAGACATTGGTGAGGCCATATTCAGAGTATTGTGTTCAGTTCTGGGCACCATGTTATAGGAAAGATGTTGTCAAGCTTTAAATGGCACAGAGAAGATGTTGCCAGGAGTTGATAGTCTGAGCTATAAGGGGAGGCTTAGTAGGCTGGGACTCTATTCCTTGGAGTGCAGGAGGATGAGGGGTGATCTTATGGAGGTATACAAAATAATGAGACAAATAGATCGGGAAGACGCACAGAGTCTCTTGCCAGACTGGTGGACCAGAGAACATAGGTTTAAGGTGAAGGGGAAAAGATTTAATAGGAATCTGAGGGGTAACCTTTTTACATAAAGGGTGGTGGGTGTATGGAATGAGCTGCCAGAGGAGGTAGTTGAGGCAGGGACTATTGCAACGTTTAAGAATTAGACAAATACATGGATAGGGGTACTGATTGGGGATGATCAGCCATCATCACGTTGAATGGCGATGCTGGCTCGAAGGGCTGAATGGCCTACTCCTGCACATATTGTCTATTGTATATTGACAGGTTTAGAGGGACATGGGCCAAACGCTGGCAGGTGGGAATAGTGTAACTGGGGTATGTTGGCCGGTATGGACAAGTTGGGCCATAAAACAACATACAATTAGAAGTTCAAGATGGCCAATGTGAACAAAGTGTAGGTGGACTAGCCTGTGAGTTTCTCCAATGTAGAGGAGGCCACGTGCAGTAGACCAGATTGGGATAAACCTCTGCCTCAATTGGAAGAGCTAGATGGTGTAAGCGAGGAAGTGAAAGATCTGATGTTACACCTTTTATGGCTGTTGGGGAATCTGTCAGATACAGGGGGAGATGGGCAAAAAGAGATGAGTGGACCACGGAGGCACAGAGGGAGTAGTCCCTGCTAAAATCAAAAAGGGTGGAGGCGGAAGTTGAGACATGAGTATAGAAGTTGGGAGGTCATGCTGCAGTTGTATAAGACGTTGGTGAGACTGCTTTTAGAATATTGTGTTCAGTTCAGGGCACCATGTTATAGGAAAGATAGTGTCAAGCTTGAAAGGGTTCAGAGAAGATTTACGAAGATGTTGCCAGGACTAGAGGGTCTGAGCTACAGGGAGAGGTTGAGTATGCTGGGTTTCTATTCCTTGGAGAGCAGGAGGATGAGGGGTAATCTTATAGAGGTGTATAAAATCATGAGAGGAATAAATCGGGTAGATGCACAGTCTCTTGCCCAGAGTAGGGGAACGGAGGACCAGAGGACATGGGTTCAAGGTGAAGGGGAAAATATTAAATAGGAATCTGAGGGGTATATGGAACAAGCTGCCAGAGGAGGTAGTTGAGGCTGGGTCTATCCCAATGTTTAAGAATCAGTTAGACAGGTACATGGATCGGACAAGTTTGGAGGGATATGGACCAACCACAGGCAGGTGGGACTAGTGTAGCTGGGACATTGTTGGCCGGTGTGGGAAAGTTGGACCGAAGGGTCTGTTTCCACACTGAACCTATGACTCTACTGTTTGTATCACTCTATGACTTTATCACTTGGGATCACTTTGGAGCTAGAGTCATAGAGTCATTGAGTCAATGTCACAGAGTCATAGTGTCACACAGTCGCAATAGACAATAGACAATAGGTGCAGGAGTAGGCCATTTGGCCCTTCGAGCCAGCACCGCCATTTAATGTGATAATGGCTGATCATCCCCAATCAGTACCCCGTTCCTGCCTTCTCCCCATATCCCCTGACTCCAATAATTTTAAGAGCCCTATCTAGCTCTCTCTTGAAAGCATCCAGAGAACCTGCCTCCACCGCCCTCTGAGGCAGAGAATTCCACAGACTCACAACTCTCTGTGAGAAAAAGTGTTTCCTCGTCTCCATTCTAAATGGCTTACTCATTATTCTTAAACTATGGCCCCTGGTTCTGGACTCCCCCAACATCGGGAACATGTTTCCTGCCTCTAGCGTGTCCAAACCCTTAACAATCTTATATGTTTCAATGAGATTCCCTCTCACCCTTCTAAACTCCAGTGTAAAAGCCCAGCCGCTCCATTCTCTCAGCCTATGACAGTCCCGCCATCCCGGGAATTAAACTTGTAAACCTACGCTGCACTCCCTCAATAGCAAGAATGTCCTTCCTCAAATTAGGGAAGCAAAACTGCGCACAATACTCCAGGTGTGGTCTCACTAGGGCCCTGTACAACTGCAGAAGGACCTCTTTGCTCCTAGATTCGACTCCTCGTGTTATAAAGGCCAACATGCCATTTGCTTTCTTCACTGCCTGTCATAGAGTCATAGTCATCCAGCATAGAAATAGGCCCGAACGCCCAACTCTTCTTAGTTTTTCAGCATTGGAACAGACCCTTTGCTCCATCTTTGCTGACCCGTTCTCACCAGCTCAACGTTATGCCACGTTCTCATCCACCCACGACACACCAGGGACAATTTACAGCGGCCAATTAACCTATTCACAATTCACATGTTTGATAGATGGGGGAAAAACACGCAGCACTTGGAGGAAACCCACACGGTCACAGGGACACAAGGTTGAACAAGTTAGGTCTTTATTCTTTGGAGCGCAGAAGGTTAAGGGGGGACTTGATTGACGTCTTTAAAATGATGAAAGGGATAGACAGAGTTGACGTGGATAAGCTTTTCCCATTGAGGGTAGGAAAGATTCAAACAAGAGGGCATGACATGAGAATTAAGGGACAGAAGTTTAGGGGTAACATGAGGGGGAACTTCTTTACTCAGAGAGTGGTGGCTGTGTGGAATGATCTTCCTGCAGAAGAGGTGGAGGCAGGATCGATTTTAACATTTAAAATTAAAGTGGATAGGTATATGGGCAGGAAGGGAATGGAGGGGTATGGTCTGAGTGCAGGTAGATGGGACTAGGGGAAAATAAATGGTCGGCACGGACTGGAAGAGCCGAGAAGGCCTGTTTCCGTGCTGTAATTGTTATATGGTTATTATATGGAGAACATGCAAACTCCACACAGTAACCAAGGTTAGGAGCCAACCTGGTTTTCTGGCACTGTGGGGCAACAGCTCTACCAGCCTAGACACGGTGCCACTCTTGAATGCCTTGTTCTGTCTAAACAAAGCATCTTTGAGCCTTAAGTGACTCTGGGCTTGTGTTCCTCTACATCTGTTGAGCAAACTTAAAACAATGAAACCGTGCTTTGGCCAGCAATGAATGGATCCCTTTTGTTATCACAGCTTCATTTCCTGACCTCATACAAACTATAGTTCACAGAACATAGAAAATAGAACGGGTCAGTGCAGGAATGGGCCCTTCGTTCCACATTGTTTGTGAGAAACATGATGCCAAGTTAAACTGATCTCATCTGCCCGTACATGAACCGTATCCCTCTATTCCTTGCATGTCCATGTGCCTGACTAAAAACCTCTTAAACGCCACTTTTGTCCCTACCTCCACCAATACCTCTGGCAATGTATTCCAGACCCCACCACTTTCTGTCTTCAGCCTGTCCTTGTAGCTGAAGCCCTCGCATCCAGGCAGCATTCTGATAATCCTGAACTGCACACAATACTAGAAATGCGGCTAACCAACGTCTTATAGAGCTGCATCGTGACATCCTGACTCTTATACTTAATGCCCCAAGCAATGGAGGCTAGCATACCATTCGCCTTCTTTATCACCCCAGCACTTACTGCCACCTTCAATGAGCTTTAAACTTAAACTCTCAACATCCATCTGCACATCAACGCTGTTGAGGGTCTTGCCATTAACTCTATACCTCTCTCCTTACACTCAACCTCCCAAAGTGCAACATCTTGCACTTGCCTGGGTTAAACTCCAGTTGTGAAATGACAAGGCTATTGTCTTGACATTGCCAGGTTAATGCAGCTCAGCGGCCAGGGTGTCTTCCCTACTCCCCACAAGCCCGACACTTCCACCTCTCCACTAATTCTGTCAAAGGTAATCGGGCTTCACCAGAGCAGCTTATGTGTTTAATGTGGGAGATAAAGGTTCAATTACATAATGTTTGTGTGTGCGTGTGGGGGGGGGGGGGGGGGGGAGGAGGTGCAGGGGAGAAAACATAAGCATTAGTTAAGGAGATGTAAAGAGTTTGTGTCCCACACCTCTAAAATTTTGAAGAAGTGTCTCGACCCGAAACGTCACCCATTCCTCATATCCAGAGATATGACCCTCTGAGTTACTCCAGCATTTTGTATCTATCTTCCTCTAAAGTTCAATGTTGAATCTGGCTAGTTCCATTTTTCAAATTTTTAAGTGACAACTCCAGATTGAGATCAGGCCATTTTCCAGGTTAGAGTAAGAAACCTGCCTGATTTCTCCCTTTCAGAAGTGGGCTTGGAACGTAAAGGCCCCTCATCCCTTCAAGCAGAGCACCATTCCCAGTGGGGTTCGTGAAATGCAGTTACAAAGTACATGCTTCCCCATGAGTAGAGTGCCATGTATCTCACCACCTTGCACTGGACAGCAAGCTCTTGGCTTCTTTGCAGCGTTCGGTGAGCTCAACTGCCGGCAATGGTTTTGATCTGTACCATCAGCCCCTTATGCAGTAGGTTCAGATGCATTTATTACCAGAGCCCAAAGCCGTAAGATAACAAACATTGTTCAACCCAATAAGATATTTCTGAAGGCACAAGAAACTGCAGATGCTGGTTTACCAAAAAAAGACAGAAATCACTGGAGTAACTCAGTGGGTCGGGCAGCATCCCTGGAGAGCATGGATAGTGACGTTCTGGGTCGGGTTCCTTCGTCAGATTGTGGTGGGGAATGGGGGGGGGAGGGTGGAGAAAGCTGGAAGGGAGGTGTGGGCAGGAGAAAATCAGTCTGAAAAATGAATGGTCAATACAGATGTGGCTGATGGTTGTGCAAAAGCCCGGGATGAAAAGGCAGAAAGTGTGAGATTAGGAGACGCATGAGTATCTCAATCAGGACCCCCAAGGTCGCCAAATCCCACTTATTTGTTGAAAACGAGCCCTGGTATCCGTTACCATCAACAGGCAAGACATACATTCCTATCCCATCTGAAACACATATGAAGCACACCTTCAATGCCTCACTGGTGGATCAAAGACAGTCCGCACAGTTGGGCAAAATAACTAAATAACTCCAGCACTGAGGTGGGGGGGGGGGGGTTGTGCTCAAATGGCTGAACTCAGACGTGAACCCACATGCTTCTGACTCAGAGGCATGAGTGATACAGGCAGAGCGACAGCAGATACATAAAACAACATTTTATTTATTTAATATTAACTTACAAATCTTTACCAACCTGAACATATTCACTAATCTTTACTCAGATAAACTGACATAAACTGACAGGTTCAGTGTGATAAAAAAAGACACGATGTTACTTCAAAAACAAACACTTACCAGGTGTAAAGAACCGTTTCATTTTCCACTCTACTGCCCCGTGCAGAAACATATTCCTAGCTCACAGTTATATTGATGTTGCGTAAACCCATAGACCTTAAACTCCTTATGGTCGTTGCTAAGCTGCTGCATCATGTGATGTCATGATCTAGGCATGTCAATTATGTAAGCGGAATGAGAAAAGACTTCATTTATGCCTGAAATAGTTTGAAGGAGAAAGACACATGCCGGCTCAGGCGTACTGACATCCCGTGAGCAAAACCGATTAAAAAGAGACACAGAGAAGGGGTCGGGGGAGAGAAAATAGTGTGTTCCTGGTAGCTAACATTTCTCCCACAATAGTGCATCTCTCTCAATGAACAAAGAGCTTCTCAGCGGCTTGTCAATGATTAATCTTTCTGCTGCATGCAAATAAGTCAGACACCAAAGTTATTTATAAACTTACACACTAAAAAAAATCTGAGACGTGCCTATGGTCTGAACAACAGGTTTGTTTCCCACATCATACACCGCCCCCATAAAACCTCTTCCACCCTCCCCCAACACGTGCACACTCAACATTACTCTGCCCAACAACTCCCAAAAAGATGCATACACATCAGTAGAAAAGTTGTTCCTAAAATGTGAGTATATTATGAAAAGGCCAAATGAAAGAACTACTGTAGTGGGTAACTTGTAACGTTAATTATAACCAATGCTGCATTTATCCAGCTCCACAATCTTAGAATGCATGAAGCAATAAGCTGCAAATAGTGAATGCGGCTCACAGCAATTCATGTCTTGTTTCTAACATCACAAGACTAAAGGCCGTTACATTTCAGTATCAACCTTCTCTACACACAAACGTACATGCCTATACACACACACACACACACACATATGTACAAAGAGAGCAGTCCTGAACTACAATCTACCTCATTGCTGACCCTCGGACTATCCTTGATCGGACTTTGCTGGTTTTACCTTGCAGTAAACGTTATTCCCTTATCATATATCTGATGAATCCCTTATCATGTATCTCGATTCTAATCATGTATTGTCTTTCCGCTGACTGGATAGCACACAACAAAAGCTTTTCACTGTACCTCAGTACACGTGGCAATAAACTAAACTAAAGATACATGCTCACACGCACAAACTCACAAGCACACTACAAATATACAAGCATGCTTACTGACACACACACACATGCTGACACATACATTCTTCTCTTGTGAGATAGTCACTTGGTTTAAGGGTAACGTGCTTCCACTCTGGTGCTGTGGCTTCTGAGGTGATTGCTGTGTCCGATGTAGGAACCACAGACTTCTACATGGGTGGGGCACGAGGTGCCTGACCGTAAGGTCGGGCACTACTTCTGTTATTTACCTGGAGCTCCTGTGTGCTCCCAATGCACAGACTGAAAGTATTAAATCTGATTCAATACGGAATATCATGGACATATACACACACACACACACACATGCAAACACAAAGAAGTACAAATATCCATACTAATGCACTTGCAATCGCACCATTACATACAAGCTCATACACACAGCCAAACTCACATACATGCACTTATACACATACATGCATATGAATATAAAGTGCATAGCTGTGAAGACTAACAATCCATACACGCATAACGGTTTTATTTTTCCTCTGGTGCTTTGCTGAGAACAGTGCTTTCCCTGGTAGTGTAAATCAGTCCAATAGTTGTGGAACTATCTGATGAGGCAAATCACTGAACCGATGGAGGGATTTTCTGCTTAGTCAGTTGTGCCACCTCCAACTAAAAGCAATGAAAGGAGATAATGAGGGGAAATTTGCTTCAGCATCTCCACTAAAGTAAAAATGGGTTCCAGTTTGAGGATTCAGTCATTCTCGATGTATGGGATTCCCAGGGCCGCAGAACTGTAAAAATCCTTTTTATCAATGGAACCTGGTGTCGCCTATATGCTGGTTATCAATTTGTGATGTTTTTTAAACACAACGTTTACAGGCCCTATTCCCTTGGTCTGTACATAATTTTTAAAAAAACATACACATTTATATACCCTCCTCAGTGCCTTTACAGCACTTCACCAACCCACCCTCTCACCCGTTAGGAGCTATTGCTTTCTACTAATCGACAATTGACTTAGCATCATCCAACCACTTGGACATTGTTCACCTATGACCCTAGCCATAAGTATTTTCACTGGCTGGCTTAGTTGAATGATGGAATAGACTGGAGGAGATGAATGACCAACTCATCTTCCTGCATTCCTAATGCATAGAGGCATAGGCAGCAAAACTTACTCAATTTTGGACGTTAGTAAACAGGCCAGCTCGGCTTGAAACAGACGCAAAACATCGAAACATAGAAAATAGGTGCATGAGTAGGCCATTCAGCCCTTCGAGCCAGCACCGCCATTCATATGGTCATGGCTGATCATCCAGAATCAGTACCCTGTTCTTGCTTTCCCCCCGCATATTCCTTGATTCCATTAGCCCTAAGTTATATCTAACTTTCTTGAAAACATCCAGTGAATTGGCCTCCACTGCCTTCTGAGGCAGAGAATTCCACAGATTTACAACTCTCTGGCTGAAAAGGTTTTTCTTCATCTCAGTCCTAAATGGCCTACCCCTTATTCTTAACTGGCTCTGGACTCCCCCAACAACCGGGACATTTTCCCTGCATCTAACCTGTCCAATCCCTTAAGAATTTTATATGTTTCTATAAGATCTCCTCTCATCCTTCTAAATTCCAGTGAATATAAGTCCTGTCGATCCATTATTCAATCACAATCACAATAATACTTCATTAGCCAAGTATGTTTTGCAACATACGAGGAATTTTATTTGCCAAGTCAGTCATACAAATAAAAAGCAACTCAACACACAAAACATATTTTAACATCAGCATCCACCACAGTGACTCCACATTTTACTTCGGAGTCACGTGAGTGACTACGTGAAGCCCCGCCAGCACATATGCGCGGCATATCGTCTACCGCATTGCGCATCGACAGGCTGTGAAAGCGCTGCTCCACCAGCGGTAAGTTTCAAACTTGAAGGTAGGTTTTTCAACTTAATTCCAGGTCTGTTTTTTCTCCTTGCAGGAAGATCTTGTAGAGTTCCTGCTGGAGATATCACGGATTCCCTTACACGGCGGGGAAATCCCGGCTGCAAGAATCGCGGGGATGCCATTCTTGGGGGGGGGGGGGATACCCCGCCACAGACTTCGCGGGGAATCCCGTCTTCAGGGACCGCGAGGGAATCCCGGCTGTGGTAAACCGCGGAGATTGGAATCTGGCCACGGGGTGAACCCAGCTCGGGGAAACCCGGCTGCGGGGACCATGTGGAAGACACGGCTGCAGACAGCAGCAGTGCGGATAGCCGGCGGCATTTTTTCAGACTCCGGCGGCCCTGAAAGGTTCAACGGAGTCTGAAAGGCCTGGGCAGGCCGGGAGGGTCCCCTCCGACATGGGTACGTCCTCGGACGTTTTTCCCATGTGGAGCATTAGTGGGATGAGCACGCTCATCCCACTAATCCTCCATCCTGATATGGTCCATGGAATGGCATATCAGCAAAAGTATGCCGCCTGCGGATAAGCCCGGAGACTCGGCAGGGTCCAGGCTGGAAGATTCACCGCCTGCGGATAACGACAGCGGCCGTTTACCCTGCATGGAGCGAAAGACTCGGAAGTATGACCAGGGAACATACTGGAGTACAAGCGCGAGGGTCCAGAAAATTCTGGCATGGCATCAAGACCTTCGCTAACGAAGAAACCTGGAGGCCAGAGTTCCCTCGTGATGGGACGATCTTCACTAAGATGACGGGACGATCTTCATTCCCGTATCCGGCTGCGTTTTGGGCCCTCCACGTCGGGGCGATCCAGCTCCTGCATCGGGGGGATGCCAGCTCCCTCGCGCCGAGCGATCGAGCCCCGTGTCGGGGCTGGTCGAGCCTCTGCGTTCGTTGGAGCTCGCGACTAGCCGCTCCCGAGACAGCGAGCTCTTGATCGTAAGTCTGCGTTGGAGCGATCTCAGGCAAGGAATCGGCTCCGATATTAAGTACGCGCCCCGCAGTGGGGCCCAAGGTCAGTCCGAGGAGCCATCCAGCTCCATCGATGATAGGCCGCAGAGCGACCGGAGACGCAACCCGGAAACATCGCATCTCCAGCAAGGTAGGAAACAAAAAAAATGTTTCCCCCATCCCCCCTCCACATAAATCAAACCGGAGAACATCTACACAAACTTATAAAACGCACAAAAAATGAAACAAAAGATGAAAAAACAGACTGTTGGCGGGGCTGCCAATTGTTCGGCGCCCCTGATTGTAGATTTCATCATATGTCAGTCCTGCCATCCCGGGAATTAATCTGGTGAATCTACGCTGCACTCCCTCAATAGCAATAATGTCCTACCTCAAATTAAGAGACCAAAACTTAACACAATACTTCAGGTGTGGTGTCACCAGGGCCCTGTACAATTGCAGTAGTACCTCCTTGCTCCCATACTCAAATCCTCATGCTATGAAGGCCAAGATGCCATTTATTTTTTTCACTGCCTGCTGTAGCTGCATGCTTACTTTCAGTGACTAATGTACAAGCACACCCAGGTCTCGTTGCACCTCCCCTTTCCTAATCTGACACCATTCAGCTAATAATCTGCCTTCTTGTCCTTGCCACCAAAGTGAATAACCTCACATGTATCCACATTATACTGCATCTACCACGCATCTGCCCACTCACCCAACCTATCCAAGTCACCCTGCAGCCTCATAGCATCCTCCTCGCAGCTCACACTGCCACCCAGCTTTGTGTCATCCACAAACTTAGAGATGTTACATTTAACTCCTTTGTCTAAATCGTGAACGTATTTTATAAATAACTGGGGTCCCAGCACCGAGCCTTGCGGCACCCCACTAGTCACTGCCTGCCATTCTGAAAAGGACCTGTTAATTCCTACTCTTTGATTCCTGTCTGCTAACCAGTTCTCTATCCATGTCAATACCCTACCCCCAATACCATGTGCTCTAATCTCTTGACAGAAGCAGGCAAACGAAAGGACACTAAGCGCTGGAGTAACTCAGCGAATCAACATGGACAGGTGACGTTTTTGGTCGGATCTTTCTTTAGACCAGATAGAATCCCTGCAGAAATAGGCAGCTGGTCCTTTGAGTCTACTTGAGTTGTTGACCAATCCACGTGAGCCTTCAAATCTCTTGGTGCTCACAAATCTATTAATTTCAGCCTTGTAAATGTCAATAAGCGCAATACACACAGCCTCATTAAAAGAATTCTCACTTTGGCTTGGTAACATTTTAGTATAAATTTTTGTCTCCCGTTCCAGAAGTCCCGCCAAAGGCTGAAGTAAATTGGGGGGACAGACACCATGTGTATTTCTATGTGCCTGCCTCACGCGGTTAGGTCATGGAGTCATGTAACACAGAAACAAGCCCTTTAGTCCCATCTGCTCATACTTGGCCCATATCCCTCTAAACCTCTCCCATCCATGTACTTATCCAAATGTTTTTAAAATATTGTTAAAGTGCCTGCCTTAACTACAGCCTCTGGCAGTCTGCGTGAAAAAGCTTTCCCTCAGGTTCCCATTAAATCTTTCCCCTCTCACCTTAAACCTATGTCCTCTGGTTCTTAATTCTCCAACACACCGATCCAACATCCAACTATCTTCATTTCATCTGCAAACTTGGCCACAAAGTCTTCAATCCCGCTCGTCCAAATCATTTATATACACCGTGAAGAGTAGCGGCCCTAGCGCTGATCCCTGCAAAACACTTTCTGTTCTTATCTCTGGTCTTTGTGGCATGTTGATGTTGTGGCCTGTCTATGTTGATTCATTATCTGCCCATGTTGACCTACTATCTGCCATGCTTTGAAAAATAGAGGTGGGGGTAAAAGAGGAGGGGCAGTGCATTCTTGATTATTGAGATTATCAAGCAGTAGTCCGAGATGGCAAGAGATGCCACACTTGTCGCTTTACCTCCCCCTCGACTCCATTCAAGGACCCAAGCAGTCATTCCAGGTGCCACAGAGGTTCACCTGCATCTCCTCCAACCTCATCTAGTGCATCCGCTGCTCGAGATGTCAGCTGATCTACATCGGTGAGACCAAACTAAGGCTTGCCGATCGTTTCGCCGAACACCTCAGCTCGGCCCGCAATAACCAACCTGACCTCCCGGTGGTTCAGCACTTCAACTCCTCCTCCCATTCCGAATCTGACCTCTCTGTCCTGGACCTCCTCCATGGCCAGAGTGAGCAACACCGGGAATTGGAGGAACAGCACCTCATATTCCCCTTGGTCAGTCTGCATCCCGGTGGCCTGAACATTGAAATCCCACAATTCCGTTAGCCCTTGGTGTCTCCTCCTCTTCCTAGCTCTCCCTCAGCCCTTGGGCTCCTCCTCAGCCTTTTTCCTTTCTTCTCCCCGCCCTCCCTCCCACCCTCCATCAGTCTGAAGAAGGGCTTCAGCCCGAAACGTTGCCTATTTCCTTTGCTCCATAGATGCTGCTGCACCCGCTGAGTTTCTCCACCACTTTTGTCTACCTTCGATTTTCCAGCATCTGCAGTTCCTTCTTAAACAATATATCTGCAGTCCTAGATCTCTCTGCTCTACAATACTTCCCAGAGCCCTGTCATTCACTGTGTAGGTCCAGCCTTGGTTAGACTTCCCAAAATTCAACACCTCATACTTCCCTGTATTAAACTCCATCAACATCCCTCAGCCCCCCTGCCCAACTGATCAAGATCCTGCGGTAATTTTTGACAACCGTCTTCACTAGCTGCAATATCACCTACCTTAGTGTTAACTACAAACTTACTAACCATGCCTTGCATTTTCTCCTCCAAATTACTGATATAGATGGCAATTAGCAATAGGCCTAGCACCCAACCCTGAGGCACAGGCCTGCAGTCCGAGAAATAACCTTCCACCATCATCCTCTGCTTCCTTCCATGAAGCCAATTTTCTATCTAATCAGCTATCTCTCCTTGGATCCCATGCGATCTAACCTTCCAGAGCAGCCTACCATGCGCAACCTTATCATTGACTCATATTCCGATTCAATTCTACCTGGGTTGATGTAGAAAGGACCATTGCACACTAAAAGAAACATTGCTGTTGCCCGGATTGTTCTGTATGGCACTATGAGTATTATTAATCTCTGGCCAAAGTGCAATGGAGCTGAGTTTTTGTTAATTGCAGTACATCTCAGTGTTGACTTGCAGTGCTCACAAGTTGACAATGTCACCCTGCAGAATGGGGAAGCCGGCAAACCTCAGGAGGCTGGGTAATCCCCCTGCCTTTTGCTTTCCCTGAGAGTGAAATGTAGGCAGCTACTGAAATGAGGAGGTCACTGGACTCCCTTATACTTTCAAGAGAGAGCTAGATAGGGCTCTTAACGATAGCGGAGTCAGGGGATATGGTGAGTAGGCAGGAACTGGGTACTGATTGGGGATGATCAGCCATGATCACTTTGAATGGCAGTGCTAGCTCGAAGGCCGAGTGACCTACTCCTGCACCAATTGTCTATTGTCTATTATGCAAGAGTGAATGGCAAACTGTGAGAGATTGCAAATATTTCCAGTTCCAAAATACTTTGACTAACTGAAGTGTTGACTTTGATTAAACATCCCAAACTCAGTAAACACCTGGATTAGCTGCTGTGCAAGTTCTCGGTGGCCAGTGGCGACATCTTTCACTTCCCCTTGTTGAGGAAATCCTGTGAGTCTTAGCAGAAACAATGCTCTCTGTGTTTGACAACACATTCGGCATTTGCTCTAATCTTACCTACAAGCCAGATGAAACCCATTAATTCCAGAGCCTTGCAAACATTTATTAAGAACTTAATAAGATTTAGTTGAGCAGATGAGTACAAAGCCACGTGTATAAATCAGTGATTTGTGATTCATTTGCAAGAACAGAAGGAGCTATATATGGAGATGCATTTACCTAACCCTAACTCTTATGCAAACTGCACTTGCCTGAAATTTAGTAAACAGCTTGAGGCCTGACCTTGAATAAGCCCAAGAGCAGCTTTGAAATATAACTCCTTGAGCAATGTACACCTGCGTCCTCACGAGTAGGAGACAGCATTCACAGCAATCAATTGCTGTCTTCAAATCCACATCCGATACATTTTCTCACTTACTGGTAAACAAGGATAAAATCACCATTCCAGCAAACCCCAATAAGATGCAATGCTTGAAGAATGCACTGGAATCATTATTTCCAACTGGTGTGTGGGATATACTAAATTAATCCAAGAACCAAAAAAGTACTATTGGTCAATAAAATATAATATTAGTCAAAATCTAAATTCAAAATTGGCAGATTTATACAAAAAAATTGATCATCAACTAGCAGACCGTAATATTAAATTTTCTCATGCATAATTTCTTCAGAGATGTCTTTTAATGAAGCACTCTCATGTGGTATTGCTCTATTTCTCTCATTTCAGATTTAAATGCATGTTATTCCATGCCCTGAATTCCAGGTTTGTTTGTTTTTGTCACGTCCAGAAATCTTACAGTCTTTCTCAGCATGAATCTTCAGTCCTGCTCAATATTACAATCACATTTGTGATGCTAAAATTAATAAATTCCTTCAGATAAAATGGTCTCCAATCAACCCAACTTAAACTTTAATCACTCTGCAGAAAGGTACAGCCAAAGGGGTGTTAATATTATGTTGCCCTTGGGTTTATAAGGACCTTACTGCACGGGGTTACCAACGTTTCTCGTCCCGTTTACCCCTGGCAACTTTAGTTGCACATAACAATGTTATTTCACGTATTTATGAACAACTAAATGATGAACAGATACTGGTATACCAGAAGCAAATACAGTCAGTCAATGAGAAACAAATATGTACAAATCCAGAATCAATAAATTTACCCCCTGGGTAGGTGAAATTTACCCGAGGGTTGGGAACCCTTGCCTTACTGTAACCCACTTGTATAATGATTTGGAACATGCTTCGTCTTTCCGCTGACTGGTAGGCATGCAACAAAAGCTTTTCACTGTACCTCGGTACACGGGACAATAAACTAAATTAAACTAAACTACAAATTATCAGGATAATAACCATTATTAAAAAAGGAATGTGCATTTATATAGTGCCATTCATAACCCCAGGTTATCCCAAGGCACACTAAAATTGTTCTTTTGCAGTGTAATCACTGTAGATGATTGCACATGTCGATGAAAACAGGCAAGAATGTGATGGTGAGCGGCGGTTCTGTGGTGGTTGTGATATAAGGTACAAAAGGAAAAAATAGGTACAGTAGTACAGTAGGGCAGCATGGTGACGCAGCGGTAGAGTTGCTGCCTTACAGTGCTTACAACGGCAGAGACCCAAGTCCGATCCCAACTACGGGTTCTGTCTGCACGGAGTTTGTACGTTCTCCCGTGACCTGCGTGGGTTTTCTCAGAGAACTTCAGTTTCCTTCCACACTCCAAATACGCACAGGTCTGTAGGTTAATTGGCTTGGTATAAATTGTCCCTAGTGTGTGTAGGATAGTGTTAATGTGCGGGGATCGTTGGTCGGTGCGGACTCGGTGGGCCGAAGGGCCTGTTTCCGCACTGTTTCACTAAACTAAACTAAGTTCAATAAGCAATCCCAGGGTGGAAATGCAAAAGGCATTTAGAGCGCAGAGCTTTAATGTTACAGCACTAACTTTAAAGGGGATGTGTGAGGAAAGTCTTTTTACACAGAGCGGTTAGTGCCTGCAATGCACTGCCAGGAGTGGTGGTGGAGGCAGATCTGATAATGGTCTTTACCTGGCTTTTACAAAGGTACATGGATATGCAAGGAATGGAGGGATAAGTATCACATGCAGACAGAGGAGATTAGTTTAGTTTGGCATCATGTTCAGCATGGTCATTGTGGGCTGAAGGGCCTGTTCCCATGATGTACCATTCTATATTTTGTAATCTCAGTGCCACTTTGTTGCACTAACCCAGTATCCCTTCTTTTCCTTAATATCTAAATGTTCATCTACTCCCCTCTTACATCTGCTGAATGACTGAGCCTGGAGAGCCCTACAACATTTGAAAGACTCACAGAACTCTTGTGTGAAGACATTTCTTCTCATCCCTATATTGAATGGTCAGCCTTGTTTTAGACACAATGGCCAGGGAAAATACAATTACACTTTCAAGCCACTTAAGAATGTTGCACATTTCAATGAGATCACTTCACAGTTTTCTGAACTCATGAGACCAAATGCCTAAATATGTTTACTTTTCTTTCATACGACAAACCCACCATTCCTGGATTCATTTTGATGATTTTTTAAATTGTACTCCGTTGCAGGTAGAGAGACCAAACTTGTACACTATATTCCAGATGCAGCCTCACAAGGCACCAAAGATTTGGAGCGATAACTTCAGAATCATACGTGTTTTAATCAGATCATCTTTCAATCTTCGAAATGCCAGAAATTACAGGCATAATTTACTTTATATTTCCTCATTAAAAAGAAATCAACACCCGAGGAATCAGTCCATTGAATCATCCATGCACTTCCCCCAAGACAAAGATACGCTTCCCTAAATAAATAGACAGAACCTGGACTTCAGGTATGGTCTGATGAAAGCTTTACTACAGTTGTAATAAGACTATTAGTCAGTTCTTCTTGCAAAATTCCTTTTGCATGTGATCCTCAACATGCATCAATCTTCTACTCTTCAATGGAATTTCATGGGTCAATGATCCCAAACTAAACAACAAGAGAGAAAAAATATGGAAATCAGGTCAGGGTATAAGTGAAGCCTCCATATGTGGCCCCTTTCTCTTCTGCAGCTTGTACCATAAACTTATACTGAAGTGAAAAATAAATACCTTCCAACAAAATTGTGTTTCCTTGCCAAGGAAATGTAAAATGCATTCTTTCTCCTTTGAAAAGCATCAACAATTTCTGCACCCTTGATGTTTTGTCCCTCATTTGTTCTCCTGTTTCAGACATACGTATGCACTCACATTTGCATACACATGTACACATTCATAGATCATAGAGTCGTACAGCACAGAAACAGGCCCTTCAGCCCAACTCGTCCTACTGACGAGATGCCATTTCAACCCATATCCATAAAATCTTTTCTGTCCATATATCTGCCCAAATATCTTTTAAATGTTGTTATTGTAGCTGCCTCGACCACGTCCTCTGGCAGGTCATTCCATATATGGACCACCCTCACTGCAATAAAGTTGACCCTCCTATTAAACTTTTCAAATCAACTGTGACTGCACAACAAATGAACTTCAATAAATGTAAAGCTCTTTAGGACATCTTGGAAAGGAAGTGAAAGATGCAATATAAATGCAAGAACCTCTTACATATAGTATCTAACCTTGTTTTATAATGACCTTGCAAAGTGCCTTGGGCCAATCTAGCCAATAAGTTGCCGCAGAGAAGTCAAGAGGCCTGGAAAAGATTTACAGTGGCTTGCAAAAGTATTCATACCCCTTGAACGTTTCCACGTTTTGTCACGTTACAACCACAAACGTAAATGTATTTTATTGGGATTTTGTGTGATAGACCAAAACAAAGTGGTGCATAATTGTGAAGTGGAAGGAAAATGATACATGGTTTCCAAATTTTATTACAAATAAAAAACTGAAAAGTGTGGCATGCAAAAGTATTCAAAGTCAATACTTTGTAGAACCTCCTTTCGCTGCAATTACAGCTGCAAGTCTTTTGGGGTATGTCTCTACCAGCTTTGCACATCTAGAGACTGACATTTTTGCCCATTCGTTTTTGCAAAATAGCTCAAGCTCAGTCAGATTGGATGGAGAGCGTCTGTGAACAGCAATTTTCAAGTCTTGCCAGAGATTCTCAATTGGAATTAGGTCTGGACTGACTGGGACATTCTAACACATGAATGTGCTTTGATCTTGTAGCTTTGGCTGTATGTTTAGGATCGTTGTCTTGCTGGAAGGTGAACCTCCACCCCAGTCTCAAGTCTTTTGCAGACTCTAACAGGTTTTCTTCCAAGATTGCCCTGTATTTGGCTCCATCCATCTTCCCATCAACTCTGACCAGCTTCCCTGTCCCTGCTGAAGAAAAGCATCCCCACAGCATGATGCTGCCACCACCATGTTTCACAGTGGGGATGGTGTGTTCAGGGTGATGCGCAGTGTTAGTTTTCCGCCACACATAGCGTTTTGCATTTAGGCCAAAAACTTCAATTTTGGTCTAATCAGACCAGAGCACCTTCCTCCACATGTTTGCTGTGTCCCCCACATGGCTTGTGGCAAACTGCAAAAGGGACTTCTTATGGCTTTGTTTCAACAATGGCTTTCCTCTTGCCACTCTTCCATAAAGGCCCAATTTGTGGAGTGCACGACTAATAGT
Organism: Raja brachyura; assembly: GCA_963514005.1. The sequence goes on along the minus strand of OY740788.1, from coordinate 72,282,598 downwards.
TGTCCTGTGGACAGATTCTCCCACCTGAGCTGTGGATCTCTGCAGTTCCTCCAGAGTTACCATGGGCCTCTTGGCTGTTGCTCTGATCAATGTTCTCCTTGCCAGGCCTGTCAGTTTAGGTGGACCGCCATGTCTTGGTAGGTTTGCAGTTGTGCCATACTCTTTCCATTTTCAGATGATGGATTGAACAGTGCTCCGTGAGATGTTCAAAGCTTGGGATATTTTTATATAACCCAACCCTGCTTTAAACTTCTCCACAACTTTATCCCTGACCTGTCTGGTGTGTTCCTTGGGCATCATGATGCTGTTTGTTCACTAATGTTCTCTAACAAACCTCTGAGGCCTTCACAGAACAGCTGTATTTATACTGAGATTAGATTACACACAAGTGGACTCTATTTACTAATTAGGTGACTTCTGAAGGCAATTGGTTGCACTGGATTTTATTTAGGGGTATCAGAGTAAAGGGGGCTGAATACTTTTGCACGCCACACTTTTCAGTTTTTTATTTGTAAAAAAATTTGAAAACCATGTATCATTTTCCTTCCACTTCACAATTATGCGTCACTTTGTGTTGGTCTATCACATAAAATCCCAATAAAATACATTTACGTTTGTGGTTGTAACTTGACAAAATGTGGAAAAGTTCAAGGGGTATGAATACTTTTGCAAGCCACTGTATATAACTGCTTCTGAGCTTCTGAATTAGATTTTGATCATAGCACTGATGCGTATATTTTTGAATGTTTCTGATGCTATTTGATCTATTGATCATTTGTGACTTGGGTACAATTGGGTTTTGGTATTATTTTCTATCGGTGACAAATGTTGGCATGGTGCAATGAGGGCGGGGGAGCAGTATTTGGGAGGAATAAAAAGCGCAAGTGTGAGTCATTTGACATTGTGGGCTGAGGGTCTGGTCCTGTGCTGTACTGGTATAGTATATGGGATTAATATAATCATAAGATCATAAGTAATAGGAGCAGAAATAGGCCATTCGGCCCATCAATATAGATGGGAACTTGATGGTCAGCATGGACAAGGTAGGTCAAAAGGCCTATTTCAGTGCTGTATGACTCAATGACTCAAAAGAGGTCAATAGACACATTTACAGATAATGATCAACATTTAAATGGTCACAAAATGCTGGAGTAACTCATCCATGCTGGAGTAATGCTGGAGATCAGGCAGCATCTCTGGAGAACATGGATAGGTGATGTTTTGGGTCGGGACTCTTCTTCAGAGATGCTGCCTGACCTGCTGACTTACTCCAACGCTTGGTGTCTTTTTTTTACTGAAGCAGCATCTGCAGTTCTTCGCATCATCCTTGAAAGTTATGAGACAAAATGAGCTGCACCATGATATGGTGGAGTGCACCGTTTTCCCCTTATGCCAAATCACCATCTTTCTCCAGCTGAAATTGCACAAGAACCTTTAAAAAATATTTGGAGGAAAGTGCAATTTTAATCATAGGTTTTACATTCATTATAATTGTTGTTTATCGTACAGGCTCCATCTTTCAGCTCATGTGGTAAGATCCATCACAAGTAATTTTTAGCAAACTGTTTTCATTCTTTATTCCAAGAATACACTAAACTTTCAAACTAAACGTTATTTTTACATGCATGGCTGCTAATCTGCAAAAGCTAACTTTGCAACCACAATGCCGCAGGCAGAGAACTCAGTCAAGATAATAAAAAAGGTTTATATTTCGATACCATATTAAAAGTTTTACAAGTCAATGTAATGAAGAATGTAAGTACCACGGTGAAATGTCAGCATTGGCATCTGCGATGAAGTCAAATCTGATGCACAATCTTCACAGGAATGAGTGCTGTTCTTCATTAATATTGACAGCACATCCACACCACTGCTTTAACCATCCTGATGTATCCATCTCTCTTACACAATCACGCAGAGCTAAGGGTAACTCATATCCATTGATTCACCTACTATTCAATTCTTTATTGATCATGGACAAAAAAAAAGTCTCCATGACTCTCCTAGATAAATAATTTCAAAGATTCATAACTCATGGTTAGAAATGTCTTACTATCTTTATCGTGAATGGCCCATCCCTTATTTTAAGAGAAAACAGAGTAAGTGCTGCAGTAACTCCATGCGTCAGGAATCATCTGTGGAGAACAGGGATAGGTGATGTTTCAGGACGGGATCCTTCTTTAGACTGATAGTTGAAGGGGCGGGGAGGGGAGGGGGCTGGAATAGAGGCGGGGCAGGACAAAGCTTGGCAAATAGGCTGATACGGGTGAGGGGAGTTTTTCATAAGCAAATGGTGGACAAAGGCCAGCGTTGAAATAACAGCAGGTGTGAGCCAAAAGGATTGAAAAGTTGCTAATTGTGAAGCTAGAGGAAGGAATATAGGTGGAAAGGGAGGGAAGAAATAGGTTCGAATCCAGATGGGGCACAGGGGTGAGCGGATGGGGAATCGGGGAATGGGGGGGGTTTGGGAGAAGAAGGGAGAAGGGGAGGGTTTTGTAGTTTTGTAGACCCTGAAGAAGTGTCCTGACCCAAAACGTCGCCTATTCATATACTCCGAGATGCTGCTTGACCCATGGAGTTACTTCACTTTGTGTCTTATTTTGTAAACCAGCATCTGCAGTTCCTTGCATTTACATCCTAATTTGAGAGTGTTTTCACCTGTTGCCAAGGTGAAACATCTTCCTCACATCCACTCTGTAAATGTAATCTCCTTTCACTGTCCTAAATGTCTGGGAATAGGCCCAGCCTACTTAATTTATCATATTATGACAAACTCACAACCGCAAGAATCAAGTTAGTGAACATTCCTGCCATTCCCTTATTCCAAATGTATCCTTCCTTAGGTAGGGAAACCAGACCTGTACACATTATTGTGCAGGAACGAACTGCAAATGCTGATTTACTATTCTGAAGGGAGTCGAAAATCTGAAGAAGGGTCTCGACCCGGAACGTCACCCATTCCTTCTACCCAGAGATGCTGCCTGTCCCACTGGTGGGGGAGTCTAGGACCAGTGGCCATAGCCTCAGATTTAAAGGGCGCTCTATTAGAAAGGAGGTGAGGAGGAACTTCTTTAGTCAGAGAATAGTTAATCTGTGGAACTCTGCTTTAGGGGGCTGTGCAGGCCAAGTCAGTGGATATTTTTAACGCAGAGATAGACAAATTCTTGATTTGAATGGGTGTCAAGCGTTATGGGGAGAAGGCAGGAAAATGGGATTAGGAGGCAGAGATCAGCCATGATTGAATGGTGGAGTAGACCCGATGGGCCAAATGGCCAAATTCTACTCCTATAACTTGTGAACTTGTGAACTTGTGAACTCCAGCATTTTGTATCTATCTTTGGTGTACACATTATTGCATGTCATCCCATCAGGGCCCTTTTTAATTTTAATATATTGACTGCCTCCTGTAACATTGATCAATATTACATTTGCTTTGCTAACTGATTGCTAATATTCAATGTTTCATGTACAAGGCTCATGTCAGTGATAGGGAAGCTACTGGAGAGAGTGCTTTGGGATAGGATTTACTCCCATTTGGAAGAGAATGGGTTAATTAGGGACAGTCAGCGTGTCTTTGTGTAGGCAAAGTCTTGACATTTGTAGGAGGTGGGAACCGTGTGATTGGTTTGGGGAGTGCGGTGGATGTTTTATACATGGATTGTACATGCATTTGGTAAAGTCCCCCATGGTAGGTGCTCGGTTGTGGTGGAAGGTCAATATTCATGCTGGAGGTCTGTGACCAGTGGAGTCCCACAGGGACCAAGAACATGAAACATAGAACAGTACAGCACAGAAACAGTCCCTTCAGCCCACCTTGTTTGTAACAAACATGATACCATGCACATCCCCATTAAACTTTCCCCCTTAGCTATGACCTCCAATGTTGGATATTTTTATCCTGGGAAAAAGGTTCTGACTGTCTACCCTATCTATGCATCTCATAATTTTAGCTACCTCTTTGAAGTCTCCTCTCAATCTCTGAACTTCCAGAGAAAACAATCCAAGTACTGATTGGGGATGATCAGCCATTAATCACAGTGAATGGCAATGCAGGCTCGAAGGTCCAAATGGCCTACTCCTGCACCTATTGCCTATTGTCTAGTGTCTATTGTCAACCTCTCCCTGTAGCTGAAACTCTCTAGTCCAGGCAGCATTCTGGTAAACCTCCTCTGCACCCTCACCAAAGCCTCCCAATCTTTCCATAAATGGGATGGCCATAACTGCACGCATTACTCCAAATGCAGCCTAGCAATGAAGGCAAGCAAACCGTATGCTATCTTTACCGCCACATCTACTTGTGCTGCCACCTTCAATGAGTTATGAATTAGAACTCCAAGATCCCTCTGCACATCAATGCTGTTAAGGGTCTTGCTATATTTGTATATTGTAAACTTTCTCCTTCCGTTCTGTGCATGGAAGTCTGCTGTCTGTGAGATATATATATATTAATAACTTGGACGTAAATGTGGGCGTGTTGGTTAGTCAATTTGCAGATGACATCAAGATTGCTGTGGTCGCAGACTGTGAGGAAGGCTCTCAAGGAAAAAAGCAGGATACAGATCAGCTACAGAAATGGATGGCGAAATGGCAGACGGGATTTAATCCAAGCAAGTGTGTGGCGTTGCACTTTGGGAGGTCAAATGTAACGGGAAGAAATACAATGAATGGCATGACCCTTAACAGCATTGATGTGCAGAGGGATCTTGGGGTTGAAGTCCATAAATCCCTGAAAGAAGCAACACAAGTCGATAGAGTGGCAAAGAAGGCATAAGGTATGCTTGCTTTGATAGTTTGGGGCATTGAGTCATGATACAGCTTTACAGGTCTCTTGTAAGGCCGGATTTGAAGTGCTGCATGCAGTTCTGGTCACCTCATAATAGGAAGAATCTGGAGGCTTTGAAAAGTGCGCCCAGGAGGTTTACCAGAATGATGCCTGGATTAGGGAGTATTAGCAACAGGGATGGGTTGTTTTTATTCTGGAACACCAGAGGTTGCAGAGAAACCTGTTAGAAGTATATATAATTATGTCAGCATTGACAGTGACGCAGCAGTAGAATTGCTGCCGTAAGGGCCAGTCCCACTTACGAGACCTTTACAGGCGACTGCCGGCACCCATCAAAGGTCGCCAACATTTTAAACATGTTGAAAATTCAGCGGTGACCAGAAAGACGCTATGACTCTTTGGTGACCTCCATGTTTAAAATTTCAGCGACCTATGACATGTGCCGGCAGTTGCCTGTAAAGGTCGCGTAAGTGGGACAGGCCCATTACAGCATCAGAGACCCAGGTTTGATCCTGACTATGGGTGCTGTCTGTACATTCTCCAGTGACTGCATGGGTTTTCTCCGGGAGCTCCGGTTCCCTTCCACATTCCAAAGACATGCAGGTTTATCGGCTCGTCGGCTTCTGTAAATTGCCCCTCGTGTGTAGAATCTTCTTCTTATCGAGTCCACTCACAAGATTAGAAGTTGTTCACCCAGAGCTGAACACACTTCTCGGCATCTGCATACAATGGTGTCTGTCTTGTCACTTCTTGTGCTTCTTGTGCGCGGTGGTGGAAAGATTGGTGGAAACAGGGCCGCGACACAAACGTTCTTTCCTTGACCCCCGTGTGTAGAATGCGACACTGGAATAACATAGAACTAAAGTATGGGTGACCGACAGTCGATGTGGACTTGGTGGGCCAAAGGGCCTGTTTCCCTGCTGTATGTCGACACTAAACTAAACTAAAATAGGATAGATAGTCAGAACCTTTCTCCCAGCATGGAAAATAAGGAGGGCAGAGCTTTAAGGTCAAAGGGGCATAGAAACATAGAAAATAGGTGCAGGAGTAGGCCATTTGGCCCTTCAAGCCAGCACCGCCATTCAATATGATCATGGCTGATCATCCAACACAGTATCCTGTACCTGCCCACTCCATACCCCCTGATCCCTTTAGCCACAAGGGCCACATCTAACTCCCTCTTAAATATAGCCAATGAACTGGCCTCAACTACCTTCTGTGGCAGAGAATTCCACAGATTCACCACTCTCTGTGTGAAAAATGTTTTTCTCATCTCGGTCCTAAAAGACTTCCCCCTTATCCTTAAACTGTAACCCCTTGTTCTGAACTTCCCCAATATCGGGAACAATCTTCCTGCATCTAGCCTGTCCAAACCCTTAAGAATTTTGTAAGTTTCTATAAGATCCCCCCTCAATCTTCTAAATTCTAGCAAGTACTAGCCGAGTCAATCCAGTCTTTCTTCATATAAAAGTCCTGTCATCCCAGGAATCAGTCTGGTGAACCTTCTCTGTACTCCCTCTATGGCAAGAATGTCTTTCCTCAGATTAGGAGACCAATACTGTACACAATACTCCAGGTGTGGTCTCACCAAGACCCTGTACAACTGCAAAGTTTAAAGTAGATGTGCAGGGCATGTTTATACACAGAGGGTAACGAGTGCCTGAAACGCGCTGCTAGGGTTGATGGTTGAGGCAGACATTTTAGAGGCATCTAGGAGGCTTTTTGATAGGCATAATGGATATGCAGGGAATGGAGGGATATGGATTATGTACATGTTGAGGGATGGTCTTGGCATTATGTTAGGCACAGACTTCGTGGGACAAAGGGGCTGTTGTTGTGCTGACTGTTCTATGTTCTATGGACCAAAGATCATTCTGATCGCAAAGACAATTCCAGTTTCCAACTGTTAAAAAATATTCCTAGTTTCAATTTTGTCTCTGCCAATGTGGATGATCCCACATTTTGTGCATCTACACCATGTTCCACCCACATATCTGTCTACAGCCCACTGAAGCCTCTTTACATCCGTCTTACAATCCATATTATCAACAGCCTTGTATGTGCAAATATGTATAGATTATATATGGTGTATATATTGAAAGACAGAAACATAGAGTAGGCCATTCGGCCCTTCGAGCCAGCACCGCCATTCAATATGATCATGGCTGATCATCTAAAATCAGTACCTCGTTCCTGCTTCCTTCCCCATATCCCTTGATTCCGTTAACCCTAAGTGCTATATCTAACATATTGTGAATAGCTGATGCCCCAATCTCTGTGGGATCCACATCCCCAAAATAACGGGTTTATTCATTATTTCTGTTTTCCGTATGTTAACCAATCCTCAATCATCGCACTATATTGCCGCTAATTTTCTAATTTTCTAATTTTCTTTAACAACCTCTTGCACGTGGACTTATCAAAGATTGTATTTCACATCGACTGGTCCATGCTTATCTGGTTACAACCTTGAAAACAATTTGTGAACATATTTGTGAAACATGATTTCACTTTCGTAAGTCCATGTTGACTCTGCCTGTTCCTGTTAAGATTTCCTCAGTTCCTTGTTATCGCTCACTTAACAATGTTGCCTGCTATAGATGTCAAGCCAACTGAGCTATAGTTTTCCATGACGTAAATTGGGAGGTTGCAGTTGGTATCACACAATTTGTGAGCAACATTTTAGAATCCATGGAATGTTGGCAGATGACAACCAGTATATCAACTATCTCTGGAGTCTGCTGAATCAAAATCTTCAGCACAACTCATCTGTGCCGACCAAGATGCCCATCTAAGGTAGACAAAAATGCTGGAGAAACTCAGCGGCTGAGGCAGCATCTATGGAGCGAAGGAAATAGGCGACGTTTCGGGTCGAGACCCTTCTTCAGACTATTGTCAGGGTGGGGGGGAAGAAGAAGAAAGGAAGAGGCGGAGACAGTGGGCTGAGGGAGAGCTGGGAAGGGGAGGAGAAAGCCGGGACTACCTGAAATTAGAGAAGTCAATGTTCATACCGCTGGGGTGTAATCTGCCCAAGCGAAATATGAGGTGCTGCTCCTCCAATTTATGGTGGGCCTCACTCTGGCCATGGAGGGGGCCCACGACAGAAAGGTCGGATTCGGAATGGGAGGGGGAGTTGAGGTGCTGAGCCACCTGGAGATCAGGTTGGTTATTGCGAACCGAGCGGGGATGCTGGGCGAAGCGATCGCCCAGCCTACGCCTGGTCTCACCGATGTAGAGCAGCTGACACCTAGAGCAACGGATGCAATAGATGAGGTTGGAGGAGGTGCAGGTGAATCTCTGCTGCACCTGGAAAGACTGCTTGGGTCCTTGAATGGAGTCAAGGGGGGAGGTAAAGCAACTAGTGTAGCATTTCCTGCAGTTGCAAGGGGGAAGTGCCAGGAGAGGGAGTGGTTCGGGTGGGAAGGGACGAATTGACCAGGGAGTTACGGAGGGAGCGGCCTCTGAGGAAAGTAGACATGGGAGGAGATGGGAAGATGTGGCCAGTGGCCCATTGGAGGTGGCGAAAATGTCGGAGGATTATTTGTTGTATGTGACGGCTGGTAGGGTGGAAGGTGAGGACCAAGGGGATGCCCTAGCGTGGAACACCTCATCCCGGGTGCAGATGCGGCGTAGACGGAGGAATTGGGAGTAGGGGATGGAGTCCTTACAGGAAGCAGGGTGGGAAGAAGTGTAGTCCAGATAGCTATGGGAGTCAATGGGTTTATAGTAGATGTCGGTCAGGAGTCTATCACCTGCGATGGAGATAGTGAGGTCTAGAAATGGTAGGGAAATGTTGGAAATGGTCCAGGTGTATTGAGTGCTGGATATAAGTTAGTGGTGAAATGGATGGAGTCAGTGAGTTGCGTATGGGTGCAGGAGGTAGCACCAATGCAGTTGTCAAAAGATCTGTTAGTCTCATTTTCATGTGTTTGTCCCATATCCCTCTCAACCATTCCTATCAATATACTGTACCTGCATAAATCCGTTTTACATATTGTTATTGGCCCTGCATCAACTACTTCCTCTTGTAGCTCATTCGTGCACCCACCTCCTCTGTGTAAAAAAAGTTGCCCTTCAAGTTCCTCCTAAATCTTTTTGCTCTCACTTTAAATCCATGCCATCTCGTTCTTGATTCCCCAAGCCCGGGAAAGAAGATTGTGCGCATTTGTCCTATTTATGTCCCTCGTGGTTTTATACGCCTCTATAAGATCGCCCTCAGTCTCCTGTGCTCCAAGAAACAAACTCGTAATTACTTTCAGCTTCTCATTTATTCTAGATCTATTGTTCTCCATGAAACAGGAAGATTTCCGATGGCTTCTTCCATGAAGACAGACACAAAATGTTAGAACAAATATAAGAACAATCGCTGATAACAGACGAGAGGAAAAGCACGGAACATAGTGGCATATGAGTTCCTCTGGCTGAAAGGAAGGAGGAATTTCACACTGAGCAGATAACATCCAACAAACAATGACTAACATCAAATGCCTGATTCAAAAGCAAATCGTCAAGATGCTGGAGAAGATTTAGGTGATGGGTGAATGACCCGCAATGTTAACTGTGTTTCTCTCTCAATTAGATGCTCCTTGACCTGCTGAGTGCTTCTGTTTTGATCTTAAAGATGTAATACTCAGCAAATGTTGGACCACACATATCTGATCTTTGCAACCTCTAGCATTTGGTACTAAATACCCAAGATGGGTTCAGGTAAGCAGTCTTACAAATCCAAGAGCCAGTCTTGAATATCCAAAATATTTTTTCACCGAACACCAAATATCCAAACATTAATCATTCAGCAAACGGGAACAAACGTACAAAAGTCAGTGAGAGAACTTTTCTCACTACCACCTCCTCTGTGATTTCATTTCGGAGTCACGTGAGTGACTTCGTGAAGAGCCCGCCGGCGCGCATGCTCGACATATCGTCGTACCGCATTGCTGCGACGGCTGGCGGTGGAGCGCGCTCCTCGCCAGCCCTTCATAAGGGGCCACGGAGGTGAGTATTCTACCTTCAGTTGGTGGTCCTTGTTGTTGGTTATGTCTTGCAGCAAGGACATGGATGGGAGTTCCAAGGGCCGGAGGACGTCAGGACGAGTTCGCCGGTCAACAGTTCCGGGGCCTTTACCATCGGCAGTACCTGCAACGCAGGCCGGGACTCAGGCGGAGATGTGGGTAAGCCCTGTGATTACAGGTCCAGATCCGCCAGCACACCACAGCTCGGAGGAGTTCGACGAGGAGGAGTGTGGTGTGCCGCCAGAGCAGGGGGACCCTGCCATGGCAGTCAGGTCGTCAGCGGGCTCGCTGGCGACCTCGAGCAGGGTGCGTGCGGCTGCACGGCCTGTTCCACTCAGCCCTCCGAGTAGGGGAAGGGCAGGAGCCCAGAAGCCTAACCCTACCAGGGCTAAGGCATTGCCTGACACGGAGGTGCGGTCAGGTTCCAGGGCGAGACCCGGGGCGGCTGTGAGGTCCAGCCGGCACACCCCGACTCTCGACGCCGGGACGGGTCGGTTGAGTCGGGTCTCGTCACGGTCGCCGAGCCCCCCATGGATGGGTGGGCGAGACCATGCGTCGGCAAAGTCCACGATGTGGGCAGCCGGCAAGCCTGAGCGGGCTTCAGGCAGCCATGCTTCGGCTGGTGCCGACACCACGCCGCAAGTGCCCTTAGTGGCAGCGGCTTCAGCTCCCGCTAAACGGAGGCGGTTGAACACGCCCGCGCGGGAATCGCGCAGTTTCGCCTCGGCGGCTGTTAGCGACAACTACCGGCACCGGCAGGGCCTCGATGAGGTGCGGGCCGATGATAGGAGCCCGGTTTTCTTTTCAGAGCCGGAGGACTCCGACCACCTGAGTGTTCAGGGTGAAGGGCGTATTGACCGTATGGAGCGGCTGCTGGAGCTCCTGCTTCAAAGTCAACAACAGCAGGGCAGCAACAGGCACAGGGCGTTGTCACCAGCCTCTACCAACAGCCTGGAGCAGCAGGAGGAGGAGGTTTTGGTGGATCCCATACCATCTCCGTTGGAGGTGCCAGCGGAGGATCTTCTGGATGTGGCGACCAAATTTGCGGCCCCACATTCATCTGGACTTCCTTTAAACGAAAAGCTGGCAGCCACTGTGGACTTTCTTAACAACCAGCAACCACAGGAAGAAGTCTTCATTCAGGCAATGAGCCGTCACAAGGCTCCATCCAATTGCAACTCCCTCAACGTGCCTGTGGTCAATACGCCGATATGGGGCAACATCAGTGCGGCTATCCGTCAACAAGAGGTAAAATTGCAGCGGATCCTGAAGCTCCTCACGGCCGGTATTACCGCCTTTGCGCGGTCGGTGGACGGGGACGAACTGAATTTGGACCAGGAAGATCGTCTGGCCCTCCTGTGCGCGACCCAGCACGAAATCAACGGGTTTCGCAAAACCAGCATCCGCCCAGCGCTCAATCCGAAGTTTGCAGGATTGTGCAAACCACCGCCGCCGCCCCCGCCCCGTCAGCTCTTTGGGGAGGACCTCTCGAAGAGAGTCAAAGAGCTTGACGAACAAGCCAAAACGGTGCGGATCATGCGCTCTCAGTGCCCCCGCACCGTCAGGCTCAAAGTCTCCATACATTCGATCACGAGGGTCTGCTAGTACCTCGACGAGGACCCACCCTCAAGCTCCACAACGACAGCAACATCAGACCCAGCACCAGGGGTCTTTTTTAGCACAGGGTCGGCAGAGACCCTGGTGGAAAACGAAGACGCTGCGCCCTCAAGCCAACCCAGCACCTCCACGTCCACCCACGCGTGTCAAGGACCGCCGGTAACCACGGAGGTGAGGGGGTCTGGTTCTCTCTTTTCTCTTTGTTTAACTTCATATGTTGGTGGTCGCCTTCGGTTGTTTTTGGGTGCATGGGGTAATTTTACTGGTGACGAGTATGTGTTGCAGAATATTCAGGGGCATAAAATTGAGTTTATTAATGGCGACATTCCTCCATCCCAGCACATGCCCGCTCGAACGTTTAAATTATCTGCTGCAGAACAGGCAGCAGGCTACAAGGAACTTTTAAGTCTTGAGCAGAAGGGAGTGATTGAGAGAGCGGTGCATGAGCCAGTTGAATTTGTTTCGAATATATTCACCAGACCTAAGAAGGATGGAGGTTGTCGTGTCATTATTGATCTAACCCGTTTGAATACTTTTGTAACATATACTCATTTTAAAATGGATACGTTTGAAACAGCCAAATCATTGATTTCTCATGGTTGCTTTATGGCATGCATCGATTTGAAAGACGCATACTATTCAGTATCCATCCAGAAATACGACAGAAGGTTTTTGAAATTCATCTGGATGGGGCAACTCTGGCAGTACAAGGCTTTGCCTAATGGGCTCACCACAGCCCCTAGATTGTTCACTAAATTAGTGAAACCAATTATGGCTTATTTGAGACAACGACACCATATAGTTATGGCCTACTTAGATGATATCTTAATTGTGGCCACACCCTGGAATTGGCTGAACAGGGTGTTGCAGCTGCTGTCAATATATTTCAACAATTAGGGTTTATTGTCCATCCAGAGAAATCAAAGTTCTGCCCTGCCCAGGTGATTAATTACCTAGGGTTCACGGTGAACTCTATGAGCATGAGGGTTACCATTCCAATTAACAAGATTGAGGAGGTTACCCAGGTGTGTCTAGATTTAATCCGCACCAATATACCATCGATTCGGCATTCAGCTACAATAATTGGGAAGCTTGTAGCTTTGTTTCCGGCAGCGCGATATGGACCTTTGCATTATCAGAATTTGCAAAGAGCTAAAATTGCTGCGTTAAAACAGAATGCTGGTCATTATGATCGGTCCATGCAGCTGCCGCCCGAAGCGATAAATGAGTTGCAATGGTGGGTGTGTCACATTAGCAGTTCATTCAAGCCTATCAGGGAGGCTAATCCGGTGGCATATTTGCAGACTGATGCAAGCTCCAATGGCTGGGGAGCCACGGATAATTGCTCTAGTTGTGGGGGCAGATGGGACACCCTTGAATCAACGATGTTGTTGACTCAAGGGATTAACTATTTGGAGTTGCTGGCAGCATTCCACGGACTTCGTGCGTATTGTTCCAAGCTTGTTGGAGCACATGTCCGTCTCCAAATAGACAACACCACAGCAGTGGCATACTTAAACCATATGGGTGGTACCAGGTCAGTTTTGTGTGACAAATTGGCTAACTCAATTTGGCTCTGGTGTGTTCAAAGAGACATTTGGATTTCAGCTACCTATTTGCCAGGTGAGCTTAATACTGTGGCGGACACCAGGTCACGCAAATTTAATGACAATATTGAATGGATGTTGCATCCTGAGACTTTTTCTAAAGTCACAGCCAAATATGGTAAACCGGACATTGACCTTTTTGCGTCACGGTTGAACCATCAGGTACCAACCTACGTTTCATGGGAACCAGATCCTGGGGCAATAGCGCTAGATGCATTCTCGCTGGACTGGGGGAATTGGTTTTTCTATGCCTTCCCCCCGTTTTGCCTCATCAGTCAGGTATTGCGAAAGATTCAGGCAGATGCTGCCAAGGGCATCCTTATTATACCCGACTGGCCCACACAGCCTTGGTATCCGGTGGTCTTTGACATGCTCAACGAACCTTGGGTCCTTTTTGAAGGGTTGCCCACAATTGGTTACTCACCCTGTCTCAGGGGAGCCACATCCCTGCCACGGCTATTTAAATCTGTTGGCTTGCAGGTTCTGAACAGGCCGTTAGTCCAATACGGCCTCTCAGCTCGGACCATGGATACCATCGGGGCGTCGTGTCGAGAGTCCACAAGGCGAAGATACCGCTCGCATATTAAGAAGTGGGAAGCCTACTGCAGCCGCTCTCGCATCACGTATGATGACGTGACAATAACCGACGTCCTGGAATTCCTCGCGGGGTTGCACCATGATGAACACTTAAGTTACAGTGCCATCAACAGCGCCAGAAGTGCGCTATCATTCTACCTCAATATTGGGGTAGGATCCAACAGGCTAGTGTCCAGACTCATGCGGGGTATGTTCAATATGAATCCGCCTACACCACGCTATAATATCACCTAGGATGTCAGGGACGTATTAACGCTGCTCAGGACGTGGTCTCCCATGGAAGGGCTCCAACTGGACCAACTCACCATGAAGCTGGTGATGTTACTAGCGCTGACTTCAGCTCAGAGGGTACAGACACTACACAAACTTCGTGTCGACAGAATGACTTCTACCCCTACAGAAGTAGTTTTTTTCATTGACGAGCTACTAAAGCAGCATAGACCTGGGTGCACAGGGCTGCAGCTGAAGTTCCCGGCATACCCCGCAGATGCTAGGCTATGTTTAGCCTCACATATCCGCCACTATGTCAAGGTGACGGCACGCATCAGAGGAATGGAGAGATACCTGCTTGTCACTCATAAGAGACCTCATCATCGAGTGACAGTCCAGACGATATCCAGGTGGCTTCGAGTCGTCTTGGGTAAGTCAGGTATCGACACTAATGTGTTCAAATCTCATTCCGCCAAGGCTGCATCGACGTCAGCGGCGAGGGTCATGGAGGTGCCCATGGACCAAATTCTCGCCACAGCAGGATGGGCTAATGAAGCTGTGTTCCAGCGTTTTTATAACAAGCCTGTTGCTGCTCCTCTACAGTTCGCAGAAGCTGTGCTGAATGCAGGGTCAGAACGTGGAGATGTCCCCGCATGAGGGGTTTTGATTTGTTATTAATAAATATGCTCTTGTTTTGCAGTATGAACTATTGAGCAAGTTTGTTCCTCCCATCCATCCCTGGTAGTGGTGTGTCAGCATGGACGTGGTCCAGGGCGTGTAATCACAGAAGCTTTGAAGTCTTCACGAAGTCACTCACGTGACTCCGAAATGAAATAGTAAGATTGAACGAGAACTTACCAGTTCGAAGGTTGATCTTTATTTTATGAGGAGTCGAAGTGAGGGATTTCGTGCCCTCCTCGCCCAACCCTCAATCACCTTCATCTGGTAATCTTAGTCACTTCAATCTTACTATGCGAAGTCATTTCTATTGTTGGTTTCTGTGATTCCACGCCGCTACTTTGAAGTATGTCGAGCATGCGCGCCGGCGGGCTCTTCACGAAATCCCTCACTTCGACTCCTCATAAAATAAAGATCAACCTTTGAACTGGTAAGTTCTCGTTCAATCTTACTATTCCTGTTGCTTTACCGCTCTAACCATATTCAATAGCCAGTATGAGATAGAGCAATCTGGACATAGGTTCATAAGTTATGGGAGCAAAATTATGCCATTCGACCCATCAAGAGTACTCCACCATTTAATTATGGCTGATCTCTATCTTTCCCTCTCAACCCCATTCTACTGCCTTCTCCCCATAACCCCTGACACCCGCACTAATCAAGAATCTGTCAATCTACGCCTTAAAAATATCCATTAACTTGGGATCCACAGCCTTCTGTTGCAATGAATTCCACAGATTCACCACACTTTAAATATGCTCCTCATCATCTCCTTGACCTCTAGTCCCAGACTCTCCCACCAGTGGAAAAATCCTCTCCACATCCACTCTACCCAGGCTTTTCACTATTCTGTACATTTCAATGAGGATTCCCCCTCATCCTTCTATACTCCAACAAGAAGAGGCCCAGTGCCGTCAAATGCTCATCATATGTTAACCCAATCATTCCGGGGATCATTTTCGGAAACCTCTCCTGAACCCTCTCCAACACCAGCACATCCTTCCTCAGATATGGGGCCCAGAACTGTTTACAATACTCCAATTGTGGTCTGACCAGTGCCTGATAAAGCCACAGCATTACATCCCCATTTTTATATTCTAGTCCTCTCAAAATAAATGCTAGCTTTGCATTTGCCCTTCTAACTACCGATTCGACTTGCAAATTAACGTTTTAGGAATCCTGTACCAGCACCCAAGTCCCTTTGCACCTCCAATTTCTGAATTCTCTACCTTCTGTTTAGAAAATAATCTACACCTTTATTCCTATGCCAAAATGCATGACTCCACACTTTGCTACTCTGTATTCAATCTGCCATTTCTTTGCTCGCTCTCCCAACTTGTCCAAGTCCTTCTGCAGTGTCCCTGCTTTCTCTACACTACCTGCCCCCCTTCGTATCATCTGCAATCTTGGCCACAAAGCCTTCAATTCCCTCATCCAAATCATTGACATACAAGATGAATTGTAGCGGCCCCAGCAGTGACTCCTGCTGAACACTGCTAATCAGTGGCAGCCAACCAAAAAAAAAACCCTTTATTGCCACTCTGTGCCTTCTGCCATCCAGCCAACCTGCTATCCATGCTAGTATCTGCCCTCTGATACCATGGGCTCTCATCTGTTTTAGCAGCCTCACGTGCAACATCATGTCAGAGGCCTTCTGAAAATCCAGGAAAACAAAATCCACTGACTCTCCTTTATTTATCCTGCTATTTACTCCCGCAAATTTGGTTTAAATAATACCAAATTATATACACACAATATATATTGAACCTGGATCAAACATACACTGGTTTATACTGAAGATAGACACAAAGTGCTGGAGTAACTCAGTGGGTCAGGCAGCAGCTCTGGCGAAAAGGAATAGGTGACATTTTGGGTAGAGACCGTCACCTGTTCTTTTTCGCCAGAGATGCTGCATGACCCCTTGAGTTACTCCAGCATTTTTTTGTCTATCACAACAAATAAAATATCCAGTTTGCACAATAGCCATCTTTTAACACCTCTCCCAGGCTCACCAACATATAGTATAGGAGACAGACACTGTAACGAACACCATGTAGTCAATATCTGAATGGCAATGTTAAATATTGAAATAATATTCACAATCATTATTTTCAAAGATCCAGTTGACAAATCTAATGGAAATTATTAAATGTGTAAATATTACAGGGGAGCAGCTTTGAAGGAGGTGAACGATTGGATTTTCAGAAGATTTTTAGAGAAGGTGAGGAGAGTAAAGTTGCATGAGGTTGAATTCTGAACCTTTAATATTGTTGTGAAGTAATAAAGTGATGTATAAATAACAAAATGAGAGGAATAGAAGATTATATAGAATATTTGAAGCTAAATTAGGCTACAGATACTAAGGATAACAAGTTCATGGCCGGAATATCAGGCTGAGGATTTGAAATTATCTATATTCAGTCAAGGCTAAATGTAAGTTAGCAGTAAAGGGTGGCATTTAGCCTCAGGGTCTCATTCACCTGCCGTTGCCACCAATGAAGAAAGCCCAATAGATGATGATTAACAAGCAGAACCCTACACTCCATGACAAGAATCAAATACCAACACTCAGTAATCCACATCAAATACTCAATAAAGAATCCAGAAAAAAAACATATTTAATTCTAAATAAACACTATCAAATATCCAGTGCCTACATTCTTGTATGGTCACGGAATTTCAATCCTAAACTTTGTGGAATCCAGTTTTCTATTGTATGAGATTCACGGGATACAATGAGAGTCATGAGTAGACTTATTATACATTGAAAGGAAAAATTAAGAACAAACTTTTCAAGTTTGATATCAAAGTACTTTGGTGAGTCACATATCAGTCTCTCGAATGTAAATCAACTTTTTTTCCCTTTAGGAAGCCTGCAGGGTTACCCACCGAATAGGAGTTCAGGAAGAGCATGCAAATCAGCCAGCCTTCTCCATAACATCTGAATTATACATCAGCAGATTAATTCCATCTGTATGATCCATTTTCTATTGTATTATTTAAAAAAAGGTGCAGAATCCATTATCATGAGAGAATATGATAATAACTTAACCTGGCAGGATTGCTGACATCTGGTCATCTGAATGATTAGCCCATGCTCATACATGTAACACAATAAACAGAATCAACATACCTTCCACCTGATTGTTAGTTTCAATTTAACGTTTGGTTTTCCCATTGTGTTTATACCTATCATGGAAATACATTCTTGGTACTTGTCCTGAAACACTTAGGCAATTAAGTTTGGTTTCCAAAATCTTATCATTGCCAGTTATCAATAAAATACTTATCCTCAACTGCTTTGATCTGGTGTTTTCACAACTTACCCTTCCATATCTCTAGACTCCCTCTCCCCTCCACTGGAGGCGGCCACTCCAGACATTTCCAAGCCGCTGAGGAGTGTTGACCCCATGCCGGAGTTCCAGCTTTCCGGCAAAAGGGCCTGAAAACATCGGACTGGCTGCGGAGGCCACAATAGGCCCGACTATGGGTGAACAGGGGATGGGACTGGACTTTGCTGCCTTCCCCCACAGTGGGAACCATTGTGGGGGGATGTTTTTATGTTGGTAAATTCTCTAATGTTATGTCTTATCTTTATCTGTGTACTGCATTGGCAAGACAAATTTCAGTACACCATTTGGTGTATGTGATAACAAATGTCCTTTGTCCTTTGTCCTGTGTCCTGACTCTCAGTCTGAGGAAGGGTCTCAACCTGGAACATCACCTATTCCTTCTCTCCTCGGATGCTGCCTGTCCCGCCGAGTTACCCCAGCATTTTGTGTCTATTATTGTTATGCAACTGGGTTGACTGTTACGTCCGAAACCTGGCCCATCAACAAATCAGCATTTAAGGTCCAAAACAAGGAGAGCCACGGAGGAATCTGATGTTTTTCTGCCAGCACTAAACATTTAACAAAGTATCAACTGTTGACTGTAGTCACCTCTTCCACATTCATTGTCAATCAGTCAATATGTGGAGGTGCTTACAATCTGCAGCTGACAATCTCACATGCACTGTATTTGGTGACAGTGAGTAAAAACAAATTCGTTCCCCAAAGATTTTCAAACAGAATTTGAAATCGCCAGTTACTCCTCCTGACTGTAAACTTGTGAAATGTGCAGTTACAATGCGGATCGTTGCTGTGAGTAGGTAGTTCAACAAGATCACAATTATTATCTTGGGCTGATAATACTGTACACGCCCCCTGATTAAACCGATAGTTTTCCCCTGGTACTGCCCCATTATTTACAAATGCCAGCCCTTGTTTGTAACATCAGAGAGTATTGTGCTGTACAGTAGGCCAGCCCCTCGTCCCGTACATGTGCCAGGAACCAGGCTGCTCCCTATATGCTGGGTTGCGTTATTTATAAAGACATTCATCTCTGTCGGGGTGGAGAAACAGCCACAGACAAAGGCCATTAGGAGACCTTGTACTCTTAGCATGTAGATTACCAGCCCACCAACATACATCAGGACATAAGGCCATTCTGTGTGTGAGCTTGATGGCAATAGAAACCATGGGAAGTCCATCTTCATGCACAGACCTGATATGTTTTATTTGGGTTCTTTGCCTACAGACCACTCTCTGCAACCTGGGGAATTATTCTTGGCTCACACAGATTCTGTAGTAAACTGACCAGTGGCAATTTCTCACTGGTTCTTTCAAAATCACTCCCTTACCTGGAAAAAATCAGACCTTACTATAGCACAGAAGGAGGACATTTGGCCCATTGAGCTCATGCCAACTCTCAGCAGAGTAATCCAATCACTCTCATCTCTCTCTCTCCTTACTTTTCCTTCAAGGTATTGATCTAGTCTCAGTCAAAGGAATGCGGATGGATTGTTGGCAAAAAAGAGGGAACTTGCATTTATATGAATGCTCTTCACAGCACTGAGATATCCATAGGCTCCCCGCTGTCAAAGATGTACATTTGAAATATTACTCTACTGCAGGAAGCACAGCAGTTCCCACCCGTTTCACTACCCCCAGGTGATGTTGCTGTGAAAATCATAGAATCCAGTTCCTCAGTAGTCTCATACAACCACCAGGTGGCGCCAGCAATGGTTGCCTCGCCAACAGTCTGTTTGTCCTTTCCTTCTTTGTGTTTTAATTGTATGTGTTAAATGTATGTTTTTAGTGTTCTTTAGTTCGTTTTATGTGGAGGGGGGGGGACTTTTTCCAATCTCCTACCTAGACGGAGATGCAATTTTTTCCCGTATCGTATCTCCGTCCGCACTGCGGCCTAACATCGAGGAGTTGGCGGCCTTTGCTGGGGACCGATTTTGAGAGCTCCACCACGGGTGCCTGCAGACTTACCATTGTGGAGCTCGCCATCGCTTTGCCAGTGGTCAACTGGGTGCTTGCGGGCTTAACATCACAGAGCCTGCGGTCTCTCATCAGAGACCAACTTCAGGAACTCCAAGCCGCGAAAATTTTGACCGCCCCGACGCGGGAGCTTCGATCGCTCGGAAGGATGGTCCGACTGCCCCGACCGTGGGAGAATAAAGAGGAAGAAGATTGGACTTTTTTGCCTTCCATCACGGTGAGGAATGTGGGGAATCCACTGTGGTGGATGTTTATGTCAACTTTTGTGTAGTTGTGTGTCTTTTGTTGCTTGTTTTCTCGTATGGCCGTATGGTAATTTGCATATCATTGTACCTTAATTGGTACATGACAATAAAAGACCTTTGACCTTTGAAACCTTTGAACCACTTCTCAATCTGCAACTTTAGTTTGTGTGAGCAAACATCACATGTCAAGTTGGGAAAGATTATACAATTGAATTGAACAAATGGCACAGTGTCGCAGTTATAGAGTTGCTGCCTTACAATGTTCAATCCTGATTACAGATGTTGTCTGCACAGAGTTTGTACATTCTCCCTATGATCATGTGAGTTTTCTCTGGGTACTCTGGTTTCCTCCCACATTCCAAATACATGCAGGTTTGTAGGTTAATTGAATTCCGTAAATTGTCCCTAGTGTGTAGGATAGAACTAGTGAATGGGTGATCGCTGGTGGGCGCAGACTCAGTGGCCAAAGGGCCTGTTTCCACGCTGTATCGCTAAAACTAAAATTAAACATTTCTCTGTCTCTTCATCAGATAAAGGTGGAAAGACACTCTCCCCATCCGCATTTTACCTACTACCTTGTTCAATTAGATCATTGCAGAATTTGCTCTGTGCTCGTAATTCATAAATTCTTACCTCCCCAAATAAATCCAAGAGATATAACAAAATCGACAGACAAGCTATAATAGTTATAGTCATAGGGTGATATAGTGTGCAAACAGGCCCTTCGGCCCAACTTGCCAACAGCTCAGTGTGTGTGTGTGTGTGTGTGTGTGTGTGTGTGTGTGTGTGTGTGTGTGTGTGTGTGTGTGTGTGTGTGTGTGTGTGTGTGTGTGTGTGTGTGTGTGTGTGTGTGTGTGTGTGTGTGTGTGTCTGTATGGTGTCTGGTGTGTGGTGTGTGGTGTGTGTGTTTGTGTGTCTGTATGGTGTGGTGTGTGTGTGTGTGTATGCGTGTGTGTGTCTGTGTGGTGTATGGTGTGCGGTGTATGTGTGTGTGTGTGTGGTGTGTGTACGTCCGTGCGTGCGTGTGTGTGTGTGTGGTGAGTGTGTGTGTGTGTGGTGTGTGCGTGCGTGCATGTGGACTCAACTCCTCTTCATCCCCCTCCGCCCTCTGCCTTTCAAAATATCCGCAGAACAGATCACAGTATCTCTTAGACTTACCTTTTTCCTCTTTGTTTGCTGGTGACACTTATTTCCAGAGATTTACTCCAATGTTCCACAGCAGAAAACAGAGCACATAGCAACCTCCTGCGACTGTAGGCCAGACCAAAATCACAATTCACAATAAAGCATCGGGTCTGTTTGGGAAGAGATCGATCTGTAGCATGACCCACATCACACAACTCGGTAGAATGTTTTGCACATCGTTTCCAACCGTTGTGGGCTGCATCGGCTCCAGATTGCTTGGCGTAGTGGCAGTCACACTTCCTCCTATTCTTTCCTAACTTAGTCCTTTCCTGCTGAATTCACAGCCTTTTTCCTTTACCTAACTATAAATAGGACTACCACACATTTTTTTTTTCTTTTCATTTTGCCTGGGATAAATAGCAAAGGCAGGAAATGTTTCAAAGGAAAACAGAACAAAGCCTTAGCATTCTCAACTAGAAGGGGATATTTTACATACAAAACAAAACTTTTATTTGTGAGATTAACAAAGCTCCTCATTATCATATCACAATTCATTTGGTCTTGTTTGAAATATACAAAAGTCTGCTGTACTTATATTGATTTCTTAAATTGGATCCTTAAAATGATTTGTAAACAACGTAGCCTGAAATAGGGCCTTAAAAAGTGCAGCCCCTCACGATGCCACTACCATTTAGTACAGTCCCTCACCATTTTCCTGCCGGATCCTTGTATTTTTAGATCCTCTGAATGCCAATTTTATTTATCTTATTCCAGGCTATATTCAGTGACTGGGCCTCCATGGCTATCACGGGAAGAGGTTGCCAAAGGTTCACCATGACGCTACAGGTGACCCACATTCAGCCCAGTGTTTTGAAGACACGGACGGGTACATGGATAGGAAAAGCATAGAGGGATATGGGCCAAATGCACTCTATCTGTATACACTTGTCGTGTATCTGAGATGCTTATCTAAGATGTATCTAAGTGCTTATGCATAGTGATACTTGTACTGAACTGTATACCAAACTGAATTTCACTGTACCTCAGTACATGCGACACATAAAGTAACATAATAAATGTGGGCTTTGATGGGGCATCTTGCTTGGCATGGACAAGTTGGGTTGAAGACTCTGTTTCTGTGCTCTAATGACTGTATACCAATGACCTCCAATGCTGTCTGCGTGGAGTTTGCATGTTCTGCCTGCAACCATGTGGGTTTCCCTTGGATGTTCCAGCTTCCTCTACATCCCAAAGATGCGCTTGTTGTTAGATTAATTCTCTGCTGCAAATGAGACAATGGGAGATCAGATGGGTTGTCAAATGGCATGTGTCAGAGCAGAGTTGGAGTCAAATTAGTTAGGTGACAGGATTGCTCTGAGAGCTGGCATACACTCAATGGTCAGAACAGTCTGAATGGGCTCCTATTCCTTATGAAAGGATGTTATTCACCATCCTCTGGCAAAACAATTTTCCGCATCCCTGTCCTCAATAGTTCCTGAAACACTGCCCCCTGGAATACATTCGCCAGCCCCAAAATGTTACCCATTCCTTCTCTCCAGAGATGCTGTCTGTCCCGCTGAGTTACTCCAGCATTTTGGGTCTATCTTCGATTTACACCAGCCTAACAAAACAGCCTCTTGGAATAGTCCCCATTGATCCCTTGTATTCAATGAGGTTATCACTCATTCCCGTCAACTTTATGGACTTTATGGACTTTATGGACAGGATGAACCTCTGATCCCAGCAAAGTGAGCCCTCGCTGTACCAGCTCCTGGGGCACCAGGTGTGTGGTGTTAGCTCATTGCCATTCCAAACCTTCATGTTACTCCAGTACTAGTCAGTGGTCAACTTGTGTTTTGGGCTTTGAATTCATCCAAGTGAAGCTCCTGTCCGATGTGATAATGGGAAAGGCGCATTCACAATGGTATAGAGAACTGCATGCAAAGCCCTGCATGCATAGCCCTGTGCAAGTGATGGAAGGAGTGCAGCACCTCACAAACTACCCACCCCATGCATTGATCCTTTTATGGTTGAGAAAATACGTATTATACTCAAGTGTACCTTTTTAATTGTTTTCTGTTTTTAATTAGTTACATGTTTTAATACAGTGTTCTTTGTGTTGGCCGGCAACCAGGGAGAAAATGAAGCAGCTTACTTATGCGGTAGAGCCACCTACCTCTGGCAGGAAAAGGAGAAATAAATGACACACGGATTTAACAAACTCAGCTGTTTAGCAAGACTATCTCTGTAACTTGAAGGAATGTTTGGAGACAGTGTCACTGCCATGTTACCATCATTATCCCAGATTCTACCACTCACCTGCACACAAGGGGCATTTTCTTGGCTAATTAACCTGTCAACCCGCATACCTTAAAATGTGGGAAGAAACCCATACTGCTGCAGATAGGACATGTAAACTCCACGCAGACAGCACTGGAAGTCAGTGTTGCTGGAGCTGCGTGGTTACAGCACTACCACATATTACTGGTTTATTATTGTCATGTGTACCGTGAAAAACTTTGTTCATGAGCTATCCACTCAAATCATGTCATCCCAGCACCACAAGTCAACAGAGAATGTAGAAATAAGGAACTGCAGTTTACAAAAAAAAACCACAAAGTGCTGGAGTAACTAACTCAGTGGGTCAGACAGAATCACACGAGAACATGGATAAGGTCTCTTCTGGTCGGGATCCTTCATTAAAAATTTCAAATCTGTAGTAGTAAATATCACCAACAACTTCTCCTGGATGGACCACCCATATTGAAGCAACGACCAAGAAGGCACACCAACGTCTCCACTTCCTTAGAAGGTTTAGGAAGTTTGGTATGTCCCCTACAACCCTCACCAACTTCTGCAGATGCACGATAGAAAGCATTTTATCAGAATGCTCCACAGCTTGGTTTGGGAACAGCTCCATCCAAGACCGCAAGAAAATGCAGCGAATTGTGGACACAGCCTCGACCATCTCACAAACCAACCTCCCTACTGTCTGAAGAAAGGTCTCGACCCAGAACGTCACCCATTCCTTCTCTCCAGAGATGCTGCCTGTCTCGCTGAGTTACTCCAGCTTTTTGCGTCTATCTCCCTACTATTGACTCCATTTATATCTCATGCTGCCTCGGCAAGACCACCAGCATAATCAAGTACGAGTCACAACCTGGCCACTTCCACTTCTCCCCTCTCCCATCAGGCAAAAGGTATAGAAGTGTGAAAATGCATACCTATAGATTCAGGGACAGTTTCTTCCCAGCTGTTATCAGGCATCTGAATCATCCTACTACAACCAGAGGGCAGTGCTGAACTACTATCTACCTCTTCGGTGACCCTCGGGCTATCCTTGATCGGACTTTGCTGGCTTTACCTTGCACTAAACGTTATTCCCTTATCATGTATTGGTACACTCGAATGGATTGATTGTAATCATGTATTGTCTTTCTGCTGGCTGGTTGTCATGCAACAAACGTTTTCACTGTACCTCGGTATATATTACAATAAACTTATCTGAACTGAACCAAACTGAACTTCGGATGCTGCAAATAAATAAAATAACCAGAGTGCAAAGTGCAGTACTTCAGCATTACAGCATTACAGTTGCAGAGAAGTGATGTGCTCGCTTTGCACTTCCTGCTGAGGGTATTTGAAATGGAAGCTTAGAGCAGGCAGATCAGATGGCCTTGTCACCCTGCTCCATTGCTTTCACCATAAGTCATACAGTCTCAGCTGGTGAGCAAGCACTAGGGGAGGCAGACAACAAGAGCATCTACATAAACTACCGACAGTTACTGGAAAAGAACTGTTGCTTCTTTTGAATCTGGTAATTTATTTAATTTTGTAATATATTTTCAGAAGATGTTTTAATGCAGCAGGCATTTATATGAACAGAGGAAGTGGATGGTCAATAGTCAGATCATGCCATTTATGGCGTCAGTATGTTTCCGTCTAGATTAGGATAGTTCACATCAATTTCCCTGCTGAAATTGGAAAGTAATTTACTGAATTAAGTGAACGTTGAGGCACTGTATATCAAATCAATTACATTTGGTTCAACGTCAGCTTTACAGCCATTGATCAGGTTTATTTCCACAGAAAAATAACCGCGCTGCAGCATTGTACTCTGAAGGTTGTGTACAATTCCAGTGAAACATAAATGGTAATTTACCATATTCTGTTAACTCCTCATTCCAACAGCTAGAGTGTGGATGCAACGGGGTGTTTACATTCCACAAGCAATCTCCTGCATGTCCTATCTTCAACAGCAGGATTATGAGACGCAGGAAAATGGCCAATTTTGCTGCTATGAAGCATGGGTGCCTGGAACAGTGAGGCAGTAACACTGCTGCTTTGTCGAGGTGTTCCCTATATGGTTAGAGACCGGCTTCGGGAGCTCCAAGCTGCGGGATCTTCGACCGCCCCGACACGGGAGTTTTGATCGCCCCGAGGCTCGAGCTTCGATCGCCCCAACATGGGAGCTCCCACCGCTAGCTGTGGGAGCTTCGATCGCCCCGAAGGATGGTTCGACTGCCCCGACCGTTGGAGAAAAATGAGGGAAGAAGATTAGGCTTTATTGCCTTCCATCACAGTGAGGAATGTGGAATCCACTGTGTTGATGTTAACTTTTATGTAGCTGTGTGTCTTGGTTTTATTTAGTATGGTTGTATGATAATACGAATATCACTGTACCTTAATTGGTACATGTGACAATAAAAGACGTTGAAACCTTTGGTTCACAAGGTTGGCGGCAGCGTACCAAAATGAGATGGATTGGCCATCATAGACCCATAGAATCAAACAGCACAGAAACGCACCTTTGATCCACCTCGACCAAGATGCCCCATCTACACTAATCCCACCTGCCCGTGTTTGGCCTATCTATATAATTAAAAGTCTCATCTTTAGAAAAAACGCTACCACATATGGCTATGATTTTCTTTGCCATCTTACTCAGAGTCCTCCGCTGCACAGGCCCCGAGGATTTTTCCCATCAATGAAAAATAAAAGACTTATTAGTGTTTTAAAAATCTTGAGATTCTCTCTCCTGTCAATCACTGCCATGAAGGTCATGCCCTTCCGGTGGGAGGGGGGATGTAAAACCGGAAGTGTGGGCGTGGCTCAGTCTGTCTGCAAGATGGCGAGGGAGAGGTCACGACTCTCGGTCTGAGCTGGGAAACTACAGAACATTGTGAGTATGCAATGTACTTGAATAAATGATTTGTTAGTCCTTAATGCAAATGAAATTAGTTGTTTGGCCTGCTCTGTTCCTGAAACTGCAATGGCAATGGAAATGAAGTGAAAATGCAATTAGCTGTTTGGCTTGAGCCTGCCATGTGCTTAAAACTGTAATGGCAATGGAAATGTAGTGAACATGCAATGAGCTGTTTGGCTTGAGCCTGCCCTGTGCTTGAAAGTGCAATGGCAATGGAAATTAAGTGAAAATGCAATCAGCTGTTTGGCTTGGCCTGCCCTGTGCTTGAAACTGCAATGGCAATGGAAGTTAAATGAAAATGCAATGAGCTATTCGGCCTGCCCTGTGCTTGAAATTGCAATGCAATTGGAAATGAAATGAAATGAAATGAGTTGTTTGGCCTGCCTGAAACCACTAATTTCGGCCCACAAGGCCCCTTTTGCCCAAAATGCCCGTATTAGCCCAGGAGGAGCATTTTGGTCCAAAAGGCCTGGACAGGCCAGGAAGAGTCCAGAAAAAGATCCTTTCACTGAGATTTCACTCAGATTTTTTTTTAAAGAACCCCTTCAGCCCATCAGGCCTGTACAAGCCCAGTATTCCCCTGCAAGTAGTAAACCTCACCCCAGTATTTTTCTCCCTCCCTTCATTTGCTCCCTGTGAGATCCAGGCCAGGATAGACTTTCCTCCTTTATTGCTGTGATCTGCAGAAAAATATGAAAAATATCTAAAATTAATTCTCCACCCTCTCCCCCTTCTCTCTCACAGAGTCTCTCACCTGTTTTGGGCAGAATTTCTGGCAGTTTCTGAACTGCCAGCCCACCAGGCCTGAGTGACTGAGCTGCCAGCCCACCAGGCCCGAGTGACTGAGCTGCCAGCCCAATAATCCATTTGGCCCACAATGCCCATACTAGCCATCTGGAAACCAGTCCTTTTGCCCCACAACAACCATACTAGCAATCCAGAAAGCCCCCCCACTGGCCAGCAATATTGGAATTGGTAGCGAGGTGGAATATTGCATTGGGGGACCAGCCCTCTCGTGTGAACATGCGACCCAACGGGTCCCACTTAGTCTAGTATTCCTCTAAACCTTTCCTATCCATGTTCTTGTCTAAGTGTCTTTTGTGTCTGGGCAGCACATTGGTGCAGCGATAGAGTTGCTGCATTACAGTGCCGGAGACCTGGGTTCGATCCTGACCACAGGCGTGTCTGTGTGGTTTGTACGTTATCCCTGCGATGCATGGGTTTGCTTCGGGTGCTCCAGTTCATCCCACACTTCAAAGGCGTACAGGTCTGTAGGTTAATTGGCTTCTGTAAATTGTAAATTGCCCCTAGTGTGTAGGATAGTGTTCATGTAGTGATCGTTGGCCGGTGCAGACTCAGTGGGCCGAAGGGCCTGTTTCCACGTTGTATCCCTAAAGTCTAAAGTGCTGTTATAGAACCTGTCTCAACTACCACCTCTGGCAGTTTGTTCCATATACGCACTCCCCTATGTGTAAACACTTGTCCAGTGTGTGGCAGAAACTATATTTACGAATCTCTGAAGCACCCATACTGATCCAGTTTTTGTCCCCATGACAGAGGGCACATGGCCAATCCCAATAGTACATATGTTTCAGGTGAAAGGCAGGAGGGTTAAAGGGGATCTGAGGGGAAATGGTTTCACTCAGAGAGTGTTCCGAATCTGGGATGCACTGCCTGAAGAGTGGTGGAGGCAGGGACTCTAAAACATTGCAGAGGCAACTGCACAGCACTTGAAGTGCTAAGAAACAGTCAACTATGAACCTAATGAAGGTCATTGGGATTAGTCTAGATTGGAGCAATGATAGGCATGGACATGGTGGGCTGAAGAGCCTTTTTCTGTGCTGTGCCCTTTTTATGATTAATTGCTTGAGAGATGAGGAGAGGGATGCAGCTCTATAGAGCTCCAGTCAGGCCACATTTGGAGTATTGCCTACAGTTCTGGTTGCCACATTACAGGATAGAAGTGGAGGCTTTGGAGAGGGTACAGAGAAGGTTTACAAGAATGGTGCCTGGATTATAGGGTCACTGTTAGAGGATTGCAGCTACACCTCTGCTGGGCAGGTTTTTTACACAGAGGGCGGTGAATATCTGGAATGCACTGTTGGGGGGTTGTGGTGGAGGCAGATACGAAAGTGGCATTTAAGAAACTTTTGGATAGGCACATGGAAATGCAGGAATACAGATTCAGTGCAGGCAGATGTGAGTTGGTCTTGGCATCATGTTGAGCAAAGACATTCTAGGCTACAGGGTCTGCTCTTGTGTTATGTTCCATGTTCTACTGCTCTACTGCAGACGGAAAGCCCAACAAACTACAGGGTGACAGCATCTAGAGAACCTGTTTCAGTGAGGGCTGTAAGTTGGCTCCTGCATTCCCTCCATTCAGTGCCTTGGGATCTTCTGCCAACCATCTGCCTATCAAAACTCCCCTCGCCTGGGTCCACCTAATACCTGCCACGCTTTGTCCTGCCTCTCCTCCCTCCCAGCTTTCTCTATTCATCCTCCCCCACCACAAGCCGTCAGTTTGAAGATGGGTCTCGACTCGAAACGCCACCTATCCATGTTCTCCAAAGATGCTGTCCGACCTGCTGACCTCCAGCACTTTGTGTCCTTGGGATTCTCTTCCTCTCTTTCACAAACCAATTGGGAAGTTAATTTGACATTTCGTGCATGCAGCAACATCTGACTGGGCAGCATTGAATAGCAGTGAACACGGAGATCAGGTCGGAATACCAGCCATTAATGAAAGGACCGTAAGATACAACAAAAATAAACTACCTTATCCTACGGTATACATGTTTTAGACACTGCAGGGCTACGGAAGAGTGCAGAACAGTTAGTGAACTAGGGGAATGATATTAGATGGAGCTCAATGTGTATGAGGCTAAAAAATTTAAACAAAAGGCAGGCAGATGGAAATACAGAGATCTCTGTAAACTGCCATACGATCATTCCTCACCATCCAGGGTACAATTTGGCAGCTCAGAAATGGCTCACTGAAGCCTCCTGGTGGCAGCGAAACTTCTGTGCTGGGGGCGTCATTTTGTTAAATCATTCGACGACATGTGAGTGAAAATTATTGAAAGAACAGGAAAACGAAGAGATTTTCCTCTCACAAACGTGCTATTAAAAGCTCACATTTTTAATATCAGAAAATGTATTTAATTATTAAAAATAATTTTTACAATGCAATAAAACAAACCAGAGCCCACCACCATAATACAATACAAACAAATATCCAAAATAAACTACTAAAAGACTATGTTCCAATCCTTATTGAGGATGCATTCAACCCGTGTGGTGCCTAGCAGTCCCGCAAACCCCCAGGGTGCCCGTGGACAGGGCGTAGTCCCTTATTAAAAGCTCCCTTGGAAGGCATTAAGCTTTACGAGGAGTTGAAACATTGACCTAGATAACAAGTCAAGTCAAGTCAAGTCAATTTTATTTCTGTAGCGCATATATAAAAACAACTCTCGTTGACCAAAGTGCTGTACATCAGTGCAGGTACTAACGTGCTACAAACAGTGGTACATAGATCTAACAATACGTGCATTTATAAATACATACATACAGCGCTCCCTCAGAGGACCTCAAGAAACGCTTGTGAGTAGAAATAAGTTTCAAATCTAGACTTAAAAGAGTTGATGGAGGGGGAAGAGGGATGCTGTTCCATAGTCTAGGAGCTGCAACCGCAAAAGCGCGGTCACCCCTGAGCTTCTGCCTGGATGGTCAGTAACCCCAAGTCAGCTGACCTGAGGGACCTGGAGGTAGTATGGTGGGTTAGCAGATTTTTGATGTGGGTGGGGGCAAGACCGTTAAGGGCTTTGTATACATAAAGGAGGATCTTGAAATTGATTCTGAACCGCACTGGGAGCCAGCGGAGAGAGGCCAGAATGGGGGTGATGTGGTCCCTTTTTCAGGTGTGCGTAAGAAGTCTCGCTGCGGCTTTTTGGACCAATTGCAGGCGGGTCAGCGATGATTGGCTGATGCCAGTGTAAAGGAAGTTGCAGTAATCAAGGCGGGAGGAGATAAATGAGTGGATGATATTTTCAAGGTCGTCAAATTTGAGGAATGGTTTTATTTTAGCTATCGTGCGAAGCTGGAAGAAACTAGCTTTTACCACGGCATTGACTTGTTTGTCGAACTTCAACATGGAGTCAAACATGGAGTCAAATATCACGCAAAGGTTTTTGACGTGAGGTTTGAGTAAGGGGGTAAAGGGCCTGTCCTACCAGCATCCGACTCCATGCGGTGAGCGCGATCAAACTAGAAGCGGGGGCCGCGCGGAGGTCGGGTGATCCCTGTACAGGGCCGTTCCCAACAGCATGCGCCTGCATGCGAAGAGCGCGATCAAACCGGCAGCGAGGGCCGCGTGGAGGTCGGGTGAGTGGCGCAATGCGGCGCAATGTGAGGCGAACTTGGAGCGAAGTCTTAAAGGTAAGTTTGCCAGGACAGAGAGGGACACACAGAGAGGGGCACAGAGGCACACACAGAGAAGGCCACGGAGGCACACACAGAGAGGGTCACGGAGGCACCTACAGAGAGGGTCACAGAGGCACGATGCCGAGGCGGTGTGTAATGCATCAAGGCGACTGTGAGCTGACAAGCCGTTGCCGCGCGGAATGTTTGAACATGGTCGGTTTTTCGGAGCCCCGCGCAATGTCGGGATGAACTCCGCACAATTCCGCACGGTTCCGGCGATCGAAGTGGAACCGGCCCCGCGACGCCGGACGGCTCAAGCGACCACGTTAGGTCGCGCTCGTCGCATGGCATTGCATGCTGGTGGGACAGGCCCTTAAGGCTTCCAAGGCTGCCTGCTATCGTTTTGATGGAGTCCAAGGGGCCGAGAAGGATGACCTCAGACTTGCTCTCGTTTAGTTGGACGAAGTTCTGGGCCATGCAACACTTTATATCCTCGAGGCAGTGCTTAAGGCTGAGTAGATTTGATTGGTTGTTGGGTTTCAGGGGGAGATCGAGCTGTGTATCGTCTGCATAGCAGTGGAAGGCAATGCTGTGCCTTTGAACGACTTGGCCTAAGGGGAGCATGTACAGGGAGAAGAGAATGGGGCCTAGGATGGAGCCTTGTGGAACCCCACAGCAAAGGCTAGCTGGGGAGGAGAAAGAGTTGCCTATGTTTGTAGAGAAACTCCTATCTTTGAGGTAGGAGATGAACCCACTCAGGGCAGCGCCATCAATACCAACCCCGTACCGGAGACGGTCAATTAGGATGGTGTGGTCCATTGTATCAAATGCTGCGCTGAGGTCGAGAAGGAGCAGGATTGCACAGTCGCCAGAGTCAATGGTGAGAAGCAGGTCGTTATGTACCTTCAACAAGGCAGACTCTGTGCTGTGGTGGGCCCTGAAACCTGATTGGAAAGTTTCCAGGATGGTATATTGGTGTGGGTAAGGCATTAGTTGATTTCAATGGATTTTGAAAGGAAGGGCAGTTTGGAAATAGGTCTGTAGTTGCTAGGCAAGGTGGGGTCTAAGTTAGGCTTTTTCAGGAGGGGCTGGACCACCGCGTGCTTGAAGCAGGTTGGAACAGTGCCCGTGGCCAGAGATGATAGCGAGGATGCATCATGTGATGATCGCGAGGATGCGAGGATAGCGAGGTAACACGCTAGGATGGTTGTGTACTCGCAGTCCACTGTTCTGGAGGTGAATTTGCTGTACTCTGAGAGATACCTCTAAGATTCAGCGTGGCCTTGACAGATAGACACTGAGCGGATGTTTACTCTTGAAGAAGCAATCTTGAACTGGAGGAATCTAGAATTACGCAAAATAAACACACAACAGGGGCATTGCCTGTTTATGATCTGAATGAGAATGTATACTTTCTCTCAGAGGGTCACGAATGTTTGGAATACTCTTTCCCTTGTGAGGGTTGAACTTTTGAATGTATGTGAGGTCAAGATAGGCATTTGTTCCAAGGGAATGACAAGTGTTACTGGGAACAGGCAGGAAAGTGTATTGTGAAACAGGCTAAGGGTGCAGTACAGTCAACTCCTGCTCAAACTTTTTTAAGTTCTTATTCAACACCTAGAACATAGAACAAACAGTACAGCAGAGGAATAGGCCATTTAACCCATCATGTTTGTGCCAAATGTAATGCCTACTTACACTTTCTGATTCTAATGGGGTTAGGAGGGAGAGATTGAATGGCAATTTAATTCCATTAGGTCTCCCGTCAGCCGCTGATACTCCAGAGAAAACAATCCACGTTTGTCCAAGCTCTCTGAATAACTTAATCACAAATCCAGGATGCATCCTGATAATCCTTTTCTACACCCTTATCAAACGCTCCACATAATATCTTTTTTGGGGCAACCAGGACTTCACACAACATTCAATATCAAGCTGACCATTTGCAAGTTGGAGTTGTTACTATGGAGGCGTTCCAGTAGTCTTATCACCAGGGCAAACTTGCCCCAAACAAATGGTGTAACAAGGGAGTAACAACAAATGCCAAAGCAAGAAATGGGCTTTGAGTCTGGGATATGGCTGTAAAGTACTTGGGACTAATAAGCAGGGAGAAAGGGATGTGTTTAGACCTATGCAAAAACGAGGTTTATTTTGCTTAGTTTACTTCAGTTTACTTTATTTTAATTGAGTTTAGTGTAGAGATACAGCATGGAAACGGACGGTTTGGCGCAGCGAGTGCATGCCGATCATCGATCTCCCGTTCACACATGTTCTATGCTATCCCACTTTCTCATCCCCTCCCTGCACATTAGGACATTTTACAGAGGAAAATCAACCTACAGCCATGCACCTCTTTGGGGATGTGGGAGGAAACCGGAGCACCCGGAGGAAACCCTCACGATCATAGGAAGAGCGTGCAAACTCCACACAGACCACCCGAGGTTAGGATTGAACGCAGGTCTCTGGCACTGTGATGAGCAGCTTTATCAGCTATGCCACTGCTTGTATCTCATGTGATTTCATGAAATGAGTCAATAATGCGTGGTGCATTCACAGATTAATTTGGTAACTGTACTCATTTATGAGAGACTGTGGGTAAATCTCTCATCATCTTCCCAGACTCCTAATTGAAACATCTGAATGAAGCAGTCAGACTGACCCTGCTCTCCAATTGTACTTGGCTCATCATTAGGTTGAGCGTGGATTATGGTGAGGTGCAAGATAGATATAGTGCATTCAGAAAGTATTCATAGAAACATAGAAACATAGAAATTAGGTGTAGGAGTAGGCCATTCGGCCCTTCGAGCCTGCATCGCCATTCAATATGATCATGGCTGATCATCCAACTCAGTATCCCGTACCTGCCTTCTCTCCATACAGCTCTGATCCCCTTAGCCACAAGGGCCACATCTAACTCCCTCTTAAATATAGCCAATGAACTGGCCTCAACTACCCTCTGTGGCAGAGAGTTCCAGAGACCCACCACTCTCTGTGTGAAAAAATTCCTTCTCATCTCAGTCCTAAAGGATTTCCCCCTTATCCTTAAGCTGTGACCCCTTGTCCTGGACCTCCCCAACATCGGGAACAATCTTCTTGCATCTAGCCTGTCCAACCCCTTAACAATCTTGTAAGTTTCTATAAGATCCCCTCTCAATCTCCTAAATTCTAGAGAGTATAAACCGAGTCTATGCAGTCTTTGTTCATAGGGATCGATGTGAAAGGGGCCACTTGTCAACATAATTGTATAAGGAGTAA
The DNA here is from genome assembly GCA_963514005.1 of Raja brachyura. The sequence continues at coordinate 72,248,517 of OY740788.1, read as the reverse complement.
GAGTGTTGTAAAAACAAGCCTGAAGGCTTTGTGTCTCAATGCGAGGAGCATTCGTAATAAGGTGGATGAGTTGAAGGTGCAGATAGCGATTAATGACTATGCTATAGTTGGAATCACGGAGACTTGGCTCCAGGATGACCAAGGCTGGGAGCTGAACATCCAGGGATATTCAATATTCAGGAGGGATAGACGAAAAGGAAAAGGAGGTGGGGTAGCGTTGCTGGTGAGAGAGGAGATTAATGCAATAGAAAGGAAGGACATTAGCGTGGAGGATGTGGAATCGATATGGGTAGAGCTGCGAAACTCTAAGGGGCAGAAAACGCTAGTGGGAACTGTGTACAGGCCACCTAACAGTAGTATTGGAGTTGGGGATGGCATCAAACAGGAAATTAGAAATGCGTGCAACAAGGGTAACACGGTTATAATGGGTGACTTCAATCTGCATGTAGATTGGGTGAATCAAATTGGCAGGGGTGCTGAGGAAGAGGATTTCCTGGAATGTATGCGGGATAGTTTTCTCAACCAACATGTGGAGGAACCAACGAGAGAGCAGGCTATTCTAGACTGGGTATTGAGTAATGAGGAAGGGTTAGTTAGCAGTCTTGTTGTGCGTGGCCCCTTGGGCAAGAGTGACCATAATATGGTTGAGTTCTTCATTAGGATGGAGAGTGACAAAATTAAGTCAGAAACAAGGGTTCTGAACTTGAACAAAGGTAACTTTGAAGGTATGAGATGTGAATTGGCCAAGATAGACTGGCAGGTGATTCTTAAAGGGTTGACAGTGGATGTGCAATGGAAGGTATTTAAAGACTGCATGGATGAAGTACAAAAGTTGTACATACCAGTTTGGCAAAAGAATAAATCGGGGAAGGTGGTGCATCCATGGATAACAAGGGAAATCAGGGATAGTATAAAAACAAAAGATGAGGCATACAAATTTGCCAGAAAAAGCAGCCTACCGGAGGACTGGGAGAAATTCAGAATCCAGCAGAGGAGGACAAAGGGCTTAATTAGGAAAGGGAAAATAGATTATGAAAGGAAACTGGCAGGGAACATAAAAACTGACTGCAAAAGTTTTTATAGATATGTAAAGAGAAAGAGACTAGTTAAAACAAATGTTGGTCCCTTGCAGTCAGAAACAGGTGAATTGATCATGGGGAACAAGGACATGGCAGACCAATTGAATAACTACTTTGGTTCTGTCTTCACTAAGGAAGACATAAATAATCTGCCGGAAATAGCAGTGGAACGGGGGTCAAATAAGATGGAGGAACTGAGTGAAATCCAGGTTAGCCGGGAGGTGGTGTTGGGTAAATTGAACGGATTGAAGGCCGATAAATCCCCAGGGCCAGATAGTCTGCATCCCAGAGTACTCAAGGAGGTAGCCACAGAAATAGTGGATGCATTAGTGATAATTTTTCAAAATTCCTTAGATTCTGGAGTAGTTCCTGAGGATTGGAGGGTAGCTAATGTAACCCCACTTTTTAAAAAAGGAGGGAGAGAGAAAGCGGGGAATTACAGACCAGTTAGTCTAACATCGGTAGTGGGGAAACTGCTAGAGTCAGTTATTAAAGATGGGATAGCAGCGCATTTGGAAAGTGGTGAAATCATTGGACAAAGTCAGCATGGATTTACGAAAGGTAAATCATGTCTGACGAATCTTGTGGAATTTTTCGAGGATGTAACTAGTAGAGTGGATAAGGGAGAACCAGTGGATGTGTTATATCTAGACTTTCAGAAGGCTTTCGACAAGGTCCCGCATAAGAGATTAGCATACAAACTTAAAGCACACGGTATTGGGGGTTCAGTATTGATGTGGATAGAGAACTGGCTAGCAGACAGGAGGCAAAGGGTAGGAGTAAACGGGTCCTTTTCAGAATGGCAGGCAGTGACTAGTGGGGTGCCGCAAGGCTCAGTGCTGGGACCCCAGCTATTTACAATATATATTAATGATTTGGACGAGGGAATTCAATGCAACATCTCCAAATTTGCAGATGATACCAAGCTGGGGGGTATAGTTAGGTGTGAGGAGGATGCTTGGAGGCTGCAGGGTGATTTGGATAGGCTGAGTGAATGGGCAGATGCATGGCAGATGCAGTACAATGTGGATAAATGTGAGGTTATCCACTTTGGTGGCAAAAACATGAGGGTAGACTATTATCTGAATGGTGGCAGATTAGGTAAGGGGGAGATGCAACGAGACCTGGGCGTCATGGTACACCAGTCATTGAAAGTAGGCATGCAGGTGCAGCAGGCAGTGAAGAAAGCAAATGGTATGTTAGCATTCATAGCGAAAGGATTTGAGTATAGGAGCAGGGAGGTTCTACTGCAGTTATACAGGGTTTTGGTGAGGCCACACCTGGAGTACTGCGTACAGTTTTGGTCTCCAAATCTGAGGAAAGACATCCTTGCCATAGAGGGGGTACAGAGAAGATTCACCAGACTGATTCCTGGGATGTCAGGACTTTCATATGAGGAAAGATTGGATGGACTCGGTTTGTACTCGATGGAATTTAGAAGATTGAGGGGGGATCTTATAGAAACCTACAAAATTCTTAAGGGGTTGGACAAGCTAGATGCTGGAAGATTGTTCCCGATGTTGGGGGAGTCCAGAACAAGGGGTCACAGTCTAAGGATAAGGGGGAATTCCTTTAGGACCGAAATGAGGAAAACATTCTTTACACAGAGAGTGGTGAGTCTCTGGAATTCTCTGCCACAGAAGGTAGTTGAGGCCAGTTCATTGGCTATATTTAAGAGGGCGTTAGATGTGGCACTTGTGGCTAAAGGGATCAGGGGGTATGGAGAGAAGGCAGGTACGGGATACTGAGTTGGATGATCAGCCATGATCACATTGAATGGCGGTGCAGGCTCGAAGGGCCGAATGGCCTACTCCTGCACCTATTTTCTATGTTTCTATGTTTCTAAGACAGTCCTGACATCCCAGGAATCAGTCTGGTGAACCTTCGCTGCACTCCCTCTATGGCAATAATGTCCTTCCTCAGATTTGGAGACCAGAACTGTACGCAATACTCCAGGTGTGGCCTCACCAAGACCCTATACAACTGAAGTAGAACCTCCCTGCTCCTATACTCAAATCCTTTTGCTATGAAAGCTAACATACCATTGGCTTTCTTCACTGCCTGCTGTACCTGCCTGCCTACTTTCAATGACTGGTGTACCATGACACCCAGGTCGCGCTGCATCTCCCCTTTTCCTAATCGGCCACCATTTAGATAGTAGTCGGTTTTCCTATTTTTGCCACCAAAGTGGATAACCTCACATTTATCCACATTATACTGCATCTGCCAAACATTTGCCCACTCACCCAGCCTATCCAAGTCACCTTGCATTCTCCTAGCATCCTCCTCACAGCTAACACTGCCCCCCAGCTTAGTGTCATCCGCAAACTTGGAGATATTGCCTTCAATTCCCTCATCCAGATCATTTATGTATATTGTAAATAGCTGGGGTCCCAGCACTGAGCCTTGCGGTACCCCACTAGTCACTGCCTGCCATTGTGAAAACGACCCGTTAACTCCTACTCTTTGCTTCCTGTTTGCCAGCCAGTTCTCTATCCACATCAATACTGAACCCCCAATGCCATATGCTTTAAGTTTATATACTAATCGCTTATGTGGGACCTTGTCGAAAGCCTTCTGGAAGTCCAGGTACAGCACATCCACTGGTTCTCCCCCATCCACGCTACTAGTTACATCCTCGAAAAATTCCACAAGATTCGTCAGACATGATTTACCTTTCGTAAATCCATGCTGACTTTGTCCAATGATTTCACCACTTTCCAAATGTGCTGCTATCCCATCTTTAATAAATGACTCTAGCAGTTTCCCCACTACCGATGTTAGACTAACTGGTCTGTAATTCCCCGTTTTCTCTCTCCCCCCCTTCTTAAAAAGAGGGGTTACGTTTGCTACCCGCCAATCCTCAGGAACTACTCCAGAATCTAAAGAGTTTTGAAAAATTATCACTAATGCATCCACTATTTCCGGAGCTACTTCCTTAAGTACTCTGGAATGCAGCCTATCTGGCCCTGGGGATTTATCGGCCTTTAATCCATTCAATTTACCCCAACACCACTTCCCGACTAACCTGGATTTCACTCAAGTACTCCTTTGACCTGCGGTCCCCTGCTATTTCCGGCAGATTATTTATGTCTTCCTTAGTGAAGACGGAACCAAAGTAGTTATTCAATTGGTCCGCCATATCCTTGTTCCCCATGATCAACTCACCTGTTTCTGACTGCAAGGGACCTACATTTGTTTTAACTAATCTCTTTCTCTTCACATATCTATAAACACTTTTGCAGTCAGTTTTTATGTTCCCTGCCAGTTTTCTTTCATAATCTATTTTTCCTTTCCTAATCAAGCCCTTTGTCCTTCTCTGCTGGTCTCTGAATTTCTCCCAGTCCTCTGGTATGCTGCTTTTTCTGGCTACTTTGTACACATCATCCTTTGCTTTGATACTATCCCTGATTTCCCTTGTTATCCACGGATGCACTACCTTCCCTGATCTATTCTTTTGCCAAATTGGGATGAACAATTTTTGTAGTTCATCCATGCAGTCTTTAAATGTCTTCCATTGCGTATCCACTGTCAACCCTTTTAGAATTGATTGCCAGTCAATCTTGGCCAATTCACGTCTCATACCCTCAAAGTCACCTTTCCTTAAGTTCAGAACCATTGTTTCTGAATTAACAATGTCACTCTCCATCCTAATGAAGAACTCGACCATATTATGGTCACTCTTGCCCAAGGGGGCACGCACAATAAGACTGCTAACTAACCCTTCCTCATTACTCAATACCCAGTCTAAAATAGCCTGCTCTCTCGTTGGTTCCTCTACATGTTGATTTAGATAACTATCCCTCATACTTTCCAAAAAATCCTCTTCCTCAGCGCCCCTGCCAATTTGATTCACCCAATCTATATGTAGATTGAAGTCACCCATTATAACTGTTTTGCCTTTGTCGCACGCATTTCTAATTTCCTGTTTTATACCATCCCCAACTTCAATACTACTGTTAGGTGGCCTGTACACAACTCCCACTAGCGTTTTCTGCCCCTTAGTGTTTCGCAGCTCTACCCATACTGATTCCACATGCTCCAAGCTAATGTCCTTCCTTCCCATTGCGTTAATCTCCTCTCTAACCAGCAACGCTACCCCACCTCCTTTTCCTTTCTCTCTATCCCTCCTGAATATTGAATATCCCTGGATGTTCAGCTCCCAGCCTTGGTCACCCTAGGCTTATTCAGACCCCTTCACGTTTTCCACATACGTTACAGCCTTATTTTAAAATTGATTACATTTTTTTTAAATCATCAATCTACACACAATATCCCAGAATGAAGAAGTGAAAACAGGGGTTTAGATATTTTTGCAAAGTAATTAAAAAGAAATCTTAAATATGTCAGAGCAAAAGCCAAGCCATGAAGACGAAGGAATTGTCTGTACACCTCCGAGACAGGATTGTGTCGAGACACAGATCTGGGGAAGGGTATAAAACAATTTTTGCAGCACTGCAGGTCCCGAAGAGCACAGTGGCCTCTGTCATTCTTAAATGGAAAAACTTTGGAACCACCAGGACTCTTCATAGAGCTGGCTCCCCAGCCAAACTGAGCAATCGGGGGAGAAGGGCCTTGATCAGGGTGGTGACCAAGAACCTGGTGGTCACTCTGACAGAGCTCCAGAATTCCTCTGTGGAGATGGGAGAACCTTCCAGAAGGACAACTATATCTGCAGCACTCCACCAATCAGGCCTTTATGGTAGAGTGGCCAGACGGAAGCTACTCCTCAGTAAATGGCACATGACAGCCCGCTTGGAGTTTGCCAAAAGGCATGAGAAACAAGATTCTCTGGTCTGATGAAACCAAGATTGAACTCTTTGGCCTGAATGCCAAGCGTCACGTCTGGAGCAAACCAGGCACCGTTCATCATGTGGCCAATACCATACCTTCGGTGAAGAATGGTGGTGGCAGCATCATGCTGTGGGGATGTTTTTCAGCGGCAGGAACTGGGAGACAAGTCAGGATTGAGGGAAAGATGAATGGATCAAAGTACAGAGAGATCCTGGATGAAAACCTGCACCAGAGCGTTCTGGACCTTAGACTGGGTCGGACGTTCACCTTCCAACAGGACAACGACACTAAGCCCACAGCCAAGACAACGCAGGATTGGCTTTGTGACAAGTCTGTGAATGTCCTTGAGTGGCCCAGCCAGAGCCCGGACTTGAATCCGATCGAACATCTCTGGAGGGACCTGAAAATAGCTGTGCATCGACGCTCCCCATCCAACCTGACAGAGCTTGAGAGGATCTGCAGAGAAGAATGGGAGAATTTACCCAAATACAGGTGTGCCAAGCTTGTAGCATCATACCCAAGAAGACTTGAGGCTGTAATCGCTGCCAAAGGTGCCTCAACAAAGTACTGAGTGAAAGGTCTGAATACTTATGTAAATGTGATATTTCAGTTATTTATTTTTAATTACTTTGCAAAAATTTCTAAACACTTGTTTTCGTTTTTTTATTATGGGGCATTGTGTGTAGATTGATGATAAAATAAATTAATTGAATCCATTTTAGAATAAGGCTGTAACTTAACAAAATGTGGAAAACGTGAAGGGGTCTGAATACTTTCTGAATGCACTGTATCACCAAACGCCAGGCAGGTAGCCACTTTTTTATGGTGCTGGAATTGAACCACACAAAGTCAAAGTCAATTTATTCGTCACATGCACCCGAAGGTGCAGTGAAATGAATTTGCCAGCAGCGGTACACTTAAAAAAATCCACAATACACAACAGAATTTAACACCCACCACAGCATTCTTCACTGTGGTGGTTGCCCACCTCTTTGCAGAGTGTGGATTTGCTCAAAGAGTCTGGAGAGAAATGCAAGGGTCCCTGGTACGCTTTATTCCAAACAGCTCCATCACAGAGGGCTCTGTGATTTACAGACTGTTCCCAGGGACACATTTCAGAGACTGACATCGAGTGCTGCTGGAGGGTCATCAACTCGGTGAAAGACGCCCTTTGGTCTGCCCGAGCATTGTTCACCACCCAGCAGAGCGAGATGTCCGTCGGGGAATGTTGCCGACTGGCCCACTGCAGACTGCAGGAGTACGTGCTGAGGGACGCACTGAAGCTCGGTGCAGCCAACGCCAAGGCTCGGTGGCGGAGGGCCACAGTCTAAGGTCCTTCCGCTGCTGGACATGGGGGGCACAGTATGGTGGAGACGCCCCTCAAAATAAGGGAAGGTATCCCACGCCAGGGGGCCACATAAGTGGCACGGGTGGGGGATAGTTTTGTGGAATTTGAGCAATGTAGATAGACTGTATGGAACAATTTGTATAGCCTCCAAAAATGTCGGATGAATTTTTTGCACGGTTCATGTATTGTATATATTTATTACTTGAATAAAGTCTATTTTGAAATATTTAAAAAAAATAAAAAATTCTTCACTGTGGTGGAAGACAACAAAGTTCAGGCAGTCCTCCTCCTTTGTTCATCCGTGGTCGGGGCCATGAACCCTGCGTAGTCGCCGTTACGGGCGACCCGATGTACAGGCCGTCTCGTCGGGATGATCTAAACTCCGACGTCGGGACGGTCAAACACACTCCGCGGCTTGGAGCGCCCGAATCGGCACTTTCCTACCGGAGACCACAGCTTCCGGATGGTATAGGCCACTGTCCGGCGGTCGGAGCTCTTCTCTGGCGATCCCCGGCAAGGGATCCCAAGCTCCGGATGGTAAGTGCATTGCCATGCTGGCGGCCAGATGCTCCGCAGACTACAGCCCCACGATGTGAAAGTCTCCAGGCCAGCGATCGGAGCAATCCTCTCTGGCGACCCCCGGCAAGGGTTCGCCTGCTCCTCGATGGAAAAGTCCACACTGCGCCCGCTGCTGAAGCTCTCGGGCCCGACTCCGGGAAAGGCCGCTCCAATCCAAGCTGTTAGGCACGAGAGGGGAGGCGGAGAAGCGACATGGAAAAAGTCGCCTCTCTGTCCGGAAGGGACTGAAGAGTGGTTTCAGTGAGGCAACAGGCCCTTCAGCCCACCGAGTCAGCACCGACCAGCAATTCCTGCACACATTAACACTATCCCACAACACACTAGCGACAATTTACATATACACCAAGCCAATTAACCTACATACCTGTACGTCTTTGGAGTGTGGGAGGAAAACGAAGATCATGGAGAAAACCCATGTGGTCACGGGGAGAACGTACAAACTCCACACAGACAGCACCCGAGGTCGGGATTGAACATGGGTCTCTGGCGCTGCAAGTGCTGTAAGGCCGCAACGCTACCACTGCGCCACCGTGACCGCCCAATGGTATTGAAGGGAAGATACTAGCATGGATAGAGAGTTGGCTGAATGGCAAAAGACAGAGTGGCAATAAAGGGAGCTTTTTCAAGTTGGCTGCCAGTGACTAATGGTGTTCCACAGGTGTCAGGGGCCGCTACTCTTCATGTTGTATATCGATGATTTGGATGAGGGAATTGAAGGCTTTGTGGCCAAGTTTGCAGATTATATAAAGATAGGTGGAAGGGCAGGCAGTCTTGAGGAAGCAGGTACTCTGCAGAAGGACTTGGACAGGTTGGGAGAGGGTGGAAGATTGCAACCTTCACGTGGTCCGCCCTGTTTCGACTACTGCAATCAACTCGACGTGCACAAACGGAAGATCAAATAGAACAAGTTGTCCAACAACTTTAGGGTGAGCACGCCACACGAAAGAAGAAGGAGAGTGGGCAAAGAAGTGGCAGATGGAATACAGTGTAGCAAGGGGTGCAGGCATGGTCTTTGCTAGGAGAAATAAAGGAACAGACTGTTTTCTAAATGGGGCGATGGTTCAGAAATCAGAGGTGCAAAAGGACTTGGGAGTGCTGGTGTATAAAGGGTTAATTTGCAAGTTGAATCGGTAGTAACGAAGGCAAATGCAATGTTCGTATTTATTTCGAGAGGACTAGAACATAAAAACAGGAATGTAATGCCAAGGCTTTATAAGGCACTGCTCAGACTGCATTTGGAGTATTGTGAGCAGTTTTGCTGGGATTGGAGAGTATCTAGAGGAGGTTTATGAGAATGATCCCAGGGATGATTGGGTTAATGGATGATGGCGTTTGACGGCACTTGGCCTCTACTTGCTGGAGTTTAGAAGGATGAGGGTGGACCTCACTGAAACTTGCCAAATAGTGAAAGGCCTGGAGAATAGTGGAAAAAAAGGATGTACCTTTAGAAAGGAGATGAGGAGGAATTTCTTTAGTTGGAGGGTTTAGGATTCTGTGGAATTCATTGCCACAGACGCTGTGGAGGGGATGTCATTTGGTAATTGTAAAGCGGAGATTGACAGATTCTTGATTAGTTAGGGTGTCAAACGTTATGGGGAGAAGGCAGGAGAGTGGGGTTCAGAGGGAAAGAGAGATTGAATGGCGGAGTGGACTTGATGGCCCAAATGACATAATTCTGCTCCTATAACCTATGAACATGAACTTCTAAAGATGCTGCTGCTCCTCCTCAGTCCATCGCAACGCCAGGAATTGCCGTCAGTAGGGTATAGATTTCTCTGGGCTATGGAGTGGATCCCCGACATTAATATTGATCTGGAAGGCCATTCGGGCCATCTCCCTCATTATTCCAGTTGTCTGCCTCCATCCCGCAACTTTCAAACACGATGAGGAAAGAATATTAACACGAACATGAACTCAGTTTCTACCTTGCTGCCTGACATGCTGATTATCTCCATTTTGTTCATTGTTACAGTAGTGGTTTTGCAGCAGCCACTGTGTGCTACTCCTGACATTGGTGTTGGACAAGCCTTTGATAAGCACTGTCTACACTGCTGTAAATGTAGACACTGATGCTCTGCTGGCTGGCAGCAGTTTTGATATAGTTTCTGTTACCTTTATTGAGCGTATGGGCATTTTAATATCGTAAGAATGTAGACCTCTTAATCTCTTAAGCCTTCTCCGTTATTCAAGATCACGGAGACACAAGAAACTGGAGACATTGGAATCTTGATCAACATACAAAGTGCTGGATGAATTCAGGGGCTGAGGAAGCATCTGCTGAGGGAACTTTTCGAGTCTGGACCCTTCGGCAGTTCACTCCTGTCCAACACTCTAAATTCATTTGACTCCAAAATTGTGATATTGTTTAATTCTTCTTGGAATCAGTAATGTGGCGTCTCGACCCGAAACGTCACCCATTCCTTCTCTGCAGAGATGATGCCTGTTCCGCTGAGTTACTCCAGAATGTTGTGTCTATCTTCCAGCACCTACAGTTCTTTCCTACACAGTATATTGATCTTGTTGGATTAAGAGCTGATCTTCCACAAACCTTAGGTATAACTGTCACTACGTTTTGAGTGAAGAAATATCTTCTCATTTCTGAGGAGGCAAATACAAGGGCATAGTTATCATTCTAACATCACAAACTATCTTAGTGTACAGTCGAGCAGATTAGAGAAAAAATAATAACCAGCCAAGAGTGTGTGAATATACAATAGTTCCATTGAAAAGGAAGAAAGAATTGGGAAACCATAGGTTAAGCAGTTTGCTCAGATTGATTGAAGCTGATTTTGCCCCATTAATCCAGGTTTGTGTGTGTGTGTGTGTCAGCTGCAGGAGCTGGCTCCATTCCAGTGAGTAGTTAGAGTGGTTGGATTGCCTGGGAGAAGGGACGGGGTTGGTGCATTTTGCACACATTTGGCAGATAGAAACGGAGACAAACACAGACAAGAAAAGCTTTTATTAACACAAGAGACTTGAAGTATTTGGACTTCTCAACTGTGTTATTTTAGCTCCAGAGTAAAGCTTTCAGACAGAGAATGACTGTCTGGCCCAAGGTCCCTCAGACAGTGTTTACTGTGAGTACATACAGTCCCTGCCAGCTTCAATAAGCAAAACATCAAAGCATCGGTGGGAGGAATTTCTCCTAAAATAAAAGTTTGCTGCACTGTGCTGCATGGTTGTCACAATTGACTCCAAAGGGAAATCCAACACATTGCATTACATGGCAATTCCCACAGCAACCAAACAAGTTAACGTGGAATTTAGTTATAAAAAGAACAGGTGGAGGAATGATCACTAGTTACCACCAATTGAGGAGCTGTGTGAGGTACCGCAGAAACAATCCTCTCTGCACATTAAAGGACAAAGAAGAAGAAAGAGTTTCTATTTCCTAACCTTTCATGACCTCACACCATCACAAAGTGTTGGTGTTTGTGTACAGCGAGCTGCCATCGATAGCAGGTTGGTAATAAGCAGATAATTGGCTGGGAAATGGGACGCCTACATTTGTGTGCAAACCCACTGTTGTCTTATCAACTACACCAAAAGGGTTTTCCTCAAAGAATGGGGAGATAAATCAAACTAGCATCTGAAACACTAGCAGGGTGGTTTGCATTCAGAAACAAAGCACTGAAGCAGCAGCTGTGTGGCTCTCAATGCAACTCAGTGAAGCTGGTCACATTTTATGGTAGAAGAGTCACCGAAGAGCCAACATCACCTTTGCTGCTACGCTACCACCATGCTACCGCAACCTACTCATTCTTCCCCTGAAGATAGACACAAAATGCTGGAGGAACTCAGCGGGCCAGGCAGCATCTCTGGAGAGAAGGGATGAGTGACATTTCGGTTCAAGGCCTTTCACCCTCCGACAACATTTTGGAAAATCTGACCACCAGGCCACGTTCCGTCTCTCTGCTTAGAAGCAAAACAAGCCCAAGGATCCAGTACAGAAAGTCAATCAATGCAAGTCTGATCAAACAGATGAGCTCCTATGAGCCTGCTTGAAGTCGGTGGTGGACTGGTCCATATTCGAGGACTAGGTGTAAAACCTAAACGATTTTGTCGCTGCCATTACAGACTACATCAGGACTTAACCTCTGACATTAAGCAGAGGAATGCGTGCCAAGGAAGTCAACTGAGAGTTAGTGAACCGTGAGATCCACTTCTGCCTGAAGACCAAGTCTGAGACATTCAAGTCAGGTAACCCCGATCTGTACAGGAAATCTAGGTATGACCTGTGAAAACTCATAATGGAAACCAAGAGACAAATGAAGACCAAACAGGGACCCATTCCAACCAAAAGACACATAGTGCTGGAGTAATTCGATGGATGAGGCAGCATGGATAGGCAATGTTTCAAGTCGGGATACTTCTTCAAACTGCTTGTAGTAGGGGGGAGAAAGCTGGAAGGGAGGTGGGGATGGGACAAAGCCTGGCAAGTAATAGGTAGATACTGGTGAGAGGGTTTTTTGATTGGCATATGCTTAGGGAAACGGAGAAAAAGATACGCATTCAGGTGGGGTTTTTTTTGTAGGTTAATTACCTAAATTGGAAAATGTTATATTCATGCCATTGGGTTGTAATATGAATATGAGGTGTGGTTCCTTCAGTTTCCGTGTGGCCTCACTCCGACAATGCAGGAGGCCCAGGAGAGAAAGATCAGTGTGAGAATGGGAATGGAAAATGTTGTTAAAATAGTTAGCAACCATGAGACCCAGCAGGTTGCTAACTATTTTAACAACTATTTTAACAGCAGGCCCCGGCAGACCGAACGCAAGTGTTTGTCCAAGCAATGGCCTCATCTACGCTTAGTGTCACTGATGTAAAGGACGCCATGTCGAGAGAACCTTCTCCATAACCATGACAGACAAACAGCAGCCCACCATCTCCCACACCATTACTGATCTCATCACCTCTGGCCTCGACTGCGTTTGGTGCTCCCGATGTGGCCTCCCGTACATCGGCAAAACCATAGACCAGGAGACTGCTTTGCCAAGCACTTGCGCTCAGTTTGCGAAGGCCTGCTGGGTTTTCTGATTACTAACCATATTAACTCCACTTCCCATTCTCATTCCCATACCGAACATTCTGTCTTGGGGTCTGCTTCATCGCAAGTGAGAGGCCACACGCAAACAGATTTCCAAAGGCAGCCATTGGATTGGTTGAATGATTAAAATTGGCTAATTGGGCAGCTTATAAAATAGTAAGATTAAACGAGAACTTACCCGTTTGGAGTTTGATCGTTATTTTATGAGGAGTTATGATGAGCGATCACGTGAAGAAGGCCGTCCCCACGCATGCGCGTCAATCTTCAAAGCAGCGGTGTGAAATCACAGAAAAGAGTTGTTGAACTAAAATAGTAAGGTTAGAGTTGACTAGAACTTACAGAAATTTTGTTACGTTACAAGGATCGGGAGCGGAGGGCACATAATCGCTCATCGTAACTCCTCATAAAATAACGATCAAACTTCAAGCTGGTAAGTTCTCGTTTAATCTTACTATTTTACTTCGGAGTCATGTGAGTGACTACGTGAAGATTTTGAAGCTCTGTGATTTCATGCCGAGGAACGAGTCCACGCATCACAACTGCATCAATTGACCAGGACGAGTGAGAAAATTAATGCATTCAAACATGACATGGATAAAATAATACTGATGCTTTAATAACAAAAAGAAAATTAAAAGTGACCCCTCACACCCAGAGGGAAACTGTGAAACAGAACTTGAAACAGAATCAGCAAAAAATCCCCAGTCTGGCGATAAGCTTATTATAAAACCTTTGGTACGTCCGCTCATTCAACCATCCCACAGCCGCTAGAATGTGGTCAAGAGGGACGTCCAAATCCCTTGCTGCTGATGTCGATGCAGCCCTGGTGGAATGAGGTTTAAAAGTGTCAGTGTCCACTCCTGCACAGGCCAAAACCTGCTGTAATCCATCTGGAGATGGTCTGCACCGTAACCTTTTTATGAGGTTTGGTATAACTAACAAAGAAGGAGAGTTCCAAGCCTCTCAGGCTCTTTGTGACCTTTATGTATTGAATTATGTGTGACACTACACACACTCATGGATCTGAGGGGTATACCATAAAACTCAATTTGATCCTGTATCCTGTATCCCTGGCCTACTCTGCTTAACAAGGTCATGAACAAAAAAGGTGATGTTATTACAAGATGTACCCATACTGTCCAGTCTGAGTTTTTGTAATGTCTGGACCCGTTGTGCTGAGGCTAGCACCAAGAGCATGACTACTTTGAGTGTAAGATGGTGCAGAGACAGAGATGAATCTGGTGCCCACTGACGGAGCAGCGTGAGAACCACGCTCACATCCCATATGTGTGTGTACCTGGGCCTAGGGGCAGTGGAGTTAAAACTGTCCTTCATAAACTTGGTTATTAAAGGGTGAGACCCTACTGTGTGGTTCGCTGACCCCAGCCATAAATAATTTGACAAAGCACTCCGGGCACTGTTAATGACACTGTAACTGAGTTTGTTATCATGAAAAAGTGACGAAAGAAATTCCAAAACGTCCGTAATAGAAGCTGTGTCATATGAAATATTAGAGCGGGAACAGTACATCTCCCATTTCCTTATGTGAGTGATGTACTGTTTCTGTGTGCTCTTCCTCCAGGCTGCAGTGATGACATCTGTGGTATGCTCGGAAAGCCCGAGCCACAGGAACGGTTTCCTCAGAATCTGCAAACCAATACATATATACGGTCAAGAAGAGGGTGGCTTTCCCCTGTCACTGGGTGTACCAGCAGATTTCTGCTCTTGGGCACTGCCATAAAAGGCTATGTAATTAAAGCTAGAACCAGGGGGAACCAATGTTGAGTAGGCCAGTCTGGTACTGCCAATATGCCAGAGGCGGAGTCTTGCTCAATTTTAGCCAAACATCGACTAATGAGGCAGAATGGGGGAAAAACATACACAAATTTCCCACCCCAGCGTAGCGAGAATTCATCTACTGCTACTGCCCCTGGGTTCTGGCTCCCATGACACGTAAATTGGTAACTGATGATTAAGCCTGGAAGCAAACAGATCAATGTCCAGTACACCATAACGAAGGACAATGTCATTAAACACTTTGTAATTTAACATCCATTCTTTGTTGTCATTGAACTCTCGTGACCTGGTGTCTGCCACCGTGTTACATCTATCTGGTAAATAGATAGCTGAAACCCAGATGTTTCTCGCAATACACCAGTGCCAGATGAGATTAGGCAATTTATCATAGGATACAAACTTACTTCCACCCATGTGATTAATGTACGCTACTGCTGTAGTGTTGTCAATCTTAAGTTGGACATGCACATGATGCATGTTGGTACAAAAAGCCTTTAACCGATAGAGTGCTCCTAACAACTCTAAGTAGTTAATACCGTGTGACTGAAGCAGCGATGATTCCTGCAGATCCCATCTGCCACCGCAGCTCGAGACGGTATCGGTAGCACCCCATCCGAGTGCACTGGCATCAGTCTGCAGGATAACTGATGGCATATCGACTAAAATGGTACTAGAACAACACTGAATATTGGTAACCCACCATTGGAACTCAGCCAGGGCTTCAGCTGGCAATTGCATGGTCTATCGAAACAACCTCTATGAAGCTTGAGTGCCTGTTCCTTTGCACACTGTAAGTTTTGGTAGTGCAAAGGCCCGAACTGAGCAGCTGGGAAAGCCGCCACTAAGTTTCCAATTATACTAGCCACACGTCTAATAGAAGGTTAATTATTAACAATGAGTTTCCTGCAGGCTTCAATTAACTCTAATTGCTTGCCCCGAGGCAGAGTCACTGACATGTGTACTGAGTTAATGGTGAATCCCAAGTAGTCAATTATCGTAGATGGCACCAATTTAGACTTAAGTGGATGGATTAAGAATCCCAGTTTCTCAAAAAAAAAAGAGTTTTATAGCTGACACAGATAATTCAGCTAATTCCAAAGTCCTCTCAATGACTAAGATGTCATCCAAATATACCATGACTATATGATTCTGTGACCTGAGTAGCCCCAGGACTGGTTTTAGCAATTTAGTGAATAGTCTGGGGGCTGAGGTTAAAGTTAAAGTTTCCATGTTTACACTGCACAAAGGTGTTAAGCTCTGTCAAATCAAGGATAATTCGACATCTTCCATCCTTCTTTTGCCTAGTAAATATGTTGGACACAAACTGGTGAGGCTCACAACTCAACCTCTCAATTACCCCTTTCTTAAACAAAGACTCAAGTTCTCCTTGTGCACTCATACACTCCTGTTGTGAAAACACAAAAGTGCGGCTAGGTGTATGCTGAGTGGGTGGAGGTGAGTCAGAAATGAACTCAATTTGGAAACCTTGTATACTGTGCAGTATAAATGGGTCAGATGTTATCCAGAGTCATTCATGGAAGACAAATTGCAATCTCCCCCCAACTTGTAATTGATCCATCACAGGTTCACTTACCTTAGTGGTTACCGGCGGTATGGTCTCTGCTTCTGCCCCCGAGGTCTGGGGGGAGGGCTGTTGGAGGATGCCATCGCCGCATCTTGAACATGGCCCGGCTTGGGCCCTGCCCTAAAAAAGGCTTCTGTGCCTGTTGCTCGGAACCACGTGCACCATATCCGGCGAATCGTCTGGTATGGAGAGGAGGGTAGGGGTACAGTCGCCGGAAAGACGATACCTTAGGAGGTGCCTTCATAAGGCCAATGGTTTTTGCCTCCTCATCCGGCTCTTTTACCTGTTTAGACAGGAGGTTTGGGGGTTGCACATTCCCCGGTTTGCACAGCTCAGCAAATTTAGGTTTAGAGCAGGACGGATGGCATTCTTCCTGAGGCAATTGATTTCAAAATGTGCATTGCACATTAATGCCATCGCGCCCTGCTGTGTATCAGAGCGGGGCGCCCCATCCACTGACCTGGCAGAGGCCGTGGTGCCTGAGGCAAGTAGCCTGAGGATTTTTTGAATTGTTACCTCTTGGGCTCTGACGCCCCCTCCAATGTATCCCCAGATAGATTGGTTTACAACCGGGACACTTAGTGAGGCACAGTTTAGTGGAGTATGATACTTGGCAGTTGTATCCTCCATCGTTTGGTCTTGGAGTTAATGGGAGGCCAGATAATTTATGTTCATTGTGAGCTCTTCGTCCAATGGTTCCCCTGTTAGGGCAGGGATAGCAAATCTGGATGCCATAGGGGGTACATCCGATGTTTTCCCCTCATGCCATGAAGCATGCTGCCCAACTGTGCCTCCGCACTCCAGGTCAGTATAGCACTGACCTCATACACTCCCCTCATCAGAGAGTGAGCCCTGACACAGGTGCTGCTGCCTCGGGTTCTCTGTAATCCCCGGGCTCCGATAGCTCCACTAGGTTCTCCATGTGGGCCAGCCTGCCAATAACGCTGCCCATAGAAGGAGGGGAGTTTTCCACCTCCTGGCCCAACTCATCTGAGTCCAGGGCCCTCACAGACTCTCTGGTGGCTTTCCTCCCCCGCAGAGTAGCCAAGGCACTTTCTGGCAGCACCAAGTCTGTAGCCGCTGGCTGCTCTGCCAGCGGCCCTGAAGGTGAATTCGGCGGCCGCCCGCTGCCCGCAGTCCCCCAGTCCTCCGCAGCCGGTTTTGTCGCGGCCTGCCTCTTTACCTTGGACATGTTCTCCCGAAGTCCGATGCTGAAAGGTAACCAAAAAACCCTGGACCGGGAGCAACGACCTCAGCTAAGTTATGAACACTTACCTGAGCATTTAAAACTTACCGCTGGAAGGAGCAACGCCCTCACCAGTCAGTCGTTGCGCAATGCGTCAGATGGAATGACGCGCATGCGTGGGGATGGCCTTCTTCACTTAGTCACTCACGTGACTCCGAAGTAAAATTAAGGTATTGAATTGCATTTATTTTAGAAGATAGAAACATAGAAAATTGGCGCAGGAATAGGCCATTCAGCCTTTCGAGCCAGCACCGCCATTCAATATGATCATGGCTGATCGTCCAAAATCAGTATCCGCTGGCTCGAAGGGCCGAATGGCCTCCTCCTGCACCTATTTTCTATGTTTCTATTTGATAGGGGACGATCAGCCATGATCACAATGAATGGCGGTGCTGGCTCGAAGGGCTAAATGGCCTCCTCCTGCACCTATTTTCTATGTTTCTGGTATCCCATTCCTGCTCTCTCCCCATATCCCTTGATTCCATTAATCCGAAGAGCTACATCTAATGCCCCTGTCCTACATATATTCTATAGAAGAACCGGAACCCACTTTCGACCATTAGGGAGACTGACAAAAACCTTCAGGAACCGCATGAAAACCTTGGCTGGGGCGCAAAGTTTCCAGAGGTTTCCGTTCAGGTTTCCTAAGTGGGACAGGGGCATAACTCTCTCTTGAATACATTTTAATGCAAGAGGCATGGTTGTCAAGGCGGATGAACTCAGGGTGAGGATAGGTACGTGTGACTGGGCCGTTGTAACCATTACAGAATCTAGGCTAAGAGAGGGAGAGGACGGGCAGCTCAGTGTTCCAGAGTGCGGGTGCTACAAGAGCGATAAAGGTGAGGAAAAAGAGGAGGGGGTGTTGTGCCCCTGTCCCTCTTGGGAAACCTGAACGGAAACCTCTGGAGACCTTGCGCCCCACCCAAGGTTTCCGCGAGGTTCCTGGAGGTTCCGGTCACTCTCCATGAGTCACCAGAGGTTTTGGTCACTTGCCTGGAAAGCCTCGACCGAAGCGTGAGCTGCATCTACTGATCAAAGATCCTATAGGCCGTTGTAGGAGAACCTATAGGATCTTTGCTACCGACCGCACACACACACACACACACACAAACACATCGCAAAGGTGGGGGCCAGGGACAGCGGAGGAGCGCTTTCTTCACGATGAAGAGGAAGGTAAACGGCTACCACAGAGCATGGTAAGTCCTTTAGAGAGCACGGGAGGGAGGGAGAGAAGGGAAAAGAAGGGGACAGAAGGACAGAGAAAGGGAGAGAGAAGGGGAAGAGAAGGGGAGAGAGAAGGGGGGAGAAGGGGGGAGAGAGAAGTGGGGAGAAGGGAAGAGAAGGGGGGGAGAACAGGGGGGGGGAGAAGGAGTGGAGACAGTTTTAAGAAGTTTAATAAAGTTAGCGGGCATTTTACCTTCCAGCGGATCTTCTAGGTCCTGAAAACCAAAGATCCGACAGGATCTTTGCTGAAAACTCCAATGAGGCAATCAAAATGGCCGTTCAGCGAAGGAGATTGCCTTCGACTGCCTGTAAGTAAATAGCGACCCCACTCCACTGGCTTCGACCAAAATGGCAACCTATTTTTAGTCGAGGCCGTTTTTTGTTTTTTTTAATAATCGCAGGAACATAGAAGAAGCCTCGACTACGCGGAAACCACTTTCCACCATTAGGGAGAGTGACCGGAACCTCACGGAAACCTTGGGTGGGGCGCAAGGTCTCCAGAGGTTTCCGTTCAGGTTTCCTAAGTGGGACAGGGGCATTAAGTTATTGGTCAAGAAGAATGTCACAACAGTAATCTAGATGACATTACTTCATTTAGCAAGGTTATATGGATGAAGCTGATAAATAAAAAGGGGATGATCACCTTGTTTGGAGTGCTCCAAACAGTCAACAGAAATTATAAGAAGAGATTGTAGGCAGCTGCAAGATTAATAAAGTTGTCATAGTAGGGGATTTTAACTTTCCCAATATAAACTGGGACTGTCATTGTACCAAGGACTTAGACGGGTGGAATTTGTCAAATGTGTTCAGGAAAGTTACCTCACGCAATATGTAGAGGGCCAAACAAGGGAAAGGGCAACGCTTAATCGGAATTTGGGATGGACGAGTGACTTAAGCACTCGCCTTAAGTTGAGCCTTTTGGGATCCGCATCTTCTGTTCTTTTATCTTTAAAACAGTTATGGATAAACACAGGGCAGGCCCACAAGTTAAAATTCTGAACTGGGGCAAAGCCAACCATAACAAAATTAAGGATTTGGATCAATGAATGGAGAAAGCACATCCTGAAGAGCACAGATAACTATTTATTAAAGCAAAATACAAGTAAAATACAGCAAAATTATCAATAATGTAACAATACAAAATAACAGGTTTCACGCCCCTCTGTGTATTTGAGACTTCTGTCCGCACTGGCTCTCACCGGCTCACACCACATCCTGAGCTCTCTCTCTCTCTCTCTCTCCCTCTCTCTCTGGGTGAGGTTCCTTTCTCTGAAGATGAAGCTAGCTCTCTCTCTCTCTCTCTCTCTCTCTCTCTCTCTCCCTCCACACCCCCCCCCCCCCCTGAAGGTGAAGCTCTACTCTGGAACAGTGGAAGCATGCACTAATATAACTTTCTCTCTAAGACCAACAGGTGATTACGTGTCAAAAGTAGCTATCTTCTTTGGTACCATAATGGCGTGAGTGATGTGTCCTATCAGACACTGACCTAGTCTCGGATGTCTCCAGGAGGGCAAAGGTCACGTTATCTTAGTGACCTCGCGGGTGACCTCATGATTTACTGGTCCCTTTAAGTTCGCCTCCACATTCGTCCAAAACATCAGTCTGAAGAAGGGTTTCGGCACGAAACGTTGCCTATTTCCTTCGTTCCATAGATGCTGCCTCACCCGCTAAGTTTCTCCAGCATTTTTGTCTACCTTCCATTTTCCAGCATCTGCAGTTCCTTCTTAAACAAACTTCCAAAACAACTATTTGTTTTCCTAAACAGGGTTTGAAATGTGGTGCTGACAACTCCAATTTAGCTGACATAGTCTATTTTACCATTACACCAACTTGGATGGTATTAGACAGCAATTTACTAAAGTTGATTGGAGTAGGTTTCTTGCCGGCAAAGGAATGTCCGAAAAGTGGGGTGCTTTTAAAAGTGTGATGACAAGATATTAGGGCATGCATGTTCTTGTTAGAGTGAAGGGAAAGGGGTGTGGGAGTGAGGAAGCTTGGATAATGAGAGAAATCGAGGCACTGGTCAGGGAAAAATAGGCATGAGACAGATATAGGCAGCTGGGATCAAGGGTATCCCTGGAAGGGTTTCGGGAACTGAGGACCACACTTGAGAAAGAAAGCAGAATGGCAAAATGGGAGCAGGAGATTCTCTGGCAGATAATATCAAGGAAAATCCAAAGAGATTTTCTGTACATTAAGGGAAAGAGAATAATTCGAGAGAATACGGCCCCTCATACACCAAAACAGTCATCTCTGTGTGGAGATGCAGGAGATGGACAAGGTCCTCAATGAGTATTTCTCCTCTGTTTCCACCATGGAGAAGGACACAGATGGGGGAACTGCAGACAGATAATGGCAATCTTGAGGACATCCGTATTACGGCTGAGGAGATGCTAAACGTCCTAAGGCGAATTAAAGTATCTCCTGGGCGTTATCAGATATATCCGAGGACACTGTGGAAAGCTAGAGAAGAAATTGCATGGAACCTAGCTGAGATATGCGTATGATGAAGGGTCTTGATCCAAAACATCACCCATTCCTTCTCTCCAGAGATGCTGCCTGTCCCGCTGAGTTGCTCCAGTTTTTGTGTCTGTCTGAGATATATGAATCGTCATTAGGCATGGTGAGGTGCCGGAAGACTAGAGGCTGGCTAATGTTGTGTCGCTATTTAAGAAGGGCTGCAATGCTCTAGAATGGTGAGCCTAACATCTATGGTAGGCAAGTTACTGGAGAGTATTCTGAGGGATCAGATAGGTATGCATTTGGATCAATAGGGGCTGAGAATGTAAAGGCATGATTAGTAAGTGGGTGATATCATAGTTAGCGAAGCTGGTTGTCAAAAATTACAACAGGATCTTGGCCAACTTTCCAATCTTGATCAGTTGGGCAAGTGGGCTGAGGAGCGATTAATGAAGTTTAATACAGATAAGTCTGAGCCAATGCATTTCACTAAGTCAAACCAGGGCAGGACCTATACTGTGAATGGCAGGGCCCTGAGGAGTGTTGTAGAGCCGAGGGATCGAGAAGTGCAGGTACATAGTTCCTTAAAGGTGGCGTCACAGGTAGATAGAGTTGTCAAGAAGGCTTTTGGTATATTGGCCTTCATCAGTCAGGGTACCAAGTATAGAAGTTGAGATGTTATGTTACAATTGTACAAAACATTGGTGCGGCCACATTTTGTGTATTGTGTTCAGTTTTGGTCACCCTGCGATAGGAAATATGTTGTTACTTTGGAAGGAGTGCAGAGAAGGTTGACAAGGAAGTTGCCACGACTGGAGAGTCCCAGCTGTAGGGAGAGGTAGGAGCAGGCTAGGACTATCTTCCTTGGAGAGCAGGAGGATGAGGGGTAATCTTACAAAGATATATAAGATCATGAGGGGAATAGATAGGGTAGGGGAATTAAGAACCAGACATAGGTTTAAGATGATAGGGGAAAAACGTAATAGGAGCCTGAGGGGTAACATTTTCACATGGAGGGTGACGAATATATGGAACAAGCTGCCAGTTGAGGTAGTTGAGCAGGTACTATAACAACACTTTTTGGACAGGTATAACAACACCTTTTGGACAGGTATATCGATATGAAAGGTTTAGAAGGATACGGGCCAAACACAGGCAGGTGAGACAAATGTTGTGTACCCACACTCTCTCCACTACTCTCACAACACAGATGCTGTGCATACCATTCACAAAATGGTTCAAGAACACTGCGGGAAACTTCCTTCTCAACAACAAACAACAGCTGGCAGTAAATAGACACCAAATACTGGAGTAACTCAGCGGGTCAGGCAGCTTTCAGTCCAAAGAAAGGTCTCGAGCCGAAACGTCACCTATTCCTTTTCTCCAGAGATGCTGCCTGACCCTCTGAGTTACTCCAGCCTTTTGTGTCTATCTTCGGTTGTAAACCAGCATCTGCAGCTCCTTCCTGCACAGCTGGCAGTAAGTGTTGCCTTTGGTGGCAATACCATAAATATTTGTTTTCTCAAATATCCCAGAGAGTCTCAGTATTCTACTCATTTAGCAGTCGACTGATTCCACTTATTGTATAGCCTGCCACCACTAGAGCATTTATGTTGGATAGAGCTCTCGGGGCTAGCAGAGTCAACGTATATGGGGAGAAGGCAGGCACGGGTTATTGATAGTGGAACATCAGCCATGATCATATTGAATGACGGTGCTGGCTCGAAGGGCCGAATGGCCTCCTCCTGCACCTATTTTCTATGTTTCTATGTTTCATGTCCTCGGGTCATTCCCAGTGCAGTTTTTTGATGTGTATGCTCCCCTTTCCTTTCTCACAGAGTGACCGTGATTGAGGTATGGCAGGTACTTTTGTGAAGAATGAGGAAAGAGGAAAATTGCAACAGAGGAAAGTACCTTACATTTTCTTTTCAGAAACTTCCCAATAAACAAAAGCAGTTTTGTAATTTTGAATAGTTTGGAGTGTGGTTAACCCAAGAACAGTTCCTCTGCCTACTAGCTCCTACCTTCAGCATCATTTTCAGGCTTCCAAAATTAAAGACAAAATGAGTGCATTGCCTGTTACTTGTTGATAAAGCATTAGAAAAGGATGAGTTTCTTGTGCAGTTAAACCACAGCTGGGTTTCCTTATCTCCCACCCAAGAATGCATTGTCAATACAGCAATAATTGACATGAAGGTGCAGGAAGGGACTGCAAATGCTGGTTTAAACCGAAGATAGATAGAAAGAGCTGGAGTAACTCAGCGGGTCAGACAGCTTCTCTGGAGAAAAGGAATAGGTGACATTTCACGACGAGACCCTTCTTCAGACTGAGAGTCAGGGGAAAGGGAAATGAGAGATATAGACAGTGACGTAGAGAGAAAGAACAAATAAATGAAAAATATGCAAAAAAGCCACAGAAAAAGCAGGTTGGAGCCAGCAATACTTTGAGAACACCCAGATTTTAGGATCATCCCAAATTTGGTGACATGACAGCTTAAACTACAAATGATACCAAGCTCCTGAAGATGGTGGGCTGGATAGCAGAACAGGAAGGTCTAACAGCAT
Organism: Raja brachyura; assembly: GCA_963514005.1. The sequence goes on along the minus strand of OY740788.1, from coordinate 72,224,793 downwards.
TTGAAAGGACATACAGGAGAGCAACCAAAATGGTTGACGCGATAGGGAACTAGAGGTTGCGGGAGGAGGGTACAGGAAGACAAGGAAGACACAAATCAAATAAATCTGCCAACATTATTTTAACAATAAATCCACAAAACATCAAATCTTTCAAATGTAAATTAAATACATTTAATTTCAATGATAATATTATAGGATACAACATATTAAAAGCTGGAGACAAGGCATATTGTAAGTATTCTAGGGAATTGCAGATGACTAGGCTTCTGAAACGTTCCAATCCATTGAGGTTTTTGAGCTGGGTCTGTACTGAGTTTATTGTTGGTTGTCTAATCAGAGCCTTTCGTCAACCCCCCTTTCTCATTACATTATGTAACTGCTTGGTAATGGACAGTGAGCTGGTCTCCGACTAATTTCTAGCACAAAGCAAGCACAGAAAAGATCAACATAATTCACAATTTCTGTACCTCTCCCATTCCACACCTCAACTGGGTTTCTACAGGGCCACCATTTAGCTCCTTTCACAAGGCAGATGAATTAAATCAAACATGTCACCCGTTGAGTAAACAAGTTGACATTTGTTTAAATTTTATTTTTCACAAACTTCAATTTACAATTGATCTCTGTGTCATACTTTGGTCAGGTCCTGTGTCTTTCATTACATAAATCAACCTAATATTATATGTACACTAGGGAGGCACCTCTGTAGCATTCTCTCTAGGCTGCAGAGAAGGACTTTTTATAACCTTTCCCTATAATTTATTCCCGTCATTTTTGGGAGTATTCTTGTACCTTCTCTCTATCACACGTACAAATGCACGGCCTTGCATTTGTATTGCAACATTAGGCTGTTTGATTAACTGTTATTCTACTATTTCCCCATGCTGATGCCCGGACAATTTGATCGAAGGAGGTGGCACTTTTTTGCGTTGTGCACGCTGTCTCCATAGAATTTACTGCTTTATCAGATCCCCAGAACACACTTGCCAGACGCCACAGGCTGTATAAACAAGACACGGTGTATTATTTTTAAAAAGCAGCTGTTCTTTGGCACCCTTTACTGAGATGTTCTTGGTACCATATTTCTATAAAGGTCAATAAACCCTTCATAATGAACATCTGGGTTGCTAGGAGACCATCACTATAACGGGAGTCTTAAGTTACATTGTTGACAAGAGTGCAAATCATTCACAGGCTACAAATTTGGGGAGAAAACGTTTGCGTAGGAAATTAGGGACTGCATTAGATCAACCAGTAACCGTAAAGAATCTCCGCTGCATCGGGACAAATTCACCAGCCTGTTAAGGAACGAACTGCAGATGCTGGTTCATACCGAAGATAGACACAAAATGCATCTTTCCAGAGATGCTACTTGTCCCGCTGAGTTACTCCAGCATGTTGTGTCTATCACCAGCCTGTTCAGGTTGGGATCACTGGGTTTTAGTTTGCATGAAGGGGAGAAGGCATGATGATGAAATGTGAACCCCTGTGCTCCACCACAAAATCCAGAGAGACCCAGTTATATTAAAAATGTATAATTATGCACCTACATACTAGATAGAACCACAGAATCCTTTGCTCATGAACACAAGGATAACAATTCTGAACTTGTCACAGCACAGAAACAGGCCCTTCAACTCATCTTGTCTATACCGATCAAATTGTCTCATCTGAACTTGTCCCATTTGCGTGCGTTTGTCCCATATACCAGTAAAACTATCCTATCCATGTGCCTGTCCAAATGTCTTTTATAGAGTCTATTTATTTATCGAATTTTCCAAGAATGATGACAAAAGGGAGCCCATTCATACTTTGTGTTGTCGCTAGTCAGAGACTACCCACCTTTCAGTGCTTAGTCTACAGCTCTGCAGGTCATGGCTTTTCTCATTCACATTTGGTTGTGTTCAAGTGTGGTGATGGGTTCTGAGCTTTCAGCCATCGAGTTCCAGACCTGGTGGATGAAAACAAAAATCCTCCCCTTTCTAATCCTTCTACCAATTACTTTAAACCCAAGCCTTCTGATTTTTGGCTGCTCGACTAAGGGAAATAGCTCCTTCCTGTTTGCTCTGTCTCTGCCCCTCGCGTTCATGCATGTCAATTAGGCCTCACTTCAGTCTTCCCTGTTCCAAAGAAAATAGCCCAAATCCTACCAATTTTCCTCTGGGTAAACTTTTCCAGTCCTGGCAAAAATGTTGCCAATCACTTCTCCAGTGCAATGACATCATTCCTATATAGTAGTAATGACAATTGTACACAATGGTCAAATGATGGCCCAAATAAGCATTGTGTACAATTCTGGCTTTAACTTCCTGCTCACCAATGTTAATTAAAGGATATAATCCTGTATGGAGACAAATAGGTTGGACAGCTTACATTGAATGCTCCAATTTTTCATATCAAACCCTTCCTTTTTTTTTCTTTCCCCTCTCTTTCCTTGGCCTCCTCACCACCTCAGTGTGCACATTTTTATTTCAATATCCACCCCTTTTTCTCCCTCCTCTCGGCTCCTTCCACCTATATCCTTCCTCTGGCTTTACATTTTACTTCTCTCTTTATCTGACCACCTTTCGTTTCCTTTTTTCCTCTTCTCGCCCTTTTCATCTCTAGCCTTTGTCCACCCATTTGCCAATGTCACCCCTCACCCGTATCCACGTATCACTTGATGTACACAAGCATCTGCAGTTCCTTGCTTCTAACACTTGCCAGACTTTGTACAGCCCCCACCACTTTTCCAGCTTTCTCCCAACATTTGGTAGACTTTGTCCAGCTCCCATCACTCTTCCAGCTTTCTCCCCCTACTACAATCAGTCTGAAGAAGGGTTCTGACCCGAAATGTCACCTGTCCATGTTCTCCAGAGATGTTACCTAACCCGCTGGGTTACTCCAGTTTTTTGTGTTCAATAAAATAATCCTGTATGTCTTTTTAACCATTTTATCTATTTTTCCTGTTACATTTAAATAATTGTGGATATATAATTGAAGGCTTCTCCCTTCTGTCTCCCCACTTACTATTCCCCAATGTATTGAAGACTCCTCTTGTTGAACCTATCCAAATGCATTACCTCATACTTCTTTGTTCAACTGTCCAGACTTTTAAAATCCTTGTGTATCGAATGTTATCTTCCTAGTCAATTATATGGCAGGTGGTACTATCATCTGTAAATATATTTGTCCCTTACATATATGCAAGAAACAAAAGATTGAGTACTGAGCAACTTGGAGCTCCACTATTAGTAGTCTACTAATCACAAATTTCGCCATTAACCATTACTTTTTGCCTTCTGTTCTCTAGTCAGTTTTGGATCACACTTACTTCTTTCCTTTTTGGCCAACACACCTTTACTTTTGAACATCCCACCATGTAAGCGCTTGCCCACATCCATGCAGACTAGTTCAAGTTCCTGTCCCCATTGACTCAATTTTTCGCTTTCTCATAAATTTTAATTGATTTAGTCGGGCATAGCTTTTCCCTAACTCATCACGCTGACTGTCTCTGACTAATCTGTGTCCTTCAAAGCGCAGGTTATATAGTACCTCAAAGACGATTTCAATAATTTGCCTATCACCAAAGTTAAACTAGCTGGCTTGGTTTGTTCCTTCTTACAATTTTAAACAGCGACATAAAGTTAACATCCTCTCATCCTCCAGCACCAGTCTGCATCAGAGAGGATTGAGAGAAAATGGAATCTGGAGCCAGCTGAAAGCTGATGATAAACAGAGAATGCTGGTAATACTGGGCAGGTTAGACAGCATCTTTGGAGAAAGATTCAGAATGATCCATTCAGACCTATGGCCTCCTCAGAACTTTAGACTGTAGAAATACAGCACAGAAGCAGGTGACCAGCAATCACAACATACACTGACACTATCCTACACACTAGGGCCATTTTACAATTTTTACCAAAGCCAATTAACTTACAAACCTGTATGTCATTGGAGTTGGAAGGAAACCGGAGCACCTGGAGAAAACCCACACGGTCACAGGGGAGAACGTACAAAATGCCTACAGACAGCACCCATAGTCAGGATCGAACCTGGGCCTCTGGTGCCATGATGCTGGAGCTCTACCGCTAAGCCACTGTGCCATCCACAGAACTGGGAAAAGTTTGAAATAAAACAGGTTTAAGATGCAGAGAAAGGGAGAGACAACAAGGAGAAAGTAATGTTATAGAGTGGAGAACAGAAGAGACGAAGTGACAATTCTGCTCACTGTTATGCAGGAAAGATGTGTTATCACAGTGAATCATCAAGTAAAATTGCTGCCTCACTGCTCCAGCGACCTGGGTTCAATCCTGACCTCCGTTGTTGCATATTTGTAGTTTACATGTTCTCCTTGTGACCGCGCTGGTTTTCTCCCACATTCCAAAGACGTGCAGATTAGTAGGTTAATTGGCCACTGTAAATTGGCCCTGCTGTGTGGGTGAGTGGTAGATTTTAGAGGGAGTTGATGAAGATATGGGCAAATAAAGTTGGTGTACAGTAGAATTAGTATATTGGGTGTTTGACAGTCAGTGTGGTGACAGTGGGCTGAAGGGACTTATTTATGTACTTTATAAATTGATGATTCTAAAAGGGGATGATGAAATGGGTAAAGGAACATGCAACATGGAAGACAAATCCAGAGGAGATGTAGATAGGAGTTAAAATATAAATTGATGAATAGAAAAAGAAAAAATAAAACTTTGAAAACAGGAAAAACAAATTAAATTCTCAATTATGGAAAACTGTTAAACTCAGCTAAAGTCCTGAAGATCTAGTCACAGATGGGATGATTTTATTTGAACTAGCTTTGGCCTTTTGGAACAGTATATGTGGTTGGGATCAGGGCGGTCAGAGTGGGAATGAGTTGGAAAGTGTGACTCTGGCTAAAACCAATCACTATCTATGTAAACATACTACAGTATTCAGTATGCCTCAATATGCAAGTGTCCTATATACATTCATTTGCTTTCACTGCTTCAGGAGTGGGAAATTTGTACACTTACATAAAGTGATTTATTTCATAGGTTTTACAGAGGTTTAGAATACAACTTAATATGCTTTAAAATGATCATACAAGAGCTATTTGCTTGTGTATTTTTTTCAATTTACAAATTACAATACAATAATTTGGTTCTTTTGCATCTTCAGTGTAAATGTACACATCAGGTATCCTCGGGCTGTCCTGTAGCAGCTTTGCGATCTGGTAAGTTTGAACTATGTGGTTGTAGTACAGTATATAATGTGTGGAGAACATAACTAAGAACTTCACATCTCCATGGTTGTACAAAACTTAAAAAAAAAACCTTATAGCAATGGCATGCCTGCTCCACAGGGCAGACATATAACAAGGTAAAAACTGTTACTGACCAATGTTCCAGACACAGAATAGCACAACCTTTTCTTTAAAAAAACATACAAAAAGACTATGTTTGCTATCAAAGAATTTACATTTGTCATAAAACTCTAAAGTTAAAGCAGTATAACACATACTGCACTTTATCAAATACGTCTACAACAGTAATACAAAATATTTTCACCGCCGTTATACATAGTGTAAACTGTGTGCTAATAACAAATACTATTTTGAGTGAATGACTGTAGATACAGTTTGTTTTCTCGCTTTGGATGTCCTTACTAGTAAATTACTGAGAGGTTTTTCCTTTTCTTACCCAAAAGAAAAACGTAACAAGAATCCATTTGGTCTTTCTGTTCATTGACAGAACTGGGCTTCTTTTCCCATCTTGAGAAAATGCGATGTTTTTTTTGGCACCCCTTCCTCCGTCGCTGATGGCAGACTCTTCATTATCAGGCAGTTCTTTTCCACTTTTATGTTTGGAAAGGGTTTTGGGTGGGGATGAGGAGGCAATGTGATCGAGTGTTCATTCTTTGCTTGTTAGCAAAGAGTAAGATTTGCAAGGGGCTGGGGTGTGGTGGACTAAGATCATCACTGGTTATTCCAGCTTAGGCTCGTTCTCTGTCTCTGAGGTTATGCAATAATTGGGCTGCTCTGAGGCTGCGTAACCAGGCAGGCACTCACATTTATAGGATCCATCGGTGTTGATGCACTTGGCATTCCGGCACAATGACATTTTGTCATTCAGCTCAGTACATTCATTGACATCTGAAGTGAGAGAAACAAAATGAAGCACTGGAAGTTACTCATGATTTAAATACAGTTAATTTAATGGCAAACACATTTGGGAGAAAATTATTTCTAGACTATCAGAGCCTGGCAAATCAGTTTTACAATTAGCCCTTTCACTTCAGGCATCCAGACAACAGTGAAAGTGTTTGGACATTCGTGGATTAGCAAGGTGAATCTAAAGGGCCGGAACCCGTCATAGGTCCTTCTCACGACCCCTGGTGACCTCTCACGACCACACAGGCGACCTCTCACGACCACACAGGCGACCCCTGGCGACCTCTCACGACCACACAGGCGACCCCTGGCGACATGCCCCCTGGTGACACCCCGCGACATGTCGCCAGGGGTCGTCTGGCTGGTCGTGAGAGGTCTCCTAGTCACCCAAAGAGTCGCAGCATCTTTCTGGTCGCCGCTGAATTTTCAACATGTTGAAAATTTTCGCCAACCTATGACGGGTGCCGGCAGTCGCCGAAAAGGTTGCGTAAGTGGGACAGGCCCTTAAAGCTTCTCAATAATTTCAGAAGCAGAGTTTAGCACTAGCAAAATGATCTTTTCATGTGTTGAATGTACACAAGAGAGGAATAAATTTCTACCCTGTGTCCCATTGTGTGGTTATGTGCAAAGCATTTTGTTCAAACCTAAGGTGCCCAAACACCTCCAATGTCTTACAACATATGGTTGCATGGTTACTTCTGCAGAGGCCTGCTTCTAAAGCAGACGGCCTGCCGTTATATTTTGATCAGCCAACTATCAAGAGTGGCTTCTCTAGACCAACAATGAACAATTATTGTGGGGGGAGGGGAGGTGGGGGTGGGCGACGCTCAAAGTTGACATGAGTTGTTTACGATGGTAAAATGTAGCTAGGTGTCCGTTTAATAAAGACAAAAGAACATAGGAATATTGAAGGCTATTGCAGTGGGTCATAAGAATGGAGTCAGAATCAATTTCAGGAAAGAGGAGAATTTTGAAAAAGATGTTTCCATTATCCTGCTTTGACCCTAACAGTGGCCACGTACACTGTCTTCGTACACATTAAGCGATTACTTTTCTACTTATTGCGGCTGAACTTACCAACACATTCCAGCCTGGTTATGTCCAGCTGGTAGCCATCGTAGCAGTCGCATGTGTAGCCCTCCTGCACCCGTACACAGCGCCCATTCTCACATCCATTCAGAATGCCACATTCCTCTGCCTGCAGTCCCTCAAAGCTCTCGAGTGGATCTAGAGGAAACCGGGGCAGAACCATGAGCCACAATGCATTAAGGAATACTGCCCGATGCCCCTATCAGGATCAACATGAAAAGTGATTGTATTTTACATTGGCTACTTTTAGTTTAGCTTCGAGATACAGAGGAGAAACGGGCCCTTTGGCCCACAAATAATCCCCCCGCACACTAGCACCATCCTACACACTAGGGGCAATTGACACTCTTCACCAAAGCCAATTAACCTACAAACCTGGACGTCTTTGGAGTGTGGAAGTATCCGGAGAAAATCCACGCAGGTCACGAGGAAAAAGTCCAACCTCCGTACACACGGCACCCGTAGTCAGGATCGAACCCGGGTCTCTGGCACTGTAAGGCAACAACTCTACCGCTGCGCCACCGCCACTACTGTTTACGCTTAACAAAATATTCTGCCGTGGAAATTGTACCCTGACATTTGCCAAACCACAACCCACCTCAACAGAATGGCAGAAAGGTGGGGGGGGGGGGGTTCAGGTTTGCTAGTGCTGTCGGGGAGGATTTAAACTAATGTGGCAGGGGGATGGGTACAAGAGCAGAGAGGCAGGTGGGTGTAAAACGAGGGTGGAAGCAATAGGGAGCAAGGTGAAAAGTAAAAGTGGCAGGCAGACAAAACCAGGGCAAAAATCAAAAAGGGCCACTTCTCAACAAAATTGTATAAGGGGTAAGAGCGTTGTAAAAACAAGCCTGAAGGCCTTGTGTCTCAATGCAAGGAGTATTCGTAATACGGTGGATGAGTTGAACGTGCAGATAGCTATTAATGAGTATGATATAGTTGGGATCACGGAGACATGGCTCCAGGGTGACCAAGGCTGGGAGCTGAACATCCAGGGATATTCAATATTCAGGAGGGATAGAGAGAAAGGAAAAGGAGGTGGGGTAGCGTTGCTGGTTAGAGAGCAGATTAATGCAATGGAAAGGAAGGACATTAGCTTGGAGTATGTGGAATCGGTATGGGTAGAACTGCAACACACTAAGGGGCAGAAAACGCTAGTGGGAGTTGTGTACAGGCCACCTAACAGTAGTAGTGAAGTTGGGGATGGTATAAAACAGGAAATTAGAAATGCGTGCGACAAAGGCAAAACAGTTATAATGGGTGACTTCAATCTACATATAGATTGGGTGAATCAAATTGGCAGGGGCGCTGAGGAAGAGGATTTTTTGGAAAGTATGAGGGATAGTTATCTAAATCAACATGTAGAGGAACCAACGAGAGAGCAGGCTATTTTAGACTGGGTATTGAGTAATGAGGAAGGGTTAGTTAGCAGTCTTATTGTGCGTGCCCCCTTGGGCAAGAGTGACCATAATATGGTCGAGTTCTTCATTAGGATGGAGAGTGACATTGTTAATTCAGAAACAATGGTTCTGAACTTAAGGAAAGGTAACTTTGAGGGTATGAGACGTGAATTGGCCAAGATTGACTGGCAATCAATTCTAAAAGGGTTGACAGTGGATACGCAATGGAAGACATTTAAAGACTGCATGGATGAACTACAAAAATTGTTCATCCCAATTTGGCAAAAGAATAGATCAGGGAAGGTAGTGCATCCTTGGATAACAAGGGAAATCAGGGATAGTATCAAAGCAAAGGATGATGCGTACAAAGTAGCCAGAAAAAGCAGTATACCAGAGGACTGGGAGAAATTCAGAGACCAGCAGAGAAGGACAAAGGGCTTGATTAGGAAAGGAAAAATAGATTATGAAAGAAAACTGGCAGGGAACATAAAAACTGACTGCAAAAGTTTTTATAGCTATGTGAAGAGAAATAGATTAGTTAAAACAAATGTAGGTCCCTTGCAGTCAGAAACAGGTGAGTTGATCATGGGGAACAAGGATATGGCGGACCAATTGAATAACTACTTTGGTTCCGTCTTCACTAAGGAAGACATAAATAATCTGCCGGAAATAGCAGAGGACCGCAGGTCAAAGGAGTACTTGAGTGAAATCCAGGTTAGTCGGGAAGTGGTGTTGGGTAAATTGAATGGATTAAAGGCCGATAAATCCCCAGGGCCAGATAGGCTGCATCCCAGAGTACTTAAGGAAGTAGCTCCGGAAATAGTGGATGCATTAGTGATAATCTTTCAAAACTCTTTAGATTCTGGAGTAGTTCCTGAGGATTGGCGGGTAGCAAACGTAACCCCTTTTTAAGAAGGGGGGGAAAGAGAAAACGGGGAATTACAGACCAGTTAGTCTAACATCGGTAGTGGGGAAACTGCTAGAGTCAGTTATTAAAGATGGGATAGCAGCACATTTGGAAAGTGGTGAAATCATTGGACAAAGTCAGCATGGATTTACGAAAGGTAAATCATGTCTGACGAATCTTGTGGAATTTTTCGAGGATGTAACTAGTAGCGTGGATGGGGGAGAACCAGTGGATGTGGTGTATCTGGACTTCCAGAAGGCTTTCGACAAGGTCCCACATAAGCGATTAGTATATAAACTTAAAGCATATGGCATTGGGGGTTCAGTATTGATGTGGATAGAGAACTGGCTGGCAAACAGGAAGCAAAGAGTAGGAGTAAACGGGTCGTTTTCACAATGGCAGGCAGTGACTAGTGGGGTACCGCAAGGCTCAGTGCTGGGACCCCAGCTATTTACAATATACATAAATGATCTGGATGAGGGAATTGAAGGCAATATCTCCAAGTTTGCGGACACTAAGCTGGGGGGCAGTGTTAGCTGTGAGGAGGATGCTAGGAGAATGCAAGGTGACTTGGATAGGCTGGGTGAGTGGGCAAATGTTTGGCAGATGCAATATAATGTGGATAAATGTGAGGTTATCCACTTTGGTGGCAAAAATAGGAAAAACGACTACTATCTAAATGGTGGCCGATTAGGAAAAGGGGAGATGCAGCGTGACCTGGGTGTCATGGTACACCAGTCATTGAAAGTAGGCATGCAGGTACAGCAGGCAGTGAAGAAAGCCAATGGTATGTTAGCTTTCATAGCAAAAGGATTTGAGTATGGGAGCAGGGAGGTTCTACTTCAGTTGTATAGGGTCTTGGTGAGGCCACACCTGGAGTATTGCGTACAGTTCTGGTCTCCAAATCTGAGGAAGGACATTATTGCCATAGAGGGAGTGCAGCGAAGGTTCACCAGACTGATTCCTGGGATGTCAGGACTGTCTTATGAACAAAGACTGCATAGACTCGGTTTATACTCTCTAGAATTTAAGAGATTGAGAGGGGATCTTATAGAAACTTACAAGATTCTTAAGGGGTTGGACAGGCTAGATGCAGGAAGATTGTTCCCGATGTTGGGGAGGTCCAGGACAAGGGGTCACAGCTTAAGGATAAGGGGGAAATCCTTTAGGACCGAGATGAGAAGGAATTTTTTCACACAGAGAGTGGTGGGTCTCTGGAACTCTCTGCCACAGAGGGTAGTTGAGGCCAGTTCATTGGCTATATTTAAGAGGGAGTTAGATGTGGCCCTTGTGGCTAAGGGGATCAGAGGGTATGGAGAGAAGGCAGGTACGGGATACTGAGTTGGATGATCAGCCATGATCATATTGAATGGGGGTGCAGGCTCGAAGGGCCGAATGGCCTACTCCTGCACCTAATTTCTATGATTTTATGTTTCTATGTTATGTGCAGCTAATTATCATAAGTTAGCGACTTGGCTACTATTTGCCCAAGTAGTCATATCCTCTTCTTTCCCCGTCACCATGACATTGCACCTTGATGATTCCAAAGCATTATTTCAACAATGGCCCCTGAGGTAAGCCACAAGAAAATAAATGATGTTTGACAAAATGTCAGCACCTGTGATTGGGGTCATGTACTGTCATGGAGTGATGATTGCTAACTGGGTCGAAACAGACAAGTGGTTAATTTTTAGGTCAGGAGGCTACAGCTAATAGGGTACCCCAAGCATAGGTGTTGGGACCTCTGCTATTCACACCTAACTCCATAATTTGGATGATGGAACGAAGTGTAATATATTCACGTGTAGGTGGGACATGTTGGTCGGAGTGGGCAAGTTGGTCTGGTTGCTAAACACTTCATCTCCTCGTCCCATTCCTATACTGACCTTTCTGTCCTGGACCTCCTCCACTGTAAATAACCCTCTGGCTAAACCCCTCCCTTCAACACCTCCAGTTTAAATTCCAGTTCGAATATTTTGGAGGACCAAGTAACCAAGAATCAAGAGTGAGGCCATACGCAAATTGGAGAAACAGCACCTCATATTTTGCTCGGGCAGCTTACAACCCAGTGGTTTAAATATTGATTTATCTAACTTCAAGTAACCCTTGCTTTCCCTCTCTCTCCGTCCCTCCTCCACCCCTGTTCTCCTACTTGTTTCACTGTCCTGATTAATGTTACTGTTTGTATGCCCCGTTGTCACCTTCCCTTCAGCCAACAATGAATCATTGTACATTTCCTTGATCATTGCCTGCTTTGACCTTTCCACACCTCACATGCTCTTTGTAACCTTCCATATCACTAGTTTCCCTCACCCATGACTTTCTGTCTGAAGAAGGGTCTCGACCCAAAACCTCACCCATTCCTTCTCTCCAGAGATGCTGCCTGTCCCACTGAGTTACTCCTGCAATTTGTGTCTATCTTCGTAATATATTCAAGTCAGTCGACGTCGCAGAGCTGAGTTGAAGTGCACGATGGGAGGTGGATGAAGAGGCTTCGGGACAAGTTGACCGGCAAGGACATGGTAGATGAAATATAAAGTGTATGAGTGTGAGAGATTTGTGTTAATGTTCAGAACATTTCCTTTATTTATTCATTTCTTTCTGGGTTTGACGCCACTGGCAAGGTTGTGCTTCTGCTCTTTCATTGAGGGATTGGGTGGATAATTTAAGAGGGCATTTAAAGAGCTCATGACATTGGTGGGTCATTTAGGCTAGAACCTGGTAAGAAAGGAAGATTTCCTCCCCTGAAGGAGATTAGTGAACTCGTTGAGTTTTTATAACAATGCAGCAGATTCTGTGACCTTAATCCACAGTTTCAAAATAATGTGTTGCCTTTTCAGGAAAGAGTTGAGCAGGTATTATTTTGCCCACATGATAATTGATCTTTGGAATTGGGTGGAGATTCATTAAATGAGTATATTTTAGAAAGAGGCCAATAGGTTTTAGTTAGTAAAGCAATAGTGATATGGAGTTCATGCAAGAAATTCATATCAAGGTACGATATCTACCATATTCCCAATGAATGGCAAATTAGATGTGAAGCATCAAATAGCCTCCTATTTCTTATGCGTTGGCCAGAGGATCAAAGACGGTCAAAGTGGTGGGTTTTAAGAAGCATCACAAAGCGGGAAAGAGAGGTAGACAAATTTAGGGTGGGAATGCCAGTACTTGTGGCCTTGGCAGCTGAAGATATACCTGCCAGAGGCACAGTGAATAAATCCAAGGATGTGGAAAAAAGGATGTAGGAAGTGCTGGGATCTCATAGTGCTATATGGCTTGAGGAGTTTACAAGTGAAGGTAAAGTCGAAGGAGGCTTTGCAAAAAAGAATGAGGATTTTAAAATGGATTTATTACTTGCCAGTGGAAGTCTACAAACACTGTGGATGGTGAATGGGACTTAATGCGTATTAGGACATGGGTGCATGGGTGTGAGATATCTTTCCTTGTTCGCCCCTTGTTTTCAGAAATAGAAGGAACGTGATATAATACTCAAATCCAGAAGCGATATCAGGATGGGAATGAGATTTGGCAGCTTTTCATTATTCTCCAGGTTGACATTATTGAGTCAGGAAAATAAACAAGTTTCAGTTCAGTTTTAGTTTATTGTCATGTGTACCGAGGTACAGTGGGAAGCTTTTGTTGCGTGCTAACCAGAATGGGATATGTAGCAACCTGCCACAAGCAGATGTTGACAGGGTAACATCAACACTTGTATGTGATATGGTCATGCCTGTCCTTTAAACGAACAGAACCCGCCTGAATCTCAACCTGAATTCACACTATATTTCACACACAGGATGTGGTGCAGCGCTGAACAGTTTCAGACTCAGCATGCTTTCCTCCATTTCCTTGCTTTATGTAAGTAAACCCAGTCATTTGCAATGGAGGACTATAAAATATTTTCCTGGTGACAGATGTGTGGCAGATATGTGAGCACTGAGAGCCAAGTTGTTGGTGGTTACTCCAGCTGCAGAGTGCAGAGGTGGAGACCATCTGTTACTGTCCAGACTGAGAATTTGGGAGGATTTGTTCCATTCGAAGTGCCAGTGTAAGGAAGACTACACAACTGAGAGATATGTTAAAGAATTCACAAGGCAGGATTGAAGCTTGCAGCTGCAACTTTTCCCTCCCTCTGCCCCTCTCTTGGCTTCTTCATCTTCTGAACAATTACAATATTCATTCCAAAAGGAAGCACATTTTTGAAATTATTAATAAAATACAAATTCATTACTTTCCTGTGTGAATTTAACTCAAAATAGTAAATGCATTTATATTATATATTAGTTAAACTATACCGTGCCTCAAACAGCATAAATGGTGATGAAGTGGAAATGGCCAAGAGCTTTAAGTTCCCATAATTTGACCTGGACCAACCACATTGAAGCTACGGCCAAAAAGGCAGACTGACGCCTCTACTTCCTCAGGAGACGAAGGAATTCGGCCATTTACGTTCATACTGCCTCGAGAAAGCAGCCAATATAATCAAGGATCTTTCTCCCCCTAGTCACCTCCCCTCCCCACCCCTCTCCTGTAGGGCAGCAGAGACAATAGCTTGAAAGCATGTGTCACCAGATTCCATTTCCCCCGCTGTTATCAGATTACTGAGCTGTCCTCTCATAAGCTAGCCTTGATCTTCCAACCTACCTCATTGCAGATCTTGCATATTTCTCTGTGACTGTAATACTATAAAACTGTAACACGATACTCTGCACTTTGGTATTTTTCTTTTTTCACAACATGGGTAGTATGGAAGTTAATAATGATTTAAAAATACAAAATGGATTCTGATGAAACTAAGACCGGGTCTCGACCCGAAACGTCGCCTATCTCCTTCGCTCCTTAGATGCTGCTGCACCCGCTGAGTTTCTCCAGATTTTTGTGTAACCTCCGATGAAACTAAGACAGGCTTTCACTGCCTTCTATTAAATTGCAAAGCTAGCAAAAACGCACTAACCTTCACTTTTAGTACACTAACAAAGCTAGCAGACTGTTGATGTTCCCTTTCCAATAACATAAGCGAGGTAATAAGTTCAGCTTCATGAATGTCTCCTCTACAATGTAAACATTGAGAGAGAATTCAGACTATAAGATTATAATGTGCATCATAAATAGAAAAAAACAAAATGCTTGTGCCGCAGAAATATAACCTTCTCATTATGTATGACTATGACTCAGGGAAAAGGAGGCAAGCGGTACTTCCATACTGTTAACAGCAGTTTGTCCAAGGTTAGTGGGGAAAATGAGAACTGATTTCAGAGGGAGGGGAAATGAAGAGCTAATCTTGTAGAGAAGAAAACTCTTCTCACTTTCCTTTTCTCACCAGGAAGAAAGAAAGTTATTGCTTGATCCTGGGGTTACAAATGATTGATTAATCACGTTATGTGCATCCAAGCAATCTAAAGGCCGAATATAACTGGATATTTTGAACCAGATAGGGCTGGAAAAACAAAACAGATCTTCATGAACTGAAAGCACTGGGAACATTTTCAACATTTGTGAAGAGGAAGAGACTTATCATTTCAGGATAATAATCTACCGTTGAATGAAATGCCATCTTATGAAACATTAATTCGGCTCTCTCTCCTCAGATGCTGCCTGTCCTCTTAAATATATTTCCTGTATTTTCAGTACATCAAGTGTTTGTTTTTCACAAGTTAAATAATTCTGCTTTGTTTTTTCAAGTTGAACTTAACAACATAACTTGATAAAAAAGTTGTCAAGGCATGGAACACACTAATAAACCAAAAGCTTTTTACAGCACAGCTCGGGGAAATTAAGGATTTGACCTGTACATAGCCACCAGATGGCATTGACTGCCTGTGTAATGATGTATCGTCATTACTTTTCAACTCCTAACTTTCCGATCCTGGATTAATACTTGCTTCAGAAAATACACTGAACCTAAAAATGATAATCGCTTAACTGCTCGAGTATTCTGCAGGGTATATGTACTGTCATTGGGATACAAGCCAAAGTCAGTGCTCATCTCTGGCAACGAAACACCTCTGCCAGATGACCTCAATACCTTTTAGGCTTGTTCTAAGTAGGCAAACAAAGTTTCTCCTAGGCAGTCCCCCCATCCCCCTCTACCTTTGTCCCATACATCTTGGTGGAGGAAGTGACGATAAATGTTGAGAAAGCAACCAGTCCAGTTGGAGATTTTAGATGGTTGATGAAATTGAGAGCCAGTATGAAATTGAAAACTGGCCACAGTCATCACCAACATCTTCAACCTGTCACTTGTACACTCACCACTTTTACACCCCCTCCCTGGAGGTGCTGTCACATTCGGTTATTACATTATTGCATGCAATTTGAGCATAAATTGTGAACTTAAATCATCACATGGATGGTTTGGCTGAAATCAAGAGTAGGGTTCAGGTGCTGGAACTGATGATTCTGTGGCATTGACCTACCTTCCCTGACAAATCGCAAGACTCAGTGGTAGGAAAAAAAGCAATTGGCATATGTGTGCCAGGAAGAAAAGAAAGGTTAAAGTTCCAGGGTAGATCCTCCACGAGTGTTAGGAGTCAGTGCGTTATCACCCATCTGCAGAAAAGTGATCAACATTCCTTTCTTTCAGATGCTGGTTGGCATGCTGTGTACTCCCCTTTATCAGTAAGATTTCATCTGTTCACAGGTCTTTTTGTTCAAGCAAATTCTAAATAAGGGAGAAGTAATCTGCAACTGGGTTTTTCGTGAAATCATAGAATGAATATTCTGATCCTGTTGCCAAGATAGCAAGATTTGTGTTTGTGCAAAAAGGCTGGGTGGAAATTAACCTACTAATATTGTTACTAAATGAGTAACATAGGGTGATTAACTTCTGGAGCTGAAATTAGTTTGCCATTTATATTAAGGGATCTGAAAAATTTGAGGCATTTAACATTTAACCCCATTTAATACATTCCAAATCTTTGATACACAGGTTCTACTTATACAGGTTAAAATCTATAAAGAGATCTGGAAGAACGGCTAGGCAGAACAGCAGCCCTTAAAGAGAATGGCAGCTATTTTCTACAAAATTAGGTTTTTCTGAATGAGTGGTTGCATGTGGGGCAAAAGACTGTTGGCATGCGGTGAGAGTTAATTGAGGTCTGAAAATATTTTGGATAGTTTTCCCAAATGTTGCATGAAATATCTAGCAAAATACAGGTTGTGACAAAAAAAATCAAAGCATCGCAGAACAACCTTAAGTGCATTTGGCTCTAATTTGTTCTGTACCTTTTCATACCTCCAGTTTCCCTCTCCCCTGACCCTCAGTCTGAAGACGGGTCCCGACCCAAAACGTCACCTATTCCTTTTCTCCAGAGATGCTGCCTGGCCCGCTGAGTTACTCCAGCTTTTTTTGTCTACCTTAAGTGCATTTAATTTGCGCTTAAAGTTCGAGCGACATAATTTGGAAGTTCAGCCACTGTTCAAAAGTAATGGTAAATTTTCACACACCAACTTTCTAGAAAGAGCACAATGAAAATGTTCAAGTAATGTTGAGTGAGGGATAAAGGTCACTGGAGTACGTCCCTGTTAATACTGACACAGGCAAAGGCGCAAAGAGTTGAGGTAACTTAGCGGGTCAGGCAGCATCTCTGGAGAAAACGAATAGGTGAGTATAAAGAGGGCAGACTTTTGCTGTAAGAAAGATAGAAACATAGAAAATTAGATGCAGGAGTAGGCCATTCAGCCCTTTGAGCCAGCACCGCCATTCAATATGATCTTGGCTGATCATCCAAATTCAGTATCCCATTCCTGCTTTCTCCCCATATTCCCTTAGCCCCAAGAGCTAAATCTAACTCCCTCTTGAATACATCCAGTGAATTGGCCTCCATTGCCTTCTGTGGCAGAGCATTCCACAGATTCACAACTCTCTGGGTGAAGAGGTTTTTCCACATCTCAGTCCTAAATGGCCTACCCCTTATTCTTAAACTGTGATCCCTGGTTCTGGACTCCCCCAACATGGGGAACATTTTTCCTGCATCTAGCCTCTCATGCTTCTACATTCCAGTGAATATAAGCCCAGTCGATCCATTCTTTCATCATATGCAAGTTGAACTGTCAGTCAAGCAGCATATTTAATCACAGATTTTTTTCTTCAATAGTTGTATGACCTTTTTACATCATTGTTTATAAACATGTGCTGATGATTGATTTTTAATCCCTGAAGTCTCCAGAGCAGTCCTGACGGGTTAACAACCCCATCTGGGATAGAGAAAATGAGAGGAAAGGGAGAGGAATATTCTTGCAGTTGCTCACTCAAAGCCAATTCTCTATTTTACATCCACAGGTGAGAATGAATGAACAAGGGAAGTCTGTGCGTCATTAAAGGTATTTTCCACACTTTTACCAGCCACTCGCCAAGTACCAACTAAGAATAAAAGAATCTCTTCCCTTAGAAATATCATCATGCAACAGATGAAATCCATCAAACAAATACTTTATGGGCCTTACACATCATTAATCACTAACAAGCTGAGCAGATGGATCTAACCGCCGTGTTACACAAAACTGCTGCAGGATTTGTTTCAAACCTGTGAGCATTTGTAAAAGCCTCGACACTTCCAGCACAGACAGAAGGCATTTAGTATGTTGGCTCTTAGTCTCCACTCCAGTCATCGCCCTGCACAGCCCTTCTCGCTCCTCATTAGTCTGTGGGCTGAAGCAAATGCCCGATTCTCTATAGCACGTGCAGTGCTCACATGGCACATTCCAACTGCTGCGGCTGCAGTACGTACAGAACAAGCTCGAGATCAGATGACAGTGCATCCGACCTCTTCATCTGCACCTGGATTCCACACCATGTCTAAGAGCATTTGGTAATGCACCTTGCTTCAGATTTACACCAGCCATGGTTTATGCATCAAGCAATTAAATGTAG
This sequence comes from Raja brachyura, assembly GCA_963514005.1. The sequence continues at coordinate 72,206,407 of OY740788.1, read as the reverse complement.
TCATTGATCACATAGCACGGATACAGTACCTGTGCTGACTATCAACCACTTATCTATCCCAATCCTATAATAACACTTATACTCTCCACATTCTCATCCTGATTGGAAAACTCACCTACACACCAGGGTCAAACTGCAATGGCCAACCCACATGTCCTTGGATATGGGAGAAAACCAGACTATACAGAGAATACCCACGTTGTCACAGGAAGAACGTGCAAACTCCACACCAGCAGGACAGGAGCTCAGGATTGAACTCAAATTGCTGGCGCTGTGAGGCAGTAAATCTTCTGCCTGCATCATTGTCCCTTCCATCTGTGTCACCACCTTTCATTTCTCTCTCTCTCTCTCTTTTTATAGCTATTTCATTTTCACGATTTTAATAAATAATAATAATTTTTAAGTACTTTATCTCTATCAGATGAATTTTAAATAATTTATTATTAAATTTTTATCGATATATTTTAAAATTATTTAAATATTTTTGTTTGCCTTTAATGACCAGAAACATTTCGAAGTAGTGAAGCAGCCTGTGAGGATTTAAACATTCAAACCATTGTTTTCATCTTTCCCTCGAGAGGGTTCCCTGCCCAGTCTTCTTCCCTATCTCATTCCAGATCTCAGAACTCTGGGTGTGACCTGGACTCAGCCACAAACCACAGTTTCTCTGGAAGGTGCAAGAGATTTATAAGGACAGGTCCAGGCATGAAGGATTTTACCTACAAGTTTAGATGGATAAGCTTGGAGCAAGGAAGATTGACGGTAGATTTGACAATGGGTGAGATCATGACTGGTTTCGGGAAGATGGCCAAAGGACAGCTGTACCATTAGCTTTGGTACAAAGGTGAACAGACACAAATTTAAGGTTTTGGGCATCAGAGATGGGAGGTTGATTGCAAGGAATGCAATGGGAATGGGAAGGGGAATTAAAATGTTTCGCAACCAGGTCAGTGTGGCAATAAGGCCACAAGTGATAGGAGCAGAATTAGGCCATTCAGCCCATCAAGTCTACCCCGCCATTCAATCATGGCTGATCTATCTCTCCATCCTAACCCCATTCCCCTGCCTTCTCCCCATAACCCCTGACAATGGGAAGGAGAGTTAAAATTCAGCATGGAATGGGAAGGAGAGTTAAAATTTGATGCGCTAAAACCAATATCTAAGCATTCCCATACTGAACTTTATGCCGTTGACCTTCCCCTTTGCCAGTGTGAACACCTTCATATATACTTTACCTACATTTACACAGCATCACACAACCAGCATCCTTGCTCCAGCTACCCCAAAATAACTTTCCTAATGGTCCTATAATACTATAACTCTGGACCTTCTTAAGTTCTTTTGATTCTAATTTAGACATCTGCTATCCTTTTTTTCCAAAATAAACTAAATGACTTTCTCCGGCGTGAGAGGGATTCAACTTACATCCTTCATCGACAAAGAGCGGCAGGTGTTCTGAAAAAGGCTTTTCGGAGTCATACTCGGGTGCTGAGACTGGATAGTCAGGCTGGAAGGGCTTCAATGCATCTCGGCCATACTCGTGCCATCTACTATTAATGGGAAGATTACAGAGGTGGGCGTGGTCACCTGTGGCAAAGAAAAAAAGGAATGTTAAAATGATCCAAAAGCAAAATGCTGCGAATACATGGAAGCTCAATAAGCGTAGGAAATGCTGGAACTACTTAGCAGATCAGGCATTATCACAGACCCTCCCTGTTGTTTCTCCTCCCCTTGAATTAGTACCTTAAAATATATTTTACCCCTTTCTCATTAAAATCCTGATCAAAGGTTATTGCTTGAAAGGTTAACATTCCACGGATGCTGCCTGAGCTGAGAGACATTCCCATCATTTTCTGTTTTATTCCATATGGCATATTGAGTTTGATTTCATATAACATATTGTCACATGTCTATTTGTTAAACCGTTGCAGACAAATAATATATTGGTGTACCTTTATTGTAGTTGGGTCTCAAAACACTCCACCTGAGAGCACTGTGGTTCAGGTCAATGGTTCCCCGATAACTTTTCAAGTGGAATTAAGAATGGGGAAAAGCAGTGCTCAGAGTGTCTTGGAGTAACACAGCATGAAAACAGGCTCTTCAGCCCAACTCATCCATGCTGTCCAAGATGCCCATCTAAGTTAGTTCCATTTGCTCGTGTAAGGCCCATCTATACTATTACTAAAACACTTTGTCTTGTTTGTGGCTGTGTGTGGCGCTGTGTGTGTGTGTGTGTGTGTGTGTGTGTGTGTGTGTGTGTGTGTGTGTGTGTGTGTGTGTGTGTGTGTGTGTGTGTGTGTGTGTGTGTGTGTGTGTGTGTGTGTGTGTGTGTGTGTGTGTGTGTGTGTGTGTGTGTGTGTTTCTATTTTCCTATTTTTTTTCCAAACGCTAGGCCACAGCTTTCCCATTTTCACACATTCTACTTCCCACCTTCCGGACTTTTTAAATGTTTAAAGTTTTTTAAAAAATCCGGAAAACTCACCCATTTCAGAAAAGAAACCGAGTGACGTAACAATCGACTCGCAAAGCAGGACGGGACACTCCGGGAGGGGAGGGGAGGGGAACTCCAGCTCACTCGCGTGATGTCACAATGGACTCGCAAGGCAGGACAGGACACTCTGGGAGGGAGGGGCACCCCAGCGCACTCGCGTGACGGCCGCTGCCTGCGGTGCTGGAGCTGGAGTGAGAGCCGAACCCGGGGCTGAAATAGAAGCTGCCGCCGGAACCAAGGACGTCGGGGTCCGGGGTCAGGGATGAGCCCACTGGAGCCCACGTGGCGGCCGAGCTGACGGCTGGAGTCTACAGCCGTGCCGAGTTCCAGGCCCTGGTGCTGCTCTACGATCTGGGTTGGGGGGGGTGGCGGATGGAGATGCCCCTCACTCCCCCCCTCCCTCCCCCTGCCTATCTACTCTCACTCTACCCCCTCCCTCCCCCTCTTGTGTTGTGGGAGCAGACCCAACAGGTCTGCACTTGGTCTAGTAGTCCACTAAAATGTTTCTAGCCATGTGCCTGTCCAAATGTTTGTTATGCTCTGACATTCTTCGGCAGCTCATTCTACCACCCTCTGTGAAAAGAAAATGCCCTCAGGCCCCATTCAAATCTTTTCCCTCTTATCATGCCCTCTAATTTTTAATTTCCCTTCACTGTATTCACATTATCCCCGCAAACTACTTACTGTGGAATTTCATCCTCGTGCCCACGCACAGACGCTGAAGTATAGTCATGGCTGCACATTGCACCCTGCATCTAAAATAGAACTCATTCTCGAAAGGGGAGTACAACATGCAGCCAAACGATGCATCAAAGGTTACGATGAAGCCCAAGTGCAGCCCCAACACATGCACATGAATATGCTCATACGGCTCTAAAGACCAGCTTCAGTTTCCTGCAAAGCTTCTAGAGAAGCATGTACATTAGATTCAGTGTCAAATCCAGAGTATTCACCAAGAGGCTTTTAATCTTCTGCACCTGTAGCTCCCAAACCTGTTACTTCTACTCCAAAGCAGTTCAGGGGGTTCTGCTGCAGGGTAATGTCATCGCTAGCACCTCCAAATCTCACGCCATCCTGACTGGTTCTTCATCATTGCTGGGTCTAAATCCTCGAACTCCCCGCCCTACAACACGATGGGAGCACCTTTACTGAAAGGACAGCAACCGTGCACGAAGTCCATTTATTGTCACTTTTCCAAGGGCACCTCGGGGTGAGAACAAATACTGGCTTTGGCAGCGATCACATGGGAGGATTTATAAAATAGTGAAGTCATTCAAAGATCACAGCCATGGAAACGCAAAGCAGCGGTGGGTCACTTCAAGACGTCAGGAATAAGCTGGCATTCTAAATGCACTTTCTGTACTGAGATCATAAACACCCAGCCATGCACAAGCCCAAGATCACCGACCTTCCCCACTACTCACTATTTATTGATGTCTCTGCTGCTCACATATGGCTGTAATCTAATTCATTGATTTTCCCCAAGTTCTAACTTTTGTCTTATTTACTAAAACTACTCCAAGTTGATGAGAATGCTGGAAACACTCAACAATGTCTGAGACAGGAAATCCAGTACTGATGAAGGGCAATGAGCCCAAACAATAAATCAATTTCCGTTCATGTCGATGCAGGCTGAACTACTGAAGATTATCACCATCCCTGTCGGAAGAGGTTTTGTGGTATACTAATAGTGTTCTTAATTTCAACATCCAGCCTTGGAGACCACCAGGGGGCGCCGCATGATTGGCAGCCCCGCCAACAGCCTGTTTGTTTTTTTGTCTTTTTTTAATTTTTAGTGTGTGTTAAAAGTTTGTGTACATGTTCTCCGGTTTGTTTTATGTGGGGGGAGGGGGAGGGGGAGAGGGAAGAGGAAACTTTTATTTTCAGTTTCTTACCTTGCCGGAGATGCGATTGATTTTCGGATCGCATTCTCTGGTCGCTCTGCGGCCTACCATCGATGGACTGACCTTGGGCCCCACCGCAAGGCGTGGACTTACATCGGAGTCAATCCCTTGCCTGGGATCACTCCAACTGCAGCCTGCGCACTTTACATCGGGAGCTCGCAATCTCGGGAGAGGTCGTGGATGTCGGGAGCTCCAACGTTAAGGAAGTTTCGACCAAGCCCGACGCGGGGTTCGATCGTCTGGCGCCGGAGTGCTGACACCCCTCCTGATGCAGGAGCTGATCGCCTTGGCGTGGCTATGGGAGTCAAGATCATCGTGTCAATCTCGAAGAGATTGAACTTTTTTTTCGCCTTCCATCACAGTGAGAAATGTGGAGGAGTCTCTGTGGTGGATGTTTATGCTAAAATGTGTTTTGTGTGTTCCGTTGCTTTTTATTTGTTTGACTGACTTGGCAAATGAAATTCCTCGTATGTTGCAAAACATACTTGGCTAATAAAGTGTTATTGTGATTATGATTGTGATTGTGAATTTGCAGGAAAGTACCTTTGAACAAGAAAATGAACTTAAGCCTAAGTTCCAATAGATACGACAGTGGTGTTTAAGAGGCTTTTACATAGGCACATGGAAGTACAAGGAATAGAGGGACAAGGTTCATGTACAGGTAGATGAGATCAGTTTAACAGTTCCACGTTCGGTACAAATATTATGGGACAAAGGGCCCATTCCTGTGCAATATTGTTCCATCATTCCTGGCCACGAAGGTGCCGCAGAAACGTAACATTTTGTGGATTTGCCATAAACTAAAAGTTGCATCAGAGCACAGCCTCAGTCTGTGGCGGTGAAGAGAAATCACTTTACAGTGCACTTTACTTCCAAATGACAGTAAGGGAGACCTTGCTTAAGCAAAGGAGTGGTAAAAAATGATCACTAGAGGGCAGCTGGAGCGCACACTCTGAAATCTGTACACACGTGGCAATTCTCAATTGTGTTTCCCATTGTGGAGGACCCTGCCTGCTCACCACCCCGATGGGAGAAAAGGCGTCCGAATGTGAGGCAATTACTCAAACAATATCACCATATCAAACAAGTGGGCAATTTAAATGAGAATTAATAGGCATGGGATGAGATGAACAATATTTCTCAGCTTAGGCAAGGTTTGCTCCAAGCTGCTAGCTTGAGCGATAGGGCATTAAAGCATTACCTGAGTCACAGCTGGTTCAGCAGCTATTCTCACCCAGAGGTGCGATCAGGCACTTGATATTACAAATGAATAACCTAGAATGATCTCCCTCCAACCTGCATCTCCCAATGACAACCAAAGCTGCAAGATACAATCTCTACAGCCTAGTGCACCTCAACATCCAGCCTTGCAGACAACCACAGGACTGACCTCCTAAATTATTTGACTCTTGACGGTTGAAATATCCCTTTGATCAGCACTTTGACCTTGAACCCAACATCAGCGGTCTGCCATCTGCTGAAAGTTTCCAAGTTATCCACCATGTCGATGACTAACATCCACATTGAATGTGACTACTGCCAGAATCTGGAACACTGCTTCATTATTCCTCGTCAACTGGAGCTCCTCCATCTCTTTCAGGCTTTGTTAAAACCCTTCTTTGCTTGAATATTTGAACACCCTTTTGGCTTTTTCAATATATTCATAGAACATGGGAGTTGTTGGCTTGACAGGTGACCTCAATGGACATTTAATCATCAACCATATTTGTGTTGAAACACAACAATCATTGTCCGATTACCACGGACTCCAGGACTCCACCTTCACTGCAGTTCTCAAACAAGGCAAAGTAGAATTTGTATCGAGTGAAATAACCGTCCATACTCTTGCCAATATGTTAGAGGTTGTGGGTTCAAGTTCCACTCCAGAGATCAACATCTTGGCTGACACTCCAGTGATGAACTAAGCAAGCCCTTAAATCTTGGCAATGGGGCTGGGTCTGAATGTTGAAGAGACGTTAAACTGAGCTCCTATCTGCTCCACTAGCAATATTCCTCAGAAGAGCAGGGGTATTCTCCCCATCGTCCTGTTCAACGTTAGCACCTCAATCAACATCATTTGAACAATTTACCTGGTCATTATCACATGGATGGTTGTGAGATAATGAAGTGTGCAGACTAAAGTCTTAAAAATTATCCATGGGTTGTGGGTTTATTAGCCATTCCAAATTTCCTGAACTATTGCGGCAATTAGGGGTCAACCACATTGCAGGGTCTGGGTCATGATAAACAGAACTGCGTGATTTGACCGATTACTTTCCCTGGAGGACATCATTAAATCAGAGGAATTTTTTTATAGAAGGTTGGTAATGTCTAGTGCAACTAGCTTCTAAACTCCAGATTTATTTAATGCCTTTTGTGGCAGCACAGGGCATGATGTGTAGAGCTGCTGCCTCACAGTGCCAGAGATCCAAGTTCAATTCTGCCCTTGGCTGCTGCCATATGCTCTCTGTGACTGCATGAGATTCTTCCACAGATGCTTCAGTTTTCTCCCATACTTTACCATATGTGGGTTGTTAGGTGAATTGGGTCACTGTAAAATTGCCATGAGCATGTTGGTGAGTGGCAGAATCAGAGGAAAATTAACGTGGGGAGAATTAGAAAAGGATTAACATACGATTAGTATAAATGGGTGGTTGATGGTTGGCAAGGACTCAGTGGGGCTAAAGTCCTTGTTTCCTTGCTGTATCTCTCTATGACTCCCTGACTTGAATTTAAATGCCCCAGCTGCTCTGGAGAGGTTTAAACTCATGAGCATGGATCAGCAGTCCAGTAACGTAACCACTCTGCTGCTGTACCCTGCTGTGTCTCAACAGTGATTGCATTTCAAAACTATTTATTTGTCTGTGCAGTAATTCAAGATGACAAACCTGTTATAGAAGCACACCATTTCAGGAGTTTTAGCTCATTGACGCATTTATTTTGTTATGTTCAGGTCTGCATGCTTTTCTGCTATCCTGTGAATCACCTCATTTGTTTCTCTGTGCTACTCAATCGTTGTTTGGTGGTGAAATTCAACATGAGCAAAATACATGGACAAATAGCTGGATCCACACCTACAATGCTATCGATGGCCAGCATTGCCTCAGGCAGAGCAATCTTGCAGCGACTGGATGCATGATGTTCCAGCAGAAGACCATGTCAACCAGAGGGATAGGACATACTACCCCTTGAACGTGCCTAATCATTGTATAAAATCATGGCTGATCTGATCCTGGTCTCCGTTCCAATTTTCTGTCAATAATCCAAGTTGAAAAATCAATGCCACATCATGTGGCTCCACCTCCACAGCTCACTAGGGTGGAGAGTTTCAAAGCTTTGCCGCTCCTTGAGAGACAAATTTCCTCCCCGTCTTTATCTTAAACTAGACTAAGTGGGACCCGTTGGGTCCCTGTCACACAGGAGGCCTGGTCCCCCAATGCAACCCGTTCCCCAACGCAATATTCCACCACTCACCCGTTGCAACGCAAGCCGTTCCCCCAAAGCAATATTCCACCACTCGCCCATAGCCCCCAACTGCGCAGGCGCAGCTTATTTGCCCTCATCCCCCAGAACTCCTTCCCCCTCCCTCTTCTTTCCCCTCTCATCCTTCTCTCCTTCAATCCCTCCCTCGCCTCTCCCTCCATCTCCTTTCCTCTACTCAGTCACTCCCTCCCTCCATCCATAAATCCTTTTCCCTCCCTACCCCTCTCCTTTCCCTCTATCCCCCACCTCTCCCACTCCTCACCTCCCCTATCCCCCCCCTCAACTATTCCTCCTCACCTCCCCCACGGTCCTCCTCTTCCTCTATTCCCCACTCCCTCCACTACCCCCTCCTCTCCCTCCATTCCCCCTCCTCCCCCACTCTCCCTCCTCACCTCCTCCACTTTCCCCCCTCTCCCTCCCTACCCCCTCCTCTCCCTCAATCCCCCCACTCTCCCTCCTCACCTTCCCAGGATCTCGAGGGTACGGCTCCTTTCCCTCCTTGTGTGCCCGGAGCGGCATCGCCGCCGCCCTCAGAGGCAGGCTCAGCGCCCAGGCCCTGGATCCTCAGCATGGCCTCTCCCCACCCCCGGAGCAGCAGCTGTCTGCCTCAGCCAGCCTCAGCCCCCAGGCCCCGGATCGCCGGCGCGGCCTCTCCCTGCCCCCAGAGTCAGCCGCTGCCGCCCACAGATGCAGCCCCAGCCTCAGCGCCAAGGCGGTGGATTCCTGCGGGCCCAGAGCAACAGTAAAATGGAAGTAATCTTACACGTGAAAAAAAGATGGATCTGAATTCTGGAAAAGCTCCAACTGCAGAGGCGTGGCTGAGGACCCATTGGGTGCCCTTTGTGACGCCAGTAAAGACGCGCAAGGGAACCTTCCCCCAACTGGCCAAATCAACAAAACTTGTTTCATTTACACCACAGGACAATGGTAAGGTGGGCCAAAAATTGTAGCGCTATCATGTGCCGTTTTTGCGCAAATAGAAGTACAACACAAACCTGCAAACAAACAAACAAGATGAGAGTTTTAGTAATATACAACATCAATGAGATATAGATAAGTGTGCTGAACCTCCACAGTTCCCTTCCCACTGGTTCAGCAGAGCCAGGAGAATTTGAGGCAAGAGGCAATATGGACCAAGTGGTGAAAATAAATCAGACACAGAAAGCCAGAGGGGAACAGGAGGTTACAATTACTAGTTTGGATTTAAAAAAATTCCTATGTGCAGATGACCGAACAAACCAAAAACATAGATAATTTAAGTGCTTCCATTCTCACTATGTTTATGCTTACCAGCATATATATGGGTCTGAAAATGCACACAAAGTGCATGAGAAACAAGTCTGCTCTGGATGAGAGAAATATGCAATCAAGAATTTGAAACAAAGTACTTTAAGTAATGACTCCAATTCAAATGTTTCACTTGCTTAGGTATTTCAATTAATTTTAGGTACTGCCAATTTAATTTTCTGTTTGCTAAGTTTTGGCAGAAACATCGTGAAACAATTCAACAAAGGAATCTGGAGCAATGAAAGACCATATTTTGGCCAATTCCTATCCGTTCAAGGTGCCACATTCATTAGGGAATGATGAAATCTTCCCAAAACCCTTCTACAGGTTTGCCATCTATGGACAAACTGAAAACATCAAGAGTCTGAAACGTTTCGGCCAATGCTGTTGCCAGAATGCATAAAAAAGTACATTTATTTCCGTGTCTGGTTTCTCTCCGATAGCAAGTGAACTCTGAAATACAGGGCAGACAGAGCACGTCGACATTGAGCTCCAGTACAATTCCTCAGTACACAGAGATTATTGGAATTTTTTTTCTTGTGGGGTCAGCCAACAGGGCTAAAATTACTTAACTACCTCTGCTTTTTTTTCCCTTCAGATTCACTTATGCCTGAGAGCCTGATAAACAGTCCACACTTCTTTCCCTCATCTTTCATTTTGAAATAAATGCCTTAAAGCCGGATGAAAACTCTGGATCTGTGCTGGGCATGAGCATTCAATCCATGGATATAAAGGAGGGCATGCCAAGATTTCATCAGTCATTTCCCATTTTACATACCAAAGGGAAACAGGCCAACTCACAACCTCAGCTGCCTTCAAATGTGCTGAAAGCACGGTAGAGGATACTGCAATGTTAGAATAAAAAGCTATTTGAATTTGAATTTTCACAAGCTTAAGTGTTGTAAAGTACTTCATAGTCAATCATCAGTGTGTTTAATAATGTAGGAAACATGGTAGTTATTTTGTGTATAGCATTGTGGTCACCAGGACAGGTTTGCAGAGATATGGACCAAGCACCGGCAGATGGGACTAGTGTAGCTGGGACATGTTGGCCAGTGTGGACAAGTTGGGCCGAAGGGCCTGTTTCCACACTGTATCGCTCTATGACTCTATGACACAGATGAGAAACTGAGTGGAAATGTGAAATAAGTATAAAGAATTTCATCAGAACACTTCTGATGAAATGTCGTCAACTTGCAACATTACCTCTGCATTTAGAAACGTAGAAAATAGGTGCAGTAGGCCATTCGGCCCTTCGATCCAGCACCGCCATTCAATATGATCATGGCTGATCATCCTAAATTAGTGCCGTGTTCCTGGTTTCTCCCCATATCTCTAGATTCCATTAGCCCTAAGAGCTATATCTAACACTCTCTTGAAAACATCCAGTGAATTGGCCTCCACCGCCTTATGTGGCAGATAATTCCACAGATTCAGAACTCTCTGGCTGAAAATGTTTTTCTTCATCTCAGTCCTAAATGGCCTACCCCTTATTCTTAAACTGTAACCCCTGGTTCTGGGCTGCCCCAACATGGGGGACATTTTTCCTGCATCTAGCCTATCCAATCCCTCAAGAATGTTATATGTATCTCACCAGTTATTGCCTGGGCCAGAGTGCTTCCAAGCAGTGTCTGCTATTTTAATGGTGATCATTGAGGGATAAACGTTGGCCAGGATATTATTGATAACATCTTTGCTCTTTCAGATTTCAGAGACTTCTATCAATTACCTTTTCGATTACATTTACATGTCCAGTGGCGGATGTGATTGGAGCACTTTGTGATGCAAAGTAAAAAGCAGCAACCTTCACATAATGTACATTCTGCACACATTCCTGCTGAATATCATTGAGCAAGGAACAGATACAACTTCACACTCTGCCCCTAGCTTTTAATGATTCACTTCATGCCTGGTCCTATCTACTTGGCACCTGCCTCACAACCTATATACTAGGTACCTGCTTCCCCAGCTCCAGCTATCTGCACATCCAGTCACACTTGTACAAGTAGAAAACAAGGGATCAAATTTAAATGTGAGTGGACTATACATTATGCTCATGATGATTGCTGATCATAAATTCATCGATTGTCAAAACAGCACATAAAAGAAATTCAGAAGCAGCGATTGCGAAAATTTATGTTTTAAATATGAAATTTTCAATCTATGATTCAATTATTTCAAAAATAAGAAAATTAACAGAAAAATCAGCATTCTGGAGATTAAGGCCGAAAGCACCGTGAATCTTCTGTAGGTTAGTCTCAGCATCAGACAAGGGGGCTAATATTCTGGCCACTGCACTAGTGAAGGGTTAAACAAGAAATACTTTTCAATGCAGAGCAACCACTCTGACTTTTCAAAATTTTCCATTAATCCAAAAAAGAGAACTGTTTTCTTCTGTTTTCCAGGAAAGATTGACGAATTTCTTGTCCAAATGAGAAGGTGCTGCTAATGCTCTAAGTCAGAGACTGTTGGACTCAATACACCATTCTCTATTCATCCCTGATGTGGCAAAACTTAACCGTCTCACTGCTAAGGTTTCAATTTCAACCACGCACGGAAAATCAAATTTCAATTGTTTTGTGTTTTTGAGGCTTCGCACTTATCAAGAGTGGTTACTTTAAATGAGACAAAAGCAGAATTCTGTATCCGTCTGGTCTCCGTGCTATCTCCTCAGAGCCAGAATCATCGGCCCTTCGGCAAACAGTGAACTTGTTGCTATATTATCTCTCTAATTCAATTAATTGTTCATTTGATCTAAAACAGCATATCGTAAACACAAAGGGTGGTGGGTATAATGAACGAGCTGCCAGAAGAGGTAGTTAACGCAGGTACTATCACAACATTTAAAAGACATTTGGACAGGTACATGGATAGGAAAAGTTCAGAAGTATATGGACCAAACGCAGGCAGGTACTAGTTTAGGCTTTTAGACTTTTAGAGACACAGCACCGAATACAGGCCCTTCGGCCCATCGAGTCTGCGACAACCAGCGATCCCTCCCCCTGTACACTAGCACTATCCTACACACTGGGGACAATTTTATCATTTTTACCAAAGCCAATTCATTTAACAAACCTGTACGTCCTTGGAATGTGGGAGGAAACCGGAGCATTCGGAGGAAAACCCACATATTCACAGGGTGGAATGTACAACTCCATCCAGACAGCATTCACAATCAGAATCGAACCCGGGTCTCTGGCGCTGTAAAGCAGCAACTCTACCGTTGCGCCACACTGGCATCTTGGTCAGAATGGACAAGTTGGGCCGGAGGGCCTGTTTCCATGCTCTGTGACTCTAAATTGCATAGGGTTGTGGACACAGCCCCGTCCAGCATGCAAAACAGCCTCCCCCCACTCCATTTGCACTTCATGCTGCCTCGGGAGAGAAGCCATGGACTAATGATATCCTCTTCTCCTCCCAGGGCTAATGACATCCCATTTCCTCTACTCCCCTTTCATGTGGGGCAAAAGCTTTAAAGAACATACCACCAAATACAAGAACACCCCAGTGGGACATGCAGCCAAGGATGATCAACATTACTGAGCATCCACACACAAAACTACTCAGCTCAATGTCAAGCAGCGTCTACAAATACACTCTCTCTTTGATTTACCCACAGCTCAACCAATGCAATTCCTCTTTCCATCAGGAATGCTGGTTCTCACATTCCTGCACCCTTTCGCTAAAGCCACTCAACGGGACCGGCGACATCGCTGGAGAGAAGGAATGGGTGACTTTTCGGGTTGAGGCCCTTCTTCAGTCTGAGAGTTAGGGGAGAGAGAGAGAGAGAGACAATGGGTCTCGACCCAAAACGTCACCCATTCCTTCTCTCCAGAAATGCTGCCTGTCCCACTGAGTTTCTCCAGCATTTTGTGTCTATCTTCTGCGTAAATCCGCATCTGCAGTTCCCTCCTAAAGCCATCTCATCTGATCTGGTTATCATCAGGAATGTGCCTGTAGTTTCTTGCTGCCCACAAATTAGCCGCAGTGGTTCCTACGTCACATGATCAGTGTAGTACATCCTGAAAGTGAGTATATTCTGAAATGTGCTTCTTAAATCTAAACTACTTATTCCTGCCGTCCGAGATTAGTGGGCTGGTGGGCTAAGAGAATAAAACACTAGTTGGCTCCTGTAAAATGTCATAGCGTAGATGGTTGGCAGAAAGACTGGAGTGGGGAATGAACTGAAGAGCAAGTGGCAGAGAACTTGATGCAGGGAAGTAATTAGAAAATGGGACTCATTGGAAAACTAGCAGAGCTGTTGGAGATTTGATGCTCTAAATGGCCTCCTTATGGCTCATGAAAAATAGACCCGCTGGATGGATGCATCTGCAACTGATAAGAATGGTACTGATGGATGCAGCAACAATGGGGAAGCACTTTTAGTCAATGAAAATGCCAAAGTGGACATGACCAATGCAAGTCATATTTTGTAGCCTTCATTACTAACCCACAATGCAAGACATTGTGGCTTTTATTTGTGAGTTAATGCAGTACTCAGAGGCACAGAGGTCATATTGCTTCATTTCCCCTTGGCTGTTGAACCAAAGGCAGAACTCCATTTACCCCAGCCCCATTTACTCTGAGGCCATTATACTCACAAAAGTTATATTATATTCATGTACTCTAGTACAGTTCCTAAAGCTCTCACGGCACCAGAACTGTCTTGCCAAAAGTGATTAATGGTATTCTTTGATGTTCTTTGCCTTCCTGGAATAATACAAGAAGCAGGAAATTTTGGCATCATACTGGGAAGGGAATAATATCACTCACACTTTCTGCTGTAGGTCATAATCCAACATAAAATCCGAGAGGTGCATTTCATGTGAAGGGAAAATCAGGCTGGTTTCCAGTGCCCTCTTCACAATCATACCCTCTGTAGTTTAGAGGTGACCCCACTGATACACCGACAGGCTTTACAGGGTTAACACTAGAGGCTGTTTCCCTTGGAGGAAGCCCAGAACTAAGGCAACACGGTTGCTACAAAAAGTGCTCATGTTTAAGAAAGAACTGCAGATGCTGGAAAAATCAAAGGTAGACAAAAATGCTGGAGAAACTTAGCATCTACGGAGAGAAGGAATAGGCGACATTTCGGGTCAAGACTCTTCTTCAGACTGATGTCGGCGGGGGGGGGGAGGCGGGAAAAAGAAAGGAAGAGGCGGAGACAGTAGGCTTGTGGGAGTGCTGGGAATGGGGAGGGGGGGGGGAAGGAGGGAGAAAGCAAGGACTATCTGAAATTAGAGAAGTCAATGTTCATACCGCTGGGGTATGAACATTACTACCCAACGAAACATGAGGTGCTGTTCCTCCAATTTGCGTTGGGCCTCACTTAGGCCATGGCGGAGGCCCAGGACAGAGAGGTCAGATTCGGATTGGGAGGGGGAGTTTAAGTGCTGAGCCACCGGGAGATCAGGTTGGTTAGTGCGAACTGAGCGGAGGTGTTGGGTGAAGCGATCGCCAAGCCTGCGCTTGGTCTCGCCGATGTAGAGAAGTTGACACCTGGAACAGTGGGTGCAGTAGATGAGGTTGGAGGAGATGCAGGTGAACCTCTGCCTCGCCTGAAAAGACTGCTTGGGTCCTTGGATGGAGTCGAGGGGGGAGGTAAAGCAACAAGTACCCGAGGAGGGGGTGATTTGGGTGGGAAGGGACAAATTGACCAGGGAGTTACGGAGGGAACGATCTCTGCGGAAAGCAGAAAGGGGAGGATATGGGAAGATGTGGCAAGTGGTGGGATCCTGTTGCAGGTAGCAAAAATGTTGCAGGATTATATGTTGTATGCGACGGCTGATGGGGTGGAAGGTGAGGACAAGGGGGAGTCTTGTTACGAGTGGGGGGATGGGGAGTAAAGCAGTGGTCAGTCACTTGTCTGAGAGAGGGAGATTTATTTCACTACTCCACAGTGCTGTGGATGCTGACTGAGATAGATTTCATGGAACTAAATGGGAGATTGAAGTGCAGGAGCTCTAAGTTTGTAACTGTGCCATATGCAAGTGAGTATTCAAATTGACCAATATAAATAACCGATACGTGACCAAAGCAATGGTGTAGGAGGGCGCTTTAAATTCTGGGTCTGGGGCGGACCTGATGGGCCGAAGGACTTGTTTCCGTGCTGTACCTCTGACCCAAACTTTGCCGCCACCTCTTGGAACGGTGGAACCCGTACAAGCATATGATCCAAAACCAATCCAAAATCCTTGCGGAGACTTAGATCACTTAAACCTCCAATGTGGTGTCTCCCCCCCCATCCTGTGATCCTCCTTTACCCCTTCCATTTTTATTTCCTTTCCAACCCATATTCATCCATGTATGTCACCATCCTAGTTCCATCCACCTACTACCCAAACATTTCTCCCACCGGCATACACCCCCTCCCCATCTGGTTACAAGTTCCAACCTCTCCCTGAATGTATCCTATTATACCGACCTTCCTTTTATGAATCCAACACTGGTAGCTTTTGTGCTCTTGCTATTCACCTGCATAACTATCTCCGCCTTCACATCCCCTACCTGACTCCATCTGTCCATTTTTTGCCTGCGTCCATCCAGCACTTTGTGTTTTGCTCAAGACTCCAGCACCTGGAGTTCCTTGTGTCTATCCATCTATCTCTGTCTCCCACTTCGACACCCACTTGCCAATCTGGCTTGATCTATTGCAAAAATCAAACTGCAGGGGGGAATTTGGCGGGGAGCTGCCGAGAAAAGAAGGGGGTACTGGCCGGGGGCTGCCCAGAATGAAGGGTGTTGGTCATAACCCAACTGGTGGCCTCCATGCTCTGATATTGGTTGATCACTTTGGTCCCACATGCATGTAGCCTTTTCTGGGTTATTCTGGTGGACTTCTTCTGGAAAAACGGAAGGCACTGGGTCTCTGCACGTGCAGCAGCAGGCAGAAGTTGGGACTGATTGGTGGACCTTTGTAACTTTGTCAGCAACAGACAGGTGCCGACTTTTGTGTGGTGCTTAGGTTAGCTTCTGTTGTATGATTTTACTGGATTGTATGCAAAGCAAAGCATTTCACTGCACCTAGGTACATGTGACAATAAAGTATCATTGTCAGGGTCAGGGAGCATCTGTGGAGTGAAATGGATAGATGACATTTTGGGTTGGGACTCTACTTCAGACCTGACCTAATAGGTTGTCTGCAATTTCCCCTCCTCAGATGCTGCCTGCTCCACTGATTTCCTCCAGAAAGTTGTTCTTTGCTTAGGATTCCAGCATCTGCTGTCTCTTAACAATATATATATGTTCATGAGGTGAATAGATAGGGTGAATGCACAAATTCATTCCACAGCATGGAAACAGGCCCTTTGGCTCAACTTGCAGACTATGCATTTACCCTAGCTTTTACCCTAGCATTACCCCAGCACCAGGGGCACCGCTCGATTGGCAGCCCTGCCAACAGTCTGTCTGCTTTTTCGTCTTTTTTTGTTATTTAGTCTGTTTAAAAAGTTTGTGTAAATGTTCTCCTGTTTGTTTTATGTGGGGGGAGGGAGATTGCCAGAGATGCGATTGTTTTCCGGATTGCATGTCCGGTTGCTCTGCGGCCTAACATCCTGGAGCTGGAGGCCTGGCCGGACTGACTTTGAGCCCCACCGCGGGGCATGGACAACATCAGTGCCGATTCCTTGCCTGGGATTGCTCCAACCTGCTCCAGTCTGTGGACTTTACCATCAAGAGCTCGCAGTCTCGGGTAGAGACCGTAGATGTCGGGAGCTCCAACGACGCAGGTTTGACCAGCCATGACCCGGGTTCCGATCGCTCGGCGCGGAGGGAGTTGACATCCCCCCGATGCAGGAGCTTGATCGCCCCGACATGGAGGGCCCGAACGCTGCCGGCAATGGGAGTCAGGATCGTCTCGTCAACGGAAGGCTTGAGGCCCCTGACCGTGGTAGAACAAAGAAGAGAAGAGACTGAACTTTTTTTTGCCTTCCATCACAGTGAAGAATGTGGAGGAGTCTCTGTGATGGATGTTTATGTCAAAATGTATTTTGTGTGTTGAGTTGCTTTTTATTTGTATGACTGACTTGGCAAATTAAATTCCTCGTATGTTGCAAAACATGCTTGGCTAATGAAGTATTATTGTATTGTAGCTATTCCTCTCATGGTCTTGTACACCTCTATAAGATCCCCACTCATCATCCTGTACTCCAAGACATTCTCTGTGTACATCTATTAACCAGAGTAGGGAAATCAAGAAGCAGAGGACATAGGTTTAGGTGAGAGGGAAAAGATTTAATAGATTGCTGAAACCTTTTCACACAGTGTGGAACGAGCAGCCAGAGGAGGTTCGGGCACGTATTAGAACATTATTTAAAAGACATTTGGACAGGTACCTGGATATTAACGGTTTAGGGGGATGTGGGACACATGCAGGCAGGTGGGGTTTGAGCAGAAGGGGCATCTTGGTTGGCATGGGCAAGATGGGCTGAAGGGCCTGTTCCCGTGCCCGATGTCTCTATGGACCGTGTGGGTTGGCTTGATCCATCATTCATTCTTCACTCCTCTCTAGTCCACTCCTCACCCACTACCTCCTGTTTCACCACTCATCCCCTTTTCATGTCAGCTATCTTTCCTCATCCCACTTTGTCCTGATGCAGGGTTTCAACCCACAATATCACCAATTTATTTTCCATCCACAGGTGCTGCTCAATCTGAGTTCCTCAACCAGACTGTTTGTTGTCCACCTCCATTATCCCATCAATGACCACTCAGTGACCTTTCACCACTTGTTTATCAAGAACGTCCACCTCAAGAACTATTGAAAGGCTCTATTTTTACCACCCTTTTGGGGAAGAGAGGTCCAGGAACTTCCAATTCTCTGAGAGAAGAAATGTCATCTCATATCTGTCTTAAACAGGCAACTCTTTGTGTTTAAACAATGATCTGTAATTCTGTACTCTTCCACATCCTCCCTGTAAAGAACCCTTAGGACCGTACAAACTCAACCGAAAGGCTTTACAAAGATGAAAGGACGTCGGACAGTGGGCACTACTAAATACAACTGCTCAGAAGAGAAATCTTCAGCCAGCCAGTGATTGGAGTATTGAGGTTACAAAGCCGAACCCCACAGGCATTTACACAGATACACACATGTACATATTTATAAGGGAGGCACAGGGCAGATAGGAACAAATAGGCTTTTCAGTAGAGAAAGAGGATGTAGGCCAGGGGGTGAGGAGGTTTGTGTACTGCATGGATACATTGGCCAAGTGGCCTTCAATGCTGCCCCAGGTCAGCTATAGTGGTGAGAAATCAGGCTGGAGGATACATTCCTAATACACAGGCCACCAGCATTACAAGCTGAATTCACGAGGATTATGTTTATGTCTGGCTGCTGCAGAGTTCTCTTTCTTTTTCTGAAGTAATCAGTCAAGAAGTTGCTTTGGCAGACTGACAGTTTCTATAGAAACAGCACGGCCAAACCACAACACAACTCCAGTTTTGGATCAGGCGGTCCCTCTCTGGTGAGTTCCTGCCTTCCACTTCTTTATCAAACGTCTGGCACCATTGGTTCTGGTTGATCCACAGACCTCACTGTGAAGATGGTTTTAGTGATTACTTTCCTGCTCACAGGGGCGGCACGGTGGCGCAGAGGTAGAGTTGCTGCCTTACAGCGCTTGCAGCTTCAGAACACCGGGTTCATTCCCGACTATGGGTGCTTGTCTGTACGGACTTTGTACGTTCTCCTCGTGACCTCCGTGGGTTTTCTCCTCGCTCTTTTGTCTCCTCCCATCCAATGATGTACAGGTTTGTAGGTTAATAGAAACATAGGGTATAAGTGCAGGAGTAGGCCATTCGGCCCTTCGAGCCTGCACCGCCATTCAATATGATCATGGCTGATCATCCAACTCAGTATCCTGTACCTGCCTTCTCTCCATACCCCCTGATCCCTTTAGCCACAAGGGCCACATCTAACTCCCTCTTAAATATAGCCAATGAACTGGCCGCAACTACCCTCTGTGGAAGAGAATTCCACAGATTCACCACTTGCAAATGTAAATTGTCCCTAGTGTGACTAGGATGGTCTGAATGTGCATGGATCGCTGGTCAGTGCGGACTCGGGGCCGAAGGGCCTGTGTCCCGCGATGTATATCTAAACTAAACTAACCTCTGGCATCTTTACTTGAACTAGAGGAGAATCATCTATTTGAGTCACTCAAATAGCCACGATCGCAGTGAATGACGGTGCTGGCTCGAAGGGCCAAATGGCCTACTCCAGCACCTATTGTCTATTGTCTAATCAGAATTTCATTGTCAGCGCCACATCAGTCTCAGAGTCTGTGGATACTAGGCACCAAGAGTGCGAACATGGCTGCTTATTCAGTGCATTTTGTCACCAATTATCCAGTAATTGAAGAGTCCTTAACTAGAGGCCACATGAGAAAAGGTTACTTTCATACAGAACAGCACGGCAGGATACAAATTTTAAGGTGGCCATGAAAAGTTCAAAGTAAAAAGGTAGGAAGAAAGGAATGAGGTGTGGGATGAAGTTGATTGTGCTTCCAAAATGATAATCATGTAAATGGCCTCCTAACGATCTACTCTTCTACAACGGACCTTATATCTGTGCCATCTGTTAGACATGGATTGTCACCTTCTTACATTGCACAGCACAAGTACATAAGAACATAGGGAGCTGGAGTAGGCCAGCTGGCACTTCAAGTCTATTCTGCCCTTCAATGCATTCATGGCTATTTGAGAGGACTTTTCAGGATAGGTTTTACTCAGATTTGGAAAGGAAGGGTTTATTTAAGGAAGTGAGCATGGCTTTGTCCAAGGCAAATTATG
The DNA here is from genome assembly GCA_963514005.1 of Raja brachyura. The sequence goes on along the minus strand of OY740788.1, from coordinate 72,186,454 downwards.
TCTTTCAGCCATGATTTAGTTTTTTGAGAAGATGACAAGGTACAGAAATCTAATCAGAACATAGATTTAAGGTGAGAGGGGCAAGATTTAATAGAAACCAAAGGCAACTTTTTTATTCAGTGGAAAGGTTTAGAAGAATATGAGCCTAGCTCAATAGAACATCTTGATCGGGATGGATGAATTGGGCCGAAGGGCCTGTTTTCATTCTGCATGGCTCTATGACAAAGGAGAATGATAAGGATAGGGCAGTGGATGTTGTTAGGACTTTAGTAAGGCATTTGGTAAGATCCCTCATAGAAGGCTGATTAAGATGCATGGGATCCTCAGTGACTTGATAGTTTGTTTTCAGAACAGGCTTACCCATAGAATACAGAGGGTAATGGTGGATGAGTGTAATTCCGGTTGGAAGTCTGTGACCAGTGGAGTTCCACAGATTAGTACTGGGATCTCAGTTGTCTATGATCTGTATAAATTACTTAGACAAAAATGTATAGGAGTTGGGTAACAAATTTGCGGATGACGCAAAAATCTACGGAGCTGTAGGCAGTGAAGAAGGCTGTCGAAGTATACAGCGGAATATAGATCTGTTATAGGTATGATCAGCAAAATGGACAATGAAGTTTAATCCGGGCAAGTGTGAGGTGCTGCACCTCAGGAGGTGATATGTCAGTGGAATGTATACAGTTCATTGCAGGACCCTTAACAGCATTGATGTTAAAAGGGATCTTGGGGTGGAAGTCCACTGCTCCCTAAAAGTAGTAACACGTTAAAAAGATGTTAAAGACACATGGTATGTTTGCCTTCATCAGTTGAGGCATTGAGTTGTATTGAATGACTCTATGACTCGATTTGCTCCAGCCCACAACTCCTCTTTTGTGCCAATTTCCTAGAACCATCAGCTCCCTCAACTTGCCTCTAACAGGAAATACTCATTCCTGCCTTTGTTACCTTTGAACTTGACTACACCCACACACTGGTTGGCAAAACTAGTTCATACTCTTGGTTAAACTATGAAGCCCATGTCCCAGGTCACATCAATGCCCCGCACTTGCGAGACTTCACTAACTCATAACACACAAACATTATAACATACAGCATACAAATAGCAGGCACGCACCCTTCGGCCCAACTTGCACATGCTGACCAGGATGCGTCATTTACACTAATCCCGCATGCATGTGTGTTTGGCCCAATTCCCTCTAAACCTTGCCTATCCATGTTCTTATCCAAAAGTGTTTTAAATGTCAATTTAATAATTCTCATCCTTCTTTTGAAATTCTTCGGAGGCCATATCTTTCACTTTCTTTATCATTTTCTCCTGTGTTCCACTTCAACATCCTTTCTATTCTTGTCTCCTGTGTATCCTAGAGTTTATCGTAGAGTCATAGAGTGATACAGTGTGGAAACAGGCCCTTCGGCCCAATGCCCACACCGGCCAACATGTCCCAGCTATACTAGTCCCAACTGCCTGCGTTTAGTCCATATCCCTCCAAACCTGCCCTATCCATGTACCTGTCTAACTGTTTCTTAAATGTTGCGATGGTCCCTGCCTCAGCTACCTCCTCTGGCAGCTTGTTCCATTCACCCACCACCCTGTGTGTGAAAAAGTTACCCCTCAGATTCCTATTAAATCTTTTTCCCTTCACCTTAAACCTATGTCCTCTGGTCATCGATCACCCACTCTGGGCAAGAGACTTTGTGCATCTACCCGATCTATTCCTCTCATGATTTTATACACCTCAATAAGATCACCCCTCATCCTCCTGCACTCCACTCAACCTCCCCCTCTAGCTCTTGCACTGGCAACATCCTCATAATCGTCCCTGTACCCTTTCCAGCTTGAAAGAGTTTGACAGCTGCACTGCTCATCAGCTGTCTTCAGCCTGTAAGCTCCAAATTTATCACCCGAAAGCTTTCCACCTCCTCACCCCTCTTTTTCCCCTTTAGAGCTTTAAAACCTATGCCCATGATCAATCTTTGAGCATTTATGCCAAGATCGGATGTATCTTGGCTTCAAATACCATTTGTTGATGCTTCTGTAAAACAGAGAGTGTTGTACAATCCTGTACCTGTTCACACAGAGCACTGGCATGAATTTAATATGCCATATATAAACATTAACCTTTGGCAAGGCAGAGATCTTGAACAACTTTATCCCTAAAAGCAACTTGCACTAGAGGCTCATTTCTAATACTGTAGGATGATTCCCGCAGTCAGCCTCAGAAGAGGCTGCATTGTGGAATTAGTGCTGATAAAAGCAAGCCATTGCTCATTCCCTCTGCATGACAACATTCATCATTTTTATCTGGTCATCATTTTAGTGATGTATAAGACATGTTTCCAGGCTCATGGGAGAGTGCAGAAAATGCTGTGCTATAAGAATGTTATGAAGTGGCTCCACATCACATACCCAACCTGACAACTACATGCAGATTGCAGAGAGCAAGAAGGAACTGCAGATGCTGGTTTACACTGAAGATAGACGCAAAATACTGGAGTAACTCAGCGGGGCAGGTAAATTCTCTGGATAGGAATGGGTGATGTTTCAGGTCTGAAGAAGGGTCTCGACCCAAAACGTCACCCATTCCATCTATCCAGAGACGCTGCCTGTCCCGCTGAGTTACTCCAGCATTTGGTGTCTATCTTACGTGGGTGGTTTCTGTGTCTGTAGAAATATTTACATTTTCTAATTGAATACTCAAAAAGAGTCTGCTTCTCTAAAAAAATAATGCGTAATGACCTTTAGAGATTAAGTTTGCAAACCATCTAAAAAGATGTGAGAAAAAAAGTATATTGGACAAATACCATTAAAACACAGATAGCTTTGATCAATTTTTGTTTTGCTTTCTCATGGGTGCCAATGGCAAGTCACTAATTTACTGCTCATGTCCTAACTGCCTTTGAGAAACTAGAGAAGGCTCTGATAGTTTAATGCGGCTATAAGGCATGAGAGGACAGTTAAGAGCCAACTACATTAAAGTAGGTCTGGGTCATTCATGAACTTGATCAGGTCAGGACAGCATATTTCTGTAGATTGCAGTAATCTAATATTACATTTCATAGTCTTTTTACCAAAGCCAATTAACCTACAAACCTGTACATCTTTGGAATTAAACCGGAGCACCCGTAGAAAACCCACATGGTCATGGGGATAACATACAAACTCCACACAGACAGCACCTGTACACAGGATCGAACTTGGGTCTCTGGCGCTGTAAAGCAGCAACTCTATGGTATCAGCACATTGCCAACCGTATAGAACAACATCCTTCCTGTGAAACATTTTTTCATTTTACTGGAGGTCCAACATGGGCAAGACCAACATCATAAATGGCATGACTTTGGAGAGTTGTAGAGCAGAGGGACCTAAGAGTGCAGGCACGTCGTTTCTTGTAAGTACCGTCATAGGTAGATAAAATGGTCACGAAGGCTTTCGGCACATTAGTCTTTACCAGTCAGAGTATTGAGCATAGAAGTTGGGAGGTCATGTTACAGTTTACAAGATATTGGTGAGGCCACATTTTGGATATTTGGTTCAGTTTTGGTCACCCTGTTATAGGAAAGATGCTGCTAACTTACAAAAGGTGCAAAGAAGTTTTACGAGGATGTTGCCAGGACTCGAGGATCTGAGCTATGGGGAGAGGTTGAGCTGACGAGAACTTTATTCCTTCGAATGCAGGGGGATGAGAGGTGATCTTCTCGACGTGTATAAGATCATGAGAGGAAGAGGTAAGATAAATACACACAGTCTTTTACCCAGAGTAGGAGAATCAAGAAACAGAGAACATAGGTTTAAGAGGAGGATAGAAAGATTTAATAGGAACTTGAGGGACAACATTTTTACACAAAGTGTTGTAGGTATATGGACTGAGCTGCCAGAGGAGGTAGTTGTGGCAGGTACTATCACAATGTTTAAAAATCATTTGGACAGTATATGGTATAGATTTAGAGGGATATAGCCCAAATGCAAGCAGATGGGACTAGTATAGACGGGGCATATCAGTCTGCGTGGGCATGGGGCCTGCTTCCATGCTGTATGCCTCTATTGCATGGACACAGCACCTATCCGTTCAGCGCATCTCTCATTATAGGCCTCCAGTCTGAAAAACAACAATCTCCAGCCTTTGGCTCTTACCTTCAGCCTTTGTCTCTTACCTTCAAGTTATTTTGTATCCAATTGGTCAGGTTGCCCTGAATCCCATATGATCTAACCTTCCAAACCACCCTGCCATACAGTTCTTTGTAAAAAAACCTTGCCACAGCAGTTATACAGTCAGAACCTAACGCACTCCTAGATCCCTCTGCTCCACAACATTTCCCTGAGCAATGCCATTTACAGTGTAGGTCCTGCCCATGTTAGACCTCTGGGAAAGTGTAAAAATGTTTTACATGGTGGATGTTGTTCTATATGGATAGGCAGTGTGCTGATACTGTAGAGTTGCTGCCTTACAGCGCCAGAGGCTCAGGTTCGAACCTAAATACAGGTGGTGTCTGTACGGAGTTTGTACGTTCTCCCCGTAACCGTGTGGGTTTTCTACGAGTACTCCGCTTTCCTCCCACATTCCAAAGACTTACAGGTTTGTAGGTTAATTGGCTTCGGTAAAAATATTGTAAATTGTCCCTAGTGTGTTGGATAGTGCTAGCATATGGGGTTCACTGGTTGGCGCACACTCGGTAGGCCGAAAGGCCTGTTTCCGCATTGTATATTTAAACTAAACTAAACTCTGGTCACCATACTACGCGATGTGTGTTATAGCAAGCGAAAGAGTACAGCAGAGATTCACTGGGCTGTTGCCTGGAATGGAGAGTTTTACTTAAAACTGAAGGGGCCCGACCCAAAACATCACCCATTCCTTCTCTCCAGAGATGCTGCCTGTCCTGCTGAGTTACTTTGGCATAGACAATTTGGGCTGATGGGCCTGTTTCTGTGCTGTGCATGATGCCTCGGCAGCAGCGGGAGACTCGGCTGCGGCAGCCTAGGTGGCAACATGGGCCTCGGCAGCAGTGGGGTCGGCTGTAGCGGCAGTATGGCCATGACGGTAGCAGGAGCCTTAGCGGAAATGTGGGCCTCGACGGTAGCGGGAGCCTTAGCGGCAGTGGGGTTGGCTGCATCGGTAATGAGGCCTCGGTAACAACGCCAGCCTTAGCGGCAACGTTGGCCTCGGCGGTAGCGGTGGTGGTAGCGGGAGCCTTGGTGGCGGTGGAACCTCGTGGTCGATGAGCGTGGGCGGGGGGATGGGGGGAAGGCAATGGAGGGCCCGGTGTGGGGAGGGCTGGGGGGCCCTCTAGTTTAGAATCCTCCGTCCAGGGGATAATTCTGTGTTTATTTGTTTGTTTATTTGTTCCGGTGAAGGCGCTGTGCACACGGCACCCAGCCAACAGTCGCTTGTCTTTTACTGTTTTTTTTTCACTTTTAATTTCAAGTTTTTATGTGTCTTGTGTGTTATGACTGTCGGCAGACAAATTTCCCTCTGGGGATGAATAAAGTTTTATCGTATCGTACTGTATGTCTGTCTGTTTATTTGAAACTTTGATCTACTACCTGTAGGTGGCGGTAGTAAGCCTGGTAATGATGACAGTGCATTTGAGAATCTGTGATCCGAACATTATAAATTCCTGTGGCTCAGTTTAATAAAGGGACCAGACCTGTGGATTTGGTTTCATGTCTGGGTCAATTCAGAAGTACTATACATTGAAGGATATAACACTAAATAAATTCACACATGTTGCATTATTATCCAATTATCAGGCTCATAACTAGCATAAAGAAATAGTCACTTCACATAGAGAGAGCCATAGAGAATCATACAGCATGAAAACAGGCCCTTTAGCCAAACTGGCTCACACTGACCACATGCCCCATCTACACTAGTCCTACCTGCCACCATTTGGTCGATATCCTTTTAAACCTTTCCCATCCATGTAACTGTCTAAATGTCTTTTTAATGTTGTAATCGTAATTAGGGTTGCCAACTGTCCTGTATTAACCGGGACATCCCGTATATATTGTGCTAAATTGGTTTATCCCATACGTACCGCCCTGGAATTTAGGAGATTGAGGGGGGATCTTATAGAAACTTACAAAATTCTTAAGGGGTTGGACAAGCTAGATGCTGGAAGATTGTTCCCGATGTTGGGGGAGTCCAGAACAAGGGGTCACAGTCTAAGGATAAGGGGGAATTCCTTTAGGACCGAGATGAGGAAAACATTCTTTACACAGAGAGTGGTGAGTCTTTGGAATTCTCTGCCACAGAAGGTAGTTGAGGCCAGTTCATTGGCTATATTTAAGAGGGCGTTAGATGTGGCACTTGTGGCTAAAGGGATCAGGGGGTATGGAGAGAAGGCAGGTACGGGATACTGAGTTGGATGATCAGCCATGATCATATTGAATGGCGGTGCAGGCTCGAAGGGCCGAATGGCCTACTCCTGCACCTATTTTTCTATGTTTCTATGTCTATGTTTCTATGTTCCCTTGTCCCGTATTTGACCGCTAATACTCGGGTCGAGGGGACTGTCAGGTCGGAGTGCCGCGTCCGGCCCCGCCTCACCCGTCCCGACGTAGTGCAGCCCATGGAGTGCAGCAGCAGCAGCAGCGCCTCGCCCGTGACCCCGTCAGTCGGCAGCCCAGCCAGCTGCCCAATCTTCGGACCCTCGCCTAGCATCTACACCACCACCCCTCCTGCTCATGGACGATCATCAGTTCATGAGTTGGTTGGAGTGCCGGACGTGGCCCGCCAGCTGGGCTTTGTGTGCAGTCCAGCACCCGGGCCAACTCATCATTCACCCAGCCACGGCCGGGTGGATCAACGAATTGCCGTCGGGAATTTGTCCCTTATTTTAACCTTTTGTCCCTTATTTGGGAGTGAGAAAGTTGGCGACCCTAGGCATGGAGATCCTTAGCTGGGTGGTGTCCATTCTGCTGGTTGAAATTATTTTGGGTTCTCAATACATTCTCAAACTGTCTGCTGTCCTGAGAACAAAAAACCGTGAGCCAAGTTGGCAAAACAGTCACCTTGTTGCCATAAACAGTGCCTTTGGAAGATTATAGCAAAGTAAGGAAAAACATATTTCCCGCTTGCATTGTGGACTGTCAGTCAGCATATCCCAAGATTAACAAGTAAAGAATAACAATAACTCTGTAGCCAGGCAGGTACGTGTGGACGTGCTAACGAGTATCTGGAAATGATTTTAAATAATGACCGATAAATGAGGATGTGAGGAGGAAGTTCCAATTACTACTGGAAGCTCAAAAACATAACACCAGCATCTGTTCAAAGCCCGGTCACTATGCCAGCAATTGATCCAGCAACGTCCTTGACAGGTGAGCAAAATGAACTCGCTGATGCCTCCTTTCTGTCTTCAGCAAAATTCCTGCTGACCTCACGCTCCTTTGCCCATGGATAGAAAAGACACATTGGCTACTGGTTCAGCACAGTGTTTATGGACAATTGTGATGGAAGTTGCCTCTAGATTTGTGAAATGAACAGCAGATTTTCAGCATGTCTTTCTAAATGCCGTGAATACATCAACCTTAAAAAAAGAACGGAAGCCAATCCCTCAGCCAATGTCACTTTAAAGAAGAGATTGGTATTTTATAAAAGAACAAAACTCAAATCACTCCTTTAGGTTAACTGAGTAATAACCTTCAATCCATTTATTTGGAAATATCTTTTCCCTATATTACTCAGATTGCCTTATGTCATAGACCTTTCAACTCATCAACATGCCAACTCGAAGAGCAATAAAATCAATCCCATTCCCTGATTTATTTCCCTGTAATCTATTCTCTCTCTCTATATGCTCATTCATTTCCTCCTGTTTCTTCCACCACCTACCTATTCGAGGCATAATTATTACTCAACACAACCACGGGTGCCTTTTGCATGTGGTAGAAATCCAGAGCAGGTTTAGAGGAACATGGTCTCCATTTATTGATTATCTAAAGGGACAAATTGGCTCGGTTCGAGGGCCTGACTGAAACCTAAACGAGGAATGGATGAAGAATCATATATAATAGATCACTGCTATATCTCCAATGAAGTATAGAATGTTTAAAACTCCACTCACATTATTGATTTTCTATTTTTACTCTTATTTTAATTTCCTTTATTATTTCTTTCTATTAATTTCTTTCTGTATTAAAAATAATAAAAAATATAGAAGTACAAATAAGAATGACTGCAAACTTTAAAAATATTAAGAATGTATGTGATGATTAGTATATTCTTTTGTTTTTCTTTCTCACATTTTAAATTGTCTTAATATGTATTTACTTCTAATAAAAAATATTAACAACAAAAAAAAAAAAAAACCAGAGCAGACAGGAAATAAAACAGGCAATTAATGGAAGAACATTCAAACTTCATGCAGGCAGCATACAGGATCAGACCCAGGCTGCTAGAACAGTGGGGCATCTGCATTACTTATTGATGCAGCTACTTCCGTCACCCATGATCATCTTTCTCCCCCCCCCCCCCCCCCCCCCTATTCCTGGTCTTCAGAGTAATAGTGCACAGAGAACCAGAGATCATTCCTCACCTGTTGCCCTCATGGGACAAAGGGCGCAGTCCATACCCCACGCTTCCCCAAATAAGCAGCAGCACTCAGTGTAGGTAGTCCTTCGACCCACCAAAGGCGAGTCGCACATAAACTCACTGTTCACCACCTGCCAGCATATATCCTCCTCACCGGGTTGTTCTGAAAGAGCAAAATTGGGGAAGAATAGAGAGAGTTAAAAATAAAATAGGTCTTCAGTGTCACTAAGTATCACCATCTGAGGACGACAGACTAAATCCATTAACATTGCTCTTTGGACACACACACATGCCTCAGAGTTTCTGTAATTCCTGTTTCTAGGAACAGGATTAGGTCATTCAAACCCCCCCGAGCTTGTTCTGTTATTCAATTAGATCTTGGCTGATCTGCTATTTAACTTCTTCTTCCCAACACAATTCCATGCTCCTTGCCAGCAATGATCTAGCAATCTCAGTTTCAAGTTTGCATTCACCCTTGACCTTCAACAGCTTGTCCTGGAGTGGAATGATTTCAGGTATTATTACCCTTGGTGTGAAGATGTACTTTTTGGCATCATTCCCGAAGAGCCTTGACATTAAGGTTGTGCCCTCTTTGTTACGGAGTCTCCAAAAGAGGAAATAGTTTTCCTCTATCTATGCTATGGAATATAAAACATAGAGCAGTACCACACAGGAACAGGGCCTTTGGCCCACAAAGTCGGCACCAACATAATAGCAAGTTAAACTATGCCTCTATGTGATCGATACCCGTCCATTACTTGCATGTCTATGTGTCTTTCTAAATGTCCCTTGAATTGCACTATCCTATTTACAACTAGTTCCTTAAAACTTCATTAATGTCAACCCTTCTTCAGGCAGTTTTCAATATTTTATTACTGGTTTTATAACAATTTTTCTAACTATTTTCAAGTGTTTGAGATTGTAGGAAGCCCAGCAGAAGTGTGTCGACTTGCACGTATTTCTCAGCAGTGAGGCTGATCGGTGTGCCGACTGAACTTGTGGCAGAAGGCCCACTGATTCAAATGAGGAGAATTCACTGTTGACAGATGGATAAATACAGAGTAATCTCCTTTCTTCTGATTTGTGTGTAATAAGGAACTTGCAGATGCTGGTTTAAACCCGAAGATAGACACAAAAAGCTGGAGTAACCCAACGGGACAGGCAGCATCTCTGGAGAGAAGGAATGGGTAACGTTTAGGGTCTTGGCCCTTCTTCAGACTTCAGACTAAAGAAGGGTCTCGACCCGAAACTTTACCCATTCCTTCTCTCCAGAGATGCTGCCTGTCCCGCTGTGTTACTCCACCTTTTTGCGTCTATCTTTCTTTTGATTCAGTTGGGTTGACTTTAAAAGTATAATTTACTGTAATTGAAGTTGCAGTGTCATACAGCATGGATGCAGACAATTTGGCCACCGAGCCTTGGTTGATCATTAAGTAACCATTTTGTAATAATTCCACTTTATTCTACTTTATCGTCACCAACACCCTCAGATTCTACCACTCACGTAAACACGGGATAATTTACAGTGAAGAATTAACTGACAGCCCGCAAGGCTTTGTCACGTGTGTTGTAACTGGAGCCCCATAAGGAAACACGGAGTCATTAGGGAAACATGGAAACTCCGCACAGACAGGATCTGAGGTCAGTATTGAACTGGGATGATTGGAGCTGTGAGGCAACACCTCAACCAGCTGTATCAATATGCCAGTCATAAAGTAATTGCTTACTTGTGGATTTCAGGTATTATTATTAATAATTTTTAAATGTTGATAGCTTTTAGAGAGCATTACATGTTGTGAATGACAGAGAGACTCAAGATTACTCAATTGACTTGATAGCCAGCAAGCCTGATGCTGGAGCTTGAATGACTGTGGGTACAATGGTGGGCGCAGGGTCAGCATGTACAACCTGCAGCACCTTGTCCATCAGCTCAACATCTGCCTTGCTAGGGGTAGTTTGCACCCAGGATCCCATGACAAGAAGATGACTGTTGGCCTCAGGCAGTTCACTGGTCGGTGGCAGATCAGAGATATTTAACCATTTCTCACCATTTAAAAATAATTTAAATTAATCCAATCAAAGTGAATAACTTCACACTTTTCCACTCCATCTGTTATCTGAGAGGTGTTGCACTTTAGGAGAACAAATGCAAGGAGGAAGTATAGACAATACACAATAGGTGCAGGAGTAGGCCATTCGGCCCTCCGAGCCAGCACCGCCATTCACTGTGATAATGGCTGATCATCCACAATCAGTGCCCCGTTCCTGCCTTCTCCCTATATCCCTTGACTCCACTATCTTTAAGAGCTCTATCTAACTCTATCTAACATACGAGGATGTTGCCAGGATTCAAGGGATTGGGGAAAGGTTGAGCAAGGCTATGACTTCATTCCTCGGAGCGCAGTAGACGTTGGGAGTGCTGCCAGGTGATCATTAATGCCGCTCGGCCAACATATTTGGGATATTCACATCCACTCGGGATTCCCAAATTTCAATGTTGGGAGCAGTTGGGGGCTGAGTCATTGCCATTTCCAAGCCACATACATCCCATCCCATAGTAAGTCACTGTTGATAAATCCTTAGCTTCTCTACTTATAGTACATTATCTTGCCTTCCATGGTGACTGACATATACATACACTAAAGTGTCACAGTACATCAACAAAACTGTGGTGGCTTGAAAACCCTTTCTAATGCACCAGAGGTTGGGATGGGGACCAGATAAATACAAGCTTTTCTTTTTAATTACAATCACAGTAGATGTCCTGATCATTGAATCACTGTGAATCATTACAATGATGGGAACAGAAGCAAGTGGGCAGATGAAGACCGTATGTATATGATCTGTTATCTACTTTCCCTCAGTACCATGCTTAAATATTAAAACACACAAGGCTATTCGGCCCATAAGGTCAATGCACTCCAAAGAAGAGCCAGTTCCCTCCCCTCAACTTTAAGTCTGCAGAAGGGTCCCGACTCAAAACATCTCCCATCTTTTTTCTTCAGAGATGCTGCCTGGCCCACTGAGTTACTCCGGCACTTTGTGTCTATCCACGTTCTCCAGAGATGCTGCCTGACCCGCTGAGTTACTCCAGCACATTGTGTCTATCCAGCAATTCTGACGATCTCATTTTCTCCACTCCTTATTTCCCTGCAGTTAATTCTCTGGTCACGCACATCAATTCCCCCTTTGATTTTTTGTAGCCACTTACAGCAGGCAAGTAACCTTTCAGCAAGTTTTGGGGAGTTGGTGGGGGTGGGAAGGAATGGATTTCCCTGGGGAAACCCACCTTGACACCCGAGACAGGGAAAGGTCATGATGTAAACATAACCTTTAGTATGTCCCGGAAATTTTAGTTGTAAATTATTTTTAAATGCCGCATTCCAAACCCTATAATTCGCCTCACTGTCCATCACGAGAGTAGTGCTTATTCAGACCCCACTGCATGCAACCTCTGCAGAAACACAATCTCCTCTCACCACAAACATCAACAAATTGCATATTTAACTGTAAAATACTTCAAAAGTATTTTCCAGGAGGATTCCAGATAAAATATAATTGTGGGTATGCACAAGAAAATAGCAGGAGTAAGGCACCTAGCTGCTCATCATTCAATATGATCATGGCTGATCTACCCCAAACCTCAACTCCACTTTTATGCTACATTTCCATTATCCTTAATGCCCCAATCCTCTATATATTTATCTATCTCCACTTTAAATACTTAATGATCTATCCTCCATCAATCACTGGGATAGAGGATTCCAAAGGTTCATCAAAGATAGCTTAGCCATGATTGAATGACAGAGTAGATAGGTCGAATGGCCTAATTCTGTTTCTATAACTTATTGAACTTTTTGCAAGGAGGGGTTTCTGCATTGCGTGGTTGGAAATGGTCTTACCTAGAACTATGGTTGTAAATGTGGTCTTACCTAGAACTGTGTCCCCTTGCCTGAGGTCTCCCATGATTGAAACATCTCAACATATACCCTGTCATATCTCCTGTAGATCTTATACTCTTCATGTAGGACATGGTAAGTATTTTCCAATAAAAGTTCAAATGAAAGGAAAAATCGATCCAACTCACACCATTAACAGGACGGCACAATAGGCAGCGGTAGAGTTGCTGCCTTACAGCGCCAAAGACCCGGTTTCGATGCTGACTACGGGTGTTGACTGTATGGAGTTATACGTTATCCCCATGACCTGTGTGGGTTTTCTCCGGGAGCCCCGGTTTTCTCTCACACTCCAAAGACGTGCAGGTTTGTAGATAAGTTGGCTTGGTAAAATTTTTAATTGACCCCACTGTGTGCAGGATCGCGGTTAGTGTGCGGGGTTTGTTGGTCGGCACGGAATCGGTAGGCCGAAGGGCCTGTTTCCACATTGTATCTTTAAACAAAGTAAACTTTATGCAGATCATCATTGCAGTAATCAGAGTTGTTACATACCCACAGTGTGCGGTGACTGAATGCAGCGTTTCCCTGAAGAGTCCAGGGCTAACGGATATATGCAGAAACAGTTGTATGAGCCATCAGTGTTAATGCATTGGCCATCGATACAGTTTGATGGATCCTGGCATTCGTCAATATCTAGAAACAACAGGAAGTATTAATATAGTGAAACTTGCCCAGAGTTTGGTGAGCAGTAAAAAAAACAGCTACATGGAAAAATACAGTGCCCTCCATAATGTTTGGGACAAAGACCCATCATTTATTTATTTGCCTCTGTACTCCACAATTTGAGATTTGTAATAGAAAAAAATCACATGTGGTTAAAGTGCACATTGTCAAATTTTAATAAAGGCCATTTTTATACATTTTCTATATAAAGGACATTTTGGTTTCACCGTGTAAAAATTACAGCAGTGTTTATACATAGTCCCCCCATTTCAGGGCACCATAATATTTGGGACACAGCAATGTCATGTAAATGAAAGTAGTAACGTTTAGTATATTGTTGCATATCCTTTGCATGCAGTGAATGCTTGAAGTCTGCGATTCATGGACTTCACCAGTTGCTGGGTATTTTCTCTGGTGATGCTCTGCCAGGCCTGTATTACAGCCATCTTTAGCTTATGCTTGTTTGGGGGGGTAGTCCCCTTCAGTTTATGAAAGGCATTGGGTTCAGATCGGGTGATTGACTTGGCCACTCAAGAATTTACCATTTTTTAGCCTTGAAAAATTCCTTTGTTGCTTTAGCAGTATGTTTGGGATCATTGTCTTGCTGTAGAATGAAAAGCCGGCTAATGAGTTTTGAAGCATTTGTTTGAACTTGAGCAGATAGGACGTGTCTATACACTTCAGAATTCATTATGCTACTACCATCAGCAGTTGTATCATCAATGAAGGTAAGTGAGCCAGTACCTTCAGCAGCCATACATGCCCAGGCCATAACACCACACCACCGTCTTTCACAGATGAGGTGGTATGCTTTGGATCTTGGGCAATTCCTTCTCTCCTCAATACTTTACTCTTGCCATCACTCTGATATAAGTTAATCTTCGTCTCATCTGTCCACAAGACCTTTTTTCCAGAACTGTGGTTGCTCTTTTAAGTACTTCTTGGCAAACTGTAACCTGGCCATCCTATTTTTGTGGTTAACCAGTGGTTTGCATCTTGCAGTGTAGCCTCTGTATCTCTGTTCATGAAGTCTTCTGCGGACAGTGGTCATTGACAAATCCACACCTGAAGAATGTTTCTGATCTGTCGGACAGGTATTTGAGGATTTTTCTTTATTATAGAGAAAATTATTCTGTCATCAGCTGTGGAGGTCTTCCTTGGCCTGCCAGTCCCTTTGCATTTAGTAAGTTCACCAATGCTCTCTTTCTTCTTCCAAACAGTTGATTTTGGTAAGCCTAGGGTTTGGCTGATGTCTCTAGCAGTCTTATTCTTGTTTCTCAGTCTCATAATGGCTTCTTTGACTTTCATTGGCACAGCTTTGGTCCTCATGTTGATAAACAGCAATAACAGTTTCCAAAGGTGATGGGAAGACTGGAGGAAAGACTAGGTGCTAAAAGCTCTCTTATACCTGCATTAAGGATGCATTTAAACATATCTGATCAATTACAAACACCTGTGAAGCCATGTGTCCCAAACATTATGGTGCCCTGAAATGGGGGGACTATGTATAAACACAGCTGTAATTTCTACATGGTGAAACCAACATTTATAAAAATGGCCTTTATTAAAATCTGACAATGTGCACTTTAACCACATGTGATTTTTCCTATTACAAATCTCAAATTGTGGAGTACAGAGGCAAATAAATAAATGATGGGTCTCTGTCCCAAACATTATGGAGGGAACTCATAAGTCAGTTCCGATATGCTGATCCCTATAGGCTAGTTGGAGGTTTTGATTCTGAATAAAGATTTATTGCACTGTGTGTTTCATTTTGAATAATGAATTTGGTTGTCCTGGGTCAGCACGTGTTCATGGGAGAGCGGATGTGAAGATTTAGTGTGGATATCCAGAGGGCCAGAGCATGTGAATTTGTTTTTCTCAACGCATACAAAATGGTGTGGATCCTGTTTGTACAAGTACAGAGCAAGGAAGTGCTAACTCTATTGAATCAGCAGATAATTCAGCAAGAGAAAGCGACATCCCTCAAAGATAGACACAAAAAGCTGGAGTAACTCAGCAGGGCAGGCAGCATCTCTGGAGAGAAGGAATGGGTGACGTTTCCTTCTATCCAGAGACAGCGGAACTTCTAACTAAGGAAGTTCAGTCTGAAGAAGGGTCTCGACCCGAATCGTCATCCATTCCTTCTATCCAGAGATGCTGCTCGTCCTGCTGAGTTACGTGCTAACTCTCTTTCATCAGAGAAAGGCTTTAATGATGGTTCTTAATGATGGTTTAGTGCAAGCTGTTGACAGGTTTCAGGCTGATCTGATGCTGCCTGTCCCGCTGAGCTACTCCAGCATTTTGTGTCTATCTTCCTAGACATCCCTCATATACAAGTTCTCCAATTGGCCTCACACTGCTGCTCATCCCCCAGAAGGTTCCATTTCCTGATCTTTATCAAAATTTGCAAAAACTAACAGGTTTTAAACAATCAGCCAGTTGGGGGTCATTCTTTTAGTATTGCCATTCCTTCCTGCCTCCATTCATGCTGTTGTAAACATCCTACAGTGGACTTCAAAGCATTCAAGAGTCAAGATTGTTTCATTGTCATATGTCCCACAACAGATTATGTAAACATGCAACTCGGTAAACCCATGATAAACAACAAAAGAAAGTTCAGCATATATATATATATATATATTTTTTTTTAAATGAATAGTACAAAGACAAAAGTAATGCCCGCAAGTTTATGTAGTTCAGAGCTTATATGTAGGTTGTAGTGTTTAATAGCCTGATGGTTGAGGGGAAGAAGTTGCTTCTGAACCTGGACGTTACAGTTTTCAGGCTTCTATACCTTCTTCCTCATGGCAGGAGTGAAATGAGAGCATGACCAGGGTGCTATGGGTCTCTGATGATTTTGAGGCCGTGACTCTTGTCGATCCCTTTGAGGCTGGGGGGGGGGGGGTTAATATCCGCGATGAACTGAGCAGTGTTCACCGCTTTTTCTAACCTTCTTTGTTCCTGGGCGTTCCGAGTTGCCAAACCAGGCTGTGATGCAACCAGTCAATATGCACTGTACACCTATAGACGTTTAAGAGAATATTTGTTGACTTGGCGAATCTTCTTAGGTAGTAGAGGCAGTGATGGGCTTCCTTTGTGATTGCGTCAGTGTGCTGGCTCCAGGACAGAGCTTCAGAGATATGCACAGCCAGGCTCTCTCCACCACCATCCCGTGAACCTGTAGACATGTTTGGGGGACCTCATTCTTCCTCTTCCAAAGTCTCCAATCAGACCCATAGTCTTACTGACCTTGCGAGCAAGGTTGTTGTGCCGGCATTCCCTTCTATGCTCCGACTCATCGTCATCTTTAATTCATCCAACAACCTGAACATTGAGTTCAACCTGTGTCCGGCTACACAGTTGTGAGTATAGAGTGAGTGGAGCAGGGGGCTGAGCATGCAGTCTTGAGGTGCTCCTGTGCATGCTGGTTATCGAGGAGGAAGTGTTACTGTCCATTCATACAGATCATGGTCTGTTGATGAGAAAGCCGGGGATCCAGTTGCAGAGGGATGTGCAGAGACCCAGTTCCATGAGCTTGGGAACCTGTTTGGAGAGGTTGATTGTGTTATCCATCGAGCTGCAGTCCATGAACAACAGCCTGACGTATGTCCAAGTGGTCCAGACCAGTGAGATCACTTCCTCCATTGACCTGTTGTGCAAAATAGTGGTGGGTCCTGGTACTTGTTGAGGTAGGAGTTGATAGGTGGCATAACCAACCTCTCAAAACACTTCATCACCACAGACCTTGGCGCCACTGGTCAGTAATTATTGAGGCAGGTCATCCTACTATTCTTGGGCACCGGTATTATTGATGCCCTTTTAAATTGGTGGGAACCTCAAACCTCACTAATGAGAGGTTGGAGATGTCCATACAAACTCCAGCCAGTTGGTTTGCACAGGTTTTGAGAACTCAACAAGGTATACCGTCAGGTCCAGACTCTTTTCAAGGGTTCACTTTCTGAAGGATCTTCTGACATCAGCTTCTGTGACTGAGATTGTAATACCATCAGGTGCTATGGGGGTCCGGGAAGGCGCATTAGCATTCTCCTTATCAAAGTGTGTACAGAATGCATTGAGCTGGTCTGGAAATGATGCTTTGCTGGCACTTGAGCGGCCCCAATTTCCCTTTGTAGGATGTGATTGCATTCAAGCCCTGCCACAGCTGCCGAACATCTGCCTCATTCTTAGTTTAGAACAAAAGTCTCTTTCAGCCTTTTTGATGGCCTTATCAAGCTCACATCTGGACTTCTTGTATAAGTCTGCATCGCCAGACTTGAATGCCCGAGAGGGCTACACAAAAAGCTGGAGAAACTCAGCGGGTGCAGCAGCATCTAAGGAGCGAAGGAGATAGGCGACGTTTCGGGTCGAGACCCTTCTCTTGAATGCCCAAGATCTGGTCCTCAGAAGAAGGTGGACCTCCTGATTCATCCAAAGCTTCTGGTTGGGGAATATGTGGATGCTTTTCGTGGGAGCACACTCCTTGCCACATGTCCTAAAGAAGTTGCTAACAACTGTGGCATTCAGGTCCGTTTCATAGATGAAAGACCAGACCCACATATATTAAAAGTTGAATGTCGAACTGCTGCCAAATAGAGAAGTAATATAAATCTCCTGAAAAAAATTAATTCAGAGGATTTATCATCCATCCCTGATTGCGTCAGAACTACAAATCAACCAGCTGGTGGGTCTGGATTCCCAGACTGGCCAGACTAGATTACAATACATTTTCTTCCCTGAAAGAGGCCAAAGAACAGGCCAGGGTTTTACAACAATCCAATAGTTTCACTATTATCATCACTGATACAAGCCCTCATTTTATACCAGATATATTTAATTACTTGTATTTAAATTCGGTAAGTGGTGTGAGAGTTGCTACAAGGGTTAAGTTATTAATTTAAAGAGAATCTACCGTAAGGTGATTCCCAGTGCAGAACAGTAAGGAATGGGACTTGGTTCAGGCAATGCCTATTAAAGGTACAATAAAGTAGGCCTCCATTGCCCCCATTCTCTGCTCTGCTTCTACACAAGTGGCCTAAGACAATATAGATAAATGGAAAGGATGGAAGAAGGCATTATACAGCAAGGTACGTCAAAAAGCCTCCAATGACTGTGAAATGCTTAACGAAACCAATGGAAAATTAAGGTCAATCCCCAATTTTTGTTAACACTTAAGATTTATTCAAAATTTAATTGAAGGGTACACCTGAATATTGTGCAAAATCATAACATTTCTAGACCACTGTATATTTTTCCAAACCTGAGGCAACACCAGACTTTGGTCTCAAGACTGGAACATACCATCGGAGTCTAGAGGATGAGTGCAGCGTTTCCCTGAAGGGTCCAGGACCAGTGGGTGGGTGCAGAAGCAGTTGTATGATCCCTCAGTGTTAACACACTGTCCATTGACACAGTTGGTTGCATCCTGACACTCGTCAATATCTAGGAATGAAACCGAAGCCATTAGAGTAGTAACGACCTGACTAAATGTTGCAAAAGCCCAGAGGGTCACAGAGAAAACAAAGGCATTTTAAACGTTACACTCTGCATGCACTGGAGCAACTGCCTGGCAGTGCCTCTCAAGTCTCTGACTTATGCAAGAAAGACTAGCGTGCAGTAAGGCCATCATCTGCAGGGAACTCCTCCAGTGCAGCTTGTAAACATATTGATTTCTCTAACTTCAAGGAACCCCTGCATTCCCTCTCTCTCCATCCCTCCCCCGCTCAAGTCGCATCAGCTTCCCGTTCTCAACTAACAAACAGCTAACTATGGCCTGCTTCTTTTATCATCGTTACTTTTTGCATATCTTTCATTCATTTGTTCTCTCTCCCTCTACGTCGCCTACCGTATATCTTTTGTTTCCATTTCTCCTGACTCTGTGTCTGAAGAAGGGTCTCGACCCGAAACATCGCCCATTCCTTCTCTCCGGAGATGCTGCCTGTCCTGCTGAGTCACTCCAGCTGTTTGTGTCTCACAAATTACTGTTCCGTGATCTTCACTGGGGAATCCCACGTCACAGCAATGTGGGAGCACTTCATTAACACGAACTGGGACCGTTCAATATGGCTCACCACCACCTATTTAAGGGGAACTAAGATGGGCAATAAATGTTGGCTTGCCAGTGAGATTGCACCGCCTCTCAAATAAAAAGACTAGTAAAGAGTGAGCGGTTCGATGGGTAGTTGTTGTGCTGGGAATGTGTGTGGAGACAAAGCACATTCACTGGTTTGAGGGCTAAGTTCTGACAGCAATTGGAAAAGGTGTGTCCAGTTTATCGCAGCTTACAGGGTGCTCAGAGACAAGGTATCCATCAGGATTCCTGTTTCTGTTTGATCGACACGATGCGGTGATAAGGATTATTGGGCCATTTCATGTTCCCATTGTCCACATGGCTTAGATTGTGGGGTGATCAGTTAGTTAGGACAGAAGTCGGCTGCTGGTGGAACCTCCACAGTGCCTGCCTATGAGGAAACGAAGGGTGGAACTGGAAAGTCCCAGGGGTCATAGTGATACAGTGTGGAAACAGGCCCTTCGACCCAACTTGCCCACCCCGGCCAACATGTCTCAGCTACACTAGTCCCACCTGCCTGCATTTGGCCCATATCCTTCCAAACTTGTCCTATCCATGTACCCGAATAACTGTCTCTTAAATGTTGGGATAGTCCCTTCCTCAACTACATCCTCTGGCACGTCGTTCCATACACCCACCACCCTTTGTGTGAAAGTTACCCCATAGATACCTATTAAATCTTTTCCCCATCACCTTTAACTCATGTCCTCTTAAACTAATGAGTGTTGAAACTCTCAGAAACTTCCTCAATATCAGTTAAAAGTTTTACTCATTCAAATACAGATCCATTATCTTGCCATCATCCAAACATTAATTCTTTTTTTTTCACTTTCAAGCTCCTTTTTTAAAATTTCCAATTTGGTTTTTAACCTCAGCGTCTCTGCCTTTGCAGTGAATGCTAAGATCTTGATTCAGCAACTGAGATTTGAAGTGACTCCAAGTATGTGTATTTAAAGAATATTTGCTTTGTTGGTAGCTCAAAGTAGTGTTATTGGTTGTGTCTTTGTTTTGGAAAGCCATTTTGTAGAAAATTCAGTTTGTAACTTTTTTAAGTTTCACATGTTCGATTCTGAGCACAGACTTATTATAATGGATTTAAGTGAGAGGATGGAACATTGGGGCTACATATAACAATACTCGACAAGTGGTTGTCCTCACACATGCCTGGGATGTCTTGGGATCATTTTAAAATATAGAAGATGATAGGCTTATCAGATTATTAAAGAAAATTAGGTAGATTGCTAGTTATGCCTTGCTACCTGACCTCCTGAATTAAACAACGGGGAAAGTGGTTGGGATACAATGGAATGACAGCCGGCATAGGGATCCCTTGTCAGGCCGAAGATGAAGGCAGCTTAAGGATGAGAGGCTGATCGAGGCACACAGCATGGAAACAAACCCTTCAAGGCAACTGACACCACACTGATCATTAATACATACAGGTACTCCCATTTATTGTTCTCCTCATATTCCCTCCAACTCTCCCATAGGTTCGGAGAGACATGTTTCTGAGTTTTTCGCCAGTTGATAGAGGGTCACTCGTTGAAGAGCATTGATATCAATACCTCAATTTGCACAAATTAATGAATCTCCCAGTTCTTGGGCAATGCGCCTCAAAGGCCAAACATACAAACATTCCAGGTCATTTTAACCCAATTTTCATTGGGTTTCTAGTAGGTTTTACCAAACCACCCCTATTCTGGTTTCAAGTTATTAATTCTCATACCATTTACATCAACACATGTTGCAGCTCATCACAGCTGTATACAGCTTTTACCATCCCTTGCTGTCTCCCTCTCACTATGTTTCTCTTTCTTAAGTGTTAGTAAATCGGCATGCCAAACATCAGCTCTGCCTCGATTACACCTGGATTTTTAATGCTACCGTAAATTCTGCAGCAAGCTTACCAAGACAGTGGAGTTTAACTGGATCATAATACAAGCCTTGTCTGCAGTAACACTCGTAGCCAGGCTCTGTGTTCATGCAAGCCCCATTCTTACAGATTTCTTCTCCAAACAAGACACATTCATTGGCATCTGTGAACAGAAGATCATTGTAAGAAACACACTGCAAAACTGACATCTGATCCTAATCAAACCAGAGTGCAATATCTTCCAAAACACTCAGTCCTCTGTGTGCTGTCACCACCCTTGGCACTGATATTGAGGCCATAACCATTTCTACACATCATACACAAATCTAAAAGATGTAGAAGTTGGATGTTATTTGATCATAAAATCAAATCTGAATGCCTTTTAAATATTGTTATAGTACCTGCCTCCACTACCTCCTCTGACAGTTCACTCCATATACCCA
Source organism: Raja brachyura (assembly GCA_963514005.1). Next base: position 72,164,915 of record OY740788.1, on the reverse strand, counting down.
CCATGAAAATGTTGTCCTTCAAGTTCATAGAAACATAGAAAATAGGTGCAGGAGAAGGCCATTCGGCCCTTCGAGCCTGCACCGCCATTCAATATGATCATCGCTGATCATCCAACTCAGTATCCCGTACCTGCCTTCTCTCCATACCCCCTGATCGCCTTAGCCACAAGGGCCACATCTAACTCCCTCTTAAATATAGCCAATGAACTGGCCTCAACTACCTTGTGTGGCAGAGAATTCCAGAGATTCACCACTCCCTGTGTGAAAAATGTTTTTCTCATCTCGGTCCTAAAAGACTTCCCCCTTATCCTTAAACTGTGACCCCTTGTTCTGGACTTCCCCAACATCGGGAACAATCTTCCTGCATCTAGCCTGTCCAACCCCTTAAGAATTGTGTAGGTTTCTATGAGATTCCCCATCAATCTTCTATATTCTAGCGAGTACAAGCCGAGTCTATCCAGTCTTTCTTCATATGAAAGTTCTGACATCCTAGGAATCAGTCAGGTGAACCTTCTCTGTACTCCCTCTATGGCAAGAATGTCTTTCCTCAGATTAGGAGACCAAACTGTACGCAATAATCCAGGTGTGGTCTCACCAAGACCCTGTACAACTGCAGTAGAACCTCCTTGCTCCTGTAAAATCTTTCCCCACACACCTTAAACTTAAGTCCCCTGCACCTTGATTCTCCCATACAGGGTAAAGGACTCCTGATTAACGGACTTTTCCTTCACTGAATTCACACTGGTCCCTTGCAAAGCATTCCATTCGGTTGCCAACAACACTGTAATGTACCAGGAACTCTCAAATCCAGGGCTTATAGGCTCACGTAAGGACTCAATGCACACCAACTCCCTTCATTCCCTTTCCTCTTTAGAATCTGCCCCATATGCATCAACTAAAATATAGTGATGTCAAGGTGGAAAACACCCCACCAAAAATAGATTTCCAGGAGTAAAGGCATCAGTAGGAAAAAGATTGATCTGATCTGATTCCAGATTAACACATGGGCAAAAGGGAAGCTCCTCTGCTGATCACAAAGGAATCAAAGAGATGGGATCATCAGGGCTGCTGATCTCTCCTACACGTGTACACGTGTTTCATACTTTGAAGTGTGGCACATCACACAGCCACATGCATGCAACTTTGATCTTGATTAACGGACTCTGGGCTGCGGGCGCTGTTGACTCTGAGGCAAGGAAGATAAACAAAGGTAACGCAGAACCGGAGGGGGAATTCTGCAGAATCAATCCTACCAATCCATCAGTTGTTCAAGTCAAGAGTGTTTTATTGTCACATGTCCCGGATGGGACAATTAAATTCTTACTTGCTGCAGCACAACAGAATATGTGAATATGTAAACATAGTACATAACGGGGGAAGAGGAAGAAAAGTTCAATAAGTAGCAAATATAGTGCAGTAATAAAATAATATTTTGCAGTTCAGAGCTCAGAGTTTATTTGTTATTGTGTTTAATAGCCTGATGGCTGTAAGGGAGAAGCTGTTCCTGAACCTGGGCGTTACAGTTTTCAGGCTCCTGTACTTTCTTCGCGATGGCAATGGTGAAATGAGTGTGTGGCCAGGATGGTGTGGGTCTTTGATCATTTTGGCTGCCTTTGTGAACAGCAAGCACTGCATCCCCAATTCTTCAGCTTATGTTTCCAAGCTTGGGGTGTAAAATTACCACTGAATTTCTCCTTCAGTTATGGTTAATTTAGATGATGCACAGTGATTCTGCTCAGTCTTGAATGTCCTTTCAAAGTGTGACAGCAGGGGCTAATCCTACACAATGTTTGTAAGACCAAGATTCAGACTCGTTTGAAATTGAACATGATGTTGACACGGTCTTAACCCAGCAGTCCTGCCTTGTTAAAAGGTCAGTGTCTAAAAGTAATTTATTGAAATTCTGACCTCGGTAATGAAGTCCACTGATCCCGTAGGCCGAGTTTCCATTTGGGATGAAGCCTTTCCCTTCAGGACACATGGTTGAGAAATCCGCTAAACAATAAAATAGAAAATTTGCAAATGCAAAAAGTTGAGTACACCTATGGGAAAACAAATATAATATATGCATCATAAAATACAACAGTAAATCATGAATGTGTAGATGAATGTGTGGCTGAGGAGTTGGTGCAGAGGGCAAGGATTCAGATTTTTGGACCACTGGGATCTCTTCTGGAGCAGGGCAGATCTGTACAAGAGGGATGGGTTGCATCTGAACTGGAGGGGAACCAATATCCTGGCAGGCAGGTTCGCTGGTGCTGCATGGGTGGGCTTAAACTTGAGGTGAGGGGGCGGGCGGTGGGAACCTATGCAGGACCAAGGCAGGTGAGAAGCTGGAAGTTGGTATGGATAGCGATGTAAATAAGTTCAGTGGACAGCATAGGCACAAGCATGGTAGGGAATGAGGAAGAACTGTTGCTTGGAATTACACTTATTTCAATGCAAGGGGCCTGACAGGTAAGGAAAACTCAGGGTGTGGATAAATACATACGACTGTGATGTTGTGGCCATTAGCTGGTTAAGAGAGAGACTAGACTGGCAGCTTAATGTTCCAGGATACAGATGCTATAGGGGGAGGGTGGGGGTAAAAGAGGAGGGGTTGTTGCTTTATTAATTAAGGAGGATGTGACAACAGTGGTCAGTGATGACATTACCGATAATTTGTCCAATAAGGCTCTATGGGTGGAGCAGACGAACATGAAAGGGATGATCACTTTGTGGGGGGTGTACAACTCACCCCAAATAGTCAATGAGAATTAGAAAAGCAAATATGCCGGGAGATTGCAGGCAGCTGCAGGACTAACAAGGTTGTCATAGTAGGGGATTTTAACTTTCCCAATATTAATTGTTATAACAATGCAAAAAGGTTTAGACGGGACAGAAGTTGTCAAATGTGGTCAGGAATGTTTCCTCAGGCAATATGTAAATTCTGCAAAGACATGGTTTGTACGGATGGAAGTAAATATTCCAATATATTGATCCTACACCCCCTGATGTTCTTTTGTGTGCTTCCAGCAACCAATCCATTGAAGGGCCCAGTTTAAACGATCTCTGACAACTCTACTGGAAAGGATTTGGCACTCCTGTGTACTGGCCAACACTGGGCAATTGCACATAGAGAATATGAGAATTAGTAAATTGCAGGCTGTGCAAATGGGCTGATGCAAGCATCAACCATTCCTCCAATGCTGCACAAATACTTGAAGCATATCGGCAATGGGACTATGGTGATCCTAATCGGTATGTCCATCGCCGACCCCCATACTCTCTACCCCCCACTTCCTTGATCATTCCCAGGAACTGCCACACGAAAAAACTCTCAGGATAGTTATCATAAGCCTGCTCCATCAAACAGGTGCAGTAACATTGCAAATAATCAACTCAGCTGAAGCAAACTTACAGCTGCCAAACATTGGGCATGGGAACACTTCACAGTTGTCACCCCAGCCTGCTCCCAGAGTGCAGCAGCATTCCTGCTTCGTGACATTGGATGTCAGAACATTGTCACAGAAGTGTGCATCATTTAGATTGTAGTAACACTCCTTCTTCTCTTCTTCCTGAGGAAGTCCTGGAAAAAGAAAATACAATTTCTATTAAACATTGGTGCAGAATAATAAGTTTCCAAATGTGTGCAGCTCTCAAACAGCACCAATGTCAGCAGAGTCCCTTGGGCCCGAATCTGTCATGCACATCTATGTATATATCTATTACATGAATCTGAAGGAGTAGGAAAGCAGGACATTGAAAAACAATCAGTCCAGCATCTGTAAAAACATTGTATTTTACTATTAAGCAGTAGCAGGCACTGAGAAAGATGAATATCTATACATTAAAAAAAAAGAGATGCAGGAACAATTTAATATAACTTGCAGTGACAAAGCCTTATTGTAGACCAGAAAACTCTTAATTTGTCAGCATCAGTGATCCGATACTAGTAAGCTAATAAAGAAAGAGAAAATTGATTATGAGAAAAAACGGATTAGTTGGTTGGTTTATTATTGTCGTGTCTATCAAGATATGATGAAAGGCTTTTATTTGTATGCTCGCTAATCAGATCAGATTGGGTACATGAATACAAACACGCCATGTACAACAGATAGAACAAGTTATATCAAAATAGACAGTAAGAACTTCTTCGGATATATAAACAGAGGTTAGCTAGGGTAAACATGGAACCCCTGGAGGGTGACAGAGGGGAATTATTAACCAGTAACGAGGAAATGACAAATTAGGTAAACCAGTCCCTTGCATCAGGGCTCATGGTGCAGGGCACTGCAAATATCCCAAAGATAACAAAAGGGCGTATCTCAAATTGCATGGAAGAACTTGCAATAATGTATTTTGCAAGGGACATGTCACAGGAGAAACTAATGGGACATAAGGCAAACTAATATGCCATTAAACTAATGGGACGTAAGGCAAACAAGTGACGGCATAGTGGCGCAGCTGGTAGAGCTGCTGCCTCACAGCGCCAGAGACCCGGGTTCGATCCTGACCTCAGGGCTATCAAAACACAGATTTTCAGGCAGATACCAACAAGTTGGAAAGTCACATCAGTAAACAGGCCTGTTAGCTTAACATCTGTTATTGGTAAGATGGTGGAGTCCATCATCAAGAAATAAATTGTCATTTAGAGTCATTGATCATACAGCATGGTAACAGGCACTTCAGTCCAACTTGCCCATGCAGACCAAGATGCTACATTAGTCCCACTTGCATGCGCTTGGCCCATATCTTTCTCAACCATGTATCTGTCCAAATGTCTTTTAAATGTTGTTTTTTGTTAAGTACCTCAGTTGGTAAGTCTCAACTCCCTCCTTTGGCACCTTGTTCCATATACCCACCACCCTCTGTATGAAAATGTTCCCTCTCAGGTTTCTATTCTAGAAATTGAATTTTGATTGAATCTTTCCCCCCTCACCTTAAACTGGTTCTTGATTCCCCTACTCTGAATTAATAAACAATGTATTTACCCAATCTGTTCCCCTCATGATCTTATACACCTCTATAGAGTCACCCCTTATTTCCTGTGCTTAAATGAATAAAATCTGAGCCTGCCCAACCTCCCCCTATAGCTCAGGCCCTTAGGTCCTGGTACCATCCCTGCACTCTTTCCAGCGTAACAACATCTTTCCTAGAACATGGTGATCAAAACTGAACATAATACTCCACCTGTGGCCTCACCAGCGCCTTGTACAGCTGTAACATAACATCCTACTTCTATACTCAAAACCCTGACAAATGAAGGCAAATGTGCTGAAAGCCTTCATGACCACCTTAACCACCTGTGAAGCCATTTTCAAGGAACTATGTACCTACACTCTGAGATACCCCTGCTCAACAATGCTCCCCAGGGTCCTGTCATTCAATGTGAAGATCCTGCTCTGGTTTGATTCCCAAAAGTAACACCTCACACGTATCTGCATTAAACTCCATTAACTCAACCCACTTGCCCCACTGATCAATATCCTGCAGTAATTTTTGATAGCCATCTTCTCCATCTACGATACCACCCACTTTAGTGTCATCTGCAAACTTACTAATCATGCCTCCTACAGTCTCATTCAAATCATGGCTTGAAACCACAAACAGCAATGGGCCCCGCACTGATTCCTGAGGCACCAGTCTGAAAAACAACCTTCCACCATCACCCTCTGCTTCCTTCCCTTAAGTTGAATCAGACTGTCAAGAAGGCTGCCGGCACATTGGCCTTCCTCAGACGTTGGGAAGTTATGTTACAGTTCTACGACATTGATGAGACCACATTTGAAGCATTGTGTTCAGTTTTGGTCACCCTGTTACAGGAAAGATGTTGTTAAGCTGGAAAGGGTGCAGAGAAGATTTACAAGGATATTGCCAGGACTCGATGGCATGAACTTTAGGGAGAGGTTGAGCAGTCTAGGCCTTTATTCCCTGGAGCGCAGAAGGATGAAGGGTGATCATATAGAGGTGTATACAATCATGAAGGAATGGATAGGGTAAATGCGTGGAGTATTTTACCAAGAGTGGGGGAATCAAGAACCAGGAGTCATAGGTTTAAGGTGAGAGGGCGGCACAGTGGTAGAATTACTGTCTTCCAGCACCAGAGATCTGGGTTCGATCCTGACTACGGGTGCTCAGGTTTCCTGGCAGACTCCAAAGGCGTACAGGTTTGTGAGGTGATTGGCTTTGGTAAAACAGTAAATTGTCCCTAGTGTGTAGAACTAGTGCTGGTGTACGGGTTGACCGCTGGTTGGCGCGGACTCAGTGGACCGAAGGGCCAGTTTCCACGCTGTATCTCTACAGTCTAAAAGTTCAAAGGTTAAGGACAATCTGTAATGCAATCATTTGTGGATGGATAGCTTGGTTGGCACAAGGTGCAGCAGCAACCCATGCATGCACTTTCCTGAATCTAATTTAATCATAGGTCATAAGTGATAGGAGTAGAATTAGGCCATTTGGCCCATCAAGTCTACTCCGCCATTCAATCATGGCTGATCTATCGCTCCCTGCTAACGCCATTCTCCTGCCTTCCCCCATAACCTCTGACACCTGTATTAATCAAGAATTTGACCTGGTTTTAGATAACAAGAAACAAGCTACATCATTTTTGGCAAAATTAAAATCAATGCAATTCAAAAATCATTTGTTCCTTTGAGAATACAGTTGCCTCCCTGCTTCAGCCTGAGGCCTGGATGTTTGGCTAGATGTGTCTCACACAAATTAGCTGTCTCCCAGCACTAAACTTTGGAAACGGACTTCAGGAATCAAGGGTAAAGTTATTTCTGGGTTCTCAGTGATGATTATATTCTTACTTCCTACAGAAACCAAGAAAACTACAGGACAAAGTGGATCAGCTTCATCGAGGAGTTCTTCGATAATATTGGGAGATGAGGTCCCATAAGATTAAGAGGGAAGGGTTCTGTGATTCCAAAGAATGGGTTATGGTGCAGGCACATGACTTCCTCGTACCTGGTGCTCAGAGCTTTGTTGGTTCAGCAAGAGCTCCCAGTTTAGTCACCGATCCTCCACTTGTGATGAATACTGTTCGGTATTCATTAATAACCGCAGAAAAATTGAAATCCCATTTCAGTGAGAATATCAGTTTGTTAATGTGGAATTATCTCTGTTTTCCTCCATCTGCCAATTCTGGCACCAGTATTGCAAAATGAATTGCTGTTTTGATTGAACGCCTTACTCAATTTTACAAAGGTTTATTCTCATGCCAGAGAGTGAGAAGGGAGAGATCCAGCTGAAAGGCCATGTTGTGGTAACGGTTAATTCAATGTTTTCAGTCATGAGTCGAGTTTGATGGATTTTGTCACCAATCTGTTTTAAAAACGACACAATTTACTTAACATACCAACCAAAGACTGTGTTTCACATACTAGCACAATGCTGACATTGTGTCTACTCCTCAATATCACATTTCCCCAAGTTGAAAGTGTACTCTGTGGAAACAGTGACAGCGACTATTATTGAAGAAGATACAGCCAGTCAAAGTCCATCCAGACATCTTTAAACTGGTATTACATTACCATCAGTTTTGCAATTTAACGGTATAAATCTTCAAAAGTAGGAGGCAAGAGGCCACTTCCAAAGGGTAGAAGAATTATGGATGGGTAGAAGATCAAGCTTTAAACAGTTTACACAGACTACAATGTGACCTATTAACTTACTAATGTTATCAGAGAGCTGGTCCGTCGATTAACTATTTTGAGGAACTGTTTTGAAGTTAGTTTCGAACTCCACTGTTGTTCATCAAATTCAGTGACATAATTTGGGTTTGCTAGTTCTCATTCAACCTCCCAGGAATGATATGAGTAGCAGAACTAAATCTGGGGCTAAAGCATGATTTAGATGTTTCTTTAAAGATTTATTTACAATGTTTCTGTGCATTTACCCTATCTATTCCCCTCGTGATCTTATACGTCGCTATAAGATCACCCCTCAGCCTTCTGCGCTCCAAGGAATAAAGTCCTAGCTGTCCAAGCTGCCTATAGCCCAGGCGCTCGAGTCCCGGCAACATCCTCATAAATCTTCTCTGCAATCTTTCCAGCTTAACGTTTCAAGAACTATTTCTTTCCTGCTGTTATCAGACTCTCATACGGACATCTCATATGCCAAAGATGAATTCATTATTTCCCAAGGTCAGTCTGAAGAAGGGTTTCGACCCGAAATCTTGCCTATTTCCTTCACTCCATAGAAGCTGCCTCACCTGCTGAGTTTCTCCAGCATTTTTGTCTACCTTCGATTTTCCAGCATCTGCAGTTCCTTCTTAAACATCATAGTTTCCCAATCTACCTCTTTATTGCTGTTGCAATGTTTTGTATCTACACTTTCTTTGTAGCTATCAAACTATTTTTTTGGACTCGCATTTCTTTTTCTAATTGCATTACTTGGTGTGTTCACGTACGGTATGATTGTACTCACAAATGATATGACTTGCTTGGATAGCATGCAAAACAAAGTTTTGTCACTGTGTTCTGGTACACGAGATAATAATAAACAGCTACAAACAGACGCAGATGCAATGCACCAGGGAGGCGGACAGGTTGTCATTCATGAGGGCTGCTTTGTTCTAGATGGTGTTGATCTTCTAGAGGGTGCAGCAATCTTTTGGACCTGTAGTTCTCCATGTTAGTGGAAGGTATTCCAATCATAATCATGGTAAGCCTGGGACTGGCGCTGGTGAAAATCTGTTCGCCCTGATTGGAGACCCAAAAACTAAGGGATATGAGTATGTATTTAAGACTGTGATCAGAAGAAACTTCTGCAGTCAGATGGTGAAATACACTACAATTTGTTCCACCCAAAGGAGCCAGTGGACGCATTATCACTGAGTATATTGAGATAAAAGATCATTGTCATAAAACTCCAGGCATAAAAAAATGAAACTGAGCTAAATGATCAGCCTTGTAGAACGAAAGAGAAAACTCAAGGGAGAATCTTGTGATTCTTATTTTTTATATTCTGATTGGAGCTGCAAAGCTGAAGCACTATGTCGTGCACCCTTTCAGTTCAGTTTAGCATTAAATGAACACTGACAGAAATGCAGACTGCCTATGAATTGCAACATGAAGAACAGGTCCTTATAGTCTACAGGAAAATGAACAGCTGGTAAAAGGATTCTCTATGATGGATGGGCAGCAGGTTTAAGTGTCTTAACATCCAGGTCTTGGCAGACAAATATACTTTCTATTGAAAAAAAAACAAACGGAGAAACATATAGCAAATTATAAAATTCACCAAATCAAGTGAAAAGGGCCTATCCCACTTGGACGACCTAATCCACGAGTTTAGAAGACCCTAGACGAGATGAGAAAAATGTCACGGTCATGTTGACGCGCCAAAGTACAAGACCTCCTACCACTATGTCTACAACCTCCTACGACCCCCCTCGACCTCAGTCGTCCACACCTAAGGCCAACTACGACTAGCTACGAGTGGAAAATGATCACATGAAAAAATTATGTCATGTTTACATTTTGTTTTCTCGGGCCAGTTACCGACCTATGACTACCTACGACTATTTACGACTACCATCGCGACCTACCTACAAGTAAATTGTATCTATTTTTTCAATGCCGACCTTTTTTTTTACTCGTGGGCATTTTTTATCAGGCTGGAAAAAACGCCGCAACCTACTTGAGGCCACGAGTATGCGGAGACCACTCACGAGCATGAGGAAGAGATATGAAGACCTCCTACGACCTTGTGGCGACCGTGCTGCGAGTATGTCAACGGCAAACTCAGCAGTGGTCGCCAATTAGGTCGTGAAAGTGGGACAGGGGCTAAATGGAATGGAGAGAGTTGGATGGGGAGGTGCGGGTGGGAGGGAGCTGGATGGGGAGGTGCGGGTGGGAGGGAGCTGGATGGGGAGGTGCGGGTGGGAGGGAGCTGGATGGGGAGGTGCGGGTGGGAGGGAGCTGGATGGGGAGGTGCGGGTGGGAGGGAGCTGGATGGGGAGGTGCGGGTGGGAGGGAGCTGGATGGGGAGGTGCGGGTGGGAGGGAGCTGGATGGGGAGGTGCGGGTGGGAGGGAGCTGGATGGGGAGGTGCGGGTGGGAGGGAGCTGGATGGGGAGGTGCGGGTGGGATAGAGCTGGATGGGGAGGTGCAGGTGGGAGGGAGCTGGATGGGGAGGTGCGGGTGGGAGGGAGCTGGATGGGGAGGTGCGGGTGGGAGGGAGCTGGATGGGGAGGTGCGGGTGGGAGGGAGCTGGATGGGGAGGTGCGGGTGGGAGGGAGCTGGATGGGGAGGTGCGGGTGGGAGGGAGCTGGATGGGGAGGTGCGGGTGGGAGAGAGCTGGATGGGGAGGTGCGGGTGGGAGGGAGCTGGATGGGGAGGTGCGGGGGGTGGGGGGGAGCAGGATGGGGAGGTGCGGGAGTGGGGGGGGGGGGGAGGGGGGAGATACCGGTGGAAGCCTCAGGACTGTAGGGACGACAGAAGGAAATTGCATGGCAAGATTGGTTAACTGTAGTGATTGGCGGGGAAGTAACATTAGATGGGAGAACCATAACATACATGTTTACGATGCAAAACGTATTTCAAGAGTCAAGAGTGTTTTATTGTTATATGTGTCAAATAGAACAATGAAATTCTTACTTGCGGCGGCACAACAGATAGTACGCTTAAACAATGCAAGCAAATAAAGTTCTATGTGGGTATATATAATACACGTGTGTGTGTAAATATATGTGTGTGTGAGTGAATATATATATATATATATATATATGGGTGGCGCCGTTCAATGGCAGCCTCGCCAACAGTCTGTCTCGTCCTTTTCTTTCTTTGTTGTTTTTAGTATGTTGTATTTTTAGTATGTTGGTTAGTGTATCTGTAGCTTTATAATGTGTGTGTGTGTGGGGGTGGGTAGGGGGGCTCCTTCTCTTCCCTTCTCTCCCCCCCGCGCACTCTAAAGGACCTCCGGTGCTCTGTGGCAGCTGTTTACCTTCCTCTTCATCTTGCAGACAGAGCTCCTCCGCTGTCCCTGGCCCCCACCTTCGCGATGTGTTTGTGTGTGTGTGTGTGTGTGTGTGCGCGGTCGATCGATGCAGCTCGCGGTTTCAACGTGGCCGGTCGATCCAGCTCGAGGCTTTCCAGGCGAGTGCCCTCGAGCTTGAAGGTCGAAGGCACTCTTCTGGACTCGCGGATTAGGTCGCCCAAGTGGGACAGGCCCTTAAGAGATCACCACTAACCAGCACATCCCACAGCATACTTATGAACCAGATCAATTACTTTGCTGTAATGGACACATTAGTATCATTCCCCTTCTCCTTATAGCCTTGCTACATGTTCACATATACCCACCAACTATCTTTGATTCTTTTGCCATAACATCAAGAGATAATTTAGTTTAGTTTGGAGATACGGCATGGAAACAGGCCCTTCGGCCCACCGAGTCTGTGCCGACCAGCAAGCCCCATACACTAACACTATCCTACACTCTAGGGACAATTTACAATCTTACCAAACCTGTACATCTTTGGAGTGTGGGAGGAAACCGGAGCACCTGGAAAATGCTTTCCATCTCCACCCCTTTCTGCTAAGGCTACTCTGATTAGTGCCACCCGGCGGGGTCACAACATCGGAGGCCTGGATCGCCTCAGCGCAGAGGGAGAACAAGGAGGGAAGAGACAAGGACTTTGGGACTTTTGCCTTCCATCACAGTGAGGAGCTGCCTGGCGGACTCACTGTGGTGGATGTTGAACTGTGTTGAGTGTGTGTTTTGTTGTGTTGTTCCATGTTATGACTGCAGGGTTCGCATTTTGTTGTACTGTACTTGTACTATGTGCAATGACAATATAGTTGAATCTAATCTAATCTAAAAAATTAATCGTTTTATTTTTAAAAAGTGATTGACAATAGTCACCAATGATTAATCACGATTAATCGATTAAAGTGATCACATTTGTAAACTCCCTTTTCTCTAAAGCTGGTACTAGAATGTAAATAAATGTTTGGTAACTTTTCAGCCAGTTTATCCAGTAGAGCGAAGCAAAAATGTGAACATAATCTGCATTCAGAAAATTTCAAATAGCAAAATGTCGGATAACTGGATTGATTTTCAAGACAAGTCGGACCTTTGGCACAACGGTCTTGTGAACAAAAACAATTGGAATTTAATGAAGTGCAAGCATTGTGAACTACATTCAAATACCAGCCATCCCCTGCGTCATTCAAATATCATCTGGAACAGAAACATGCCTTCAAACAAGTCATCCATCCTGCACAAATCAGGGAACAATTCTTTTGCATTTCAACAAGAATGCCTGAGTTTGTTAGAGCACATTTGACAGGTTTGGACAGAATTCTGTTTGCACCTATGGCCAAAATCAAAATCAATTTGGTTGACATCAAAAACGGCTGGAAGGCAGAATGTCTGAAATCCCCAAGTACGAGAGAGGGAATTTATGATATAGTCATGAAATTTGGAACAAAAATCCAGGAAGAAATGAACCAGGAACTGAAAGACAGACAGGAATCTGGGTACTGCTTTTCATTCACTTTAGACGAGTGGACCTTAAAGAGAAATCACAGGGCTGCCAGCTCTCTCGCATTGAGCGTGAGACACACGCATTGAGCGTGAGACTCACGCATTTGACAAAATTCTCACTCTCTCACGCTGATGAAAGAAGTTCTCACGCTCAAAAAAATAATATTTTAAATAAATAAATAAATAAAGCCGCACTCCTCCACACTTACCAATGAGAATAGTTTTCTGTTGGCGGTTCCCCGTAAAGAACGAGCGATTTAATTGGCTTAAGCCCGTCACACACTATTTAAAATAGCAATGTAGACAACAATGCTGGAGAAACTCAGCGGGTGAGGCAGAATTCCTGTCTGAGTTTGACCCTTCTTCAGACTCAAGCATTTCTCCAGCATTTTTGTCTCCCGCTCCATAAATGCTGGTAGTGTTTATTTATGAACACATTGGTAGGGCAGGAATTTTTTTTTCACTTTGAAGAAAGATTTGATAACTGGGATTGTATTCTTTGCAGCAACAGGGGTGCAGAAAAGACTTATTTGACGTGAATAATATTATGAGAATAGGACCTGTTTTGCTTAACAAAGAGTGTAAGAAGGAACTGCAGATGGTGGTTTAAACTGAAGATAGACACTAAAAGCTGGAAACTCAGCAGGACATGCGGCATCTCTGGAGAGAAAGAATAGGCGATGTTTCGGGTCGAGACCTTCAGACTGACGAGGTTGAAAACCAGCCATAAAACACAATGACTGGAGTTGTGTGTTATCCAACTAAGGGCAGAAATCAGAATCATGTGTTCATCTTTATTGATGTGACACCATAATAAATATATTACAGAAAAAATAATTGAATGGGGTGGCACAGTGGCGCAGCAGTAGAGTTGCTGCCTTGCAGCACCACAGACCCAGATTTGATCCTGACTACGGGTGCTGTCTGTACAGTATTTGTACATCCTCCTTCTGACCACATGGTTTTCTCTGGATATTCCGGTTTCTCCCACATCCGAAAGAAGTGCAGGCTTGCCTTGTTTCTATGTTTTTGTTTCTCTATATACATAACAGCATGAATTATAATCTGATTTCCCTACATGAATATAGTAAGGTCATTCATCTGCTGCACCTGTTAATCAGAGCCTGGCTCCACTGTGGAATGTAATTAGAAATGTAATTTAGCCTAACCTTATTCATACCTAATGCAATTTGAAGCATAAATGTTGCATTCAAGTGTCAGTTAAAAGACTCACTGCAGTATGCACCAGATTGCACAATTTCAAGCTAAAAATGCAAATGCTGGAGTGACTCTGGGGAGAAGGAATGGGTGACGTTTCGGGTTGGGACCCTTCTTCAGACTGATAACATTACCCATTCCTTCTCTCCAGAGATGCTGCCTATCCAGCTGAGTTACTCCAGCATTTTGTGTCTACATTAGTGAGCTTTCATCCACTCATCTTTTCCCATCTGAAACTAAATTGCTGCTGGCAACCGAGTGAGCTGAAACGTTGGATTTGATTGAAATGCGTGTCCTCGCCCTTGCACGGTGTGATTGCAACTCAGACAAAGCTGACAAAATATTTGATTTCATGCTGACCAATCTGGAGCAGCAACCTGGTGATAGCGGCAGAAAACTGTATGAAGCTGTTCACGCCAGGATCAAGCAGAGAGGAAACCCAGGCATTTAAAGACTCCTCAGGTACACGGATGATCCAATGGATTATGACACTGCCTGGAACTTCCGACAAGTGATCTTGTCAAAATTGCAGGAGATGTTTACATGCGGCAGTTCTCAGAGCAAAGACCTTGAATTATTTGATGACAATGGTGAAGAAGATAATGATCAAACTGAACACACTACCAAGCAAATCAGAAAAGCTTGATGCCATCCAGAAAGAATGTCAAGAAGCTGAAGCTAGTGGAGTCTTATTCAAACCCACAAGACATTTTGAAGAGGGTTACACAAAAGCTGGAGAAACTCAGTGGGTGCAGCAGCATCTAAGGAGCGAAGGAGATAGGCGACGTTTCGAGTCGAGACCATTCTTCAGACTGGATAGGTGACGTTTCGGGTCGAGACCCTTCTTCAGACATTTTGAAGATATTGAAGCTAGAAATACCCAAGCACACTTGAAAATTATACAGAGCACTCGTGACAATGTGTTCTAGCCAAGTTGAATCGGAAAGAGGTTTTAGTGCTGCTGGCTGGTTTTAGTGCTGCTGGTCACGAAATTGCACACATCATTGACTGAAGAGACTGTTGATACCATATGTTTTTTTTTAGATCTGACCCAATGGCAGAAAGCTCCCCACGATGTTGGGCGCCCGTGTAGCTCAACAAGAACGGACACGGTGCCCTCCACGAGCATTTTGGCAAGCTGCTGAGAAAAGGACAGACCGGACGGCAGCCGAGAGCAAGACGGACTGGATGGGCCGCCTGTGGCTATGTAGGACCCAGTTGGACGCTGCCTGGGGAGGAAGCTTGGAAGCCACCGATCTCGGCCCCAAATCCAGAGAGTCAAGGATAAGGGAGCTGCTGGTGACGACTAAACCAAGGAGTGGGCCAGTAGAAGAGAGACTGGGGTATTGCCTCCAGCGCCTTCAAAGTTGGCTGTAGAGGTGTCTCCTAGGACAGAGAGGCATTTGGGCGAGGTGAGGAACATTGGTTGGCGGGCTGAGCTGATTGAGGGCGACGGAGGGGGCCCTGCAGCAGCCTGGGGTTTACCTGGATCCAGGGGAGCCGCAGTACATCAGCAGAGACTTCTTTTGAAAATAGTGCTAAGCTATGGCGACGGGTGCAAGAATTTCACTGTGCAGTGCATACGTGACAATAAAGAACCATTGATCCATTGACAGCCTAAAATGTGATATAAAGGTAAATTTGCCAAGAAATAATATTTTAAGTTGAAAATCACAAAAAATAATGAATTAATCAGAAAGCCGCCGCCTTCCCGCAGAGACTGCTCCCTCTGCAACTCCTTGCTTCACCTCCTCCGTAGGTACTTTTCCCTGCAAACACAAGAGATGCAACACCTGTCCTTCTACCTCCTCCCTTGACTCCAACCAGGGATCCTGACAGTCCTTCCAGGTGAGAGAGGTTCACATACACATCCTCTAACCTCACAAGTTCACAAGTTATAGTAGAATTAGGCCATTCGGCCCATCAAGTCTACTCCGCCATTCAATCATGGCTGATCTTTGCTTCCTAATCCCATTTTCCTGCCTTCTCCCCATAACCCTTGACACCCGTTCTAATCCCCTCATCTACTGCATCAGCGATCGGCGACCATTTCGCTGAACACTTACACTTGGACCGACAAAGCATCCTAGATCTCCCAGTTGCTAACCATTTTAACATTCCTTTCTATTCCCATACTTACTTTTCTGTCCTGGGCCTCCTCCATTACCACAGTGACGCCACGTGCAAATTAGAGGAACAGCACCTCAGATTTTGCTTGGGTAGTTTACAACCCAGCGGTATGAATGTTGAATACTCTAACTTTAGCTAACCTCAACAAACCTCAACCCCCCCCCACCCCCCCCCCCCACTAATAGTTGTTTTATCAGTCCCACCGTTCGTAACAAACGATGAGCGTTTGACGGCACTGGGCCTGTACTCGTTGGAGTTTAGAAGAATGAAGAGGGACCTCATTGAAACGCACAGAATAGTGAAAGGCTTGGATAGAGTGGATGTGGAGAACTTGTTTCCACTAGTGGAAGAATCTAGGACTAGAGGTCAAAGCCTCAGAATTAAAGGATGTTCTTTTAGGAAGAAAACAAGGAGAAATGTCTTTAGTCAGAAGGTGGTGAATCTGTGGAATTCTTTGCCACAGAAGGCTGTGGAAGCTAGGGAGGCCGTCAGTGGATATTTTAATGGTAAAGATAGATAGATTCATGATTAGTACAGGTGTCAGAGGTTATGGGGAGAAGGTCGGAGAATGGGGTTAGGAGGGAGAGATAGATCAGCCATGATTGAGTGGTGGAGTAGACTTGATGGACTAAATGGCCTAATTCTACTCCTATTCCTTCTGACCTTATGAGCGATATTAGCCCTCATGGTATCACACTGTCACGAGCCAACAATCGGCTTACAGGGGACCTCCTTGCTCGAGGCAATCTGTTGCCGCCCCTGCTTTGTCCTGGTCTTTTCTTGCTTCCAGTTCCACTCCTCCCGCAACCCACACCCCTCCGCCCCCCCCCCCCCCCCCCCCCCCCACACCAACTACAAGCAGTCTGAAGAAGGGTCCAGCCCCGAAACGTCTTCTATCCATCTTCTCCAGAAATATTGACTGATCCACTGAGTTACTCCAACACTTTGTGGCTATCTTAGATAATGAGATATAGAACAATCCTACCTCCCTGGCAGCCTCTGGTCACCTGCCATTATAAAGCTTGGTCTCACCTTTTTTTATCATCAAAGATTGCTGTGAAATGCCTTGAGATTTGTTTCGTTATGCTGAAGGGATATATATTAATGCAAGTTTATGCTTCTTCAGTAGGGGAACTTCCATTTCATCCTAGCCCAAAAGAAAGCTCACCTGCTCCTTAATCATTTAGTCCTGCCAGTCCCATTTTCTTGTAGCCCTACAACTTATTTCCCTTGCAGTACCAATCCAATCCAATCCAATGTCACTCGATAGATTTTTTTTTTACTAGGCCAAGTAAAATTGTTTTTCCTCCTAGCTGCATATGCTGTCCAACCTCTCTGATATTTATACTGTATCCTCAGTTTGATCTTGTGCATTTCTATCAGAATCTTCACTCCACGAAGAACAAATCAGTGTACATACCTAATCCAATCCAGTCAATCTTTTCTGTACCCTCTCGAGGACCTAGACATCGTTTATAAAATAGAGTGACCAGAATTGGATGCAATACTCTGCTGCTTTGCCTTAATTTTGGATAGATTTCAAATATTCAGCCCTAAGAATGTTTCCATGTTTCCTGTGAAATGTAACACAATACCCAAGTGCTCACAGCATATATCTCAGAAATTATACAGTAGAATGGAAAATAGATCCAATACCAACCAATACAGCTTCTTCACTTACATAGCACCTTTCGGGTGAACAATGTAGTTTCAATAACTGTCGTGGAATGTTGGAATGTGTCTGAGCTAAGTACAACGCTGGCAAGATTTACTATAAAAAGTCACGGATGCCAGCCACTCAGATTTATTCCGTCTCTGTGTGGGTTTTGTATCAACAAGATTATTTTTTAAAAAATGCAATTTCAGTTTAACTAGAGATTACTAACAACCGTACAGACTGGTGGCATCTACTTGCTCTGGGTGCTGATAACTTACTCGAGGTCCTTCGCTACCGCAGGGAACGTTTCATAAATAAATGAAGACTGAACTCACAGACAATGTACAGAGGTGGGGTTGGAGTACTCGGGTCGGATAACAAGATGGAAAATAACACAAACTCTCTTATCAGGAGTTAGAGATTAAATATGCAAGCATATGTTATTATTTCAGGGACTTCACTTGATATGGAAGGAAGCAGGATTTGGAGCCATGCCATTATGCTACCAAACAAGAACTCAGCTGCGTAAAATGGCTGGAGATATTCTTCACACAAATGCAAAGTGATATCACTGTCACTCTCCAGGCACATTTCAGAAGTATGTGTGTACTATAATAGCCTACTGTTATTGCAAAAGATGCTTCAGTGCCAACAGAAACATACGTAAAATCTGTTCACTCAGCTTTCAAATCAAGCCCGCGGTATCTATCCATAACAATATCTCAGCCATTATTAAGTGTAGTGAAACCGTATATCACAGTCTGGGCTAGGTGTTAACATGTAGAACACAGATCCAAAGAAAATCTTTCCAAATGTTCCCACGTGCCTTTGTCCCCCTCCACCTCCCAAAGAATGCAACACAAAGAAGATAAGATTACTGTATTCTCTGTACCTGGTGGGCGAGGGAAGTGGCACTCCCCGGTCGTAGGGTCAAATTCCTGGATTTCATCAGCACAGAAGCACAGGAAGGAGCCTTCCACGTTTTCACAAAGAGCCGCTGCACACACTCCACTGATCATTTCGCATTCATTTACATCTGGAAATTATCGCAGCAATAACATTAATTGGGTACGGGATTAGCCCACACACAGAGCACTGATCTATTGCAGTTCAATTCAAGATGGGCTGAAGTTCCCGCTGCAATAACGAACTTAAAGGCAATCTCAGCTCTGCCTATCATCCTCACATACAGCCTTCATATTACTGTGTCAATACCTCTCGTCAAACTCTCTGTTAAACACTGGCGATAGGCACTTGGAATATTTTTAAAACCTTATAACTCATCACAATCTAAGCCCAGTGCAAAATAAGGTGGTGGTGAGAAGTTATCCTCTTTTTTGACATAAAACTCTTAAATCTTTTTCACAGGAATGGAAGTGACATTCCCTGTGGGGAACTGAACTTCCAGATCTTGGATTAGATTCAAAAAAGTAACTTTGAAAACTCTGGTTAATGAAAGATGCAACCTCCCCAAGAAGTCAACAAGGACCCAGGGCACATGTGCTTCCTCTTCTGGGCCCACCAAGGCATAGACCCACCAGGTGGTCATCTGGCTTAAACACAGACTACCAGCCCCAGCACACACATTGGGTCAGAGTGCATGTCTGTTCAGGAGTATCAACAAACCCACAACAAAAGACCACCTAACACACTTGGCCATGGAATTACCACTGAATTGCTTGCAGTAACTACATTTTATCACCTGATCTTAAATATACAGACACAAAATCTAACAGCTTGTAGATCAGTGATGAGTCTATCAAACAAGTCAGTTTATTGGAGGCCTT
The DNA here is from genome assembly GCA_963514005.1 of Raja brachyura. The sequence goes on along the minus strand of OY740788.1, from coordinate 72,145,647 downwards.
AACAGTGCACATTGTGAAAGACTTTGCCTTCTCTCAGTGTTTTGTGCTGCACACTGTTAAGGCGTTCAATAAACCGACAATCGATGGACTCACCATTGCTCTACGAGCTGTTTTATTTTGTGTCTGTGGGTTATGCTGTTTCCTGTTTCTTTGGACAAATGATCAAAGATGTGCGTGGAGTTTTTATACTTCATTTCAAGCCATAGTAAGTGACAAAAAAAAGGACACAAAGTGCTGTAGTAACTCAGCAGGCCAGGCAGCATCTTAGAAGAACAGATAGTTGATGTTTCGGGTTGAGGTCTGTCCCACTGCGGCAACCTAATTTGCGAGCTTAGAAGTGTTTGCGCTCGACTCAAACTCGCAGCATGGTCGACACGTGGTCCCAGGAGGTCCCAGGAGGTCACTGGAACTCTCCTTCATGCTCGAGGGACGTTCCCACATACTCGCGGCCTCAGTTTGGTCGAGGAACATTTGTCAGCATGCTGAAAAATTTTCCGCAAGTAAAAATTGGTCGGCGTGGTTCTTTTGAACGCAGTGCAGTGGAGTTGGGTCACTAGGCAGTCGAGGTAGCCGTAGGCAATCTCCTTTGCGGACCGAGCATTTTAATTGGCTCATTGGAGTTTTCAGAACCAAGGAAAATTGACCAGTAATGTTAAATGCCCGCTGAACTTTATTAAAAGTTGTCTGGCTTCTTAAAAGTGTCTCTACTCCTCTCCCCCTCTCTTTCCCCCTCTCTTCCTCCCCCCCCCCCCCCCCCCCCAACTCGTTCTCTAAAGGACTTAACGTAGCTGTGCCAGCTGTCTTTTACCCTCCTGTTCATCGCGGGCGTGAATTTCAGACAGCGCTCCCCCGCTTTCCCTGGCCCCCGCCTTTGTGTGTGTGTGTGTGTGTGTGTGTGTGTGTGTGTGTGTGTGTGTGTGTGTGTGTGCGCGCGTGTGGTCGATCCAGCTCGAGGTTTTTCAGGCGAATGCCTTCGAGCTTGAAGGTCGAAGACAGTCACTGAAAAGTGGCGTTAGTGGAACAGCCCCTTTCCCTAGCACTCTGTATCCTTTTGTGTATTAACCAGCTTGGATCTGGGGATGCCAAATTGAAATATTTTCGTTATGCTGCGTGACTTGGAGCTGTGGAGAAGCAAAGGGATTTACAGTAGGTGTCTATCACTCAAACCACTGCGTTGGTACAAAAATAAATCAAATCGTCATTGGAATTTTGGTCTTTTCTCAATGGGAACTCAATTCAAATAGGTGGTGGCAATATTTCAGTTGCATAAAACTTTGCTCTGACCCATTATAGGAGTGTAACAAGTAGAACGTAGAATAGAGCGCAGGAATAGCGCTTTGACTCACAATGTCTGTGCCGAACATAATGCCAAGATCACCTTTTATCTGCCTGCATATAATTCATATCACTTCATTCCCTGCATATCCATGTGCCTACCTAAAAGTCTCTTAAATGCCACAATCATTTCGGCCTCCACCACCACCACCACCCCCTGAGAGGTTGAGACAATGGCATTCCCATGCAACCTTCTGTCCTTGTGCTTCCATGCGATCTTACTATTGTGATGTTTCTCCAAATGTTCTTGAAATAATTGAATATATTGTAGGAAATGCCAGGCTGTGCCAGGCAGGGTGATTATAATTATACAGGGTTTTTATGAGACCATCCATGTGTTTCCATTCATGTGTAGTTTGTGCCTCTGGAGGCATGTATGCTTGCCTTTCATTGCAGGACCATTCTGAAATGACCATTTTTGCCTATTCTGGCTTTCAAAAAGATCTTAACTGATCTTATACCTCAGCCCCACTTATATGTAGTGTACAAGACGTTGGTGAGACCACATTTGGAGTATTGTGTTCAATTTTGGTCACCCTGTTATAGGAAAGATATTGTTAAGCTGGAAAGAGTGCAGAGAAGAGGATATTGCCAGGACTGAGGTTGGACAGGCTACACATTTATTCCCTGGAGCGTAGGATGAGGAATGATCCTACAGCAGTGTATAAAATCATAAGGTGAACAGATATGGTACATGAACAGAGCTTAGTTTAATTTAGTTTAGTTTAAAAATATAACATGGAAACAGGCCCTTCGGCCCACTAAGGACACGGCGACCACTAATCTTCTGTACACTAGTTCCATGTTTAGTTTTAGTTTATTGTTACGTGTACAGGGAAAAAATATTTTGTTGCATGGTATCCATTGCTGAGGGCCACGTTTTCACACAGATGGTGGTGAGTACCTGCAATAAGCTGCCAAAGAAGACAGTTGAAGCAGGTACTATAACAACATTTGGACAGGTACATGGATAGGAATGGTTTAGAGGAATATGGGCCATAGGCAGGCAGATGGGACTAGTGTAGATGGGGCATCCTGGTGAGGATGGGCAAGTTGGCTGAAAGGCCCGTTTCATTCCACACCCCATCTTTCTCTGGGAGAAGTGAGTTGCATTTCACAAGTAAGACCGGTCCATAGTTTTAAGAGCTGAGTAATGAGGATAATTTACAATCGATGGGCTAATGATTCTTCCTGGTTAAAAGGAAGTCTAAGAACCTTAAATCATGTATTAAAAAAAAGTGTTGGGGGAACACCTGTGCAAATGAGGGAATCAAGAGGACATTTTGGAGTGAAATTGTGAGGAACATTTTACTCTCAACTTTGTATAGAAATCTGAACATTGCTCCTGAAATGACTGTGAAGTTTGCATTCATGACTGAAAGAATAGATGTGTGTTGGGTGAGGGCCACAACGAGATCTGGGATCACAGACAAGTGAGCCCAGTTCAGGTGCAAGTGATCCTATGAGTCAAGTCACAGCAGACAGCATTGGCGGTCGAGATGAATGGTAAAGGAAGGAAGGACAATGCTGGCAGAATTGTGAATGATGCAGAATTGTGAATTGTGCTGAGCTCAAACAGACGGACTGCTATTTACGCCAATGAATTACATTCTAGAGTACATTTATTTTCCGTTAACGGTTAATGCCACCCAAGAGGCCCTCCATTTCCAATACTAGCAGCTAGCACCAAAAGATCTTCAGATTGTAAAATTACAGCAATAAGATAATCTATTCTTGGCTTAAAAATAGAGCAATAAATAGGCTATTTTGGGCTTGCCATTAAAGGTTGAATTGACCCTGGCAGGTTATATTGCACTGCTTCTGATGTGTGTATGCTGCATGCCATACAGAGACTGATATGGACTGATACTGCCTTAAGTACTCTGCTATCATAACGTTTCAGACCGAATTTGGAGGAAGTCCAAAGCATCAGCGTGGCAGTATTTGGGCTATTTGGCCCAAGAGACTGTCTGGACATTCAGAGAGAGATGGCTGATCTAGCCTAACTCCTTGTCTTCCTGCAGCCCCCCTCAATTCGCATATCTCCGAATCCCTTAAGAAACCACCAATCACCAATTTAAAATGAACAACTGACCAAATATGAATTTGCTATTTGCAGACAAGAATTTCAAATTCCAATCACTCCTGTCTGCAGAACCAGTGGAATTGCTTCCCCCGTTAGATCCTTTGAAAGTTCAATCGAAGCACCTCTAAGACCTGGATGGCGACCAGTGAAGCTAAAGTCCCAATAGAATAGTGAGGATGGCAATAAAGAACGGATTGGAAAGCACAAAGTATGATATTGTGAGAGGGCATTAACTGTAATATTATGAATAAGATAATTATGACTAATTGTGCATGTTACTGTCCAAAATTAACTCATGGGAAAATGCTTCTTTTAAACTACAGGCCAAGATGTCACAGTGGCACTTCTGGCAGAGCATGTGGGCATGTTTTCATCCTGACCTCGGGTGCTGTTGTGCGGAGTTTGCACGTTTTCCCTGTGACCATGTGCATTTCCGCCAGGTGCTCTGGTTTCCTCCCACATCCAAAGCTGTGTTGGTTTCTAAGTTAATTGTCTTTCGAAAATCACTGCGAGTGTGCAGGGAGTAGATGAGAAAGTAGGACGACATAGAACTAGTGTGCAAAGGTGATCGATGATCAGCGTGGACTCGGTGGGCAACAACTAAACTCTCAACTCAACTTCAGGTTCCAAGACAAGAATTAATTTATTTCCACGCTTAAGCCATGGGAGGCTTAAGGCAGTGATGGAGAGGTTCAGACATACGTTTTTGAAACAAGCACAGCAGCTGTGAAAGATTTCCATTTTTGTCTGTGACCCCCCCTCAGTTTGTCTGCTATTTTTCTGGGCAGGTGCACTCTGTCTTTGGAAAAAAACCTGACCTCAATCACCTTATTTATTTGAGAGGTGGTGCTCTGTGTCAACCACAGTGCAGGGCAGGGCAGGGGCTATGAACTTCCCAAGAAGAACCCCCCACTTTTACAGGCATTTCAATGCCTCTCTCTGGGTACTTCAGTCATTCTAAGTAAGTCTGTGATTTGTGCGGCTACACACAGGCAAAGAACTGATCGACACTTCAGTTGTGCCGTGTTCCAGAACATAATTGGAGCACTGGGATTTCTCACTTGCGATATACACTGTACATCTTGACAGTGCGAGGAGTATTTAGCCAGTTCAAGCAATTTTTTTTCTTTCATAGTCTGCAAAACGAGCCAAATGTCTACAGAGCTTTTTTGCTTAAGAAGGTATTTTATCAAGCCACGCAGAGTGTGCGTATTAAACGGCAGACAGAATTTCCGGCTATAGGTATTTTGTGGTCACCTATTTCTCAGCCGAGTTAAGTTCCAGACTTGTATTTCATCCTTACAGATTTACATTTTCATCTCTTCTTTTTAACAAATAAACCCAGCTTTCACGTTGGATTAATTACGCTTCATAAATGTCAGAAAGTAAATTCCATTTGACGAGCTGCAGCAGCAGCAGCTGCAGCAAAATACAAATTATCACCCACTTCATGTGTAATAAGCAGGTTCTTTTTTTTTCCCCCCCTAAGTATTCGGTTTCTGTAGCTTTAAGATGGCTTTTAAGATTGCTGTACTTTGCCGCGTTGCCAAAACTATTCGCCAAGGCCAATATAACCGAAGAACTGCCGTCCTCTCACAATTTTCCAGCAGCTACGTTCTGAGAGAAATGATTTGATCTTGACCTGGATGAGACGCTGCCAAGTTACAGATGTTCCTTATTCCCCCCCCCCCCCCCCCCCCCCCAGGCAATGGTTTGGATTGGAAAGTTCTGTCAGGATTCCCAATGGCAATCATCACTATCAAGGCATGCTTTATTCTACCTTCTGCAATTGACCAAGGACATTGCAAAAGCATGTGTGCGGAGGGGGGGGTACGTGGGCCAGATACTGGAGATACAACGTGTGCTGTACAGCAGCATCACTGCACAGGCTCACGAACCTCATATTTAAAACTAACATCAATTGCCCTTTGTGAAGAGAATGCCAAACGTATCCACCCTCTACACATTCAGCCGTTCCTTACGTCACTTCTGAAAGGTGGAGTGTTGGAGCTGAGCTCGCCATGCTGCCTGCCGGCCGGCTAGCGCCCGGCTAAGCAAACTCAAGTCTGGTTTGTGCTTGGCTTGGAGACCACCTGTGATTGCCAGGTGCAGCAGGCTGGCTGCATGGGGAAACAGATGATCTCAGCTGCAGCCTGAATTCATGCTTCAACAAGAATTTCAGTTACACTATACATCTTTTTTAAAAAAAGGGCTCTTGAAAGGGGCCAACTCAAATTTTAAGAAGGATCGGGTGGCATTTTGGGTCGAAACTGGGAAAGGGTCTCGAACCAAAACGTCACCGATTCCTTCCCTCCAGAGATGCTGCCTGTCCTCCTGAGTTTTTTGCATCTATCTTCGGCTTAAACCAGCATTTGAAGTTCCTTCCTGCACTAATTTTGAGACCTGCCCCCCAGTCCTTGACTCCTTATTAACCAGAAACAACGTTCTCCATGAACTCCAACAAATTTCCTCCTCTTTATATTGAAAGCGGAAATCAACTTACTCCTTATCCTTTCACATTTCTGGGAAAACAGCCTTGGGAGGGGTAATTTTGGGCGACACGGTGGTGCAGCAGTAGAGTTGCTGCCTAACAGCACCAGAGTCTCGGGTTCGATCCTGACTACGGGTGCTGCCTGTGCGGAGTTTGTACGTTCTCTCCGTGACCGCATGGGTTTTCTCCGGGTGTTCCTGTGTCCTCCCACACTCCAAAGACGTGCAGGTTCCTGTTCATGACTTTGTAAACCTCTGTAAGGTCACACCTCAGCCTCCTATGTCCAAGTGATAATAAATCCCGCCTGTCCAATCACTCCTTACAACTACAGCCTTCTACTTGAGGCAACACTTTGGTGAATCTCTCCTGCACTAAAACATAATTCCTGTGGTTTGGCAGACAGAACTGTAAACAATACTCTTAACTGCAGTCTGCCCATTATTTTGTACAACCGCAAATCTAGCATTCAATGCCTGGATGTTTGGAGACAAACATACCAATTGCCTCTTCCCTCCCCTGTCCACAGGTGCTGCTGCTTTCAGGGATGTGTGGAGTTGTACCCCAACGTTTCTCTGCACATCAACATTGCTATGGTCAATAGACAGTAGACAATAGACAATAGGTGCAGGAGTAGGCCATTCGGCCCTTCGAGCCAGCACCGCCATTCAATGTAATCATGGCTGATCATCCCCAATCAGTACCCCGTTCCTGCCTTCTCCCCATATCCCCTGACTCCGCTATCTTTAAGAGCCCTATCTAGCTCTCTTGAAAGTATCCAGAGAACCGGCCTCCACCGCCCTCTGAGGCAGAGAATTCCACAGAATCCCTGCTATTTATTATACATGTCCAAACAGAATTTGACCTTCCAAAGTACAATATCTCGCAATAGTCTGAATTAAATTGCATCTATCAGTGCTCCACCCACCTTTCGCTCTTTTGCATCCCTTTACCTTGTAACAATCTTTTTCATTATCTGTGACCAACAATTTTTGTGTCATCTGCAAACTTATTAATCAGTTCACCTGCATTCTCATCTAAATCATTTATATCCAACAATTAAAAAATCCCAGCACTGAATGTGTGGTGACCATTTATCCAGACAGTAAAGCATCATTCCAGAAACACAACTCTCTAGTTCATATAACCCAACCAATTTGTATCCAGTTCATCAACATGCCTTGTAGGATGGCTCCTAGTGCATTAACCTTCTTGTCTTGCCTAACATTGGGACCGTGTCATGTGCCTTTCTAAAGTTTATATTGACAACATCTATCATCCTGCCTGCAGCAGTCTCCTTGATTGCCACCTCAAAACATCTCAGTCAGATTTGTGAGACATTACCTCCCTTGTACAGGAGCTGCAGTTCAATTTAAAGGTGGTAAGGCATCGTGTGGAAAAGAACAGGCACTCACCCACACAGCCTCTTCCGTCCAATAGATCCTGATAGCCCTGGTCACAGAGGCAGCGGAAGGACCCAACTGTGTTTTCACAGAAACCATGACCATTGCAGATGGCATCACTCGTGCATTCATTAACATCTGCAAATAAAACAATGTAATGATCAGTCCAAGCCCTATTGAAAAAAAAACATGGTTACAACCTGACGGATCGCAGTGAATGTAGTGAACTGGAGGCACATGAGAATACTTCAGTGTAGCAAAATAGCAGGATTGGGGATCAACATTATTATAGACAATAGACAATAGACAATAGGTGCAGGAGTAGGCCATTTGGCCCTTCGAGCCAGCACCGCTTTATTTTACCATTCGAGCCAGCACCACTATTAATTTAAATTGATGGCCAGCGAGATGTGGACTCACAGAAAATTGAGATGGCTATGGAAGAAACTAATTGATATTTAATAAATAAGTTAACTCAAGTGAAAATTAATTTAATATTATTCAATATAATTGAATAATATTATAATTCAATATAAAATTAATAAATAATGCAAATGTTTTAATCTTCAACAGTAATCAACACACAATAAAAACTTAAGATAATTGTGATTACATATATAATAATACATTTACTGTAAATTGGGCATTCCATTTCCCAGGTACTACTTACAGTTGCAGATGAGTTTATACACAATAGATTGAGGGTGGCACGATGGCGCAGCAGTAGAGTTGCTGCCTTACAGGTTCAATCCTAACTACAGGTGCTGTCTGTATGGAGTTTATATGTTCTCCCCGTGACCGGCGTGGGTTTTCTCCGGGATCTCCGGTTTCCTCCACACTCCAAAGATGTACAGGTTTGTATGTTAATTGGCTTGGTAAAATTGTAAATTGTGCTGAGTGTGTGTAGGATAGCGTTAGTGTGCGGGGATCGCTGGTCGGCGCAGACTCGGTGGGCCAAAGGGCCTGTTTCTGCGCTGTATCTCTAAACTAAATCAAACATTAAATCCATCCACAGCAACCATGTCTCCCCTGCAGCTAAACCACAACACTTAATTCAATACAATATTGTAATGTTAATGTGTAGGACAATGTACTAGATCCTCATGAGTAATAAAGGCAATCCACATGGCGGAGGCTTCCAATGGTAGATACTGTAATTCTTCAAGTTTCTACACTAAAATGCAAATGGTTTAAGCGGTGCCATTTGGCAGCGGTACCATGGCAGGAGATGCTCTCCGCAAAGTGTCTGGCACTGTCTGTGCAACAAACCCGTTATGTGGATACTGAGTAAAGAATGGCTCAGTGTTTGAATGCATCAAGAAATTCCAGTAGGCAAATGCCAAATGTGAGTTCTTTCATCACAGCTCAGAGAGCAGCAATTTCTCTCGAGGCAATCGCTAGTGTCGTTGGTACCTGCTCATTTTCTGAGGTCGGACTAGCATTTGTTTCCAGGATCATATTGAAAATAAGTCCAAATATTTCTAGTTTAACAGTAAATGAAAATTAAAAAAAATACAATGCTGGAAATCTGAAATTAAAAACAGAAAATGTTGGAATCACTCAGCGGGTCAGTTAACCTTTCAGTCAGAGTCCTTTCTTCAGCTCTAACAAAGAGTTTTAAACCAAAAACAACTCCGTTTCTCTTTCCACAGATGCTGCCTCTGTCCTGCTGAGTGTTTCGAGCATTTTCTGGTCTTAGTTCTAATTCAGTCGTGCTCCGTAATAACATTGATGTGCACAAAAAGCTGGAGTAACTCAGCGGGACAGGCAGCATTTTTGGAGAAGGAACGGGTGACATTTCGGGTCGAGAAGGGTCTCGACCCGAAATGTCACCCATTCCGTCTCTCTAGAGATGCTGCCTGTCCCGCTGAGTTACCCCCGTTTTTTGTGTCTATTTCTGGTTTAAACCAGCATCTGCATTTTCTTCCTACACATAACATTGATGTACGATTGTTTCAACATTTACTAAAATTACTCTTCTCCAGTTGGTCTGGGCAAGGAAAAATCCCCAGTCGGATACACTATGAGTGCGATCGTCACATTTGTATTCTCTATATCAATTGCCCTTTGCTCTGGAATTCATTCCACTGAAAACTTGAATAATTCCTTACCCATCAGCATGTATGTTCCGCTTCCAAAATTCAATACTTGAAAAATAAAATGGGTACCTAAGCAAATACTGTACCTTGGGACATGGTCAATCTAAAACTTACTACAATATCTTTTCACTTAAGCATTCTGGTTACAATACAAGCTGTAAAAAACAGCAAGTTAAAAGAGTACAGCAGCATTAAACCTCCCCGCCATCCATCTCCACTGGTCTCAAGCGTGGAACTGCGGAATGGTGCAAAGGCTGAGTCGGGAACCTTAATGAAAGATGGGAGGCCGAGTGAGGTTTGGGGGGCATTCAGGGCAGAGCACTAAATCTCACTCTTCCTGCATTGTTATAGCAACAACATGTGCCTGCCTACCTCCTTACCTGCTAAACGATGAAACATTGGAAGAACAAATATAAAGGGAAACACAGGAAATTACAGATACTGGAATCTTGAGCAAAAAAGTGCTGAAGGAACTCAGCAGGTCAGGCAGTGCCTGCGGAGGGAAATGGTCTGGCAATGTTTTGGGCTAGGGCCCTGCCTGAAATGTGAAAAATATCCCGGATTTGTAAGACCAATCAGCAAATATCAAAGTGGCGAAAAAAATCCACTATTAAAACAAAACCTGACAAGGAGCAACATTAGGAGATATTAGGTAAATGGCTAAACACTTGACCGAAGAGAGAGATTTTAAGAAGCATCTGAAAGAGGGGGAGGTAGACAGATATTTAGGGAGTGAATTCCAGAGTCACGAGCCTTGGCATTTTTAATATCGCCAGCAGTGGTGGATTTGGGGATAGACTGGAGCCCAGAATTAGAGGAATTCAGGAGTTGACAGGAATAATGGTGATTACAGAGGGTGGGAGTAATTTGAAAACAAGAAAGAAACCTTGAAAACCACAGGAGCAAATATACATCAGCGTGCAAATGTGATGGGGAAATACAAATGTGATGTGGAAATACAAGTGTACGCAAAGCAGCAGATTTTGAATATCCTCAGATTTACCGTGAAGAGTACATCTGTACATTGGAAATATGAAGCCAAGGAGCAAACGGCAAATGAACTGGGGTTAGGGAAGATCAGGCTGTGCTATGAAGGTAAAAATAGGTTTACAAAAATTAAAAAAACTTTGAACACAAAACACATAAGTAGTGCAAGAAGATCTGGTTTCCTTCATGGATGAAATTATGTCACTTTGTCAACGGCACTTTAACTCTGACTCATGTGATTTATTGCTTGTAGTATTTGCTTTCAGACAATCATCTTTCATTTTGCTGTGAAGTGGATCCAACTTCTCATGAAAAGTAAAGGGGTCAGGATAAAATCAAACTGACCTCCGGAGTTGAATGTGCAACCCAAAAATATCTGGAGACTTCAGATGTAGTCCCAAGATAGCGGAGATTGGTACCTCGCTGTGCGGGAATTCACACTGATCAGCACATTGGGTAGGGACATAAAGATATATCATTTTGCATCTGATGTTCCAACAGCACAAAGTCAAACAGGGATACGATTTAAAAAAATTCAATGGGTTAGCAGAATCATCACTGGGAAATTTACCCAATTCCATTCTCACTGATAACCGAACGCATAATAAATGCCGGTGCTACTGTCAGTTCCAATGGGATTCTAGACACACTGGCAATTATGATACACATCAGACAGGATATTGAGACTCCATCTGCCCACTTACAGACAAGGTCCCATGGTCACTATTACAGCCAGACAAGGGGATTTCCCTAATCAACATCCATGCATTATCATTGCCTAGTCATTATTTTATTGCACTTGGCAGGTGCGTGTTGTGTTGTGATTCTCATTTTCCTGTATTAGAGAAACAACTACAGGAGTTACTCACTTGCCTTAGAACTTTCAAGCTATGAAAAGTGCTGTAGAAATCCAAATGTTTCTCTGCACACGGACCGAGGACCAGTTTCCGTGCTGTCTCTAAACTATACCGAAACTAAAATTACAGAATAGTTGATATGAACGAGTGCATAGAAGAGATTGCACATAGCGAGCATTCAAACATGGATTCAGCTGCTGTTTCCTATAATGCATTGATGCTGAAATATTCAGAAGTACAATATAATTTTACAATATAAAACGTTATACTGTGAAGCAGAGTCAGATGTGTCAGATCTGAGCCCTTTGGCTCACCATGTCAAAGGCTACCAACACAGCATTGTCTCGCCGATTTAAAGACCACAGAAACAATGCGGCATGATTCTATTACTTCTATTAGTTACCCATAAAATAATAGCAATCATCTAAGTTTGTTTGCTATATTAAAAAAATACTGCAGTAATCAGGCTCTGTATCTTCACACTTCTGATAAATTCCATTGGATCTTCACGATTTATAATTAGACTTGCAAGCTATAAAAGATTTTTACCTGTTTGGATAAAAGGTTCCATGGAGCTTATAAAAAATCCTTAGTTTGACAAGTAAACCAGAAACCAGTGAGGAATAAGTGAAATCCCGTTGTGTTATTTTATCGATTTGATGGATAACTATCAAGCAAAATCCCACTCAGCCACTGACCATTCACTGATGTTAAATGACCATAGCCATGCATAAACATCATGAGGCGGAAATTCCTTCCATGGTAGTTTTTATGAAACTAGTCCGCATGACTGTACGGTCGCCAACTAAAATGATCAGAAAGAGCCTTTGTGATGCTTTTTCCTCTGAAAGGAACCTTAATTTTTTTTCTCTGTCTTCACAAATGATCTCATCTTCCATAATGGAGGGAATGTTCTGCAAGGACGCTCAAAAACAACACAAAAATGTTTTGCATGCACAGGCCACCACCGGCTTATTAAATCAAGTAATGTTGATCCTCGGCCCAAATTCACATCTTTTCTACATTAATCCATTTTGGCCCAATTTGACCACTTCCTAAGGAATTATTAATGTATTTCAGATGCATCTGTAGCAGAGCTGCAATCTTGACCAGGACAGGATGGAGTCTGTGCATCTGCTGTTTCCTGGCGAAGATGGGTTGGTGGGGAATCTTGTGCACAAGCTTGCATCTTCTGAAATTGCGGGAGTAAAGCTTTGTACTCCTGCATTGCGATTTTGGTTAGTGCTAGATGTGGTAATTTTCCATATTCGGTAATGAGTTGCTCTGTAATCTCCAACAGCACACTGACTCATCATAGAGCCATACAGCACATAAACAGGTTCTTCAGCCTTACTTGTCCATGCTGACCAAGATGCCCCATCTATGCTGGGGGCTGTCAATATTGGTTCTTTGTTACAGAATTAGACTGCAACTGGAAGTAACTACCCTTTCTATGACATCACCAATTCTGGTTCAGCGACATCTACCTCGATGACAAGGGGAAGGACAGGGAGGATAGGAATTACTTGCATTTGAAAGCGAGTAGGCTAATTAGGGGCAATTAGCATGGCTTTCTCCGGGGCAGGTCATGTCTTACAAATTTGCTTGGGTTTTTTAAGGAGATCACAAAGGGTACATCAACTTTAGTAATAAATTTGACAAGGTCCTCATGGTAGGCTGATCCAGAAGATGATATTCAATATTCAGGAGGGAATATTCAATATTCAGGAGGGATAGACGAAAAGGAAAAGGAGGTGGGGTAGCGTTGCTGGTGAGAGAGGAGATTAATGCAATAGAAAGGAAGGACATTAGCGTGGAGGATGTGGAATCGATATGGGTAGAGCTGCGAAACTCTAAGGGGCAGAAAACGCTAGTGGGAACTGTGTACAGGCCACCTAACAGTAGTATTGGAGTTGGGGATGGCATCAAACAGGAAATTAGAAATGCGTGCAACAAGGGTAACACGGTTATAATGGGTGACTTCAATCTGCATGTAGATTGGGTGAATCAAATTGGCAGGGGTGCTGAGGAAGAGGATTTCCTGGAATGTATGCGGGACAGTTTTCTCAACCAACATGTGGAGGAACCAACGAGAGAGCAGGCTATCCTAGACTGGGTATTGAGTAATGAGGAAGGGTTAGTTAGCAGTCTTGTTGTGCGTGGCCCCTTGGGCAAGAGTGACCATAATATGGTTGAGTTCTTCATTAGGATGGAGAGTGACAAAATTAAGTCAGAAACAAGGGTTCTGAACTTGAACAAAGGTAACTTTGAAGGTATGAGATGTGAATTGGCCAAGATAGACTGGCAGGTAATTCTTAAAGGGTTGACAGTGGATGTGCAATGGAAGGTATTTAAAGACTGCATGGATGAAGTACAAAAGTTGTTCATACCAGTTTGGCAAAAGAATAAATCGGGGAAGGTGGTGCATCCATGGATAACAAGGGAAATCAGGGATAGTATAAAAACAAAAGATGAGGCATACAAATTTGCCAGAAAAAGCAGCCTACCGGAGGACTGGGAGAAATTCAGAATCCAGCAGAGGAGGACAAAGGGCTTAATTAGGAAAGGGAAAATAGATTATGAAAGGAAACTGGCAGGGAACATAAAAACTGACTGCAAAAGTTTTTATAGATATGTAAAGAGAAAGAGACTAGTTAAAACAAATGTTGGTCCCTTGCAGTCAGAAACAGGTGAATTGATCATGGGGAACAAGGACATGGCAGACCAATTGAATAACTACTTTGGTTCTGTCTTCACTAAGGAAGACATAAATAATCTGCCGGAAATAGCAGTGGAACGGGGGTCAAATAAGATGGAGGAACTGAGTGAAATCCAGGTTAGCCGGGAGGTGGTGTTGGGTAAATTGAACGGATTGAAGGCCGATAAATCCCCAGGGCCAGATAGTCTGCATCCCAGAGTACTCAAGGAGGTAGCCACAGAAATAGTGGATGCATTAGTGATAATTTTTCAAAATTCCTTAGATTCTGGAGTAGTTCCTGAGGATTGGAGGGTAGCTAATGTAACCCCACTTTTTAAAAAAGGAGGGAGAGAGAAAGCGGGGAATTACAGACCAGTTAGTCTAACATCGGTAGTGGGGAAACTGCTAGAGTCAGTTATTAAAGATGGGATAGCAGCGCATTTGGAAAGTGGTGAAATCATTGGACAAAGTCAGCATGGATTTACGAAAGGTAAATCATGTCTGACAAATCTGATAGAATTTTTCGAGGATGTAACTAGTAGAGTGGATAAGGGAGAACCAGTGGATGTGTTATATCTAGACTTTCAGAAGGCTTTCGACAAGGTCCCGCATAAGAGATTAGCATACAAACTTAAAGCACACGGTATTGGGGGTTCAGTATTGATGTGGATAGAGAACTGGCTAGCAGACAGGAGGCAAAGGGTAGGAGTAAACGGGTCCTTTTCAGAATGGCAGGCAGTGACTAGTGGGGTGCCGCAAGGCTCAGTGCTGGGACCCCAGCTATTTACAATATATATTAATGATTTGGACGAGGGAATTCAATGCAACATCTCCAAATTTGCAGATGATACCAAGCTGGGGGGTATAGTTAGGTGTGAGGAGGATGCTTGGAGGCTGCAGGGTGATTTGGATAGGCTGAGTGAATGGGCAGATGCATGGCAGATGCAGTACAATGTGGATAAATGTGAGGTTATCCACTTTGGTGGCAAAAACATGAGGGTAGACTATTATCTGAATGGTGGCAGATTAGGTAAGGGGGAGATGCAACGAGACCTGGGTGTCATGGTACACCAGTCATTGAAAGTAGGCATGCAGGTGCAGCAGGCAGTGAAGAAAGCAAATGGTATGTTAGCATTCATAGCGAAAGGATTTGAGTATAGGAGCAGGGAGGTTCTACTGCAGTTGTACAGGGTTTTGGTGAGGCCACACCTGGAGTACTGCGTACAGTTTTGGTCTCCAAATCTGAGGAAAGACATCCTTGCCATAGTGGGGGTACAGAGAAGATTCACCAGACTGATTCCTGGGATGTCAGGACTTTCATATGAGGAAAGATTGGATAGACTCGGTTTGTACTCGATGGAATTTAGAAGATTGAGGGGGGATCTTATAGAAACCTACAAAATTCTTAAGGGGTTGGACAAGCTAGATGCTGGAAGATTGTTCCCGATGTTGGGGGAGTCCAGAACAAGGGGTCACAGTCTAAGGATAAGGGGGAATTCCTTTAGGACCGAAATGAGGAAAACATTCTTTACACAGAGAGTGGTGAGTCTCTGGAATTCTCTGCCACAGAAGGTAGTTGAGGCCAGTTCATTGGCTATATTTAAGAGGGCGTTAGATGTGGCACTTGTGGCTAAAGGGATCAGGGGGTATGGAGAGAAGGCAGGTACGGGATACTGAGTTGGATGATCAGCCATGATCACATTGAATGGCGGTGCAGGCTCGAAGGGCCGAATGGCCTACTCCTGCACCTATTTTCTATGTTTCTAAGATTAAGATGGGTGGGATGAAAGCAGCGTATAGTATGTTTGCCTTCATCAGTTGGGGCGTTGAGCATACGAGTCAAGAAGTTATGATGCAGCTTTATAAAAAACTATGATTGGACTGCATTTAGAGATTGTGTGCAGTCCTGATTCCACATTACAGAAAGGATATTGAGGCTTTGGAGAGTGTCAGAAGACATTTAACACAATGCTGTCTGGATTAGAGGCTGTTGCTAAAAGGAGTAAGTAAGCTAAAAGGAGGGTATTTGCTATTAACTATAAGAGGTTGGATAGACTTAGATTTTTGCCCGCTGGAGGCTGAGGGGAAATCTGCTAAACGTTTATAAAATGATGATGCACAGATAAGGGAGATAGTGGGATCTTTTCCCCAGGATGGAAATGTCAAATACTTGAGCTTTGAGTATAGAGGGTGAAAGTTGAATGCATATGTGCAGGACAAATTCTTCACACAGAGAACGGTAGGTGCCCAGAACGTGCTGTCATGATTTGTGGTGGAAATAGATATGGTAGTGGCAGTAAAAAAGTTTTTAGATTGGCACGTAAATATACAAGGGACTGACTTGATGATGGTAGAAAGGAATTGGCATCATGTTCATCACAGACATTATGAGCCTAAGGACCTGTTCCTGCGCTGTACTGTTCTATGTTTTATGACATCACTAGAAGAGGCTGCTCTGCTCACTGGTGATGCCTATTTTACAAAGAAAGATGGAAATTTGGTTTTAAGTGCTGTGCAGAAAGGAAGCAGATATCAAGTTTTTGATCCATTTTATTTAAAACCTGGGGTCATGTTATGGAATAAATTGCCCCGAGACCAACTATGTCTGAATATCTGAACCATCCCACATGCTCTTTGCAGACCTAACTAACCCCACGTGGCAAGATGACATTTTGTTTGCCATCTCTGGTGGTTCCTCAAGGCCAATAAATGACCTCCTCTCACCCAAAAGATGATAAATTTGGCTGGGATTTCTGGAAATATAACAAAAAATAATTAAATTGATTGAGAACTTTTACAGTTTACTGTTTTACAGATCATGGAAACGGTGGTGACATTTAACAGGCTTTCAGATAGGCACACGTGCGGGGAAATAGAGGGATATGGATCATGTACAAGCAGATGAGATCAGTTTGACTTGGCATCAGGTTTGGCACAAACATTGCGGGCCGAAAGGCTCATTTCTCGGCTGTTCTGTTCTATGAAATACATTTTTTTTTTTTGTTTTAGGGAAAACAAGGATAAGGAATCATAACTGTAAAATAAGACTACGCCAATCGCCTCCAAAGTTAGGAAATGCCAGCAACTAAAACATTACAGAAAAATAGAAATCTTTCTCACAAAAAGCAAAGTCACTGTTTTTGCTACAGAAATATACATAATCACAATGGTCATTGTGCCCATTGTCTGTCTATTCTAGCCAAAAGTGGTTCAGTACAGATTAGTGCAATTCCTCCAGCTACTGGACAGCATTAGTCCACATCCATGCGAGTTGCAACTCTTTAAATGCTCATTTATATCAAATGCGGTGAACCTTTCTGCCTCCATCACTCCATCAGCAGTAGGCCCCAGTTCTCACCGGTCTTGGGAAATGAAAGGTTCAGCATAATCCGAATCCTAACAAAGATTCTAAATCTCCATCTCCTGGTTATTGGCCTCTCTACTAAGGGAAGTACATCCATCTTCTTCAGCTTGTTTAGGCCTCACACAAGCTGGAACACCTCACTAAATCACACCGCAGTTCCCCTTGTTCCGAAACAAGCATCCTTCACCTAGACCATCTTGCAAAGATTTAATTCTCCAGCTCAGGTTAAATTCCTCATAAATCTCCTCAAAGTCTCTTTGGTACTAATGTTAGGAGTTCAGACATTGATCAGTCCATGGTCTCAATCAATGATGGTTAAGGCTTGAGAGCTTGAATGGCCTTTTCCAGTTCCTACTTCAGTGTGTCAGGGTGCAACATGGTCAGATATTGATAGAAATCTGCTCTTTCCTGAAGAGAAGCCGGCACACAAAACACAGAATTGGGCTATGTGAAACTTCACCACACCGTTGGCTAATTTCACAGCTATTTTAATGGATCTTTACTGATTAACACCAGCTAATAGAAAACCAATGTGTTCAGGGTGGAAGGAGTAGCCAGTAACAAAGCGGAGCAAGAGTATGGGTTGAAGGAAGAAGAAAAGGATTAAAGTGAACACCTCAATGGGTTTTGCCGCATTATATGAAAGGGCATCAGGATCAGCAAAGACACAAAAAACCATGAGTTTGAGCCAGGGCTGATCTTTAACTCTTCAATTAAGCCAATTTAAGCCACTTTCATGTTGGTGTTTGTTTACCCTGAACTCCAGTCTGAACCATCCAGTCTGAACTCCTTAAACAGAGAAGTTGTTAGAGCGACACAGTGGTAGATTTGTTGCCTTAAAGCACCAGTGACCCGGGTTCAATCCTGCCTACGGGTGCTGCCTGTGCGGAGTTTGCGTGTTCTCCCTGTGACCGCTTGGGTTTTCTCTGGGTGTCCCAGTTTCCTCAAACATTCCAAAGACAACAAGTTTGTAGGTTACAGGTTGATATGGCTTCTGTAAATTGTAAATAGTTCCTAGTGTGTAGGATGGTGTTGGTGTTGGTGTGCGGGGTGATCGTTGGTCGGCACGGTCTTGATGGGCCAAAGTAAGTCTAAAGTAAAGAATAACCCTCCCTGCATCCAGATTGTTGAGCCCTGTAAGTTTCAAAGGACTAATATCTGTTTAAATATTTATTCAAAAAGCATCAAGGCTGGATGGACTTCATTTAATCTTGCACTGTGTAACTTGTGAAGACCTATTTGTGAGCAGTTTTTCATAGATATTAATGTGAAAATATTAAACTATAGTTTGGAGTTATTACTTTTAACGTGTTATGTATGGTTGTATCCCTGAATGAACAATGATCATTTCCCGGGACCCTAAGATCAGAAATTCAATAAGGAGAAGTTCAGAATTCGTCACATGCTTGAGACAGCTGGAGAAATTAAATCATAAATTGCAGCGCAAAGGAGTTTGTTTGGCCCATCATCACGGTTCCAGTGTTAACTCTTCAGCAAGAGGTGTCTCCACTCAATACATTTTCCTCTACTTCTGAAGAAGGGTCTCGACCCGAACGTCACACATTCCTTCTCCCCCAGAGATGCTGCCTGTCCTGCTGAGTTACTGCAACACTTTGTGTCTATCTTCCCTTCTGACCTTCCTTCCGCCTTCCTTCCATCGAGGGGATCTATCGCAGTCGCTGCCTGAAAAAGGCTGGCAGCATCATCAAAGACCCACACCATCCTGGCCACACACTCATCTCCCTGCTACCTTCAGGTAGAAGGTTCAGGAGCCTGAAGACTGCAACAACCCGGTTTAAGAATAGCTACTTCCCCACAGCCATCAGGCTATTAAACTTGGCTCGGAACTCTGAACATTAATATCCCTCCATCTGTTATTTGCACTTTATTAATTTATTAATTCATGTGTGTATTTACGTATATAATTGTAGTCAATGCCTTCTATGTTCTGTTGTGCTATGCAAAGAAAGATTTTCATTGTCCTGTCAGGGACACATGACAATAAACTCTTTTGACTTGACTTGACTCTACTGTACTGCTTGTATACTTATCCAGTTTCCATTGAAATGATGCTACATAATCCAGATAAATGGGGAACAATGACCTTCCTACTGGTAGCAGCATGAACAGCTCTGTAAGCACAGAACTCATAAATAACACGATAAACAAAATAAAGTTCACTAAATTAAAAAAACAAATGCAATATTAGTGTAAAACAAAAGCCCCAAATCCTGAGTTCTACCAAGGCAGTTGGTTTGTAGAACAGACATTGAAGATTTTTATCAAGAATAACAGCAGGCTCTTGGTCAGCTGGGCATGTGGAATGAGGAATGAATATGGAGTTTAATTCAGATATGTGAAATGTTGTATTTTGGGAAGTCAAACCAAGGCAGGACCTTCACAATTAAAGGTAGGGCCCTATGAAATGTTGTAGAGCAGATGGATCTAGTAGCGCAAGTATACTGGTCCCAGAAAATGAAAGATAGAATGGTTTCAGTATTCAAGGAATTGAGTATAGAATTTGGAATGTTATGTTACAGCTGTACAAGACATTGATGAGGCCGCACTTGGAGTATTGTGCTCAGTTTTGGTCCTCTTGCTGTTGGAAAGATGCCATTAAGCTGGAAAGACTGCAGAGAAGATTTACACAAATGTTGCCAGGACTCGAGGACCTGAACTATAGAGTGAGTCTCTGATCTAGGATTTTATTCCTTGTTGTCCAAGAGGATGAGGAGTGATCTTATAGAGATGTATAAAATCAGGAGTGGAATAGATATGCACAAAAAAAATATTCCAGGTAGACCCAGGGTGCCACGATAGTGCAGTGGTAGAGTTGCTGCCTTATAGTGCCAGAGACCTAGGGTAAAATAATGTTAGTGAGCGGGGATCACAGGTCAGTGCGGACACCCTGCGTCAAAGGGCCTGTTTCCGCGTTACATCTCTAAACTAAAATTGGGCCATATTTATACATATATACACATATATATAAATATATGTGTGTGTGTATGTATGTACATATATATACACTGAACTTTTTATCTGGTTTATTATATTGTTTACAATATACGTTTACATATTCTTTTGTGCTGCTGGTTCTCAATTCCCCTACTCTGGGTAAAAGGCAGTGCATCTACCCGATCTATTCCTGTCATGATTTTATACACCTCTGAACCGACTGCCTGCAAGGACCATGGGAGAAAAGTTAATCATTGCTTCCAAAACAAAGTCAGCTAGTAGAGAGAATAACACATAATAATAGAGTACAAGATCTATAATATTGCTCTTCTGGGAGCTAGCATAGAATTAATGAGATAATTAATCTACGATTCTATAACACGTCAACTATAAACCACCGAGTTAAAGTTTATAAACTCTTCCAAAAATCATGATGGCAGGTTTCCAATCTAAATGTTAACTGCTTCTCTCTCCACCGTTGTTGCTTGACCTGCTCCAGTGTGATGGGTAATCCATAATGTTGCACCATGTGAAACCATTACACAAAATCAGGATTCATGTCTCCAGGCTGCGCACTGCACACAATTTTCCATAAAAATCTGGAGACTGATTTAGTATTAACGCCCTCAGAACAGTGCCTTCACTGTGCTGTGCTCTGGTAAGGTTTGGGCCACCGAGCCCACGCCGGCCATCGATCATCCCTACACTGGTTCTAAGTTATCTCCGTTTCACATCCTACACATTTGGGGCAACTTACCCTACAAACTTGCACACCTTTGGAATGCTGGGCGGAAAGCGGAGCTCCTGCAGTAAATGCACGTTGTCACAGGCAACTCCACACAGACAGCACCCAAGGTCAGGATCAAATCCGGGTTTCTGCACTGTGAGACAGCAGTTCTACCACACTATGGTCACATACCACACTATGGTCACACACACTTGGTTCCTCAAGTCAGTACCAGATGCAAAAGCCCCAGGTTTTGAGCACAGCTTTAGAAAGCTTTATTTCTCTTTTTTCTTTAAAAATAGGCAAACATAATTGGCTACAGAGTTTATTCTATTGCACCCAAGCTAGTTTTTCAGTCCCACACATGTACATAAGACAAGGAACATGAGCTTGTCTAACAGGAGCTAATAAACCAAATCACCAGATGTGTCAAGCAAGCATTTGCTGCAAGGTTTCATAAAACGTAACAAGAATGGTAGAGGCTCTTTAATTCACTAGACTGGAAAATTTCATCTGCTGGGTCTAATTAACATTTGAAGTTAATAAAAAAAAAAGGCCTGGAGTGCTTGCAAAGAAAAATGCAATTAGAAATAAAACATTTTTGATCCCCTAGTGTATGATTAGCATGCCAATGTTTGTTAAGTGCTAGGCTGAGTACTCTTATAGGTCAAATGGTGTTCACCAGCCACCCCGAAGGAATCATTCAACACGGAATAATTTCCCTCATCTGCACAAGGCAGTCCATGGATTGCTGCATAGATTCTGATACCAACAGTTAACGCCTTAAGAAATCTCTGCCGAACTCTCTGACAAAGTACATTGATATTCTGGGTTAAAAGAAACAGAGTGAAGAAGGGTCTCGACCCGAAACGTCGCCTATCTCCTTCGCTCCTTAGATGCTGCTGCACCCGCTGAGTTTCTCCAGCTTTTTGTGTAACCCCAGAGATTTGATTCAATCTGCAAGGCCTTCTGGCAATCTAACAAACCTCTGGAGCTCTGTGCAAAATGTAATTCCATCCTAAGCTTGCACCTATGTGCCGAGAAAAATCAGTCAGCGAAATAATGTCTTCACATTGCAGACTATCAAAGACTTGGACGATAATGCACTTCCCTGCTTTCTTCCTGTTTATTTATAATCCAACCGGACAACTTTTCTGAGAAGCATCTCTCCTTTCATTCTCGGGGTTCATTCTCCCCATTTTTGGGGAGGACGCCAGCGGTGCCCAGCAGGAGGCAGTGGAGAGCCAGCTAGTCAGAGTCATAAACAAGCCCAAACCAAATTGCTGGAGGAACTCAATGGGTCACGCAGCAACTGTTGAGGGAAATCTGAAGGAGGGTCTCGGCTCAAAACGCCATCTCTTCATTTCCCTTTGCAGATCCTTCCTGACCTGCTGACTTCCTTTAACTGTTTATATTTGGCTCAAGATTCCAGCATCTGCAGTCTCCTGTGTCTCCATGTAAAGAAGCCATTCGGTCCACCACATTCATGGTGACCAATAGGCGCCCGTTTGAGTTAATTCCATCGCCAAACCTAATGGTTGCATTTGTGAGTGTGCATGCATGGGTGGGGATAGGGAACACAGAGAACGTGTTAGCCAGCAGTAATTCCATCGGATTAGAGGGAAATTAATGGATGCTAAAAATGCTGGGGCAAACGAGAACAGACCTTGCATTGGAATCTCTACAGGCTACAGAATCTAGGGGAAACGGTGGAGATCTAATAAATATGTACAAAATGTTGTTAATGTTTTATTAAATCATGAGAGGAATAGATCGGGTAGATGCCCAGAGTGTCTTGCTCAGAGTCGGGGAATCGAGGACCAGAGGACGTAGGTTTTACTTTGGAGTCACGTGAGTGATTCCGTGAAGAAGACCCGCCAGGCCGCATGCGCAACAGTACGTCAGCCGCATTGGCGCAAGCACCAGACTGGCAGGACACAGCTCCTGCAACGGTAAGTTAAACCTAGAAGGTAAGTTCATTTTTTACTTACCAGGGTTTTTCAGGCAGGAGCCTCTTTTCACAGAGTTTCGCAGCCCGACGAGTGTGCCGGTTATGGACTGTGGAGAAACCCAGTCCGATCGCAGAAGCGGATAACCGACAGAAAAGATCGGGTTGCGAGATAAGCAGCCGCTAACAGTGTAGTCAGCGGCTCCCAGCCTGCGGGGATGCCGTAAAAATGGCAAGAAATTCAAGCAGAGTCGCTGACAGTGTAGTCAGCGGCTGCCAGCCTGCGGGGATGCCGTTGGAACGGCAAGAAATTCAAACACAGTCGCTGACAGTGTAGTCAGCGGCTCCCAGCCTGTGGGGTCAGTGGCTCACAGAAGTTGGTCCCCAGGCAAGGAATTAAATGGGACTCATTCAGCCCTATTTGGACTCAGGTGAGTCGGGCTACAAAGGGTTCTCCTTATAATAAAATGTATGTATGTTATAGTGTTTTTCTTAAAGTTAAAAGCTAAAGGCAAAGTTAAAGTCATAAAAGTTATTGTTATATGTCTCTGACAATGTAATCCTTGTTGTTTAGCAGAAGTTGCTGTGAATTGTTTTAACCCTTCACAGGTAAAACTGTACACTAAAAATGTGGATCAGTGAGCTTACACTGTAATAGCCTATGGGACAGGCCATACCAGCAGCGCCTGACAGGACTGCTTCATGTTTGAAAGTGCCGGCCTACGGGAGAGCCGTGCCAGCAGCGCCTGATACAGGGCTGTTTCATTTGTGACATTACCGGCCTACGGGAGAGCCGTGCTAGCAGCACCTGGTACAGGACTGTTTCATGTCAAAAAGCGCCGGCCTTTACGAAAGGCGGCGCCAGCAACGCCTGGGACAGGGTTGCTCAAGTTCACACACAATCTGCTACGCCCGCAGGGTCGAGAGATGATTCTCCACCGGGGCTGGATAGTGCCGTGGGGTATACCCCAAGGAATGAAGGGCACGTGTCAGAGGTACCTTTTTCCTGACAACAAAGTTGCCATCCCAGCAGAATATTCTATTTGGGTTAAGGCCAATGGGTTCGTATCAGTATTGGTATCCTGCGGCCTGCGGCAGCGCCTGTTTAGCGTTGCATACGAATCACATTCTCTGAGGAGGGAAGAGCAAAAGGTCAAGTGAACAGCGCCAACAGGGGGATGTGAGAGCCAGCTGCTGAATCTGTTATTCAGATAGGCCTATTCAACAGGAGAAGAAAGCCTGGCAGACGAATCATAGAAACATGGAAAAATAGGTGCAGGAGTAGGCCATTCGGCCCTTCGAGCCTGCACCGCCATTCAATGTGATCATGGCTGATCATCCAACTCAGTATCCCGTACCTGCCTTCTCTCCATACCCCCGATCCCTTTAGCCACAAGTGCCACATCTAACGCCCTCTTAAATATAGCAAATGAACTGGCATCAACACCTTCTGTGGCAGAGAATTCCAGAGACTCACCACTCTCTGTGTAAAGAATGTTTTCCTCATCTCGGTCCTAAAGGAATTCCCCCTTATCCTTAGACTGTGACCCCTTGTTCTGGACTCCCCCAACATCGGGAACAATCTTCCAGCATCTAGCTTGTCCAACCCCTTAAGAATTTTGTAAGTTTCTATAAGATCCCCCCTCAATCTTCTAAATTCCAGAATCAATTAGGCCAACGGCGGGCAAAAGTTATCATTTCAGAATGCACCCCAGGCGCTCATCGGCAGTAAACGATTCACTGGAGCTGGGGGCAGCACGATAGCGCAGAAATTTCATGCATCTTACCAATCCTACTTAACAAAATGGGTCTAGCACTTCCAAAAGTTGTAATATTTACATTTGTTTTGTGCAACACACAAAGGGTAAAAATATTTGGTTGAGGCACAGTCGGAGCATTCCAAGCAAGTTTCGATTATGGCCAGGGTTATTTAAAAAAAAAAATTAAGGTTCGGAAATTGGGCAAAAGTTCTCATGCAAACCACCCATGGAATAAGGCAGGAGTGGCATGTTATTATGAAGAATGGAGAGTACCAGGCATATGAAATTACCAAATATGAAAACTTATTTTCCTGACTAACAACAGATTCATAAGGGTCAGAGATCCATTCTATGCAAATCCCATTGCAGAGGTTATCAAAGACAATATAACTGTACTATAACAGTAAAGCTTTAGGGTATGGGATAAGCTGTTTGTTGGCCATTGGGATTTACCGTTAATTATTATTAGCCTTGACGCCGCCTTGTGGCAAGAGATTGGAGTTATAGCAATCTGTTACAAAACTGAGTTTATTTTCATCAAGAGTAATTGGCAATATAGCAGCTGTGTTTCAGCCGAGCAAATCAAGGAACTGATATTGTGTAAGTAGCAATTAGACCATTGTTAACAACCTTATGCTATTGTCAGCTGAAGCTACCTCAGCCACAATGATGAAGTAACAGTATTCAGCATTGCTGAACATGACAATAACTCATTGAACTTGAACTTGAACTTGAAACTCGCTACAGTAGTGTGGTCGGTCGAATTCAGTTATTACAAACTGATGCTTCGGACTCTAAGATGAGAAGTTCCGAATACCATCACTTACTTGGAGGTATTGGAGATTGCATGAGTTACCAATTCTTCAATTGTTGGTATCAACAAAAGATATACACTAGATGCACCCCATGGGTAAGGGGCTATTGAGCGAATATTTATATTCTACATGCTCAACTTCAAGTTGCTGCTCTACAATGGTGACAAATGTTAGTCACATGGCAATCAAGTAAAAGTATCCTGTAATAATTACCTAAATCTCCTTTGCCACTGGTGTATCATCCAGTTCAGATCGATGATAACACAGAATAAGTGTTGGATTTCAAAGTATGATGAAAGTATGGTTCAATATCGACATGTTGGTGCATGTTCATTCACTGATTGCAAAAATATGTGGCACAACGGTGCGGAGAAATACATTCTCGCTTCAATAGGAGGAATGGTCTTTTATGTCTTCCTCATTTTTTGCCTCATTAGCCGGGTCTTAAAACAGTCAGCAAGACCTCGCTTGGGTTCGTACTGTCGGATTGGCCATACGTCCATGTTGCCTGCTTCATCAGGTTATTCCAAAAAACAAGAACTTGCTGTTTCAAACTCTGGTTCAGGAGCGGCCTTTGCACAGTAAAAAATTATTGACTTACACATTTTGAATGGATAGTCACATCAAGCCATGAAGGTGCTCACTGCAGTGTGCAGGGATAGCACCCAAAAAAGCAGTACATTCCTATTGAGGGGATCAGAAGTGTTTTTTGTTAAATGTTAACGTTACATTTAATACGGTACAGATTACTGACATTTTCCAGTTCATATTAAATGGTATTTGACAATAATTCAGTTATAGAGACACTATAGCTGCAACATAAGGGAACTACGCTGTCAGGTTCAACCCGGATATCGAGTTGTTAAAAGATCTTGACACAAGTTCTCCCACTACAAGATAATGCAGTTAGTTATTGAAAATGTGTGAACATTACTTCACCAAGTGGTTCCAGCCACATCCTTAGTTATGACACTTATATCAGCACAACGACGGCAAACATTGCAAACGCTGTGGCTAGATAGGATGGAATTGGCTGCAGGTGCCATTACATTTTACATTCTGGTCTACACAAGCAGAGTAGACTAGGGGTGGCATGATTTAAGATCATTTCGGATACCCCATGGTCTCACGTCTATGTTATCAAGGCCACCAGAATCCATAGAAGTATGGAATCAGCATTGTTTATTAGTCAACAAACAACTACACAAAGGAAGGTCGGTTCAGACTATTTCAAGGTGGCTGCAGCAGGTTCTGGGTTATACAGGTATTAACATTGACGATTGTATATCTCATTACACCAGGTCAGCATTAACGTCAGCGTATCATTTAGATAGTGTGTTTAGATCTCATTCCACTAGGGCAGCAGCTACGTCGGCGGCCAAGGCGAGGGATGTGCCCGTCGACCATATTTTGGCGGCCGCCGGATGGGCAAAAGAGCTGATGTTTCAGAATTTCTATCATCGGCCGGTTGCCGATCCAGGGCTGTTTGCCAACGCTATTTTAAGTTCTGTTTAAAGTGCCCTGGGATAGAGGGGTACTGTTGTTTGTTTATATATTTAAAATAAACTTTATTACTGCATTAAATGCAATTTTACTACTAATGCATTAATTTCTCATTTGAGTCAATCAATGCAGTGGGATGCCGAGATTTGTAATCTGCGGCATGAAATCACAAAGCTTTGAACTTTTCACGGAATCACTCACGTGACTCCGAAGTAAAATAGTAAGATTAAATGAGAACTTACCAGTTTGAAGTTTGATCTAGATTTTATGAGGAGTTACGTTGGTGATTACGTGCCCGCCACGCCCAACCCTCTCTCATAAAGGATTATCTGGTAGTTCTCTGGTAGTTCGCATCTTACTATGTCACTTCGGTGTTGTTATTTGTGATTTCATACCGCTGCTTTGAAGATTGGTGCGCATGCGGCCTGGCGGGTCTTCTTCACGTAATCACCAACGTAACTCCTCATAAAATCTAGATCAAACTTCAAACTGGTAAGTTCTCGTAAGGTGAAGGGGAAAAGATTTAATTGGAATCTGAGAGGTAACTTGTCACACAAAGTGTGGTGGGTGTAATGAGCTGCTGGAGAGGTAGTTGAGGCAGGGACTATCCCAACATTTAATAAACAGTTAAGACAGGAACGTGGATAGGACAGGTTTGGAGCCAATGCAGGCAGGTGAGACTAGTGTAGCTGGGAGATGTTGGCTGGTATGGGCAGATTGGGCTGAAGGGCCTGTTTCCACGATGTATGACTCTAAATCTATGACTATTAAATGGTAAAGCCAGTGAATAGCTACTATTTGCATTGGTGTGGCTTGAAGGACCAGATTTAAAGTGACTGGTAAATGATTGGTACAAGAATAACATCTTTGCAGTGAGTGGCTATGATCTAGAATGCGTTGCCTGAAAGTGTGTGGGATAAGATTCAAAGATGGTTTACAAAGAGAAAACTGGGCAATTATTTTAAGACGATAAAATTGATGGGCAAAAAATAAAATAAAATAGAGTAAAACAATAAAATATGGTTGA
Source organism: Raja brachyura (assembly GCA_963514005.1). The sequence goes on along the minus strand of OY740788.1, from coordinate 72,117,595 downwards.
ATTAAAAGCTATTCCAATAGTTAATAAAGCCTATTGGGCAGTATTTACTAAAGTTATAACATTTATATATTTAAAAGAATAACAAGTAGGTCTACTTTTTCTCTAAAGTAGAAAAGTGCAGCCTTGGAATGTCTAGTTTTGAGTGCATCATTTCATTCATCAGTACATAGATGAAATACATTATAGCAAATTGTAGACTATTTTCTTAATGGGGAGATCATTCAGAAATCAAAGGTGCAAAGGGACTTCAGAGTGCTGGTACAGGATTCCCAAAAGTTAAGTTGCAAGTCTAGTAAGAAAGGCAAATGCAATATTTACTAGAATGTTGCCTGGGTTTCAACAGCTAAGTTACAGAGATAGGTTGAATAAGTTAGGTCTTTATTCTCTGGAGCGCAGAAGGTTAAGGGGGGACTTGATAGAGGTCTTTAAAATGATGAGAGGGATAGACAGAGTTGATGTGGACAAGCTTTTCCCTTTGAGAATAGGGAAGATTCAAACAAGAGGACATGACTTTAGAATTAAGGGACAGAGGTTTAGGGGTAACATGAGGGGGAACTTCTTTACTCAGAGAGTGGTAGCAGTGTGGAATGAGCTTCCAGTGGAAGTGGTGGCGGCAGGTTCGTTGGTATCATTTAAAAATAAATTGGATAGGCATATGGATGAGAAGGGTATGGAGGGTTATGGTATGAGTGCAGGCAGGTGGGACTAAGGGAAAAAAGTTGTTCGGCACGGACTTGAAGGGCCGAGATGGCCTGTTTCCGTGCTGTAATTATTATATGATGTTATATGGTTAATACTAACACTTATTTTGAGAGGACGAGAATATATAAGCCTCAGATGAAACTTTATAAGGCACTTGTCAGACTGCATTTGGAGTATTGGAAGCAGTTTTGGATCCCACATCTGAGGATAGATGTGCTGGTGTTGGAGAGGGTCCAGATGACGTCTACGAGAATGATCCCAGGAATGATTGGGTTAACATATGATGAGCATTTGATGGCACTGGGCCTGTGCTCGCTGGAGTTTAGACGTTGAAACTTATCGAACAGAGAAAGGCCTGGATAGTGGCTGTAGAGATAATGTTTCCACTAGTGGGAGAGTCTAGGACCAGGGGCCTCAGAATAAAAGGACGTGCCTTTAGAAAGGAGATGGAAAGGAATTTATTTCAACAGAGGGTGGTGATCCTGTGGTATTGATTGCCACAGACGGCTGTGGAGGCCAAGTCAATGGATATTTTTAAGGCGGAGATTGACATATTCTTGATTAGTACGGGTGTTCGGGTTATGGAGTGGAGGCAAGAGAATGAGGCTGAGAGGGAAGCACAGATCAGCCATGATTGAATGGTGGAGTGGACTTGATGAGCTGAACAGCTTAATTCTGCACCTATAACTTATGCATTTATAGCCTCAAGTGTTTCACTGTAGTGCCTTCTAGAACCATAGAAAACATAGAAAATAGGTGCAGGAGTAGGCCATTCGGCCCTTCGAGCCTGCACCGCCATTCAATATGATCATGGCTGATCATCCAACTCAGTATCCTGTACCTGCCTTCTCCCCATACCCCCTGATCCCTTTAGCCACAAGGGCCACATCTAACTCCCTCTTAAATATAGCCAATGAACAAGCCTCAACTACCTCTGTGGCAGAGAATTGCACAGATTCACCACTCTCTGTGTGAAAAATGTTTTTCTCATCTCGGTCCTAAAAGACTTCCCCCTTATCCTTAAACTGCGACCCCTTGTTCTGGACTTCCCCAACATTGGGAACAATCTTCCTGCATCTAGCCTGTCCAACCCCTTAAGAATTTTGTACGTTTTTTATAAGATCCCCCCTCAATCTTCTAAATTCTAGCGAGTACAAGCCAAGTCCATCCAGTCTTTCCTCATATGAAATTCCTGACATCCCAGGAATTAGTCTGGTGAACCTTCTCTGTACTCCCTCAATGGCAAGAATGTCTTTCCTCAGATTAGGAGATCAAAACTGTACGCAATACTCCAGGTGTGGTCTCATGAACAAGTGAGGCAAATGAACAAAGTACAAAAAATAGTGCAAAATCTGGGATGTTTTGTGAAGGGTGACACGTGGCTGTGTCACCCTTCACAAAATATCCCAGATTTTGCACTATTTGCACTTTACTGCATGTTCCTGGCACTCCCATGTCTTATTGCCAAAAAGCACAGTACTTTGGTTCAGTTATATTTTGTCCGCTTCAACCAGTACATCAACTTGGAGAATATCGAACAGGGAACTTACCCCTGAGGCCATTTATGCACAGTGAGTCAGGAAATGCTCCTCAAAGGCTACCCTGAGGTGATTATCCATATTTCCACTGCCTGTATCCCGACTCCAGTGACAACAGGGTGGTGCGGTATGAGCTCACAAAATAAGACAAAAACCCACAGGCTGCCCCATAATTATGTGGTGCTTTCTGCTTTCCGATATTAACATTTTTTCCTTGTCATCCACCGAGTGGAAACAACTGCAACTGATGTAAATGAATAAGCCTTTGATGTTCATACAGCCGCCACTCAAAACTGTATTGCACCCATGATAGTTTCTTACCATCACATCCACGCCCATCTGCTGATGCTGTGAACCCCTGCTCACAAATGCAGTGGAAGGAACCTTCCGTGTTCAGGCAATCTCCATGTACACAGCGGTCTGGGGCCAAGCATTCATCCACATCTAGTGAAGAGCAAAAAAACATCAAATGTGTCACTTCTTGAACAAGTGAATAGGAAAACTTTTGGAACAAGTTTACAAGTATACAATTCGATCAGATACACTATATATATATAAATACAATCAAGTCAAACTCAAGTGCAGTAGGGCAGCGTAGTGGCGCTGTAGGAGATGCGCTACCTTACAGCGCCAGAGACGAGGGTTTGATACTGACTATGGTGCTGTCTGAATGGAATTCTCCTCGTGACCATGTTCTCCTTGTGACCACATGGGTTTTCTCCAGGTGCTCCGGTTTTCTCCCACACTCCAAAGATGTACAGGTTTGCAGGTTAATTGGCTTCGGTAAAAATTGAAAAATTGTCCCAAGTGTGCATGATAGTGTTAGCATACGGGGTATATCGTTGGGCAATGTGGACCCAGTGAGCCGAAGGGCCTGTTTCTGTGCTGTATCTCTAAAGTCTAATAGATGAGGAATGGAGATATATAGACACTTATGGTGAAAATGAGGTGGTGAGGACCAGGAAATTGGAAATTGGTAAAACGGTGGCGAGCATGCAAGGCTTTGCTTTGAATTCTGTTGCAAACTGTGTTTTGCACGTCTTTTTTTTACACTGTTTTTCATTTTACTGTCTTGCATAATTTTATGTATAATTATGGATAATTTTATGATTTAGTGTTTTTGTCTAAGTCTGTGTGCCTACGATGCTGCTGCAAGCAAGATTTTCATTGTACCTGTGTCTCACCATATTTGTGTGTGACAATAAACCCGACAACTTGATTTGTTTGTAGGTAGGAAGGGAGCACATGGTGGGGGGACAAGATGGAGTCATGGTATGAGGAGATAAATTCATTGGTACAAGCGCAGGCCTATCAGCTCAGCACTATTTGTGAATCACGGGTAGAAGCACGGTGGCGCAGCAGGAGAGCTGCTGCCGTACAGCGCTTACAGCGCCGGGGACCTGGGTTCGATCCCGAATATGGGTGCTGTCTGTACGGAGTTTGTACGATCTCCTCATGACCGCGTGGGTTTTCTCAGAGATCTTCGGTTTCCTCCCACACTCCAAAGACGAGCAGGTTTGTAGGTTAATTGGCTTGGTATAAATGTAAATTGTCCCTAATGTGTGTAGGATAGTGTTAGTGTACGGGAATCATTGGTCGCTGTGGACTCGGTGGGCCGAAGGCCTGTTTCTGTGCTGTATCTCTCTAAATTAAAACTAAACTAAAGATAGATATGGTTAGTGTAGAGTTAGGAAAATATTAGGTTGGAGTCTGTGGAGGAGAGATCTCCCGAAGTGATGAGATCTGTGAAGGTATGAAGGACGGTGGCCTATTAGTGAGGTCTTGGTCCAGGGGGAGGTATGCAGTGATGTCCAGGAGTCGCCTGTCTAACCTCTGCATGTTAGAGGTTAATCCAGCAGATCAGGAAGACACTGCCCTTGCCATCACAATGCTGACAACTCGATCATTGTCGCATTGCTGTTTTGCTGGATCTTGTGCACACGTTTCCTGTCTTACAGTGACCACTCTTCAAAGGAACTTCACTGGCTGCATATTTGGGCAGCGCAAGAGCATCACGGGTCTTCTCCAGTGACAAATTGGCAGGGATCAAACACGGAGGGGTGTGAGGGCATGAGATAGTCAATCTACCACAGGCTCTCCCATGGAAGTTACGTGGCGTTTTCTGGCTTCTGGCATGAACACTACCTTGGCACCGTACATCATCCACGAGCTGGAAGCCGCTGCGACACATGCAAACAAAGGATCCTTCGGTGTTCATACACTCGCCTCCCTGGCAAGCATCTGCATTTTCTTGGCATTCGTCAATGTCTGCAACAAGTAAGTTTAGAAAGCTGTTCAGCTGACATTGCCTATAAACCACTCTGACGAACTCCAACTTTTTTTATTGCTCCCTCACTATTAGAACATCCAGAGAAAATACTCCTTGGATAACCCGCTGTTTTTGCACAGCTCCCAAAGCCACAAAGGGAATTGACCACAGTTAATTTGGTTACAGTGTCTGTAATTTTAGCCAAAAATGTATAGTTTTCAACAAACAGCACAGGCCAAAAAGCCTTTCTCCCACTGAGACTATGCAGGATGTGTTCATTGTGTGGTCGGTGGGCCAGGTTAAAATGGGCAATCTTTCACTGTGAGGTTTAATAGGCCTTCTGCTGTCACTACCACGTAAAGCGATGGAGTCACATCCTCCCACATTCTCCAGGAAAACAGAGCGTGCTGGAAAAGACAGCCCTGCAATATTTAAACGGGGCACATTGCAAACTTCAGGAGATCACCTATTTCTTGTTGTTCCCACTTAAACCTCCTCTAGATCATTACTTCTACTCCTGTCCCTTTATCACCGCCACTGCCCTTCACTATCAAAACTTCAGTTTCTTTCAATCTCTCCCCCTTTCAAACTCAGAACGTCCCAATTTTCTTCTATATACCCCTCCTTCAACATAGAATATTGAACATAGAACACAACAGCACAGACACAGGCCTTCGGTCTGAAGAAGGGTCTCAACTCGAAACGTCTCGACTCGAAACGTCACCCATTCCTTCTTTCCAGAGCGGCTGCCTGTCCCGCTGAGTTACTCCAGCATTTTGTGTCTATCTTTCAGCTCTCAATGTGGGGTGGAAGATTGCAACCTTCACGTGGTCCGCCCTGTTTCGACTAATGCAATCAACTCGACGTGCACAAACGGAAGATCAAATAGAACAAGTTGTCCGACAAGTTTCGGACGTGCACGCCACACAAAAGAAGAAGCAGCTCTCAATGTCTATGCCACATATGATGCCAAATTAAACTAATCCCCTCTGCCTGCACATGATCCAGAAGCCTCCATATCCATATGGTAACATTTCCATGCATCTTAAACCCAGCATTTTCAACATTTCATATACACTGTGTGTTCTCTCATTATGAATGCCCCTTGGCTTGTGAGCATTCCCAATTATTCTATTTTAAGTATTGCCTGCTTACTAGAGCTGAAGCCGTTCAAAAAGAGAAGGATTCTTCTCTTCCTTGGCCTGGCTGCAGGGAGCAGAGCAACATCAAGGGGAAGGTGTGGAAACAGGAAGATCTGCCCATGTTCCCCCCCTCAACACACCAAGTCTGTCGTCTCCCTCTTCGAACAGTATCTATGTGTACGTTTGTTTCAGAATGGCAGCTGTGTGACTCTATGACAGCTCATCCAGATATTCATCATTCTTTGTGAAAAGTCAACTCCTCAGGTTTTCTTTACACTTCTCCCCTCTCACCTATGTCCTCTTGTCTGAGACTCCCCTGCCATGGAAAAATATATTCTGTCTATCCTATCTATGCCCCTTGTAATTTTGTAAATGTCTATAGGGTCATCCCTCAGTCCTCTATGATCCTGGGAGAAATAAAAACCTAGCCCAGCCGTGTTTTTCTTATGACTACAGGCCTCCTTACCAGGCAACATCATGGTTAATCTCTTCCGCAATTTCTATTGCTACCACATTCTCCCTGTGGTATGGTGACCAGAAATGTATACCAAGTGTGGTCCCAATGAATATTTTCTACTCTAAATGTGGTCTAGCCAATATTTTGTTTTGCACTTATTCTATGCATCTCTTCAAGTGTGACGTGTTGGACCTTGGGAGGTGAAATGTAAGGGGAAGTATACAGCTAATGACACCATCCTTAACAGCTTTGAGGTACAGTGGGATCTTAGGGTCCAATTACATAGCCCGCTGAAAGTAGCAAAGCAAGGACTTAGAGTGATCAGGAAAGTTACTGTCTGCTTACATCCATCTGTCAAGGCAATGAGTATAAGAGCCAGGAAGTTATGTTGCAGCTTGACTTGGAGTATTGTGTGGAGTTATAATTTTAGGAAGGATGTGGAGGATTCAGAGAGGGTGCACGAGAGGTTTACCAGAATGCTGCAGGGATTGGAGGGTATTAGCTGCAAGGAGATGTTGGACAGACTTGGATTGGTTTTTCCGGAACTCTGCAGACGATCAAAGGGATTAAGTAGTCGCAATGAAGTCTGCTCTTTCCAATCAAGCCTTTGATTTGGGGGAGATTGTTCAAGAACTTGGATCTACGTAATGTTTTTCACATCTGTGGGGCCTGCTTTTTTTTTTGATTGCTGAGGGAACAAAGAGATAGACGGCAAGATGATTTTAAACAAAATTTTGGGGCTAACATGAAGTTTACATAAACTTACTATTGTGGGCCACATTTTACACATGTAGCTGAATCCTATCTAGACACATGGCCTTGAGCTTTTGTAAAGGTTAATAGTCGCCTGTGATGCAATTAACCCGATTAAGTCTCCATAGATTGGACAAGCTGCCCCAGAGCATAGGAGTACGAGTGAGGGGCAGGCAAGTGAGGGTCGATTCTTTAGGGACCCACAGGTATGTTACAAAACTAAGTTTGTGGTTTCCACAAAGCCATCATGAGACCCCGATCAGTGGTACAAGTACTACATTTCCTTTCCAATTCAGTTTTTTGAAAAATTACATTCATTTGCACAAATCCACTCCTCTCCATTTTATGTGCAATCACAAGAACCAGGAGAAGTCCAGAACAGGCCACGTGGCCCTTCAAGGTTGATCTTCCATTTAATGAAATAGCTGCTAATTGTTTCAACTTGAGTCTCCGACTTTATCCCCAAATCCTCCAATTCCTTCAATGCATGAAAAACTGTTAAACCAGTCTTGAACATAGAAATATTGCTCCACCTAAGGTCAAATCCAATTGATTTAGACTTTTAGACTTTCTAGATACAGTATGGAAACAGGCTCTTTGGCCCTTCAAGTCTCCACCAACCAACTATCTACACCAGCACTATCCTACACACTGAGGACAATTTACAATTTGTACCGACGCTATTTAACCTACATTTAAGGTGGCACATACCATCGCAAAAAAAACACTTTATACATCAGCAGGGAATATTAAACATTCTAAGTATTTTACAACAGCTTTGACTCGTCCACTAATATCTTGTGTGAGATTCCCCTAGGGCAACATAATGATGCAGTTAGTGAAGCTGCTGCCTCACAACCACAGACCCAGGTTTAATCCAGACCTTGATGCTACCCGAGTGGAATATCCCAGTTCTCCCTGTAGCACACGTGTTTCCTCTGGGTGCTCCGGTTACTTCCCAAAGCTGTGTGCGTCACTGCTTAATTAGCCACTATAAGGTCCCCCTAGATTTTAGGTGTGTAATAGAATATGGCAGGGGGGCAGTTGTTGAAAATATGGGGGAATTAAAAACATAAAGGATTAAACTAGGAATAGTGTTACTGTTCAGTGTGGATTTGGTGAGCCCAAGGGCCTATTTCCGTGTTGTATCTTTCTGACTCTGTAGTTCTAGATTCTTTCTACCTTCACACTGGTCCCCAGAGGCAGCCAGACGGTGGCCAGGCTTGCATTCACAATGGAAGGAGCCCTCTGTGTTGCTGCATTGCCCGTTGGTACACAGGATGGCATCCTGACACTCGTCGACATCTGCCAGAAAGAGGGAAGAAACCATTCATTTCCACATCCCATTCAAACAAGAGCTCTGCCTGCCAAAAGAGGATGAACATAAGCAAACTTTGACACAGGAAATCAGTTTCGGGCCAGTTTTCTAAGCATTGAAAAATCTGGGCGGCACGATAGAGCAGCAGGTTAGTTCAGTCTTGATTTTGGATGCTGTCTGTGTGGAGTTTGCACATTCTCCCGGTGACTGCGTGGGTTTCCGACACATGTTCCGGTTTTCTGCCACGTTCAAAAGATGTGTGGCGCGGTGCTAGAGTTGCTGCCTTATAGCACCAGAGACCCGGGTTCGATCCTGACTATGAGTGCTATCTGTACGGAGTTTGTACGTTCTCCCCATAGTCACATGGGCTTTCCCCGGGTGCTCCAGTTTCCTCGCACACTCCAAAGATGTACAGATTTGTAAGTTAATTGGCTGTGGTAAAGATTGTAAATTGTCCCTAGTGTGTAAGATAGTTCTAGTGTACGGGGATCACTGGTCGGTGTGGTATTGGTGGGCTGAAGGGCCTGATTCCATGCTGCATCTCTAAACTAAGCTACACCAAACTAAACATGTGGGTTGGTGGGTAAAAGATATTTAAAGACATATGTGCACAGAGAAAATTAGCTTGTTATTGTTGAATAATGGTGCTTCATGAGCACTACTAACAAAGCTGTTCTCTGAGAGTGCAAGCCACGTTCGTGGGTGCTGTTTGTGTGGAGTTTGCATGTTTTCCCTTCAGTTTCCTCCCATATGCTAGTTGTCAGGTTAATTGGCCACTGTAAATTGTCCCTAGTGAGAAGGTGAATGGTAAAGTCTGGTGGGAGTTAATAGGGACATAGAGAGAATAAAATGTGGACACAAGAAACTGCAGATGTTGTAGGTACAGGGAACAAACTGCTGAAGGAGCTCGGCGGCCCAGGCAGGCAGCAGCCGTAGAGACAATGGGACAGTCAACATTCCAGGTCAAGACTGCAATCAGGACTGCGCGTATAGAGGGGACATAACCCATAAAGAGACGAGAGGATGGGATGAGCAGGTGCTGGAAAGCTATAGTGGAATGAGGTGTGGAGAGAATGGACTGATGGAGCCAGGTGGGGGGGTAGTGTAAAGACAGTCCAGAAGGTGTGATGTGGAGGCACAAGAGGCTCCAGATCCTGGAAAGTTATAAGCAGGTAAGGTGATAGTAAAATGGAAACAGAGAAGGGAGAGCCAGAGGGAGATAGAGGATCTGATATGTAGACAGATTATGGAAGGATGCAAGATCCACAGAGCTGTTATAGTAGGTGACTTTAACTTCCCCAATATTGACTGGAACTTACTCTGGACAAGAGGATTAAATGGGGTAGGATTTGTAGGCGCATCAAGAAGGTTTCCTCAAACAATTTGTACATAGTTTGACTCGAAGAAGGACCATACTGGACCTTTTATTGGGAAACAAGCTTGGTCATGTGAAGCAGTGGTGGAAGAAGAATTTATGGATAATGCTCACAACTCCATAAGTATTAGAGGTAAACCCTTTTACACTGGGCATTTCCACCCTGGAATAAAAGTCCTGACTATCTACCCCATCTATGACTCTCATAATTTTATTTATTCACGTCTCCCCTCAACCTCTGACGTTCCAGGAAAAACAACCTATCCAACCTCTCCCTGCAGAAATCCTCTAATCCACGCAGCATTCTGGTAAACCTCATCTGCACCCTCCCGAAAGCTTCCACACCCTTCCTGCAATGGGGTGACCGCAATTGCATGCAATATTCAAAAAGTGGCCCACCCAAAGTCCTATAGAGCTGCATCACGAGTTGTAGACTCTTATATTCAATGCCCCTAACATACCAAATGCCTTCTTTGTCAACCTATCTAACTTGTGTTGCCACCTTTAGTGCTCTATGAAGTTAGATTCCAAGATCCCTCTGCACTTCAATGTTGTTAAAGGTAAAGAACAACATTAGAAATGTATTTCAATTATTTGGCTTTGTAGGGTTACACAAATGTGATTGCTTTGAGTAAGGAAGGGAAGGGGAGCATGTTAAACAGATGCAAGTCATTTATAGACACATGCATTAAACAAGCCTCTGTGGGAATTGTTACCTTTGCACGATTTGCCATCAACGGAAGGTTCGTACCCTCGGTTACATGTACAGATGTAGCCACCATCGAGATTGGAACACTCTCCGTTGCTACAAACTGACATGCTGAGGCATTCATTGATGTCTAGGGAAAGGAAAATAGAAAACTAGGTGTTAAGGTATATAAGAAACATCAGAAACAGGAATATTAATGATTCACAATGATCCTTAACCTTTGCTCCCATCCAAACCCCATTCCCTGTAAAGCAATCAAAATACTGGCGACGCTGGAAATCCCAAACGAAACAGAAAATGCTGGAAATTCTCTACCCAAACGCTAGAAATGTGGAATACTCTGCCACAGAGGGCAGTGGAGGACAATTCACTGGATGTTTTCAAGAGAGAGTTAGAATTAGCTATTAGGGCTAACGGAATCAAGAGATATGGGGAAAAAGCAGGAACAGGGTATTGATTTTAGATGATCGGCCATGATCATATTGAAAGAAGGGATTTTCCTACAGTGCTGGCTCGAAGGGCCGAATGGCCTACACCTACTCTTGGCCTGCTCCTGCACCTATTTTCGGTGTTTCTAAATACCTTACACTTCAAGGAACATCTGTGGACACTATCAGTTATGAGGAAAGATCATCAAGCTGAATTGTTTAATCGTTAATTTTCCGCAGATGCTGCATGGTTCAAGAGCTCATTGTTCATGGTTCAATGAGTATTTTTAGCATTCTGTATTTTTATCCAAAATTGCCTCAACATTCGCCTTCACATGGCGAAGTCCGTTGGCGTCCGTTGAATCCAAGGTAGACCACCTCTGACTGCGCAAATGCACATTTACTTTGTCGCAGGTTGACATTGTGGCAGTTCAGTCGTGTGAGAACTTGCTCGAGGATTTCCAGATGTTCTACCTTGTCCTCTGTGAATATCAGTAGGTCATCCTGGTTGCACACACAGTGCGGAATGCCTTGCAACATTTTGTCCATGACAGACTGGAAGATTTTCAGGGAGGATTTCACACCATAGGGCAGCTTTGTATATGAATACAAGCCCTTTTGTTTGTTGATAGTCAAGTACCGCTGACTTTCCTCGTCGACATTGAGTTGGGCGTAAGCGTGAGACAAATCCAGTTTAGCGAAGACTTTTCCTCCTCTAAGTTCTGTGTGCAGATCTTGCGCGGTTGGTAACGGATTTTGATCGTCGTCAATGGCTTGGTTGATTGTGACTTTGTAGTCACCGCATAGTCGAACAGTTTTGTCGACTTGGGTACGGCCACAATTGGCGTTGCCCAGTTACTCTGGTCTGTCTTCACGAGTAGCCCATTCCGCTCTAACCAGTCGAGTTCTTCCTCCACTTGTTACTTTAGTGCATATAGTACAGGTCTTGGTCGACAATACACAGGTTTCACATCTTGCTTAAGTCGAATGTGTGCAGAGTACCCTGTTATTCCCGTGTAACTGTCGGCAAATATTTCTGCATGTTTGCTTCAAGATGTGATTTGGACAAATCAATGCTGAAAATGTTCTTCCAGTCTAACTCTCTTCTACTCAGCCAATCCTTTCCAGGGAGAGTTGGTTTATTTCTGTAGCTGGCCACTATGATGGGCAGTGTTATTGACTGACCATGATGCTGAACTTTACAGTTCATTTGTCCGCATGTCTCCAAAGCTTCGCCCGAGTAGGTTCTCAGCTTGACCTTACTCTCAAACAATGGTATCTGTGGGAACTTTGTTTCGTACAGGTCTTTACTCATGACCGAACAATCTGCTGCCGTGTCAATACACATATCGGTTAACTGTTCATTAATCAATAGTTTAGTTCGAAAGTCCTTGCCTTGGCTGGTTGTAGGCTTATCGATGTTGGTTGCATAAATGGTCAACAACCCAAGTTCATTTCCATCTGGGTTCATCTCCAAGTTGTGAACTCCTTGCTGGTGTTGTCACTTGTTTCCCGCAGATTGTTGGTTTCCTGTTTTAAGCTTGGCCCGTCATGCTGAGGCGATATGGCCTTTCTTCTGGCAGTTATAGCACTTGGCCATTTTGAACTGATAAAATTGGGATGAGTGATTACCGTTGCAACGATAACAACTAGCTGAACTCGGCTCTCTGCCATACTTTGGTTCGGTTTAGCGCCTCTTGGTTTGGCCATGGGCACTGCCTTGTGACTGTAAACGTTCACTGCAGTCTGTGGTGGACGAAACTCGCGAGCATTCTTTGATGCCATCTCCATTGTAGTAGCAATCTTGCGTGCTTTCTCGAATGTAAGATCTGGAGTGTTCATGAGTTTGGACTGAATTCATTCATCCACTAGACCACAAACAAATCTGTCGCATAGTGTGCGTGCGAGAAAGGTTCCAAAGTTACAGTGGAAAGTTACATTTTTCAAAGCAACAATTGATTGTCTCATTCTGCTTCTGGTTTCTAGTGCCAAATTTATAACTTTCTGCAATTTCCAGAGGCTTTGGGTTGAAGTGCTCCTCCAACTTCTTCATAATGTCATTGAATTACACGTCTTTTGCCTTTATGGGCGCAAAAAGATTCACGAGTGTGCCGAACACTTCAGGACCGATCTCCATGAGCAGAATCGCTTTCATGTGTTCGCAAACGGCCTTATTTGTTTCAGCCACTACCTCTCCTTTACCGCTAATCTCCATTATGTTGTTTGCCATGAAAACCATGTGCACTCTCTCCATATAGGAGCTGAACGGCTCTCTACTCTTGTCGAAAGTGCCAAGGTTTCCGATGTAGGCTGTGGACGCTGCCATCGTGTCATTCTCTTTTTTTTTAAAGTTTGTTCAAAAGCCCCGATTTCCTGCCAGTTCTGGTGTGGCAATTCACCTAAAACTTAGCTGCACAAAGGCTATACAGCTTGAGGAACTCAAAAAAAAACTCAGTCTAAAATCCTATACAATCACAAGGACGCCATCTTGCCACGGAGACACAACACAGAGGTAGCCTGACAAACCCTCGACAATTTGTACACCTGCTGTTTTAAACAACAGTCTCATGCTTAGAAGGATCTGCGGCCTACTGTGTCTAGTTCGCAAACAACTGTGACACAGCTCCGTATTTGCTGTTTAAAATGTTAAACAATACTGCTTGTTGCAAAACAGTCCTGCACTGTATTTAAAGGATGGGTTCACAAACTCTATCCCTTCCTTGTCGCCAATTGTGTTATATTCCAACAGCAGAATGAAGAACTAGACTTACACACTGGTTGCCTGGATCACAAGCAGATTTATACCCAGCATTCCCTGCTTATATTGAACACAAACTCATTAACATTCACAAGAATATGTATGAATACATTGCACTCATCATTCCATAACTGTCCAAAAATCCATTAATCTCACCCATTAATATAGTCAGTTGCCAAGTGCCTACAGCCCTCCAGGGGAGAATTCCTAAGATTTATAACCATCTGACCGAACCTGTTTCTCATCTCGGTCCTGATGATCATCACCTTTCCCATAGGCTATGACCCCATTCAGTAAGATCAATCTACACAGATCTTTTTTGTAGGAAAATCCCTTCAATTCAGGAATTAATCCAGTGAATTTCTATTTCAATTAGGCAATATATATTTTGCAAAGGAAATGAACTGCACACTACTCTTTCGGTATGTGAAGAGGACAAATTTAGTTAAGACCAAAGTTGGACCCTTGAAAACTGAAAAAAGTGAATTTATTATGGCGAACAAGGAAATGGCAGATGAATTGAACAGGTACTTTGGATCCGTCTTCACTAAGGACACAAACAATCTCACTGATGTACCAGTGGCCAGAGGATCTGGGGTGACGGAGGAACTGAAGGAAATCCACATTAGGCAGGAAATGGTGTTGGATAGACTGATGGGACTGAAGGCTGATAAATCCCCAGGGCCTGATGATCAGTATCCCAGGGAACCTAGAAATCGTGGACGCATTGGTGATAATTTTCCAATGTTCTATAGACTCAGGATCAGTTCCTGTGGATTGGAGGGTAGCTAATGTTATCCCACATTTTAAGAAAGGCAGGTGAGAGAAAACAGGGAATTATAGACCAGTTAGCTGACATCGGTGGTAGGGAAGATGCTGGAGTCAATTATAAAAGATGAAATAGCAGCATATTTGGATAGCAGTAACCGGATCGGTCCGAGTCAGCATGGATTTACAAAGGGGAAATCACGCTTGACTAATCTTCTGGAAATTTTTGAGGATGTAACTAGAAAAATAGACAAGGGAGAGACAGTGGATATAGTGTACCTGGGCTTTCAGAAAGCATTTGATAAGATCCCACATAGGAGATTAGTGGGCAAAATTGGGGCACAAGGTATTGGGGGTAGAGTGCTGACATGGATAGAAAATTGTTTGGCAGAGAGGAAACAAAGAGTAGGGATTAACAGGTCCCTTTCAGAATGGCAGGCAGTGACTAGTGGGGTACCGCATGGCTCGGTGCTGGGACCGCAGCTATTTACAATATATAGTAATGATTTAGATGAAGGGATTACAAGTAACATTAGCAAAATTGCAGATGACACAAAACTGGGTGGCAGTGTGAACCGTGAGGAGGATGCAATGAGAATGCAGGGTGACTTGGACAGGTTGGGTGAGTGGGCAGATGCATGGCAGATACCGTTTAATGTGGATAAATGTGAGGTTATCCACTTTGGTAGCAAAAACAGGAAGGCAGATTATTATCTAAATGGTGTCAAGTTGGGAAAAGTGGGAAGTAAAACGGGATCTGGGGGTCTTTGTTCATCAGTCAATGAAAGTAAGCATGCAGGTACAGCAGGCAGTGAAGAAAGCGAATGGCATGCTGGCCTTCATAATATGAGGAGTTGAGTATAGGAGCAAAGAGGTCCTTCTGCAGTTGTACAGGGCCCCATTGAGACCACACCTGGAGTACTGTGTGCAGTTTTGGTCTCCAAATTTGAGGAAGGGCACTCTTGCTTTTGAGGGAGTGCAGCATAGGTTCACAAGGTTAATTCCCGGGATGGCGGGACTGTCATCTGCTGAATGAATGGAGCAGCTGGGTTTGTATACTCTGGAATTTGGAAGGAAGAGAGGGGATCTTATTAAAACATATAAGATTATTAAGGGTTTGGACACGCTAGAGGCAGGAAACATGTTCCCGATGTTGGGGGAGTCCAGAACCAGGGACAACAGTTTAAGAACAAGGGGTAAGCCATTTGGAATGGAGATGAGGAAACACTTTTTCACACAGAGAGTTGTGGGTTTATGGAATTCTCTGCCTCAGCGGGCAGTGGAGGCCGGTTCTCTGGATACTTTCAAGAGAAAGCTAGATAGGGCTCTTAAAGATAGCAGAGTCAGGGGATATGGTGAGAAGGCTGGAACGGGGTACTGATTGCGGATGATCAGCCATGATCACATTGAATGGTGGTGCTGGCCCGAATGGCCGAATGGCCTACTCCTGCACCTATTGTCTATTGTCTGGAAGCTACCACAACATCTTTAAAAACTGATTGAACTATTTTCCCTTCGATTGATGTCAAACTAATTATTTAATGGTTTCCTATTTCTTCCTTCCTTCACCAAACAACTATATTAGATGTACTGCTCCACCAGCCCATCCAGAAACAAGACATTTTGAAAGATCACAATCAGGTCATCCACCATTTCAGCACTTATGTCTTGTACAAATTTGTTTATATTTTTGTTTTTTAAGGAATCTGAGGACAGAAGTTATTGGTCTTGAGAAGGTGGCGTTCAGCTGCCTTCTTGAACTGAAGCACTCGTGCCCAAGAAGATAGTCATACCGTGCTGTAGGAGATCCAAAATTCAGACTCAGCAATAATAAAATAGTGATACATTTCCAAGGCAGAACGGTGAATGAAAGCAGCAGCTCCGTTCGTATGTAGCAACTGCCCTTATCCACCTTGATGCCAGAGTTCACACAAGTTTAGGAGATAACCCATGTTGATCACTAAATGCTGAGGTTCTGTCCGCTGTCGTCCCATTAACTTTTTTGTTATATTTCATTAGAACATACAAAAGTGCAGCACAAGAATAGGCCCTTCGGCCCACAATGTCTGTGCTATACAGGATGCCAAGATCAACTAATTTCATCTGCATGGACATGATCCACACTCCTCCACTCGCTGCATATCCATGTACCTATTTAAAAACCTCTCAAACGCCACTATCACCTATACAATATATGCACGTTCCAGGCATCAAATACCCTCTCTATTGAACATTTGTCCCACATATCTCCTTTCAACTTTACTCCTTTGACCTCTATTTTGTGATATTTCCACACGGGGAAAAAGGTTGTGGCCGTCTATCCATGCATGCCTCTCATAATTTGATATCGGCAGCTCTATAGGACTTTGGTTAGGCCGCAGTTGGAGCATTGAGTGAAGTTCTGGCCACCCATTACATGAAAGATATGGCGGCTTTGGAGAGGATGCAGAGGAGATTTAGCAGAATGCTACCTGGATTAGTGTTTCCGTTTCAGGGAGAGTGGATAGACTTGGATTGTTTTCTCCGGAATGTCAGAGGTTGAGGGGAGACTTGATAGAAGTATATAAAATTATGAGAAGCATAGATAGGGTAAAGTCAGAATCTTTTACCCAGGGTGCAAATGTCCAACACTATAGGGCATAAGGTGAGAGCAGGAAGGTTTAATGGAGATGTGCGGGGCAAGTCTTTTTTTTAACACAGAGAGTGGTGGGGGCCAGGAACATACATAGAACCATAGAAACATAGAAAAGCAGGAATAGGCCATTCGGCCCTTCGAGTCTGCACCGCCATTCAATATGATCATGGCTGATCATCCAACTCAGTATCCCGTACCTGCCTTCTCTCCATACCCCCTGATCCCTTTAGCCACAAGGGCCACATCTAACTCCCTCTTAAATATAGCCAATGAACTGGCCTCAACTACCAGAGAATTCCAGAGACTCACCACTCTCTGTGTGAAAATTGTTTTCCTCATCTCGGTCCTAAAGGAATTCCCCCTTATCCTTAGACTGTGACCCCTTGTTCTGGACCTCCCCAACATCGGGAACAATCTTCCTGCATCTAGCCTGTCCAACCCCTTAAGAATTTTGTAAGTTTCTATAAGATCCCCCCTCAATCTTCTAAATTCTAGCGAGTACAAGCCGAGTCTATCCCGTTTTTCCTCATATGAAAGTCCTGACATCCCAGGAATCAGTCTAGTGAATCTAATGTATTTCCTCAGATTTGGAGACAAAACTGTATGCAATACGCCAGGTGTGGTCTCACCAAAACCCTGTACAACTGCAGTAGAACCTCCCTGCTCCTATCCTCAAATCCTTTCACTATGTATGCTAACATACCATTTGCTTTCTTCACTGCCTGCTGCACCTGCATGCCTATTTTCAATGACTGGTGTACCATGACACCCAGGTCTCATTGCATCTCTCCTTTTCCTAATCTGCCACCATTGAGATAATAGTCTACCCTTCTGTTTTTGCCACCAAAGTGGATAACCTCACATTTATCCACATTATACTGCCTGGGGTGGTGGTGGAGGCAGGAACAATAGTGGTGTTTAACTTTTAGATAGGCGCATGGAAGTGCAGGGAAGAGAGGGATATGGATCAGGTGCAGACAAATGAGATTGGTTTAAATTGACAACATGTTTGCACAAACATTGTGGGACTATGGGCTCATTCCTGTGCTGCACTATTCTATGTTCTATGTACTTCCCTCAACTTCCCGCAAGAAAACAAGTCAAGCCTGTCCAACATCTCCTTGTAGCTAATACCTTCTAATTCAGGCAACATTCTGGTAAACCTTTTCTGCACCCTCTCCAAAGCCTTCATGTACATCCTGTAACGAGGAAATTAGAACTACACACAATATTTCAAATCTGGCCTAACCAAAGTCTTTTAAGGCTGCAATTTTCCTTAATATTATTGTCTATCTTGATCCTTTGTCCCCCTGCTAATTCTAATTACATCTGTATTACAAAAATTGAAACTATTAGTCTTGTTGTCTCAACTATTTCCTCACAGCAGATTAAAAATGCAGAGATCTGGACTGATCATCTGGAGACTTTGAATCCCTCCACGATAGCTGGGGAATTTAAATACAGTTTTTTTTTAACATTTGGAATGAAAGCCATTAAACCACCAGATTATTGGAGCAAACTCCACACAATTGACTAAAGTCCTTTTGGGAAGAAAATCTCGCAAAATTTATACTCCAGCAAAGTGCTTGGTGAATTAACTCTGGATGCCACACAGTTCCAGGACAATTATCGATGGTGATGCCCCAATTACTTAAGTACACAGATAATTATATCCCCTCCTGCCTCAGTCTTTAAGGGACACAGGTTTACATTTGATGAGGGTACACAAAAAGCTGGAGAAACTCAGCAGGTGCAGCAGCATCTAAGGAGCGAAGGAGATAGGCGACGTTTCGGGTCGAGACCCTTCTTATGCCTACTTTACATTTGATGATCTCTTTTTACAGTTGCCTTATAATCAGCTGTTTTATTTCTTGCTGGTTTACTTTCACAATCTACTTTCTCCGTTTCTGAAAGGTTGTTCACAATTTTTTCACAGTCCCCCAATTCTGGGTTTTATTTCTCGAGGAGTAGACAGCTACCATTGTTTAATTTAAACAGAATTTAAACAGATTTAAAGTCAAGTGATTATCTATATGGGAATTAAGCAAAATATTCTGAGGAAAAATAATAGAACAATTAAAAGGAAAATAAATCCATGGAATGTTGTTTCTATAATAACGTGCTGTCATATTTATCAACGAACATCTGCAGCATCCATCAGCCATACAACTTAACAGAAGACTGTCTGGATTAGTCTTAAATAGCATTCTTCCTAGCATGTGACTGCATGTTCTATTTGTAACAGGAAATTGAAAAGAGATACAGTTGATTCCCAATGAGGCCTGTGTGGTTTGCCAAGAAGGATTATGCGTGGAATGAGCTTTCAGCAACCTGTTTATGAATGCCACTTTCTGCTATTTGTAGCCCCAGCAACTGAATTATTCACCCTAAAATTGATTCTAAATGTAAACATCGCACCATGTTAATGAAAAGAAACTTTCTTTCACTCAAAATTATTTCCAGAGAGGTACAAAAGTGTGGAAAATACACGTACAAGCAGATCTCAAAATTGGATATTTTACAGCGAGTCCAACACGAGCCTGAAAGGTGGATTTTATACACAAATTGCTTATGCATTTCTCCCTCCTTCTGTTCATGTGTAAGGTAATACAGTATCTAAGCAAATGGCAGAATACAGGGTAGAAATTTGTTCTTGGTTACTGACGCTAAAGGCATAATATAGGACTCTACTTCTGATATTCTGTTCCAGTGGAACATTATACCCTCCACTGCTATTTTGGTTCTTGCACCCAAGGTCAAATTTCTACCTAATGGTCACTCTCTTATTCACTTCTATAGCCTTCATAAATACTGTTTTTCTCTTTCTCTCATTCTTTCCAACTCATACTTAACACTCCCTCCCACCCTCTGTTTCACTTTCTTCCTCTCTCCCACCCTCTGTTTCACTTTCTTCCTCTCTCCCTCCCCGTCTCACTATCTTTCTCCATCATCCTGTCTCACCGCCTTTCTCTCTCTCAGCCCTTCCTCTCACTCTCTTCTGATCTCCCTCAACCTCTTCCTCTCCTTCTTCTTTTTACTGTTCTCCACTCAGTCATTTCAGTATCTCACTTTATCCTCTTCCATTATGTGAGCAGTCAATAGGGAGGGTGCAACATTTGAGAATGGGCCCGAGAGCTGAGGGTAGCCTATGATGGCTGTGTGGGGATATGTGGTCATTGGGGAAGCTTCATTGAGAAATGTTGCTCTTTTCTGACTAGACGCTGACGAGACGCTGAAAATGCACAGGTGCCTTAATTGCTTTCTTTTTTTAAATCATAGTTATTTAAAATTATTCTGCTTAATTTTAAATGCACACTATTTAATACCTGAAATAACATGCAGACGTCTAGTCAATAAAATGTGATATGTGATTTTAGAGTTGCGCGCATTCGAAGACGGAAAGGAGGCAAAGCACTCAGATACAACTCAGAGGCAAAGGGAATGGATTCATCTTAAGGGCCACACTATTAATGTGGACCCAGTGTATAATTGATCCACACTGGAACAATTACAGTAAACACTCGCTACAATGGACCACGAGGGAGAATGTTATCCATTATCTGATATACTGAGTGAGGGGATTTAACCCAAGACCAGGGAGGGAAGAAACGCGGCATTGGGGGGTGGTTTAACAGCGGGAATTGACAGGCTGGAGAGCTGCAGAGCCCCTGGCCCCATAAGCAGTGCATAGGAACAGGTCCGGTACTCAAGCTGTCTTCATGCTGCTTGTTCTCCCTGCTCCCGCACCCGGAAGCTCCCACCACGTAACGCCAGCTCAATGTGTAGCTGGCGGAAGCGGGGGGTGCAGTGGGAGCCACAGTCCGCTATAACTGAAATCTGCAGAGGTCCGTTATTGCGAGAGTTTACTGTATTCCATTTCAGGGCAAGTATCGACCAATGTAAATAATCACAGTAATCGAATGGTACCATATTCCATGGGACTACGATGACTGTATAGTAAATGTTACCATCAAAGAAAGTGACGTCAAAAATTGTAGATCATTTGCCAAGGTAAACATTGGCTTCTGACTGGTCCCGGCACTTAAAATCAAACCAGAAGCAGTCAAGCCATAGATTCGCAGACCTAGAAACATCACAGTAGGATGGGACATCCGTCTACCAATAATGCCGTTCACAGTCTGGCAAGCAGGTCTAAACTAAAGCTCTCAAAAAGAGCTTGCAGCGTGAATAAATAAAACCTTAGGTATACACGAGAGACAGTTTACCCCCCAGTTTTCCCCTATTTCAGTGCCCACCTGAAATGATACTGCTCTTCACTACCGTTTCAAATTATTAACTAAATAATTGATATTAAGCACAAAAATTAGCAAAACAGCTCACTGCAGCTCACCTTGATAATACATACACAGACATATCTCCATCACATTAGAAAATTGAGTTAAAAGTCTCAGACTTGATAGTACAAAGTTTTTGCAGAAAAGAATAGCAAAATCATTGAGTCGTACAGCAAGGAATCAAGCCCTTCGGCCTAACTTGCCCAACCTGTCAAATATGTCCCATCTACACTAGTCCCACCTGCCTGCATTGGCCCATATTCCTCTAAACCTATCCTATCCATGTACCTGCCTCAACTACCTCCTCCTGCGGCTCGTTCCATACACCTATCGAGCACCTTTGTGTAAAAAAGTCACCTCTCCAGTTCCTATAAAATCTTTCCCCCCCTTACCTTAAACCTATGGTTCTCAATTCCCCTACTCTGGGCAAGAGACTTACCCGATGTATTCCTCTCATGATTTTGTACACCTCCATAAGATCCCCCTGCATTCCAAGGAATAGAGTCCTAGCCTGCTCAACCTCTCCCGAATGCTCAGGATTTGAGATATAATAAAGATAAGCTCAAGCATCTCAGCTCAATGCCATTCTGGTATTTGCTTCCTCTATTTAACAAAAAGGTATTGCAAGTGTGATTCGTGAGAGATTTAATTCCCCTTCCATTCTAATTACCTCTTCTACGCTTTGGTAAGTTAACATCAGTTAGTCAGTAACATCTACATATCCATGGGTATTTAAAGACATCCAGCAATTTGTCTTTCTATGTTTGCAATGTCTCCGTACCATTCCTTGCAGTCCATTAATAAGTATCACTATGGGCCCAGGAATTCCCAATATGTTCAAGGTCATCAAAGCAATGTGTGGTTATTTTCCAAAATCTACTTTTAAAAGCAGTTCCCGGAATATGAAGAACAGGTACAAAGAACCTAATGAGGCACAGCTGCTATCCGCAGTATTCTGCTCACTATTTTCCTGAGACAGAATCACTGTCTTAAACTAGGTTCCAGTCATTTGGTATTCCTTATAATAACAAACTGACTACTTGTAACATTAAACAAATGAACTTAAACTTAGACCTTGATCCTTGAAACTTATACATTAAATTTGATATGTGTAGGAAGGAACTGCTGGTAGAAGATGCTGGTTCAGACCAAAGATAGACACAAAATGCTGGAGTGACTCAGCGAGACTGGCAACATCTCTGGATAGAAGGAATGGGTGACATTTCGGGTCGAGACCCTTCTTCGGACTGAGCAGTCTGATTTAATTTGATTGAGTTGTTTGAAAAAGTAACCAGGAAGGTTGACGAAGGCAGGGTTGTCGGCATAGTCTATACAGTCTTCCGCAAAGCCTTTGATAAGTACCGCATGGTAGGCTGCTCTGGAAGGTTAGATGATAGGGGATCCCGGGAGAGCTAGATACAGAATTGATTTTATAGTAGGAAACAAAGGATGGTGGTGATCTGGAGGCCTGTGACTAGCTGGACACTGTTGTTTGTCATCTATATCAACGATTTGGATGAGAACATACAATTAGTAAATTTGCAGATGGCACTAAAATAGGTGACATCATTGACATTGACAATGGTAGCATGAATTACAGCAGGATCTTGATCAGCTGGGCACGTGGACCGAGGATTGGCTAATGGAGTTTAATTCTGATAGTACGGGGTGTTACATTTGGGAAGTCAAACCAGGAACCAGGGCAGGATCTTCACAGTGAATGGTCAGGCCCCTTTGGGCTGCTATGGAACATAGTGATCTTGAAGTTCCCTAAAAGTGGCATCACACGTAGATAGAGTGGTGAGGAAGGCTTTTGTCACGCTGGCCTTCATGAGTCAGGGAACTGAATATAAAAGTTAAGATGCTCTGTGATAGTTGTACAAGATGCTGGTGAGGCCGCACCTGGAGTATTGTGTTCAGTTCTGGTCACCCTGCTACACGAAGGATGTCATTAAGCTGGAAAGAGTGCAGGGAAGATTTACAAGGATGTGGCAAGGACTCAAGGACGTGAGCTATTGGGTCGGGCAGGCTAGAACTTTATTCCTTGGAGCACAGGATGTTGAAGGATAATCATCTAGATCTGTATAAAATCATGAGGCGAATCGATAGGTGATTGTATATGGCCTTTTTCTCAAGGTTTGAGAATCAAGAACTAGAGGGCATAGGTTTAAGATGAGAGGGAGTATATGGAACGAGCTGACAATGGAATAGTTGAGGCAAGTACAATACGACATTTACAAGACATTTGTACAGGTATGTGGTTAGCAAAGGTTTGGACGGATATGGACCAAATGTCTGCAAATGAGACTAGGCATCTTGATTGGCATGGACTAGTTGGACAGAAACACTGGTTCCTATGCTGTCTGCCTCCCTGGCTCTAAGAGCACACATGGAATCAGTAAAAATCACCGTCATGATAGCATGATATATATTAAGAGATGGAAAACAGACAGCGCTGTTGTACCAGAAATCTGGTATGAATCCTTGTTGAACTCATGCTGTGTGAGGCTGTGCGAGGAGCCGGGCACAGATTACTGCCCTCTGCTGGCTCTTCCACCAAAACCAATCTCTGCGCAGGTTAGTGCGGAGGGGCTGCCTGTGAGGGCTGGTGCTGACTGGAGAGGATTAGTGCAGGCACGCTGCACTGATATGCCAGGCTCAGATTTGTACCCTGGCAGGCACAGTGAGTGCTGGGGACTAACTCAACCTGCTCATGGTGTTGTTAGGCTACCTGGATCCCTTGGACACCTTATCACTTCCTGCTGGCTGTGTTGGAAGCTGCCAGGCACAGTGCCTGTTACCATTGCAAAACCTCTAGGCTGTGGAAAGCAGCAAAAGAGAGTGAGAGAGACAGCAGCTTCCAACACATCCAGCAGGAGGGTTACACAAAAAGCTGGAGAAACTCAGCGGGTGCAGCAGCATCTAAGGAGTGAAGGAGATAGGCGACGTTTCGGGTCGAGACCCGAAACGTCGCCTATCTCCTTCACTCCTTAGATGCTGCTGCACCCGCTGAGTTTCTCCAGCTTTTTGTGTAACCCTCGATTCTCCAGCATCTGCAGTTCCTTCTTTAACACATCCAGCAGGAGGTTGTGCGTAAAGGGCCTGTCCCACCAGCATGCAACTCCATGCGATGAGCGCGACCTAACGTGGTCGCTTGAGCCGTCCGGCGTCACGGGGCCGGTCCCACTTCGATCGCCAGAGCCGTGCGGAATTGTGCGGAGTTCGTCCCGACATCGCGCGGGGCTCCGAAAAACTGACTATGTTCAAATATTCTGCGCGGCAACGGCTCGCAGTCGCCTCGACGCATTACACACCGTCTCGACGTCGTGCCTCCGTGAACCTCTCTGTAGGTGCCTCCGTGACCCTCTCTGTGTGTGGCTCCGTGGCCCTCTGTGTGTGTGACTCTGTGCCCCTCTCTGTGTGCCCCTCTCTGTCCTGGCGAACTTACCTTTAAGACTTCGCTCCAAGTTCGCCTCACTTTGCGCCGCGTTGTGCCACTCACCCGACCTCCGCGCGGCCCTCGCTGCCGGTCTGGTCGCGCTTGCCGCATGCAGGCGCATGCTGGTGGGAACGGCCCTGTACAGGGGATCACCCGACCTCCGCGCGGCCCCCGCTTCTAGTTTGATCGCGCTCATCGCATGGAGTCGGATGCTGGTGGGACAGGCCCTTTAGATGCAAGATCCAGGCAGTCTGTCAGCACAAGGTGCAGCCTTTACTAGTCCCAGGGCTCACATCTCTGTGCTGAGTATAAAGGTGTATAAAATCACGGGGTGAATTGGGTAGACGCGCAGTCTCTTGCCCAGAGCAGGAGAATCAATGACCTGTGGATATAGGTTTAAGGTAAGGGAGAAAGGATTTAATAGGGGTATTTTTTTCACCCAAAGGGTGGTGAGAATATGGAACGAGCTCCCATAGGAGGTAGTTGAGACAGGGACTATTGCAACGTTTAAGAAACAATCAGACAGGTACATGGATAGGATAGGTTTAGAGGGATATGGGTCAAATGCAGGTAGGTGGGATTAGCGTGGATGGGCCATGTTGGCCGGTGTGGGCATGTTAGGCCGAAGTGTTTGTTGTTTCTCTGCCCATCTGAGCTGTATTTATGGCATTTGGATAAAACTGATGAAATGTTATAGATTAATTTTGAACATGCCCTTTCAGAAACTGCTTGCTGCATTATCAATATTTCACATTCTTTCTGCTGTACCTTATTTTCATTCTCACTTGAATACAGATCAAAGTCATCATTTGAACTATACCCTTGTCAAGTTAATGTTTGGGTCTCAACTAAGCTTTACTTTTTATTTGATGTGTTCTTTACTTTTATGTTTTTATAAAACATCTTTAGTTTTATTTGATTCTACAAGCCAACATTTTAGCACATATTCTCTTTGCTAAGTCAATGGAAGTGAATGGACTGGGGTGAATAAAAATTGTAACCCATATTGCCAGAGATGGAAGGAGATATTTCTTCCATTCTATATATTTATTTCTTAAGATAACACACAAGAAATGTATAAGATAATACATTGCAGGGCTATGCAATATACTTAAGAGGATATGCTTCATGAAATAGGTATTCGGCACCAAGATTTGTAATCCTATCCCCCACTAAAGCAAGATTGTTGAAGCCAAAATTACATTTTAACCACTAGTTACAATTGCTAATATTGGAAGAAATGAAGATCTTTCATACATAATGTTTCAAGTGGAAAGAAAACACACTCTGTATACAGAACAACCAGTGTATAGTCAGATGACACTACGTACCTATGCACTGGCCATTTCTGCCTGTGTATCCTTCTGGGCAAGATACACACTCATAAGAGCCAGGACTGTTAATGCATCTTCCAGACAGACATGTGTTGGAATCCTGGCATTCATCAATGTCTGTAAATTTAAATAAATCACACAGCAAATTCATTTGAACATGCTTCAACTTCAATTTTACTATTCTAATAGCAGAAAAGGGTAACATTTTAAAGTAACAATGTCCTATTTCCTTGACTGTTAGATCAGCTCAAGTGTTTCAAATTTTAAACATTTCAAAAGTCTATTATTACAGCAGACCCTGAAGAGGAGGTCCCTGCTTGTCACTTGTCACTGACTAAGCCCATGTGCATGGTAGAAAGTTACACATTCATTAGCTGCTCTCCACTGATGTTCATGAAAACAATAACATTTAGTATCCGACCAAGTGCATCATCTGCTCATTATGATATCGCTGTTTGTGAAAACTTAATGTGTGCACTTTTGCTTCTACCTTTTCTACATTCCAACTGTGATTATATTTCTTTGTTGCCTCTGTCTCCCTTTCAAACTTGCTGAGTTTGTGCAAGGTGTAAGACTTTCTAATGCTTTCAGTCTTTTATCCAAGGTAGTTCCATGCAACAGCGTCAACATTCACTCTGTACAAATGTTGCCTCAAACCCGAGACAAAGTAGATCAATGCACAGGGGCAACTGGTAACCAATGAAAATCCATTGGAGGATCTCATGACAAGTCTGCCCAGAGTATGGCGAGTGTCACAGGAGGTAAGGGTTAGTAGCTCACACTATGATCAGTGCTGAGACCAAGCAGGAAACCATTAAACTGGAATCTGCTTCCATAAATTTGGTGCTTCAAGAGAAGGTTAAAGTTCTCAATCATCTTCTCAATGGTCTTTACTTCCAAGATCCAGCTCCACTTGGACAATGAAAGCACAAACCGTGTGCAGCCACCAGTACAAGTGCGTGTTCATACAAAGAAGAAGCAAAACATTTCCATCTCATACAACTGCTTACTTAATGGAGAAATTAATTCTGGTGGGGAAGGAAACAGGTGGCTGGGTGGCAATGAGGAATCATGCTAGCATTTCCTTTGGCCAAAGAAGCTCCCACCATTGCCTGATCCCACACTCAAGCTTTTGATTTCATTTATGGCGCTGGATTATGTGTGTACGAGCTTATTTATATTTTTTAGATAACATTTTAGGATTGATTTTCAGTCATTCCCCGTAATTCTCCGGTCAAAGGCAGTGGCTGTGGCACAACAATGAGGTGACCACAGACTGGTAATGGGAAGCACACTGGTGTTTTGTTTGTTTGGGGTATGATTCCACAATCTCTTTGCACATTGCTTTAACCTGCTTGCAAATAACGTGAATTCAAAATCTGTGAAAGATTCCATGCCACATACTAACTGCTAGATAGTACAAGCTGGTGTTCAAAGCCATTCGGTTGCACAGGGTCTATTTAACAGCTGAAACACACACTCACCTTCACATTGGCCACTGTTCATTCTGTACCCTGCATCACAGTACTGGCATCTATAGGAGCCTTCAACATTAATGCAATGGCCCGCTCCACAGATATTACGCCTCAGGCACTCATTGATATCTTGAAATTATAAAATAAATACTTCAACTGAGGAGCAAAATATCATATTTTTTGTTAGCTAATGACATCTAATAGTGTACAAATAATCAGAGCAGCGGTAGAGTTGCTGCCTTACAGCACTTTGAGCGCCAGAGACCCGGATTTGATTTGGTGTTCTCCCACACTCCAAATGTGTTCAAGTTTGTAGGTTAATTGGCTTAGTGTTTAAAAAAATGTAAATTGTCCCGTGTGTGTGTGTAGGAGAGTGTAATTGTGTGGGGATCGCAGGTCGGTGTGGACCCAGTGGGCCGAAGGGCCTGTTTCCACACTGCATCACTAAACTAACAAAGGAGGCCATTTTGTTCCATTTTCCAGTTCTTTCCATATTGCCTGCATGTTTTGTCTCCGTCAAATATCCATTTGATTTATTTTCGAAAGTAATAACTAACTCTGCTTCCCCACCCTTTGAGGAGATTTTGTGTGAATAAACATTCTGCTGTGAATAAACATTCCCTCATGTTACCTCTACATTTTTTGCCAATCTCCTTTAACACGTATTCTCTAGTTCTCAACCCTACTGCCAATGGAAACAGTTTCTCTTTAATTAGTCTGTCTAGATTCTTGATGGATACCTTTCAACCTTGTCTGTTCCAAACACCACATTCTCAGTTCTCCAGACTACCCACGTAACAGGAGACCCTCACAGCACCGGGACCGTTAAAGTAAACCTTCAACGCACTCTCTCCTGGATCGTTACATCCTTCCAATAGTGCAGAGTGCAGAAATGGACACAATATTTTCATAATGTCCCAAGATTGATAGATAGAGTTAGTGGGTGGAAATCGGACCATCCGAATCAACTTATATGGTAACAGGAACAAGATAAATATTCCACATAGACATCACTTGATGTCAGTATTGTTCCTGGGTCTTTAGAGCTGTGAGGTAGCAGCTCGAGCAGGTACGCTCCTGAACCATACTACGCAATCCAACCTCCTTTCTTGGTATCCTATACTTAGATTCTTAGAGTTGTGCAACACAGAAAAAGGCCTTTTGGCCCAATTGATTCATACTGACCAACATGCCTATCGACACTAATCCCATTTAGCTCTCACGCCTCTATTCCTTCCCAATCCATGTATCCCAATGTCTTTTAAATGTCTTGCAAACATATCTGCTTCTACCACCTCCTCTGCCAGCTTAGTCCATGTACCAACTACCCTCTGTGCGAAAAATCTGCCCCTCAGATGCGCTTTAAATATTTAGCCTCCTTTGTTCAAGGAATAGGATAGTGTTAGCGTACGGGGTGATCGCTGGTCGGTGTAGACTCGGTGGGCCATAGGGCCTGTTTCCACGCTCTATCCATAAAACGACACAGGCAGCTAATGCTACAAATAGGTCTAAAATTTCACTTGCATTACGCATGATCACCACGGTAGTCTTTAGTCTATACAGCCAAATATTATACATACAGTTTATAATTCTTCTGGATCTTTCTATGTCAGGGCCAAGATTGGGGCATTTCACACTATCTTCCACTGAACACTATTTTTACAGCAATAGCACACGCAGCTGATGCTATTTCAAAGCTGTCAACAGCTCTTTTTAAATAGACAGGTTAACGACGGGCTAAATATAAAGAGGTGAAGAATTTATTAGTTATTAATTTAGTTTCTGTGCTCAAAAATGTGGAAGTCAGACCTCTACTATAATGAGTAAATATTTCTAAGTTGAGCAAAAACCAAAGGTCTGGAAAACATAAACAAGTCCAGCAGTATCTGTGAAGGGAAATGGACAGATGATGTTCCGGGTCGTGACCCTTCGTCAGAGAAGATGAAATGCCTGACCCCAAACATCGCCTGTCCACTTCCCTTCACAGATGCTGCCTGACACGCTGTGTTCCTCCAGCACTTTGTTTTTTTGTCAAGATGATTCCAAGTTCTTGCTCACAGGAAAATCCACTGGTGCTTAACGTTGCTTGTCAATCTAGGGAGAGGTGCTAGGCTCGTGCTGGAATTACTTCTGAATATATGCATTCTACGACAGCAGTTAAAGTTAAACTCGACAGAAAAGTTAAACTCGACAAAATGTCCAGTGGTCTTCCTCTCTGGCCTTCGGCAGAACAATATTTCCATCCACTATAGCATAAATTATATTTCTTTTGAACTTCTATTCACAAGGGAGTGGGAGATTAAAGGGCCTGTCCTACAAGCATGCAACTCTATGCGATTAGCACGACCTAACGTGGTCGCTTGAGCCGTCCGGCGTCGCGGGGCCGGTCCCACTTCGATCGCCCGAGCCGTGCAGAATTGTGCGGAGTTCGTCCCGACATCGCACGGGGCTCCGAAAAACTGACTATGTTCAAAAATTCCGCGCGGCAACGGCTTGTCGGCTCGCAGTCGCCTCGACGCATTACACACCGCCCCGACATCGTGCCTCCGTGATCCTATCTGTAGGTGCCTCCGTGACCCTCTATGTGTGTGGCTCCGTGGCCCTCTGTGTGTGTGTGCCTGTGTGCCCCTCTCTGTGTGCCCCTCTCTGTCCTGGCGAACTTACCTTAGACTTCGCTCCAAGTTCACTTCACTTTGCACCACGTTGCGCCACTCACCCGACCTCCGCATGGCCCCTGCTGCCGGTTTGGTCGCGCTTGCCGCATGCAGGCGCATGCTGGTGGGAACGGCCCTGTACAGGGGATCATCCGACCTCTGCGCGGCCCCCGCTTCTAGTTTGATCGCGTTCATCGCATAGAGTTGCATGCTTGTAGGACAGGCCCTTAATGGTGTTATAAGGTCATAATGTCGTAAGTGAAAGGAGCAGAATTAAGTAATTCGGTCCATCAAATTTACTCCGCCATTCAATCATAGCTGACCTATCTCTCGCTCCTAACCCCATTCTCCTGCTTTCTTCCCATAACCCCTGACACCCGTACTAATCAAGAATCCATCTATCTATGCCTTAAAAATATCCATTGACTTGGCTTCCACAGCCTTCTGTGGCAATGAATTCCACAGATTCGCCACCGTCTGACAAAATTAATTCCTCTTCATTTCCTTCCTAAAGGAACATCCTTTAATGCTGAGCCTATGACTTCCAGTCCTAAACTTTCCCACTAGTGGAAACATTCTCGCCACATCCACTCTAAGAGAATTGACTTTTAATTAGAAGACTGCAACATTCCTTGCAGACGTTCGAGGTTTTGAATTTTGTAAACTAGCATTCCAATGGCCATGACATTAGATCCTCCTTTTGAAACGTGGAGCATTACCAGTGCATTGTGTTCCTCCATTTAATGTAAAGCCTTGGCGACAGATGCATCGGAAGCTCCCTTCGGTGTTCTTACAGTGGCCATTGGTACATGGTTGTAGGGCCTGGGCACATTCATCCACATCTGTAAAAGTCAAACCACGTTCATTAGTGGCTTCAATTAATCCAGCCCTGTTCAAGCTGAGGCAGAGTCCAGAGTGCAGAGTCCAGAGTGGGTTTCAGAGTGAGAATCAGTAGGCACCAGAGTGAGACCAGAGTTGACGTCAGTGGTGGGCAAATTAATAGAAAGGATACTTAGAGATAATATATATAAGCATCTGGATAAACAGGGTCTGATCAAGAACAGTCAAAATGGATTTGTGCCTGGAAGGTCATGTTTGACAAACCTTCTTGAATTTTTTGAAGAGGTTACTAGGGAAATTGATGAGAGTAAAGCAGTGGATGTTGTCTATATGGATTTCAGTAAGGCCTTTGACAAGGTTCCCCATGGAAGGCTGGTTAAGAAGGTTCAATCTTTGGGTGTTAATGGCGGAGTAGCAAGATGGATTCAACAGTGGCTGAATGGGAGATGCCAGAGAGTAATGGTGGATGGCTGTTTGTCAGGTTGGAAGCCGGTGACCAGTGGGGTGCCTCAGGGATCTGTGTTGGGACCACTGTTGTTTGTCATGTACATCAATGATCTAGATGATGGGGTGGAAAATTGGATAAGTAAGTATGCAGATGATACTAAGATAGGTGGTGTTGTGGATAATGAAGTAGATTTTCAAAGTCTACAGAGAGTTTTGGGCCATTTGGAAGAGTGGGCTGAAAGATGGCAGATGGAGTTTAATGCTGATAAGTGTGAGGTGCTACATCTTGGCGGGACAAATCAAAATAGGACGTACATGGTAAATGGTAGGGAATTGAGGAATGCTGTGGAACAGAGGGATCTAGGAATAACTGTGCATAGTTCCCTGAAGGTGGAATCGCATGTAGATAGGGTGGTAAAGAAAGCTTTTGGTGTACTGGCCTTTATAAATCAGAGCATTGAATATAGGAGTAGGGAAGTAATGTTAAAATTGTACAAGGCATTGGTGAGACCAATTCTGGAGTATGGTGTACAATTTTGGTCGCCTAATTATAGGAAGGATGTCAACAAAATAGAGAGAGTACAGAGGAGATTTACTAGAATATTGCCTGGGTTCCAGCAACTAAGTTACAGAGAAAGGTTGAACAAGTTAGGTTTTTATTCTTTGGAGCGCAGAAGGTTAAGGGGGGACTTGATTGAGGTCTTTAAAATGATGAAAGGGATAGACAGAGTTGACGTGGATAAGCTTTTCCCATTGAGGGTAGGGAAGATTCAAACAAGAGGGCATGACATGAGAATTAAGGGACAGAAGTTTAGGGGTAACATGAGGGGGAACTTCTTTACTCAGAGAGTGGTGGCTGTGTGGAATGAGCTTCCAGCAGAAGTGGTGGAGGCAGGATCAATTTTAACATTTAAAAGTAAAGTGGATAGGTATATGGACGGGAAGGGAATGGAGGGGTATGGTCTGAGTGCAGGTAGATGGGACTAGGGGAAAATAAATGGTCGGCACGGACTGGAAGGGCCGAGAAGGCCTGTTTCCGTGCTGTAATTGTTATATGGTATATGGTTGTTATATGAGAACTATTGCCAGGATTCCAGGTCCTGAGCTTGAGGGGGAGACTAGACGGGCTAGGACTTAATTCTTTGGAATGCAAGAGGCTTTGGTACATAAAATCATGAGGAGAATTGATAGGGTGAATGCACAGAGTCTTTTACCCAGGATAGAGGAATCAAGAGCTAGAGGACATAGGTTTAAGATGAGAGGTGACAGATTTAATAGGAACCCAAGTGGCAACTTTTTCCACTTGGAGGTGGTGGGTATATGGAATGAGCTTCCAGAGGAGGTAGTTGAAGCAGGTACAATAATAACATTTAAAAGACAATTGGACAGATACATGGTGAGGAAAGGTTTAGAAGGATATGGGCCAAATGGGACTAGGTTAGTTGGTGCATTTTGGGCTGAAGGGCCTGTTTCTGTGCCATATGACTCTATTAAGTATTACTCCCAGGCCTCTGTTAAAAGTTCAACTTCCACCTAGAGCAGATGACAGTGCAAAGCCCAAGTCGGAACAAAAAAAACACATCAAGGTGGATTGCCAAGGAAGTAGCAAGGTGCATTCAGGGGAAGTAAGGTGCTTAAAGTTAAGCAAGTGCTGGGTTGGCCACAGAAAACTGAATGCTAAAGCCACATTTCCACTTCAGTTCAAAATTTGTCAACTCTGTGCATTTGTCTAGTCTGTGTAATTACACCCAAAGAGGAACGTCTAGGCTGTTGACTCTTACCGTCGCATGCGGTTTGCAAGGTGTTGAGGTGGAATCCAGGATCACAGTTACACGTATATCCCTCTGGAAGATTAACACACTGTCCAGCGCCACAGATTTGAGGGTTAACTGAACACTCGTCAATTTCTGAAAATAGAAATTCGAATTAGAACATTGGAACAATGACTCAGCGGGTCAGGCAGCGTCTCTGGAGAACATGGATAGGCAACCTTTAGGGTCGGATCTATACTTCAGATTGTAAAGATTCATACTTTATTATGGAATTGCATTGCAAACTAGTTAGCGATATACTGAACTACCTTCCTTATAATACGAAGCTTGGATACATTTCATTAGTCCACGTAAAATATTTTTGCTCCATTCCTTATTCAAAATCTTATTTGACCCTGTGTGTACATTACTATGTAAAGTACTATGGGCCCCTCTAGCCTATTGATAGATGGCTAAACAAGGTCTTTTTTCACAATGTGCATGATTTTAGATATCTCCTAAATCAAAGTATTGGAGGGAAGGCCTCCAGCAAGATATTCTTATCCTTCCTCATTCTTGTACCACGGGAATGATGACAACAATCTCGCCTCGTTTACATGTCAAAAGTAGGGGGTGTTGTTATTCTGTACGTGTGCGAGAAAGGAGTTCCAATTAATTATTTACAACTCCGCTAAAGGGTGCAATGTGATCAGCTCCAAAATATTGTTTGTCCTCACATCACAAATAACACGTGCACACCAATACCCTACATTCCATTGAGTTTGTATCTCTGTTCCGTTGCATTACTGGTTGACTTAATTTGTTCCATTCCCCCTAAACTTCAGTTCATCTCAATCTCAGCAACCAATATCCTGACCTTATCTCTCACTCCACCTGTAACTGACCCCTGTATCTCCGCCTTCCCTCCCCACCTCCACCAACTCTCGCTATTGCTTGTTAAACCGCTCTGGCAACCAAGGCCTCAATTTTAACATTCTCAATCTGCTCTTAAATCTCCGCCCTGAAAATGTCCACGGTCTTTGTCCCACTCCTCCACTCCCGCCCTCCCAATCATGCCTAATTTTAACTGAACAGCCACGTGGCTATATTTGCAAGATCAAGCTCAAGAAATGCATCCCTCAACAACTTCATTTCCTTTTGTATCCTTTAAACCTAATGTTTAGGCCTTTTGCCCTTATGTAGCGCATCCAAGGGTATTTTTTGATTGTTAACATTCCTATGAAATGTCTCAGAACACTCAGAAAAAGCAAGCAGACCATTTTTAACAAAATCAAACAAATTAATGCACACAGCTTCTCTATTAAGACTCGCACACAATCATATATATTAGAAAACATCTAGCCTATAAAAGATACAAAATGCTGGCGTTTGGGAAACATCACCCATTCCTTCTCTCCAGAGATGCTGCCTATCCCGCTGAGTTACTGTAGTCTTTTGTGTCTATCTTCAGTTTAAACCAGCA
This sequence comes from Raja brachyura, assembly GCA_963514005.1. Next base: position 72,083,025 of record OY740788.1, on the reverse strand, counting down.
TCTGCAGTTCCTTCCTACACATCTGACCTTTTAAGTCTGGTTGCAATTCGTCATAATTGCAGATCTTGTACTGCAATACCATTTTCTTGCACTATCCCCATATCATTTGATCCTTTAATATGCAAAACTCAAACAATCTCTGTTTAAAAAGAATGCATTGACTAACCCTCCAGCCCTTTGGGGTATAGAATTAAAAAATTCACATCATTCACGAAATGTCTCATCTCAGTTGTAAATGGCCCATAGGTTATTCTAAGTTTATGGCACATCAGTTCTAGACTCATCAGCTGGGGGAAACATTCTCGCGCCGCCCACCCTGTCAAATCCTTTAAGAACTTTGTACGTTTCAAAGAGATCACCTCTCACTCATCTAAAGAGTACAGGCCCAGTCAAACCAGCCATCCCAGGAAGTACCCTGGTGAATCTGCGATACACTCCCTCTATGGCAAACATATCCTTTACTAGACAAAGAGAATAAATCTGTACTCAGTGCAACACGTTCCACAAATCTACACATCACCTACAATTTAATATTTTACCCCAATAAACCTTTCTCCCAAAATCATTGATTCACAATCTTGTTCACTTCAAGGTAATTCTGGACGTAATGAAAGAAATGACAACGGTTATTTTCCACCAATATTACCCTGTTTCTCATTTCTTAATCTGCCATTAATGATGTCACAAAAATACAAAGCTCTGAAGGAACAGATAACAGCATTAAACAAAGACTTCTTAATGACACACCGATCCATCAGGCAATTTCAGTTTGACATCCAGAAGCAGAACGCAGGCAGAACAGACAGGAAATTCTGGGTTATTTTCAGACATCTGATAACGGGTATGTATGTGGCAGTAATAGCAAACCCACGTAACCCTGGAGTTTAAATATATCTGTATATCTCCTCCAGAATGCTGGCACTCTAGACTGAAGTGTACATCTGGTAATTATCCTTCATGATTTCAAACATATATCAGGAAATGTTTGGATAAACAAGGAACTCTAATTGCCTACAATGTTAGTTTGAAGCATTTTTCCAATTAATTGCTGTCATCAGTGGGAACCTCTGTCATAATCACGTCTGTACATCAGGAGAGAATCACGGACAGAGAGGAATTATCTGAAGACAGACACAAAACGTTGGAGTAACTCAGTGAATCAGGCAGCATCTCTGGAGAAAAGGAATAGGTGGCACTTCGGGTCAAACCCCTTCTTTATTTGACGTCCATATCCAGCAATCAAAGACGTCACCTGTCAGTATATAATTCTGAACCATCATCTGCCCTCAGCTACTTGCAATTGCCTCAGCTCTTGGCTTGGTCACTGAAGCAGTGATTTACAGAAATATAAGTTTACTGGCACTGAAATTAGTTTAAAATAAAAGAAAAGATAATTTTGTTTTAACTGAAAGTTTGCGAAAATTTTGGACAAGAGCCTAAAACATTTCAAAGATGTGCCCGTTTGTGGGTTAATGGCTACTGTAAATAGTCCCTAGAATGTAGGATAGAACTAGTGTATGGGTGATCATTGGTTGGCGTAGACTGTGGGCCAAAGGGCCACAACTGTATCACTAAACTAAACTAAAACGAAGCTTTATATTACAATAGCATTGCTTTCAAAAGTATTTCACCATTCTTTGTTCCAATATTAATTTAGAATTATCAGCAACAAAAAGATTTACTTAGTTCAATCTATTTATTTGCCATTTCATTCTGCAGTTCATCTTGTGTAGAACAGTTCAGATGTTTAGTTCAGAACAGTCCATGCACACCTGCAGAGAATAGTTTGACAATGAGGCTGAAGAAGATTGATGAAGTGACAACACTAGTGAGTAGTGAGCAGTGAGTATAATCTCTAATGCAAGCGAGTCACTCCTATAATCTAAGCATGCTACACTACTACCACCAAGGGAGCAGCTGTTGAATGGGAAGTTGTAAATGCGCAAGCTCCTGGAAAACTATAGATAAACATGAACTATAAGGTCCTAACATTTCTGAGTTAGGTCATTACGGTCTCGGTGGTAAATTAAGTTGTGACATTTGCACTCAGATTACGGATGGGGAAATAGTCAGCCAAAACCAGATCAAACTCAACTTCGCATTCCCCATGTTCGGGAAGCTCTCACTACAAACCATTGGCATAATATGGGGTATGGGACCAAGTGTTCAACTTTTAGAGACCAGACCATGAAGGGCTCAATTTCCTCTATTTGGTTGGCATGAGCTGTTTCCAAAGAAGACTGGGCATTTAGCTACTCTAAGATGCCATTCCATTAGGCAACAGTGTGCCAAACTTCAGGCCACAGCTGACTGATACTCCTGGAATATCAGGCCATTTGATACTCCTGAAGTATCAGGCCATTACAGCAGCTGGCATTTTCTACACTGCTGATGGAGACCCAAAGAGGACAGAAACCCACAAATATTTCCAAGAGCTTTTTTAACCCGGCATCATTGGTTCATGGCATTTTAATATTGGACCATCCCTCTTGTCCTGCTGTTGTGATGAATTGGGGGTGTGGAGTGGTGTGACAAAGATATACTTAAATATAGCTCCATCCGATGCTTGGTCAACCTTCCCTTGCTGTAAACTAAAGTTAAAGTTTCCTTTATCGTCATTCAAACATAGTTTGAATGATATGCATACCTTGCAGTCATAACAGAAAATAAAATAGTAAGATTAAACGAGAACTTACCAGTTCGAAGGTTGATCTTTATTTTATGAGGAGTTGCGATGAGGGATTTCGTGAAGACCCCGCCAACACGCATGCGCGGCATCCTTCAAAGCAGCGGTGTGGAATCAAAGACCCGACCAAAAGTAAGGATATTAAGATTAACCTTTGAACTAACCAGTTGAACATAATGATCGAGGGTTGGGAGCGGAGGGCACGAAATCCCTCATCGCAACTCCTCATAAAATAAAGATCAACCTTCAAACTGGTAAGTTCTCGTTTAATCTTACTATTTTACTTCGGAGTCACGTGAGTGACTTCGTGAAGATTTCAAAGCTCTGTGATTACACGCCCTGGACAACTTCCATGCTACCACACTGCCGCAATCCTGATGGAGGAAGTGTGTTAATGCAATCCAGACTGGACAAGCTGAAAGCAAATAATGGAGATTTATTAAAACAAATCATAAACAGCCCCCTGTCTGGGGACAAATGATACTAGGGAGCAGCCCTGAGTACTGCATCCGCATATGTTGCAGGTCTGGCCAATGGCTTGTGGTAGAACCGTTGGAAGGTTGACTCACTGGCCCATCCTGCTGTAGCGAGGACGTGATCCATGGGCACCTCCATGGCCCTCGCTGTTGATGTGGATGCAGCCCTGGTGGAATGAGATTTAAAAATGTGAGTGTCAACACCTGCTGCATCCAACACCTCCCTGAGCCACCTGGAGATCGTCTGCACTGTCACCCGGTGATGTGGTTTTTTGTGGCTTATGAGCAGTCCTTGTTCTGAGTTCCTGATTGGCTGGGTTGACTCAATGTAGTTACGGAGGTGGGCGACTGTGCAGAGTGTGGCATCAGGGGGGTACGCCTGGAATTCCAATTTCAGCCCCGTAGTCCCGTGTCTATGCTGCTTCAGCAACTCTACAACGTAAAATGTTACTTTCCCAGGGGTAGAGAGCATATTGTGAATGCGCAACTTTTGAAGCGCCTGTACCCGCTGAGCAGACGTGAGTGCCATCAACATGACCACCTTTAGGGTGAGTCGGTGAAGTGGTAACCCCGCCATGGGAGACCATGATCTTAAAAGGGACAGGACCACTCCTGCATCCCAGACAACGTTATATCTGGGCCGTGGAGGGTTGGTATTAAATACACCCCTCATGAACTTTGACACCAGATTGTTGGTCCCCACTCCTACCGGAAGGTACGAGGACAGCGCACTCCTGGCGCTATTGATGGCACTATAGCTGAGCCCTTCATCGTAATGGAGGCCCGCCAGGAATTCCAGGACGTCAGGTATCGTGGCAGAATCATAGGAAACATTCTTCCTTGAGCAGTATAGCTCCCATTTCCTGATCTGGGTCAGGTACTGCCGATGCAGCGATTACATCCATGGCCCTCGATGAAATCCCGGTGTTTATAAAAGGTCTTTTCAGAACCTGCAGATCAACAGGTTTAGACAGCCGTGGCACGGATGCGATGCGCCAGTGACAGGATTAGTTACCAATTGTGGGTTGTTTGCAATTTGCACCCAAGGATGTTTCAACATCTGGGAGACCACCGGGTACCATGGTTGTGTCGGCCAGTATTACCAGAATGCCTGACGCAGAGTCCAATTTGATCTTCTGCAATACCCGGCTGATGAGGCAGAATGGGGGAAATGCGTAGCAATACCATTTCCCCCAGTGGAGCGAAAAAGCATCCAACGCCACTGCCCCAGGGTCTGGTTCCCACAATACATACGTTGGTATCTGATGGTTCGACCTAGACGCAAATAGGTCAATATCTGGCATACCAAATTTTGTTGCAATTTCAGCAAACACATGGGGATTCAGCATCCACTCGATGTTATCATTCAACACTCGTGACCTGGTGTCCGCCACTGTATTGAGTATCCCCGGGAGGTACGTTGCTGATATCCAAATATCCCTTTTGATGCACCAGAGCCAAATTGTATTTGCCAAATCATTACAAGATACTGACCTGATACCACCCATATGATTTATATAGGCTACCACCGTGGTATTGTCTATTTGAAGGCGGACATGTGCATGACGCAAATTATTGCAATATGCCCGTAACCCATGAAAAACACCCAGCATCTCCAGATAATTAATGCCTTGTACTTGGAGACGGGTGAACTCATGAGCGTCTCATCTACCGCCGCAGCTGGTTATGGTGTCAGTTGCTCCCCAGCCTTGTGCGCTTGCATCAGTTTGCAACAGAATGGTTGGATTTGGGAGAAGGATGGGTTTGGAACTTCCTCTAATACCGTGAACCCACCAGTTCAACTCGGTTTTCTCCCCTATGGCCAGTTGCATAGGTCTGTCAAAATGTCCGGCATTCAATTTTAACGCCAGAATTTTGCTTGTTTGTAATTTCCGGTAGTGCAATGGACCATAATTTACAGCTGGGAACGTAGCTACCAGCTTCCCAATTACCTTTGCAACCTGCCGAATGGTTGGCCTGTTGCTGTCAAGTAAACTGATGCATGCGTGTTGAATGTCCACCACTTTGTCAATTGGGACGGTGACTTTCATCTGGTTAGTGTCTATAGTGAACCCCAAATAGTCCATAACCTGCGAAGGGTTGAACTTGGATTTGTCTGGATGGATTACAAACCCCATTCTTTGAAACAAAGAGATGGCGGCTGAGACTGCCAGCTGAGCTAGCGCTAGGGTTTCCCCCGCTATGAATATGTCATCCAAATATGCCATTACGACATGGTTTCGTTTCCTAAGATATGCCAATATAGGTTTAACAATTTTGGTAAATAGTCTCGGCGCTGTTGTAATCCCATTAGGCAAAGCTTTATATTGCCATAATTGACCTTCCCAGACAAATTTCAAGAACCTTCTATGTTGTCTAGCGATAGGCACTGTATAATATGCATCCTTCAGATCAATGCAAGCCATAAAGTACCCATGACTGACCAACTGCTTGGCTGTCTCAAACGTCTCCATTTTGAAATGGGTATATTGTACGAAAGCATTCAATTGGGTTAAGTCGATGATAATCCGACAGCCTCCATCCTTCTTAGTTCTAGTAAAGATGTTGGAAACAAACTCCAATGGCTCATGCGTCGTTTTCTGTATCACCCCTTTTTCTTCCAATCGTAGTATCTCAACTTGAGCCCGCTCCTTCTCTAATTGAGAGAGTGCAAATCTGCGACTAGGCTCATGTTGCGAAGGGGGATCCCTGCCATTAATAAACTCTATCTCATAACCCTGAATGCTTTGTAAAATAAAAGGATCCGTAGTTATGGTATCCCAGGCAGACCGGAAGTCCCGTAGCCGTCCCCCCACCGGTGAGGTTACTATTGCTACTTTGTGGAAGGGACCAAGCCCCCTTACCTCCAAGGTTAGCGCCGGGGTCTGGATTGTGGTGTTTTTGCTCCCCGTGTGGCGTGGCCCTGTTGCCGCATCTTCCAAGCCGGCTTCGGCTGGCCTTGGAATAAAAAAGGCTTCTGCTGTTGGGGCCCCGGCGTGGAGTATGTTGTTTGCGGGTATGTTCTGGGGACCTTGTCCACCGGTGTGCGGGACCTGACCGAGGAATGTGGCTGCTGCCTGGTGTAAACGTGAGCCTTAGATGAATGAGGCTGCCTCATCATCCCCACAGTCTTGGCCTCCTCGTCCAGCTCTTTTACCCGTTTAGGTAGGTCTTCCCCAAACAGCTGCCTTGGTGGTGGCCGCGCTTGCGTGTTGGCGGGGTCTTCACGAAGTCACTCACGTGACTCCGAAGTAAAATAACAGAACACACAATGAACACCATTTAACATCCACCACAGTGAGTCTACCAGGCACCTCCTCACTGTGATGGAAGGCAAAAGTCTTAAAGTCCTTGTGTCTTCCCTCCTTGTTTTCCCTCTGCATTGAAGCGATCCAGGCTTTCGATGTTGGGCCCCCCGCCGGGTGATGGTAAGTCCCGCGGCCGAATCCAAGCTCCGCGAACGGGCCGGTTGAAACTCAACGACCCGGGGCGGACGAAGCTGCCACCCTCCAGTCCAGCGGACGAAGCTGTTGTTGCGGGAGCTCCGGAGAATCGGTCACCAACCTGGGACCTGCGGGCTCCCAGCGAGCTCCCGATGTTGTCGTTCACCGGGCCCCCGGCCGAAGCCTCCGAGGACCCGAAGTCACGCTGCCGTCTTAGCGCCACCACAGCCCCAAAGTCGGCCAGCCTCGCGATGGTAAGTCCTGGCTCTGCCTCCAGAGCCTCGAGGTCGGTCCCAGTTGGAGGCCGCCAGTTGGAGGCCGCCAGCTCCGCAATTAGGACTCAGCGCAGACGGACACAAAGAAAAGGTCGCATCCCCCCCCCCCCCCGAAGGAAGAGACTATAACAAGTTTTCCCCGCCCCCCACACATACATAACTAAAAATAAACTAAAACATACGTCCACAGGACAAAAGAAAACAAAAAAAAGAATAGACAGACTGCAGCGAGCCGTAGCTGCACGACAGCCCCGCCACTAGATGTAGAAGATAGATCAGTGGTTCATAGTCTTTTGTATGAAATCTGTTTCTGCTCAACAGAATATGTAGTGTCACACCCAAGTAAGCCTGCTGATATCACAGGCCTTTTAGGGAGGACAAAGGACAAAGGACATTTATTGTCACATACACCAATTGGTGTAGTGAAATTTGACTTGCCATGCAGCACACAGATAAAGATAAGACACAACACTAAAGAATTAACAATGAACATAAAAACATCCCCCCACAATGGTTCCCACTGTGAGGAAAGGCCCAAAGTCCAGTCCCCATCCCCAAGTCCACTCATAGTCGGGCCTTTTGAGGTCTCCGCAGTCGGCGCTACGGCGGCCCGATGTTTTCGGCCTTCTCGCCGGGTGTTGGTGTTCCGGCGTCGGGAGAGTCCTCACAGCGGCTTGGGACACCTGGAACGGCCGCTTCCCTACCGGAGTCCGTGGCTTCCGAAGCTGACAAGGCCGCGCTGGATGGAGCTCCACAACTGGTGATCTCGCCGAGAGATCCCAGGCTCCCGATGTTAAAGTTCAGCACTGCCGCCCGCAGCTGGCCGCTCCGGTAAGGTAAGTCCATCCCAAGGATTCTCTGAGACTGCCAGCAATCAAGAGTGGGGGGAGGTGGGGGGGGGAAAGCAAGTGTGTTTGTTCTAGTTTTATACAAAATGCTGGAGAAACTCAGCAGGACAGGCTGCATCTCTGGACAGAAGGAATGGGTGACATTTCGGGTCGAGACCCTCTTTGGACCGAAGACGCTGAGTTACTGCAACAGTTGGTACCTATCTTCAGAGTAAACCAGAATCTGCAGTTCCTTCCGACACTTTGTTCTAGTTCAATAACCTCAACATTATTAAAGGTTCAAGTGCAACCTGCTGCTTTTTGCACCTTCAACCCCACTCGGCTCCGTAAACCCAACAGGGTGACACAGCCCTGAAGAGAACCGGTGAGCTGGGAGGGGCCCCTCAAGCATGCTTTGCCTTTCAATATTACACACTTTGTCTTTCGGCTCTACTCTCTTATCCCATCTCTATTTCTCTCTTCCCTGCAGCCTTTCGGCTATATATATATATATAATATTTGATCTATATATATGTGTATTTGTGAGCATGTGTGTATATATATATATACACACACACACTGTGGACTTTTTTGTCTCTCTCGTTTATGACATTGTTTACAGAGTACTATGTTTACATATATGTTGTGCAGCTGCAAGAAATAAATTGTTCTATCCGGGACATTTGACAATTAAACACTCTTGATATCTGCCCAAAATTAAGCCACCGTAGCTTTGAACAGTCCCATTGGTGGACTACCAACTGCTCTCCATGGTAGACATTTTAACACATGGTTAATACATGTCAGTTTAATATAGATCATGTATGTACCAAAGTCAAACTATCCTACTCAGTTGCATCTGCAATGTGAGGAATCTTCCACAAAGGCTATAAAATCCTACAATAATTGTGTTCTTATGATATCCTTAATGTCCTCATCATAACTGGGTCCAGAAATGTAACTTCTCTAGACTTTTGCAAACAGAGCCATACATCTAAAGACAGAAGGAACCTTTGAACAGCTCTGTGGACTCTTTAACTAAACATTGCTATGGATGCTCAAAAGGAAACCAAATATACGATATATGCCAAATACATGCAAACTGGAGAAACAGCACCTCATATTCCACTTGGGTAGTTCACAATCCAATGATATGAACATTGAAATTTTCAATTTTATGGAACTAACTCCCGCCCAGACCTTCTCTTTATCCCATCCGCCTTCCCAGTGCCCCACCTGGGCACACACTCGATCCCACACCCTCCCCCCTTTCCACTTCCACTTATATCCCTGCCTCTGGCTTTGCTTCTTCACTCTTCTCTCCTTATATCATCTGCCCAGGCTTCTGACTCTTTTCATTTCTTGACTTTGTCCACCCATCTGCCAGTCAACCCCCCTCCCTCACCTTGCTTATCAAAAGTTACAAGGGGCTCTTGATCAGTTGGGCAAGTAGGCAGAGGAATGATTAATGGAATTTAATGCAGATAAATGAGAGATGTTGCATTTTCGTAAGTCTAACCGGGGCAGGGCTCTGGAGAGTGTTGTCGATCAGAAGGATCTAGGATTGCAGGTACATAGTTCCTTCTCACAGTTAGACAAGGTGGTGATGAAGACTTTTGGCACATTGGCCTTCATCAGTCAGGGTACTGAGTATAGAAGTTGGGATGTTATGTTACTGCTGTACAGGGCACTGGTGAGGCCACGGTTGGAGAATTGTGTTCAGTTGTGGTCGCCTACACATTTGAAAGATGTTGTTAAGCTGGAAAGAGTGCAGAGAAGATTTATGAGGATGCTGCCAGGACTTGTGAGCCTGAGCTGTAGAGAAAGGTTGGCCACCCTAGGACTATATTCCTTGGAGTGAAGGAGGATGAGAGGTGATCTTATAGAGGTGTATACAATCACGAGAAGAATCGATAGGATAGATGCACAGTCTTTTAACCAGAGTGGGGAAATCATGAACCAGAGGACATTGGTTTAAGATAAGAGGGGAACGATTTAATGGGAATCTGAGTGGCAATCTTTTTTACACTGTGTGTGGTAGGTATATGGAACGAGCTGCCGGATGAGTTAGTTGAGGCAGAAATTATAACAACATTTAAAAGGCATTGGATAGGTACATGGGCAGGAAAGGTTTAGAGGGATATGGACCAAATGGGGCAAGTGGGACTCATGCAGATGGGGCACCTCGGTTGGTAAGGGCCTGTTTCCATGATGTAGGACTCACATGATTCACCAATCACCTTGTCCCACCCCCACATCGCTTCCAACCTTCTCCCCCATTCTACAATCAGTCTGAGGAAGGGTCCAGACACAAAATGTCGCCTCTCCATGTTCTCGAAAGATGCTGCCTGACCCACTGAGTTACTGCAGCACTTTATGTTCTTTTTTGTAAACCAGCATCTGCAGTTCCTTGTGTTTAAGCTATTTCAAGTCAAACATTTTTGAATTTGATAAAACGATTCATCTTCTCTATGCTGCCCACACTGGTACCAACACAAGTGGCAGGGCTCTGAAACCAAAGCTTATGGTGTACCTTCACAATCCTCAGAGGTAGACAAACATGCTGGAGAAACTCAGCAGGTGAGGCAGCATCTATGGAGCGAAGGAATAGGTGGCCTTTACGGGTCGAAACCCTTCTTCAGATCAAAATCGTCTACTTCACAATCCTCAAGTGGACTTGAGAGAGAATTTTCAAGTGGCAACCTACAATACGAGTTTGTTCATTTAAAGGGACTGTGGATTGTGAAGGTACAGCATTTAAAAGGATTACCAAGGATGTAACTATATCCTGAAATTCATACAATCCACTGCATTGTTTGTTTTGGTAAATAGGTCAAATTGTGGATGCTTCAGCCAAATGTTAGTAAATTAGGACCAAGAATGTTGGTGGGGATGGAGAAAGGGAATCGGAAGATTAAACTATTAACGGTTACTGAGTGCATCCATTGAAGTCGTATAAAGAGATTCGGGAAAGAACTGGGTAGGTGTATGAGGAAGACTGCACTTAGGAATAAGGTGAAAAATAATGCAAGGATATGTGTAAACTTTATCTGGGAGAAATTTGATGTTTCTTTGAATTAACTGTTCACAATTCCAAAGGAAAATTGGTCCAGATAAGGACTCCTAGGTTTAACTAAAATGTTTCTTTATTATCTCTTCTCCAAACCAAATGATATCCACGGCAGTGCTGATGTAATCATAATGGGTGGTCAGCAGAAATATTGGCTTGTCCCAATGGATGTCAGTAGCCATTTGGGACAAAACAGAGAGGTAAACTATTGAGATCTGTTTACTGTACCTGCGACTTGAGTGGATGCAATGAAATGTGTCAAGCTGGACGCCGATGCCTCAGGAGCAATATGGACTGGGCTTGGTGGGGAGTTTTTTTCTACCACTTCTGCAAAAGACAGGAAGATATAAAAGTAAGCAGCAAATGGTACAGCAAAATGTTTTTCCAAATGCAGTAACTGCCACTCAGTTCTGCAAATGCACCTGGAGCCAAAATGGACAAAGGCATCACATTGCAGTCTAAATTCATACTAATGCTGCAGCCTATTTTAGGGGCAAGACCACCCAACCATTGCAGATTGTCTACACAAAATGATATGTAGAGCCTTCCCCATTCTGTGCAAACAAATCACATGCCCTTGATATTAAATGTACAAGCCTCCACAAGGACCAGATGGAGAAGGAGAGCTTAGAGTCAATTGGGAAAGAAAGTCTTCAGGAACTCCCATGCTTAGCTGGCTCTGTTAAGATTCAGGAGTAGAGGTTATTTTCAAAATCCAGGCTATGTCAAACGGAAAATCAGTGCTTGACTAAAATATACCAACAGACTTAGTTAATCCCGCGCATTCAACAGACCATAAATAGACCCACAGTTCCCTGTTGCTACAACTGCACACAGAGAAAAGACACATCAATATATGGTGTTGGTTGGTTGTGATAAAAAGAGAACATACCAGGGAAGTCAGAGTCTATCTGTATCGTACTAATACTGGGAGATAGCTGGGGCAGGCTGGATTCTGCAACTTGTTTCTCCTCAAGCTCCTAAATACAAACAAAATATTATTTTTTAAAATTATTGTAAAGGCAGAAATATTTTGATTAAAAAAATACTAAAAATCACCAATATCACATAATAATTAGCCAAACCCTAACATAGCCAGTGATTACCTTATAATATTGAAGTATTTTTAAATCAGGCAGAACCACAATTGGTCCCATGGTTTTTCCTTCATTTCTGGGAATTGTCTACACATTGATGTTCCATTCCTTAACGATCACTGTCCTAATCTATCAACATTAGACCATCAGGTAACCTAAAGCATTACTTCTGCTTCTCACTCTGCAGATGCTGTCTGACTTGCTGAGAATCTTCATTATTTTGTGGTTTTGATTGTCTCAGTCTCTATCCCTTTGTTTGTCCGTCTGCCTATTAATTTCCACAACTCTTTCACTTTCCCTTCCCTCACCCCACTTTGCCCTTTCTTGTTCTATCCATTTCTGTTCACCTTCCCTTCTACATTTCTGCCATATAATCCCTTCTTTATTTCATCCTTCCCTCTTCCCTCAATGCATTTTTATCTTAATTTTCCTCTGACATTCATTCATATTAACTCATTAATATCTGTCCCTATTTCTCTCTATTTGTCTTTCTTTTTAATTAATTTTTTGGTTAATTTCGAGATACAGCGCGGAAACAGGCTCTTAGGCCCACCGAGACCGCGCCGACCAGCGAATCATGCACACTAACGCTATCCTACATACACTAGGGGCAATTTACAATTATACCAACCCCATTAACCTAGAAACCTATATGTCTTTGGAGTGTGGGAGGAAACCGGAGATCCCGGAGAAAACCATGTGGCCACTGGGAGAATGTATAAACTCCGTACAGACAAGCACCCGTAGTCAGGATTGAACCCGGGTCTCTGGCGCTGCAAAGTTGCAACTGTACCGCTACGCCACCGTGCCGCACGGTGCACCACCATGCCGCCGTTCTTCTTCTAGCACTTGACTTTTTCTTAAACCTAAACTTTCCTAACATTGTTTTTACACAAGTCACCTAATTTTGATACGATGGATGGAGATATGAAACAAAACTGGGATTCATAAGGAGAGCATCAAAGGGACAGCACTAGGGTTCGGAAAGGGACATTCAAGGCTCAGCTTCACACTTTCTGGTCCCTGAATCCGATGTTCTCAGGGATGACTGGATCCAGTAGCTGTGGATGCAGTAGCTTTATGAAAGCCAAGCAGAAAGTACCATTTGGATTACATAATATGAAAACTCACGTATAAAATAGCAATGGGCGTTGCAATTACCTGCAGAATTTATAACAGCATTTAGTTTGGATATTTCTATGCTGCAATGTAGGTTTATCAAGTTATCACTCATAAATTGACTTGCACAAATATATTAAGTGGCTTTAAGCGAGCCAATGCTTTTATTAAGACAGTGTGCGGTTAAGATGTAAATTAACATGCTGGTTCCACAGAGTTGACGAGACAACCAGACAGCATTGCATTCGTCTGTCATCAGTATATATTAAATGAATCAACAATTCCAGCAGTTCTGCCTAATTTACAGCCAGTGCTTTGGGCCTGGGATTATTAAGCCTCGTAACCCAGTTTTCTGTTGGGTGCCACATGGATTTGGAAGGACGCCATTTTAGTTCTCAAATGCTCACAAGAAAGCAAACTTCTGCAAAATGTGACTGTCAATATTAATGTCATTCTGCACTTTTATCTGAAATAAGAAATTTCCCTGGAATAATGTAATTTTGCACTCAGTTTATTTTCTCAGCACTACTTGATGTACGTGTGCATGGTATGACTTCAGTTCAGTTTAGTTTATTGCCACGTGTACCGAGGTACGGTGAAAAGCTTTTGTTGCTGGATTTGTATTTTGATTTGCTTGCATTCAATGGAAAACAAAGTTTGTTGCTGTATCTTGGTGCAAGTGACATTAATAAATCAACAGCAATCTCCAAACTGGAAAAACATATTAAGCATTGATTTATATGTGAGCGAGTTATATTGAACAAACTGAAAATCTAATAACAATGCTGCAATAAATCAAGGTTTGCAACTTACCTGTTCTGGTGTGGTGGTGCCCACTGTAATTAAAAAAAAAAGACAAAAAGAGGGATTAATCTTGGGAAATGAAATCGTTTTTTCACATAAAACAAAGTTTAATGAGTCCATGCAAAGTTAAAAAGGTAGGGGATAGTTTGAGATATTTTGGAAAGGCATTAAAGGAATGTAAGGAAATGGTGCATTTATTTGGATTGGCTGAAACTGGAACAAATATTGATTTACAATATCCTGTGGCTACACACTGTCCCAGAAATGTATTATTATTTGTGGCAGACTAGTGAATGAAAAGTACGCATCATGGTAAACCTTCACTGCTTACTGGAGATATAGAACATAGAACAGTTTCGCACAGGAATGGGCCCTTCAGCCCACAATGCATGTGCCAAACGAACATGATGCCTAGCTAAACTGATCTTATCTGCCTGTACATGATCCCTAGCCTTCAATGCCTTGACCTTCCATGTGCCCATCGTAAAGCCTCCTAAACGCCACTATCGTATCAGCCTCCACCACCATCCCTGGCAAAGCGTTCCAGACCCCGAGAACTCCCTGTGCCAACAACTTGCCCCGCACATCTCCATATAACTTCCCCCTCTCAATGCCCTTGAGTGTTTGACATTTCAGCCCTCGGAGAAAGGATCTGACGGTCTACCCTACTATGCCTCTCATCATTTTATATACTTCTATCAAGTCTCCACTCAACCTCTGACGTTACAGAAAAACAATCCCAATTTTATCCTTGTAACTGAAACCCTCTAAACCAGGCAGGTTTCCGGTAAACCTCCTCTGCACGCTCTCCATACCCTTCCTGTAATTGGGCGACCAGAGCTGTGCGCAATATTCCAAATGCTGCCCAACCAAAGCCTTATGGAGCTGCATGATGACTCATGTCCATCGCAACCATTGTGGGCCGAAGGGCGCATTCCTGTGCTGTTCTGTTCATTCTATGTTTTATCGAGTCAAATCAAATTTATTGTCATATACAATAAGTTAAGTAAGGTGCATGTACAATGATGAAACATGCTTGTAACAATATCACAGGCACATAGATTCAGACCAACACACAAAGACAAATTATACATAAATCTCACGTAAAATTTCTAAAGGAAAGAATGAGCAAAAAAAACAAGATGTTAGTACAGAAGGTATTTTTAAAAAATGAGACCATGGTAATGCTGGAGGATTTCTGTTGTTGAGGTAGGATTAGGGTTGCATGGAACCTGATCAGTTGTTCCTGATCTGGTTGTGTGTGATTTCAGGCCTCTGTACCTCCTGCCCCATGGCAACAGTGAGAAGAGGGCATGGCCCAGATGGCATGGATCCTTGGCGATTGATGCTGCCTTCTTGATGTAGTGCTTCACGAAGCTGCCTTCGATGGAGGAGAGAGGCGTGCCCGTTGTGGATCGCGCTCTGTGCACCACTCTGGACAATCTTTTGTATTTCTGTGAATCGGGTTTGCCACACCAGGCCATGGTACAATCAATCAGGGTACATTCTACAGTGCATCCATACAAGTTGCTTGGATTATTCAGAGACATGCTGCATCTCTTTAGATTCCGAACAAAATAGAGGTGCAGGCAGAACTTCATCATGATTACATCTACGTGCTGGGCCCAGAAGAGGGTGTCTGTGAGGTTAACGCCAAAGCATTTGACACTGCTAACTCTCTCCACCACCAAGCCATAAACAGGACCTGGCGTGTTGTCTCCGGTTTCACCTTTCTGAAGACAACTATTAGTTCCGTGAGTGAGGGATAGTTGCTGCGGCACTACTTAACCACGTGTACTATCACTCTCCTGCACACTGACTCACCTTCCACCAACCACAGTGATGCCATCAGTGAATTTATAAATGGTATTGAAGCTGTGTTTAGCCACACAGACATGGATGTAAAGAGAGAAGAGGAGACAGCTAAGCACTCCGCCTTGAGGTGCATACACCGGTGTATATTGTCTGTGAGGGGATTTTGTAACCAATCTGCACTGATTGATGTCTGCTGATGAGGATGTCAAGTTTCCAGTTGCAAAGGGAAGTATGGAGGCCCGGCTTGATGATGAATTTGGACGGGATAATACTGTTGAACGCCAAGCTGCAGTTAATGAACAGCAGCCTGTTGTGTATGTTTTGTTATCCAGACGGTGAGAGCAACATGGCAACAGCTGTTGATATGTTGCAGTGACAGGCAACGTGAAATGGATCCAAGTCATTTCTGAGGAAGAAGTTGGATCGCACCATAGCAAACCTCTTGAAGTATTGCATGGAGGCGCAATCAGCCAGTTATCAATTAGGCCGGTCACCATGCTCTTCTTGGGCATGGGTACAATAGATGCCTGTTGAAGTAGGTTATACCACAGAAGCGAGAGGTCGAGGATGTCCTTGAATACTCTAGCAGTTGGTCCACAAAAGTCTTTTGTACCTGGCCAGGTACACTGTGGTTTTTATGGATTCACTGGCTTGAAGGATGGCAATCTCTTCCCATTCAAAAATAATTTGCTTTTCAAATTTTGTTGTCTCAGTGGATGATCAAAGTCTTTCCCACAAATAATCCATGATATACCTCACTCATTCACTTCAAATATTTACATCCCCTGCAGCATCTCAACATCTTCCTCATTAGCCCATGTTGCATTTTATAAGAAGCAAACTTGCTTATATTATGGATACACAAAAGGCTGGAGAAACTCAGCGGGTGCAGCAGCATCTAAGGAGCGAAGGAGATATGCGACGTTTCGGGTTGAGACCCTTCTTCAGACCTTATATTGCTTATATTCCTTAGACCTTCTTGCTTATATTATGCATGATCTGTTCACCCAAATCATTGCTATAGATTATTAACAGCTGAGACTCCAACGCTAATCCCAGCCGTATCTCCGCGGTGTCACACAACCCAAATATCACCCTTTCCTTCCCTCTGTCCTGTCTATTTTCTGTCCCTTAACGATCCACAGCATAACATTATCCCCAATGTCATGTATTCCAATTTTGAACTTTTTTTCTTTTCTGCTAGTTAACCATATAACCATATAACAATTACAGCACGGAAACAGGCCTTCTCGGCCCTTCCAGTCCGTGCCGACCATTTATTTTCCCCTAGTCCCATCTACCTGCACTCAGACCATACCCCTCCATTCCCTTCCCGTCCATATACCTATCCACTTTACTTTTAAATGTTAAAATCGATCCTGCCTCCACCACTTCTGCTGGAAGATCATTCCACACAGCCACCACTCTCTGAGTAAAGAAGTTCCCCCTCATGTTACCCCTAAACTTCTGTCCCTTAATTCTCATGTCATGCCCTCTTGTTTGAATCTTCCCTACCCTCAATGGGAAAAGCTTATCCACGTCAACTCTGTCTATCCCTTTCATCATTTTAAAGACCTCAATCAAGTCCCCCCTTAATCTTCAGCGCTCCAAAGAATAAAGACCTAACTTGTTCAACCTTTCTCTGTAACCTAGTTGCTGGAACCCAGGCAACATTCTAGTAAATCTCCTCTGTACTCTCTCTATTTTGTTGACATCCTTCTTATAATTAGGCGACGAAAATTGTACACCATACTCCAGAAATGGTCTCACCAATGCCTTGTACAATTTTAACATTACTTCCCTACTCCTATATTCAATGCTCTGATTAGTTAAGACATTAATGTTCTAACTTGCCAAAATGCCACTTTCCTCCAATATTCTTTTTATGTTGATTCTTTCCAATCCTATTATTATTTTCTACATGCCCTACTATCACTTCCTTAATGGTTAAAGACAGAACATTCCCCACGTTCACCATCTAGATGTATGGCTCCCCTACTTAGAAAGCAGAGAGTAATTGCTAACCCTGCTAGTATTTGGCAACAGGAGCCATTACCTTCAGGGAGGGTGCCACAGAACCAGACTAGGAACAAAATGAACTGCAATTTTATTTTGCTGCATTTTTCATTTTATGAAGGAGCCAAGCAATCTAATAATAAATCAAATCAAAGATTACTTCATACACTAATATACCTTTCTCCATGTCTGTATCTCATTAAGTGCTAAATCTGCTCTCTCTAGCGTTGTATAGAACACTGTTTTCCCAGACAAAGCTTACATTGTCTTCAAACAACAGCTGACTCAGTCAACAAGCATCTTAAAAGACATTACCCTTCTGGAATTCCAATCTTCACTTAACATTTTATTAAGGGCTTTTTTTTAAACAGCTTGCCTGCCTGTTACAGCCTGTAACATTCTCAGTCAAATTGGCAGCAGCAGTTTCCAAACAGAAACCTGGATAAAATGCTATATGCACGAAATGGTAGATGAACTCAGTGGATCATGCGGCATCTACGGAAGGAATGGACAGACGACCCTTGGGGTTTAGACCCTTGTTCAGACCGCCAACCCTGTCCTGACATTGAGCAATATCAAGGGTTGATCAGAAATCTAACTCCATAAACCTGCATTCACCTTTAAAACGAAGATGGACACAAAATGCTGGAGTAACTCAGTGGGACATGCAATCAATACTAATCAAGACTCTGTCCCGGCAATATCCTCGTAAATCTTCCCTGCACCTTTTCCAGCTTGACATTTTTCCTGTAAAATGGTGCCCAAAACGGAAAGCAATACTCTAAATGTGGCCTCACCAATGTGTTACAAAGCTGCAACATGACCTCCCAACTTCTATACTTAATACTCTAATTGAGGAAGACTAATGTGCCAAAAGCCTTTTTGACCATCCCTATCAACCAGTGATGCCACTTTCAAGGAACTATGTACCTGCACTCCAATCCCTCTGCTCTACAACACTCCCCAGAGCCCTACCATTCACTGTGCAGGTTCTGCCCATGTTAGTGCTCTCAAAATGGAACACCTCACATTTCTCTGTATTAAATTCCATCAACCCATCCCTCAGCCCACCTGCCCAACCGATCAAGAACCTACTGCAATTTTTGACAACCATCTTGACTTTTTACAATCCCGTCCACTTTAGTGTCATTTGCAAACTTGCTAATCATGCCATTTTTACGTTCCCATCCAAATCATTGATGTAGATGACAAACAACAGATGCTTATGAACCGAACCCTGAGGTACACCACTAATCACATGCCTCCAGTTCTAAAAGCAACCTTCCACCATCACCCTTCCATGAGGCCAATTTTTTCTTCACTCAACTATCTCTCAGCCTCTAACCTTCCAGAAGAGCCTGCCATGCGGAACCTGGTCGAATGCCTTGCTGAAATCCATATATACGTCCACAGGTCTGCCCTCATCAACCTTTTTGGTCATATCTTCAAATATCTGCCCCCCCCCCCCAATTTCCAAAAACTAAATCAAGCATTGCCCTCTCCTGTGTGGGGCTCTTTACATATTGCCAGACGATACTCTCCTGAACACATTTGATAAATTCCACCCGTCTAAACCTTTCACAGTTTGGCATTTTCAGTCAATATAGGGCGAGTTAATAACCCCGACTATGACAACCTTATTAGAGCTGCAGCTGCCTGCAATCTCCTGGCATATTTGCTTTTTTATTTCCCATTGACTACTACGGGGCTTGTAGTTTATTCCCAACAAGGTGATCATCCCTTTCTTGTTCTTCAGCTCCACCCATACTGCCTCACTAGCCGAACCATCTGTAATGTTATCTCTGACCACTGCCATGACATCCTCCTTAACTAATAACGCAACACCCCATCCTCTTTTACCCCCATCTCTGTCTCTCCTGAAGCACCCTGGAACATTGAGTTGCCAGACCTGCCCCTCTATTAACCAGGTTTTCGTAACGGTAATAATGTTCCAGTCGCACGTACCTATCCATGACCTAAGTTCATCAGCCTTAAGTTCTCTTATTCTGAGGCTGTGCCCTCTGGTTCTGGACACTCCCACTAGTGGAAACATTCTCTATACATCCACTCTATCCAGGCCCCTTTTTATTATTTGATAAAATTCAAAATGATCTCCCCTCATCTAAACTCCAGCAAGTACAGGTGCAGCAACGTCAAACGCTTATCATATGTTAACCTAGTCATCGCTGGGATCATTCTTGTAAAGCTCATCTAGACCCACTCCGAGGCCAGCACATCCCTCCTCTGATATGTGGCCCAAAACTGCTCACTATACTCCAAGTGCAGTCTGACCAGTGCCAGAATTACATCCCTGTTTTCATATTCTAGTCCTCTTGAAATGAATGCTAACATTGCATTTGCCTTCCTCATTACCTATTCAACTTGCAAATTAACCTGGGAATCCTGCACCAGCACTCACCAGACCCTTTGCGTCTCCAATTTATGAATCCTCTCCCCATTTGCAAAATAGTTTACGCCTTTATTCCTACTACCAAAATGCATGACCACACATTGCTACGCTGTATTCCATCTGCAACTTCTCTGCCCACTCTCCCAACATGTCCTGCCCCAGACTCCTTGCTTACTCTACACTACCTGCCCCTCTACCTATCTTCGTATTATTGCAAACTTGGCCACAAAGTCATCAATTACATCATCCAGATCATTAATATACACGTGAAGAGGATCCAACACAGACCCCCGTGGAACACCACTTGTCACTGGCAGCCAAACAGAAAAAGTCCCCTTTATTCCCACTCTTTGCGTTCTGCCATTCGGCCAATTTTTTATCCATGCTAGTATCTTCCCTCTAATACAATGGGCTCTCATTTATTTAGCAGTCTCACACGTAGCACTTATCAAAGGCCTTCTGAAAATTCAAGTCATCAACATCCTCTGACACTCCTTTGTCCATCCTGCTATTTACTTCCTCAAAGAATTCAAACAGATTTGGCAGGCAAAGATCTCATCTTCACAAAACCATGCTGACTTCGGCATATTTTATCATGTGCTTCTATGTACTCGGAAACCTCGTCCTTATTGATATTGGGATCTTACCAACGGCATGGTCAGAAAATGTTGAGAATTCACCGAATGCAGGGTCAAGAGATACTGGAAACAAAATATTAAAGGCATTGGCGATACTGGAAGTGCACTGAAAAAAGTGACAGGATGGTTCTTAAGTGGCCCTGAAATGATCTAGCAAGCCACTCAATTCAAGGACATTTAGAGATGGCCAATAAATGCTAGCCCAGCCAGTGACGACCATGTCCCATTAACAAAGTAAAAGCAGGCCAGGCAGCATCTCTGGAGAACAGGGTACCTATTCCTTTTCTCCAGAGATGCTGTCTGATCCACGGAGTTACTCTAGCTATTCGTGTCTATCTTTCGTTTAAACCAGCATCTGCAGTTCCTTCCACACAAAAGTAAAAGCAGGACAGGGATGAAGCAGCATTGAAGGAAGAGGTTACACAGGCCATAGAAAATGTCTAGTTCTGGGAAACAATGAACCGTAAGCAAGTTCCAGTGTGGGAGCACAAGTAGACATACTCTGGAGGTATCCAACATTCGTGCCCACTTACTTAGACCCTGTGAACAATAGTCAAAGCACAAAGTGCATCAACACTCCCAGTGGAAATTGGAGCTGAAGTATTGTAATCTGCCTGTGTTTCATTTCTGTCATTTTTGACAGTAACAAGCCCGTACAGACTGCGCTTGTGGGTTTAGGTTTCTTTTATGCAGTGTTCCAACATTATTTGCATCCCGTGAACTTCTCAAAATTTAGTCATCTCACATTCTCATTGAGTAAAAGCAAAATTATAACACGATTTTTCCTGGTAGGCTTGCCAAGATAGATAATATTTGAAAATATTCTCTGCCCTTAATTTTCTTTCACAACACTGGTTATCTTCCGCTGGGGAATAAGATGGGTTTCGCAAAAACTAATCTAGCACAAATGTTCCTGGATGTACGTTTCCAGAAAACTCATTTTTAACTAATTCAGTAACTATACCATCCTCCCGAGAACACAAAGATCATACAATTGAGGTACTTTATGCCCAGAGAAGGGTAGTCCGACCTTTCCGTCCTGGGCCTCCTCCATTGTCGGAGTGAGGCCCAGCACAAATTGGAGGAACAGCACCTCATATTTTGCTTGGGTATGAACGTTGACTTCTCTAACTTCAGATAGCCCTTGCTTTCCCTCTCTCTCCATCCCCTCCCCTTCCGAGTTCTCCCACCAGTCTCACTGTCTCCAACTACATTCTATCTGTCCCGCCCACTCCCCTGACATCAGTCTAAAGAAGGGTCTCGACCTGAAACGTCACCCTTTCCTTCTCTCCAGAGATGCTGCCTGATCCGCTGAGATACTCCAGCACTTTGTGTCTACCTAAGTATCTCTCAATTCTTTCTCTCTAATTCTGTTTTTAGTATCTCGAAGATATTTACGTTCTCTGATTCAAGACTGTTACTTAGAATAATTCTAATCATACGCAGTGGACTTGGAACAGAGGACTTACAATGAGACGCCTTGGAAGGAGATAAACAAGATGGAATGATCTGGGCTAACTCATGGCAGACCAATTGGTTGCCTTTGAACTGCTAACCCATCCCGCATCAGATAAGGCGGCTGCTGGAAGGTTTTAAAACTGCTGGAAGCCACTGAAAAAAAGATAGAATTCATTCTCAGGGTGCTTGCATCACATGTTGATTTTGGCAGTGATGCTGTTAGCTAATTTTATTAAGGACTTGTACTAGAATCAGCATGTACTAGAATCACTCACAGCCAAACACAGTAACCATTTTAAGGCCCTGTCCCACTTTCCATGTAATGCCAGCCGTAGGAACTCGGGGCATCAGGTAAGTCGGGACGATTTTTCAAAAAATGTCCACGAGTTAAAAAAAAAGCCCCGAGTACCTACGAACGGCTATTACCGTAATTCTCCGAGTTCGAATCAAGGGGAAAACTCGGGAGAGTTCATGAGTAACTCGGGAATGTGGGACAGGGCCTTAAGGCGCAACGCAATCGTATTTACAGGAATCAGGTTAATCACCAAGAAATCTTTTTTGGGGCATTGATGAACAATTGCAAGAGACAATAGTAGGGCGCACAGTGCCGCAGCGGTAGAGCTGCTGCCTTGCAGTGCCAGAGATCTGGGTTCGATCCTGGCTATGGGTGCTGTCTTTACGGAGTTTGTACGTTCTCCCCGTGGTCTGCGTGGGTTTTCTCTGGGTGCTCCAGTTTCCTCCCACACTCCAAAGATGTACAGGTTTGTAGGTTAATAGTATTCAGTACAAAATTGTTAATTGTCCCTAGTGTGTAGGAAAGAGTTAGTGCATCCGGTGATCACTGGTTGGCGCAGAGTCGGTGGGCCCAAGGGCTGTTTCCACGCTGTACCTACAAAGTCTAAAGTCTAAAGTCACACTGGGACGAGATCCATTTACTTCTTCAAATTCTGCTATGAAATATTTTACATCCTAAGATGAACTTCTTATTCATGAAGACTGATGGATAATAGAATATTTCTTGAACCAAAGTCAACCTTGCATGTTTATCATTTTTGTGCCACTTTTATTCGTAACTTTTGGATAAAACTTCCCTAACCCTGGATCAGTTTTTAACATGACAGTATGACCTGAGATGCAGCTGCACATTAGGTATTCCCATTTGCGGGTTCAGTTTAATTGAACCTCTGGCTGACCATTGGAATTCCAGAGGCCCGGACAGCAATGCCTAGCCACAAACATAAGTGTGAATGTTTTATGCATGTCTCAATAAGGATTGTCATCACAGTGTGTTAAACAGCATACAGAGCGATTTGGTTAAGCACTGGAGAGTCAGTTTTCTCTTTCATCTGAAGCCAAGTTCAAAATTTGTACAGCTCCTTACCTTCTGGGATTAAAATCTCAGGCTGAGGGGTTTGAATGGAGGAGAAGGCCTCTAAGGGTTGCTCTGGTGGAACTTGTGCTGGAGTGGGTATTGGTCCAGAGTGTTTAATAACAGGGCGAGAGTTTGCAGAATCAGGAACCCTGTGGATCTTAACATCAGGCCGAGGTTTGACTGCCACCTTCTTGAATGTTTGACTAACATGATATCCCATTCCACCTGGACAAATTTGCTTGAAGGCAGCTGTTTAGTGCAAGATAAAATAACAGTGAGCATGATTTTAATATCCAGGCCCTTTCTTTATACACACACTATTTAAAACAAATGTCAAGAAATCGTACTTTCATTGAATAACCTCAAGAAAATAATTAGAATTTGATGTTTACTTTGGCTGTTAAAGAAGCAGGGACATACAGTCCACCTGACCCCCGGATAAACTTCATGTGTTAGTGCGATTAGTAGAGATTTTTTGTGTCTTGAGTGATGAGACCGACTCTAGACATATTGGCAAACAGAGGGTAATTGTGTGCAGGAAATGTGTTACATGGGAGGGGGAGAAGATCTTGACTTGCAGAGACCTGAGCCAAGGCTGCAGACTCACACAGTGCTACAACATGTTGCAGATTTTTTTTTTGTGTGCAATTTTGTTTTGATGTATTTCAATTCTTTAAAAAAAAACATGCACAGATTAAGGAGCAAGGTACTGCACTTGAATAAATGTATATTTATTTCAAATATCCATATGATATAGGTGGCCAATTCCATTAATCTCCATCCCTCACCTACTTCCCTAAATCTTAATGTCTTTTACGTACGTGCCCATTAACATCCTCCCTCATTCCAGCCTCTTTCAGGGATAAAGCGGGATTGTGTAGACATAAGGAACTGCAGATGCTGGAATCTTGAGCAAAATACAAAGTGCTGGAGTAACTCAGCATCTGTGCAGGGAATGGATAGCCAACGTTTTTGGGTTGGGACCTACCTTCAGAAGAGGGATGTTAAAGAAAATGTTCCTCCGACATTTTCGCCACCTCCAACGGAATCCCACCACAGGCCACATCTCCCCATCTCCTCCCCTTTTGGCTTTCCGCAGAGATCGCTCCCTCCGTAACTCCCTGGTCAATTCGTCACCTAACCCTAACCCCCTCTCCTGGTACTTTCCCTTGCAACCACAGGAAATGCTACTTTTGTCCCTTTACCTCCCCCCTCGACTCCATCCAAGGACCCAAGCAGTCTTTCCAGGTGAGGCAGAGGTTCACCTGCACCTCCTCCAACCTCATATATTGCTGTTCTAGGTGCCAACTGGTCTACATCGGTGAGACCAAGGGCAGGCAACCAACCTGATCTCCCGGTGGCTCAGCACTTCAACTCCCCCTCCCATTCCAAATCCGACCTTTCTGTCCTGGGCCTCCTCCATGGCCAGAGTGAGTCCCACCGCAAATTGGAGGAGCAGCACCTCATATTTTGCTTGTGTAGTTTACACCTCAGTGGTATGAACATTGACTTCTCCAATTTCAGGTAGTCCTTGCTTTCTCCCTCCTTCCCCTCTCCTTCCCAGCTCTCCCACAGCCCACTGTCTCCGCCTCTTCCTTTCTTCTTCCCGCCCCCCCCACCCCCACATCGGTCTGAAGAAGGGTCTTGACCCAAAACGTCACCTATTCCTTCGTTCCTGCCTCACACACTGAGTTTCTCCAGCATTTTTGTCTACCTTCAGAAGAGAGATTGTGCATTGGCAGGAGATTCATTCACAACCTATTGAGTTCAATGGAATTGAGACCAAATACCCTTGCCATGCATTGGGAGCTTACTGCTGCTAACTAATCATGCTTTCCTGGTCAAATATCATCATCTGGCAAGGCTATCCATCTGTTCCTTTATTGTTTTGCACTATCCAGACGTGCTAGTTTTTTAATATACCCTTCACTGCGCAAAATAGTTACTCTCGGTGTGCTAGGAAAATGTTCACTTTCAAACATGTTTAGATGCTCAATTAAATCATGATTGATCGATACCTTCAATTCATTTTGGTTTAGTTTAGTTTAGAGATACAGCGCGGAAGCAGGCCCTTCGGCCCACCGAGTCCGCGCTGATAGCGATTCGCGCACATTAACACTTTCTACACACACTTGGGACCAGTTACAATTGTACTAAACTAATTAAACTACAAACCTGTATGTCTTTGGTGTGTGGGAGGAAACCGGAGATTTCGGAGAAAATTCACGGGAGAACGTAAAAATTACGTACCGGCAGCGCCTGTAGTCAGGATCGAACCTGGGTCACTGGTGCTAGAAGGCAGCAGCTGTACCGCTGTGCCACCTGCCTCAGTTCTATAACACTGATCAAACAATCTAAACCTTGGTCTTTGCAGGTTAACCGTCCCAGCTTTAGTAAACTGGAGATGGTTCCAGATTTCCATTACCATTTCTGTTGAGAACCATTATTTTGAATAGCAAACAATGGCAGTGACAACCTGTGTCAATGGCACCTCAAACATCATAAACCATCCCATGGTGCCTAATGGGAGTGTTTTTAATCAAAAATATTCCATTGAGTCTCAGAAAGAGATAATGGGGACAAATGTCTGGAGGCTTGGTGAGAGAGGTAAATCTTACAGAGTACCTTAAAGGAAGAGATGCAGTGAAGCTGAACATCAGTGGTCAAGGTGGCAGTGGATATGTGGATGGAAATATAGTTCTGTGTCAAACACAACACCAAACCTGCATACAATTTGACCTGAAATCATCATGAAAGTGACACTCAACTTTAATTTCCTCCCATCGTCGATTTCTAATGCACGTCTAAATCTTCGCTTGTGGCAGGACAAGGTTTCTCGATCTACCCAACTTTCCCTACTCCACAGATGTGACCACACCAGATGTTTGGCAGAGAGTGTGGCTGCAGGACTTCCTGCCATAGCTCCGCCAGGAGAGCCTGTTAGTACTCAGGGAAGTGTTGGCTATTATGTGGACCCCTGCACTCCTTCACCATCTACCCACTACACTGCCACAGTGAGAGAGGTTGTGTAGCGGCCATTGTTTGGCATGCCACCACTTCCTTCCCCAGCCCCATCCCTCTAACCTCTTTTCCATGATGACGCCTCTATGTGACCATGAGTAAGCTTCTCCCAGTGGGTGGCACAGTGGCGCCGCGGTAGAGGTGCTGCCAGAGACCCGGGTTCAATCCTGACTACGGGTGCTGTCTGTGCGGAGTTTGCACGTTCTCCCCGTGACTGCGTGGGTTTTCTCCGAGACTCTCAGTTTCCTCCACACTCCGAAGATGCACAGGTTTATAGGTTAATTAGCTTGGTATAAATGTAAATTGTCCCTAGTGTGTGTAGGATTGTGTAAATGTGCGGGGATCGCTGGTCGGCGCGGATTCGGTGGGCTGAAGGGCCTGTTTCTGCACACTATCTCTAAAACTAAAACTAAAGTAGAACTATTAACATTTTGACCCATGTTGAAATAATTGAGAAATCTCACCACTTGTGCAAGGGCCATCAACTGCAGTTTAATTTTCCAACCCCGCTGAGATTGAGCATGGGAGATTGCGTTACGTAAAGCACTAATAAAATGCACAACTCTGGTAACAGGGCAGCACGGTGGCGTGCGGCAGAGCTACTGTCTTGCTGCATCAGAGACCCAGGTTCGATCCTGACTACAGATACCGCCTAGACGGAGTTTATACATTCCCACTGTGACCCCATGAGTTTTCTCAAGATGTTCCGGGATTTTATTCCTTAAGAGTGCAGGGGGATGAGGGGTGATCTTATAGAGGTATAGATGATCATGAGGGGATTAGATGGGGTAAATGCACAGAGTCTTGTATCCAGAGTAAGGGAATCGAAAACCAGAGGATCTAGGTTTAAGGTGAGGGGCAAAACATATAATAGGAACCTAAGGGGCAACTTTTTTTTTACATTAAGGGTGATGGGTATATGGAACGAGCTGCCAGAGGAGGTAGCTGAGACGGGTACTTTCACAACATTTAAAAAACATTTGGACAGGTAAATGGGTAGGAGAGGTATAGAGGGATATGGGCCATCCGCTGGCAGGTGGGACTAGTGTAGATGGGACATGTTGGTCGGTGTGGACAAGTTAGGCAGAAGGGCTTGTTCCCGCCCTGTATGACTCTATGACTATTAGTCTCTGTGTGTGGATTCTGGGACCAAGTTGTCCGACAACTTTAGGCTGTGCACGCCATATGCAAGAAGAAGAAGATTCTGGGACATATTTTAGAAATGTTTCCGAATGTAACACTATAACGCATATTGGAGGTACAGCACAATTCCACCTGCGTAGCTTAAACCCCGACAGTAGGAACATTAAATGCTCCAATTTGATGTAATTAACCTAGAAACAACCTCCTTTCACCCCCATTCCCTCCAATCTCTTCCCTGTGCCTCACCGGGATACGCAACCATCTCTCTCCTGCCTTCTTCGCCCATCTCTTTCCACCTATAGTTCACCCTCCGGCTTCACAATTCGTGCATTTTCTATCCTTATTTCCATATCTCACACTTTTTGGGTCTTTTCACCTCTGGTCTTTGTTCAATCATCTCCCAATCTCACCTGTTTCTGCCTATCACTTGCCATAATTTGTCAAACTCACCTCTTTCAGCTTCACCCCCACCCCCACCCCCACCACAATCAGTCCAAATAAGTGTCCCAACCCAAAATGGCACCTGTCCATATTCTCCAGACTTGCCCTGCCAAGTTACTCCAGACTTTTGTGTTCTTCTTGTAAACCAACGTCTGTGGTACCTTGTGTCGACATATTAGAGGTACATGTTTGAAGAACTGAAATATTTAGTACAGGTCTTACCTTAAAGATTATGGGGCAATTTATTTCACATACATCAGAAGTGATATATGTGACTAAAGATTTGCCCTTTCTCCCCAAGAGCAGATAAAGTTAGGAGATGGAAGTCAACTAAGAGACTTTCTTTTTTTGGTACCCCTAAAATCAAATTACATTATCTCTTTGATGAAAATCTCCATTCAGCCATGCTAGATAGGGCTCTTAAAGATAGCGGAGTCAGGGGATATAGGGAGAAGGCAGGAACGGTGTACTGATTTGGGATGATCAGCCATGATCACATTGAATGGCGGTGCTGGCTCGAAGGGCCGAATGGCCTACTCCTGTACCTATTGTCTACTGTCCATTGCAAGGAGGGCAGCACAATGGCGCAGCGGTGGAGTTGCTGTCTTACAGCGTCAGAGACCCAGGTTCCATCCTGACTACAGGTGCTTGTCTGCACAGAGATTGTACATTCTCCCCATGACCTGTGTGGGGTTTTCTCCGAGATCTTCGGTTTCCTCCCTTGGTGTAAATGTAAAATTGTCCCTCGTGTGTGTGGGGTAGTGTCGATGTGCGGTGATCACTGCGGACTCGGTGGGCCGAAGGGCCTGTTTCCACCGCTGTATCTCAAAACAAAACTAAACAGTCTGCAATTATGGTCTGAGCTTCCAATTACTTTCATTTTCTTTTCATTAATTAAACCAGGAAAACATTCCTGCCAGTTCTGTCACAGAGTCGTGATACCTGGGCAATTCAATTCAGTATTCTCCTTCATTTCTAAACAAACCTCGTAAGAACATGAAACTTAATCAATAAATTCATGCTTTCATTTCGAGTGACTCTGAAAATGCCAGGGTATATTAATAGCAGTTCGTCCAAAATTTATTAGGCTAAGAATTTTTATTAAGAGCCTGGTACTACTCATCAGAAACATGTGTTTTAAAACCCTATAATGAACTGCAGCATCTAAGTACAGGCATGCAGGGCTTCACTGTGCACCTCAGAAGAAGGTGCCAAGTTTATCCCGGATGATACTGGAAGAACAATTAAATGCAACAAAAAGTGAGATTAGTACTGATGTGTATTTTGTCACCAGGGCAGATGCAATGGGCCATAAAGGGCACATTTCTAAGCTAGATAATTCAATGAAGTCAGGGTGATTCAAAACAAAACCAGTGCACACAGCATGAGCTGCTGCAATGTCTGCAAATACAAAATATTCAAGCGCAAATGTCCAATATGTGATTGGTGCGCTGGCTACACTGTGCTTTAGAATGCTTAGCTTATTATCCTGAGTTCCTGCTTATTTTGAGGGCCCTCTGTTTCTAACCTCCCCACCCTGTTCCCTGGCAATAGTCTGCATAAAATTGGTTGGTCCAATTTGTTTCAGGGTTACCTTTAAAATATTCATGTGACCCCAATGAAGTTCCCAATGTTGGATAATAATCGTTACCGATTTTTGTTTCTGTGGTGGGTACGTGAAAAGAGGAACCTCCAAGTACTCAGTCACGTCCTTGCCCATCACAGGCCACGAGCCTTTCTCTCGGGAAAGCTGGGAGAATTGGGTAAAATGGAAGGGACACGTGGATGCCACGCAATTGGAAAAAGCAAGAAAGTTATACATTTTTTTTAATGTATTATTCCTGGTCAGCCATCCCT
Source organism: Raja brachyura (assembly GCA_963514005.1). The sequence continues at coordinate 72,053,057 of OY740788.1, read as the reverse complement.
GACCTTTGCATTTGTACGTAAAACTGATCAATCCCAGCAAATTCACTGTGTGGTTCGCAAACCAGAGAAGCCATTTTAAGTCTGAAGTCTTTAAGAGGGAGGATCTGCAGCATGAGAAAGAGAAGGCGCTTGCCTTTCAGCCCCTGTGTCTGCTTTAACAGTCAAGAAGATCCTGAAGGGTCATCTATCCATGTCTTCCAGATATGCCGCCTGATCGCTGAGTTATTTATAGTCTTGCAGCACAGAAACAGGCCCTTCAGCCCAAGATGACCCATCTACACTAGTCCCTCCTGCCCGAGTTTGGTCGTATACCTTTCCTATGCATGACTTTGTGGGGGTTTTCCAGTAAGATCATAGTCAATTGTGTACCTCAGTGGCATTTTCCTGCACTGACCTTATATCTGTTAACTCTGTTAATATCTAAAACATTATTCATCTGTCTGGAATATTTTCAGCAACACAAAAAGAGAACAATTTTTGCAAGTGCAAAACTCCATTCTAATTTGTTGAAAATTATGTACATTAGTAATTTCAAAGGATCTCAGAAATAGGGCCCTTTGGACTTCTTTTGACATTAAATGCATACGTTTTGAAAAATGGTCTGCCAAATTCTTAAGAATGTTTGAATGATTGGTTTTGGCTCATTGGCGTTCATTAGTTAGAGTATTGAGTATAGAAGTTGGAGATCATGTTACAGTTGTAAAAGACATTGGTGAGGCCACATTACGAGTATTGTGTTCAGTTTTAGTCACCCTGTTATAGGAAAGATGTTGTTAGGCTGGAAAGGGTGCAGAGAACATTTAAGAGGATGTTGCCAGGACGCAAGGGCCTGAGCTATAGGAAAAGATTGAGCAAGTTAGGACTTTATTCCTTGCAGCGCAAGAGGATGAGGTTTAAGGTGAGGAGGGAAAGACTTAATAGGAACTTTGTTTACACAAAGAGCGGTAGGAATATGGAGCGAGCTGCCAGAGGAGATAGTTGAAAAAACATTTTGACAGGTGCATGGATAGGAAAGGTTTAGAAAGATATGGGCCAAACATAGGCAAGTGGGACAAGTGTAGATGGGACATGTTGGTCAGCATGGGCAAGTTGAGCCAAAGGGCCTGTTTCCACACTGTACGAATGTATGAAATATCTTGGAAATATAGAACCAGTGAAGTGAGGCATCAGCATTTGCTATCAATAAAATGTGCAGCAAATGTACCAACTCTATTGTTCAGAAATAATTTGACTGTCCAGAATTCACAGGCAACATAGTTAAAAAGAAAAGCAGCCAGCAAAGGAGGACATAATAGCAGTATCTGTGAAGCAAAATAAAAAGTTACATAGTGTGTTCTCCTGGCCTTACCTGTTCCCAGAATGGGACATTTCTCACAGATTGTGCCCCAGGCCTTGCCAACGCTGCAACAGCACATCTGCTTGCTGAGCTGCACAGACAGAGGGTGCATGCACTGCTTTCCTGCACTGACAAGTCGGTAGCAGGGCCCTTTCTCTTCAATTAAAAGATTTTCGGCTGCAGCAGAAATAGAAAAGGGAGGGAGGTTGCCAGAAATGATCTAAGAGAAAACAAAACTGCAGAAATTCCATCACCAGCTAACGAGGACAGAACAGCAAACAAGCTGAAACAAAACAACAAACATTAAGGCACAACAGTGCGTGTGTGTGTGTCTGTGTGTGTGTACCAGACTACAGCCCCAAGACTTGAAGCAGACAGTGGCAGCCACCTGACAAATACATAAAAAGTGTTAAGCTCTGTGAAAGGTTTGCGTGCACGAGACAGAAATGTGCAATCCACGAGTTCTCTTTGCATCCACCTGTGTTAGTACAGCAGCAGCTTTAGCATTCAGGAGCAGCACAGAAAACAGCTGTTATGCTCTTAACAAAAAAAGGATCAAAACTCCTTTTAAAAAAAACAAAAAACACAGCACTACCTCTGAGGCCACATTATTGGGAATAACTTTGGCATGCTTGCAAACCAATCCATATCATCCAGTTTTGCAGGCAATTGGGGCAATTTTATTCTTCACTTCAATCTGCATTTGGTTAGTTATAATTGCATTAGACAAACTGCATGTGCAGAATATTTACGATCTGTTAGATTGTCATACCTTCTTGTCAAATAGATCTATTTAGGCCAAGCTATCACGGGACCATATGTGAGGCTTTAATCAAATCCCACTTTGTCAAATACAAATGGAACCATTCTGCATTCATGAGGATTATCAAAGCTTGGTCTGAGGAAAGGCTCAAGCTGTCATACCACTGTGACCTTTTGCACATCCCACGTTTGAATCTTCAAACAATGGACAAGAAACTCCTGAAATAGGGCAACCAGACCTGTGGAGCCGAACGTTCATTCTGGCTCGAAACATTGAAAAATTAAAAATAACAGGGTGGCCCCAAATTAGGAGAATATCAATCGAGAAGCCAAATATTCCTACAGTACAAAAATCAAAGTAGCTCCCTCCACCTCACTATCAAGCCAACCTCGGCAGTGGCATGGATTAGAAATGGTTAGAAAGCCAATGTTTTTTTCCATTTTTTCCATGAGATTGAATGATATTGGCAAGGGAAGCATTTATTCCCCATCCATCAAGGCTTTGGATTGAAAAGCTTACCCGTCAATTTTAGAGGGCAGTTAAGCCCAAGTATAGATTTCTTTTTGTTAAGTACCTTAAAGGGCCAGAGAGGTTTATTTATAAATAATCCAATAATTTAATGGACACCATTACAGATGCTTACTCTTTATTCCAGATTAATTTTGGTGAATTTAAATGATCGAACTGTTAAACTGGAATTTGAACTCATCCAGATCCTTACTTGAGGCCTATTTGATTATTATTGGGGCGATTTAACCACATTGTCAACCTTGGAGGGAATTGTCTACCAGCAGAACCTTCAAAAGTGAGTGTCCTCAGCATTCCTTTTGGTACCTGTCCACATATTCTAACGATGACTCAATTAGTCTGCCGTTGCCTTCAATTATTTTTTGGAGGAGAAATTTGTGGAGGTATGGTGAGTGCAAATGGTCAACAGAAAGCCCAGTTTTGTAGCTCTCCACGTGACTGGTGCTTAGTAGAGTTTGATGAAGCATTTACAATCGTGTTGCTCAAGATTCATCATCCGAAACAACGGTGGTGCTTTTGTCAACACCAGAGAACATAAAGCTGCCACTTACCATTTTTGTTTTGAAGAGACCGTGGAATTTTACACAGGCATATTTTTAAAATGCACAACTTATTTTGAACTCATACCTTGATTCTCTCACATTAGTGACAGCATTTTATAATTGAGTCAAAACCACAAGCTAACACCAATTGCAACAGAGTTATAAAACAAATCCGTTTTGGATTAGGTTTCACTCAATGCCCATGGACATTAACGACATTGTGTTCTGGATAATAAAATAAACTGAAAATTATCATACTTTAAAGCTAGGATGATCATTGCCTTTTGTTCCTTATCTTCTGGCAAAAACGACAAGTTTTCAAACGTCAATAAAGAGATGTATAAAGATACAAGAGTCCATGTGAACAAACCTCCCCTCAGTAACTTGCACAAGACATGCCCCATTATGAAAGGTGTCCATTTCTTTGATTAAATGGAGCAAAATTTTGGTAGCGAGAGAAAACTCAAGATTGTATTGTGCAATTAGTGTTGACGGCCAAGATTTACCCACAATGTACCCACAAATGTACTCTACAATTGAGAAAAACACAGATGACAGACTGCATCTTTTTCAACAAAAAGAATAACATTGGCTCCCACTTGTTTACGGCTTTATGTTCTGCAAAAATGCCAAAAGAGTATTTAAATATACCAAATTAATTATCAGGATTCCTAACTATGGTTGGAGTGGGTAGTGTAGTCCTTTGTGTTGCTTTTGTTATATAATCATAGCTCTTAACTAAATGCTGTGCTGTCATCAAGAATAGTTTGTTTTTCATTGTTAATATTGTTTTTAATGCCTTGCAAATATTACTCCTGACAAATTGAGGACAATGCAGGGGAGAGAGAAAGAGAGAGAGAGAGAGAGATACAGAGACAGAGACAGAGAGAGGGAGACAGAGAGAGACAGAGAGAGGGAGACAAGAGAGAGACAGAAAGAGGGGGTGAGAGGGAGAGAGGGAGAGAGAAACATAAGAAACATAGAAAATAGGTGCAAGAGGAGGCCATTCGGCCCTTCGTGCCAGCACCGCCATTCGTTGTGATCATGGCTGATCGTCCGCTATCAATAACCCGTGCCTGCCTTCTCCCCATATCTCTTGACTCCACCAGCCCCTAGAGCTCTATCCAACTCTCTCTTGAATCCAACCAGTGATTTGGCCTCCACTGCCCTCTGTGGCAGTCAAATTCCATAAATTCACAACTCTCTGGGTAAAAACGTTTTTTCTCACCTCAGTCTTAAATGACCTCCCCTTTATTCTAAGACTGTGGCCCCTGGTTCTGGACTCACCCAACATTGGGAACATTTTTCCTGCATCTACCTTGTCCAGTCCTTTTATAATTTTATTGTTAAAGAAGGAACTGCAGATGCTGGAGAATCGAGGGTACACAAAAGGCTGGAGAAGCTCAGCGGGTGCAGCAGCATCTAAGGAGCGAAGGAGATAGGCAACGTTTCGGGTCGAGATCCTCAGTCTGAAGAAGGGTCTCGATCCGAAACGTCGCCTATCTCCTTCGCTCCTTAGATGCTGCTGCACCCGCTGAGCTTCTCCAGCCTTTTGTGTACCCTTTTATAATTTTATATGTTTCTATAAAATCCGTTTCTATAAGATCCATTGAAGAGAGAGAGAGAGAGAGAGATCTGGTGGCTAGAGATAGAAAGCTGCTCCAGCAGAAATATGATGGGTTAAATAATCTCCTTCTGTACCTTAACCATTCCATTACACATAAGGCATGTTTGTCAAAGTGCCATGTAATAATCTTATCAGAAAAAAATGAATTGAATTGCAGCAAAGATATAAATTGCCTGAGGCACTGGAAAAGGGCAGTTGCAGGGAGTGGTTGTTTATTGGGCTGAAGGAAGTGAGTCAGTCACATTCCACAAGGTTCAGTGTAGGAACCACTGACTTTCTTATTATTTATTATTTACTTGGGTGCAAAATCTGAAGAAGACAAGAATGGGTGACAAGTAGTGAGCAGTTAATGATAGCTGTCAGGAGAAGTAAGACAGTCTGTACTGGGGGGTGGACACATGATAGATAAAATCACACAGGGAAATGCATAAAGACCTACTTTGGTAGAACAAGGAAAGGCAGCACAATAAACATTATAATGAAGAGTCATTAACCTGAAACATTTAATTTGTTTCTTTCCCTGTCCAGATTGGACTGAACTGCAGAATAGTTCCAGCACTTCGTAAAAAGGGTGCAAAGCTAAAGGAAGTGAAAAGGACCGAGAAACTATCCTTTCGAGGGTGAAAAAATGTTAAAAGGCACAGAGCACCCAGGATTTTATACTGAGAGGCACGGAGTATAACAGGACCAGGTTAGAGTGAACCACCAAAAGGCACTGGTTCAGCTACAAGTAGCGTATTGTGTAACATTCTGGGCAGTGTATTTGAGGGTGCAGAAATTTAGAAGGATGGGTTCTGTATATGAAGGACTTCAATTATATAGACTGACATAACACACTTAAAGCAAAGAAGATTGAGAGGAAAGGTAAGTCATATTTGCCAGGGAGTCAGGAGGTGCTGGCAGACCCACCAGAGAACAGCTTGGCAGACAGTAACTTCAGGGAACTCCTCCTGGAATGAGTTTCTGCACAGCAGAGGAATGCAGAGGGAAATGTCATGTCCTCTGAAGAGAGGTCAGGCTGGTCTCCATTTTATTTGTCTCTATTTGGAAGTCAAGATTTCTTAAAATGAGATGACACTCATCAGGAAATAAAGATGTTGTTTTGAGCCACTTCCATAACTGGAGTAAGGAGTTATTAATTCACATAGAATTATAGAGTCTTACAGCGTGAAAAACCGACCAACATGCCCCATCTACACTAGTCCCACATGCCTGTGTTTGGCCCATATCCCTCTAAATGTAACCTATCCATGTACCTCGCTAAATGATTCTGAAATGTTGTGAAAGTCCCCAACTTCCTGGTGATAGTACTCAACTACCTCCTCCGGCAGCTTATTCCATACACCTTCCACCCTTTATGTAAACGAAGTTGGCCCTCACATCCTATTAAAACTTTCCCACCTCAACTTCAACCTATGTCCTCAGGTCCATGATTCCCCTGCTCTGGGTAAAAGAGTGCATTTCCCCTTTACAATACCCTCATGATCTTATGCATCTCTGTAGGATTCCCCCCACATCTTCCAGAGCACCATGGAATAAAGTCCTAGCCTTCTTAGGCCCTTGAGTCCTGGCAACACCCTCATAAATGTCACGATCAGTGAAGATGAACCTCTGTACCAGGTTACAGTGAACCTCCAAAAGGCTCTGGTTCAGCTACAAGTAGGGTATTGTGTAAAATTCTGTACAGAGCTGGTCGGTGGGGGGGGGGAGAGAGGAACAACTACAGGACTGTTTGGCGTCTGTAGACTGGGCAATGTCAAGGACTCGGCAACGGACTTGAACGAATACGCCACAGTCGTTACGGACTTCATTAAGAAATGTGTGGAGGACTGCATCCCCACCAAAACCTTCCGAGTGTTTCCCAATCAGAAACCTTGGATCAACTTTGAGATCCGCACTCTTCTGAAGACCAGACACCGGGCATTCATGTCTGATGATACAGTGGTCTACAAGAGGTCCAGATACGACCTTGGTAAGGCCATCAAAAAGGCCAAAAGAGACTTCTGCTCCAAGCTGGAGGATGAGACAGATGTTCGGCAGCTGTGGCGGAGCCTGAATGCAATCACCTCGTACAAGGCGAAATCAGGAGGCAGCTCGAATGTCGGCGAAACATCACCCCTGATGAGCTCAATGCGTTTTACGCACGCTTTGATAGGGAGAACACCAATGTGCCTTCCCGGGCCCCCATTCACTGTGATGGTATTTCAGTCTCAGTCACAGAGGCCGACGTCAGGAAATCCTTCAGAGAGGTGAACCCTCGAAAAGCACCTGGACCTGATGGCATACCTGGTCGTTGTCTAAAAACCTATGCGGACCAACTGGCTGGAGTTTTTACAGACATTTTCAACCTCTCACTTCTGAGGTCTGAGGTTCCCACCTGCTTCAAAAGGACATCAATTATACCGGTGCCCAAGAAGAGTAAGGTGACGTGCCTCCATGACTATCGACCTGTGGCACTAACGCCTGTGGTGATGAAGATCATGGCGCAAATCAACTCCTACCTCGACAAAAACCTGGACCCACTGCAGTTCGCTTACCGCCTCAACAGATCAACGGTGGATGCGATCTCACTGGCCCTCCACTCCGCTCTGGACCACTTAGCCAACAAAAACTCATATGTCAGGCTGTTATTCATTGATTACAGCTCGGCATTTAATACTATCATCCCCTCCAAGCTGGTTACCAAACTCGCAGAACTGGGTCTCTGCACATCCCTCTGCAATTGGATCTTCGACTTCTTTATTCACAGAGCACAGTCTGTTCGTATTGGTGGAAATGTGTCAGACTCGATAACAATCAGCACGGGAGCACCTCAAGGCTGCGTGCTCAACCCCCTGCTGTACTCACTCTATACTCATGACTGCGTAGCCGGTTACAGTGCGATCTCCATCATCAAGTTCGCTGATGACATCACTGTTGTGGGACGTATCACTGATGGGGATGAGTCAGAGTATAGAAGAGAGATCGAGCAACTGTCCATATGGTGCCAGCACAACAGCCTGGCCCTCAACACCAGCAAAACCAAGGAACTGATTGTCGACTTTGGAAGGAGTAGGATGGGGACCCACAGTCCCATTTATATCAACGGGTCGATGGTTGAAAGGGTCAAGAGCTTCAAATTCCTGGGCGTGCACATGTCTGAAGATCTTTCCTGGTCCGAGAACACTGATACAATTATCAAGAAAGCACATCAGCGCCTCTACTTCCCGAGAAGATTATGGAGAGTCGGTTTGTCAAGGAGGACTCTCTCTAACTTCTACAGGTGCGCAGTGGAGAGCTTGCTGACCGGTTGCATCATGGCTTGGTTCGGCAACTTGAGCGCCCTGGAGAGGAAAAAACTACAAAAAGTAGTAAACTGCCCAGTCCATCATCGGCTCTGACCTTCCTTCCATCGAGGGGATTTATCGCAGTCGCTGCCTTAAAAAGGCTGACAGCATCATCGTAGACCCACACCACCCTGGCCACACATTCATCTCCCTGCTACCTTCAGGTACAAGGTACAGGAGCCTGCATAAATTTTGGAATGAAATCTTTGGAACTTTTACAAAACTATTTAACACAAAATTGAACCCCAATACAGAACTGATTATCTTTGGATCAATGGAAGAGGGAAGTAAATTAACTACGTTCCAAGAAGCTCTTCTTAATTATGGTTTAATAACAGCAAAAAAACATACTCAAATTCTGGAAAAACGCAACCACGCCAACGTTCAAAATGTGTATTTCAAATATGTCGGAAACGCCACATCTTGAAGAAATGAGATTCCTCCTACTAGGCAAAGTAGACCAATTCTTAACGATTTGGTCTCCTTTTATCGACTTTTTACAAGCATATGGTGCAACATAACATAACCTTAGAAATTAAATGGTTCAGAACCGGGTGACGGATGGTCAAAAATACAAAATAGATATATCTCTCCTAATTACTTTTCTCTCTACTTTCTCTTTTTCTTTCAATCTTCTTAGCTTTTTATCTCTGCTCTGTCTCTTTCGCTATCTGTTTCTACTCGCTTGTCTATCTATCTCGACACCCTTCATTTCCCTTCTTCTTTCACTGTTCTTTTATTATTAAATTAAAAATATGAAGTTGTACAAGAATGGTAATGTGTTAATAGCAAAAGGATAACAAGGGATAAAATTGGTCCATTGGAGAGACCGAGTGGACAGCTATCTGCAGAGCCAAAAGAGATGGGGGAGATATTGAACAATTTCTTTTCTTCGGTATTCACCAAGGAGAAGGATATTGAATTATGTGAGGTAAGGGAAACTAGTAGAGTAGCTATGGATACTATGAGTTTCAAAGTAAAAGAAGTACTGGCACTTTTGAAAAATATAAAAGTGGATAAGTCTCCAGGTCCTGGCAGGATATTCCCTAGGACATTGAGGGAAGTTAGTGTAGAAATAGCCGGGGCTATGACAGAAATATTTCAAATGTCATTAGAAACTGGAATAGTCCCCGAGGATTGGCGTACTGCGCATGTTGTTCCATTGTTTAAAAAGGGTTCTAAAAGTAAACCTAGCAATTATAGACCGGTTAGTTTGACTTCAGTGGTGGGCAAATTAATGGAAAAGATACTTAGAGATAATATATATAAGTATCTGGATAAAGAGGGTCTAATTAGGAACAGTCAACATGGATTTATGCCTGGAAGGTCATGTTTGACTAATCTTCTTGAATTTTTTGAAGAGGTTACTAGGGAAATTGACGAGGGTAAAGCAGTGGATGTTGTCTGTATGGACTTCAGTAAGGCCTTTGACAAGGTTCCTCATGGAAGGTTGGTTAAGAAGGTTCAACTGTTGGGTATAAATGCAGGAATAGCAAGATGGATTCAACAGTGGCTGAATGGGAGAAGCCAGAGGGTAATGGTGGATGGCTGTTTGTCGGGTTGGAGGCAGGTGACTAGTGGGGTGCCTCAGGGATCTGTGTTGGGTCCTTTGTTGTTTGTCATGTACATCAATGATCTGGATGAAGGGGTGGTAAATTGGATTAGTAAGTATGCAGATGATACCAAGATAGGGGGTGTTGTGGATAATGAAGAGGATTTCCAAAGTCTACAGAGTGATTTAGGCCAGTTGGGAAAATGGGCTGAAAGATGGCAGATGGAGTTTAATGCTGATAAATGTGAGGTGCTACACCTTGGCAGGACAAATCAAAATAGGACGTACATGGTAAACGGTAGGGAATTGAAGAATACAGTTGAACAGAGGGATCTGGGAATAACCGTGCATAGTTCCTTGAAGGTAGAATCTCATATAGATAGGGTGGTAAAGAAAGCTTTTGGTATGCTAGCCTTTATAAATCAGAGCATTGAGTATAGAAGCTGGGATGTAATGTTAAAATTGTACAAGACGTTGGTGAGACCAAATCTGGAGTATGGTGTACAATTTTGGTCGCCCAATTATAGGAAGGATGTCAACAAAATAGAGAGGGTACAGAGGAGATTTACTAGAATGTTGCCTGGGTTTCAACAGCTAAGTTACAGAGATAGGTTGAATAAGTTAGGTCTTTATTCTCTGGAGCGCAGAAGGTTAAGGGGTGACTTGATAGAGGTCTTTAAAATGATGAGAGGGATAGACAGAGTTAATGTGGACAAGCTTTTCCCTTTGAGAATAGGGAAGATTCAAACAAGAGGACATGACTTTAGAATTAAGGGACAGAGGTTTAGGGGTAACATGAGGGGGAACTTCTTTACTCAGAGAGTGGTAGCGGTGTGGAATGAGCTTCCAGTGGAAGTGGTGGCGGCAGGTTCGTTGGTATCATTTAAAAATAAATTGGATAGGCATATGGATGAGAAGGGTATGGAGGGTTATGGTATGAGTGCAGGCAGGTGGGACTAAGGGAAAAAAGTTGTTCGGCACGGACTTGAAGGGCCGAGATGGCCTGTTTCCGTGCTGTAATTGTTATATGGTTATATGGTTATATGGTATGGATGTATTAGGTACTAAGGTACCACACTACTGTACTTACATCTAACAAAAATAAATACAATTTAATTTTTTTTTTAATGAGTATTGAGTATAGAAGTTGGGAGGTTAACCCTAATGAGGAAGTTTAAAAGATTTAAACCTTACAAAAATGGATTCAGTTGAAACTAAGGAAGGCTGTTACCTTTCTCTTATTAATTGCAAAGCCAGCAGAAAGTTCTTACCCTTGCTCCTTTTAAACTAACAAGGCTAACAAAGATGTTGATGTGCCTTTTTCCAATAACACAAGCGAGATAACAAACTTCATGAATGTCTCCTCTATAATATAAACATTTAGAGGATGTTCAGACTCTCGGCTCTTACCCTTGCTCTATAAGATTATAATGTGTGTCATTTAGTAAAAAAACCCAAAATGCTTGTTCTGCAGAAAAATACCCTTGTCATATAACCATATAATGGCTAACCCTTCCTCTCTCGGAAGAACCTGTCAATCTTAAGAAGCTGTCAATCTTAAGAAGCAAGAGGCTGTACTATGCTCTGTAGATAATGTATTGCTAAATCACTGATTATTGGAGTATAAATACATGTACTTAATCACTGCCCCTTTGTGTGGGGATACTCTGTATAGTCTGTATCCACATACTGTAAGAGTCTTTTCCACACCCGCCTGGCGAAATAAAGATTACTGATTTTAAACTTCCTCAATGTTGCAATAGCAACATTGGTCAGGCCACAGTTACTGTGTTCAGTTTGATCACCCTGTTAGAGAAAAGATGTTGCTAAGCTGGAAAGGGTGCAGAAAAGATTTACAAAGATGTTGCCAAGACTCAAGGGCCCAAGGGGGTGGAAGATTGCAACCTTCACGTGGTCCGCCCTGTTTCGACTAATGCAATCAACCCGGCGTACACAATCAAATAAGATCAAATAGAACAAGTTGGCCTACAACTTTAGGCTGTGCACGCCATACGCAAGAAGATGAAGAAGTGCCTAAGCTATAGGGCAAAGTTAGATGGGGGGGGAAAGACTTAATAGGAGCCAGAGAAGCCATTTTTTTACTGAAATGATGGTAAGTATATGGAACGCCAGAGGAGGAAGCTGAAGCAGGTACAGTCACAACATTTAAGAAGCATTTAGACAGGTACATGGATAGGATCAGAGGGATATGGGCTAAATGCAGGCAGATGGGATTAGTTTAGATGGGGCATGTTGGTTGGTGTGGGAAAGTTGGGCCAAAGGGCTTGTTTCCACACTGTATGACTATGACTCTAAATGAAGGGACATTACCTTACATAGACTCCCCCCGTGTTGCTTATGGTGCTAATAAAGATTGCCAAAGAAGATGGAGCCCAAAGTAGTGCATCAGCTGAAAAAGTTGAGGAAATTATAGGTTGAGCAGTACAGTGAGCGTGGAAGGCTTGAATGGATTAACAACATATATTTTAATGCAAGAAGCCTGACAGGTAAGGCAGATGAGCCCATGATGTGGATGTTGTGATGTTAGAGCTATAGGGACATGCAGGGAGAGGTGAAGGAATGTAGGTGCTCTAATGTGCAGGTGTTTATTTCAATGCAAGGAGCATTGTGGAGAAAGCAAATTAATTTACAGCCTGGATCGATGCTTAGGACAATGATATTGTGGCCATTGTGGAAATGTAGGTGTGGGTGGGACGTGTGTAGCAGCTTAATGCCCTGGGGTTTCGATGTTTCCGATATGATCAAGAAGGTGACAAAAGAAGTGGAGGAGTTGAGATAGTGATCAGGGATTCAGTCATGGCGGCACTCAGAGAGGACATACTGGAGGGTTCGACCACTGAGGTGGTATAGGTGGAGCTTAGAAATAAGAAAGGTGAAAACATTCTAATGGGATAATTCTATCCCCCCCCCCCATCCCTCCCCTCCCAATAGCAAGTGGGAAATAGTGGAACAGAAAAATAGATAGATTATTGAAAATGACCAAATCTTGTACAGTGAGTTGTTCAATACTGATAGTTGGACACGGATATCATCCTGAGCGCAGCTTTGAGTCGGTGGACTGGTCTGGCTTTCCTTGCTCCGCATTCTGTGTAGTCACACCGCTGCGGGCCGACTTCATCAGCAAGTTCCCAGAGGAGTGCTTGCCGAAGAAAACAATCCAAGTGTTCCTCAACCGGAGAGCATGGATGAACCGTGAGGTGCAATCGTAGGTGATGGCCAGGTCCGCTGCATACAGGTCAAGTGATCCGGAGCGGGATAAGAATACTCACTATGATCTTCGCAAAGCCATCATGAATGCCAAGAGACAACACCAGAACAAACTTGCGTCGCAGTATAATCACTTGCACACCTGCAGACTGCGGCAATGTCTGAATACTATAACTGGCCGCAAAGCCCTATCTGATGAACTTAATGCATTCTAGTCTCACTTTGAGCAGAAGGCCCACGGGGCATTGACACCGGTCCCGTCAGACTCGAGTGCGCCGTGTACCAGTGTCACTGTCGCAGAAGTTAGATCGGCCTTCTTCGAAGGTGAATCCACGGAAAGCAATTGGCCCGGACGGAGCCCCTGGCCGCATCCTTAGTAACTGCATGGACCAACTAGCGGGTGTGTTTGGACATCTTTCATCTCTCCCTACTCTGTTCTGAGATACCCGCCTGCTTCAAGAAGACCACTATCGTCCCGGTGCTGAAGCAAAGCAAGATCTCATGCCAGAGGATCTACTTCCTGCGGCAACTGAGGAAACAAAATCTGCCACAGGCAATGATGGTCCAAATCTACACGGCCATCGTAGAGTCTGTCCTCACCTTCTCCATCATGGTCTGGTTTGACTCAGCCACCAAGCACGACACCCGGAGGCTGCAGCGAATCATTCGATCAGCTGAGAAGGTTGTTGGCTGCAACCTTCCCCCCCATTGACGAACAGTACACTGCGAGGGCCAGGAAGCGAGCGGGTAAGATCATCTCTGACCCCTCTCACCCTGGCCAAAAAACTCTTTGAATCACATTCCTTTGGAAGGCGACTGTCAAAGACGCCACGGCCACTCATAAAACAGCTTTTCTCCACGAGCAGTAGCTCTACTCAATAACCAAAAACCTGTAGCCGCCTTTTGCTCTGGTATTTTATTTCATTCACATGTTTAAACTATAATGTTTCATTCTTAATATTTCAATGTTTTATGTTTTATTCTTAATTGTTTACTGTATGTCGTGCTATTACTTGCGAGCGGAGCACCAAGGTAAATTCCTTGTATGTGTACATACTTGGCCAATAAAATTAATCATTCATTCATTAATGACTACTGTCCAATGGTGACATCCACCATCATGAAATGCTTGGAAAGGCTGGTTATAGAATGCAGTCTACCATGCAACCTTGACCCATTGCAGTTCGCCTACCGCCGCAACAGGTCCACAGCATATGCCATCTCCCTGGCCCTACTCATTCCTGGAAACCTAGATTAGAGAGACCCGTACTATTCATGGATTACGGGTCTGCTTCCAGTACCATCATCCCATCCAAGCACATTGCGAAAATCGTGGAACTTGGATTCAGCACTCATCTCTGCAACTGAATGCTCAACTTCCTCATCAACAGACCACAATCAGTGAGGATAAGTGACACATCATCCTCCACCTGCTCCACAAGGATGACTTTGCAGCCCCCTTCTTTATGCATTATACACCCACAACTGAACAGCCACAGACAACTCCAACTGCATTTACAAATTCGGAGACAACACCACTGTAGTGGGCCGATATCAAACAATGACAAGACGGAGTACCAGAAAGGAATTGATAACCTCGTAAATCTGGTGACAGAAAGATGTTGTCAAGCTGGAAAGAGAATATTTACAAGGATATTGTCAAGATTCGAACGCCTGAGCTATAGGGAGCGGTTGAGCAGGCTAGGACTTTATTCCTTGGAGTGAGGAGCATGAGGCCTGATCTTATAGAGGTGTACAAAATCATGAGAGGAAAAGCTTGGGAAAAAACCTACTTTTGCCCAGAGTAAGGGAATCAAGAACCAGAGGACATAGGTTAAGTGAGGGAGAAAAGGTTTAATAGGAACCTGAAGGGGTAACTTTTTTACATAAAGAGTGGTGCATATATGGAACAAGCTTCCGGAGGAGTTAGTTGAGGCAAGTACTGTTGCAACGTTTAAGAAGCATTTAGATATGTATATGGATAGGATAGGTTTAGAGGGATATGGGCCAAACGTAGGCAGGTGGGACTAGTGTAGAATGGGCACGTTGGTCCGAAGGGCCTGTTTCCACACTGTATGACTATGACTTTATTTTAAATAGAGTGCGTTTAGAAATTATCCAATAATTGTTTGCCTGGTGTTTATATGGAAGAAAACTGAAGGCTGCAGGAAGGTTTTAAACTGGTTCACTGGCCGGAAAAGCAATCCAGAGAAGAATGAGGTAATGCTTTTGAAGAGAGAAATGAGACGTGGTAATGCATTTTAAATGGTAGGATATTAATAAGTGTAGAGGAACAGAGGAATCTTGGACGCATTACCCACAGCCCTCTGAAGGAAGCAGGACTGGGAGGTAAAGTGGTCAAGAAAGCATGTGAAATACTTTCCTTCAGTGGCTAACGTACATGCTACGAGGCCAGGGAGGTCATGATAGAAGTGTATAAAGCTGGAATACTGTTCACCACATTACAGGAAGGATGTGGTAGCACTGGAAAGCGTACAGATAAATTTATGAGGACTTTGTCAGAGATAGATCACTTTAGTTATGAGCTAAGATTTACTTGGCTCAAATCACTTTCTTCGCAACAGAGGAGGCTAAGGAGAGATTTAATTGAGGCATATAAAATTGAGAGGACGAGACATGGTGAACAGAAAATATTATTTTCCATTAGCTGCAAGACTAATAACAAGGAACATAGATTTATGGGATTAGAGGGATGACGAGGCATTATTTTCTTTCCTCACGGCATGGTAAGTGTTGGGGTAAGTTTTAGTGATTGAATTGGTTGAAATATATATCATGGAACCAGGCCCTTCAGCAATGCCAACTATCGATCGCCCATTCACACTGGTTGAACTTTTACATTCACTCCCCAAACACTGGAAGCAATTTACAGAAGCCACTTTACCATGCGAATCCACATGACTTTAGGATGTGGAAGGAAATCGGAGCATCCAAATGACACTTGTGGCCCTTGTGGCTAAAGGGATCAGGGGGTATGGAGAGAAGGCGGGTACAGGATACTGAGTTGGATGATCAGCCATGATCATGTTGCATGGCGGCGCAGGCTCGATGGGCCGAATGGTTCTTGGTTCTTGGTTACTTGGTCCTCCAAAATATTCCAACTGGAATTTAAACTGGAGGTGGTGAAGGGAGGGAATGGCCTACTCCTGCACCTATTTTCTATGTTTCTATGTTTCTATGACACCCAAGTGATGACAAGGAGTATGTGCACACTCCACACAGACAGCACCCAAGGTGAGGATCAAACCCAGGTCTCGGGCACAGTGAGGTAGCAGTTCTACCACCTGCATGACTATTTGAAATATACCTGGGCAAACACTGGAAGGACCGAGTGCTGACCAGTATGAAAACAATGAGCCAAACGGCCTCCTCGTTTCAGGGTGACATTTTGTGATATGTAACTTCTTAAAAACAGGTTTTTAGTGCAAAATGTAACACGTCCAATTCTACAGGTTTATTCACAACCTGTGAAATTGTGCAGAAACATTTTCTTTTGAACATATGTATGGGACAGGAAGCATAGCACAGCCCTGTAACAGGCTGGTACCCATTACAGTAATAGAGATGGTATGAAATTTGAGCTGGGCAAGACTGTGACAAGGATGACAGCATAAATACTGTTTGATATGCATCCATCCCCATACTTCATGTCCAATAATAATGTCCTTCATCCATACCCAAATAGAATCTCTCCCCTTCCCTCCCCCGCTGGAAACGAGCCCATGATCCACCAAACTGTTAGTTTGTAAGATGACCTCTCAGTTACTGCACTGTTGTCTTTCGTGAATGGATTACACATCACCTGGAAACTCTTGGCAAGAGATTGCGAGGGAAGAAACAGCTCATGTTTTAGAAATTACTCAAACCCAAGTTTGATAAAGCAGAGTTCGATTTTTGAAGTGCTCGGATCAAATTTAAAATACAGTCCTCCATAGCCAGTACTTACGGACACAGGCAGTGTGTGAAGAAGCAGGAACAAACCCGGGTTCGCATGAGCACCTGTAGCTGCCTGGGGTATTCAAACAATCTCCATGTGGGCACACACCTTGGAGCTGGCATTCATTTATATCTATAAGCAAGAAAGAGTCCATGAATGGGCATCCAGGATGGACAATCATGCCATTTAATTACACCAAAAATTATGCAACCAAATAGATAAATGGGATTCATGCAGATAGGTACAAATGGCATGGTCTTGGAGAGTGGAGGGAAAAGAGCCTGTTTCTGTGCTTACAACGCTATGATTCCATAATTGTATTGCTTTATTTAAAAGCTTTCAATTATTGCAAAGTGTTTTTATATTTTGGTTAGCTTTACAATATTTTTAAAAATCAGATTTTTGATTAAATTGTTGATTGCAATTCTGATGCCTTCTGTGTTTTTAAATGTCTCTGGATGTCATTTTTAAAAGTGCTGACCATCAACAATAAGCAATGCTCCATCCATGGATAGACAATGCTGGAATAACTTAGTGGATGAAGCAGCATCTCTGAAGAAAAAGGATGGGTGACATTTCGGGTCGGGACCCTTCAGACTGAAAGTATGGGGTGGGGGGGTGGGTTGAAGAGCTGGAGATGAGAAAAGTCCAGGACCGATCAGGCCTGGCAACAAATAACCTCAGGCTGGGTGGAGCCCTGGCAGGCCCATTGTTGGCCAGGGAAGTTGTGATCTCCAGAGAGACACAATGTGATGAACTGTGCAACTGTAAAACAACTAGGGTGGAGGACGGGCACCATGGGAGAGGGGAGGGTTACTAAAAATTAGATAATTCATACAGCTGCATTGTACGCTACCCAAGTGGTATTTGGGGCGCTGTCCCGCCAATTTGCTTGTGGCCTCACTCTGGCAATGGAGGAGGCCCAAGAGACAAGAGACAAGAATGACAAGAGAGACATCTATTTGTCACATGTCCCAATTGGTACAGTGAAATTTGTGGTCACCATACAGCCATACGAATAAAAAAAGGGCGCAGAACACGATAGTCTTTCACATAGATATCCCCACACAGCGGAATCAAAGTTTCCCACTGTGAGGGAAGGCACCAAAGTTCAGTCATCCTCCTCTCCCGAACCCCTCGCTGTCGCCGCTACGGGCGGCCCGATGTTCAGGCACGCTCGCCGGACGATGGAACTCCGACGTCGGAACGGGAGAACATTCTCAGCGGCTTGCATTTCCGAATCAGCCAAGACAGCACGGTCAGTGTGGGAATGGGAAGGAGAGTTGAAATGGATGGAAACCGGGAGATTCCGTAGACCTTGGCGGACCAAAGGCAGTGCTCGGTGAAACGGTCGCCAGGTCTATGTTTGGTCTGGCTGATGTACAGGAGCCCACATCGGGAACAACAATTTCCCTCTACTAACACTCTTCTCCACCTAGAACTTGTCCTCACCCTCCTCAAAATCTCCTTTGATTCCTCCCACTTTCCCCGAATTAGAAATGTAGCTATGGGCACTCACGTGGTCCCCAGCTATGCCTGTCTTTTTGTCGGTTATGTCGAGCAGTCTTTATTTCAGGCACACATTGGCCCTATTCATTAACTCTTTCTCCACTGTATCAGAGCTACCTCCTGCGCCCGTGTAGAACACGTGGACTTTATTAACTTCACCACGAACTTCCAACGTGCCCTCAAGTTCACCTGGACTATCTCGGACATCTCTATCCCCTTTCTCCATCACAGGAGACAGACTTGACGGACATAGACAATAGACAATAGACAATTGCTGCAGGAGTAGGCCATTCGGCCCTTCAAGCCAGCACCGCCATTCATGCCTGATCATCCCAATCAGTACCCTGTTCCTGCCTTCTCCCCATTTCCCCTGACTCTGCTATCTTTAAGAGCTCTATCTAGCTCTCTCTTGAAAGTATCCAGGGAACTGGCCTCCACCGCGCTCTGAGGCACAGAATTCCACAGACTCACAACTCTCTGTGTGGAAAAAATGTTTCCTCATCTCCGTTCTAAATAGCTTACCCCTTATTCTTAAACTGTGGCCCCTGGTTCTGGACTCCCCCAACATCGGGAACATGTTTCCTGCCTCTGGCGTGTCCAAACCCTTAATAATCTTATATGTTTCAATAAGATCCCCTCTCATCTTTCTAAATTCCAGAGTGTACAAGCCAAGCCGCTCGCGAATTATTCTTGTAAACCTACGCTGCACTCCCTCAATAGCAAGAATGCCCTTCCTCAAATTAGGGGACCAAAACTGCATACAACACTCCAGGTGTGGTTTAACTAGGGCCCTGTACAACTGCAGAAGAACATCTTGCTCTTATACTGAACTCCTCTTGTTATGAAGGCCAACATGCCATTCGCTTTCTTCTGCTGTACCTGCCTGCTTACTTTCATTGATTGATGAACAAGGACCCCTACCTATTACACCTACCTACTCCCACAGTTATCTGCACTCCTCTTCTTCCCACCCTGCCTCTTGAGAAGATGCTATTCTTCACTCTCTGTATCTCTGTCTCCGCCACATCTGCTCCCAAGATGAGGTGTTCCATACTAGGACATCAGAGATGTCCTCATTCTTCAGGGAACATGGCTCCCCCCTTCCGTCATAGGTGGGACCCTATCTTGTTCGTGCACTGTAGTTCTGCTCTTGCTCCCCCTCCCCCCAGACACAACAAGGATAGAGTTCCCCTGGTCCTCACCTTTCATCCCATCATCCTCCGCATCCAACACATCATCCTCTGACATTTTTGCCACCTCCAACACGATCCCACCAATAATCACTTTCCTTCTCCACCCCATTCTGCCTTCCGCAGAGACCATTCCTCCGCAACTCCCTTGTTCACTCATCCTTTCCCACCCTAACCAACCCCTCTCCAGGTAGTTTCCCCTGCAGCCGCAGGATATGCAATGCTTATTCTTATACCTCCTCCCTCGACTCCATCGAGGCACCCCACATTTTCTTTCGGGTGGGACCAAAGTTCATATGTACCTCCTCTAACCTCATCAAACTGCATCTGGTGTTCCCAAAGGGGGCTCCTGTACTCGGCGAGACTACACGTAGACCCAGCAACTGTTACGTTGAACACTTACGCTTGGTTTGCGTCAGCCGACAGGGTCTCCCAGTTGCCATTTCAACTCCCCTTCCCCATCCCATACTGACCTTTCTGTCCTGGGCCTCCTCCAATGCTAGAGTAAGGCCACGCGCAAATTGGAGAAACAGTGCCTCATATTCTGCTTGGGTATCTTACAACCCTGCGGCATAAACGTCCAGTTTTCTCATTTTAAGTAACTTCTATTGTAACTCCCCTCCCTTCAGTCTCAACCCAAAACATCGCCTCTCCTTTTTCACCAGAGACGCTGCCTGACCCGCTGAGTTACTCCAGCACTTTTTCTGAATCTTTGGTATAAACCAGCATCTGCTTTGTTTCTTCAAATATATCTCATAATCACTGCAGGTGCCTTGTGGCCCCACACAGCATGTTTCAACACAGATTGTCTGGATTAAAGTCTGATCACAGAATGTTGGACACAATTGCAGACAACATTTCGTTATTTTGTCAGTTTCCCTTCCCTGGAGCATTCAAGGTGAGCTCAAAACATGTCCAATGTGGTTCCACTCTCCAGACAATATCTTCACCCAGCTCATTGCTTAAGAACACTCAACAACTCATCTCAAAATATTACACAAAAGAATAAGTTACAGCAAACAACTGATAGTGATCGGATGCACTGAGAGCTGCCATAGACTTGATGGACCGAATGGCCTACTCACAGTAAAAAGATAAGAAATATTTACAACAGTGAAATTCCTCAGTTCCCTTCCCAAAGCAGTCCTACGACAGGTTGAAAATGAACCACATTAGAATTATGACATGTGATGTCCCTTTACAATGATTTGGTGACTATCTGGTGACACAGCTGGAGACATCTCCGTCTTAACATTGAACATGGAATAGTAGAGAATAGGTTGACACAAAGTGCTGGAGTAACTCAGCGGCACAGGCAGCATCTCTGGAGAGAAGGAATTGGAATAGTCACAGACCCTTCAGTTCACGATGTCAGTGCCAACCATGATACCATCTGCCTGCACATGGTCTTTATCCTTCCAATCCCTGCCTGTTCATGTGCTTGTCTAACGCTTCTTAAACATTGTTTTTATATCTCCCCGTCCAATGCTGCATCCTCCTCCTTCTCCCTTTCCCCGGAGTGGCCAACATCTTCCACCTTGGAGTACGTTGGAGAAGGGGGAGAAGGAGGTGGAGGTGGAGCGGACAAAGCGAGGGCTGACAACAAGTAGCGGCAGCTGGTGAGCTGGTGGGGCTTGGGAACCACACAGTAAACTGTGCGCGACCTGTCAGTAGCGGTGGCTTGAAGAAAGGGACTACAACGCCAGGGACTACAGCGTGAGCCGCAACAACAGCCGCATCAACCAGAAGGGCTCGCTGGTGAACCTTGTGGAAGTTGGCCGGGGGTTGCTCTCCCTCGTTCTCAGTCGCCTTCCCAGTGTCACTGGAAGAGCAGTGAGCCCAGGCTCTCTATCTATGAAGCGGACAGGAAGCCACCTCTATTATCCCGATTAACTAATACAGGTCATTGAGGAAACAGGACCGCCTACTATGAACTGTTTACATAAATGCAAGTTTATAAAACTCTCCTGTTAACTCAGTCAGGAGGTGCCTGTATGCAGTGTGTTTCATGTCTCGCTCAGGATACCCTCGAAGCATGGTCACTGTTGTAACATAGGGAATATAGCAGCCTATTTAAACACATTAATAGATGAACAAATCACCTATAAAGAATAATGCTGCTTGAGGGATAATTACCACACAGAAGTCGAGGATTGCCTTGCCCTTCAAAACAACGCCACAACACCTTTCACACCAGGCTCAATTTTTTTAACTTTCCCTGCGGACGTCGGCACCTTCAATGGAGTAACACTCCCTATTCTGTTTCGTATATCAGCCTAGAGTTTTGTGTTGCAATCTCTGGAATGGGACTTGAAACTACATCTTCCAAATCATGAGGCCAATCTACTGAATCGCCCACCTGACACCAACAATGCCTGGCCCGTTCACACCGTGAGCTTGCCATGTTTGGTGAATTGCTCGTCAAAGGAGGTTAGGAGGATAACTTGAAGTTTCCAAGTTGGCGACAAATTATAAATGAACAGGCCGCAATCGGAGAGATTAAGTTTCAGCTTCAGCGTTTACAACGAATCCCCAACTTTGACCAACATGAGCACAAACATCACCTGCCAATGCTATCAGTCGTGCATCTCAGATGGCTTCTGAACTGGGGCGGCAGTAAAGAGAGATCAAGCAAGGATAGCAGATTTCCTTACCCAAAGGACACGAGTGAACCGGGTTTTATTTATAACAAACCAGAGTTTCATGGTCACCATCACAGAGACAAACATTTTATTTAAATTCAGGATTTATTTATTTCCCCAGCTAACCATATAACAACAATTACAGCATGGAAACAGGCCTTCTCAGCCCTTCCAGTCCGTGCCGACCATTTATTTGCCCCTAGTCCCATCTACCTACACTCAGACCATACCCCTCCATATACCTATCCACTTTACTTTTAAATGTTAAAATCGATCCTGCCTCCACCACTTCTGCAGGAAGAACATTCCACACAGCCACCACTCTCTGAGTAAAGAAGTTCCCCCTCATGTTACCACTAACCTTCTGTCCCTTAATTCTCATGTCATGCCCTCTTGTTTGAATCTTCCCTACCCTCAATGGGATCGTGGGATACCCTAACATCGTGGGATTTTAACCCTTGTCGCCAAACCAATGTTGCCAAACAAGCTGTTAGCCCAGTAACGTAACCACTGGGCTAGTATAAGGCACGGTCTGGTGGCGCCATCGAGTGTGGCAGACTCGCCAGCAGCTGTCCATTCTTTCACCATTTTTTGTTATTTTTAGTGTGTCTAAAATTATGTTTTAAAGGTTTCTTAGTCTTTTTTATGTGAGGGTGGGGGGCGAGGGGGGAATAAGGGAAACTGTTTCCCAGTCACTACCTGGACGGAGATGCGTCTTTTCTCCGACCCCCCCCCCCATCGCGGCCTACCAACTGGATTGGCGGGCCTTTCCTGCCGGAGAGATCTTCAGCAGCGGCGCTGCACTGATACCATCGCGGAGCGGGACAATGCCTTGCCGGGGATCGCCGTGTTGGAGCTCTGGAGTGTTGGGCGGCGCTGACTTTAACATCGCGGAGGTCTGGGGCCCCTTGTCGGGGGTTGCCAGTGTTGGATCTCTGTCCAGCTCGGCCTGTGGACTTCGGAAAATGCGGTCTCCGGTAGGAAGTGGCCGATTCAGAAACTCCAAGCCGCGAGTGCGTTCCGATCCATTCCAACGTCGGAGTTTTGATCATCCCGGCGAGAGGGATGAACATCGTGCCGTCCGCAGCGGCGACTGCAGAGGGCTCAAAGGCCCCGACCACGGGTGAACAAAGAGGAAGATGACTGGACTTTATTGCCTTCCCTCACAGTGGGGAACGTTGATTCCTCTGTGGTGGATGTTTATGTTAAATTGTGTACTGTGTTCTTTTTATTTGTATGGCTGCATGGTAACTCAAATCTCACTGTACCAATTGGTGCTTGTGACAATAAATGTAACTTGAACTTGAACTTGTCTTCCTTAATTCATTAAATACATCCTCTATTCACTCAAGTTGACAAATTATTTTTTCTCTTATGTGTTCCTATTTTGTTTGGGGAATAAAAGATGTTTTCTCTCTTGCTAGATACAATTCAAGTTAGTTTCAAGTTCCCCCATTTGGTGTTCCTAATACTTAAGAGCAATATTTTTTAATGAGAATTAAAGCACATCAAACCAAAGATGCATTTTTTCTGATGACAGCTAGATAACCAGAATAGAATAGAATAGAATGCCTTTTATTGTCATTCAAACAAACAAGGTTTGAACGGAATGTCATTCCTACAGTCATGACATTACAAAAAAAACCAAGACACACACTTAACACAATTTACACAAACATCCATCACAGTGAATCTCCAACACCTCCTCACTGTGATGGAAGGCAAAAGTCTTATCTCTTCCGTTTGTTCTTTTCCCGCAGTCCAGCAGTCCAGCAGTCCAACTGCAGCATCGAGACGACTGGGGCTCACGATGTTAAAGCCCCCGGCGGGCGATGGGAAGTCCCGCGGTCGTTTAAGCATAACATAAATGCACATTTCAAAGGGATGTATAAATATGCTAATGGCCCGTAATAATAAGTACCATAATTTTTGCAAGATTACTTCAATGAACCGGTGGATAATTTCTTGACCTTAGATAGACACAAAACGCTGGAGTAACTCAGTGGGACAGGCAGCATCTCTGGAGAGAAGGAATGAATGATGTTTCGGGTCAAGACCCTTCTTCAGACTGGTTAGGGATAAGGGAAACGAGAGATATAGACGGTGATGTGGACAGATAAAAGGACCATGAATGAAAGATATGCAAAAAAGTAACGATGATAAAGGAAACAGGCTATTGTAAGATGTTGTTAAAGAAGGAACTGCAGATGCTGGAGAATCGAGGGTTACACAAAAAGCTGGAGAAACTCAGCGGGTGCAGCAGCATCTAAGGAGCGAAGGAGATAGGCGACGTTTCGGGTCGAGACCCTTCAGTCTGAAGAAGGGTCTCGACCCGAAACGTCGCCTATCTCCTTCGCTCCTTAGATGCTGCTACACCCGCTGAGTTTCTCCAGCTTTTTGTGTACCCCAGGCTATTGTAAGATGTTTGTCAGGTGAAAATGAGAAGCTAGTTCGACATGTGGGAGAGGGATAGAGAGAGAGAAGTAATGCCGAGGCTACCTGAAGTGAAAGAAATTAATATTCATACCATTGGGCTGCAAGCTGCCCAAGCGAAATATGAGATGCTGTTCCTCCAATTTGCGTTTAGCCTCGCTCTGACAATGGAGGAGACCGAGGACAGAGAGGTCTGTGTAGGAATGGGAAGGAGAATTAAAGTGTCCAGCAACCGGGAGATCAGGTTGGTTCACGTGGGCTGAGCAAAGGTGTGCCGCGAAACGAACGCCCAGTCTGCGTTTGGTCTCGCTGTTGTATGAGTCCACATCTTGAACAACGGATACTATAGATGAGATTGGAGGAGGTGCAAGTGAACCTCTGCCTAACCTGAAAGGACCTAACCTACCAGCATCCGACTCCATGCGATGAACGCGATCAAACTAGAAGCGGGGGCCGCGCGGAGGTCGGGTGATCCCTGTACAGGGCCGTTTCCACCTGCATGCGGCAAGTGCGACCAAACCGGCAGCGAGGGCCGCGCGGAGGTCGGGTGAGTGGCGCAAGGCGGCGCAAAGTGAGGCGAACTTGGAGCGAAGTCTTAAAGGTAAGTTCGCCAGGACAGAGAGGGGCACACAGAGAGGGGCACAGAGGCACACACACAGAGGGCCACGGAGCCACACACATAGAGGGTCATGGAGGCACCTACAGAGAGGGTCACGGAGGCACGATGTCGGGGCGGTGTGTAATGCGTCGAGGCGACAGCGAGACGACAAGCCGCTGCCACGCGGAATTTTTGAACATGGTCAGTTTTTTGGAGCCCCGCGCGATGTCGGGACGAACTCCGCACAATTCCGCACGGCTCCGGCGATCGAAGTGGGACCGGCCCCGCGACGCCGGACGGCTCAAGCGACCACGTTAGGTCGCGCTCATCGCATGGAGTTGCATGCTGGTGGGACAGGCCCTTCAGGATGCCTGGCCAGAGTCGAGGGAGGAGGTATAGCGACAGGTGTTGCATCTTCTGCGGTTACAAGGAAGGTACCTGGGGAGGGGGTGGGAAGGGATGAGTTAACCAGGGAGTGACTAGCGGTGGGATCCCGTTGGAGGTGGTGGAATTTTCAGAGTGAACCTTTCCTCAGACATTTTCTCGACCTGAAACGTCACCCATTCCTTTTCTCCAGAGATGCTGCCTGTCCCGCTGAGTTACTCCAGCTTTTTGTGTCTATCTTTGGTTTAAACCAGCATCTGCAGTTCCTTCTTACACAAAGTCATGACCTTTCCTTCTTAAGTTCTCAACAGTAAACGATATCTCAAAAATGTAATGTGTATTTATTTAAACTGACCCAGGTGGCAAAATTCAGGATTCTTTGAAGGAAAAGTTCCACCAATTGTTCATCAGTAAATCACATCTGTGCCACAGTAAAGGATCGGGTTTCTTCCCAAAATGTTCGCTGAATCCAGCATACAGCAATTATTCATATGCAACATTATTATCAAAACACTGTTCAGGTCTTCAAGAGGTTTATGTTGGACGTAATCACACTAAAATCACAATAGTTTTGTTTTGTTAAGAGATTTTTTGAATGAAAGATGCAGCACTGCAACAGATCCACCGGCCCACCAAGTCCATGCCAGCCACACTAGTGCTAAGTCATCCCGCCTACGCTTCCACTTCCTACACACAAGGAATTATTTACAGGCTAATTAATCTACAAACCCGCACGTCTTTGGGATGTTTGAGGAAACCCACGCGGTCACAGGGTGAACATGCAAACTCCACACAGACAGCACCCGAGGTCAGGATTGTGACCTCGGAATCGGGCTTTGGGAGGCAGCGGCACAAGTAGCTGCACAGTTCTTTTGTTCGGCTTCTTTTGTAGAAATGCTGACTGATGCTGGCAATAAAGCATTCTAATCATTATCCCAATGGCCACAAAATATGTAAAAATTCAGTTAAAATAGAAAGTAGGTCTATTGCTTATCATTTACACACAGTCCTTTTGTTTAAAGAATGTGCAGAATTAATCAACTGTAATTTCACTAACCTAATTTTCACGATACATAGAAGTGGGTGCCCTGGAATGTTAAACACATGGCAAGTTTAGCAGGAGGAAACAAACCCGCGCTTGACTCACTGCCACAGTCTGTCCCAGGGATTCCAACGCTATATTCTTTCCTCACCTCAGTCTGAAGCAAGAGATGGGAAGAGAGGACGTGTTGCTTTATCGACAGGCAGAGACATGCCGAGCTCAGCTAAGGAGTCTCCGCATGAAGCAGAATCTAAAAATAAAGTTGCCATGGAAACCAAAGAGGGAGTTGTGGATATATGTGCTGAACTTTTAATTCATTCTCTCCTCCCTAGATGCCGACCAATTTGGTTGGATCACTCTATGGATCTCGATTCACCCCTAATTCTGCCTGCCATGCGTTACACATGATCTCGTCGTGGGTAGAGACCGAGCATAATGAGTTCTGTTCTATAATGAGTGCATCTCATCCCGTTAGTTTTTTGTGTAGGAAGGAACTGTAGATGCTGGTTTACACCAAAGATAGACAGAAAATGCTGAAGTAACACAGCGAGATAAGCAGCATCTCTGGATAGAAAGAACGGGTGATGTTTCGGGTCAAGATTCTTCTTCAGACTGAAGGAAGGTCTCAGTGTGAAGAAGGGTCTCGACCTGAAACGTCACCCATGCCTTCTATCCAGAGATGCTGCCTGTCCCGCTGAGTTACTCCAGCATTTTGTGTCTATCTTCATAACTTGTCTGGTTTTGCCCCATTTTCTCCCTAATAATACTAACTTTAAACACATTAATCGCTTCTGGTGTAGGTAACCCCAAAATGCCTTTGAACATCATAAAGTTCCCAATTAGCTAATGCCCTGCTGTGATGAGGTGGTAGTTACCCTGGAACATCTTTTACACCAACCCACAAGTGGAATTAGCTTCTCTGCATCTACGATTAACAATTTTTATTTTATTCAATCACAGACCGTAGTCATTGGTGTGTCCTTTCTCAACTGCTAGTAGTTATCCTAATTCCATGGTTTACTAGATTATTTCACAGAGTCATTAAGGATAAACCCCAAAGATCATACTGTATATGAGACAGACTTGTCCAATTTCCTTCCAAAGTGGAATCTAGTAAACTCAATGTTTCGCATCACTTCTGTAGTTCCAACATTATTCTTAAAACGTCTTATTCTAGAGTTGTTTAATTTTTTGAATTTTAGGCCCAGCAATGAAATTTCATCTGACAGCTCCAAATTACTTGGCCAGACATCTGGTTTATTCCTCAAATTACATAATCATTCTGCTAACAAATTGACTCTAATTCCTCTCTTTCAGGGAAGAACATCCCAAAGATACAACCTCAATTGAGAGCTGCATTCTTTCATCTTAGTAGCTTGGAACGTTTTTCCCATTCTTATTTCATCATCTCACCCAATAGAAGTAATCTGTTAAGGACTGCAGTAAAATAGACACAAAATGCTGGAGTAACTCAGCGGGACAGGCGCCATCTCTGGAAAGAAGGAGTGTGTGACGTTTCGGGTCAAGACCCTTCTTCAGACTTGACCCGAAACGTCACACATTCCTTCTCTCCAGAGATGCTGCCTGTCCCGCTGAGTTACTCCAGCATTTGGTGTCTATCTTCGATTTATACCAGCATCTGCCGTTCCTTTGTACACAAGGATTGCAGTAAAACTATTTGACGGCAATTTTAATTTTTCCCTATCTGCTGATGTGCTGACTGTGAAAGTCCATCTGTGCTCTGAACCAGTCTGGTCACAGAGCCATGGGCCACGTTAATCAGTGACTCCACCTTGCCCTGACTTCATAGCCGCTTCATGCATTGCTCCATTGCCAAGTGAAGATCACCCAGTTTAGGAAACCTAGGTAATTTGTTAGAAAACAAAACTGACATATTGACACAGCCACATCAATACTCCAAGATATGACTAATGGCTTCTGTCGTAGGGATCTATTGGGAGTAGATTTTGCTGTTATGCTCAGAGCAATATTAGGCAGGAAGGATTGAACTTTAGAAATGATTGTTTCCTTGGCTACCTGGAGCAACATATGGAAAGGAAATGGCAGCACTCCCTTAACAGCAGACAATCCAGCCAAGTGACTGTCTTCCTCATGCTATTTCCAAGGCCGGCTCCAAGGCCCCCAAGGAAAATCAACCTCTTTTTGCATGAAGGGTCCAAATCAGATCATTAAGCCAGATTGCTTACTGGATGCGTCCAGTGGTGAGGTAATCAAAAATTAAAACAGCTGTGGCATGCTAAAATTAGAGAGCACTTTCTACATGGCCGGCTTAATGTGGCATGGTTCTGCATTTTTGTGAAACCACACACAGAACCTCTCTCAGTAAAATGCACACCACTGCACTCAGTGCTGAAAGCCAACCAGCCTGATGGCATCTTAAGCATAAAGTGTAAAAAAGTTTCATTGAATGAATGCCACCAAAGGCCAAATTGTGGGCCACACCTGTGGAGGAAGCATGTAATCTTCTGTCCTGAGAATATAAAAGCATAGAATGGTACAGGATATGAACTGGTCCATCGGCCTACAAAGTATGTGCCAAAATTAATGCCAAGTTCATCTCCTCTGCCTGCATACAATCCATATTTTCATGTGCCTATGTAAAATCCTCTTAGAAGCCTCCATCTTTGAGTTTAGCTTATAGATGCAGCGCGGAAACAGGACCTTCCCCGCACACTAACACTATCTGACACATACTAGAGACAATTTACAATTTTACCAAAGCCAACTAACCTACAATCCTGTACGTCTTTGGAATGTGGGCAGACACCAGAGCACCCAAAGAAAACCTACGTGGTCACAGGGAGAACATACAAACTCAGTATAGACAGCACCCATGGTCAGGATTGAAACTTGGTCTCTGCACTGCAAGCTAGCAACTCTACTGCTGCGCCACCGTGCTATCCCTATCATATTTGCGTCCACTTCTGACTGCATGATCCAGGCACCCACCACTCTCTGTATAAAAAACATGCCCTGCACATCTCCTTTCAATTTTCTTCATGATTACCTCAAAGCTCTGCATTCTAGCCCTGGCATTTCCACCCTGGGAGAAAGCTTTTGACTGTCTACCCCATCTACACCTCTCACAATTTTATAAATTTCTACCAGATCTCCCCTCAAACCACAACATTCCGTAGAAAACAACCGAATGGTTCTTTAGTGAATGTTATATACTGTTGACCTATGGATTTGAAGTGCCCTGGTAGCCCCTCGTTAATCACCCCCCCACCCCCCCCCCCCCCCCCACCTCCCCAACAACTCATTCGCACCGTGTCGTGGAGAGAAGTGAAATGTGAAGGCAGTAGAAGCAATGTAGAGTTTAGAGATAGAGCATGGAAATAGGCCCTTTGGCCCACCTACCATTCCAACCATCGATCACCTGTATGCTAGTTCTACGTTATCCCACTTTTGCATCCTATATACTAGGGGCAATTTACAAACACCAATTAACCAGAGAAAACCCACACAGTCACAGAGAGAATGTAGAAACTCCGTACAGACAGCACCCATTGTCAGGATCGAACCCGGGTCTCTGGCGCTGTGCGGCAACAGTTGTAACGTTGTACGGCCCACGATGTGTGGAAGGGGACAGGGGAGAAGGAAAAGTTGGGGAATTGTCTCGCCTCCCTTTGGCTTGACATTTCATTCATTGCCTTCCCTCCTAATCTGACACACTTTTGCTTCCTTCTCATCTCTGGCTTTTGTCACTTACTCCACGCATTGGCTAATCAAAGCCCCCTCACATATCACTCAGCAGGCATTGTCCTGCCCCCGCCTCTTTTCCTGCATTCTCCCCATCACCACAATCTGTCTGAAGAAGGGTCCCGACCGAAAACGCCTGTCCACATCCTCCAGGGGCTTTTTGTGACCCGCTGAGTTACTCCAGCACCTTGTGCTTTTTTTTTCCAAGTAGTATAACTGAGAACCAGTGCGACACACTGAAGAGCCTCAATTACTCCCTCCCAAAAGAATGGAATTAATTGGTTGCTCTTACAAAGAGCATCAGGGACAGTGAGCCAAATGTCCCGTCCTGCTCTGTATACAATTTCATTATAATTCTGAAATGAAAAAGATACTTAAAAGCAATTCTTCCACTAAGATCAATGAATATAGTCCTTTATTTAAATCAGATATCCATGTACTTCCCAGAATGGTTTACTGCCAGGCACAATGGCCATAGGATGCATGATGATGTTGACTTATGCAAGAATGCTTGGCCTTTAGTTTTGTTTACCAAATCCATGCCAACCACCGATCAGCTGTTTGATTCTTTGGGGTACATACCTCAAATTAACGAGGATATTTTTTGCAATAATGGTTTATACTCCCCTTGCCGTTCTTGGGAATACGCTGTGCCAAATTTCTCACAATACATTCTGTCCAGACTTTACAATTTACAAAATGTTGCATAAAGTATTTTCCAGGAATGCAAATCTTTTGCAAATTATGGAATGGCTGTTTAGAAGGAGACCATTCAAAGCACTGTAACAGTACCAGCCCATGAGCTAAATTGTAGATCTTCCAACCTACCTCACTGCAGAATTTACTTTTTTTACTAACTGCACTTTCTCTGCAACTGTAACACTTTAATCTGCAACACGATATTTGGCATTTTGATATTTTTTTCTTTGTACTACCTGTTGTCTTTGTGCATGGCTCAATTGAAGTCATGTGTGTTTGAGTTATCTGGATAGCATGCAAACAAAGCATTCATCTCAGTACACTTGACAATAATAAACCAATACCAATGCCAATAACTGCAACCTAACAACCTGTTTTTGCAGACTATATTTGGTTCTTTTACCTGACTGCCCTAACATATTTTTTGCAGTTGGAAAATGCTGAAAAGGCCATGAAAAAGAGCAGAAAGTTAGAGTTTCACCTCGTATTTTGAATATCTCCCAAGTTGATGTTACCGTATATTTAAATAATGTGAACAATCCTCAAAATACAGTGCCCTCCATAATGTTTGGGACAAACACTCATCATTTATTTATTTGCCTCTGTACTCCACAATTTGAGATTTGTAATAGAAACAAATCACATGTGGTTAAAGTGCACGTTGTCAAATTTTATGAAAGGCCATTTTTATACATTTTGGTTTCACCATGTAGAAATTACAGCAGCATTTATACATAGGTCCCCCCCCCCCTTCTCAGGGCACCATAAAGTTTGGGACACAGCAATGTCATGTAAATGAAAGAAGTCATGTTTAGTATTTTGTGGCATATCCATTGCATGCAATGACTGCTTGAAGTCTGTGATTCATGGACATCACCAGTTGCTGGGTGTCTTCTCTGGTGGTGCTCTGTCAGGCCTGTATTGCAGCCATCTTTAGCTTATGGTTGGTTTGGGGGCTAGTCCCCTTCAGTTTTCTCTTCAGCATATAAAAGACATGATCAATTGGGTTCAGATCAGGTGGTTGACTTGGCCACTCAAGAATTGACAATTTTTAAGCTTTGAATAACTCCTTTGTTGCTTTAGCAGTATGTTTGGGTTCATTGTCTCGCTGTAGAATGAACTGCTGGCGGCCAATGAATTTTGAGGCATTTGTTTGAACTTGAACAGATAGGACGTGTCTATACATTTCAGAATTCATTATGCTCCTACCATCAGCAGTTGTATCATCAATGAAGATAAGTGAGCCAGCACCTTCAGCAGACATACATGCCCAGGCCATAACACCCCCACCACTGTGTTTCATGGATGAGGTGGTATGCTTTGGATCTTGGGCAGTTCCTTCTCTCCTCCATACTTTGCTCTTGCCATCACTCTGATATAAGTTAATCTTCGTCTCATCTGTCCACAAGACCTTTTTCCAGAACTGTGCTTGCTCTTTTAGGTACTTCTTGGCAAACTGTAACCTGGCCATCCTATTTTTGTGGCTAACCAGTAGTTTGCATCTTGCAGTGTAGCCTTTGTATTTCTGTTCATGAAGTCTTCTGCGGACAGTGGTCATTGACAAATCCACACCTAACTCCTGAAGAGTGTTTCTGATCTGTCGGACAGGTGTTTGGGGGTTTTTCTTTATTACATAAATAATTCTTCTGTCATCAGCTGTGGAGGTCTTCCTTGGCCTGCCAGTCCCTTTGCGATTTGTAAGCTCACCAGTGCTCTCTTTCTTCTTAATGATATTCCAAACAGTTGATTTTGGTAAAAGGCCTGTCCCACTTGGGCGTCATTTACGCAACATCCTAAAAATTGGTTGGCGTGTCGTGACTCGTGCATGGCGCATGGCGTGGTGGCGTCTGCAGTGACGAGCGGTAGCACGTGGCACCCCAGGATTTTGGGATGCTCAAAATCCTCGAGCGCCATCTGCGTGATGCGCAAATGACGCCCAAGAGGGAAAGGCCCTTAAGCCTAACGTTTGGCTGATGTCCCTAACAGTTTTATTCTTGTTGCTCAGTCTCATAATGGCTTATTTGATTTTCATCGGCACAACTTTGATCCTCATGTTGATAAACAGCAATAAAAGTTTCCAAAGGTGATGGAAAGATTGGAGGAAAGACTAGGTGCTGAGATCTCTCTTATACCCGCATTAAGGATGCATTTAAACACACCTGAGCAATTACAAACGCCTGTGAAGCCATGTGTCCCAAACATTATGGTGCCCTGAAATGGCACCATAATGTATAAACACAGCTGTAATTTCTACATGGTGAAACCAAATGTATAAAAATACCCTTTAACAACATTTGACAATGTACACTTTAACCACATGTGATTTTTTCTATTACAAATCTCAATTTGTGGAGAACAGAGGCAAATAAATTATTGATGGGTTTTTGTCCCAAACATTATGGAGGGCACCGAATGAGACAAAGTGCTCGAGGAAGAAGGGTCTCGACCCGAAACGTCGCCTATCTCCTTCGCTCCTTAGATGCTGCTGCACCCGCTGATTTTCTCCAGCTTTTTGTGTAACTGCTCGAGGAACTCAGCGGGTCAGACCTCAAAATATTATGGTTCACGAAAATAATTGAAACCTCTGTAATATTAAACAATCCTTTGATTATATGGACTTTACCGCTAAAATATAATTAAAATGCAATCATCTCTCATCTACCATCCCCCATTTTTTTTACTTTATATGGGGGTCGATGGGGAAAGAAGCGAAAGTGATTGTTGAAAGTTATTACATAATGCATTCTTCACCCTGTAATATTTAATAGAGCGGCCACAGATGCTGCATAATAAAAGAGAAGTGAAGATTAAATTGGAACGGCTTTGTTCTAGGAGGCACTTTGGTATAAAATGAATGCAATTGTTAAACAGACCCTGTCGGTTAAAAGATAATACACTTTAAATCTGTTGTATGCTTCATGTTTCGATGAAACCCTGCATGGTGTAATGGTGTCAAGTGATTTGGCAGCAACCGTATTCATCAGTGTCTGGCTTACTTGATGGACATCATCTTTTTGTGTTAATTACATACAAAACTGACTTGTTCTCCTTCCTCTTACATAGGTAACATGAGGTTGAAATGAGGGCCTCCCATGTAATATAAGTGTTTCACACAGCATTTATTATTTACAAGGCACACTCGTGAAATCTGTTAATTGGGGATATTTTAACACACTTACCCTGACAATGCGTGGCATTAACCTGCTTGTAACCCAGGGGACACTCCACCATTTGTCCATTTCCTGGAATAGGAAAAGCTGAAAGTGAAACAAAAATCAATAATTATTGAAACAAACAATAATTAACAATCTCGTCAATAACTATGATTGTTCACAGAGAAACGCCAAGAAATAAATAGTGGATTTAAATCATCGTCAAACCACCGGCAACACTGCATCTTGCAGTACTGCAAACGTAAACACTTCAAATCACAGCATTATTCCGTGGCAGCAATGGTAAAAGCCCACCTGATTTGGCTGGAATTTGATGTATAAATCTCAACCTCTCTCATCTCCACTGTGCTGCATCACATAAGGTGCTGCTCACTAGGCAACCATCTAATATGGATCTGTGTGGGACTGCCTCTCCACAGCTTCAGGGACACACGCACAAGATACCAACTAGACAACATGAGTGACTCAATTCTTTCTAACCAATTAGACAACACCACAGGGGGCTCAAGGGTGAATAATTTTACAGGAAGACCTGCGAGTGAACTTTACCAATAGGATATGCTGCAAATGTTACATTTGCCTGTCGACCAGTATGATTTGCTGGCAATTTGTGCTTTACTTGGTAATTAATTAAAATGAAAATTGGGAATGCTAGAAATGCACAGCAAGTCAAGCTGTGTTTGTGGTAAGAGAAACAAAATCACTGTTCTCAGTCATGTTGAGTCCTGTGTGTTCCAGGCTCCGTCATTCACTGTGTATGTCTTGCCATGGTTTAACCATAAATTCACGATCTTCAGTGATAGGAGCAGAATGAGGTCATTCAGCCCATCAAATCTACTCCGCCATCCAATCTATCTGTCCCTCCTAACCCCATTCTCCTGCATTCTTCCCATTACCCCTGGCACCCATAAAAATCAAGAATCTATCTCTGCCTTAACTTTCCAAGTGCATCATTTTTCACTTCCCTAAGCTAAATTTCACCTGCCATTCCTTTGCTCACTTTACTGTTGGTCTACTGTTCTCTTTTTTTCTGTCACGTCCCTACCTCAGGAAAATAAAACAGAAACTTGCATTATGAAAGGTATATTAAAGAAAGACCATCATCTGACACAAGTAACATGCACTACAGCATTGATTAAACAAAATTATAAATAACCAGTTGGGAGAAATAAACATTCCTAGGTCAACTTTTGGCTTTCCTATGCCTATCGCCAGCTGGACCACAATGTTTAACATGTGTAGGAAGGAACTGCAGATGCTGGTTAAGCCGATGAAAGATAAACCAAACATGTTTAACTTGTTTTATATCCAAAAACCACCACAGCTTCCTAAACCAATTGCCACTTCTGATTAACCCCAAACTGGAACACACAATCCGAGCAGATATTATAGCAAGCCGACAAAATGGCCTGCAGCACAAAATAAATTGCTGGAGTAACAGTAGGCCAGGCAGCATAAGTGGAGCAAAATGGACAGATCACTCCCTCCACAAATCGTGCCTGGCTTGCTGGGTTCCTCCAGCAGTTTTATTTCCATACTCCAGCATCTGCACTCTCTTGTGCTCAGATTAAAAAGCCCACAGCTTCGGTAACAAATCAGTTTTTTTAATACCACGAATGGATGCCTGGAAGTGCTACACACCTTCTTCATGCCGATTCCAGACAATATTATAAGCAGCAAGTAAATTATTGGGCAATTTGTTACTCCCATTCTTGATTTTCGATTACTAGTGTCAATCATTTAAAATTCTTCCAACAGATGATATAATCCAACATTCATTTTCCCACAACATTACTCAGTGACTGAAAGGATATATTTATTTATAGCACCAATTCCTGTTCCAACATCAACTGTCTTTTACCCCCAGTAAGAATTGGCTCTTTATGCCCAAACAGCTCACAACTTCCTCAGCGTAATCATGAGTTTCTGTGTGTTTGTTCCTTCTCCTCAAATAGGGTTTGTTTTCCCTGTTTTAATGTTTTGAATGTTTTAATGTCCATTACGCTCTTTTTCCCTTCAACTACCCCTTTCCACCTCCTCATGGGATGCCAGTGTGCCAAACTCATCCTGCACAACATTATTAAACATTTTAAATAGCATAAAATGTATGCAAACCATTTTATTGGGATGCATCACGGCTTAGATGGGGAACAGTTCCATCCAAGACCGCAAGAAATTGGTCTGGATATCAGCGATCCACACACACTAACACTGTCCTACACATACCAGGGGAAATTTTACTATACCAATTATCCTGTAAACCTGGATAGACACAAAAAGCTGAACTAACTCAGCGGGACAGGCAGCATCTCTGGAGAGAAGGAGTGCGTGACATTTCGGGTCAAGACCCTTCTTCAGTCTCTGATTCCTTCTCTCCAGAGATGCTGCTTGTCCCGCTGAATTACTCCAGCTTTTTGTATCTATCTTTGGTTTAAACCTGCATCTGCAGTTCCTTCCTACACAGCCGACACGTGTACATAGAAACATGGAAAATAGGTGCAGGAGTAGGCCATTCGGTCCTTCGAGCCTGCACCACTATTCAATATGATCATGGATGATCATCCAACTCTGTATCCTGTACCTGCCTTCTCTCCATACCCCCTGATCCCTTTAGCCACAAGGGCCACATCTAACTCCCTCTTAAATATAGCCAATGAACTGGCCTCAACTATCTTCTGTGGCAGAGAATTCCACAGATTCACCACTCTCTGTGTGAAAAATGTTTTTCTTATCTCAGTCCTAAAAGACTTATCCCTTACCCTTAAACTGTGACCCCTTGTTCTGGATTTCCGCAAAATCGGGAACAATCTTCCTGCATCTAGCCTAGCCATCCCCTTAAGAATTTTGTAAGTTTCTATAAGATCCCCCCAGGAATCCGTCTGGTGAACCTTCTCTGTACTCCCTCTCTGGCAAGAATGTCTTTCCTCAGATTAGGAGACCAAAACTGTACACAATACTCCAGGTGTGGTCTCACCAAGGCCATGTACAACTGCAGTAGAACCTCCCTGCTCCTATACTCAAATCCTTTTGCTATTAATGCCGACATACTATTCGCTTTCTTCACTGCCTGCTGCACCTACATGCATACTTTCAATGACTGGTGTACCATGACACCCAGGTCTCGTTGCATCTCCCCTTTTCCTAATCGGCCATCATTCAGATAATAGTCTACTTTCCTGTTCTTGCCACCAAAGTGGATAACCTCACATTCATCCAGCACTGAGCCTTGCGGTATCCCATTAGTCACTGCCTGCAATTCTGAAAAAGGACTCCTACTCTTTGCTTGCTGTCTGCCAGCCAGTTCTCTATCCACATCAATACTGAATCCCCAATACCGTGTGCTTTAAGTTTGCATACTAATCTCTTATGTGGGAACTTGTCGAAAACCTTCTTAAAGTCCAGATATAACACATCCACTGGTTCTCCCTTATCCACTCTACTAGTTACATCCTCGAAAAATTCTATAAGATTTGTCAGACATGATTTACCTTTAATAACTCCATGCTGACTTTGTCCAATGATTTCACCTCTTTCCAAATGTGCTGCTATCCCATCTTTAATAACTGACACTAGCATTTTCCCCACTACTGATGTTAGACTAACTGGTCTGTAATTCCCCGTTTTCTCTCTCCCTCCCTTTTTAAAAAGTGGGGTTACATCAGCTACCCTCCAATCCTCAGGAACTACTCCAGAATCTAAAGAGTTTTGAAAAATTATCACTAATGCATCCACTATTTCTGTGGCTACTTCCTTAAGTACTCTGGAATGCAGCCTATCTGGCCCTGGGGATTTATCGGCCTTTAATCCATTCAATTTACCTAACACCACTTCCCGGCTAACCTGGATTTCACTCAGTTCCTCCATCTCATTTGATCCCTGGTTCCCTGCTATTTCCGGCAGATTATTTATGTTTTCCTTAGTGAAGACAGAAGCAAAGTAGTTATTTAATTGGTCTGCCATGTCCTTGTTCCCCATGATCAATTCACCTGTTTCTGACTGCAAGGGACCTGCATTTGTTTTAACTAATCTTTTTCTCTTTACATATCTATAAAAACTTTTGCAGTCAGTTTTTATGTTCCCTGACAGTTTTCTTTCATAATCTATTGTCCCTTTCCTAATTAAGCCCTTTGTCCTCCTATGCTGGACTCTGAAATTCTCCCAGTCCTCTGGTCGGCTGCTTTGTCTAGCTAATTTGTATGCTTCATCTTTTGTTTTGATATTATCCCTGATTGCCTTTGTTATCCACGAATGCACTACCTTCCCTGATTTATTATTTTGCCAAACTGGGATGAACAATTGTTGTAGTTCATCCATGCAGTCTTTAAATACCTTCTATTGCACATCCACTGTCAACCCTTTAAGAATCAATTGCCAGTCTATCTTGGCCAATTCACGTCTCATACCCTCAAAGTTACCTTTCTTTAAGTTCAGAACCCTTGTTTCTAAATTAACAATGTCATTCTCCATCCTAATGAAGAACTCAACCATAATATGGTCACTCTTGCCCAAGGGGCCACGCACAACAAGAAGCCTAACAAACCCTTCCTCATTACTGAATACCCAGTCTAGAATAGCCTGCTCTCTCGTTGGTTCCTCTACATGATGGTTTAGAAAACTATCCCGCATACATTCCAAGAAATCTGCTTCCTCAGCACCCCTGCCAATTTTATTCACCCAATCTATATGTAGATTGAAGTCACCCATTATAACTGTGTTACCTTTGTTGCATGCATTTCTAATTTCCTGTTTGATGCCATCCCCAACTCCACTACTACTGTTAGGTGGCCTGTACACAACTCCCAGTAGCATTTTCTGCCCCTTAGTGTTTCGCAGCTCTACCCATATCGATTCCACATCCTCCAAGCTAATGTTCTTCCTTTCTATTGCGTTAATCTCCTCTCTAACCAGCAACGCTACCCCACCTCCTTTTCCTTTTTGTCTATCCCTCCCGAATATTGAATATCCCTGGATGTTCAGCTCCCAGCCTTGGTCACTCTGGAGCCATGTCTTCGTGATCCCAACTAAATCATATTCATTAATAACTATCTGCACATTCAACTCATTCACCTTATTACGAATGCTCCTTGCATTGAGTCACAAAGCCTTCAGGCTTGTTTTTACAACACTCTTACCCCTTGTACAATTATGTTGAAAAGTGGTCCTTTTTGATTTTTGCCCTGGATTTGTCTGCCTGCCACTTTTACTTTTCACCTTGCTACCTATTGCTTCTACCCTCATTTTACACCCCTCTGTCTCTCTGCTCATGCTCCCATCCCTCTGTCACATTAGTTTAAATCCTCCACAGCAACACTAGCAAACACTCCCCCAAGGACATTGGTCCCATTCCACCCCAGGTGCAGACCATCCTGTTTGTACTGGTTCCAATGTCCTAGAAATTTGAATCCCTCCCCCTTGCACCATTCTTCAAGCCACAAATTCATCTGCAATATCCTGCTATTTCTACTCTGATAAGCACGTGGCACTGGTAGTAATCCAGAGATTATTACCTTTGAGGTCCTACTTTTAAGTTTATCTCCTAGCTATACGTCTTTGGTTTGGCAGGCAGACCTTCACCGGTGGGCCAGGCCGCCAAAGCCTGCACCGGCTCACACCTGACCATGACTAATGACTCCGCTGATTTCACCGCTCCCCCTGTCAATAGACAATACACAATAGACAATAGGTGCAGGAGTAGGCCATTTGGCTCTTCGAGTCAGCACCGCCATTCAATGTGAACATGGCTGATCATCCCCAATCAGTACTCCGTTCCTGCCTTCTCCCCATATCCCCTGACTCCGCTATTTTTAAGAGCCCTATCTAGCTCTCTCTTGAAAACAGCCAGAGAACCTGCCTCCACCGCCCTCTGAGGCAGAGAATTCCACAGACTCACCACTCTCTGTGAGAAAAAGTGTTTCCTCGTCTCTGTTCTAAATGGCTTACTCCTTATTCTTAAACTGTGGCCCCTGTTTCTGGACTCCCCCAACATCGGGAACATGTTTCCTGCCACTAGTGTGTCCAAGCCCTTAACAATCCTATATGTTTCAATGAGATTCCCTATCATCCTTCTAAGCTCCAGAGTGCACAAGCACAGCTGCTCCATTCTCTCAGCATATGACAGTCCCGCCATCCCGGGAATTAACCTTGTAAACCTACGCTGCACTCCCTCAATAGCAAGAATGTCCTTCCTCAAATTAGGGGACTAAAACTGCACACAATACTCCAGGTGTGGTCTCACTAGGGTTCTGTACAACTGCAGAAGGACCTCTTTGCTCCTATATTTGATTCCTCTTGTTATAAAGGCCAACATGCCATTTGCTTTCTTCACTGCCTGCTGTTCCTACATGCTTACTTTCAGTCGCCAGCAGACTGGGCCGTCAACTCACCGGGACTCCATGCCCTGTTCCAGGCGGAGGGTCTGAAGAAGGATCTCGACCCAAAACGTCACCCATCCATTTTCTTCACAGATGCTGCCTGGCCTGCTGAGTTACTCCAACACTGTGTGTCCTTTTGTGCATTAAGCAGCATCTACAGTTGCCAACCCAATAATCCATTTGGCCCACAATGTCCATACTAGCCCTCTGGAGAACAGTCCCTTCAGCCCACAACACCCATACCAGCGCTCCAGAAAGCCACCCTCCCCCCCCCCCCCCCACCAATATAGGAATTGGCGAAGAGGTGGAATATTGCGTTAGGGGACCAGCCCAACGGGTCCCACTTAGTCTAGTACAATGATATTACTCGGCAATCCCTTACTCAGTTGTGGTGGACATATGGCAATAACGGTCCCCATTCCTCCCTCCCATGGTCCGTTATAATGGGGGTTTACTGTATTTCTGTTCAAGCTTTATTGGACTGGCAGTGGTATATAAAGGGTTTGTGCATTTTGAGCAGTTACCATGACAACATAATTACTGCATGCTTCCTGGAAACCGTTTGATCTTATTACTTGCAGCATTTTTCCTTTCATATTCCTCCCAAAATTTCACCGAGCAATTCAGAAAAATATCAGAGGCAATGTTATTTTCTTACACTGCTTTATACTGCAGAGGTCAAAGAACTGTTCTTCACAAGGAGATCACAAGCAGCTTGGTTTAGAAAATTGATTCAGCTTTAGAAAGATGAAGGCAAACTCATTGCTGAAGTGACTCTTTCAATATTAGACCCTACTAATGATGATACCAAAATTAGTCATGTGGTTGCGTCTCAGAAATAAAATTGTGGACTGGGACTAAATATCAGTGTTCTGGTAGTGAGCACAAATGTGCCAGATGGAAATCAGCACACAAAAAGGTAAGATCAAACTAGGCAATGGACTACACACAAAACGAGGTAAGATATTAAAACATGTGGAGTAATAGACAGAATCGACAGATGGATAAGGTGAGGAGAAAGAACATTCTTGATATATTCTTCTATTTGCCAAAACATAAAATAGAAAGAGCAGAATAGTCGTGCTAGGACTGTGCAAAATACCAAGTGGAGAACATCTAGAGTACAGATGCTCGCCAACATACGAAAGGGTTACATTTCACGGATTCTTGCGTAAGTCAGATGCTACGTAAGTCAGAGATGGAAGTGCTACTGCGCATGCGCCAGGTTACTATTCGACGCGGCGACCACGTGGGAACTCCAAAGCAGAGACCACATGAGAGCATCCACAAGAACAGCTGACTGGCTTGCAGAAGCAGCACACTGCTACAAAGACTATTGAGTTTGAAGAATTGCTTATGTAAATGTGACTTTACATAAGTCACCTATTACGTAAGTTGCGAAGTGCATGTACTGAATCTAGTTCTGGTCACAATGTTACAGGAAGGATTTGACAGCATGCGATAAGGTGAAGGGGGGATTTATGAGGGCTATCCAGTAATTTTAGAAGGGGGATGAGTTGTTGGGTTGCGTTGTTTTCTTTGTAGTAAAGGTAAAATTATGAAGGGTGTATTTTCCCAAGATAATTGCTGTAAGACTGCAACTATAATGCATTTCTCTTTTACAGCTCTATTACATTATGCTGCCTTACAGCGCTTGCAGCGCCGGAGACCCGGGTTCCATCCCGACTACGGGTGCTGTCTCTATGGAGTTTGTACGTTCTCCACTTGACCAGCATGGATTTTCTCCGAGATCTTCCGTTTCCTCCAACACTCTAAAGACATACAAGTATAAATTGGCTTGGTAAATGTAAAAATTGGCCCTAGTGTGTAGGATAGTGTTAATGTGCGGGGATCATTGGTCGGCGTAGAATCGATGGGCTGAAGGGCCTGTTTCCACGCTGTATCTATAAACTAAACTAAATAAACTAAAGTAGAATTAGAAATGTAGAAAATGTACAAAATGGAAAGAATCGTGGCTAGGCACCTTTACCACATTACTTGCTAAGCATTGTAGTTTCTGTAGCCTCCAACTAATAGCTGGGGCATTAAAATACCTGACTGGCAGTTTAATTTAACCAATATGCTCATGAGAGGGACTTCGCTCCATGCAAATTTGTCGATGCTCAGTTGCTTAACAACCAAAGACGTTTTCCCAAAATTGATATGTTGTGGACGATGAAGTGTATTTGTCAGGTCCTTCTCCTCTGAGTGGGCAAACAGCAAAGGCAGTACATTAATGAATTGGCTG
Organism: Raja brachyura; assembly: GCA_963514005.1. The sequence continues at coordinate 72,010,185 of OY740788.1, read as the reverse complement.
AGATGCAACTTGAATATTTACTAAGTAAATTGAGCGGAATTGTTATCTTGTGCTCAGAATCACATTTACCAATGAAATGTTTGAAATTAGTGGGATGAATGGTGCCGCAGGGCAGAGCCAGCTAATGGGAACATAAAGGCCTATGTGTGGTAAGCCATGTCACACAGTGCAGGCTCATCTGAACAGTGAATGATTTCCTCTGGTATCAGATCAGATTTTGTGGTCTTTGCAGGGAATCAAAAACAATATTATGTCATGCGCTAAAATTGACTGAATAATTTATATGCGGTTATTTTTGCCATCTCAGATTTAATAACGTGACATTAGTTTTCTCACAGAGCAATTTGTAATCCAGAGGCTTTGACAGCAAGAACCATTATGTATTCCACTAATTTCAAACATTTCCAGTATCTAGGCAAAAGTCTTCAGTGACTTCATTCCCATTCTGCACCTTAATCAAACTTACTTCCCCATTCTCTTGGTCCCATCACATCCCCTAGAGCTTTGTTCAAACACTGATCTTTCCCAAGATAGCCACAAAAAGCTGGAGTAAGTCTGCGGGGACAGGCAGCATCTCTGGAGAGAAGGAATGGGTGATATTTCGGGTCTGAAGAAGGAAAAGCCATCCATTCCTTCGCTCCAGAGATGCTGCCTGTTCCACTGAGTTACTCCAGCTTTTTGCATCTATCTTCGGCTTAAACCAGCATCTGCAGTTCCTTCTTACACAAAGTCATCTTGTCTCACTTTCTCCAAACCCTTGACAAACATTGGGCTGGATTGTCCAGGACTCATCCCACATTTCATGATTGCCGCCCCACACTGGACCTGTAGCCACACTAATCTTCATGTTCAGAAGAGATAAGAGCAGAATTAGGCCATTCGACCCATCGGGTCTACTCTGCCATTCAGTCTTGGCTGATCTATATTTCCCTCTCGACCCTATTCTCCTGCCTTATCCCCATAACCCCTGGCACCCTTGCTAATCAATAATCTAATTCTGCCTTAAAAATATCAATTGACTTGGCAGCTTTCTGTGGCACCTCTTCAATTCCTCAGGTTCACTGCCATAGGCACTTAGAAACACAAATATGAATTAATTGACAATATCAAAATTAATTACAATAAATTAAACAAAAAGACCAGTTACCTTCACTAAATGTTTCCATCCAGGTCACCTACCCGATTCAAATGAATGGAACTGACCTAGATATGTCAGCTCTGGCTGGCATACAGCTGGTGGACTGGGTACAGACTGTATCCATTATGGATACAGTCGTGTAATCAATGTTGCATCAAGAAGCAGAGTAAAGAATCACATGCACCCCCAGGATGGCAAAGTAACACAGCTAGTTGAGCTGCTGCCTCACAGCTCCAGCAATTGAACGTCAATGCTGACCTTGAGTGCCATCTGCATGGTTTGCACTTTCAACCCTGTGAATGCATGAGTTTCTTCCAGCTGCACTGGTTTCTTCCCACATACCAAAGAGATGCAGGTTACCTGGCCAAGGTAAATTAACCCTAGTGAACACAGGTAGTAGAACCTAGGAAGATTAATGAGAGCATGCAGAGTATAGGTTACAGGATATCAGGCCAAAAGGGATCAAGTGGCTTACTCTTAGTCCTATTTTCTCGTATATGTGTGAACATTCGAGGGGAAATGCAAATGCTTTAAGAGCTGACATTTACTGGGCCAAATGGGGTTCCTTTCATAAAGAAATATGGGAGCATTTGACCTCCCTGCATTGTCTTTCCGTGCATGGAAATCAAGAATGCACCAACGTATATGCTGCAGCTACAGAACTGCAGACTTGCTGTCGGAGCAATTGTGCCCTCTATCCCTTTGCTTTGCAACTCTGCCCAAGGCCCGACCATTCACCGTCAATGTCCTGCCCTGGTTTGACTTCCCGAAATGTAACACCTTGTACTTATTTACATGAAACTCATTAGCCAATCTTCAGCCCACTTGATCAAGATCCTGCTGTAATTTTTGGCATCTATCTTCGCTGTCTATGGTACGAACTATTCTCTTATTCAACATCAGTCCAAATCAGTGTAATTTTCATTTCAAGCTTATGGAACATAAAAGAAAGGTAATATACATGTCACAGAACAGTGTCACTTCTGTCCTTCTTATACCTACTTCATAATATAAATATGGTTATAGAAATTATCTTGATTTTAAATATAAATTGCAGAACATCTATTGGGAAGAAATTACCTTTAAAAAGCCTGTCTGTCCACTTTATTGAATATTAACATCCTGGAAAATTAATTCAACTACAGACTAAATTGTAAGTGCAATAGTTTAGAGGAACTCAATTCAAAGGTACTTGAGGTAAGGTGAAGATTTCACATGAAAAACATTAAAGACAATCATAAATGCAACAGGACATACATTTAAACATGGACGTTTTTTTAAAAACATTCTGACATTTTACATTTCAGTTTCAGAGGAAATAAAAATGGCTAATTATTGAATGATTGGATTCTAATAGGTATACCACACATCCACATGGGGATAGTTCCCATTGCAGAACTAGTTGTCACAATGCAGTGCTAACATCAACTTTATTATACTGGAAACAAAGTGTGTCACTGGAAGCTTCATGGAATTAATGGAATTTATGATAGCAAGATATTTAAAACCTGGATCCAGTTAAACCAAAGTCATTGTTCTAAGAGCAATTTTATTCCTAAACAAACAGACTTACAAGGCTTCTTTGGACATTTCAGGCATTTGTGGAATCCCCAAGAGGTGCCCACAGTTCCACAGCAATCTTCTTGCTTCGAAAGGCCGGGTAGAGGCTTCCCACACTATAACCAAAGAAGAATATTAAAATGAGTCCCAGTTCTCCACTATGACCAAAGGCCAACAGTTCATTTGAGATTGTTGGATGTTGCGCACATTTAGAACTATAGAGTCATAGTAGCATGGAAACGGACCCTTCGGCCCAACTTGCCCACACCGACCAACATGTCCCATCTACACTAGTCCCACCTGCCTGCATTTGGCCCATATCCCTCTAAACTTGCCTATCCATGTACCTGTCTAATTGTTTCTTAAACATTGAAATAGTCCTTGCAATTTGTTCAGGTTTCTCAAGGTAACAGGACAGTTAAATAAGCTAGTTTAAAGGGTTCTTGGAACATCTGCTTATCCTGGCCTGGACACATGATACAGGAGCAGGAAACGTCCGTCCTATGACTCTGCATGCTAAAACTATATAAAGCACAAGTTTAGATTAATTGAGTTTAGAGATACAGCACAGAAACAGGCCCTTCAGCCCACCAACTCCGCACCGACCAGTGACCCTCACACATTAACACAAGGGACAACTTACATTTATACCGAGACAATTAACCTACAAATTTGTACGTCTTTAGAGCATGGGAGGAAACTGGAGAAAATCTCGGAGAAAATCCACGCAGTCACGGGGGATAGTACAAACTCCATACAGACAGCACCGCTAGTCGGCATCAAATCCGGGTCTCAGGCGCTGTGTACAATGTAAGGCAGCAACACTACCACTGCGCCACAGTGCCGATCTAGTTAGGTCACAGCCAGAAAGCAGTCAACCTATCATACAAAGATTGTGATTGGGTAATAAGAAAAGGTGCAAAGCAAAGCAGCAAGGTTGTTGCCATGGCTGGGAATTATAGATATAATTAAAGATGGTCTTGTCTTGGAGCCTAGGACACTGCGGAGAGATTTAATTAAGATGAATGAAATAATGAGAAACCGGGATAATGTCAACAGAGAAAACATAATTTCCTAAACACAGAGGATAATAACTACTGGCCAAGTTTTATGTTAATTATAAGGATTAGTCATGGATAGCTGAGAAATACATTTCTTAATCCATTTGACAGCCAACATAATTTGAACCCAATACATATGGCGGGACATATGGCATCACACCCCTGCCTTACTTCCCCGTTTAACCAATTGACAAGATAGCCTCTACAACTTGGAGGTTCATCAACTGTAGATTCAGTCCATCATAGATGTTCCCTTTGTCTTATCTACCTCTCCTCGACCCATTTGGTGAAGGTGCCAAAGTGAAGACAGCCGAGATTACAGTTCCAAGTTCAAGAGTTCAAGAGACATTTATTGTCACGTGCACCAAGTGAGATTTGAATTATCATACAGCCATGCGAATAAAAATAACACAACACACGATTGAATTTAACATGAACGTCCCCACACAGCAGAATCAACATTTCCCACTGTGAAGGAAGGCAATAAAGTTCAGTCATCTTCCTCTTTGTTCACCTGTGGTTGGGGCCTTTGAGCCCTCCGCAGTTGCTGCTGCGGGCGGCCCGATGTTTCAGGCCCTCTCGCCCGCATGATCGGAGCTCCGGCGTCGGAACGGAGAACACTCTCAGCAGCTTGGAGTTTCCGAATCGGCCACTTCCGACCGGAGACTGCGGCTCCTGAAGTCCTCAGGCCGCAAGAGGTCCCAGGACTGCGCGAAGTTAAAGTCAGCGCCGCCCGCGGCTGGAAGCTCCGCAAACCACAGCAGTCCCAACACTGTGTTAAACAGCAGTCTCAACACTCCGGAGCTCTGGAAGGCATCGTCCCGCTCCGCGATGGAATCCAGTGCTGCGCCACTGCTGAAGCTCGGGCCGGTCTCCGGCAGGAAAGGCCGCACCAATCCAGATGGTAGGCCGCGAGGAGGGAGGCGAAGATACGACTCGGAGAAAAGACGCATCCTCGACCAGGAAGTGACTGAGAAAACGGTTTCCCCCTTCCCCCACCTACCCCCCCACATAAAAAAAAGACTAAGAAACCTCCAAAAACATACTTTTGACACAACTAAAAATAACAAAAAAAGGGTGAAATGACAGACAAACTGCTGGCGAGGCGGCCGCTCGCAGCGCCACCCGATGACGTCCATGTCATATATTTCATTAAACATTTGTCCTGAAGCAACAGTCCAAGAAAACGCACCAATGCCTCTCCTACCTCAGAAGACTACCAAGAGTTGGCATGGCTCCAACAGCCCTCAACTTCTACAGAAGCACTATCGAAAGCAACTTTCAGGATGTTGTTAAAGAAGGAACTGCAGATGCTGGAGAATCGAGGGTTACACAAAAAGCTGGAGAAACTCAGCGGGTGCAGCAGCATCTAAGGAGCGAAGGAGATAGGCGACGTTTCGGGTCGAGACCCTTCTTCCTCTGGCCCTGACATTCCTTCTCCATCTCCCCCCCCCCCCCCCCCCCCCCGTCGCACTAGCTTCTCATTTTCACACCACAAACAGCTTACAATGGCCTGCTTCCTTTATCACCAATACTTTTTTGCATATCTTTCACTCATTGTTCCTTATCTCTCCACATCACTGTTTATTTCTCTCGTTTCCCTGATCCCTGACCAGTCTGAAGAAGGGTCTCGACCTGAAACGTCGCCTATCTCCTTCGCTCCTTAGATGCTGCTGCACCCGCTGAGTTTCTCCAGCTTTTTGTGTAACCTTCAGGATGTTGTGTTGTGGGTCTGTGCTCCAGAACAAGCTATGTTTCCATCCAAATAATCTAATACAACAATCAGTCTAAGATCAATGATGTGAATGTTTGTTAACCTTTACACAGTGTTGAATGGCCTCATAGAGTCATTTGGTTCATACTGCGTGGAAACAGGCCCTTTGGCTCAACCGGCCCACTCCGGCCAACATGCCCCATCTACACTTGTCCCACCTGCCCACACCTGACCTCAAACCCTCTAAACATTTCTTATCCACATGTCCAAATGTATCTTTAACGTAACAATAGTGCCTGCCTTAACTACCTCTTTCAGCAGCCCATTCCAGATACCCACCAACCTTGGTGTAAAAAAGTTACCCTCAAGTTGCTCTCCAAAGAATAAAGTCCTAGGTTGCTCAACCTCTCCCTACAGCTCAGGCCGTCGAGTCCTGGCAACATCCACATAAATCCTCTCTGCACCCTTTCCAGATTAACAACATCTTTCCTATAACGGGATGACCAAAACTGAACACAGTTCACCAAACATGGCCTCACCATTGTCTTGTTCACCTGTAACATACCCTCCCAACTTCTATAAATACTTTAACCGATGAAGGCTAATTTACCGAAGGCCTTCCTGACCCGCCTATCAACCTATGATGCAACTTTGAAGGAACTATGTACCTGGGCGGCACGGTGGCACAGCAGTATAGTTACTGCCTTACAGCGCTTACAGCGTCGGAGACTCGGGTTCGATCCCGAATATGGGTGCCGTCTGTACGGAGTTTGTACGTTCTCCCTGTGAAAATCCTCCCTGGGTTTTCTCTGAGATCCTCGGTTTCCTCCCACACTCCAAAGACATACAGGTATGTAGGTTAATTGGATTGGTATAATTGTAAATGGTCCCCAGTGTGAGTAGGATAGTGTTAATATGCAAGGACCACTGGTCGGCGCAGACTCGGTGGGCCGAAGGGCCTGTTTCCACGCTGCATCTCGAAAACTAAAACTAAAGTAAGCTCCTAGATCCCTCTGCTATACAACAATCTTTACTCTGTTGGTCCTGCCCCTGGTTTGACTTCCAAAATACCTCAACTTATCTGTATTAAGTGCTGTGTTGGGGGCAACTGTGAGGCTATCCTCAGGAAAAAGAAGAATGCGTGGGCCAGGTATAGGCAGCTGGGATGAAGTGTATCCCTGGTGAGGTTTAAAGGACTGAGGAACATCAGGAGGGCAAAAAAAGGGACAGGGTATAGCCCTGGCAGGTATGATTGAGGAGAATCCAAAGAAATCAGGTAAGTATATTAAGGGGAAAAGTGGAACATGAGAGAAAACAAGCCCCCTTAACAAACAATGCAGTCATGTATGACAGGAGACACAGGAGATGAGCAGGGTTTTCAATCGGTATTTCTTCTTTGTTTTTACTGTGAAGTAAGCCACGATTACCAGGGAACTTGGAACAAAAAAATGAGATGTCTTGAGGTGGTGCTGGACATCCTAAGGAGTGTGAAGGTAGATAAATCTCCTGAGCTTGATCAAATATACCCATAACACATAATTCCATGAAGAGGACACAGTTCCTTAAACCCATTGCTTTTGATATAAATTAGGCAGCAGGACATCTTTAGACAATTCAGACTCTGCTCTAAAAAATCACAACTTTCAATAGTTAAATCATGCAACCAGAAACTGAGGTTTAATAAATTGCCATTTTCAAACAAAAGAAACAACGGCAACAGCAATGTCCTGGCTCTGGATTTCTACAGCACGGTGTGCTGTTTATGACTGGCTATGGTTTGAATGAACACATGATATCGTCTCCTCACAGAAATTCAAAGCACAGCATCAACCAATATTTATATTACATGGAGACACTGAGGCTGCAGATGCTGGAATCTGGAGAAAAAAAAACTATCTGCTGGAGGAACTCAGTGGGGTTGAGCAGCATCTATGGAGGCAAAAGGATGATTGATCTTTCAGGTTGATATCCATATCAGGACTGAGAGTGCCGTAGATGACAGCTGGTATAAGAAGGTGAGCGGGAGGGGTTTGGCAAGGGGTTGTAATAGGTGGAACCAGATAAGGTCATAGTGAGTTAGTCATACAGTGTGGAAACAGGTCCCTTCGGCCCAACTTGCCCAACAACCAGCAAGCCCCATGTACATCAGTACCATTCGCCCCTCAATTGGTCTGTATCCTAAATCTATCCTATCCAGGTACCTGGCTAAATGTTTCTCAAAAGGCGTGACAGTACCTGCCACAACTACCTCCTCTGGCAGCTTGTTCTTTATACATTCCCCGCTATCCTTGTATAAAAAAGTTGCCCCTCAGTTTCCTATTAAATCATTCCCCCCTCTCCTTATACCCATGTCCTCTGGTTGTTAATATCCCCTACTCTGGGTAAAAAACACTGTGCATTTACCAAATCTATTCCTCTCATGGTCGTATATACCTCTATAAGATCAATCTTCATCCTCCTACTTTCTCCAAGTCGTAGCCTGCTCAACCTCTCCCAATATTTCAGGCCCTTGACTCCTGTCAACATCCTCATGAATCTTTTCTGCACACTTTCTAGCTTAACCACATCTTTCATATAGCTGGGTGACCAAAACCGGACACAATACTCTAAATGTGACTTCACCAATGTCTTGTGGAACTATAATATGACCTCCCAACTTCTATACTCAATATTCTGACTGATGAAAGCCTTCTTGACCACCGTATCTACTTGTGACGCCACTTTCAAGGAACTATGTCCCTGCACTCCACTCTGCTCTGCAACACTCCCCAGAGCCCTGCCATTCACTGTGCAGGTCCTGCCCTGGTTTGCCTTCCCAAAATGCAACACCTCGCACTTTGCTGTATTAAACTCCATTAACAATAGACATAGACAATAGGTGCAGGAGTAGGCCATTCAGCCCTTCGAGCCAACACCGCCATTCAATGTAATCATGGCTGATCATCCACCGGCATTCAATGTAATCATGGCTCAATCAATACCCGTTCCTGCCTTCTCCCCATGTCCCCTGACTCCGTTATCTTTAAGAGCCCTATCTAGCTCTCTCTTGAAAGTATCCAGAGAACCATTCCTCAGCCCACCTGATGAAGAACAGGCTGCAATATATGACAAACATCTTCGCGATCTACAATACCACCTACTTTAGTGTAATCTGCAAATTTACTAATCTTGCCTTGTGCGTTCTCATCCAAATCACTGGCATAGATGACAAACAGCAATGGGCCTAGCACCAAAATCTGAGGCCCTTCATTGGTCACAGACCTCCTGTCTGAAAAACAATCTTCCATCGTCACCCTCTGCTTCCTTCCATGAAACCAATTTTCTATCTAGTCAGCTATCTCTACTTTGATCCCACGCAATGTAACCTTCCAGAGCAGCCTACCATGAGGAACCTTGTTGGGAAGGATGGGTGGAGGAGGGGGAGGGGCGTCAGTAGCTGAAGGGTGATGGGTGGAAACAGAAAAGGCAAAAAAGGAAAGAAAATGGGCCAGGAGAGAAAAGGTAGAGATTAAAGCTGGCAGGTAATGTGGAACTGGATATAGGGGAAATGATGGAGCCAGAAGCATGGCGGGGAGGGTAATAAATTAACAAATCCAGCTAATGGGGCAGGGGGTGGAAAGAACCTAGGTGGACCAGACAGAGTGGGAAAAGACACAATATCGCATTGTTGAATATCTGATGAGTATGGAGAGAAAGAAGCTGCCTTATCTGTGGAATTCTTTGCCACAGAAGGCTGTGGAGGCAAAGTCAGTGGATATATTTAAGGCAGAGATAGATCGATTCTTGGCTAGTATGGGTGTCAGAGGATATGGGGAGAGGGCAGGGGAATGGGGTTAGGAGGGAGAGATAGATCAGCCATGATTGAATGGCAGAGCAGACGCAATGGGCTAATTCTGCTCCTATCACATGATCTTATGGACAGACAAAAAGCTGGAGAAACTCAGCGGGTGAGGCAGCATCTATGGAGCGAAGGAATGGCTTGACATTTCGTGTCAAGACCCTTCTTCAGACTGAAATGTCACCCATTCCTTCGCTCCATAGATGCTGCCTCACCAGCTGAGTTTCTCCAGCTTTTCGTCTACCTTCGATTTTTCCAGCGTCTGCAGTTCTTTCTAAAACACTTGTGATCTTATTTTCTTAATAGAGCCCACCCGCAAGGCTGGAAATTGATCAATAGCAGTTAACAGTTTGGTTAAATACGGAATGAGTTGTAAAGTCTCACCTGTGCACCTGCGGTTTCCTGGAAGCAGCGTCCCAACTTCGACTGGATTCTGGGGTATAGGCGGGTGCGAACTTGCTGATGATGGTTATATACAGAGTTTGGGACGTGGGACACTGAAGGACTTTGGATGTGATAAGAGATTTGTTGTTGGCTTGACTTGGCACCTTTTCCCTTCTGTCCCAGGGACGAGCTGTCTATTCTGGTAACCTGGTGGATCTGGACTGTTGCTTCAGGTGGATGCTTAACATGGATGTTCACTATGTTGGGGGAGAACTTCACTGTGGCACGAAGAGAAAGAACAGAACACAAGGACGATGAATAAGCATCAGATAAATCTTCTCACTGAATATACTGTGACTGGTCTAAAGTTCATTTGCAAGTATCACAAAACATGGAACATAGAAGAGTACAGCACAGGAACAGACCCTCCAGTCTACGATGCCTGTGTCGAACATGATATGAAGACCACCCTTATGTGCCTGCACATAATCCATATCCCTCCATCCCGTGCACATCCATATGCTTATCGAAAAAGCTCTTAAATGCCACTGCCTCCACCACCAATCCCAGCAGCTCTTCACAGGTACTCACCACCCTGTGTGTAAAAAAACTTGGACCGCACATCCCCTTTACACTCTGTCCTTCCCACCTTAACGCTATGCCCTCCAGTATTTGTATTTCCAACTTGGGAAAAGGTTCTGACTGTCTACCTTATTTATGCCTCTCATAATCTTGTATACTTCTTCTATAAGGTCTGCGACATTCCAGAGAAAACAATCTAAATCTGTTCAACCATTCCCTGTAACAATGGTTCTTTATTATTTCATGTCATTAGGGTAAGCCTCCTCTGAACCCTTTCCAAACTCCCCACATCCTACCCAGGGCAACCAGACCACATTTGAAGGCTTTGTGGCCAGGTTTGCAGATAAGACGAAGGTAGATGGTGGGGCAGGTAATGTAGAGAAAGCAGGGACTCTGCAGAGGGATTGGGCAGGTCGTTGTCTGTCCGTTCCCCCTTCTCTGTCCTCCCATTCGATCCCTCTCTGACCTCTCCCTATCTGTCCTCCCCATCACCCCATCTCACCCCCCCTACCTGTACCCCCCCCCCCCCTCTGTTATCCCCCTCTCTGTTCTCTCTATTCTTCCCCTCTCTAACACGTTGGGGAAAACCAACTGACAACAAGAACAATGAAGAATTGATGAAATCAATCTCTCTCACACGTTTCTCGATCATAACAGCAATAAACAGATAGGATGGGATGTAGTCCACTGGAACAGTATTTATGGTTCTTTTATATTAGCAGTGATAATACCTGAAGGATATCTACAATCTCTAACAAACTAAACCATTCCAAATGGTTTGCTAGAAACAAAGAACTGCTGGTGCATATCAAAGGTAGACACAAAGTGCTGGAACAACTCAGCAGGTCAGGCAGCATCTCTGGAGAAAAGGGATAGGTGTTTCGGGTTGGGATCCTTCTTCAGTCTGAAAGTAGCGGGTGGGGGGTTGGGGGAGGTGTGGGGGGGAACTGGAGGCGAGAAAAGACCAGGACAAATCTGGCCTGGCAACAGATGACCTCAGGCGCGGTGGTGCCCTGGTGGGCAATTGTTGGCTAGGAAAGGTGTGATCGCAAGAGGGATACATTGTGGTGAACTGTGGAACTGGTTAAACAACTAGGGTGGAGGGAGGAGGCAAGGGGGGAGGGAAGGGGAGTGTTCGTAGACGTTTCTTAAAATTTGAGAATTGAACATTCATACCGCTGGGTTGTAAGATACACAAGCGAAATGTGAGGAGCTGGTCCTCCACTGTACATGTGGCCTCACTCTGGCAATGGATGAGGCCCAGGAGAGAAAGGTCAGTGTGGGTATGGGAAGGGGTGTTGAAATGGTTAGCAACCAGGAGATCCAGTAGGCCTCGGCGGACCGAGTGGTAGTGTTGTGAGTTTATGTTTGGTCTCGCCCACATCGGGAGTCCACATCGGGATCACCGCATGCAGTGGATGAGTTAGAGGTTAATAGGTCTTGCTCTTGTGGTGACAGAAAAATGTAACTACAACCAGAGGTAGGCCATTCAGCCCCTCAAGTCTGTTCCATCGTTCAATGAGATCATGGCTGATCTGACTGTTGGCCTCAATTCCACTTGTTGGTCCGTTCTTCGTGATCCTCGGTTCCCTTGCAGTATAAAGAAACTCTATTCGCTAGTCACAGTCCAATTAGATCAATTGCCTTGGCATGACAAGACAGGAACATAAAGCCAATTGAGTAGTTAAAAGAAAAAAGAGCCTTACGTTGCACACCGGGCTTTCCTCCGACTGATAGGGGTAGCGTGTGCATGGAGTGAACTACTGCGGAGGATGGAGCCTTGTCCGGTTGACGCTGATGCCCGTTCGAAGACTGCACGGGGATGTGACAGAGTTTGCCAGTAAAATTAGGAGAGCACTGGCATTTGTTGCGGGAAGTGCACTGTCCTCCATTCATACACGGCAAGTGACAGACAACTGAAAAAAAAATCCAAGGATGAGAAACATGAAACATTAGCACATCAATTGTAGCTCGACACATTCATTGAGAAATGTGGCCCCGAGCATTCATGCTGCGATTATAATCCCACATAATAACACAGCAGTGTAACTGTACGCAATATGCATTAATAATACAACAACAGAGCAAAGTAAAGCCATGTAGAAATGCCGCAGCATCGCCCCAACCATTAAGAGAAAGGGGTAGGCCATTGAGGACTGAGATGAGGAAAAACATTTTCACCCGAAGATAGACACAAAATGCTGGAGCAGCTCAGCGGGACAGGTAGCATCTCTGGAGAGAAGGAATGGCGTTCGAGACCTTTCTTCAGACACACAGCAATGTATCCCTAAATAATGATAGCATCTATGTAAAACCATGCAATAACACAACAGTCACCCCAAACAGAATTCTGCAATGCAACCCAACGTGTCACCACAAACAATAACGTCACAATGCCAACGCCAAAGAATAACGCACTCATGCGCAACGCTAATCGAAACATTATGACACAATGTAAACCTCCTGAATAACACAGCAATTGAACAGTAATTCAATAACCTAATCCCAAATAATAATCACAAACAATAACACAAAACCCTTACCCCAAAGTTTTACATAAGTACTTAGCAGCAAGAATGTAAGAGAGAAAAAAAAGATTAATGATGGCAAATGCAACTCCTTGCAATCAGAAATGGGAGACGAGAACGAGTTAAAAGATCTCTGCACAGGTACTCCCCAGTTTACAGCAGGGTTCTGTTCTTGAGAACTGTTCCTAATCCAGCATTTTGCAAGCTGGAAATGCAGCTGTGAACCGAGTTCCCAGGTGGCAGAAGATGCCTGTAGTCTGGCAGCAGCCAACAAACCCATCCCGCTGGTGTCCCATAGCCTCCTTCATATGTACAGGCTGTACACACATCAGACATTCAGAAGATAGAGTCATACAGCATGACAACAGGCCCTTCAGCCCAACTCATCTCGGCTGACCAAGATGCCCAATCTAAACTAGTCCCATTTGTCCATGTTTGGCCCTTATCCATCTAAACCTTCCCTATCGTGTACACGTCCAAATGTATTTTAAATATTATCATAGTTCTTGTCTCGACTACTTTCTCTGGCGAATCATTCCATATACCCACCACCCTCTGTGAGAGAAATTGCCCCTCAGGTTCCTGTTACATCTTTCTTCCCCTCTCACCACCAACCTACACCCCCATGTTCTTGATCCCTCTGCCCTGAGAAATAAGATCCCATCTATTCCCCGCATGGTTTTATACACCCCCATAAGATCATCCCTTAGCCTCCTGAGCTCCAAGGAATGATGTCCCAGCCTTCCAAAACTCTCTCGAAGGCTCAGGCCTTCCTCGTAAATCCTCCCTGCACGCTTTCCAGATTAATAGCATTTTGCTGGAAGATGAACACAACACTCCACGTGCAGCCTCACCAACTTGCACGACCGTAACATAACATCCCAAGTTCAACACTCAATGCCCTGACTGAAGACAAGTGTACAGAAAGCTTTTAAATGTGGACACAAGGAACTGCAGATGCTGGTTTATTTTTTTTAAAACACACAAAGTGCTGGAGCAGCTCATCAGGTCCAGGCAGCATCTCTGGAGAACATGGATAGGTGTTATTTTGGGTCGCGGGACCCTTTCTCAGACTGATTGTGTTTGTGGGGGGGCGGCGTGGGGGGGGGGGGGGGGGGGGGGTGTTAAAATTCGGAAGAGATGGGGGGCAGGACAAAGCTTTGGCAAGTATTAGGTGGATACAGCTGTAGGGGAATTTAATAGGCAGATGATTGGATGAAGGCTAGAGATGAAAAAACAGAAGGTTTGAGACAAAAGGATTAAAGAGTTGCCAATCGTGAAGACAGAGGAAGGAATATTAAGATATTAAGGGGTGGGGATGGAGGGAAACGGGTGCAAGCTCACTATAATGTCAAGCTCTTTGTCCGTTGCCTCCGACTGGGCGTTTATCTTTGGGCAGTAGTTTTTCCCTCCAAGTGGGGTCCCCTGCACATCTTTGCCCCCTGCACGTCTTTGGAATGGAGGAGAAAACCGGAACACCCGGAGAAAACCCGCGCGGTCACAGGGAGAACGTACAAACTCCACACAGACAGCACCCATTGTCAGGATCGAACCCAAGTCTCTCACGCTGTAAGGCAACAACTCCACTGCTGCACCACCTCTTCTTGACCATGACCCACGGCCAAACACGAGGCCATTATCTCCTAAACACTTTCCGTACTCATCACCACTGGCAATCTCCCCTCAACATCCTCCAACCATATCATATCCCCAGCCCCGCACTACCCACTTCTATCTCCATCCCAAAATCCTCAAACAGGACTATCCTGGTAGACCCATTGTTACTGCCCCACAGAGCCCATCTCCAAATTACTTGATGCCATTCTATTCCCCGTTGTCCGGTCCCTTCCCACCTAATTCCGAGACACCTCAGACTTCTTCCAACTCTTCAATAACTTTCAATTTCTAGGCTCCCATTGCCTCATCGTTACCATGGACGCCCAGTCCCATGACATATTCCTTCCCACATCAGGAAGATCTCCAGCCCCCCCCCCCCCCCCCCCCCGCAGTTCTTCCTTGAACAGAGAAACAATTAGTGTTAAAGAAGGAACTGCAGATGCTGGAGAATCGAGGGTTACACAAAAAGCTGGAGAAACTCAGAGGGTGCAGCAGCATATAAGGAGCGAAGGAGATAGGCGACGTTTCGGGTCGAGACCCTTCTTCAGACTGGTCAGAGATCAGGGAAACGAGAGATATAAACAGTGATGTGGAGAGATAAGGAACAATGAGTGAAAGATATGCAAAAAAGTATTGATGATAAAGGAAACAGGCCATTGTAAGCTGTTTGTGGTGTGAAAATGAGAAGCTAGTGCGACTTGGGTGGGGGGGGGGGGGGAGATGGAGAAGGAATGTCAGGGCCCGAGGGCTGAGGGAGAGGTGGGGAGGGGGAGGAGGCAGTCTGGATTAACAGAATTGAGAAAATTCAACATTTAAGCCCAGAGGATGCAGACTCCCCAAGCGGAATATGAGGTGCTGTTCCTCCAACTTGCGGTGTTGCTCACTCTGGCCGTGGAGGAGGCCCAGGACTGAGAGGTCGGATACGGAATGGGAGGGGTAGTTATTGCGGACCGAGCGGAGGTGTTCGGCGAAACGATCGCCCAGCCTCCGCTTGGTCTCACCGATGTAGATCAGCTGGCATCTGGAGCAACGGATGCAGTAGATGAGGTTGGAGGAGTTGGAGGTGAACCTCTGTTGGACTTGGAAGGACTGCTTGGTTCCCTGAAAGGAGTGGATGGGGGAGGTGAAGGGACAAGTGTAGCATCTCTTGCGGTTGCAAAGGAAAGTGCCCGGGGAAGGGGTGGAGCAGGAGGGAAGGGAAGAATTGACAAGGGAGTTGCGGAGGGAGCGGTCTTTGTGGAAGGCAGACAGGGGGGGAGATGGGAAGCTGTGGCGAGTGGAGGGGTCACGCTGGAGGTGGCGAAACTGGCGGAGGACTATTTGTTGTATGCGCTGGCTGGTGGGGTGAAAGGTGAGGACCAGGGGGACTCTGCCCTTGTTGTGAGTGGGGGAATGGGGAGAGAGGGCAGAGTTGCGGGGTATGGAGGAGACTCTGGTGCGAGCCTCATCTATAGTGGGGGAGGGGAAACCCCGTTCTCTGAAGAACGAGGACATTTGTGATGACCTGGTGTGGAACACCTCACCCTGGGTGCAGATGCGGTGTACACGGAGGAATTGGGAATAGGGGATGGAGTCCTTACAGGAAGCAGGGTGGGAGGAAGAGTAGTCCAGGTAGCTGTGGGAGTCAGTTGGTTTGTAGTGGATGTCGGTCAGGAGTGTATCACCTGCAATAGAGATGGTGAGGTCAAGGAATGGTAGGGAAGTGTCGGAAATGGTCCAAGTGTATTTGAGGAATTAGTGAGTTAGTCCCTGTACTAACACTTTCCAAATAGCAAAGCCTGCAACTTAACAGCAATAAAGCGGCAACTTAACATTGAACAATAACAGTGATTTATTAACACAGCAAGTTAACACCAAACAATAATGCAGGAACTCAATGGCAACAATAATGCAGCAATATACCAACCAGTAACATCGCAGAAGCCCACACAACTACAATCAAAAGCAGCAACTTAAGCGCAAAGCTGCAGCGGCTTAAACACAGCTTAACTGAACACCATGAAATGAAGCAGCAATCTAACACTACACACAATAAAACAGCAACCTAATACCAAACTATAAAACATTAAAATAACCACTCATCATGCAGCAACTTAACACCAAGCAATAACTAATGCCGAACAATTAAGAAACGCTTGACACCAAAACACTGCATCATAACGCCAAACAATAATGCAGCAACACCATACAACAATACCACAGTTTAACACAAACTATAACCAACTCAATAGCAAAGAAAAGTGCAACAACTTAACATGAAATAAATGTTGTAGGGTAAGACAGTCAGAATCTTTTTCCCTCAAGATGGAAAAATCAAATACTAGAGGGCAGAGCGTCACGTTGTGGGGGGGCAAAGTTTAAAGGAGATAGTTTTATGCAGGGGCAAGTTTTACTTTTATGCAGAGGATGGTGAGTGTCAGGAACACGCTGCTGGGGTGGTGGTTCAAGCAGATATGTTATTGCCATTTAAAAGACTTTTGGATATGGATATGCTGGGAATGGAGGGATATGGGTTATGCGCAGGCAGATAGGTGATGGTCTTGGCATCGTGTCTGCACGGACATTGTCGGCCGAAGGGCCTGCTCTTGTGTTGTACTGTTCTATCTCCTCTGTTCTGAAATATCCAACCATACAGCGTCCAAGTATATGATAATAACAAAGCAATTCGACATCAAAAATATTGCCACAAATTAAATTCTACTGTAATGCACAAACTCAATATCAAACATGTGTAACTTCAAAACACAAAACAACTCACCACCAAACTATTTGCCAAAAACCTATCACACGAGAACAGTGACACCAAAGAGCAAAAAGGTGACTCAACATTAAAAAGTATTCATCATCGAAATGTAATGCAGGAATTCAGCAAATACTACACAATAATGCAGGGATTTTACATGGATCAATAATACAGTTGCATACTAGCAACTTAATATCAACAAATAATCTGACTTAACACTTCACAACAACAAATCAAACAACACAAAGCAACTCAAAATCAAAGCAGAGCAGAACAACTCAAATCGCACTAATAATGCAACATTAGGATCAACAAATAGGAACCCAACAGCCAAACATCAACATATCATGGTACGATTCAACGTGAAACAATAATGCAGCTAATTAACAAGCAATATTAGAAAAGCTGATCAAACAATCACAGTGAAACCCAACATCACACAATAACCATATAACCATATAACAATTACAGCACGGAAACAGGCCTTCTCGGCCCTTCCAGTCCGTGCCGACCATTTATTGTCCCCTAGTCCCATCTACGTGCACTCAGACCATACCCCTCCATTCCCTTCCCGTCCATATACCTATCCACTTTGCTTTTAAATGTTAAAATCGATCCTGCCTCCACCACTTCTGCTGGAAGATCATTCCACACAGCCACCACTCTCTGAGTAAAGAAGTTCCATCTCATGTTACCCCTAAACTTCTGTCCCTGAATTCTCATGTCATGCCCTCTTGTTTGAATCTTCCCTACCCTCAATGGGAAAAGCTTATCCACGTCAACTATGTCTATCCCTTTCATCATTTTAAAGACCTCAATCAAGTCCCCCCTTAACCTTCTGCGCTCCAAAGAATAAAGACCTGACTTGTTCAGCCTTTCTCTGTAACTTAGTTGCTGGAACCCAGGCAACATTCTAGTAAATTTCCTCTGTACTCTCTCTATTTTGTTGACAATAAAGCGAAGATAGACGCAAAAAGCAGGAGTAACTCAGTGGGTCAGACAGCAACTCTAGCGAAAAGGAATAGGTGACGTTTCAGAACGCGAGTCAGGGAATTGAGAGTCGTTTCCATTTCCCCTGACTCTCAGTTTGAAGAAGGATCTTAAGCCGAAACGTCACCTATTCCTTTTCTCTAGAGATGCAATCTGACCCGCTGAGTTACTCCAGCTTTTTGTGTGTTTCGGTTTAAACCAGCATCTACAGTTCCTTCATACGTCAAACAATAAAGCAACAACCGATTTCAATAACCCAACAAGTGATCAGGCAATAACAAAGCAAGCAATATCGTACAACATTGCAGCAACACTGTATCAAACAATAACAGAGCTAAGTACCGTTATACAAAACAATAACACCAAAACCTAATGCTGCAAATTATCCATTTATAATGCACTAATGTAATATTCAACAACAATGCAGGAGCTAAACAACAATATAATACAAAAATGTGACATCAATCACAAAGTCATTTGAATCACAATAAAAACAGCAACCTAACATTGATAGGCACAAAAAGCTGGAGTAACCCAGCGGGACAGGCAGCATCTCTAGAGAGAAGGATTAGGCGACGTTTCAGGTCAAGACCCTTCTTCAGACTTAACATTGAACGCTAGCAACTCAACATTAAGCAATAACAGCAATTCAAACCAAAAACATGGTGTAGCATCCTATCACCAAATAACCCAATTTATCAACTCAGCATTAAATAATTAGAATAGCCATAAAGTCATACAGCATGGCAACAGGCCCTTTAGCTATCTACATCTGTGACGATCATTAATTATCTAATT
This sequence comes from Raja brachyura, assembly GCA_963514005.1. Next base: position 71,991,232 of record OY740788.1, on the reverse strand, counting down.
ACACTAATCCAATGTTTTCCCTTCATCAACCATGGTTGGTATATGCCTCCCATTCCCATTATCTAGCCATCCACACATGCCTGGGCAGCTTACTGCAGCCGATTAACGTACTAACCAGCAAGTTTTGAGGATGTGGAAAGAAATCTGAGCACCCAGGGCAACTTACATAGACACAGGGAAGAATGCACAAACTCTGCACTGACCACGCCCAAGGTCAAGGTCAAACCGGAGAGTCGCTGCAACTGTAAAGCAGCAGCACTAACTGCTGCACACTGTGCTGCCCCCAAAACCACAGGTCAAACAAAAGCAGATACATTTTGTGGTAACCCAGCATAAACACAATATCAGTACTTCAGAGAGGTGTCGATCAAATCCTCCTCACTGATCATCTAGCCCTCTACTGTACACTCTTTACACCCATGACTGATGCCGAACCACAACACCAATGCCCTCTATACTTTCGCCCGTGACACCACGGGCAACACAGTGGCGTGGAGGTACAAAAATGTTAGTGGAGGTGTGCATGAGACCCAAGGCGATGGGCTGAATGGACCTCACCGAATCTATGTTTTCTTCGAGAGGAATTTAATTAAGTTGAGAAAAACCTGACATTTGAGCAATAAAACTCAGTCCTTCTCATTAATTACTAAGCCTGTCGCACCCGTAACTTAAATATCTTGTGCTGAGATGGTGGGGGGGAGGGGGGGAGGGGGGGTGGAGGGAGAGGGGGGGGGGGGAATGGTTCAGAGCAAAAACAATCCATTTCCTAGTAATGTTAACTTATCAAGAAGAGAAAACGTTGCTGGGATCTGAATCAATCTTGTTTGCAATCCACTCCAAAAAACAATATATTTTAATCTACACTAAGAGCTGTCAGCCACCCAAAGCTTATTCACCCACAAAGGAATTTTGTCTGCAGCCTGAGGCAGTCTGCACGTTCATACAGTACGTCGGGGCCAAGATGCAATCTCAGATTCAAGGCAGCTTCCTTCTGCTTGGGGCTCCAGAGGAGACAGAAAGCAACGGCAACAGATAGAAAATATCTCATGCGAAGTGAATTGAAACAAAATACCCTTTTACCAGCAACAGAGCCAGCTGTCTGTAAGAAAGCTGATCAAAAGTATTGACACTAGTGGGCATTAAAAAATGAATGTAAAAGAAATGAATGTGGAAGTGAACTGTTGCTCTGAACTGTTCAGTATTACGTAATTGGTGAACTCCAGGGACGTTAAGGTGAAACCAATCTGTTTATTGTGGGAGTTAGCACTTAATGCTTCTGAGACTCAGTACATGCTATTTTGTGATAGTTAGCCATGTGAACTCAGCCCACCATGTCTGCACTGACCATGATGCCGATCTAAATTAATCCCATCTGTCCACATATGGTCAGTCTCCCTCTATTCCGTTTGTTCATGTGCCTGTCTAAATGCCTCAGTGAATAGTGAAAGGCTTGGATAGAGTGGATGTGGAGAGGATGTTTCCACTAGTGGAAGAGTCCAGGACTCAGATTTAAGGGACGCTCTTTTAGGAAGGAGATGAGGAGACATTTCTTTAGTCAGAGGATGGTGAACCTGTAGAATTGTTGGCCACAGAAGGCTGTGGAGGCCGTCAGTGGATATGTTTAAGGCAGAGATAGATAGATTCTTGATTAGTACAGGTGTCAGAGGTCATGGGGAGAAGGCAGGAGAATAGGGTTAGGAGGGAGAGATAGATCCACCATGATTGAATGGCGTAGACTTGATGGGCCAAATGGCCTAATTCTACTCCTATCACTTATGACCTTAAACGTTGCTATGGTATCGGCTTCCACGACCTCCCTTTCCAGGCACGTTTCCACTCACTAGGTAAGAAAACCTGCTCACAAATCCCCTTCCAAATTTCTCCCTCACCTCAAAAACCTATGCCCTCCCATATTGAACATTTCCACACTGGGAAAAGGTCTCTGGCGATCTCACTTCACTGTGCCACTCAGAATTATATAAACAGACACTCCCTGACTTGCGCAACAGGCGACTAATGTAAACTCGTACTTATGTAAACAATTCTGTACTCGGTAGCTAGTACAATCAAGGCAGTTTGTACTTTCCACAATACTGTAAGATCACTCGGGTTTACATTGGAAACAAGCCAGCAATGGTTGCGGAGCCGGACCAGCAGGGCTGCATGCCGCAGAAAGTGCAAAAGATTTGGAGGGGTGGAATTTGTTAAATCTTCTTCCGTCGCCCATGCTTCCGGGCCCTTTTCTACGGAAAGGTCCTCGCCTCCCAATGATAAATCCTTCTCCCATCTCCAAACCCTCCTTTTGGTCCACCAGCTTCTGCAACACATCATCCTCCGACATTTCCATCAGCTCCAAGAGATCCCTCCACCAGTCACAGAGATGGGAAAGATTTAATAGCAACCTGAGAGGCAATTTTTTCACACCAAAGATTGCGGCTATATAGAAACATTGCTTTGGGAAGTAGTTGAGGCAGGTACAACAACAACACTTAAAAGACATTTGGACGCACATGGATAGGAAAGGTTGAGAGGGGTATAAGCCAAATGTGGGCAAATGGAGCTAGCTTAGATGGGCCATCTTAATCGGCATGGACGAGTAAGGCTGAAGGGTCTGTTCACGATCCACTGCTCCAGCCTTTTCATCACTTCTTCTAATATCTCAATCACTTTTGTTATGAAGTACGTCTCTTGCACAAAGCCATTCTGGCTATCATGAATTTCCTACCATTTCAAATACGAGTAAGTCTGTCCTTCAGAGTCTCCGATCCTTTCTCTGCAACTGATTCGAGACTGACAGGCCCATAGCTTCTCGGTTTAAGAAGGAAACAAGTGATATCGAGAAATCAAGAGGGTGAGGAATGGGAAGAGAGTTCCAGGGATTCCAGAGAAATTGAAGGGACAACTACCTGCGGCAGGGCAATTCAATTCAGAGATCGATCAGAGTCCAGATTGGGAGGAATGTAGACTTCATGAGAAGATTACAGGGCTGAGGAGATCACAAAGATTGGGAATGTCAACTTTAATGGAAGCAGAAAATAGAGGCGATGTTTATGTCCAGCCACTGCTTAATTGAGAGCCTGGGAAGATCACTCAGACAGGCTGATGAGGGAACAGGACTTGAAGTTTAGTTTAGGTTAGTCTAGTTTAGAGATACAGCGTGAAAACAGGCCCTTCGGACCACCAAGTCCGCATCAACCAGCGATCCCCGCACATTAACACTATCCTACACACACTAGGGATAATTTACATTGATACCAAGCCAATTAGGTGGCGCCGTACGATGGCAGCCTCGCCAACGGTCTGTCTCGTCCTTTTCTTCTTTTGTTGTTTTTGGTCTGTTGTTAAATGTATGTTTTAGTGTATCTTTAGTTTATCTCTAGGTTAATTGTAATTGTAATTTTAATTAATTTATTAGCCAAGTATGTAAAAACATACAAGGAATTTGCCATACAGTCATACCAAAAACACAACAAGACACAAAACTACATAAAAATCTTTAGTTTTCTATCATGTGGGGGGGTGGAGGGTGAACTTTTTTATCTTTCCTCGACGGAGATACGACTTTTCCGTACCATATCTCCGTCCGCACTGCGGCCTTACATCGAGGAGCTGGTGGCATCTTGCTGGGGATCGACTTTGGGAGCTGCGACCACGTGAGCCTGTAGACTTAACATCATGGAGCTTGTGATCCCTTTGTCAGGGATCGACTTCGGGAGCTCCAACTGCGCGACCCTGCGGACGTAACTTCGTGGAGCTACCGGTCCCTTGATTTAGGGACCGACTTCGGGAGCTCCAAGCTGTTTAGGGACCGACTTCAACCGCCCCGATCGTGGGAGCTTCGATTGCACCAATCGCAGATTAATTAAAATTACACTTACATTTAACCTAAAATCCTGTACGTCTTTGGAGTGTGGGAGGAAACCGAAGATCTCAGAGAAAACCCACGCGATCACAGGGAGAACGTACAAACTCCGTACAGACTGCACCCGTAGCCGGGATCGAATCCGGGTCTCCAGCGCTGCAAGTGCTGTAAGGCAGCAACTCTACCGCTGCGCCACCGTGCCACTCATTAAGGGTTAATGACACAGACACAGTTAAAACACACACACAGAGTTTTATTAGACCCTGGATTTGTAACAGCTGTGCAAAGCAGAATGACCAGGTATAAAGGTGGGGTCAATAAAAATTCCAAAACCCAGATTGGTGCAGTTTTGGGAGCAAGAGGTACAGGACAAAAGCCTTAGATATTCATCGCTCACTACCTATCTGAATAGGTAGAACAGACCTAAGGGGCTGAAAGACCTGAAATCATTGCTGGAATTTTTGGCAATGTATTTAAACCCATGCTGCTTCTCTGCACTTAAGGGGATTGTAAGTCTGTAATTGAAAAGACTTAACACTGACTTTAAAATAACACAATAGTCGCGTTGGGATAAGCAGTGCAATGAAACAGTACACAAATTACTTTGTCACTGTATCTTGAATCTGGGACAAGCATTTCTCTACGCTAAAATATATAATTAATTGTGACATAAAATGCATGGAACCTTAATTTTTATGATTTCATTTTAAAAGCAGACTAATGTATCATTATAAGTAAATCAAATCTACCAAAGTTGACTCATTGTTTAATCATTTTTCCAAAAGTAATAGTTAATAGTGAGTTGTCTGAGTTATGGATACGAAAATGTAAAAAAGGCCAGCATATTAGATTGAAATGAAACACAAATCTTCATAAGAATATCATAGTTAAAGGTTATTTAATTGTGATTTGCTCAATAACATTTTACAATATACTTCCTCATAATTGGTAAAATTCTACTCCTATTTAAATCTACATCATCCTCAATGGCTTCTAATTTAGAGCAGCAGGATCAAAAAATAAGAATGGCAGCTTTTACCACGGGACGGCAAGGTGGCGTAGCAGTAGAGTTACTGCCTCACAGCGCCAAAGACTGGTGCTTGTCTGTATGGACCTTGTACGTTCTCCCCGTGGGTTTTCACCGAGATCTTCTGTTTCCTCCCACACTCCAAAGAGGCACAGGTTTGTAGGTTAATTGGCTTGGTACAAATTTATAAATGTAAAATTGTCCCTTGTGAGTAGGGTAGCGTTAATGTGCGGGGATCGCTGGTCAGTGCGAACTCGGTGGGACGAAGGGCATGTTTCCGCGCTGTATCTCTAAATTAAACCACTCGCATTTAATGGCCCAGAGTCTGTGGTAGCAGGGAGACTTTAGTGTTTCACTGCTTACTGAGAGTAACACGGAAACCTTGAATTTGTTGTCAGCCGCTCCTCCGCAGCAGTCTCCAACAAATCCAGTTCAAATCAAAGTTCCTTGAAAGTGGAGTCACAGGTAGGTAGGATGGTTGGTCAGGGTGTTGAGGAGGGAAGGTGTGATACTATGTTACAGTTATACAAAACGTTGGTGAGGCCGGGATTGGGGTATTGTGTTCAGTTATGGTCACCCTACTATAGGAAGGATGTCAATAAGCCGGAAAGGGTGCAGAGAAGATTTACAAAGATGTTGCCAGGACATTCAAGGGCCTAAAGTATAAGGAAAGGGAGGTCACACTAGGACTTTATTCCTTGCAGCACTGGAGGCTGAAGAGTGTATAAAATCATAAGCGGAATAGATAGGATCAATGCACAGAATAGAGTAGGGAAGTCAAGAACCAGAGAAGATAGGTTTAAGGTGAAAGGGGCAAGATCTAATAGCAACCCGAGGAGCAACTTTTCCACACAGAGGGTGGTGGGTATATGGAACGAGCTGCCAGAGAAGGTAGTTGATGAAATTATGAGGTACTATAAGAGCATTTAAAAAGCACTTGGGCAGGTACATAGCGAGCAAAGGTTGAGAGGAATATGGGCCAAACACGGACTAACAGAACTAGCTTAAATGGGGCATCTTGGTTGGCTTGTACAAATTTGGCCGAAGATCTTATTTCCATGCTGATGATACTATGCCTGTATGACTCGAAATCAGTGGCAGTATCATTACCGGATGCAAATTTAAACTTTTTACAAACTAATCCAAATATAAAATGCCTAAAAAACATATTACAGAAAGTCCAGGTGAGCTTTTAGAACCCCATTATTCCATAATGCCAGTGACTCCGACCCTAAAAAATAATTATCTGAATTGGATCATAATTCCCTCACATGAATAAAACAAATTATGAGGGAATTTTAAATGATTTTTTTTTGCAGCTTATTTGTGCCTTATTTCTATTTTAACCGTGAGCATTCTGCAAACTGTATTTAGCATACTGCAGAATGTTTAAGAACAATAAAGTAGAAAATATATTTTCTGTTCCCTAATTTGCAGATTGAGAATGCTTTGATGTGACTAGATGCACCGCCAGCTTGTACCTTCCTTGAAGAAGGGTCCCGCCCCGTCATCTATTCTTTTTCTCCAGGGCTGCTGCCTGCCCCGCTGAGTTACTCTAGCATTTTGTATCTATCTTTGGTATAAACTAATATCTGCAGTTCCTCTTTATTATGTTGTAACCTCCTTTGTGGGATGCCAGGGGTTCATCTGATTTCACATCTGGCACCAGAAGAACGTGAGAAAATAGGAGCAAGTCTAGGCCTTAGGGTCCTCAAGCATGGATGGAAGGTCATTATGATCAGCATCAGAGGAAGAGATGGTCTCACTATGTGCTTGTGGAGACGTTTCTTCAATATCAATGTACAATGTTTCACTCAAGACTGTAAATTCCACGCCAAAATCTTACTAAGACTGTCCCGACCAAGGCACCAACCCCCTCCACCCCACTCAGTACGTACACACATGCATACACACACACACCCAACCCAATTAACATCTCCCGTTACTTTGCTTCAACTCTTTTGGAGAGTGTAATCTTCTTGATCTCAGCACAGACTATCCCATAAATACCAACCACTGAAGTCAGGCTAATCGACCTAGAGTTTCCCCTCATCTGCTTCGCCCCCTCCTTGAACAGCGGAGGAATATTTACAATTTTCCAGTTGTCCAGAACCACTCCTGACTCTAGGAATTCTTGAAAGATCACTACTAATGCCCCCACAATCTCTAACGCCACCTCTTTCAGAACCCTGGGGTGCAGTCCATCAGCTTCAGACCTTTCAGCTTCCCAAGCACCGCTCCTTAGTAATAGCTACTCCACTAACTTCCACCCCTTAACTCTCTTGAATTTCATGCACATTGCTGGTGTCTTCCACTGTGACGACTAATGCAAAAAACGTATTTAATCCATCTGCCATTTCTTTATCCCCCATTATCACATCTCCGGCATCATTTCCCAGCGGTCCAATGTCCACTCTTCCCTCTTTCTTACTCTTTATATATCTGAAGAAACTTTTGCTGTCCTGTTTTATGTTATTGGCTAGCTTACTTTCATATTTCTACTTTTCTCCACATATTGTCTTTTTAGTTACCTTCTGTTGTTGTTTGAACAACTTCACAATCTTCTAGCTTCCCAATAATATTTGCAATGTTATGTGCCTTCTCTTTCAGATGTATGCTGGTAAGTTGAATGTAAGGGGAAGGCGTACAGTTAATTGCAAGACATTTAACAGCATTGGTGTGCAGAGGGATGTTGGAGTCTCAGTTCATAGCTGACAAAAGTTGGCAATACAAGTAGATAAAGTGATAAATAAGGCATATGGTATGCTAGCCTTCATTGGGGGCATCAAATGTAAGAGTTAGGAAGTCATGATGCAGCTCTATAGGGCTTTGGATGGGCCGCATTTGGAGTATTGCATGCAGTTCTGGTCTCCCCATTACAGGAAAGACGTGGCGGTTTTGGAGAGGGTGCAGATGAGGTCTACAGAATGTTGCCTGGATTAGAGGGTTTCAGCTTCAGGGAGAGGTTGGATAAACTTGGATTGCTTGCCATAGACATCACAAGTTGAGGGTAGACTTGATACATGTATATAAAATTATAAGAGGCGTAGATAGGGTAGACAGTCAGAAGCTTTTCTCGGGGTAGAAATGTCCCATGTTTGAGGGCATATCTATGAGGTGAGGGGAGGAAAGGTTAATGTAGAAGTGCAGGGTAGGGTTTATTTACACAGAGAGTGATGTGGGACTGTAATGCATTGCCAAGGGTGGTGTTGGAGACAGGCCAGAGTGAGGCATTTAGGAGGCTTTTACATAGGCACACGACAGTGCAGGGAATGGAGAGATATGGATCACGTACAGGCAAATGAGATCAGTTTAACTTGGCATCACGCTCCACACAATGTGGGTCGAAGGGCCTGTTCCTGTGCTGTACATTTACATGTATGTTTTAATCTATGTTAATCCAGGTGACTATTACTTCTGTCCCTGATTGTTGTTTCTGGAATGTTCCCAGCAAAAAAAAAGATAAGCACTCTGTTATGTGTGTGCTGGGGTTTTCCTTGGGCCATATTTTGCATTGGGGCGGAGGGGGGGGGTTGCAATTTTCCAGTCCTCAACACTACCCCTGCGCATGCAGGTGTTTGGATGATCAAGGTCACGGCCTCTACAGTTTGCTCCTCTACTTTCCTCAACAGCAGGGGATACATCGCATCTGGGTCAGGTGACTTGTCAACATTTTGAGCAGCTAGCATTTCAGGTACCTCAACTTTACCACAATTTCAACTACATCTTCCTTTGTTGAGGTTCCAGCAGAAGCATCTCCTTCCTTGGTGAAGGCTGATATAAAGTACTCATTTTGCACCTCAGTCATATCTACTGTCTCAATGAGGGGATTTCTTTCTTTTGTTTTTATTAATTACCCCTCTTAGAAACATAGAAACATAGAAAATAGGTGCAGGAGTAGGCCATTCGGCCCTTCGAGCCTGCACCGCCATTCAATGTGATCATGGCTGATCATCCAACTCAGTATCCCGTACCTGCCTTCTCTCCATACCCCCTGATCCCTTTAGCCACAAGTGCCACATCTAACGCCCTCTTAAATATAGCCAATGAACTGGCCTCAACTACCTTCTGTGGCAGAGAATTCCAGAGACTCACCACTCTCTGTGAAAAGAATGTTTTCCTCATTTCGGTCCTAAAGGAATTCCCCCTTATCCTTAGACTGTGACCCCTTGTTCTGGACTCCCCCAACATCGGGAACAATCTTCCAGCATCTAGCTTGTCCAACCCCTCTTTTGCCCCATTTTTTTGCGAGTTTTTTTTCTCATGCTTCTTTATCTCTCCTTATTTCCTTTTTCTTAACTTCCCGTGACTTTTTGTAATTAGCCTGGCTCTCATTGGTGTTTCCAACTTGGTGTGTGAGATCTACGTTTTTGTTCTTGTTCTGCTTTAATCTCTATTATTAGTCATCAAGGGATTTCTCGCTTTAATTCCCCTTCCCTTCTCCCTCATGGAATTTACCCAGATGGCGGCTGAATCATCTCCATCTTAAAGGACTTCCATTGTACAATTATAGTGTTGCCTGCCAAGGATCAATTCCTAAAGGGAGCTGATTTAGCTGGAATGACATTGAGAGGCTGAAAGAACAACATACAACTCTAAATTCTATCATTAAACTTCACTCACACCCAGAAATATAACCAATTCCAGGTTCTGCATCGCTGAACGTTCTTTTATATCCACTGCAATTCTAAATACATGCTCCAGCTTCGTGCAAAAGAACAGAGTGGGGACATAGTGGGACATGGGCTCCTGGAAATACCGGGAACAGAAGCTGACAAGATCTCAACACATTTATTTAGGAAAGGAAATGAAGCAGTTCCAAAAAGCTGGACAAGGCTTTCAACAGCAGGTACTTAACCTCTAACCAGTACTATGTCACCAGAAAGTGGGACTTTGATTTGGTACTCCTTTCTTGTTGTTTACCTCAGGTATGAAATTAGTCCTGTTGAAAGCCAGCCCACATTAGGTTCAGCCCACAGCTCTATTAGTCCATTCACAAATGTTCCTTCCATCCACATCTGCAAACTATTTAAGGTACTTCACCTAAATGCTTGAACTTTTAAAAAAACGAATATACGTGTACTGCTTATAATCACAGATATGTTGAGGCATGCCACAAATGTGTACCCAAGACAATTAGTGGAATGGGGTTGATAGTACAGTGGAAATAGTGAGCAACTTCCTGTGTCTGTAATACTAACCAATGGGCAAGAGTATTTTTTGTTTAGTTTAGTTTAGAAATACAGTCCGGAAACAGGCCCTTCAGCCACAGAGTCCGCATTGACCAGCGATCCCCGCACATTAACACTATCCTACACACACTAGAGCCAATTTACATTCATACCAAGCCAATTAACCTACAAACCTGTGCATCTTTGGAATGAGGGAGGAAAAACCAAAGATCTCAGAGAAAACCCATGCTAATGTTATTAACACTTATCACAATTTTTAACTGTGATGAATATGATTTTGTTTGTGGTTGCATGCGCAGTAAAATCAAATAATAATTGATTTTACTTTTCAAAATTGACCTGAGATTGTTTCATTTTAATCTCAATCTTGTTTAAATCTCTGGACTATCTCTTTATGACCATGCCTGGTGGAATAAACAGCTACAACAGCTCAGGAAAATGTACCCACATTCTCGGGTACATCAATTAACATGGCAAACCGAGCAGAATGCAGCAACACAGACAGGTGACATGGGGCCCATGGAGGATTTAGCTAGAAAATGCGAGAAGTAAAGTTGAATGGGCAAGTTATTTTTTACACAGAGAGTGGTTGGGGCCTGAAAGTCATTGCCGGGGGTGGTGCTGGAGGCGGTTACGATTGTGGCATTTAAGAGGCTTTTAGATAGGCACATGGAAATGCAAGGGATAGAGGGATATGGATCATGTACATGCAGATGAGATCAGCTTAACTTGGCATCATGATCAGTGCACACATTGTGGCCCGAAGGACTCATTCCTGTCCTGCACTGTTCTATATCCACGCCAATTCTTTCCATTAGTCTCACTGGCTTGTCCTTTCTCCCTACAAATTAAGTCAGAACTTTTTTATGAGGATGGAAAAATCAAACACTATAGGGCGTAGCTTTAAGGTGTGAGGGGCACAGTTTAAAGGAGATGTGCAGGCAGGTTTTTGACACAGAGGGTGGTGACCACCTGTAACGCACTGCTGGGGGGGGTGGGACTTAGATACCTTAGTGGCATTGAACAGACTTTTGGATAGGCATATGTATACGCAAATAATGGAGGGAAACAGGTTATGTGCAGGCAGATGAGAGTTGGTCTTGACATCATGTTTGGCACCGATATTGTGGCCAAAGGGCTTGTTCATGTGCTGTACCATTCATTCTATGCCCTATGCTCCAATTCCTTTTGAAACGTTTATAAAATCATGATGGGAATAGATAGGGAAAATACAGAGTCATCCACAGGATGACCTCAGGACCATCCGGAAAAATGAGAGCTTCTTGGACAATACGTATAGCGTGGGAATGAGAAGGGGAGTTGCAATGGTTGGCAACAGGGAGATCCCGTAGGCCTAGTGCAAATATTCAGCGAAATGGTCCCAAGTATATTTTTGGTCTCACCGATGTACAGGAGCCAACATCGGGAACACCCCATCCTTTTTATCCGTAGATGCTCCCTGACCCGCTGAGTTACTCTAGCACTTTGTGTCTATCTTAGAAATTCACTCTAGTCATCAACACTAAACAAGTGAACAAATATCAACTGCTGCAACCTTCACTTCCACGTATTCTACTTACTGGCTCCAAAAGGCAAACTTCTTCCCAACATCTATAAACTATCCTCTCAATGATTAGGATGTTCTCCATAAATGTATACATCACTTGGCAGGTGATGGACATGGGACATCTCAATGGTTTCCAACCACTTTGAGATTCACTCCCCTATTCCTTCAGGGACAGTTGTTTCTAACCGCATCTCAGGCTGCCTTGCTCATGTTAACGTTCAGTCACTTGCAGCTAACCCCTGGAAATGGTTTAGGGCAGCACGGTGGCGCAGCGGTAGAGCTACTGCCTTACAGCACCAGAGACCCGGGTTCGATCCTGACTACGGGTGCTGTCTGTACAGAGTTCGTACGTTTTCCCCGTGACCTGCGTAGGTTTTCTACAGGACCTCTGGTTTCCTTCCACAGTCCAAAGGCGTATAGGTTTGCAGATTAATTGGCTTGGTATAAATGTAAAAAATTGTCCCTAGTGGGTGTAGAATAGTGTTAGTGTGCGGGGCTCGCTCGTCAGCGCAGATTCAGTGGGCCGAAGGGCCTGTTTCCATGCTGTACTTCTAAACTAAACTAAACTAAATCCCCAATTGGTGTACTGCCAGAGAAAGAGAAAACATGCCTGCCAGATAGCAGCAAAATCCATCACATTTAACGGTTCTATGGGAAGTATCTGCTCAAAGGAAAGATTTGCTCAGTGATTAATCAGCCTTGGCACAACCTTGAGCCAAAAGATCCAAATACAATACGATCACATTGCCTGATTTATTCGCTCTTGATGCCTTCAAATCTTTTGCGAGTGAGAATCAATCTGCTGAGAGAGAGATTCTTTACCTGTGTCGGCTTCAACTGTAATTAGTTTAGCTTGAGGGAGCTGCTGGGACAATTAAAAATCAAGAAACAGCTGTATCAGGAATTCAGAATTACTACTTCATGCACGCATTCACCTTGGAAAAATGAATGCATGGCATTTCACTGAGAAGCTAAAGAAATGAGAGGCAATAACTTAAAATCAAACTGGGGGGAAGGAGAGCAAGGAAGGAAAAATCAATTTGATTAAAAGAAGATAAACTGCAAAACATTAAAAAAAAAACAATGTGCAACACTCTCCCACTTTTACTTTAATTAACATTAGGCACAAGAAGTCACAGTTCATCAGTGATTAATAGTAAAACCAGTTCAATGTCATATTCTCAGCTGCCCATTGCTTACACCATGGTATGTGTTTGACGACCTCATTCTGAACAAAGCTATGCTTCTCTCAGCTGCTTGTAGTTTAGTTCTTTTTAACAGAAAGCCACCGATTGGCACTACTCACCCACTCGAAAGTTCTGTGCTGTCAAAGTGTCGGCAGCGTGGCCATTTTCGCTGATCAGGGTGGTGGTGTTGCCCTGCTGGCAGCTGTTGTGGCACTTCCCATTGGTGCACGTTACCTTGCAGATGGTGGGTGTGAAGACCACCTTGATGCGGCCTGTGTGGTTCCCAACTGCGAGCGGAGACACAACGAAGGAGAGAAACAGAGAGATCAACCGGTAATCCATCGAACGGGCTTTGCAAGAGAACTAATGTCAGGGATGGACAGGGTAGAGAGGAGGAAAGAGCTGTAGAGGAAGGGATGGGGAAATGGAGGGGGAAACGATGAGGATGACTGCTATCTATCTGGAGGTGTCTGAAACGGGAGAAGGCAGCTGAACAAACTGAACTCCGGGTTGCACTTCAAGCCAACTTCTCGAAGTAGACGACTTTCAGTAATTATAGAGCTGTACTTTATTCAGACTCAAACAGGAACAGCAGCTTCAGTGCACAGGCCCGATCGTCAGAAGCAGCATGCAAAGATTGGCTGTGCAGCTAAGGTGAATAAACGGTTGTTTCCACCCGCATCTCAGGCTGCCTTGCTCATGTTAACGTTCAGTCACTTGCAGCTAACCCCCTGGAAATGTTTTAGGCATGTCGCAAGTCTGAAAACATCTGTCTCAAATATCTGGCAATCCTTCCCGTAGCTATCAAGCCTTATGACGCAGCTACTTGGGTCATTTCACAGCCTCTTGGCAAAAAATCCCCTCCCAGCACCTCAACTCATACATTCAGAATGAGGCCATTAATTGTCTGCTAGCCAAAGGTAAAAAAAACAGTGGTGACTGTTCAAGGTGATTCAATATTCAGTTCAAAATTCAGCATTACAAATGACTTGTGAGGCTGACATTGCACAGCAGCTCCAAGTAAGGTCAAATCCACGCCTTAGAGCAGACTCAAAGGGCCGTATGATTCAGCCCACATCTGATCCAACCTGGTCAATTTCGCTTCCTTTGTGTTGCATTCTAAAATGCCACATTGATTCATTCAGATATTGCCCTTGCTTTTGTAGCCCCCAAAATCAAAGATCTAAACGTCACTTCCCCAAGTGTGCCGCAAACCACATTGCCGCGGTATCGGTGAAACCACTGACTTCAACCTCTGGAACCATCATCCTACCCCAATTCCGTCTCAGCTCATCAGATACTGAAGTGGCAGCTTCGTTCATGAGTTTCTCATCCACACCTTTACTGCATCCACACTTGTAATGCTATCCTCAATCCTGCCCTTTGTTCTATCGCAGTATACACTGTCATAGAGTCATGCAACGAGAAACAGTCCCTTCTGCCCCCTGTGCCCACGCTGACCAACACTCCCCATCAACACTAGTCCCACCTGCCTGCGTGTGGCCCATATCCCTCTAAACCTACCCTATCCATGTACCTGTCCACATGGTTTTTAAAGGTAGAGATAGTACCTGCTCCTCAAAATTCGAATCCAGTGCACCATTGCTCCCAAACGTCCCAACTGTTACTGAATACTGGCTCACCAAACCTCTCCTTAAAATCTCTCATCTCCAAATACCTTTTGGTGTCACCTCCTCCAACCTTTGAAACTACCTGTGGGCCTATAATCCACCGTGATTTGTGCCTCACCTAATTTTGGCCTATGAACCAGTGATGATTTTTAACACTCTACCATTGGCAGCCATACCAACAGTTGCTAAGGCCTCAAGCTCCATAATTCCCTCCTTACACCTCGCCACCTACTTTAAAACTGTGTGAATACTGCTCTTTTCATTGCATTTTGTTTCATCTTTTCTAAGATCCTAGAGCACTCTAGTGAAATACCTTGAGATGGGTTTTTTTCTATTTTCTATCTGTTCATAACTAAAACTCTGATCTCGTGCTCTTCCGGTTTGCGTGGTTTTTCTATTTGCACATAAACGGTAGACGATAGCGCTATGATTTTTTGCCAGCTCACCCACCGTTCTCCTGTGCTACAAGGGCAACAAGTTTTGTTCCGATCCATGGTATATTTCAAAAGTTATTAAGGTTTAATAATCTTAAAAAACGTGAATGCGCAGATTGGTCTCCTCCCCTGTCAGTCGCCTCCACGCTGATTGGTCACCTCTCCTGTCAGTCACCCTTCCTGCACCATTACCGCACTGATTGGCCGGGTCCACTGTCAGTCACTGGTGGCTCCCACCCTGCCCAGCGAGGAAAGTATAATGCTGAAGGAGCGGAGTGAGCATCACTAACGATCCGCCAGCTGGAGATGCGTCTGCGGGCGCCTCCATCATGCCGAGTGGGCGAGCGAGCCGCCAAGCAGCCAAGCCCACTTCACGGCCTCCGTGGTGCCCAGCCGCGGGCACTGTCGGCTGTTTTGTCCCACCCGGGCTTCTACCCGCGAGGCCCCGGCGATCCAGGGGGCATCGAGACCGCGGCTATGAGACCTCGCGATGATGGGGCCGCAGTGGAGGGGCCATGCGGCAGAGGGGCCACGCAGCGATGGAGCCGCGGCAGCGGTGGGGCTTCGCAGCAGCAGTAGGGCCTCGCGGTAGCGGTGGGGCCGAATTTCAAAATCCACGGAGAAATCTATCTCTCTCTTTTTTCAGTTTTTTTCTCTCTCATGTCTGGTGGGGGAGGAGGGGGAATAGAGGGAAAGGATGGAAGGGATGGGAGAGGTAGGGAGTGGGGAATAGAGAGTGAGGAGGGCAGTGGGGGAGGTCAGGAGGGCTAGTAGGGGAGGTGAGGAGTGGGGGATAGAGGGATAGGAGGGGGGCAGGGAGGGGAGATGAGTTATGGAGGGAGTGACTGAGGGTAGGGGAAAGGAGTGGGAGGGAGAGGTGAGAGAGGGATTGTGGGTGAGGAAGAGGAGAGGGGAAAGAAGAGCGAGGATTAAGAGGAGGGGAGGGAGTGCTGGGGGATGAGGGGAATTGAGCTGCGCCTGCGCAGTTAGGGGCTATGTGTGAGTGGTGGAATATTGCATTGGGGGAACGGGTGAGTGGTGGAATACTGCGTTGGGGAAGCAGACCCAACTGTTCTGCACTTAGTCTAGTACAACTTAAAGTTGTTATTCTCCTGAGAGACATTTATAATTTCCTGAACTACTAGAGGGAAGTTGGGGAGATTTTTAAGCATACTTCTGGATTTTACTTATTGTTTATCAGTTTTTGTTTAGTTTATTCATTTAGTTTAGGTTAGTTTAGAGATAGAGAGAGGAAACAGGCCCTTCAGCCCACCGAGTCCACACTGACCAGCGATCCCTGCATGTTAACAGTATTAACACACTCGGGACAATCTAACTTTTTTTTATAGCAAGCCAATTAACCTACAAACTTTAGTGTTAAAGAAGGAACTGCATATGCTGGAAAATCGAGGGTACACAAAATGCTGGAGAAACACAGCGGATGCAGCAGCATCTATGGAGTGAAGGAGATAGGTAACGTTTCGGGCCGAAACCCTTCTTCAAACCTACAAACCTTACGTGTGGAGGAAACCGAAGATCTCGGTGAAAATCCACGCAGGTCACAGGGAGAACGTACAAAGCGTACAGACCCGGGTCCCTGCCGCTGTAAGGCAGCAACTCTACTGCTCGCGCCATCATGCCGCCCAGTTTTGTTCCCCATCTTTCCTCCAGGTCCCAACAGAAAATATCTGGCTAACGTATCAAAGTTCAAGTGGCTTTGTGGATGCATGCGTAGTTTAGAATTTCTGTAGTGACGGATCATTTCCATCACTTGCACATCCAGCTCATCCCAAGGCCTTTTCAGCAAATGAAACATTTTCAAACTCAAGTCACTATTCTTATAGAGCCAAGTTGCACAAACAAAATCCCACAACAAACATTTAATATGGACCAGACAATTTGGTTTAGTGATATTGATTAAGAGATAGTTATTCTGCACGACAATAACTTCTCAGTTCTTGGAACACAACAGATTTGTAAACACAGTACTCCATAGAGAATATAGTAAACAGACCAATAACAAGTTTGACAATAAAAAAACAATATAGTTTACATTATAATAAAAAACAAAACCCGAAGTGCTTAGTGCATCCAAGGCAGTTATGCCCCTGTACCACTTAGGAAACCTGAACGGAAACCTCTGGAGACTTTGCGCCCCACCCAAGGTTTCCGTGCGGGTCCCGGAGGTTTTAAATTTTTTTAAAAATAAACGCAGGAACATAGAAGAAGGGGAAACCACTGTCAACCATTAGGGAGACTGAAAAATACCTCCAGGAACCGCACGGAAACCTTGGGTGGGGCGCAGAGTCTCCAGAGGTTTCCATTCAGGTTTCGTAAGTGGGACAGGGGCATAAGTAGCTTGGAATTCAGCTGGAGTTTGTAGTGTTCAATAGCCTGATGGTTATTGGGTAGAAGCTATTCCTGAACCTTGATGTTACCGTTTTCAGACTCCTATACCATCTTCCCAAAGGCAGGAGTGAAATGAGAGTGTGGTCAGGATGGTGTGGGCCATTAATGATGCAGGCTGCCTCAAAGTTTCCTATAGGTCACTTTGATGGTGGGGAACTCAGTACCCGCGATGGACCGGCCAGTTTGGTCACCACTTTTTGTAATCTCCTTCGTTCCTTGGCATTTGAGTTGCTGAACTAGGTCATGATGCAACCAGTCAATATGGCCTCTGCAATACACATGAAGAAGTTCAAGATAATATTTTTCGACATACTGAACCTCCTCAATCTTTTTTAAAGAGTAGATGTGCTGATGGGCTTTCTTTCTGATTGCGTCAATGTGCTGGGTCCAGGACAGATAGAACATAGAACAGTACAGCACAGGAAAGATAGACCCAAAACGCTGCAAGACAGGCAGCATCTCTGGACAGAAGGAATGAGTGACGTTTCTGGTCGAGACCCTTAATCAGACTGAGAGTCAGGGGAGAGGGAGACTCCGAGATAAGGAAGTGTAAGGTGTGAAACCTACATTTCCTTACCCAGATTCCCATAAAATATTTCCCCCTTACACCTTAAATGCATAAGGGTTTCAGAAGAAGAACTGAAAGAGGGGCAGAGAAAGGCTGAAAGAACGGGGCATGGTAATGCAGTTAAAAGGGACTTCCATGGCTGTGATGAGTTTTGAGATAGCTTGTGGATGGATTTAAACCCTGCCGATTCGGTTCACTGTATTCGACTAAAGAACAGGCGCAAAAACAACTGCAATACATGAGCTGCAGAATCGCAAAGGCAAGTAACATGTAAAAACTAACATACATCACACTGCGGCACTTGCAGTTGCCAAACACTTGGAGATGGTGCACATATTGCAAATCAGTTTCTACAAACGTGGTAACAGCTGGAGAATCTGAAAGTCCAAAATGCAAAATAATGTATTTTGTAGAACATTCTTTGCATATCCATCTCACAAACTTAGCAACCCATTCTTTAAAACTGGTCACAGGTTGTAGATATCACTGACCTGCGTACATTTTTCATCATTTCGGTTAGAACTGCCAACAAGTAAACACAGCAGAGTATGAATCAATGCACTGCAGAAAAGAGCAGCAAAGGAGGGGTGTGGTTTTCCTGTGTGAAAATTGCAGTCATCTATAATATAGTCGAAAATATTGGTTGACTGGGAAGAATTATAAAGCCGTTATCAAAGGAATCAGATGAAGTCACAAACAACCAAATTGATGAGTACGCTATTTAAAATACTTGAACCTATGATTAGGTTACAGATCATATCTCACACTTTACCAACTGTCACGCCTTAAAAAAAAATATATAATATTACATTTGAGTGGGGAGTTCCATATTTCATTTCAAGTTGTTTTCTCCTTGGCAGTTGCTGACAGTGTACGCTATCTTATTCGTTATAATGCTAAAGAATATGGTGTCTTGTTAAAATGAACATGAAATACAGAATCACGAACAGTTGAGTTTGGGTAACTAGGACTGCAATTTGTTCTCATGATTCAAGTTACATCATAAGGTACAAGAAAATAATTTGAATGATTCACCAGGACCACCTAAACATAGAAACATAGAAACATAGAAATTAGGTGCAGGGATAGGCCATTCGGCCCTTCGAGCTTGCACCGCCATTCAATATGATCATGGCTGATCATCCAACTCAGTATCCCGTACCTGCCTTCTCTCCATACCCTCTGATCCCCTTAGCCACAAGGGCCACATCTAACTCCCTCTTAAATATATCCAATGAACTGGCCTCAACTACCCTCTGTGGCAGAGAATTCCAGAGACCCACCACTCTCTGTGTGAAAAAATTTCTTCTCATCTCGGTCCTAAAGGATTTCCCCCTTATCCTTAAGCTGTGACCCCTTGTCCTGGACGTCCCCAACATCGGGAACAATCTTCCTGCATCTAGCCTGTCAAACCCCTTAAGAATCTTGTAAGTTTCTATAAGATCCCCTCTCAATCTCCTAAATTCTAGAGAGTATAAACCGAGTCTATGCAGTCTTTGTTCATAAGACAGTCCTGACATCCCAGGAATCAGTCTGGTGAACCTTCGCTGCACTCCCTCTATGGCAATAATGTCCTTCCTCAGATTTGGAGACCAGAACTGTACGCAATACTCCAGGTGTGGCCTCACCAAGACCCTATACAACTGAAGTAGAACCTCCCTGCTCCTATACTCAAATCCTTTTGCTATGAAAGCTAACATACCATTGGCTTTCTTCACTGCCTGTTGTACCTGCATGCCTACTTTCAATGACTGGTGTACCATGACACCCAGGTCACGCTGCATCTCCCCTTTTCCTAATCGGCCACCATTTAGATAGTAGTCGGTTTTCCTATTTTTGCCACCAAAGTGGATAACCTCACATTTATCCACATTATACTGCATCTGCCAAACATTTGCCCACTCACCCAGCCTATCCAAGTCACCTTGCAGTCTCCTAGCATCCTCCTCACAGCTAACACTGCCCCCCAGCTTAGTGTCATCCGCAAACTTGGAGATATTGCCTTCAATTCCCTCATCCAGATCATTTATGTATATTGTAAATAGCTGGGGTCCCAGCACTGAGCCTTGCGGTACCCCACTAGTCACTGCCTGCCATTGTGAAAACGACCCGTTAACTCCTACTCTTTGCTTCCTGTTTGCCAGCCAGTTCTCTATCCACCTCAATACTGAACCCCCAATGCCATATGCTTTAAGTTTATATACTAATCGCTTATGTGGAAACCCCTAGCAATTCTCCTCTAACCCAATTTATCCTTCCAAATTCCTATCATGTCCCTCCAGGACTAATGCACGAGGAGCAAATTTACAGTGCTCAGTTAACACACATGTTTTTGAAGAGAGAGAGAAATCTGGAGGACCTGGAGGAAATTTGCATGGTCACTGGATTAGCATGCAAACTCGACACAGACTGTGCCAGAGATCAGGATTGAATTTGGGTCTCCAGAACGGTGAGGCAGCGCTCTACTAGCTGCACCGTTATGCCGTAATTCACTCACTCAAAGTCTAAGGAAGGGTTCGAACCCAAAACATCACCTATCCATGTTCTCCAGGGATGCTGCCTGACCCGCTGAGTTACTCCAGCATTTTGTGTCTATCTTTGGTTTAAACCAGCATCTTCAGTTCTTTCCAACACATTTCGCCTGATCCTTGAAATCACCCTCTTCCACAATTCATAATCTTTAAAGAGAAACTAGACCAAGGGGGACCCGTTGGGTCCCGTCCCCTCAACGCACGGTTGCGGGGAGGCGGGGGGGGGGGGGGGCCTGCGGCGTCACACACACTAACCACACCCCCACACACAAACCACCCCCCTTGATATTATATCAATATTATTCATTGGCTCCTTTTACCCAATGCCCGCCCTATCCACTGACACAGCCCCCACCTCGCAGGTGCGTCTAGAGAGGGAGGGGGGTAGAGAGAGGGGGCAGAGACAGAGGGGTGGAGACAGAGAGAGGGGGGCAGAGAGAGTGGGGCAGAGAAAGAGAGAGGGGGAGAGGGGAGGGAGGGAGAGAGGGGGGAGAGGGCGGTGGAGGGAGAGGGGTGGATGGAATGGGGGAGAGGGGAGAGGAGGGGGGTGGGCGGAGAGAGGGAGAGGGAGAGGAGAGGGGGAGAGGGGGAGAGAGAGGGGGAAGGGAGAGGGAGGAGAGAATGGGGAGGAGGGGGGGACAGAGGGGAGGAAAGGGGGAGAAGAGGGAGAGAGGGGCAAGGGAGAATGGGGAGGAGGTGAAGAGTGGGGAGAGAGGGGGGATGGGGGGATGGAGGGGGAGGGAGGGGAGGAGGGAGTGAAGGGGAGAGAGGGGGAGAGAGGAAGAGAGGGCAGAGAGGGGGGAGTGAGGGGGGAAGCGGTAGAGCAGGGAGTGGGGAGAAGCGGGGGAGGGGGGAGAGGAAGGGGAGGAGGGGGGAGGATGGGGGTGAGGAGTGGGGAGAGGAGGGGGAGAGGGGGAGGGCCGGCCGGCCGAGTGTGAGTCGACTGAGACGGGAGGCGACAAAATCACTGTGAGTTGGGGGGGAGGGGGTGTTAACGTAACTCGTCAGAGGCTTCAATCCAGATTTTACACACCTCTATAAGAACCCTCAGCTCCAAGGTATAAAGTGAGCCTGTCCACTCTCGCTGCAGCTCAGAACCTCGAGACCTCGATACATCTCCGTAAATCCTCTCTGCACCTTTTCCAGCTTTTTGCATCCTTCCGCTAATAGGGTGACCAAAACTGAACCAAATACTGCAAGTGTAGAATCAAAGAACTGCAGATGCTAATTAATACATAAATGGACACAAATGGACTGCTCGAGTTACTCAGCAGGTTAGGCAGCATCTCTGGCCAACATGGATAGGCAACGTTTTTGGTCAAAGAAGGATATCAGCTCAAAACATCACCGATCCATGTTTTCTAGAGGTGCTGACTGACTTGCTGAGTTACTTTGTGCTCTTTTTTTAAATAATCCGCCAAGTGTAGCCTTGCTTCTGACATAAAGACATTATCATATGCATAGTTCAAGCATATGTGTTGGTCTATGACCGGCCTGTGTCTTTCATGTGAACAAGAACTTTCATTGCACCCTGGTGTCAGGCACGTGACGTCAGGGTAGGCAAGGTAGGCACTGCCTACCCTGACTAAAATTATAACATAGTAATTACTAAATATAAATAATAAAGGCATGGGAGAATTATGCCTATGTAAGAGACCGATCTCTTAGGTAGGCATAATTCTCCGTGCCTTTCATCCGCAGCGCTTGTAACACGGGAAGGTCTGTGCAGCCCACGTGCCTACAGCGCTGCTTCAAGCGTCAATTTCAAGCAGGGCTGAAGGCAGCAGAAATTCTGCCTTTGCAGCACTGCGCATCAGTCTACTGCGCATGCGCATCGCGAGTTTCTTGGCGGGGTTTTCAAATATGGTTTGTCAATATTTTAAGTGTATGTTAGGTAACAAAGAGAGAAGAATGGAGCTCATGTACCAATAATGTGGGAAGTACATTTTGTGTTTATGTTTTTAAATACTGTATTTCCCGAGGTGTGGGGGTGGGGGGAGAGCTCCTTTCACAGCGTTTGGGGAGTCTGGCCCGGGGTAAAGTTGCGGGAAGGGCACGAATGTTATGAAGAAGGGGATTGGGATAATGTCACTTGCGACGCTCCTTGCACGGAGGCGTGCAATGACACCGCATTGAGGCCGGGGGAGGGGGGAAGAGAGAGAAGTAGCTCAGGTGGCTGAGCGGCCGCCGGGCCGGACAGTGGAACCAGCCGCCACCTTCGCTCCTTCTGCCGGTCCCCGCTCACCTCTGGCAGCTCTCCATCTAAAAACCACTCTCCTGCCGCTCGCTGGCCTCACTCATGTCCTTAAATTCCGACAGCGCGATTGAGGTTACTCGGCTGTGGGAATTTAAGGATTTGCAGGAAGCCGCTGACATGAGCGAAGTCGGTGAACGGCAGGTGACAGGTGTTCCGATGGAGAGCACTGACAGAGGTGAGCGGGCCGGCAGAAGACGCTGAAGTGGCTGCCAGTTCAGCTGTCGGGTCCCGGTGGTCGCTCCCCGAGCTGTATCTATCCCCAGCTACAGTGTGTGGCTTCGCGCCCGGAGAGCTGCAGTAGCAGTGAGTGAATTACTGGCAGTATCCCTGACACCCTCCCTCCCTGACACCCTCCTTCACAACACTCGTGCCCTCCCCACAACTTTACCCCTGGCACAGAGTCTCCACACGCTGTGAAAGGAACTGTTCCCCCAATTGGTCTAGGACTAGGAAGCCTAGGAAGGGCAAATTGAAATCTCACTGTTTTTATTTATTTATTTAACGTAGAGAACAATTCGCGCATGCGCGGTTTAATTTTTTTTTAAAAGCGGACTGAGTGCCTACCCTGAGTAATTACTCACGGCACGTGCCTGCCTGGTGTACATGACAATAAACTGGTCTGGATCTGAATAATAATAGTAAGATTAAACGAGAACGTACCAGTTTGAAGTTTGATCTTTATTTTATGAGTTACGATGAGGGATTACGTGAAGAAGGCCCGTCAGCCCGCATGCGCGTCAATCTTCAAAGCAGCGGTGTGAAATCACGGATAACAGTTGATGAACTGAATATAGTAAGATTCGAGAAACTTAGAAGCTACCAGCTGATCTTTATGAGAGAGGGTTGGGAGCGGAGGACACTCAATCGCTCATCGTAACTCCTCATAAAATAAAGATCAAACTTCAAACTGGTAAGTTCTCATTTAATCTTACTATTTTACTTCGGAGTCACGTGAGTGACTACGTGAAGATTTTGAAGCTCTGTGAATTCATGCCGTGGAAACGGGTCCATGCGTCACACACTGCATCAATTGACCAGGGACGAGTGACATTTAATAAAGCATGACATAAATTGAAACATGCTGGTGCTTTTTAATGATGGCAATAGTAATCCCACTCATCCAGGAGGAATTAAAAATATAACCTAAAAATAGCGTTGGTATATACCCCCGGTCTGGCAAATGGGTTTATTATGACACATTTGGAAATTTGCTGGTTTGACCATCCTGCAGCACTAGGATGAGGTCCAGCGAAACATTCACAACCCTCGCTGCTGATGTTGTTGCAGCCGTATGAGGTTATTTGTAACTAACAACATTGCTAGTTCAGAGCCGCAAAGGCTTTTGGTGACATAATGACTGTTGTAGATGTGTGACCACACACAACCAAAGGTCCATGGGGGGATATTGAGTTGAAGATACCCTTCATAAATCTGGATATCAGAGGTCGAGACCTGACAGCGTGGTGTGCCAACCCCGGCAGGAAGTAGGACCATAAGGCACTACTGGCATAATATGTACAACTCCATCTCTCGTGAAATATAGCTCTGAGAGGAATACCAAGACATCTGTTATACGTACCGTGTCATACGATATATTGGACTGTAAACAGGACACTTACCATTTCTTGATATAGGACATGTACTGTTTCTTGGTACTATCTCTTCAGGCCGCAGTGATTACATCCTCCGTACAACCTGACAGTCCGTACCCCAGGAAAGGTCTTCTCATAGTCTGCAACCCAACAATTTGATTCACTCATGCAGAGGATGGTTCTCCCAGTCACGGGGTAAACCAGCAGATTTTGTGATTGGGAACAGCCATAAAAGGCTCTGTTATCATTCGCAGTATGAGTGGACCCAGGTGTAGGCCAGTCAGGCACTATCACGCCTGAGGCAGAGTCTTGCTGGTTATTAAGCAAGCACCGACTGATGAGGCAAAAATGGAGGAAGACAGAACAAACATTCCTCCCCAGTGTAGTGAGAATGCATCCATCGCTACTGCCCCTGAGAATGGCCGCCATGCCAGATAATTTTGCAACTGTTGATTGAGACTAGGTGCAAACTAATCGATATTTGGTATTCCACCAATCCATAATGTCATTAAAATACTTTGTGATCCAACATTTATTTTGTTGTCACTAATTAATGTGATAATACACCAGCGCCAATGAGGTTAGGTAACTATCACAGGATATTAACTTGACCCCTGGACCATGTCCCCACTGACGAGCACCAGGCCACCATCTCGAGCACCATAACCGACTTTATCAACTCAGGCTCCTTGCACCCCCGAGCCTCCAACCTCATCGTTTCCCAGCCCCGCACGGCCCGATTTTACTTTCTCCCCACTTGACTCGGGTTCCTATCCCCCTTGGTTAAATCTCTCCACACCTATGTTCAAGACACCTCAGACACTCTCCGTTGTCTCCGCGCATTCCATTCTCCAGGCCCCCATCGTCTCATCTTCACCATGGACGTCCAGTCACTCTACACCTCCATCCCCCACCAGGATGGTCTCAAAGCCCTCCGGTTCTTGTAATATTTTTTTTATTTGAAGTAAATAGTTTACAATATATAGCTTACTTTATAAACTAACACCTTAATTCAGTATTACTACAAATAGCATATCAATACATAATATCTTCTATTTTTATGGAAATAAAGAAAAAGATATATAAAAGAATAAAGAAAAAAGGAAAAATAAAAGGGAATAAAAATTTTTTTTTTTTCGCACATATATCAATTAAAAATTAAAAAGATAATTTGAAAAACAATAATATTACATATATATATATATATATATATAAACAAAAACTAAAGACATTGTACGAGATACTATTTCATTCAGAAATATCTCTAATAAATACACAATATTATCAATTATAGGTAAGTTATTCGCATCGGATCCATAGGGTGCCCGTCGAAGCCGTGATTCCAAGAATAGCTACTTCTCTAAATACTGTATATATGGAGACCATATCAATTCAAAAGAATTATACTTGTCCAAAAGGACAAATCTAATTCTTTCCAAATTCAACGTCTCCAACATCTCTGCTTTCCACATTTTAATTGTTGGGGATAATGTTCCCTTCCAAAATTTAAGTATCATTTTTTTCCCAATTATTAAACAATAATCAAAAAAATTTCTTTGATTAATTGTGAGTACCAAATTTGGCTCCGGGATTCCAAATATTATTAATTTTGGGTCTGGGTCAAGTTTAACCTTAAGGACTTCCGAAATAACTTTAAAAATTTCAATCCAATAAAAATTCAACCGTGGACATGTTACAAAACTATGTATTAAATTTGCTTCAAAATTCTTACATTTATCACAAATAGAGGAAAGGTTAGGAAAAATACTTTTTAATTTGGTTTTCGAGTAGTGTAATCTATATATAACTTTAAATTGTATCAATGTATGTCTGGCATTCAAAGAACACCAATGTATTCTTTGTAAGCTTTCTTCCCAAGTTTCTTTCGTTATAGGTAATCCAATTTCATTTTCCCATGCTTGACGATATGTTTCAGTTGTTGGGTTCTCTTTATCTAAAATAATATTGTAGATATAAGCTATAAGCTTATCCGTATTTGGATGTAAATTAAACACTTCATCTAATAAGCCTGGTCCTTTATTTTTATAGTCGTATGTGTTACATTTAATAAAATCTCTAATTTGTAAATACCTAAAATGATGTTGTGAAGGTAATCCAAAAATATCTTGTAACTCTTCAAATAATAATAATTTTCCATTTCTATAAAGGTGTTCTATTCTTTTAATTCCTAAATCCTCCCACAGTCTAAACCCCGCATCTAAGATTGAGGGTTTAAACAGTGGATTATTCCTAATTGATAACCTAAAAGAAAGATTATCCAGATGTAGTGTCTTAACTATCTGTTTCCAAATACGCCTAATATTATGAATGATAATGTTGTCCCTATAAGTCTTTTTTTGTACTTCCTTTGGTGCGAAAATAATCGACTCTATAGTGAAAGGTAAACAGTCTTCCTTTTCCATTTTTAGCCACATTGGTTCAACATCCATATTTACCCACCAAAAATTCATATTCTTAATCTGGACTGCCCAATAGTAATATAAAAAATTTGGAAGTGCCAGCCCTCCATTTATCTTCGACTTACATAAGTGTTTTTTACCTATTCTATGGCTTTTGTAATCCCAGACAAAATTATTAACTATGGTATCAATTTTTTTTAGAAAACTTTTTGGAAGAAAAAAAGGAATTGCCTGAAATAAATATAACAATTGTGGTAAAAAAATCATCTTTATAGCATTAATTCTACCGATCATAGATATAGGAAGTGTTTTCCAATATAAAATGTTTTTTTTAAGTTTCTCTAATAATTGATAATAATTAGCTTTAATTAATAATTTATAGGATTTAGACACATTAATTCCTAAATATTTAAATTTATCTGTAACTATTTTTAATGGGTATTTTTGTAATATATTTACATTTATACCAGTTATAGGCATTATGTCACTTTTACTCCAATTAATCCTATATCCTGAAAATACACTAAATTCATTTATAACATTGAATAGCTTTGGAATACTACGTTCCGGCTTAGTAATATAAATCAGAATATCATCTGCATATAAAGATATCTTATTATTTGTTATGTCAGTGTTGTACCCATATATTTCGGGTTCTGATCTGATTCTTTCAGCCAGAGGTTCTATCACCAAGGCAAATAATAAAGGGGATAACGGACATCCCTGTCTGCATCCCCTAAAGAGATTAAATTTAGGTGATAATATTTGATTGGTTAAAATTCTTGCAGTAGGGTTAGAATATAATATTCTTACCCATTTACAAAATCCGTCCCCCAGTTGATATTTTTCCATTATATTAAATAAATATGACCATTCCACCTGGTCGAATGCTTTTTCAGCATCCAACGATATAACTGCTAATTCTATATCTCTCCTTCTTCTCGAGTAAATAATGTTAAACAAGCGTCTAAGATTATGTGATGAGTAACGTTTTGGAATAAAACCTGTTTGATCATAATGTATTATTTTGGAAATCACTAAACTTAGCCTCCGAGAGAGTACTTTAGTTAGTATTTTTTGATCAGTATTTAAAAGGGCAATCGCTCGGTATGATCCAGGGTCTTCCAGGTCCTTATCTAATTTAGGAATTAATGTAATTGTAGATTCATTTAAAGAGTCTGGTAATTTTCCTAACTCATAGGTGTGTCTGTACACTGTTTGTAATCTAGGTGAAAGTAGATCGTGAAATTTTTTATAAAATTCTGCATTCAGGCCATCGGGGCCCGCTGTTTTACCATTTTTTAACGATCCAATTGATTCTTCGATATCTATTACAGATATTTCAGCATTTAATAATTGCCTACTCTCAAAATTTAACTTATTAAAATGACATTTTTCTAGAAATGTTTCCATTTCATCTGTTTGCCCTGTTAATTTAGATGAATAAAGATTTTGATAATATTGTAAAAATGTATCATTAATGTCTTTTGGTATAGTCAACGTATTTCCCTGCGCCGATCTAATACTATGTATAGTTTTTTCATCGTCTAATCTTCTGAGTTGTCGTGCTAATAATTTTTGAGGTTTATCACCGAATTCAAAATGAACTTGTTTAGTTTGTTGGTATAATTTTATCACTTGGTCAGCATAAATTTTATTTAATCTATATTTTAATATTGCAATTTTATTACTCAACTCTTTTGAAGGGTGTATTATATTTTCACTATCTAATTGGTTTATCTCTTTTTCTAACTTTTGCTCCATCTTTCGATTTTCTTTATTAAAATGAGCTTGTGCTGATATTATTGCACCACGCATAAATGCTTTAAATGTGTCCCATAATAGTAATGAGGAAGTCTCAGGTTTATCGTTAGTTTCAAAAAATAATTTAATCTGTTTCTCCACATAGTTACAGCAGTCTTTATCCTTTAATATCTGTGTATTGAATCTCCAAATATTAGTTTTATTAACCATATCTTTTAATTTTATCTTAAATGTTAAAGGGGCATGATCTGAGATAATAATATTATGATACTTTGCATCATATGTAAAGGGGAGTAGTTTTGAGTCTACTAAGAAATAATCAATCCTCGAATATGTTCCAAATACCGGCGAGAAAAATGAATATTCCCGTCCGGTAGGATTATCCAATCTCCAAATATCTTTAACATTCAATGTCTTACTAAAGGAGTTTATAAGCTTGCTTGATTTAGAGAGAGCCTTAATTTTTGTAGAAGATCTATCCAGATAATTATCTAAAGTACAATTAAAATCACCTCCAATTATTAAATTATATTGGGTGGATATAGGAATACTATTAAATATTTTCTTAAAAAATAGTGGATTATCAAAATTAGGTGCATATATATTCATAAGAATTACTTTTTTTGAATGTAGTTCCCCTGTAATTATTAAATATCTACCCTCCTTATCCTCTATTAATGAATTAAGTTTAAAAGGTATACCTTTACGAATAATTATTGCAACTCCTCTAGATTTGTGTATAAACGAAGAGTGATATACTTTTGAAATCCATTTCGCGGTTAATCTATATTGAGCATCTTTTTTAAGATGTGTCTCTTGAAGAAACATAACTCCAGATTTCAATCTATTCAACTGAGCTAGTACCTTTCCCCTTTTAATTGGTTCATTGATTCCTTTAACATTCCAGCTACAGAAGGTGATTCCATCATCTCCATTCCTTACATTCATATCCTGCATTTTATTGTTAGGGTGGCTTTTTTTGGAGTAGCCTTCTTGGCTCCTCCAGCCCGACACTACACCCCAACTTCAGTCCGATGCGAATTTCCAATTCCATTAAACCATATTCATTTAATCTGATTATATAAAATAGATAAAAGTCATAATTATATAATATATAATATAATATCAAGTATGTGTTATGCAAAAAATAACAAAAATAATAACAAATGTGAATATAAAAAAAGTAAAGGGTGAAAAAAAGGTGATCAGAAAAAAAAGAAACTACACTTATATAATGTGTAGTGAGTGCAAGTGAAAGCCACACTAACATGGCTACTAATCTAACGACTTCCGTATTAAAAAAAAAGATGTTAAATATTCCAGCTCTTATTTGAAATACTGTGTATATTGGGGTGGGGGTGCTAACTTTATTTTCTTAATAAATTTTTCTATTATTCATATTACTAATTTTTAGTTGTTAATCTCAGCTATAATTATTATCATAATTAGTAATACTATATGAGGGGAGTAAGGGAAATCAAACTAATTAGTAATTAATAATTAATAATTAAAAATTACAAATTAGTATTTATTAATTAATTAGTAAACATTATAAAACTACAAATCGATGTCCATTATTCCGCCTTTTTCTCAGTAAATGATTCACAGCCACAGGTCCATAAAGTTCATTCATCCACTACCCAGTTGGGTCTACTCCTTCTTCCACAGCGTCTCCTTCTTCTCCTTCTTCTCTTTCTTCTGCCTCCTTCAGTATTTTCCGAGCAAATTCCAGTGCCGCTGTATGTTTGGTGAAACGAAGATCCTTATTCTCGTAGGTAACTCTAAGTATTGCCGGGTACACCAAACCATATCTGATCTCCTTTATTCCTTTTATGTCTCTCAAGATGCGTCTTGTTTCTGTAAATAGAGCTCTTCTTTTAGCCACTTCAGCCGGGTAGTCTCTGAAGATACTGATGTTATCTCCTTCGTATTTCAGATTTCTTTTTCTTATGATTATCTTCATCATATCCTCAAAGACACTGTCATAAACCACCTTTACAATTACTTGTCTTGGTGGCGCACCCCTCCTAGGGACCGGTCTTAAAGCCCTGTGGGCACGGCCCAACAGGGGTTCTTCATCCAAATCCAAAATGTCCTTTAGGAGTTTTGCAAAGAATTTACGTGGGTCATAGTTTCCTTCGCGTCCCTCAGACAGACCTACTATGCGCAAATTCTTACGTCTTTGGCGCCCCTCCAAATCAATACATTTCTCATTAATTTTACGTAATAATTCAGAGAGGCGTTTGTTCTCTTCGTTTATCTTCTCATTCTCTCTCGCAGTTGTTAGAGCAGCATCAGTTAATTCTTTAATCGTATCATTTTGTTGATCCAGTACAGTTGACATAGGGCTTAACCTCGCCTCTATTTTCGCATCCATCATCTCTTCCATCAATCGCTCCATCCCAGCAATCTTATCAGTTGCCTCGATCAGTTGATTGTGTATGTCCTCCTCAATTTCTGTTTTCCAATCCGACATCATGGTTTTTACCATTTCTTTAACTTCTCTTGTTAATTCATCTTTGATATTTCGAATATCCATTTTTAAGGCCTTCATTTCATCCTTAGTTTCTTTATAATCTTTCTTCATTTCTGTTTGTGTTTCCTTCAGCATTTTCTTCATATCTGCCAGTAAAGACTTTTTAAAATCTTCCATTTCAGCTTTTCTTTGTGAAATCTCTTCTTGGGAGGCAGCCTGTCCCGAGCCTGAAGCTTTGGTGGGGCCTGCCTCCCTTCTGGAACTTTTCTTCGGCTGTGTGGGGGAGGAGGGATTCATTTTAAATTTCTTACCGGAGTCGCTAAAGTCGCGCGCCTGATGACGTCACGCAGCTTACAATCGCACCCGGAGCCGTTTAAAATCGATCTCCTGCGGTAAGTAGTGTTAGCAACCTCCTCTAACCCCGTTTTTTTTCCAGATTTTTTAAGAGCTGATCTGACGCTGTTCTCTCCTAGAACATGGCGCCACCGGAAGCCCTCCGGTTCTACCTCGACCAGAGGAGCAACCCATACCCGTCCACTGACACCCTCCTCCGCCTAGCGGAGTTGGTCCTTACCCTCAATAACTTATCTTTTGACTGCTCCCATTTCCTCCAAATACAAGGCGTAGCTATGGGCACACGCATGGGCCCCAGCTACGCTTGCCTCTTTGTTGGGTACATCGAACAATCCTTGTTCTCGGCGTACCAGGGCCCCATCCCCGACCTCTACCTCCGTTACATCGACGACTGCTTTGGTGTCACCTCCTGCACCCACACACAACTGACTGACTTCATCCGTTTCACCACCAACTTCAATCCGGCACTCAAATACACCTGGACCATTTCCGACACTTCCCTACCATTCCTTGACCTCACCATCTCCATTGCAGGGGATACACTCCAGACCGACATGCACTACAAACCAACTGACTCCCACAGCTACCTGGACTACTCTTCCTCCCACCCTGCTTCCTGTAAGGACTCCATCCCCTATTCCCAATTCCTCAGTCTACGCCGCATCTGCTCCCAGGATGAGGTGATCCACACCAGGTCATCACAAATGTCCTGATTCTTCAGAGAACGGGGATTCCCCTCCCCCACTATAGATGAGGCTTGCACCAGGGTCTCCTCCATACCTCGCAACACTGCCCTCTCTCCCCATTCCCCCACTCGCAACAAGGGCAGAGTCCCCCTGGTCCTCACCTTTCACCCCATCAGCCGGTACATACAACACATAGTCCTCCGCCAGTTTCGCCACCTCCAACGTGACCCCACCACTCGCCACATTTTCCCATCTCCCCCCCCTGTCTGCATTCCGCAAAGACCGCTCCCTCCGCAACTCCCTTGTCAATTCTTCCCTTCCCTCCCACTCCACCCCTTCCCTGGGCACTTTCCCTTGCAACCGCAAGAGATCATAGAATCATAGAAAATAGGTGCAGGAGTAGGCCATTCGGCCCTTCGAGCCTGCACCACCATTTAATATGATCATGGCTGATCATCCAACTCAGTATCCTGTACCTGCCTTCTCTCCATATCCCCTGATCCCTTTAGCCACAAGGGCCACATCTAGCTCCCTCTTACATATAGCTAATGAACTGGCCTCAACTACCTTCTGTGGCAGAGAATTCCACAGACTCACCACTCTCGGTGTGAAAAAAGATCTTCTCATCTCGGAGGACTTCTCATCTCATGAGGACAAGCTACACTTGTCCCTTTACCTCCCCCCTCCACTCCTTTCAGGGACCCAAGCAGTCCTTCCAGGTCCGACAGAGGTTCACCTGCACCTCCTCCAACCTCATCTGTTGCATCCGCTGCTCTAGATGCCAGCTGATCTGTATCGGTGAGACCAAGCGGAGGCTTAGCGATCGTTTCGCCGAACACCTCCACTCGGTCTGCAATAACCAACCCGACCTCCCGGTGGCTCAGCACTTCAACTCCCCCTCCCATTCCGTATCCGACCTCTCTGTCCTGGGCCTCCTCCACGGCCAGAGTGAGCAACACCGCAAATTGGAGGAACAGCACCTCATATTCCGCTTGGGGAGTCTGCATCCTCTTGGCTTGAACATTGAATTTTCACAATTATGTTGACCCTTGCTGTCTCCTCCCCTTCCCACCTCTCCCTCAGCCCTCGGGCTCCTCCTTTTTCCTTTCTTCTCCCCGCCCCCCCCCCCCCCCCCCCACCTC
The DNA here is from genome assembly GCA_963514005.1 of Raja brachyura. Next base: position 71,958,133 of record OY740788.1, on the reverse strand, counting down.
CCATCAGTCTGAAGAAGGGTTTCGGCCCGAAACGTTCCCAATCTCCTTCACTCCTTAGATGCTGCTGCACCCGCTGAGTTTCTCCAGCATTTTGTGTACCCTCGATTTTTCAGCATTTGCAGTTCCTTCTTTAACACGGGATATTAACTTAATTGAACCCATGTGGTTAAAATATGCCACCACCGCAATGTGTCAAACTTGTAGGTGAGAATGCAGATATGCATATTCGCACAATAAACCTTTAACCCATAGAATGCACCTAGTAGTAGTTTGTAACATAACTGAAGGTAAAAATGACCAAAATACTGGAGAATTGCTGAATACTGTGTGTCCATCATTGTGACTTATAGCTTCAGCTGGTAATAGCATAGATCTGTTGAAAATGACCACTAAATTGCCAATTTACACTGGCCACAATCTCTTGCCCCAGGGCGGAGTCACAGACAATTAATAGAGTTAAAGGTACATCGCAATCTATAACTCTAGTTGGTATCAACTTAATTTTAACTGGATGGATAAGAAACCCCAATTTCTCAAATATGAGTTTTGTGGCTGAAAACAGCTAATTTATCAAGATTCAGCGTTTTAGAATATCATCCAGATAGTCCATAAATATGTATTTTCGAGCTTTGAGCAGCCCGAGCTCTGGCTTGGTAATTTGGTAAACAACCTGGAAGCTGAAGTTAGCCCATTTGTCTAAATATCAAATATCTTCGGTGAACCCTGTGAATGGGAACCAAATAGTTTGCATCTTTGAGATCGATGCATGCCATAAAGTATCCTATGGAATATCCGTTATTAGACAGTAACAAAGTTTCCCATTTTAAAATTAACTGCACATGTGCATATGAGTTAATCAAGGGTGACCCAATGTCTCGACATACGTGCCAAACAGTGTCATCTATTACCACACGTAACTAGTCCACACACCCCGTGTGAGTTCTGTAACCGTCCCCAGGTTTTGATTCCACCCTTGAATTTGGATGATAGGACTGCTGGGGTGCGTGGATTGCACATTTTCCCTCAGGGCCGGCTTGGGCATTGGCCTAAAAGACCGCTGCCCAGAGGATCCGCTTTCAAGCTGCCACCAGCTTCAGTGCTGTCGGTGCTCTGTAATGATGTGACGCAAAGTCATAGATGTTTAACAAGCTCCAGGTTTTCTGCCATAGGCTGGAAGCCAACTTTTCCTTGCAGCAGCGGTTCCTCCATTTGCGTGGATATCGCAATCCTTAATGCCATGACAGAATCCTGACCTCACGCATGCCCTCCAGTGTGTTTCACGGGCATATTTCTGAATTTGGAGTCAGTCACACACTGATTTCCTACGCTCCGCTCCTCAGAGACGGAGATATAATGCAGCCCTGCAACAGCCGCTGCTGCAGGTCCTTGTCATGCAGTTGGCGTGTCGTGGAAAATTCCCTCATGACATTCCACCAAATTGCGACTGCATAACTCCCCTCCTCAGAGAGGGAGATATAATGCAGTCCTGTACCAGGCGCTGCCACGGGCCCCCGAGACCCGCGCTGATATGACTCCCTTCCTTGGAGTATGAGGTGGAGCATCTCCCCATGAGATGCTCTATCCGGCAAAGAAACGTCCAAAGACACTCCCACTGCAGGAGGTGAATCCTGGCCAGATTGTTTCAATGTCAACTGGCCTGCCGAGCCGGTAATTCCCACGGAGCCGGGATTCCTCGTGGCTTCCGCAGCTGGCAGCCTCTATGGCCAGCCGAGTTTTCCTTCGCAGAGTTGGGATTCCCCGAACGACATCCAGCAGGAACTCTGCAAAGAGCTTCCAACAGGGTAAGAGCACAGCCTGAAAAATCAGTTTGAAACTTACCTTCAGGTTTAAACTTACCAGTCGCGGCGCCATGCGTGGACGTAATGACGCGCATGCGGGCTGACGGCCTTCTTCACAAAGTCACTCACGTGACTCCGAAGTAAAATCAAATCAAGGGAACCAGAGTTTATAATGTAGTTTAGCAACACCATAAAACTGGTTCGTAAATCATTCCCTAATGCATAACGCCAGGGATGAAAATGGATTAGTGATTATAAGAAAATCTGAGTCTAATTGAAGATTGTTAGACTGTAATCGGTAGCCAAGGGTGAATCACTCTGACCATACAAACTGCAAGGTTTAGTCACCCAAATGTTACCTAATTAAATTTAAGTAGCACACTTCTGCAGTAGGTTTATATCCCGCTGTATCTTCCGATCGCATTCCTCACCGTCTGCAACTCCTCCAATGTTGGTGCTGACACCAAATGTACTCACCATCTACATACATCTAAATACAGGCGAGTAGTCTTCATTTCAGACCATACCCATCCCCAGTGGTTTCAAACATAGATTCCTACGTTTATTCTTAAAGGGACCTACTCTCTCCCAAACTACCCTTTTACTTATAATATACTTATTTTAGGATAATCTCATCTGCAGGGAAATCTCATTGCTCTTTTTACCCTTCTAATTTCCTTCCTATGCAACAGATATTATTCACATGCAATTATATTCTTGGAATTTCAATTAATTTTAACAACGTACAAAACATTTCTGCATCTGATTAAAAAAAGAGGCATTTAACATCTTGTGAGTTTCAGAAAAGAAAGTTAATTATTAACTGATTAAAATGTACTTATGTATGAATTAGTGTGCAAATGCAACGATATTTTATGAATTAATTTTGCATAATCAATCATTATGATCAAGATTCATAAAAGTTGATTTAATGTGTTGTGTCAACAATTTCACCCTCCTAACTGATCATGCATGATACCAAATACTTATTATGTTGCCTTTAAACTGCAGATTTAGTCATCACAAAATGCATTCATGGATAGTTTTGAATACATCTTTGGTGTAAAACGCGAACAAAATGAAAAATCTGGAGATCACTCCTTCCAGGAACATGTTTTACGCGATTACAGTTTGAACTGCAGATGTACCTGTCTATTCAGCAGCTTTCTCTGTCTCAGCTAATGTTTCCAAAAGGTTAGCCTTTGAAGTTGATCCTTATGCCACATTTGATCTGCACGGCAGCCACACGATGTTTGCAGTATGTGCTGTCAAATATTTATCACCTGAAAACACTTTAATGTGGGCACAGTAACAAAACGGCTCAGTGCCAAGGTCAGTCGTTCATGAGTCATCTGCTCTGCCTCATGTCACAGGCCCCACTACTAATGTAGATGGGTACTTTCATGTGGTATCAGGAAGGGTGAGTAAGCTGTCAATTCGCAACATACAGAAGCATTCCACATCTGTTTCCCATGCTGGTGATTCATAGAGCCGCAGGTCCAGTGATGGTAAGGAAATTTAATAGAAGGCTCAATACAATCTATCAATAATATAGATAGACACAGAAAGCTGGAGTAACTCAGCGGGACCAGCAGCATCTCTGGAGAGAAGGAATGGGCGACATTTTGGGTCAGACTCTCGACCCGAAACGTCACCCATTTCTTCTCTCCAGAAATGCTGCCTGTCCCGCTGAGGTACTCCAGCTTTTTGTGTCTATCTTCGGTTTAAACCAGCATCTGCAGTTCCTTCCTACACTATCAATACATATAAAGGATTTGGAATATATATACATGAATTGGAAGTATAGATGGGTTGGTGGGTAAGTTTGCTGATGACACCAAAATTGGAGGAGTAGCAGAGAGTGAGGAGGGTTGTAAGAAGATACAGCCGGATATGAATCTGCTGCAGAAATGGGCAGAGACAAGGCAGATGGCGCTTCATCTGGGGAAGTGTGATGTATTGTACTTTGAGAGGTTGAATGCAAAGGGAGAATATAGAGCTAATGGCAAGACCATAAACAGCATTGATGAGCAGAGGGATTTCGGGAGTCCATGTTCATGGCTCATTGAAGATTGTAGCACAAGTAGGTAGGGTGGTAAAGAAGGCATGTCATATCCTTGCATTGGGTATAACAGTCAGGATGTCACGATGCAGCTCCAACACTTTGGTTTAGCCACATTTGGAGTTGTTCTGGTTGCCCCATTACAGGAAAGATGTGAAGGCTTTGTAGAGGGTGCAGGGTAGGTTTACCAAAATGCTGTCTGGATTAGAGGCTTTCACTTACTAGGACAGGTTGAATACACTTGGATTGTTTTCTCTGGAATGTCGGAGGTTGAGGGGAGACTTGATAGAGGTGTATAAAATTATGAGCATCGATAGGGAAGACAGTTAGAACCTTTTTCCCAGGATGGAAATGTCCAACACTAAAGGGCAAAGCTAAAAGGTGAGAGGAAGAAAATTTAATGGAGATGGGGCGGGCAAGTTTCTTCACACAGAGGGAAGCGGAGGGCTGAAAGGTAATGCTCGGGGTGGTGGTGGAAGCAGATATGATCGTAGTGTTAAAGAGGCTTTTCGATAGGGACATGTAAGGCAAGGAATAGAGGGATATGGGTCATGTACAGGCAGATAAGATCAGTTAAGATCAGTTACTTAGCTAACATCGCAAACATTGTGGGCAGAAGAGCTCGTCCCTGCGTTGTACTGTTTTATGTTCTATGTGCTACAAAATATTATCCAACCCAATACTTCACAGGGTTATTCAATTCTATCTGTTATCTTTATAGACTTCAAACCGCTGTGTTTCAAGTGTGCAATATTCATCGCTAGGGTTTGCCAACTTTCTCATTCCTAAATAAGGGACAAAAGTTCAAAATAAGGGACAAATTCCTGATGGTAATTCGTTGACCGACTCAGCTGTGTCTGGGTGAATGATGAGTTGGCCCGGGTGCTGGACTGCATGCAAAGCCCAGCCGGCGGGCCAGCTGATGACGCTCGCAAAGTCAGGCAATCCATCCAACTCATGAACCGATGATCAGCCATGAGATGGAGGGGTGGTGGTGCCGGCGGTAAGCGAAGATCCGAAGGTCGGACAGTTGGCCGGGCTGCCGACCGACGGGGCCACGGGCGAGGCGCTGCTGCTGCATTCCGTGGTGAGGGGTGAGATGGAGCCGTATGTGGCACTCCGACCCGACAGTCCCCTAGTAGTAGCAGTCAAATACGGGACAAGGGCAGTCCCGTACGGGACAAACCAAATTAGCCCAATATACAGGATGTCCCGGCTAATACGGGACTGTTGGCAACCCTATTCATCACCTACATAAATGCATTTAGGAAAACCTCTATCTGATTTGCAAACAAAATTAAGTTAATCTGAAAGTACTGCATTTGCTTAGCGAAATCCCACTTTTGTTCATCCTTTCTTGAATTGATGGCGTGCTTATTTGTGTCCATTGAACAGAAAACAGTCCATATAATTGAGTTTAAAAAAATAAACTATCCTCATACCCCCAATTTACTTCACATCAGTCACAGCAGTGCATCCAGTGTATATATTACTATTTCCACCTGATGCCTGGGGTTAGACAGACCAACTGACTGACAGAAAGGACAGAATTATTTTGTTTTACATAGAGTCTTTCACGTCATGTTAATTGGAGCAACTTTACAGACAATTAGGTAATAGTGTCAAGGTATTATTTCAACCATTTTCACTGTTGTAAAATGAGCAAAGTGGCTGGTAATTTGCACACATCAAGTTCCCACAGACAGCAAAGCGACAAGTGCCAGAGAATTTGTTTTGGCAATGCTGACTGAAGGATAAATATTGGCCAGTACACCAAGGGGAGCTCCCCAGCTTTCTTTCAATGGTGTCCTGGAAACGTTCATGTCCAATTAAGCAGATAGTTCATCATTTCCTAAGTGACAGGAGCAGAATTAGGCCATTCGGCCCATCAAGTCTACTCCACCATTCTATCATGGCTGATCTATCTTCCCCTTTCAACGCCATTCTCCTGCCTTCTCTCCCTAACTCCTGACAGCCGTACCAATCAAGAATCTATCCATCTCTGCCTTAAAAATATCCATTGGCTTGGCTTCCACAACCTTCTGTGGCAATTAATTCTGCAGATTCACCACCCACTGAATCCTCCTTCCCAAAGGAACGACTTTTTATTCTGAGGCTATGACCTCTGGTCCTAGATTCTTCACTAGTGGAAACATCCTCTCCACATCCACTCTATCCAGGATTGTCTTGATTTGCTGTGCCATCTGGAAAACAGCACTTCTGACACTGCAACATTCTCCTGGCAGGCTGCGTGGAGAAATAATAGTAAATGCTGGATGCCCTCCTCCTTGAATCTCTGTCACCAAATGACAATGTTTGGAATGTGAACGTTCCACACACAGGGAAATATATGCTAAGCATAGTCAAGGAAATCCATACAAACATTGCAAAAATGAAAATGTATAATTATATAATCATTCTTCATTGTTCTGAATGTGTTTATATGCAGACTTGCACACTCATGTTGAGGAAGTCCCAAAATATTCTACCACCAAATGATGTGTCCAGCATTGGCAAAACCCTCCCCACCATCAAATGCATCTACATGAGACGCTGCCTTAAGAAGGCAGCATCTATCGTCAAAGATCCCTACCATCCAAGCCATGCCCTTGTCTGACTGCTACCATCAGGCAGGAGGTGCAGCGTTCTTAACTCCCCACCACAAGGTTAAGAAATAGCTACTTTCCGACAATTGACCTGCACAATCCTAATCTCACTTTAGCAACAAAGCATTACAGAGCACCTCTTGCACTAGCATGGATTTTTTTTGTGCTTCAGATTGCTATCGAACACATTCACAGAAATATTATTATTAAAATAACAGCAATATTATTTTTTGGAGCTTCTGTGGATGCACAATTGCCTTTGACAATAAAAGATCAAAAGCAGTCATTTCAACTTTGGACTTTTGGCTGGAAAAGTAATTCGTTGGGAAACAGAAGTGCTCTCGCTGCCATAGTTCAATGGAGAGTATTAGACAATTAGTGGCCAATTCAGAATTCCTCTACCTTCAGTGAAAGAAGATAGCTGCCCATCAACAATTGACAAGAAATGCAGAAGGAGCTGAAATTGACCTAGACATGGATATGATAGGAAATCTACTGGCCTGGATTCTGGGGTCAACAGCAAAGTGAATGCACCTGATGTGCAGGAAAGAACTGCAGATGCTGGTTTAAATCGAAGATAGACAAAAAATGCTGGAATAACTCAGCAGGACAGGCAGTATCTTTGGAGAGAAGGAATGGATGACGTTTCTGGTCGGGACCCTTCTGCAGAGCTGCCTCTTGCACCCATGCTGAACTTGTTGATTTCAATAGCTGTATCACTAACTTCCACCCTGCCCTCAGATTCACTGAGATTCACCAAGATGAGGTGATCTACGCCGCATCTACGCCCAAGATAATGCGTTCCATACCAGGACGTCCGAGATGTCCTCATTCTTTAGGGAACAGGGGGGTCAATGGACCATTGTACATTTCCATGATCATTGTCTGCTTTGATCTGCCCTTTCACACCATACAATCTCTTTGTACCTTTCTAGATACCTCCTACCTAGATTTAAGGGGTTGGACAGGCTAGATGCAGGAAGATTGTTCCCGATGTTGGGGAGGTCCAGGACAAGGGGTCACAGCTTAAGGATAAGGGGGAAATCCTTTGGGACCGAGATGAGAAAGACTTTTTTCACACAGAGAGTGGTGGGTCTCTGGAACTCTCTGTCACAGAGGGTAGTTGAGGCCAATTCATTGGCTATATTTAAGAGGGAGTTAGATGTGCCCCCTGTGGCTAAGGGGATCAGAGGGTATGGAGAGAAGGCATGTACGGGATACTGAGTTGGATGATCAGCCATGATCATATTGAATGGCGGTGCAGGCTCGAAGGGCCGAATGGCCTACTCCTGCACCTAATTTCTATGTTTCTATGTTTCTATATCTCCAGTTCCTCTCTCCCCTGACTGTCTGAAGAAGGGTCTCGACCGGAAACGTCACCCATTCCTTCTCCCCAGAGATGCTGCCTGGCCCGCTGAGTTAGTCCAGCATCTTGTGTCTGACTACATTTGATGTTGACCACAAAAGAAGCTTCCAGCTAAGTTTTAACAGCTTCTGTTTCCTTGGTGTTGGCAAGATTTTCCATCTGAATCTCTGAGGGGTTAGCAACATCTAGTAACAGCGAAGCATTAAGCAAGTGAGCATCCAGTCAATCTGAAGAAGTCATCGAGTAATTAAATACATCCAGAATTTAAAAAGAACTAGCATCAGTATCAATGACTGAAAAAATCCCAACTAGTTCACCGATGCCCTTCTGAAAAGGAAATGTGCCATCCTTACCCGGTCTGGTCTATTTATGAATCCAGACCAAACAATGTGTTTGATTCTTTGGTTCCCTCTGATATGTATTAGCCAGCCACTTAGTTCACAGGGAAATTCGGGATGGATAATAAAGATTGTTCCTGCTGGTGCCACCCCATGAATGAATAAAACAAGGAAAAAGTTGAAATGTCTAAAATAACAGAAAAGTCATATATAAATCTATGGAATATTCTTGTTTGACTGAGGGAATGCCAAACCACACATACAGATTAGTTTCTCTGTCCAAGAAATAATTACATTTTATTCAAAGTGGTCGAAAAAATTCCAATATCCTTTGCAGCAAATGCCATGTGTAAAACAAAAAGTTGAAGTTATTAGTTCTGCTTTGTTCAAACACGCAAAGATTGCAGCAGTACATCTGGTCAAGAGCAGGTTTACTAACAGCAAATGCCAAATATTCACGTTTAAATGCATCTGCACAGACATCATAAATTGTCCGTTTTATAGAGCACGGACTGAGTGCTGACAGTTTTTGCCATCAATACAACCACAACGTCTGGACTATATATGGAGTATTTCCACAAAGCCAAAAAAATACATATTGGTTAAAACAAACAATCAATTTTCGATGTCATAAAACATTCACATTCATCAGAATGTGTCCAATAATATTATTTATGGTGTCTCTTCCTTCCCAGTTTGCTTATCTATTCTCCCAAAGGCACGGGCTTAAAAAACAAGTGTTTCTCTTGGATTCGGTTACAAAATGCAAGCAGCGCTTTTGAACACAGAGATAGATGAGGAGATGTGGGGAAATATCTCAGCCAAGGCTATCAGTGTTCTCCTTTGATGCTCACGTGTGAACATTTCCCTTTTCCTGACCCACGGAGAAGTATTGAACGGAAGAAGTTTCACCTCACTTGCCGAGGATAAGTGCAACATCTATTTTTAAATGACGCATTTCTTGATATTTATAAATTCACATTTCGTGTGGAAGGCCTCGGAATGGCATCCAGAGAGTCCTGAATTTTAAAAAAAATCCAAGTGTACTCCACAATTCAATTGTGGCTGATCTATCTTTACCCCTCAACCACCTTCTTCTGCCTTCATCCCATAACCCTTGACACCCATACTAATCAAGAATCTATCAATCTCCACTATCAAAATATCCATTCTGTGGCAATGAATTCCACAGACTCACCACCCACTGACTGAAATAATTCCTCTGCATCTCCTTCCTGAAGGTAAGTCCTTTTATTCTGAGGTTATGGCCTCGACTCTCCTACCAGCGGAAACATCCTCTCCACATCCACTCTATCCAGGTCTTTCACTATTCGGTAAGTTTCAATGAGGTTTTCCCCCCTCATCCTTCTGAACTCTACCGAGTGCAGGCCCAGTGCCACCAAAAGCTCATCATATATTACAATCTTCTTCGTGTTCTTGTAAATCATTCTCGTAAATCTCCTCTGGACCCTCTCCAACACTAGCACATGCTTTCTCAGATATGGGGCCCAAAACTGCTCACAATACTCCAAATACGGTCTGACCAGTGACTTATAAATCTTCAGCATTTGAGATAATGTGAAGTCACTTGGCCACATTCATATTGTGGTTCTGGTGAAAAGGCAAGCGTGTTTTAATAGCAGGGTCAGCTCAGTGTTAAAATCCCAACAGGAAATTTAAAATTATTCAGCTGAAATTTGAATTAAAAGAAAAACTTCCACTGAGTACTGAGCATTTCATGACTTCAATCCGAGGGTTGAAGAATTTCTTTTGAAGTGTACCACTGCCATAACTTTAAAAAAAACAGCAGCAAATGTACATAGGATCACAATCAGGAATCGGTAATCAGCAAACCATTTGAAAACCTGTGCAACTGACTGAGATAGTATCACATCCACAATCAGCACAAAAGTCACTTCAAAAATGTTATAAACAATGGTGTCTCAATCAACACCTAAAGAGCAATGTTGGATAAATCCCAACAGAAATGGTCAATAAGCTGCAGAAAATAAGTTATTCTGGTACATCTTTACAAACAGCTCATTCACAGAAGCACAGAAGTGGAAGGGTCTCGCGTTCAAAATCCACACGTCCTCTGCCAAGCTGCCCTACTGTACAACGTTAGCCTCTTTTAATAAAGGTTCGCAGCAGGATCTTGGAACATGTGGACAGCTTCTCATATATTGAGAGCCACCTCTCAATGAAGTCAGACATTGATGATGAAATTCACCATCCCCTTTGATGTGCCACCATAGCCTTTGGTCGACGAAGGAAAAGGGTGTCTGAAACTTCAGCCCTGGCACAAAACTCAACAGAGATCCGTGCTTTCCTGCATGCCTCTGTATGAATCCATGGACATGTCTTCATCAACGGGTTCGCAGTGGAAAAGTCAACCTCAGGTTCTTGGGGATGCATATCTCCGAAGATCTGTCCTGGCCCAGACCATTAATACAATCATAAAGAAAGCCCATCCAGGCCACTACTTCCTTAGAAGATTGAAGAGATTCAGTAGATTGACAGATACTCTCTTGAATGTTCACAGGTGTACAGTAGACAGCATATTAACTGGTTGCATCACAGGCAGGAGGAGAATGTTCCTATTAATTACAATTGTAAGTGACTCCCGATGCCCGGACACCACAAACCATGGGGACACAGTCATTTCCACACTGAAAACCTATTGACTGCAAAGTCCCCCATACGTTTATGATGGAATAAACAACAGTGAGCAGGCAACAAAGAATAATATTCCTGTGTGCTGTGACAACAGAAAAGACAGAACTCTACAAGAGAACAGATCCCTATCAAAATTTAATCAGGTCATTTCCGAACTCTTGCATTAGCCTAGCCCCCTCTGTTTGAAGTCTAGAGGACATCCGATAGTAAAACTAACCTTGGTAAGTGGATCCAGATGAGGTTTGGGGAAGGGAAACTTCAGCGCCGTGCGTTCCAGGATAAAACTTCTGACTGTAATATTTGGGCTTGAAGGTGAACTGCTGAGACTGGCCACGCTGTACCAGCATTGTCAGTGGCTGTGACGGCAGAGGCATCAAACTGCAAGGGGAAGAAAGCAACAAAATTAGAAATAATGATTTCTGATGCAGTCCCAGCTAAACGCAAAGGCAATTATCATTGCTTTATGGTGAGGAAAAAAACTTATTTTTATTTAAATCATTAACTTGCACATTACCCTGTTCACACGACCAGAATACTTGGCTGTTATAGTTATAGTCAAAGGACACGGAAGCAAATACTTCGGCCCACCGAGCCATGCCAACCATCAAGCATGGGCACCATGGTGGCGGAGTGGTAGAGCTACTGCGTACAGCGCAAGAGACTCAGGTTTGATCCCGACTACACGTGCTGTTTGTACGTTCTCCCCGTGACCTGCGTGGGTTTTCTCTGAGATCTTCGGTTTCCTCCCACACTCCAAAGACGTACACGTTTGTAGGTTAATTGGCATGGTATAAGTGTAAAATTGTCCCTAGTGTGTGTAGGGTAGTGTTACTGTGCGAGCATCGCTGGTCGGTGCGGACTCGATGGGCCGAAGGGCCCGATTCCAAGCTGTATCTCTAAACTAAACTAAACGAAAAGCGCCCATTTTAATTATTCGTACATTGATTCCCATCACACCCCCCAGACTTTACCCATCACCCAAGCAATGGAGGCAATTTTCAGTGGACAAATAACTATCCAGCCTGCATATCTTGGTCCAGATAAGGTCCAGCAGAGACTGCACTTCCTGAGGGTGCTCAGGAAGAATAACATCACACAGAGACTGCTGCTGTCCTTTTATCGGTGCTCCATTGAGAGCATCCTAACATACTGTGTATGCGTGTGGTACACCAGCTGCACAGCAGCTCAGAGGAAGGCGCTCCAGAGGGCCATTGACAATGCCCAGAGGATTGTTGGCTGCCCTCTCCTTACCTTGGACGACTTACACAGTTCCCGCTGCATCAAAAAATCCCAGAATATTATAAAGGACATTTCCCACCCGGACACTCCCTGTATGAACTGTTGCCGTCAGGCAGACGGTACAGATCTACAAGGACAAGGACAAACAGACTTAAAAACAGTTTTTACCCCACTGCTATAAAGGCACTAAATGTAGCCGCCAAGGAACGCGGGGACTAAGGGACTGTGGTTGGTACACTGTGAAATCGACAGAAGGATGTAGGGTTGGGTGTTTATGCGTGCTATTTTCATATTTCATATTTATTTTAGTTGTTTATCTTTTTTAATATTTTACCTTGTATGTATCATTAGCTCTTATGGTTTGAATGCTGCACTGACTGGCTGACATTTTTAAATTTCGTTGTACATGGTTCATGTTACAATGACAATAAAGAAACTATTACTATCTTGGAAATACTGGAGGAAACCAGAGCTTAGGGAGAACATGCAAACTCCATATAGAAAATGCCACAGGACAGGAATGACCCCAGACCTTTCGTGCTGTGAGCAGCAGCTATACCAGTTGTGCAGGTGTGCAGCATCCTTGTTACCACATTCTCCTGAAACCGTATGTGGATTCCACTTACATACGACTTGGTGTAGTTGCAACAAAAATATATAATGGGTGCTGAAGACCAAAAATGATGGGTGCTGATGGCCATTCAATTCCCTCAAACGTTTTTCCAAGGACTCCCGTGTCCATATTTTTCTTCCATTGGGAAGAATTCAGAGTAATCTTCAACCATATTGTTGTGCTAAAAACATGTGCTTTTGCACCATTTACTTATCCTGTGAACAGGAGACACAGCAGCAGTTTAGAAGAATTAAATGAGGAATGAGAACCAGTATAATGGAAGGGTGATGCCCAGGTGACAACAATGCATGATGTTATAATGCTCTCGCGCAGTTAAAATCGCCGGAGTCATTGACCTGATTGTATTTCCACAAAAAGGCAGTGGAGAAAATGGCAGTTTTCCCTCTAATTAATTCCACTTATGTCAAGATTAGTGGTCATTAGAGATTCAAAATACTTCACATCCGTTTTTGTTTTTCCATCTGCCACGTTCTTGCCAATTCATCCTCCATCCTTCTTCATTTCCACCATCATCCCACACCCATAGTCTCTTGGGACGGTGTGGCAGTCCATTCTATAGAGTAATCCATCCAGCAAATGGCCCTGCAGTGTTAAAATCTCTTGGACTCATTTATTTCTTTCCCAGAATAGGCGCAAAAATCAAAAGTCCCCCACCAATGACTGATCCCATATTGATTCCAGGCCAAAAGTAATCCAGTTCAAGAGATCATTTGGGATGCGTAAATAAAGGTTGGCATTGCCACCGCGACCTACATCCTGGGTGAGAGTCTTTAAAGGTACAAGGTATTAAATAATTTGTATTATTTTGCAAGACTTGTGAGATAAAAGTTCAGCTGGATGCATTTGGACAGAATATTAAAGAAACATCTTTTGTTTATGACGTACCTTTCACATTTGCAGAACATCTCATTTTATAGGGTTACACAAAAATCTGGAGAAATTCAGCGGGTGCAGCAGCATCTAAGGAGCGAAGGAGATAGGCAACGTTTCGGGTCCAGACCCTTCCTCAGACTGGTCAGGGATCAGGGAAACGAGAGATATAGACAGTGATGTGGAGAGATAAAGAACAATGAATGAAAGATATGCAAAACAGTATTGATGATAAAGGAAACAGGCCATTGTAAGCTGTTTGTAGTGTGAAAATGAGAAGCATCTGCAGTTCCTTCTTTAACACAACATCTCATTTTATAGTCCACTTTGAGGACAAAGGAGAATCGAGAGGGGGAATACAAATAAATGATGCTGGGACTGTCATGTTAATTGGACTGTAAATTGCCTCTAGTGTATAGGTAAAAGGTAGAATCTGGGGAGTTTTGATAGGGCCATGAGGAGAATGAAATGGGATTAGTGTAAATGGGTGCTTGATGTTCAGCCAGGGGTGGAAATCCGGGGGGGGGGGGGGCAGGGGGGACCTGCTTTAAGAGGTGGGGGACCTGCTTTAAGAGGTGGGGGACAATCCCCCCCCCCCCCATGTTTTGTAATCCGGACTTCATCAGACGCTTTCTAAGGGCTGAATCGGCCCGTTCGCGGGGCCTTTCATCGCCCAGCGCGGCTTAAATTCATACTGCTGCATCAAGGCGACCGATGTTGAAGCCCCCGGCGGCCAATGAAAGACCCGTGAACGGGCCGATTCAAGCCCCACGATTCGGAGCGGACGAAGCTGCTGTTGCTGGAGTTCGGAGTAGGTCACCAACCAGGTCAGCTCCCGATGTTACCGTCCACAGGGCCCACGGCCGAAGCCTCGCGTGCGTGTGCGTGTGTGTGTGCATGTGCGCATGCGGCCGCCAAGAAATTGTGTCCCCCGCATGTTTGGATAGCGATTTCCGTGCCTGTGTTCATCACTAACCTAAAGGGTTAAATAGGTTACATGCTATACGACTACAGCTTTACTCCAGAACTGGCAGCTTACACAAATTGATAAATATTCTCCTGCACATAGTTGGAAACAATCAGAAATAATCACCTTGCTATTCTTCAAATGGTTGATCAAAAAGTAGCAACAGCAGATAGCTGGAACCAGTTTTGTTCAAGACTGCAATGTTGCAAACTGCATTGTACTTGGACAGGAAGGGCAAAAGGGGATTCGGATGGTAGAAAAAGTGGACATAATGAGAGACACAAGCATTTTAGATATAAGAGACTAATGCAGGGTAAGAGAAAATGGCCTGAGGTCAGCCTGGGAATAAATGAGGAAGAGTAGGCTCACAAGAGGAAAGTGCTGACCTCATGGCATTCCTTCACGGTAACGGTATGAATGGGGAATGATGTACGCAGCCTTCACACATCCCACAGGAATTGTTAAATTCCCATACATCACGGGAGTAAAACCAATGAAGTCACTACAAGGAAGATTATTCCCAAGACTACATCTGCCCACCACTTTTCAAAATAAAACTAAGAAATAAGAGACATCATAAAATCATGAGAGGAACAGATCGGGTAGACGCACAGAGTGTCTTGCCCAGAGCAGGAGTGTCGAGCGCCAGAGGACATAAGTTTAACGTGAAGTGGGAAAGAATTAATAGGAATCTGAGGGGTAACTTTTTCACGCAAAGGGTGGTGGGTGTATGGAACAAGCTGCCAGAGAGGGTAGTTAAGGCAGGGACTATTACAATGTTTAAGGAACAGTTGGACAGGTACATGGATAGGACAGGTTTGGGGGGATATGGGGGAAATGCAGGCAAGTGGGGCTAGTGTAGATGGGACATGTTGGTCGGTGTGGGCAAGTTGGGCCGAAGGGCCTGTTTGTACGCTGTATGCTTCTTTGACTTAATCATCAAATGTGCCTACATTGTCTTTGTTTGTGCAAAGGACTTGCGCAAACCACATACTTTTATTTCACAACTTTGCTTCAAATGATTAAATCAGCCAATCAGTCACTGTAATTAAAACTGGAGGGAATATGCTTTCCTGAGGCAGTGTGAACTGTCGATGAGGTTGATGGATGGGTGGGGGGATCACATTTTGTGATCAACTGATCTGCACCATAAAGAGCCCGTCCCACTTATCCGATTTTTTTCGGCGACTTGCCGGCACCCGTTATAGTCGCAGCAGATTGCTGAAAATTTTCAACTTGTTGAAAATCCAACGGCGACCAGAAAAACGTACGACTCTTTGGGCGGCTACTCACGGCCATACAGGCGTCACCCCCGCGGCCCATAACACTTTACAACATCTTACTGTCTTGAGCAGAGCAGTTGCCAAACCAGGATATGATGGATGCCAATAGGATGATTTCTATGGTATATCTATAGAAATTGTTACGAGTCATTGCAGACATGTTGAATTTTCTTCATCTTGTACGGTTGTTGTGCATTCTTAGTCACAGTGTTAATGTGGTTGGACCAGGACAAATTGATATTCATGCTCTCTGCCATCTTCACTTCAGCACCATTGATGCAGCCTTGGGTGTGTACACAACCCAGCTTCCAGAAGTCGATTATTAGTTTTGTTGACCAGGATTCGGCATGGATTAGAGGGTATTAACCATACGGCGAGGTCGGAACAACTTGAATTTTTTCTCTGAAGCGTTGGACGCTGAGGATTGTCGGCTGCTCTCTCCTTACCTTGGAGGACTTACACAGTTCCCGCTGCATCAAAAAATCGTAGAATATTATAAAGGACATTTCCCACCCTGGACACTCCCTGTTTGAACTGTTGCCGTCAGTCAGACGGTACAGATCTACAAGGACCAGGACAAACAGACTTAAAAACAGTTTTTGCCCCACTGCTATAAAGGCACTAAATGTAGCCGCCAAAGAACGTGGGGACTAAGGGACTGTGGTTGGTACACTGAAATTGACAGAAGGATGTAGGGTTGGGCGTTTATGCGTGCTATTTTCATATTTCATATTTATTTTAGTTGTTTATCTTTTTTAATATTTTACCTTGCATGTATCGTTAGCTTTTATGGTTTGAATGCTGCACTGACTGGCTGACATTTTTAAATTTTGTTGTACATGGTTCATGTTACAATGACAATAAAGAAACTATTCTAGATAGGGGAGATTTAGAACCTTTTCCCAGGGCGGAAATGTCAAAGACAAAGCTTTAAAGTCAGAGGGGAAGAGTTTGAAGATGATGTGCAGACCAACTCCCCCCCCCCCCCCCCCCCCTCCCCCACCCCCCCCCACAGAATGGGGTGGGTGCTTGGAATGCATTGAAAGGGGTGGCGAAGGAGGAAGAAACATTAGTGGTGTGCTTATACCAGGAGTGGAGGGATATGGTCCACAAGAATACAGAAAGCTTATCTTAATTTGTATTATGTTCAGTACAGATATCGTAGGCTGAGTCAGTTGTCCCTGTACTATACAGATCTATATGCATTATATGAAACGCCAGCTGCAGTGTTCGACTAAAATGGTGCATGCAATAAGCGGCATATCATGGAGGCAAAGCTTCCAAATAGATTACAAATCAGCCAGATAGAAAACGAGGCAATATATCCAGGCTAAATAAGATGAACGTGACTCCTACAAAAGTAACATAATTAACTTAAAGTTTAAAACTTATAAATCAAGCTATGGGAAGAAAGCAATCACTATATGAAAGTCTCTGCTGCTCCGGTAAACCAGATGTCATTATACACACATTCCACAAAGTTAGAACTGAAACAGAGAGGTAAGCACCATGTAATGTAACCTCTGAGAAATATGTCGTAATTAAAAAGTATTTGGAGCAAAATTTATTTTGACTGCCTTTGTGAAAGCAATTCTGAAGACTGCATTGTCCCACCGTAGACATGCAAGGATGTTAACCTCGTCAGGCACCTGCTTTTTCTATGAAACTGAAAATGCATTGACTGAGAGAAGTAACATTCGGGCATGCTTCTAATTAAGGCTCTGTATCCACAAAAAAATCTCTCCCACCTTGTCTGGAACTCAGCCTGAATCCCGGTTCCAAGATAGTTAAGTGTAAGGCAAATTCTAAAGTAGCAAATTTTTGTTTCCAATTAATGATCTGTGGTACAAAAAATCCAAATAAAAGGGGAAAAAGAAAAGTGGAGGAGAGAGGTGGGCTGCTGAAAGCAAAGGGGATACCTGCTGGTACCGATGGCCAGAGATGTTGCAAATGTGTTCATTAAAAACTAATTAATCACACGAGTCACCATTGTAATTCTTTATCAAACAATTTCTATTGAGTAATTTGACAAAACTGAATTTGTACCAAAAGATATTGCAAAGTTTGCCTCAGATTTTGCATAACGATGAACAACAGACCAATCGGCAATTCTTGTTATTCTTGAGTATACAAGACTGTAATTTCCAGCGTATGCACGCAAGCAGTTAAATGTTGAGGTCAAGAAAGAGCTGAGAGATTAGCCTCACTCCTCCGTAAGATTGAAAACACTATTACCTCAGCACATAATTCAACATTGAAAGCCAGGAATTTGTGGAACATAACTATCAGATACCTACGAAAACAGACAAGAAAAATGAAAGGTTTGCCTTTTAAAACAGGAACATGTTTTAAATAATACCAAATAACTACACCAATATAGTTACACGAGTGTGACATTTTATTACGGACAAAGACGGAACTGGAGACGCTGGTTTACAAAAATGGGCATAAAGTGCTGGAGTAACTCAGTGGGTCAGGCAGCATCTCTGGAAAACATGGATAAGCAAAGGTTTAGGTTGGGACCCTTCTTCAAAGCTGGGGGGGGGGGGAGGCAGGGCAAAGGCCGACAAGTGATAGATGGATACAGGTGGGGGGGGGGGGGGGGGGGGGGGGTGATAAGCATATGGTTGCACAGAGATGAAAAGACAAAAGGTGTGAGATAAGTATAGAAGAATTGAAAACTTTGAATCCAAAATGGAGGAATATAGGCGGAAGGTGATATGCAACGTGGATAGTTGCCGTTTTGGGTCGACCGCTTTTTCAGACCTATCCATATTCTCCAGACATGCTGCCTGACCTGCTGGGTTTCTCCAGCATTTTCTGTCATGAGGTGCCGTTTCCCCAGTTTGCATGTGGCCTCACTCAGGCAATGGAGGAGGCCCAGGACTAAGATATAGGAATGGAAGGGGGAATTAAAATGGCTGGCAACCGTGAGATTCAGCGGACCGAGCTTAAGTGTTTGGCAAAACGGTCGGCGAGTCTACGCTTGGTCTCACCGATGTGAAGGAGGCCTCATCGGAAACCCCGGAGGCGGAAGATGAGGTTAGAGGAGGTGCACGTGAACCTCTGTCCAACCTGGACGAATGCTGGGGTCCCTTGATGGATGTGAGGAAGGAGGGTAAGGGACAGTTGTTACATCTCCTACAGTTGCCGGTGAAGTACCTGGGGAGCAGGTGGTTTGAGCGGGAAGGAATGACTGAACCAAGGAGTCGAGGAGGGAGCAGTCTCTGCGGATGTCGGAAAGGGACAGGGAAGGAAAGTTGTGGCTGGTGGTGGGATCATGTTGAAGGTGTTGTAAATGTAGGAGAATGATGTGTTGGATGCGGAGGCTGGTGCTGTGAAAGGCGAGGATCAGGGGAACTCCTTGTTCCTTTGAGGCAGTGGGATCAAGAGCAGAAATACGCTACGTTGAGGAGATACAGGTGAGGGATCCATCACCAGCAGGGAGGAAGCCATGTTTGCTAAAGTAAGAAGACCATGTCCTAGACTGGAAAGCCTCATCTTAGGAGCAGATGTGGTGGAGATGGCGAAAATGAGAGTAAGAGATAATATCTATGCAAGAGGCAGGGTGGAAGGAGGTGTATTCCAGATAACCATGGTAGTTGGTGGGTTTGTATTAAATGTCAGTCGCTAGTTTGTCCCCTGTGATGGAGACAGAGAGTTCAACAAAGGGGAGAGGAATGTCAGAGATAGTCCAAGTGAATTTGACATAGACACAACATTCGGGAGTAACTCAGCAGGACAGGCAGCATTTCTGCAGAGAAAGAATGGGTTCATTGACCCCCGGTCCCTAAAGAATGGGAATAACTCGGACGTCCTGGTATGGAACACATTATCTTGGGCGCAAATGCGGCGTAGATCACCTCATCTTGGTGAATTATTGAAATCAACAAGTTCAGCATGGGTGCAAGAGGCAGCTCTGATGCAGTCATGGATGTAGCAGAAAAAGAGCTGGGGTATGTTGGCAGTGTACGTTTTGAATCAAACATTACTGTTTGATGTAACCAACTAGAAGGCAATGTTGGGGCCCATGGCTACACCCTTAACTTAAGTGAGATGAATCAAAGATAAGTTGTTGAGGGCAAGGACAAGTTCTGCCAGGTGAAGGAGAGGGTTAGTAGAGGGAAAGCGATTGATTTCTGTTCAATGAAGAATTGGAGGGCCTTGAGACCTTCCTGGTGGAGGATGGAGGTGTAAAGGGACTGAACACACATGGTAAAGATGAGGCAATTTGGGCCTAGAAACTGAAAGCTATTGAAGAATTGAAGGACGTATGACGTGTCTCGGATGTAAGTCTATGGGGACTTGACAAGGGGGCAGAAGGTGGAATCAAGGTATTTGGAAATCAGTTCAGTGGGCCGGGAGCAGGCAGAAACAATGGATCTGCCAGGGCAGTCCCATTTGTGGATTTTGGAAAGGAGATGGAATGAAAGAATGAATGAAACTTTGTCACATGTGACGTCGCAGTGATATTCTTTGTTTTGCAAGGTATGCAAAGAGTTGCCACATAAAGGGCGGCGACAAAGTCACAACGTATTCCACGTCGGCGGTTCCCCCCCCCCCCCCACCCCCCTCATGGAGAACTGGAGAACTACAAGGTTGGAGACTATGAGGGGAGATTGCCAGAGGTGATGAGATCGGTAACAGTCTGGGAGATAGTCTGGTGTTTGCTTGTGGGGTCATGTTCAAAGGGTACATATGAGGAGGTGTCTGAGAGCCAGCGCCTGACATTTTATTACTTTAGCTTTTAAATCATTTGATGGAATTTGTTTTAAATAAATGTGTTTTACTTTTCTTTTAGCATAAGTTATCATGCTCATTAGATCACCTCTTTTCCTTCCATTTCCAATTGGTTTAGTAAATTACAATGTCTCGGGAAGATTTCTTCACTAAATCCTGGATCTGATACAAAACAACTGCTAACCAATGAAGTGTGGGAAATGTGCTGGTCTGCAGGTGAGTATGAAACAATGTGCTCCCTCTCCAATAAGCAAGTTCGCTATTCCGAAAAACGCAAGGAATCATAGGATTTGTCACAGGTCATTCGCCATAAAGAAAAAGCAAATGAAGCACTGGCTGAAGAAACTGTGCATAAATTCATATTTTTATTCATAATTTACGTGTAAAAATATATTTAATCTGAGGAACGGGGTGCCAGGTAGCGGGAGGTAACAGCGAGAGAGAGGGGGCAGATGTGAGTGGGACTGGGGAGGGCACACACAGACCCGCGCCTCATCCACAGCCAGGATCAAACCCGGGTCCCCGGCACAGGAAGCACTGCTGAACCACCACTGGACCCCGGGGGGTGGCCAGAGACGTCCGTGGCAACCCCGGAGCAGCAGCGGCCCCAGGCCCACAGCCATCGTGGAGAAGAAGCGCCTACTCCAGCCCAACCTCGCTCCTGCTCCCGAGGAACCCGCAACCCTACGGGGCGGGGACCGCCAGCTGCACCCCCCGCCCCACCCAACAGCCGCTGGGCAAACCCTCTCCCCCCCCGTGCCGGCAAAAGCCGAGCACCAGCCATCACCGGGGACACACATAACGTGCTGCAGCAACTCAGTTGGATAGACAGCATCCTCAGAGAAAAGGGGTGACAATTCGTCCAGACACCGCAACAGCATCTGCAGCGCCGGAGACGTCGACCACGGACCTTGACACCATGGAGGAGCGCAAAGCATAAAGCACTCACCGAAGCATAAAGCAAAAAAATGCCAAACATCGTAGCTTTATACAAAGGAACAATAAATACAACTAATTAGTAGTTTGAAAGCAGACAAAAAAGATGGAGAAATTCAGCGGGTGAGGCAGCATCCAGTGCTGGCCTTAAGCCAATTGGACCAATTGCTCCCAATTGGGCCCCGTGACTAAGGGGGCCCCGTGCTAGAGTAATCTACTCTTGGCTCAGGTAGATCTATCCCGAGTAGACCTATCCCGGGAGGGGCATGTGAGAGGTGAATGGGGAAGGGGGAGAGGGGGAGGTGGGTCGTTCCCTCACAGTCCCGGGGCAGCGCTCCCACCCATCCAGTCACCGTGCTTCACGCACACAGCCCGGGATCTACCCCTCTCTCTCCCCAGGGGGCAAAGCGGTGAACAATACAGGGAGGGCCAGGCCAGGGGTTGGAGCAACATTTACAAACCTCGGCCTCAGCTCACACCCGTCCCAAGCATCCGCTCCTGCCGCTGCCCCCCTCCGTCCCTTCTCTCCTTCTCTTCCCTCCCTCCCCCCCTTCCCTCCCTCCTCTCTCTTTTCCCTTCTCTCCTTCCCTCCCTCCCTTCTTTCTCTCCTTCCCTCCTTTCTCTCCTTCCCTCCCTCCCTCCTCTCCTTCTTCCCACACACATCATCCACAGACAACTAACACACACACACATCTAAGTTAGGATGGGGTAGAAGCCCAAAGGGTAGGATGGGGCTGAAGCCCAAAATTTAATGCGTGGGCTGGTTTTTCGCCAATAGCTATTGGTTTTCCAGGGTCTAGTTAATTAGTTAATTAGTTAATCTAGTTAATTAAATTACTTATTTTTTTCATTTCTCAGTCACTAAAACAAGTGGTATTGTAACTATGTGGAGGTGAGCGACACATTTTGTTTGTTACTTGTAGGCTTACATGTATGCAATTTTATATTAAGATGTAGCTTAGATATGTTTTGTCCATTAATTCGCAGGCACTTTTTAAGCGCACATTTAGATTATTTTCCATTCTACCATAGAGATATAAAGTCTATAATAGACTTTATTCATATTTCTATGATTCTACAGACCTTGGCTGGGTACCTGGGGCTCACCAAAATTGTTCCCAATTGGGCCCTGCACCTCCTAAGGCCGGCCCTGGCAGCATCTATGCAGCGAAGGAATAGGTGACGTTTCGGGTTGAGACCCTTCTTCACGTTGCAGTTGTATAAGGCATTGGTGAGGCCGCATTTAAAGTATTGTGTCCAGTTTAGGCACCATGTTATAGGAAAGATGTTTTCAAGCTGAAACGGGTGAAGAGAAGATTTAGGAGGATGTTGCCAGGATTTCAGGGTCTGAGCTATAGGCAGAGGTTGAATAGGTTAGAAACAGGTTTGGAGCACAGGAGGATGTGGGGTGATCTCATAGAGGTGTATAAAAACATGAGAGGAATAGGTCGGGAAGACGCACATTGTCTCTTGCCCAGAGTAGGGGAATCAAGAACTTGAGGACATAGATTTAAGGTGAGGGAGTAATTTAATAGGAATTTGAGGGGTAACTGTTTCACACAAAGGGTGGTAGGTGTATGGAACGAGATGCCAGAGGAGGTAGTTGAGACAGGTACTTTCACAACATTTAAGAAACAGTTAGACAGGTACATGGATAGAGCGGGTTTAGAGGGATATGGGACAAATGCAGTTAGGTAGGATTGGTGTAGATGGGACATGTTGGCTGGTGTGGCCAAGTTGAGCCGAAGGGCCTATTTCCATGCTTTAAGACTCTATGATATTAGAATTGCACACTGTGCTCAAAATGTTTTCTAATGAAGGATGTTGCAATTAACTTATTTTTGAAATTTCTTTCCCTTCAGAAAAATTTTGTTGCCAGCGTTTATTAGTATTTTTTTGCAACACTGTCAATTTGTCTACTTGAGGCCGATCCTTTTCTTACTCCATCACATTAAGATTCTTATTTTTCAACTAATATATGACTACCTTAATTTTTATACCAAAAGGCCAAAGCTTTTATGCCAAAGCTCATTTGCAAGTTATAAAACCACAGTCCATGTTTATAAAATTTATCTTGGAACTGTCATCCTCACTCAGTTTGGTGATGGCACAAATTTACCAATTGCAGTTCTGAATCTAAGATCTGTATAATTAATTTCAATTATGATCACTGGTTGTTCCCATGGGAGTCCATACCTACTCTTTGCCACTGATGTCCTGCCTTTTACTCTCATTAGCAAATCTGAAGAGTTTTCCATGTACTTCAACACTTGTCAGTGCAGAGGTCGCTTCTTGCCAGCTGTCATGTACAGACTGAGCCACATCAGACGTTGGACCTGCTTGTGTGGACTTCAACTCTAAGTAGCAAGAGAATTCTGAGAAAATGCTGGTGGGGGCCAACATGAAAGTAGAAGCATTGTTCTTGTTAATCCTTTCCCACGTATCAAGTCCAAATAAAGTGCAAAGGAGATGTGATTATGGTCACACTCTTGGTCTTACAAGGCAGTTCCAGGCCCCGTGTGATGAATAGAATGTCAATTATTGGGCAGAAGCCATCGAGAAATTAACTGAAATATTAAATATGCTTCCCTCTCTGCAGATACTAACAGGCTGCTGTATATTTCCAGCAATGCGTGTTTTTATTTCAAACTAGACTAAGTGGGACCCGTTGGGTCTCATGTTCGCACGGGATGGCTGGTCCCCCAATGCAATATTCCACCCCTCCACCAATTCCAATATTGAAGGTACTTGTTTCCAGAGGGCCAGTATGGACATTGTGGGCCAAATGGATTCTTGGGGTGGCAGCTCAGTCACTCAAGCTTGATGTGCTGGCAGCTCACTCGCGGCTGGAGGGCTGGCAGTTGACACACAGCTATTCCTTGAAATTCCATTTCAAGCAGGGTGCAAGGCCACCAAATTCAAGTGCAGTTTCATACCACTTCAAGCAGGGTGCAAGGCCACCGAATTCAAGTGCAGTGTCCAACCACTTCAAGTAGGGTGCAAGGCCACCAAACTCAAGTGCAGTTTCATGCCACCAAGCAGGGTGCAAGGCCACTAAATTCAAGTGCAATTTCATGTCATTTCAAGCCGGGTGCA
Organism: Raja brachyura; assembly: GCA_963514005.1. The sequence goes on along the minus strand of OY740788.1, from coordinate 71,933,521 downwards.
AGGCTACCACTTTCAAATGCAGTTTCATACCATTTCAAGCAGGGTGAAACCACCATAAAACCACACAAAACACCACATAAACATCACATAAACACCACACTCACAGTTCAGTAGACATTCAGTGTGGTCAGTTGATTGACAGCTCAGACAGAGTCGTGACCTCTCTCTCCCCTATCTTGCAGAGACTGAGGCACACCCACATGTCCGGGTTTTATAATCCCACCCCACTCCCACTGGAAGGGCCGTGGCCTTCATGGCGTGATTGACAGGAGAGAGATTCTCAACATTTTTTAAACACTAATAACACTTTTATTTTTAATTGATGGGAAGAATCCTCTGCACCTGATGAGCGGAGGGGGACTGAGTAAGATGGCCAAAAATCACAGCCGTAAGTGGTAGCGTTTTATCTAAAATTATATACAGTGCAAACAGGAAGTTGTCAAGTTTAGACTTTTAATCATGTGATTTATTTCAAACCAACCATTTGCTGTGCTTTATTTCAAACCAACCACCACCAACCATTTGCTGTGCTTTATTTCAAACCAATCACCACCAACCACCACCAATCATTTGCTGTGCTTTATTTCAAACTAATCACCACCAACCATTTGCTGTGCTTTATTTCAAACCAACAACCACCAACCACCATCAATCATTTGCTGTGCTTTATTTCAAACCAACCACCACCAACCATTTGCTGTGCTTTATTTCAAACCAACCACATTTTCATTTTCAAACCACATTAAGGGCACTCAAGGTCAGTAAAACCACACTCACAGTTTAGTAGACATGTGTTCGGTGTTATTCACAGCTCAGACTGAGAGACGTGACCCTCTCACTCCCCCATCTTGCGGAGACTGACTGAGGCACTCAACACTTCCGGGTTTTATAGTCCCTCCGGAAGGGGCGTGGCATTTGGAGTGATAATGTCAACTTTTTAAACACTAATAACTCTTTTATTTTTCATTGATGGGAAAAATCCTCTTGTCCTGCACAGCGGAGGGAGACTCTGGGTAAGATGGCCAAAAATCACAGCCGTAAGTGGCAGCGTTTTTTCTAAAATCAATATACAGAACAACAAGAAGTGGTCAAGATCAGACTTATAGAAATATAGATGTACAGCATTTTTAGTTTTTTTGGCATCTTATTTAGAATAAGCTTAGTGGGTCCCAAGAATTGGGTTTTTAATCGCTTTAGTTTTAGAGATATGACAGAAATAGGCCCACAGAGTCCATGCCGACCACCGATCACCCGTACGCTAGTTCTATCCTACACACTGGGGCAATTTGCAGAAGCCAATTAACCTGCAAACCTGCACGTCTTGGGGTGTGGGAGGAAACCGGAACACCCAATGAAAACCCATGTGGTCATTGGGAGAATAGACAAACTCTATTCAGACAGCACCCATAGTCAGGGCCGAGCCAGAGTCTCACGCACTGTAATGCAGCAAATATACTGCTGCCCCACTCTGCCGCACTTCCCTCTTTGAATAACTTGGATTCTTTTCCATTGCAATAACCTTTCCGTTATATACAAACATTTTTTTAAATATTCAATTCTGTATGATGGGGCTTTGAAATGTTATAATGGACCAAAGGGGAAAGGTCTGTGGGGCAGATAGTCTGGAGGGGTGCAGCATACAGTAACATAGGAGTTCAATTACTGGAGCAGCAGCCACCACATTGCACTACTTAACCATAGTCACTAGTTCCCCACCATGCCAGCTCAGGAATTTAAATAAACCCAGCCTTTCAGCTTACTTCAATAAAAATAATCAGAACATTGCCACTCGGGTCCACCTGCGGAGAAGGAAATCAATCATCATCACTATGCTGGACTATAGGGGATGCCTGATCCATTAAGGTGATTAACTTTTAACTGATTTGTTAGGTCAGAGACAATTGGGGATGGTGTTTCCAGGGATGTCCATAAACAGCAAGTTAAAATAAACCCACAGGCAGCAGGATGTGGAAAATGGAAGGTGTTCATATTTGGGACCTTTATCGACATCACAAATTATCACAAAGAGATCTTTGTGGGCACTAAACCTAAATATCAAAAGAGGCAGGGTCTGCGGTAGGAACCACAATGATTGGGTTGAGATGATTCGTGGAGCTGTTTATGAAGAGACTTCACAAAAAGGCAATCCAAAATTATGAAGAAGCTTGAGAGAGCCAATTGGAAGAAACCATTTTCACTTGGACGTGGGTGCATTACCAGTGGCAAGATATTCGGCACATTGACAAAAAAACTGAAGCAAATTACAGGAATAGAATGACAAGGTGCTTAAGGATGACAAATGAACCGTTAAAAGATAATTAGCTGTCTATTTTGAAAGAGGATTACTTAGAGATGGGGGCACATGACTAAATTTGATAGAAACATAGAAAATAGGTGCAGGAGTATGTCATTCGGCCTTTCGAGACAGCACCAACATAAAATATGATCATGGCTGATCGTCCAAATTCAGTGCCCTGTTCCTGCTTTCTCCCCTTATCCCTTGATTCCTTTAGCCTCAAGAGCTAAATAGCTCTATAGAAGAGACAGCACAGACATGAATGGCTTCTGGGCTGCACCGGATTTATCACTGTGTTGCTTGTTAAAGTAGCCATTACATGCATTACATGCATTTACCTTACATGCATTAAAATTTACATGTATTAAAATTATGAGATGTCTCTTGGTTAGTCGTAAGGCAGTGAGATTGTTTTGCTTCTTTGAAATTAGGATTTTTGTAAAACTATGATTTTCTGTGGCAATTTTGATTCACTGATGACATTCTACCTTGAGATTTAAGCTGCAACATATGTTCGGAAGAACATTTTGGATTTGGATATATTTCCAAACTGACTCTAGCAAAGCCACACATCGCAGTGTGATGCAATCCACTTGGTAAAGCTTGCATCATCTCGAATGATTCACATTGTGAAATGGCAAGAGAACTGCCTTTGCAAGCAATTGGGTTTGGGTACTGCGACAAGTGATTCCAACAGGGGCTTGAGATAAAAGTTAGTAAACAGCTACAAGAATAACAGAAGAAAGATTATTGAAAATATGTAAAATAGTTTATGTATGGTATAAAAATCGACAATGTGATCAACATTGAAGACGGCATGGGTGGTTAACTCAGTTGGGCAGAAAAATGTCAAATGGCGTTTAATTCAGAGAAGTATGAGGTCTTGCCACAAGGCAAAGGAACGCATTAGAGTCAGAGACTGAAGGAATAAATAGTAGCTTCCATGAGTGTCCATAGAACCTTAACGGCAGTAGGGCTATGATTAAAATGAATACAAAGACGCATAGAATGTTTTCCTTTATTGGCCGATGCACACACTATAAGAGCATGGAGATCATATTGGGATTGTCAAAACTGTATACAACATGTCGTACTACATATTAACCATTGCATTCAATTCTGGTCACCTCATTACAGGAAAGATGTGATTGAAGTGGAGAGGCTGCAGTGGAAATTTGTAAGAAATGGTGCTGCAACTGGAAGAGTTTTGCCACAAGGAAATGTTGTTCTTTGGATCAGAAGTGGCTGAGGGGAAACTTGACTGAGATGTCTAGATTTAGGACGGACCTAGATAGATTAAACACAAAGCCCTTCAGTCTACAATGTCCGCTGAACATCGTGCCAAATTCAACTAATCCCTTCTGCCTGCATGTGGTCCATATCCCTCCCATCCCTGCATATTCATGTACCTATGTAAAAGCCCCTTAAATGCCACATTTGTATCGGCTTCCACCACAACCCCTTGCAGCTCATTCCTACTACCAAGTAAAAAACCTTCTCCAAACATTTCATAGAGGTATAGAGTTATACTGCACAGAAACGTGCTTTTCAGCCCAACATGCCGACCAAGATGCCCCATCTAAGCTATTCCAATTTGGCAACATTTGTCCCAAATCCCTCTAAACCTTTCTTATCCATGTACCTCTCAAAGTATCTTTTAAATGTTGTATTGTACCTGCCTCAATTACCTCTTGGGGTGGGAGATTGCAACTTTCACGTGGTCCACCCTGTTTCGACGAATACAAACAACCTGGCGTGCACAAACAGAAGATCAAACAGAACAAGTTGTCTTACAACTTTAGGCTGTGCACGTCATACGCAAGAAGAAGAACTACCTCTTCTGGCAGCTGGCTGTGTGTATATACCCACTACCTTCTGTGTAAAAAAGTTATCTCTCAGGTTCCCATTAAATGTTGCCCTTGCGTCTTTTTTACTCTACCTATGTCCTTGATTCCCCTATGCTGGGTGAAAGACTGTGCATTCACCCTATCAATTCACCTCATGCCTTTATACACCTCTATAAGATCCTCCTAATCCTAATCCTCCTGCACTCCAAGGAACAAAGTCCTAGCTTGCCCAATCTCTCCCTCTAGCTCAAGGCCCTCGGGTCCTGGCAACATCCTCGCAAATCTTCTTGACACTCTTTCCAGCTTAACAACATCCTTCCTTTAGCAAACCAAAACGGAACACATTACTCCAAATGTAGCCTCACCGGCATCTTGCTCAACTGCAACATAACATCCCAACTCAATAAAAGCTAATGTACCAAACGCCTCTCAGGCAAATGAGGCTTGTCAGCCTGGGAAGGCAATCGATCTAGGAGAGGGAAAACTCTGATTTAAAACCTCCACTGCCTTGTGGCCATATCCAGTCATGGAAAAGGCTCCAGGAGTAAACCTCAAATCTGGAGTCGGAACCCCTAAAACAGTTTGTCGTTGTCTACAACCTCGCTATGGCAGTTTCTGCCAAACTGTAACGGCCCTGCTGTTCCTTTGCATGGATCAGCGACGTGGAGAGGGGGGGACGTGCTGCATGGGCCTGTCCTTCATATGACATCACCCAGGCTTGCATCCGACCACACATCGACGCTGCACTAGCCGAGGTTTGGAGCAAGCAGCCAGCAACTAGGATGCATCACCCATGGTCAGTCATGACGAAGGGGGGCCTACTACTACCAAAAGCCTTCTTTACCACCCTATCTACCTGTGGCGCCCATTTCAGAGAACTGTGTACTTGTACTCCAAGATCCTTCTGTTTGACAACACTTCCCAGGGCCCTAACAATCATTCATTGTGAAGTTGCCCTGGTTTGACTTTCCAAAATGCACCTCACCTGAACATTGGGCAGTTTTTCAACCCACTTACCCAGCTGATCACGATCCTGATGTATTTTCTGATAACCACCTTCACTGTCTATGATAGTCACCTACTTTAGTGTCATCTGCAAACTTACTTATCGTGCTTTAGACAATCTCATCTAAATTGTTGCTGTAAACCACAAACAACAATGCGCCCAGTATCAATCCCAGCGGCACACCATGTAAATCCTGGCCAAAATAGAGCTAAAGTAAAGCAGAGGATTCATGCATTTACAAGGCCTGTTAGCCCTTTCTGTGCAAGAAGCCACAGGCTGCTAGCTAGTGCCGGGTAGTCTAGGGCCCAGATCGGTACATCAGATAAAGAAGGTCCAAGTATCTTTGCAATTGTTAACATCAAAGATCCTCTAGCGAGCAAGATAGTCCGCTCCTGCTAAATGCAATGGGCTGACATTTATACGCAACGGAGCGGAACTAGGGCCATTTCTTCGTCCATTTCAGTAACCCGACCCGACTTTGTATATCCCTCTCGCAGTGTAATCAGCATTGCGGGGGAACAGTTTACGTGTGTGATATAGGGTTAGATTCATAATTCTGTTCAATCATAATTCTGTTAAATTTTGTTAAAGATTAATATGGTAACAAATTATGATTCTGTTAATTGTCTTTTTTAATGTTTTTTTTTTTAAAAGCTTTTCTTTTTAAAAGGCTCATGTGCTGTGTTTGAGTTGATTTTTGTATTACTCTGTAATTCATCTAATTACACTGTTCACAACTGCGGTATTTGGAAAATAATAGCAATGTGAAGATTCCAGTTGCTCTACTCTTGGAATCTTGCTTAATGTTTTTTGTGTCTATGAAATTGTTTTTCAACAATAAAATGGGTCTGGTCTTCCCAAATGGCAGAGAGTGGAAAGAGATCTGTCTGTAATGGTGGGGTTATCTAAATGAAGTATTTAACAAAATAAAATTTGTTTTGAGCTAGATTAAAAAACGATGTATAACTTAAGGATGGTTTTATTCAGCGACCATACAACTGATTAGATTCTGTAGCAAAGAACACACATATATGAATGTGATATAGAATCATATAACACACAATATATATTTCGCCAGATTTTTTATATATATAATAAACTTTATTTTGGACTCAAGGCCCAGACAAGGGACAACATTACATAAAAATGCATTGCAAACCTCCCCGCAACTTTACCCTGGCATTCCAGCCGTGCTTATCCAGGCCAGGCTTCCCACGTGGTGTGGAAGGAACATAGGCATCTTTTTGCTTTTTTTTTGTGAGGCAGAGAGGCAGAAAGAAAATGAGAAGAAGATTTTTACCAAAGATGTTTGATTTTTACAGGGATGTTTCCGTAACTGGCTTCCGTCTCCGCAATAGTATCTTTGCTCCGCTATAGTGGCCAAAGATGGCGGAGACGGAAGCCCGTTATGGATATGGGGCCTAAATTTACCCTTGAATCTGCCCATGACCATACAACGTATTTTTCGTCAAGTGGACTATCCATAGGATCTTTGGTTAATATGTAGTTAATTGTTAATATGAGAAACTCCAAGCTGTTGTGGATGCACGAGTTTAATTGGATTACTGCAAAGGGATTTTAAATAATGTAAATAATGTTGCAAGACAGTTACCCTGCTGTTTGTTGATTGTCCAGAGTGTGAAACCCTAGCAGAATTCTTTGTATTCCAGGGTAAATGTTGCATTATTAAGTTAAACTGAATTCCTTCTAGAAGCTTCTGTAAGAAACATTGTTTGGAACTCTTTGTAATTGGGTTGTGGAACTGTCAATAATATTCTGATGTAATTGATTTGTATCATTGGTTTGTAAGGGGAACCACCCCAATGTAGTTCAGCCCCTCAGGGTTCGTTGACCTATAAAAGGTAGCCCCCATTTAGATCGTTGTTGATCTTCTGGAAGGGCGCTTGGGACTGCGTGACCTTTTGGGCAGTGTCTGCTTGCACCAGGCTGAAGGGCTTGGCCATGCAGAGACAAGGATCGAACCCGCAGTGGTTTAGGTATCGTATAGGGGAATTTGTTGTTTGTTCTAAAAATAAAGATTAGTTGGTCCAGTGCTTGACTCAGTGTTTTACTGAACTAGACAAGGGGGGGGGGGGTAAGCTTTCGGAGCACATTTACAACCACTGGTCATAAGCTTTCCTGTAAACATCCTCCTCTAACCTTAAAGCTACGCCCTCTAGTATTTAACACTCACACATGGGTTTCCTCCCACATGCTGACTGTTAGGTTAGTTGGCCACTGTCAATTGCCCATTGCATTGGTGGCTGGGGAAAGAATTGGGCAAATAAGCGGTGGAATGGGATTGATTTCATTATTCTGGAAACCAGTATAGGCCTGATATGACATAGAATGTGGTAATTTGGCCTAAGAAAATATAAAAAGAAAAAAAAGGACAAATTATTTGGGTAGCAAAGACTTTTTCCTTCCACTGGTTACTTAACTTGCAATTGCCAAATTAGCTCCTGCAGGAATCAGGCTGCCTAGGTTATTAAATAATTCGAATTCAGGAAATGCTGGAAAGTCCTTTCAGCTTTTCTGTTCCTACTTCAGATTTACAGCATCTGCTGCTCTTCTTTGACTTCCAAATTGAACCTTATATCACCCGACACAAAAATCAACACACCGGTTAGGTAACAAGCAAACTAGAAGTGTAACCAGTCTATGAAATTCAGGTGCAGATTATGATCTGTCTAAATGGCAAGGCTGAATAAGCTGATTCAACATGACAGCCAGGAAGGAGTCTGTTCGTCTGGAACGCTATTGATATGTGCAGTTCAATCTTCAAGTGCACATACCAACCTGATGATATTTCATTCCTCTCAAAAATCCACAGGTAGATTAATGCAAACAACCTTCCAGTTGTTTGACAAACATTAGCAGGGGCTTTGAAGTACCCACACACTTTTGCTGGAAGTCACAACCCAGTGCCATCACTAAAGTTACGTTCCCTTTCACACAGTTCTTCAAAGGATTTTGTTTATTTCAAAAAGAATGGTGATTATTACTGATCAAGTGCTAACACACTTTCTGTATAAACAAAAGGAATCAACCGAAAAGGCTTGAGATTACATTCTTATCACATAGCCAAGCAAAACGGGTCTCATATATTCCACCAAGGAACTGCAGCATCACATATCCCCTGGCAAAAGGTGATTCACAAAGTCACTTGGCTCTGTGGCTTGTGTGGACTTCTCATGGGAAATCTCTTCTAGGTCACAGCAGAAAGCAGCACTGACACTGCACGTTGGTTTTTTTTTACTCAATGTCGGATGAATTTGAATCCAACTCATTCAATGTATTGGATAACGCTATAATTTGTACCCTATCCAATGTTACACTCCACCGACTCCACTGGGACATCAGACCATGCTTGCAAAAAATTAATGAAACCAATCCCATCATTTTCTTCAAAGGGAATGGTCAGGTTAACTAACATTGTCCTCAATTCCACACATTTGTTGCACACATTCTGTCAAATTATGGATCCTAAACAGAGATGGTACACAATAGGGTGAGGAATCCAGGTCAAGGCCCTCACATTCTAGGCGCTCACGACTCAAGATATTAGATCTCCAACAGGCCAAGCCATCTTCACTGAGCCAACAAAAACAATTACAAGACAAGCAATTCATGCTAACTGCGTTAATGAAATGTTAAAGAAGGAACTGCAGATGCTGGAAAATCGAAGGTAGGCAAAAATGCTGGAGACACTCAGCGGGTAAGGCAGCATCTATGGAGCAAAGGAAATAGGCAACGTTTTGGGCCGAAACCCTTCTGTTTAATACCTCAGGATAAATATACAACTGAAAAGCTGCTGCTTACTAGATACCGACTTAAAAGGAACAGATTTGCTGATCGGCTGATTTTTATTGTGTATAAAATCAGTGACAAACAACTTTATTAATTATTTCTTTAGAAGAAACTGAACTCATCACAATTTGCAGAATGCTTAATTTGCCATATAACGAAAAAAGCGATGGAGCATATTCACGTCCAAAAAAGCACCCTCAGAAGAATTCTGAAGGAAAATAAGGATAGCAGCCAAGCAAAACATCTGGGCTTGTTTTAAATTATGCTTTCTATATTTTTAGAAGAAGTTGCAGGTGCAAAACATGGAAAACATTTAACAATGGATGAGTTTCAAATGGTTCAACAAAAAGTATTAGTGGAAGAGCAAAGATGCTTCAGTTTTTGAAAGAAATATTAATTATATTTTGCTTTCTTCTAACTGGCAGCACAACATGGCACAGTGGTGCAGCTGGGCAGTGCGGAGGCGCAGTTGTTGGAGTCACTGTCTTGCAATGCCAGAGACAACCAGGTATAACATCATCTATGCCATGTATCCAACTGCCTGATCTTCTTGGAACCCCACGTGGCGCAGCGGTAGAGTTGCTGCCTTACAGCGCCAGAGACCCGGGTTCGATCCCGACTACAGGTGCTGTCTAGATGGAGTTTGTACGTTCTCCCCGTGACCACGTGGGTTTTCTCAGAGATCTTCAGTTTCCTGCCACACCCCAAAAATGTACAGGTTTGTAGGTTAATTGGTTTGGTGTATATGGAATTTGTCCCTACTGTGTGTAGGGTAGTGTTAACATGCGGGGATCGCTGGTCGGCGCAGACTCGGTGGACCGAAGAGTCTGTTTCCGCGCTGTATCTCTAAGACTAAAAACATAGAACTGACCATTCGGCCTACAATGTCTGCGTCGACCATGATGCCAAGAACTACTCTTATCTGCATACGCATAATTCTTATCCCTCCTTTTGCTGCATATCCATATGCCAATCCCAGTCTCAAATGCCACTGTCATATCTGCCGCAATCAGCATCCTGGCAGTGTGTTCCAGGCACTCACCATCATCTGTGTGAAAAAGTTGACACGCACATCTCCTTTAAACTTTGCCCCTCTCAACTGAAAGCTATGCCCTCTCTTCTTTGATTGTTCCATCCTGAGGAAAAGGGTTTTGACTGTCTATCCTATCAATGCCTTTATAATGTTATATTGTAGCTGATGCGTGGAAATACTATAAATCAGGTCTCCCCACAACCTCCGGCAGTCCAGAGAAAACAACCCAAGTTTGTCCAACCTGTAGCTAACACCCCCTAATTCATGCATCATTCTGGTAAGTGTTCTCTGAACCCTTTCCAAACCCTCCACATCCTTCCAGTAATGGGGCAACCAGAACTGCATACAATACTGCAAATGCAGCCCAACCAAAGTCATATAAAGGGCCTGCCCCACTTTCACAACCTAATTCATGACCTCTGCCGAGTTTGCCCTTGACTCATACTCACAGCATTGTCGTTAGGAGGTCAAAGGTGGGTCGTAGCAGGCCGTGATGCTAGTCGTAGGTACTCGTGGCATCAAGTAGGTCAGGGCGTTTTTCTAGCATGATGAAAAGTGTCCACAAGTAAAAACGGTTGTGAATTAGGTCGTGAAAGTGGGACAGGCCCTTTAAGCTGCACGTCTCATAAACGCAATCCCCCAACCTGTGATTAAAGAAGACGGAAATGTCTTCACCAAAGCTCCCAAACCTCCTCTCTTCCCTCTCTTAATAACCTGGGATAAATCCCCAAGATTTATGCACCTTAATGTTCTTCAAGCCCCAACACCTCCTCTTTCTTAATCTCAAGCACATTACTATTCTCCACACTGACATCACTGTCTATCATGTACTACTCTTTGGTGAAAACAGATGCAAAGTACTCGTTTGGTACTTCACCTACATCCTCAGACTAAAACTCAACTTCTCTCCAGTATCCTTAAGTGGTCCTACCTTCTACCTGATTACCATCCTGTTTTTCATGTAGGTATAAAATCCTTTGGGATTTTCTTGCCAAAGCCATTTTGTTGCCCCTTTTGGCCCCTGTGATCGCCCACTTGAATGATTTCCTCCTTTCTTTATACATCTCAAAGGTCCCGTCTGATTCCATCCTCTTTAACCTTGTGCACCTATTTCTACAACCTCTCTGGACATCCATGGTCCCCTTACTTTGCTATCCTTATCCCTCCTCCTTACTGGAAGGTTGATTCTGAACTTTGATCAATGAGCCTTTAAATGATTCCCACATGTCAGATGTTGACTTGCCCAATACCAACTGCACCCAGTTTGCCTTATGAGTTTAAGCCAAATAAGCCTTACTCCAATTTAAAACCTCCCCACAAGGCCCAGCCTTCTCCCTATTCAAAACATGAAGTTGGGATCACTATCCCCAAAATGCTCTTGCACTGTAACACCGCACACCTCCCGACACAAGGTCCATTATGTTCCATTCTTGGGTTGGACTCTCCACATACTGCTTCAAGAAACCCTCTTGGTTCCACCTGACAATTTTTGCCCCATCTAAGCCTTTGGCTCAGGGCAAGTCCCAGTCAATATTGGGAAAGTTGAAGTCACCAACTAAGACAACCAGATTGCTCTGGCATATTTCATTAATCTGCCTGCATTCTATCTCCCGCGTGCTATTAAGAATAAAGGGTCAGCCATTTAGAACGGAGACGAGTAGAAAACTTTTTCACACAGAGGGTTGTGAATCTATGGAATTCTCTGCCTCAGAAGGCAGTGGAGGCCAATTATTTGGATGCTTTCAAGAGTGAGTTAGATAGAACTCTTAAAGATAGCGGAGTCAGAGGATATGGGGAGAAGGCAGGAATGGGGTACTGATTGTGGATGATCAGCCGTGATCACAGTGAATGGCAGTGCTGGCTCAAAGGGCCGAATGGCCTATTCCTGCACCTATTGTCTATTGCCTTTAGTACAACGCCATCAAGAGTGCTTGCACCTTTCTTATTTCTAAATTCATTGAAAACAGTGAAACCCCAGAACACCGAGCTGCCAGACGTGTCTCTCTCACCACTACGTTTCTGCAATGGCCACAACAACATAGTCCCTAGGACCGATCTAGGCTCCAAGTTCATCTGCTTTCCCCATAAAACACCATGCATTGAAAGAAAAATACTTCAGCTCATCAGCGTCATCACATTCTTTCACCTTTCCCTGCCTTCTTCTTTTGAGACTTACTGATCCTGATCTCTATCTTCCCATCACTCCTCCTAATTTCTGACTCTGGTTCCCATCCCATTGCCTCTTTAGTTTAAATCCTCCCGAGAGCACTACCAAACCTCCCTGCAAGAATACTGGCCCATCTCCAGTTTGGATGAAACCTATCCCTCTTGTGAAGGTGCCCCAGAAGAGATCCCAAAGGTATGTAAACCTGAATCACTGCCCCCTGCACCAACTCCTGAGCCATGCATTCATCTGTTGTATCTTCCTGTTCCTATCCTCACTAGCACGGGGCACCAGGAGTAATCCAAAGATTACTATCCCTGCAGTCTTGCTGTTTAATTTTCTGTCTAACTCCCCATCTTCATTTCGCACAACCTCATCTCTTCCCTACCTATTTTGTTTGTGTCAATGTGCATATCAACTTCCAGCTGCTCGTGCTTCCCCTTGAGAATGCTCATCGTCATATTGGACCCTGGCCCCAGGGAGGCAACACACCATCCTGGAGTCTTGTCTGCTGCCAGAATCTCCTCTCTGTGTCGCTAACTATCGAGTCCCCTATCCCTAAGGCTTGGTCTGAAATTTTCCTTCTCTTCTGTGTCTCAGAGCCAGGCCCAACATTGCAGACCAGACCACTGCTGCTGTTGCCCTCGCCAGACTAGTCATCCCCCAACAGTACCCTAAGGAGCACACCTGTCCACAAGAGAGTCCTGCACTCTGTACCTGCTCCCTTTCCTGGTGGTCACCCATCTACTTTCTATTCACACCCTAGGTGGGACCACCTCACTTTAACTCCAATCTACGGCATCCTCAATCACCTGGATGATCCAGAGGTCGTCCAGCTACTGTTCCAGTTATCTATCATAGTCCTCTGTTCACTGTGGCACAAAATATAGGTTATCTGGCAGGATTTCAGATCATACACGAGTTCAACGTCACACAGTCACATCTGCAGCTGAAGTCTATGCAGAAATAGGAAGAATGGCATCAAACACCTGAAAATAGAGTACAAATCTGGGCTCACACTAGCCTGCAGTACTGAATGGGTGCCACACTGCCAATAGCAGAGTCTTAAAATATCCCTTGGAATGATTTTAAGGAACACCAGGAAGGATACCTTAGCACCTTCAACAAATTGCCAAAGCATCATTAGAAAGTGTGCACAATGCATATGTGCACAAATTGTCTTCTTTGATTTCCACATTATAATAGTAACCAGCGATAGGTGTGCCGTTGGAATGGTTTATAGAGTTGTGAACGGTTCTATATAAATAGGCGTTCTTTCTTTTGTCTCCAAGTCTTGGTGTGTTCGACTTGGATTTCATCTTGCATTCAAAGAAGCCCAGGCATTCTAAATCTTGGATAAAAAAAACTGCACACACTCTCCTTCATTTCTAGTGGAATAAGACTTCAAGTACATTGTTTGTCAAGGTTAGAATTTCAATTAGCGCATCGGACTGGCCAAGGAGGTAAAGAAAGCCAGAACAAATGTATTCATTGGGTTGGGCCACTTTGAGTTCTGAATTTTTAAAATCCACTGATACTGTGATTTGTTTTCTTTTAGCTGTTATTATGACACACCCAATTCCATGGCACCTCCCCAACAACTGTATATCATTTAGGTTGCAATAGGAATTAGAGGGATTTTGGCAATCTTTCAATGGACTGTGTATCGTACTTTGTGCAGTTTTCTGTAACTGAAGCATTGTAACAAGGTTTGCTACTTCAAGCACCATGCTGAGACCGGTTTGTGTTTGCCCTACAAAAAATTCTCGAAAATTATTTTTTAAAGAAATAAAGGACCGTAGCTCTACTTGAGGGTCAGAAGTTTCTGAACTGTTACTACACATGAGAAGGCCCCGAGGCTTATTTAATTTATTCTCAAAATACGCCATTATTCATTCTCAAATGTCTATCCAATGCAGATTGGCGTTAGATTGGCTCCAAAAGGAAAAATGGGGCTAAAATGAAATATGAAGTGCAGTTTAACGATTTGCAACAAAAACCACATGTTTCTGGGGAGACAAAACAACTGCGATTTAACATGCAATTTAACATCTTCATGACAATTTCTACTGGGGTCAATAAACATTTCCGTGTTGATCATACCAAGTCACGACATAACATCTTTCATCTAACAAGGTGATCAAAACGGAACACAATATTCCAATTGTGGACTCACCACCGTCTTGTACAACTGTAACATAACATTCCAACTTCCATACTCGACATTCTGACTGATGAATCCTAATGAGCCAAAGCTGTCTTGACCACATTATCTACCAGAGTCTGAAGAAGGGTCTCGACCCAAAATGTCACCCATTTCTTCTCTCCAGAGATGCTGCCTGTCCCGCTGAGTTACTCCAGCTTTTCGTGTCTAACTTCGATGTATAACCAGCATCTGCAGTTCCTTCCGACAATATCGACCTGTGATACCACCTTCAAGGAACTATGTACCTGCACTCCAATTTCCCTCTGCTCTGCAACACTCCCAAGCTCTGCCATTCACTGTCCTTGTTGCATTGTGCGAGTTGCGAGTTGTTGCATTTTGAGAAGTCAACGAGGGCAGGACCTTCACAGTGAATGGCAGGGCTCTGGAGAGTGTTGAAGAGTAGAGGGATCTAGGAGTGCAGGTATGTAGCTCCTTTAAAGTGGCGTTGTAGGTAGATAGGATGTTAATGAACGGTTTCACTTAATTGCCTCGCATCAATCAGGATATTGAGTATAGAAGTTGGATTGTTATGTTACAGATGTACAAGATGTTGGTGAGGTTGCATTTGGAATATTGTGTTCAGTTCATAACTGTCACTGAATGTCATGTTGTTACTTGTGGGCGGAGCACCAAGGCAAATTCCTTGTATATGAATACTTGGCCAATAAACTTACTTACTTCTGATCACCCTGCTGTAGGAAGGATGTTGTTAAGCTGGAAAGAATGCAGAGAGGATTTACGAGGATGATGCCAAGAGATGAGGGCCTACAGGGAGAGGCTGGGCAGGCTCTGATTGTATTCCTTGGAGTGCAGGAGGATGAGGGGTGAACTTAAAGTGGGGTATAAAATCATGAGGAAAATAGATAGCATGAATGCACAGAATAGGGGAAATCAAGGATATATGTTTATGTGAGAGGAGAAATTATTTAATAGGAACCTGAGTGGCAACTTTTTCCACAGAGTGTGGATGGTATATGGAACAAGCAGCCAGAGGAGACAATTAAGGCACATACAACTTTTTAAAAAGATATTTGGACAGGTACATGGATAGAAAAAAATTATAGAGATATGGGCCAAATGCCAGTAGGTAAAACTAGTATAGCTAGGACATCTTGGGCCCCAGGCTCTGTTTCTGTGCTTTATGACTATCCTTGTTCTCTAGAGATGCCTCCTGGCCCACTGCCTTAAACCCCTGTCTCACGGTGCGAGTTGGCCCACGAGTGACCCCGAGTTTTCACTCGTGGTGATCACGTACAGCCAACGTAGCGGGAACGTCGGACCTCGCGCGATCAACTTGTCCACTCGTGGCGCTAACGGCAGGTACCCGCGAAACTTGTGAACTCGTGAAAAGAGTCAAACATGTTTGACTTTTTCCACGAGTCAAATTTAGTGTTCAAGTTTAAAATTGAAATATTTAGACTCGTTGTACGAACGTAGGGCCCATGCGTTTAACTTAGTGATTCGTGAGTCTACCGTGGGAACTCTTTCAAATATTTCAGTGCCATTCACGCTCGAGTCTTAATCACAAAATTTAATTCACCCTCGACTAAATATTCTTTGTTTTTTTGGACATTTTCATCTTATTTTCCTATGTGTACAATTTTATATATAATGTATATCCTAAAAATGTTTTAAAAAAAACTAGGAGTGAAAAAAAAGTTTAATTACCACAGGAGTTGGAAAATCATTCTATTAGAACGATTTAAAAAAAAAAACATTCCAACGTCTAAACACTGGGCTTCAGCCCTATCCTACCCTTTCCGGGGGTGATTACTGCAGTTATTTATTGGAAAATTAGCTATAAAAACCATGGAGATGAATCAATGAACATTGGATTTTCCTGACGCATAGATTTGGTGTTGCGGTCCGGCCAAGTGGAGGTGATGTGGACACGGTTTCAGTTATAGTTCTAGAGGAACATTGCTTCGGATTGATGTCTCTTATGCACTCCTCAGAAGAACTGGGTGTGCTCTTCACCATGATGGCTCCCAGCCTACAGGTTTCTGATCTGAACAACTAACTTCTTCCCTATTTCTCCTCCACCCACTCCCCCACCCCCCCTATTTCCCGTCCTCCTCGGCGCTCTTGTTCACTCACACCTTCCCTCCATCCCTCTCGCAGGGCTTGGTTCAAAGGGGGCAACGAGCCAAGCGGGGCGCGGTCTGAACCCTTTCTGAAAACGAGCGCGAAGAGAAAAAAAAAAGTATTGTCAAGCGCTCCAAACTTCGTTTAAAATAGGTAAATCCGACCTTGGCTAATAATTTAAAAATAAATCTTTATACAAAACTAACACCACTACAAACTCTCTGTCTCTCACGCTGCCTGTTGCTTTGTGGGGGGTGTGTGTCGGAGAGAGGGGGGGTGGATGCGGAGGGGACCCGATGTGAATGTTACCACTATAGGATGGCGAGGTTGGACTCTGAGCTGCAGTGAGAGAGAGAGAGGGAGAGAGAGTGCGTG
Organism: Raja brachyura; assembly: GCA_963514005.1. Next base: position 71,916,699 of record OY740788.1, on the reverse strand, counting down.
CGCGCGTCAGCAGCAAAGTTATATACAACGGGGGTACACAAAAGGCTGGAGAAACTCAGCGGGTGCAGCAGCATCTAAGGAGCAAAGGAGATAGGCGAGGTTTCGGGTCGAGACCCTTCTTCCTTAAGAGAAACTCAGCGGGTGCAGCAGCATCTAAGGAGTGAAGGAGATAGGTGACGTTTCAGGTCGAGACCCTTATATACAACGGGCTTATACGCGCTGGCAAGATAGGTTTCCTTTGTTCTCGTCCGGGGCTTCAGAGAGAGCGGAGAGAATTAAGCCTCCCTTGCACACCACTCCTAACCCAAGAGCCTTGTCACCCCAGACAGATTAATGATGCCCCCCCCCCCCCCCAACCTCCCTCACGCCTGGGCACTAAAGCAGCTCGGGAGGCGAACCCTGAGCTCCGTCTCCCAACAATCTGATGCGCATTTTCCCTCTGTAGGTCATATTAATAGGTGCAGCCGCGCTGATTTCTATCTTTAACTCAAAGCCGCAGGATGGAGATGTTTTCTTTAACATTGTTGCTTTATTAAAAGATACCTTCATTCACGGTTGGCTCAAGTGTAACGGGAGAGGAACTTGATAACTCGGGAGAGCACCTTGGAACATCGCATAAAGAACATGCCCGTGGGAACTCGGTTAAACACTTGACCATAAACTTTGAATCTCGTGCATAACCACGAGTCCGTTTTTTTTCTTTCACTTGGGGTCACTCTTGGGTGGACTCGCACCGTGAGACAGGGCCTTTACTCCAGCGCTGTCTGTATTTTTGTAAACTAGCATCTGCAGTTGCTAGTTTCTCATCTTTTGTGTACTCAGCTGGATCTTGGAATAGAAGAGACCAATCAGCCCATCAAGTCAATGCTGCATTCAGAGCAATCATATTCATTCTAAAATAACGTTTTAATTTTATTGAAACATTCAATGCTTCACATTCAATTTCCAATTCATTTTTAAAAAATCTGGATAGCTACCTCTCAGCAAATTATATCTCTCCGAAACTAACCTGAAGGCAGGAAAAGACTATTCAAAAAGGACAACTAATCCATCGAAATGAGGGACCTGGAAAGCCAAATGCATCTCTTTGCTTTAGTTAGGGAAGAGTATGCAATATTCTGCAGTGCATGTCATCAGTGAAGCATGTATTCTTAGCTACATGCATCTGTTTCATGGTGGCAAATGAAAACATTTGTGATTTAAGTTCACGGTAGGACTAGACCACAAGACCTCAAAGAGTATGTTCAAGAGCACTTCCCAGATCTGCAAGCTATCGAATTGGAAATTTCGAATGCAACCAAAACCACGTTTATTGGTGGTTGAACAAACGTAATTAATTTCTACACCTTTATTTAAAATCAAATACAGGCAACCCCGTTGGGTTATGCAAGGATTTTATCTCTGAGAACTGTCCCTAAAATGATTTTTCTCAAGTCAAAACAAACAATGTCAACAAGGTTGAACATTTATTGTCATCCCCCGTGTGGTTACAATGGTTCTGAATCAGAATGTTTCTCATTCAAGAGCTGGTTTTGATTTACATAAAGGTACGAATGGATGTTGCGTTGTTTGATAAAGTGTTTTACAAGTATCACATGAAAGAGATCTTCCTTGTCACAGTTTCTTTTAAGTGGCCGCCCACTGGGCAGCAGGAGCCACTTCCTTAAAGACATTGTATCCGATTACCTTTTAGTTTAGATTACAGATACAGCACGGAAACAGACCCTTCGGCCACCAAATCTGTGCCAACCAGCGATCCCCGTACACTAACATTATCCTACACACACTCCAGGGACAATTTACATTTTTTAAATCAAAGCCAATTATCCGGCAAACCTGTGCATCTTTGGAGTGTGGGAGGAACCCGGACGTACAAACTCCATACAGACAGAACCCATAGTCAAGATCGAACCTGGGTCTCTTGCGCTGTAAGGCAAGGCAACAATTCTACCGCTGTGCCACCGTGCCCCATTACTATGGATATGTATAGGTTTGTTTGTTTTTTTAAACTGGTTGTTTTTTAAATTAACTAGCTGTCACTCCTATTCGATAACTCCTGATGATGTTTGCATTTCTGTAACTAACTTTCCCACCATGAAAAATGCTTCAAAATGTTATGGAAGAATTTGCATAATGTTCGATCTCTACACATCTTGTCTTCCATAACCCAGAGGGCTCCAGAATCCTTTATTACATCCACAGATCAGAGAAAATGTGACAAACAATTAATAGTTGGCAAATAAAAGTGTTCTACGTGCCACGATTCCTTGACAATTTTAGCAACACTGGGGAACAGCTCTTTGACCCATAAAACGGAAAGATTGATATTAGTGATTATGGTATAACAGGTGAAGGCTATTAAAGAGAAATGGAAGTTATTAAGGCAGTGGATAAAATCACTGTCAAATAACCCCTCCCAACCCCAAAATGGGGTCTCTGCATTGGTAGATAAAGAGAAAGAACATGAGCTGTTGTCCACAGCAGAACTAGTTCCTGACATGGTATAATTAAACAGAGACCTGATCATGATCGGCTACCCAAGACAATGCAAGGATCCTTGCTGATATTAGGTCTATGTGCCAGCAGATGACCTGTTCATTTCCGATAATGGCCAGATATGATGATGGTCTTGGACTGTCCTTAATTACTGCAGGTGACAATTTTATTGCAAAATTGATGTTACAAAATATATGGTACAAAGCACCTTAGTGTTGTACTTTTCTCATGGTATTCTTTCATTTTCAATTATTTGTAAAAACAAACCGCACGACCTCAATTTTGTTTCCATGAGAAACTCTGCAGTTTCCAGAGTTTCTACATCCAGTTGTAAACTGCAGTTTAGGCTTGAACCATAGAGGAACTGGGAAGTGTCTTTAAGGTGGGAGAGAAGAGGCACCCGTCACACATCAGTGGGTTTGGGGAACATTGGTTTATTACAAGCCACTAGCTTCATTTCATAGAGTAGAGAAATCAAAAGTCTGCAAGAGTGCAAATGGTGAAATGACATTCATGAATATATTTCGGAATCATTACAGTTCAAATATGATGGCTAAACCTTCTTTATGCAGCAAGTATTTTTCCTCTACTACAGTTTAGATGTTTACTACCGAGTATAGAGGTTGGGAGGTCATTGTTCAAAGGTTGGGAGATCACATTGCAGTCATATAAAACATTGGTGAGGCCGCATTTAGAGTATTGTGTTCAGTTCTGGGCACCGTGTTACAGGAAATATGTTGTCCAGTTGGAAATGGTACAGACAAGATTTACGAGGATTTTGCCAGGACTCGAGGGTCTGAGCTATAAGCAGAGGTTAAACAGGCTGGGGCTCTATTCCTTGGAGCGCAGGAGGATGAAGGGTGATCTCAAAGAGGTGCCTAAAGTCATGAGAGGAATAGATTGGATAGACACACAAAGTCTCTTGCCTGGAGTAGGGGAATAGAGAAGCAGAGGACATAGGTGGACGGTGAAGGGGGAAAGATTTAATAGGAATCTGAGTGGGTAACTTTATCACACAAATGGTGGTAGATGTGCAGAATGAGCTGCCAGAGGAGATAGTGAGACAGGGACTATTGCAACATTTAAGAAACATTTGGACAGGTACATGGATAGCACAGGTTTGGAGGAATATGGGCCATATGCAGGCAGGTGGGGTTTGTGTAGATGGGACATGTTGGTCAGTGTGGGCAAGTTGGGCTGAAGGGCCAGTTTCCAAACAGCATGACTCTCTCAGCATTCTGGACACATCCGCAACTTTTCCGGCGACTGTCGGCCCCCGTCATAGGTCATTGCAGGGCGCCGGAAATTTTCAAATGGTGAAAATTCAGCGGTGACCAGAAAGACGCTACGACTCTTTGGGCGACTGAGGAGACTACTCATGACCATACAGGCGACACCCTGGCGACATGTCGCAGGGTGAAGCCTGTATGGTCGTGAGCAGTCGCCCAAAGAGTCGTACCTTGTTCTGGTCGCCACTGGATTTTCAACATTTTGAAAATTTCCGGCGACCTATAATGACCTATGACGGTGACGGCAGTCACCGAAAAAGTCGAGTAAGTGGGACAGTCCCAAAAGGTGGTGAGTGGATCGACTTTTGCTAAACCGACCACCTTGAACAGTGTGAATATTTCCTCTGTATTACTGTCTTCACTTGCATGTGTTGCAGCTGTCTCCCATACAACTGATCTTACTTGCAAGTCCTGAATCTATTCCACTGTCCTGAATGCTAATTCTATTACTTTGACAATATTTGTACACTTTCAAAGGCCAAATTAACTCTCGACAACAATCATCTCAGTTAGCTGCCACCGTCAATTCAACACACTTACTTATCCCTTAACGTCTCCCAGTGTGTGTTGCCTAATTAAAACCTTGCAATGGAGATCGTTTTTCCCCCTGTGGCTATCAAACTGTACAACTCCTCCCACCTGTCATGGGGTAGACTGACTCCCCCCAACTTTGCACATCCCTCATCCTGGACTTTTCCACTCGATAATTTAATGTCATGTTTGTGCGATATTACATATGTGCTGTGCAATAACTGGTCTCTTAAATGTCATTAATATTATTATTATAAAAGCACACGGCACTTTCAATGCCTTGTAACTATCTTTTCACTGGTGACTGACCAATTTCCCACCGGGATAGATAAAGTTGTATCATATCGTAACTGACTTCCTCATCACAGCTGCACGTTAAAATGTCGAAGTTGGCTTTCTTTGAGTTTAACAGGTTATTCACTAAACAATACGCAAGTGCTCACACAACATTGATTCTGATTTATTTTTTATTTTTTTAATTGGCATTGTCATCATCTGTGTCATTTCCAGGAGAGAAATAGAGCAACATTTCACAATATTCCTCCCATGTCTGTGTTTGAAAGTCAAGTGGTGCTGCAACCATAGAGTCATTGATTGATTCAAGAAGGAAACATGCTCTTTGGACCACTGAGCCCATGTCAAACATCAAGCACCCGTTTTAATACTAATCTCACACTAATCCCATTATATTCTACTCACTTTGTTATCAACTCTCCCCAGATCCTATCAGTCATTTTCACAAAGGGCAAAATACAGCGTGGAGCAGGATCTCAGTAGGTCAGGCAGCATCTGTGCAGGAAATGGACAGACAAAGCTTCGGGTCGGAACCCTTCTTCAGACAACTGTTGTACGAAGGGCAATTGAGACCAATTTGCACGTCTTTGGTATGTGGGAGAAAACTAGAGCACCTGAAGGAAACCCACACTCTCAAAGAGAACGTGCAAACTCCACACAGACACTACTGGAAGTCAAGATCAAACCACAGTTGAAAGAAAATCAACATTGGTGCATTTTTCAACTCTGCTGGAAGCACCCCTCATGTTTCTGCATTAGGTAGCAATATTCATTCTCGACAGTGTATTACTACTTACTGAGATTGCTGGGGCATCATTATGGATGGTTTCTGCTTGACGCTCAAGGATAAGTGGCCCATTGAGTTGATCTTTGAGGGAAGTTGCAGCACTCTCTGGGCCAAGGTCTGCTGAGGGACTTGTTGTGGAAGAGACTGGGCATGTGTCAGGGTGTCTTGGTTGCTTGTGGAATGTGTGGTACTTGATGTCTCCTCGCATGCTTTACCCTTGGTTCCTGGCTTACACACACAGAGCTGGGGCCGCAGACACATCCCTCCATTCTGGCACTGAGGAAAGCAATTTGCTGCAAGAGAAAGAACACATTGACACTTAGCTTTACTAATGGGAGAATCTATACATAGCTAAAACTCTCATCTTGTTATCTTCCGGTTTGCGTTGTTTTTCCATTTGCGCAAAAACAGTACAGGATAGTACTACAATTTTTCTCCACCTTACTCGCAATTCTCCTTTGCTGTAAGTGCAATAATTTTTTTTTCCCCCGATCGGTGGTATATTTTAAAAGTTATTAAGATTTTAAAATCTTTTTAAAAACTCGCAAGTACAGATTGGTCTACTCTCCTGTCTGTCACCGCCGGGACTGCGTCGTCCCTTCCTGCACCTACGCCGCACTGATTGGCCACGTACGCTGTCAGTCACTGGCGGCGCCTCGCGCGGCCTCTGCAACCGTAGCTGCAGGTGCTCCAGGGCCGCTGCGACTGCGGCCTCCGCGACCGTAGCTGCTGGTGCTCCAGGGCCGCGCCAAGGATCTGAGGCCTGGGTGCTGAGCTTGGCTCTGAGGGCGCTGACGGCAGATGCTCCTCTGGGGTACGCAAGAAGGGAGAGGAGCGGCAACCTTGAGATCCTGGGGAGGTGAGGAGGGAGAGTGGGGGAATTGAGGGAGTAGAGGGGATAGGGAGGGAGAGGGGGGGGAAAAAGTGCGGTAGATGAGTGAGACTGGGGGATTGAGGGACAGGGGGTAGGGAGGGAGAGGGGGAAAGTGGGTGAGGTGAGGAGGGAGAGTGTGGGAGGAGGAGGAATAGAGGGAGATGAGATGCGAGGGAGGGATTGGAGGAGGGGAGGGGGAGGAGAGGGGAAAGAAGAGGGAGGGTGAAGTGGAGGGAGAGAGAGTGCTGGGGATGAGGGGAAATGAGCCGTGCCTGCACAGTTGGGGGCTATGGGGACTGGTGGAATATTGCGTTGGGGGAACGGGTTGCTTTGGGGGATCAGGCCTCCCGTGTGATTGGGACCCCACTTAAAGCCCTGTCCCACCGTACAAGTTCATTCAAAGAGTTCTCCCGAGTTTGCCCTGATTCGAACTCGGAGATTTACGGTAATGACCGCTCGTCGGTACTTGGGGCTCTCGTGGCCATTTTTTCAACATGTCAAAAAATCTTCACAAGTCTTCGCGAGCTTACCACGTTTCCCCGAGTACCTGCTGTTAGCATTACGAGCCGCTAAGGGACGTCGCCGAGCTCCGACGTACCCGCTACGTTCATTCTACGTTCTTACCACGAGTTTGATTTTTATTTCAACTCGGGAGAGCACATGAATGAACTCGTAGAGTGGGACGGGGCCATTAGTCTAGTGATATAATAAAAATCAACAGGAAGCAAACTTGGTAAATTGCTTTAGAAATATAGGAAGAACCATATTCCTACCCGATGTCTTCTTTACCGCTTTCTTTACAAGGCTCTGTCTGATTTTACCTTCCTAAGCCTTACTTAGTTTTCCTTGCCTAATTTACACCCTCTCGCTTCACCAGCCACCTGGTCAGGCTTGTTTTCCCAATACAAGGTCCAATATGGCCCCTCCTTGACTAATTATTTTTAAAAAAAACCTTCATGGATACACCAAACACATTTTGCCCCTTCTAAGCCTCCTGCATTAAAGTAGTCCCAGTCATTTTGGAGAGGCTCCTTACATTTCATCTAACAAACCCAAAACATAGTCCTTCGGGTCATTGAAAACTCTACAATTAAATTCTACAATTTACCGTTTAATGTATGTGCAGTTTACCAATTGCTTCATGATAAGTTAATCATATTCACATGACCTTTCAAATATATATATAAAGCAATCAGTCATTCTAAATTTACCCCTGGTAGAAGGGAGTTTTACTCTAGGGAATAAACCATGTCGATGACCAGCCCATCCCGCACACCCAGATTATGTTAACAGTCCAAGTGGAATCTAATCACTACTGAAGAAGGCTCCAGTCAGAAGGAAATGTGTTGTTTACTGTGGCATTCTGCCTTAATGATCTTGGATATATTCCAATCCTGAATGGACCCGTTCCCAGGGATATCAATCCAACAAATCTCAAAACGCCACAGGAATTCTCCACCAATTTGCTGGCAACTTGTGTTAAACTTAAAATGCCAATTTATGTGACTATCCAAACACTAGTATGTCACACTACAAAGTGCATAGCTAAAAGTTTCCCCCTACCTTGCCTTCTTTCAAACCAAGCCAGTGCACAAAGTAGCAAATACAAATACATTTTTCAATTTGCCTCTATCATGCCCAATTCATATCTATGAAAGTCCTATTTAAAATAGATTATCCAGAAGTCAGTGCAGAAGAATACGGCATTCTGATTCAGGATAATGTCAATAAAACAGGTTACCCTTGCCCCTGGGGACAACTTTTCTTCAGGTTGCTGCCAACGACAAGATGGGCTTGGTCACCGTGGTGGCTCCATCCCCTCTCACCGGCTGTCGCTTCCAAGGTGGAGTATGTAGAAGACAGGGGGAGAAGGTGGACATGATAGTGGTGGTGGGCGAGAGGAGTGGAAATTGGACAACTGGACTGAGCGACAGGCGAAGCAGGTGGTGTCGATCGAGCGTGATCAAAGCCACCGCCGACAGAAAGAAACAGCAGCAGGTGAGAGGGGAGGAGGCCCCATGGTGAGAAAGCGCTGTCCCCAAGGGCTACAACGTGAGCAGATAGCAGACATGTCACCGGACCATGCGGTAGGTCAAGAAGACATTGCTGATACACCTTGCGAGCCGGGAGTGGTTCATAGAGTCATACAATGATACAGCATGGAAATAGGCCCTTTGGCCCAACTTGCCCACACTGGCGAACATGTCCCCAGTAGCCACACTGGTCCTACATGCTTGCATTTGGCCCATACCCCTCCAAACTTGTACGATCCATGTACTTGTCCAAGTGTTTCTTAAACGTTGCGATAGTACCTGCCTCAACTACCTCCCCTGGCAGCTTGTTCCATACACCCACCACCCTTTGTGTGAAAAATGGTCGGATTCCGAGGCTATAAACAGCCGGAGAGACAGTGGGAGCCAGGGATGGGTTGCAAGGTCATTCCATTCACATTCAGCTTACATTTCGTATTAGTTTAATTTACGTTTCTGGCACTCCATGGTGCTTTAGGGACACGGGAGGGATGTCATTAGTCATGGCTGGGGATTTATTATCATTTCTTTATCATGTGGCCTTTATTGGTCCCAAGAAACAAATAATCCAGCTAAAGCTCTGGAACCGAGGGCGCCGGAAAATCGGTGTTCAACCTGTATTCAATGCTCCAAGGAAGATGGGAAGGAAGTCACACTTGATTTGAGACCATAGAATTCTTAGAGACCAAACATACAATTCTCATCAAATACCCAAGTTGAGCAGGAGTTAACAAACCAGAGGAAAGGTGACCACAGACTTCTAAGTTGCCACCCATGCCACCTGCCCAATGACAGGCAGAGAACAGGAAGAGGGGGGTCTCTTTTTTTTCCCCTCCCAACCCCTTTATTTTACCTTCTCCCCACAACAATTGCCATCCTTCCTAATCAAGAACCAACCAACCTCTGGTTTAAACATACCCAATGTCCTCACTTCCACAGCATCTCAGGCGATGAATTCTACAGGTTCCACTGAGGCTGTGCCCTCTGGTTCTAGCTTCTCCCATTACTGGAAACATCCTTTCCATGTCTCCTCTTTCATTATCCAGTAGATTTCAATGAGATCCCTCCTCAACCTTCTAAACTCCAGCGTCCAGGCCCAGAGCCTTCAAACGCACATTTGTTGACCCAATCATCCTGGGACCAGTTTCATAAACCTCCTCTGCCACTTCTCCAAATCCAACACATCCTTCCTCAGATATGGGGCCCAAAACTGCTCACAATATTCCAAATGTGGCCTCACCAGTGCCTGATAAAGCCTCAGCATTGTATCCTTGCTTTTACATTCTAGTCCCATCGAAATGTTCACGTTCAAATTCACATTTATTGTCACAAGCACCAATTGGCACTGTGAAATTTGACTTACCATACAGCTATACAAATAAAAACACCACACACGATAGAGTTTAACATAAACATCCACCACAGCGGAATCAATGTTTCCCACTGTGAGGGAAGGCAAGTTGAGTCATCTTCCCCTTTGTTCACCCGTGGTCAGGGTCTTGAACCCTCAGTAGTCGCCGCTACGGACGGCCCGATGTACAGGCCCTCTTGCCGGGATGATCGAAACTCCGGCGTCAGAACCGAACACACTCGCGGCTTGGAGTTTCCGAATCTGCCGCTTCTTACCGGAGACCGCGGCTTCCGAAGTCCACAGGCCGAGCTGAATGGAGTTCCAACACTGGCGACCCCCGGCTAGAAGCTCCGCAAACCACAATGTTAAAGTCAGCAGGCCCAACACAGGCGATCCCCGGCAAGGGATCGCTCCGCGATGATAATTTAGCGCTACGCCACTGCTGAAGCTCTGGCAAGTGTGCAGTAGGAAAGGCCAGCCCAATGCAGTTGGGAGGTCGCCGGGGGGGGGGGGGGGGGGGAGACAGGCGACACAGAGAAAGGATGCATCTCGGTCCCAGTAAGTGACTGAGAAACGGTTTCCCCCTATTCCTTTCCCCCCCCCCCTCCCATAAGACATACTAAGAAACATTTAAAACATACATTTAGACACAAAAAATAACAAAAAGAGTGAAAGGACTAACAGCTGCTGGCGGGGCAGCCACTGCGGTGGCGCCACCCGATGGATGCATTTGCCTTTCTTACCATTGATTCAACCTACAAATTATCTTTTGCGAATCGTGCACCAACACTCAAGATTAAGAAGGAGGTGGGGCTGAGCGTCTTGGTGGATAAGATAAGTTGGGATCTATCCCAAGTTATTGAGGGAGGCAAGAGAGGAGATTGTGGGAGCCTTGATGGTGATCTTTGTTTCTTCCCTAGCCACAGGCGAGGTCCCAGAGGACTGGAGAGTGTCCAATGTTGTTCCTTTGTTTAAGAAAGGCAGTAGAGAGAATCCGGAGAACAATCGGCCAGTGAGCCTCGTCAGTGGTAGGGAAACTATTGATGAGAATTCTTCAGAAAAGACTTAAGGGCCTGTCCCACCAGCATGCAACTCCATGCGATGAGCGCAACCTGGCTTGATCCGTCTGGCGTCGTGGGGCCGGTCCCACTTCGATTGCCGGAGCCGTGCGGAATTGTGCAGAGTTTGTCCCAACATCGCGCGGGGCTCCGAAAAACTGACCGTGTTCAAATATTCCGCGCGGCAGCGGCTTGTCGGCTCACTGTCGCCTCGACGCATTACGCACTGCCTCGACGTTGTGCCTCCGTGAACCTATCTATAGGTGCCTCCGTGACCCTCTGTGTGTGTGGCTCCGTGGCCCTCTCTGTGTGCCTCTCTCTGTCCTGGCGAACTTACCTTTAAGACTTCGCTCCAAGTTCGCCTCACTTTGCACCGCTTTGCGCCACTCACCCGACCTCCGCGCGGCCCCTGCTGCCGGTTTGGTCGCGCTTGCCGCATGCAGGCGCATGCTGGTGGGACAGGCCCTTTACTCACATCTGGAATTCAGAGGGCTAATTAGAGATAGCCAGCACGGCTTTGCACATGGTAGGTCATGTCTCACTAACTTGATTGAGTTTTTTGAGGAGATGAATGACACTGGTGAAGGTAGGGTTGTGGATGTTGTGTACATGGATTTTAGTAAGGCTTTTGATAAGCTCCCTCGTGATGGTCTGATCCAGAAGGTTAAGATGTACGAGTTGTAAGGATTTACTTTCTTACTGCCTATTATGCCTCCTGGTATGTAGGGCAGCAACGAAAGTCCTCCACTCCTGTCTGTTCTGGGCTAGCTTCTGGACACGACCCCAGGTCAGGTCCATTGTTTTCATTTCCTCCTCTATAGTTCAACGCCAGGTGGTTTTGGGTCTCCCTCTTTTCCTTTTCCCTTCCGGTGTCCAGTGCAAGGCTATTCTTGGGATGCCGTCTGGTTCTCTTCCTTTCGGCTTTCACCATTGACATTCATCCTAGCATCTGTCGATAGCCCTGGAAGTCCATCACGCCCAGTAGTGTTGATTCCTTCAGTTGCTGTTTCCATAACATATTTGTTTTACGAGACAGGGTTGTTAGCCCTGTGCTCAACCTCCAACCTGGAGGACCAGTGGATCGCCCTTCGTCTCGCCTCTACCCTTTGACCTGTCCAGCATGGGAGACCCTAACAGAAAACGAACCTCCCGCTGACATAGCTCTAGGGGGTCACTGAGACACACAAGCTCCCCGACCACGACAAGGTTGCAATCCAACGGGGAGCGTAAGGATTTAGAACTGGCTTATTCATAGAGCACAAAGGGTTATGGTGGAAAGTTAATATTCTGGCTAGATGTCTGTGGCCAGTAGAGTTCCACAGGGATCTGTGCCAGGACGTTTGCCCGTTTGTGATGTATAAAAATAAGCTGAACGTAAAAGTAGATGGGTTGATGACCAAGTTTGCTGATGATACCAAAATTGTTAATGCTGCAGACAGTGAGCAGTGCTATCAGATGCTACAGCGGGATATACGTCAGCTGCAGAAATGGGCAGAGAAATGGCAGATGGAGTCTAACCTGAGCAGGTGTGGGGTGATGCACATTGGGAGGTTGAATGCAAGGAGAAATTATACAGTTAATGGCAAAACTCTTAGCAGCATTGATGTGCAGGTGGTTCTTAGGAATCCAAGTTCATAGTTAACTGAAGGTGGCAACACAAGTTGGTAAGGTGGTTGAGAAGGCGTGTGGTGTGCTGGTTATTCAGCTCATAGAATGGCGTCTCTGCACATCTCTTTGCAACTGGCTCCTCTATTTCCTCATCAACAGGACACAATCTGTACAAATTGTTAGCAACACTTCCTACTCAATAACCATCAACACAGGAGCACCTCAAGACTGCATGCTCAGCCCACTGCTCTACTCACTCTATACTCATGCCTGTGTAGCCGGATACTGTTCCAACTCGCCGTTATATGGGAGTCCACACCTGGAATAGTGGAGACAGAGACAAGGTTGGAAGAGGTGCAAGTGAACTTCTGCCTCACCTGAGAGAACAGTTGGTGTCCTTGGACAGAGTAGAGGGTGGAGGTACAGGTGCAGGTGTTATTTCTCCTGTGGTTGCAGGGGAAAGTACCTGGGGGGGGGTGTGGTTTTGATGGGAAGGGACAAATTAACCAGGGAGTTGCTGAAGGATCTGCAGAGACTGTTTTCTCCATAACTCCCTGGTTAACTCATCCCTTCCCACCCAACCACCCATTCCCAACTTCTCTTGTAGCTCAAGCCCTCAAGTCCTGGCAACATCCTCGTAATTTTTTTCAGCATCCTTTTCAGCTTAACAACATCCTTGCTAACCAAAGCTGAACACACTACTCCAAATGTGGCCTCACCAATGTCTTGTACGACTGTACCACAACATCCCAACTTCTACACTCAATATCCTGACTGATAGAGACCAATGTACTAAAAGTCTTCTGGCCCAACCGGTCACACCATTTTCAAGTAACTATGGAACATGGAAACAGACCCTTCCCATCCAAATCCAATCCATATCCCTCTGCTCTTCCATTCGTGTGGAAGTCCTGCCCCTGATTTGACTGCCAAAACAGCAACACCTTGAACTGGTATGCATTAAACTGTTTAATGCATACAAGTTGTTAAAGAAGACTTTAAAACATAACACAAAGATCGAGCAAGACAAACAAGACTTTATTTAAGAGCGCCAAATACAGCGATCAATGGGAGCAAACTAGGAGATTGCTCGAGGAACAAAGATTCATCTGCTCATATACAGAATTTTCCTTTGATGTTTTGTTTATTGCAGAAGGCACTTTGGAACTTTTCCTTCTTCCAAATGGTCTTATAACAAATATACATCATGCACCTCTGAAAGACACAGCAGAATAATCACAACCCATTACAGATAAGCAAATGTCCTGTACCCTTTCGACCTTATTTTATTGTTTTACGATTGCCATTTGTCCTTCGGCGACATAGAACAGAATCTGACAAAAGTAGACTATAGGTAGACAAAAATGCTGGGGAAACTCAGCGGGTGGGCAGCATCTATGGAGCGAAAGAATAGGCGACGTTTCAGGTCGAGACTCTTCCCGCGGGGGGGGGGGGGAAGAATAAAGGAAGAGGCAGAGACACTGGGCTGTGGGAGAGCTGGGAAGAGGAGGGGAAAGAGGGAGAAAGTAAGGACCACTTGAAATTGGAGGTCAATGTTCATACCGCCCAGGACAGAAAGGTCAAATTCGGATTGGGAAGTTGAAATGCTGAGCCACGGGGAGGTCAGGTTGGTTATTGCTAACTGAGCGGAGATGTTGGGCGAAGCGATCTCCAAGCTGCTGACACCTAGAGCAGCGGATGCGACAGATGAGGTTGGAGGAGGTGCAGGTGAACCTCTGCCGCTGGAAAGACTGCTTAGGTCCTTGGATGGAATCGAAGGGGGAGGTAAAGCGACAAGTGTAGCATTTCCTGCGTTGCAAGGGGAAGTACCAAGGGAGGGGATGGTTTGGGTGGGAAGGAACAAATTGACCAGGGAGTTACGGAGGGAGTAGTCTCTGCGGAAAGTCGAAAGGGGAGAAGATGGGAAGAAGAGGCCAGTGGTGGGATCCCATTGGAGGTGGCGAAAATGTCAGAGGATTACCTGTTGTATGTGATGGCTGGTTGGGTGGAAGGCGAGGACAAGGGGGACTTTACCCTTGTTACAAGTGTGGGGGGGAAGGGGAGTGAGAGCAGAGCAGAGCTACAGGATATAGAAAAGACCCTGGTGAGAGCCTCATCTATAGTCGAAGAGGGGAACCCCCGTTCCCTAAAGAATGACAGGACTTTAGAGAACGGGAGTTGCAGACTGCAGTGTCAGTTACACTAATTATGTGCTTTAAAGAAGGTTGTAACACATGAAGGGGACTTTAAGCATTTTAAGCACTCTACCTATCCGTATTCCTTGCTGTCTTCTTGAAGCTTTGCAATTCAGCTTTGACATAACCAATCCACAGCCCACTTGCCAGCTAATCCTGCAAGATCTTGCTCCAATTTCTCATAACCACGTTTTCTATCTACAATAGCATCCACTTTAATGTCATCTGCAAACTTATTAAGCATACACTGTACATTTTCATCCAAACCGTTGATATAAACCACAAACAGCAATGGGCCGAGCACTGATCCCCACGGCATCCCACTTGTCACTGGCCTCCAGTTAGAAAAACAACCTTCCACCGTCACCCTCTGCTTCCTTCCAAGACGACAATTTTCTATCCAGTCAGCTAGCTCTCCCTAGACAAGGCGGTCAAAAAGGCTATTGGCCAAATGCTAGACTCCAGTTTACATCCCAGCACATGCAGACATGATGCTTGCACTGGATGAACTACGCACCACTACCTATAGCCTTGAAACAAAATATCCCAAGGCCTTGTACAAGGACTTCAACTGAGGCCAACATCAAGAGTGTGTCACCAAATTACTACCAACACAACTCCGATCCCAACAGTTACCCAAACACCTTCAACCATTTGGGCGGCACAGTGGTGCAGGGGTAATGCTGCCTTCCTGCCTGCGCCAGAGACCCAGGTTTGCACATTCTCCCTGTGACCACGTGGGTTTTCCACAGGTGCTCCAGTATCCCCCCACACGCCAAAGATGTACAGGTTTGTAGGTTAATTGGCTTCAATAAAATTGTAAATTGTCCAGTGTGTAGGATAGTGTTCGTGTACGGCATCATGGGACAGCACGGATTCACTGGGCCGAATGTCCTGTTTCTCTAAAGTCTAAGGTCCAGCAACCATTAGAAT
The DNA here is from genome assembly GCA_963514005.1 of Raja brachyura. The sequence goes on along the minus strand of OY740788.1, from coordinate 71,901,253 downwards.
GTGACTGGTGCATAAAGAGATACTTAACCTCACGATCAAGAAAGAGAGTTTCAAATGCTGTCGGACAGGAAGGAACAAATGGGAAGAAGGAGAATTTCACAAATTAGGGCCATGGCAAACGAAGACATAACAACTGACAGTGAACAAAAACATATTACATATATGTGAGTAGGAATTAATAAAACTTAACACTATTCTACTACTAGGGACAATTTACACTGATACCAAGCCAATTAATCTATAAATCTGCACGTCTTTGGAGTGTCAGAGGAAGCCAAAGATCTTGGAGAAAACCCACGCGGTGACGGGGAGAACGTACAAACTCCATACAGACAACACCCATAGTCGGGATCGAACCCGGGTCTCTAGCGTTGCAAGCGCTGTAAAGGCCCTGTCGCACTTTCCCCGAGTTACTCACGAACTCTCCCGAGTTTTCCGCTTGAATCGAACTCGGAGAATTACGGTAATAGCCATTCGTTGGTCCTCGGGGCTATTTTTTTTTTTACTCGTGGACATTTTTCAACATGTTGAAAAAAACGTCCCGACTTACCTGATGCCCCGTGTACAGCTGGCATTACGAGCCGCTATGAAACGTCTACGGACTATACGGGCTCCTTATGGACTCGCTACGGACATTACCCGACATTCCCCGAGTTTGAATCAAGGGGAAAACTCGGGAGAGTTTGTGAGTAAAGGGCCTGTCCCACCAGCATGCAACTCTATGCGATGAACGCGATCAAACTAGAAGCGGGGGCCCCGCGGAGGTCGGGTGATCCCCTGTACAGGGCCGTTCCCACCAGCATGCGCCTGCATGCGGCAAGCGCAACCAAAACGGCAGTAGGGGCCGCGCGGAGGTCGAGTGAGTGGCCCAACGCGGCGCAAAGTGAGGCGAACTTGGAGCGAAGTCTAAGGTAAGTTCGCCAGGACAGAGAGGGGCACACAGAGAGGGGCACAGAGGCACACACAGAGAGGGCCACGGAGCCACACACATAGAGGGGTACGGAGGCACCTACAGATAGGTTCACGGAGGCACGATGTCGGGGCGGTGTGTAAACGTCGAGGCGACTGCGAGCCGACAAGCCGTTGCCGCGCGGAATTTTTGGACAGTCAGTTTTCCGGAGCCCCGAGCGGTGTCGGAACGAACTCCGCACAATTCCATATACGGCTCCGGCGATCGAAGTGGGACCGGCCCCGTGACGCCGGACGGCTCAAGCGACCACGTTAGGTCGCGCTAATCACATAGAGTTGCATGCTGGTGGGACAGGCCCTTAACTCGGGAGAGTGGGACAGGGCATTATGGCAGCAACTCTACCGCTGCGCCGCCATGCCACACAGAACGGTACGTCAGCATTTCTGGAGAAAAGAATGTTTTAGATTAGGACGAGAAGGGTCAGATAATAATATGATCTTGTATGATGGCGTTGTAAATTGTGATCTTGATGGCGAGTAAAATTCAAAAGAATATTCGATAAATAACTTTGAATGATGCTCTTTCAATTATCATGTTAGTAGGATTTCTCAAATTAGGGTTTGGTTAAAAAAAACTGAAATAAATACCCAGCAGATTCAATATCTATAACGGAGTTTTAGTTTTGATTTATGTTTGTATTTCTAACTCTATCAGAATAGCTTTAATTTTAGTACAACTCTAAATATTTTTCCAATTGCCCCATTATGGTCCCAAACCACTTCTCAGAACTGCAATGGGATTTTAGCAGAGAATAACATTATTATATTTTATTTCTCCAAACAGTTGCTTATAGATTCATTTTTTCTTCAAGTGATTTGTTTTTAAATAACCCCAAGGTAGAGGGACACATTCCTTCAGGGAAGTTCCATCATCTGTATGAAATGTTAAAATGAGATACGACCCTCCCTTACAGGTAGAGATAAAAACTGATATCTCAGTGCGCTGTCAATATACAGATCTTCCCCGGTTTCCCTGAAAACAGATGACCCGGTCATCAACACTACTGTCTGTGGCAGTTGTTGCACATAAAGCAAATTATTTAATTGGCTATTAAATACTTCATGACTTGAAAGGTCTTCTTGCTGTTCTCTCTGTAAATTTATATCAAGAATAAAAACCCTTCACTACTTACAGGTACCTACACAAGCAACACTGGGGGTTCCTTCACAACAATGACAGCACTGGTTCATAAAGGCAGCTCATCAGGATGGCATAAGGGAGTGACGATAAATTCTGCCCCTGCTAGCCATGTCCCAAAATGATACAGAAAACAAAGTCTGATGGACGTGAATCTTGGTGAAATAAGGTCATATAACACTTGTTGAATTAATACTTCAATCAGTATCAAAAGAATGAAGTAATGTGGTGACACGGAGTGTGTTTATTTGATGCAAGTATTGTGGAGAAGGCAAATGAGCATAGAGCCTGGATCAGTGTCCGGGACTATGATGGTGTGACCTTTGCAGAAATGTGGTTGCCAGAGGGACATGACTGACAGCTCAATGTTCCAGGGTTTCAATGTTTCAGACATGATCCAGAGGGAGGCAAAAGGGGTGCAGGAGTTGTGCTACTAATCAGGGAGATTGAAATGGCGGCACTCAAGAGAGGAAATACTGGAGGGTTTATCTGCTGAGGAGATATGGGTAGATCTTGGAAGTAAGAAATGGGATTGTACTATAGGCACCCCAATAGCAAGCTGGAGATAGAGGAATAGATATGTAGACAGATTACTGAAAGATGCCAATGCGATAAGAGTTGTTGTAGTGGATGACGTTCACTTCAGTAATATTGACTGGGACTTGCTCAGAGCCAAAGGCTTAGGAAGGGCAAAATGTGTGAGGTATATCTGGGAGGGTTTCTTGAAACAGTACGAGAATAGTCCAAGCCAAAAGGGGAACATACTGGACCTTACGTTGGGAAATAGGCCTGGCCAGGTGACTGGCGTTTCAGTGGAAGAGCATTTTGGGGATAGTGATCACAACTCAAAGTGTTAAGATTGTTTTGAATAGGATGAAAGGTAGCCCTTGCGGGGAAATACCAAATTGGCTTAAGGAATAAGGCAAAGAAAAACTTTATTAGGGAGAAGCTCTGGAGGGTACACTGGGAACATTTGTTATTGGGCAAGTCTGCATCCAATTTGTGGGAGTCATGTAAAGACCTGGTGATCAAAGTTCAGAATCGGCAGGTTCCAGTATGGTCAAAAAGAAAAAGGCAGAGCTCATACAAGGTTTAAGAGGATGAAATCAAACAGGGCCTTTGGGGAATAAAAAGGAGAGAAGAACTCAGGTGGGCCAAAAGGGACCACAAAATAGTTTTGGGGAGTCACATTTTTAAAACTCCCAAAGCTTTTTATACACATATTTATTTATATTTATATATATTAAAACAAAGAAGATAACCAGGGAGAAGGTAGGACCGCTCATTGATCAAGAAGAAAACTTATGCTTGGAGTCCGGAGACACAAGCAAGGGATGAACCGAGTACTTTGCATCCGTTTTCACCTACAAGAAGGACATGGAGGATAGTGAGATCTGTGTAGAGATTGTGTGAATATATTAATAAGCATGGGCAGTTTGAGATTAAGAAGAAGTTGGTGTTGGGGCTCTTGTGGAGCAAGTGTGAGGTGCTGCACTTTGGGAGGTCAAATGTAAGGACTATATACTATTAATGGTATGATCCTGAACAGCCCGAGTGTGCAGAGGGAGCTTGGGCTGAATGCGGTAACTCACGTAGATAGAGCGATGAAGAAGACATGGTATGTTTGCTTTGAGCATCAGAATCAGAAAATCATGATGCATCTTTATACGACTTTGGTTCGGCACATTTGGAGTATTGTGTGCAGTTCTGGTCATCCCATTACAGAAATGATGTGGAGGCTTTGGAAAGGGTGCAGAGGACATTTGCCAGAATTATGCACAGATTAGGGGGTATTAGACACAGGGAGAGTTTGGGCACACTTGGATTTTTTTTCTGGACCGCTAGAGGTTGTGGTGAGATGTGATAGATGTATATACAATTATGAGGCGCCAAGATAGGGGTCAGAACCTTTTTCCCCAGGGTAAAAATGTCCAACATTAAGGGCATAGCTGCAGTGCCTGGGTTCCAGCAACTAAGTTACAGAGAAAGGTTGAACAAGTTAGATCTTTATTCTTTGGAACGCAGAAGGTAAGGGGGGACTTGATTGAGGTCTTTAAAATGATGAAAGGGATAGACAGAGTTGATGTGGATAAGCTTTTCCCATTGAGGGTAGGGAAGATTCAAACAAGAGGGCATGACATGAGAATTAAGGGACAGAGGTTTAGGGGTAACATGAGGGGGAACTTCTTTACTCAGAGAGTGGTGGCTGTGTGGAATGATCTTCCAGCAGAAGTGGTGGAGGCAGGACCGATTTTAACATTTAAAAGTAGGACCGATTTTAACATTTAAAAGTAAAGTGGATAGGAATATGGACGGGAAGGGAATGGAGGGGTATGGTCTGAGAGCAGGTAGATGGGACTAGAGGAAAATAAATGGTCGGCACGGACTGGAAGGGCCGAGAAGGCCCGTTTCTGTGCTGTAATTGTTATATGGTTATAATGTTTGGGACAAAGACCCATCCTTTATTTATTTGCCTCTGTACTACACAATTTGAGATTTGTAATGGGAAAAAAAAAATCACATGTGGTTAAAGTGCATATTGTCAGATTTTATTAAACGACATTTTTGTTTCACCATATAGAAATTACAGCTGTGTTTATACATAGTCCCCCCCACTTCAAGCCACCATAATGTTTGGGACACATGGCTTCACAGGTGTTTGTAATTGCTCAGGTGTGTTTAATTGCCTCCTTAACGCAGGTATAAGAGAGCTCTCAGCACCTAGTCTTTCCTCCAGTCTTTCCATCACCTTTGTAAACTTTTATTGCTGTTTATTAACACGAGGACCAAAGTTGTGCCAATGAAAGTCAAAGAAGCCATTATGGGACAGAGAAACAAGAATAAAACTGTTAGAGACATCAGCAAACCGTGGGCTTACCAAACTCAACTGTTTGGAACATCATTAAGAAGAGAGCACACGTGAGCTTACTAATCGCAAAGGGACTGGCAGGCCAAGGAGACCTCCACAGCTGATGACAGAAGGATTCTCTCTATAATAAAGAAAAATCCCCAAACACCTGTCCGACAGATCAGAAACACTTTTCAGGAGTCAGGTGTGGATTTGTCAAAGACTACCGTCTGCAGAAGACATCAAGGACAGAAATAGAGAGGCTACACTGCAATATACAACCCACTGGTTAGCTGCAAAAATAGGATGGCCAGGTTACAGTTTGGCAAGAAGCACTTAAAATAGCAACCACAATTCTGGAAAAAGGTCTTGTGGACAGATGAGATGAAGATTCATTTATATCAGAGTGATGGCAGGAGCAAAGTATGGAGGTGAGAAGGAACTGCTCAAGATCCAAAGCATCTGTGAACACGGTGGTGGGGGTGTTACGACCTGGGCATGTATGCTTGCTGAATGTACTGGCTCACTTATCTTCATTGATGATACAACTGCTGATGGTAGTTGCATAATGAATTCCGAGGTGTATAGACACATCCTATCTGCTCACGTTCAAACCAATACCTCAAAACTCATTGGCCGGTGGTTCATTCGACAGCAAGACAATGAGCCCAAATATACTGCTAAAGCAACAAAGGAGTTTCTCAAAGCTAAAAAATTGCCAATTCTTGAGTGGCCAAGTCACTCACCCGATCTGAACCCAATTGAGCATGCCTTTTATAGGATGAAGAGAAAACTGAAGAGGACTAGTTCCCAAAACAAGCATAAGCTAAAGATGGCTGTAATACAGGCCTGGCAGAGCACCAGAGAAGACACCCAGCAACTGGTGATGTCCATGAGTCACAGACTTCAAGCAGTCATTGCATGCAAAAGGATATGCAACAAAATACTAAACATGACTACTTTCATTTACATGACATTGCTGTGTCCCAAACATTATGGTGACCTGAAATGGGGGGGGGGGGGGGGTTATGCATAAACACTGCTGTAATTTCAACATGGTGAAACCAAAATGTATAAAAATGGCTTTTATTATAATCTGACAATGTGCACTTTAACCACGTGTGATTTTGTTTTTCTATTACAAATCTCAAATTGTGGAGCACTGAGGTAAATAAATAAATGATGGGTTTGACCCAAACATTATGGAGGGCACTGTATAAGATGAGAAGGGGGAAAGTTTAAACGGGATGTGGAGGGCTTTCATTTTTAAAACAGAGAGTAGTGGGGGCCTAGAACACATTGCTAAACGTGATGGCGGAGGCAGATATGATGGTGGCATTTAAGACACTTTTAGAAAACACATGGAAATGCAGGGAATTGAGGGATATGGATCATGTAGAGGAAGATAAAATCAGTTTAACATAGTATTTTGATCAGCACAAACATTGTAGGCTGTACTGTTCTATGTTCTGCATATGCCTGGAACGTGCTGCCAGGGTTGGTGGAGGCAGATTAAATAGTGGCATTTAAGAAGCTTTTGGATAGGCATATGGATATTCAGGGAATTAAGGGGCATGGATTATGTGCAGGTAGATAAGAGATGGTCTTGACATCTTGATCGGCATATAAGTAGGCTGAAGGACTGTTCTTGTGCCGTACTGTCCTATGGTCTAGAGAAGTAATAGAAACATAGAAACAGAGAAAAATAGGTGCAGGAGTAGGCCATTCGGCCCTTCGAGCCTGCACCACCATTCAATATGATCATGGCTGATCATGCTACTCAGTATCCCGTACCTGCCTTCTCTCCATACCCCCTGATCTCTTTAGCCACAAGTGCCACATCTAACGCCCTCTTAAATATAGCCAATGAACTGGCCTCAACTACCTTCTGTGGCAGAGAATTCCAGAGACTCAACACTCTCTGTGTAAAGAATGTTTTCCTCATCTCGGTCCTAAAGGAATTCCCCCTTATCCTTAGACTGTGACCCCTTGTTCTGGACTCCCCCAACATCGGGAACAATCTTCCAGCATCTAGCTTGTCCAACCCCTTAAGAATTTTGTAAGTTTCTATAAGATCCCCCCTCAATCTTCTAAATTCCAGCGAGTACAAGTGAGTAATATACCAATGTCGATTCATCATTTGTCTTATTTAAATAACCAATTGCCACCATCCCTAATTTAGTAGAACACTTGTGATGTAACTTTACAGCTACAAAATAGACAGAAAAGGGTGATGTCACTCATAAGATATGCAGTTAATTTAACCCAAATGTAAAGTAAGCCTGAAGTCCTGTACATTCAGTCTCTGTTTCAGCCAATCTGAACTGTTTTGAACAGTTAACATCCAAATTAGGCAAAATATGTGACGTTCTAGATGCAATGACTCCACTGTGCCCGAGCCGAAAATCCCAAATCTCAGTAAACAATTATTGAAAACTAATTTTGAGTCCACTTTAAATTGATGTATAAACTAGTTCGGGATGTTGTGGCTGATTTTAAACCAGGTCGCATTTGCAGGGATCTGAAGGCCAAAAGATGTAACTTTTCATATTTGACACAAGGAATACTGCCTTCTTTGATGCTGACCTGTACTGTCTTAGCTCAGGGCCATTTAGACATATTCGTTATAGTGGGCAAACTTAATGCTCTGGACAAATTTCTAACTCATTCCTTCACGACTGACACATCGTCATTAAGTGAGCAGCGAATCAAAAATGCAGGAGCATGGTTTATCTTCCTGCATAATCCCAAACCACTCACTAAGAATGCCATCTAGTGGTAAACTCAAGTTAAATTTACCTCTGCAACATGCGCAAGTAAAATGCATTCTGATTATATTCCCGTCTAAAGTACCAAGACATCAGGTTTTCAACTAATAATCTCTGTTTATTAAATATTTGTTTCTCTATGCAACTGGTCAGATTAATGGTGTGCTTTCTATATTACAGCAGTAAAAAATATTTTTTAGAAATGCAGCGAGCCAACACTTAAATGGTTCTTCATGGTGATTGATCTATTTTTCAAATGGAAAAATATTCTGCATTAATAAAACAAAATTCAGAGACCTGCTGTAACACTAGAGTTACACGAGAACATTTTCAGCCAAAACAAATTTCACTACATTCCCCATGACACCTCCATCTATATCTCAGTTACACTAGCAAGCTGCAATGGTGACTGAAGTCAATGGGCCCTAAATTCAAGTGCATATGATAGACTGTTTGAGAAGAGACCCAACTGATTCCAATTGTGCTGTTGGACCCATGTTGAATACTGTGCTCCCACGTGTACGCATACACATAGAGCCAGAGTGAGAGACAGAAACAGAGAAAAAACAGCACTGACAAAGATGAATGGCAGTACAGCCAAGGAGACAGAGAATACAGGGAGAGGGTTTACAAATACTTTATCATTCAGAATATCTTGCAGTATTTTGTATACAGCGAGGTAACTGAAATACACAGTCATTGCTCTTATGTATGGAAGCTAACAATTTTACACCAATATCCTCAAATCCTCTATGCTTAACCATCCTTATTAACACAGCTTTTGTTTTTAAACTGCACATTGTACACTTATTTGTTATTTGCACTCAATTTACAATAAAATCACAAGGCTCAAATGCAGGGAAATGCACTAGGATATAGTTCACCTCCAACAATAAACCAGCCTTCAATGTTTTGATGGGAAATTCACAGGGAATGCATCCCAGTTTTCCCAAAATGCATTCCCATCGAGTGGAAGTCAACATCATCGCCAAGCACCACCAACCCTTCCCATCATTATAGGACTGGGTTGTCTATGCACTGTTGATTGCAAACATGGTGGCTACTAAGATCAGCTATCAGTTAATAGGCGATTCGTTGTAAATATCAGTATTTATCAAGCTCCGTTGTGACACGAGTAGGCCATCCATAGCAAAAGAAAAGATTGAATTAAACTGCTCCAGTGATCTCCAGAAAAGGAAAAGGAAATTTCAGCTCTTAAGACAAAACAGCTACTAAAATAGTTATGGCTTTATTCTTCTGGCTGGGGATGTGACAAAAATTGTCAATGGGCTCACTTATCCTGGCCAGCGATTCATTTCAAGGGTTTATGGATAGTGTTTGTTGTTGCTTACATCAATACATGGGACTGCATTCCCTGCAACTGATGCTGTTCACATGCATGAAGGATAAACTCACTGCAGCTGCAGTCACAGCTGCCACCCACCTGCATCCAAAACCCCTTTCCCAGAAAACACACGATTCAGACACCGAGGCAAAACCCAATCTGTCGCATCCAAGCCCACAGGGTATTTCCAGCCTTACATTGTAGTGAATTACATAACATAATTAACTAATGCCATAATATCACAATGAACTGCCAGGTCCCAAACTGCAGGGAGAAACCTCAACAAATTGGACAGATTTGCAAGCTGTAACTCGCACCTCGAGGCTCACACAGCAAGCAACGTAACTAATGCTTCCAGCGCTTAGGTTTTGGTACATCATATAAAGAGATGAAATGTGTTACTAGAATAATTATGGAAACAAGGAGTCTGGATATGACTCCATGTTACAGTTTGGGAGTGATATTGATAAAGACAATGAGATTCGTACCGTGTTATTAACAGATATGTGGAGTCTGGGAGTGATATTAATACAGGTGGTTCCCACTTGATGGCCACTTGGGTAATGGAAATTTGTCCTTGTGGAATTCACAAATCATTCCCCAAAAATTGGATATACAGAATAAAATTCACCCTCAGAATTTATGCCCAAAAAAGCGAACTAATGCACAAAGTGCATTTTTTTCAATTCTCGTTTCACGACCCATGCACAGGTGACACAGCGTTGTATCACAGTGTTACAATACAGACCGTTTCCAAAGAAAATAATTCACCTGCAACATGGGTGATCACCTGTAAAGATAGTGAAAGAGTTTGAGTCTGCATGCATTTCAAAAGATGAAGTAGAACCTTTGTTTGACAACGATGGGGAGATAGATTGTGGAAATGATCCATCTGCAGCTTGTTCACGTCACATTTCATAGTGTAGAGTCAGCATCTGACTGTGACACTCGTGGTGATATGGAGTCTTGGTCTGAGAGTAACAGTGCCAATATCAAGTCAGGATCTGACAATGTTATGGATGGAGATATGGTATATGTTCATGACAGTGTTACTGATGGAGATATGAAGACCAGGTCTGATGGTGTTACATTTTGGAAATAAGGAATCTGAAAGCATTGCAAACATGGAACGCAGACTGAATGTTATGGGCAGCATTTATGTTATGGGTCTGACACTTTCCTACTGAGGTCTGGAGCTGACATTGTTACAAATGAAGAATGGCTGCGACATTGTACTGACACGGATAATGAATGCAAGTGTGACAGTGTCGTAGATGGAGGCATGGAATCTGGGTCGGATAGTGTTGCAGACAGGGACATGGAGTCTGGTACTGACTCTGTCACAGACAGAGACACACAATCTGTGGCTGTCTGCTACAGGCAAACATCGGGAGTCTTTGCCAGACAGCATTACAGGTGAAGATATGACATTAGGTTGTGGAATCTGGGTTCAATAGTGTTAAAGACAGAGATACAGAATCTGCTCTGACAGCGTCACAAATGGACATGTGGAGCCTAGTTCTGAGCGTTACAGGCAGATAGATGGTCAGGCTGCATGCCTTGGTCTGGGTTTGACTTTGTTAGAGGCAGAGATATATGGAGTATATGTCCGGATGTGTCACAGGTGGAGATACAAAATCCGAGTCTGGCTTTGGCTGTTTTATGGACAGACACTTGGAATCTGTGTCTGGTTGTTATGAACAGAATATGGAGTCTGGACTTGTGTTTTTTTTTTTTGCAGATGGAAGTATGGAATCTACCTGGCAGCGTCACAGATGTGGAGATACCCAGAATGGAGTGTGGGGCAACTTCCCTGCAGTGGTAATGGAAAGACTGGATAGCATGCTTTCTCTAAGACTTTCAGATGATATTGTTTAAAAGGTCAAAAAGAAATCACCACCTACCAAGAAGTCAATAAGTATTGAACCGGTAACTTACGTTTGGTGCATCTTTGGGAGCCGGGAACTTGAGCCCAACCATGACAGCACTGGCCACCGCAAACGTTAACTCTGCAAATCACAATGTGGCAGATTAATCAGAAGAATAAGATATTGATTAGTAGAATATTTATTTTACAGTTATGTGTCAACTAATAAAACCTTCCTGTAAAAGAAAAATCTCCTTTGAAGTCAACCCAGAGCAAAACCTACACAGTAAATTGGAAAGTCAAACCAGGGAGGATCTACACAGTGAATGGCAGGGCTCTGGGGAGTTGTAGAGCAGAGAGATCTTGGAATGCAGGTAGTCAAACTATACGTAGTACAAAGATGGAGTAAAGCTGGAAATGGTGCAGAAAAGATTTACAAGGATGTTGCCAGGACTTGAGGGCCTGAGCTATATGGAGGTCGACCAGGCTAGGAATTTATTCCTTGGATAAAGGGTGATCTTATAGAGGTATACGATATCATGAGGAAGAGTCAAGGGCCTGTCCCACTTGGGCGACTTCTTTTGCGAGAGCAGGCGACTGTCACAGTTTTGCTGAATCACCGAAAAGTGAAAGTGTAGAAGACATCCTACGACTACGGTGAAGACAAGCTACGACTATCTACGACTTAATCGCTGATACACTCGTGACAATTGGCGACCCAATAGTGGGGACTGAAGACGACCACCTTCGACTTACAGACGACTACACCCATGATCACAGAAAGCAAACTACGAGAAGTTACGGCACTATAGTCGTAAGATCACCTAAAAACAAAAAATGAGGTTGGATTTTTCAAACATGTTAAATTCAGAGTATTGCTTGTTTTAGTGTTAGATTTATCGAGATGTATAAAAATAAAATATTTTTAAATGCAATGCATTTGAAATGCTTGCATCTGTTTTCTTCATCAAAATCAATGTGAAAAGTCAAACTTTAAATACAGTGCAATCCTTCCTTGTGTTTGTGTGTGTTTCAATGATCTAAATATATGAGAAATGAAATATGAGGTATAAGTGATGACATGAAAGAATTATATTCATACATCAATTTAGGGTTAAAATGTCAGGGATTTCCTTTATTGGTAATGAAATGTACAAAAGTCTTATAAACAAACAAATGTTGATAACAGCCTGGTGGGTGGTGTTGAGGGTTGTGCCCCGCCCCTGCGCTGAAGCCTTCTCCTCTGAGCCATGTCTCACACCGTCTAATCCACTGAAAGCAAAATTGCGCAATGACCGTGCACTGGAATGACAGCGCATCACATGCTGTTGTTTACATACCTTTTTTTTCCCCGCAAGGAGCCAATGAAAATGACCGGTCAGCAAAGGCGATTACCTACGATACATGGCGACCCCACTACGACTAGACCTACGACTACAAAAGTATTGATTTTCTCCATGGCGATCAATTTTTGGTCACAGAAACATTTTCAACATGTTGAGGGATTTTCGGCGCCCATACCGAGGCCACGACTAGTTCCCAGAATGCGGGAGCTCCTCGCGACCATGAAGGAGACCATGTGGCGATCTTGTGGCGAGCGCAGTCTCCTAAACTCGCCAAAGAAGTCGCCCGAGTGGGACAGGCCCTATAGGGTAAATGCAGAGACTGTTAACCAGAGTAGGGTAATCGAGAACCAAAGGACATGGGTTTAAGGTGGGGGGGGGGAAATATCTAATAGAAACCCGAAGGGCAACTATGTATGGAATGAGTTGCCGGAGGAGATAGTTGACCATCACAACATTTAAGAAACATATAGACAGGTACATGGATAAAATGGGTTTGGATGGATATGGGCCAAACACAAGCAGATGGAATGAAGATGGGATGGGATTGGTCGGTGTGGGTAAGTGGGCCAAATGGCCCGTTTCCACTGCATGACTCAATGCCTCGCTGTTAGTTCAATGCATGCACCTGACAACTGATTCGTTTAAGTCTTTAAAAAGAGAGACACGAAATCAAATATCCTTCCAATTAATAAACCTTCCCATGCATCCAAGTGCTGAGCAATCTACTGCATCAACAAGAAATTACTTCCTGTTTAAGTGAGTCGGTGATGGCAAGCATCCCAAAAGTGAAAGAAGTGCTGTATTTCTTGAGGTAGTTGCACAAATTCATTCCGTTTTCGGAGGTGCATCACCCCCCCCCCCCCCCCCCCCGGAGAACGGAAACCTCTTGTCCGGCTTCTCAGCAGCTGGAACTCTCAAGTCAAAAATCGCAATGCAAAAGTTATTTGGATCAGCTTCAAGGACACAATCCCTTGCGTCAGGATTCTGAACATCCAAGACGCCGGGTCAAGACCGTCGATTACAAACAAGAGTCCAACATTTCGACAGCAAACCCCCTTCAATTTAAGATTGAACCAACTGAAAAAAAACCCGGGGATTAGGATCTCCACGGCGTGTCCCTCGAGTCATGATTGACACAATTACAAATTCTAGGGTCATGGTGTTTCTTCCATAAGTTGATCCCACCTTCCCAGAAATACAACTTGCCGAGTTCCTTGCCAATAACAATTTAACTGCATCGGTAGCGAGGTGCACGCTATTTGAAAATGATCCCACTATTGCAATGTTTGTGTAGAGCACGTGAACAGGCGTTTCCCCCATTCACAGCTGAGCTCCGTGCAGCTACTGTGTGCACCGACTAGAAAACTTGCGCCTACATGTTGCATGTCGCAGGAAGCAAGCAATCTGGGGGAAAACTCGGAATCCAACTTGTGAGAAATCAAATGTTCCCTGAAGCTGGGTTGTCTAATTATAATCAGTGCCTTGCCACTTATCCCGATTGGGCACTTTCGCCCAGAACAACTGACGATGGGTTAAGGACATCATATTCATCATTAGGAAGGACATTTATCCGCCGGATGGTCCGGGTACATAATTAATAGGCGAGATGGAAATAGTTTGGCTACCAGATAATTCTCCGGCCGCAAGTCAAAGGTGAAGACTAATGATAGCGTCAAGGGAGATCTTACCCGTTAAGCTGTTGTTTTTGGTAGTGCATTGGGTGCCTGATGGGCTGTTGTTGAGGAGACTTGGAGTGGTGCTGCTGGTAGAACTGGTGGGAGTGATAGTGGGCGAGGAGCTGCTGCTGTTGGAAATGCGGGCTCGCCTTGCCCATCCGCCGGGTTCTGACCTGAGGCGAAGTCCTGTAGCTGGTCTTCACCTGTAGCACAGGAGCCGAGCCCTGCGCCCTCACGGTGTAGGAGGAAGAGGAGCCATGCCTGGCGCCGAAGGACGAGACGCTGGTCCGCCCGATGCTGCTGCCGCTGGCCCCGCCGCCCAGCGGACCTTTGGCCGGGTGAAGCACATACGTGATCCTTCTCAATGTCCTCTTGTCACCCCAGGCATGGTGCGGTTCGAAGACAGACACCAGCCACAGTAACACACTGTACCTCATCCACTCCATGTCGATGTCGGGGAGAGGGGGAGGATGTCGTTTAAATCTCCACTCCGCTCAGAATTATTTTTGTGCTCCCTTTGAACACACTGCCCTGCTCCCCTCGTTCGGCTGAATGCGAAGACGTCTTGTTATAAATATATTATTTTTTTCTCTATATAAAATATAAAACGCTGGCTGCCAATAGTCTCCAGGAAAAGATAACTTCACAATTCTTTTTTTTTTAAATCTAAAGCTCAGAGAGTGCAAATAAATAAATAAGAGAGAGACGCACAGCAGCAGATGTCAGATGGTATCGCGATGGTTGTAGAGTATTTTAGTTTGAACAGATTGAAAGTATTTAAAAAGTTTTTTTTTTAAAGAGGGAGGGGGGTTGGAGTCACAGTTTCGCCGTCCAATCTCGGGCAGACATGACGTCAAGCACAAAGAGGGTTTGGGACTGGAAGTGCCCTTTTCCGCAGAGTTGCCGACAGGAAAACAGGCTCGGTGCTGCAGGCAGGGTTGCAGTTTCAGCGGCGAAGGGAAGGGGGTGCGAGCCCAGAGGAGGGAGGGAGGGAGGGAGGGAGGCAACGAGGTGCGGGCTCAGGGGGGAGCGAGGGAATGGGGGGGGGGGGTGTGTGTGCGGGCTGAAAGAGAGTGGAGGGGGTTGCGGGCGCAGAGGAGGGAGGGAGGGGAGGGGAGGGGAGTGCCGGCCCAGACTGAGGAGGGAAGGGGAGTGCCGGCTCCCCGCAGCCGCCGAGGTCGGTGCGTCTTTCACACAAAGGTACATCATTGCGGAAATAAAGAACTGCAGATGTCGGTTTACAACAAATTCTTGAGTATGGGCATGTAGGATCTCTAGAGAACATGGATAGGTGACGTTTGGGTTCGGGACCCTTCTAGAGGCGGATTGTAGGGGGGGGTGGGGATAATTTTGGTTTATACTATTTCTCCCTTCCATCCTCTAGCTTCACAATCAGCAACCCTTGAATCCTGTCTCACCTTCTGCTTTTATATCTGGCCTTTGTTCCGACCGTATGCCTGTGTCTACCTAGTACTTGCACGCTTTGCCTTGCCTCCCCTCTCGCAGAGCTTTCCGCCCCCCCTAAATAATCAGTCTTAAGAAGGGTCTCGACCCCCAAACGTCACCCATTCCTTCTATGCAGAGATGCCGCCTGTCCCGCGGAGTGACTCCAGCAGTTTGTCTTTCCTTGCCCGAACGTCGCCTACCCACGTTCTCCAGAGGTGTTGCCTGACCCACTCAGTTATTCCAGCACTTTGTGTCCCTTTTTGTACCATCATCTTAATTGCAGTCCAGCTCTGCCTTCACGCCGGCGACAATCGAAAACAAATAACCTGCACTTCTTGGCTGAATTGAATGCACATTCCTGAAAGGCCGGTGCGTGGTAACTCATGCGGTAAAGTGCGCGCAATCGTATCTTGCAAAATGTCCCCTTTGCTCTTTCGGCCGCTTTATTTAAACTGCACGTAATGTGGATGCCAGTCTTTCCTCTGCAACTAAACGAAGTCGCTGTATCCTGTAACATAGCGTGATGGAATGAATGGTAATTTGCAATAATTAAATCCAAATCCCACGCAAAATTAACAATTGGAAAGCAAACACAACTTTACAAATCGCAGCTTGTTTTCAGTAGTTTTGAAACTCCACTCGCCCACAGACAAGCACACTATCAAATTCCGAACAGCTGCCAAGAGTTAGGAGGGCATTGTGTCGGGCTATTAGAGCTGCCTGATGCGGTACGCAACGTGAATGCAAGATTTCAATGGAATTCCCAAATGGTAAAGGAAGAGACTGAACTTTGTCCAACCTAGATAGATGGAGGAGGAGAGGGGGGAGACACTGAGCTACTGTGGTATTCATTTCAACTTGTGAGGCAGGGAAGCATTCAAGCGGAGCGGGACAAGGGAACACTGAGTTGTGTGCAGCTCCTGGACCTTCATTCAAGGGAGACCTGCCCCTCAGAGCACGGGGCTGTTTAAAGGTCATATTACCATGACAGCGCCCCCGGGGAATTGTTTGTTTTGGATGAGGTCCTGTCGGCTGTCTGTGCTTGTGGCGAGGCGGGGTTTTAATAGGGAACTGGTAATTTTCTATAAGATAACTCATTTGCTTTCGCCAGCTCTAAAAACAATTATCTTTACCCCATTATTTCACCCCCCCCCCCCCCCCCCCCCCCCGGTGACTTATCCCCCCCAGTCAGCTGCACACTAGGGCCGATTTACAGCGGCTACACCGCCCTGCATGTGTTTGCTGTGTGTGGCGGGAAACTGAAAAACCCGAAAGAAATGGGGGAGGGACAATGTGCAAACTCCACACAGACAGCACGGCAGCTCAGGGCTGAACCCAGGTTGCTGGAACTGTGAGCCAGCAACTTTGCAAGCAACTTGTGTAGGGTGTCATTCTTAATCTTTGAGTGCCATAGTTGAGATAACAACGCTATTCAGCTGCGCCTCTGTGACGTAGTGACATTTTATATCAAAGCTGCAGCTTTTCTTGCAGTTGGATGTAAATAAATTATGTAGCACCACGTGTTAAGAAGCAGCAGAGTTGTGCTCCGACCTGGCCAATGTCCTTCATCGAGCAATTACGGCTGCTTTATTTGACAACTTACATTGTACAAATTGGCTGCTGCATTTTCTGGGAGGGTTCACGACAGTCGGGTCACGACCCATGACCCGTACCGTCGCCACGCTACTCCAACTGGAGTACACGCGATGAACTGCAGGCTTCTAGGCTCCGGAAGTGGCCGTGCTGGCTGGCAGCTGCGGCTCACCTGCAGTCCGTCTTTTTTGGGGGGTTTTTGCTGTCTAGTGTTTGTTTTAGTAGAATTTTGTTTTATTAGGTTGTATATGTGGGGGGGGGTTGGGAGAAACAGGGTTTTAGTCTCTCCCTTTGGGGGGGGAAATGCGTGTCCCCCGTCACCGTCTCCGTCTGTGCTGAGGCCTAATGGCGGAGCTGGCGGTCTCGGGCTGTGGCGGTGTTCGGCGGCGGCCTGGTTTGGAGCTGCGGTGCTCCAGCTGCGGCAGTCCGGCTTAGAGCTGCAGTTCTCCAGCGGCGGCGGTCCGGCTTAGAGCTGCAGTTCTCCAGCGGCGGCGGTGGTCCGGCTTAGAGCTGCGGTGCTCCAGCTGCGGCGGTCCGGCTTAGAGCTGCGGTGCTCCAGCTGCGGCGGTCCGGCTTAGAGCTGCGGTGCTCCAGCTGCGGCGGTCCGGCTTAGAGCCGCGGTGCTCCAGCTGCGGCGGTCCGGCTTAGAGCCGCGGTGCTCCAGCTGCGGCGGTCCGGCTTAGAGCTGCGGTGCTCCAGCTGCGGCGGTCCGGCTTAGAGCCGCGGTGCTCCAGCTGCGGCGGTCCGGCTTAGAGCTGCGGTGCTCCAGCTGCGGCGGTCCGGCTTAGAGCTGCGGTGCTCCAGCTGCGGCGGTCCAGCTTAGAGCTGCGGTTCTCCAGCAGTGGCGGCGGTCCGGCTTAGAGCTGCGGTGCTCCAGCGGCAGCTGAGGCCTGGATCGCCTCAGCGCAGAGGGATGAAGACAAAGACTTTTGCCTTCCACCACAGTGAGGAGGTGCCTGGTGAACTCATTGTGGTGGATGTTGAATATGTGTTTATTGTATGTTTTGTTTTTTAAATTAGATGTTATGACTGCATGGTAACAATTTTGTTCAGACCGAAAGGTCCGAATGACAATAAAGGAATCTAATCTAATCGTAAGCACTTACCATTGTTTCCAGCGTAGCGGTCCCATTAAAACCCGCCGAAATTGTCAATTTTTGCGCTGTAAATAATTATGGAAATCGGGATAAACGTGGGAGACATTTAGCTAACTTCAGAATTCCAAAAGTGAGGAGAAATGACGGTAGATAGAAGCGAGAGCTGAAGGGACAACAACAGTCCGAGTGCTTGGCGAACATTGGCCGTTTGCTCACTGCATTTCATCAACAGTAGGGCATTATTTGTGTTTTTTCTTGATTCCTTTGGCGTCTAAAAAGTTTCAGAAGTGATAAATCTGGCTGTAAAATTTTTAAATCGCCCATGTTTCTCAAGTGGGTTTTTACATACAAAAAGAAAACGCCTCTGAAGCAAAATGTACAGCCAGGTTTATCACTTCTGAGACTTTTTAGACACCAAATGAATCAATAAAAAACACAAATAATACCTTACTGTTGATGAAATGCAGTGAGCAAACGCAATAATTCCCAATATTTTCAATTCCGATATCTGCACGGCCAATGTTCGCCAAGCACTTTAGCTGCTGTTGTCCCTTCAGCTCTCGCTTCTCTTTACCTTCATTTCGCTTCACTTTTGCAATTCAGAAGTTGGGTACATGTCTCGCACACTTAACCCGACTTCCACATTTTTTTACAGTGCAAAAATTCAACATTTTGGCGTTTTTTTACCAGGTAGGAATGTACACGTTTCTTGCATTAATGACATGTGCCGGAAGCTACGGATGTCCTCCAGATGGATTGAGCGGCTCCTTGCGTCAAGCCCTGTGACCCAGTGACCTTAAGTGCAAACCCCCTATTCCCATGAATGCATTTTACTGGCTGTATAATGCTCTGGGATGTGAAAGGTTCCTCACTGCAGAAGTTGAAAACTAAAATTATATAGAAGATGATGGGCGGATTCAGTAATTGACCTGAAATATTAATTATATTTCTTCCTCCATGTATGTTGCCTCAATCACTTTTTGCTTTGATATGTCCAATGTGTTTCTTTTTTTAATCAGCAATTTGGATTAAAATAAAATAAAAGCTGAAAATAGTTACAACAGATCATCTGGTAAAGTGGGCAAGGGAATGCCAAATGGAATTTAACTTGGACAAGAGCACAATGATCAGTTTTGGGAAGCTAAATCAAGGTTGGACATATATAGGACGCTGAGCAGTGTTAACCAAAGCGACTTTGGATTGCAAGTACACAGTTAATTGAAAATGGGAACACAGGTAGATGTAAAACCATGACATCTAGTTTATAGTGTTGCAATGTGTATGGAGGTGATTGATTAGATTAATCTGGGTTTAAAAGGTTATTTCACACAGTTTAGAGATGTCGTGCTTGAATCTATTTTACTCTAACTTCCTCATATGCAGATACACCAAACAAGGCAACCCAATACTAGTTGTTCCCATGGTGTGTGTCAATGTTGAAATTCTTCTGGGATGTTCTAAGAGAATCTTTGAATCCCATTTTCTGTCCACTACATGTTTGTTTGTTCTCAACCAGCTCTCCATAAAGTAGCTGCTCCGGCATTGTCTTACACAATATCCTGACGACCTGATCTGTTCTTTCAACAATGTGTTAATGCTGGGTAGGGTTGTCTGGGACAGACTGCAAGTCTGGAATCTTGTCTTGTCACTTGATGTCAAGTATTCAGCACAGTCAAGTCATGTGGAAGTGGTTAAGCTGTCTGGAATGTTTGCTGTACACTGTCCATGTCTCACAAGCATCGAGTAAGATGGGTATGATAACAACACGATACGCCGTCAGCTTGGTCTTCTGGCTGATTCCTCTTCGATCCCAGACATTGCTTGTCAGTCTTCAAACAACATAGAAAATAGGTGCAGGTGGAGGCCATTCGGCCCTTCGACCCAGCACCGTTATTCATTGTGATCATGGCTGATCGTCACCAATCAATAACCTGTGCCTGCAGAGCAAGTATTTGCACAAACAGGAACAGGGCAGGTATTTTCTTTCATGAAGTTGATGTATTAGATATATCCGAAGACACTGTGAAGCTAGAGAGGAAATTGCAGGCACCGTGGCTGAAATATATGAATCATCATTAGACATGGGTGAGGTGCCGGAAGACTGGAGGGTGGCCAATGTTGTGCCTCTTAGGAAGGGCTACAAGGAGAAGCCTTGGAATTGTACACGACTGAGCTAACATCTATGGTCGACATGTTAGTGGAGAAAATTCTGTGGGATAGGTTATATATATATTTGGGTAGACGGGCTGATAGGGATAGTTAGCATGATTTTCTATTTGGGAGATCGTGTCTTACATATCTGATTGAGTTGTTTGAAGAACTAACCAAAAAGGTCGATGAGGGCAAAGCCAAAGACATTGCCTATATGGGCATTTGATAAGGTCTGACATGACAGGCTGCTCTGGAAGGTCAGATTGCATGGGATCCAGGGAGAGCTGGCCTACTGGATAGAGAATTGGCTTCACGGAAGAAAGCAAAGGGTGATGGCGGAAGGTTGTTTTTCGGACTGGAGGCCTGGCCGGGAATGAACTGGTGGGTGGGTGGGGGGGGGGGGGGGTGGGGTCTCTGACAACGAAGATGAAGCAGCACGACTAATGAATACATTAGTAATTTTGTTGGCGCCTGAAACATGGCAACTCTTTGTGCAGTTTGTGTATTGTTTGCAAAAGAAAGAATTTCACAGTGCCTGGGTACATGTGACAATAAGGTATCATTGAATTATTCAAGGCTAGGTAGGCTAGGACTTTATTCCTTGGCGTGCAGGAGAATGAGGTGTGACATTATACAGATATGTAGGATCATGATGAGGGTGATAGATAGGGTAGTAGCACAGAGTCTTTTGCCTAGAATAGGGGAGTCAAGAATCAGATGTTTAAGGTGAGTGGAGAACGATCGCAGTCTTGACTCTAGGATGGTGTGCTGCCTACCTGGTGCCAGGATCCAGGATGTCTCGGAGCAGCTGCATTACATCCTGAAAGGGGAGGGGGAGCAGCCGGAAGTAGTTGTGCAAGTTGGCACAAATTATATAGGTAAAAAAAGGAAAGATGTTCTTATGACCTTAGGGTGTTAGGTAAGAAGCTGAAAATGAGGACCTCCAGGTTAATGATCTCGGGAGTGCTTCTAGTGCCATGTGCTAGTGAGGGTAAGAACAGAAAGGTATGGGAGATGAGGAGTGTGGTTGAGGAGTTGGTGCAAGGGGCAGGGATTCACATTTCTCGACCATTGGGATCTCTTCTGGGGCAGGGGTGACCTGTGCAAGAAAGATGGGGTTGCACCTTAACTGGAGGGCTATCAAACTCCTGGCAGGCCGCTTTGTTAGTACGACACGGGTGAGTTTAACCAGATTGGCAGAAGGGTGGGATGTTATACAGGGCAGAAGCAGGTGAGAGGTTAGAAGTTGGCATGGAGGGTGATGAGAGAAAGTTTCGAGGCAGGAGAATAATAAGATTGAACGAGAACTTACCAGTTCGAAGGTTGATCTTTATTTCATGAGGAGTCGAAGTGAGGGATTTCGTGAAGAGCCCGCCGGCGCGCATGCTCGACATACTTCAAAGTAGCGGCGTGGAATCACAGAAACCAATGAAAAGAAATGACTTCACATAGTAAGAATGAAAACGACTAAGATTACCAGATGAAGGTGATTGAGGGTTGGGCGAGGAGGGCACGAAATCCCTCACTTCGACTCCTCATGAAATAAAGATCAACCTTCGAACTGGTAAGTTCTCGTTCAATCTTACTATTTCATTTTGGAGTCACGTGAGTGACTTCGTGAAGACTTCAAAGCTTCTGTGATGACACGCCCTGGACCACGTCCATGCTGTCACACCACTACCAGGGATGGATGGGAGGAATAACGTGCTGACTAGTCCATACTGCAAAACAAATCATATTTATTAACAACAAATCAAAAACCCCTTATTCGGGGACATCTCCACGTTCTTGCCCCGCATCTAATACGGCTTCTGCGAACTGTAGAGGCGCAGCGACGGGCCGGTTGTAGAAACGCTGAAACACCGCTTCATTAGCCCATCCTGCTGTGGCGAGAATATGGTCCATGGGCACCTCCATGACCCTTGACGTCGATGCAGCCCTGGTGGAATGAGATTTGAACACATTAGTGTTGATACCTGACTTACCCAAGACGACGCGAAGCCACCTGGATATCGTCTGTGTTGTCACTCGATGGTGAGGTCTCTTATGAGTGACAAGCAGGTATCTCTCTTTTCCTCTGATGCTTGCCGTCACCTTGACGTAGTAACGGATGTGGGAGGCTAAACATAGCCTAGCATCTGCGGGGTATGCCGGGAACTTCAGCTGCAGCCCTGTGCACCCAGGTCTATGCTGCTTTAGTAGCTCGTCAACAAAGAAAACTACTTCTGTGGGGGTAGACATCATTCTGTCGACACGTAGTTTATGGAGTGTCTGTACCCTCTGTGCTGAAGTCAGCGCTAGTAACATCACCAGCTTCATGGTGAGTTTGTCCAGCTGGAGCCCTTCCATGGGGGACCACGTCCTGAGCAGAGCTAAAACTACCCTGACATCCCAGGTGATATTGTAGCGTGGTGTAGGCGGATTCGTATTGAAAATACCCCGCATGAGCCTGGACACTAGCTTGTTGGATCCCACCTCAATATTGAGGTAGAATGATAGAGCGCTCCTGGCGCTGTTGATGGCACTGTAGCTTAAGTGTTCATCATGGTGCAACCCCGCGAGGAATTCCAGGACGTCGGTTATAGTCACGGCATCGTACGTGATGCGAGAGCGGCTGCAGAAGGCTTCCCACTTCCTGATGTGAGAGCGGTATCTTCGCCTTGTAGACTCTCGGCACGACGCTGCAATGGTATCCATGGTCCGGGTAGAAAGGCCGTATCCAACTAAAGGCCGATTCAGAATCTGCAAGCCAACAAATTTAAATAGCCATGGCAGGGATGTGGCTCCCCTGATACAGGGTGAGTAACTAATTCTGGGCTACCCTGCAAACGGACCCAAGGTTCACTGAGCGTGTCAAAGACCATCGGATACCACGGCTGTGTAGGCCAGTCCGGTATGATAAGGATGCCCTTGGCACCATCCATCTGAATTTTTCGTAATACCCGACTGATGAGGCAAAACGGAGGGAATGCATAGAAAAAGCAATTCCCCCAGTCTAGCGAGAATGCATCTAACGCTATAGCCCCAGGATCTGGTTCCCACGAGACGTAGGTTGGTACCTGATGGTTCAACCGGGACGCAAAAAGGTCAATATCCGGTTTCCCAAATTTGGCTGTGATTTTTGCAAAAATTTCAGGATGTAACATCCATTCAATATTATCATTGAACTTGCGTGACCTGGCGTCCGCCACAAAATTAAGCTCACCTGGCAAATAGGTGGCTGAAATCCAAATGTCTCTCTTGACACACCAGAGCCAAATTGAATTAGCCAATTTATCACATGAAACTGACCTGGTACCGCCCATGTGATTTAAATACGCCACCGCTGTGGTGTTGTCTATTTGGAGCCGGACATGTGCTCCAAAGATCTTGGAACAATATGCACGAAGTCCGTGAAACGCTGCAAGCAGCTCCAAATAGTTGATCCCTTGTGATACCAACATTGTATTCTCAAGGGTATCCCATCGGCCCCCACAACTAGAATGCTGATTCGTAGCTCCCCAGCCATCAGAGCTCACATCAGTTTGTAAGTATATCATCGGTTTCGCCTCAATAATAGTTTTAAACGAGTTACTAATGTGGCAAACCCACCATCGTAACTCATCCAATGCTGCAGGCGGCAGCTGTATTGATCGATCATAATGACCAGCGTGCCGCCGCAGCGCAGCAATCTTGGCTCTCTGCAAGTTTTGATAATGCAGAGGTCCATACCGGGCTGCCGGAAACAAAGCCACAATCTTGCCAATGACAGTAGCTGTGTGACGAATCGATGGTATACGAGTATTGAGTAAATCTGTACACACCTGTGTTACCTCCTCAACTTTGTTAATTGGTATGGTGACTCTCATGCTAATGGAATTCACCTGGAACCCCAGATAATTAATTACCTGGGTGGGGCAGAATTTAGATTTTTCTGGATGAACAATGAACCCAAGCTGTTGGAACAAATTGACCGCAGCTGCAACCCCTTGTTGAGCTGATTCCAAGGTGTGTCCGATAATTAAAATATCATCTAAATAGGCCATCACAACATGATGTCGTTGTCTTAAATAAGCCATAATTGGCTTCACCAATTTAGTAAATAATCGAGGGGCTGTGGTGAGCCCATTAGGCAACGCCCTATATTGCCACAGCTGGTCCATCCAGATAAATTTTAAGAACCTTCTGTAATATATTTGCATGGGTACGGTATAGTACGCATCCTGTAAATCAATACATGCCATAAAGCACCCTTGTGAGATCAATGATTTGGCCGTTTCAAACGTGTCCATTTTAAAATGAGTATATGTTACAAAGTTATTCAGAGTGGTCAGATCAATAATGACTCTACAGCCTCCATCTTTCTTAGGTCGGGTAAAAATATTGGAAACAAATTCAACGGGCTCATGAACCGTTTTCTCTATGACCCCTTTCTGTTCCAACCTTAAAATTTCCTTATAGCCTACGGACTGTTCCGCAGCCGTTAGTTTAAACATACGACCCGGTCTATGCTGAGACGGAGGGATGTCCCCATTAATAAACTCAATGCTATGGCCCTGAATATTCCGTAACACATACTCATCACTGGTAATATCACCCCATGCACCCGCAAACAACCGCAAACGCCCACCAACATGTGAAGTTAAACAAAGAGAAAAAAGAGAACCAGACCGCCTCACCTCTGTGGTTACCGGCGGTCCCTGACACGAGTGGGTGGATGTAGAGGTGCTGGGTTGGTTTGAGGTCGTGGCGTCCTCATTTTCCATCTCAGCTTCTGCCGAGCCTGTCCTAAAAAAGACCCCTGTGGTTGGGGTGGCTGATATCGGTTTGGACCTGGAGGGTAATTCCTGGTAGACATGCTGGCAGACCCTCGTGAGCGGCCAAGCGAAGCTTTGGAGCTCGATGGCGTGGGGGCACTCTGAGAGCGCATGAGCCCCACGGTCTTGGCTTGTTCATCAAGCTCTCTGACCCTTTTGGAAAGGTCTTCGCCAAAGAGCTGACGGGGCGGCGGCGGCGGCGGTGGTTTGCACAACCCTGCAAATTTGGGGTTGAGCGCTGGGCGGATGCTATTTTTCCGAAAGCCGTTAATTTCGTTTTGAGTAGCGCATAGAAGCGCCAGAGCATCCTCCTGGTCCAAATTAAGCTCCTCTCCATCGACCGACCGCACAAAGGCAGTAATCCCGGCCGTGAGGAGTTTCAGGATCCGCTGAATCTTCAGCTCCTGCTGACGGATAGCCGCACTGATGTTGCCCCATATCGGCGTATTGACCACAGGCACGTTGAGGGAGTTGCAGTTTGATGGAGCCTTGTGACGGCTCATGGCTTGTAATAGAACTTCCTCCTGAAGCTGGTGATTATTTAGGAAGTCCACAGTGGCTGCCAGCTTTGTATTGATAGGAAGCCCCAAGGAATGAGGGGCTGCAAACTTGGTGGCCACATCGAGGAGGTCCTCCGCCGGTAATTCAGGCGGGGGTGGGATGGGGTCGCCCACGGCCTCCTCGTCCTGCTGCTCCAGGCTGGTGTATGAAGCTGGTGATGAAGCCCTGTGCCTATCGCTGCTGGATGCCTGTTGATGTTGGATGAGACGTTCCAGCAGCCGCTCTATACGGTCAATACGCCCTTCACCCTGAACACTCAGGTGGTCGGAGTCCTCCAGCTCTGAAAATTGGCCGGGGCTCCTGTCATCGGCCCGCACCTCGTCGAGGCCCTGCCGGTGCCGGTAGTTGTCGTCGACAGCCGCCGAGGCGAAACTGCGCGATTCCTGCACGGGCGTGTTCAACCGCCCCCGTGTAGCGGGAGCGGAAGCCGTTGCCTCTAAGGACAGATGCGGCATAGTGTCGGCACCAGCCGAAGCCTGGATACCTTGGGCCCGTGCAGGCTTGCCAGCTGCCCACATCGTGGACCTTGCCGACGCATGGTCTCGCCCACCCATCCATGGGGGGCTCGGCGACCGTGACGGGACCCCCAACTGACTCGTCCCGGCGTCGGAAGTTGGGGGGCGACGGCTGGACCTCACAGCTGCCCCGGGTCCCGTCCTGGAACCTGACCGCTCCTTAGCGGCAGGCAGAGCCTTAGCCCCGACAGGGTTAGGCGTCTGGGCTCCTGCCCTTCCCCTGCGCAGGGGGCTTCGTGAAGCGGGCCGTGCAGCCGCACGGACCCGTCTGCTCGAGGCCGTCAGCAAGCCTGCTGACGACCGGACTGCCATGGCAGGGTCGTCCTGCTCTGGCGGCACACCACACTCCTCCTCGTCAAACTCCTCCGAGCTGTGGTGTGCGGGCGGGTCCGGACCTGAAAAGACAGAGCTCACCGACATCTCCGCCCTCGTTCCGGTCTGCGTTGCAGGTACCACCGACAACTCTCGCTCCGGAACTGCTGGCCGGCGACTTCTTCCCGATCTCCGGCCTCTCAAACTCCCATCCATGTTCTTGCTGTGAAGCAAACACAACAAGAACCACCAACTTAAGGTAGCATACTTACCTGCGTGGTTCCCTTATGAAGGGCTGGCGAGGAGCACGCTCCTCCGTCAGCCGTCGCAGCAACGCGTTACGACGATATGTCGAGCATGCGCGCCGGCGGGCTCTTCACGAAGTCACTCACGTGACTCCGAAATGAAATGGTAGAGAGTGAGGAAGGAAAGCTGTTGAATGCAGATGACCTTAGGGCATGGATGAGTATGTGTGACTGGGACATTGTAGCCATTATTGAAACTTGGTTAAGATAAAGGCAGGACTGGTAGCTCAACATTCTAGGCCACAGCTGCTTCAAGAGAGATAGCGATGAGGGTAAAAGAGGATGGAAGGTTGCGTTATTGGTTAAGGGAAATGTCACGGCTGTGTCCGGAGGTGATATTACGGACGGTTCGTCCAGTTAAGCCATATGGGTGGAGCTGAGGAACAAGAAAATGATGATCACCTTGTTGGGGGTGTACCACTGGCCCCCCCAAATAGTTCACGGAAATTAGAAGAACAAATATGCTAGAGCTGCAGGTCAAATAATGTTGTCACAGTAGGGGATTTTAACTTTCCCAATAAAGACTGGGAATTTCATAGTGTAAAAGGTTTAGGCGAAGTGCATTTTGTCAGAAGCGTTCAGGAAGGTTTTCTCAAGCAGAATGTGGAGGCCCCCACACATGAGAGGGCAACACTTAATCTAGTCTCGGTTAATTGGGAGGGGCAAGTCCTCATCCACAGACAACAGTCTATTTGAATTGGCAGAAACACTTCATCCTCAGTGATAATCAGTACGGGAGCACCTCAAGGCTGCGTGCTCAGCCCCCTGCTCTACTCACTCTATACTCATGATTGTGTAGCCGGACATAGTGTGAACTCCACTTTCATGTTCACTGACGACACCACCGTTGTGGGACGAATTACAGATGCTGATGAGTCAGAGTATAGAAGTGAGATCGACCGAGTGACCATATGGTGCCAGCACAACAACCTGGCTCTCAATATCAGCAAAACCAAAGAACTGATTGTGGACTTTGGAAGAAGAAGGTTGAGGACCCACAATCCTGTTTCCATCAATGGGACGATGGTGGAGACAGTCAAATACTCCTGGGCGTGCATATTTCCGACAATCTTTCCTGGACTCAGCACACAGATGGAATCATAAAGAAAGCACATCAGCACCTCTACTTCCTGAGAAGATTACAGAGATTCGGTATGTCAAAGAGGATTCTCTTGAACTTCTACAGGTGCACAGTAGAGAGCATGCTCACTGGCAGCATCGTGGCCTGGTTCGGCAACTTGAACGTCCAGGAGCGGAAAAGGCTGCAAAAAGTTGTAAACAATGCCAGGCCATCACTGGCTCTGACCTCCCCACCATCGAAGGGATCTGTCAACGTCGCTGCCTCAAAAAGGCAGACAACAACATCGAAGACCCACACCATCCTGGTCGCACACTCATCTCACCACTGCCATCGGGAAGAAGGTACAGGAGCCTGAGAACTGTAACATCCAGGTTCAGGAACAGCTTCTTCCCTACAGCCATCACGGTATTAAACACTACAACCTCATTAGCTATGAACTACAATAGTTATTATTATTATTATTGCACTGTTATTGTTTGTTTCTTTTTCTTCTGAGTTTTTGTTATTATTTATTATGATTACATAATCTGTTGTGCTGCAGCAAGTAAAGGGCCTGTCCCACTGTACGAGGTAATTCAAGAGTTCTCCCGAGTTTCCCCGATTCGAACTCGGAGAATTACGGTAATAGCCGCTCATAGGTACTCGGGGCTCTCGTGGACATTTTTCAACATGTTGAAAAAAACTTCACGAGCTTACAGCATTTCCCGAGTACCTGCCGTTAGCGTTACGAGCCACTAAGGCACGTCCCGAGCTCCGACGTACCCACTACGTACTTACCACGAGTTTGATTTTTTATTTTTATTTTTTTAAACTCGGGAGAGCCATTGGGTAAACTCGTATAGTGGGACAGGCCCTTAAGAATTTCATTGTTCTATCTGGGACATATGACAATAAAACACTCTTGACTCTCTTGACTTGACTCTTGAAATTTGTGAGTCGTCATTACATACAGGAGATGTGCCATAAGATTGGATGTGGCAAATATTGTGCCTCATTCGAGAAGGGCTGCAGGGAAAATGCTGGAAACTAAGAAAATGCTGAAAACTATGAGCAGCTTATACAAAAGTGGGTGGTATTGCAGGCAGTGAAGATAAGTGTCAGAAATTGCAGCAGGATCGTGTTCAGTTGGCAAGGTGGGCTGAAGAATGGTTGATGGAATTTAATACAGAGCAATGTGAGGTGTTGCATTTTGGAAAGTCTAATAGGGGCAGGTCCTACACAATGAATGGTAGGGCTCTGGGAAATGTTGTAGAGCAGAGGGATCTGGGAGTACAGGTACATAGTTCCTGGAAGGTGGTGTCACAGGTATATAGGGTGGCCAAACTGAAAACAACACTCTAAATGTGGCATCACCAACTTCTTATTTAACTGCAACATGTCCTTCCAAATTCTATACTCAATAGTCTGACTGATGAAGGCCATGTTGCAGTTATATAAGAAGTTGGTGAAGTCGCATTTAGAGTATTGTGTTCAGTTCTGGGCACCATGTTACAGGAAAGATGTTGTCAAGTTGGAAAGAGTACAGAGAAAATTAACAAGGACATTGCCAGAACTCCAGAGTCTGAGCTATAGGGAGAGGTCAAGTTTTTTGAAGATGTGTCCAAAAAGGTTGATGAGTACAGAGCTGTGGACCAGAGGCTGGGTCTCCATTCCTTGGAGTGCAGGACAATGCGGGGTGATCTTATAAAGGTGTATAAAATCATGAGAGGGATAGATTGGGTAGATGGACTCTTGCCCAGTGGAGGAATCGACAAATACTCATTGCAAGTAAGTTTAGAGTACAATGAAAACCGTTCATGCATGAGCAGCATGTACAGCAGCAGTGAAGTCACAGAGTGCTATGGCTGGTCTCAGATCCTTTTCTAAGACAGTTCCTCATACCCCTCTGTTCCTCGATTTATCAAATATTCACCAATTTCCCCTTTAAATACTTCTATTAACCCACTGCCACCACCAGTTGGGGCAGAGAATTCCAGTGATTTGCCACCTTCTGTAGGAAGAACTCTCTACATACGCCGATTTTAAATTTGTACTTTTAAAAAATATATTTATTTTATTAGAAGCAGTTGTACAAGGAGACAGTAATCGACATAATTGTACAATTTTCGTACAGCTTCAATTTTAACATTTTATAAACGAAAAAAAAAAAGAAAAAAGGGAAGATGAAAAGAAAAAGAAAAGAAAGCATTTCGAAAAAGACATGAAAGAGAAAAAAGAAAAACCCCTGAACTAACGAAGAAGTGAAAAAAGCGGAGATATATCCCACTACCCTTCCCTACGCCCGCTCACCCAACCCTAGCGTCGGTTTTGAATTTGTGTTCAACCATTATGTTGTTGAAGAAATTCAATGAAAGGAGACCATATTTTGGAAAATTGATCTGGGTTGTCAGACAAAACAAGCCTTATTTTTTTTCTAAATGTAGTGTCTTGATCATTTCTGTGATCCACATCTTCACTATGGGGACTGTTTTCTTTTTCCTGAATTTAAGTATAAGTTTTTTCGCAGTTATTAAACCATAGTCAAGGAGGCATCTTTGGAATATCGTTAACTTCGGGCAGCCCTCTGACATTCCTAATAATATTAATTTTGAATCTGACTCCAATTGAATTTTGAGTGTTTTAGAAATGATATTTAATATTCCCATCCAGAAGTTTTGTATTTTTATACAGAATACAAATGGGTTAGGGTGGCTTCTTGGAAGTGACATTTATCACAGAGAGGAGAGACAGTTGGAAAGATGTTGTTCAAGTTGGTCTTTGAGTAGTATAACCTATGCAATACTTTAAATTGGATCAGGCAATGCCTGGCATTTAAAGAACAGTAGTGTATGTATAGTAGGCTTTCCTCCCAAATATCTCTCGAAATGGGTAAACCCAGCTCGTCCTCCCATGCTCACCTATAAATCTCAATAGTGTCAATATTTAGAAGAGTGTTATAAATGTAAGATATCAACTTACTTGTATCGGCATGTCTATTCAAAGAATCGTCTAATATATCTGGACCCATAAGAGGACAGTCTGTGTATATGTTTTCACATAATCTCGGATTTGAAGGTATCTAAGAAAATTGTTGGCATTCAAGTGATATTTCTCCTGTAGTTCTTGAAAAGAGAGAGTCCCCTTCTTATAGAGGTCTCCCACAGTATTGATTCCTAGGTTCTTCCGTTGAACAAACACCATAGCTAAAGTAGACGGTTTAAACGAGGGATTATTTGCAATAGGAAGAAGGAGAGACATGTTTCTCAATTTAAGACTGAATTTCAGCTGTTTCCAAATACGGATAGTATTATGTATTATCGGATTTTGCTCATACGTTGACTTATTCAAATGTTTTGGAGATAGGAGGATCGAGCCTATACTAAAAGGCAAACATTCTTCCCTCTTCTTTTTTAACCAATTTACCAATTGGGCCAAAAAAGAAGGATAAAGTTTGGAGCCGAGCTCGGTCAAAAGGAAAACAAGTTAGATAAAAAAAAGCAGGTCAAAGAGCAAGAAGAAAGAAGTAAGAAGAAGAGCAAGAAACACAGGTGCGGCAGCCCAAAGAGTAAGCGCGCAGCCTCGCCTTGCCTCGCAAACAGCGGAGGCCCCAGAGCCGATCAGCCTCACGAGCATCACGAGCCTCCACCACGTCCCACAGCTCCTCACACTCACCCGCGAGGTCTAAAAGCCCGTTTGGAGGGCCGGCCAATCGTGGCTTCCGCGAGGGGAAGCTCACCCACCGCATGACAATCAATCGGGCGGGGGAGGATAGAGCCCTGTAGCCCAGGACAGAGCCCTGTAGCCTAGGTTAGACCCCTGTAGCTGGGGATAGGCCACCTGTAACCAAACGCCCAGACGCCAGAGCAAGTCTCCAGATGCGGTGAGAAACCTAGATGGAGGAGCCAGTCTCCCAGACAGGGCAGTCATATATATGCCGTGGACGTACGCGTAAATGAAACCCCAAAGCTGAAGGGGAGATGTAACATTTGTATTTGTCATCAATATTAGTATTGAAAATAGTTTGTTCTCCACATTAAATTGATTATAGGTTAAATTTATTAGTATTGAAAAATAGTTTGTATTGTACATGAATTTGTGACCCCAAAGTTGAAGGGGGAGATGTAATGTAAATGTAATGTAAATGCCAGCGCCCCTTGAGGCCAGTAGAAGCTGGCGAGTGTGCCTATGCCTCGTGACTGATAACATGTGCCTTCTAGAACTTTCTGTTAGTTGTCGGAAATAAACTCTTCTTACAAGATGTCGTTGGTGTCTTACAGTAGCAATGTTACAAAATTTTGAGATTTAAAAAATCAAGTCTGCAATTTATCGCATCAGATAAGGCATAAAAATAAGTTTAATTTGACACTTAATTCACTTTCATATCTTCAGTATTAAAAAAGTTATGGCCATTTTCATACTCTTGTTCCCTATTGCTTTTCCATTGACTTAACACAAAAGTTGTGATTGAGGACAGTCAAAAGCCCATAACTTACTTAAAAATTAAGAGAACTGAAATACATTTTCAGTTATTATAGATTGAAGCATTCTGAAACAAATATGAACCAATCTTACTTGGATGACCTGAAATTAAAGCATATAATTAGCTAGTTACCCAATTGTAGCTAAATACAAAATTCAATTACTAGATCTGAACATCTATCCATTTCTTAAGAAAACATTTTTAAAAAGCCTAAATGTCCAAATAATATTCACACAAGAATTCACAATATAGCATGATTTTTAAATCTCATTGTTATTAATTTATAGGCCAAATTGAAGGAATTTAGTGTTTAATGCCCAAAAATTAATGGCCATTTAAATCAGCTTGCGAGTGTGATTTTCTAGAACGTGATCGATTGGAACGTTGCGGTGAATTTAAACCCCATATCAGCAGGAATAATACTGCCCGTTCGTATGGGGAATAAATCACCATTTCGCAACATGAAATTTGGATTGAGGTCATCTTAAGAAGCATGTTTATATGTAAAAATAAACGGCTTTCCTTTACCTGTCCGTCCCCGTTGTTATCGTTCACGGCATTAGAAGCTAATTTTTTTTTACTCCAGCGCTGAAATAGTCTGGCGGTTTAATTTTAAAAAAATAAAAGAATTCACATACCAGCAGTCGGAACGAATCTTCAGCAAAAGCTCGCACCCCGGGAAAATAAAACTCCGGAAGGCAGGGGAAAACCACATTTTAACCCCGCTTCCCCCTCAAAGGCGCTAAAGTCGCGCACACGGCCAGTGACAAAACTCCAGCACCGCTGAAGGTGCGTTTTGTAACATACCTACTTACAGAAGACATTACACTAAACTTATTCCAAAGCTAATAAAAATATTGCCAATAAAGTGCGTTCCACATGTAAAAACAGATATTGCTCGAAACACTCAGCTGATCAGGCAGCAGTTATGGAGAGAGGAAGAGAGTTAGTTTTGCAAGTCAACATTCTTTCCTTAGAACTAGGAAAGATTAAACACAAAACAGCGACACAAAAGACTGCAGATGCTGGAACCTGGTGCAAAAAAACAAACTGCACGACAAACTCAGCATGTCAGGCAGCATCGGTTGAGGCTAATGGATTGTCGACTATACAGGTCAAAATCCCCCTAGTCATTGTGCAAGGTCACGACCCGAAATGCAGACCATCCCTTTGCCTCCACTGGTACTGCCCGACCCACCCTGTTCCTCCAGCAGTGTGACTTTAGCAAAATAAAGATGAGAGGGGGGCTGAAAAGAACAAGGGGAATGTCTGTGAATATGGTGGATGCAAGAGAAAATTTGAGGTAATAACCAAAGCCCCCTGTCAAAAACACCCCCCTTTTCTCCCCCTTGTTCTCTTTCTCACTTCCCTGTGCCCCACCTAGACCCGCACCCTCCCCCCCCCCCATTCCCTCACCTGTACCTACCTATCTCTTGTCAGACTTTGTGTTGCCCCGCCTCTCTTTTAGCTTTCTTTACTCCCACCAAATTAGTCTGAAAAAGCTCCCAATCCAAAATGTCACTTATCCATGTTCTCCAGAAGTACTGCCTCAACCGCTGGGTTACTCTAGCACTTTGTGCCTTTTCTGAATTCTTTACTCCATGCTCTATTGAAGGGAATGTTCATTCTGTTGGTGGAAATAGGGGTGATAGGTGTTAGAATACTGATCCTCAGTGTTCAGGATTGGAAAGTGCATTTACTGCACCAAGTTATCACTGAAGTTTGCCAAAGATAATAATGACAAGTGATGATTGTTGGTAGATGTTACATGTCATATTTAAAGGAAAATACTTTGCTGCAAAAACATTGTATAATATTGTTTAGTTGAACTGGTACTACAGGCTTGACATACAATGTGTGCAACTATATTGACCTGTGCAATATAAATTTCACAATTGTTGTTTTTCTTACAATAAGTATTTCATGTGGCTTTCCAAATTGGAAATGCACATAAAACCATTGCCACAAATGCAATGAAAAATGATGTCAGAGCATCTCTTTAAGTTCTTCTTCTTGCGTATGGTGTGCACAGCCTAAAGTTGTAGGACAACTTATTCTATTTGATCTTATTTGATTGTGCACTCGTTGATTGTGCACAGGTTGATTGCATTAGTCGAAACAGGGCGGACCACGTGAAGGTTGCAATCTCTCACCCCCTCTTGAAGTTAATGCACCTACCGTAGAGAAATAAGACAGATTTTCTTCCATTGTGGCCCATGGTACATAAAGATCCATCAAGAAGGTCTGGTAGTATGGAGTTCTTTTCATTCATTGCAATGAATCAAAGGTACAATTGAAAAAACATCCTGTCAACAACCTTTCCAGATATTGCTTTGTGTACTGTATCCAGATTTAGGAATATAAAACTGCTCTGATTTCAATCACAGGATTGAAACATCATTGCTACATCATTGATGTCTCCATAGGTTAATGTGCGACCAAACCTCACAGTGCAATATAACAATGGTACTGCTTTGCAGTGTTATTATACTATTTGATCGTAGATCACCATAATTTTAAAAGTTTTTTAAACGCCATTTGTTTAGTTTAATTTAACGATATAGCGCGAAAACAGGCCCTTTAGCCCACCGAGTCGGCAGCGACCAGCGATCCCTGCACATTAACATTATCCTACAGTAGTGACATTTTTTTACATTTATACCAAGCCAATTAACGTACAAACCTGTACATCTGTGGAGAGTAGGGGGAACCAAAATTCTCGAAGAAACACCACGCAGGATACGGGGAGAACGCACAAACTCCGTACATACGAGCACCCGTAGCCAGGATTGAACCCGGGTCTCTGGCACTGTAAGCGCTGTAAGGCAGCGACTCTACCCGCTGCGCCACCATGCTGCGCCACCATACCGCCCACAAACATTACCATAGAAGAAGCAAGAGAAAAGCATCAATGACACTTAGCGAGACTATGAAAATGTCTTCACCTCAATGATATAAACTAAGCCCAAAGCTCAATATCTGAGCCCTTGACTTCAAGCACAATTGAAATTATAGGAATGCAGTTCCAGAAACTGATTTGTAAGTGTGCTGGCGAGAGTTCTTCAAAGCTGGATCACAGGATGATCTCAAATGAACTCGAGATGAACGGAGACATTTTTCACTAATTTCCCCCAAATGGGGGCATGCACTGCCAGAGATTTTCTACACAATTAGCATTTCAGAAATAGGGCCAGAATTCCAGGCTTTCCAACAGAAATTTGAGCAAGGTACACAAGTATGGAAATTTAAGTTGGACGAACAACAAAAAGCTGAGGACAAATTTTCCTCCACTGAAGACTGAAATAACATCACTGGTTTCCAAGTAATTATTTTTGTTTAACACACTCCTTTACTGGTCTTTTTTGTGGAGAAAGGGGCTTATCAACATCTGTATGCAAATTAGATTTCACAGATATAGCCTATGCTATTCATCCTGCCGACAAAACAAAAGCCATAACCTTCTCAATATTATAGTTTGACTGGCATTGTTTAAGCTGACATTACTGCAGTAAGAGGCTAGCGCAAGAAAGGATACTTCATGAATTCAAGCAGTGGTTGCAGCAACACATACAAACAGAGACTGGGATGTGGCACCACTCAGACCCAGCTATATTGGCAGTGATGGTCATTTTTGCACACCAGTTTCAAGAAGACAACATCACACGAGAAAAAGCTGTTCTGGACTGACAGCTGGCGTGTGAAACACAGCTATCGGTATTCAATGCTGTGCGTGCAGTGGTAACAGGTTTTATATTCTTGGCATGGGCATGGCAGTCTGGCTTAAATGTTTGCAATTGAGGTGATATTACGCACCACAGTCTCACAGCGGACCAACAATTCGGCCACACAACCACGAAATTCTGGAGGATGGATATGCATAAACAGACAGTCCTCATTGACTATTGGCCCTTTGAGAGTTCAGAGACTGGGAGCAAGAGATAGTGTTCTTTTGTCTGTCAAAACAGGACTACCAGACCCCATCGCAAATTACAATATGTACTTTCCTAAAGTATACAGCTGCTAAAGATTAAAAGCAGGGCCAAACTTACTTGAAAATTTCACTCGTGTCATCTTTCATCAGGTCATTGATCCGAAACGTTAACTGTTTCTTTCTCCACAGTTGCTGCCTAACATGGCGCACAGTTCAAGCACTGCTTTTGTTCTCATCTAATGAAAAAATAGACTTCATTCCTGATCACAAGGTTCTGTAAATTACAAAGTTGAACAAAACCAACCAGAAACAAGTTCTTCAGCCATTTCTTATTCAATCAACTTCCAATCTATTCTAGTTTGTTCGCTGTTATAATGTACAACAATTGGGGTACAAACTATGGTTTACTGGATTTATCCTGCAACATGCAGATATGTTTTTTGTGATGTTTGAAATAATTGAAGCAACAAAGCTTGTGCTTTGAATTTCATGTTTAATTCACCAGAAATTTTGAAAGATATGCATAAAAGGTTGAAGAACAATCTATCTATATAAACAAAACTGCCCGTTTCTAAGACCAAGAGATATAGGGACAAGACTAAGGCCCCTTGAGCCTGCTTCACAATTCAGTAAGATCGTGACTGATCTAAATCTTCTCGTCCACTTTCTCGTACCGTAATCCTTGATTTCTTTACTGATTGAAATTCTATCTATTTCAGCGTTAAATACATGCCACTACAGGTTCAAAAGAACTCCATGGAATTCGAAAGACTGAGCAGTGTAATCCTACCTATCTCAGTTTTAAATGAACAGCCTCTTATTCTGAGACCATGCCCTCTGAATAAACATCCTTTCAGCATTTACTCACAAGGATAAACATCCTTTCAGAATTTACACTATCAAGGTCCCTCAGAAACGGACACAATTCAATAAAATCACCTCTCATTCTTCCAAATGTCAGTGCCTACAGACCAAACTTGCTTAACCTTTCCTCATGTCAATCCCCTTAAACAAGGCTTACTGAACCCCCTTGTCCCATTCCACCCATATCCCTCCCTCAACCTTTCCATTTCACCTCTCCACTTCTTCCCTTATCTGAAACCCTTTCCTTTTCACCTCTAGCCTTTCACCATCTCCACCCATCTGCCAATCACCCCCTTCACCTGTATCCACCTCTCACTTGCCATGCTTTGCCTCATCTCCACCTCTCTTTCCCTACTTTCTCCCTTGCTACTTCATCAGTCTGTATGTGTCCCAATCCGAACTGTGGTCTGTCCGTTCCCTCCTCAGATGTTGCCTAGTCTGTTGAGTTCCTGTAGAAGTATGTTTATGCTTACTGCACTGCATCATAATATATCCTTCCTTAAACAAGGGGAATGAATTATATATAGCTCTTTAAATGTATATTCACGGCTGCCTTGCACAGTTGTTGTAAAAATTTATACTACAACCCGCTTTAAATGAGAGGCACTGAACACATGAGAATTCACAACCACTTGATCTCCACACTTTCTAGCTTTATCTTCTTCATCAGCCAATCTGTTGAAGATGCATGAAGCTGGTGGCAAGCCAGAGGCCACGGTTCTGGGAGAGAGACTGAGGCCATGCCCAGGGAGAGGGTCTGAAGAAGAGCTAGGCTTCAGGTTCTCACCAGGGAGAATAATGACAACCGGTTAGATGCCAGTCCTTTCGCTGTAGGAGGGAGCATGCCAAATATTAGGCCTCCTAATCTAGGATATGATAACAAGCTAGGCGCCAGGTGTTTTGAACAGGGAGAAGGCTTGACCTTGAGGGATTGGAGTAAGGCAAATTATAACGTTATGAGGCAGGAGCTCAGGAGCGTATACTGGGAGCAGTTGTCATTGGGTACGTCTACATCTGACATGTGGGAGTTATTTAAAGGCCAGTTGATTGAAGTTCAGGACCACATGATCCAGTCAGGGAAAGGGAAGTCGGGATGACTGATGAGATTGTAAATTTGGTCACATTAAAAGGAAGCACATGCAAGGTTTAAAGAGGAAGGAATCAGACACAAACTTTGAGAAACACAAGGAAAGGAGGAGAGAAATTAAGCGGGTGATTAGAAGGATCAAAAGGGGCCACAATATTGCGTTGGCGAGTAGGATTAAAAAATATCCCACAGATTGATCAGGGTGAAGGTAACTCAATGACAAAGGAGGGAAATTGTGCTCGGAGTCACGGGATGTAGGCGAGGTTTTAAACAAATACTTTGCATCTGTTTTACCAAAGAGAATGACATGGAGGACAGTGAGATCGGTGTGAAGAATAATAATATGCCAGGACTGTTTGAGATCAAGAAGAAGGAGGTGATGGGGCTTTTGAAGATTGTTAAAAATGTAATGAGGCTGTAAGAATAAACTCTTTTGCACAGAGGTTGTGTTCTAGAACTCTCAATTTTGAATCTGACTCCTGGCTCTTGAAACAACAGCTGCCAGGAGCAGCTTCCCCCTACCTATCGTTTACTCAAGGACTGAGATGCTAGCCATTGGCAACACCATCTGCAAGATCCATTGCTTGATGCGGCATCTTTTTCCCACCCACTCGATTATGTTTTACAACGATGTGTCAGCATCTGCACTTCTGCTGTTGCTTGTGTCGACATCCTCCTAAAATATATATCTGACATCTCCCCCATTACTTTCCAAAACGTTTCCTTTCCACAGCCACACTGTTGTCAGTTCGCCTTGCTCAGGCAATCCGCCATGGGATACTTACTACCTGCAGAGAGAAAATGCCACTTTCGGGCCAATGCTGAGTTGGAGAAATGCACATGCTCAGGTGTGAACAGACAATGTCTGCCCACTAAAAGCCAAAGTCTTCCAAGATACACACAATAAAAATATGGCTTTACTCAATCATGCAGTGCAGTAGAAAATATATGCATAGAACCACCCAAAAGTATACATAATTTTAGGATTTAAACCAATCCAAAAATATGAGCACACTAAATTCTGAGCATGCTTTAAAAGAAAAACTCAGCATGCAGCCTTCTCCTTCACTTTAGAATAACTTTATTTTGATCAATTATATGAATGAAGTTTTTAAGCTTATAAGAAGGAAGGGGGAATCGGGTCAAAGACTTTTAGAACTGTTTTGGACCAGTGTAATGAAATGATTGAGCATAATGAAGTCTCCAGGCACTGCAAACATTAGAGCATTTGGACAAAACCCAGTGGGACAATAATAAAAGTGGAGTTCCATTTCTGAGCTCCCAGATCCTGTGGAATGACAATCCAATGCCAATTTATAAATTTAATGTTTTCTGGATGGGAGAGCTGAATGAGAGCCACCAACCACATTTCACCTGAAACAACTGTAGCATAATAGCAAACTGCACAGCAAACTTGAAGTTTCATCAATTCCATCACCAGGTGGTCAATAAGAGGATGTCTCCATTCTTCACTGAATTCCCAGAGGCAACACTTCGGCCTGAGTCAGAAGGTGATCAGGCACTCCAAGCTTGAACACATAATCTAGCCTGACATTTGTGTACCATTGTGTACCATTGAGGAAATGCATCATTTTTACCATTGACATCCATCAGACACAACAACCAATTGACCTACTTCTCAGATGGAGATTATATAAATACCAAAGTATCTGAGAGAATATGAGCCCTTCAAATGTCATGGGCAATATTTCTCTTTTAAATATCAGGAAAATAATTTAACTGTAATTCATTCTGATTCTTCAGGCATATGGATTAAAAAATGAAGAGAGATTTAGATGTTACTGGACCAAGTGGGACCCGTTGGGTTCCTGTCACACGGGAGGCCTGGTCCTCCAACGCAACCCGTTCCCCCAACGCAATATTCCCCCAATCACCCATAGCCCACACGGGAGGCCTATTTCACCATTCACCTGTTCCTCCAATGCAATATTCCACCACTCACCCATAGGTCCCAACTGTAACATTTCCCCTTATGCACCCTCCCTCATTTTAAACTTTTTTTAAAATGCTGCCAGGAAAAAAAATTGGATTTCACTTGCTGCCAGGACTCAGTGTCCTGTGACTGCGGGCAGGGCCAGCAAGGATTTGGATTTTTGACACTGAGAAGTTACGTGAAAAGTAAAATTTTAAAGTTTTAAATGTGAATAACTTGTAAAATATACCATCAATCTGAACAAAACTTGATACACCACACGACAGGACAATGGTGAGTAAGGTGGTTGAAAAAATGTAGAACTATTGTGTATGGTTTTGGCGTAATTCATGGCATGAATTGTATGCATGCACACATACAGACAAGATGAGAGTTTTAGTAATACACTAGAGCAACTGGAACCTGTTGGGTCCCTGTCACATGGGCGGCCTGGTCCCCCCAACGCAACCCATTCCCCCAATGCAACCCATTCCCCCTACGCAATATTCCACCACTCACCCGTTCCCCCATATTCCAGCACTCACCCATAGGCCCCAACTGTGCAGGGGCGTATCCCCCTCCTCTTGCTTCGAAGACTTTAAAAAATAATGCAATTTCCCTCTCCCCCTCCTTTCAGCTAAAATCTTGCTGGAAGGACTGAGTGTTCCTTGATTGCAACTTTGTTGCAAGCTGGGCAAGCAAGGATTTTACTTCGGAGTCACGTGAGTGACTTCGTGAAGACCCCGCCAACACGCATGCGCGGCATATCGTCGCGCGCATTTGCTCACGGCAGCTGGGGGGGGAGTGCGCTCCCTCAACCGGCTCCTTCAAAAAGGTAAGCAGCTGCAGGTAAGTTAACCTTAAGCTGGTTTGTCATTTTTGTGTGGTCTGTGTTGTTTTTCAGAGCCATGGAAGGAGGAAGGAGTGGGAGTCGCGTTCAGCGAGTAAAGTCCTCGGAGCTGCCCGCTACATCGGGAGCAGCTGAGACACCACCGAGGAAGAAGTCGCGGCAGTCGGGGAGCTCTGAGCAGCTGACCAGACCCGGCACAACCCCTCTGGCAAAGAAGAGGGTGTCCGCGCAGGAGCAGGGGCTGGGAGACCCTGACTCCAGAACTCCAGTGCCCAAGACCAGGGCTGGAGGTAAGGCACGTGGGGCTCTTGAAGCAAGCGTGTCCGCGAGTGCATCCCCCCCTTTAAAGGTCCCTCGCGGGCAGAACAGGGGGGAAGCCTCGCTAAAGTCCAGCCTTGTCGGTACGGCAGGCAGGGACAAGCCACTGGGGAAACCTGCAAGGAAGCAGACCAGTGGCAATGCTGGCGTGCCGAGGATCCCTGTGGGGGCAGGATGTACCGGCACACCACCGGAACAGGCTGCCGTAGTGCGGGCCGGTGGCAGCAAAGTACGGTCCGGCGCCCCTGCTGAGGCGGGTAGAGCAGACCATGCGCCGCCACAGTCCCGTTTATATGTGGAACGCTGTGGTGGAAAGCCCGCACGGACATCAGAGAGTCCAGTTTCTGGTGCAAATACTGACTCTAGCCCTCTTCCCTCCCATCAGACAGAGGGGCCGCTGCTGTCCAGACGACGGCGGACCAGCGGTGTGTCCGTGTGGGAGTCGCACAGCCCCGCTGGAGTGGGAGCTGGCGACTTCCCGGCAGTACATTCCGTGGGGGTGTTGACAACTGCTGGAAGCCCCGGTTCCTCTGGAGAGGCTGGGGAAGACGACCAGTGGCCCGCGTACAGCGGTGACGGTCGTATCGGCCGGTTGGAGCATATGGTGGAGGTGCTCTATCAACGGGACCTGGAGCGTCAGGAACGGGAATCCCAGAGGTCTGGGAGCTACATGCAGCCGCCACCTTCCATCTCCCCGTCGCTCGAGAGCCAGCAAGGAAGTATGGGTGAGCCTGAGGAGGGAGAAGAGGTCCAGAACCCACAGGAAATGTTGGAGGCGGTGTCGAAATTTGGGTCACCTGCGGCGGCAGGAGGACCACTACATCCCAAAATAGCGGCATCAATCGATTTCCTGACTACGCACCAGCTCCAGGATACCGTGCTCTCGGAAACAGTGGGGAAGTATAAGGCACCAGCAAACTGCAACTCCCTCAACGTACCGAAAGTGAATGCAGCAATATGGGGGAACATGTCGGCCAACACAAGGGTCAAGGAGGGCAAGCTCCAGAAAATCTTAAAGCTGCTGACAGCAGGTATCACGGCTTTTGCTCGGTCGCTGGATGCCACGAATGTGTCCGAGGAGCAGCAGGATGCGCTAGCGCTTCTGTGCACCACACAGTTTGAGATAAACTGTTTTAGGAAGAGCTCCATCCGGCCAAATTTGAATCCCAAATTTGCGGGATTATGCAGCACCTCCACCGCACCACCACCACCAAGGCAGCTGTTTGGGGAAGACCTGCCTAAACGCGTGAAGGAACTGGACGAGGAAGCCAAGACTGTGGGGATGATGAGACAGTCTTATTCATCCAAAACTCCCGTTTACACTAGGCAGCAGCCACGGTCCTCGTTCAGGCCCCACACATCGGTGGACCAAGGCCCCAGAACATATTCACAAACATATTCCTCGGCGGGGGCCCAACAGCAGAGGCCTTTTTTATTCCAAGGCCAGCCCAAGCCATCTTGGAAGATGCGGCAACAGGGCCGCGCCACACGGGGAGCAAAGACACCACAGTCCAGACCCCGGCGCTAACCTTGGAGGTAAGGGGGCTTGGTTCCGTCCACAACGTAGCATTAGTAACCTCACCGGTGGGGGGACGGCTTCGGGGTTTCCGGTCTGCTTGGGATACCCTAACTACGGATCCTTTTATTTTACAAAGCATTCAGGGTTATGAGATAGAGTTTATTAATGGCAGAGATCCCCCTTCGCAACATGAGCCTAGTCGCAGATTTGCACTCTATCAGTCAGAGAAGGAGCGGGCTCATGTTGAAATACTACGATTAGAAAAGAAAGGGGTGATACAAAAAACGACGCACGAGCCATTGGAGTTTGTCTCCAACATCTTTACTAGGGTCAAGAAGGATGGAGGCTGTCGGATTATCATCGACTTAACCCAGTTGAATGCTTTCGTACAATATACCCATTTTAAGATGGAGACGTTTGAGACGGCCAAACAGTTGGTTGGTCATGGGTACTTTATGGCTTGCATTGACCTGAAGGATGCGTACTATACAGTCCCTATTGCTAAACAACATCGAAGGTTCTTGAAATTTGTCTGGGAAGGTCAATTATGGCAATATATGGCTTTGCCTAATGGGATTACAACAGCGCCGAGACTATTTACTAAAATTGTCAAACCTTTGTTGGCACATCTCAGGGAACAAAACCATATTATAATGGCATATTTAGATGACATTTTCATAGCAGGGAAAACCCTAGAGCACGCCCAGTTGGCAGTCTCGGCCGCTATATCTTTGTTTCAAAGAATGGGGTTTGTAATCCATCCAGACAAATCCAAGTTCAACCCTTCGTAGGTCATGGACTATTTGGGGTTCACTATAGACACTAACCAGATGAAAATCACCGTCCCAGTTGACAAAGTGGTGGACGTTCAACAAGCATGCATCAGTTTACTTGACAACAACAGGCCAACCATTCGGCAGGTTGCTAAGGTAATTGGCAAGCTGGTTGCCACGTTCCCGGCCGTAAATTATGGTCCGTTGCATTACCAAAACTTACAAAAAAGTAAAATTCTGGCGTTAAAATTGAATACCGGACATTTTGACAGACCTATGCGCTTAGGCATAGGGGAGCAAACTGAGCTGGTATGGTGGGTTCATAATATTGGAGTAAGTTCCAAACCCATCATTCTCCCGAATCCCACGGTTCTGTTGCAAACTGATGCGAGTGCACAAGGCTGGGGGGCAACTGACACTGTAACCAGCTGTGGTGGCAGATGGGACGCTCATGAGTTCACGCTTCTCCAAGTGCAAGGCATTAATTATTTGGAAATGCTGGGGGTCTTTCATGGACTGCGGGCA
The DNA here is from genome assembly GCA_963514005.1 of Raja brachyura. The sequence continues at coordinate 71,857,180 of OY740788.1, read as the reverse complement.
TATTGCAGTAATTTGCGTCATGCACATGTCCGCCTTCAAATCGATAACACCACGGTGGTAGCCTATATAAATCATATGGGTGGTATCAGGTCAGTATCTTGTAATGATTTGGCAAATACAATTTGGCTCTGGTGCATCAAAAGGGGTATTTGGATATCAGCAACGTACCTTCCGGGGATACTCAATACGGTGGCGGACACCAGGTCACGAGTTTTTAATGATAACATTGAGCGGATGCTGAATCCCCTTGTGTTTGCTGAAATTGTGACAAAATTCAGTATGCCAGATATTGACCTATTTGCATCTAGACTGAACCATCAGATACCAACATATGTATCGTGGGAACCAGATCCTGGGGCAGTGGCGTTGGATGCTTTTTCGCTCCACTGGGGGAAATGGTATTGCTACACATTTCCCCCATTCTGCCTCATCAGCCGGGTATTACAGAAGATTAAATTAGACTCTGCATCAGGCATTCTGGTAATACCCGACTGGCCGACACAACCATGGTACCCGGTGGTCTCCCAGATGCTGAAGCACCCGTGGGTGCGAATTGGGAACAACCCACAATTGGTTACTAATCCCGTCACTGGCGAGCCGCATCCGTGCCACGCCTATTTAAACCTGTTGGTCTGCAGGTTCTGAAAAGGCCTTTGCTGAACACGGGGATCTCACCGAGGGCCATGGATTTAATCGCTGCATCGTGCAGAGCATCTACAAGGCGGCAGTACCTGACCCAGATCAGGAAATGGGAACTGTTCTGTTTAAGGAAGAGTGTTGCCTATGATTCTGCCACAATACCTGACGTCCTGGAATTCCTGGCGGGCCTCCACTATGATGAAGGGCTCAGCTATAGTACCATCAATAGCGCCAGGAGTGCGCTGTCCTCGTACCTTCCGGTAGGAGTGGGGACCAACAATCTGGTGTCGAAGTTTATGAGGGGTGTATTTAACACAAACCCTCCACGGCCCAGATATAACGTTGTCTGGGATGCAGGAGTGGTCCTGTCCCTGTTAAGATCATGGTCCCCCATGGCGGGGTTACCTCTTCACCGGCTCACCCTGAAGGTGGTCATGTTGATGGCGCTCACGTCTGCTCAGCGGGTACAGGCGCTTCAAAAGTTGTGCATTGACAATATGCTCTCTACCCCTGGGAAAATAACGTTTTACGTTGCAGAACTGCTGAAGCAGCATCGACGCGGATCTTTGGGGCTGCAGTTGGAATTCCAGGCGTACCCCTCTGATGCCACACTCTGCACAGTCGCCCACCTCCGTTGCTTCATTGAGTTGACCCGGTCGATCAGGAATTCGGAACAAGGACTGCTTATCAGCCACAAAAAATCACATCGCCGGGTGACAGTGCAGACGATCTCCAGGTGGCTCAGGGAAGTGTTGGATGCAGCGGGTATTGACACTAACTTGTTTAAATCTCATTCCACCAGGGCTGCATCCACATCAACAGCGAGGGCCATGGAGGTGCCCATGGATCACGTCCTCGCTACGGCAGGATGGGCCAGTGAGTCAACCTTTCAACGGTTCTACCATAAGCCATTGGCCGGACCTGCAACATATGCGGATGCTCAGGGCTGCTCCCTAATATCATTTGTCCCCAGTCAGGGGGTTTTGTTTATGATTTGTGTTTAATAAATGTTAATTATTTTCAGATTGTCCAGTCTGGATTGCTTTAACAAACTTCCTCCATCAGGATTGCGGCAGTGTGGTAGCATGGGCGTTGTCCAGGGCGTGTAATCACAGAGCTTTGAAGTCTTCACGAAGTCACTCACGTGACTCCGAAGTAAAATAGTAAGATTAAACGAGAACTTACCAGTTCGAAGGTTGATCTTTATTTTATGAGGAGTTGCGATGAGGGATTTCGTGCCCTCCGCTCCCAACCCTCGATCATTATGTTCAGCTGGCTAGTTCGCAGTTTAATCTTAATATCCTTACTTTTCGTCGAGTCTGTGATTCCACACCGCTGCTTTGAAGGATGCCGCGCATGCGTGTTGGCGGGGTCTTCACGAAATCCCTCATCGCAACTCCTCATAAAATAAAGATCAACCTTCGAACTGGTAAGTTCTCGTTTAATCTTACTATTTTAGCTGCTAAATTTTTCTTAACCTTGAATTTCTAAATTTAAAAATTATGAATAACTTGTAAAATATAACATCAATCTGAACGAAACTTGACACAGACCACCACAGGACAATGGTGAGTAAGGTGGTGCAAAAATGTTAACACTATCGTGTACCATTTTGGCGTAGTTCCAGGATCACATGGTCAAACATGGCACAGCTTCATGGCCACAATTCTAAAGAACAAATTGTCAATCTTTGTATGCTGTGGGAGTAGGATTGAGTATACTCTGAGATGGTGCAAGAACGATGAACGACAGTGTTTATCCAAATTTACTAAGGGACACTGTCCCTTAAATAGAATGTTCGAACTCTAATTGTGCTAAGATGTCCTGGTCAACTTTACAAGAAACAGAGGTGGAAGCATTACATTTGGATTCGGCATTCTAAAGCCAGAGAAAAAAAGAGACAGAGGAGATAAATATGACAAGTGTCCATCCCATTGGACCGGATATAAAATAATTCAGACCGGATAATGCGATTTTATCATCTGTTGATAGCCTTGTAAAGCTACAATTCCACACCCAGTGGTCCTCTAATGCCATAGTCCCAATGAGCATGATTTTTTGGAAAGGATAAAGTATTGATAGATAATACAATCTGAAGGTACACTCCAGCCATATCAAATCTCCACACTCTCACATTTTGAGCACAAGCAAAAACATGAGGCGTTTTCAGTAGCAGAAACGCTACCCCGTTTTCTCTTGGCTTAGGGTGCCAAGGGCAGGGGTAGCTTCTATTCATCACCTTCCTGGACAAGATGGCCTACATCTGCTCTTCTGTGATTTTCATTGCTTCATCATTACTTCGTAATGTTCTTTTTTTACTTTGTGCACTTCATGTGAACAAGGAATTTCGTTGCATCCTGGGGTGTATGACCTTATACTAAAATGTATCTGAAGTTATTCTTTTTAGAAACATAGACATAGAAACATAGAAATTAGGTGCAGGAGTAGGCCATTCGGCCCTTCGAGCCTGCACCGCCATTCAATATGATCATGGCTGATCATCCAACTCAGTATCCCGTACCTACCTTCTCTCCATACCCTCTGATCCCCTTAGCCACAAGGGCCACATCTAACTCCCTCTTAAATATAGCCAATGAACTGGCCTCAACTACCCTCTGTGGCAGAGAGTTCCAGAGACCCACCACTCTCTGTGTGAAAAAATTCCTTCTCATCTCGGTCCTAAAGGATTTCCCCCTTATCCTTAAGCTGTGACCCCTTGTCCTGGACCTCCCCAACATCGGGAACAATCTTCCTGCATCTAGCCTGTCCAACCCCTTAAGAATTTTGTACGTTTCTATAAGATCCCCTCTCAATCTCATAAACCGAGTCTATGCAGTCTTTGTTCATAAGACAGTCCTGACATCCCAGGAATCAGTCTGGTGAACCTTCTCTGCACTCCCTCTATGGCAATAATGTCCTTCCTCAGATTTGGAGACCAGAACTGCACGCAATACTCCAGGTGTGGCCTCACCAAGACCCTATACAACTGAAGCAGAACCTCCCTGTTCCTATAGTCAAATCCTTTTTGCTCCATGTATAATGCTGGAACAGGCTAGGAGGTCATTGTTTTCTTACTCCTCTGTGATGCGAGTAGAGGTAGGGTGTGACAAGACAATATATCACTAAGATGTAGCCTTCCCTTCCTAAACCACTGTCACTCTCTTCCTTGTAGATAGAGTCATAGAATGATAGTGTGGAAACAGGACCTTCAGCCCAACTTGCATACCAACCAATATGTCCAATCTAGTACCCCACGCCTATGTTTGGCCCATATCCCTATAAACCTGTCCTACCCATGTACCTGTCTAATTACTTCTTAAATGTTGCGATAGTCCCTGGCTCAACTACCTCCTCTGACAGCTTGTTCCATACACCCACTCCCCTTTGTGTGAAAAAGTTACCCCTCAGATTCCTATAAAATCTTTTCCCCTTTAACTTAAACCTATGCCCTCTGGTTCTCGATCCATCTATTCTGGGCAAGATTATGCGTGTCTACCCAATCTATTCCTCTCATGACTTTATACATCTCTATAAGATCACCCCTCATCCCCCTGCACTCCAAGGAATAGAGACCCAGCCTACTCAACCGTATAACTCAGACCCTGGAGACCAGACAACATCCTTGTATATTTTCTCTGTACCTTTTCCAACTTGACATCTTTCCTCTGCCCAGAACTGAACACAATACTCTAAATGCAGCTTTACCATCGTCTTATACAACTGCAACATGACCACCCACTCATTATGTTGTTGATATTATTCTGGGCGATACATAACGCTCCCAACTTCTATGCTCAATACTGTGACTGATGAAGGACAATGTACCAAAAGCCTTTTTGGCCACTCTACCTGTCTCTGAAGCCATCTTCAATGAACTATGTACTCCTAGATCCCACTGCTCTACAACACTCCCCAGAGCCCTACCGTTGACTGTGTAGGTCCTGCCCATGTTAGTGCTCCCAAAATGCAAACCTCATGTTATTCTGTATTAAGTTCCATCAACCATTCCTCAGCAATCATCAATGTAGCGGAAGAGTTGGGGTATGGTGCCAGTGTACGCCTGAAACGAGAACTGTTTGACCACCAGGGGTGCCATACGATTGGCAGCCCCGCCAACAGACTGTCTGTTTTTTCGTTTTTTTTTATTTTTAGTGTGTGTTAAAAGTTTGTGTAAATGTTCTCTGGTTTGTTTTATGTGGGGGAGGGGGAGGGGGAGAGGGTCGGGGGAAACTTTTATTTCAGTTTCTTACCTTGCCGGAGATGCAATTGTTTTCAATGGAGCTGGAGGCCTCCACAGACTGACTTGAGCACCACCCACGCTGACTTGAGCGTGGACTTAGCATCGGAGCTGATCCCTTGCCTGGGATTGCTCCGACCACAGCCTGCGGACTTACCGTCAAGAGCTCGCAGTCTCGGGAGAGGCCGAGCCAGGAAGCTCCAACGCCGCAGGGGCTCAACCAGACCCGACCCGGGGTCCGATCGCTGGCGCAGGGAAGCTGACATCCACCCCCCATGCAGGTGCTGATCGCCCCGATGGGGATGGCCCAAACGCCGTCAGCTATGAGAGTCAAGATCGTCCCATCAACGGAGGGCTCGAGGAATAGAGGAATAGCTTTGAGCTATTTTTCACCTTCCATCACAGTGAGGAATGTGGAGGAGTCGCTGTGGTGGATGTTTATGTTAAAATGTATTTTGTGTGTTCCGTTGCTTTTTATTTGTATGACTGACTTGGCAAATGAAATTCCTTATATGTTGCAAAACATACTTGGCCAATAAAGTGTTATTGTGATTGTGATTGTAACCGCCAAATAGGCAGGCACAACTGGGGCCCGTGTGAGTGTCCATGGCTACACATTTAACATGGAGAAAGTGAGAGGATTGAAAAGCGTTGTTGAGTATGATAACAAGCTTCTTCTGTTTTCTTCCTCCACCACTCAAAATACATTCAAAATACCAGTTTTATCCTTCACCTTTGTGGGAACAGGTTGGCATTTAATAGTCACAATTTCACCTGAATATCTTCCATTCGTCAGATGTAGATTCAACTGCAAGGAGCTACTCCCAGTCTACTTTTGCACCGTCTGATGATGTTGAAATCGGCCTTCCCCAATTTAGGACCTTTGTTTCCGGTCCATCCTTATCCATGTCCATCACATCCTTGAAACTTAAAGAGTTATGATCACAGGCTCCTAAATGCACTCCCTCTGAGACACCAACCACGTCCCTGAGGTTAGGTCCATTACCGCCACTCTACGAGTGGGGCTACTTTCATACCGTGGCTGCCACAAGAGATGGCAGCTGCTAATATCTGGAGCAAAACAAACTGCAGGAGAAACTCTGAGTGGAACAGCATCTGGAGAAGCAAAGAGATGGTTTATATTTCAGTTTGTGTTCCTCCATCAACATCAACCATCCCATTGCCTCAACGGATACCACTTGACCAACAGTTTGCATTGGTGTATACAATGGCTTTCTGGAGGGCAGTGCTTCAAATGATGGAGGAAGATCATTAAATAACTTTCAAAGGGTAACTGGAAAAACAATTGCAAGGTCGTGTGGAAATGGCAGGACAGCAGGGCTAATTAGATGGCTCTTTCTGGACATGATGCAACCAAAAGGCCTTCTCCTGTGTGGCTTCAGTCTGTAATTCTATTTTGGACCCTTTTTTTTGAGTATCCAGCTGAAACAACATTTGTAAACCTGCTTCAACTCATGAAAGCTGAACACTACTACGAGGACGGGCTTAAGGGGAAATATTTAAAAGTCGGAAATAAACCACTACCAATTTTAGAGTGATAGAATGTAGTTAAGGGAATGTAGCAGTGAGCTGAAGCTGTTATACGTTGACTCCCACTGTCTCGACAGCTCCATGGAGCCTGATCCGAGACAGTCCTGGGCTGCAAGCATGGCTGTCCACCATTTTTAACAGCTTTGAGCTGGTATGTTGCAAAACACTGCTAGAAGTCCACAGACGCTGGATTTCAGAGGCCAATAAAATTAAATACTTCCTGTAACTCTGACCCTGTCCTGTAAAAATAAACAACCTGCAGCATAATTTATAGTTTTCAATTACCCTCAGAAAGGTGTGGAAACACAACATTTTATTTTGCACAAAACGTTACTTCAAACAATTGAAGGTAAATGGAAAATAAATAAAGGTTCCTATTTAAGATAGACACAAAATGCTGGAGTAACTCAGCGATACAGGCAGCTTCTCTGGAGAGAAGGATTGGGTGACGTTTCGGGTCAAGTCCCTTCTTCAGACTGAGTGGAGGGTCTTCACAAGTGTCTTGGCCCTTCTTCTTGCATACGGCGTGCACAGCCTAAAGTTGCAGGGCAACTGGTTCTATTTGATCTTATTTGATTGTACACGCCGGGTTAATTGTATTCGTCGAAACAGAGAGGACCACCTGAAGGTTGCAATCTTCTACCCCGGGTCTTGGCAAAAAACTGCACCCATTCCTTCTCTCCAGAGATGTTGCCTCAAAAGTCAAGTCAAGTCAAAAGAGTTTATTGTCATGTGTCCCTGACAGAACAATGAAAATCTTTCTTTGCATAGCACAACAGAACATAGTGGGCATTGACTACAATTATATACGTAAATACACACGTGAATTATTAAATTAATAAAGTGCAAATAACAGATGGAGGGATATTAATGTTCAGAGTTCCGAGCCAAGTTTAATAGCCTGATGGCTGTGGGGAAGTAGCTATTCCTAAACCGGGTTGTTGCAGTCTTCAGGCTCCTGAACCTTCTACCTGAAGGTAGCAGGGAGATGAGTGTGTGGCCAGGATGGTGTGGGTCTTTGATTTTTGAGGCAGCGACTGCGATAAATCCCCTCGATGGAAGGAAGGTCAGAGCCGATGATGGACTGGGCAGTGTTTACTACTTTTTGTAGTCTTTTCTGCTCCAGGGCACTCAAATTGCCAAACCAAGCCACGATGCAACCGGTCAGCAAGCTCTCTACTGTGCACCTGTAGAAGTTAGAGAGAGTCCTCCTTAATAGACCAACTCTCCGTAATCTTCTCAGGAAGTAGAGGCGCTGATGAGCTTTCTTAATAATTGCATCTGTGTTCTCGGACCAGGAAAGATCTTCACAGATGTGCACGCCCAGGAATTTGAAGCTCTTGACCCTTTCAACCATCGACCCGTTGATATAACGGGAGGGCCTGCTGAGTTGCTCCAGTATTTTGTGTCTATCTTAAATAGGAACCTTTTTATTTATTTTCTGTTTTCCTTCAATTGTTTGAAGTAACTTTTTGTGCAAAATAAAATGTTAAAAATAAAATCTTTGGTATAAACCAGCATCTGCAGTCCCTTCCTGCAACAAAAGGTTCGTATTGTTCCTACACCATTACCTAAACATTTGTTTATGGATGCATTTTTAAATCACACCTCGCCAAAATTGTAGTAAACGCTGGTTGGGTAAAAATGTGAATGTGTACGCTGATCATTGCCGTCACAGTCCACAAGATAAGTGGGTGGAAGTAAGTAAAGCTCGTGTATTTATTATTCCCATCATAATGGTCCGATGAATGAGTGAATGCTCTACATTTAGAGGAGCATCCCCTACTGTCCATTTTTATAACACACTTTCTATCATCACTTCTCCAGCATTTTTGTCCATCTTCTATCATCTTACCTGTCACTTTAGATTCATTATTTTCCTCCTCCTTCTTCTTCAGCCCTTTGCACTTCTAGGGAGCAAAGGCCGTTGACAAATGTCCTCCACCTCACTCAGTTGTTGGCAGTTCTTTCGAGATCTCCCCAGTTGAGCCCACTCTCAGACATTTCTGCCTGGACACCTCTTCTCCAGCTGTTCCTGGGGTGACCTCTTTTCCTTTTTCCTTGGCGGTTCCATTTCAGGGCTTGTCAGGTGATGTTTGTGGCAGGTTTCCTGAGGATGTGTCCACTCAAACTTCATGTTCTCCTTCGACTTTGTAAGTCAATGGGCTCCTGGCTTGTTCTTTTCCACAGGTCCACATTGCTTACTTTGTCTCTCCACCAGATGTTAAGTATTCTCCTCAGGCAGGTGTTAATGAATGTTTGCAGCCTGTTTGTGGTGTGTTTTGTTGTTTCCCTTGTCTCTGATCCATACAGCATCACCTGTTTCACATTTGAGTTAAAGATGCGTATTTTGGTGTTGATTGAGATGTGTTTTGAGCTCCAGATCTTCCTGAGCATGTTAAACACCACCCTAGCCTTATTGATTCCACCTTTTATGTCTGCCTCTGCCCCTCCGTCCACAACACTGCCTCGGTATGTGAATGCTTCTACCTCCTCTACAGCAGTGATGTGCATAAGGATAGGGTTGCTGGTTTTGGAGTGGATCCTCATCACCTGTGCCTTTGCTGTGTTGGGCGTAAGACCACGTTTGGTTGCAGCTTGTGAGAATCTGTCCGTCTTCTCCTGCATTTGCACCTGTGTGTGTGTGAAGGGAGAGCTATGGCGTCTGCAAAGCCAAGATCATCTAGCTGCTCCCACATTGTCCACTGAATTCCAATTTATTTTCCCTTCAATTGTTTCCATCATAATCAATACATTCGAAGGTGCAGATCCAGAGCCAGCAACATTATGGGGAACCCCTACCACCCCAGCAACAGCCTGTTCCAGCTGCAATGGTCAGGCAAACGCCTCCACTGTCATGCTGAGAGGATGAGACGGAGTTTCTTCCCACAGGCCATCAGGACTGTAAACTCTTATCTCACCAGGGACTAGTTTACTGTACTAATTTACTGTTGTGTTGTATCTTTTTAAAATTGCTGGATTTTTTTCTATTATGTAAAGACTGATTCTGTTCTGTTCTGTAGTTTTTTGCACAACCCGCAGGCATTGCCACTTCCATTTCACTGCACATCTTGATGCGTATGTGACAAATAAAGTTGACTTGACTCGATCCAGTCAATTGCCAAGAGGAACAGGAATGGTGACAGTAGACATCCCTGCTTGACGCCCGTCCTGACACTAAAGCTCTGAGAGAGCTGGCCTGCATGCATAACTTTGCATGAGGTTCCATCATGCGAGTTCTTAATTAAGTTTATGATCTTGGTGGGAATTCCATAGTGGTCCATTAGGCGCCATAGTGCTGTCCTATCTAAGCTGTCAAACGCTTTCTCAAAGTCGGTGAAGTTGATGTATAGGAACACGTTCCATTCAACAGACTGCCCAATGATGATGCGTAATGTTGCTTTGATTATTTTCTTTGCTTTTGTAGCAAAGATTCTTTTTTGCATCAAATACAGATTTTATTTGTGTTTTTATGCCTTTTCAAATCTAATATTCTAAAATCGGCAGCTTGATACATTTCTATTTCAATTAGTATTTTATAATTTGCACACTCTTCTTCAGAATTGCAAAGTGTCAATTATTCATGTTAAAGAGGAAATTTTTCCCAGGAATGCGAAACAGAAATAGACCTTGGGCCTAAGTCATTCATGGTGGCCGAGATGTCTGAAGATAGTAATATTTACCTGCATTTGGTGCATATCGCTCTAAACATTTTCTATCCATCCACCTCAAATGTCTTTGTTATTGTATGCACCTCTACAGTTACCTCTGGCAGCTCGTTCCATTAACCTATCATATTCTATGTGAAAAGGTTGTTCCTTCGTTCCCTTTTAAAGCTGTCCCCTCTCACGTTAAATCAATGTCCTCTAGTTTTAGATTCCCCTAACCTGGGAAAAAGACTGTGACCATTAGCCTCATCTATGCCCTTTCATGATTTTATTTACTTCTTTAAGGTCATCCCTCAACCTCGTCTACTCTGGGGAAATTTCCAAGCATATTCAACCTCTCAGCACAATGGCACAGCGGTAGAGTTGCTGTCTTACAACACCAGAGACCCGGGTTCGATCCGGACTACAGGTACTATCTGTACCTTCTCCCCATGACCACATTGTTTTTCTCTGGTTGCGCCAGCTTCCTCCCACACTCCAAAGATGTACAGGTTTGTTGGTTAATTTGGCTTTGGTAAACAAAAATTGTAAATTGGCCCTAGTGTGCAGGATTGTGCAGTGTACGGGGATTGCTGGTCAGGGCGGACTCGGTAAGCCAAAAGGCCTGTTTCCGCGCTGTATCTCTAAACTAAACTTATTCAGCCTTTTTTTATAACTCAATCTCTTAAGTCCAAGTCCTAGTGACTCATTTCTGCACTCTTTTTAGTTTAATGATGAGGGCAGAGCTGTCGATGGTGATGGACTTCGGTAAGGCATTTGACAAGGTTTCGCATGGTAGACTGCTCTGGAAGGTTAGATCGCATGGGATCCAGGGAGAGATAGTTGAATGGATAGCAATTTGGCTCCATGGAAAGAAGCAGAGGGTGATGGTGAAGGTTGCTTCTTAGACTGGAGGCCTGTGACTAGTGGTGTTCCTCAGGGTTCGGTGCTGGGTCCGTTACTGTTTGTCATCTAAATCAATGATTTGGATGAGAACATACAGGGCAAGATTAGCAAATTTGCTGATGATACAAAAGTTAGTGGTTTTGCAGATAATGAAGATGGTTGTGAAAGATTGCACAAGTGAAATATTTGACCTCCCAAAATGCAACACCTCGCACCTTGTAAGTACATTAAGTAAAAGAGGGTGACTAGAGAGGGAATGAGACCCCTTAGGAACCAAACCAGCCCTCTCTCTGTGGAGCAGCAGGCGATGAGTAAGGTGTAGAGTGGCAGGAGATAAGCAAGGTCCTTAATGAGTATTTCTTCTCTGTGTTTACTGAGGAAAAAGATGTGGGACTGGACGAAGACTGTGGAACTTGGGACAGTTAATGGAAGTGTCTTGAGAACAGTCAGTATTACAGTTGAGGCGGTGCTCAACATCCTAAGGCCTCTAAAGGTGGATAAATCTCATGGGCCTGGTCAGATATACCTGAGGAAACTGGGAAGCTAGAGAAGAAATTGCACATACTCAAGCCACTTCCATTAACTGTCTCAAGTTCCCCAATCTTCACATTTTTCTCCACATTAAACACACAGGAGAAATAGTCATTAAGGACCATGCCCGTCTCTGTCGGCTCCACACAGAGATGGGCAAGGTTTCAATGGGGCCCCATTCTCTCACTACTCACCCCCTATCCCTTAATGTACTTATAAAATCTCCTTGGATTTCCCTGAACATTATGTGCCAGAGCTATCTCCTGCCCCTTTTTTGTCCTTCTGACTTCCTTCTTAACTATGCTCCTCAGTTCCTGAAACTCCTTCAGGAATGCACTTTATCCCATCTTATAACTATCCCATGCCTCATTCTTTTTCTTCACCAGGGCCTCAAATTCTCTCTTCATCATTTCTTCCTCCAACCTACTTTGCCCTTCACTGTAACAAGCATGCCCTGAACTCTTGTAATCACAGTTTTAAAAACATCCCATTTTCCTTTTTATGCCAGCATACAACCTACTCCAACCTACTCCAACCTACTCCAACCTACTCCAACCTACTCCAACCTACTCCTGTTGCGTTAATGGGCCTATTAAGCTGTAGCAGGTAAGAATTTCATTGTTCTGTGGCCAGTACGATGACAATTAAACTCTCTTTGCACCTCTCAACTGTTGAACTGGAATCGTCAAATATAACACTGGTGCTGCGGAAAACAGCCAAGAAACAGAAGATATCTTGATTAGTACGGGTGTCAGAAGTTATGGGGAGAAGGCAGGAGAATGGGATTAGGAGGAAGAGATAGATTAGCCATGATTGAATGGCGGAGTAGACTTGATGGGCCGAATGCCTAATTCTACTACTATCACTAATGATCTTATATGGACTGCACTGAACAAAGCACTGGAGACCACACATTTCTCATGGGCTAAAGCTGACATAAGGTATGGAATGAAGGGAAGAGAAGGATTGTCATTCCACCCCTAAACCGCACCCTGGTGGAAAATACTCCTGATAATTCACAGCCTAAAAACATTTGTAGGGATGTGAAGCAAGACCCTCCACCCTGTCTCAGGTTTCATCTGGAGTGCTACAACCGCCCTCACTCGACAGCCCTTCGATACGAGGCTTCTAATTCATTTTATGTCACTTTCTCTCCAAACAGGGAAGTCTTCGCAGAGCATAAGCAAACTCTTTTGTGAATACATCCAAACAATAGCACTTTGTGAAAGCATGTGGATGACTCCTAGTTATAATTCTGCAGATGCTCACATTTATTTAAAGGAAAACACGTTTTCCCATGAAGTGGCTGTTGCTTTCTCAGAAATAACTTTATTGCAAGCCCATGGTTTCCTTTCCATAAGGCAATAACAATGCAGAATATGTACCCGTACCCACTTAGCCAGTCTCCGTTTTGGATTAGACAATCCCATGGAATGCAACAAAGCCCTAGGGACATAATTAATTGCCTAGCTTTGGGGAGAAAATGATTTTTTCTTTCTCTGTAAATGTGTTGCAAGTCACTCTTTGCATTCACATCATGGAATCTACATTCCATTGCAGCAGTACACGGAATGTAACTAAAAGGAAGGAATAGTAATTTCCTGCACAAGATGAAATTCTGATTACTCCAGAAAAAAAAACTGCTGTTGAGGAGTTAACACTGTCCTATCCAGACTGAATTGTGGCTGGAGTATGGTTCAGCGATCATCAAGTTGTTAAATAAATTATTGCACTTCATTCAAATTAAAAGAACGGCGTGGCGTCGGAGCGACACTGAGTTCGATAGTGACCACACCGACACTCGCTGTACGGTAAACACACGTGATTTCTTTTATATATAGTGGTAAGAAAGTCCTGGGCCACATTAGGGCACTGTCCTTCAGCGCCAAATTGCATGTGCGATGACACTGCCGATCTTGGGCTTGTCCAAAGCTGCTCAGACCTGGCCTTTGAAGAGGAGGTATGCTGATCTCAGGCTTCTCCCTACAGTACATCCATGCCTCAAGAGGAGGTGCTGATGGTATCCTCCTGACAGCTCAGTTTAGGCTTGAAGAGGCAGTCTCTGGATTATCCTGGTGGCCAATGTTTGCCTCTTAATGTGTGTGGACACAGACCCTTGTTATCTGTGGGAAGGAAGCGGTCTGGCATCTCAGGCTTGTCCCTGCCACACAATCTCAGGCAGAGGCGCTGGCTGTCTGGGGCTCTTTCCCAGCAGTCCAGTCTTGACCACACAGCGGCACTGATGGTTTCTGCTCTCACCCAGTGGTTCAGTCTTCCTCAAACCCACGACAGGGGAACACAACTAGGAGGCAGGTGTCCCACTTTGTCTCCCTGCTCCGCTTGCCCTTACCAATAATGCTGGGGGTTGACCTCTCCTTGGTCAGACAGTTAAAGGGATCAGAGTGACATCCAAGGAAGCTTCATTTTACTGAAATGAAAGGGACCAACGGGAAGATAAAAATCTACAGTGCCCTCCATAATGTTTGGGACAAAGACCCATCATTTATGAATTTGCGTCGGTACTCCACAATTTGAGATTTGTAATAGAAAAACATCACATGTGGTTAAAGTGCACATTGTCAGATTTTAATAAAGGCTATTTTTATACATTTTGGTTTCACCCTGTAGAAATTACAGAAGTGTTTATACATAGCCCCCCCCCATTTCAAGGCACCATAATGTTTGGGACACAGCAATGTCATGCAAATGAAAGTAGTCATGTTTAGTATTTTGTTGCATATCCTTTTGCATGCAATGACTGCTTGAAGTCTGCGATTCATGGACATCACCAGTTGCTGGGTGTCTTCTCTGGTGATGCTCTGCCAGGCCTGTATTGCAGCCACCTTTAGCTTATGCTTGGTTTGGGGGCTAATCCCCCAGTTTTCTCTTCAGTATATAAAAGGCATGCTCAATTGGGTTCAGATCGGGTGATTGACTTGGCCACTCAAGAATTTACCATTTTTAAGCTTTGAAAAACATCAACAGCAGTATCACCGATGAAGATAAGTGAGCCAGTACCTTCAGCAGCCATACATGCCCAGGCCATATCATTCCCACCACCGTGTTTCACAGATGAGGTGGTATGCTTTGGATCTTGGGCAGTTCCTTCTCTCCTCCATACTTTCCTCTTGCCATCACTCTGATATAACTTAATCTTCGTCTCATCTGTTCACAAGACCTTTTTCCAGAACTGTGGTTGCTCTTTTAAGTACTTCTTGGCAAACTGTAACCTGGCCATCCTATTTACGTGGCTAACCAGTGGTTTACATCTTGCAGTGCAGCCTTTGTATCTCTATTCATGAAGTCTTCTGCAGACAGTGATCATTGACAAATCCACACCTTACTCCTGAAAAGTATTTCTGATCTGTCGGACAGGTGTTTGGGGATTTTTCTTTATTATAGAGAGAATTCTTCTGTCATCAGCCGTGGAGGTCTTCCTTGGCCTGCCAGTCCCTTTGCTATTAGTAAGCTCATCAGTGCTCTCTTTCTTGTTAATGATGTTCCAAATAGTTGAGTTTGGTAAGCCTAAGGTTTGGCTGATGTCTCTAACAGTTTTATTCTTTTTTCTCAGTCTCATAATGGCTTCATTGACTTTCATTGGCACAACTTTGGTCCTCATGTTGATAAACAGCAATAAAAGTTTACAAAGGTGATGGAAAGACTGGAGGAAAGACTAGGTGCTGAGAGCTCTCTTGTACCTGCATTAAGGAGGCAATTAAACACACCTGAGCAATTACAAACGCCTGTGAAGCCATGGTCCCAAACATTATGATGTCCTGAAATGGCGGGACTATGTATAAACACAGCTGTAATTTCTACATGGTGAAACCAAAATGCATAAAAATAGCCTTTAATAAAATCTGACAAAGTGCACTTTAACCACAGGCAATATTTTCTATTACAAATCTCAAATTGTGGAGTACAGAGGCAAATAAATAAAGGATGAGTCTTTGTCCCAAACATTATGGAGGGCACTGCAATTATGAAGGATGGCGTCAAGATTACATCAAGACATTAATAACCAAAGTTCAATTTAAATTGCATTATAAAAACCTGAGCCAATGTGTGCATTTGCTGCCCCGCAAACAGCAACACAAGCAAGGTGACAAATCAATCTAGCTTGATGACAGTGGTTAAAGGGAGCACATTGGCCATGCTACAGGGAAAACTACTGGAGACGGCGCTGAGGAGATTCAATAGGAAGTTGCCTGGGATGAAAGATTCCAGTTCGAAGGAGAGATTAAATGTTTTCCTTGAATGGAGGAGGTTAAGAGGGTCCATAATCGTAAAAAAAAATTATGCAGAGTTTAAATAGGGTAAACTACAGAAAACATTTTCCCATATCAGAGGCAGATAAAACTGCAGAACATAGATTTATGATAAGAGGTCACTGTTTCAAATGGGATCGGAGGGGTACCCTTTTCACCCAGTTTACCTAAAATACACTGCTTGAAAGAGGGGTGGAACCAGAATTGCTGACAATGTTTAAGAAGTTGCGAGACAAGTCCTTGATTTGCCTAGACATACCAGGCTTCAGGCCAAGTGCTTGAAGATGGGATTGATATGGACGGGTGCCCAATGTCACCATGGACGAAGTGGGCCAAGTGGTCCGTTTCCATGCTGTATGATTTCGCACAAGCAAAATATCCTTGGGATCTTTAAAATTCACTGTAAGTGAGAAGGCATGACACTAGTTTAATGAACTTTAATGTTACATGATCCCTGTAAACTCAGAGATGTTCTCACATGTCTGAAATTAGGCTTTACATCAGAGCATCCTGACTCTGAATGGTCTCACTGAACCAATTCAAAGTAGTTTAATTCCTCCGGTTCATCGGCAATTTTTTTTGGCTGATTAAGCAGGTGCAATGTCGGTAGCACAAGTTGGCAGTTTAAGTTATCTGACCAGTAATGCAGAGGCAAGCACTAGCAATCCAGAAACCCACATTCAACGGCAGCTTTGCAATTTAAATACACGTAAGAAATCAGTGTTTCAAAAATGATTAGTAATGATGACCAAATTTATTGAATGATCATTATAAAAAAACTACGCAGTCCCTTACGGGAAGGCAGCACTGCTGAGCCTCGATGGGGGAATGGGGGAAATGGGGGAATGGGCCGCTGGAGGCTCTGCAGCTGCCTGGGGCTCGGCTCGACTGGGCGCTGCTCCAAGAGGCCGAGCACATGGACCAGATGCAGCCTACAGTGGTGGAGCAGTAGCGGAGTACTCCATGGCTACACTTAGCTATGCCGACCCTGCAACGCCACCAGGACAACAGACCTTCATGTCCAGGTCAAGATCCCAATACTTACAACAACTGGGACTTGAAATTGGGGCCAAACTGCCGACTCTGTGTACTATCTCAGTGTACCACTGCCCACACTGGTATTGCATTTGAGATGTGTTGTGAGGAAAATGAAACTTTACACTACTCGTAATTTACTTAACTTTGTTTAAGCTTTAAGCAACTTATTTCTTTAATACATAAACTCAGAAACGTCTGGCAAACATGGCTGATTCCGCTGCCTTCCCGCCCAAAATACTTTGCACATGCGCCCACTCCGGAAAAGTCCTGCACATGCGCACACTCTAGAAGAGCCCATCACATGCACACATGCGCCCACTTCATACTCCCCTCCTATTTATAAGTTGAGACAGTCAGGAGGTTTAGTACCGTCGCAGCAACTTGTTCACTTATAAAACTTTCTGGACTGCCAGAATCTAGTAGTACATTAAGTGTATGGCCATTGATGGATACCGTTGTAGCTGCATGAGACAAGCTCTGAGGAAATACAGCTGTAATTGCACATAAAGGCGTATACATGGCAGCAATCACCATTTTAGTAGCTGCTTTGGACTTGCATACTCTAGAATAATGTCCCTTCTTGCCACAACTATTACAAGTTGCCCCTCGAGCAGGGCATCTCTCTCTCTTATGAATATTACCCCTGCAAAAGTAACAGTTCCTTTTTGAATAAGTATATGCTGCAGCAAGGGCACCTTTATCAGTAGAAATTGTTTCAGCTTGCTCCATATTGTGTCTCTGTTCATTCTCCTGCACTCACTGATCTCCACAATGGACTGATTTCAACCCTTCTTATGCAACTATCAAGTATAGGGATGGACGTCACTCAACTGCCTCACTTCGTGACCTTGCACCATGTCCGTCTTCTCCATCAGCTCGTCACTTCTTGATAACACTAATCGAGAACTTCCTCCAACACTTCCATCATCCCCTATGGAAACTTCTATAAGTAATTCTAAAATTGTAAATCTAAATAACAATATGAGTGAAGTTGATGACCAAGCAATGTATTTACCACCAGCTATTGAAACACCATTATCCCCTGAAGTTCCAGTTCTGCGACAGTCATCAAGACATACTAAACCTCCTGACGTACTCAACTTATAAATAGGAGGGGAGTATGAAGTGGGCGCATGTGCGCGGCTCTTCTAGAGTGTGCGCATGTGCAGGACGTTTCCAGAGTGTGCGCATGTGCAAAGTATTTTGGGCGGGAATCAGCCATGCGGAATCAGCCATGTTTGCCTGACGTTTCTGAGTTTATGTATTAAAGAAATAAGTTGCTTAAAGCTTAAATAAAGTTAAGTAAATTACAAGTAGTGTAAAGTTTAATTTTCCTCACAAGAATTTAAGCAAATTATTTCTTTTAAACATAAACTCATAAACGCCCGAAATACTTCGCACATGCGCACACTCCGGAAACGTCCTGCACATGCGCACATGCACCAACTTCAAGATGCTTATCAAATATGTATCTAAGTGCTTATGTATAGAGATACTTGTACTGAACTGTGTACAAAACTGATTTCACTGTACCATAACATAAAGTACCATAACCTACCTAGCTTGTGGTGACTTAAATGGCCATGCTGCAAACTATGGGGAAACAAGGGGTGGGTAATAAATGCTGGCTATATCCTGAAAAATGAAACATTACACCACAAGGTGACTTACATAAATTTGCATGAACATAAACAATTCTGTACTCAGTCTCTAGTGCAATCAAGGCAGTTTATAATTTCCACAACACTGTACGATCACTCAGGTTTACATCGGAAACAAGCTGGCAATGATGATGGTGCTTACCCAGCAGGCCGCACGTGGCAGAGAGTTCCCCAATGGCGAGACGGAACTGCGCCCGACAATGGCTGCGGTGCCAACCCAGAAAATACCCTGGAAGCAGCCGAGACTGTTATTACTCTGAGAGTTATTTTGGGCAGGGGATGGGAATGGTGAATTCGACTTGCATAATGGTTCATGGAACATTACCCTTACGTAAGTCGGGGACTGCCCTTATTTCAGACAGGAAAATCATACAATAAAAAACAAATTTATTTTTATTTTTTTAAATTTAAGGGCGGCACCGTGGTGCCATAGAGTTGTTGCCTTACAGCACTTACAGCACCAGAGACTCAGGTTCGATCCCGACTATGGGTGCTGTCTGTTCGGAGTTTGTACGATCCCCCCCATGACCTCATGGGGTTTCTCTAAGATCTTCGGTTTTCTCCCACACTCCAAAGACATACAGGTTTGTACGTTGATTGGCTTGGTATAAGTGTAAATTTGCCCCTGGTATGTGTAGGATAGTGTTAATGTGCGGGGAACACTGGTCTGTGCAGACTCGGTGGACCTGTTTCCATGCTGTAGATCTAAAGTAAACTAAACAACATTGTAACATTGGTTGCAAAGGGGTTGGGGAGAAATGGGCCTGTCCCACTTACGCAACTTTTTCGGCGACTGCCAGCACCTGTCATAGGTAGTTACAGGTCGCCGAAAATGTTCAACTTGTTGAAAATCCAGCGGCAACCAGAACAAGGTAGGACTCTTTGGGTAGCTATTCACGACCATACAGGCTTCACCCCGCGACATGTCGCCAGGGTGTCGCCTGTATATCCGTGAGTAGTCTCCTCAGTCGCCCAAAGAGTCGTAGCGTCTTTCTGGTCGCCGCTGAATTTTCAACATGTTGAAAATTTTCGTCGACCTGCAACGACCTATGACGAGGGCCGGAAATCGCCGAAAAAGTCGCGTAAGTGGGACAGGCCAATAAGAACCAACAACAGAAAAATTGGGCATACTTAGATTGTCAGGTTGTTGTGGAACTATTGTCAGGAACTAGTGTTCCTCTTGGGACTATTTCAGGAAGAATATCATGGTACACAGTCCTTTCCACCCAAGTACTGTCGGAACTATTGCATTGATATTTCTTGTTCAGAAATGGTTAAGAAATCTTGGAATAGTCCGTTTTGATGGAAGTCCAAGTTTAAGCTGAAAAGGGGAAAGCGGATATGGTATGATTGTGATTATAGATGCAGCTGCAGGGTGAGTATATATCCTAGGATACTTAATATTTAGGAAGGAAGAAATAAAGTAAAATAAGATGAGATGACATTGATGGTAAAGGAGAATATTGAGAAGTATATACTGTAATACTGAGAAAGGATATTAGTTCATGAGATCAGAATGCAAAATTAGTCTGTGGGAAAACTGTAGGTCTAAAGTAAACTTAACAACTTTGTAACATTGGTTACAAAGTGGTTGGGGAGTAAGAACCAACAACAGAAAAATTGAACATACTTAGATTGTCAGGTTGTTGTGGAACTATTGTCAGGAAATGAGCTAGGTAGGGCTCTTAAAGATAGCGGAGTCGGGGGATATGGGGAGAAGGCAGGAACGGGGTACTGATTGGGGATGATCAGCCATGATCACATTGATTGGCGGTGATGGCTCGAAGGGCCTACTTCTGCACCTCTTGTCTATTGTCTAAAACAAAGAACTACCAACGGCAGCAAATGATGGCGGGAGTCATCAACAGGCAACCATGTATAGTTGTTATGGCAGTAGATAGTGTGTTACAGTGCTATTAATAAAGGGAACATCAAACATGAAATGAAAGATGCATGGGGAGAGGATAATCATGGGCTTCTTTAATATATTTGTGGACTGACCAAACCAAATTATCAATACGAGTGTAAAGGAAACATTCCTTGAGTGTGCACCGCATGAGATGTTGGAGCAGTATGTGCTGGAAGGAACTGGTTTAACCAAAGATAGACTCAAAATGCTGGAGTAACTCAGCGGGACAGTTAGCATCTCTGGAGAGAAAGAAGACCCTTCTTCAGACTCAGTTGGAGCAGCGTGATGGATCAGCGTGATGGATCAGTCAACTGGCCCAGGACCTGAAATGTTAACTGTTTCTCAAATACTGTCTGACCTATTGAATGTTTTCTGCATTTACAGATTTCCAGCATTTGCAGTTCTTTATTTTCACCAGCAGAGCATTTTGCAATGGGAAACGGTCAATAGATTATCTTATTGTGCACGAGGGGATAGTGACTGTGAAATTACATTAGTCTCCTCCAAGATGGGATGAAGAAGTTCAAACCAAAATTAGTGCCAGAATTCAAACATAAGGAAACCATGAACTGTCAGCAATGAACTGGTGAGTTTCATTAGCAGTACGATGGTAGATTGGTACCAATTAATATATCAGGAATAACTCGAGAAATTACAACATTTATATATCCTTGCTTGGCATTAAAAAACACAGCAGGAAAAGTGACCAACTGGAGCTACTAACAAAGTTAAAGATACCACTAGGCTCAAAGAGTCAAATATAAAACTGTCAAAGTAGCAGACTGGTGGATTATGAGTAAATTTTAAAAAAGCAAGAAAATAGATTAAGATCCCCAAAAAATTGTATGAGAATCAACATACAAGTATCTTAAAATCTGTAAAAAGCTTCTGCAAATACAGTAAATGTTAAAACAGACCCCTTTATAATGGATTTTGGATATAGCAGACAGACCTGCCGACCCACCCCCACCTCATTCAATCTCCCCAACCGTCTTAGAGTCCCAGCGATCGCACCCTGAGTGCCCAAGGTGTCCCTGTTCGTCCAACACATGGTCGGGTGACACAGCTGTTGTTGAGGCTCACGTTGTTGCCCCTGGGCCGCCATTAGTGCCAGGATGCGCTTGGTCACCGCGGGGCTCCCTTCCCTCCCACCTGCTGATTCTCCTTGTCGCCGGTGGCATTGTCTGCTCTCCGCTTGACTGCCGCTGCCTCTCCCCGTCCCTCTGTCCGCTCGACCTCTTCCCCCCGCCCCTGCCTCCTCCTCCTCCATCTCCGCCAGAGCCGCTGACATCCTCCACCTAGGAAGTAGCGGCAGGAGGGACCCCACGGTGACCGAGTGTGTCTTGACAGTGGCAGTGGCCTGAAGGAAACGCTGTCCTCACGGGCTACAACTTGAGCCACAATAACAACCACGTCAACCGGTGAAGAAGGGCTCGCTGGTGCAGACCAGTGGTATTGCCGCCTAGTTTAAGATGAAACGGCAGAGTGATGCACCTTATACTCCACAGACTGAATCAGTCTGAAGAAGGGTCCCAACATCACCTATCCGTGTTCTCCAGTGATGCTGCCTGACCCGCTGAGTTACTTTGTGCATTAATCATAACCTGCTGTTCTTTGTTTCAACTACAAACAATAATACCTTGTGTATGAGGGAACAGCAGATGCTAGTTTAAACTGAAGATAGACACAAAAAGCTGGAGTAACTCAGCGGGCCAGACAGCATCTTTGGAGAAAAGGAATGGGTGACGAGACTCTTCTCCAGACTGAGAGTCAGGGGAAAGGGAAACGAGAGCTATAGACGTTTCTCGTCTAGCTGATATAGAACAAATGAATGAAAGATATGTTACTTGAAACATCGCCAATTCCTTCTCTCCATAGATGCTGCCTTACCCGCTGAGTTACTCAAGCATTTTGTGTCTACCTCCGATTTTACCAGCATCTGCAGTTCTTTCTTAAACATTATGCAAAAATGTAATGATGACAAAGGAAACAGGTCATTGCTAGCTGTGGGCAAGGTGAAAAGGAGGTACAGACAATGAAGCTCACCAGGACGACAGTGAAACTAAAACAATGATTAGGGTGGAGGAGGGACGGAGGGAGAGAGGATGCAAGGGTTAGAGAAATCAATATTCACACTGTTGTGTTGTAAGCTGCCCAAGCGAAATATGAGGTGCTGTTCATCCAATTTGCTTTTGGCCTCAATCTGACAGTAGGGGAAGCCCAGAACAGAAAGGTCAGTGTGGGAGTGGGAAACATTCAGATGATAATGTACTCTGGAGAAGTGTTGGAGACGTGCGGAGAGATAGTTTGCAATGTACAACACAAAGGTGATATTTGTTGAAAAGTAAAGTGGAAGTTGAAATCAAAAAGTTGAAACAAAACGGTGTACTGGTTAAAACAGGTGGCAGTGATTGGGCTCCTCCAATTGTAGTGGTGCTGATAGTGGACAACACAGTGAGATTGTGTGGGGACTATAAAGTGACCATCGATCAGGCAGTAGATGATGAACAATATCCACTGCCAACCTCACAAGATCTGTACGCTGATCTTGCTGGTTCCAAGGTATTTTCAAAGCTGGATCTATCACATGCAAATACTCAGCTAAATGTTGATCATAAGAGCCAGCAATACCACAAGATGAACACACACATCGGGCTGTATTCCTGCACAAAACTGCCTTTTTCTATGCTCTCTAGTATGTGGTTTTTCCATCGCTGGATAAAGGTTCTGACTGTCTACCCTATCTCTGCCTTTTCTCATTTTATAAACTGCAATCAGGTATCCCTGCAACCTCTGGTGCTCCAAAAATCAAAGTCAGTCAAACCTCTCCCTGTAGTTAATACCCCCCCTAATTCAGGCATTATTTTGTAAACCTCCTCTGCACCCTTTCCACAGCCTCCACATCCTTCCTGTAAAGGTGTAACCAGAACTGCAAGCATTACTGCCCAATGTGGCCCAACACAAGTCTTATAAAGTTGCTTCAAAGCTGCATCATGATTTCACCTTTTAAATTCAACCAGACAATGATACAACCCTTACAAGCTGTTCAATGTCCTTACTTTGATTCTGCAGTCGTACATAAAACGTTAGTTCGTTCTGCACAGAAACAGGCCCATCGGAACAATTCCTCCTTTCGGACCATGATACACCATCTAAGCTAATCTCATTTTACCATGTTTGGCCTTTCCTATCCATGTACCTGTCCAAATGTATTTTAAAATGTTGTTACGGTGCGTGCCTCAACTACTTCCTCTGGTTTCCTACTTGTCCCATATAGCCACCACCCAGCGCAAGAGGACTTTGGTTAGATTGTATTTGGAGTATTGTGTGCAGTTCTGGTCACAAATTACTGTGCATTCACTTTATCTATTCCCGTCATGATTTTATACACCTTGGTAAGATCAACCCTCAGCCTCCTGCAATCCAAGAAATATTGTCCTAGCCAGCCCAATCTCTCCCTATAGCTCAGGCATTCAATTCCTGGCACAATTCCGTAAATCTTCTCTGCGCTCTATTCAGCTTATTGACATTTTTCCTATAGCATGGTGTGCTAAACTGAACACAATTCTGTCAGATCCTCATCTTGATCAGAATATAATAAACAGACTTCAAGGACACAAGAATACAGACGTGCTCTTTTTAGTCCACCTCGATTTCTTTACATCCCGATAATGTGAGCCCTCTGACCTTTCTAACTCATAGTACCAGGTGATACATTTAAATATCATGTCAGTTACAATGACATCCCTCCCGTATCAAACAAAAGGGATATCCACATCATCATATTGCAAACTGAACATTCCAACACTATTTAGGATTGGGCATTCGTTACATTGATGATGCACATGTCAATACATCTCTTAGTCTGAAGAAGGTTCTCGACCCTAACCGTCCCCTATTCCTTTTATCCTGAGATGCTGTCTGACCCGCTGAGTTACTCCAACTTTTTGTGTCTATCTTCACAGCCCTCATATTTCTTTGGTGGTCTTCTCTGTCACTTTGGTCTGGCCACTGCCTCTGTCTGCGCTGGTACTGGATCATGATTTGTCATATCCTGTTCCACTAGTTCATCATCTCGATTCTGGTTTCACATAGTCTCCTCCTCAGACTCGTGCATTCTTGGCTCCTCAATTTGGTAGACTTGAGTCTGATGCCCGACAGTCTCAGCTTCATCTGCAGCGACTCTAGACTATCACAATGGTGATACTTTTTCACATATCATATTGGACTTCTTCTGGCAATTGGACCGTCACCTTATTTCCTTGTCTGGACACCACTGGGTACGGTTGTGGAAAGAAGGGTTTGGCCATTTTGCTTGGACTTTCCCTCCTCACTAGCACATCATCTCCTAGCATCATATCTGATGGTTTGGCACCTCGTCTCCTGTCTGCGTAGAGCTTTGTTGCCCCTTTTTTTTCTGTATCATGATCTCTCACTTCTTGGTCATTCACCATGTCACTAACCCATGGTCTGCATTTTCCTTCCAAACAATAATTCTGCCGGACTGTTCCCTGTTGTGCTGTGTGGTGTAGCTCTGTATGCTGCTACATATGATAAGAACATCTCCTTCCAAAACTTTGCCTTCTGCTTTGGCAATTTGCATCCTCTTCTCTAGAGATTGGTTCCGAAGTTCCACTTCTCCATCAGCTTGCGGCCACTTTGGTGTAACTTTGTAATGGTACACACCGGTGATCTTCATATAGTCAGCAACCTTCTGAGAAATTAACTGAGGTCCATTGTCGGAATATAATTTCACATTATATTAGACCGCTTTGTGGTCTATGCAAGATTCTAGCATCTGCAGTTCCCTGTGTATGTATCTGGTTAGCTAACTCTCCTTGAATCCAATGCAATATAACTTTCTAGAGCAGCCTACCATGCAGAATCTTCAAGGCCTTGCTGATGACCATGTACATTATGTCTAAGACCTCACCCTTCTCAACATTCCCAAGAGTCAAGTATTTACATATACATAAACACAATACATATAAATAATATATAATAAACAAAAAAAACACTCAAAGTCCTTAGTGCAACCAAAGCCAGTCCATAGAAGTTCATATTTGAGATTAGTGTTGTGCAGTCTTCAAGAGCCTGATGGCTGTTGGGAAGATGTTATTCTTGAACGTGGTGGTCATGATTTTCATACCCCTGATCTATGACCTTGATTCCCCTACTCTGGGATAAAGACTGTGCATTCCCCCTATCCATTTCCCTTCAAGATGTTATACCTCTCTATAAGATCACCCTTTGGCCTCCTGCGCTCCAAAGAATAAAGTCTGGTCAACCTCTCCCTACAGCTTGCGCTGTCAAGTCCCGGCAACATACTCATAAATCTTCTCCGCACCCTTTCCAGCTTAATGGTACATTTCCTAAAGCAGGGTGACCAAAATCAAATACAATGTTCCAAGTGTGATCTCACCAACGTCATGTACAACTGTAACATAACATCACAACTTCTATACTCAACTTTTATGATCAACATCCTGACTGCAAAGTTAGTTTCACTGATTACTTAAGGTGGGTGGTATTTAAAGTTGGAAGAGAACAAATGTTGTAACATACTGCAGTGTTCAACTCACCTACTGAGATGAGTCTCTTCCTGTAATACTAAAAGTCACACTTTGATTAACAACTTGCATGCTCCCGTTTAGATCAACAATAAGCCAAAAGAGACTATTTTGTACTCTCTAAGGGCAAGCGGCACCGATTTACTGCTATCATAATGTAATCCTGTGATACCTTTACAACTTCTACAATAAATCTCCAGACATTTTATACTCCGAGAGTCACTCAAGGGATTACATGGAATGTTTTCACAAATGGAGAACTCATCAGGAAGAGTTCATTGAAAATAAATCACACCAAGATCGCTGGCACAAAGGGTCAAATCAATTATTTAAAAAAATATATAATATCAATAGTTAGTTAATGCTGGTGGCAAATCTGCTGTAATTCAAAGGACTAAATGTAATCAAATAAATGCGACTATTCACTCACACCAAAATCCGCTCATCTTCTCTCCCTGATGAAAACAAGGGCAGCACGGTGGCGTAGCAGTAGAGCGGGTGCCTGCCGTAGAGAACCCAGAGACCCTGGTTCGATCCTGACTACGGGTGCTGTCTGTACGGAGTTTGTACATTCTCCCTGTGACCTGCGTGGGTTCTCTTCGAGATCTGCGGTGTCCTCCTCCAAAGACGTACAGGATTTGTAGGTTAATTGGCTTGGTATAAATGTAACATTGTCCCTGGTGTGTGTAGGGTAGTTTTAACATGCGGGGATCGCTGGGCGGCACTGACTCGGTGGGCCGAAGGACCCGTTTCCACTCTGTCTCTCTGAACTGTACTGAAACAACAAGAAAGGGCACAAGAGGGGGTGAGTATACGATAGAGGTTTGACCAAGATCCAGTACCAGGTTCTCCATCATGCACCGGGTGCTGCATTATTCCAACTTGAGAGGTTGAGATCCAAACTTCAGAAACACATGGGGAATTGAACTGCAGGATTCCAGATGTCTCCTGACTGACAGCTGCAGATGCCGTAACCCTGACCATGATTGTTAAAATTGGCCGCAAAGAGATAGATGGGGAGGTCAGGACTAACCTCCTCCCCCCTTTGCCCTACAGCCCAACTCATCCATGTCAATTAAGATGGTGCATCTGAGCACGTCCCATTTGTGTGCATTTGGCCCATATCCCTCTGAACCTTTCCTATCCATGTACCAGTTCAAGTATATTTTAAGTGTTATAGTCCCTGTTTCTGCTATTTCCTGTAGCAGCTTCTTCCATATACCAACGCCATCTGTGCAAAAAGGTTACCCCTCACACGCCTACTAAATCTAAGCCGTTGCATAGTAAATCTGTGCCCACTATTTCTTGGGATCACGGGATTATGTTGGTTGTTTTCCTGAGGCAACATCAAGTGCGGTTCATGGAACTTGCAGTAAAACCTGTTTAAGATTTTCTAAGTCAGGCAACGTAAGTTTGTTCCTGCCTGATATGGTGTGCGCACACTAATTACTCAAGCCCAAAGAACTTCCACAGGAATTATTTTCCTTCTGTAGGGGCGGCGCGGTGACGCAGCGGTAGAGTTGCTGCCTTACAGCGCCAGAGACCCGGGTTCAATTCTGACTACGGGTGCTGTTTGTATGGAGTTTGTAAGTTCTCCCCGTGACCTGCGTAGGTTTTCTCCGAGATCTTCGGTTTCCTCCCATACTCCAAAGACGGACAGGTTTGTAGGCTAATTGAATTGATATAAATATTACTCTTTCAAAAAGCTCATTCAAATTAATGAGTCGATCTCCCAAGCACCAAACCATGCTGACTATCCCTATTCAACCACTATCTTTCCAACTGCACACATATCTGTCAAAATCCTCTCCAATAACGTTCCCACCACCAATATCAGGCTTATTGATCTATAATTCCAAGGATATGCAGCACTTCTTAAGAGGTACATTAGCCACTCTCCAGTCTTTTGGCACCTAACCCATGTCTCACAATGATTCATACATCTCAGCCAGGGTTCCTATAATTTATGCTCTAGTTTTCCACAATGTCCTTGGATATTCCCAATCAGACCCAGGAAATTTATCTGGCCTTATACGCTTTAGGACATTCAGTTCCTCTTCATCTGTTATACAGACGGTTCTCAAGATATCACTAACTTTCCCAAGTTCCCCCATCTTATCGTCTTTCTCCACAGTAAAAACAGAGAAGAAATATTAATTGGCTAACGGAATCAAGGGAAAAAGCAGGATCGGGGTACTGATTTTGGATGATCAGCCATGATCACATTGAATGGCAGTGCTGGCTCAAAGGGCCGAATGGCCTACTCCTGCACCTAATTCCTATATTTCTATGTAGACGTGCCAACCTGCAGCTCCACAAACAGATGACCATTTTGGTTTCTGAGGGTCCTTATTCTCTCCCGAGTTATCCTTTTCTCATTAACATACCTATAAAAACACTTTGGATTAATCTTATCTGCCTGTGCTACTTTATGGCCCTTTTTCGCTCTCCTGGTTTCCAACTTAAGTTCACTTCTCAATCCCCTATACTCTTCCACAGATGCGCTTTATCCCTGCTGCCTATACTTGTTTCACGTCTCCTTATACCTAACCAGAGCCTGATTATCTCTTGTCATCCTGAGTTCCTGAATCCGGTCTGTCATGCCCTTTAATCTGACAAGGAGCATGAATAAGAGACATAATAAGTAATGCCATATATTCAGAAAATAAATTCAATGGATCAAGTGATACACGGCAGCCTGAGGCACAGCAGCTGGTGTAGGAAGGAACTGCAGATGCTGGTTTACACCAAAGATAGACACAAAATGCTGGAGTAACTCAGTGGGACAGGCAGCATCTCTGGAGAGAAGGAAAGGGGGAACATTTTGGGTCGAGACCCTTTCTTCAAACTCCTGAAGAAGTCTAAAGAAGGGTCTTGACCCGAAACGTCACCCGTTCCTTCTCTCCAGAGATGCTGCCTTGTCCCGCTGCGTTACTCCAGCATTTACTGTCTATGCACAGCAGTTGGTGGTGCTGCCTCACAGTTCCAGGGACCCAGATTCAGACTGTGTGGACTTTGCAAATCCCCGTGTGACTGCGTGGGTTCCTCACTGGAGTTCAATTTCCTCCAAGATCGCACATAAAACCAGTGTTTGCTCATATGGAAGAATCGAACAGGAAAAGAGTGTCGGAAGTCTAGATCCATTGCCCCTGCAGCTTCTCTGTCGGAAACTTCGAGCCCAGATTGGTCCAATCAGCCATCTCCTTACATATCGCAACACAATAAACCAGATGCGTGGTTTTACTCGAAAAGTGGTGTAAAATAAAAATAACAGCCTTCCGAAGATAGGTTAATTGTCTGCTGTAAATCACCCCATAATGCGGATTAATTGCAAAAAAAATAAAGAAAAGTTGATAGGCATGTGTACGGCAGAATAAGTTGCAAGGTGTCAGGGGAATAAGAGGTGGAATGGGACCAATGTGATTGCTCCAAGATAGACACAAAATGCTGGAGTAACTCAGCGGGACAAGCAGCATCTCTGAAGAGAAGGAATGGGTGACGTTTTGTTCTTCAGACATTTGATTGTTATCATCACAATGTGATTGCTCCTGTGGGAGTTAGCATGGACACAATGGTTTCCTCTCGGAAAATACAGGTACAACACAATCAAACAAGGAACAATGCCACAGAATAATGCACATTATTGCTTGTAAAGTTGACTAAACCAAGAAAGATCATTTTGCTCTCCTTTCAGAAAGATCATACGATTTCTTCATCACTGAAGAGGCTTTTAAATGGACGCAAGATATTTCCCTCCGCAAACTCACTCACAATGTGAAGATGAATATCAAAAGAATTACATTCCCAACCCACAGGTAATGCAACAAACGCAAAGTACAGCAAAAGTATATCAATCGCAAAACAATATTAACATCAGATGATTTGTAATCGATTTATACTGTTGAAATATAATGCTCTGCTTTTCATGAATCAAACCATTTTGCACACTTCAACAGTGCAAGCCAACAGCACAAGGACAATATCAGTTTGCCTTAAAATAAATGGGGAGGAGAAAAAAAATCATCTTGGGTCACATGCCGTAAAAGCACAATTTAATGGCAGCTCTATGTTGCTCATATCATGTAATTTTAGTTGCATCAATGTCAATGGGGCAATGATTCAGAAATGGTGCTCTGTGCTCAGGCATTATGTGAATTGGCCCGGATAAATTCCCAAGCAATGATGTGTATAAATGTATATAAACTAATACTCATTTGCATTTGCCATTTCGATCTAAATACTGTGCAGTGACCATCTGGTAATCTCTTTGTACTACATAGATACTTTAGCCAAGAAACAGGGCTGCGTACTTTCAAACTTAAGTTATATTGCCAATCATAAAATGCAGACTAAAACCAGTCGTAAAATCTGGCCTTATGTTGCACTATGACTGCTCTGCAATCTGCTGTTCAGAAGAGCACCTCCTTGAACCTCAAATATGTTTTTTCCTTTCCACTGGTGTGCAAAGCCAGGCCCCTTGACGACACAAGCTAAAATAATTACGTCAAAGTTGTAATTCTGAATGCATGCAAGTTCCTATATACGGAGTAGTATTTTTCTCCACAAATTGTAGATAGTGAAGATGGTTGTCAAGAATTGCAGCAGGGACTTGATCGGTTGGCCAGGTGGGCTGAGGAATGGTTGCTGGAATTTAATACAGAGAAATGTGAGGTATTGCATTTTTGGGAAGTCTAACATGGGCAGAACCTAAATAGTGAACAGTAGGGCTCTGGGGAGTGTTGTAGAGCAGAGGGATCTAGGAATACAGGTACATAGTTTGGCGAAAGTGGCATCACGTGTAGATAGGGTAGACAAAAAGGCTTTTGGCACATTGGCTTTTATCAGTCAGACCAGTCAGAGGTTGTGAGGTCATGTTGCAGCGTTTCAGACGTTGGTGAGGCCACATTAGAGTATTGTGCTCAGTTTTGAGCACCACGTTATAGGAAAGATGTCGTCAAGCTGGAAAGGGTGCAGAGAAGATTTACAAGGATGTTGTACAAGGAAGTCTGCAGAAGGGTCTCGACCTGAAATGTTAGCCGGCCATTCCTTCCATCCAGAGCTGCTGCCTGTCCCGCTGAGTTACTCCAGCATTTTGTGTCTATCTACGAGAATGTTGCCAGGACTCGAGGGACTGAGCTGTGGAGAAAAGTTGAGCAAGCTGGGACTCTATTCCTTGGAGCACAGGAGGATGAGGGGTGATCTTAAAGAGGACTAGATCGGATAGACACACTGAGTCTCTTGCCCAGAGTAGGAACATCATGAACCAGGCAACATATTGTAGGTTTAAGTTGAGGGAGGGAAAGATTTAATAAGAAACATTTGCATGTAAAGGGTGGTGGGTGTATGGAACGAACTGCCAGAGGAGGTAGTTGAGGCATGCACTATCGCATTATTTAAGAAACGTTTAGTTTAGTTTAGTTTAGTTTAGTTTAGTTTAGTGATACAGCGTGGAAACAGGCCCTTCGGCCCATCGGGTCCGCGCTGACTAGCGATCCCCGCACGTTAACACGATCCTACACCCACTAGGGACAATGTTTACATTTACCAAGCCAATTAACCTATAAACCTGTACGTCTTTGGAGTGTGGGAGGAAACCGAAGTTCTCGGAGAAAGCCCGTGCAGTTCACGGAGAGAACGTACAAACTCCATACAGACAACGCCCGTAGTCAGGTGGGACTTGTGTAGATGGGACATGTTGGCCAGTGTGGGTAAGTTGGACAAAGGGCCTATTTCCACGCTGTAAGACTC
Organism: Raja brachyura; assembly: GCA_963514005.1. The sequence goes on along the minus strand of OY740788.1, from coordinate 71,825,475 downwards.
TAACTCTAACAGCAGAGTAATATTTGCAATTTTCAAATCGTCTGGAACCCCATGACTAGTGATACTTGAAAGATCACAGGAGGATGCGGTCACGGTGGCGCAGCGGTAGAATTGCTGCCTTACAGCGAATGCAGCGCCGGAGACCGGTTTCGATCCTGACTATGGGTCTGTTTGTACGGAGTTTGTACGTTTTCCCCGTGATCTACGTGGGTTTTCTCCGAGATCTTCGGTTTCCTCCCACACTCCCATAGACGTGCGCATTTGTATGTTAATTGGCTTAGTAAATGTAAAAATTGTCACTAGTGTATGTAGGATAGCGTTAATGTGTGGTGATCGCTGGTCGGTGTGGAGCCGCTGGGCTGAAGGGTCTGTTTCTGCGCTGAATCTTTAAACTAAACAAACTCATGCCTCCACAATCTCCAAAACAGCGACTTTCATTACCGCGGGGTGCAGTCACTCTGGTTCAGGTGACTTATCCACTTCTAGACCTTTCAGCTTCCCAAGCATCTTCTCCTTAGTAATAGCCACAACTAATTTCCACCCCTGACTCACATGAATTTTCAGCCGCTTTCTTCCACTGCGAAGAATGATGCAAAAAACGTATTAAATTCATCTGGAATCCTAGGACGAAAAGCTACGTCATCCTCCGTACTATACGATTCACGAGACCTTGAGATGGGGCCATGAGATGCCGCCCAGAACATGAAACCAATGTTAGTTTAGTAGGATAGAAATAGTCTTGCAAGAAAATCACTAACAAGAGAAAGGAACAATTTCTGCCAATTTCTGCCAAGCACTGCCGTAAGCTCAGGATTGAGGAGCACTTCAACAACAACTCCGACCCCCGACGCATGTGGCAAGGCATCCAGGCCATCACGGACTACAGACCCGCCAACACCACCCCCACATCCAGCGACGCCTCCTTCCTTGAGGAGCTCAATCACTTCTATGGCCGCTTCGACAGGGACAATCTAGAGACAGCCATCAAGGCTGTGCTACCTGCCGATCACCAACCCCTCACACTCACCCCCTACGACGTATACGTGGCACTGAGTAGGACTAATGCACGTAAAGCTGCTGGCCCTGACGGCATCCCCGGGCGCGTGCTCAGGGTCTGTGCGGCGCAGCTGGCAGACGTCTAGACTGATATCTTCAACCTGTCACTTGCCCAGGCAGTTGTCCCCACGTGCCTTAAAACCACTTCCATCGTGCCAGTGCCAAAACACTCCACTGCGGCAAGCCTCAACGACTTCCGCCCAGTTGCACTTACCCCCATCATCACCAAGTGCTTCGAGAGGCTGGTCCTGGCACACCTCAAAAGCTGCCTACCCCCCACACTGGATCCCTATCAGTTTGCCTACCGCAAGAACAGGAGTACGGAGGATGCCATCTCAACGGCACTTCACTCCGCCCTCTCCCACCTCGACAACAGAGGCACTTACGTAAGAATGCTGTTCATCGATTACAGCTCAGCATTCAACACCATTGTACCATCAAAATTGATCGCCAAACTCGGTAATCTGTGCATCGCTCCTTCCCTCTGCAACTGGATACTGGACTTTCTAACCAACAGACCCCAGTCTGTTAGGTTAGACAAACACACCTCTTCAACCCTCACCCTGAACACCGGCGTTCCACAGGGCTGTGTGCTGAGCCCCCTCCTCTACTCCCTCTTCACCTATGACTGCACACCTGTACATAGTACTAACACCATCATCAAGTATGCAGATGATACAACGGTGATTGGCCTCATCAGCAACAACGATGAGTCGGCCTACAGGGAGGAGGTCCAGCACTTAGCAGCATGGTGCGCTGACAACAACCTGGCCCTTAACTCCAAGAAGACCAAGGAGCTCATTGTAGACTTCAGGAAGTCCAGGGGCGGCACGCACACCCCCATCCACATTAACGGTACGGAGGTGGAACGTGTTTCTAGCTTCAGGTTCTTGGGAGTCAACCTCTCCGACGACCTCTCTTGGACCCACAATACCTCAACTCTGATCAAGAAGGCTCACCAGCGTCTCTTCTTCCTGAGGAGACTGAAGAAGGTCCATCTGTCTCCTCAGATCCTGGTGAACTTCTACCGCTGCACCATCGAGAGCATCCTTACCAACTGCATCACAGTTTGGTATGGCAACTGCTCTGTCTCCGACCGGAAGGCATTGCAGAGGGTGGTGAAAATTGCCCAACGCATCACCGGTTCCTCGCTCCCCTCCATTGAGTCTGTCCAAAGCAAGCGTTGTCTGCGGAGGGCGCTCAGCATCGCCAAGGACCTCTCTCACCCCAACCATGGACTGTTTACCCTCCTACCATCCGGGAGGCGCTACAGGTCTCTCCGTTGCCGAACCAGCAGGTCCAGGAACAGCTTCTTTCCGGCGGCTGTCACGCTACTCAACAACATACCTCGGTGACTGCCAATCACCCCCCCCCCCCCCCCCCCGGACACTTATTGTTATTTATTCAAATAATTTGCTGTGTCGCTCTTCCAGGGAGATGCTAAATGCATTTCGTTGTCTCTGTACTGTACACTGACAATGACAATTAAAATTGAATCTGAATCTGAATCTGAATCTGAATTATAACACAGCAGCAGGATGGTAGAGTTGCTGCCTTACAGCACCAGACACCCGGGTTTGATCCCGACTACGGATGCTGCCTGGACAGAGTTTGTACATTCTCCCTGTGACCGTGCAGGTTTTCTCCAGGTGCTCTAATTTCCTCCCACATTGAAAGGATGAGCAGGTTAATTGGCTTCTGAAAATTGTCCCTAATGGTGAGCCAGAACAAGTGTACAGGTGATCATTAGTCAGCGAGGACTCAGTGGGCCGAAGGGCCTGTTTCCGTGCTGCATCATTAAACTAAACTAAAAAAGTACTGGAAATTAGCATGATCTTACTGAAGAGCAAATATTTTCTTCATATAAAGTTTGAAACCTCCAACAGTCTTCAAAAAAACTAGCCACCCATAATGACTCTCACTGGCTGCGTCAGTTTATAATGTCAACATAAAAATATACTAATTCTCCTCAGTTTTCATCCGTGCAATGTTAAAAAATGTAAAATTATCAGTTTCCACCAACTCTACTGAATTCGGGGATCCATCGAACATGGAAACATTAATGTGGAAAAGTACACAAAGGTATTCCTCATTGTGAGGAAAAGGCACTCAGTCTTGACATAGTGGATGTTCGGAGGACCCTAAAAGGAGTGAACGCGCAAAAGGCGGCAGGCCCTGATAACATACCAGGGCGGGTGCTCAGGGAATGTGCTGATCAGCTGGCACATGTCCTTACTGACATATTTAACACCTCGCTGAACCAGGCTGTCGTCCCATTATGTTTCAAGACTGCCACCATCATACCTGTGCCAAAAAAATCCAACATACAATGTCTCAATGACTACCGCCCTGTAGCACTCACCCCCATAATGATGAAGTGCTTCGAGAGGCTGGTCAGGGACCACATCACCTCCAGACTCCACACTCGACCCATACCAGTTTGCTTACAGGCCAAACCGCTCCACAGAGGACGCTATATCCTCCGTGCTCCATCTGAGCCTGGAACATTTAGAGGAGAAAAACACCTATGTGCGAATGCTGTTCGTGGATTTCAGTTCAGCATTCAACACCATTATCCCACAGCACCTGATAAGCAAACTGGTTCCATTGGGCCTCGGCACCCCCATGTGTAACTGGCTACTGGACTTCCTCACTGACAGACCTCAGTCTGTGAGGGTTGGAAATAACACCTCCAATACCATTTCTCTGAGCACCGGCTCCCCTCAGGGCTGCGTCCTGAGTCCACTGCTGTTCACCCTGATGACTCACGACTGTTGTGCCAGGTTTAGTACAAACCACATCATGAAGTACGCAGATGACACAACAGTGGTGGGCCTCATCCGGGACGACAATGAGCTGGCTTACAGGGAGGAGGTGAAACAACTGGCGGATTGGTGCAATACGAACAACCTGATCCTGAATGTCGAAAAAACAAAGGAGGTCATCTTCGACTTCAGGAAAACCCGGCACAGTCCCACACCACTTCACATCAACGACAGTGATGTGGAGGTGGTCAGTAGCACAAAGTTCCTGGGGGTGCAGATCACTAACAGTCTGACCTGGTCGAATAACATCTCATCAACTGTTAAGAGAGCGCAGCAGCGGTTGCACTTTCTGCGCTGGATGAGAAGAGCTCATCTCCCCCATCCCATCCTCACTACTTTCTACAGGGGCACCATAGAGAGTATTCTGACCAGCTGTATCTCTGTCTGGTTTGGGGACTGTAGAGCCTCCGACTGGAAGTCTGTGCAGAGAGTGGTGAGGACAGCGGAAAAAATCATCGGGACCTCTCTCCCCTCAATCGGGGATATTGCGACCAAACGTTGCGTGTCTAAGGCCAGCAGTATCATAAAAGACCCCACACATCTCCATCACGGACTGTTCACTCTGCTGCCCTCGGGAAAAAGATACCGCAGCATAAGGAGCAGAACATCAAGGTTCTGCAACAGCTTCTTCCCACGAGCCATCGGACTCCTGAATGCCATGTAATGGGCTGCCACCATTGTCTATTTATCCTTTTCATCCATGCCTACCCTTCGGTTAATTTATTGTGTTGCACAGGGAGCCAAATGCAACGTAATTTCGTTTGGAACTGCATATATCAATGTATTTCTAAATGACAATAAAGTTTGTTTGACTTGACTTGACTACTGAAAATGTTTCAACCAGTGTTGGCTCAGACCTAATCTCAAGTGACGAGGGCACGGAGTAATGAAGGAACAAACAAAAGACTGCAGCACTTACTGAGGTGGATGCCGATAGCTTCTCTTGGGTCAGCTTATTAATAGGGCTATTCTTCAGAAAATCCATACTGTTGAGACACCATTTCAGTTTGCACTTACGCAGCATTTAATGAAACCTTCACCCACCCACCTAACGTCCAATTTGACAAAAAGATACATACAAAAGAATATTTCTTTTGAAAACCACCTGAAGGAAATTTAGCCTAAAATTTACTCTGAGATTTTCAGCAATGTAGTCAAACGAGGAAGGTGGAAGAGAACGTCTGTTCAATCCACAAGTGTAGCCCTGATTCTCCAATATGTTAGCACCTCAACTGTTCAAATGAAGCCTAACATAAACATAGAGTTATAGACATCTACAAAAAGCTCTTCAGCCCATGTCGACCATGTTGCCTAACCAAGCTGCTCCCACTTGTCTACAGCTAGTCCAAATCCATCCAAACATTTGCTATCCATGTTCCTGTCCAAATGTCATTTGAATATAGTTATTTTACCTGCCTCAACCACTTCCTCTGGCAGCTTGTTCCATATACCGTGTTAAAAAGTTGTCATAGAGGCATAGAGTGGTACAGTGTGGAAACAGGCCCTTCGGCGCAACTTGCCCACACTAGCCAACATGTCCCAGCTACACTAGTCCCACCTGCTTAAGCTTGATCCATTTCCCTCCAAACTTGTCCAATCCATATACCTGTCTAACTGTTTCTTAAATGTTGGGATAGTCCCAGCCTCAACTACCTCCTCTGGAAGCTTGTTGCATACACCCACCAGCCTTTGAGTGAAAAAGTTACCCCTGTTAAATCTTTTCCCCTTCACCTTAAACCTACGTCCTCTGGTCCTTGATTCCCCTACTCTGGGCAAGAGACTCTGTGCATCTGCCCGATCTATTCCTCTCATGATCTCATAAATCTCCATAAGATCACCCCTCATCCTGCTGTGCTCCAAGGAATAGAGACCCAGCCTACCCAACCTCTCATTATAGCTCAGACCCTCTAGTCCTGGCAACATCCTCGTAAATCTTCTCTGAACCTTTTTAAGCTTGAAAATATCTTTCTTATAACATGGTGCCCAGAACTGAACACATTACTCTAAATGCAGTCTCACCAATGTCTTATACAACTGCAACATGACCTTCCAACTTCTATACTCAATAGTCTGACTGATGAAGGCCAATCTACCTGCGTCTCGACTAAGGAACCATGCACCTGTACTCCTAGATCCCTCTGCTCTATAACACTCCCCAGAGGTCCGGCCCTAGTTAGATTCCCCAAAATGCAACACCTCACACTTTTCTGTATTAAATTCCATCAACCATTCCTCAGCCCACCTGGCCAATCGATCCAGATCCTGCTGCAATCTTTCACAACCATCTTCACTATCTGCAAAACCATTAACTTTTGTATCATCAGCAAACTTGCTAATCTTGCCCTGTATGTTCTCATCCAAATCATTAATGTAGATGACAAACAGTAACGGGCCCAGCACCGAACCCTGAGGCACAACATTAGTCACAGGCCTCCAGTCCGAGAAGCATCCTTCCACCATCACCCTCTGCTTTCTTCCATGAAGTCAATTTGTCCTCTCGTTCCTCTCACATGAAACCTATCCCCTCTGGTTTTAGAGTACCCTATCCTGGGAAGAAGACTGTGGCTATCCATCTTGTCTATGCCCCTTGCATGATTTTGTATATCATGAGACAGCACCCTCTTCATTGGATGTCGTTCTGATCCCTATCACTAGCTGACAGGCCAGACCAATTCCCAGCATCCTTGGTAACAGCTGGGTCCATTTGCTGATATTGGTTGGGCACTTGAACCTTGTCAGCCTTCTACATATAAAACCCAGGCATTCTAGGGAGGGTGAGGTATGAGGTAGACTCAGCAACTGGGACAAAACAGAGACCACCAGTGTGGTCGCGACAGGGACCAGCCACAGATGGCAGAGCCTCTACAAATAACGAAACGAAAGACGCAAATCACATACATGCACACACCCTGCCCCCTTCTCCCTAGCTGCTAGAAACATGAGACTGCCATAGCCTTGCTCCCTGCCAGGGTGAACTGCTGGGACAAGCTTGAGGTTGCCTGTGTCATTGCACATGGGCTCCGATGGCATGGGACAGTGCCCCCGCCTGGTCATGGACTTTCTTACCATTGTAAATAAAATATATCCCATGAGTTCACTACTGAGAGTGCTGGTGTGGTCACTGCCGCATTTGGTGTCATCCAACACCACAAGTGTCATTGGACCACCCCTCCTAAGCATCTGACCCTCCAGGGCAAATAGCCCTAGTCTGACCAGCGACTCCTCGCAACTCTAACCTTCCTGATCGAATAATATCATCGTAAGTCTTTTTTGCACCTTTCCCTGACTGCTCCCTTTCTGATACAGAATGGTCAGTCCTCAACCAAGGCCTCACATTGAAATAGAAAAATAGGTGCAGGAGTGGGCCATTCAGCCCTTCGAGCCAGCATCGCCATTCAATATGATCATGACTGATCGTCTGAAATCAGTACCACGTTCCTGCTGTTTCCCTATATTCTTTGATTAATTAGCCCTAAGAGCTAAATCTAAATCTCTCTTGGATTGGCCTCCACTGCCTTCTGTGGCAGAGAATTCCACAGATTCACAACTCTCTGCGTGAAGACATTTTTCCTCATCTCAGTCCCTTATTGTGATCCAAGATGGCGCCTGCGCCTGCGGCGACATTTGCAAAGCACAAGAACAGAAAATAATTATCTACAACTCCCAACAATTCACCGGGATCTGGAAAACAGCAGAAATTGGTGCCGTTTCGGACAAGCTGCTTGGGCACCTGAAGGCTCTTGCAATTTCGCGATCTCCCACAGCTGCCGGAGCCCCGGACTTCAAACTTTCCCATGCCCGCTGGAAATCACCCGACCCGACGGAGGAATGCAGGTACTGTACCTGGCAACTCCGGGATGACCTCCAGAGCCGACGAGATGGATCTTCCAGGAACAACGGAGCTGGAGCTGCCGACTTTGAAGGAACCCCCGTTCAGTACGGAGCTGGAGCTGCCGTCTGTGAATGAATCCCCGTTCCAGCGCAGGTTCGCTGAAACAGCAGGTTAACACGTACCTGGAAACAAAGGGGAAGCCTCCATTGTGTCCGGAAACGTGGTCGACGGGCAGGACTTCAGGTCAGACTGAAGCGCAGGGGACTTTGGCCCCCTCTCCCTACTATCCTACTGGCTAATGTACAGTCCCTTGAAAATAAAGTGGAGGACTTAAGGGCAAGGTTGCTTTATCAAAGGGAGCTGAGGGAATGCTCTGTGTTGTGTTTCAGAGACATGGCTCACCCCCAGCTCCCCAGACTCAGCAGTCCAGCCTGAAGGGTTCTCCATCCACCATATGGACCTACACTGGCATCTGGAAAAGGGAGAGGAGGGGGTGTCTGCCTCATGGTCAACTCTGCGTGGTGCTCAGACATGGCAGTCCTGTCCTACTCCTGCTCTCCACACCTCGAACATCTGCCGGTGAAGTGCCGCCCCTTCTACCTCCCAAGGGAATTCACCTCCATCATCCTGACCACGGTCTACATCCCACCCCAGGCAGACGTCCGTCTGGCACTGGAGGAGCTGCACGGCGTGGTCAACAAGCACCAGACGTCTTACCCCGAGGCATTTACGGGCATAGCTGGGGACTTCAATAAAGCGAACCTTACGAAATCGCCCCCTAACTTCCACCAACATGTCTCCTGCTGCACCAGAGAACGAAACACCCTCGACCATTACTACACCACAATCAAGGATGCCCATCGCTCTATCCTGCGGCCTCACTTCGGTAAACCCTACCATACAGCGGTGCTGCTTCTTCCTGCCTACAGGCAGCAATTAAAGAGCGCACCCCCAGAGTGAGGACAGTACAGAGCTGGTCGGCGGGGGCAGAGGAACAACTACAGGACTGTTTGGAGTCTGTAGACTGGGCAATGTTCAGGGAGTCGGCAATGGACCTGAATGAATACGCCACAGTCGTTACAGACTTCATAAAGAAATGTGTGGAGGATTGCATCCCAACAAAAACCTTCCGAGTGTTTCCCAATCAGAAGCCTTGGATGAACTGTGAGATCCGCACTCTTCTGAAGACCAGACACAGGGCATTCATGTCTGATGATACAGTGGTCTACAAGAAGTCCAGCTACGACCTTGGTAAGGCCATCAAAAAGGCCAAAAGGGACCTCTGCTCCAAACTGGAGGATGAGACAGATGTTCGGCAGCTGTGGCGGGGCTTGAATGAAATCACCTCTTACAAGGCGAGATCAGGAGGCAGCTCGGATGTCAGCGAAACATCACTCCCTGATGAACTCAATGCGTTTTACGCACGCTTTGATAGGGAAAACGTTGATGTGCCTTCTCGAGCCCCCATTGGCTGTGATGGTATTTCAGTCAGTCACAGAGGCCGACGTCAGAAAATCCTTCAGAGGGGTGAACCCTCGAAAAGCACCTGGACCTGATGGTATACCCGGTCGTGTTCTAAAAGCCTGTGCGGACCAACTGGCTGGAGTTTTTACAGACATTTTCAACCTCTTAATTCTGAGGTCTGAGGTTCCCACCTGCTTTAAAAGGGCATCAATTATACCGGTGCCCAAGAAGAGCAAGGTGATGTGCCTCAATGACTATCGAACAGTGGCACTAACGTCTGTGATGATGAAGTGCTTTGAGAGGTTGATCATGGCGCAAATCAACTCCTATCTCGACATAAACCTGAACCCTCTGCAGTTCGCTTACCGCCACAACAGATCAACGGTGGACGCGATCTCGCTGGCCCTCCACTCCGCTCTGGACCACTTGGACAACAAAAACCAAACTCGCAAAACTGGGTCTCTGCGCATCCCTCTGCAATTGGATCCTCGACTTCCTCATTCACAGACCACAGTCTGTCCGTATTGGTGGAAATGTTTCAGCCTCGATAGCAATCAGCATGGGAGCACCTCAAGGCTGCGTGCTCAGCCCCCTGCTGTACTCACTCTATACTCATGACTGCATAGCCGGTCATAGTGCGAATTCCATCATCAAGTTCACTGACGACACCACTGTTGTGGAACGTACCACTGATGGGGACGAGACAGAGTATAGAAGAGAGATCGACCGACTGACCAAATGGTGCCAGCACAATAACCTGGCCCTAAGCACCAGCAAAACCAAGGAACTGATTGTGGACTTTGGAAGGGGGAGGATGGGGACCCATAGTCCCGTTTATATCAACGGGACGATGGTGGAAAGGGTCAAGAGTTCAAATTCCTGGGCGTGCACATCTGTGAAGATCTCTCCTGGTCCGAGAACACTGATGCAATCATAAAGAAAGCACATCAGCGCTTCTATGCCTGAGAAGATTACAGAGAGTCAGTTTGTCAAGGAGGACTCTCTCTAACTTCTACAGGTGCACAATGGAGAGCTTGCTGACTGGTTGCATCGTGGCTTGGTTCAGAAACTTGAGCGCCCTGGAGCGGAAAAGACTACAAAAAGTGGTAAACACTGCCCAGTCCATCATCGGCTCTGACCTTCCTTCCATCGAGAGGATCTATCACAGTCGCTGCCTCAAAAAGGCTGGCAGCATCATCAAGGACCCACACCATCCGGGCCATATACTCATCTCCCTGCTACCTTCAGGTAGAAGGTACAGGAGCCTGAAGACTGCAATGACCAGGTTCAGGAACAGCTACTTCCCCACAGCCATCAGGCTAATAAACTTGGCTCAGACAAAACTCTGAGCATTAATAGCCAATAATCTGTTTATTTGCACTTCATCAATTTAATTATTCATGAGGCTATATATTTATATAATGGTATATGGACACACCGATCTGTTTCAGTATTCGTGCCTACTATGTTCTGGTGTGCTGAAGCAAAGCAAGAATGTCATTGTCCTATCAGGGACACATGACAATAAAACTCTCTTGAACTCTCTTAAACTCTATTCTTAAACTGTGACCTGGTTCTGGACTCGCCCAGCATCGGGAATTTTTTTCCTGCATCCAGCCTGTCCAATCCTTTAAGAATGTGATATGTTTCCATAAGATCCCCTCTCATCCTTCTTTCTAAATTCCAGTGAAAACAAGCTCAGTCGACCCATTCTTTCATCATATGTCAGTCACTCACATTTGTTCCTCCCCACCCCCACATCAACGAGTTCCGGGTCTGCCATGATGTAGAGCTTTTCTTCCGTTACCTCTGCCTCCGTGCTTTTCTTTGGGGGAAAGAGTTCCCACCACCCAGTGATAACCTCGTTTCCTGTCTCCACCAGTCCCCCGTCCTCTTGGACTCCCCTGGATGGTCGTCTACCCTCTTTAGACCTTTTCATTTCTAACTGCCGGCGTGATATCAAACATCTTAACTTTTCCACTCCCCTTACCTATTCTAACCTCACCCCCTCCGAATGTACAGCCCTCTGCTCACTATGCAGCAACCCCGACAATATCATCAAATCCGCCGACGAGGGGGGTTACGTGGTAGTCTGGCATGGTCCAGGTGCCAACTCTCGGACACATCCTCCTACTTACCCCTGGACCATGACCCCATAGATAAGCACCGGGCCATTATCACACAGCCCATCTCTAATGTTATCACTTTCGGCTGTCTGTCCTCCACAGCCTCCAACCACATCATTCCCCAGTCCCGCACAGCCCTGTTTTACCTTCTCCCCAAAAATCCATAAACTCAACTGCCCTGGCAGTCACGTTGCTTCTGCCTGTTCCTGCCCCACTGAAATCATTTCCACATCCCTCGACTCCATCCTTGTCCGCTCCCTCATGACCATTGTCCAAGACACCCCAGATCGACACAAAAAGCTGGAGTAACACAGCGGGTCAGGCAGTTTCGGGTCCAGGAACATCACCTACTACTTTTCTCCGGAGATGCTGTCTGATCCGTTGAGTGATTCCAGCTTTTTGTGTACATCTTTGGTTTAAACCAGCATCTGCAGTTCCTTCCTACACATTAACACTACCATAAACCTTCTTGCAAAACAATACTCTCCGACATCTGCTATAATGAATATGTGGATTACGGTGGTCGGGTAAGATAAAACTCCTGGAGGGAGGGGAGGTATTTCACCAGGTAGGTTATTAACTTTTCACTACAGGCAATGCACTTCCATTTCAGGAGAAAGGAAACTACTTAGGAAGCTACTTGTCCGGACAGGTTTGCCACTGCTGCACGGGTGGGTTTAAACTAAATAGTGGGGGGGAGGGGAGACAAATTAAGTTCAAGAGAGAGTATAGGAAAAGTTAAGAAAGACACCAGAATTAACGGGACAGAAAGCTCACAAACGGATAGGAGAGTATGCCCATGTGAAATAGGAATCGCTGTGAAAGGTGAGGTGAGTAATAGATTAAAAGTATTATACAGTATATGAATGCGCGAAGATTTAAGAAGTAAAGTGGATGAGCTTGAGGCTCAGTTAGAGATTGGTAGATAGGACATTATGGGGATTACAGAGACATGGCTGTCGGAGGATCGGGACTGGGAACTGAATATTCAGGGTTATAAGTCCCAGAGAAGGGGCAGGCAGGTAGGCAGAGGAGGTGAGGTAGCTCTTCTGGTGAGGGATGGAATTCAGTCCCTTGCGAGGGGTGACATAGGGACTGACGATGTAGAGTCGCTGTGGATAGGATTAAGGAATTGTAAAGGTAAGAAGACACTAATGGGACATATACAGGCCCCCAAACAGTAGCCTGGATATAGGTGCAGACGGAGTTGAGATTGGCATGAAACAAAGGTAATGCCACTGTGGTTATGGGAGATTTCAATATGCAGGTAGATTGGAAAAATCAGGTTGGTTCTGGACCCCAAGAAAGAAAGTTTGTAGAGTTCCTCCGAGATGGATTCTTATGGGCCTGTCCCACTTAGGCAACTTTTTAGGCAACTGCAGGAGACTATGCAGTTTCCACATGGTCGGCACATGTTCGCGGATGGTTGCCGGGGAGTCGCCTTCATGGTCGTGAGGAGTTCCCACATTCGGGGAACAAGTCGCGGCCTCATTATGGTCGACGAGAATGTTTCAACATGTTGAAAAATTAGCGGCGGCTAGAACGAAGCCGCCATGGAGAGTAGCGAGAATTCTCGAGCTGTAGGTGAGCCGCAAGGAGGTCCTAGTGGGTTGCCAGGAGGTCGAAGGTTCCCTTAGGTTCTCGTAGGTTGTAGCCAGTGCTGACCGGTGAATTTCATTGGCTCATTGGGGAAAAAACGTAAGCAGTAGTTTTCAGAACAGGGATAACCGAGTATATCCCTGTTTCAGATAAACCGAGTTTCAGAACAGGGATAACCAGGGACAACCAGGGATAACAGGGAATGTTAATGTCTGCCGAACTTGACAGCTGTGTATTTCTGGCTTACTAAAAGTTTTTATTATTATTTATATATTTTTTTCAGAAGAAAAGAAAGGAGAAAAAGCAAGAAAGAGAAAGCGTGAGATGTGCAACGATAGGACCCCTAGACTACCAAAGTAGCGTAGCCAAAGAGTGAATAAAATAAAGAAAGAAGGGAGGAATAGAAAAAAATAAAAGGACAAACAGAAAAAGAGAAAAAAAAGTGATGGGATACCTGCCTCTCATCCCTCCCCACCCATCTCACCCAACCCATAGTTAGATTTAAATCCGCCATTTAAATGCGCCATACTATCCTTGTAAGAAATCAGTGAAGGGTGTCCATGTCTTGGAAAAATGATCTGGTTTTTCTGCCAAGACAAGTCCAATATTTTCAAGATGTAGTGTCTCGGACATGCTTGTAATCCACATCTTAAGCGTAGGGGCCGATGTATGTTTCCAAAATTTAAATATTCGTTTTTTCGCCGTTTTCAGGCCATAATTAGGGAAATGGCTTTGAAATAGTGATAGCTCAGAACAGGCTTCAGAAGTACCTAGAGTGATCAGTTCCGTGTTGGGATCCAATTTTATTTTTAGTGTTTTAGAAATAATTTCAAGAATTCCTCTCCAGAAATTATGCAATTTTATACAAGAGGCAAAGGAATGGGTTATAGTTGCTTCCTGAAGGAGAAGATACATTTGGAAAGATTTATTCAGTTTAGACTTTGAATAATGGAGTCCGTGCAGTATTTTAAATTGAATTAAATTGAAGCCGAAATACCTGGAGTATCATTGGTCTCAAAAAGGAATTCCATCTGTTGCTTTAAATATTCACAGCAAACTGGTTTAGTTAGTATTTGGGGATTAAACCTCCAGAACGATTTTTTATTGTACATTCCTTCTAGTTTTAGGGAGAAGGTTAGCAGGGAATGATCGAAAATAATACTTTTATGATATTTGGGATTAGTTGTAAAAGGTATTAATTTTGTGTCCACCAGAAAATAGTCAATACGTGTATAAGTTTTATGTACGGATGAATAAAAGGAATATTCTCTTCCGGATGGATTTGCAATCCTCCATACGTCTGTTATATTTGTTTTTTTAATATACATATTTAGGAGTTTGCTGGATTTTGATTTTGTACTATATCTCTTTTGTTGTGAGGATTTATCCAAATGTTGATCCAAAACACATTTGAAATCTCCCCCTATTATCAGGTTTTGCTGGGTGGAATCTGTGATTATATAAAAAATGTCATTAAAAAATTGTGGATTATCAAAGTTGGGAGCGTAGATATTCTCCATACTAAGTGGGGTAGAATATATCTCCCCAGATACTATGACGTACCTACCATCTTTATCTGCTATGGTGGTTTTATGTTTAAATGGTATACCCTTATGAATTATAATTGCAGTACCTCTGGTTTTGAAGAGAAAAGAGGAGTGATATATTTGACCAATCCAGTTAGCCTTCAACCTGATATGAGCTCGATCTTTGAGGTGCGTCTCCTGTAAAAATATTATATCAGCATTAATCGATTTTAATTGGGCAAGAACCTTACCCCTTTTAATTGGCTCATTAACGCCCCTAATATTCCAACTACAAAATGTAATTCCTCCATTTTTCTTCAGAGGGTCATCTTGCATTATAGCTTACATGGTTTCCTTTGTTTCAGATGGGGCAACACAATATATAAAATCAACCTTCTGGTTAGTGGGTGGGTGATCCCAATTGCAAAACCCCGCATGTATATCACAAGAAAAAGTGCCTTGAGAAGAATAAGCAAAAAAAGTGCTAAATAATGTAAATAATACAAAAAAAACAGCGTTTGAAAACACTGTGCGTGCAGCCCACCCCCTGGTGGGATATTTCATGTGAGTTTCCGTGGGTGTTAATTACATTTAGCTCCGCCCCTCATAGAGTAATATTGCACCAAAAAAAAGGACTAAACAAGATATTATGTAAAAAGAAAAAACAGAAAGCAGACCGTAAATAATTTCTTCAGAGAAAGTTACACACCTTCTTATAACTTGTCTATAAGTGGGTATTTACTATTTAAATACCTTATTTAAATTAAAAAATCTTGCTTATTAATATTAGTATGTTAAATGCATAACCGGTTAAAAATCATCAGGCTTGAAGGGGTCAATTAGAACCTCCAGCAGTCTCACCGGCAGAACGAGAACTCTCTCTCTCTCTCTCTCTCTCCTCTCAAACAACGATCCCACCGCTTCCCTACCATTCTAATACTCTTCTAAACCTCCTCACCTCATACTACCACTTGCCAATACCCATCTTCACCTGCTCGACCCCTCTTCCTCTGCTAGAGCCACCCTGCGACTTACTCTCCTCTCTAACTGTCTTACGCCACCCAAGTTCCCCCGATAGTCCACACTAAATCCAACCTACAATAACCTACTGTTTCCCCATCTCACACCTCCTTCCTCTACCCCCTGCCCCCCTAACTATTGATTCCCTTACCCCTCCTCAAACAACTTTCTAACAAATTCCCTCTCGCTCTGACCTGATAATTGCTGGAAATTTCAACCCCTCCCCAATCAGATAAATATTAACCATATTTTAAATATAAGCCGATACATTGACCGTTACCTAGAATTAGTAAATCTCCTAACTATTAGATATTGGATTTAAATAAAGACGGGTTAGTATTAGGTATTAGGTTAAAATAAACGGTTTAGTACGTTTGTTAGTATTTTATGTGATCATCATGGCTATAATTATATAATTTGTTAGTGTATTATGTCATTACCATACATTTAAATTGTTTTCAATGCTGAGTAGTTCAAAGATCTTGAACACTCTCCTCGTAAACACGGGGACCTTGAACAGTCACCCCGCTTACATTCCAATCTATCTCTGATAAGTATGTTTAGACTTAACCGCCTGTGAACCTGTCGACCATCTTATATGCAGGTTTTTATATATATCTTTTTTAAAAAACACATTATATCAGTCTATATATACATTATAAATTATATATTTTATAATTATAAATACATATAAAAGGTGTAAGCTAAACACACAATTTAACATACAGGTTCAGTGAAGATTCAGTAGGCCATAGCCCTGCTAATCATACAAAGCTATGCCAAATATTACTTATCTACTTAGCCCTATAAGCCTTTTTAAAAATCTTGTGCGTATTTAAATGCATCTTCTGGGTTGATGAAGAAACGCTCCGATTCTCCGTATGTGACTCTTAATTTGGCAGGATACATTATTCCATATCTTAAGTCTGGGATGTCTCTGAGGATAGCACGCGTCTTGTTGAAAAGTGCTCGCTTCTTGACAACCTCTGCTGGATAGTCTCTAAAGATTCTTATATTTTCTCCTTCAAACATCAGGGTTCTTGCCTTTTCCACATTCTTCATGATATCTTCAAGAACTGATAGGTTGTGTAGTTTAAGAATAATTTGTCTTGGTGGGGCTCCAGCACCTGCTTGGGCTCTCTGAACTTGATGTGCCTGGTCAATTTTAGGCCTCTCAGGCAGATTAAATACCTGTAGAAGTAAGTTGGCAGTGAAGACCCGAGAATCTTTTCCACTTTCCTTCCCTTCCTTCACTCCAACAATTCTTAAGTTTTGGCGTCTAGACTGAGCTTCAAGATCTAGGCATTTGTCGATCATTCTGGCCAGTTGCCCAGAAACATGGTCTAGATCTTTCTTCAGTCTTTGCGTTGTGTCAGAGATGTCTGTAGTAGTAGCCTCAAGTTCTCTGATAGCGTTGTTTTGTTTTTTTGATTTGAGGAGAATGGGTTCCAACTTTTTGCTAGTGTCTTCTTCAACCCTTTTAATTTCTCCTCTCAAAACGGAGTTTACGTCTTCGATTCGAACTTGTAGAGTGTCAATGTTTCCGCAGATTTCTTTATTCCCGACATCCAGTTTTGTTTCTAGATTTCCAAGTTTTTCAGTCAACATTTCTCCAAAGTCTTTGCCATAGCCCATCTTAAAGCTTGTTCTTGTGTTTGCTCTTCCATGGTAGAAATATGTCCTTCTTCCTCAGATTCTTCAGAAGTTTCTTTCTCTTGCAGAGCCTGCAGTCGGGTTCTTTGTCTGGTCTGAGGTTGAGTAGACAAAAACCTTTTATTCATTTAAAATACCGGTATCCAGTCGGTATGCGTCGATTTCTGATGACGTCACTTACGCGACGTCAGGCATCTGTTGGTAAGTGTTTTTCATTCGGTCCGTTTTTCTTTTTCAGGTATTTTAACGCGTTTTAACGCGTTTTTCGGAGTGGAGCTAAAAGGAGCGCCTCTTACTGCTCCATGGCGCCACCGGACGTCTTCTGACATACTAAAAGTTGTCTGGCTTCTGAAAAGTTGTCTCCATTCCTTCTCCCCCCCCTTCTCCCCCCTCCCCCTCTTTTAAAGGACTTAACGTACACTGTACCCCCCCCCCTCTCCCCTACCCTGGCCCCCGCCTTTGCGATGAGTATGTGTGTGTGTGTGTGTGTTCCACTCTGACAGTCGCCGTTCCAGTTCACGGTTTTTCAGGCGACTGCCGGCTCTTGACAGTCGCCGACAGTCCGCTGGAAAATCGCCTAAGTTGGATAGGCCCATTAGAGTAGCTTGTGCTGGAGCAAACAAGAGAGAAGGCAATTCTGGATTTTGTGCTGTTTAATTAACCAGATTTAATAAGGGAACTCAATAGACAATAGACAATAGACAATAGGTGCAGGAGTAGGCCATTCGGCCCTTTGAGCCAGCACCGCCATTCAATGTGATCATGGCTGATCATCCCCAAACAGTACCCCGTTTCTGCCTTCTCCCCATATCCTCTGACTCCGCTATTTTTAAGAGCCCTATCTAGCTCCCTCTTGAAAGTATCCAGAGTAACAGCCTCCACAGAGGCAGAGAATTCCAGACTCACAACTCTCTGTGTGAAAAAGTGTTTGCTCATCTCCTTTCTAAATGGCTTACCCCTTGTTCTTAAACTGTGGCCCCTGATTCTGGACTTCCCAAACATCGGGAACATGTTTCCTGCCTCTAGCGTGTGCAAACCCTTAATAATCTTATATGTTTCAATAAGATCCCCTCTCATCCTACTAAACTCCAGAGTATACAAGCCCAGCCGCTCCATTCTCTCAGCATATGACAGTCCCGCCATCCCGGGAAGTAAATTTGTAAACCTATGCTGCACTCCCTCAATAGCAAGAATATCCTTCCTCAAATTAGGGGACCAAAACTGCACACAATACTCCAGGTTTGGTCTCACTAGGGCCCTGTACAACTGCAGAAGGACCTCTTTGCTCCTACACTCAACTCCTCTTGTTATGAAGGCCAACATGCCATTCATTTTCTTCACTGCCTGCTTCACCTGCATGCTTACTTTCATTGATTGATGAACAAGGACCCCCAGATCCTGCTGTACTTCCCCTTTTCCCAACTTGACACCATTTAGATAATAATCTGCCTTCCTGTTTTTGCTACCAAAGTGGATAACCTCACATTTATCTACATTAAACTGCATCTGCCATGCATCTGCCCACTCACCGAACCTGTCCAAGTCACTCTGCATTCTCATAGCATCTTCCTCACAGTTCACACTGCCACCCAGCTTTGTGTCATCTGCAAATTTGCTAATGTTATTTTGAATCCCTTCATCTAAATCATTGAAATCATTAATATATATTGTAAATAGCTGCGGTCCCAGCACCGAGCCTTGCGGTACCCCACTGGTCACTGACTGTCATTCTGAAAGGGACTCGTTAATCCCTACTCTTTGTTTCTTGTCTGCCAACCACTTCTCTATCCATATCAGCACTCTACCCCCAATACCATGTGCCCTAATTTTGCCCACTAATCTCCTATGTGGGACCTTATCAAATGCCTTCTGAAAGTCCAGGTACACTACATCCACTGGCTCTCCCTTGTCCATTTTCCTAGTTACATCCTTGAAAGATTCCCGAAGATTATTCAAGCATGATTTCCCCTTCGTAAATCCATGCTGACTCTGACCAATCCTGTTATTGCTATCCAAATGTGCCGATATTTCATCTTTTATGATTCACTCCAGCATCTTCCCCACCACCGATGTCAGGCTAACTGGTCCAGGTAAAGGAAAAGCTAGGAGGTAGTGACCATAATATGATGTTTTACTTCGAAGTCACGTGAGTGAATACGTTAAGAAGCCCGCCAGCCCGCATGCGCATGGCGCTCGACTGGCTGGCAGGAGCGTCGCTCCTCCAGCGGTAAGTTTAAAACCCTACAGGTAAGTTTCAAACTTATTCTGAGGTCGTATTTTCTGGTTGGGAAATCTTTTTTACAAAGTTTGCTGTGAATATGGAATCCAGGGCGAAATCCAGATGGGGGAAACCGGCTATGGAGGACCGCGGGAGTGCGGATAGCCGGCAGCCGTCCAAGTCGCTGACAGTGCGGTCAGCAACTTCAGACTTGGTGCTGGCCCAAAGCACCTTGGCAACCCCGAAAGGGGGGAAAGCCAAAAGGATGTCTGACAGGCTGTTTACTCAGTCGAGTCAGGCCAGGAGCAGTCGCCTCCTACAGTTATGGATAACGTCTTCGGGCGTTTATCCCGGATGGAGCACCTTATGGAAAGGATGCTCCATCATGATATGCTCCGTGAAACGGAACCATATCAGCGCAGGTCTTCACGGTCTCCTGGTCCAGGGTTGCATAATGTCTCCCACTCTGAGGAGGGGAGCATACGGGGTCAATATTGCACTGACTCCGAATTCGGAGGTATGTCTGGGGTACATACCGGGATGCACGACATACGTGAGGTTCAGGAATTGCCTTCCATGGTATCAAGGTTTGCGATACCCTCACAAACAGAGGAGCCGCTGCAGGAAGAGCTGGCTGCCAGCATAAACTACCTCACGTCGCACCAATTGCAGGAACAGGAAACAGCTACAAAGTACTATACACCTATAAATTGTGTGTCCCTGAAAGTGCCGGCTGTGAACAGCTTTATCTGGGGATACTTTGGAGGGGGCATCAAAGCCTTGGAGATGAAACTCCAAAGAATCTTAAAATTGCTGACGTCAGGCATCGCGGCATTTGCCAGATCTGTGGATGGCGGGCCCTTATCGCACGTCCAGCAGGATGCCCTGGCGTTGATGTGCAATGCACACTTGGAAATGAACTGCTTTTGGAAGAACGCAATCAGACCTGCCGTAAATCCCAAATTTGCAGGCTTATGTAAGGCCAGCAATGTCCAGCCGCCAAATCTTCTGTTCGGGGAAGACTTACCCAAACAGGTAAAAGACCTGGATGAGGAAGCAAAAGCTGTCGGGCTAATCAAGGCACCAATGACGAGCAAAGCTTCACTGTATTGGCGACAACATCCCTACGCCTCCATCAGCAGTAAGCGGTTCACTGAAGTTGGTGACAGCTCGAAAGCTGATTTCTTTGGGCAAAGGTCTTTTTTAGGCCAAGGCCCAAGCCGGCCCTAATGGAAAATGCGCAATCCACGCACCCAGCAGTCCTACCCTCCAAACATCGAAGACGGAAATAGAACCCGCATCAGGGGACTTTGGGCCTACCATAAGACCACCGGTAACCATGGAGATAGGTGGGTCTGGTTCTTCCCGGAACATGGGGTGTGTGGACCAGTTACAAGTTGGTGGTAGATTGCACTTGTTTTTGCACAAATGGCAATGGATAACATCAGATCCTTTTATACTGCACAGTATACAAGGGTTCCAAATTGAATTTCTTCCCAATTCATTGCCACCCACACAACATACATCAAGCCGGGCATTTGTTCATTCCAAACAAGAAGGTTTGGATGTACAAGCTGAAATTCACACATTATACACAAAAGGAGTAATCGAAGCATTAAGTCATGAACATCACCAATTCGTCTCCAATATATTCTCTAGACAAAAGAAAGATGGAAGATGTCAGATCATCCTTGATTTAACACAGCTAAACTCTCATGTGCAGTATAGACATTTTAAAATGGAAAACTTTGTTACTGCCAAACAACTTGATTACCAAGGGATGCTTTATGGCAGTGCCCATTTGATCTTTATTTTATGAGAAGTTGCCCTCCACTCCCAACCCTCTTCTCATAAAGATCATGTGGTAGTTCTAGTTCTCGAATATTACTATAAACTGTTCAGCAAATGTTTTCTGTGATTTCACACCGCTGCTTTGAAGGTTGACGCGCATGCGGACTGGCAGGGCTTCTTCACGTAATCCCTCATCGCAACCTCTCATAAAATAAAGATCAAACTTCAAACTGGTAAGTTCTCATTTAATCTTATTATTTTAATCTTCAATTTGAGAGGGAGAAGGTTAAATCAGAAGTCTCAGTGTTGCAGTTGAACCAAGAGCCGTAAAATGGTTGGTCCAAGTCAACATGGATTTACAAGGGGGAAGTCCTGCTTGACTAATCTTCTGGACATTTTTTGAGGATGTGACAAGTAAAATGAATGAAGGAGAGCCAGTGGATGCAGTGTATCTGGACTTTCAGAAAGCATTTGATGAGGTCCCACACAGGAGATTTGTGTGCAAAATTAGAGCACATGGTATTGGGGGGTAGGATATTGACAAGGATAGAGAATTGGTTGGCAGTCTGGAAACAAAGAGTAGGAATAAACGGGTCCCTGTCAGAATGGCAGGCAGTGGCGAGTGGAATGACGCAAGGCTTGGTGCTGGGCCCGCAACTATTTACAATATATATTAATGATTTAGATGGTGGAATTAAACGTAACACTAGCAAATTTGCAGATGACACAAAGCTGGGTGGCAGTGTGAACTGCAAAGAGGATGCTAGGAGGTTGCAGGGTGACTTGGACAGGTTGAGTGAGTGGGCAGATGCATGGCAGATGCAGTATAATGTAGATAAATGTGAGGTTATCCACTGGCGGCAAGAACAAGGATGCAGATTATTATCTCAATGGTGTCAGATTAGGAAAAAGGGAAGTGCAATGAGACCTGGGTGTCTTTGTACACCAGTCACTGAAAGTAAACATGCAGGTACAGCTGGCAGTGAAGAAAGCTAATGGCATGTTGGCCTTCATAACGAGAGGATTTGAATATAGGAGTAAAGAGTCCTTCTGCAGTTGTACAGGGACCTGGTGAGACCACATCAGGAGTATTGTGTGCAGTTTTGGTCTCCTAATTTGAGGAAGGACATCCTTGCTATTGAGGCAGTGCACCATAGGTTCACGAGGTTAATCCCGGGGTTGGCTGGACTGTCATATGTGGAAGGATTGGAAAGACCGGGCTTGTATTCATTGGAGTTTAGAAGGATGAGAGGAGATCTTATAGAAATGTATACATTTATAAAAGGACTGGACAAACTAGATGCAGGAAAAATGTTCCCAATGTTGGGGGAATCCAGAACTAGGGGCCACAGTCCAAGAATAAAGAGGAGGCCATTTAAAACTGAGATCAGAAAAAAACCTTTTCACCCAGTGGGTTGTGAATCTGTGGAATTCTCTGCCACAGTAGGCAATGGAGGCCAAATCACTGGATGGATTTATAAGATAGTTAGATTGAGCTCTAGAGAGTTAGCGGAATCAAGGGATATGTGGAGAAGGCAGGCACGGGTCACTGATTGTGGATGATCAGCGGTGATCACAATGAATGGTGATGCTGGCTCGAAGGGCCAAACGCCCTCCTCCCGCACCTATTTTCTATGTTTCTATATTTCTATGTTTCTATGACAGAACTAGTAAAAGAAGTACTGGCACTTTTGAAAAATATAAAAGTGGATAAGTCTCCAGGTCCTGACAGGATATTCCCTAGGACATTGAGGGAAGTTAGTGTAGAAATAGCCGGGGCTATGACAGAAATATTTCAAATGTCATTAGAAACGGGAATAGTCCCCGAGGATTGGCGTACTGCGCATGTTGTCCATTGTTTAAAAAGGGCTCTAAAAGTAAACCTAGCAATTATAGACCGGTTAGTTTGACTTCAGTGGTGGGCAAATTAATGGAAAAGATACTTAGAGATAATATATATAAGTATCTGGATAAAGAGGGTCTAATTAGGAACAGTCAACATGGATTTATGCCTGGAAGGTCATGTTTGACTAATCTTCTTGAATTTTTTGAAGAGGTTACTAGGGAAATTGACGCGGGTAAAGCAGTGGATGTTGTCTATATGGACTTCAGTAAGGCCTTTGACAAGGTTCCTCATGGAAGGTTGGTTAAGAAGGTTCAACTGTTGGGTATAAATGCAGGAATAGCAAGATGGATTAAACAGTGGCTGAATGGGAGAAGCCAGAGAGTAATGGTGGATGGCTGTTTGTCGGGTTGGAGGCAGGTGACTAGTGGGGTGCCTCAGGGATCTGTGTTGGGTCCTTTGTTGTTTGTCATGTACATCAATGATCTGGATGAAGGGGTGGTAAATTGGATTAGTAAGTATGCAGATGATACCAAGATAGGGGGTGTTGTGGATAATGAAGAGGATTTCCAAAGTCTACAGAGTGATTTAGGCCAGTTGGAAAAATGGGCTGAAAGATGGCAGATGGAGTTTAATGCTGATAAATGTGAGGTGCTACACCTTGGCAGGACAAATCAAAATAGGACGTACATGGTAAACGGTAGGGAATTGAAGAATACAGTTGAACAGAGGGATCTGGGAATAACCGTGCATAGTTCCTTGAAGGTGGAATCTCATATAGATAGGGTGGTAAAGAAAGCTTTTGGTATGCTAGCCTTTATAAATCAGAGCATTGAGTATAGAAGCTGGGATGTAATGTTAAAATTGTACAAGGCGTTGGTGAGACCAAATCTGGAGTATGGTGTGCAGTTTTGGTCACCCAATTATAGGAAGGATGTCAACAAAATAGAGAGGGTACAGAGGAGATTTACTAGAATGTTGCCTGGGTTTCAACAGCTAAGTTACAGAGATAGGTTAAATAGGTTAGGTCTTTATTCTCTGGAGCGCAGAAGGTTAAGGGGGGACTTGATAGAGGTCTTTAAAATGATGAGAGGGATAGACAGAGTTAATGTGGACAAGCTTTTCCCTTTGAGAATAGGGAAGATTCAAACACGAGGACATGACTTTAGAATTAAGGGACAGAGGTTTAGGGGTAACATGAGGGGGAACTTCTTTACTAAGAGAGTGGTAGCGGTGTGGAATGAGCTTCCAGTGGAAGTGGTGGCGGCAGGTTCGTTGGTATCATTTAAAAATAAATTGGATAGGCATATGGATGAGAAGGGTATGGAGGGTTATGGTATGAGTGCAGGCAGGTGGGACTAAGGGAAAAAAGTTGTTCGGCACGGACCTGAAGGGCCGAGATGGCCGGTTTCCGTGCTGTAATTGTTATATGGTTATATGGCTAACTACCACAGTACATCAAATGCTGCAGATAAATCTGGACAAGCATTAATGCAGTAATAATTGCTTCAAGTGGCAACCAGATGTTATCAATGCAATCTGATCCAGAGTTGCCCAGGAAGCAGCTCTGGAATGGACCAAATGACATTAAATTGACCTGCTCCCTGGCATTCCTGAAGGATACTTCGCATCAAGCACACTGAACAATATATTTACTGCTCTAAATCCACTGAGATTTGCCACTTATGTGTTATTCTCAGCACCATGGCAGATAGGGGCAGGACAGCTGGTCCTCTTCTCCTTTTTCTTCGTCTTCTTCTTCTTCTTGCGTATGGCATGCACAGACTAAAGTTGTAGATCAAGGGTAGACATACAGGCCAGGACAGCATCAGTTACTGGGTGGACGGCTTTGATGCCACCAGGGAAAAGCCTCAGTGAGCAGTCATTCACGATGTGTGGGGAGGTCTGGTCTGGATGTCCGCAGTCGCAAGCAGGGCTGTCTGTCATTGCCCACTTATGCAGGTGATGGGCTGTTCTTGCATGGAGGATGCGGATTCTGTTCAGGGTTAGCCAATGCTTGAGATGGAGGTCAAAACCCGGTGGTTTCACTACAAGGTCTGTGATGACCTCTCCGTTGATTGTGTTGGCATCTTTCCAGGCTGGTAGATTTGCCACCTCACAGCGCCAGGGACCTGGGTTCGATCCTGAGATGGGATGCTGTCTGTGTGGAGTTTGCATGTTCTCCCTGACTGTGTCGGTTTCCTCCCACATCCTAGACATTCAGGTTTGTAGGTTAAATGTCGTCTATAAATTGCCCCCTTGTGTGTAGGGAGTAGGTGCTAAAGTGGGATAATATATAACTGGTATGAACGGGTGATTGATGGTTGAACTGGATAGGGTGAGGCAAAGAGCCTGCTTCTATGCTGCATCTCTAAACTAAGTTAAATTAAACTAATTAACGGTAAAGAGTGTCCGATTGTCTGTTTAATCTGTAATTGTAAAAAATTGCAATTTTCTTACTGCAGATGAAAATTTGATGCACATTTAACTGAGGAACATAAAACTTTATGCATTATGATAAGAAACCTACATGCAGCACAAAATCTTCAGCAAAGTCATGCCTAGATATAGATGCATTTAGATGGACTGGGGCAGATTAGAAATAGGCAACATGGCTATGTATGTGGTAGCTCGTGTCTTACAAATCTGATCAACTATTTTTGAAGAAGTAACCAAAAATGGTTGATGCGGACAAAGCAATAAATGTTGTCTAGATGGACTACAGCAAGGCAGTTCCGCATGATTAGATGGTTAGATCTTACTTGGAAGGTTAGACCGCAAGGAGTACTAGCCAACTGGATAGAAGATTGTCTTCATGGAAGGAAACACAGGGTGATGGTGGAAGTTTGTTTTTCGGACTGGAGGCCGACTAGTGGTGTGCCCCAGAGGTTGGTGCTGGGCACATTGCTATTTGTCATCTATATCAATGATTTGGATGAGAATGTACACGGCATGCCTAGTAAGCTTTCAGATGACACTAAATGCATTTTAGATTGCAAAGATGGTTGCCAAAAATTGCAGCCGGACCTTGCTAATCTTTTGCAGGTTTTTTGCAGTGGTTGGCGGGCTGACGAATGGTTAATGGAGTTAAAGGATCTGGAGGGGCAACGTTTTTACTCAAAGGATGGTAGGTGTCTGGAACAAGCCGCCAGAGGAAGTTGTTGAGGAAGGTACTATCACAACATTGAAGAAACATTCGGGTAGGATAGGGTTGAGAGGGATTTGAGCCAAAGGGTCTGTTTCAACATCGTATGACTCTATGTCTCTATGAAAAAACATTTTCATATGCATGCTCGCCAGATCAAAAATAAGACTAAAGGAAACTGTGGAAAAGAACTTGCTGAGAAGCATCCTGTATTATGGATGTTTGAAAATGAGAACTGGATGCTTAATACAATTGTTTTGCTACCCTCTGCCATCAAAGCAGGGTTCCAAAGGTAGCAAAAAAAGCTTTTCATTCAAAGGAAATCTCCAAGTATAAAGTCTTTATTATTCCACTAGGAGGCAGAGCAGAGCAGAGCAGCAGCAGCAAGGATTTTAAATGTGTAATTTAATTGACTCATTGAGAGTCGATAAGAGGTGAAAGTATAGCAGAATGGGTGCCTTGAGAGAGGCTGTGTTTTGAGGTGGATTACTGTGTTTGATGGCAAGTGTTGAGGCTTTGACTCCTGAGGCTTCGGCAAGATAAGATAATCTTTTTTAACTTTGTTTTTATAATAATGTTTTGTAACTTTGTCTTTAGTCAAAGTGCAGTTGGGATGGCAAGCAAGGCACTGGTGAGCTCCTCCTCAAGAGTCAACAGTGTTTCATTGTCATATGTACTGCTTACGGAATTCCTAATAGGAACAGCATGGCAGGCCTGTAAACACAATACTAAGAGATAGTGTATAACAAGGAAAAATTCAATAAATTAATAATCACAATATCATAAGGTCATAACTGATAGGAGTAGAATTAGGCCATTCGGCCCATCAAGTCTACTCTGCCATTCAATCATGGCTGATCTATCTCTCCCTCCTAACCCCATTCTCCTGCCTTCTCCCCATAACCTGTACTAATCAAGAATCTCTGGTATTTCTGCCTTAAAAATATTTAAGGCAGAAATACCAGAGATTCTTGATTAGTACAGGTTATGGTATCTCTGCCTTAAAAATATTCACTGACTTGGCCTCCACAGCCTGGGGCAAAGAATTCCACAGATTCGCCACCCTCTGAGTAAGTACATTTCTCCTCATCTTCTTCCTAAAGGAACGTCCTTTAATTCTGAGGCTATGACCTCTAGTACTAGACTCTCCCACTAGTGGAAACATCCTCTCCACATTCACTCTATCCAAGCCTTTTACAATTCGATATGTTTCTGTCCTCCCTCATTCTTCTAAACTCGAGCAAGTACAGGCAAATGCCCAAAGTCCGCAGTGCAACTGATGGTTGTTGGGAAGAAGCTATACTTGAACCTGGTAACACCAGGTCTGGCTCTGAGGCACAGTGCGGGTAGGGAAAGTCAGACAGTACTATCGTGATAGGAGACTCTACAGTTATGGATCAAACAGAGAGATGATGGCCTCAACAGGACTCCAGGATGATATGTTACCTCTCTGGTGCCGGGGCCTTGCATCTCTCAAGAGGAAGGGTGAACAGCCAGAGGTCGCTGTGCTCATGGAGTGTGAAAGAAGTGATTGATCCAGGAGTCAGATTGCAGTGGGGGAGAAGCTGTTCATAAGTCTGCATTTCCAAGCTTTCAAGCTACTGTATCTTCTCCCTGAAGGTGTAAGAGAGGGAAGGGAATGGCAAGGATGACACGCATTTTTAACGAATCTTCCAGTTTTCCTGATGTAACGTACTGTGAAGATGTGGAATGGTATGGAACACGCGATGGACTGGGCTGTGTTCACCACTCTGAGATTCATAGATTTAAGCAGTCAAGAGAAAACCAGACTGCGATGTATCCCGACAGCATTACTTGAAGAAATCGATGCCAACTGAGGCGTACTCACTCAAGCTGGATGACGTGATCTTGAACATGTTCCAGTCCACTGACTCCAAGCAGTCCGGAGGTAGACCCCATGCCTCCTCATTGGTACATCGCTCCAGTTTCCGGCTACTAGCCAGCAGGAGCAGTGCCGACAGATCATTAAAGTGGTCAAAATGAGGGTGAAGATTGGAGTGATATGTGTACTTGGTGGTGGTGGTGTAGTAGTGGTCAAGGGTGTTAACACCCCACACGGGGTCGGAGATGTGCTGATAATATTTATGGAGCGCATTCCTAAAGTTAGCTTGATTAAAGTCGCGAGGGAGGATGAGCGGGACATCAGTTTGTTCATTCAAGAGAGTTGACACGGAATATAATTCATCCATCGTCACCTTGATGTTGGCTTGGGATGATATGTAGACCACCAGATAGATGGTTGAGGTGAATTTCCACCATAGATAAAAACGGATGGCATTTTATACATAGACATAACAGTTCAGGGGAGCAGAATTGAGCTACGACCACACATCAACACACAAAGCATTGACCAAAAAGAAGATGCCACTACCTTTCCACTTGTCTGAAGATTCCTTATGGTCTAGACAATAAATGGAGAAACACTCAGGTATCCCTAGAATGGGACTCTGATAGCAGTATATAAAATGATGCAAGGCAGAGATAGGGTAGATCTTTTTCTTTCAATTGAAAACAATCTCAAATATGTTGCTTGGAAAATTCTTGAAAGCCTGCATTTACTGAGTGCAGAAAATGATAGAAGGGGACACAGCAAGGCATTGTGCTGCAACAAGTAATCAACGAGAGGCACACAATGCTGGTGGTGAAGTTAAGCTATGAAGAATACAGTGCTGCCAGTAGCAAGAAATTATTTTGTAGATAAAATGACACGTTTGCGTGCTATATAACCTGACAGGCCCCCTGATTTCCATAAGGGCCATACCATATTATGATGTATGTGGTATTCCTGTTAAGTGTTCGCTCTCAGCTAAAACACATTTGCTCCAAAAAAAGCAGAATTCAGTAATTTAAGAATTTGGCTTGTATGTTCAGTTCTGAAAGAATGGGGCTGAAGTTCACCAGCTTCACCAGCTATTTTTCCCTGCTAGTAGTGAGGTTACAGCTCTTGAAGAATGCAAGCGCTTTAAGGGGACAATGGTGGGGGGGGGGATTACAGAGTAGACATATGCTACATTTTCTCATTATTTCACCATTTTCAAAATGGAAACGTGACCATAGGTCGGCAACCACAAGGTGCACGCCTTGATCGCAAAACAAACTACATGGTAACAGTCAAATTACAGAAGATTATTACTCCTTAAGGAATCATATCGGGATGAATTATCCACTTTAAGAGAGCCTAGAAAGGGATTAGGACAGAATACATCTAAATCCCAAATTTCTCCAATCAAAATTAATTGTAAATAAATTGAAATAAACTGAAAATAAATGCTAATAATGAAAATAAAATAAATTATTTTAAAAAAGCCAGATGCCATGAAACTCTTTTACCACCTAGGTTGAAAACAAAGAAAACATAGCAGAAATAGGTGCAGGACTAGGCCATTCGGCCCTTCCAGCCAGCATGATTCAATATGATCCTGATTCAATATGATCATGGCTGATCATCTAAAATCAGTATCCCGTTCCTGCTTTTTTCCCCATATCCCTTGATTCGTTTAGCCCTCAGATCTAAATCTAACTCTCTCTTGAAAACATCCAGTGAATTGACCTCCACTGCCTTCTGTGGCAGAGAATTCCACAGATTCACAACTCTATGGGTGAAGACATTTTTCCTCATCTCAGTCCCTTATTCTTAAAATTTAACTCCTGGTTCTGGACACAATCAGAATTATCAGAATTCAGACTATCAGAATTTTTTTCCTGCATCTAGCCTGTCCAATCCTTTAAGAATTTTATGGCTGGCAGCATCTTCAAGGACCCACACCATCCTGGCCATACACTCATCTCCCCGCTACCCTCAGGTAGAAGGTACAGGAGCCTAAAGACTGCAACGTCCAGGTTCAGGAATAGCTTCTTCCCCACAGCCATCAGGCTATTGAACTCAACTCAAACAAAACTCTGAATGTTAGTAGTCCATTATCTGCTTATTTGCGCTCTATCTGTTTTATTCATTCATGTGTGTATATATTTATACAATAGTATATGGACACACTGATCTGTTCCGTATTCATTCCTTCTATAATTCTGTTGTGCTGAAGCAAAGCAAGAATTTCATTGTCCTATCTGGGACACATGACAATAAATTCTCTTGAATCTTGAATCTTGAACGTTTCTATAAAATCCCCTCTCATCTAAATTCCAGTGACTACAAGCCCAGTCAACCCATTCTTTCATCATATGTCCGTCCTGCCACCCGGGGAATTAACTGGTGAACCTATGCATACTCCCTCGATGGCAATAATGTTCTTCCTCAAATTAGGAGACAAAATTGCACACAATATTCCAGGTGCGGACTCACCAGGGCCCTGTACAACTGCAGAAGAATTTCCTTGCTCCTAAACTCAAACCTCGTCTCGCAATGAAGGCTAACATGCCATTAGCATTCTTCACTGCCAGTTGTACCTGCATGCTTACTTTCAGGGACTTCTTCTTCTTTCGGGTGGTGTGCACAGCCTAAAGTTGTTGGACAAGTTGTTCTATTTGATCTTCCGTTTGTGCACGTCGAGTTGATTGCATTAGTCGAAACAGGGCGGACCACGTGAAGGTTGCAATCTTCCACCCCACTTTCAGTGACTGATGTACAAGCACACACAGGTCTTGTTGCACCTCCCCTTTTTTAATCTGACACCATTCAGATAATAATGCCTTCCTGTTTTTGCCACCAAAGTGGATAACCTCACATTTATCCACATTAAACTGCATCTGCCATGCATCTGCCTACTCACCCAACCTATCCAAATCACCCTGCAGACTCATAACATCCTCCTCACAAACTTGGAGATGTTACATTTAATTCCCTCATCTAAATCGTTAATATATATTGTAAATAGCTGTGAGCCTTGCTGCATCCGCACTCTTCTGAAGTCCAGACACCGGGCATTCATGTCTGAAGATACTGAGGATACAAGAAGACCAGATACGACCTTAGTAAGGCCATCAAAAAGGCCAAAAGGGACTTCTGCTCCAAGGTGGAGGATGAGATGGATGTTCGGCAGCTGTGGCGGGGCCTGAATGCAATCACCTCCTACAAGGCAAAATCAGGAGGGAGCTCACATGTCAGTGAAACTTCACTCCCTGATGAGTTCAATCCGTTCTACGCACACTTTGATGGGGGAACAATGACGTGCTTTCTTGAGCTCCCATTTGCTGTGATGGTATTTCAGTCTCAGACACAGAGGTCGACGTTAGAAAATCCTTCAGAGGGGTGAACCCCCGGAAAATGCCTGGACCTGATGGTATACCTGGTCGTGTTCTAAAAACCTGTGCGGACCAACTGGCTGGAGTTTTTACGGACATTTGCAACCTCGCACTTCTGAGATCTGAGGTTCCCACCTGCTTTAAAATGGCATCAATTATACCAGTGCCCAAGAAGAGCAAGGTGACTATCGGCCAGTGGCACTAACATCGGTGGTAAATGAGAGGTTGAGAGGTTGATCATGGCGCAAATCATCAAGTTCGCTGACAACACCACTGTTGTGGGACGTATCACTGATGGAGATGAGTCAAAGTATAGAAGTGACCATTTGACCAAATGGTGCCAGCACAATAACCTGGCTCTCAACACCAGCAAAACCAAGGAACTGATTGTGGACTTTGACAGGGGTAGTATGGAGACCCATAGTCCCGTTTATATCAACGGGTCAATGGTGGAGAGGGTCAAAAGCATCAAATTCCTGGGCGTGCACATCTCTGAAGATCTCTCCTGGTCCGAGAACACGGATCCAATTATAAAGAAAGCACATCAGCGCCTCTACTTCCTGAGAAGATTACGGAGAGTCGGTCTGTCAAGGAGGACTCTCTCAAACAGGTGCACAGTAGAGGGCATGGTGACCAGTTGCATCGTGGCTAGGTTCGGTAACTTGAGCACCCAGGAGTGTAAAAGACTACAAAAAGTTGTAAACACTGACCAGTCCATCATCGTCTCTGACCTCCCCACCATCGAGGGGATCTATCGCAGTCATTGCCTCAAAAAGGCTGCCAGCATCATTAAAGACCCACACCATCCTGGCCACTCACTAATCTCCCCGCTGCCTTCAGGTACAAGGTACAGGAGCCTGAAATCAACAACATCCAGGTTCAGGAATAGCTACTTCCCCACAGCCATCAGGCTATTAAACTCAACTCAAACAAACTCTGATCGTTAAATAGCCCATTGAACTTAATCTGTTATTTATGTGTGTGTATATATATATATATATATATATTCATTGGTATATGGTCACACTGATCTGTTCTGTATTTATTAATGCCTACTATATTCTGTTGTGCCGAAGCAAAGCAAGAATTTCATTGTCCTATCTGAAACACTTGACAATAAACTCTCTTGAATCTTGAATCTTGAATCCCACTAGTCACTGCTGCTTCCTCTGACCAATTTATATGCCTCTTCCTTGAAATTAGCACTATGCTAGATTTCCCTCAATAGTCACGGTTGAGCGGCCTTCCCCGTTTTATTTTTTCGGGATGAACAATTTTTTGGAGTTCATCCATGCGGTCTTTAAATCTTTGCCATTGCATCTCCACCGTCAACCCTTTAAGTATAATTTGCCAGTGTATCCTGGCCAATTCCCGTCTCATACCTTCAAAGTGTCCTGTCTTTACCTTCAGAAGCCTAGTCTCTGCATTAACTGTGTCACTCTCCATCACAATGCAGAAAGCATGAGGCCAGGTAACCTTCTTCTTAAATAGCTATGTTTTGAGGCTATCTTGAAACCCATGGGTAGATTCGGGTGAGTTTATTGCCATATACACCAGGGTGCAATAAAATTCCTTGTTAGCTTGAAGTTCATAGAATTGGTAGGATAATTGATTAAAAAACATACAACAATCAGTAGAATAACAAATACAAAACAGCAGCATGCAGCAAAGACCATTGTGCAGTCTAAAGTAATGCAATCTATCGGAGATGTCCTCATTCTTCAGGGAACGGGGGTTCCTCTCTTCTACTATAGATGAGGCTCTCACCAGGGTCTCTTCTATACCCCGTAACTCTGTTCCCACTCCCCATCCCCCCACTCATAACAGGGGCAGAGTTCCCCTTGTCCTCACCTTCCACCCTACCAGCCGTCACATACAACAAATAAACCTCCGACATTTTTGCCACCTCCAACGGGATCCCACCACTGGCCACACATCTTCCCATCTACTCCCCTTTCTGCAGAGACCGCTCCCTCCGTAACTCCGTGGTCAATTTATCCCTTCCCACCCAAACCACCCCCTCTCCTGGCACTTTCCCTTGCAACTGCAGGAAATGCCACACCTGTCACTTGACCTTCCCCCTTGATTCCATTCAAGGACCCAAGCAGTCTTTCCAGGTTCACCAGCAGAGGTTCACCTGCACCTCCTCCAACCTCATCTATTGCATCTGCTGCTCCAGGTGTCAGCTGCTCTGCATCGGTGAGACCAAGCATAGGTTTGGCGATCGCTTCGCCCAATACATCCGCTCGGTTCGCAATAACCAACCTGATCTCCCGGTGGCTCAGCACTTCAACTCCCCCTCCCATTCCAAATCCGACCTTTCTGTCCTGGGCCTTCTCCATGGCCAGAGTGAGGCCCACCGTAAATTGGAGGAGCAGCACCTCAAATTTCACTTGGGTAGTTTACACCCCAGCGGTATGAACATTGACATCTCCAATTTCAGGTAGTCCCTGCTTTCTCCTTCTTTCCCCTCCTCTTCCCAGCTCTTCCACAGCCCACTGTCTCTGCCTCTTCCTTTCTTCTTGGCGCCCCCCTCCCCCCCCCGACATCAGCCTGAAGAAGGGTCTCGATCCGAAACGTCGCCTATTTCCTTCGCTCCATAGATGCTGCCTCACCCGCTGCGTTTCTCCAGCATTTGCCTACAAACAAATAGTATTATTTGATCAGTGAACAACTACATTACTCGGTGTGACATCACCTTGTGGCTGCGGCTCACCTGCAGTCCGTCTGTCTATTTTTATTTTTTTGTCGTCTTGTTAGAGTATGTTTTCGGTTTTTATTTTTAGTTGTGTATTTGTGTGGTGGGGGCGGGGTGGGGGAAACTTTTAACTTTTTAATCTCTACCTTTAACGGAGATGCGACCTTTTCCTTGTCGTGTCTCCGTTTGCTGGGGCCTAACATCGTGGAGCTTTGGCCTTACTTTGTGGAGCTGGCTGGCGCGGAGGCTGTGGTGGCGAGTTGGCGGCGACCCGACTGCGGAGCCTCGGAGGCCTCGGCTGCAGGCCCTGGGGAAGGTAAAATCGGGAGCTCGCAGGTCCCTGGTGGGAGACCGATTTCCGAGAGCTCCCGCAACGGCAACCTCGCCCTCCCCGAATCGCGGGGTTTGAATCGGCCCGTCGCAGGGCCTTACATCGCCCGGTGCGGCTTAATCGGCCGCGGGACTTACCAACGCCCGCCGGGGCCTTTAACATTAGGAGCCTCGATCGCCTCAACGCGGGAGAAAAACAAAGAACAGGGAAGAGATAAGACTTTTGCCTTCCATCACAGTGAGGAGGTGTTTGGAGATTCACTGTGATGGATGTTTGTGCGAAACTGTACTAATTGTGTGTTGTGTTTTGTTTATTTTATTTATATGTCTGCAGGGAACGAAATTTCGTTCAAACCCTCTGTCTGTTTGAATGACAATGAAGGCATTTGTATTGTATTTGTAACACATGTTCCTCCATATGGCCCAAACCACAGATGCGAATAAGTCATGTCAGAAAGTAAAATAAAGAACAAAGGTTATCTAAATGTCTGCGACCTGCCAGATCGGTTAGCCAAATCCCTGCAGGGCTGCAAGACATCACTAACATCAGCTCTGCATACCAATATTTTCATCTCCAACTGCCTCGTGTCTCCAGTTTGATAACCTTAAAGCTAAAATTCAGACATTTTATATACACGTAAGCCATTAATAAAATGCGGAGCATAACATTGTTGAAGAAATGAGGGAAAAGGTTAATGAGGACAAAGCCATAGACGTTGTCCATATGGACCTCAGCAAGACATTTGATAAGGTTTTGCCTGGTAGGCGGCTCTGGAAGGTTAAATCGCAGAGGCTCCAGGGAGAGCTAGCTGACTGGATAGAAAATTGGTTTTGTGGAAAGAATCAGAGGCTGATGGTGGAAGGTTATTTTTCAGACTTGAAGCCTGTGACGAGTGGTGTGTCTCGGGGATTGGTGCTGGGCCCATTGCTGTTTGTGGTTTATATCAATGATTTGGATGAGAATGTGCAAAACATGATTAGTAAGTTTGCAGATGACACTAAAGTGAGTGGTATCGTAGATAGTGAAGGTGGTTGTCAAAAATTACGACAGGATCTTGATTAGTTGGGCAAGTGGGCTGAGGAATGATTAAAGGAGTTTAGTGCAGATAATAATGAGCTGTTGTATTTTGGGAAGTCAAACCAGCGCAGGACCTTGACAGCGAATGGCAGGGCTCTGGGAGTGTCGTCGTGCAGAGGGATTTAAAGTGCAAGTATATAGTTCCTTGAAAGGGTAGACAGGGTGGTCAAGAAGGCTTTCGGCACATTGGCCTTCATCAATCAGGTACTGAGTATAGACGTTGGAACAGATATGTTACAGGTGTACAAGACGATGGAAGCCTTGTGTTCATTTTTGGTCACCCTACGATAGGAAAGATGTTGTTAAGCTGGAAAGAGTGCAGTGAAGATATTCTAGGATGTTGCTAGGACTTGAAGTCTGAGCTATAGGGAGAGGGTGGGCAGGCTAGGACTTTATTCATTGGTGAGTAGGAGGATGAGGTGTGATCATATAGCAGTATATGATATCATGAGGGGAATAGATAGGGTAGGGGAATCAAGAGTAGGGGAATCAGGAACTAGAGGACATAGGTTTAAGCTGAGTGGATAAAATTTAATAGGAAACTTAGGGGCAATATTTTCACACAGAGGGTTTTGGGAATGTGGAACGAGCTGCCAGAGGAGGTAGCTGAGGCAGGTATTATAATATTTAAAAAAACATTTGGACAACTATATGGATAGGAAAGGTTTAGAGGGATATAGGCCAAACACAGACAGGTGGGCCGAGTGTATATGGGACATCTTGGTCCGCATGGGCAAGTTGGGCCGAAGGAATTGTTTCCATATTGTATGACTTTGACTATCAATTTGAAAGTATTATTCCAACAGGATAGACAAGATTGTCCGAAGATGGACATGGGCTGATTAGGGATAGTCAACACAGTTTTGTACATGGGAGGTCATCGCTCACAAATTTTGATTTGAGTAT
This sequence comes from Raja brachyura, assembly GCA_963514005.1. The sequence goes on along the minus strand of OY740788.1, from coordinate 71,789,145 downwards.
TTTGAGGTTGTGACCACAAAGGTAGATGAAGGCAAAGCTGTAGACGTTGTGTACATGGATTTCCAGTGAGGCATTTGACAATGTTGTGCATGGTAGGCTGCTCTGGAAGGTTAGATCCATGGGATCCAAGGAGAGATATCTGAATGGATAGAAAATTGGCTTCATGGAAGGAAGCAGAATGTGATGGTGGAAGGTTGCTTATCGAAATGGAGGCCTGTGACTAGTGGTGTGCCTCAGGGTTCAGTGCTGGGCCCATGGCTATTTGCCATCTATATCGATGATATGGATGAGAACATACATGGCACGATTAGCAAGTTTGCAAATAATACGATGGTGGATGGTATTGTAGATAATGAAGATGGTTGCCAGAAATTGCAGCAGGATCTTGATCGATTGGGCAGGTGGGCTGATTTGAATAATTGATGGAATAACATGATAAAATAACATGGTGCCCGGAACTGAACACGATATGATCAACAGTCAGAGTACTGAGTATAAAAGTTGGGAGATAATGTTGCAGTTATATAAGATGTTGGCGAGGCCGCATTTAGAGTTTTGTGTTCAGTTTTGGGCACCATGTTATAGGAAAGCTGGAAAGGATGCAGAGAAGATTTACGAGGATGTTGCCAGGACACGAGGGCCTGAGCAAAAGGGAGAGGTTGAGCAGGCTCGGACTCGATTCCTTGAAGTGCAGGAGGATGAAGGGTGATCTTATAGAGGTGTATAAAATCACGAGAGAAATAGATCACATAGACGCTCAGTCATAGCGTTATACAGCATGGAAACAAGCCCTTCAATCCAACCTACCCACACCAGCCAACATGTCCCAGCTACACTGGTCCCACTTGCCTGCATTTGGCCCATATCCCTCTAAATCTGTTGTCTCCATGTACCTGCTTAAATGTTGCGATAGTCCCCAGCTCGTATTTAATTTTTTTCTTTCTACAGAATTCATGTTGGGGATTAAAAATATGGGGGAAGCTATAGCACTGCAAAGTACAGTATGATTATTATTATTATTAATCTGCTTGCTTCTTGGCTATTTTCTATTATATGCAAAATATTATATTAGCAATTTTCTTTTAAAGTCAGCAACAAACTGTATTCATGTTTGAACGCATTACATCAAATAGGGGTACGTTTTGAATATTAATATCGACAACATCCATTCCTGTGTCTCATTGAATTTGCAAAATATCCCAAATCCCAGGTTTGATCCTGACGTCGAATGCTGCCTGTGTGGCGCTTGCAAGTTCTCCCTGCGACCGTGTAGGCGTCCCCTGGGTGCTCCAGTTTCCTCCCACATTCCACGACGCGCGGGTTTGGAGATTAATTATCCTCTGTCTGATTTATACTCATCTCATTGTGCAGAAATGTGCAGTAGGTCAGAAATTGGATGGAGAGTTAGGAAGGTCGAGGTCAGGACCAGTAAGTTTCAAAGGATGGACAGGCAGGGAGAGGTGAAGGAAAATGGTGACGCTGATGGGCTGAAGTGTGTTCACTTCAGTGCGAAGTGTATTGTATCGAAAGTAGAAGGACGTGGTCGCTGGGTCAGTGCTTGGGACCAAGATGTTGTGGCCATTGTAGAAATATTTTGGGGTTTCAGTTTTTCAAACTCATCAGCTCCGACTCAACATTGTATGCAGTTTTGTCTTTGACATTCACATGATTGCCATCCATGGTTGTTAAGGATGGAAATGCTCTTCATCCCCATTCTCTCCCCAACACCCCCCCCCCCCCCCCCCCCCCATCCCCCATAACCTGATCTATGGACTCTTGAAACTATTCTGACATTTTATTAGTAAAGATTAGTAAAACTCCATAAGGTCATAAAAATGCCTGAAACCCAGTCACATTTAAAAAATCAGATCTCTAAACTCTACCTTAGTGCATTTTGTCCCAAACTTTACTTCTATTGATTTTAAAGGTACTCAGTTTAATGAAAGTCTCTTAATGTAAATTCCAGATGTATTAAATGCTATAAAATTCTCTTAAAAATCATGAGCTGGTGCAGAGCCTCTGGCTGCTGTCCAACGATCACACGTTATGCAAGGCTGCAGGGACGATCAATTCCTGATGTCCAATCATTTAAAGAATTATTAAGCTATAGGGAGAGGTTGAGTCGGCTGGGCCTCTATTCCTTGGAGTGCAGGAGAATGAGGGGTGATCTTATAGAGGTGTATAAAATCATGAGTGGAGTAGATCGGGTAGATGCACAGAGCCTCGTGCCCAGAGTAGGTGAATCAAGGACCAGGGGTGCTTGATCTAGGTTTAAGGTGGAGGGGAAATGATTTAATAGGAATACAAGGGGTAACATTTTCACACAAAGGGTGGTGGGTGTGTGGAAGGAGTTGACAGAGGAGGTAGTTGAGGCAGGGACTATCGCACCATTTAAGAAGCAGTTAGACAGGTGCATGGATAGGACAGGTTTTGAGGGATATGAGCCAAACGCAGGCAGATGGGACCAGTGTAGTAGGGACATGTGTGGGTAAGTTGGGCCGAAGGGCCTGTTTCCACACTGTATGACACTATAACTCAAAATGAAAATCTAATTGTTTACTCTACATAAATAACACTGTCCGCAAATTGCAATATCATGATCCCTGGCTCCAAAGGTAAACATGTAATACATCAAATGATATAAACCGCGATACCATTAGCATCAGCACCTTTAGTAGGTGTAAATGTGAACAAAGTATAAAAATAAATTCTATCTGACGAAATCTTGACCAGGGTCCCAATGGAAGGTAACTCAGGAAGTATCAGGACGTTTTATTATTATCCATCTGACTAGTCAAATATTAGTGAACAATCAGAAAAGCAGAGACTACTATTAACAGCATCTAAACATTTACAGCCTGTTGCATGGTCTGCTTATTGGTGACTAAACCTATAAACCCCTGGACTATTCAGTATAAGGAGCTTCTGTGATGGCTAATAAACCAGCACAATTCCCCCGCACACCTAAAGCCATCTACAGTTTACCTGGGCAGGAGATGCAGTACATGTGACAGTAAACAAAACGCAACTCAATTCACCAAATAGCATCTAATGCGCACCAGTCACCACATTCCGTGCATCCTCCACTGCCAGTGGGCACTAAACAGTGTTTAGTGTTTAATTTTATCTGTCAAAGCTATCCCCTGTCCCCTTTCCAGCCCTACCGATTTCCTTCTTAACTATGCTACTCAGTCCCCTAAACTCATTTATTTCTCTACTTTGGAGACGGCCAAACGTTTCAAGTTACTAGGAATAAATATCACCTGCAATTTGGCCTGGACCAACCACATGGAAGCTGTAGCCAAATAAACATACCAACGCCTCTACCTCCTTAGAAGACTTAGGAAGTTCATTACATGCCCAAAAACCCTCACCAACTTCGAGAGATGCGCTGTACAAAGCATCTTATCAGGTGCATCACAACCTGGTTTGCAAACAGTTCTTTCCAAGATCACAAGAAATTGCAACGAATCAAAGGAATGCTGTTTTTAAAGTGTAATTTCATTCAGGAGTTATTCGGCAATTTTTCCAAAGGCATCGTTGGTAGCATGAGATCTGGTTGACAAAGGACATCGCCTTCCCAACGGACAACCAAGAGAAGCTGAGCCAAATATTTTTCCTGACATCGAGTACGCTTCCCCAAGGTACCTTAAAGAAAAGCGAGTCTGATTTTACATTCAGTATTGACCATCAAGGACTGGCAGGCTTTCAGAAACTTCGGTGGATGGAAAAAAACAGGATATTACATTCACTGAATATAAAGCTGAATTTAAGATTTATAAGAACGAATGAAGTATTGCTCAATGCCCATGAAAGATATTAAAATGAAGATGTATCAATTACTTTAAAAAACCTATTGCAATTTTAGTCATATTCCTTATTCAATTGTTAATATCAAATTCATAATTATAACGTAATGAAAGCAAAAGTGGTATTAACATGCTTATGCATCTAGATTCTAGCATTCTGAATGACTAAAGGTTCAGAACATGTGAAATTTGGAGAGGCTCCGAAGTATGAAGTTCTGCTTTGGAGAGGGAACAGAAGGGGTTTACCAGAATGTAACCTGGATTAAAGGATATTTGCTATAAGGAGAGGTTGGACAAATTGTTTTCTATGTTCTATGTTTAACCCTCAGTGAACTAAAGGGACTGAAGAAGGGTCTCGACCCGAAACGTCATCTATTCCTTTTCTCCAGAGATGCTGCCTGACCCGCTGAGTTGGTCCATCTTTATGTGTCTATCTATGATTATATTAAATGGCGGGTGAGGACGCGTTGTTGGGAGAAGTGCTACACATACCTAAAAATAATGTCAGCCTGGTGAGGATGCCACACAGCGTTCTATAAAGCAACAACAGAATACAGTACAAAGAGCTAAGCAGCCTCTCAAACTATGGATCAGATTGAAACTCTGCTGTCTGAGCACATTAAGTGGACAATGTCACCTGCAATTTGGCCTGGACCAACCACATGGAAGCTGTAGCCAAATAAACATACCAACGCCTCTACCTCCTTAGAAGACTTAGGAAGTTCATTACATGCCCAAAAACCCTCACCAACTTCGAGAGATGCGCTGTACAAAGCATCTTATCAGTTGCATCACAACCTGGTTTGCAAACAGTTCTGATATAGCTGATGGGAGGAGGTGGCTTCAGGTACATCCCATTCACAACAATAGGCACAATAGTGCACCAGTAGAGTTGCTGCCTTACAGCGCCAGAGACCCGGGTTCGATCCTGACAACGGGTGCTGTCTGTACGGAGTTTGTTCATTCACCCCATGACCTGCGTGCGCTTTCTCCAAGATCTTTGGTTTCCTCCCACACTCCAAAGACGTACAGGTGTGTGGGTTAATTGGCTTGGTATAAGTGTCTTAAAAAAATGTTCTCTAGTGTGTGTAGGATAGTGTTAATGTGCAGGGATCACTGTCGGTGCAGACTAGGTGGGACCGAAGGGCCTGTTTCTACTCTGTATCTCTAAATTAAACCAAATAATAGAACCCAGTGTGAAAGAAAAAACTTCCATCTCAGCTTTCTCCTGAGATTCCCACCATAAATAAGCCAGTCTACACCAATTCTGATTCACTTCAAGGAGTATCGAGGCATGGCTAAGATCACTGGCTCTTGACTCTTGATATAGCAAACGAAGCAGACAACAGCCCAGCTGTGAACTGAAGACCTGCGCCCCAGAACGATCTGTACCTCTACTCAAGTTGCTCCTGTACAACACCAGCATCTATGCAATAATTTTGAAAATTGTCCAGGTACATGCTACTTACAAAATGAAATCCAGTTAATCTCCACCTAATCAGCATATTTACAATCACCAGCAAAATTGAAGATCTGGTAGAAATTATATCCAGTAGCACATATTCACTAATAATCTGTGCAGTTTGGGTTTCACCGGGTCTATTTGGCTCTAAACCTCGTTACAGCTCTGGGTCAAACATAACGGAATTTGGAGGCGAGGTGACCTCCCTTGACATCAGGCAACATTTGACATCAAGGGACCCTGATGAAACTGGTTTAAATCTACACCTCACAAAGGATGATAGTTTTGGCCAGTCATTCCAGCAATAGTTCATCCCTGCAAGAACAAAATATTGGGTCCAAATATTGGAACATATTGGGTCAGCGTCTATGGAGGGAATAGACAGACAAGGTTTCAGCTTGGGACCTTTCTTCAGACTGATGGAATAAGGGAGAGAAAACTGGAAAACTGGAAAAGCAAAGTGGAGGTTGGGCAATGCCTGACAAGTTATAATTATAGTTATTGTTGTTGTGATAGTTGGAGTTGACAAGTTATAGTCCGAAGAAGGGTGTTGTTCCAAAATGTCACCTATTCCTTTACTCCAGAGATGCTGTCCGACCCACTGAGTTACTCCAGCTTTTTGTCTCTATCTTTAGATGGATACAGGTGAGGGGGATTTGAGTAGCAAAAGACTGAAGTAGGTAACAAAGGCGAGAGGTGAAAAGGAGAAAAAAGGTGTGCCAGATAAAGGTAGAAGAGGAGGAATTAAATAGTGGAGGGAGGCATATGGCTGATAGGGGACGGGGGAGAAAGAGGGAATAAAAGAGAAATATGGGACTCGGGGATAGGAGATGAGTGATGGGAGATATTCCCTAGATTTCCCTTTTATCCCCCCCCCCCCCTACCCATTTCTTCTCCCACCTATATCCTCCACAGTGTTTCTACCAGTCTCCAGGCATATTCCTGGGAATATTCTCGGGATTCCGGGAATGGTTGGCAAGCTTACAATGAAACAGCTAGCCTGGCAAAAGGCCAGGCAGAAATGGACCTGCACAGTCAGGCCAGACACACCCAGCCCAGTGTGTTGTTCACCATGGCTACAATGGCAGGCAAGGAGAGCCAGGGTTGAATCATTAGAAAAGCAGGGATTCTGCCAGAAGTTGGAAACCTCACATCCCTGCCTTTAACTTCCAGCACCACCCTCCTTAACAGTACAACCAAATAATCAGTGAGACTGAGCAAAAAACATGTTAAGAATAATTCAGAGAATAGAGTATATTTGGTAGCTCTAAAATTAAAAATGAGATTAAAATATATGCTGGCATGAAAATATATTTTGAATTAATTCAATTTTGAAACAATTTGCAACCTCAACAGAAACAAAGCTATTTTTGCCTTTCAATGAGCATGCAACATTTGAAAGGCAGACAGCTAAAGGCAGAATAAAACATGGTGAACGTGTGCAGTTATGGGTTGGTTTTCCTTCCAGAGTTACTCAATTTTGAACATAATTAATTTGGAATATCTGGTGAAGTTTCACTACTTAACTTCAAGCTGTTGTTGCTGACTGTCACAAGGGCACACTCTTGACATCGTAACCTCTAACAGCTGCACTCCAGTGCAAACGTTCTGCCGTTAGTTTCTGCTCAATTCAGATCTCAGCATTTACCCCATCATTTCCCTGCACTAATTAACAACCCCTCATTTAACATTCAAAAATCTACTCACCTCTGTCTTGAACAAAATCCAGTCACCTTGAGTAGAGAATTTCAAAGATCAACTAAACCTCTTTAGTTTAGTATAGGGATGCAGCACGGAAACAGGCCCTTTGGCCCACCGAGTCCGCTCCGCCCAGCAATCCTCACACACTAACACTATCCTATACATAGCAATGTTACAACATTTTGAGATTTTAAAAATCAAGTCTGCAATTTATCCCATCAGATAAAGCATAAAAAGAAGTTTAATTTGACACCTAATTTACTTTCATATCTTCAGTATTAAGAAAGTTATGGCCATTTTCATACTCGGAAATGAGCATCTTGCTCCCCATTGCCTTTCAATTGACTTAACTCAAAAGCTGTGATCTGGAAAAGTTAAAAGCCCATAACATTTTTAAAAATTAAGAGAACTCAATGAAATTTTCAGTTATTATAGATTGAAGCATTCTGAAACAAATATTAAACAATCTTACTTGGATTACCTGAAATTAAAGCATATAATTAGTTAGTTATCTAATTGTAGCTAATTACAAAATTCAATGAGTAGATCTAAACATCTATCAATTTCTTAAGAAAAAATAAACTTTTTTAAAATTGCCTAAGTGTCCAAATAACATTCACACAATAATCCACAATATAACATAATTTTAAAATCTCATTTTCATGAATTTCTGGGCCAAATGGAAGGAATTTAGTGTTTTATGCCTGTAAATTAATGGCCATTTAAATCAACTAGCGAGTGGGTTTTAGTGGAATGCGGTGGATTAGAACGTTGCGGTTAGCGGTGAAGTCAGGGGGAAAAATACTGGGGGTTCATACATTTTTTTAGATCCCATTTCGCAACATAAAAATATTATTAATGCCTCCCGAAAAACCAACTTTTAATATAAAAATAAAGTATTTACCTTTTTTTCGCCCCTACGGAAAATGCTTCCGGTTGTCTGCGCTCACGGCTTTTGAAGGTGATTTTTAAATTACTCTAGTTAATAAATAATGTAGAGTAATTTAAAAATACCACCATTCATGAAATGTCGGAGCGATTTTTCTTCAGCAACCAAATCGCCCGACATTCATCGATTTGTCCTGCCTGTTGAAAAACGGCACTTTAAGCCCGCCCCCCTCTGCAAGGCGCGAAAGTCACGCACACGGGGAGCGGCAGAAGTGCAGCGCCGGTGAAGGTACGTTTTGTAACATACCTACTATACACAATAGGGACAATTTACAAATTTACTAAGCCAATTAGCCTACAAACCTGTACGTCTTTGGAATGTGGGAGGAAGACGGAGGAACCGGAGAAAATCCACACAGGTTACAGGGAGAACGTACATACTCCGTACAAACTGTACATACTCCGTACAGACAGCACCAGTAGTCAGGATCTCTGGCGCTGTAAGGCAGCAACTCTACCGCTGCACCACCGTGCCACCATCATTGACATTCTCAGTAAACAAGTTTCTTCTCATTCAAATCTAGAGTGGAAAATGTCTTATTTTGCGACAGCACCCTTAGCTGCATTTGTGCTTCCAGTCAATTAATTGCAAAATGGAATGAAAAGAACTCAAAAATGCCATAGTAGTAGAGGTTTTTGCCATTTTCTGGGCTACACAGAATTTGTCGTTGGCCCTTGTTGAGCAAAGCGTATCAACATTCCAGGTGGAAATCTCGGCATTCCCCAGAGCAGAAATAGGTCTTGTTTGACTGCACTGAAAATAAATTGAAGACATAACAAATGTAGGTAGTCTCTGGCATAGAAGGATGTTTAATAATATTCATAGAGTAACTTCAGAATGGTTATTTCGGTTTACACCACCATTTTAATATTATGCTTTTATTGTGCATATTACAGAACAAGATTTGGCACTCATCAATGTTGGGAGTGTAGATAACCATAAACATGGTCAAGGTAAAAGGTTTTAAGCAAAGAAAGAAGGACAAGTAAACGTGGAAAAGTTTGGGTAATAAACTCCAGAACTTAGGCCTCGACAGATTGTGGCTTCAATGAAGCCAGCTAATGCTGAGACAGAGTACAATGTTCAATACTGGCGGTACTTACACAACAATGTTAAAACATAATGTTGTGCAAAGGAACAGGAATGAGTCATTCAACCCATTAGGTATGGTCTTCTATTTTTGTTTCCTCTTAGTTGCTAGAGTACCTTTATTGTCCAAGTATGTCATTATTTGTGACAATTGGCCTTCTTTTCAATATTCAGTTGAGAACATTTTTGACCAGTAAGGGCAGTTCATTTATAATTGCGCACTATTTTGGGGAAAATCATATTCTCTGATTTTGATTTTAACTATCTTAGCTGAAATTTAAAGTTGAATGTTCCTTTTAGGTCATTCCCCATCTATTCCATTCAATTCACTTCAATTTATTTGGTGTACACCTCATCATGAATGTTTAAAACGTGAAATAAATTTTACTTCGGAGTCACGTGAGTGACTACGTGAAGAAGCCCGCCAGCCCGCATGCCCGTCAATAAGTCTAACGCATTGCGCACGACTGGCTGGCAGTTGCGTCGCTCCTCCAGCGGTAAGTTTCAAGCCTTGCAGGTAAGTTTTTGAACTAATTTTCAGGTGTAGTTTTTGGTTGCAGGAATCTCTTTTACAGAGTTCCTGCTGGATATGAAATATCCGTGGCGAAATCCAGAGGGGCCACGGGGAAACCGAATACGTAGACTGGGGAAGTGCGGGTAGCCGGTGGCCGTCGGGTTCGCTATCCGACAAACATGGGTACGTCCTCGGGCGTTTAACCCAGATGGAGTATGGATAGCGTCCTCGGGCGCTCATCCCACAAAGGTGATGCTCCATCATGATATGGTCCGTGAATCAGGGCCATATCAGCGCAGGTCTCCTCCTGGGCCTGCGGTATCACATGCTTCAAGGCTGCTTACAAATCTCCCTCTCTGTGGAGGGGAGTGCCAGGGGTCAGTGGATCACTGATTCCAAACACGGAGGTATGTGAGTTCGGAGGTATGTCCGGAGAGCATACCAGGATGCACGAGGTGCGTGAAGCAGAATTGCCTGCTATGGCATCAAAGTTGCGATACACTCGCAAATAGGGGAGCTGCTGGATGAGGAACGAACGTTAATTACCTTGCATCGCACTAGCTCCAGGAACAGGTAATGGTGGAAACGTCTATGAAATACCACACACCTGCTAATTGTGCTTCACTAAATGTGCCGGCTGTGAACAGCTCCATCTGGGGTTACATCGAAAAGGGCATCAAAGCCCAGGAGATGAAGCTCCAGACAATCCTGAATTTGCTGGCTTCAGGCATCACGACCTTTGCCAGGTCTGGGGATGGGGTTCCCTTGTCTGATGTGCAACAGGATGCCCTGGCATTAATGTGCAACGCACATTTTGAAATTAACTGTTTTCATAAAAATCCCATCCGATCTGCCCTGAACCCCAAGTTTGCGGGACTGTGCAGGGCCAGCAACGTACAGCCGCCAACATTTTTGTTTGGAGAAGATCTGCCGAAGCAGGTCAAGGACCTGGACGAAGAAGCGAAAGCTGTCGGGCTGATAAAGGCTCCATCGACCAGCAAAGCTTCATCATTCCGGTGGCAGCACCCCTACGCTTCTATCAGCAGCAAGTGGTTCGCTGAAGCTGGTGGCAGCTCGAAGGCCGAACACTCTGGGCAGAGGTCTTTTTAGGCCAAGGCCCAGGCCGGCCCTCGTCGAAGATGCGCAGTTCACGCACTCCATCAACCCTATCCCCCAAACCTCGGGGGCGGAAATAGAAACCATACATCCATCGGTAACCATGGAGGTAAATGTGGGACTGGTTCTTTCCGGAACATATGGTGTGTGGATCAGTTACAAGTTGGTGGGAGATTACACTTGTTTTGAATGAATGGCATTGGGTAACATCAGATCCGTTTATACTGCATTTCCACCCACACAGTATACACCAAACTGGACATTTGTTCATTCACAACAGGAAGTACAGACTGAAATTCAATCGTTATACACAAAAGGGGTAATTAAGAAGTCGAGTCATGAACCTCACCAATTTGTTTCTAATATATTTACAAGAAAAAAGAAGGATGGAGGATGCCGAATCATCCTTGATTTGACTCGACTTAACTCCTTTGTGCAGTATAGACATTTCAAAATGGATAACTTTGTTACTGCCAAACTACTAGTTTCCAAAGGATGTTATATGGCATGCATCAATCTCAAAGATGCATACTATTCGGCACCCATTCACTGGGATCACCGGAGATATTTGAAGTTTAGCTGGATGGGGCAACTGTGGCAGTTTAAAGCGTTGCCTAATGGGTTAACTTCAGCCCCCCAGATTATTTACAAAATTAGTACTTTGGCTAGTTTGAGCTCAAAATCATATTGTGATGGCATACTTGGATGATATCCTAATCATAGGGAAAACTCTGAAATTAGCTAAATTAGCTGTTTCAGCCACTAAACGCATGTTTGAGAGATTGGGGTTTCTCATCCATCCAGTTAAACCCAAGTTGATACCATCTAGAGTTATTAATTATTTGGGATTTACCATTAGTTCTATTCACATGTCTGTGACTCTGCCTTGGGGCAAGAGATTAGAATTAATAGAAGCCTGTAACAATCTTATTGTTAAGGAGCAACCTTCTATTCGACAAGTAGCCAGCATAATTGGCAAAATTAACCATATAACCATATAACCATATAACAATTACAGCACGGAAACAGGCCTTCTCGGCCCTTCCAGTCCGTGCCGACCATTTATTTTCCCCTAGTCCCATCTACCTGCACTCAGACCATACCCCTCCATTCCCTTTCCCGTCCATATACCTATCCACTTTACTTTTAAATATTAAAATCGATCCTGCCTCCACCACTTCTGCGTTAAGCTCATTCCACACAGCCATCACTCTCTGAGTAAAGAAGTTCCCCCTCATGTTACCTCTAAACTTCTGTCCCTTAATTCTCATGTCATGCCCTCTTGTTTGAATCTTCCCTACCCTCAATGGGAAAAGCTTATCCACGTCAACTGTCTATCCCGTTCATCATTTTAAAGACCACAATCAAGTCCCCCCTCAACCTTCTGCGCTCCAAAGTATAAAGACCTAACTTGTTCAACCTTTCTCTGTAACTTAGTTGCTGGAACCCAGGCAACATTCTAGTAAATCTCCTCTGTACTCTCTCTATTTTGTTGACATCCTTCCTATAATTAGGCGACCAAGATTGTACACCATACTCCAAAATTGGTCTCACCAATGCCTTGTACAATTTTAACATTACTTCCCTACTCCTATATTCAATGCTCTGATTTATAAAGGCCAGCACACCAAAAGCTTTCTTTACCACCCTATCTACATGAGATTCCATGTTCAGGGAACTATGCACAGTTATTCCTAGATCTCTCTGTTCCACAGCATTCCTCAATTCCCTACCATTTACCATGTACGTCCTATTTTGATTTGTCCTGCCAAGATGTAGCACCTCACACTTATCAGCATTAAACTCCATCTGCCATCTTTCAGCCCACTCTTCCAAATGGCCCAAATCTCTCGGTAGACTTTGAAAATCTACTTCATTATCCACAGCATCACCTATCTTAGTCTCATCTGCATACTTACTTATCCAATTTTCCACCCCATCATCTAGATCATTGATGTACATGACAAACAACAGTGGACCCAACACAGATCCCTGAGGCACCCCACTGGTCAACGGCTTCCAACCTGACAAACAGCCATCCACCATTACTCTCTGGCATCTCCCATTCAGCCACTGTTGAATCCATCTTGCTACTCCGCCATTAACACTCAAAGATTGAACCTTCTTAACCAAACTTCCATGGGGAACCTTGTCAAAGGCCTTACTGAAATCCATATAGACAACATCCACTGCTTTACCCTCATCAATTTCCCTAGTAATCTCTTCAAAAAATTCAAGAAGGTTTGTCAAACATGACCTTCCAGGCACAAATCCATGTTGACTGTTCTTGATCAGACCCTGTGTATCCAGATGCTTATATATATTATCTCTAGGTATCCTTTCCATTAATTTGCCCACCACTGACATCAAACTAACAGGTCTATAATTGCTAGGTTTATTCTTTAAGCCCTTTTTAAACAATGGAACAACATGCGCAGTATGCCAATCCTCCAGCACTATTCTTGTTTCTAATGACATTTGAAATATTTCTGTCATAGCCCCTGCTATTTCTACACCAACTTCCCTCAATGTCCTAGGGAATATCCTGTCAAGACCTGGAGACTTATCCACTTTTATATTTTTCAAAAGTGTCAGTACTTCCTCCTCTTTGAATCTCATAGTTTCCATAGCTACTCTACTTTTTTCCCTTACCTCAGAGAGTTCAATATCCTTCTCCTTGGTGAATACCGAAGAAAATAAATTGTTCAATATCTCCCCCATCCCTTTTGGCTCTGTAGATAGCTGTCCATTCTGGCTCTCTAATGGTCCAATTTTATCCCTTTTTATCCTTTTGCTATTAATATAGCTGTAGAAACCCTTTGGATTTACTTTCACCTTTCTTGCCAAAGCAACCTCATATCTTCTTTTAGCTTTTCTTATTTCTTTATTAAGATTCTTTTTACATTCTATATACTCATCTAGCACCGCATTTACTCCATGCCTCCTATAATTAAGTGGCTGATTTTCCAGCTGCACAGTTTGGGCCTTTGCATTATCAAAATTAGTGACTGCTTTTCCAGCTGCACAGTTTGGGTCTTTGCATTATCAAAATTTACAACGTGCAAAGAAGCAGGCATTCAAATACCATGCAGGTCACTTTAACAGACCTATGCGATTGCCAGCTGAAGCCATTTCTGAGTTTCAATAGTGGATGACCAATATTCGGCATTGCTCCAGTAATTTTTATGTCAACAAACCTTCAGTTATATTTACAAACTGTTGCTAGTGGGGAGCTACTAATACCATCTCCAGCTGCGGTGCCAGATGGAATGTGCATGAGTCATCAATTCTTCAGTTACATGGTATTAACTGCTTAGAGTTGCTGGGAGCACTCTATGGGTTGAAGGCTTATTGTGGGAATATGCATCATCTGCATGTTCAACTTCAGATTGACAACACTACAGCAGTGGCATACATTAATCACATGGGTGGAATCAAGTCAGTATCCTGTGATAAATTGGCTAATCATATTGGGCACTGGTGTATTACAAGAAACATTTGGATTTCAGCTACCTACTTACCAGGTAGGTTTAATATGGTGGTGGACACCAGGTCACGGAAATTCAATGACAACACAGAATGAATGTTGAATCGTAAAGCGTTTAACAACATTGTTGCTCGGTATGGAACACCGGATTTAGATTTGTTTGCATCCAGACTCAATCACCAGTTACCAAAGTATGTTGCATGGGAACCATACCCAGTGGCAGTGGTGGTAGATGCATTCTCACTACACTGGGGAGGAATGTTCCTCTATGCATTCCCCCCATTTTGCCTCATCAGTCGATGCCTGCTTAAGATCCAGCAAGACTCTGCCTCAGGCATTTTGGTAGTGCCTGACTGGCCTACACAGCCATGGTTCCCACTCATACTGGGAATGATAACAGAGCCTTTTATGGCTGTTCCCTAATGCAGAAATCTGCTGGTTCACCCCATGACTGGGGAGAACCATCGACTGCATGATCGAATCAATTTGTTGATTTGCAGACTCTGAGAAGACCTTTCCTGGAACTTGGGCTGTGAGATCGTATGGTGGATGTGATCACTGCAGCCTGGAGAGATTGTACCAAGAAACAGTACATCTCCTATATCACGAAATGGGAAGTGTTCTGTTTACAGTCCAACATATCGTATGACACGGCACGTATAACAGATGTGTTGGAATTTCTCTCAAAACTATATTTTGATGAGGGATTGAGTTATTGTGCCATAAATTGTGCCAGAAGTGCCTTGTCGTCATACTTGTTGCTAGGATCGAGACACCACTCTGTCGGGTCTCACCCACTGATATCCAGGTTTATGAAGGGTATCTTCAACTCTAATCACCTCAGGCTCAGGTACTCAGAGATATGGGATGTTAACGTGGTGCTAACGCTGCTTCGCCGGTGGGCTCCAGCTTCATCCCTGTCCTTGGTCAAACTGACTTACAAAGTGGTTATGCTCGCGGCACTGGTTTCAGCGCAACGGGTCCAGTCGTCGCATAAGCTGCGACTGGACAGGATGGTTACATCTGCAAATAATATAACATTTTATGTTTATGACTTAGTCAAGCAGAGTAGACCAGGGGCGTTCCGGTCTTAAACTAGTTTTCATGGCATACCCCATGGACCTTCGGTTGAGTGTGGTCACACATCTAAAACAGTACATTAAGGTCACCAAGAGCATTAGAGGCTCTGAACTAGCAATGTTTGTTAGTTACAAAAAACCCCATAAGAAAGTATCAGTACAGACGATCTCCAGTTGGTTAAAACAGGTTCTGGCTTGTGCAGGAGTGGACACTGACATTTTCAAATCTCACTCCACCAGGGCTGCAACAACATCAGCAGCAAGGGTTATGGACGTTCCGTTGGACCATATCCTAGCGGCTGCAGGATGGTCAAATGAGCGAACTTTCCAAACATTTTATAACAAACCCATTGCCAGACCAGGGGTACTTGCCAACTCTATTTTAGGTTCTGTTTTATAGTTACCTCCTGGATGGGAGGGGTCACTATTGTTATCATTTGTTCACTAAAAAGCATCAGCAAGTTTTAAATCTATGTCATGTCTGAATGCATTATTAATTTCACTCATCCTTGGTCAACTGATGCAGTGTGTGGCATGGTCTCGTGTTCACTGCATGAAATCATAGAGCTTTTGAAATCTTCACGTAGTCACTCACGTGACTCCGAAGTCAAATAGTAAGATTAAACGAGAACTTACCAGTTTGAAGTTTGATCTTTATTTTATGAGGAGTTACGAAGAGGGATTACGCGCCCTCCCCTCCAAACCCTCTCTCATAAAGGTCAGATGGTAGTTCTAGTTTCTTGAATCTTCCTATATTCAGTTCAACAACTGTTATCTGTGATTTCACACCGCTGCTTTGAAGGTTGACGCGCATGCGGACTGGCGGGGCTTCTTCACATAATCCCTCATCGTAACTCCTCATAAAATAAAGTTCAAACTTCAAACTGGTAAGTTCTCGTTTAATCTTACTAGTAGCTATCGCAGAATTAGCTGCTCTAAAATTTGGACGTCAAGATTTTGTTCAGCCAGGGATGCAATTCAAACCAGAGCTTCACAGTCACGTCTTTTTCTGGGTTTATATTTTTTAGGTATGTTACAATACCTACCTTTAGCGGCGCTGCAGTTCTGCCACTCCCCGTGTGTGCGACTTTGGCGCCTTTCAGATGGGGGAGGGTTTAAAATGCCGTTTTTCCCCAGACAGTCCAAATCGATCAATCTCAGGCGATTTCGTTGGTAAAGAGAAATCACTGCGACATTTCATTCATGAAGGTCTTTTTAAACTACGCTAGATCATTTATTAGCTAGAGTAGTTTAAAAATCATCTTCTAAAGCCGTGAACGCCGACAGCGGAACGGACCTAACGTAGGCGATAAAAGAAGCTACACAGTTTATTTTTACATAAAAACGTGCTTCTTAGGAAGCCTTTTATCAAATTTTCATTATGCGAAAAGGGGACAAAAAAAATATACGAACCGGCTGTATTTTTCCTACCGACTGGGGGTTAAATTCATCGCAAACCGCAACGTTCCAAACCACCGCGTTCCACTAAAACCCACTCACGTTGATTTAAATGGCCATTAATTTACAGGAATTAATCACTAAATTCCTTCCATTTGGCCTAAAATTCATGAAAATGAGATTTAAAAATTATGTTATATTGTGGATTATTGTGTGAATGTTATTTGGACACTTAGGCAATTTAAAAATGTTTATCATTTCTTAAGAAATGGATAGATGTTTATTGACATGTATGTATAGTAATTGAATTTTGTAATTAGCTACAATTAGGTAACTAACTAATTATATGCTTTAATTTCAGGTCATCCAAGTAAGATTGTTTCATATTTGTTTCAGAATGCTTCAATCCATAATAACTGAAACTTTCATTGAGTTCTATTAATTTTTAAGAAAGTTATGGGCTTTTGACTGTCCTAGATCACAGCTCTTGAGTTAAGTCAATGGAAAGGCAATGGGGAACAAGATGCTAATTTCCGAGTATGAAAATGGCCATAACTTTTCTAATACTGAAGATATGAAAGTGAATTAGGTGTCAAATTAACATTGCTATATTTTTCACACCAGTACTCCACATGCTACACAACTTATTTTTTAAAGTGTTAACTTCCAAACCAGGAAAAATCTATCTTAAAGCATTTAACATCC
Organism: Raja brachyura; assembly: GCA_963514005.1. The sequence goes on along the minus strand of OY740788.1, from coordinate 71,771,836 downwards.
TTCACAAGTATTCTATCAGTGGAGTAGTCCAGAGCATTCTCACATTAGAACCAGAAAATGTGCGTTCAATCCCCACTCCAGAAATGAATGCAAGATCCACATTGACAACCCTACCACTGTACAAAGTGAGCAATGTACTGCACAAGGTGTTGTCTTTCAAGTTGCAATTCCAAACTGAGGTTCCACCTACTCTCTCAGCTTAGCATAAAGATCTTCTTGGAGAGGTTTAAAGCAGGCAGCAGAAGGTAGTGAGATGCTGTGGGAGTGGAGTGCAGGAAATGGGGGAGTTTAAATCTGGAATTAATCAGAAAATTTGTATCAGAAAACAAAGTAAATATTCATCAAGCCTTGCTAATACAATGCAATAACAAAATGCAAATTACATTTTCAAGCCCAATGTTGTAAAAGGTGCAAGTGCAAACAGAAACAAATAAGAAATTAAAGAGAGACCAAGACAAAAATCAAGTATTTATGCAGCAGTGACATTCCTTTGTCATACAACAGCATCATCATTAAAAACTGACAGAAATTAATATTAATCGCACCAGTGTGCTAGTAAATGAAGGGAAGTGGCCAAAATAACCATGGTGGAGTCCTTTCAAGTCCTAAACTTCTGGGAACCATCCACGCAAGAGGAAAGAAAGATGTGTTGAAATAGCAAAAGAATATCAGAACAACATCTGCAAAGTGGGACAAATTGTGCTACTCCAACATAAGAACTTTTCTTATATACAAGTAAAACACATATTCGCTGAAAGGCACTCATTAAGCTATAGTACATTCAGAAATCTGGAATGCCTTCCTGGCACATTTAAAAAATGCTATACATGATTTCCAGCAAAAAAAACAGTGACTTTCAGGAAGCAACGTTGGTACATGCCTCCCTCGCTTCAGTTCTAAACAAGAAAGTAATAAGTAACTAAGCCAATCACGCTATTGTGTTTATAAACAGTATATGAGGGAATATAAAACGCATTCCATTCACCCCCTGACTCCTATCCCAGGCAGGAATGTACTGTGCACGGGGAACTTTCCAAATGTATTCATTCCGGAGTTGTGATAGAGCTAATCCCCAATAAAACAGCTTCCTCAATGACAAATGAGAATAAAAGAATTGTAAAAAATAGTTATGTAAGTGACAGACATCAGAATCACTTCAGCTAAGACGCATTAAATCCTTCCATTGTGCCTAATTCACAAAAAGAAAGGTTGGATGATGATCCTGAGAGAAACAAACTCTCCACTCTTGCTGTGGCAGCTTTGGACCTGAAGAACAATGTCTTTGATCTACCCTAAAAAATACCAATGTTGGGGAGAGTCAACATGTAGAGGAGCATTCGCAGAAAGAGTGAACATTTCAGGTCAACCAACATTCATCAGTTTGGAAATGTTAAATCTGTTTCTCTCACCACAGATAGTCCCTAATTTGCTAAGTTTCTAACATGTTCTGTGTTTATATGATATAACAATTGATGAGATCTTTCATTAACACTCACACACTATATTCATGCAAGGAATCAGGCCCTTTTGCCCAACATGTCCGCACAAATCAAGATGCCCGATCTATGTTAGTCCTATTTCCTGAATTTGGCCCATATCCCTCTGAACTTTCTTATCCATGATCCCGTCCAAATGTCTTTTAAATGAAATTATTGTACCAGGTTCAACCTCGAAATACCCACCACCCTCTGTGCAAGAAAGTTGTGCCTTAGGTTCCGATTGAATCTTTCCCCTTTCATCTTAAACGCATGCCCTCGAGTTCTTGATTTCTCTAGCCTGGGTAAACGACTGTGCATTCACCCTATCTATTCCTCTGATTATTTTATACATCTCTGGCCTCCTGCGCACCATGGAATTAAGTCCTAGTCTGCCTAACATCTCCCTGTAGCTCTAGTCCTGGCAACATCCTTCCAAATTTATCTTTCCATCTTTCCTATTGTAGGATGACCCCGAGTGACCCACAATACTCCAAGTGCAGCCTCACCAATGCCTTGTACAACTGTAACATAACATCCCAACTTCTATACTCAGTTCCTTGGCCGATGAAGTCCAACATTCCAAAAGCCCTTGGATCCCATCTGCACACAGGGAATTTAAATTGGAACTATTAAAAAATCAAATAAAAAATAAAATAAAAATTGTTCAACAACAATCCTTAGTTGCCAGGATTAGAGGGTCGGTGCTATTGGGAGAGTTTGAGTAGGGTGGGACTATGCCTTGGAGTACAGGAGGATGAGGTGTGATCTTATAGAGGTGTAAAAATTATGAGAGGAATAGATCGGGTAGAAACACAGTCTCTTGCCCAGAGTAGGTGAATCAAGGACCAGAGGACGTAGGATTAAAGTGAAGGGGAAAAGCTTTAATAGGAATCTGAGGGATAACCTGTTCACACAAAGGGTGGTGGGTGTATGGAACAAGCTGCCAAAGTAGGTAGTTGAGCCTGGGACTATTCCAATGGTTAGGAAACAGTTAGACAGGTACATGGAATGATTTTATGACCCTATAATAGTCAGCACGAAAGTATCAGACTGTCCTAAAAATCCCTCATTCACGACTATTTCAAGAAAGGATGCCTACCATTTTTACCCAGTTTGGTCTAAATGCAACTCCAGACCCACAAATGGGGTTGACCCTTCGCTGCCCCCTGAGTTTGGGCAATTAGGGATGGACTGACAATTGTCACTGATGTCTACACCAAATAAGTGTCAGACAAAGATGATAATAGAGAGGATATGTTGATTTGCTTTAGAGGTTCTTATACAAAGTAGAGCAAAGGCTAATGTTTTGTTCAAGGGAGCAAGTAATGGAATTTCTTACTTTTAATTGTTCAATATCTGTGCATTTCAAGAATCAGATTTCAAGAATCTGCAGGTCATATGACAGCAAAACCATGTGAATATCAAATTGGAAATGAAAGTCAGCGTTACTCATTTTGTCTTCTCCTGAAGTTTAATGGAACCCAGAATGAGCAATGTTGAATTTTGATTGAACTTTTACTTCAACAAAATAAAGGCAAGTGTTTTGAAATTATGCAGAAAGGAACTGCAGGTGATGGTTTATACCAAAGATAGACACAAAGTGCTGGAGTAACTCAGTGGATCAGGCTGCATTTCTGGAGAAAAAGGATGGGTGATGTTTCTGGTTGGGAGCCTTCTTCTTCTGAAATTATATCTCTCCTCCCTTTGCACACTGATAATGTGCATTTTACTCCCCCCCCAAAAATAAATTGTAGGGAATCTGTACCTTTGTCAACACAGCATTGAATAATGGTGAAGAGTTGAGAGAAGCATAGAAACATAGAAACATAGAAAATAGGTGCAGGTGAAGGCCATTCGGCACTTCGAGCCTGCACCGCCATTCAATATGATCATGGCTGATCACTCAACTCAGTATCCTGTACCTGCCTTCTCTCCATACCCCCTGATCCCTTTAACCACAAGGGCCACATCTAACTCCCTCTTAAATATAACAAATGAACTGGCCTCAACTACCTTCTGTGGCAGAGAATTCCAGAGACTTACCACTCTCTGTGTGAAAAATGTTTTCCTCATCTCAGTCCTAAAAGAATTCCCCCTTATCCTTAAACTGTGACCCCTTGTTCAGGACCTCCCCAATATCGGGAACAATCTTCCTGCATCTAGCTTGTCCAACCCCTTAAGAATTTTGTAAGTTTTTTATTAGATCCCCCCTCAATCTTCTAAATTCTAGCAAGTACAAGCCGAGTCTATTAAGTCTTTCCTCATATGAAAGTCCTGACATCGCAGGAATCAGTCTGGTGAACCTTCTCTGTACCCCCTCTATAGCAAGAATGTCTTTCCTCAAATTTGGAGACCAAAACTGTACGCAATACTCCAGGTGTGGTCTCACCAAAAACCTGTGCAACTACAGTAGAACATCCCTGCTCCTATACTCAAATCCTTTTGCTATGAATGCTAACATACCATTCGCTTGCCAGTCTGGCAACATACCACTCTGCCAGTAACTGCTGGTAAATGTTAACACATCGCATTGTCCACCAGGGCAACATCTGCAAAGCAAAAAAGATGGATTATTTTCAAAAAAATTATTTCAACTTTACAAACATTCAGTCCAGCCATTCCATCATGGAAAGACTAAAAATCATTAGATTCGACATATCCACAGATTAGTAATCTTCCAGACAAGTCATAATCTAACAGCACAGAAATTAATCCTTTGGCTTTCCAATTCCACACCGATCTCTGTGCCCGTCTGCACTCTTCTCATTTGTCCATATTAGAACCGTATCCTTTTCTGCCTTGTCTTTTTAAGAATCTGTCTAAATGTCTCTTAAATGTGGTCTTTTTTACTCATTCTATCACCACCTCTGGCAGGCACTTCAGATATTAACTTGCTTTGTGTTCAAAACAAACCTTACCCCTCAGATCCTCTTTAAAACATGAACCTTGACCTGTTTCTACCATGTCAAATGTATATACAAATCTAGTTACTGGTGCATAATGTCTTCTCTGCAACATAGTCCATGGCTAACTAACTGACACCAAAACCTCACTCCATTTCTTAAGCGTCACCAAAGTTAACAATTTATTCCCCTCATAATTTTATACATCTCTTAATGCCACTCCTGCACTCCAAGGAATAAAGTCCTGGTCTGCTTAACCTGTCCCTATAGCTCAGGCCTTCGAGCCCTGGGAACATCCTCGTAAATCATCCCTGCACTCATTGCAGCATAATGGCATTTTTAGTGTACATGGCATCTCTGAGTTAAAACAAAATTGCAGATAATTGATATCCGAAACTAAAACAGAAAATGCTGGAGATAATGGGTCTGTCCCACTTAGGCGATTTTTTGGGCGACTGCAGGCGACTGCCGCAACATTTTCAACATGTTGAAAGATTTTCGGCGACAGTAGCAACAATCTTCGCTGTCGTAGGTTGTCGTAGGTGTGGTCGGAGGTGGTGTCGTAGGTGAATTCCATTAAAATTAGTCCCAAGCAGCCGCTTAAAGAGTTGCCAAAGTGGGACAGGCCCATAAATCACAGCATCGGTGAGGAGTGAAACAGAGTTAACATTTCAAGTGGATCTTCTTTCCTGAACCAGTGGGCATCCATTGTAACAGTGTTAAATAAGGAACTGCAGATGCTGGAGAATCGAGGGTACACAAAAAGCTGAAGAAGGGTCTCGACCAGAAACGTCACCTATCTCCTTCGCTCCTTAGATGCTGCTGCACCCGCTGAGTTTCTCCAGCCTTTTGTGTACCATCCATTGTAACAGCTTATCTCTTACTGAACTCTCCAATAAGCGGAAGTATCTTCTCAACGTCAAAGTTATTAAACCTTTTCCTCAGTGTATGGGTAACTACAATTTGCTTTAATGCAGCATCTTAACAAACCAGAGGATTTGGGGAATGACAGAATTTGCCACATAAAGAGTGAAGTGAATAAAACACCAAAGGCCAGCTTGGATCAATATGAAAAACGTCAGTTTAGTTTATTGTCATGTGTACAGTGTCTCACAGGTGCATAATTCACTCACTTAGAGAGTTTAGAGAGATACACCACAGAATCCAGCCCTTCGGCCCTTCGGCCCACCGGGTCCTATCAGTCTGCATAATATATAAAAACATTCAAATCACCCCTAACCTTCCATTTTCAAGGGATACACTAATAATTCTACATGAGTTTTTCTTTTAAACTTTATAGTTAAGTTTTTGTGACATGTGTTGCGTGCTAACCATAGAATGATAGGTGTGGAACTGGATTGAGAACATTCATCCTAGAACTCCCAAAACTGCAGGCAGAAGACTTCTTCATCCCATCCATTTGGGGTGGATATGAATCCTTGTCCCACAGATGACAGGAATATCTGCACAACACATTTGGGGAATGGATATCACAAAAATCTAACTTTGCTGAAATATTGAATTGTCTTGGTTAATCATTGTAACAAACGGTCTGGGTATAATTCATATTCAGAAGGGAAAACTAAGTTTAGTAATGTCAAGGATAACATTTAAAGAAAAATATTCTTTATCCATGAATATTTACATTCTTGAGTTGATTATTTCCTTTGATTCTGAAAAGCCATTTCTGTCAATTTATAAAAACAAAAACTTAAAAAATGAAAAAGTAATTGAACTGAAATGAACAAATACTGTAGTGGCAACCCTTCAGCAGGTGGCAGTAGTGAGAAATATAGAAATGGTCACACAGTAGAAATATAGTATATGCCCACATAACAACGGGACATGAAGCAAGCACACCCCCTGCTGGTCACAGATCATACCGCACAGCCAACTGCTCAGATCAAGGTATTATCAACACCAATCCAGTAGTTCAAAGTAAAAAATATCTGGAGTCAGTAAAAGGTGCTAATTGGATCAAATGTTTACGTCTGCCTTGGACATGGTTCGAGATTAGGTTCCTGCTCCGCTTTTATTCCAGTAATTGCACATTTTTTTTACCATGATCCTCAACACAGGTGTCATCGAATAATACATCGTAGAAAAACTCACATCAGCCCAACTTGATTCATGGTGACCAAGATGCACCATCTAAATGAGTCCCATTTGCCCTTTATCCCTCTAACCTTTCCTATCCATGTACAAGTGTATTTTAAATGTCATTATCGTACCTGCGTCAACTACTTCCACTGGCTGCTCATGTGGGCTCGGTGGGAGCGCTGCAAGCCGGCCAACCTGCCAGCAGCGTGTTCGTTTTTTCAACTTTTTTTTTTGTGTGTGTTTTAATGTATGTCTTTAATGTTTCTCTGTGTGTCTTGTGTGGGTGTTGGTGTGGGGAGGTAAGGGGGAAACCGCTTAGGTCGCCTCCTCCACGGAGAGGCGACTTTTTCCATGTCGCGTCCCCCGTGGCCTAACATCGAGGATCAGTGCGGCCTTTCCAGGAGACGCGCCCGGGGCTTCAGCAGCGGGCGCAGTGCGGACTCTCGTCACAGAGCGGCCGAGCCCTCGCCGGGGGTCGCCAGAGGGGACCGCTCCATTCGCAGGCCCGTGGCAGCCTGAAGCCACGATCTGCGGAGCTCCAGCTGGCGCGACGTCCGCAGCCTGGGATCCCTCATTGGGGACCCGGGAGGAGAAGAAGCTCCGATCGCCGGCCCGCGGCCTACTTCTACCGCAGGCACGGCGGGGACTTACCATCAGGAGCGGGGTCCCTCGTCAGGGATCCCTCAAGGGGAGCTCTGACCACCGGCCCTGCCGTCTGCAGTGCTTCCGGCTGCGGTTCCAGCTCCGACTTTAAATCTTCGACCGCCGGCCTGCGGCCTACACCAACCTGAAGCCGAGGTCTCCGGTAGAGAAGCAACGATTCAGGACTTACCTGCACTTTATCTGGACTTTTACCTGTCTGAACTTCTGGACGCCCGCAGCGGCGGCTGCGGAGGGTTGAGGTCCCGACCACGGGGGAAAATGGAGGAGGACTGGCCAAATTTTGTGCCTTCCACCACAGTGATGAATGCTGTGGTGGATGTTCGTGTTAAAAAAAATTATTGTGTTTTTGTGTGTTCTTTTTCATTGTACTGCTGCTGGCAAATTCATTTCACTTGCACTTTATGTGCAAGTGAAATTAATATATTGAATGAATAAAACTGATATATTGATTATATTCCATATACACATCACTCTCTGAGTGAAAATGTTGCCCCTCAGGTTTCTATTAAATCCCTCCCCTCTCACCTTAAACCTAAGTGATCTGATTTTTGAATTCGCTACCCTGTGTAGCACTACCTCTATGCATTTACCCAATCAATTATCTTCATGATTTTATACACCTCTATAAGATCACCCCTTAGCCTCCTGCACTCCAAGGAACAAAGTCATAGCCTGTCCATCTCTGGTTATAGCTCAACCCTTGAGCCTGGCAACATCCTCGTAAATTTTCTCTGCACTCTTGTTCGCCTAATAACATCATTTATATTGCAGTGTGACCAAAACTGAACACAATGTAGGTCCACCACCGATTTTGCGGCTCTGGGCTACTGTGTGTTCATCCATCTCCGTTTTAACGTCATGATTTCACTTTTATTCCAATTTATTCCAATTTATTCTATATCCAGAAAAATAACCGAATTCCTCTATTACATTTAATAAGTTTGGTATGCTCGTTTGTGAATTTGTAATGTATAAAAGTATATCATCTACATATAATGAAATGTTATTATTTGAGTCCCTAGTATTATATCCCTGAATATTCGGATGAATTCTTATACTTTCAGCCAGGGGCTCTATCCTAAGGGCAAATAGCAGAGGTGATAAAGCACATCCATGCCTATTGCCCCTCGATAATTGAAATTTTGGAGATAACATATTATTGGTTAATATTCTTGCCGTCGGTTTATCATATAATAATTTTACCCATACAATAAAGTTCTCTCCCATATTAAATTTTTGCAATACGTTATATAAATACTGCCACACTGCCTGATCAAATGCTTTCTCTGCGTCCAGAGAAACAATTGATATATCTTCTTCCTCCGTTTTATGTGAGTACATTATATTAAACAGGTGTCTCAAATGATTAAATTAATGTATTTTGGGTATGAACCCCGTTTGATCAGAATTTATCAATTTACTAATATATTTACTCAATCTTCTTGCTAAGGTCTTTGCTAAAATTTTCTGATCTGTATTTAAAAGTGATATAGCTCTATATGAGCCCGGTTCATCTAAATCTTTATCTTTTGTTGGTATAAGCGTAATAGTTGATTCAGCTAATGTTTCTGGTAATTTATTTTCTTTAAAGGCATGAGTATATAAATTAAGTAAGCGTGGAGCCATTATCTCGTGAAATCTTTTATAAAATTCGTTACTAAAACCATCTGGTCCAGGCGTCTTACATTTTTCAAAGATTTTATTGTTTCACCTATTTCTTCAAGTGTAATCTGAGATAATTCCTCTTGTTCCGAAAGGTCAAGTTTTGGAAGATTACAGCTATCTAAAAAATGTATAATTTTACTATCTTCTATTTTAGTTTTAGATGTATACAAATTTTGATAAAATTGAGCAAATCTATTGTTAATATCCTTAGGTAATGTTAGTAATTCACTTTTCTCTGATTTAATTTTAGGGATAGTATTTTCCTTGTGTTGTTTTTTCAATTGACGAGCTAAGAGTTTATGTGGCTTGTTACCAAATTCGAAATGTTCCTGTTTTGCGATTTGGAATAATCTTATTACTCTTGCCGATAAAATTTGATTAAGTTTAAATTTCAATAGTATTATCTTATTATGTTTATCTGTAGTTGGATCTTTGGCATTATCTAACTCTAATTGTCTAATTTCTTGTTCTAGCATCTGTTGTTCTGTCTTATTTTGAAAAATTATTTTTATTTTGAAAAATTTGATATGAGATTATAACTCCTCTGATAAATGCCTTGAAGGTTTCCCATAATAGAGAAGGTGAAATACCTGGTGTTTCATTTGTCTCAAAAAAAATTTCATTTGTTGTTTTAAATATTTATAACCTTGTGGGTCATTTAGAATTTGTGTGTTAAACCTCCAAAAAGATTTTTTACCCGGCATTCCCTCAAATGTTAATAGAAAAGTCAACGGAGAATGATCGGAAATAATACTGGTGTGGAATGAAGGATTAATTGTATATGGAATTAATTTTGTATCCACTAAAAAATAATCAATTCGTGAATAAGTTTTATGTACCGATTAGTAAAACGAATATTCCCTTCCAGTTGGATTAGCAGTTCTCCATACATCTATTATATTAGTTTTTTTTAATATATGTATTTAGAAGTTCACTAGTCTTAGATTTTAAGTTACCCCTCCTTTGTTTTACTGATTTGTCTAAATATGGATCTAAAACGCAATTGAAGTCCCCCCCTATTATTACATTTTGGTAATTAAACTCTGATATTATATCTATAATTTTATTTTAAAATTGGGGGTTGTCAAAATTCAGAGCGTAAATATTTATCATAGTGAGTGGGGTTGAATAAATTTCTCCCGAAACTGTAATATACCTTCCCTCATTATCTGAAATAGTATTCTTTAATTTAAATGGGATAACTTTCCGAATAATAACAGCCATACCTCTAGCTTTAGAAGTAAATGAAGAATAGTATGTTTGACCTATCCAGTTTGCCTTCAATCTCGTCTGTGTTTGTTGTTTCATGTGTGTTTCCTGCAAAAACATGATGTCAGAATTTAATGATTTTAATTGGGCAAAAGTGTTTACCCCTCTTAATTGGTTCATTGGCACCCCTTATATTCCAGCTGCAGAATGTAATTCCTCCATTCTTTATTTGTCTATCGTCTTGCATTATATATCAGTTTGGTGTTTTTGACTCACATGGTGAAACCAAATACCTCAGAACTCTGGGTGCTGGGTGGACGTCCCTAACTTTTAAATTTATATTACATCTCCTTCCTGTGTAATACTCTTCATCAATGATTTGTGCACGGAAAAGTTCCTGTCAATTCCTATTTTAAGGGGGAAAAGTTGCTAAGAATCTGGAATATTAAACAAAAACTGCTGATTTTACTTCAGAGTCACGTGAGTGATTCCGTGAAGAAATCCCGCCAGTCCACATGCGCGTCATTACGTCTGACGCATGGCGCACTGAGGGGCTGGCAGGCGCATAACTCCACCAGCGGTAAGTTAAAAACCCTGAGGTAAGTTTTAAACCTAGCTGAGGTGTTTTCTGCGGTCGGTAAATCTTGTTTGCAGGAACAAGTCGGCTATGGAGAAAATGATTAAGGGACGGTCCAGGCGTTCCGCTGCGAAAACGGCTACAGAAGACCGCGGCAGTGCGGGTAGCGGGCGACCGTCCATCTCGCCTTCAGAGTCACTAGCGGCACGGCCAGTGGCTTCCGACTTGTTGCCGGTGGAAGGCACCATGGCTACTCCGGTGGGCCGGAAAGCCACCAAAAAGTCAGTACGGCCCGTAGACTCTGATGAGTCGGGTCAGGAGGATAGTCCTCCAACAATGGATGCCGTGCTTGGGCGGCTGTCCAGAATGGAGCTCCTCAAGGATGACGAGCTTTATATCCGCGGGTCTCCTCAGGGGCCCGTGGCAGCAGCACCTGTAGAAGGGCTGCATAGTGTACCCCTCTTGGACGAGGAGAGTACAAGGAGTCAGTTTTGTTCTGACTCCGAGGTCGAGGGTATGGTTAGTGAGCATACCTCCAGGCAAGGAGGCCAGGAATCTGGGGTGCCAAGCCTGGCATCCAAATTTGGTATTTCGGCTGGAACTGGGGGACCATTGAATGAGGATGTGGCCAGGACCATAAATTACATGGTCTCACATCAACTTCAAGACCTCACGATGGAGGAAACCTCCAAAAAATATCAGACACCCACAAATTGTGCCTCACTCAGAGTTCCAACGGTGAACCACCCAATCTGGGGTCACATGGGTGCGGGGATCAGAGCCCAAGAACTGAGGTTCCAAAAGATTCTAAAGCTGCTTGCTTCAGGAATCACAGTGTTCACTAGGTCGGTTGATGATGGGGCTCTCTCTGAGGAGCAGCAGGATGTGCTTGCTCTAATGTGCAATGCACATTTTGAGATAAACTGTTTGAGGAAGAGTGCAATCCACCCCATGCTGAATCCCAAGTTTGCGGCACTATGCAAGGCAAGCAATGTGCAGCCGCCGAATTTACTGTTCGGGGACGACCTGTCGAAACAGGTCCGAGAATTGGATGATGAGGCGAAAACGGTTGGCCTCATAAAAGTCCAACCGGCCAGCAAAAATCCCCCCCGGCAGCAGCACCCCTACCAACGGTTCGCTGCATTGGCTTCAGGCCAAGGACCAAGCCGGACCCAGCCAACTATGTGCAATTGGCGTATGCCAACATTCTTCCCCTCCAAGACACGGGGGCAGACGTTTATACCACCAACCATGGAGGTAGATGGATCTGGTTATTTTCACAAATGTATAGGCCAGTCACAAGTTGGTGGGAGGTTACATTTGTTTTTCAATGAGTGGAGTTGTATAATCTCAGATTTGTTTATACTATACTAGTGATCCAAATTGAATTAATCTTCAAATTATGCAGCATTTGCACACAGGCAGACACCGGGTCAAATTACACACAGCATACACCTAGATGGACATTCTGTTTTTCACAACAAGAGTCTTTAGATGTACAAGCTGAAATTGAAACGTTAGCTGCAAAAGGGATAATTGAGAAATCTTTTCATCAATCTCACCAATTTGTGTCTAATATATTTCCTAGACAAAAGAAGGAAGGTGAGTGTCGCATCATTCTTGATCTAACTCGACTTAACTCCTATGTGCAGTATAAACATTTCAAAATGGAAACTTTTGTTACTGCCAAACAACTGGTTTCCAAAGAATGCTATGTGGCATGCATAGATCTAAAAGATGCATACTATTCAGTACCCATACATCACAATCACCGGAGATATTTGAAATTTAGCTGGATGAAGCAATGATGGCAGCTTAAGGCATTGCCTAATGGATTAACTTCGGCTCCTAGATTATTTACAAAATTGTTAAAACCGGTGTTGGGTCTACTCTGGGCTCAGGGTCATATTGTCATGGCTTATTTGGATGATATCCTAATCATAGGCAAGACTCAGCAATCAGCTGAATTATCTGTTTCAGCTACCAAACTCATGTTTGAGAGATTGGGATTTCTTATCCATCCAGTTAAATCCAAATTTATACCATCTAGAGTCATTGATTGTTTGGGGTTCACCATTAATTCAACTCACATGTCTGTGCCTCCCGGCAAGAGATCAGAGTTAATAGAAGCTTGTAACAACCTCGTTGATGAGCAACAATCTTCTTCGGCATGTGGCTAGTATAATTGGCAAATTAGTGTCTGCATTTCCAGCCGCACAGTTTGGACCTTTACATTATCAACATTTGAAATGTGCATAGAAGCAGGCACTCATAAAGCATGCAGGTAATTTTGATAGACCTATGCGGTTACCAGCTGAAGCCGTTGCTGAGTTGCAATGGTGGATAGCGAATATTTGGCATTGCCTCAGTAAAATTCAGATTGATACACCTTCATTTATTTTACAAACTGATGTTAGTGCTCTAGGATGGGGAGCTACTGATACCACCTCCAGCTGTGGGGGCAGATGGAATATGCATGAGGCATTAATCCTTGAATCCCATGGTATTAACTATTTAGAGTTGTTGGGAGCACTCTATGGCTTAAAGGCGCATTGTACTAGTATGCATGATTTGCATGTGCTGCGTCAGATTGACGACACAACAGCAGTAGCATACGTTAATCACATGGGTGGAATCAAGTCGGCATCATGTGATAAGTTGGCTAACCTTATCTGGCACTGGTGTATTACAAGAAACATCTGGATTTCAGCTACCTATTTACCAGGCAGATTTAACGTGGTGGCAGACACCAGGTCACAAAAATTCAATGACAACACAGAATGGATGTTGAATTGTGAAATATTCAATGATATTGTTGCTCGGTATGGCGTACCAGAGATTGACTTGTTTGCATCCAGATTGAATCACCAGTTACCAAAGTATGTTTCATGGGAACCAGACCTTGGGGCAGTGGCGATGGATGCATTCTCGCTACACTGGGGTGGAATGTTTTTACATGCATTTCCCCCATTTTGCCTCATCAGCCGGTGCTTGACTAAGATCGAGCAGGACTCCGCCTCAGGCATTTTGGTAGTTCCTGATTGGTCTACACAGCCATGGTTTCCACTCGTTCTGAGACTAATAACACAGCCTTGTATGGCTGTCCCCAAAAGCAATAACCAGCTGGTTCATCCTGTAACTGGGGAGAATCATCCACTACATGATCCTATTAATCTATTGATTTGCAGATTCTGAGGAGACCGTTCCTGGGGCTCGAACTATCAGGGCGTACAGTGGATGTGACTACTGCGGCCCAGAGGGATAGTACTAAAAAACAATATATTTCTCATATCAAGAAATGGGAGGTGTTCTGCTTGCAGTCGAACATTTCATATCATACGGCAAGCGCACCTGACGTGTTGGAATTTCTTTCCACGCTACATTTTGATGAGCAACTTAGCTATAGTTCCATCAGTAGTGCCAGGAGTGCCTTATCGTCCTACCTATGGCAAGGATCGGGACAACACTCTGTTGGGTCTCACCCTTTAATATCTTGGTTCATGAAGGGTATTTTAAACTGTAATCCCCTCAGGCCCAGGTACACGTAAATCTGGGATGTGAGTGTGGTGATAAGGCTAAATTATGTTAAAAATATAAGAAAATATAAGAAAAGTTTACAACATATTTAGTCTCAAATTAGGCTTTTCTCCAGTAGAATAATACAGAAAGGCAAGTCAGGTTACCGAGAAAGGAAGCTGAGGGTAATCCCAGAAAGGGGTGTTGGGACAAATGTCTAATGTTTATGAGGGAGGAGGTGATAAGAGAGGAAGTTAGATTGATCCCAGTAATGGGTAATGACAAATGGCTGAAGCCTTTGATGTGATGAGACCACGCAGGCGCATCCTGTAGTGATCTTTCATTCTCTTTACCTCTGACCATGGCTAATGTCTGTGGAATGTGTTAAGGTGACACAAAAAACACTATATAATACGATGTATTTCTGTTGTTCAGAGAAGTGGACTGAGGACAGCCAAGTGAAAGTATTGCTCATTTGACTAGAGTTCTCGCTCCCTTCCATCGGCCGATAATAAGTAAAGTTTTGAACTGGTCTACCAAACTGTTTGTGTGTTGTCTGTTTATTGAGAAGCGAACCTGTTTAGTTGTTATTTAAGTAACATTTTTTTCATTGGCGTAGTCATGTAGGCCTCACAGGGACCCCATCAACAGCTGACTATGCAAGAGGTTGCAGAGGTTGCCGGGATTGGAAGGGAGATAACTGAGCTCTATCGGCCCCCTTGTATGACCGACTCCCCTAGAAACTCCCGGGAGCGTCTGTGATCCTTCATCAGACATTGAATTGGTTCCCTGCCGAGGTTCTTAGAAACAGACAAAGGTAAGACCAATTGGGCTTTGTGTATATATTTTTTAAGAGGGGCTTGTGTTTATTTTTAAGAAGGAATTGAGCGGTTTCTCTCTTTTTTTCTATCTTTTTTTTCTCTCTCTTTCTTTCTCTCTTTCTATCTCTCTCTTTGTTTTCTCTTTCTCTATCTCTACAAAGGGCTCGTCGGCCTTGTTGAGACATCCGTAGTTTGTCGGGTTGAGATACAGGGGACGAGGTGTGCCTGGCTTATTGAGACATCCGAGGTTGTCGGGTTGAGAAAAAAGTGGCATTTTTAAAAGAGTTAAGAAGTCTGCCAAGTTGAGAAACTGTGGTTTCAATTAGCGGGTCTGCCTGGTTCTGATACTTGGAACATATTTTTTACGGGATAAAGAGTCTGCCAAGTTGAGAAACTGGGGTCTCGATTAGCGGGTCAGCCTGGTTGAAATACTTGGGGCATTGTTTTTTGAAGAATTGAGAAGTCTACGCTCTCTCTCTCTTTCCTTCTATCTCTTTTTCTCTTTCTCACTCTCTTTTTCTTTTTCTCTATCTATCTATGGGGAATGCTCTGGATAACAGTCCAACATATGTGTTATTTGAATCCTAAGTATAATAGTAAGATTAAACGAGAACTTACCAGTTTGAGGTTTGATCTTTATTTTATGAGGAGTTGCGATGAGGGATTTCGTGAAGAACCCGCCAGCACGCATGCGCGACATCTCTTCAAAGCAGCGGTGTGGAATCTGAGAACCAACAAACCAAAGAAATGACTTGTTATAGTAAGATTGAAGAGACTCTAGTTACCAGTTGACTTTATGATCGAGGGTTGGGAGCGGAGGGCACGAAATCCCTCATCGCAACTCCTCATAAAATAAAGATCAAACCTCAAACTGGTAAGTTCTCGTTTAATCTTACTATTTCATTTCGGAGTCACGTGAGTGACTTCGTGAAGACTTCAAAGCTCTGTGATTACACGCCCTGGACAACGTCCATGCTATCACACACGCCACGATAAGGATGGACAGGAGTAATCAAAATTTTCAGACTGCTTGTTCTGAAAAATAATAATATTTATTAATAATAACAAAAGAAAAACCCCTCACTGGGGAGTAGTTGAATGTTCTCGGCCTGCATTCAGTACAGCTTCAGCGAACATTCCAGGAGCGGTAATGGGTTTATTATAAAACCGCTGAAAAGTGGCTTCACTGGCCCATCCCGCTGTGGCTAGTATATGGTCCATGGGCACCTCCATGACCTTTGCCGCCGACGTTGATGCAGCCCTGGTGGAATGGGATTTAAATACATTAGTATCTATACCTGCTTCGTTCAAAACGATCCTGAGCCATCTGGAGATTGTCTGTACCGTCACTCTATGGTGAGCTCTCTTGTGGCTGATTAGCAAGTATTGCTCCATTCCCCTTAATTTCCGCGTCACTTTAATATAGTGGCGGATATGGGTGGCTAAACATAGCCTGGCATCAGCGGGGTATGCTGGAAACACCAGCTGCAGCCCTGTGAATCCAGGCCTGTGCTGTTTAAGCAATTCATCAATAAAGAAAATGACCTTTTCTGGGGTAGAGATCATTCTATCAATCTTGATCTTGTGAAGAGTCTGTACCCTTTGTGCCGAAGTAAGTGCCAATAACATCACCAACTTCAGGGTGAGTTTGTCCAATTCAAGCCCCATCATGGGTGACCACGTTCTGAGCAGGGTCAGTACTTTCCCAATATCCCAGGTGACGTAACGAGGTCTAGGCGGATTGGAATTAAATATTCCCCGCATAAGTTTGGACACCAGTTTATTGGATCCTACCTCCATATTGAGGTAGGATGATAGTGCGCTCCTGGCGCTATTGATGGCACTGTAGCTGAGGTGTTCGTCATGATGTAACCCCGCAAGGAACTCCAGCACATCTGTGATTGAAACGGAGTCATATGCAATGTCCAAGCGGCCGCAGTAGGTTTCCCATTTTCTGATGTGCGATAAATATTGCCGTCTTGTGGACTCCCTGCATGATGCTCCCATGGCATCCATGGTCCTTGATGAAAGACCATACTGCAGTAATGGTCTGTTCAAATCCTGCAAGCCAATAAATTCAAATGACTATGGCAGGGATGTGGTTCCCCTGTAACAGGGTTCATCACCAATTGTGGGCAACCCTCTAAGAGGACCCATGGTTGACTGATCATACCAAGGACCACCGGATACCATGACTGAGTAGGCCAGTCGGGTATGATAAGAATGCCATTAGCAGCATCTAGCTGGATTTTCCTCAATACCCGACTGATGAGGCAAAATGGAGAAATGCATAGAAAAACCATTTCCCCCAGTCTAGCGAGAAAGCGTCCATCGCCATTGCCCCAGGATCTGGCTCCCATGATACATATGTTGGTACCTGATGGTTTAACCGTGACGCAAAAAGGTCAATATCCGGCTTACCAAATTTGGCTGTAATTTGTTCGAATATTTGGGAATTCAACATCCACTCGATGTTGTCATTAAATTTCCGTGACCTGGTGTCCGCCACTGTGTTGAGCTTACCTGGTAAATAGGTAGCTGAAATCCAAATATTCCTTTGTATACACCAGAGCCAAATTGTATTAGCCAATTCATCACTTGAAATTGACCTGGTACCGCCCATATGATTTAGATATGCCACCGCAGTGGTGTTGTCTATTTGGAGACGGACATGAGTGTCAGTAAAGTTTGAACAATAAGCTCTGAGTCCGTGGAATGCCCCAAGCATCTCCAAATAATTTATCCCTTGTGCTAACAAAAGGGTAGATTCTAGTGAGTCCCATCTGCCCCCACAACTGGTGTTGTTGTCCGTAGCTCCCCAGCCATGGGAGCTTGCGTCTGTTTGTAAGTATACCACCGGACGAGGCACAATGATGGGTTTAAATGAGTTATGGATATTGTCAATCCACCATTGTAACTCAATTTTTGCCTTGAGTGGCAGCTGCATAGGTCTATCAAAATGTCCAGCATTCAATTTTAACGCTGAAATCTTGGATCTTTGTAAATTTTGATAATGTAAAGGTCTGAATTGAGCAGCTGGAAAAACTGCTACGATTTTCCCAATTACCTTAGCAGTTTGTCTGATTGATGGTATACTGGCGCAGACCAGGTTCTTGCATGTTTGAATGACATCCCCAACTTTGTTAGTTGGTATGGTGGCAATCATGTGATTGGAATCTATCATGAACCCCAGATAGTCCATGGTCTGTGAAGGACAGAACTTTGATTTATCTGGATGGATAATAAATCCCATTTTTTGGAATATTTCCACAGTGGCTGAAACTGCCAATTTTGCTGATTCCAATGTATGCCCAATAATTAGGATATCATCTAGATAAGCCATGACCGTGTGATTTGCCCTCCTCAGTGTAGCTAACACTGGCTTGAGTAATTTGGTAAACAGTCTAGGGGCTGTGGTAAGCCCATTGGGCAAAGCTTTATATTGCCAAAGTTGATCCATCCAGATGAATTTCAAGAACTTCCTGTGATGTTTCTGAACGGATACTGAATAGTATGCATCTTTCAAATCAATGCATGCCATGAAGCAGCCCTCAGAAATCAAAGATTTGGCTGTTTCAAACGTGTCCATTTTGAAATGGGTATATTTTACAAAGGTATTCAAATGGGTTAGATCTATAATGACCCGACATCCACCATCTTTTTTGGTTTTAGTAAATATATTGGATACAAATTCAATCGGTTCATGTGTAGTTCTTTCTATCACACCTTTCTCTTGTAATCTCAATATTTCAGCATAGCCTACTGCTGTTTCCTTCCTGGAAAGTGCAAATCTGCGATTTGGCATATGCTGAGGTGGAGGAATTTGGCCATTTATGAACTCAATCTCATAGCCCTGAATACTTTGTAAAATAAACTCATCTGAGGTGAGGGTTTCCCATGCCTCCTTAAACCCCCGTAGTCTACCCCCAACATGTGAGGTTAGACATGCCAGTGCATGAAAACCAGACCGCCTTACCTTCATGGTTATCGGTGGTCCCTGACATGTTTGGTGGGACGTAGAGGTGCTGGGTTGCGCTGGTGATATGGAAACCGCATTTTCCATGCTGGCCGTTGAGGGCCTAGCCCTAAAAAAGGCCTGGGCTGTTGAGGCTGTTGGTACATAGGAGGCGCCGGAACGTAGGTCCTTGCTGGCCTTTCGGTTTGACCTCGTGGCCTGAACAAAGGTGTTTTCTTGGCCGTCTCTCTGGTCACGGTGTGTGACCTCATCAGACCCACTGTTTTGGCATGGTCATCTAAATCTTTGACCTGCTTCGGGAGGTCTTCTCCGAATAGTTGTCTGGGTGGTGGTGTTGGAGGTGCTCAACATAACCCCGCAAATTTGGGGTTTAATGTAGGCTTAATGATGCTTTTCCTAAAAGCATTGATTTCATATTGCGTGTTGCAAAGTAGTGCCAGGGCATCCTCCTGTTCGGTGTTCAAATCCACTCCATCCACCGACCTTGCAAACGCGGTAATCCCAGATGTAAGTAACCTCAGGATTCTCTGTAATTTTACTTCCTGAGTTCGAATGCCCGGTCTGATATTGCCCCAAATTGGCATGTTGACAATAGGCACATTGAGCGAATTGCAATTGCCCGGCGCCTTGTGTCTATCCATGGCCTTTGCAAGGACCTCCTCCTGTAGCTGATGGTTGGTGAGGAAATCTATGGTAGCAGCCAGCTTGGTATTGAGGGGTTGTCCCGATGATATGGGTAATCCAAACTTGGCTGCCACGTCCAGGAGCTCTTCCAGGGGAACCTCAGGTGCAACTGGGGCATGTACCAAGATTTCCTCCTCTTCTGGCCTCATGCTACCCATAGATGATGGGGATATGTTCATAAGTCCCCTGGAACTGTGAGTTTCCTGTCTTTGATTGAGCAGGACTTGTTCCATGATCCTCTCCATCCGATCTATGCGCCCTTCATCGTGCGTGAATGGGCGGTTAGAGTCCTCATGCCCGAAGGAACTTCTGAGGCTCCTATCATCGGCCCGTACCTCGTCGAGGTAATATCGGTGCCGTGACGATAAGTCGCTACCAGCCGCCTCAGCGAAACTGAACGACTCCCGCGCGGATCTGCTCATATGCCTTCTTTTGGCTGAGCTGCATCCGGCTGCCTCTGAGGGCATATGCGGTGAGAAGTCGGCACCTAACGCCTCGGCGTGGTGACCCGACATCCGCGCGGGCTTGCCGACTGTCCTTTTCCTGGACCCAGACGGCGTACGGTCCCGTCCAGCCCCCAGCGGGGGAAGCGGTGACCGTGGCGAGACTCCACCTGTGTGACTCCTCCTGGCCCAACTAGGTGGTGAGTCTCTACTGGCCCTTCTTGGTCTGCCAGTGGACTCAGGTCTCGCTGATACACCAGGCCGCAATCTTGCGGCTCCTGGTGAAACCTCTGCCCGAAAAGGGCTAGGTTGTCGAGCTCTATCCCTGGCTCCGCTATGAGGGCTCAGGGAGAAGGGCCGTGCAGCAGCACGTAAACCCTCTTTGCTCGCCTCTGCCAACGATCCTGTTGGCGATAATGAAATGGAGTCAGGGTCTACCTGCTCCGGCGCTATGCCGACTTCTTGCTCTGCGGGAACCCCGCTAGAGCTCAGCTGTGTCGGTGATTCGGGTCCTGTGACTACAGGGCTCCCCAATTTGCGCGCCTTTTTCCCGGCCCTTCCAGCGGGTGCTGTAGAAGGGAGCTCCGGGATAGGTGGCCGGCAGGTCCTTCCGGATGTCCTGCGGCCCGTACTCCTTTTGTCCATGGTCTCTGTAGGGAAGAAAAAATACACAAACAGAAAACCAACCAGCTCAAGGTTGATTATACTTACCTGAGGTGGTCCTTATGTAGGGCTGGTGGTGAGCCGCGCTCCACCTCCAGCCGTCGACTGCAAATGCGAGTGACGATATGTCGCGCATGCGTGCTGGCGGGTTCTTCACGAAGTCACTCACGTGACTCCGAAATGAAATAAGACATTTAGAATGTTAAGTTACAAGTTGACCAAACGGTTAGGGGATGAAGTCTGGCCAGTTGGGGGCACCTGGAATGTAGAGACAATTATAAGCAGTGAAGAAAGCAAATGGTATGTTAACATTCATAGCAAAAGGATTTGAGTATAGGAGCAGGGAGGTTCTACTGCAGTTGTACAGGGTTTTGGTGAGACCACACCTGGAGTATTGCATACAGTTTTGGTCTCCAAATCTGAGGAAAGACATTTTTGCCATAGAGGGTTCACTGGGATGTCAGGACTTTCATATGAGGAAAGACTGGATAGACTTGGCTTGTACTCTCTAGAATTTAGAAGACTGAGGGGGGATCTTATAGAAACTTACGAAATTCTTAAGGGGTTGGATAGACTAGATGCAGGAAGTTTGTTCCCGATGTTGGGAAGGTCCAGAACAAAGGGTCACAGTCTAAGGATAAGGGGGAATTCCTTTAGTACCGAGATGAGGAAAACATTTTTCACACAGTGAGTGGTGAGTCTCTGGAACTCTCTGCCACAGAAGGTAGTTGAGGCCAGTTCATTGGCTACATTTAAGAGGGAGTTAGATGTGGCCCTTGTGGCTAAAGGGATCAGGGGGTATGGAGAGAAGGCAGGTACAGAATACTGAGTTGGATGATCAGCCATGATCATATTGAATGGCGGTGCAGGCTCGAAGGGCTGAATGGCCTACTCCTGCACCTATTTTCTATGTTTCTATATGGGAAAGGAAGGTAGGAAAGAAATGGAAGTAAGGGATAGAGTTAAGAAACAAGGATAGCACTATGAAAGGATGGAAAGTATTGCAACTAGAATGCCAGTGGGCAGAGGAACAAGGATAAAAAATTAAAAGACAGGCAGGAGCAAAGATTATAGAGCAAGATGCGCCACTCAATGGAAATCCAATGGACTGGTGTGTAGTACGTAACGGAACGTCACGGCCGCCATTTTTGCAGACTGCCTCCCCATGTGTAATCCGCTACAGAGCAGTTGCAAGCAAAGATTATAGAGGAGCAAGATGCATTAGAAAGTTATTATATTTATTTGGAATAGATCTTTACTTACCTCTCGATCCCTCTCTATCCCCTCTTCTCTCGATCCCTCTCTCTCCTCTCGATCCCTCTCTTCTCTCGATCCCTCTCTCTCTCGATCTTTCTCTCCCTCTCTTTCAATCTCTCTCTCCCTCTCTTCTCTCTCTCCCCTCGATCCCTCTCTCCCCTCTTCTCTCGATCCCTCTCTCCCCTCTCTTCTCGATCTTTCTCTCCCTCTCTTCCGTCGATCTCTCTCCCCTCTCTTTTCTCGATCTCTCTCACACTCTCTTCTCTCTCTCCCCCCCTCTTCTCTCGATCCCTCTCTCTCCCCTCTCGATCTCTCTCTTCCCTCTTCTCTCGAACTCTCTCCCCTATCTTCTCTCGATCTCCCTCCCTCCCCTCTCCCCTCCCTCCTTCCCTCTCTCTCCCTCCCTTTTTCCCCTGTTCCCCCATTTCCCTCGCATCTTTCCTCCCCAGCCCCTACCTTTGCGTAGTTTCCCTTGCATTGTATTGTGCAGCTTCCCTTGTATTGCTTTAACACACACTGTGCACAAAATTACAGGCACACGCAAACACACATTCATATAAATATATGGTGGGACAGATAGAATAGCTTATTAAATCTTCTTACAAAGACCATTATGTAATTTATTTCTATCCTCTTTTGGGCCTAAGGCATAGCAGGGCTGCCAACTCTCACACAGAGGGAAGGGAGGGAGAGAGGGAAATCGAGAAGAGAGGGGAGAGAGATAGATCGAGAGGGGAGAGAAAGAGATCGAGAGGGGAGAGAAAGAGATCGAGAGGAGAGAGAGGGCGATCGAGAGGGGAGAGAGAGCGATAGAGAAGAGAGGGTGATCGAGAGAAGAGGGGGAGATAGTGAGAAGAGAGGGGATAGAGAGGGATCGAGAGGTAAGTAAAGATCTATTACAAATAAATCTAATAACTTTCTAATGCATCTTGCTCCTCTATAATCTTTGCTTGCAACTGCTCTGTAGCTTTGGAGCGGATTACACAGCGGGAGATCGAGAGACAAAGATTATAGAGAAGCCTAGTTTCCCAATGATGTAGACGCCATAGTCGACGCCATCTCTGGTCCGCTAATATGGCGTCGACAATCACACATGTGATACTACGGCTTTTCCACTGAGTGGCGCATCTTGCTCCTCTATAATCTTTGGGCAGGAGGTGAGGCACAGGTGAAGGTTAGTAAAAATAAACCCAGTACTGGTAAATCCTCTGGAGGAGACTTCATGTCTGGCATGACGACCCTGTTTGGTAGTGAAGATGAGGAGTTAGATAATCTTGGGAGATGTCCACCTCCCTACCTCCCACCAGTAGCGATGGCATCCTTACCTGTAACAGCTCCGCCAGTAATATCCCTACACCTTGAAGATATGAGCTTACAAAGCACCGCAGAATTGGGAGCATGGGAATGCCATTCTGTGCGTAATTGCTTAAGGCATTGATGCTACCAGAACAGGTGGCCATTATTAAATGTGCTGTACACACTGGTGCTGGGGACCCTATAACCAAAGGCAATGCATTTGCCGATGGTGTGCCAAATAAGCAGCCTGTACATCAAAATGCGTGGTGACATCTGGTAAACAGATACTAGCAAATAAAACGGTCCTGCCAGATATGAGGGAGGTATGTACTTTACAGAGGGACGCCTCTAATATATAACAATAACTATGGAAACAAGAGGGCTGTGCCATTTATTTGGCTCACGCCGCTTGGACAAGTTGGTGTATACGATGCATTTTTACCTGTCTTACTAACATATATTCACTTCCTTACCCATGCGGGTAGGGAGAGAATGATAAGGATGACAAAGGACACATTGTGGCACCTGAAAATTCGGCAAGAGCACGACAGTTTGAATGCATACAGATTGATTTTATTTGATGCCAAGGGCCCAGTGTTATAAATATTGCTTCGTGATTTTAGATTTATTTAGCAGGTGGATTGAAGCTCTATCAACCACTAATAATACTACTGAAACTACAGTAACATTGTTGTTAAGAGAAGTTAATCCCCAGTTTGTCCTACCTACTGTCATAAGCGCAGACAATGGGCCCCATTTTATTGCCACTATTAATAAGGAAATATGTGCACATTTTAATATCCGACAGCGATTTCACTGTGTACACCACCCATAGGCATCTGGGATGGTGGAAAGAGCCAATGAGGCATTGCAAAACAAAATTACCCTGGGGGAATCCTTTTTCTGGCAAGCAACTATGTTATAAAAAAATTGGGGATGAAGGAAAATTTGGTGGAGAAATGAGGATAGGGTAGGGAGATTGAAAAGTCATGGGGAGTCTGACTAATCATGATCTGGATCAATGTCCAATTAGGGTTAGGTAACCAAGATTCTGGTAAACAGAAGTTTTGTCAGAAAAAGGGAAAGTAAATTAAAAAAGAAACGTCTTTGAAGATGAAATATTATATACTGCTGGTAAAACAATGTTTTTGTATGTGGAATGTGTGAAATTTGAAGTAATGAGAAAATGTGTGTGTGTCCCTTTAAGAACAGTTTGTCCTTTAAAATGCAAATGAACAGACAGGTTATGGTGTGTCCCTTTTAAGAAGCTGTCATGAATGGGGGGGGGGGGGGGGGGGGGCGAATGATAAAATGTGTTGGTTGTTATAAATCTTTTGAGCCAAGTTAAAAAAGATACTCATCCTAATTAAAGTGTTAAATGTGATTGGAAATTACGAAATTACAGAGAAAAAGAAAATGTATTATTGATTACTGATTCTGAGTGAGTTCTTTTGGGAAAGATTGTTTTGATGTGATAACAGTGTCCTTTGAAATGCAAGCAAGATTACTGTCTGCAGACAAACAAAGGTGTTGAAGCTTGTGCTGTGTAAGGGAAATGAATGTACATGTAAAATTGTCTTATGGCTTACAAAAGGGGGTTTGAGGGAACTCACAATAGAAACATAGAAATATAGAAATTAGGTGCAGCAGTAGGCCATTTGGCCCTTCGAGCCTGCACCGCCATTCAATATGATCATGGCTGATCATCCAACTCAGTATCCCGTACCTGCCTTCTCTCCATACTCTCTGATCCCCTTAGCCACAAGGGCCACATCTAACTCCCTCTTAAATATAGCCAATGAACTGGCCTCAACTACTCTCTGTGACAGAGAGTTCCAGAGACTCACCACTCTCTGTGTGAAAAAAGTCTTTCTCATCTCGGTCTTAAAGGATTTCCCCCTTATCCTTAAGCTGTGACCCCTTGTCCTGGACCTCCCCAACAACGGGAACAATCTTCCTGCATCTAGCCTGTCCAACCCCTTAAGAATTTTGTAAGTTTATATAAGATCCCCTCTCAATCTCCTAAATTCTAGAGAGTATAAACCGAGTCTATGCAGTCTTTCTTCATAAGACATTCCTGACATTCCAGGAATCAGTCTGGTGAACCTTCTCTGTACCCCCTCTATGGCAAGAATGTCCTTCCTCAGATTTGGAGACCAAAACTGTACGCAATACTCCAGGTGTGGTCTCACCAAGACCCCGTACAACTGAAGTAGAACCTCCCTGTTCCTATACTCAAATCCTTTTGCTATGAAAGCTAACATACCATTCGCTTTCTTCACTGCCTGCTGCACCTGCATGCCTACTTTCAATGACTGGTGTACCATGACACCCAGGTATCGCTGCATCTCCCCTTTTCCTAATCGCCCTCCATTTAGATAATAGTCTGTTTTCCTATTTTTGCCACCAAAGTGGATAACCTCACATTTATCCACATTATACTGCATCTGCCATGCATTTGCCCACTCACCCAGCCTATCCAAGTCACCTTGCAGTCTCCTAGCATCCTCCTCACAGCTAACACTGCCCCCCAGCTCAGTGTCATCCGCAAACTTGGAGATATTGCCTTCAATTCCCTCAACCAGATCATTAATATATATTGTAAATAGCTGGGGTCCCAGCACTGAGCCTTGCGGTACCCCACTAGTCACTGCCTGCCATTGTGAAAACGACCCGTTTACTCCTACTCTTTGCTTCCTGTTTGCCAGCCAGTTCTCTATCCACATCAATACTGAACCCCCAATGCCGTATGCTTTAAGTTTGTATACTTATCTCTTATGTGGGACCTTGTCGAAAGCCTTCTGGAAGTCCAGATACACCACATCCACTGGTTCTCCCTTATCCACGCTACTAGTTATATCCTCGAAAAATTCCACAAGATTCGTCAGACATGATTTACCTTTCGTAAATCCATGCTGACTTTGTCCAATGCTTTCACCACTTTCCAAATGTGCTGCTATCCCATCTTTAATAACTGACTCTAGCAGTTTCCCCACAATGAGGAATAAAAGGTGAGAAGATAAGTAGATTGGGGAAGAGAACATATTTGGAGAATTTAATATTAAGGTGGGGGAGCGTCTTTGGGTATAATCGGATTAAAGAATAAGTTCACAGGGAAGTGTTTTAGAAGGAACTGCAGATGCTGGAGAATCAAAGGTAGACAAAGGTGTTGGAGAAACTCAGCGGGTGAACACGATTTACAACGTTTTATTGATACAGGACAGGCTGTTGTGCCCACCCCCCCTGGAAAGGGAGAGGGGGAGCCACCTGCAGGCCCTGGGCAAGTAACTAATTATGTATGGACAGCAATTAACCCATGTCTTGCCAGATCTGCAATCCCAGGTTAGAGGAGCTGTACTAAAAAACAGTGAGCACAGGGACGAGTCCATAAAGGGTACAAGATGACTATGTGCTGGGACAGGAAGAAATTGAGACTGTGTTGAAAGGAACAACCAAGTGTTACCAACAACATAAACTGCCATGAAGATTGAAGATCGTCGTCGTTGGATACATTTGATTGACTGTGAACAGTTTGTGGAAACAAGAAAGGACAATGGGCGATTGACCCTCCTTTTATTTTGAGGTGGCCCACATGGACTGGACTTTCTTCAGAATGGCAAACTTGCGGACTAACCCACATTTAAAGGATGGTACACACCTCCTTTTAAACAAGATTGTAATCAAACATGACAAGTGCAGGAAAGATACCCTGACGACAGACAGTAAGAGATCTGCAAAGGGCTAGTTAAATCTACCTGGGTTTGCCACAACCAAGGCACTGGTGTATTTTTGGGAAACAGCATTGTTATGTTGCATATGCAGTGCCACACAAGAGAAGCATGAACCAGTTACACCCGTTCCAAGCAAAGCCTAACGAAGGCTGAGCAATTTTTTATGATCCTTTTCCTGTCCTATGGTTGTATAATAGTGTCATGGGAACAAAGCAGAATGGCCTTAGATTTTATCCTAGCAGAGAAAGGAGGGACATGTGCAATAATAGGTTGAGAATGTTGTACTATTAATTTGCCTGATGAGATGCTTATGGTCTTTCGTATGTACTCAGCAAGGACTGTCGTTATTATCAAGATTTTTATAAAAGGATGGAATGATAAGGCTAAATTATGTTAAAAATATAAGAAAAGCTTACAGCTTATATTTAGTCTCAAATTAGGCTTTTCTCCAGTAGAACAATACAGAAAGGCAAGTCAGGTTACTGTGTATTGAGATCATGAATGACTTTAAAATGCATCTAGTATTTGCCGAGAAAGGAAGCCGAGGGTAATCCCAGTAAGGGGTTTTGGGACAAATGTCCAATGTTTATGAGGGAGGATGTGACGAGAGAGGAAGTTAGATTGATCCCAGTAAGGGGTAATGACAAATGGCTGAAGCCTTTGATGTGACGAGACTACGCAGGCGCATCCTGGAGTGATCTTTCATTCTCTGTACCTCTGACCAGGACTAATGTCTGTGGAATGTGTTAAGGTGACAAAAAAAAACGCTATATAATACGATATATTTCTGTTGTTCAGAAAGTGGACTGAGGACAGCCAAGTGAAAGTATTGCTCACTTGACTAGAGTTCTCGCTCCCTTCCATCGGCCGATAATAAGTAAAGTTTTGAACTGGTCTACCAAACCGTTTGTGTGTTGTCTGTTTATTGAGAAGCAAACCTGTTTAGTGGTGTTATAAAAGTAACATTTTTTTCAGTGGTTCTCGTGTTGCTTCGCCAATGGGCTCCAGTAACATCTCTGTCATTGACCAGACTCACTCTTAAAGTGGTTATTCTCATGGCGCTGGTTTCAGCGCCACGTATCCAGACATTGCAGAAGCTTCGACTGGACAGGATGGTTTCATCTGTCAACAACATAACCTTTTATGTTTATGATTTACTTAAACAGAGCAGGCCAGGGACGTCAGGGCTTAAACTTGATTTTATGGCATACCCCATAGATCTTCGCCTATGTGTAGTTATTCACTTATGGCAGTATATTAAGGTCACCAAGTGCCTCAGAGGCCCCGACTTGGCGTTATTCATCAGTCACAAAAAGTCTCATAAGAAGGTGTCGGTACAGACCATCCCAAGGAACAGGTTCTGGCTTGCGCCAGAGTGGACACTGATGTTTTTAAATCTCACTTCACCAGGGTGGCATCAACGTCAGCAGCGGGGGCACAGGACGTCCTTCTAGACCAAATCCTCGCGGCCGCAGGGTGGTCCAAAGAACTGATGGTTGAAAGGTTCTATCATAAACCTCTTGCAACTCCGGGGGTGTTTGGCCACTTTATCTTGAATTCTGTTTTGTAGCTTCGCCCTGGGAGAGAGGGGTCGCTATTGTTTTCTTTTTGTTAAATAAAGCATCAACGTGTTTAAGTCTGTATCATGTTTGAATGCATTATTTGTTATTACTCATCCTGTGTCAACAGAGGCAGTGTGTCGCATGATCTCGTATCCACGGCATGAAATCACAGAGCTTTGAAGTCTTCACGGAATCACTCACGTGACTCTGAAGTAAAATAGTAAGATTAAACGAGAACTTACCAGTTTGAAGTTTGATCTTTATTTTATGAGGAGTTACAATGAGCGATTACGTGCCCACCGCTCCCAACCCTCATATCACAAAGGTCATCTGGTAGTTCTAGGTTTCTAATCTTACTATGTTACTTCAATTACTGTTATCTGTAATTTCACACCGCTGTTTTGAAGATTGACGCGCATGCGGACTGTCGGGGTTCTTCACGTAATCTTCAATCGTAACTCCTCATAAAATAAAGATCAAACATCAAACTGGTAAGTTCTCATTTAATCTTACTAATATTTTCTGCTGACCATGCAACCTCTCGATTCGTACAGCACGGAAACAGGACCGGCGGCCCAACTTGTCCATGGCGACCAAGGCTCCCCATCTACGCTAGTCCCACCTGAGAGGGAAGTAAATGTTAAGAGGGAGTAAGGTGTTGTTTAAGAGGTTGTGGAAGATGAGTAATGATTAACAATTAACTGACATTGTGAGGAGTTGATGAGGAAATGGGTATTAACAGCAGTAGGCAGCAGCCAGCAAAGTAAAGAATGGTTGGTATTTGGGGGAATGAGGATCTGAGAAATTTGTAAAACACAAGTGCTGGAGGAACTCAGTGGGTCAGACAGCATCTGTGGAGGAAATAAGTGGATTTTTTGGGTCAGGACCAGAGTCTGTAGAAGGGTCCTGACCCAAAACGTTGTCTGTTGTTTCCCGATGCACAACGTTCCAGATGCTGCCTGACCCGCTTGAGTTCTCCGGCACTTTGTGTTTTGCACAGATTTCCAGCTTCTCCAGTTCCTTGTGTCTCTGAAACTGTTGGTTGGAGGGGCAAAGATGGCGATCTGAAAACCAAGAAGGTGACAGTCACAGAATGGAAGTGACTAGTACAGAAGTGAAAAGTCAGATGCTCAAATTCTCATGTGTATACAGAAAATGCTGGAAGTTCTCAGCAGACCGGGCAACATCTATGAGAAGAGTTCATGCTTTAAACCAGTGATCTTTCATCACATCTAACGCGTCTTCAGCGAGCCCTGATCTTTGCTGCTCTACCCAACGTGACATATGAAATCATATAGTACGGAAACAGCCCTGCGGTCCAACTCATCCATGCCGACCAAGATCT
This sequence comes from Raja brachyura, assembly GCA_963514005.1. Next base: position 71,741,947 of record OY740788.1, on the reverse strand, counting down.
AAGCTAATCTCATTTGCCCGCCTTTGGCCCAAATCCCTATAAACCTTTTCTCTCCATGTACCTGCCCAATATTGTTACTGTCTCTGCCTCGACTGCCTCCTCTGGCAGACATGTTCTCCAGGGAATACCTTACCTTATCAAAACCTTGTTTATCCAGTTTTCTCCCAATACCAGCCAGTGCAGAAACTGATTTGTTTCCCATTGGTTCAGACACAAAATTCCTGTGTGTGCGTGATGTTGAAATTGTTGTGCAGAACTGTTGACAAAAGTTAATGATAATTTTACTTGGTTATCTAGAATAAGCTGTAACAACATTTGAAAAACACAGAACCCCACAGTCTTTGTTCAGGTTATTTCACAAACTGGTAAATTGTAAACAGGTTGTGCAAGAGAAAATCATACGTTAGCACACCAGTCTAAGAGTTGGAACTTGTGCTACGAAAAGCCGTATAAAAAGCATATGTTTCAGTTCTTAATATATCTTCATGTTCATATTCATCCTACATATTGTGCCGCCCTGATTAATAATAGAGAAGATACATCGAAACCAGTACTCACTTTTTGAGCAGTAACAGACATATTCACATTTTTGGCAATGAATCAAGTGCAGAGCTTGGCCAGCCTTGAGATAAGAACTAATGCTTTCATACCTAATGTGATTACCACTCGAGTTTAAAAGCATCCCAACATTCCTAATTTAAAAAAATGGCCTACACTTTAACATTTAAAGATAGAAGTGCCACTCTTAATACACCAGATGTTTGTGCAGTATAGAAACAGGCTATTTGGCCCATCGTGTTCATGCCTCTGTTCCATCCAAGTCTCCTCGCACCATACATCACCTTACCCAATCACCAGTCCTACCTAGACTACAATTTTATAACTTTTGCGGTATAAGGCATCTTTCCTAGTGCTGCTCTGCTCATTCTAACACACTCTGAATTCTTCTATCTTACTCTCACACTCTCACATTTTAATCAAAATCCCCTCACCTGTATCCACCTATCACTCACCAAGCTATGTCCTGCCCTCCTCCGTTCCTCTTCAGCTATTTCCCCCCACTACAATCAGTCTGAAGAAGGGTCCTGACCCGAATCATCACCTATCCATTATCTCCAGAGATGTTGCCAGGCCCACTGAGTTACTCCAGCATTTTATTTTTGTAAACTTGCAGCTGCAGTTCCTTGACTTTGTGTTCCCAATAAATGTTGGTAATGGTCATGTCCCATCTCAGAGTGAGCTCATCTTTTCTTTAGGTTAACATTACTATCAGTTTTGTTTCTCCAGGTTATTTCAGTGCAGCATTGGAGTTCATGAAAATAAAACTTGGAGCCATAAGAAGTGCCTTTGCAGAGTAAATGAACTCAAGAGTACAGAAGATAGGAGTTGCAGATGCTGATTACAAAAAAAACCACACAAAGTGCTGGAGTAACTGAGCGGGTCAGGCAGCTTCTCTGCAGAATATGGATAGGTGATGTTTTGGGTCTAGTCCCTTCTTCAGACAGGTCCTGACCAGAAAGATTACCAGAGGTGGGGGGAGAACAATGAAGGACCCGGCGTGGGAGGACCGCCGTGAGGGAGGTGGGGGGAGAACAATGAACAATGGTGGGGAGGGGGGAGAACAAAATGGGGAGCCGGTGTGCTTTGTACCTTTGTCAGTGCCAGAGGTGGCTGCTATTTGTATACAGAACATTGGGTATGCAGCAAAGAATGTCACTGTGCCTTGTCACATGTGATAATAAAATGTTCAATAAAGTATTCCATTCCAATCCATGTTGTCCAGAGAAGCTGCCAGACCTGCTGAATTACTCCAGCACTTTGTATCTTCAATGGTAGAGGGTGGATTTAGACTATGGGAAATTAATGTCATGGAGTGTCACAGGGACATGCAGAGAAGAACCAAGTATTCAGTCCCATCATGTCCATGCTTAACATTATATTAATCCCCTTTAACCTGCACGTGAAGGTTTTGCCAGTAATGTACTCAAGGAGGTGGCTCAAGAAATCGTGGACGCATTGGTGGTCATTTTCCAATGTTCTATAGATTCAGGATCAGTTCCTGTCGATTGGAAGGTAGCTAATGTTATCCCACTTTGCAAGAAAGGAGCGAGAGAGAAAATAAGGAATTAGAGACCAGTTAGCCTGACATCGGTGGTGGGGACGATGCTGGAGTCAATTATTAAAGATGTATTAGCGGCACATTTGGATAGCAGTAACAGGATCAGTCCAAGTCAGTATGGATTTATGAAGGGGAAATCCTATTTGACTAAGTTTTTGGAATTTTTTGAGGATAAGTAAAATGGATGAAGGAGAGCCAGTGGATGTAGTGTATCTGGACTTTCAGAAAACCTTTGATAAGGTCCACACAGGAGATTAGTGGGCAAAATTAGAGCACATGGTATTGGGGGTTGGGTATTGACATGGATAGAGAATTGGTTGGCAGACAGGAAATAAAGAGAAGGAACGGGTCCCAGTCAAAATGGCAGGCAGTGGTGAGTGGAATGCCCCAAGGCTCGGTGTTGGGGTCGCAACTATTTACAATATATATTAATGATTTATATGATGGGATTAAAAGTAACACTAGCAAATTTGCGGATGACACAAAGCTGGGTGGCAGTGTGAACTGCAAAGAGGATGCTAGGAGGTTGCAGGGTGACTTGGACAGGTTGAGTGAGTGGGCAGATGCATGGCAGATGCAGTATAATGTAGATAAATTAGATTGTTATCTCAATGGTGTCAGATTAGGCAAGTGTAACGAGACCTGGGTGTCCTTGTACACCAGTCACTGAAAGTAAATATGCAGGTACAGCAGGCAGTAAAGAAAGCTAATTGGCATGTTTGCCTTCATAACGAGAGGATTTGAGTATTTGAGTATCAGAGTAACGAGGTCCTTCTGCAGTTGTACAGGGCCCTGGTGAGACCACATCTGGAGTATTGTGTGCAGTTTTGGTCTCCTAATTTGAGAAAGGACATCCTTGCTATTGAGGCAGTGCAGCGGAGGTTCACAGGGTTAATCGTGGGATGGCAGGACTGTCATATGAGGAAAGCTTGGAATGACTGGGCTTGTATTCACTAGAATTTAGAAGGATGAGAGGATATCTTACAGAAACAGATAAAATTATAAAAAGGACTTGTCAAGCTTGATGGAGGAAAAATATTCCCAATGTTGCAGGATTCCAGAACCAGGGGCCACAGTCTAAGAGTAAATGGGTAGCCATTTAAAACAGAGATGCAAAAATAAAAAATCACCCAGAGAGCTGTGAATTTGTGGAATTCTCTGCCACATAAGGCAGTAGAGGCCAATTTCATTTCGGAGTCACGTGAGTGACTTCGTGAAGAGCCCGCCGGCACGCATGCGCGACATATCGTCGCAACGCATTGCTGCCGACAGCTGGCGGTGGGGCGCGCTCCTCGCCAGCCCTTCAAAAGGAGCCGCTTAGGTAAGTTAAACTCACCTTAAGTTGGTTGGCCCTTGCTGTCGGTTTTGTCTTTCAGCAAGGGTGCAGATTGGAGTGTTCAGAATGTCTGGACGAAGAAGTCGTGGCCCGGCGCCCTCATCGTTTCCACCTGGGGCCGGGAAGAAGGCGGGGAAGTCATTGCCGTCTGCTGCTGCAGGTCGGGACCCGCTGAGTCGCCACAGCTCCGAGGAGGAGTGCGTGGAGGAGGACGTCGGGGTGCCTCCTGAAAGGGTGGACCCTGCCACAAGTTCGCCTTTGGCGACAACGGGGAAGGGGTTTCGTGCTGCGGCCCGACCCCCCTCCGCTAGCCCTTCATTAAAAGGCAGCAGAGGCGCCCGTAAGCCTAACCCGGTCCGGGCCAAGGCTCCACCAGCCGCCATGGAGCGGTCTGGTGCAACGGCGGGACCTGGGTCGTTAAGGTCTGCTACCCAACTCCCAACCCCCGCCGCCGGGACGGGGGGCTTGGGTACGGTCCCGCCTCGGTCGCCGAGTCCCCCATGGATGGGAGGACGAGACCATGCGTCGGCACCGTCCGAAATGCGGACAGCCGGCAAGCCTGTGCGGGCGTCGCTCCATGCTTCTGCTGGAGTCGACCCCAAGCCGTCAGGGCCCTTTGTGGCAACGGCTTCTACTCCTGCCAAGAAGAGGCGGTTGGACACCCTGCCCGCACGGGACTCGCACGGTTTCGCTGCGGCGGCCGAAAGCGATCCATTCCGGCACCGAGATCACTTCTCTGAGGTGCGGGCCGATGATAGGAGCCCCGGCATGTTTTCTGAGCCGGAGGACTCCGACCATCCGAGTGTTCAGGATGGGGGGCGTATTGACCGCATCGAGCGGCTGCTGGAGCTGGTACTCCATAATCAACAGCAGTACGCACCCACGGATATCGTCAGGCACAGGGCCGCCTCGCCGGTTTCCCTCATCAGCGAGCCACAAGGGGAAGAAGGGTTTGACCCCACCCCAACACCGTCGGAGCCACCAACAGCTGAGTTGCTGGACGTGGCAGCCAAATTTGCTGCACCAATTACAACTGGACTTCCGCTCCAGCCAAAGCTGGCAGCAACAGTGGACTTTCTCACGAATCATCGGTTGCAGGAGGAAGTACTCTCACAGGCCACTCAGCGCCACAAGGCCCCGTCCAACTGTAATGCCCTCAACGTGCCACTGGTCAATACGCCCATATGGGGCAACATCGGCGTGGCTGTCCGCCATCAGGAGGTTAAACTCCAGCGGATCCTCAAACTCCTCACGGCCGGTATTACCGCCTTTGCGCGGTCGGTCGATGGAACGGACCTGTCATTGGATCAGGAGGATGCGTTAGCACTATTATGTGCCACCCAACATGAAATCAACGATTTCCGGAAGAACAGCATCCGTCCGTCTATCAACCCAAAATTTGCAGGGTTGTGTAAGCCACCGCCGCCCCCACCGCCCCGACAACTCTTCGGGGAAGACCTTCCGAAGAGGGTCAAGGAGCTGGACGAGGTAGCCAAAACGGTGGGACTTATGCGATCTCAGATCGCCCCCAGACCGATGGTGCCAAAAGCTCCCCCTGCTCGACCGCGAGGTCCGGTCGCATCAGCATCAAGACCATATGCTACTACTCAGCACTACTACCAACAGGGCCAGCAGCAGCGGTCTTTTTTAGGGTCAGGCACACAGCGACCCCAGTGGAAGATGAAGCCATCTTATCGTCAGCCCAACCCAGCACCTCCTCGGCCACCCAAGTATGTCAGGGACCGCCGGTGACCATGGAGGTAAGGCGGTCTGGGTTTCTTTCCCCTGCCCCTTTAATTTCACATGTGGGAGGGCGACTCCGGTTCTTTGCTAAAGCTTGGGTATCAGTTACTTCGGATAAATTTGTGTTACAAAATGTTCGGGGTCATTCTATTGAATTTATTGACGGCAAAGTTCCTCCATCCCAGCATATGCCTAAACGGAAGTTTACGCTGTCTGCTGTTGAGCAGGCAGCAGGCACGGCTGAAATTTTTCGTTTGGAACAAAAAGGCGTGATAGAGAAAACTATTCACGAGCCCATTGAATTCGTCTCCAATATATTTACTAGACCAAAAAAGGATGGAGGTTGTCGGGTGATTATTGATTTGACCCAGTTGAATACCTTTGTAACATATACACATTTCAAAATGGACACTTTTGAGACAGCCAAATCACTGATTTCGCATGGTTGCTTTATGGCATGTATTGATTTAAAAGATGCATACTATTCAGTGTCCATCCGGAAACATCACCGGAAATTTTTGAAATTTGTCTGGATGGATCAGCTCTGGCAATATCGAGCCTTACCAAATGGGCTTACTACTGCCCCTAGGCTCTTTACTAAATTACTTAAACCTATTATGGCCAAATTACGCATAGAACATCATATTGTCATGGCTTATTTGGATGATATTCTGATTATTGGCAATACTCTGGAAGCAGCTGAAAGCGCTGTTTCAGCAACTGTTACTATATTTCAGCAACTGGGGTTTATAGTTCATCCAGAAAAATCGAAGTTTCACCCATCCCAGGTTATGGATTATTTGGGTTTCACGGTGGACTCTATTCAAATGAGGGCCACCATTCCATTTCACAAGGTGGAGGATGTCTCCCTTGCATGTCAGGATCTCGCATCCGCCAGTATACCATCTATTCGGCATACAGCTAAGATAATTGGGAAAATCGTAGCTTTATTTCCGGCAGCCCGGTTTGGGCCTTTACATTATCAAAACCTGCAAAGGGCCAAAATTATTGCGTTAAAAAAGAACGCTGGTCATTTTGACAGACCTATGGAGCTGCCTTCTGATGCTAAGGTTGAGCTCCAATGGTGGGTGTCCAATATTGGCAGGGCATTCAAACCCATTGTTGTGCCCAATCCGGTGGTATATTTGCAAACTGACGCAAGCTCTCTAGGCTGGGGAGCTGCGGACAGCTCTTCTAGTTGTGGAGGCAGGTGGGATCCCCTTGAAGCTAGCATGTTGCTAGTACAAGGGATTAACTATTTGGAGCTGCTTGCAGCATTTCACGGACTGCGGGCATATTGTGCTCATCTTAGTGGCACTCATGTCCGTCTCCAAATAGACAACACCACAGCGGTGGCATATTTAAACCATATGGGCGGTACCAGGTCAGTCTCTTGTGACAAATTGGCTAATACTATTTGGTGCTGGTGTATTAATCGAGATATTTGGATTTCAGCCACCTATTTGCCAGGTAGGCTTAATACTGTGGCAGACACCAGGTCACGCAAATTCAATGATAGTATTGAGTGATGCTGCATCCTCAAATATTTGCCCAAATTACAGCCAAATTTGGCCAACCGGATATCGACCTTTTTGCGTCCCGGTTGAACCATCAGGTACCGACATATGTTTCATGGGAACCAGACCCTGGGGCATTAGCGATTGATGCATTCTCGCTAGACTGGGGGAAGTGGTTTTTCTATGCATTCCCCCCGTTTTGCCTCATCAGTCGGGTATTACAAAAAATCAGGATGGATTCTGCCAGAGGCATTCTTGTCATACCCGACTGGCCTACACAGCCTTGGTATCCGGTGGTCTCTGACATGATTAGTCAACCTTGGGTCCCTCTAGAGGGTTGCCCGCATGTGGTTTCTCACCCTGTCTCAGGGGAGTTACACCCCTGCCATGCCTATCTAAAATTACTGGCTTGCAGGTTCTGACCAGGCCATGGATGCAGTATGGCCTTACCACCCGGACCATGAACACCATTGGAGCATCCTGTCGAGAGTCAACCAGGCGGAGATATCTCTCCCACATCACCAAGTGGGAAGCCTACTGCAGTCGCTCTCATATCACCTATGACGATGTCTCCATAGCCGACGTCCTGGAATTCCTCGCGGGGTTGCACCATGATGAGCACTTGAGTTATAGTGCCATCAACAGCGCCAGGAGTGCGCTATCATTCTACCTCAACATCGAGGTTGGATCGAACAGGCTAGTGTCCAGGCTTATGCGGGGAATATTCAATCTCAATCCGCCTACACCACGCTACAACATCACCTGGGATGTCAGGGATGTGCTTACCCTGCTCAGGTTGTGGTCACCCATGGAAGGGTTACAGCTGGACCAACTCACTATGAAATTGGTGATGTTACTAGCGCTGACTTCAGCACAGCGGGTTCAGACGCTCCACAAACTACGTATTGACAGGATGACGTCGACCCCTGGAGAAGTAGTCTTTTTCATCGATGAGCTACTTAAGCAGCATAGACCTGGGTGCACAGGGCTGCAGCTGAAGTTCCCGGCATACCCTGCAGATGCTCGGCTATGTTTAGCCACTCACATCCGTTACTACATCAAGGTGACGAGGAGCATCAGAGGAATGGAGTTGTACCTGCTTGTCACTCACAAACGACCTCACCATCGAGTGACAGTCCAGACGATCTCCAGGTGGCTCCGGATCGTCCTGGCTAAGGCAGGTATTGACACTAATGTGTTTAAATCCCACTCCACCAGGGCTGCATCTACGTCGGCGGCGAGGGTCATGGAGGTACCCATGGACCATATCCTCGCCACAGCAGGATGGGCGAATGAAGCTGTGTTCCAGCGTTTCTATAATAAGCCTGTTGCTGCTCCCCTTCAGTTTGCAGAGGCCGTGCTGAACGCCGGGTGTGAACGTGGGGATGTCCCTGATTAAAAGGGCGTTATTTGTTGTATTATTAATAAATCTTCTTTTTGTTTCAGTATAACCTCGTTTCATCAACTTGTTTACTCCAATCCATCCTTGCTAGTGGTGTGTCCGCATGGACGTTGTCCAGGGCGTGTAATCACAGAAGCTTTGAAGTCTTCACGAAGTCACTCACGTGACTCCGAAATGAAATAGTAAGATTGAACGAGAACTTACCAAGTTTGAAGGTTGATCTTTATTTCATGAGGAGTTGCGGTGAGGGATTTCGTGCCCTCCGCTCCCAACCCTCGATCATCTTCAGCTGGTAATCAGAGTCTCTTTAAATCTTACTATGCCAAGTCATTTCTGTTGTTGTTTCTGTGATTCCACACCGCTGCTTTGAAGAATGTCGCGCATGCGTGCCGGCGGGCTCTTCACGAAATCCCTCACCGCAACTCCTCATGAAATAAAGATCAACCTTCAAACTTGGTAAGTTCTCGTTCAATCTTACTATTCACTAGATGAATTTAAAAGAGAGTTAGATAGTGCTCTCGGGGCTAGAGGAATCAAGGGATATGGGGAGAAGGCAGGCATAGGTTACTGATTGTGGATGATCAGCCACGATCACAATGAATGGCGGTGCCGGCTCGAAGGGTGAAATGCCCTCCTCCTGCACCTATTTTCTGTGTTTCCATGTACATCTCGTGAATAAATAAACAGTCCTATTCATGTCACAATGTGCACAAATCCAGTCCTCAAATTACAAAGCTGACACTGAAGCAAAGGTAAGTGTGCAAACATGAACAGACTGGAGCCCTTTTCTCTCAAAAAACATAGCAACATCAAGTTCAAGTTCACATTTATTGTCACATGCACCAATTAGGGTACAGTGATATTTGACTTACCATACAGCCATAGAAAAACATAGAAGAAACATAGAAAAATAGGTGCAGGAGTAGGCCATTCGGCCCTTTGAGCCTGCACCGCCATTCAATGTGATCATGGCTGATCATCCAATTCAGTATCCCGTACCTGCCTTCTCTCCATACCCCCTGATCCCTTTAGCCACAAGGGCCACATCTAACGCCCTCTTAAATATAGCCAATGAACTGGCCTCAACTACCTTCTGTGGCAGAGAATTCCAGAGACTCACCACTCTCTGTGTAAAGAATGTTTTCCTCATCTTGGTCCTAAAGGAATTCCCCCTTATCCTCCGACTGTGACCCCTTGTTCTGGACCTCCCCCAACATCGGGAACAATCTTCCAGCATCTAGCTTGTCCAACCCCTTAAGAATTTTGCAAGTTTCTATAAGATCCCCCTTCAATCTTCTAAATTCCAGCGAGTACAAGCCGAGTCTATCCAGTCTTTCCTCATATGAAAGTCCTGACATCCCAGGAATCAGTCTGGTGAATCTTCTCTGTACCCCCTCTATGGCAATAATGTCTTTCCTCAGATTTGGCGACCAAAACTGTACACAATACTCCAGGTGTGGCCTCACCAAAACCCTGTACACTGCAGTAGAACCTCCCTGCTCCTATACTCAAATCCTTTCGCTATGAATGCTACCATACCATTTGCTTTCTTCACTGCCTGCTGCACCTGCATGCCTACTTTCAATGACTGGTGTACCATGACACCCCGGTCTCGTTGCATCTCCCCTTTTCCTAATCTGCCACCATTCAGAAAATAGTCTACCCTCATGTTTTTGCCACCAAAGTGGATAACCTCACATTTATCCACATTATACTGCATCTGCCATGCATCTGCCCATTCACTCAGCCTATCCAAATCACCCTGCAGCCTCCAAGCATCCTCCTCACACCTAACTGTACCCCCCAGCTTGGTGTCATCTGCAAATTTGGAGATGTTGCATTGAATTCCCTCGTCCAAATCTTGCCATACAAGTAAAAAGAACACGATACACAATAGAATTGAGCATGAACATCCATCACAGTAGAATCAGCATTCCTCACAGTGATGGAGGGTGATAAAGTTCAGTCAATCTTCCTCCTTTATTTGTTCACCCGTGGTCGGAGCCTTGAACCCTCCGCAGTTGCCGCTAGGGACGGCCCTCTCGTTGGGATGATTGAAACTCCAGCGTCGGGACGGATCAGAACATACCCGGCGGCTTGGAGTTCCCGAATCAGCCGCTTCCTACTGGAGACCGCGGCTTCACGATGTTAAAGACCACGGGCCAGCGGTCGGAGCACTTCTTCTGGCAACCGCCGGCAAGGGATCCCAGGCTCCGCGATGGTAAGTCCACGCCGAGCCCTCGGTTAGGAGCTCCGAGGACTGCTGCATACAGCAGGACCCCGCGGTCAGAGCTCCAACACTGGCGACCCTCAGCAAAGGATCCCAGGCTCTGCGATGGTAAGTCCGCCGCGCCTGCCGCTGAAGCTCTGGGCCGGTCTGAGGCCGCACCAAACCAGTTGTTAGGCCGCGAGGGCGTGGAAGATGCGGCAAGGAGAACAGTCGCATCTCCTTCGAGGTAAGTGACTGAAAATTGTTTCCACTTATTTCCCCCCTCCCTCAACCCCCACATCGGACATAGCAAGAAACATTAAAACATACATTTAGACACACTAAAAATAACAAAAAAAGGCGAAAGGGCAGACGGGCTGCTGGCGAGGCTGCCACTCGCGGCGCCAACCGATGACGATAACATAACGTTAAGGCTTGTTTTCAGCCAAATGTATTCACTCCCACTGGATCAAAAACCTGCTGATTCACTGAACAATGACAGTGGCCCAGCAATATTCCACTTAAGATCCCCCTGTAACTCTAGACGAGCTGTTTCAACTCCGTTGCAATGTTGAATCAACACAATAAAACAAGATTGTTGTTCTGGCATTCATCAGATTATCGAACTCACCCCTGTACTCTGACTTACAGGCTTTGATCAATAATATTATGGATAAATAATGTCTGAGCACTCACGAATAGATGGCAACAGCAGATCCAATATTTAAGGGCATTATATTCTTCATTACAAATTAGGGAAATGTTCCAAATATATAGAGCCTTGGTAAGGTCAAACCCAGAGAGTTTGTACTTAAATAGGATTGCTCAGTGGTGCAGCTGGTACAGCCACAGCCTCACCACACCAGAGATGTGGGATCAATTGTGACTCGGGTGCTGTCTGTGTGGAGTTTGCACGTTCTACCTGTGACCCCGTGAGTTTCCTCCTACATCCCAAAGACGTGCGTGTTTGTAGGTTAATTGGCCTCTGTAAAATTCCCTGTGTGTGTCAGGAGTGGATGAGAGAGTTGAATGTAGAACTCATGCGACACAAAGTGCTGGAGTAACTCAACAGGTCAGGCAGCATCTCTGGACAACATAGATAGGTGACGTTTTGGGTTGGGACCCTTCATCAGACTAATTCTTCATTCTGACTTACTCCAGCACTCTGTGTCTTTTTTTGAAAGCTGGCATCTGCAGTTCGTTGTTTCTCCATGGAATAAGTATGAATGGGTGATATGATGGTCGGCGTGGACTCAAAGGCCTATTTCCGTGCTGTATAATTCGAACAAAAACTATATTTGCCAAAAGCCAGCATCAATTGTCCATACTGGCGAGTTTGCCAAGGAGGAGAAATTGAGTACAATAGGCCGGTGTCCTCCAGAATTTTTAAAGAATGAGAGGTGATCCATTGAAACTAAAAGCTCTTACTAAACTCCACAACATGTGTGCAGAAAGGAGGTGTACCCTGGCTAAGAAAGAAGAATCATGGATCAGATAGGCCATTTAGTACTGAGAGGGGGGAAGATTTCATTCAGAAGGTGATGAATCTTTATAATTCTCTGCCGCACAGAGCAGTGGCGGGTTGTCATTCAGTTCATTCAAAACAGAGATTGATAGATTTGGGTATTAAGGGAATCAGGGCTTTTGAAAAGTTAAGGAGATGGCACTGAGGTAGTAAGAGCCAGAATCTTGATGAATGTTGAAGAGGTCTTGAAGAACCTAGTTGATCAGTCCTGGCTGCTTAGTCCTAACAAATGGATACTGAAACCTAACACAATAATTTTCTGACTCTTTTGTCAGTAGGGTGGTTTCTGTTGGAGGTTTCTGTCAAATGCAAATTGTTGATTTGTTTTCCTGACGGGATTTGCATTAAGAGAATGCGCCCAGGAGAAGGATTGAGGTCAAACAGAAGCTGCAGTATTACCCAGTATCTTTATTTTAAACTTTACTTTAGACTTGACCTTGCAGCCTCGTATAGAATGTAGTGTTAAAGAAGGAACTGCAGATGCTGGAGAATCGAAGGTTACACAAAAAGCTGGAGAAACTCAGCGGGTGCAGCAGCATCTAAGGAGCGAAGGAGATAGGCGACGTTTCGGGTCGAGACCCTTCTTCCGTATAGAAGGTTGTATAGAAGGTCGCCATTTATGCACAACGCATGTCTCTCAGACCTTCCACCCCTCTACCCCTCCCCCCAACCTCCCACCTCCCTTTTCCCCGTCCTCACCCCTCCCTCTCCTTGCACCCTCAACCCCTCACCACTCCCTCCTCTCACCCCCTCCTGACCACTCTCTCCTCACCCTCTCCCTCCCTCCTCAACTCCTCCTCCTCTCTTCACCACCTTCCCTCTTCCTTCACCACCGTTCTCCTTCATCCTCCCCCCTCCAGCTCCCCCATCTCCCCTCATCTCCTTCCCCCCCCCCCCCCCCACCCCTCGCCAAGGGTTGGGCGGTGATGGATCGCGAGGTAAACACCCAGGACTGCTCACCGGTCACGTGGCCAACACCCTACTCCTCGCACCTCCAGCCAAAAGCAGGTGCTGCCCCCAGCAAGGTGACCCCATGTGACTCGGGCCATTTCGAGATGACCCCTAGTGACTTGGGTCACTGCGAGGTGACCCCACGTGACCCGGGCCACTGCGAAGTGACCCACGTGACCCGGGCCACTTCAAGATGACCCCTAGTGACCCGGGCCACTGCGAGGTGACCCCACGTGAACCGGGCCACTTCGAGATGACCCCTAGTGACCCGGGCCACTGCGAAATGACCCCATATGACCCGGCCACTGCCAACTCCATGTGGCACGGTCTCCACTGCCGCTGTCTCACACGTCCAATTATGAAAGGCTTGGATAGAGTGGATGTGGAGAGGATGCTTCCACTAGTGGGCGAGTCTAGGACTAGAGATCACATCCTCAGAATTAGAGGACGTTCCTCTAGGAAGGAGACGAGGAGGAATTTATTTCGTCAGAGGGTGGTGAATCTGTGGAATTCTTTGCCACCGAAGGCTCTGGAGGTCAAGTCAATGGATATTTTTAAGGCAGAGATAGATAGATTCTTGATTAGTACAGGTGTCAGGGGTTATGGGGAGAAGACAGGAGAATGGGGTTTGATCAGCCACGATTGAATGGTGGAGTAGACTTGATGGGGCAAATGGCCTAATTTTGCTCCTATCACTTATGACCTTATGACATGACCTTGCCCACCGGCTCCGTGTGATCAGGGCCCCTGCCGCTAGTTCCCATGTGACCCGACCCTTGCAACCAATCCCGCTTGACCCCTGGCCACCTCCACGTGACCCGGTCAGTGCCACTTGCCCCTCGTGACCCAGGCCGGGGCAGGGGGTCACGTGCCGGGGGGGTGACATGGAGCTCGATGGCCATGGGGACGGTGAGGAGGATGTTTGTACTGTTGTAAGATGTCCCTTCAGTCACAGCATGTGGACCTCTCAGGGAGAGGGGGCATTAATGTCTCCCCTAACTATCCCCTGGCCCAAATTCACGCCTCAATGGCCGGTCGTGTGTACAGTGGGAGAAGGTCCCACAGTTGTCCATCCAGCTGGTCTCCTCACACGGATCAGGTCCATTGCCTGTAAATTCCAGCCAATTCCCTCGGGATTCAACAGAGCGATCGGCCATCTGATTGAATAGTTCCAGAACACCAATCTCTCTCTCAACGTCAGGAAGACCAAGGGAGTTTACTGTTGACCATGAGGGGAAGGCCGAGGATCCATGAACCTGTCTTCATCAACGGGTCATAGACACAAAAAGCTGGAGTAACTCAGCAGGACAGGCAGCATCTCTGGAGAGAAGGGATGGGAGACGTTTTGGGTCGAGACCCTTCATCAATGGGTCGGCAGTGGAGGGAATCAACAGTTTCTAGTTTCCAGATGTGCATATCCCTGAAGATCTGTCCTGGAACCAGCACCTTGGCATTAAGGCGAGTCACTCAGGTGAGGCACCAAACTGGAGTGTTTATACAAACACCCACCCAGGCAGGAATTGGCAGCATCAAGCAACAGAGAAGGAATGGTACATCTCACTTCCTGAGGGCCAATGTACAGATCAATAGTCTGATTGAATGGTGCCAGAACAACAATCTTGCTGTCAACATCAGCAAGACCAAAGCGCTGATTGTTGACCAGGGAGGGAAAGGCTGGGATCCGCAAGCCTGCAGGATGTTGATGGAGATAGTCAACAGCTTCAAGTTCCTGGGCGTGCATATCTCTGAAGATCTGTCCTGGGCCCAGCACATTGATGTATCCACAATGAAAACCCATCAATGTCTCTGTTTCCTTAGAAGATTGAGGATATTCGATATGTCAATGAATACTCTCTTGAACTTCTACAGGTGTGCGGTAGAGAGCATACTGACTGGTTGTATCATGCCCTGGTTTGGTAACTCAAAGGCCGAGGAACGAAGGAGACTACAGAGAGTGGTGGACACTGCCCAGTCCATCACAAGTACTGATCTTCCCACCAATGAAGGGATCTGCAGGGGATGCTGACTTAAAAAGGCAGCCAATGTCATCAAAGACCTACAGCTCCCTGGCCATGCTCTCATCTCACTGCTACCATCAGGAAAAAGTTACAGGAGCCAGGAAACTGTGACCTCCAAGTTCAAGAACAGCTTCTTCCAAGCAAGCATCCGGCTCTAGAATTCTGCGCAACACTAACACTAACACTTTTTCTCACAGAGAGTGGTGCGTCTGTTGAATTCTCTGCCTCAGAGGGCGGTGGAGGCAGGTTCTCTGGATGCTTTCAAGAGAGAGCTAGATAGGGCTGTTAAAAATAGCGGAGTCAGGGGATATGGGGAGAAGGCAGGAACGGGGTACTGATTGGGAATGATCAGCCATGATCACATTGAATGGCGGTGCTGGCTCGAGGGGCCGAATGGCCTACTCCTGTACCTATTGTCCATCTATTGTCTATTGTCTAACCCCAGCAACTATGAACTTCTATGGACAGTACCTTTGGTTGCACTGTGGAAGTCAGGTTTTGCACTGTTCTGGCTACCTAATATTACGTTATTGGTTTATTTTATTATTATATTTTCTATCCATGTGTATTGCATTTACTAGCATGTCAAGCTGCTGCAAGTAAGAATTCTATTATTCTGTTGTCTGTACAAATGACAATTAAACACTCTTGATTCTTGATGCAACTCTCTACATGAAGAAATTTCTCCTCACCTCAGTCCCAAATAGCAGGCCTCCTCATTTAAGAGAGTGACCCTTGGTTCTGGACACCTTAGCCAGGGAATGAATCCTAATTTACCCCCTCAAACTCCTCATGATAGAATGAATGAATATTTATTAAGGCTAGACACATGAATCAGAATTAAAGCATTGCTGTAAAATGGGAATCAAAAGGGATGTGATAATGATTTTTTTAAAAGTCGCAGGGCGGTGTCATAGAAAAACATATGAGTGATTTGGAAAGCTTTTTCAAAGAGCATCATGGTTACAATGGGTCAAATGGTCTCCTGCACTAGAATAAATACAAGTAATTGACGATACATAATTTGCAATAAGTTATCCTCCTAGTTGAAGATTGCAATCTCAAAAGATCATGGGAACAGAAGTAGGTTATTAAAACACAGTCATGCCTCGTTAGATTATGCCTGGTTTTCAGGCTATATCTTAATTCCATTAATTTGTCTTACATACAACAGGATAGGAGACAATTAAATATCAGAGTACTAATGAAGGAGAAATGTGGAACCAAAAGAGAATGGCCCGATGCCAATTATTATTTTCAAAAGATGGCAAAATAAAGGAGGGCTTGAGAGCAAGAGGCCTGGTTGGAGGGTTGGTTGAAGCATGGTGGATGACATTGAAGAGTAGAGGCAACCCTTTCAGCAATGGTGAAAGGTAGCCCTGGATTTTGACACAAGGTAATGCTATGGCAACTGCTTTGCATCTCACACCAAGCACCATGTCTGCAAAACACAAAGTGCTGGAAGATCTCAGTGGATCAGGCAGCATCCGTGGAGGGAATGGACAGGTGACATCTCGGGCAGGGACCCTTCTTCAGTCCATGTCAGTTCCAAATCTGTCGAGAGTGCTTTAGTATCTGAGTCAGAACCGAGTTCAACAGTTAAAGAATTAAATCCAAATTAACATCCCAGTGCAAAACTCCTGCACTATCAGACCTGGTATCTTTGGATAAGGCGTTGAACTGAAGTTCTATCTATTCTCTGTGTGAGCGTGAATGATCTGATGAATGATCGTGAAAGAGAGCAGTTCATTCATTCCATTTGTTGGCGCACTGAAAATAAGTTTGCATTGATGTGGCAGATCCCACATCCACTGACATGTCCTCGCTGTTAAAATGCGATATCTCTACCTCCTTTAACAGTGTTCAACTTCATTGCTGCAGTCAGCAGCGTTACTGGCATTCCTGACAACTGCTCTATCACCTGCTTCATCTATTGGACCTACCAGCATCAGTGTTGTCCAATTCATTGACCCCCCCCAGACAGATGCGATGTTGAGCATCCAGATAGCAAAAGTTCCATTTCTAATCAATTCATCAGATGATATAACTGGCACTGTCATTGTTCAGTCACCATTTCATTATATGCACATGCACATGAACATTTGTTGCCAGAATGAGGCCACACGCAAACTGGAGGAACAACGCAACAGCATGAACATTGAATTTTCCAATTTTAGGCAACTATCCTTCCTCTGGCTTCACATTTCACACCTATCCTTATCTTTTTCCTTCACCCTTTTTGTCTTTTAATCTCTGGTGTAATTGTGCAACCATTTGCCTATCAAAACCCCCCTCACCTGTACCACTTGCCAGCCTTTGTCCCATCCCCACCTCTTTTCCAGCTTTCTCCCTTACATTACAATCGGTCTAAACAAGGATCACAACCCGAAATATCACCTATCCATGTTCTCCAGAGATGCTGCCTGACCCACTGAATTCCTCCGATATTGTCTTTTTTTTGTATATCACCGTCTGCAGGTCCTTGTGTCGCTATGGTTGCCTAGTAGTTTAATTTAAAGTTGTTCATTGATTTTATTTTTGATCATTGTACATGTATATGTATGTTATTGCATTAATGGGCTTGTTAGGCTTGTTGTGTTGCCAGTACATATGACAATTAAAGACTAGTGACTTCTTCTTCTTTCGCGTCCATCTTGTTTCAAGTGTTGACATCGCTGTCATCCGTCTTGAAAAGGACGCAAGCTTTCGGCGACAATCAGCGGGAGCCATCACTTGTTACAATAGATGATGATGGAAGCAGAATTAGGACAAAGGACAAAGGACATTTATTGTCACATACACCAATTGGTGCAGTGAAATTTGAGTTACCATGCAGCACACAAATACGATAAACACAACACTATAGAATTTAACATAAAACATAAAACATTCCCCACAGCAGAATCAATATTTCCCACTGTGAGGGAAGGCAATAAAAGTTCAGTCCTCTTCCTCTTGTTCACCCGTGGTCGGGGCCTATTGAGGCCTCCGCAGTCATCGCTACGGACGGCCCGATGTTTCAGGCCCTCTCGCCGCACTCCGGTGTTGGAAGAACACTCTCAGTTGCTGGGAGTTTTCCGAATCGGCCGCTTCCTACCGGAGACCGTGGCTCCCGAAGTCCACAGGCCGAGCTGGGCGGAGCTCCAACACTGGCGACCTCGGTGAAAGATTCGTGGCTGGAAGCTCCGCAGACCACAGCTCCACGGTGTTAAAGTCATCAGTCCCAGCACTCCGGAGCTTCCAACACGGCGACCCTAGTAGGGCATCGGCCGCTCCGCGATGGTACTTCAGTGCTGCGCTGGCAGGAAAGGCCGCGCCAATCCAGATGGTAGGCCGTGAGGAGGGGGTGAAGATGCAGCTCGGAGGAAAGACGCATCCTCGACCCAGGTAGTGACTGGGAAAAACTGTTTCCCCCTCCTCCACATAAAAAGACTAAAACTAAACTTGTTGACGGACCAGAAATAAAACAGGATGTAAGTACGAACAGCTGCAGGCGGGGCTCAGAATACTTCCCGTTTCCAGCCCAGCGATGTGGACGCTTCTGCTAAGGGGCCTCTTAACTCTTGAACAGAGTATGAAGGTCCCGACCCAAAACGTCACCTATCCATGTTCTGCAGAGATGCTGCCTGACCTACTGAGTTACTCCAACAAATCAGCATTTTTTTTTATAAACCAGCATCTGCAGTTCCTTGTTTCTCCAACTTAACTCTTGACTTAAAGTCTTATTGACTTTAAACTGGTTATCTTGTTTTCTACATTACAACAGCAAGCACAGACGTACATAATCGTACGGCAAAGTCATAAAATGTGCCTTAATCTCTCTTTAAACTGCCCATTGGTGCAATGACTAATTTCAGCATAATGTTGATTAATGGTATTTGAAATCAGACTTGATGAGGTGCAATGTGGCCAACATAATCAAAGACTTGCCCCACCCCGGTCATTCCTCCTTCTCCCTGCTCCTATGCAGCAGAAGGTACAGAAGCTTGAAAGTGCCACCACCAGACAGCTTCTTCCACTGTTATCAGGCTTCTGAACGGTCCATCCATAACCCAGGATACTGTCCAACTCACCTCTACCCCATTCTGGCCATTGGACTTTGTCTATGGAACTAATGAGCTACAGAGCTGAGAACTATCTTCCCTTTGCTCCATCCATTGTACTTGAGTTTGACAATTGTATTTTTATATGGTATTATCTGATCTGTTTGGATAGCATGCACAACAAATGTTTACACTGTACCTCAGTACACGTGATAACAATAAACCTCAACAGTCAGACTTCCCAATTAAAAGTGAAAGCTTCAAAAAGTATATTTAAAACTGGAATGGGATTATATTCCTGAAGCAGTGTCTATGTTAGCTTTATGGCCATACTGGTGACACAAACATGATTAAAGTGACCATTTTCTCCAGAGATGCTGCCTTACCGTTGAGTTTCTCCAGCATCTTGTGTCTATTTTCATGATTAATTGACAAATGTTTTAGCGTTAAAATATATTAAAAAATGAGTTCTATGCTTAGACGGGGCCATTCAAAGGGGACGGGTCCAATCAGACATGGACTTACTCACGTGTGTCCCTAGGCGCTATAGCAATGTAGTCGTTGATATGATCGACCTCTCTCTCCACCTCCCCCCCACCCATTCTCTTTCCCCACATAACTACCTCTCACTCTTTCTCTCGCTCTCCTCTCTCCATCCCTCTTCCTGCCTCCCATCCCTCTTTCACTCCCTCCCTCCCACTCGCTCTCCCTCTCTACCCCTCCCTTCTTCCCATTCTCTGCCTCACTCTCCCTGCCACTCCCTACCTCCCATTCACTCTCTCTCCCCCTCCAACCCACTCTTCTGTCCAACCCACTCTCCCCAATGTCCCACTCTCCCATTCTCTCTCCCTCTCCATCCCACCCTCTCCCCTCCCACCCACTCCCCTCCCTCTCTCGCCTCCCTCCCTCCATCTTGCTCCCTTCCCTCCCTCCCTACCCCTCTCTATCCTCCCACTCTCCCTTTCTTTCCTTCCATCACTCACCCCTCCCTCCCACTTTCTTTCCTTCCCTTACACTCTCTCCCCCCTCCCTCCCACTCTCCCTTCCACACTCTCTTCCATTTCCCCCCAATCTCTCCCTCCATCCCACTATTTCTCTCCCTCCCTCTCTCCCCTCCCACACCCTCTCCCTCACCCTCTTTCTATCCTAATCTCCCTCCATCCCTCCCATTCTCTCTCTCAATAGACAATAAGTGCAGGAGTAGGCCATTCGGCCCTTCGAGCCAGCACCGCACTCTTCGAGCAGCCAGCACTCTCACTCCCCACTCTCTCACCTCCCACACTCTCTCCCCCCACTATCTGAAAAGCAAAAGTGGCAGGCAGAAAAATCCAGGGCAAAAATCAAAAAGGGCCACTTTTCAACATAATTGTATAAGGGGTAAAAGTGTTGTAAAAACAAGCCTGAAGGCTTTGTGTCTCAATGGAAGGAGCATTCGTAATAAGGTGGATGAGTTGAATGTGCAGATAGTTATTAATGAATATGATATAGTTGGGATCACGGAGACATGGCTCCAGGGTGACCAAGGCTGGGAGCTGAGCATCCAGGGATATTCAATATTCAGGAGGGATAGAGAGAAAGGAAAAGGATGTGGAGTAGTGTTGCTGGTTAGAGAGGAGATTAACGCAATAGAAAGGAAGGACATTAGCTTGGAGGATGTGGAATCGATATGGGTGGAGCTGAGAAACACTAAGGGGCAGAAAACGCTAGTGGGAGTTGTGTACAGGCCACCTAACAGTAGTATTGGAGTTGGGGATGGCATCAAACAGGAAATTAGAAATGCATGCAACAAAGGTAAAACAGTTATAATGGGTGACTTCAATCTACATATAGATTGGGTGAATCAAATTGGCAGGGGTGCCGAGGAAGAGGATTTCTTGGAATGTATGCGGGATAGTTTTCTAAACCGACATGTAGAGGAACCAACGAGAGAGCAGGCTATTCTAGACTGGGTATTGAGTAATGAGGAAGGGTTAGTTAGCAGTCTTGTTGTGTGTGGCCCCTTGGGCAAGAGTGACCATAATATGGTTGAGTTCTTCATTAGGATGGGGAGTGACATTGTTAATTTAGAAACAAGGGTTCTGAACTTAAAGAAAGGTAACTTAGAGGATATGAGACGTGAATTGGCCAAGATAGACTGGCAAGTGATTCTTAAAGGGTTGACAGTGGATATGCAATGGAAAGCATTTAAAGACTGCATGGATGAACTACAACAATTGTTCACCCCAGTTTGGCAAAAGAATAAATCAGGGAAGGTAGTGCATCCGTGGATAACAAGGGAAATCAGGGATAGTATCAAAACAAAAGATGAAGCATACAAATTAGCCAGAAAAAGCAGCCTACCAGAGGACTGGGATAAATTCAGAGTCCAGCAGAGGAGGACAGAGGGCTTAATTAGGAAAGGGAAAATAGATTATGAAAGAAAACTGGCCGGGAACATAAAAACTGACTGGAAACGTTTTTATAGATATGTGAAGAGAAAAAGGTTAGTTAAAATAAATGTAGGTCCCTTGCAGTCAGAAACTGGTGAATTGATCATGGGGAACAAGGACATGGCAGGCCAATTGAATAACTACTTTGGTTCTGTCTTCACTAAGGAAGACATCAATAATCTGCCGGAAATAGCAGGCGACCGGGGGTCAAATGAGATGGAGGAACTGAGTGAAATCCAGGTTTGCCAGGAAGTGGTGTTAGGTAAATTGAATGGATTAAAGGCCAATAAATCCCAGACAGGCTGCATCCCAGAGTACTTAAGGAAGTAGCCCCAGAAATAGTGGGTGCATTAGTGATAATTTTTCAAAACTCTTTAGATTCTGGAGTAGTTCCTGAGGATTGCAGGGTAGCTAATGTAACCCCACTTTTAAAAAAGGGAGGGAGAGAGAAAATGGGGAATTACAGACCAGTTAGTCTAACCGGTAGTGGGGAAAATGCTAGAGTCAGTTATTAAAGATAGGATAGCAGCACATTTGGAAAGTGGTGAAATCATTGGACAAAGTCAGCATGGATTTATGAAAGGTAAATCATGTCTGAGGAATCTTATAGAATTTTTCGAGGATGTAACTAGTAGAGTGGATAAGTGAGAACCAGTGGATGTGCATATATCTGGACTTTCAGAAGGCTTTCGACAAGGTCCCACATAAGAGATTAGTATGCAAACTTAAAGCACACAGTATTGGGGGTTCAGTATTGATGTGGATAGAGAACTGGCTGGCAGACAGGAAGCAAAGAGTAGGAGTAAACAGGTCCTTTTCAGAATGGCAGGCAGTGACTAGTGGGGTACCGCAAGGCTCAGTGCTGGGACCCCAGCTATTTACAATATATATTAATGACCTGGATGAGGGAATTGAATGCAACATCTCCAAGTTTGCAGATGACACGAAGCTGGGGGGCAGTGTTAGCTGTGAGGTGGATGCTAGGAGGCTTGAAGGTGACTTGGATAGGTTGGGTGAGTGGGCAAATGCATGGCAGATGCAGTATAATGTGGATAAATGTGAGGTTATCCACTTTGGTGGCAAAAACAGGAAAGTAGACTATTATCTGAATGGTGGCCGATTAGGAAAAGGGGAGATGCAACGAGACCTGGGTGCCATGGTACACCAGTAATTGAAAGTAGGCATGCAGGCGCAGCAGGCAGTGAAGAAAGCGAATGGTATGTGAGCATTCATAGCAAAAGGATTTGAGTATAGGAGCAGGGAGGTTCTACTGCATAGTATAGGAGCAGGGAGGGTCTTGGTGAGGCCACAGCTGGATTATTGCGTACATTTTTGGTCTCCGAATCTGAGGAAAGACATTCTTGCCATAAGGGAGTACAAAGAAGGTTCACCAGACTGATTCCTGGGATGGCAGGACTTTCATATGAAGAAAGACTGGATAGACTCGGCTTGTACTCACTAGAATTTAGAAAATTGAGGGGGGATCTTATAGAGACTTACAAAATTCTTAAGGGGTTGGACAGGCTTGATGCAGGAAGATTGTTCCCGATGTTGGGGGTGTCCAGGACAAGGGGTCACAGTTTAAGGATAAGGGGGAAGTCTTTTAGGTCTTTTAGATGAGAAAAATCATTTTTCACACAATCTGTGGAATTCTCTGCCATAGAAGGTAGCTGAGGCCAGTTCTTTGGTTATATTTAAGAGGGAGCTGGATGTGGCCCTTGTGGCTAAAGGGATCAGGGGGTATGGAGAGAAGGCAGGTACAGGATACTGAGTTGGACGATCAGCCACGATCATATTGAATGGCGGTGCAGGCTCGAAGGGCCGAATGGCCTACTCCTGCACCTATATTCTATGTTTCTATCTATCTATCTATCCCCTCCCACACTCTCTCTCTCCTCCCACACTATCAACCCATCCACACTCTCTCTCCTCCCACTCTGTCTCCGTGTCCAATGATCTGGATGCACGGCCCGCCTGTGCAGCAGGAAGAGTGAGCGGCGGACAAGCGGGTTCTCAGAGCGACCAGCGCCCGGACTCCAGCGCCCATCCGCCCGCCCCGCCCGCCTGCCAGCAGCCTCTCCCCGCACCCAAAGGTGCACCATGGCCGCGCCACTGACGGACTTCGACAAACGGAAGCAAATCAGCGTCCGGGGGATCGCCGAGCTCGGGGACGTGGTGGAGCTGAAGAAAAGCTTCAACAGGCATCTGCACTTCACCCTGGTCAAGGACAGGAACGTCGCCACCCCCCGGGATTACTACTTCGCTCTCGCCCACACCATCCGCGACCACCTGGTCGGCCGCTGGATCCGCACCCAGCAATATTACTACGAGAAAGACCCCAAGGTGAGGGAGTCGACACCCACCAGCCCCATCCATAAACCTCTCCTCCAGTCCCTCCCTCACCGTGCTCTCCACAACCCTTCTCCCCTCATCCTCATCCTCTCTCTCCCTCTCCCCCTTCCCCTCCCTGGTCAACTGACCATCCGTAATCCCCTCCTCCCCTGGCCAAAACCCCAACTCCCTCGCCCATCCAGAACACAGCCTCGCCCATTGCCTGAAACCACGGACTTGCACCAATACCTTGATTGCAAGGGAGAGTGAATAAGGAACTCTCTTCAGTGTTTATTTAACACCGCCTTCCCCGAGTTTATTTATTTCTGCATCCGCGTTGCCTAAATGGCACTGGGCGTCTTGCGTGCTGGGTCTCGACCCGAAACGTCACCCACCCACCCAGCCCTTCTCTCCAGAGATGCTGCCGGTCCCGCTGAGTTACTCCAGCTTTTTGTGTCTACCTTCGGTTTAACCCAGCATTTGCAGTTCCTTCTTACACGTCTTCCGTGCTTTGTTGATTTTATCTCCAATGGTGTAAAAACAGCCCTGCTTGACCATAATAGTGCAGTTTCGTTGCGGAAACATTACTACGCGTATTCCGCTTGCAGTCTACTCTGGGCGAGTTGGGCCGAAGGGTCTGTTTCCGTGCTGTACGACTCTATGACTGGTGTTAAATTTTGCATACCAGGTTTTTCCTTTTGCACCCCGAACTTGGTCTAATTTCACTCAAATTTGAGACACCGATGTCTGATGTGCTTTGTTTATCATATTAATGGAGCGTTCTGCAGTCAACCTGTATTTAGAAGAGTCATTCCCCCTCCGCCTCCCCCTCCAAGGCACAGATTACTTCCATAGCACCGGTCTTTATTGCATTTAAAATGAAACGTAATTTGTAAAAACAATAATATGCAAAACTCTTAATACATTTGAAGTTTGTCTCCACATTCAATGTAGAAACATGAACTGCAGATGCTGCTTTATACCAAGGATAAACACAAAGTGCTGGAGTAACTCAGCGGGTCAGGCAGCATCTCTGGGGGGGGGGGGGGAAGGATGGGTGACGTTATGGTCACGACCCCTTCTTCAGACCTACATTCAGTAGTGCCCTTTTAAATCCAATACTTGTACATAGGACCCTTGCCACTCTAGATCTCTGAAGTGATATCCCTTCCCATGTTTGAGAGGTGGCCCCACCAGACTCGATCCAATCACCCTGCTCCTTTCCCTTCCTATGTACACTTATCTCTCATCCCCAATCCTTTTCCAATTCCAACCTCTTCTATTTCACCCTTTTTTCATCTCTAGCCTTTATCCAATCATTTGCCAATTAAACCTCCCCCCCCCCCCCCCCCTCACCTGTATCCACCTGTCACTTGCTCAGTTTTGTCCTGCCCCCCATCTCCATATAACCATATAACAATTACAGCATGGAAACAGGCCATCTCGGCCCTTCTAGTCCATGCCGAACACTTACTCTCACCTAGTCCCATCTACCTGCACTCAGACCATAATCCTCCATTCCTTTCCCGTCCATATACCTATCCAATTTATTTTTAAATGATAAAATCGAACCTGCCTCCACCACTTCCACTGGAAGCTCATTCCACACGGCTACCACTCTCTGAGTAAAGAAGTTCCCCCTCATGTTACCCCTAAACCTTTGTCCCTTAATTCTCAAATCATGTCCTCTTGTTTGAATCTTCCCTACCCTCAATGGAAAAAGCTTATCCACATCAACTCTGTCTATCTATCTCTCTCATAATTTTAAAGACCTCTATCAAGTCCCCCCTTAACCTTCTGTGCTCCAAAGAATAAAGACCTATCTTGTTCAACCTTTCTCTGTAACTTAGGTGCTGAAACCCAGGCAACATTCTAGTAAATCTCCTCTGTACTCTCTCTATTTTGTTGTCTGTCATTCCTATAATTTGGCGACCAAAATTGTACACCATACTCCAAAATTGGCCTCACCAATGCCTTGTACAATTTTAACATTACATCCCAACTTCTATACTCAATGCTCTGATTTATAAAGGCCAGCACACCAAAAGCTTTCTTTACCACACTATCTACATGAGATTCCACCTTCAGGGAACTATGCACAGTTATTCCTAGATCCCTCTGTTCAACTGAAATCCTCAATTCGCTACCATTTACCATGTACGTCCTATTTTGATTTGTCCTGCCAAGATGTAGCACCTCACACTTATCAGCATTAAACTCCATCTGCCATCTTTCAGCCCACTCTTCCAAATGGCCTAAATCTCTCTGTAGACTTTGAAAATCTACTTCATTATCCACAACACCACCTATCTTAGTATCATCTGCATACTTACTAATCCAATTTACCACACCATCATCCAGATCATTGATGTATATGACAAAACAACAGTGGACCAAACAACAGATCCCTGAGGCACCCCACTAGTCACCGGCCTCCAACCTGACAAACAGCCATCCACCATTACTCTCTGGTATCTCCCATTCAGCCACTGTTGAATCCATCTTGCTCCTCCACTATGGATACCCAACAATTGAACCTTCTTAACCAATCTTCCATATGGAACCTTGTCAAAGGCCTTACTGAAGTCCATATAGACAACATCCACCGCGTTACCCTCGTCAAAAAATGTCAAGAAGATTAGTCAAACATGACCTTCCAGGCACAAATCCATGTTGACTGTTCCTAATCAGACCCTGTTCATCCAGATGATCATATATATTATCTCTAAGTATCCTTTCCATTAATTTGCTCACCACTGACGTCAAACTAACAGGTCTATAATTGCTAGGTTTACTCTTAGATCCCTTTTTAAACAATGGAACAACATGCGCAGTACGCCAATCCTCCGGCACCATTCTCGTTTCTAATGACATTCCCTTCCAGCTTTCTTTTCCCTACTGTAATCAGTCTAAAGAAGGGTCCCGACCCGATAGGCCACCTATCCACCTTCTTCAGAGATGCTGCCTGATCCGCTGAGTTACTCCAACAGTTTTTGTTTTGTATCTGCAGTTCCTTTTGCCTGCAATCGTCAACCAGCCTTTGTCCCACCCTTTCCGCCCACTTCTCTGCCTGCTGCCCAAGTCCCTTCTGCACTCTGTCCTGATGCAGGGTCTGAATATGAAAAGTCAACCACTCCTTTGCCCTCATAGATGTTGCTTCAACTACTGAGTTGTTCCAGCAATTTATGTTTTGATCTAACAGATCTTTCCCCAAAACTCACTGCATGTGAGATTTAGTTCAGCTTTATAGCAAAGACCAGAAATGATTGAGCACATGACAGACACGTTTGTGCTCTACTGTATTCATCTTATGTCCCTCCTCCATGAATTGTTTAGCTAAGCCTTGCTGTAGATTGTGGGTCCACTGTTGCATAAACTCCACCTATGCACTAAATGATCGGTCTCACCCTCTCCATGTTTTGAAACGATAAATAAAGAGCTGGGAGTTGACTCCAGCTTTGCAAGCTGCAAAACATAACACTTGATTTTATTTTGATTGCCTCGAAAACATTTGTCACTTTAGTCAAGTTCTGTGTCACAAGTGGAGCTAATGTAGACACTTCTTCAGGAATATGATTCATCTCCTGTCTTAAATACACTTTTTGAAGCTTTCACTTTTAATTAAGAAATCTGACTGTCTACATTATCTATATTATTCATCATAGAGTTGTTAGAATGATAACACATTTAGGAAGATACTGGTGTTTGAAGGTCAGAGACTGAATTAGATCTAGTTCTTTTTGACTTAAAAGGGAACGTATCAGCTAAGTTTTGACTTCATTGCATTTGATCTAGTCTGAACTCAAATGCCATTAATCAACAAGGTGAAATTAGTCTCTGTGCTACTGGACAATGACAGGGGAGAGGGTCGCTTTAAGGAGAGAAACTTGTATTTGCAATGCATGTTTCAGGACCTCTGGCCCAGCTTTACATACAAGGAAGTGCGTCTGTGGTTGCTATTGTAATGGTGAAAACGAGGTAGACACAAAAAGCTGGAGTAACTCAGCGGGACAGGCAGTATCTCTGGAGAGAAGGAATGGGTGATGTTTCAGGTCAAGACCCTTCTTCAGGCAAGATAACAAGGTTCATGTAATAGGAGAACCAAGAAAACAAGATAACCTATTTAAAGTCAATAAGGTCCATGGGCACGTTAACAAACTTGTGTTAGTGGGAAAAACACTAAAGATCGCCTGTTATAATGCCAGCAATCTAGGAAGGCCGAAAATATCTTGTTCAGAATATTACAATTGGCAAAGAGATAGTCGCTGGAGACCAAAGAAGCTGCAGGTGCTGAAATGTTGAGCAAAATTATTTTACTCAAGTGCTGGAGGAACTCAGTAGTTTCAGACAGCATCTGTGGAGGTATTGGACAGGCGGTGTTTTGTGTCAGGACTCTCCTTCAGACTGGCAGTATGAAGAGGGGTCCAGACCCAAAACATTGCCTGTCCATTCCCTGCACAGCAGATCCCTGACCCACTGAGTTCCCCCAGCAGATTTGTGTTCGCTTGTCCACCACAAAGTGCTAGACTAACAGTGGTCGGGCAGCATCTGTAGAGAGACACGGACAGGGGAGTGGTGGCGTTGTTGGCACGAGGGTTGGTGAGTGGGACGTCGTAGCTGACACAAGATAAAGGAAGACTTGGAAACCCCAGCCAGCTCCTCTCAGCACTGCAGTATTGAGCAGACGGGTATGTGGAGTGGAATCCTCAACCCATAGTTCCAGTCCCAGAGGAGAGGGTGCTACCAGTGTCCACTGGCAATGTGCTCAGCTGAATGACACATTTCATTTTATTCCATGAGGCTGTTACAAACCCAGCTTTCTCAGAACATTGCCACACATACTGAGAGATCTATTAAAGGAGGAACTAAATGGTGGGTTTGGCGGCATGCCTAATTTGTAGAATTAAGAACCGGCCCTTGTTTCTTCAGCTCAGCATTCATTGCCATAGAATGCTATGAAAGCCAAATCAATAGATATGTTTAATGCAGAGATATATAGATCCTTGATTAGTACGGGTGTCAGGGGCTATGGGGAGAAGGCAAGAAAATTGGGTTAAGAGAGGAAGATAGATCAGCTATGATTGAATGGCGGTATAGACTTGGTGGGCCGAATGGCCCAATTCTGCTCCTATCATATGATCTTATGTAGACTGCCTATCTGTAGCAATAAGGTTAATCTTTGGAGAAACAAGGAACCAACTAGAGGGCGGACCTGACCCTCGGACTCTCTTTAAAGAGACTACTGTACTTTATCTTGCACTAAACGTATTTCCCTTTATCCTTTATCTGTACGCTGTGCACGGCCTGATCGTAATCATGTATAGTCTGACTGGATAGCACGTAACAGAAAAGCTTCTCACTGTACCACTGCACATGTGACAATAATAAACTAAACTAAACAGATGCTGGTTTACAAATAAAAGACACAAAGTGCTGGAGTAACTCAGCGGGTCAGGCAGCATCTCTGGAGGAGATCGATAGGCGATATTTTGGGTCGGGACCCTACTTCAGATTTTGGTCCAGCGTTGCTTTAATGTTGTACGGTGTAACAATACCATGTGGAGGTTAAAATGTGACGTTGTTTGTGCACAAGTCTAAAATGATGCCATTTTTTTAAAATCCCGATTTAAGAGGGAACAGCTCGAATGAATAACTTTGCGCTAATCAGCACACGGCATGTAGCACCCACCTTGAATATATTGGCAAAGCAATGTTGTCTCATCGAGCCATGCAGCACAGAAACAGGCCCTTCAGCCCAACTAATCCATGCCAACCAAGATGCCTCATTGACGCTAGTCCCATTTGGGGCTATTTGGCTCTTAAAGATAGCGGAGTCAGGGGATATGTGGAGAAGGCAGGAACGGAGTACTGATTGGGGATGATCAGCCATGATCACATTGAATGGCGGTGCTGGCTCGAAGGGCCAAATAGCCTACTCCTGAACCTATTGTCTATGGCCCATGGCCCATACCCCTCTAAACCTTTCCTATCCATGAACCTGCCCGAACGTCTTTTAAATATTCGCTGTCCTGAGACCAAGGTTTAGTGCTGGCAAGGTTGACATAGGCATGTTGCTGTTTAGCTGGGGGAAAGTAATATAAGCTAACAGCGCTTTGCAGTTGGACACTTGTGGAGCATTCATGTGGTCTGTTCTAAAGATATGTTCATGGGTAGAGCAGGGGACAGCTGGCAAATTCTTTCTATAGCACTTAATAGTCCTCATTGCTAAAGGATGTGAACAAGCAAAACAAATTGTGCTGGAGGAACTCAGCGGGTGAGGCATCTTGTTTGGAGGGAAATGGGCAGACTATGTTTTGTGTCGGGACCCTTCTTCAGACAGATGTTACCTGACCCGCTGAGTGCCTCCAGCACTTTATGTTTTGCTCAAGATTCCAGTATCTGCAGTTCCTTGTGAATTCAAAGTATTAGTGGAAGTGAGAAATTTAATTTATTTTTAGGGTTACAGTTACTGCACGGAACTGGACCCTTCGGCCCACCGAATCCGCACCGACCAGCGATCCCCGCACATATTTAACGCTATCCTACACACACTCAGCAATTTCATCAATCTTCTCTGCACCGAGTCATGTAAAAACCCAGGTAAATTCCAGCAACTTCCCCGAAAGGTGCTTTATTGTAGAGCTTGAAAAATTAGTTTTAACAGTGTGTAGACTTTGGGGAGAGATCCCAGCTAGCCCGTGGAGCCCTAGTTGCCACTAAGTTACCCAAACTCTGTCAGCTGTAACCCAATGCTAACCATTTAAACTCCCCTTCTCATTTCTCACGCTGACCTTTCTGACCTGGGCCTCCTCCATTGCCAGAGTGAGGCCCATACACAAACTGGAGGAACAGCAACTCATATTCTGCTTGGGTAGCATAGAGACCATGTAACGAATGTTGAATTCTCCAATTGTAGCTAACTTATGCAAATACCTCCCACCTCCAACCTTTTCCGTCCCCCTTTGTATCTCTCTTTTCCCTGTGCCCCACCTGGATGTGCACCCTTTTCTCCCCCACCCTCTTGTCCCCTTCCATCTTTATTCCTTCTGGCTTTACATTTCACGGCCCTTCTATCCGTATCGCACGTTTTTCATCTTTGGCCTTTATCCAACCATCAAAATTCCGCTCACTTGTATCCACCTATCACTTGCCAGCTTTGTCCTGCCCCTCTTTCCAGCTCTTCCCCCAAATCAGTCTGAAGAAGGGTCCCAACCTGAACCGTCGCTTATCCATGTTCTCCAGAGATGCTGCCTGACCCGCTGAGTTGCTCCAGCACTTTGTGTCCTTTTCTGCAGCTGTGTTATTCCCTGCAATATTTAGCCATTGGGTCCTTATCCACCTGTATATTGACTTATAAATCCTTAAATTAAATCTCTTTGAATCCCGACCCTCCCAGTTCCACAACCTGCTGTAGTGTTATAACCATCAGAATTCAGCCTTGCCATTTGGCTGTCCCTTGAACTATCCCTTCCACATATTTGGGCATCATTGCCTTCAGCTGTCTGACCTCAAAATTCTTTCTTTATCTCAATCCCTCTTGAAATTCATTCATATATAGGTTACAAAGCCTCTCAATAAACCATCCGGAAACCAGCAAAGGAGAAGATACAGAGTGCAGAATATAATTCTCAGCATTGTAGCGCACCAGATCCAAAGTCCACAATGGGGTGGCGGTGAATCGGACAGTACCCTAGCTTATGAAAGGACCGTTCAGAAGCTTGAAAACAGTGGGGAAGAGGCTGTTCCTAAAAGAGGTGCACGTTTTCAAGCTTCTATACCTTCTGCCGGATGGGAGCAGGGAGAAGAAGGAATGACTGGGGTGGGACACGTTGTTGATTATGTTGGCTGCTTTTCCAAGGTAACGTGAAGCATAGATGGAGTCTGGTCTGTGTGATGGACTGGGCTACATCTACAACTCTCTGCAATTTATTGCGTTCTTGGGCAAAGCTGCTCCCAAACCAAGCTGTGATGCAACATGACAGTATGCTTTCTGTGGTGCGTTGGTAGAAGTTTGTAAGAGTCACTGGAGACCTCGGGAAGTAGAGGCAGAAGTAGGCTAGCCTGGTTTGTAACTTGGTTTGTATTGACAAGGCGGGTCAAAGAGCCTGTTTCTGTGTGTACAGCTCGATGACTCGAAAGCCTCATTCTTTGCTGAAGGTGATGAAGAGGGCATTGCTAAAGATAGAACGGTCTCCTGACACATATGGGATGCATCCCAGATGACAAGGCTAGTAATGTGGTCACAATCTCTGTCCTCTTCTGATGTGAGCTGGTTCTGGACAGTTGCTCAGTCACTGAGAATGCAGGTTGTTTAAATGGAAGCCAACGCTGATAGAGTAATGACAAATCTCGTCCAATATGATTTCAGTTCTTCGACTGAGTAATGGAGGAAGTTCATCGAGCAATTGATGTTTGCATGGATGTTCAAAACATGTTTCATTTTTGAAAAAAGCACCGTAATAGGCTTTGTAACAAGGCCGTGACATTAGAGATGGAGACACAAGAAACAGAACATGCTGGAATCTTGTGCCAAAGGTAAAGTGCTGGAGGAATTCAGTGGGTCAGGCAGCATCTGTGGAGGGAATGGACAGATGACGTTTTGGGTCAGGACCCTTCTTCAGACTGATGGAGTGGGGGGGGGGGGAGGGGAGGGGAAAGCTGGGAAACAGAGGTGGCAGTGAGGCAAAGACTGGCAAGTGATAGGTGGATACAGGTGAGTCCAGCTTTCTCCTCACATTCACAAGCAGGACTGCTCAGGCAGATCCATTGCTTCTGCCTGTTCCTGCCCCACCAAACTCAAATCCAAATTCCTTGATTCTATCCCATCCTCCCTTGTCCAGTCCCTCCAACCTACACCCAACACGTTTCACACACTCCTCAATGTCAGCCTGAAGAAGGGTCCCGACCTGAAACATCATCTGTCCATTCCCTCCACAGAGGCTGCCTGACCTGCTAGCTACTTGTGAAAGGCTGTGCTTTGAAACTGGTGCTAGTACCGCTTAAGTTTAGATTAGTTTATTATTGCCATGTGTACCGAGGTACAGTGAAAAGCTTTTGTTTGCGTGCCATGCAGTCAAAGAAAAGACTACATACGTTGTGCACGGATAAAGGGTACAACGCTTACTGTAAAGATATAACATTAAAGTCCGAGAATGGCCAATTAAAGATAGTTGAAAGGTCTTCAATGAGGTAGGACCTCTCTCTTGCTGATGAGAGGACCATTCAATTGCCTGATTACAGCTATAAGAAACTATCACTGAATTTGAAAGTAGTTTAGTTTATTATTGTCCGAGGTGCAGTGAAAAGATTTGGCCAACTGTTACCTCGTACTTTTAGTGAGAGGAGAGAAAAGGGAGTGGTCGGGGAGAGACTGGTCCTTGATTATGCTAGCAGCCTTGCCAAGGCAGTGTGAAGTGTAGATGGAGACTGTGGAAGGGTGACTGGTTTATGTGGTGGTCTTGCCTATGTCCACAACTCTCTGCCATTTCTAGCGGTCTTGGATGGATCCTCTGATGTAAATGTCCTGGATTTAAATGCAGCAGCCAAGATTTGGGAGATAATCGCTGCTGGAACTGGAATAATCTAAGATGATTCTGTTCTTATGCTGCTGTTCCGTGGTAACCTACGTACTCTGTCAGGGAAATGGAGTGCCTTTATCATTGAAGTTCTTTAAATGTTCAAGCATTCAATAACAGAAGTGGCCAGATAACCTGTTTGGTGTGTGTCCCCTTTCTCTGCATATGTTGACTGCCATGTTTCCCACATTGCGCTGGTGACCTCACTTCAATCATTCCTCAATTTAATAGGCGGCACTTTGTGGGGTCCTGAGATGATGATGATTGAAGGGCTGATGTTGCTGCTCCTGCCTGCTCTGCAACGATAAACTTCCTGTGTTTTGCAGCGGATATACTACCTGTCGCTGGAGTTCTACATGGGTCGGACCCTGCAGAATACGATGGTCAACCTGGGCCTGGAGAATGCCACTGATGAGGCCATATATCAGGTATGAAGCCCAGCAACAGTCAGTGCGCTTGGCTGGATTAAAGTCCAAACCTATCATCCTAGAGCGGTAGAGTTGCTGCCTTACAGCGCCAGAGATGCAGGTTTGTTCCTGACAATGAGTTTGTACGTTGAGTTTGTACG
Organism: Raja brachyura; assembly: GCA_963514005.1. The sequence continues at coordinate 71,708,181 of OY740788.1, read as the reverse complement.
TTCTCCCTGTGACCACGTGGGTTTTCTCCGGGTGCTGCAGTTTCCTCCCGCACTCCATAGACGTACAGGTTTGTAGGCTAATTAGCTTCTGTAAATTGTCTAGGATAGAAGTAGGTACAAGTGATCACCTGTCGTCGTGGACTTGGCGGACTGTAGGCCCTGTTTCCACATTGTATCTCTAAACTAAATTAAGTGGTTGTAATCTGCAGTCACACGGGCAACATTGGTCTTCCTGCCTTTGCGTTTCATTAGAGCTTCCAGTGTTATTGCTGTTTGTGTCCTTCAACATTTGACAACACTGTGCCGTTTCCTGGCAGCAATGAATGGTCCACTTTAACCAAGGAAGGGTTTTATTGCTGCACCATATGTTCTTGGGAGGTTGTGTTGATTTATTCAACATCCAGAACATTGAGATTCAGACCATCATTTCATTAGCCAAAGGCAGCCACTCTAGCTGGTGGTTAAAAGCACCTCATTCAGTTTATCCAATTATGGTCATTATCAAGATGCCAAAATAAGTAGAACATAACGTAATGGTGGGAAAGTCACCAGTGTTTTTTATTGTGTAACTGAAACACACATTACTTCCATCACTGCCCACAGCATTGGATTTGAAAGTCACTCGTTCAAATCCAGTCATACGTTCTTTATTTCACAGCCTCTTTCTTTCCTGTTCCCCACCCCAGTACACACCCATTTCTCCCACCATCCTGCCACTTTTTTTCCCCCCACGTCCCCTTCCACCCATATCCCTCCCTCTGGTTTTACATTTCACTGAACCAGCACCGATTTTGCTGGAAACTGCAGCCAATACTGTGTGAAAGTGTTGGTAGCTCATTAAGTTCAAGATTATTAAAAGCCTAGAAGATTTGAAAGGATATGGGCCAAACATGAGCAAATGGGACTATATTAGATGGGGCACGTTGGTCAGCATGGACGAGTTGGGCTGAAGGGCCAGTTTCCTTGCTCTGTGACCTATGATTGTGCTGATACAGAAGCCCTGAATACAATGTCTGCAATTTGAGGAATATAAACAGAAGAGTTTGACTTTTTTTATGACGGACTTATCAGCCAGTTAAACCAAAGGATGTGGCTTCGCTATCTATCGAAGTTTGTTTTTGCAGTTTTGTGTGACTGAGCTTGTTCTGGGTCCTGGGTCTTTCTGTGGAGATCTACAATTAGCAGCAATTGACACAACGGCATCTGCAAAGGGTGAACATGGATGGTTAGGTGGCAGCAGGAAGACATGCCGATGTCTATATGGGGCCAAATAGCAAAGGACATAATGCTAAACATCAAACATGGAACAGTACAGCAAATACAGTACTTTTGGCCCACAATGTCCGTACCAAACATGAAGTTAAACTAATTTCCCCTGCTTGTACATGATCCATATCCCTCCATTCCCTGCATATCTATAAGCCTATCTGAAACCCTCTTAAAAACCATTATCATACCTGCCTCCGCCACCACCACGTGCAGGCTCCCACCACCCTCTGTGTAAAACAAAACTTGCCCCACTCATCTTCTTTAAACTTTGCCCCTTTCGCCTTAAGGCTATGCCCGCAAGTGTCGGCCATTTCTATCAGGGAAATAGGCTCTGACTGTCGACCCTATCCAAGCTCCTCATAATTCTATGTATTTCCATCAAGTCTAATGGATCTAATTGCTCTGTGTTTTGAGCTAAAGCAGTAAAGTATGTCTAAATTAGCAACATTTTAGTTTGGTTTAGTACAGAGATACAGCGTGGAAACAGGCCCTTCGGCCCATCGAGTGTGCATCGACCAGCGATCCCCGCACACTTACACAATCCTACACACACTCATGGCAACTTACAATTATACCAAGCCAATGAACCTACAAACCTGTACATCACTGGAGTGTGTGTGTAAACCGGAGATCCTGGAGAACACCCACGCAGGTCACGGGAAGAAAGCTCAAATTCGGTACAGGCAAGCGCCCATGGTCAGGATCGAACCCGGGTCTCTGGCGCTCTAAGGCAGCAACTCTACTGCTGCGCCACCGTGCCGCCCGCTACGGTGAACTTGGGGAAAAGAAAAAAGGAAGTTACTCTGTGGAATAAATTAAATATTTTATACTTTCTCTTCCTCTTGTTTCTTCCTGTCTCGTTGTCTAGCTGGGTTTAGATATTGAAGAGCTGGAGGAAATTGAAGAGGATGCTGGTCTGGGCAATGGAGGCCTTGGTCGGTTGGCAGGTAATCGCAACTAGCATCTTAAGGATCGCTGATGTCTATTTCCATCTGTCTTTTGCATGCTAATTGCACAATACCTTTTAATTACTTGGGTCAATTATGTACTTGTTTGGCATCGATAGGATAGACAATCAGAACCTTTCAGGGTGGAATTTCAAAGATTGGAGGGCATAGTTATGATGTGAGAGGGGCATTTGGAGTATTGTGTGCGGTTCTGGCCGCTCGTTTACAGGAAGGATGTGGAGGCGTTGGAGAGAGAGCCGAGGAGGTTTCCCAGAATTAGAGGGCATTAGCTTTCACGTGAGGTTGGACAAACTTGGATTGTTTTTCTGCCAGAGGAAGCTATAGAAGTGGATGCAATTACAACCTTTAAAAAACATTTGGACAGAAATATGGATAGGAAGCATTTAGAGGATTGTGGGCCAAATATAGACTGGTTGGCTTAGATCCCTACCTGTTCGGCATGGACAAAGTGAGCCGAAGGGCCTGTCTCCGTGGTGTACAGCTCAGTGGCACAACTGGGACCAGCAATCTAGTCCACAGTTTGAAGCAAGAGGGGTTTTTCTAGACATGGAAAGCGTTTCATTCCATGAGAGAATGCAGGAGCACATTTGAAGGGCCGAATGGCATATGTCTTCAATGATGTTTCCAAAGCCTCCTTGGGAGGTTTTCATGGTATTCTCCAGCCCAAGACCATTCAAAGGGTCAGAGAAGGGATCATGGAGACTGTGAAGAAGTCTATGCAATATGCACACCAAGTAAACTGCGTGGGCCACCCAACTCCAGCAGGTCCCTCCCCTGGCCCCCACTCAAGCCACCTCGGAATCTCCGGGGTTGAGCAGCAAAAGTCATCTTTGGGCTTTACTTAAGACATTAGAGGAACAGGCCTTCAGCCCACCGAGGCCCCGCCGACCAGCGATCAACCCACACACTTAAAGCCCTGTCCCATGGTACGAGTTCATTCCAAGAGCTCTCCCGAGTTTCCCCCGAATCGAACTCGGAGATTTACGATAAAGGCCACTCGTCGGTACTCGGGGCTCTCGTGGACATTTTTCAACATGTTGAACCATCTTCACGAATCTTCCCGTGCTTACCTGACGTCAGCGAGTCTTCCCGAGTACCTGCCGTTAGCGTTACGAGCCGCTAAGAGACATCCTCGAGCTCCGACGTGCCCGCTACGTTCATTCTCCGTGCTTACCACGAGTTTGATTTTTTTTAAACTCGGGAGAGTTCTTGGAATAAACTTGTACCATGGGACAAGGCTAGAACACTATCCTACACACTAAGGACAATTTACAATTTTACTGAAGCCAATTAACCCACAAACCTGCACGTCTTTGGAGTGTGGGAGGAAACCGGAGCACCCGGAGGAAACCCACGCGGTCACAGGGAGCCCACGTACATACTCCATACATTCAGTGCCTGAAGTCAGGATCGAACCTGGGTTTCCGGCGCTGTAAAGCAGCAAATCTACCGCTGCACCACCGTGCCGCACACAAGGGATGCCCTGAAACCAACAGCCATGAACCCTCCCCTCTTCCACACGCAAACTGGAGGGTTGACTCCTCGCATTCTGCTTGGGTAGCTTAAGGCCCTGTCTCACTGTGCGAATTGACACACGAGCGACCCAGAGTGACAGACTCGTGGTTGTGTACGATATTCCAAGTTGATGTGCAAGTGTTTGAGGCGAGTTCCCATGGGTATGGTAATCTGCGATGTTCCGAGTTCGTCTCCAGAGTTACCAAGTTCCCCTCCCGTTTGCTCTTGAGTTACCAAGTTCCTCTCCCGCTCAGGGCGTGTGTTGTTGCTGCAGTCCGGGATTCGCATTTAAAGCACTCGGTTATCTTCAGCAGTTCAGGCGAGGACAGGGTTGGGGGGCGAGGGATGGTGGAATTGGGAGAAGGCAAAGACTATGGGTGGGGAGGAGTGAGAGGGGGGCTAGGAACGGCATCTGCGAAACGGGTAGTCAACCTTTAGGGTCCCTGCCCGAAACATCCCTATACATTTTATGATTTCCCTCCAAAGATGCAGTCTCCCGTGGTTTGTTTGCACAACTCTCTTCCCTCTCTCTCCCAACATTGGGAGGGGGGGGGGGAACGACGACAAGATAGTTTAAACGGACCTTACCCCCACTTCATGCTTCTGTTGCGCATAATTCAGCAGTAAAACCTCTCTTCCCCTTACCCAGCGACGCCCGATTCCTCGCACCCCCACAAGTTCACATCGACGAGGGAAGAATGAGCGGGGAGTCTGAAAATGGGTCCCGACCCGAAACATCACCCATTCCTTCTCTCCAGATGCGATGCCTGTTCCGCTGAGTTACTCCAGCATGTTTGTGTCTATCGTCGGTGTAAACCAGCATCTGCAGTTCCTTCCTACACACGGACAGTGAAGTGCCTTGGCCAAATTAGGAACATTAGGATTCTCTGATGTGAAAGTAGTCTGGTTTGCGTTTCTTACACTTGATCATATCCGAAACTAAAGTATAGATAGACACAAAATGCTTGAGTAACTCGGCGGGACAGGCCGCATATCTGGAGAGAAGGAATGGGTGGCGTTTTGGGTAAGTCTGAAGAAGGGTCTCGACTCCATTCCTTCTCTCCAGAGATGCTGCCTGGTCCGCTGAGTTACTCCAGCATTTTGTGTCTATTAAAGAGTTCCCACGGTAGACGCACGAATCACTAAACTTAACGCACGGGCCACTACGATGTAACTCTGAGTTTAAATGTTTCAATTTTAAACTTGACCACGAAATTTGACTCGTGGAAAAAGTCAAACATGTTTGACTTTTTTCACGAGTTCACAAGTTTCACAGGTACCTGCCGTTAGCGCCACGAGTGGACAAGTTGATCGCGCGAGGTCCGACGTTCCCGCTACGTTGGCTGTACGTGATCACCACGAGTGAAAACTCGGGGTCACTCGTGGGCCAACTCGCACCGTGAGACAAGGGTTTTACACTCAACGGTATGAACGTTGAATTCTCCAATTTTAGGAAACTAACCTACAAATGCACACCCACCCCCCACCCTTCTTCTCCCCTCCCTCTGTGGCCTACCTACACTAGCACCCATTTTACTAACCCACCCCCCCCCTCCCCCTTCAACCAACATTCCTCACTCTAACTTCACTACTCTTCAATCCTTTTTTCTCACATCTCCGGTCCTTTCATCTCCAGCGTTTGTCCAACCATCGGCCCATTAAAAGCCCCCACCCCTGTATCCAGCTATTGCCTGCCAGGTTTTATCCTGCCTCTCCTCTCTTTGAGTTCCACCCCCCACCACAGTCAGTCTGAAGAAGCATCCTGGCCTGAAATGTCACTTGTCCACGTTCTCCAGAGATGTTGCCTGACCCGCCGAGTTGCTCCAGCACTTCATGTCATTTTTTTGTATTCGGCCATAAACACCAATGTGATGAATAATTAGTTAATCGGGTTGCTTTAATGATCATGGCTGCGGAGAAATCATTAGCCAGGTCATCGGGGAGAACTTAATTGCCCTGATTTAAATGGTGCAAGGGATTTTTTCTTATGTCCTTCTAAAAGGATGAGGCTTTTGTTTAAATACTGCTCCTAAAGATGGCATTGTTAACATTGCAGTACTGACTTTGTCCTGGGATTGAGTTCCAGGTGGGTCTAGGACTGCTTTCCTGCCCCCAGTGCTGAACTCTGGGCTACAGTTGACGCCTCAAGTTCACTTTGAGCGGCACAGCAGTAGAGTTGCTGCCTCACAGCGCCAGAGACCCGGCTTCGGTCCCGACCTCGGGTGCTGCTTGTGCAGAGTTGGCACGTTCTCCCCGTGATCGCGTGGGGATATTTGCTCTGTATTCCCTCCACATCCAAAAGACCCACATCCCACATCCATCCATGTGGGTTGTAGGTTAATTGGGTTCTGTAAATTGCCCCGAGTGTGTTGGGAGTGAGAAAGTGGGACAACATGGAACTAGTGTGAACGGGTAATTGATGGTGGGCCGAAGGTCATGTATCTATGCTGTATCTCTGAACCTAAACTAAACTCAAGTTAAACTTTTGCTGACCTGGATGTCGTGAAATGTCGCTCATCCATGTTCTGCAGAGATGCTGCTTGACCTGCTGAGTTACTCCAGCACTTTGTGTCATTCCCTGCTGAACCATTTAATGGTTTAATTGGTGCATATTTATAAGTTCCTTAGTCAACCTTGGGTTAACATTTGCAAGGACTAAAAAAATATTCTGGCATCATTTTTTAAAGTAAGTATTTTTTTAGAAGAATACCTGGCATTGTGTTCAGCACAGACATTGTGGGCTGAAGGGCCCGTTCTTGTGCTGTACTGCCCTATGTTCAATGTTTTAAGTCCTGCTTGACTTTAAAACCTTTTGGAAGTTCCATAAATAGGCACCATCACTCATACTTGGTTTTGGTACCTACCATTTTATTTGGTTCGGACAAAAGGACACAAGGTCTCATCTTCTGCTGGATGGAAATTGCTCTTGAAATTCCTCAAACATTTCCGCTGGGTCATATATTCATATTAAACTAGGAGAAAATACAAAATGAATTCTCCTCTAATTTTTCCACCTAGGTGAAGTGAATACACTACCAAAGCAATGTTGCCTCTCTGCTAACTGTCATTAGTGTCACACAGCTTGGTTCAACTCGTCAATGCCAGCCAGGATGCCCCATCTACACTAGTCACACCTGCCCGTGTTTGGCCCAGATCCCTTTAAACCTTTCCTATCCATCTTCCTGTGTTTTTATTCAAGTAGGGATGTCAACTTTCTCAACAACCTCCTCTGGCAGCTTGTTCTGTACACCCACCATCCACTGGATGAAAACATTGCCCCTCAGGTTCCTGTTGCATCTTTCCCCTCTCGCGTTCAACATATTTGTACTTGTACAACTGTATTAATGTATTGGTTTTATTCCAGCCTGTTTCCTTGATTCACTGGCCACGCTGGGGTTGGCAGCCTATGGCTACGGCATTCGCTATGAGTTTGGTATCTTCAATCAAAAGATTCATAATGGCTGGCAGGTGAGTTTTCTGGAATTAATATCCGATGATAATGTACAAAACCAAATGCATCTGTTATTATTGGTGTTATAGAGACATGTAGCATTACTGTATAGCTCTATGGTTCCAATAGCACCCGGATGTTGATCCATATATGATGCCTACTAATCCCTGTGGTGCCTGGCCCTTTAGAATAGAGACGAGGAGGAATTTCTTTGGCCAGAGATTGGTGAATCTGTGGAATTCATTGCCACAGGTGGCTGTGGAGGCCAAGTCATTGGGCATTTAATTGGTATTAGAGCAGTTGCTTTACTCAACAGCCAAAAATCTGTAGCCTCCCATTGGTCTGGTATTTTGTTGGTTCACATGTTTGATCAATGGTGTTTTATCATTAATGTTTTATTATCATTAATATTTAGTGTTTTCAGAGTCATTCGTAACTGTCACCATATGTTATGTTGTTACCTGTGGGCGGAGCACCAAGGCAAATTCCTTGTATGTGAATACTTGGCCAATAAACTTACTTACTTACTGGGCCTGTCCCACATAGGCCATTTTTCAGGCAACTGCCCCTGACTCTCAAGTTGCCGGCAGTCGCCTGAAAAACCGGCATCTGGATCGGCGACTGTCAGACTGGAACACACACACACATCGCTTCCTTCACCAGCCCGTTATGCAGGCGGGGGACAGGGCAAGCGGGGGGAGCGCTGTCTGAGTGAAATTCACACTGTGCAAAGCCAATGTGGTACACACACTGCGATGAACAGGAAGGTTGGCACTGCAATTAAGAAGCTAAACAGCACAGTCCTTTAAAAGAGGGGGGGAGAAGGAGTGGAGACAGCTTTTAAGAAGCCAGAGATACACGGCTGTGAAGCTCGGCGGGCATTTACATTACCGGTCGGTTATCCTTGGATCTGAAAACTACTGCTTACATTTTTTTTCCCCAATGAGCCAATGAAATTCACCGGTCAGCACTGGCGACAACCTACGAGAACCTAAGAGAACCTTCGACCTCCTGGCAACCCACTAGGACCTCCTGGTGATCCACCTGCGGCACGAGAATTCTAGCTACTCTCCATGGCGGCTTCATTCTGGTCGCAGCTAATTTTTCAAAATTTCTAGGTCCCAGAATGCGGGAATTCCTCACGACCGTGAAGGCGACTCCCCGGCAACCACCCGCGAACATGTGGCGACTGGTTAGGTCTTTATTCCTTGGAGCGCAGAAGGTTAAGTGGGGACTTGATCATTTCATCCCTTTAAAATGATGAAAGGGATAGACAGAGTTGACGTGGATAAGCTTTTCCCATTGAGGGTAGGGAAGATTCAAACAAGAGGGCATGACATGAGAATTAAGGGACAGAAGTTTAGGGGTAACATGAGGGGGAACTTCTTTACTCAGAGAGTGGTGGCTGTGTGGAATGATCTTCCTGCAGAAGTGGTGGAGGCGGGATCGATTTTAACATTTAAAAGTAAAGTGGATAGGTTTATGGACGGGAAGGGAATGGAGGGGTATGGTCTGAGTGCAGGTAGATGGGACTAGGGGAAAATAAATGGTCGGCACGGACTGGAAGGGCCGAGAAGGCCTGTTTCCGTGCTGCAATTGTTATATGGTTATATGACTGCATAGTCTCCCGCAGTCCTCTAAAAAGTCGCCTAAGTAGGACAGGCCCATAAGGGTGTCTGGGGTTATGGGGAGATGGCAGGAGAATGGGGTCGAGAGGGAAAAATAAATCCGTCATGTTTGAATGGCTGAGTAGACTTGATGGGCCGAATGGCCTAATTCTGCTCCTATAACTTATGAAAGTGGAGATTGACTGGTTTGTGATTAGCAAGGGTGTTAAAGGTTATGGAAATAAGGCAGGAGTATGGAGTTGAGAGGGAAAGGTTGATCAGCCTTGGCTGAATGGTGGAGTAGACTCGATGGGCCAAATGGCCTAATTCTGCCCCTATGACTTGGGCACCGCCTTGTCCCCTGTGTGCACCCTTGCCTGAGATCGGCCGTTAAGATCTTATTTCACATGTTCTCTTTGGTGCAGCTATTTAATTTGTGTTGGTATCATACATCTTCTCAGATAACCTCGCTTTGTTTGTTGCTCCCCAGGTGGAGGAAGCCGATGACTGGCTGCGTTATGGTAACCCGTGGGAGAAAGCCCGCCCAGAATACATGCTCCCCGTTCACTTCTACGGCCATGTGGAGCACGGCCCCAACGGTGCGAGATGGCTCGATACTCAGGTACATGCTGCGTGCCGTCCCGGTATAGGACCACTGGGGGTCTCGGGGAGCAGTGGACCCCGAGAAAGTGACCCGAGGGGAATTATCTCCTGCTCCTCTTAACCCCTTCCCACATTTATGCCTTCTGATTTATGTCTTTCCGCTGACTGGTTAGCACGCAACAAAAGCTTTTCACTGCACCTCGGTACACGTGACAATAATAATCCAAACTAAACTAAATTTAATTGCATGGAAACCTCCAGATCACCATTCCTGAAAGGAACAGGAAATGAGACCATAGACAGTCAGAACCTTTACCCCAGGATGGAGAGGAAGACTAGAGGGCATATCTCTTGGGTGCAACGGCCAGGAGTGCTGGGTTTATGGAATGAGCTGCCAGAGGAGGTAGTTCAGGCAAGTTCTAATACAACATTTACTTGGACTGGTACATGGGTGGGAAACACAAACCCCCAGTGAATGAAAAAAGAGGTAAAACTTCACAAACTGGAAGGACTTAGCGGGTCGGGTAGCAGCAGTGGAGGAAATGAAGAGACGGTGTTTGGAGATCGGGAACCTTCTTCAGAATCGACCATTCCCCTCCTCCAATGCTGCCTGACCCACTGAGTTCCTCCGGCTGTTGGTGTTTCCCTCGAGATTCCAGCATCTGCCGTGCCTTGCACCTCCTGTAAAAAGAAACAAGTGACGTTCTTAAGTGTCTGACCATAATAAGCAACGCAGTGGTGCAGCAGCAGTAGAGTTGCTGCCTTGCAGTGCCAGAGACCCTGTTCGATCCTGGCGACAGGCGCTGTCTGTGTGGAGTGTGTACGTTCTCGCTGTGATTGGATGGATTTTATTTGGGTGCTTCGGTTTCCTTCCACATCCCAAAGACATGCGGGTTTGGAGGTTAATTGGCCTCTTCAAGATTCAAGAGAGTTTATTGTCATGTGTCCCTGATAGGACAATGAAATTCTTGCTGTGCTTCAGCACAACAAAACATAGTAGGCATTGACTACAGAACAGATCAGTATGTCCATATACCACTATATAAATATATACACACATGAATCAATAAACAGATAAAGTGCAAATAAACGGATAATGGGCTATTAATGTTCAGAGTTTTGTCCGAGCCAGGTTTAATAGCCTGATGGCTGTGGGGAAGTAGCTATTCCTGAACCTGGTCGTTGCAGTCTTCAGGCTCCTGTACCTTCTACCTGAAGGTAGCAGGGAGATGGGTGTGTGGCCAGGATGGTGTGGGTCCTTGATGATACTGCCAGCCTTTTAGAGGCAGCAGTATCATCAAGTAGGGATGTCAACTTTCTCAACAATCTCCTCTGGTAGCTTGTTCGGTTTATCCACTGGATGAAAACATTGCCCCTCAGGTTCCTGTTGCATCTTTCCCCTCTTGTGTTCAACAGCCTTTTAGAGGCAGCGACTGCGATAGATCCCCTCGATGGAAGGGAGGTCAGAGCCGATGATGGACTGGGCAGTGTTTACTACTTTTTGTAGTCTTTTCCGCTCCAGGGCGCTCAAGTTGCCGAACCAAGCCACGATGCAACCGGTCAGCAAGCTCTCTACTGTGCACCTGTAGAAGTCAGAGAGAGTCCTCCTTGACAAACCGACTCTCCGTAATCTTCTCGGGAAGTAGAGGCGCTGATGTGCTTGCTAAATTGGCCAATGTAGAGCGTAGGATTGAACTAGTGTACGGGCGATCGCCAGTCTGCATGGATTCGGTGGGCTGAAGGGCCTGTTTCCACACTGTATCTCTAAACTAAGTATGTTGATGGCCACAGGTTGTCCTGGCCATGCCCTACGACACTCCAGTGCCGGGATTCAAGAACAATACGGTCAACACCATGAGGCTGTGGTCTGCAAAGGCTCCCAATGACTTCAATCTGAAGGACTGTAAGTTACTCAGAAACTTTTCTCAGAAGTTGTGAAAATTCTGATTGTGGTATCAGTATATGCATGTTGTACAAATGTGTCATTTATTTAGTAGTTCTTAATCTGAAGGGTGTCTATGCACATAGTGAGGCTGGGTTTAGGTTTATTGTTGTCATGTACCTCATACGAGGTACAGTGAAATGCTTTGTTTTGCAAGCTATCCAAACAGATCACATAATATTAGACATAAATACAATCAGCTCAAACTCAAATACGATAGGCAGAGCTAAGGGTGCAGGAAGGAACTGCAAATGCTGGTTTACACTGATGATAGACATCAGAATGCTGGAGTAACTCAGGCAGAATCTCTGGAGAAAAGGAACAGGTGAGATTTCAGGTCCGGACCTGATTTCAGAACAAAGCAGAATCATTGGGGGAAATGCAGAGTGCAAAATATAGTAGGTAGACAAAAATGCTGGAGAAACTCAGCGGGTGAGGCAGTATCTATGGAGCGAAGGAAATAGGCAAAGTTTCGGGTCGAAACCCTTCTTCAGACTAATGCGCTGCTATGCAGAATATAGCACTCAGCATAGTAGTGCATCAGTGCCAGAGACAGACAAGGCCCAATGTCCGCAATGGGGTAGAGGTGAATTGGACTGTCCCCTAGCTTATGGAAGGACAGTTCAGAAGCCTGGTAACGGAGGAGAAGAAAGTGTTCCTGTGTCTAGTGGTGTGCGTTTTCAAGCTCTGTGCCATTTGTTCCAGCTTGGTGTTATTCGGCTGCTAGTGCGCTGTTCCCTTGTTCCAGCGGCAAACCTCCATCGTAGGCCGTACAGTGAGAAACGATGTGCGCTGCGGGGAACGGTAACTAGGCCAGTGCAGGGACAATAGCAGCTGCTGATGTCTTGCCTTTTCTGCTCATTTGTATTCTGGCCACAAAAGCAGCTGGAGAAGAAAGCCTCTGTTCCTCTCCTCCTCCGCTTCTGCTTGGGTCGGTCATCTGGCATTTGGCCACGGAGGGACTTGGGACAGAGTCGGCTGTCTTTTTATTCTATTTGAGCACAAGAGTGAAGCTGGTCCTTTGACAAAGTGTTTTTTTCCACTGATCATTTATAATTCTGCAAATGTAGCTTTGAAGTCACCGCAAGAGTGGCCTGGAATATTTCTCCGTGTCCAAACCTGTTTTGTCAGCAATTTCAATACATGGTTTAATAAGACTGTGAATCTTTGAAGCACTAAAATGCTGAACTGTTGATATAAACTGTTGGCTCTCTTTGCACAGATACAGCTTGGCCTGTAGAGAGTTCCGACCAATTTATTTATATTTCAGATTTCCAGGATATGCAGTTTTAAATTTCAATTACTGTAGAATTGTGTCACTGACTGCAATGTATGGGTGGGAATTCAGGTGGGGTGCAGGGGGGGAAAGGCAGGGGGTGTTTGGGGCAGGGGAAAGGGGGAGTTGTGTGTAGTAAACGTGTAATAAAAAAGAACTGCAGTTGCTGGGTTATACCAAAGGTAGACACAAAGTGCTGGAGTAATTCAGCTGGTCATGCAGCATCCCTGGAGAGTATGGATAGGCGACGTTTCGAGTCGGGACCCTTCAGCAGACTGATTGTAGTGGAAGGGGGGAGGGGGGCGCTGGAAACCAGAAGAAAACCAGGACAACAAATGACCTCGGGCAAGGCGGTTCCTTGATAGGCCGATTGGTGACTGGTGAGCCCAAGAGGGATACATCATTGTGAACTGTAGTTGTTTGTCGGCTAGTTATCAGGAATTGGAGAATTCAATGTTCATACCGTTAGGCTAGCACATGGACTGGCCAACGGATTGGCTTGAAAGGCCGCACCTTGAGCATTTATCGAAAAATACATTTGCACACAATAGGAAGGCCCAGGATTAGACGGCCGTATGCAGGGAATGAAGGGAAATGGCTGCACCCACAGGCATCATGTTCGGCACAAACATTGTGGGCCGAATGGCCTGTTCCTGTGCTGTACTGTTGTATGTTGAACGTTCCTCTGCATGCGATACTTGTGTTGGCCTATGTACTGATGACACAGTGAGAAACTGTTGTTGGTTTTGTTATTGTCACGTATACTGAGATACGGCATAAAGCTTGTGCTCTATCCAGTCAGATCATGCTATACTTGAGTACAATCAAGCTATACACAAGTACAACTCGTAGTGCAAAGAGAAAAATAACACGGTGCAGAATACAGTGTTACACCGAAAAAGTGCATGGTCAGAAATTGGGTGGGTTGGAAGATCAGGACTACACCACAGCTTATGGAAAGAGGATTCAATAGTTTGATAACAGCGGGGATGATGCTGTTCCTGAATCTGATGCATTTGCATTATTTCCATATTCTATCATTTACCGGTTGTAAGATTGTTGGAGGTACGTGTGTGGGGTGGGCAGGGGGCTAATAAAATAAACTTGTACGACTTCCATTGAGTGGGGTGGACATTTTGGGTTGCCCTGTGATTTTTGGAACGGGGTGGGTTTAACAATTGTGATAGATTTCCTTGAATTTGTCTGTTCAGATTTGGCAGCGCTGCCTGCAGCTGTATAAGAATAAAGCATAGAACAGTACGGCACAGGAACAGACCCTTCGGCCCACAATGTCTGTGCTGAATATGAGGCCAAGACCAGCTCTTATCTGCTTGAAGAAGGGTCTCGACCCGAAACGTCACCCATTCCTTCTCTCCAGATGTGCTGAGTTACTCCAGCATTTTGTGTCTGTCTTCGGTTTAAACCAGCACCTGCAGTCCTTTCCTACACATCTCATCTGCCCGCATATGTTCCATACCCCTCCATTCCCTTCATATCCATGTGCTTATCTAAAATTATTTTAAATGCCACTATCGTACCTGCCTCCACCACCACCATTGCTGGCACCACGTTCCAGGCACTCACCGCCCACTGTTTGGTAAATGAATATTAATAATAAATTATTACAAAATTAAATTAAACTAAACTTGCCCCTTTAAACATCTCCTTTAAACTTTGCCCCATCTCACCTTAAAACAATGCCCTCTAGTATTTGATTATTTCACCCTGGGGATAAAAAGGTTCTGACTGTCTACCCTATCTATTACTCGCATTATTTTATATATTTTTGTTGAGTCCCCAGCAACCTCTGGTGTTCCAGTGGAAATAATCCAAGTCTATCTAACTGCTCCTTGAAGCTAATATCTCCTAATAAAGTTATCATTCTAGCAAACCTCCTCTGCACTCTTTCCAAAGCCTACACATCCTTCCTGCAATGGGGCAACCAGAACTGCGCACAATACTCCCAAAAGTGGCCTAACCAATGTCCCATAAAGCTGCATCATGACTTGTACTCAATGCCCCAACCAATGAAGGAAAACATACCATTTGCCTTCTTTACTAACCTATCTACTTATGTTGCCATTTTTAGAAAGAACTGCAGATTTACTTTAGACTGTGGGGCTTCAGAGATACAGCGCGGAAACAGGCCCTTCGACCCACCGAGCCCAGGCCGACCAGTGATCACCCCGTACACTAACACTATCCTACACACCAGGGACAATTAACCTACAAACCTGTATATTTTTGGAGTATGGGAGGAAACCAGAGCACCCGGAGGAAACTCACGCAGTCACAGGGAGAACATACATAATCCTCACGGGGAGAATGTACAAGATGCAGATAGGAACAAGGACGTGCAGTGCTTGCTGTAGGTTAAACAAGTTGTTAGAGAAATGGGACAATTTATGCAGATTGGTGATACTATCTGACACTTGATGGATGTGGTTAGGTTCCAGTAAAGGCCCTGAATTGCTTAAGGCAGTGTGTGTAAAGGGCAAGGATCATGGCAAACAACCGGAACTATTTGAAACGCCGTCTCTATCGAAAAAAGGAGCTGTTTGTCAAAACCTGTGTGAATTAGGTGAGGCAATCTCTGGGTGGATGGCAGGAGAAGCATTGCCTAAACCTTAGAGGCAACTGGTATGTGCAAGAAAGATTGGGCTGGCTCAATAGATTGCAACAATGGTCGAGTATAAAGGGGAAGCTGGGGCGAGATGGTTAGGGGATGTAGTAACTACTGGCTAACGATCGCAGGGGATTTTGGAGTCTTGCATCAGAGGGCAGTAGTGTGGAGTTTTGCATCAGAGGGCAGGGTTGAGTCTTGCATCAGAGGGCGGACAGTGTGGAGACTTGAATCAGAGTGTAGTGTGGAGACTTGCATCAACGGGTATGGGAGTGACTGTTCCCGACTCTGAATCAACCTTACAACTTTGACAACTTTGAGGGTGGTTGGTATATGGACCATGTATGGAGGAGGTAGTTGAGGCAGGTACAACATTTAAAAGACACTTGGACAGGTACTTGGGTAGGAAGGGTTTAGAGGGATATGGGGCAAACAGAGGCAGGTGGGACATATTTAAATGCCAAATATCCTTTGCTATGTTGCATGAATAATGTTTCTCCTGTCAGTCACAACTGCTTCATGAGATTATTCTGGAAGGTTGATAACCTAGTTGTCATGTAACATGAACTCCCGGATTTGTAATATTTTGTGTACTGTCGTCCCTTGGCCATGACTGTATGCGCAAGGTTGAAGAGTCCATGTCAGGGAGGGATTCCCCAGCACGGACGAGCCAAGCCAACTTGAAAAAGATTATTTGCATTTACAGATTATCTTCTCCACCCCATGACCCCCCCCCCCCCCCCCCCCCGCTGCCTTCAGAAGTGCTCAGAACCAGCCATGGACATGAGTTTAGTCAAGTAGTAAGTGGTATCATCAAAAGTGAAGATGGTTGCAGCAGTTTAATGTAGATAAGTGCAAGGCATTGCATATTGGGGAGTCAAATCAGGGCAGGACCTACACAGTGAATGGCAGGGCTTTGGGGAGTGTTGTAGAGGAGAGGGATCAAGGAGTACAGGGTCATAGTTCCTTGAAAGTGGCGTCACAGGTAGACAGGGTGATAAAGAAGGCTTTTGGTACATTAACCATATAACAATTACAGCACGGAAACAGACCTTCTCGGCCCTTCCAGTCCGTGCCGACCATTTATTTTTCCCTAGTCCCATCTACCTGCACTCAGACCATACCCCTCCATTCCCTTCCCGTCCATATACCTATCCACTTTACTTTTAAATGTTAAAATCGATCCTGCCTCCACCACTTCTGCAGGAAGATTATTCCACACAGCCACCACTCTCTGAGTAAAGAAGTTCCCCCTCATGTTACCCCTAAACTTCTGTCCCTTAATTCTCATGTCATGCCCTCTTGTTTGAATCTTCCCTACCCTCAATGGGAAAAGCTTATCCACGTCAACTCTGTCTATCCCTTTCATCATTTTAAAGACCTCAATCAAGTCCCCCCTTAACCTTCTGCGCTCCAAAGAATAAAGACCTAACTTGTTCAACCTTTCTCTGTAACTTAGTTGCTGGAACCCAGGCTGCATCCGTCAGGGTATTGAGAATAGAAGTTAGGATGTTATGTTACATTTGTACAAGATGTTGCTGTGGCATCATTTGGAGTACTGTGTTTAGTTTTGGTCACCATGTTGTAGGAAGGATGTTGTGAAACTGGACACATCCAGTTGAGGATATACCAGGATGTTGCCAGGACCTGAGGCTCTGAGCTCTAGGGAGAGGTTCAGCAAGCTAGGACATTATTCCTTGGAGCGCAGGAAGCTGAGCTGAAACCTTATCGATGTGTACAAAATCGTGAGGTGAATGCACAGTCTTTTATGCAGAGTAGGGGAATCAAGAACTAGTTGCACTGGGTAACCAAACCATAAACGTGGATGCCGAATGGTGTAACACCGTCTTTAGTCGTTTGCTGCTGAGGTTGGTTGTGGTTAAGGTTGCGCAGTGAGGGTCAAGAGTCTGTTGCTTGTTCATAAGTGTCATCGCTGGTGATAAACATTGAATCTGCAGCATTATTCGTGCGTAGCAAACTCCCACAAACGGCTTTAGGTGAGGCGATGGTTGGCTGAAGGACAAATATTAGCAAGAGCACTAGGAGATATTCCCTGACACGCTATATACCTTTGTACCCATTTAATAGGGGTGAACCTTACTTAAAGGTGTCACAGTGGCGCAGCTGGTAGAGCCACTGCCTCATAGCGCCACAGACCTGGGTTCGATCCTGGCCTCAGGTGCTGCCTGTGCAGAGTTTGCTCTGCTTTTCACCCACATCCCAAAGACGTGCAGGTTTGTAGGTTAATTATCCCTCTGTAGGAGGAGGTGTGTAGTGTGTAGGAGGTGGATGAGAAAATGGGATAACAAAGAACTAGTGTGAACGGGTGACCAATGGTTGGTGAGGACTCGATGGGCCAAAGGGCCTGTTTCCATGCTGTATCTCTGACGATACAGAACTTGCTTGGTCTCCTGAGGTAGTAGAGGCATTGGCTTGCATTTGTGGGCAGTAGCTTCAATGTGGTTGGTGCAAGACAGGTCGTTGGTGACATTTACAACTAGGTACTTGAAACATCTCGCTTCTTATAGTCGCAAACTAGCTCCCTTATCTTGCTGTCATTGAGGGCGAGGTTGTTCCCTTGGAGTACGGAACCGTGCAGCACTGGAATGGGTCCTTCGGCCCACAATGTTCGTGTTGAACATGATGCCGAGCTAAACTGTTCTCATCTGCCTGTAAAGGATCCATGGGAACAGGTCCACCCAAGACCGCAAGAGATTGCAGCGAATTGTGGACGCAACCCAGACCATCACACCAACCAACCCCCCTTCCATTGACTCCATTTATGCCTCCCACTGCCTCGGCAAGGCCTGCGTCATAATCAAGGACGAGTTGCACCCTGACCATTCTCTCTTCTCCCCTCTCCCATTGGGCAAAAGGTATAAAAGTGTGAAAACGCACACCTCCTAATTTAGGGACAGTTTATTCCCAGCTGTTATCAGACAACGGAATCATCCTTCCACAACTAGCGAGCAGTCCTGAACTACTTAGATGCTGCTGCACCCGCTGAGTTTCTCCAGCTTTTTGTGTAACCCTCGATTCTCCAGCATCTGCAGTTCCTTCTTTAACAACAGTCCTGAACTACTCATTGGTGACCCTCGGACTATTTTTGATCGGACTTTACTCGCTTTGCCTTGCACTAAACGTTATTCCCTTATCACGTATCTCTGCATTGTACATTGTAAATGACTTGATTGTAATCACGTATTGTCTTTCCGTTGACTAGATAGCAGGCAACAAAAGCTTTTCACTGTACCTCGGTACTTGTGACAATAAACTAAACTGAACTGAACTGAAAGTGTTTCCCCCTCTCGGGCTCTTGCTGGGAGCTGCAGAACCAACACGGAGTTGTTTGCAGAGTTGAGATCGTGACTATTGCAGACTCCAGAGCAGGTTGTGCTTCACAAAACAAACGGATGGTTGATGATTGTTGGCCTGGGGCCACTCAACTTTACTCAAACAGTCAGTCTGAACAAATTCTAATCCTGTTACACCATCCTGGTTTGCTGAGGGCAGATTCCATGCCTGGCTGTGTGCTGACTCACGCTCCCTTGTCCATTGTCACAAGAATGAGACTCCGTTTAAACTAGAACTCATATCCAGTTTTGAAGCCTGAGACTCCTGACTGGCAGGGTTGGCAGGTTTGGTGGAATGTGTCCTCCGGGAGATGAGGCCTCTTTTAAAAAAAATTAAATTGATTGGACGATACAGCGTAGAAATAGACCCTTTGGCCCACTGTGTCCACACTGACCATCGACAGACTAGTTCTGTGTTGATCCACTCCCTTCACACTAGGAGCAATTTACAAAACCAAATTAACCTAAAAACCTGCACGTCTTTGGGATGTGGGAGAATCACCTGATTAGTAAGGGTCTCATGGTTATGGGGAGAAGGCAGGAGAATGGGGTTAGGATGGAGAGATAGATCAGCCAAGATTGAATTGCGGAGTAGACTTGATGGGCCGAATGGCTTAAATCTGCTCCTATAACTTATGATCTTATGACTTTATAAGGAGAAGTAAGGGTCTCATGGTTATGGGGAGAAGGCAGGAGAATGGAGTTGAGAGGGAAAGATAGATCAGCCATGATTGAATGGCAGAGTATCCTGATGGGCCAAATGGCTGAATTCTGCTCCTATAACTTATGAAAACGGAGCGCCAGGAGGAAACCCATGTGGTGACAGGGAGAACAAGCAAATTCCACCCAGACAGCACCGAGGTCAGGATCGATCCCAGGACTCTGGCCACTGTGCCAACCCAAAATCAGGTGGTCACCTGATCTTAAACCATCTCAATCCCATTTTCCCACCACCGTCATCCAGCATATCCATTCTCATGCACTTCCCCATGCCATTTGTCGAGGATGTGGAATTGTCATTGAGCAGTACAGCACAGAATCAGGCCCTTCGGCCCCGCTTGCTCATGCTGACCATTACATCATACGGGTTAGTCTCGTTTGGATGCATTTGGTCCGTCCCTCTAAATCCTTCCTCACTCTCCTGCACCTCAAATAAATTGTCATTATTGAATGAAATGTTTCTTAAGCCTCAATTAAATTCTCGTTTTACTTTTCACTAATACTTTTGTCTTTACTAAATGTGTCAAAAGAAATGTGTCACGGAAACGGGCCCTTCAGCTCACCGAGTCCGCACTGACCAGCGATCCTCGCACATTAACACTATCCTACACACACGAGGGACAAATTTACATTTATACCAAGCCAATTAACGTGCAAACTTGTACCTCGTTTGAGTTTCGGAGGAAACGGAAGATCTCGGAGAATTCCCACACGGTCACAGGGAGAACTGGTCAGTGCGGACCCGGTGAGCCGAAGGGCCCGTTTCCGCGCTGTAACTCTAAACTAAACCCTTCCTATCCTGGTTAGCCCAGCTGATGGATTCACTGTGACAAGAGAGAATGGAGATGGGGTTAGGATTCAAACTCTAACTTTGGAATTAAGGTGCAGATATGAAAGATTTGTCGTAATACTGGAAAAGCAGGTTAGTTCTTTAGTGTCCCAGCCATCATTCATCCATCAATCTAAAATTAAAACACTTAATTTGGTCTTTGGACGGATACGTTTTTCAGTGTAACAGTGAGAAATGCACAATAATAAATTCAGAGATGCAAACATTACCGCAGTTTGTAATAAAACTTAATACCATTGCTATTCAAGAAAAATATGCACATTTTTCTATTTCTTTTGATACATTTAGTAAAGACAAATGTATTAGTGAAACGTAAAACGAGAATTTAATCCATACAGAAACCACCCATAGTCAGGTTCGTAACCCGTGTCTATGGCGCTGTGAGGCAGCAACTGTACCACTGCACCACTGTGTGTAGAGGGCTTTAGGCAAATGGGACCAACCAGTATGCCTACTTGGTCAGCATGGGCAAGGCCGGCCGAAGGGCCTGTTTCCGTCCTGTTTCCGCGCTTGATGACTCTAACCTCCAAGTATTTTGCATTCCCTCAACTTTGGTCTCTCGTGGGTTTACCCTATATTTCTTTCCACATCTTTCCCCCAAACATACCCACACACGCAGATAGATACACACAGGCACACACAGACAGACAGACAGACAGACAGACAGACACACACACACACATAGACACACACACACAGTGCACCATCACACACACGACACACACACACACACACACCCACACACGCAGATAGACACGCACACACACACACACACGCAGATAGACACACACACACACACGGCACATGGTGCACCATCTCTCACACACGCACACGACACACACACACACACATAGACACACACACACACACACACGACACACACACACAAACCACACAGTGCACCATCACACACACGGCACACACACACGCAGATAGACACACACACACACACACGACACATGGTGCACCATCTCTCACACCCACACGCACACAACACACACACACGCATAGACACACACACACGCATAGACACACACACGACACATGGTGCACCATCTCACACACACACACACACACGACACATGGTGCACACACACACACACACACACACACACACACACACACACGACACACAGTGCACCATCTCACACATAACTTCCCTTTGGCTCCCCTCCATTTGATGTCTTGTTGTCACGCCCCACATTTCCTCTGGACATTTGTCTCTTCTTCAAAAGCTTCCACAAACCCCACTTTTCTAACCGCCATTTAGTCAGCTCAAAAACACAAAGCGCTGGAGGAACTCAGCGGGTCAGGCAGCATCAATGGAGGGAATTGGGACCCATTGGGTTTGGGACCCTTCAGACCCTATCATTTGCCTGGCTTTCTTACCCCATTCCATCTGAAGAAGAGTCAAGAACCAGAGGTCATAGGTTTTGGGCGAGAGGGAAAAGATTTAATAAGAACCTGAGGGGCAACTTTTTCACACAGAGGGTGGTGGATATATGGAATGAGCCGCTAGATGAAGTAGTTGAGGCAGGTACTATTACAATGTTTAAAAGACACTTTGACAGATACATGGATAGGAAAGGTTTGGAGGGAAACGGGCCAAAAGCGGGCGTGGGACTCGAGTAGATGGGGCAATTTGGCATGGACAAGTTGGGCCGAAGGGAGTGGAGTTGCTGCCTCACTGCACCAGAGCCCTGGGTTAGGTCCTGACCTCGGGTGCTGTCTGTGCGGAGTTTGCACGTACTCCCTGTGACTGCCTGGGTTTCCTCTGGGCGCTCCATTTTCCTCCCACATTCCAAAGTCATGCGGGTTTGTAGGTTATTTGGCTTCTGTAAATGCCCCTCTAGCGTGTAGGAGGGAACTAGTGTACGGGTGATGACCATTCAAACATCAGCCGTGAGTGAATGGTGGAGTGGACTCGATGGGCTGTATGTCCTCATTCTGCTGGGGGGTGGGGGGTGGGGGTGTTTCCATGCTGTATCTCTAAGCTAAACTAAACTAAGTGACAATAAGAAACCTCGGCCCATAAATGTTATGTAGTGGCGACCTCTTTTGGTGCTGCCAGTTCACTGTAAGACTAATGCAGATATTATGCAGTCTCTGTTCATGCCGTTCGTACATCACAATGAAGTGTTGCCGCTTCCACCTTGTCTGTTCATCTCCTAATATGGTGCTGTAACTGAGGGTGGCTGCATGTACTGTGCTCTGCTGGGAGGTTCTGCTGTGCAGCTCATAAACCTGACCACTTCTGGCACAGTCTCGCATACCCTTTGCAGCAGAACCCTTTCTTCACAAGCCTGGATATAATAGTACAAGGAACGCAATAACAAAGTGTAGATTTTTCAGCTCGATAGATTTGGAAATAAATGTATTGTTTTTTTGTGTGTGACTCCTATCCGAGCAAATGTTGTTCGTTGCCAAAGACAACCACAGTTCTTTAGTGGGAGCTGCTCAATAGTCTCGCTGTCACCACAGCGAATGTGTGTGTGTGTGAACGATTAATTGCTTTATTTGCCAATGACCCAGTACAGATGACTCAAGAAATAAGGGTCAACAAGGAATTTAAAGGCAAGGCATGCAGAACACAGCACAGTACAGCACAGGAACAGGCCATTCGGCCCACAATGTTTGTGCCAAATATAATGCAAAGTTAAACTGATCTCATCTGCCTGTGCAAGATCCATACCCCTCTGTTCCCCGCACATCCATGTGACAGTAGGAACCGTTGACCCAGGGTGGAAATGCCCATCACTAGAGGAGGGCATCGCTTTAAGGTGAGAGGGGCAAAGTTTAATGGAGCTGTGTGGGCTCCATTAAACTGGACACAGAGAATGATGGAGACCTGGAAATTTGCCTCTCTCACCTTAAAGCTATGCCCTCCTCTAGTGATGGGCATTTTCACTCTGGGTCAATGGTTCTGACTGTCTACCCTATCTAT
Source organism: Raja brachyura (assembly GCA_963514005.1). Next base: position 71,685,060 of record OY740788.1, on the reverse strand, counting down.
GCCACCTCGTAAGTTTATTTACATCCATCATCTCCCCTCAGCCTCCGCCATTCCAGAGAGAGGCACAATAACAAACGTGATTGATAGAGCGGCAAAGTGTGTGAAGTGACGTGTGGATTATTAAAATCAACACAAACTTTAATATGGAGACACAGATGCTGGAACCAGAGGGAGCGATATGGGTGGAAGGAGATGGAGGGGGGGGGGATAAAAAGGAAATGGAGGATTTGGGGATAGGAGGTGAGTGTACGGAGGATTATATTGGGGCAAAACCGAGCCTCTTGGATGTTGAGGAAGCTGGTCAGGAGGCAGCTGTCCAGAGTTCCTGTTAACAAACCAACAGAAATGCAAAGGATGGAGGCACTACAGTGGCAATATACTCAGGGGGACAGCCAGCTTCATCTTGAGTTTGGACAAGCAGGTGGGAAGGTTACAAATATCCTTCCATTAACCTATCAAAGTTCCTCATCATCATACAAGAAATAAAGGAGACGAGAGAACAATGAATGATTTGCTAATAGAACGTGGAACAGGAACAGGAACAGGCCGTCCAGCCCACAATGTCTGTGACGAACATGATACCAAGATAAACTAATCTCTGGCTGCACATGATGCATATCCCTCCATTCCCTGCATATCCATCTAAAAGCTTCTTAAACGCCACTATCGTATCCGCCTCCACCACCACCACCACCACCACCCCTGGCAGTGTGTTCCAGCCACCCACCACTCTAGGTGTAAAAAAAACCCACAAAAGGAGGTCCCACGCACCTCCTTTAAACTTTGCCCCTCTCACCTTAAAGCTGCGCCCTCTAGTCTTGTCCACCCTATTCTTGGAAATTAAGGTCAAAGTGACTGAATACCTTAAAGCTGGTTGATCAGAGATAGTTTGATAGCATGAATTTGAGAAGATTAAAACGATGAACCTGTGAATTATTTACGTGGATTTCGGGAGACATTGGATAGCTCTATGCAGTTGATATTTCTGGCACTGACGTCAAATGATTTACTTGATAGGAAATTGGCTGGAGGACAAGACAAAGAAAGAATAATGGGCAGTTACCTGGCAGAGTGAGAAAGACAAGTATCCAGATTTGCTCATTGGAAAGCTTGACAACATTGTAAGGAGTGCTGACAGAGGCATTAAAGGGCGGCACAGTGGTCAAAAGTCAAAGTCAAGTCAAACAAACTTTATTGTCATTTAGAAATACATTGATATATGCAGTTCCAAACGAAATTATGTTGCATTTGGCTCCCTGCGCAACACAATAAATTAACCGAAGGATAGGCATGGATGAAAAGGATAAATAGACAGTGGTGGCAGCCATTGGTGCAGCTGGTGGGGCTGCTGCTTCACACTGCCAGAGACCCGGGTTTGATCCTGATCACACATGCTGTCTGTGTGGAGTTTGCATGTTCTCCCTGTGACCATAGGGGCTCCTTTGGGGGGGGGTTTGATTACCTCCCACGTCCAGGTTTGGGCAGGTTTGTAGGTTAATTGGCCCTAAATTGCCACTAGTGTGCAGGGATTGGATGAGAAAGTGGGATAACATAGAACCAGTTTGAACAGCGATCAGTGAAATTTTTACTTGCCGCATCTATAGAGGCCCATTAACAGAATAACACACTGATGAATAGGAAATAATCAATAATACAAGATAACCAGACCATAATAGTGCAAAAACCAGTACCAGTAGAACCCAAAAGAAAGTCTATAGTGGATCATAGTTACTGAGGTAGTGGTCAGTGTTGTGCTGTGTTCTAAAGCCTGATGGTTGCTGGGATCAAGCTGTTTTTGAACCAAGAGATCACTGTTTTTGATGATACGGGCTGGCTTTTTGAGTCAGTGTCTCCAGTCGATCCCTTCGATGGTGGGGAAATCAATACCCGTGATGGACCGGGCAGTGTCCGGCACTCTCTGTAACCTCCTTCAGCTCCTCCCCAAACCCGTGGATCCTGGAGTCAGCACTCCCCTCTGCAACTGGATCCTCGACTTCCTGACCCAACCGACCCATACCAATGAGGGAAGGATATTACGATAGGATGATATCGTAGATCTTCCTCTACGATAATCTGCAACGCTGGTGCCCCGCACGGGTGCGTTCTCAGCCCCCTTCTATACTCCTTGTACACCCACAACTGTGCAGCGAAATACCATTCCAACTCAGTTTACTAATTGGCCGACGATACCACCATAGTGGACCGGATATCAATTAATGACGAGACGGAGTCCAGGAAAGAGAAATGAGAACCTCATAACTTGGTGCCAAGACAGCAACTTTTCCCTCCATGTCAGCAAGAGTGATCAACTTCAGGAAGCGAAGCGGTATACCTACCCCGGTTTGCAATGACGCAGCCAAAGTAAAGATTGACCATGCCAAAGTAAAGATGGTTGAAAGCTTCAAGTTCTTAGGAATAGATATCTCCAGCAACTTGTCCTGGAGCAGGCACATCCAAGCAATGGCCAAGAAATCACACCAATGCCTCTACCTCCCTAGAAGTAGCAATGTTACAAAATTTTGATATTTTAAAAATCAAGTCTGCAATTTATCCCATCAGATAAAGCATAAAAAGAAGTTTAATTTGACACCTAATTCACTTTCATATCTTCAGTATTAAGAAAGTTCTGGCCATTTTCATACTCAGAAATTAGCATCTTGTTCCCCATTGCCTTTCAATTGACTTCTCAAAAGCTGTGATCTGGAACAGTTAAAAGCCTATAACTTTTTTAAAAATTAAGAGAACTCAATGAAATTTTCAGTTATTATAGATTGAAGCATTCTGAAACAAATATTAAACAATCTTACTTGGATGACCTGAAATTAAAGCATATAATTAGTTAGTTATTTAATTGTAGCTAATTACAAAATTCAATGAGTAGATCTAAACATCTATCCATTTCTTAAGAAAATATAAACTTTTTTTTAATTGCCTAAGTGTCCAAATAACATTCACACAATAATCCACAATATAACATAATTTTTAAATCTAATTTTCATGAATTTCTGGGCCAAACGGAAGGAATTTAGTGTTTTATGCCTGTAAATTAATGGCCATTTAAATCAACTTGCGAGTGGGTTTTAGTGGAATGCGGTGGATTAGAACGTTGCGGTTAGCGGTGAAGTCGGGAGGAAAAATACTGTTTGTTCATACATTTTTTTGGACCCCATTTCGCAACATGAAAATATTATTAAAGCCTCCCGAAAAACCAACTTTTAATATAAAAATAAACTATTTACCTTTTTTTCTCCCCTACGCAAAATCCTTCCGGTTGTCGGTGCTCACGGCTTTTGAAGGTGATTTTTAAATTACTCTAGTTAATAAATAATTTAGAGTAATTTAAAAATACCTTCATTCATGAAATGTCGGAGCGATTTTTCTTCCGCAACGAAATCGCCCGACATTGATCGATTTTCCCTGCCTGTGGAAAAACGGCACTTTAAGCCCGCCCCCCTCTGAAAGGCGCCAAAGTCGCGCACACGGGGAGCGGCAGAACTGCAGCGCTGCTCAAGGTGAGTTTTGTAACATACCTACTAGAAGGTTTAAGAAGTTTGGTATTTCCCCAACAACCATCACCAGCTTCACTGGGATGCATCACGCCATGGTTTGGGAACAGCCCCAACCAAGAACGCAATAAATTGCAGGGAACTGTGGCCATAACCCAGACCATCACTCAAACCAACCTCCCTTCCATTGACTCCATCTACACCTCTGGCTGCCTCGGAAAGGCCACCAGCATAATCAAGGACCAGTCTCACCCCGGTCACTCCCTCTTCTCCCCTCTCCCATTAGAACACACATCGCCAGACCCTGGGACAGTCTATTCCCAGCTGTTATCAGGCAACTGAACCATCCTTTCACCAACTAGAGAGCGGTCCTGACCTACCATGTACTTCATTGGTGACTTTTAAACGATCTTTAATCAGACCTTTCTGGACTTTATCTTGCACTAAACATTATTCCCTTTATCCTGTTTCTGTACACTGTGGACGGCTTGATTGTAATTATGCATTGTCTTTCCGCTGACTGGATAGCACGCAACAAAAAGCTTTTCACTGTACCTCGGTATACGTGCCTATAATAAATTAACCTACAAAACTTCATTCCTGGGCATTCGAGTTACTGAACAACAAATTAGTACTCGGTTTACTGGTATTTAGTAAGTTACGGTGTGGTTTGACTGAGATCAAAGTGAGTGGGGAGCAGATAAAGTTAAAGTATTTGTGCCTGTGGGGAAATAGAGAACTAGGAATGTAGTCTAAAAAAAATCCAACCACACCTTTTTTCCAGTGAAGTTAGAAAACCGGCATCAATTAATTTGTGATCTGTATTTGATATTTTTTGTTAATCCAAGGTATGAAGAAATGTGACAAAAGCAAAGATAAAGTTAGAAACAAGGAACTGCAGGTGCTGGTTTACAAAAAAAGACACAAAGTGCCGGAGTACCTCAGCGGGTCAGGCCGCATCCCTGGGGAACATGGATAGGTGAAGGTTATGGTCCGGTCGGAATGATTGAAGGGGGTGGGTTCGAAAGCTGGAAGAGAGGAGGGGCAGGACAAAGCCTGGCGAGTGATAGGTGGATACAGGTGAGGAGGGTTTTTGATAGGCAGATGGTTGGACAAAGAACCCGAGATGAAAACATGGAAGGTGCGAGACAAAAGGATTGAAGAGCGGCGAATTATCACGCTAGAGGAAACAATGTATGTAGAAGGGGGGGGGGGGGAAATGGGTGTGAGTGCAGGTGGGGCACAGGGAAGTGAAGGGGGAAAGAAGGTGGGGGGGGGGAGGGGGGGATGGTTTGTTATTACCTCAAATTGGAACATTTAGAGTTGTGGGGTATATAAGGTGATGTTCCTCGAGTTTGCGTGTGGCCTCACTCTAGCAATGGAGCAAAGGTCCATTCAGAAAGGTCGGTGTGGGAATGGGAAGGGGAGTTAAAACGGTTGGCACCCGGGAGATCTTGTCGTCCTTGGCGGACTGTGCGGACGTGTTCGGTGAAACGGTCGCCAGGTCTACACTTGAGGTACGCCCGAGATCAGCTGTACAGTATTGAAGGATAGAATAGGAGCGCAGGACAAAACAGCTTTTCTTATGTTCCATAGTAACTTCAATCTCACTCTGTCTAAAATGCTTTTCATCCAATGAAATATTTCTCTCATTCTTCATAGTTATGTAGCTAAACGAGCAGGCAAACTCTGAACACACACGGTCCCACAAACAGCAATGTGGCAGTGAGAAGGTACTGGCAGTGATTTCCCCTTATGGCATAGAAGGCCATTCAGCCCATCGTGTCTTGCAGAGCTTTTAGAGCAATCCCCCACTTGTTTCCCTGTAAGTTCTTGTCTCACTCGGGATGTGACCTGGGCTTGTGGGCTTGAGTTACAGAGAGAGTTTGGATGGAACACGAAACAGTGAAGGAACTGGCCCTTCGGCCCACAATGTCCGTGCTGAACATGATGTCACTCTTTATCTTCCTGCACATAATCCATCTCCATCCATTCCCTGCATATCCATGTGCCTATCCAAAAGTCTGCCTCCACCACCACCCCCGGCAGCGCATTCATGGCACCACCACCCTCTGTGTGTAAACAAATATTGCCTGCACATCTCCTTTAAACTTTGCCCCTCTCACTTTAAAGCTAAGGTGAGACTGTTTTCTTTGGAGCATCGGAGGCTGAGGGGTGACCTTTTTGCAGTGTACAAGATCATGAGAGGCAAGGATAAAGTGAGCATTCAGTCTTTTCCCCAGAGTAGAGGATTCTAAAACTAGAGGGCACAGGTTTGAGTTGAGTGGGGTGAGATTTAAGAGAGGCCTCGGGGGCAACATCATCCCTCTGATGGGCGTGCGTGTCTGGAACGAGTTGCCAGAGGAAGTTAGTGTTGTGCAGTGTTCTAGAGCCGGATGTTTGCTGGGAAGAAGGTGTCCTTGAACCTGGAGGTCACAGTTTTCAGGCTCCTGTAACTTCTTCCCAATGGTAGCAGCAGGTTGAGAGCGTGGCCAGGGTGGTGTGGGTCTTTGATGCTGGCTGACCTTTTGAGGCAGAAAGAGAATAGGTTGCAGGGATACAGACACCAGCATCACTACAAGGCAAGTGTAACATATGACTGACTACAATCAGCGTACAAAAGATACTTTGGTTACAACTCGGCTGCCCAAGACACTGGTTCGATCCTGACCTCAGGTACCGACTGAGTGGAGTTTGCACCTTCTCCGTGCAAATGGTTGGGTTTCCTCCGGGTGCTCCGGTTTCCGCCAAATCCCAAAGACGTGGTTGGATTTCTAGGTTAGTTATCCTCTGTAATTTGCCCCTAGTGTGTAGGGAGTGGATGGGAATGTGGGATAGCATTGAACTAGTGTGAACAGGGGATTGATGGTCAGCGTGGGCCGAAGGGCCTGTTTCCATGCTGCATCTGTAAAACTAAACTGAACTGGTTGAAGGGGTGAGATTCTTGAGGAGAGTGCAGAAGATGCCACCAATGACAGTACAGGCCTCTCCCTGTATTGCACTGGTACATTAGGCTCTGACACCTGAGATCAGACCCACCAATGGAGGAAGGCAGGTCACAGCAGGCTTTAGACGACACAAAGTGCTGGAGTGACTCAGCGGGTCAGGCAGCTTCTCTGGACAACAAGGATAAGTGACATTTCGGGTCGGGACCCTTCTTCAGATTGTGGGGGGGGGCCAAAATGTCACCTATCCATGTTGTCCACAGATGTTCCCTGACCTGCTGAGTTACTCCGGCACATTGTGTCTTCGTTTGTGAACCAGTTAGTAAGCTGCGTTTATTGTCATGTGTACCAAGATACAGTGAAACACTTTTTTATTGCGTGCTAACCATTTAGCGGAAAGACTATACATGATTACAATCAAGCCGTCCACAGTGTACAGATACAGGATAAAGGGAATAACATTTAGTACCAGATAAAGTCCAGTGAAGTCCGATTAAAGATAGTTCGAAGGTCTCCAATGACGTGGCAATTCTGCACTGCTCTCTAGTTGTTGGTAGGATGATTCAGTTGCCTGATAACAGCTGGGAAGAAACTGTCTCTGCATCTGGAACCAGTATTTGTGGTTCATTGTTTCTGTCCGACACATCCGACTTTACCCTGACTGTGCTGAAACAATGCTAAATTTCGATCGATTCTCAATGAGATGATTTGTGTGTTTTCTTTTAATAGTCAACATCGGTGACTACATCCAGGCGGTGTTAGATCGAAACCTGGCTGAGAATATATCCCGAGTCCTCTACCCCAACGACAATGTAAGTCTGCCAAGGCCCTGTCCTCACCGGAGGTTCTATGAAGGCATCTCTTAACAAATCTGTTTCCAGTAAAGGTGAACTTTAAGCTGCCAGGACATAGCAGAAACCGAACCAGCCTGGTGTCTTATTTCAACCGGGCACTCACATTCCACTGTGAGTGATTTTCCCTGCCTCCCCCTCTCCATTCCCATCCTCCTATCCACACACAACTCCCATTTCCAAACTCCCTTCAGAATTGTCACTGCAGCCCTAGTAACTCGTTACCCATAATCCCTGTGTACAGAAGCCTATCACTGGGAAATCTTTCCTGTCCCTCAAACACTCTCACTCTCCAAATCCACAATACCCTGAAATGCACCATAGTTCATTTGTAAATTGGAGAAGCAAGGAATGGCAGATGCTGGGATCTTTATCAAAACACAAAGTGCTGGAGGGACTCGGCGGGTCAGGCAGCATCTGTGGAGGGAACAGACGGGCAATTTTCGGGTTGGAACCCTGCTTCAGGCTGATCATATCTGAAGATCTAACCCTGACCCTGCTTCAGTCAGGTGGCTCCTAACCCTGTGGGCAGAAGGGCCTGTTCCTGTGCTGTGCCGTTGAGTGTTGTGACTCCCTGGTGTTGGATGGCAGTGGTTCTCCACCACCATGACTGAGCCACCACATCTTGTAAATTCAATAAACAATGCATGGAATACCAGCCCAGGAGTTGGAGTAAGAAACAGTTTCAAGATGCAATGGAGTGCCAAGAATAGTGATAATATAGATTCACGAGATGGTGATCTACCTGAAGGGGTGGGTTCAGGCCACAATGTACCCCATCCCAACCACCTTCTCATATCTTGCCTGCACATCAGCCAGTACTGCCACTACCGCTTGGAGCTGATTTTAATTGAATTTATTGAAAGATATAGCATGGAAACAGGCCCTTCGGCCCACTGAATCCATGCCGACCATCGGCACCTGTTCACATTAGTTCTATGTTGTCCCACTTTCTCATCCAGTCCTTACAAACTAGAGACAAGGTACAGAGGGGTCAATTAACCCACAAACCCACGCATCTTTGCGATGTGGGAGGAAACCAGAGCACCCAGAAGAAACCCATGTGGTTACAGGGAGAACGTGCATACTCCACACAGACTGCACACGAGGTCAGGATGGAAATCAGGTCTGTGGTGCTGTGAGACAGTGGCTCACCGTGGCACATTTGGGATTCTGTTCTTTGTGCAATCTTTGCTTATTATGGATAATGATGGCACTAACTGATCTAATCCTATTCAGTTCTTCGAGGGCAAGGAGTTGCGTCTGAAGCAGGAATACTTCGTGGTAGCCGCCACTCTTCAGGACATCATCCGTCGCTTCAAGTCTTCCAAGTTTGGCTGCCGTGATCCGGTCCGTACCTCATTTGAAACGTTCCCAGAAAAGGTAACATTCCCAGGGATGGAGAATTACTAGAATTTATCTACACGGGAATGTGATTGAATCTGTTGTGTGGTTCAAGTTATATAGTGGGGGGGTACAGGTGTTTAGTTAGAGATACAGTGTGGAAATGGGCCCTTCAGCCCACCGAGTCTGCACCGATCAGCGTTTCCTCGTAGACTAGCACTATCTTACTCGCGAGGCACAATTTACAATTTACAGAAGCCAATTAACCTACAAACCGGTATGTCTTTGAAGTGTAGGAGGAAACCAGAGCACCCGGAGAAAACCCACGCAGTCACTGGAGAACAGACAAACTCTGTACGTGCGGCACCCGTAGTCATAATCGAATCTGGGTCTCGGGCGCTGTAACTCTACCGCTGCGCCACCGTGCAAGAACGGTTCAGGAGCAACTTTTGTTGCAATGTCAGAAAGTGTGAGCGATGTTCTAGATGCAGCTTGAAGCTGTATCTCTAAACTAAACAGCAAGAGCTGCCCTCCGGGTCAATCTCTTCACTATCTGGAATAAGCTCCTAGAGGAACCCTATAGAAGTGGATACAGTTACCATGTTTAAAAGACATTTGGACAGATTCATGGATAGGAAGTGTTAAGAGGGATATACGCTATGAAGCCAAATGGGACTAGCCCAGATGTTGCCTCTGCAACATCTCCCAAATCCATAGCAAGATGGACAAACCAAAGTCAACATCTTCTCCCAGACCAACAACCAGCGTCAAGACTCGACCAACTCCATTGGGAAACCCACACCATGCTGGGGTCATAGAGTCACACAGCACGGAAACGAGCCCTTCGGCCCAACTCCCACGCCACCAAGATGTCCTATCAACACTCGTCCGTGTTTGGCCCATATCCCTCTAAACGTTTCCATTTCATGTACCTGTCGCCCCAAATGATGTTTAAATCCCTCTGCCCTCGTTGCCCCCCCCCCCCCCCCCACCCCCCTGTCAGTGGAGCGGGTTTGATCACTGAACCACACGTTGGCAGCAAGGACTCAGCAGTGGGGCAGGGATAAGGGATTGCTCAGAAGCCACAATGAATCGACCCGCTTGCTGTTGGGCTGAAGGCTCCTTGCCAAGTCGGATTCAACGTTCAATCTGTGAGATCGGTACCTGCTGAGATCTCATTGTGATGATGAGACCAAATCAATGAAGGGAACAAACGAATAACTTGCCTATATAAATTATTTCTTACGGCCTTGAGTGCTTTGAAGTACAGTCAGTGCTAATGTCGATGTTGCTCTGCTCACAGGTGGCCATCCAGCTCAATGACACCCACCCTGCTCTTGCCATTCCTGAGCTGATGAGGATCCTGGTGGATGTGGAACAGTTAGAGTGGGAAAAGGTACCGTCTTCACAACTATTTTCCAGTTAATATGAAGCGACTCCCCCATCACTCTGCAGCAACAAAACGGACTTTTTGTAAAACCATTAGTTATAACCATATAACAATTACAGCACGGAAACAGGCCTTCTCGGCCCTTCCAGTGCGTGCTGACCATTTATTTTCCCCTAGTCCCATCTACCTGCACTCAGACCATACCCCTCCATTCCCTTCCCATCCATATACCTATCCCCTTTGCTTTTAAATGTTAAAATCGATCCTGCCTCCACCACTTCTGCAGGAAGATCATTCCACACAGCCACCACTCTCTGAGTAAAGAAGTTTCCCCTCATGTTACCCCTAAACTTCTGTCCCTTAATTCTCATGTCATGCCCTCTTGTTTGAATCTTCCCTACCCTCAATGGGAAAAGCTCATCCACGTCAACTCTGTCTATCCCTTTCATCATTTTAAAGACCTCAATCAAGTCCCCCCTTAACCTTCTGCGCTCCAAAGAATAAAGACCTAACTTGTTCAACCTTTCTCTGTAACTTAGTTGCTGGAACCCAGGCAACATTCTAGTAAATCTCCTCTGTACTCTCTCTATTTTGTTGACATCCTTCCTATAATTAGGCGACCAAAATGCTACACCATACTCCAGAATTGGTCTCACCAATGCCTTGTACAATTTTAATATTACTTCCCTACTCCTATATTCAATGCTCTGATTTATAAAGGCCAGCACTCCAAAAGCTTTCTTTACCACCCTATCTACATGCGATTCCACCTTCAGGGAACTATGCACAGTTATTCCTACATCCCTCTGTTCCACAGCATTCCTCAATTCCCTACCATTTACCATGTACGTCCTATTTTGATTTGTCCTGCCAAGATGTAGCACCTCACACTTATCAGCATTAAACTCCATCTGCCATCTTTCAGCCCACTCTTCCAAATGGCCCAAATCACTCTGTAGACTTTGAAAATGTACTTCATTATCCACAGCACCACCTATCTTAGTATCATCTGCATACTTACTTATCCAATTTTCCACCCCATCATCTAGATCATTGATGTACATGACAAACAACAGTGGACCCAACACAGATCCCTGAGGCACCCCACTGGTCACCAGCTTCCAACCTGACAAACAGCCATCCACCATTACTCTCTGGCATCTCCCATTCAGCCACTGTTGAATCCATCTTGCTACTCCACCATTAACACCCAAAAGTTGAACCTTCTTAACCAACCTTCCATGGGGAACCTTGTCAAAGGCCTTACTGAAATCCATATAGACAACATCCACTGCTTTACCCTCATCAATTTCCCTAGTAACCTCTTCAAAAAATTCAAGAAGGTTTGTCAAACATGACCTTCCAGGCACAAATCCATGTTGACTGTTCTTGATCAGACCCTGTTTATCCAGATGCTTATATATATTATCTCTAAGTATCGTTTCCATTAATTTGCCCACCACTGACGTCAAACTAACAGGTCTATAATTGCTAGGTTTTTTTCTTTGAACCCTTTTTAAACAATGGAACAACATGCGCAGTACGCCAATCCTCCGGCACTATTCCCGTTTCTAATGACATTTGAAATATTTCTGTCATAGCCCCTGCTATTTCTACACTAACTTCCCTCAATGTCCTAGGGAATATCCTGTCAGGACCTGGAGACTTATCCACTTTTATATTTTTCAAAAGTGTCAGTACTTCCTCCTCTTTGAATCTCATAGTTTCCATAGCTACTCTACTTTTTTCCCTTACCTCACAGAGTTCAATATCCTTCTCCTTGGTGAATACCGAATAAAAGAAATTGTTCAATATCTCCCCCATCTCTTTTGGCTCTGCAGATAGCTGTCCATTCTGGCTCTCTAATGGTCCAATTCTATCCCTTGTTATCCTTTTGCTATTAATATAGCTGTAAAAACCCTTTGGATTTACTTTCACCTTTCTTGCCAAAGCAACCTCATATCTTCTTTTAGCTTTTCTTATTTCTTTCTTAAGATTCTTTTTACATTCTTTATACTCATCTAGCACCTCATTTACTCCATGCCTCCTATAATTATTGTAGATATCTCTCTTTTTTCAAACCAAGTGTCCAATTTCCCTTGAAAACCATGGCTCTTTCCGATTTTTACCATTTCCTTTCAACCGAACAGGGACATAAAGATTCTGTACTCTTACAATTTCCCCTTTAAATGTCCTCCATTTCTCTTCTACATCCTTCCCATAAAACAAAATGTCCCAATTCACTCCTTTTAAATCATTACGCATTCCCTCAAAGTTAGCCTTTCTCCAATCAAAAATCTCAATCCTAGGTCCAGTTCTGACTCTCTCCATAATTATATTGAAACTAATGGTATTGTGATCACTGGTCCCGAAGTGCTCACCAACGCATACCTCTGTCACCTGACCTGCCTCATTTCCTAACAGGAGGTCCAGCACTGCCCCTTCTCTGGTCGATACCTCTATGTGTTGCTGCAAAAAACTATCCTGCACACATTTAACAATACATAGTTGAGGTATACTGTACAGCATGCGAACAGGTCCCCCGGCTCACCGAGTCCATGCCGACCATCGGTCACCCGTTCACGCTAGTTCTGTGTTATTCCACTTTCTCATCCACTCCCTACACACTAGGGGCAATTTACAGAGGGCCATTTAATCCACAAACCCGCCGTCCTTGGGATGCGGGAGGAAAACCACGGGGTCACAGGGAGAACGTGTAGAACTCCACACACAGACAGCATCCATGGTCAGGACTGAACCCGGGACCCTGGTGCCGTGAGACCCTTCTTCAGACTGTCTGTCTCGACCTGAAACGTCACCCATTCCTTCTCTCCAGAGATGCTGCCTGTCACACTGAGTTACTCCAGCATTTTGTGTCAAACGGGATTAGTTTAGCTTGAATATTTTGGTGGGAATGGACAAATTGGGCCGAAGGTCATGTTCCCGCGTTTACTTACCCCAGAGCAACAATTATTATTATTACTAATAAATATCATAATGATCAATTTTAATTATCCGTTTGCATGTGGGGAAGGGAACCATGTGGGGAAGAGGGCTGGTCCCGAGTTCCTGACCGCACAGCCACCAGCCACACTGCACCTTGTGTCATTCACCTTGTCTCTGCCACTTGTTGTTAAAAGGCGTGGGAAATAACGATCCAGACCTGTGCTTACACCAACCACACCGTGCTGCCCGAGGCTCTGGAACGCTGGCCCGTGCATATGTTTGAGAGACTTCTGCCCAGGCACCTGCAGATCATCTACGAAATCAACCAGATACATCTGGATGTGAGTAATATTCCAGTTGTTTTCATACCTCTCTGCCTCCTCTGCCCCATGAGGGCATTGGATTTTGCCTCTGGAACTGATGCTGAGAACAATATTCTGCACTCTGTATCTGCCCCTTTGCTCTTCCTATTGTATTTCAGTGGGCTTGATTGTATCCATGTATAGTATTAACTAATCTGTTTAGAAAGCATGCAAATCAAAGCTTTTCACCGCACCTCGGTACATGTGACAATAATAAATCCACACCCAAACCCAAACCTAAAGAATTAGATCGGTTGTTAACATCAAATTGATGTCATGTAATATTGTGTTACAGTTGTTTTCCTAAGATGATCTCATCGATTGTGAACCATTGTTTTAATGTATATGCTGAGAAAGAGTTCATAACTGCAATCTTAACAGGAATCTGTGTCTGTTTTAAACGGGAGAGTGCTTTGTGACATTAATTTAAGCCTGGGCGATACAAGAAACAGCAGGTGCTTGAATGTTGAGTAAAGCGCATAGTGCTGGAATAATTCAGCGGGTCAGGCAGGATCTGTAGAGAACATGGACAGATGAGGTTTTGGGTTGGGACCTGTCATCGAAACATTATCTATTCATACGATAGACACAAAATGCTGGAGCAACTCAGCAGGCCAGGCAGCATCCGCGGTGAAAGGGAATATGTGACGTTTCGGGTCGCGACCCATCTTCAGACTCCAGTTTCTTCCCAAACGTCATCTATCCATGTTCTTCAGAGATGGAATGGATGGATGGAATAATTTATTGTCACATGTAACTAGGCACAGTGAAATTCATTGCTTGCATACCCAATGTATACCGCCTGACCCGCTGAGTTAATCCAGCGCTTTGTGTTCATTTAAGCATGATGGCTAGACAATAGACAATAGGTGCAGGAGTAGGCAATTTGGCCATTCGAGCCAGCACCGCCATTCAATGTGATCATGGCTGATCATCCCCAATCAGTACCCCGTTCCTGCCTTCTCCCCATATCCCCTGATTCCGCTATTTTTAAGAGCCCTATCTAGCTCTCGAACTTGACAGGTTTCTCATTAGCAACCCATTCGGATATGAGAATTATTTGCGTACAGCTACAGAATAGATCGGGTAAATGCACAGTCTTTTGCCCAGAGTAGGGGAATTGAGAACCAGAGGACATAGGTTTAAGGTGAGCGGGAAAAAATGTAATAGGAACCTGATGGGTAAATTATTTACATAAAAGGTGGTGGGTGTATGGAACAGACTGCCAGAGGAGGTAGTATCAGTACATTTAAGAAACATTTGGACAGGTACATGGATATGACAGGTTTAAAGGGATATGGGCCAAATGCAAGCAGGTGGGGCATCTTGGGCGGTGTGAACAAGTTTGGGCGAAGGGCCTGTTTCCTCTGTATGACTCTGATTAACCTAAGCAACATTGTTTGTTCCTAGAAAATTGCCGCCCTATATCCAGGCGACGAAGATCGTATGAAACGTATGTCGCTGATCGAGGAGGGAGATCCCAAGAGGATCAACATGGCACACCTCAGTGTTGTTGGGTCGCACGCCGTGAACGGGGTGGCGCGAATTCACTCGGAAATTGTGAAAAGCACCATGTAAGTGGCTTCAAAGCAAGGGCAGGCCTTGTCTGGAGCAAGGATTAACATGTTATCTACATGCACAGGGAACGGCAGGTGCTGGTTTACCAAAACAAGACACAAAGAGGTACCGCATGGGAACAGGCCCTTCGGCCCACCGAGTCCACACCGACCAGCGATCCCCGTGCACAAGCTGTACCCTACAGACTAGGGCCAATTCACAAAACCCAATTAACCTAAAAAACCTGCATGCCTATGGAGTGTGAGTGGAAACTGGAGCACCCACACGGTCACAGGGAGAACGTATAAACTCAGTACAGACAGCACCCACAGTCAGGATTGAACCTCAATCTCTGTCACTGTGAGGCAGCAGCTCTACTGCACCTTGGTACATGTGACAATAATAAAGTGCTAAAGTAATTTAGCAGGTCAGGCAGCATTCATGGACAACATGGACAGCTGACATTTCGGGTAGGGACGCTTCTTCAGACTGGGTGAAATGTTAGAAAGGAACTGCAGAATCTGGTTTACACCGAAGATAGACACAAATTACTGGAGTAACTCAGTGAGACAGGCAGCATCTCTGGATAGAAGGAATGGGTGACATTTCGGGTCGAGACCTTTATTCAGACTGACCTTCTGAAGAAGTCTCTCGACCCACATCCTTTCCATCCAGAGATGATGCCTGTCGCGCTGAGTTCCTCCAGCATCTTGTGTCTATCGTGGGTGAAATGTAACGTTAGGTACAGCGGACGATAGCACTTGTTGTAAAAGGAGATGTGGTCGATAAGGAGGTTCAGCTGAAAGGACGAGCTGTGCAGGACCAGACAGCTGTGAGTGATAATGAGCAGAGGAGTTGATATGAGCCATTAACCCACTGGCCTGTCTCTCGTTGCTGTGGATCAGGGATAAGTCTACCCTGCAAAGCACATCCTTTGAATACCTATGCCGGAAGATGGGACGAACCCGAAACATCGCCTGTCCATTCCCTCCACAGATGTTGGCCAGGCCTGACACACTGAGTTCCTCCTGCACTTTGTGTCCGCTCCAGACTCCAGCATCTGCAGTGCCTTGTGTCAGATAAGGAGAGAAGAGGAGTGAAATGTAAGATGCTGGAGAGAGGGATGTGGGTGGAAGGAGGTGAGGGGTGGGGGATAAAAAAGGAAATGAAGGACTTGGGAATGGGAGATGAGTACAGAGGTGGGGAGGAAATGAGCAGGTGACTGGTGCAGGGAGAAATGGGTTTGCAACAAACACAATGTGATTTATCATGGATGTGTGAATGCAAATTGTCTAAAGCGTAAGGTAAAACTTGATGTGTGCTCAGGGTCATATACAATTACTTTTATGGACCTACCGCACTTGCTAAATATAAAAATATAAGGTTTAAAAAATATGACATGACCCAGTGGCACAGTAGCACAGCTAGTAGAGCTGCTGCCTCACAGTGCCAGACGCTCGGGTTCAATCCTGACCTCGGGTGCTGTCTGTGTGGAGAATGCACGTTCTCCCTGTGACCGGTCCTCCGGTTTCCTCCCACATCCCAAAGACGTGCGGTTATGTGGGTTAATTGGCCTCTTAAAAAAATCGCCCGCAGTGTGGAGGAATTGGATGGCAAAGAGGGATAACATTGAACTAGTGTGAACGGGTGATCGATGGTCCCATTGGACGCGGTGGGGCGAAAGGCCTGTTTTCATTCAGTATTCCTAAATTGAAAATGGAAACACTCTAGGATGGCCCTATCTTACTACAGATTTTTACAGATCATGTCGCATTCTGCAGTCATTGTTAAATTACGTCATACTTTATCACTCATCCATGGAACACTGACACTTGTTAAGTAGATAAAGCAAAGAACTTGGCTTCAATTCAACCTGCAATTGTTGACTCAAAACAATTGCCAGGTGCTGGAGGAAGGTTATAGTGTCAAGTGCATAATGTTAGAAATGTATTTTAATACAACAGGTTTTACAAGTTATCTCATTACGTAAATTAAGGACAATCTTTGCTGTCCTCTTGGCAAGATAGTGGAGGAAGTAAAACAGCTGCTTCAAGTTGAAACACCGCAGCTACAGAAGGGTATAACATCATGAGGGGAATAGATAGGATGAATGCACAGCCTTTTACCCAGGGTAGGGGAATCAGGAACCAGAGGGCATCGGTTTAGGGTGAGAGGGGAAAGATTTAACAGGAACCTGAGGGGCAACTTTTCCACACAGAGGGTGGTGGGTGAATGGAACCAGCTGCCAGAGGAAGTAGTTGAGGGAGACTTGGATTGCTTTCCCTGGAACGCCGGAGGTTGAGGGGAGAGCTGATAGAAGTACTTATTATCATGTCAGGCAGAGATAGGGTAGACAGTCAGAACCCTTTTCCCAGGATGGAAATGTCAAAGACGAGAGGGCACCGCTTAAAGTGAGAGGGGGAAAGTTTAAAGGAGATGTGCAGGGCACATTTTTACACAGAGGGTGGTGAGTGCCTGCAACGCGCTGCCGGGGGGTTGGTGGTGAAGGCAGATACGATAGTGACATTTAATAGACTATAATTGTATAGTCAGATGAATATGCAGAAAATGGAGAGTATGAATCATGTGCAGGTGTCATGTTTGGCACAGATGTTGTGGGCCTGAGGGCCAGTTCCTGTGCTGTACCGTTTTATGTTCTATAATAACAATATTAAAAACACATGTGGACAGGTACATGGATAGGAAAGGTTTAGGGGGATATGGACCAAACAAGGCAAATGGGACAATCTGAGGTGAACATATTGGACCGAAGGGTCTGCTACAGTGCTGTATAACTAGGTTTCCAGTGTGGGTGGCAGTGATTCTGTGCGATGAATGCATCTCCCTGGCTCTGAGCAAGCACCATCGAAGCCGTGAATAAGATCAGTGATTGAGATTCATTGCAGCTCACTTGACTGTTGAAGCCATGAATAACTGGCCCATTGAGTCCACACCGACCCGTTCACACTAGTTCAATGTTATCCCATTTTCTCATCCACTCCCTACACACTAAGGGCAATTTACAGGGGCCAATTAAGCTACAGACCCCCCCCTGTGGAAGGAAACCGGAGCACCCGGAGGAAACCCACGAGGTCACAGGGAAAACCATGCAAACTCCACACTGACTGCACCTGAGGTCATGGTCGCACACGGGTCTCTGGCGGAGTGAGTTAGCAGCTCTACCCGCTGCGCCACTGTGCCGCCCCTGCTCAGCTTGTTTCAGTTCTTGCTCTTTGCTTCTTTTCCAGTTTTAAGGATTTCTACGAGGTTGAGCCGGCGAAGTTTCAGAATAAGACGAACGGGATCACTCCGCGACGTTGGCTATTGCTGTGTAACCCCGGCCTGGCGGATGTCATCGCTGAGGTGAGGGACTGCTGCTGGCTCCTGAGATTGGCTGTGGCTACTGTGAAACACTCAGTGTGAGAGGGAACCTTGTGTCAGACCTGTACCCCGTATCTGACTTAACTTGGGGACCAGCTCAGATAGGAACAGCCACAAATTGAAAAATCTCGTAGATTAGTTGTGATTTTCTTGAACGTCGGTTTATTGAAGGTCGTAACAGTACAACCTGGAAACACTGAGTGAAACTAAAGTGTTTCAAAGATTCACAGTTGCTACGCCATTTTTCTTTTCTCATGATACAATGGTTACTTGTGGATTCTACATTTGTGAAATAAGCCATCATTGATCAATGTCTCCAACTTTTGTCTTTCTCCAGAGTAACCTTATGTTTCCTGTTATCTTGAAAACCTCGCTTCCATTTATCTAACAAATGACCCCATTTCCTGATCAGTTTTATTACCCTCGGAGTTTACAACCTCCAATGTTTATTTTAACTAAACCAGATGTTGTGGAACCTAATTTATTATATCAATAATATCCTAAAGTTCCTTATGTTGACCAGTTTCCCATCATGCTTCCCAGCATGTAAACTATTGGGTTCAATACCTTACAAATACATTACTCATCTTCCGTATCATTTTCAAAATTCCCGACAGCATTCAGAACCAATGAATGTGAAATACTGACTCGCCTCCTGCCTTCACAGACGCTGCCTGACCTGCTAAGCATTTCCTGGAGTTTTCAATGTTTATTTCGGATTTTCGGCATCTAGAGATTTGGGCCTAGATCTTCTGAATCAACCTTGTGTGATTGCACAGTAGTTAACCAAAAGGGAAGAAAGCTGATCTTGGAGCAAAGAGACTGTACGAACAAGAAGGCTACTTAAACCCTACACTCCCCACCATTCATTTGGATCCATTCATAGATAGATTCATACAGCAAGTCCTGGGATGTCAGGACTGTCTTATGAACAAAGACTGCATAGACTCGGTTTATACTCTCTAGAATTTAGGAGATTGAGAGGGGATCTTATAGAAACTTACAAAATTCTTAAGGGGTTGGACAGGCTAGATGCAGGAAGATTGTTCCCGATGTTGGGGAGGTCCAGGACAAGGGGTCACAGCTTAAGGATAAGGGGGAAATCCTTTAGGACCGAGATGAGAAGGAATTTTTTCACACAGAGAGTGGTGGGTCTCTGGAACTCTCTGTCACAGAGGGTAGTTGAGGCCAGTTCATTGGCTATATTTAAGAGGGAGTTAGATGTGGCCCTTGTGGCTAAGGGGTTCAGAGGGTATGGAGAGAAGGCAGGCATGGGATACTGAGTTGGATGATCAGCCATGATCATATTGAATGGCGGTGCAGGCTCGAAGGGCCGAATGGCCTACTCCTGTACCTAATTTTTATGTTTCTATGTTTCAACTAATCTCCTCTGCCCGTACATGATCCATATATCTCCATTCCGTGCATATCCGTGTTCTTATTTAAAAGCCTCTTAAACACCACTGTCGTATCTGCCTCCACCACCATCTCTGGCAGCAAGTTCCAGGCACCCATTCCCCTCTTTGTAAAACACACAAGGTGAAGGGTCTGACCACCTAATTTAAATAATACATTTTAGTTTTTTAAACTGCAGTAATCTTTTTGTAGTATTAAAATTTCTAGCAATTTGACAATCTATTTTTTGAACTTTGTAGAGGGGCCGGCAGGTCACTCTGAGGCGTACAGTCACAAAGCAAGTCAGGTTTGACTTGCCCGGTGATATGGGCAGCTGTCCCTTTAACATCGGAAGTCCCAGTCTCGGGAATCCCACCCACACCCTGCTGCCTCTCCACCTCCCCTCTCTGTTCAAGGTCACTCTAATATCCATTGTCACACCCTCTCTTGTTTCTCTGCAACTTGCAACGGCTCGAGATTAAACCACCACACATTTAAGTTTTAAAACTTCTCTATTCCTTCGTCACCTCCTCCTGCCCTCTGGAATTCTGTCCTCTCCTTGTCTCTAACAATACCCTTTTCCCTCCTTTTGGTGATTGTTCCTGCAGCTGCTGTTGAATTTATTCTACAGCTTCGGAATAAAAGGATGTACCTTTAGGAAGGAGATGAGGAGGAATTGGGTGAAATTGGTCAGAGGGTGGTGAATCTGTGGAATTTATTGCCACAGACAGCTGTGGAGGCCAGGTTATTGGGTATTTTTAAGGCGGAGATTGACAGATTTATGATTAGTACGGGTGTCAGGGGTTATGAGGAGAAGACAGGAGAATGGGGTTGAGGGGGAAAGATAGATCAGACACTGAACACTTTTGGGTAACTACCTACAAACAACCCTTTCCCCACCCCTTTCTCTTCCCTGTGCCCCATCTAGATGCGCACCCATTTCTCTCCTTCCCCCTCCTTACGTCCCCTTCATTTCCTTCCTCCCACTGGCTTCACAATTTGCACCTTTGCTAACCTTATCTCCTTTTGTCTTTTTATCTCTGGCCTTTGTCCACCCAACTGACAATCAACCCCCTCCCCTCCCCGTATATCCCCCTATCACTTGCCAGACTTTAGCCTGCATCTCCTTTCTTCCTGAAGAAGGGTCTCGACCCGAAACGTCGCCTATCTCCTTCGCTCCTTAGATGGTGCTGCACCCGCTGAGTTTCTCCAGCTTTTTGTGTAACTCTCCTTTCTTCCAGCTTTATTCCCCTTACTGCAAACAAACTGAAGGGTCCCGATGCTAAATGTCACCTCTCCACATTCTCCAGAGATGCTGCCTGCCCTGCTGAGTACCCCAGCACCGTGTGTAAACCAGTATCTGCAGTTTTTAGCATCTATCATCACTTAATAGTAGATATTAGTATGTTTCCTACATAAAACTTTCCCTTGTAAATCAGTTTATTTTTAGAAAAGGGAACTCTCTTTATTCCTGACTTATCTGTTCCTACCTCTCTAATCCCTCTTTCCTCTTTGAGCTTGGAGTAAATGTTACAATTGATCTGCCGTGGACCAGCCAAGACGCCGCACCAGTGCCTCACTTCCTGAAGAGGCTGAGGAAATTCAGCATGACTCCAGATGGGCACAGAAGGTGGTGGATGTATGAAATGAGCTGCCGGAGGAGGTAGTTGAGGCAGGAACTATTGCAACGTTTTAAGAAACAATTAGACAGGTACATGGATAGGACAGGTTTGGAGAGATATAGGCTAAATGCAGGCAGGTGGGACTAGTGTAGATGGGACATGGTGGTCGGTGTTGCAAGATGGGCTGAAGGGCCTGTTTCCATGCTCCATCGGAAACATACTGTCGGGTTGCATCACAGCTTGGTTTGGGAACCGCTCTGCCCAAGACCGCAAGAAATTGCAGGAAGTTGTGGATGCGGATCAGTCCATCACACAGACCAGACTTCCCACCACTGACTCCATCCACACTTCACACTGCCTCGGAAGAGCAGCCAACATAATCATAAACTTGTCCCACCCAGGCCATTCCTTTTTTTCACCCTCCTTCTGGCAGAAGGTACAGCAGCTTGAAGCTTGAAAGTGCACACCACCAGACTCAGGGACAGCTTCTTCCCCTCTGTTATCAGGATTCTGAACGCTGTATCTTCCCCTTTGCTCTACCTATTGTACTTGTGCTTGACTTGATTTTATGTATCGAAAATATTATTTGACCGGATTGCATAGCATGTAAAACAAACCTTTCCCCTGTACCTCGGTACATTTGACAATAATAAACCTGAAGCTGCAGGAGTGGCCGGTTCTGGTTCCACACTCTCCACACAGCAACTGTGAGAATGTGTATTGTCTTTCCCCTGCAGAGGATTGGAGAAGGTTTCATCACGGACCTGTACCAGCTGAAGAAGCTGATGGCCTTTGTCGACAACGATGCCTTTATAAGTGACGTCTCCAATGTGAAGCAGGTACGAGAAACTGTCTGGCACTCTCCACTAGGTGGTGCTGTTGTAGTGAACCCCAAACCCTCTCCGATGTCTTCAACACAACAGCATTCATTCGTTAAAAGATACAGCATGGAAACAGGCCCTTCGGCCCATCGAGTCCACTCCAACCATCAATCACCCATTCGCACCAGTTAAAACAGGGAGCAGTATAGCACAGGAACAGGCCCTTTGGCCCACAATGTTTGTGCCTCGACTGCTTGTTCGAGCTCCATTCCTTGCATATCCATGTGCCTATCCAACAGTCTCTTAAACGCTACAATCATATTTTATCACTAGCCCCCCAGCAGCCCATTCCAGGCACCTACCATAGAAATATAGACGTAGAAAATAGGTGCAGGAGTGGGCCATTCGGTCCTTTGAGCCAGTACTGCCATTCAATATGATCATGGCTGATCATCCAAAATCAATACCCCGTTCCTGCTTTTTCCCCATATCCCTTAATTCCTTTAGCCCTCAGAGCTAAATCTAACTACCAGGCATGTACTTGCCCTGCACATCTTTATCTATGCCTCTCATTATTTTATATACTTCTATCAGTTCTCCCCGCAAACTCCAACATTCCAGAGAAAACAATGCGAGTCTGTCCAACCTCTCCCTGTAGCTAACACCCCCTAATCCAGTTTTTATCTTATCCCACTTTCTCATCCATTCCTTACACACATGGGACAATTTACAGAGGGCCAATTAACCTGTAAAAACCTGCGCGTCTTTGGGACGTGGGAGGAAACTGAAGCATCCCAGGGAGAACGTAATACTCCGTACAGACAGCGCCTGAGGTCAGGATCGAACCTGGGTCTCTGGCGTTGTGAGGCAGCAGCTCCACCGCTGCGCCACCGTGTCATCACCCGCACACACAAGTATAAAGCGATGGTAATTGCTGAGCCATGGAGGTAAGATGGATGTAGGTTTAAGACCAGAGTGACGTTGCTACCATCATCTTAGTGTGGAGCTAATAGAGCATTGATCTGCCTGAGATGCCAGCACTGGAATGAGATGTTAAACCAAACTCTCATCTGCCCTCTCTGATGTAAAATATTGTATGGCACTGGTTTCCCCCAGCGTTGAAGTCAATGGAGTGATTTCATTGACACAGCTCATGGTGGTCACTGTGGCACTGCTGCCAGTGGGGGCTTTGTGTTGGCTGATGTGTTTCCCATGGCAGAGCATGAGAACCTGAGCTGTGGAGGTCGGCCATGCTAAGACTTACAC
The DNA here is from genome assembly GCA_963514005.1 of Raja brachyura. The sequence goes on along the minus strand of OY740788.1, from coordinate 71,661,674 downwards.
CAGCAAGGACATCCAGCACAGTGACCTTTAACTCATCTGTAACTCATTTAAGTGTTGGTGAGGCCACACCAGGAGTATTGTGTTCAGTTTTGATCGCCCTGTAATAGGAAAGATGCCATTAAGCTGGAAAGAGTGCAGAGACGATTTATGAGGATGTTGCCAGGACTCGAGGCCTGAGCTACAGGGAGAGGTTGGGCTGGCTAGGACTTTATTCCTTGGAACGCAGGAGGCTGAGGTGTGATCTTATTGAGGTGTATAAAATCATGACGGGAATAGATAGGGTGAATCCAAAGTGTCTTTTACCCAGAGTAGGAGAATCAAGAACCAGAGGACATAGGTTTAAGGTGAGAGGGGAAAGATTCAATAGGAACCTGAGGGACAACCTTTTTACTCAGAGGGTGGTGGGTACATGGAACGAGCTGCCAGAGGTGGTAGTTGAGCGGGTACTATCATGGCATTTAAAAGACACTTGGACAGGTACATGCTTAGGAAAACGTTAGCGGGATATGGACCAAATGCAGACAAGTGGGACATGTTGGTCAGCATGGATGAGTTGGGCTGAAGGGCCTGTTTCCCTGCTGTATAACAATCTGGCATTTGAAAGTATGCAACAAACGTAACCTTCTTTGCAGCCTTGTGTGAGCGACGCTGTTTGTTTTCCAGGAGAACAAGCTGAAGTTTGCAGCTTATCTGGAGAATGAGTACAAGCTGAAAGTCAACCCTTCGTCCATCTTTGACGTCCATGTCAAGCGCATCCACGAGTACAAGAGGCAGCTCTTGAATTGTCTACACGTCATCACCTTCTACAACCGTAAGTCACCGTCTGCTGGAGCCATCTGCACACTGGGCAAATGGAGCATCTCGGTCAGCATGGACCTGTTGGGTCGAAGGGCCTGCGTCCATGCTCCGAAGGGGTGAACAGAATCATGAGGGGAATAGATAGGGTGAATGCAGTCTGTTTCCCAGGGGAAAAGGCTATATTGATTTACGTAATCTTCAGACACCAATCCTTTCTCTGAATTATTAAATATGAATAATGCGACCTCTGCTCCTGAATGTAAAGTTAGTAGTACAATCTCTTTGGGCCAAGACCTTTTTAGTCCTCACGTTTGAGTAAAAATAAATTTTCCTTGTCTCTTAAATCCAATGAATCATTTCCAATATCACCTTTCCAGAGTTTTGCTGATCTTTCTCCCGGGCAAATAATGATTTAATATTTCTGATTGGACAGTTGGCTGTCGATCCCCATATCCTACTTTCTATTCATTTTTTGTGCCTGTGTATTATTTTGTTACCTTGACATGCTGAGTAATTCCAGCATTTTGTATCTTTATCCTCTAGTTCTTGAATCCTTTACTCGGAGTAAAAGACTCTGCGTCTATCCTATCAATTCCCCTCGTGATTTTTTACTCCTCAATTGGTGTTTAATTGTTCTTGTTTAACGGTGAATATATTTGACCTAGATCGTTTAAAGCAGGGGGTCGGCGGATTTTTTTCCCCGTAATTATCCAGCCGTAATTACATGTTCACAGAAGGAACTGCAGATGCTGGAAAAATTGAAGGTAGACAAAAATACTGGAGGAACTCAGCAGGTGAGACATGCAAGGATTGCATGAGGCTGCCTCACCTGCTGAGTTTCTCCAGCATTTTTGTCTACCTTCTGTGCACACGTGATTTGATGCCTGCCATCCGGGGCGGGATCCATGTGTACACATGATAGATGTGGCCTGCCTTCCGCTCACAGACATGCGTCCCAGCCCCTATGCAGAACAAGGTTGCCGACCCCTGGTTTAAAGTCTTCTGCTTGCATTTTATTACCAATGTCTCCCAAATTTGTAATCGTTTTAATTTTCTATAGTTTGATTCACAGCCTACACATTCCTCCAGTCCTAGAGTCATACAACGTAGAAACGGGCCCTTTGGCTTAACTTACCAACATGCCCCACCTACACTAGTCCCACCTGCCTGCCTTTGCCCCTTACCCTCCAAACCTGTTCTGTAGATGTACCTGTCTAATTATTTCTTAAACGTTGCAATACTTCCTGCCACAATGACCTCCTCTGGCAGCTTGTTCCTTACAACCACCACCCCTTGTGTGAAAAAGTAACCCCTCAGATTCCTATTAAATCTTTCCCCCTTCACCTTAAACCTATGTCCTCCGATTCCCCTACCCTGGGCAAGAAACTCTCTGTGTTTACCCGATCTAATCTTCTTATGATTGTATGCACCTCTATAAGATCACCACTCATCCTCCTGCGCTCCAATGAAGATTCCCAGCCTGGTCACTCTCTCCCTATGACTCAAACCCTCAAGCCCAGGCCACATTTTTTGTAATTCTTCTCTATACCCTTCCCAACTTGACAACATCTTTTCTATAACATGGTGCCTATAACTGAACACAATGCCTCAGGGCTCAGTACTGGGCCCTCATCTTCATCAATGATTTGGATGAGAACATACAGGGCAAGATTAGCAAGTTTGCTGATGATGCAAAATTTAGTGGTTTTGCAAATAGTGAAGATGGCTGTGAAAGATTGCAGCCGGATCTGGATCGATTGGCCATGTGGCCCGAGGAATGGTTGATGGAATTTAATACAGAAAAGTTTACACCCCAGTGGTATGAATATTGACTTCTCTAACTTCAAGTAGCCCTTGCTTACCCTCTCCCTCCATCCCCTCCCCCATCCCAGTTCTCCTGCCAGTCTTACTGTCTCCGACTACATTCTCTCTCTGTACCGCCCACTCCCCTGACATCAGTCTGAAGAAGGGTCTCGACCCGAAACGTCACCCATTCCTTCTCTCCAGAAATGCTGCCTGTCCCGCTGAGTTACTCCAGCATTTTGTGTCTGCCTTTGATAACATAGAGCTGGTTTGAACGGGTGATTGACGGCCGGTGTGGACCCGTTGGGCCGCAGGGCCTGATTCCACGCTGTATCTTATTAAACCCTCTAGTATGGTCCTGTTTCTGTACAGCGTGTTACGCATCTTGCCACATTCTGCTAGCGTTGTTGCACCAGAATGATCTCCTGTCTCTTCCAGGTATCAAAAAATCACCAAACAAAACCTTTGTGCCAAGGACGGTGCTGATTGGAGGAAAGGTAGGGGGCACTGGATTGGTTTGGTTGTGTGAGACGAGCAGCAAAGTATCGCTGAGGCAAAGACCCCATTCTTGTTCATTCTCACATTTCCGTGTTCACACCCTTCCACAGCTACACCTACCTTCTGCAACCTCCAACTGTCCAGCAACCTTCCCATCCCCCAGCCGTGTGTTCCTTGTACCCTTCACCCAACAATAGCCCTGAACCTCTCATAGTTGTTCTCGAAACTTCGCCACCTCTACGCCTCACTCTTCCAGTGAGACGTTTAGCTTTGGGTTTATTATTGTCATGTGTACTGAGGAACAGTGGCAGAAAGGCTTTGTTTTGCTTGCTATCCAAACAACACTATATATAAATATAATCGTCAAACTCAAGCACAATATATAAAGGGGAAGATACAGAGTGCAGGATATTGTTCTCAGCATTGTACCAGAGGCCAAGTTCAATGTCCACAATACAGTAGAGGTGAATTGGACAGTACCCTAGCTTATGGAAGGACCATTCAGAACCCTGATAATGGTGGGGAAGAAGCTGTTCCTGAGCCTGGTGGTGCGCGGTTTCAGGTTTCTGTACCTGCTGCCGTACAGGAGCAGGGAGAAGAAAGAATGACCAAGGTGGGACAAATCTATGATTATGTTGGCTGCTTATCCAGGACAGCATGAAGTGCAGATGGAGTCTACAATGGTGGGGAGTCTGGTCTGTGTGGTGGACTGGGCTAATCTACAATGGTGGGGAGTCTAGTCTGTGGTGGACTGGGCTACATCCTCCTGCACAGAGCCATGTCAGACAAGCAAGTTGACTCCTCGTAAAGGCACTATATAAACATGAACTAAACACAGTTTGTGTGCGGCCTTTCCCTGGAACTGCTGGAGATGTAACGCCTGTCCCTATACCTCCGCCCTCCCCTTCATCCAGAGACCCGGCCAGCCCGTGCAGGTGGGACAGCACCTCCTCTACGGCATCCGGTGTTCCCGGTGTGGCCTCCTGTACATTGATGAGACCAAACGTAGACTCGGTGACCGTTTCACCAAACACATGCATTCGGTCAACCAAGGCCTGCTGGATTCCCTGGTTGTTAATCATTTTCATTCCCCTTCCCATTCCCACACTGACCTTTCTGTCCTGAGCCTCCTCCATTGTCAGAGTGAGGCCACATGCAAACTCAAAGAACAGCACCTGGTAGCCTAGAACCCAATGGTATGAACATTAAATGCTTGAATTTTAGGTAATAACAAACCTTCCTCCCACCCTCATCTCTCTCTCTTTTTCTCTCCTTCTCCCTTTTTTTTATTTTCCTCTTTTCCTCTTTCTCATTCCCCACAGGCTGCTCCCGGATACCACATGGCCAAGATGATCATCAAACTCATCACATCAGTTGGAGACGTTGTCAACAACGATCCCATTGTGGGTGACCGGTTGAAGGTCATCTACCTGGAGAATTACCGGGTGTCGCTGGCTGAGAAAGGTGAAGTCTTTCAGCAAATGTCACCCGCATCGGGACCGCACGCCTTTACTTACATTTGTTGGTTTTTCATAGCGGGCAGCACATTGGTGCAGCCCATTCCCTTTAAACCTTTCCCATCCAAATGCCAACTAGGCCAGTGCATTCACAACAGTGCAGTTGGTAGAGCCGCTGCCACGCAGCACCAACACTCTGCAGTTCCTTGTGTCCACAGTTAAATGATTGCCTTTTCTTCCTCTCTCCCACCTCCCCTCCCTCCCCTCAGTGATCCCTGCATCAGACCTGTCCGAACAGATTTCAACGGCTGGAACGGAGGCTTCAGGAACAGGCAACATGAAGTTCATGTTGAACGGGGCCCTGACGATAGGGACCATGGATGGCGCCAATGTGGAGATGGCTGAGGAGGCGGGCGAGGAGAACCTCTTCATCTTTGGGATGAGAGTGGAGGACGTTGAGGCACTCGACAAAAAGGGGTTTGTTTTAAAGTGATAGATAACATGGAACAGTACAGTTTAGTTTATTATTGTCACGTGTACCAAGGTACAGTGAAAAGCATTTGTTTGCTTTGCTATCTAACCAAAGACAAGGCACAGGATGGCATAATGGCACAGCGGTAGAGCTGCTGCCTTACAGTGCCAGAGACCCAGGTTTGATCCTGACTATGGGTGCTGTCTGTGCGGAGTCTGTACGTTCGCCCTGTGACCACGTGGGTTTTCTCTTTGTTTTCTCCGGTTTCCTCCCACACACCAAGGACGTGCAGGTTTGTAGATTAATTGACTTCTGTAAATTGTCCCTAGTGCATGGGATAGTGCTAGTGTATGGATGGGGTGATTGGTGATCGTGTTTCCATGCTGTATCTCTACGAAGTCTAAAGGAAGCACTATACATGATTACAGTTGAGCCGTTCCACAGTGCACAGATAAAGCCTGCCTGGTTCAATGTTTAGTGCAAAGATATAACATAGAAGTCCGATTAAAGATAGTCCATAGGCCTCCAATGAGATAGATAGAACGTCTAGACTGTACTCTAGCTGATGAGAGGACAGCTCAGTTACCTGATAACAGCGGGGAAGAAGCTGTTTCTGTACCGGCCCTTCAGCCCACAATGTCTGTGCTGAACATGACGTCAAGTTCAACTGATCTCATCTGCCTGTACATAATGTTGCCCATGTCCATGCCAACCAAGATGCCCCAACTAAGCTCGTCTCATTTGCCCGCATCTGGTACACATCCCTCTCAACCTTTTGTATCCACGTACCTGTCCAAGTGTTTCCCAAATGCTTCCATAGTATCCGCATCAACTGCCTCCTTTGGCAGCTCGTCCCATAGACCCACCGCCCCTAGAGTGAAACGGTTGCTCCTCGGCCTCCAATAACTCTTTCCCACTCACCTTAATCCTATGCCCTCTGGTTCTTGATTCCTCTACCCTGGGTAAAATACTGTGCATTCACCTTATCTATTCCCCTCATCATTTTATATACCTCTGTTGATCACCCCTCGGCCTCCTGTGCTCTCAGGAATAAAGTCCTAGCCTGCCCAACCTCTCCATATGGTTCAGGCCCTCAAGTCCTGGCAACATGCTCATGTCTGAAGAAGGGTCTCGACCCGAAACGTCGCCTATCTCCTTCACTCCTTAGATGCTGCTGCACCCACTGAGTTTCTCCAGCCTTTTGTGTACCCTCGATTCTCCAGCATCTGCAGTTCCTTCTTTAACACATCCTCATAAATCATCTGTGTGTGCTTTCCATCTTGTATCTACATAACGTTTTGGCCTGTGCCCAGTGACTATGTGACACTGACTCTCTTCTCCTCTTTTGGCCATGTTATGCTGTTCAATTTTTCAATTTCTGGTAATAAATGTGACTTACATTTATGCCTTGGGTTTGGTTTGTTTTGTGCAGATACAATGCTGGAGAATATTACGACAAGCTGCCGGAGCTCAGGCAAGCCATGGACCAGATCAGCAGTGGGCATTTCTCCCCGAAGGAGCCAGAGCTGTTCAAGGACGTGGTGAACATGCTGATGCACCACGACAGGTAACGGCCGTCCCACCAACCACCGTACGTCGGTTCATGTCACCGTGCGCCTGGTCACCTCACTGCGCAGTGACCTTGAATAATGCACCACGACAGGTAACGTGGCCACCCCACCAACCACCGTACACAAGGTCACATCGCCACACCGACCAACGACTGGTACAGCTGCATCGTGACGTCCAAACTTCTGGACTCAATAAGGAGGCTGAGGGACCTGATAGAAGTATATGAAATTACAAGAGGCAGAGATAGGATAGACAGTCAAAACTTTATCCCAGGGTGGAAATATCAAAGACTAGAGGACACAGCTTTAAGGTGAGAGGAGCAAAGTTTAAAGGAGATGTGCAGGGCAAGTTTTTTTTTACACAGAGGGTGGTGGGTGCCTGAAATATACTGCCAGGTGGTGGAGGTGGAGGCACATATGATAGTGATGATTAAGGGACTTTTAGATAAGCACGTGGATGTGCAGGGAATGGAGGGATATGGATTATGTGCAGGCAAATAAGAGTTGGTCTTGGCATCATGTTTGGCACAGACAATGTTCCGTGTTTGTGTTCAAGATCTGGTGTGTTTAATTGCAGCAGTTTCTCAATCCTATCTTTCATTTCTTTCAGGTTTAAAGTGTTTGCTGACTTTGAAACTTACATCAAATCCCAAGATAAAGTTAGTGAACTTTACAAGGTACGACCTTTAATCTGTTAATGCAGTCATGATGTGCCAACATTTATATTCTTTACCCTTCCCAATGAAGGCAAGCCATAAAGTGAAAATCTGCACACAAGGAACCGCAGATGCTGGTTTATAAAAGAAGACACAAAGTGCTGGAGTATCTCAACTCCTAGACGTTGCCTAATCCTCTGAGTTACTCCAGTACTTTGTGTCTTTTTAAAGTGAAAATGTACACTGATTACTGAGACACAATTATATAAAATGCAGGAGGACTAAACGCGAGTTGGCCAGCTCCGTAATCCAGCCATGGAAAGCAGGATTTTTCTCCATTTCCCAACCACCCTCTGAGAGAAAACATTGCCCCTCAGGTTCCTGTTAAATCTTTCCCCTCTAACTTTCACTTTAGGTACAGCAAAAAGCTTTGTTTTGCATGCTATCCAATCAGATAAGATAATACTATATACAGTATTAATACAATCCAGTCAAACTCAAGTACAATAGAGCAAAGGGGAAGACACAGAGTGCAGAATGTAGTTCTCAGCATTGTGGCGCACCAGTTCCAGAGACAATTTCCAATATCCACAGTGGGGTAGAGGCGAATCAGACTGCACCCTAGCTTATGGAAGTTCAGAAGCCTGATAACAGCTATCAGCTGTTCCCGAGTCTGGTGGTGCACACTTTCAAGCTTCAGTACCGTCTGCACTATAGGAGTAGGGAGAAGAAGGAATGGCCGGGGGTAGGACACATTTGATTACGTTGGATGCTTTTCAGAGAAAATGTAGATGGAGTCAATGGTAATATTTATTTATTGAAATTGTTTTTGTTGTCTACAAGTACTGTGTTTACACCACTAGGTTGAAGAAGGGTCTCGAGCTGAAACGTCACCCGTTCCTTCTCCAGATATGCTCCCTGTCCTGCTGAGTTGCTCCAGCTTTTTGTGTCTTTCCTCGTGTTTACAGACCTGTTGTACTGCTGCAAGAAATCATTCTACTTGTTCCGTTTCAGAACATATGAGGATAAAACACTCTCAACTCTGGACGGATATCGGTGTCTGTTTCACCATGTCTTATATTTTCACCAGTCTGTAGCATGTTCGTGATTGCTGCTCTTTCTGTTCACAGAATCAAAAGGAATGGACCAAGATGGTGATAAAAAACATCGCAAACTCTGGCAAGTTCTCAAGTGACAGAACCATCAAAGATTATGCCAGAGAGATTTGGGGTGTGGAGCCCTCTGATGTGAAGATTCCCCCTCCAAATGAACCCAAACCTTAGTCCCTTGCGTGCCCAATGGGTATCGGGACGGGTAGTGAATGCAATCTCGCCTCTTGTGTTTTGTTTCTTTACTTCTACCCAAACATCAGATTAGTGTGTGTCACGGGACGCGCTTTGCATTTGTCTGTCTTTTTTTAACCATACCTGGTGTGCACCATATTAAAACATGCGTAAGTCAAGGGAAACCTGTGTCTGTTTCTGGATCGGGTTTTAAATGTAGATGTCGACAATAATGATAAATGTTTGCAGTTCAAAGGATTGGCCTTTCGAGTCCTAACATTGGTCGTACCTTGCTGGCTGGGAAGGCACTAGGCTAATGTTTTGTGCACTGTTGCCTGTAATGGGAGCGTCTCGTTTGAACGTTCTCTGTCTTCTCCCAGAGTGCATCAATATGATCACAAATAAGCAAGGCAGGAAACTTAAGGCAGATGGGGATGAGCAAGGGACAACATTTCTCTTGCACACATCCTGCATTCTTAAATCGAGGATGGAAGACTTAACAATTAGTTAATACAGTCAGAGTCGTACAGCACAAAAATAGGCCCTTCTGCCCAACTTCTCCATGCCAACCAAGACGCCCCAACTACATGAGTCGCCCCTGCCCACATTTGGCCCATCTCTATAATACTAAAAGTCTTTGTCTTGTTTGTGTGTGTGTGTGTGTAGATATCTGGATCTCTGGTTAATTCCTATTTTGTTCCAAATGCTAGGACACAACCGTCCCATTTTCACACACCCGACTCACATTTTTCCCGTCAAGGCGATAAACATCTTCCCATCGCATTGCCACCTATATTTCCAAAGTTATAAATCGTTTACATTTTTAAAAACAGCCCGAAAACTCACCCATTTTGGAAAACAAACCAGAGTGACGTCACAACGCACTCGCAAGGCAGGATGGGACATTCCGGGTGGGAGGGGCACTCCAGCGCTCACGGTGAACGAGGAGTGGCAGCGGCTGCCCGACACCCAGTGGGGAGGGTGGTGCTGGAGCTGGAGTGAGGGCCGAGCCCCGGGCTTGGGATGGCCGCTGGAACCAAGGATGAGCCTGGGTCCAGGGTCAGAGACGAGCCCGGAGATTAAGTTGGGGCCTGGACTGGAGCCCAGGTGGCGGCCGAACTGATGGCTGGAATCTACAGCCAGGGCTGCGTCGAGTACGAGAACCAGGCCGAGTTCCAGGCCCTGGCGCTGCTCTACGACCTGGGTAGATGCTGGGGCAGGGAATGGGAGTGAGGGTAGGAGGATGAGGGAGATGGGGTGGGGAGTGGGGTGGTAGAGGGAGATGGGGAGAGGTGGAGGAGGGCGATGCCCCTCCCTAGCTACCCTCACTCCACCCACTCCCTCTACCCCCTCTCCCTCTCAACCCTCCCTCCCCCCACTCTACCCCTTTCCTCTCTACCCCCCTCCCCCTCTACTCCCCTCCCTCTCCACCCCTCCCTGTTTACCCCCTCCATCACTCAACCCCCTCCTCCTCTGTCCCGCTGCCTCTCTACCCCCCTCCCCCTCCTTCTACCCTCCGTCTCTAGGCGATTGAAGAGGGAAGGTGAAAAGGAGGAGGAGGGAGTGCTGGGGGATGAGGTGAGATGAGCCACGCCTGGGCAGTTGGGGGCTATGCGTGAGTGGTGCAATATTGCATTGGGGGAACGGGTGAGTGGTGGAATCTTGCGTTGGGGGAGCAGACGCTACTTGGTCTAGTGTCCCTCTAAACCTTTCCTAACCTATCCATACACTTGTCCAAGTGTCCTTTAACTGTTGTTATAGTCTCTGCCTCAACCACCTCCCCTGGCAGCTCGTTCCATATACCCATCACTCAGTGTGAAAAATATACCACTAAGGTTCCTATTAAATCTTTTCCATCTCACCTTAAACCTATGACATTTGGTTCTTGAGTCTAGATATGACTGTGGCAATAGACTGTTCTATCATTAATTAGATAGATACTTGGGTTGGATTTAGTTTGTTTATTTGAAATAGCTGAATAATCATAAAATCAACATCAAATCTGTGGTCACTTTACAGTGTCTGCAATCAAATTGCTTTCTTAAAATTGCACTCCTGTCAAATCAAGAGGCCACTTCAACAAGGAAAGAAAAAAACTAAATAGCGTGGAAATGTGGAGTAAAACAGGAAATGCTAGGAGTGTGCAGGTCAGGCAGCATCTTGGAGACAGAAAACAATCAATGATTTGTTCAACGATGTTTCATCATTACCGGAAATAACAGATTGAATACGATTTTAAGAGGGAACGGAAGAGTGGACAGGGATCCTGAAAGGCAACAGAGAGTGGAAAGAAAGTGTCGGCGCAGGAACAGTGTCAGTGGGATGTGCGGAATCATTATTGTTGGGGTGGCGGATAGAGCTGCTGCCTCACAGCACCAGATAACCGGGTTCTATTCTGATGGGTGTTGTCTGTGTGGAGTTTGCACGTTCTCCCTGTGACCAAGAAACCAAGCGGAGGCTGGGCGATCGTTTCGCCGAACACCTCCGCTCGGTCTGCAATAACCAACCCGATCTCCCGGTGGCTCAGCACTTTAACTCCCCCTCCCATTCCGTATCCGACCTCTCGGTCCTGGGCCTCCTCCACGGCCAGAGTGAGCAACACCGCAAGTTGGAGGAACAGCACCTCATATTCCGCTTGGGGAGTTTGCATCCTCTGGGCTTAAACATTGAATTTTCTCAATTCTGTTAACCCAGGCTGCCTCCTCCCCTTCCCACCTCTCCCTCAGCCCTCGGGCCCTGACATTCCTTATCCATTCCCCCCCCCCCCCCCCCCAGTCGCACTAGCTTCTCATTTTCACACCACAAAAAGCTTACAATGGCCTGTTTCCTTTATCACCAATACTTTTTTGCATATCTTTCATTCATTGTTCTTTATCTCTCCACATCACTGTTTATATCTCTCGTTTCCCTGATCCCTGACCAGTCTGAAGAAGGGTCTCGACCCGAAACGTCGCCTATCTCCTTCGCTCCTTAGATGCTGCTGCACCCGCTGAGTTTCTCCAGTTTTTTGTGTAACCCCCCCTGTGACCATGTGGGTATCCTCCAGGTGCACTGGTTTCCTCACACATCCCAAAGACGTGCGGGCATGTAGGTTAAATGGCCTCTGTAATTTGCCCCTAGTGTGAAGGATGTGAAACTAGAATAACATAGAACCCGTATATGGGTTATCGTTGGTCATCACGGACTCGGTGGGCCTGTTTCCATGATGTATCTCTGAGGAAGGCTGGTACCCTGGGGAAAAACCTACCAATGTCTACCCTATCAATGCCTCTCATAATTTTAAATACTTCTATCAGTAGATATAGATCAGTTAGAGAGATGGTACATGGTAAATGGTAGGGAATTGAGGAATGCTGTGGAACAGAGGGATCTAGGAATAACTGTGCATAGTTCCCTGAAGGTGGAATCGCATGTAGATAGGGTGGTAAAGAAAGCTTTTGGTGTGCTGGCCTTTATAAATCAGAGCATTGAATGTACAGAGGAGATTTACTAGAATGTTGCCTGGGTTCCAGCAACTAAGTTACAGAGAAAGGTTGAACAAGTTAGGTCTTTATTCTTTGGAGCGCAGAAGGTTAAGGGGGGACTTGATTGAGGTCTTTAAAATGATGAAAGAGATAGACAGAGTTGACGTGGATAAGCTTTTCCCATTGAGGGTAGGGAAGATTCAAACAAGAGGGCATGACATGAGAATTAAGGGACAGAAGTTTAGGGGTAACATGAGGGGGAACTTCTTTACTCAGAGAGTGGTGGCTGTGTGGAATGATCTTCCTGCAGAAGTGGTGGAGGCAGGATCGATTTTAACATTTAAAAGTAAAGTGGATAGGTATATGGACCGGAAGGGAATGGAGGGGTATGGTCTGAGGGCAGGTAGATGGGACTAGGGGAAAATAAATGGTCGGCACGGACTGGAAGGGCCGAGAAGGCCTGTTTTTGCTGTAATTGTTATATGGTTATATTATATGGGGGGGGGGGGGGGGGTTTGAAAGACCTGTTACATACAATTATGAGAGGCATAGACAGTCAGAACCTTTTCCCATGATGGAAAAATCAAATACTGGAAGGCATAGCTTTAAGGTGAGAGTGGAAAATTAAAAAATGTGTGAGGTAACCCTTTCTTTTTGCACAGAGGGTCGTGGGTGCCTGGAACTCACTGCCAAGGGTGGTGGTCAAGGCAGATAAGATAGTGGCATTTAAGAGAGTTGGATAGGCACATGGACATGGAGGGATATGGGTCATGTGCAGCCATATTAGAGTTGGTCTTAGCATCAAGTTTGCCACAGACCATGTGGGCCAACAGACCTATCCCATGCTGCATTGTTCTATGTCAGTGAAGGAGTAAATGAAGCAAAATGTAACTGCTCTTCAGCTGCAGTTTACCTATGTGCCACTAGATGGCAGTCGCTGCCGCATATTTAAAATTGAGCAAGACATCAAATAGAACAATTGCAGATGCTGGAAAAGTGGAGATAAAAACAGAAGGTGCAGAAACACTCAGCAGCTCAGGGAGCATCTGTGGAAAGAGGTTGTTTCAAGAAGTGAGCGAGAACTAGAGCGCACAACGTCAGAAGGAGAATGTGCACACTACATAGATCGAACCAAGGTCAGGATTGTCCTTGGAGAGGTAAGTGTGAACAGTATATGTTACTATACAGCCCTTTTCCCTTTTCTGGGCAAGCTCCAGTTAACTCCAGAATTTTGCTCTTTGCTTTCCTGTGGCTTTATCTTGATAGGGTGGACAATCATGAACTTTTTACACTGTGTATGGTGGGGGCCTGGAACTCACTGCCGGGGAGAAGGAAGGGGGGGGGGGGGTGGGGGCTTTTAGATGGGCACATGGATATGGTGGGATGTGGATCACATGTGCTTACCTTGGTATTGTGTTACGCACAGACGTTGTGGGCCAAAGGGCCCATTACTGTGCTGTACTTTTCTATGTAATCAAGTTTCAGAGTTGGGATAATGACTGTTCCTTCAGATGGAAGGTATGATCAACACTTGTCATAGTTCACAAAATGTTGGAGTAACTTAGCAGGTCAGGCACCATCTCTGGAGAACATGGATAGGTGACATTGCAGGTTAGGTTTTTGGAGATTACACTAACATCGGAGAATTCAATGTTCATACACTGGGTATTGGGTTGCAAGCTGCCCAAGTGGAATATGATGTGCCGTTCCTCAAGTTTGTATGTGGCCTCACTCTGGTAATTGAGGAGGCCCAGGACAGAAAGGTCAGTTTGGAAAACAGGAGTTGAAATGGTTAGCAACCGGGAGATCCCCTAAGCGCAAGTGTTTAATGAAACGATCGCTGCGTCCATGCTTGGTCGCGCCGATTTATAGGAGGCCACATTGGCAACACCAGATGCAGATGAGGTTAGAGGAGGTGCACGTGAACTTCTGTCTCACTAGGTGTAAAAGTTGGCAGGTTTAGATATTGTGTAGGGAAGTACATGGTGCCTGAGTTGTCAGCATCTCTGGTCACAGGTATTGAGGATCCCCAAGCTCAGAATCACACTCTTGCCCTTCACAATAAACCCCAAGAATCCAAAGATAGAACGTTGGTCACACAAGACAATAAGGCAGGCAGCTTTGGGCTCAGGATTTTATTTAAAAATATACAATACATAAATTCAGTTAATATTCAAGCTAAGTTTTAGATTCAGCAGCTTACAAAATGTGCAAGATCACGCAATCATTTGACCTCAGGCTCTTCATACAATGCCAATACGTTTGATGTTTAGACAATTCCCCCACCTCATCTGCACATCACAACAGAAAGTGTTACGGAAACCGTTAGTGGTTTTAAATATGCAAAACTATCTGCTTTTACAAAAACAAAATGCACAACTCATAGCACAGAAGTGGGTAAATGTCCCTAATGTGTCTACATTGATACCTCACACCATTCTTCATCTCACACCATCAGCTATTATCAGCCTTTCCTTTCAAATGTATCTGTGTTATTGAACTTGTATGATTGAGTTCTACATTTTCAGCACCCAGCTACCTCATGTGTTCTTTATTGGATTCATTGATAACTAACTTCAGTTTGTCATCACCTCGGACATGCGTGTCTGGACTGTGATGTTTTATTGTGAAAACACAATGCAGTGTAGATACAGAGAACTGATGATGAACGGCGAATGATAAAACTGAGATAATCCTGCACCACTGCTGGCTCTGAACATAGCGCTGGAGAAAAATTCACACTACGTTACCCCTTAACTGGAGATGATATTTAATATTTTGTTTGATATTGATATTTGATGAGACTTGCCTAAGAATTCCATTACAGATATACACAGTTAATTATACAGCTTAACTCACCCACACTGACCAAGATGTCTATCTCCACAAATGCATTTGACCCATGGCCCTCTAAATTGCTTGGTTTAAAATGTAAACGTAATTGGACCACTCTGGCAACTTGTTCCATGCAGTCACCATCCTCTGTGGGAAATGTTGCCCCTCAGATTTCATTAAAGTGTTTTCCCTTTCACCTAACTATGTGCCATCAAGTTTTAGACTTCCCTACCCAGGGAAACAAAGACTGAAAAACTACTTTATCCATGATTTTATTCACGTCTATAAGATCACCCCTCAGCCTCCAGCACCAAGGAATGTAGTCCCAGCCTATTCAGTCAGTCTCTATCTGTAACTCAAGCCATCTAGTCCCTGTAACAACCTGATGAATCTCTTCTGCATTGTTTCCAGTTTATTAACATCCATGCTACAGCAGGGTGACCAGAACTGTGCACAGTACTCAAAACAAAGTCTAAATTCATTTAACTGTACAAGTCATTGGTGAGACCTTATTATGTTCCACAATAAATCAAACTGCATATAAAAAAACTTATTTACACTTTTTAACACAAATGAAACCGTTGGAGCTGTTCTGCAGGTAATGAAAATATGAACATGGAGCTAAAGAAGATTGGTGAGAAATACATCTACAAGTGCTCCGATTTCACTCTGCAAGCTAACTTCTCCTTAAGGGGAATTTTTATATTGAAGGTCATGGCAAAATATTGTAAAATGCATTTCTAGCAAACTCACACAACTACAATAACTCCTCTTTAAAAGCTAAGTTGCTAAAACTGTACATTTCATATTAATAAAAGGAGCACGAGTAAGCTGTACTGTGTGGCCTTTTTCGACTGCCATTCCGCGAGAACACAGCGGATGTGAACTCTGCCTTATCTTCACTCCACTGCCTCTCGTCTGAATGCCCCGGCCTGTAATCCAAACCTCTCATGTTTGGTATGTTCACTGATACCAGCTGTACACTTTCTGTGGGAGAGAATTCCTGATAGATTCTAACCCTTGAATTTATAATACTGTAGTTTTGATTACTCAGAGTAATTCCAAGTCTGCTATGGCTCAGATATAAACTTGATGCAATGTGCTTTATAGTTTTTTCTCAAAAGTCTGAATAAAAGGAATTTTTTATCCTTTATGGTATGGTACAGCAGTTGCACTGTAGCAGATAGGAAGGCACTACAACGGGTGGTGAAAACCGCCCAGTACATCATCGGTGCCCCACTCCCTGCCATGGATGCCCTCCACCGAAAACGGTGTCTGAAACGGGCTGGGAAGATCATCAAAGACCCCTCCCACCCTAACCATGGACTGTTTGTCCTCCTACCATCAGGGAGGCGGTACAGGAGCCTCAGGTCCCGCACTAGTACGATGAGGAACAGCTTCTACAACAACACCATCACACTGCTGAACTCGGAGTCCCACCGATAAATTTCTCCAATCTCTCCGTCCACATTGTCTGTTTAATTGGAGACCAATATGACAAATTTGTAGAGAACTTGGGACCATGGCCTTTTGTAAAACAAGACATTATAAATGGAGCACATTAGTTTTAATTCAGCCCGGACTCCAGACTTGAGCTGGCAATAATATTAGAGGTGAACACTGACACAACGATAGGCTTGAAATGAGAGGTTACAAATGCTCACTGCAAGTTTAACGGCTAAATAATCTGCCTGCTCTGACTGCGATACATTACAGTGCAGTGTCTTGAGGTTTAGATTTAGAGATACAGTGCGGAAACAGTCTGTTCTGTCCATGCTGACCAATCACCCATTCTCACTCGTTCTATCCTACACACTAGGAACAATTTACAGAAGCCAATTAACCTACAAACCTGCAAGTCTTTGGAATGTGGGAGGAAACAGGAGCACCCGGAGAAAACTCACGTGGTCACATGGAAAATGTACAAACTTCATCCAGGCAGCACCCGTAGTCAGAATCAAACCCGGTTCTTTGGCGCTGATAGGCAGCAACCCTATCGCTGCACCACCATGCCGCTCTGTGGTTTTGGTGTCCAGTAACAACAGCAGAGTAGTAGTGAGCCGGGTGGTGGGCACTTTCCACACTGCAGATCAGTCACTGTGTTCACAGTCTATGTGGAGCTATTGCATACGCCGTGCCTGGAGGAAGTTATCCTGTGCATTGGGGGGGGGGGGGGTTACTCAGCGAGGTTCAGGTGGAAGCCAACCCTTCCAAACCAAAAGCAATCAGTGCCAGTGCCAGCAGATGTCCCAGCTCTGCAAAGATTTCTGGGGATGGTCAATTACCTTGGAAAATTCATTCCAAACTACAGTCAGTTGACGGCTCCACTGCGACAACTCACACACAGACGCTGAATGGACTTGGCATGAACAGCAGCAAAATGATTTTGAGGCATTAAAGCAGCACATGTCCTGCACACCTGTTCTGCCGTACTATGACGTCAGCAAGCCGGTGACACTTACCTGTGATGCTTCACAGTATGGACTCGGTGCAGCATGTTTGCAGGAAGGAAAACCCATAGCATATGCTTTACGGATGGTAACCGACACCGAAACCAGATATGCTCAAATTGAAAAAGAGCTGTTGCCGATGGTTTTTGTGTGTTCCAAATTCAATGGTTACATTTATGGCAAGCTAGTGACCTTCGAACCGGGACAGCACCAGCCTTCGGTCACCATACTGAAAAAGCCCATACATGCAGCACCAGCAAGACTTCAAAGGATGATGCTGACTTCAAAAGTACAGCATCGCCCTCATCTACAAAAGTGGAAAACAAATGCATCTGGCTGACTCTCTGTCTCGAGCTCCCACGAGTTCCACAGTTCAGCATGCTGATGAGAAGGTCAGCTTTGATGTCATGACAGTCAACTACATATCCTCTTCTCACTTTGTGGTGTTAAAGAGACACACAGCAGATGACATAATCCTGCAGATATCATCAGACATGATTGGCCCAGCAAACAGCACAATCTTCCACATGCCGTTCGTCCCTATTTTCCTTTTAGAGAAGAACTATTGAAGATGGGGTCATCATGAAGGGTCACAAAGCAGTCGTTTCCTTTGTCACTACAAAAGGAGTACATTAGCATGATGCACAGAAGGCATCCTGGTGCAGAAGCTACTAAACGGAGAGCAAGAGGCATCGTTTTCTGGCCTCCAATGACAGACAATATCAACAAGGAGATACTGTCATGTTGTGTGTGTAACCGCACAAAATCAGACCAGCAGAAAGAACCACTCATGCTGCATCCAGATCCAGACCTGCCTTGGTCGACTGTGGCAACAGACATCTTTGAATGGCACAGTCAGCAGTACTTGGTGCTAGTGGACTCATATTCGGGCTGGTATGAGATTGGCCTGCTTTGTGACGCTACTTCAGCAAGTAATCTCAAAACTTAAGTGAAACTTTTCAGTTCATGAAGTACCATACACCTTCATATCAGACAATGCCTGACAGTTCACAAGCCAGCGCTTTAAAGACTTTGCTACACAGTGGGACTTCACACGTTATCAGCAGCCCAGAGTATCCCCAATCTAATAGGTTAGCTGAAAGAGCTGTCCGCAGCGCTAAACAACTCATGGAGAAGTCTCAGAGACCGAACTGATGTTAATCTAAACCTCCTCAATCTCAGAAATGTGCCGCGTGACACAACGCTTGGATCTCCAGCACAAAGACTAACGTCAAGGCAAACACGTACCACTCTCCCAGTCTCAAGGAAGCTGCTTGAACCACAAATGCGTAAGACTCAGGAGGTAAAAGCCTAACTTCTAAATAAAACTCACAAAAAATGTGCTATGACAAATCAAGCCCGACCACTTCAGCCTTTGATGGAAGGACAGGTTGTCAGGTTACAGACCCCACAAGGTTACAACCAGACAGGCATGGTAAAGGAAATATGCCAGGAGCCCAGGTCTTACCTTATTCACTCAGAAGGAAAGCAGTACAGAAGGAATAGCAGACACATTTTGCCTGTAGTCGAGCCTGCCCCAACACAGCTAAATCCAAGTGACACCGATCACCAGGATATTGGACTTTGGTCCAAAGACTATAACACTCTCACAAGAGACAAACAAGAAATAATGGGCACTGAGCAGCTCCAGGTTCAGGTGCCTGTAGCTAAGCTGCCTTTGAACGCCACTGAAAGTCTGTACAGAACACGCTCAGGTCGTGTCAGTAAGCCAAATCCCAAATACAGAGGCTGAATTCACTTGCCAGCTAACTATATATATAGACACATTGTTCAGGTTAATCTATAGTGTGCTAAAAGCTGACAATCAGGTGTTCAAGTCAATATGTTAAGTATGTTTACTATGCTGTGACCTTAATTTTGTCTTTTACAGTGTGTATACTTGTTTGGCTATAGTAACTGAATGTATCTGTTGGAATTTGGTCATTTTGCAAAATTTTGCAAGTCCAGCTACATTTACTAAAGATATTTTGTCATTATACGGAGCAGGAGATAAGGAAAGGGGATGTAGATCAGTCACTGTGTTCGCAGTCTATGTGGAGCTATTGCAGACGCCGAACCTGGAGGAAGTTATCCTGCGCATGCGGGGGTTACTCAGCGAGGTTCGGGTGGTAACAGGGGTTTTAGGTGACTGCGGCTATCTGTTATGTTGCATCTTCGAGTCATTAAACCAGGTTTGAAACCAAATAACTTGACATTATTTATGGAATCAATAACACACACCGCTGGAGTCAACCACAAAGGATTCCCGAGGATTCTGCCCACCCACCATTGTTCACATAAAGTTTCACATTAAATGGCAGCTTCAGTCCGACACTGGTGTGATTACCCAGAGTCATTCCAAATGTGGTGCAAATATATTGAGATGCAATGTGCTTCCCGTTTTAATTAAAACCTGATTAATAGGAACTAAAATCTAAGACAAGTGTTACATTTCCAGTTTAATTATAGACTGAAACACATAGATCTAGAGCTTCTCAGAGAAGTGGAGACTCACTAACGTGAAATGGAATGGAATAAGCAATTGCTAGTACTTCTCCCATACACCCATCATTGGTGTAGCACCTGACAGCGACGCACCACGGTGTTGGCTGCGACTCAGGAGCTGTCCCTTCTCGAAAGCTGAGCCACTCATCCAGCTGCACAGCACCACTGAGGGAGTGTCACACCATTGGAGGCACTTTCTGACTAAACACAAGCTGCTACTGGATCTGACAGATTCCACCGCACAATTTCAAAGGGAAAAATGACTCCTCCTTCAGTTCTGGCCAACATTATCTCAATCAGTAAAGAAGCACACCCTGGCCATTATCTCACAGTCGTCCATGCATCATGGCTGCATGCAACTGAGTTGTTACATTTTCCCACCATAGTGACTCCACTTCCAAAGATTTATCAATATTGGAAGGTGCATTGCTCGAGATAATTGCAAGCCTTTTGATCCGTAATCAAGCAAGAAATGTATAAACACTGGTCGGGTGAGGGAGAAAGACAGAATTACAGTCCTCGAGGGCAACCTTCACATTGACGATCAGAACAAAAGATTCAGAACATTGTAAAATGCACTTCTAACAGAATCATCATTCCAATAACTCCTCTTTACAATCTAAGTTGCCCTTTATGAATTATCTACGAGTTTACAACTCAACCGCTAATATAGTCTGGTTATTGACTGCACAATTATTATTGCCCCATTGGTTATAATTGACCTCCATTTGATGTCGTGGCTGAATCAGGGAGAGATGCGTCTTCACCTCGGGACTGATGGACTAATTCCAAAACAGCAGGCACCTCAAATATTCCTCCCTCCTTGGTTTAGAGATCACAAAATGCATCCCCCTTCTTCAGAACAGACATCTTCACATGACCACAGCTCTTAGATGAAGCATTTCACTTAAAAATGTTTAAAGGTACCGCTGAATCTCCATCCTGCTGCTCACCGGGATTGAGGAGGCTGAGGGATGATCTTAGAGGTGTATAAAACATGAGAGGAACAAATCGGGTGAATACACAGTCTTTGACCCAGAGTAAGGGAATTAAGAACCAGAGGACGTGGGTTTAAGGTGAGAGGGGAAAAATTTAATAAGAACCTGAGGGGCAACTTTTACAGAGGTTGGTGGGTATATAGCACTAGCTGCCAGAGGAGGTGGTTGAGGCAGGTACTATAGCAACATTAAAAAGACATTTGGACAGGTACAGTGTCCTCCATAATGTTTGGGACAAAGACCCATCATTTATTTATTTACCTCTATACTCCACTATTTATTTGCCTCTGTACTCCACTATTTGAGATTTATAATTGAATAAAAATCACATGTAGTCAAAGCTTTGTCAGATTTTATTAAAATGTATACATTTTATACATTTTGGTTTCACCATGTAGAAATTACAGCTGTGTTTATACATAGTCCCTCCATTTCAGGGTACCATAATGTTTGGGACACGTGGCTTCACAGGTGTTTGTAATTGCTCAGTGTGTTTAATTGCCTCCTTAAAGCAGGTATAAGAGAGCTCTCAGCACCTTGTCTTTCCTCCAGTCTTTCCATCACATTTGGAAACTTTTATTGCTGTTTATCAACATGAGGAGCAAAGTTGTGCCAATGAAAGTCAAAGAAGCTATTATGAATGAGAAACAAGAATAAAACTGTTAAGATACATCAGCCAAACCTTAAGGGCCTGTCCCACTTAGGCCACTTTTTAGGTGACTGCTGGCGACTGTCAGTCATAGCAGGTCGCCAAAGAACGGCGACTGGACCCCCCCTACGACAATGTCTACGACAAGCTACAACAACCTACCACCTAGTGGACGTCAAGCTACGGCAAGTTACCGACAACCTGCGACCCAATCGTCACTTAGGACGTCAACCTACAACCACACCTACGACAACATACGACAACCGAAGTCAACCTACGTCCCTGTCGGCGACAACTGAAGACAATTCACGATATTTTGGCCTCCAAAACAATGGAATCACCCGGTTTTCTTATAAAAGGGGTAGTAGGGTAGGGTTTCCAATCATTTTGCATCATGACGACCATGGAGCAACATCAGAGGGCATTGCTCTCACAAGAAGAAGCCCCGTTGCTTGCAGCAGCCCTCATGCTTTAAGATCAGCAAGACAGAAGGACAAGAAGAATGGGGAAGAAGAAGCCCAAGAAGAGGTGTGTGTGGTTGAAGCCCTGGTCCCTGAAGAGACCAGGTTGGGCCAGTATGACAACCTGATGACTGAGCTCCAGCAAGTAGATGAGGCTGCCTTCAGAAACCTCACAAGGCTCCTCCCTGGGCTGTTTCAGGAGCTGAAAACAGGGGTGGGCCCTCTCCTGAAGAAAAAGGAGACCTTCAAACAAATGCCTCAAAACTCAATGGCCGGCGATTCATTCTAGAGCAGGACAATTATCCCAAACATACTGCTAAAGCAACAAAGGAGTTTTTCCAAGCTAAAAAATGGTCAATTCTTGAGTGGACAAGTCAATCACCCAATCTGAACCTAATTGAGCATGCCTTTTATATGATGAAGTGAAAACTGAAGAGGGCTAGTTCCCAAAAGAAGCATAAGCTGAAGATGGCTGTAATACAGGCCTGGCAGAGCATCACCAGAGAAGACACCCAGCAACTGGTGATGTCCATGAATCGCAGACTTCAAGCAGTCATTGCATGCAAAGGATTTGCAAAAAAATACTAAACATGACTACTTTCATTTACATGACATTTCTGTGTCCCAAACATTATGGTGTCCTGAAATGGGAGGGGGGGGACTATGTATAAACACTACTGTAATTTCTACATGGTGAAACCAAAATGTATAAAAATGTTCTACATTAAAATCTGACAATGTGCACTCTAACCACATGTGATTTTTTTTCTATTACAAATCTCAAATTGTGGAGTACAGAGGCAAATAAATAAATGATGGCTCTTTGTCCCAAACATTATGGAGGGCACTGTACGTGGACAGGAAAGATTTAGAGGGATATGGGCCAGGTGTGGCTAGAGTAGATGGGGCATCTGCGGACAAGTTGGGCCGAAGGGCCTGTTTCCATGCTGCGTGACTCTATTCCTTCACTCTAACTTGACATCACTTATTTTGTCTGATTTTCTGCACAGCCAGAGTGATCAGTAGCACAGTCTGCGAGCCATGGGGGCTTCAGCTGAAAATTCACTCTGGCACATTAAACTGGACAGAGAAAAAAATAAATATCAGTGAATAATGACTTGGTTTCTATTATTTCCCATGACAAAACTAATAATGTCCATTTCAGTAGGTATTGTTTAATATTAAGCAGCGAAGATACATTTCTAAAGGGAGAATGTAGAAACTAGGAACTGCAGATGCTGATTTATACCAAAGATAGACACAAAGTGCTGGAGTAACTCAACAGGTCAGGCAGCATCGTTGGAGAAAAAGGATGGGTGACGTTTCAGGTCAGGACCCTTCTTGCTGCCTGACCCGCTGAGTTACTCCCAACACTTTGTGTCTATCTTTCCACGGAGGGATTTGCCTAAGACCGTTGGTTGGGTAGCATCAGATCATTAGAGGGAAGCCAGCAGCACATGAGGTAGAAAGGGACAATGTTGATGGGATGAGATCAAGTAAGGTAGAGGAGGGGTTGTTGTATGGAGCATAAGTATCAGCATAAACTAACTACCTGGCAAAAGGCCTATTTCTGTGCTGTAAAATTCTATACAATCTTTCCCTAGCCAAAGGAATTTATTAAACATTCTTCTCAAGTCGACAAGGCTTGTTGTGGTCTTTACCTATGTGGAACAGGAAAACCTTGACTCTGCTGCTGAAACTGATCGGTGAGATTTTCACTGCTGCAGTTGCCCAAATTGTCAACCTTGAGAAAGTAAAGGTGGATTCCTGCTTCATTGGGAATTACAGATATGAAGCATTAACCCATCTTTTCCCCACGCTCATCAGCTGGTCTACAACACTTTTCTAGCGTTTTCTATTTTTATTTCTCCTTTCCAGCATTTGAAAGTTGTAACTTTATTGAGTCAAGTGTATGTTAGACAAATATGTAAATGCTTAAATAAATAAATGCTATGCTCCATACAAGGGATCTGTTCCTTTACGGAGTGTAAACTAAGCTTTTTCTAATTGATATTTAAATGTAAATCTTCATTGTAATAGTGAAGTGGATTAATCGGAATTATTTTCAACAATGAAGCCTGCGCTACTATTTACACTGGTGGATACATTTTGTTTAGTACATATTCTGTACTAAATTCAAATACATAAACTGAATTTAAGATTAAAGGAATGTTACATTGTTCTCTGGAAGTCACCCAGTTAGTCAACACATCTCACACAGGTAATTACAGAGTTGTTCAGGGAATGAGAAGTGCAACAGAAACACTGTGATAATAGTCCACAATACAAATAATACACTGGATAAGTTATCTGTAATTACTTTGATTTGTTCTGTTGATCACAGCAAGATCCACTGCGGCGACACTGGGAATTTTCGCAAAAACAATTCATTTGGACAGCGGACAGTTTTGTAAAATCCACACATGGGTGTGAATGTTTTAATTAATTCGGAATAGTTACCTGAAGGAAACATTGGAAGAATTCTGCACTCACAACCAGGAGGTCCCGGCAGGCTTGGTCTTCACCAAATAAAAGCATTGCCGTTCTCAAGGTCAGGTGTGGACAGTCAGTACAGTCAACAAACCAGCAATGGATCGAGCTACCCACATCTCACCCCAGGTTGCTGTAACGTCCCACTCTGTGCAGCAGAATTGCCAGAGACTGGGGAGGGGTTGCTCACACCATTACATTTAATTTGTAGACAATGACCTATTTCAATACATTTAGATAGTGGACTGAGACATGCTCACCTGAATTTAGCCTAAAGGTACAAACTTCCAAATCAAGATTCTGAAAAGTTGTTAGCATCAAATGACAATATTTCATCAAAAAAAAACCTTTCTCACAACACTAAAGAACCATGAAGGTACGTCCATCGATTGATAGAACATCATTGGGAAAGACATTAATATGTTAAAGTAAAAGTTGTTAGATCAACCACAATTTGGAAGCCACAAATGGAGCGCGTTGACTGAGAATCATAATTTGAAATTACCCTGATCATCCTTAACTCATTTTTGCACTTTAGAAAACATAATCTTTATGAATTCCATCATTGTGGTCAAGAAAAATAAGTTCCTTGAATTCTTCAGAAAAACAAAACTCAGTAATAATTAATGTCCTTCACTTTACTCTTTTGGTTCTCCGACCTTTCTCTGTGACAAAAATAATTCCCTAAGACCATGATTTTCACTTTGTCTTCAAACAAAACTGGTTAGTGGAATGTAAATCAACATTAACATGGCGTGAAGTCTTCATGCAGCTCTGAAGATGTACCTCTTCATTAATGGTGAGAGATTGGGTCACCCAAGAACTCTCTAGATCAAGAGGAAAACAAAAAAAGGTATTTACAACAGCTCACAAATAATTAATTTCCCTATGAATCTAAGGTATTATTTGTGGCTACTATTCCACAATGATTTTCAGAAGGCCTTTGATAGAGTACTGCGCGTGAGGCTGCTAAACAAGATGAGAGCTCATGGTATCAGAGGGAAGGTACTAGCATGGAAAGAAGATTGGCTATCTGGCTATCTGGCACAAGGCAAAGAGTGAGATTAAAGGTGGCTGTGTCTGGTTGGCGGGCGGTGATTAGTGGGTGTTCCTCAGGGGTCAGTGTTTGGTCCGCTACGCTTCACGTTGTATATTGATGATTTGGGTGATGGAATTGATAGCTTTGTGGCAAAGTTTGCAGATGATATAAAGATAGGTGGAGGGGCAGGCATTGTGGAGAAAGCAGGGAGTCTGCAGAAGGACTTGGACAGTTTGGTCGAGTGGGCAAAGAAGTGGCAGTTGGAATACAGCGTAGCAAAGTGTGCGATCATGCCCTTAGATAGAAGGAATAAAGGCATTCTAAATGAGTAGATAATTCACAAATCGGTGGAAAGGGAGTGCTGGTGCAGGATTTCCAGAAGGTTAATTTGTACGTTGAATCAGTAATAAGGAAGCAAATGCAATTTTAGCATTCGTTTCGAGAGGACGAGAATATAAAAACTGCGAAGTAATGTTGAGGCTTTATAAGGCACTGCTCAGACGGCATTTGGAGTATTGTGGGCAGATATGGACCCCATATCAAAGGCTACAGGGAGTGGACAGGTTAATGGGGCTAAGAGGGAAAGATAGATCAGCCATGGTTCAATGGCAGAGTAGACTCGATGGGTCGAATGGCCTAATTCTGCTCTTATGGCTTACGAACTAATTCCTTCCTTTTCCCTGCAGTGGAAGAATCGCCACTTGGCAGTGAAAGTCATAATTCTCTTTGTCCAACCCAGATGCCCCATCTAAGCTCGCACGGCATCTTGGTCGACATGGATAAGATGGGCTGAAGGGCCTGTTTCCATGCTGTATGACTCTATGACTCTCTCCCGTGTCCTTAATAAAGGAGATTCCTCCGCGGCATCCTACAAAAGACAGCTGGCCCTCAAGAAAAAGTTTCGCTCCTCAGTCTTTTCCCCATGATAGAGGATTCTATAATTAAAGGGCGTTGTCTTAAGGTGAAAGGGGAGAGATATGAGGGACCCGAGGGGCAACTTTTTCACTCAGAGGATAGTCCGCATCTGGAATGTGCTGCCGTTGGAAGCTATAGAAGTGGATACAATGACAACCTTCAAAAGATATTTGGACAGATATATGGATAGGAAGAGTTTAAAGGGACATGGGCCAAAGGCAGGCAAATAGAACTAGCCAAGAACACCAACTCGGTTGGCATGGACAAGGCGGACTGCAGGCCCTGTTTCCGTGCTGTACAGTCCTGTGCAAGTGATCAACTGAACTGTAGGATGAAAGAACTCGAGTGTGGACATGGCATTTGGTGCTGAGGGTAGCTGATCCTTACAGCCTGGACCATGCTTGGGTTCTCAGAGGTGACATTAACAACAAAGAACCAAAGGTCAGGAGAAGGCCATTTGAAGAACCAAAGGTCAGGAGAAGGCCATTCAGCCCTTTAACCCTGTTCTACCAGCCAATTGGTTTAAATCTCATCTATATCGCAATTTTGACACAAGGAACTGCAGATGCTGGTTTACAAAAAAACCCCATAAAGTGCTGGAGTAACTCAGCAGGTCAAGCAGCATCTCTGTAGGACATGGACAGGTGATGTTTTGGAATGGGACCGAAGAATGTCCCGATCAGAAATATTACCTATGCATTCCCTCCACAGATGCTGCCTGACTGAGTTCCTCCAGCATTTGAGGTTTTTATATATCAATTTAACGTCTCCGATCCCCTCGTTATCTTTACCCGAGGAACCCAAAGACATGGTAAAAGCCCCAAGACAGACGATTACGGGGAAAAGAAGATTTATCCACTGGTAAATAGGTGGATATTTACCTCAATATCTGCGAGAGTTCAGGGCTCTTGTATATATACTTGTGCCGGTAGCCAAGGTCTTTATGGAAGGGGATAAACCGCACCTTCCTGGAACTCCGAGAAGATGTAACAATGTCATAAAGCTGCAGAGAAACAAAACAGATTCAAACAGCCAGGGTTTAGATCATTGTTTTCAAGAACTCACCTCACGCGCTCCCAGAGAACACCATAAAGTTAATTTATTGGCTCGGAAGGTGGGACACAGCCGTAATGTGAGAAAATAAGAGAGCGCAGATCTCCTTGGGCTAAGATCGGACTTTACAGAGACTTGGAAGCTGCAAGATGGCACTAGAATGTGGGGACTTTCTGCGTGCTGTTCCAGAAGAGGATCTATTGTACTTATGTATGGTGTGATTTAATTGATAGCATGCAGGACAAGCATTTCGCTGTATCTCTGTACATGTGACAATAATAAACTAAACCAATTTTCTTCATAAACTGATGGTGGTCATGGTACCAAAGGAGGAATAGTGAACGAGGGCAGGGAGAATGAAACTCTATCGGTGCGTGATGTCAGGTCAGATCGTCATCTCCTCACTCCACGTCTCTGAACATCCAGTCTCTTGATCAATGATATATTGATTTGTATCATAGGAGTTTAAAATGAAGTCTGAATCTCAGGCACTACAAACCACCAGCTTTGGTCCACAGGCTGAAACATTAATTAGAAGCAGAAGAAGAAGAAGAATCTCTTTATTGTCATTGCACATGGTGCAACGAAATTTAAAAAGTCAATCCAACTCTGTGATCACTGTCCTCCTGGCTTGTATTTATGGTGCACTCTCACAGAGTCATAGTCATGCAGCATGTACAACTCGCCCATGCCGACAAATATACCCCATCTACACCAGTCCCACCTACCCGTGTTTGACCCATATCCCTCGAAACCTTTCCTATCCATGTAGCTGTCCAAGTGTCTTTAATGCTGTTATAGTACCTGCCTTAACCACTTCCCCATGGAAGCTCGTGCCATGTAGCCACCATCCTCTGTGTGAGAAAGTTGCCCCTCAGATTCCTATTAAATCTTTCCCATCACCTTAAACCTATGCCCTCTGGTTCTTGATTTCCTTACTCTGGTCAAAAGACACTGTGCATTCACCCTATCTATTCCCCTCATAAGTTCACTGGGCTCCACAATCTATTGTGGATTTACTGAAGACCAGCTGAACGTCTAAGAAGCTGTACTGTCAAGGGAGAAACCTTTCCAAATCGGAGCTAAAAATAGATGCAACTTACTCCCCTTCAAGGATAATCTCTTAACTTTGAGTGGCTTAAACCTTTGAGTACTTTCAGATCTTTATCCTTCCATCTCCTGTTGGAGATTTTGCTGGGAGTCTGAGTGGCAACAGGTAAATAGCTGCAAATAATAAAGTAATCACTTGGTCTTAATTAGAACACAGAACAGTACAGCACAGGAAGTTGCCCTTCGGCCCACAATGTCCATGCCGAACTTGATGCCAAGACCAACTCTTACCTATCTCCACATAATGCATATCCCTATGTTCCCTGCATATCCATGTGCCTATCCAAAAGTGCTTTGAATGCCACTATCGTATCTGTCTCCACCACCACCTCCTGTACTGCATTCCAGGCACTCGCCACCTTATGTGTAAAAAACTTGCCCTGCACATCTCCTTTAAACTTTGCACCCTATCACTTTAAAGCTATTCCCTCTAGTATTTAATTTATATATCCTGGAAAAAAAGGTTCAGACTGTCTACCCTATCTAAAACTATTAATTTTATATACTTCTATCAGGTCTCCCTTCTCCTGCATTCCAGAGCAAACAGTATCTGTCCAACCTCTCCCTGTAGCTAATACCCCCTTCATTCTGGTAAACTTTCTCTGCACCCTTTCCAAAGCCGCAACATCCTTCCTGTAAGGAAGCGACCAGAACTGCACGCAATAGTCCAAATGCAGCCTAACCAAAGTCCTACAAAGTTGCATCATGACTTTTATACTCAATGCCCTGACCAATGAAGGGAAGCATACAATGTGCCTTCTTTAATACTCTATCTACATGTTGTCACTTTCAGGGTGCTATGGACTTGGGCATCTTCTTCTTTTGTGTGGCGTGCACAGCCTAAAGTTGTTGGACAACTTGTTCTATTTGATCTTCCGTTTGTGCACGTCAAGTTGATTGCATTAGTCGAAACAGGGCGGACCACGTGAAGGTTGCAATCTTCCACCCCGACTTGGGCATCAAGATCCTGCTATACACTTTTGCTACCTCCAACATAGTTTACAGTGTACTTGGTTTACATATTCTGTTGTGCTGCAGCAAGTAAGAATTTCATTGTTCAATCTGGGACATATGACAATAAAACACTCTTGACTTAACTTTTAATCCCACTACTGGCCATATCTTCTCATCTCCACCCCTTTCTGCTTTCCGCAGAAATTGTTCCCTCCGCAACTCCCTGGTCAACTCGTCACTTCCCACCCAAACCACCGCCTCCCCAGGTACTTTCCACTGCAACCAGAGGAGATGCAACACTGTCCCTTTACCTCCCCCCTCAACTCCATCCAAAGATCCCGACAGTCTGTTCAGGTGAGGCAGTGATTCACTTGCACCTCCTCCAACCTCATCTACTGTATCCGCTGTTCTAGGTGTCCACTTCTGTACATCAGCGAAACCAAGCGCAGGCTCGATGATCGTTTCGTTGCACACCCCCGCTCAGTCCGCCTACCTGATCTCCCAGTTGCTCAGCACTTGACTCCCCCCTCCCATTCCCAATCTGACCTTTCTGTCCTGGGCCTCCTCCATTGTCAGAGTGAGGCCCAGCGGAAATTGGAGGGACAGCACCTAATATTTTGCTTGGGTAGCTTACACCCCAGCGATATGAACATTGAATTCTCCAACTTCAAATAGCCCTTGCTTTCCCTCTCTCTCCACCCCCTCCCCCTTCCCAGTTCTCCCACTACATTCCATCTCTGTCCTGCCCACTCCCGACATCAGTCTGAAGAGATGTCTCAATCCGAAACGTCACCCATTTCTTCTCTCCAGAGATGTTGGCTGTCTTGCTTACTCCATGTTGCGTCTTCCTGCTATACAACAATGTTTTGAAGGGTCATGCCATTTATTGTATATTTTCCCCTTACAGTCGACCTCCCAAATTGCAACATTTCACACTTGCTCGGATTAACCTCCATCTGCCATTTCTCCGCCCATTTCTGTAGCTGATCTATATCATGCTGTATAATTTGGCAGCCTTCCTCACAGTCCACAACCCCAGCAATCCTGGTGTTGTTACACTTTCTGAACTCATTAACCCTGGCCACACTCTCGTCTCATTATTACCATCGGGAAGTAAGCACACTGTGCCAGAAGGTCACTGAAAACTGTGACCTCCAGGTTCAAGAACAACTTCTTCCCAGAAACCATCATTAACATGCTAACCTCAGCAAGTATTGTCTTCTACAGACTTTGTTTTGGTTGCACAACCAATTTATTGCATTATTAATTATATGTTTTTCTGTACGTTATTCAATTACGGGGCTGTTAAGCTGCGGCAAGTAAGCACATCATTGTTAAGTTGCCAGTACTTGTGATAATTAAACACTCTACTGGATTGTTTCAGTGACAGAGCTGTTCGGTAACGTACCTTTCTGCCGAGGTGGAAGGGGATGACAGCATCGTCTTCTGCGTGGAGAATCAGCAACGGGCAGGTGATGTGCTGCACACTGGGGAACAACATCAAGCGGCAAAACAGTTGGCACATACTCAGGGAGAACAGAATTGGCGTAAACCAAATCCAAAATAGAAAACAACAAGGGCTGGCATTTGCTTTGTGCACAGTTTGGGCGGCACAGTGGCACAACGTTGCTGCCTCACACGCCAGAGACCCGGGTTCGATCGGACTACAGGTGCTGTCTGTGTGGAGTTTGCAAGTTCTCCCTGTGACCGCGTGGGGTTTCCTCCCATCCTCCAAAGACGCACAAGTTTGTAGGTTAACTGGCTTTTGTAAATTGTAATTGTTCCTAATATATAGGGCAGTGCTAGTGTACGGGGTGATTGCTGGTCAGCACAGAACTGGTGACCATAGAGCCCGTTTTCATACTGTACCTCTAATGTCTAAAGATTCTCTAGCGTTTAGTTTAGAGATACAGCTTGGTAAGAGGCCCTTCGGCCCATCAACTCCATGCTAATCTTCAACAAAGATTGCTGCCAGAATAGTTGTTGCTCTGCATAAATGGGGGAGAATAAAGCAGCTTGTGTGATGCACATCAATGCACTGAGGAATACTGAAAACTACCGACTCCTGATGATTCCTGATACTGATTAGATTTATTTTAAATCGTACTACTGATTTCTGATTAATAACACATCATATTATTGATTATTGGACATTTCCCCATGTGTTACTGCTTAATGGGTCTATTAAGCTGCAGCAAGTACAAATTTAATTGTTCCATTGCCTGTACATTTGACAATTAAACACCTTTGACCCTCTCAGTACATGCGTCCTTAGTCGTGCTTCAAGGAGCAGATCGGGGTATATCTGACTCCACGTTTTATCAATCAATAAAGGCTTCACAGATTTCTATTGTTGCCTCTCTTCCAGTTCCAGTGAAAGGAGACAAATGTTCAAACTGGAAAGATTCACTCGATAAAGCCATTCAGGACAATAAAACATGCACAAATAACACCAGCTATATTTAATAGATAGCATCGATGGAATACTCGATATCATGAACCCATTTCAAATCAACGTACAGCAAAACACTCATTGTTAAAGTTCCACAACCTCACCACATCCCAACAACAAACTTTTGCACCACAATAATTGTTCTAGTGTTGGAAACAATTGTACAAGACATTGATGAAGCCACATTTAGAGTACTGTGTTCAGTTTTTGTCCTGTCTGAACTGAGAGACCCTGCAGTGTTGATAATTCACGAACCCTTCCAAAGTATCCACGTATAAATTCCACGATGGAACAAATACTAATAGCAAGCAGGAAAAGCATCCAACTTTTTTAATTAAATTTTTATTTAAAAATACTTACTTTTCGTCATTGGGAAATATAATGCCGCTCTCAGTGATCGGATCAAGGAAGAACCAGTCAAATCCAGGGAGATACCTGTAGATCTGAAACACCAATAACCAGTGGCCATGTCAGGGCAACTGCAACAAAACCCTACAGATATTAACAGCTAAACTTTCCAACAGGGCAAAGCTGCCCCACAGGAAGGATAAGCGGAACAAATAAGGGGCTGCAAAAATGTCCGGCTGTCGTAATACCTTCCCTTTTCAAGAACCAGTCAATGTAAAGAGGACGAGTTCCAACTATTCCCCCTCAGTGTGTTTTTTTTTGTTTCTCATCCCGTCGGTGTCCTTTTCTTCACGAGTTGACGATTGCCACAAGCAGTTGAACAACTCCATCATTGGTGAGCCAGGCAAAGACCAGCAACACTAAATAGCAAACCCAGGAAGGGATAGGGAGAAACGGGATTCAAAAACATGTTATAGGTTTAAGATGCGAGGGGCAACGTTTAAAGGAGATGTGTGGGCAAGATTTGTTTATGCAGAGGATCGTGAGGGTCTGGAACATGCTGGTGGTGGTGGTGGAGGAGGCTGATACGATAGTGATGTTTGACACTTTGATATTGACATATGGATATGCAGGGAATGGAGGGATATGAATTATGTGCAGGCAGATAAGAGTTGGTCTTGGCATCATATTCGGCACAGACATTGTGGGCCGAAGGGCCTGTCCCTTGCTCTACTGTTCTGTGTTCTACATATTTGTGTTTATTTTGTTCTGTACCTTGTTCTCCATTTCAAACACCTTCACTCCATTCCCCAGCCTTAGAATACTGTTCTTATCTCCTTTTGCTGTTTTCTGACACAAAGTCCCTTAGTGTTAGAGCTGTACGGCACGGAGACAGGCGTTCAGCCCACCTTACCATTCTGACCAAGTTCCCATTTGTCTGCATTTGGCCCTTATCATTCCCAACCCTTCCTATCCATATATCTGTCCAAATGTCTCTTAAATGTCATAAATGTATCTGTATGTATCTTCTGTAGCTTCCTCTGGCAATTTATTCCAGATAATGACAACCCTCTGAGTAAAAAAGATGGCCTCGAGGTCCCTCTTAAATCTCTCCCCTCTCGCCAATGCTATCTAGTTTTAGAATCCTTTACCCTGGGAAAAAGACTGTGTGCATTCACTTTGTCCATGCCCCTCATGATCTTGTACACCTCAATAGGGTCCTACGCTCCAAAATAGTCCCAGCTTAAACCATTTCTCTCTATTAATGAAGCTGACCTGCATTTAGACTGGCTTACTTGTCTAATTGAGGAGTCCATTCAGCCCACAGGAGAGTAATCCCATCAGCCCCCACAACACATTTTCTTTGGGATGCGCGAAGAAAGAAAGTACCACTGCGGTTAGAGCCTCTGCCTCACAGCACAAGGAACCGGGTTCAATCCCCGCCTTGGGTGCAGTCTGTGTGTGGTTTACACGTTCTCCCTGCGGCCGTATCGTGTTCCTCTGGGTGCTCCGGTTTCCTCCCACATCCCAAAGACAAGTGGGTTTGTCGGTTAATTGGCTTCTGTAAATTGCCCCTTGTATGCAGGGAGTGGATGAGAAGGTGGGATAACGTAGAACTAGTGTGAATGGGTCATCGCTGGTTGGCATGGACTCTCGATGGGCCGAAGGGCCTGTTTCCATGCAGTCTTTGAATCGATCAATCAGTAGGAGCAGTGGGAAGCCCACACGGACGCAACTGCAGAAAGCCTATCTTGATGAACACTGCACCGATTTTTAGACCCATGGAAGGATGATGATGCCATAATTACATTGAATCTTACCACTAAAATAATGAATTCGGCAAAGATTGAAGATGTGGACATGATATTCCAGCCACCTTTTGACAAATTTCAACAAGATATTTGGAAACTGCTCAGTGTTGTGCCTAAAGCTTAGTGTGTGGAGCTTCCAAACACAAATAAATAATATCTACCATTTGAAACCCATGTAGTTTCAATATTTTATTACCATTAGATGAATGCCTCTCCTGAAGTTACAGGGATTATGCAGGGTGGAGTGGAAAGGAAGGCAGCGAAGAGAACACCACTGAATACCTCATCAATATTTGAGTTTAGAGTCCAA
This sequence comes from Raja brachyura, assembly GCA_963514005.1. The sequence continues at coordinate 71,627,292 of OY740788.1, read as the reverse complement.
AGAGAGGACACAGGAACAGGCTCTTTGGTCCTCAATGTCTGTGCCGAACATGATGCCAAGACCAACTCTATCTGCCTTCACGTGATCCATATCCCCTCCTATATTCCCTGCACTTCCATGTGCCTATCCTAAACACCACTATCATATCTGCCTCCATCACTACCCCTGGCAGCGCAGTCCAGCCAGTCATCACTCTGCATAAAAAACTTTCCCCGCACATCTCCTTAAACTTTCCCCTGCCCCTCTCACCTTAAAGCTATGCCCTCTAGCATTTGACATTTCCATCCTGGGAACGCCTACCCTATCTATGCCTCTCATCATTTTATATACTTCTATCAGGTTTCCCTAACATTTGACATTCCAGAGAAAACAATCCAAATTTGTCCAACCTCTCCCTGTCGTTATTACCCTTAATCCAGACATCATTCAGGTAAACCTCCTCTGCGCCCTCTCTAAAGCATCCACATCCTTCCTGTAATGGGGCGAACAGAACGACACGCAATACTCCAGAAATATCTTTCATGACTCTGTTGGTGGAAGCAATGCCAGTGACTGGCCTCTCTCAGCCTCGCTGCCCTCCAGCCCAGAGCCTCTGCAATCCCTGCCTCAACCGCCTCTGCCCTTAAAATCACCGCCTGTGTCCAAGCTTTTAGTTACCTTCCCTCAGTCTTGTTTTTTTAACAGGTCAGAGACAAATTTTGTGGTAAAGTACCCCCGTGTCGCAACATGCGACAAGTCACTATTTTTTAATTAATTGAAGGATTAAGGGAGTGATTTCCATCAAAAGGTAGCTGGATAAATGTCCGTATTGTAAAACTAATCACTTTTCAATCCAGGCAAAGTTTATTTTCAATCAAACAGTGCAGAAGCAAACAGTGCAGAGTTTTACAATCACATTTCTGGCCTTTTTTTGCATAAAGGGCGTTAAATTGTTCCCTTTAGTTTATTTCAATCTATGTCAGAGGTATTCTATGGATTCCTTTCCTGCAGTACATAGTTTAAGACTTTGCTTAAAGTAATGTGTGACTTACCAGTGAAAAAGGGTGGCTTTTGGCTTCCTCCCGAATGTTAGTGAATGGAGATTCCAGAATTAAGGCACCTGGAGGGGTATCTAAGAGTGAAAGGATTAACATTTTATAGTCTGGCTACAACTGATGAAACGTCACACAGCATTCATTGGTACAGTATCAATCTCTCATCACCCTTGGAACAAACACCATCAGCAACTTGCAACAGATCAGTTATTTCTGGTTAAAAAAAGACAAAGTGCTGGAGTAACTCAGCGGGTCAGGGAACATCTCTGGAGAATATAGATAGGTGACGTTTCGGGTCAGGACCCTTTAGATTGCTCACGTTCTCCAGAGATGATGCCTGACCAGCTGAGTTACTCCAGCACTGCATGTCTTTTTTTGTAAACCCAGCTTCTGCAGTTCCTTGTTTTACCTTGTTATTTCTGGTTCTGTACCTTGCAGGATACTTCACATGAACTTCAGCACAAAACACATCTGCTGCCGATGTATAATTGAAGCACATTACAGTATTTTACAATATTTGCCACTTCTCTCCGTCTGAAACAAGTATACACAAGGAACTGCAGATGCTGGAATCTTGAGAAATAAAAAAACATACTACTGGAGAAACTCAGAAGGTCAGGCAGGATGAAGAAGGGTTCCGACCCGAAACATCATCTGTCCATTCTCTCCATCGATGCTGCCTGACCCGCTGAGTTACTCCAGCACTTTGTTCATATGATCATAAACTTACTGTTTCCTTAAAAGAGCCCTCTGTGGCCACAATGCAAGCAATGACTTCACTATTATTGTGAACATTCTGAGCTTCCATAGTGGACATTTTGAGATGAATAAACGGAATGTGCAAACAATGGGGACTTAGTGCAGGAGGCTGAGGGGTGATCTATAGCGGAGGATAAAATCATGAGGGGGATAGCTAGGGTGGATGCACAGTCTTTTACCAGAGTAGGGGAATCAAGAACTCAAGAGCATAGGTTTAAGGTTAGAGGGGCAAAATTCTGTGAGGGGAACTTTTTCATACAGAGGACCGTGGGTATATGGAACGCGCTGCCAGAGGAGGTAGTTGAGGCAGGGACTATCTCAACATTTAAAAGACACTTGTACAGATACATGGACAGGGAAGGTTTAGAGGGATATGAGCCAAAACCCAGCAACGGGGACAAGCGTAGATGGGGCATCCTGGTCGGCATGGACGTGTTCGGTCGAAGAACTTTTTTCCTTATTGCATAACTCGATGACATAAAGGTTTCAACTGTGGTTTCCATATGTGGTCACTAGGTGTCCCCAATCATGCATGTGCATAATTTACATTGCAAAGAACAATACTGCAGATGGTGGAAATCCATGGAACAGAAAATGCAGGAACCACTTAGCGGATTAAGTGAGAGAAACAAAGTGACCCAAAATATAGATGGTTGAACTAGGATAAGTCCAACATCCTAGTTGCCCTACTAGTTCCACTGTTAGCACTCTTGCACCCATCTTGTCAGCACATCTTCCCAGGCTAACAATGGGTAATTGTGGACTCCATCCTTCCTGAGGTCACCTGTTGCCGGCCCTGTTTTTATTATATTTAGAAACATAGAACATAGGAAAATAGGAGGAGTAGGCCATTCGGCCCTTCGAGCCTGCACTGCCATTCAATATGATCATGGCTGATCATCCAACTCAGTATCCCGTACCTGCCTTCTCTCCATACCCCCTGATCCCTTTAGCCACAAGAGCCACATCCAACTCCCTCTTGAATATAGCCAATGAACTGGCCTCAACGACCTTCTGTGGCAGAGAATTCCAGAGACTCACCACTCTCTGTATAAAGAATGTTTTCCTCATCTCAGTCCTAAAGGAATTCCCCCTTATCTTTACACTGTGACCCCTTGTTCTGGACTCCCCCAACATCGGGATCAATCTTCCTGCATCTAGCTTGTCCAAACCCTTAAGAATTTTGTAAGTTTCTATAAGATCCCCCCTCAATCTTCTAAATTCCAGTGAGTACAAGCCGAGTCTATCCAGTCTTTCTTCATATGAAAGTCCCGACATCCCAGGAATCAGTCTGGTGAACCTTCTCTGAACCCCCTCTATGGCAAGAATGTCTTTCCTCAGATTTGGAGACCAAAACTGTACGCAATACTCCAGGTGTGGCCTCATCAAAACCCTGTACAAATGCAGTAGAACCTCCCTGCTCCTATACTCAAATCCTTTCGCTATGAATGCTAACATACCATTTGCTTTCTTCACAGCCTGCTGCACCTGCATGCCTACTTTCAATGACTGGTGTACCATGACACCCAGGTCTCGCTGCATTTCCCCTTTCCTAATCTGCCACCATTCAGATAATAGTCTACCCTCATGTTTTTGCCACCAAAGTGGATAACCTCACATTTATCCACATTATACTGCATCTGCCATGCATCTGCCCATTCACTCAGCCTATCCAAATCACCCTGCAGCCTCCAATCATCCTCCTCACACCTAACTATGCCCCCCAGCTTGGCGTCATCTGCAAATTTGGAGATGTTGCATTCAATTCCCTCGTCCAAATCATTAATGTATATTGTAAATAGCTGGGGTCCCAGCACTGAGCCTTGCGGTACCCCACTACTCACTGCCTGCCATTCTGAAAAGGACCCGTTTACTCCTACCCTTTGCTTCCTGTCTGCCAGCCAGTTCTCTATCCACATCAATATTGAACCACCAAAACCGTGTGCTTTAAGTTTATATACTAATCTCTTATGTGGGACCTTGTCGAAAGCCTTCTGAGATATAACACATCCACTGGTTCTCCCTTATCCACTCTACTAGTTACATCCTCGACCTTGTCTCGCCTCCAGCGCCCCCCCCCCCCCTCACTATCTCTCAGTCTGAAGAAGTTTCGACCCAAAACATTGCCTATTCCTTTTCTCCAGAGACGCTGCCTGATACAGAGTTACTCCAGCATTTTATGTCTATCTCCGGAATAAACCAGCATCTGCAGTTCCTTCCTACAGCCTTCCTAATTTATCTGCACTATATGATCTTGCATGTAGATACCAGTGATTGATATACATGCCTCTGTACATACAATAGTGAATAAGATCACTGTTGCTAATTTGTGCCTTGGGATCTTCCACGGAATTTGAGTTCATATGAATGAACCATTGATTTGATTTACAAACTAAACTTTGTATCAAGCTGATTTTTGGTCATCAGAAATTGCAGCAGGATCTCAATCATGCGGGCTGAGGAATGGTTAATGGAATTTAATGCAGATAAGTGCGAGGTTTTGCATTTTGGGAAGTCAAACCAGAGCAGGGCCTTCACGGTGAATGGCAGAGTCATGGGTAGTGTGGCAGAGCAGAGGGATCTAGGAATGCAGGTACAAAGTTCCGTCACAGGTAGATAGGGTGGTCAAGAAGGCTTTTGGCGCATTGGCCTTCAACACTCAGGTATTGCGTATAGAAGATTGGAGGTTAAGTTACAGTTGTACATGACATTGATGAAGCCACAATTGGTCTACTGTGTTCAGTTCTGGTCACCCTGTTATAGTTCACAAATTGTAGGAGTACAATTAGGCCACGTCGGCCCATCGGGTCCACTCCACCATTCAATCATGGCTGATCGCTGCCTGCATTTTCCTGCCTTCTCCCCATAACCCTTGACACCCATTCTAATCATGAATGAAAGATGTCGTTAATCCGGAAAGGTTGCAGAGAAGATTTATGAGGATGTTGATAGGACTCAAGGGGCTGAGCTATAAAGAGAGGTTGACGAGGCTAGGACTTTATTCCTTGGTGTGCAGGAGGATGAGGTGTGATCTTATAGAGGTGTATAAGATCATGGGAGGAATAGATAGGGTAGATGCACAGTCTTTTACCCAGAGCAGAGGAATCAAGAACCAGAGGACAGACGTTTAAGGTGAGGGGGGAAATGTTTAATAGGAACCCGAGGAGCAATTATTTATTTTTTTATTTTTTTAAAGTACTACACAAATAGTGGTGGGTACATGGAATGAGCTGTCAGAGGAGGCAGTTGAAGCAGGTGCTATCGCAACATTTAAAAGACATTTGGACAGGTACATGGATAGGAAATGTTTCGAGGGACATGGGTCAAACGCGGGTAGTTGGGACTAATGTGGATTGGGCATGTCAGTCGGTGTTGGCCAGTTGGGCTGAACAGCCTGTTTCCACGCTGCATGGCTCTACAGACCCAAGCAGATCAACACTGATGTAAATACATCGAAGGCCTGGGACTAATCTCTGTAATGCTGGAAAATGAAAGAATCGAGAAAAGCAGGGATGGTCACAACATCTCAGACTTCAGATTACCTTTATTGTCATTCAGATCTTTCGGTCTGAACGAAATTTCGTGCCTGCAGTCATACATATATTAAAAGTAACAAAAACACACAATAAACACAAATTTAACATCCACCACAGTGAGTTCACCAAACACCTCCTCACTGTGATGGAAGGCAAAAGTCTTAGTCTTTGTCTCTTCCCTCCTTGTTCTCCCTCTGCGCTGAGGCGATCCAGGCCTCCGATGTTGTGACCCCGCCGGGTGTTGGTAAGTGAGTCAGTCCCGCGGCTAAATCCCGCTCCGCGAACGGGCCGATTCAAACTCCGCGGTCCGGGGCGGTCAAAGTTGCCGAAGCTGCCGCCCTCCAGTCCAGCGGACACAGCTGTTGTTGCGGGAGCTCCAGAAAAACAGGTCACCAACCTGTGACCTGCGAGCTCCCGACGATGTCGTCCACTGGGCCCGCGGTCAGGCCTCGGAAGCCGCGCCGCCACCGCCGCCGAAACGCCAGAACACCGCCACAGCTCCAAAGTCAGGCCACAGCTCCAGGTCGGGCCGCTGCCGCTACCGGAACGCTGGAGTGCCACCACAGCTCCAAGTCGGGCCGCTGCTGCTGCCAGGTCGGGACAGTCGGGCCACTGCCGCTGCCGGAACTGCCACTGCCGCGAACGCCGCCCGAGGCCGTCGGTCCGAGGCCCCGAGGCCGTCAGCTCCGCCATTAGGCCTCAGCGCAGACGGAGACAGGGGACACGACAAGAAAAGGTCGTATCCCCCCGAAGGAAGAGACTAAACTCTGTTTCTCCCACCCCCACACTTACACAATCTAATAAACTAACTAAACTAAAACAGACATAAGCAAAACAACGACAAAAAGAAAAAACAGACGGACTGCAGGCGAGCCGCAGCTGCCAGGCAGCGCCGCCACTTCCGGTTCACAAGAACTTAAAGACAATGTTAATTGAAGCAACTTACCTTTTTCACACAGCTGCCGCACAACATTGGTCGCAACACTGAAATAAATGAGAAGTGATACTCTACATTTAACATCTGGCATCGCACTGTTTATGCAGAACAGAGTAAAGTTTTACAAAGTAGTTGTTAATCTACCTCCCAACATCTGTGCTTATCTTCCCACCTTTCACATCCCCTGCCACCTCAAGCATTTAACCACTCACTGTTAAAAATACCAAATCATTTTTATTAACCAGTTCAGTGTGAGAAATTACTTATTTTTGTTAACCAATTCAGTGCAAGAAAAAGTGCAAAAAATGCTCCAGCATACTCTGCCCCTCATCCCAGGGGCAGAAGTGGGGATTGCTAATAACCACATGTGTACCTGCCCATTCACCATTCCCTCTGTCATCAGCCAATTTGCCTGTGGATGGGGCAGGAACTGCACCACATTCCGGCTTGGGCTGAGAAATGGCAAGTAACATGTGGAGGCTTTGGAGAGGGGGCAGAGGGCATTTACAAGAATGCTGCCTGGATTAGAGGGTATTAGCTAGTTGGACAGACTTGGATTGTTCTCTTTGGAACGCCAGAGGTTGCAGGGATACCTATACAGGGCTGCCAACTCTCACGCCTTGAGCATGAGAATCACGCATTTGAAGAAACTCTCACGCCTTCACGCTGATCAGAAATTTCTCACGCTCTGTGGTGCAGTTCCGGCCGTGGAGCAGTGCAAGAGTCCCAGGCCGTCAGAGGCGTTGGAAAGCGTATCGCTGCTGCCGCGAGAGTCTCTGTTCCGAAGGGACAGAGACTCTCAAATGGAGGTGGAGAGAGAGAGAGGGGAAGGAGACAGGGAGATAGGGGGGGAGAAAGAGGGGTGAGAGGAGAGAGAGAGGAGAGACAGAGGGGGAGTGAATGGGGAGAGAGAAGGAGAGGGGGAGAGAGAGGGGAGAGAGGGGGGAGAGTGAGATGGGGGAGAGAGAGAGGGGTGAGAGGGAAGGAAGAGGGAAGAGAGAGAGGGGATGGAGAGGGAGGAGAGGGTAGGAGAGAATGGGAGAGAGGGGGAGAAGAGAGAGGGGTGGTAAAAGAAAGGAGGAAGAGGGAGAGAGTAAGAAAGAGAGAAACAGGGTAAAGAGAGAGAGATGGGGGGGCAAAGAGAAAGAGGAGATAGAGACAGAGGAGAAAAAGAGGGGAGAGAGAGCAAGGGGAGAGTGAGGGAGGGAGAAATTGGGGAGAAAGAGGGAGAGAGAGGAGAGAGAGGGGGGGGAGAGAGAGAGGTGAGAGGGAGAGAGGAGAGAGAGGGAGGGGAGAGGGGAGTGTGTGGAGAGGGAGAGAGAGGGAGGGAGAAATAGAAAGGGAGAGAGGGGGAGAGAGAGAAGAAAGGGGGAGAGAGAGAGGGAGGGAGGGGGAGAGAGAGTTAGGGGGTGGGGGTGTCAAATGGGATAGTCGAGGACGGCGTTAAATGGCAAGAGAGTAAAGGGATGGTTAATGACCCCAGAATTAACGGGAAAGAAAGCTCACAAAGGGATAGGAGAGTATGGGCAAGTGTAATAGGGATTGATGTGAAAGGGGCCACTTGTCAACATAATTGTATAAGGAGTAAGAGTGTTGTAAAAACAAGCCTGAAGGCTTTGTGTCTCAATGCGAGGAGCATTCGTAATAAGGCGGATGAGTTGAAGGTGCAGATAGCGATTAATGACTATGCTATAGTTGGGATCACGGAGACATGGCTCCAGGGTGACCAAGGCTGGTAGCTGAACATCCAGGGATATTCAATATTCAGGAGGGATAGACGAAAATGAAAAGGAGGTGGGGTAGCGTTGCTAGTGAGAGAGGAGATTAATGCAATAGAAAGGAAGGACATTAGCGTGGAGGATGTGGAATCGATATGGGTAGAGCTGCGAAACTCTAAGGGGCAGAAAACGCTAGTGGGAACTGTGTACAGGCCACCTAACAGTAGTATTGGAGTTGGGGATGGCATCAAACAGGAAATTCTAAATGCGTGCAACAAGGGTAACACGGTTATAATGGGTGACTTCAATCTGCATGTAGATTGGGTGAATCAAATTGGCAGGGGTGCCGAGGAAGAGGATTTCTTGGAATGTATGTGGGATAGTTTTCTCAACCAACATGTGGAGGAACCAACGAGAGAGCAGGCTATTCTAGACTGGCTATTGAGTAATGAGGAAGGGTTAGTTAGCGGTCTTGTTGTGCGTGGCCCCTTGGGCAAGAGTGACCATAATATGGTTGAGTTCTTCATTAGGATGGAGAGTGACAAAATTAAGTCAGAAACAAGGGTTCTGAACTTGAACAAAGGTAACTTTGAAGGTATGAGATGTGAATTGGCCAAGATAGACTGGCAGGTGATTCTTAGAGGGTTGACAGTGGATGTGCAATTGAAGGTATTTAAAGACTGCATGGATGAAGTACAAAAATTGTTCATACCAGTTTGGCAAAAGAATAAATCAGGGAAGGTGGTGCATCCATGGATAACAAGGGAAATCGGGGATAGTATAAAAACAAAAGATGAGGCATACAAATTGGCCAGAAAAAGCAGCCTACCGGAGGACTGGGAGAAATTCAGAATCCAGCAGAGGAGGACAAAGAGCTTAATTTGGAAAGGGAAAATAGATTATGAAAGGAAACTGGCAGGGAACATAAAAACTGACTGCAAAAGTTTTTATAGATATGTGAAGAGAAAGAGACTAGTTAAAACAAATGTTGGTCCCTTGCAGTCAGAAACATGTGAATTGATCATGGGAACAAGGACATGGCAGACCAAATGAATAACTACTTTGGTTCTGTCCTCACTAAGGAAGATATAAATAATCTGCCGGAAATAGCAGTGGAACGGGGGTCAAAGAAGATGGAGGAACTGAGTGAAATCCAGGTTAGCCGGGAGGTAGTGTTGGGTAAATTGAACGGATTGAATGCCAATAAATCCCCAGGGCCAGATAGTCTGCATCCCAGAGTACTCAAGGAGGTAGCCACAGAAGTGGATGCATTAGTGATAATTTTTCAAAATTCCTTAGATTCTGGAGTAGTTCCTGAGGATTGGAGGGTAGCTAATGTAATCCCACTTTTTAAAAAAGGAGGGAGAGAGAAAATGGGGAATTACAGACCAGTTAGTCTAACATCGGTAGTGGGGAAACTGCTAGAGTCAGTTATTAAAGATGGGATAGCAGCGCATTTGGAAGGTGGTGAAATCATTGGACAAAGTCAGCATGGATTTACGAAAGGTAAATCATGTCTGACAAATCTGATAGAATTTTTCGAGGATGTAACTAGCAGAGTGGATAAGGGAGAACCAGTGGATGTGTTATATCTAGGCTTTCAGAAGGCTTTCGACAAGGTCCCGCATAAGAGATTAGCATACAAACTTAAAGCACACGGTATTGGGGGTTCAGTATTGATGTGGATAGAGAAGTGGCTAGCAGACAGGAAGCAAAGGGCAGGAGTAAATGGGTCCTTTTCAGAATGGCAGGCAGTGACTAGTGGGGTACCGCAAGGCTCAGTGCTGGGACCCCAGCTATTTACAATATATATTAATGATTTGGACGAGGGAATTGAATGCAACATCTCCAAATTTGCAGATGACACCAAGCTGGGGTGTATAGTTAGGTGTGAGGAGGATGCTTGGAGGCTGCAGGGTGATTTGGATAGGCTGAGTGAATGGGCAGATGCATGGCAGATGCAGTATAATGTGGATAAATGTGAGGTTATCCACTTTGGTGGCAAAAACATGAGGGTAGACTATTATTTGAATGGTGGCAGATTAGGAAAAGGGGAGATGCAACGAGACCTGGATGTCATGGTACACCAGTCATTGAAAGTAGGCATGCAGGTGCAGCAGGCAGTGAAGAAAGCAAATGGTATGTTAGCATTCATAGCGAAAGTATTTGAGTATAGGAGCAGGGAGGTTCTACTGCAGTTGTACAGGGTTTTGATGAGGCCACACCTGGAGTATTGCGTACAGTTTTGGTCTCCAAATCTGAGGAAAGACATTCTTGCCATAGAGGGGGTACAGAGAAGATTCACCAGACTGATTCCTGGGATGTCAGGACTTTCATATGAGGAAAGACTGGATAGACTCGGCTTGTACTCGCTGGAATTTAGAAGATTGAGGGGGGATCTTATAGAAACTTACAAAATTCTTAAGGGGTTGGACAAGCTAGATGCTGGAAGATTGTTCACGATGTTGGGGGAGACCAGAACAAGGGGTCACAGTCTAAGGATAAGGGGGAATTCCTTTAGGACCGAGATGAGGAAAACATTCTTTACACAGAGAGAGGTGAGTCTCTGGAATTCTCTGCCACAAAAGGTAGTTGAGGCCAGTTCATTGGCTATATTTAAGAGGGCGTTAGATGTGGCACTTGTGGCTAAAGGGATCAGGGGGTATGGAGAGAAGGCAGGTACAGGATACTGAGTTGGATGATCAGCCATGATCACATTGAATGGCGGTGCAGGCTCGAAGGACCGAATGGCCTACTCCTGCACCTATTTTTCTATGTTTCTATGTTTCTATGAAAGAGAGGGGAGAGAGAGTTAGGGGAAAGAAAGGGGAGAGAGAGTTGGGGGAAAGAGAGGGGCGAGAGAGAGGGGCGGGAGAGAGAGAGGAGAGAGAGAGAGAGGAGAGAGGGGCGAGAGAGAGGGGGAGAGTGAGGTGGGAGGGAGAGAGGGAGAAGAGAGAGAGAGGGGGGAGAGAGGGGAGGGAGCGAGGGGGAGGGAGAGGGGAGAGAGAGGGGAAGAGTGGAGAGAGAGAGAGAGGGGAGAGAGGGGAGAGAGAAGAGAGAGGGAAGGGAGAGAGTGAGAGGGGGAGACAGGGGGATAGAGGGGGTTAGAGGAGAGAGAGAGGGAGAGAAAGAGAGAGGGGAGAGATAATGGGGGAGAGAGGGGAGGGAGAGAGTGGGGGGGAGAGAGAGGGGGGGAGAGAGAGAGGGGGGGAGAGAGAGGGGGGGAGAGAGAGGGGGGGAGAGAGAGGGGGGGAGAGAGAGGGGGGGAGAGAGAGAGGGGGGGAGAGAGGGGGGGAGAGAGGGGGGGAGAGAGAGGGGGGAGAGAGAGGGGGGGAGAGAGAGGGGGGGAGAGGGGGGGGGAGAGGGGGGGGGGGAGAGAGAGGGGGGGAGAGAGAGGGGGGGAGAGAGAGGGGGAGAGAGAGGGGGGAGAGAGAGGGGGGAGAGAGAGGGGGGAGAGAGAGGGGGGAGAGAGAGGGGGGAGAAAGAGGGGGGGAGAAAGAGAGGGGGAGAGAAAGAGAGGGGGAGAGAAAGAGAGGGGGGGGAGAAAGAGAGGGGGAGAGAAAGAGAGGGGGAGAGAAAGAGAGGGGGGGCAGTGAAAGAGAGAGGGGGAGAGAAAGAGGGGGGGAGAGAAAGAGAGGGGGAGAGAGAAAGAGAGACGGGGAGAGAAAGAGAGAGGGGGAGAGGGCGATAGAGAGGCAGGGCTGCCAACTCCCATGCATTGAGCATGAGAATCACGCATTTCGCCACATTCTCACGCTGATCACAAATTTCTCTCACTCTGTTGTGAGAAGTTCTGTGATCAACAAAAATTTCAAAACTCATATCAACTGCATGGGAAGCAGAAGCAGCGACGGGGACAGATGCGGACGGGGAGTGGGGCTGGCGATTCTTTGCCGGGCTGGCGAGTCGCTCACTGCAGCTCCGGCAATAGAGCAGCCTCAGTGCAAGGCGTCGGAAGCGTTGCGCCGCTGCCGTGACAGTCTCTGTGCCACATTCGCCCAGGTGACCGGCATGGATCAGATTGCGGCTCAGTGCATCCTGGAGGACAAACAGTGGCTGCTGGAAGTAAGTACAAAACATTGGGTAGGAACGGTGGAAGATAGTGGACTTCAAATGGGGGTGGTTGGAGAAAGCATCCTGCTTGCCTGCTAGATTTTCACTTACTGTAACTGCAGGAAAAATGTTCCCGATGTTGGGGGAGTTCAGAACCAGGGGTCACAGTTTAAGAATAAAGGGAGGGCCAGTTAGGACTGAGATGAGGACAAACTTTCTTCACACAGAGAGTTGTGAATCTGTGGAATTCTCTGCCACAGAAGGCAGTGCAGGCCAATTCACTGGATGTTTTCAAGAGAGAGTTACATTTAGCTCACAAAATCAAGGGATATGGGGAAAAAACAGGAACGAGGTACTGATTCTAGATGAATAGCCATGGTCATATTGAAAAGCAGTGCTGGCTCGAAGGGCCAATGGCCTATTCCTGCACCTTTTCTATGTTTCTATGCTTGAGTATATGGCAATAAAACTCGATCACTTGATTTGAAGCATTCATGCATGGTGGAGGTATAATGCAGTCATAGAGTGATACAGTGTGAAAACAGGCCCTTCAGCGCAACTTGCCCACACCCGCCAACATGTCCCAGCTACACTACCTGCTTTTGGTCCATACCTCCAAACCTGTCCTATCCATGTATCAGTCTAACGTTTTCTTAAATGTTGGGATGGTCCCTGCCTCAACTACCTCCTCCGGCAGCTTGTTCCATACACCCATCACCCTTTGTGCGGATAAAGTTAAAGTTACCTCTTAAAAATACTTCATATAAAAAATATTGAAATCATACTTCTGCAATGCACTAAAACATGATTTTAATACATCAAATTTCAATAAGTTCCTACCCTGGGAGGGGGGACACCCTTCTTCCACACCCGCTCCCCACTCGGTTGCTCCACTCCCTCACTGGGTACCCCCAAGGCCAGTGATCAGTGATCGCTCAGCCTCCCCCATTTCAAAAACGATCCATGGAGAACACTGCCAGATGTGAGCGGGGAATTGAGGCCAGTTGTCTGTGATGTCTGGATCCCAATGCTCAGCGCTTCATGTTTCGGAGTTGGCTAATGTTATTGATTTGTAATTAGCCTGATTTATAATTAGTTGACAAAACCTTAATTTATTAATCCGGAATATCCAGGAGGGTGGGATAAGTGTAATATTAAATGACATGCAAGGTCCCCCCCCCCACCCCAATTCCTTTGACAGGTTGAATAGAAATGTCCCCAATCTCGTTGTTTTATTAATTGAACACGTAGATAAACATCCTCAAGTAGTGTTATCAGATGGAAACTGATTCAGATGCGGTGTTTAAGAGCTTGTTCAAAGAAGGGGCATATTTTAAAGGAGTGACAAAGATACTTGCAGGGGAATGTGTGAGGGTGTGAGATTATTATTTGTCTTTAGTTTTAGCTTGAACCAGGACATCTGAAGATTCAAAGTTTAATATAGTAATTGTGCTGATACTGACCCCAACCAAACACGTAATGAATATCATCCATTCCAGAGGTTTTACTTTTATGATGCCATTTAAACTTCACTTGGATTTCAATCACTTCAATGTGGAAGTAATTGGGAATGGGGAACATTGGAACAAAACTTTGCACTCGGTACATATTAATTGTAATGTAATAATGTATGCATGTGGTAGGTACAAACTAAACAAAGCTCTTTTTATCATTGTTGTGTTATGAATACCACCGAAAATATTATGTACTCTCAAGATCACATTTAATAGAATAATATTGCTTAAATATATAGTTATTGAACTTTGCATTTTGGAAAAGTCCCAGCTGAGAGGAAGACAGCAAAGTACTGAAAATGTTGGGGGTGTAAATGACCTCAGGACAGTTTGTTACAAAAATGAAAGAAATGGTATCAGAATACTTATACAGCTGAGTAAGTATAATTTTATGGATGGGAATTGTGTTCAACCAACTGAAGACTTCTTTGACAAAGTAACTATCATGTTAGATAACAAGGATGCCAATGAATGTAGCAAATTTTGTTCTCCATAATGTGGTCTGTGAAGTGCCCCATAAAAGGTTACTGCATTAGAGGAGCACCTGTCGACTTGAACGTAATAGGTTAAGTCCAGGGGGTCAGATATGGGGCTTTATGTGTGGGCCAGATATATTGTCAGCGCAAAGGGGCTAGGAGCAAGGCCAAGTTTGCATCCAGATTCAAGGTCTGGAATAGTATTAGGTGTGCAGTCAAAGCTGGGACCAGGGGTGTGTTCAGCACTGGGAACCTAAGCAGGTAAGCAGCTATGATCAAGGTAGAATAGGGGGGCAGGTGTAAGGCTGGACTCAGGGTCAGGAATGAGTGATGGTATGCAACTGGAGTCAGGGCCAGGAGTAATACCAGCTGTGCAGTGAGACCCAGGTTGGTCAACATGGGCCAAGTGCTTGATTATAATCTGATTTCCATACATGAATATACTAAATCATTCATGTGCTGCACCTGTTGATCAGAGCCTGGGCTCTACTGTGGAATGTAATTAGGAATGTAATTTACTCTAACCTTATTCACAGCTAATCCAATTTAAAGCATATATATTGCATTCAAGTGTGAGTTAAAAGACTCGCTACAGTATGCCCCATATTGCACAATTTCAAGCTGAGACACCGTCCTTCCCCCCCCCCGGTCGCTATGCTCACTTGGGTTTGGTCTCTCGCAATTTCTCACTCCCAACTCTCACCCAATGTTAGCAGCCCTGCCTATATAATATTATGAGAAGCATAGATAGGGTAGGCAGTCAGAACCTTTTTTGAAGGGTGGAAATTTTATAACTAGAGGGCATAGCTTTAAGGTGAGAGGGGCAAAGTTTAACGGACTGTGCAGGGCAAGTTTCATTTTTTACACAGAGGGTAAAGTTCCCGGTGGCTATTAAACTGTACAACTCCTACCCCTTCTATCATGCGGTAGACTGAGACCGACTCTCCCCCCCAACCCCGCCAATCTTTGCACATGCCCAATCCTTTCCACTCATCACTTCAATTTAATGTTTCATGGATTGTGTGTTTTTATGACTGTTAGCAGATCAATTTCCCTCCTGAGATAAATAAAGTTCTATCGTATCGTATTGTATCGATGGGTGCCTGGAACGTGCTGCCAGGGGTAGTAGTGGAGGCAGATACGATGAAGATTTTTAAGAGGCTTTTAGATCGATACATGGAAATGCAGGAAATGTAGGGATATGGACCATGTAGAGGCAGAAAAGGTTAGTTTTATCTTGGCATCATGTTCAGCGCAGACATTGAGGGGCTGTTCCTGTGCTGTCCAGTGTCCAGCGCCCTGCACCATATTCACACTGCACAAGCACTGAACATGGGCCATCAACACCAGTCTAACCATCTGCCTTGGCATTTGACACCAGTACTATCATTGAATCCTTTATCACCAGCATAGAAACATAGAAAAATAGGTGCAGGAGTAGGCCATTCGGCCTTTCAAGCCAGCATCGCCATTCAATATGATCATGGCTGATCATCTGAAATCAGTACTCCGTTCATGCTTTTTCCCATATCCCACAATTCCTTTAGCCCTAAGAGCTAAATTTAACTCTCTCTTGAAAACATCCAGTGAATTGGCCTCCACTGCTTTCTGAGGCAGAGAAATCCTCAGAGAGATTCACAACTCTATGGGTGAAGAGGTTTTTCCTCATCTCAGTCCTAAATGGCCTACCCCTTATTCTTAAACTGTGACCCCTGGTTCTGGACTCCACCAACATTTGGGGCATTTTTCTTCATCTAACCAGTCCAATCCTTTAAGAATTTTATATGCTTCTATAAGATCCCCTCTCACTCTTCTAAATTCCAACGAATACAAGGCCAGTCAACCCATTCTTTCATCATATGTCAGTCCCGCCATCCCGGGAATTAACCTCCCTCAATCGCAATAATGTCCTTCCTCAAATTAGGAGACCAAAATTGCACACAATACTCCAGGTGCAGTCTCACCAGGGCCCTGTACAATTATAGTAGGACCTCCTTGCTCCCAAACCCAAATCCTCTCGCAATGAAGGCCAACATGCCATTAGCTTTCTTCACTGCCTGCTGTGCCTGATGTAGAGGCACACCCAGGTCTCATTGCACCTCCCCTTTTCCTAATCTGACACCATTCAGATAATAATCTGCCTTCCTGTTCTAGCCACCAAAGCGGATAACCTCACATTTATCCATATTATACTGCATCTGCCATGCTTCTGCCCACTCATCCAACCTACCCAGGTCATCCTGCAGCCTCATAGCATCCTCATCGCAGATCACACTACCACCCAACTTTGTGTCATCCGCAAACATGGAGATATCAGATTTAATTACCTCGTCTAAATCGTTAATATATATTGTAAATAGCTGGGGTCCCAACAACGAGTCTTGCGGCACCCCACTAGTCACTGCCTGCCATTCTGAAAAGGACCCGTTAATTCCTACTCTTTGCTTCTTGTGTGTCAACCAGTTCTCTATCCATGTCAATACCCTACCCCCAATACCACGTGCTCTCTTTTTGCACACTAATCTCTTGTGTAGGACCTTGTCAAAGGCTTTTTGACAGTCCAGATACACCACATCCACCAGCTCCCCCTTATCCATTCTACTTGTTGTATCGTCAAAAAATTGCAGAAGATTAGTCAAGCATAATTTCCCCTTCAAAATCCATGCTGACTTTGACCGATCCTGTCACTGCTTTCCAAATGCGCTGCTATAATATCTTTAACAATCGACTCAAGCATCTTCACCAATACCGATGTAGGGCTAACTGGTCTATAATTCCCTGTTTTCTCTCTCCCTCCTTTCTTAAAAAATGGAGTGACATTGGCTACCCTTCAGTCCACAGGCACTGATCCAGAGTCGAGGGAACATTGGAAAATGATCACCAATGCATCCACGATTTCTAGGGCCACCTCCTTGAATACCCTAGGATGCAGACCATCAGGCCCTAGGGATTTATCTGCCTTCAGTCCCAACAGTTTACCTAAAACCATTTCCTGACTAATGTGGTTTCACTTCAGTTCCTCCCTCCTACTAAATCCTCGGCCCCAAGTATTTCTGGGAGATTGTTTAGTGAAGGCAGAACCAAAGTATTTGTTTATCCGTTCTGGCATTTTTTTGTTTCCCATTATAAATTCACCTGTCTCTGATTGTAAGGGACCTGCATCTGTCTTCACTGATCTTTTCCTTTTTACATATCTGAAGAAGATTTTAGAGTCAGTTTTTAAATTCCCTGCAAGCTTTCTTTCAAGCTCTTTTTCCCCCCTTTTAATTAACCCGTCCTCTGTTGAGTTCTAAATTTCCCCCAGTCCTCCGGTTTGCTGCTTCCGCTGGCCAATGTATATGCCTCTTCGTTGGATTTAACACTATCCTTGATTTCGCTCGTTAACCACGGATGAGTCACCTTCCCCTTTTTATTTTTTCGCCAGAGAAGGATGAACAATTTTTGGAGTTCTTTAAATATTTGCCATTGCATTTCTACCGTCAACACTTTAAGCATAATTTGCCAGTCTATCCTAGCCAATTCCCATCTCATACCTTCTAAGTCTCCTTTCTTTAAGTTCAGGACCTTAATCTCTGAATACCCAGTCTAAGATGGCCTGTCCTCTAGTCGGTTCTTCTACATATTGGTTTAAAAAACCATTCCGTATACATTCCAGGAAATGCTCCGCCTCAGCGCTGCTACCAATTTGGTTGGCCCAATCTATATATAGATTAAAGTCACCCATGATAACTGCTGTATCTTTTCTACACACATCCCTAATTTCCTGCGTGACGCTATCCCCAACCTCCCTACTGCTGCTTGGTGGTCTGTACACAACTCCAACAAGGTTTTCTGCTCTTGGCTAGTCTGCTGTTCTACTCATATTGATTCTACAGCATCCAAGCTAATGTCTCTCCTTGCTATTGCATTAATCTCATCTTTAATCAGCAATGCCACTCCACCTCCCCTTCCCTTCTGTCCATCCTTCCTGAATATCGAATGCCCCTGCATGTTCAGTTCCCAGCCTTGGTCACCCTGAGCCATATCTCCATAATTCTAACTATTTCATATTCCTTAACTACTAACTGCACATTCAATTCATCCACCTTATTACGAATGCTCCTCACATTAAGGCACAAGGCTTTCAGGTTAGTTGTTCTTATCTCCCTTCTACCTTTTGCTTCTGTCCTCCTTTTTTGTCCTTTTATGTCCCTCTGTCTCCTTGCATTGGTTCCCATCCCCCTGCCCTGTGAGTTTAAACGTGACCTTCCCTACTCTCTTTCCCGTTAACTGCACACATATGCTTCCACAATGTTGACTCCATCCCCCCCACTGTTTAATTTAAAACCATGCAGCACTAGCAAACCTGCCTGTCACAATGTCGGTCCCCTTCCAATTAAGGTACAACCCGTCCCTTTTGTACAGGTCATCCCTTCCCCAGAAGAGATTCCAGTGATCTAGAAATCTAGATCCCCTATCTCAATGTTTCTACCCTCACATGCACGAGGTACTGGAAGCAACCCAGAGATAACCACCCTAGAAGTCCTGCTTTTCAGCCTCCTACCTAGTTCTCTATACTCATGTTGCAGAACCTCCTGACAAAGGAGTCCCCCACCACTATGGCTCTGCTTGACGTCGATCTCGCCGGTCGAGCCTCAGCGGCAAGTTTCCAGTCACAGACCTGTCCGCCGCACAATCTGGGCACAATCCTTGACTAGAAACGTAACCAGAGCAGGCAACCAAATACTGCATCTACAAGCACAGGTCAGAGGCTGGGTATTGTTCCCTAGAACAATGTTCACCTCTGACTCCTTAAAGCCAGTGCAATATCTGGAAAGCACAGGCAATAATGCAATGGAACACTTTCGTTAGCATGTGCACAACTGGTGCAACCCCAAGTAGCCTGAAGAAGGGTCTCGACCCGAAACGTCGCCTATCTCCTTCGCTCCTTAGATGCTGCTGCACCCGCTGAGTTTCTCCAGCTTTTTGTGTACACCCAGTAGTTTGACATTGTCCAGCAGAGAACAATGAAGGCGAGGCAGACATACCTTCACTACTAATACATTATGACTGTGCCATCCACAATCCAACCTGCCTCTCCTAAAATCAAGACTTTTACTACAAGATCAAGGGTAGCAGAGTCACAGGAACACTGTCACCCGCAAACTCCCCTCTAAATCACACACCTCTGCAGTGTGGCCATTATTTCATTGTTGCCTAGTTAACACCTTAGAAGTAAGTCCCAGGACAACAGCAGATCAAGACAGTA
This sequence comes from Raja brachyura, assembly GCA_963514005.1. Next base: position 71,608,017 of record OY740788.1, on the reverse strand, counting down.
ACTCAGAGCCACAACTTCTCAAGGGCACCTCGGGATGGGTAATCAATGTTACTGCTGCTGGCCGGTGTGCTACTAATGTCTTAGACGGATGGATTAGGCAACTGTCCAAGTGTACTGAACTCTTTGAACCCATGAGTCAACACCAAGAAGGGCAAAGATATTTAGTTGTAGGCATAGGACACAGTCACCTAAATGTGACACATCATCCCACAATGAATGCACATTGACAATCCTCACTCTGAGACAAGCGGGCCAATGGGACTAGCTTAGCTGGGACATGTTGGTCAGCAGGGAGAAGTTGGGTCGAAGAGACTGTTTCCGACCTATACGTCTCTATCACTATTATCATTAAACCCTTGACAGTCCTACACAACAATTCTGTTAGAGCATTAACACTACACAAAGCACAGTGCTTCAAGAAGGGACTTCATAATCCAAAGAAAGAAAACAGGAATCTGCATACCATAAATGCTGGCATTGCCAAAGATGTATACATGACACAAAAAAAAATATTTTATAAACACTGCATTTGAATTCTCCTGCTTCATGCAGATAAAAGACATGCATAAACACTTTAGTAAGTGAACAAACTTTTTACGCTGTTGTTTAGTGTTAAACACACTCAAATGATGCATACACAAATACAAAAAAAGAATTAAGTTACATTTGTATTGTGGGAAAAACACAACCTTTGTCAGCATGCATCACTGGAGCTGATCTTCCATGGCAATCTCCATCAAACCTCTACAGGTGTAGGGCGGACAGCATACTGACTGACTGCATCAAGTCACCTGCATGGTGACTTGATAACTCGAACGACCAGGAAAGAAAAAGGCTGCTGAGTGGTGGACAATGCCCAGTCCATCACAGGTACTAACCTCTCCACCATCGAAAGGATCTACAGGAGGCGTTCCTTGTAGTTAAGGACCTCCATTCCAGGCAACGTCCTTGAGAATCTCCTCTGCGCTCTGTCTAGCTTAATTACATCCTTTCTCTAGTGTAATGAGCAAAAGTGTACACGATATCCAAAGACAAGACAAAAGGTGCTGGAGTAACTCAGCGGGTCAGGCAGCCTCCACCAATACTCCAAGTATTGTTTAACCAAATCTCTGGTATAGTTGTAAATGTGAAGCACTAACGCTTACACTCAATACCCCTGCCTAAGCAGCCAATACCTTTGTCAGTACCCTGTCCATCTGTGTCACATTTCCAGGGAGTTTTGTACATGTACCCAAGGTCCAATTCCCTCCCTCTGACTTTACATCACACTCCTCGTCTCTCCTTATCTGACACCCTTTAGACTCCTTTTCATCGCTTAGACTTTTGAGTTTCTGCCTTACAGCGACTGCAGCGCAGGAGTCCTGGGTTCCATCCCGACCACGGGTGCTGTCTGTACGGACTTCAAGTCAAGTTTATTTGTCACATACGCATACAAGATGTGCAGTGAAATGAAAAGTGACTTTGTACGTTCTCCCCGTGACCTGCACGGATTTTCTCCGAGATCTTCGGTTTCCTCCCACACTCCAAAGACGTACAGGTTTGTAGGTTAACTGGCTTGGTAAATGTAAAAATAAATTGTCCTTAGTGTGTAGGATAGCGTTAATGTATGGGCATCGCTGGTCGGCACGGAGCTGGTAGGCCGAAGGGCCTGATTCCGCGCTGTATCTCTAAACTAAACTTTACCCATCTCCAATCAAACCCCCTTCACCTGTATCCACCTATCACTTTCCAGGCTTTGCCCTGCTCACCTATTTTCCAGCTTTCTTTCCCCACTACAAGCAGTCTGAAGAAGGGTCCTGAGCCGAAACATCATCTGTCCATTCCCTCCACAGATGCTGCATGACGCCCCAAGTTCCTCCGGCACTTTGTGTTTTGCTTAAGATTCCAGCATCTGCAGTTCCTTGTATCTTCATTCATACACACGACACACAACAAAGCTCCAAACACCAATCCCTACTGTACTCCACTGGCTACACACCTCTAGTCAGAAAAACCTCCACACACTACTGTTCTCTGCCTCCTGTCACAACTTTTAGATCCAGTTTCCCAAGGCATCTTGGATCCTATATGTCCTAACTTCCTTGAACATTGTCAAGGTGGGAGTGGTGGGGGGGAAGAGAGACGCTCAATGGAGGTGGATGTATTTAAAGTAAAATAAATGATTTCTGCATTAACACCATTGAATACCATGTACATAGAACAGTATAGGAACAGGCCCTTCGGCCCACTATGCCTGGTCCAATTATGTTGCCAGGATAAACTAATCCCAGCTGCCTGCACGTGATCCATATCCCTCCATGTACTCCCTTATCTCTCCGTTGGGCTGTCTTCTCCTTGCAGGTTCCTCTCGGGTCATGGGACAAAAATCAAAACATTTTGAAATAGATAACGACTGCTAAGCATTTGCTACCAACAATTCAACTGGACATTGCGGTGGTTAGAAATTTCCCTTGGATTTTCAGAAGAAGTGGCTGTTGCTACATCTTCAAAATGAATAGTGTTTCTTTTATATGGAACTGGTGTTGTTTACAGCCATTCTTGGTATCATGTTTGACACAAACATTGTGGGCTGAAGGGCCTGTTCCTGTGCTGTACTGTTCTATATTCCAAGTATTAGCTTAGTTTAGTTTAGTTTAGAGATACAGAACGGAAACAGGTCCATCGGGTCAGCGATCTTCATACACTAGCACTATCCCACACACTAGGGACAATTTACAATCTTTATCAAAGCCAATTTACCTACAAACCTGTACGTCTTTGGAGTGTGGAAGGTAACCAGAGAAAACCCACACGATCACAGGGAGAATGTACAAACTCCGTACAGATAGCACCCGTAGTGAGGATCAAACCCGGATCGCTGGCTGTAAGGCAGCAATTACCTTGTGTCACCGTGTCATTTCTCTTCATTATATTATTTAAGTACTTCGGTAATAGTGCACAATAAACTATAAAAATAGAAAGAAATAAACGGTCATTTAATAAAAGAAAGTCTACTTCAAGCCACTTACCCCGTGCCCAGCGAGTGGCCCCAGATATAGATGGAGTTCTTCCCACACCTCTCTCTCAGCCAACTGTAGATGTAGATTGCATCTGTGGTCATCCCCCTCTCGGAAGGGGCTCCTTCAGAGTCTCCCCATCCTGAAGACAAGTTGCAGACCAACATTAACAAGCATCCAATTTGACATTGCTTCTCAAGCATAACAAATGTAGCTTTACAATGGAAAGCAAGCAACTAACGTGCAAGATATTCCAGGTAATAGCGGCTTTCTAGGTTGCGATTTTTGTTCCAAATTGTTGAAACTACTATTTAGATTGCAGACAGCACTAATAGAGCAAAATATGTTTCAGAAATTGTACTTTTTGGAAAGCATAAAGCAGCATGCAGACTATATAATAATTAATACATACACAAAATAAATTATAACTCTGGTGATGTTTAAACGACTCCAAACTCTCATAGTCTCTTGGTTGGTTTGAAATTTTAAAATCTATGAATTTTGCTCATTAAAATATTCAGGCAGGTAGGACTGGCATAGCTAGGGCATCTTGGTCGGCATGGATGAGTTGGGCCGAGGGACCTGATTCCGTGCCATATGACTCTATGGCACTCAGGAACTAAGCGACAGTCCACTTATTCATTATCTCTCGGTGAACAAATTGCTCGTGGCACAGATGTAAATGGTTAAGCCTGAGATGGTGACCCAAGTTCTCTCAATGTGTGCGGATTTAAATTGTAATTATAGCCATACAGCACGGACACAGGGCGTTTGGCCCAAATCGTCCATGTCAACCAAGCTAGCATATTTCCCCACGTTTGGCCCACATCTTTCTAAACCTTTACTATCCATGTACCTCTCCAAACATCCTTTAAATATTGTTATTGTCGCTCAAACATAGAAAGCATACTGTCGGGTTGCATCACAGCTTGATTTTGGAGCAGCTCTGCCCAAGACCAAAGAAATTTCAGAGACTTCCTGCAGTGGCCTTAAACACATCTTGACCCTCAGTTCTTCCACTCCTCCAGCCGGCACATCAAATGAATCATCCTCTACTGTCGAAGACATCTCCAACACAATACTGTAGCCAAGCTCCATATGGGTGGTTACAGAGGCACAGCTGGTAGAACCGATGCCTCAAATCACCAGAGACCGGGGCTCAATCCTGACTCGGGTGTTATCTGTGTGGAATTTGCATGTTCTCCATATGATCTTGTGGTTTTCCTCCAGCTCCTTCGGTTTCCTCCCACATCCCAAAGATGTGCAGGTTTGAATGGGTCAGCATGGACTTGGTGGGCTGTTGCTCCGTGGTAACTGAAGTAAACTTGTCTTTCCTGCCACTCCCTAACAGTATTGCAAAAGGGCTATCCACCTCATGACACTCTGGTTCACTCCTTAATCCCATGCAACCACAGGAAATGCCTTTTCACCCACTCCTTTCACAAATATTTTGCCCCAAATGTTTTCTAAGTGAAATAGAGGTTTACTTGTGTTCCTACCTCACTTGCACTCTGCTTGCTTTTTAGACTAGATGACCAAAGCTATAGGGAGAGATTGGGCAGGCTAGAACTTTATTCGGTGCTCAGGAGCATGAGGGGTGATCTTATTGAGGTGTATAAAATCATGAGGGGAATAGATAGAGTGAATACACGTCTTTTATCCAGAATTGGGGAATCAAGAACCAGAAGATGGGTTTAAAGTGAGATGGGAAAGATTTAATAGGAACCTGAGGGGCAACGTTTTCCACACAGGTATAAGGAACAAGCTGCCAGAGGTGGTAGTTGAGGCAGGTACATAACAACATTTAAATAGATACATGGATCAGAAAGGTTTAGAGGGATATGTGCAAAAGGTTTAGGGGGATATGTGTAAAATGCTGGCAAATTGGCAAATGGGATCTTAAATGGAGCACCTTGTTCGACTTGGACGGGTTGGGCTGAAGGGCTGTTTCTGTGCTGTATGACTCAACATAAAAATATTCTGGCAAATAATAACGCAATCAGGCTTATCCTTCGCAGTGAGTGCTGATTCATCTCGCCTTCAGATTAAATCAGCATTGTCATTATGTACAAAAGTGGATCATGCAAATTAAAAATAAAGTATGTGGCAGCCTCTGGCTCAGTGCCCACACTGTCATTCTCTCTGCACTTGTACAATTATAAAGCACTTGGTCATTCAGCACTTCATCTGCTGTCTCATCAGTGAAATGAATCACATTTACCTTCACTGCACAAGGGTCAGAGAATGGGCAACCATCAGCAAAATCACCTGCTATATGAAAATAGGCTGAACTGTTCATTGCACAACATTAAGAACAACTGAGTGAAGCTTCAGCTTGCAATAGCTTTGCAACTCTGACAAAGATCCAGGAATATTAACAGCAGTTATGCCAAGTGTCCATCTTTATCGATTATTCATGCTGGTTGTAGATTTATTTCCTCTCAGATAACAACCTGCCCTCAAAATTGGCCTCTCTCACAAATCAAATTGAGAGAGTGCACTAGCTATCCTTTTGGGAACGACCTCCTCTCCGTGGCCGCGGCCCGATCCTCTGTAACGCTGGCGGAAGCCACGATCGGCTGGTCCTCCACTGCTTTTTGCAGTCCTCAGCAAAGAGCCTATAGCTCGCTATAGGATGTTTGGTCCTCGGATCGCTGCAGGCTCGTTCGGGCCCCCGCAAGCTGCCGCCCCACCCCTATTTCTCTCCCTCTCTCTTTCCCCCTCTCTCCCCCCCCCCCCCCTCTCTCTCTCCCCCCCTCCTCTCTCCCTCGCACCTGCGAGTTGGGGGCTATGCATCTATGGATAGGGCGGTAATGGGGTAAAAGGAGCAAATTAATAATATTAATATATCAAGGGGGGTAGTTCGCGTGTGTGCGGGGAGGGGGGGATAGTTAGTGTGTGTGTGTGGGGGTGGTTAGTGTGTGTGAGGCCGCATGCCCCCCCCCCCCCCCCCCACCCGCAACCGCGCGTTGGGGGAACTGCACTTGGTCTAGTATACTTTTAAAACTGTCTGTGTGTGTGTGTATATGTATGTGTGTGTGTGTGTGGCATTTTGCCTTTCAGACGTATCTCCACGAAAACCAGACGCAAAAACGCGGAGATATTTACATATTTCAGTTGTGAAGAGCAAAGTGCTGAATTCCATCTCTCTCAAGATAAGAATCCGATTCAATTTCATTCCTTTGTTTCAACTTCAAAACCGTTGCATTTTTGTGTTCACCTAAGTCTACTAATTCTTATTAACAGTTAATTTCACAGACAGCTCTTTTTACTTTTTCAGCAGTTTGTTTTTGTGTAAGACTTCATTTTGAAACAATTAATCTTTCTGTCTCCATTGACTTAATAAATCTTAAAGAGTACATTTCATTTCAAAGATTAATTTTTTTAGATTAACATCTGATTGAATTTCATTGTTAATTTCTTTTTTTTATCATTGCATTGAATTTCTCATTTAACTGCACTAATTATTGTTGATTGCATTGTTTTTCATTGAGTTGACTCCCCTCTCCTCTCTTTCAGCCCCCCTCATCCACCTCCTCCATCCCCCCCCCCCCCGTGTGTGTGGTTAGCGTGTGTGTGAAGGCGCAGCACCCCCCCCCCCCCACAAACGCGCATTAAGTGAACAGACCCAACGTGTGTGTGTGTGTGTGTGATTTCGCCTTTGAAACGTATCTCCTCGAAAACCGAACGCCAAAACGGGGAAATATTTACATATTCCGGGAGGGATTTACCTTATGATTTTAAAGATCCACTCCTCTGTAAATTTGGTTAATTATTTCCCGAGACTTTCACTAAAATTGTTCACCAAACTAAAATTGTTCACCAACTGACTTTTTTTCAAATATCGCCGCTGGCCAGCTGCTGACAGTCACAATGCCTTTGCTGCTCGCGAACAGCTGCGCAGACTTTCAATGCGCAGCAGTTACTCTCCCCACTCCCTTCCACCTCTGCCCCCCCTCCTCCTCTTCCCCCCACCTTTTCCCCCATGACCACTCCCCCTCCCCCCCCCCACTCGGGCCCTGAAGCCTGAATCCTGCAGACTGCAGCCGCCTACGGGAGCGTTCGGTAATCAGCCCTCCTCTGTGTCGACCCCTTCCCCCCACCTCACCTCCCACCCACCCCCGGAGTCTCGATTGAAGCCGCTGAAGTCCTTTGGTTCACGAGCGCCCTGCTGCCCGATCACTTCCTCCTCTACCCCTCCTCCTACCCTTCCTCCCCACCCGACCACTCCGCCCCCACTCCCCGAAGCCTGAATGAAGCCTGAAGCCTGAGCCTGAAGCCGGAATGTGGCCTGAAGCCTGAATGAAGCCTGAAGCCTGCAGCCGCCAACGGGAGCCTTTGGGAATCGGCCCTCCTCTGTGACCGCAGCCCACTCACCCGCACGGCTCCCCTCCACCTCCACCTCCCCCCTTCTCCTCTTCCCCCCTTCTCCTCTCCCCCCCTTCTCCTCTCCCCGCTTCCTTCCTCCTCTTCCCCCCTCCTCCTACTCTTCCACCATCTCTTTCCCCCAGACCACTCCCCCCCCCCCCCCCGCCTACTTGGGCCCTGAAGCCTGAATCCTGAAGCCGGAAGCCACCTACGGGAACCAGCCCTCCCCTGTGATGACCCCTCTCTCCCCCCCCCCACCTTCCTCCACCCACCCCCAGAGTCTGGATTGAAGCACTGAAGTCCTTTGGTTGAAGCGCGCCCCGCTGCCCGCTCATTCCTCCTTTCTCCAACCCCTCAACCTCTCTTCCCCTCTCTCTCCCCCCGCCCTCCCTCTACCTCCCTTCCCCCCCCCTTCTCCCCCCTCTCTCCCCACTACCTCTCAACCCCCCTCTCTCCCACCCCCCCTTCCCCCCGCTACGCATCTTCTCGAAAATCAGTTGCTGAAACGGGGAAATTTAAACATATTTCGGTAGAGATTTAACTTATGATTTTAGAAATCCTCTGTAAATTAGGTTCATTATTTACCCGGCTTTTTTATTAAAATTGTTGACCAATCTGCTGGGTTTTTTTCAATTCTGACCACTGCCCAGCTACTGACGTTACAATAACGGTGACATTTCTACATCCTCTGGTAGAAATTTACCATATGATTTCAAAAATCCACTCCACTGTAAATTTGGTTAATTATTTCACGAGATCTTAACAAGAATTTCTCACCAAACTGACATTTAAAAAAAAATATAAGCGCTGCCCAGCTGCTGACCTCACAATGCCATTGCTCATGGCCCAACTGCTAACCACTCCAGGTTTCCAGAGAGTCGGGCCTGTTCTGTCCCTCTCTGCTTTTCGCAGCCCACTCACTCGCAATGCTCCCCTCCAACTCTCCCCCTCCTCCCCTCTCTACGCCCTCCTCTTTCCCCTTCTCCCCACCTCCGTCCCTCCCTCCCCCTCCCCTCTTCCCCCTCCCCCCACCTTTCCCCCCTCTCTCCCCCCACCTCAGACCCTCCCTCCCCCCCACCCCTCTCCTTCCTCCCCCCACCTCTACCCCTCTCTCTCCCCCCGCCTCTCTCCATTCCACCCCTTCACTCCTCCTACCCCCTCCACACCCCCTACCCCCTCCACCTCTCCCCCCCTTCTGCCCCCTTTTCCCCCCTCCTTCCTCCCACTCTATCTCTCCCCCTCCCCCCTCCAGCGCTCCCCTCCCCCTCCGCCCCCCACTCCCCCCCAACTCCCCCCCTCCCTTTAACCCTCCTCTCTCCCCTCCTCTCTCTCCCCTCCACCACCTATCCCCCTACTCTCCCCCTCTCTCCCGCCTTCCTCCCCCTTTCCCCTCCTCTCTCTCCTCCTCCCCCCATCTGCCCCCTCCCTCCACCTCCCCCTCCCCACCATCTCCCTCCCCCACTCCCCACCTCCCTCCCCCACTTCACCCTCTTCTATCTCCCCCTTTCCCCCCTCCACCCCCTTCTCCCCTCTCCTCCCCCCTCCACCTCCCTTCCCCCCTCTACCTCTCACCCCCCCCCTCTCTCCCCCCTTCCTTCCCTCTACCCCCACTACCTCTCACCCCCCCTTTCTCCCCTCTCTCCCCACTACCTCTCACCCCCTTCTCTCCCCCACCTCTCTCTCCCCATTCCCCTCCCCCACTCTCCGCTCCCACACCCCTCCCCCTCCTCCCCCCCTCCTGTGTGTGTGGGGGGTGGTTAGTGAGTGTGTGTGACACCGCAGCCCCCCTCCCCCAACAGGTCCCCCTTGGTCTAGTATTATATAAAACTCTGTATGTGGGTGGGTGGGTGTCATTTCGTGTGCGCTTCACATCTCCTCGAAAACCCGATGCGGTAACAGTGAAATTTATATTCCGGTAGAGATTTACCTCGTGATTTCAAAAATCCCCTCATCTGTACATTTGATTCATAATTTCCACAGTTTTTTTTACTAAAATTGTTCACCAATCTATTTCAAATCGAACTGCTGAAGCGAGCTGATGACGTCACAATGCCTTTGCTTGTGGCCCACCCGGGTCGTGGCCCAGCCCCCCCCCCGGGCTCTGGATTAAAGCAGTTGACAAGTTACGTTAACCCCCCCCAACTCACAGTCATTTTGTCGCCTCCCGACTCGCTGTGCTGTCGACTAACACCGCCCACAGCCCAGCAGCTCAACGCTAAGTATGCTCATGCCTTGGCTCCCGCAGCGGCCAGCCCAGCCCACAGCCCAACCATTGAACAAGAAGTACGCTCGCGCTTCGGCTCGGGTTTTAGAACATGGCGGCGGCTGTTATCGTCACGTGGGCGCGGGTCAGCGCGATGGGAAGGTGGCCCTAGCTGCCATTACTCCCTCTGGGGAGGCCGTCTATGGAGACCTGAGATTCCTCCGTTGATCGCAGCGACACGGGGAATTGTGACGCCTTTTCGTCGCTGGTGATCCCGATCCCACCTGGCTGTAGCGGGTAACGACCTCCTCTCCGTCTCCCCCACCCGATCGTCTGTCATGCAGGTGACAGTCCCGTCGCGGAAGCCATGATCGGCCGGCCCTCAGCTGCTTTTGACCAGGCCTCCCGCGCAAAAGATGCCTCAAATCAGAAACCCCAGCTCCAAAAGGCAGCGGACACCCAGAAACCCCAGCTCCAAAAGGCTGCAAGCTCCCCTGCCTTTGTGCCACCGTGTCCCCCTCCGTGCCCCCGTGTCCCCCTCCGTGTCCCCCTCCGTGCCTCCGTGTCCCCCTCCGTGCCTCCGTGTCCCTCTCTATCCACCTACCTCTCTAGCTGCACCTGCGAGTTGGGGGCTATGCATGTGGATAGGGCGGGGCGTGGGGTAAAAGGAGTGAATGAATATAATATAATATAATGTAATGATAATATAATATAATATAATGAATATTAATATAATATCAATTATGGTGGTTTGTGTGTGTGTGTGTGTGGGGGGGGTGGTGGTTAGTGTTTGTGTGTGTGTGTGTGTGTGGGGGGGGTGGTGGTTAGTGTGTGTGTGGTGTGTGTGTGTGTGTGTGTGTGTGGGGGGGGGGGTGGTTGTTAGTGAGTGTGTGTGTGTGTGGGGGGGGGTGGTTAGTGTGTGTGTGTGTGTGTGTGTGTGTGTGTGAGAGGTTGGTTAGTGTGTGACGCCGCAGGCCGCCCCCTCCCCTCACAACGTCACGTTGAGGGGACGGGACCCAACAGGTCCCACTTGGTCTAGTAATTAATAAAACCAACCAGGAAACAGACTATTTCAGATCTTGCTTTGCGTAATGAGACAGCACTAATTAGTAGTCACACAAATTTATTTTCTCGAGAATAGTAATAGAATTTTACATTGACTTTTGTTTTGTATTTAGGAATGGAATTCCTGGCCTTAAACATAAAAGGTAGATTGAAATGTGGCAAACCTTTCCTATCCATGTGCCTGGGGCAATGAGACCTGGTCGGCATGGACATGGAGCACCGAAGGGTCTGCTTCTGTGCATTAGTACTCTCTGCTTGCCTAAACAGAAATAGGTATTGACACCCCTGAGATTGGTCTGACTCCTTATGCCTATTCAATATTATTACTAACCAACCTTAGATCAAACACATTGGCAAAGCATAAAACGGTTGGAGGAACTGGTGGGTCAGGAGAAAGGAATGACATCAAATGCAGGGTCTCAACCCAAACAAACTTCTTTCCCTCCACAGATGCCGGCGACCTCCTCCAGCATTTTGTTTTGTGTCCCAGATTCCAGCATCTGCAGTTTCTTGTGCCTCAAATTGAGAAGGGAACATTTGCAGACTGCAAAACGTGACACTAAACCTTTACGACATTGTTGTGTAGAAGTGTTTTACATTTTCATTCCTAAAGTTTCTCACCCTCACCGTCCATCCCAGCCCCAAGATTTCCCCCCCCCCCCCCCCAACACAGAAATAATTTTGCGGTTGTGCTGTACCTCTTTTCAAGAAGGGCTGCAGGGAAAATGCTAGGAACTATAGGTCGGTGAGCTTAACATTTGTAGTTGGTAAGTTACTGGAGAGTATTCGGAGTTCAAAGTTCAAGTGAGTTTATTGTCATGTGTCCCTGATAGGACAATTAAATTCTTGCTTTGCATCAGCACACAGAACATAGAGGGATAGGATATACAGGCATTTGGATGCGCAAGGGCTGATTAGGGATAGTCAGCATGGTTTTGTATGTGGGAGGTCGTGTCTCACAAACCTGATTGATTTTTTTGAAGACGTGACCAAAATGTTTGATGAGGTGTAGATGTTGTGTACATGGACTTCAGTAAGGCGCTCGACAAGATTCACATGGTAGGCTGCTCTGGAACGTTAGATCGCATGGGATCCAAGGAGCGATAGCTGAATGGATAGCAAATTGGCTCCATGGAAGAAAGCAGAGGGTAATGGTGGAAGGTTGCTTCTCAGACTGGATGCCTGTGACTAGTGGTGTGCCTCAGGGTTAGGTGTTGGGCCAATTACTGTTTGTCATCTACATCAATGATTTGGATGAAAGCATACAGGGCATGATTAGCAAGTTTACTGATGATACAAAAGTTAGTGGTTTTGCAGATGGTGAAGATGGTTGTGAATGATTGCAGCAGGATCTGGATCGATTGGCCAGGTGGGCGGAGGAATGGTTGATGGAATTTAATACAAAATAGTGTGATATGTTGCCTTTTGGGATGTTGAACAAGGACAAAACCTACACAGTAAATGGTAGGCCTCTGGATAGTGTTGTAGAGCAGAGGGTGCATGGTTCCTTGAATGTCGAGTCGCAGGTAGATAAGGTGGTCAAAAAGGCTTTTGGCACTTAGTATTGAAGTTGGGTGGTCATGTTGCAGTTGTATAAGACGTTGGTGAGAATGTATTTAGAATTTTGTGTTCAGTTCTGGGCACCGTGTTATAGGAAAGATATTGTCAAGCTTGAAAGGGTTCAGAAAAGATTTACGGGGATGTTGCCAGGACGAGAGGGTGTGAGATATAGGAAGAGGTTGAACAGGCTGGGTCTCTATTCCATGGAGCACAGGAGGATGAGGGAAGATTTTATAGAGGTTATCAAAATCATGAGAGGGATAGATCGGGTAGATGCACAGAGTCTTTAGCCCAGAGTCGGGGAATCGAGGAGATAGGTTCAAGGTGAAGGGGAAAAGAATTAATAGGAATCCAAGGGATAATTTTTTTCACACAAAGGGTGGTGGGTGTATGGAACAAGCTGCCAGATAAGGTAGTTGAGGCTGGGTCAATCCCATAGTTTAAGAAACAGTTTGACAGGTACATGGATAGGACCGGTTTGGAGGGATATGGACCAAGCGCAGGCAAGTGGGACTTGTGTAGCTGGGACATTGTTGGCTGGTTGAGCCGAAGGGCCTGTTTCCACACTGTATTACTGTATGACTAAGAGGCCCTTCAGTCCAACACATACATGCCGTCCAAGATGCCCCATCTAAAATAATCCCATTTGGCTCATATCCTTCCAAACCTTTCCTATCCATGTACCTGTCCAAGTGTCTTTTACATGTTGTTGAAGTACCTACTTCAACTACCTCCTCTGGCAACTCGTTCCATAAACCCACCTGAGTGAAAAAGTTGCCCTCACATCCTATTCAATCTTCCCCCTTTCATCGGATACCCTCTGGTTTTTGATTTCCTTGAATTCCTTACAAATTCCACAGTAAGAGGCTCTGTGCATCTTCTTACATATGCTAATCAAATGACATGACCCCTCACGTCTACCCTGGAACTCGGCAAGGTCTTGGCCGCAAAACCATTCTCCTGCCGTTTCACCACTGCCAAGATGCTGTCAAATTCAGCAATGGCTCAATTTCCACAGCCCTTTGGGTGGGAGAAGTTCAAAGACTGACACCACTCAGAAAATAAATACTTCCTCATCTTGATATTAAAAGGGCAACTTTCTCTTCCTGTAACCATGGCCCCAGGTTATTTCTTCCCGTGAGGGGAAGCATCCTCTCAGCATCTATCCCTGAGTTCCCTCAGAGACATGCATATTTCAATGATCAACACTCATTCTCCCCTACCCTAAGAAATTATGGTCCAATCTGTTTAAGACTTATTCATAATGTATTGGTGCCAAATTAAAATGCTCAGAGGACCAGAGATCACACAGTCGTCTAAAAACAACTCTTTGTCTTGTCCAGCTGCCTTCAATAATTAATGCCTATATACCTCCAGGATTAAATGGATATAATTTCAAGCAACTTGCATGGACAAGAGGTTGTAAAGAATCCTTCATCCATGTAGAACAATTCTTTGATTTCTTAAAGCCTAAAATCAGATCAGCTTAATTTTTTTTAAGTCATGAAAAAAAAGTCATGGAAAAAACCCCCCAAACCTTTATACATAATTTCCCTTTATAGACAATAGACAATAGGTGTAGGAGTAGGCCATTCGGCCCTTCGAGCCAGCACCGCCATTCAATGTGATCATGGCTGATCATCCACAATCAGTACCCCGTTCCTGCCTTCTCCCCATATCCCCTGATTCCGCTATCTTTAAGAGCCCTATCTCACTCTCTCTTGAAAGTATCCAGAGAACCGGCCTCCACCACCCTCTGAGGCAGAGAATTCCACAGACTCACCACTCTCTGTATGAAAAAGTGTTTCCTCGTCACCATTCCAAATGGCTTACCCCTTATTCTACAACTGTGGCCCCTGGTTCTGGACTCCCCCAACATCGGGAACTTGTTTGCTGGCTCTAGTGTGTCCAAACCCTTAACAATTCAATGAGATCCCCTCCCATCCTTCTAAACTCCAGAGTGTACAAGCCCAAGAGTCGCAATATCCAATGACTCGTGTTAGCATGAGCTGTTTGCCTCACGCATTGATTCATCATTGCATCAGAAGTTCAGTGAAATGGACCAGATTAGATCGAGGTTCAGAATTTCTGAATAAGTAAAGCAGTAGAGTCATTGAATCATACAGCACAGAAACAGGCCCTTCGGCTCAACTAGTCAGTGTCAAGATGCCACACCTAAGCTAGTCCTATTTGCCTGTGTTTGGCCCCTATCCCTCTAAACCTTTCCCATCCATCCATCCATTCTTATAAATACTGAATTTTTTAGTCTATGTCGCAGGCGCATGGCACTTTTAAAACTTAATAATGCAAAAGAACACATGTAAGTTTAACCATATTGACAACGCGAGCGTCACAACCCCTTTAATACTCCATTTTTTAAACCCTTTATCCTTTATTTGTGCACTGTGGACAGCTTGATTATATTCTTGTATCATCTTTTCATTAACTGGATAGCACATAAACAAACATTTTCACTCTACCTCCGTACACGTGACAATAATAAACAAAACTAAAGTAAATAGTACCGCTTAATAATAGGTTACATTATACAACAACCAAATTTTTTTTTAAATTTGGGATAAAAATCATGGGGCCATTTAAATTTTTTTAATGATTAATGCTTTTATTTACTTGTTAAATCAGGGTAGGTTAAAGCAAATAAAGAGAGAGATCTGGAAAAGTGAGTTCATGTGATGATATCCCCAAGGTTACGCCGTACCTGCATTCACATAGTTAATTTCATCATATTACTTTTCAAGCCGATACGGAAAAAAGGCAAAGTGTCAAAATGAGTTACTGCTGGCGCAGCCGACTATGTCCTCAGCTGCTGATGATTCAGGTTTAATCCACAAAAACCAACACTGCACAAAAACACCAATACTGTGCATCATCAAAAAAGTGATGTCATGTTACTTAAATTGGAAAAGAACATGGAACATCAAACAGTACAGTAAGTTTAAATTACACCCCGAGAAGAGAGGTTACCCTAATGGCCCTGTCCCACTCTACGTGCTCTTTCAAGAGTATTCCGGGTTTGCCCTGATTCGAACTCTGAGATTTACGGAAATTGGCCGCTCGTAGGTACTCAGGGCTCTCGTGGACATTTTTCAACATGTTGAAAAATCTTCACTCAGTCTTCCCGAGTTTACCGCGTTTCCCGAGTACCTGCCGTTAGCGTTACAAGCCACTAAGAGACGTCCCGAGCTCCGACGAACCTGCTACGTACATTCTACGTGAGTTTCTTTTCTTTTTTAACTCGGGAGAGCTCTTGAATGAGCTCATACAGTGGGACAGGGCCATAACGCTTCCATCTGAGTCTTTAATATGGGAATCTCAAAGGATAACTTTCATCCCATTCAAGTTCAGCTTTATTACTTGTCACATGTACCTGAGGCACAGAAAAACGTTTTGTTTTGCATGCTATCTAAATACATCAGATATACCATATATAGATACAATCAGTTCAAGCTCAAGTACAATGGTGCAAAGAGGAAGATTTAGAGTGCAGAATACAGTTCTCAGCATTGTAGCGCATCAGTTCCTTATACTAAGTCCAATGTCATCGGTGGGGTAGAAATGAATTGACAGGATCCTTAGCTTCAACTGTGCTGGATTCAAACCAAAGACTCACAGATGGAGGAACTTAATTTGCTGATCGACATATCATAAGCTTTACATACGCCACCTTTATGCTGCACAGGAAAAGTGCACCCTCTGGTAATAAAACTTAGATTAAAGCATCAGAGGTAATTATTAACTGCAATTCCAAGAATAAAAATAGATTCCTGTTTGAAAACCTTGACACATAAATTTATGCCATGTGGCTGAACAAGAAAAAAGTAATCTAAATGTGTGTACATCTCCACAAATGGCTAACCATCTTGCTCCTGATACACCCTGCACTGTGTGCAGTTCTGGTCGCCAGCTACAGGAAGGATGTCATTAAGCTGGAAAGGGTGCAGAAGAGATTCACCAACATTCACCTGTTACCTGGGCTTGCGGGCTTAAGTTATAGGGAGAGGTTGGATAGGCTGGGACTTATTTCTTTGAAGCCTAGGAAGAGAGGGGTGATCTTATTGAGGTGTACAAGGTCCTAAGGGGCATGGATAAAGTGAGCACAGTATTTTCACTAGGGTAGAGAAATCTAAAACTAAAATGGCATAGGTTTAAAATGCAAGGGGAGAGATTTACTGTAAGTGGAACCTCAAGGACACCTTTTACACCCAGAGGGTAATCTGTACCTGGAATGAGCTGCCAGAAGAAGCTAGAGAAGCGGATACAAGTACAACCTTTTCCACTGCTGCAAGTTTTAAATCAAACCAAGACTGCGTTTACACTAAAATCCTGCTGCACCAAGAATCACAAGAGCTGATGGTGAAACAGCAGACAGAAATGATACAGGCATATTATGCTGCCAGTTCTGCTTTAATGGCACATTTCATGGAATTACTTAATCCTGACAATTCTTGCTTTTAAATCAAATTGTTTTGAACTTTTAACGTTGCCCATGCTATGTATTTTTATACCACTTATTACTTATTGGCATGAAAATGACAGCACTTCATTTTAAAAAGGATGTTTAGCTACAGCTGAGCAAGAAAATATATTTTTGGAAATCTTTCTTTGCGTATACAAGAACAGTTCTTACTCACCCCTATAATCCAATGCAACCACATGGTAGCCTAGTGAGCTGAGTACCTGGAAATAAGGAAACATCAAAATCAAGAATGTGGAGACAGTAGAAAATGAAATTCACTATTTGAATCTTCACAGACAGAATAATAGAAGTCATTTGTCCAGAGCAGAGTGCAGGGGTCCTTCTCAGCAAGTCACTAACAAACATTTATTATGTTTTAAGCACCTCTATACTCATGACTTCATACATTCCTACTACGGCAGCACACTAAAAAAAATCATAATTTGAGGTACAGTTCATCCTTCAAATAGTTATTGAAACTGGATCATTGCACAAGCAGAAACACACATATAGGCAGATATGTTCAAAGGTTCATTTATTGTCACATACACCAATTGGTGTAGTGAAATGTGTATTGCCCCATACATAAAGGGGGGACCTCATTGAAACTTACAGAAGGATGTGCTGGCTCTTGAGAGGGCCTAAAAGAGGTTTACAAGAATGATTCCAGGAATGAGTAGGTTAGAATATGATGAGCGTTTGACAGCGCTGGGCCTCTACTCACTGGGGTTTAGGGGGGACCTCATTGAAACTTACAGAATAACAAAAGGCATAGATAGAGTGGATGTGGAAAGGATGTATCCACTGGTGGGATATTCTAGGACCAGAGGTCATAGCTTCAAATTGAAGGGGCTGTCCCACTGCGGCAACCTAATCCGCGAGTTTGCCCTCGACTCATACTCGCAGCATGGTCGACACGAGGTCCTAGGAAGTCTTTGTAACTTTCCTTCATGCTCGAGAGTAGTCCCCGCGTACTCGAGGCATCAGCTAGGTCCAGGCGTATTTTTCAACATGTTGAAA
Source organism: Raja brachyura (assembly GCA_963514005.1). The sequence continues at coordinate 71,590,328 of OY740788.1, read as the reverse complement.
AATACCTGCGAGTAAATAAAGGTTGCCCTGGAAAAAATCTATACTTTTTTTACTCGTAGGTTTAGTCGAAGTGGGTCGTAGTAGGTTGGCATGTTATTCGTAGGTAATCAAAGGTAGTTGATGGTAATCGAAGATAGTCGAAGGTAATCGTAGATAGTCTTCAACATTGTAGAAGGGAGGTCGAAGGAGACCGTCTTCACTCTCCACTATTCGGTGTCCAATTTTCCCGAAGCTAGTCGAAGCTACTCTTCAACATAGTCGAAAGAGGTCTAAGGAAGTCGTCTTCACTCTCCACTATTCGGTGTCCAATTTTCTCAAAGCTAGTCGAACCTGGTCTTCAACATAGTCGAAAGAGGTCTTCTACATAGTCGAAGGAGGTCTTCAACATGACATTTTTTCAAACTCTCCCAAACCCGCCAATTAGATTCGCCGCAGTGGGACAGCCCCTTTAAAGGGCCTTCTTTTAGAATGGAGGCGAGGAGGAACTTCTTTAGTCAGAGGATAGTTAATCTGTGGAACTCATTGCCACAGGGGGCTGTGGAGGCCAAGTCAGTGGATATTTTTAAGGCAGAGATAGACAAATTCTTGATTAGAAGTCGAGGGTTAGGGGGAGAAGGCAGAAAAATGGGATTAGGAGGCAGAGATCAGCCATGATTGAATGACGGAGCAGACTCGATGTGCCGAATGGCCTAATTCTACTCTATTACCTTGTGAACAACTGCTAATTCTTTTGCTATTTAACTCATTCAAACAATAATCTCAAATGCTAAACCTTTTCTGCACTCTCTCCAAAACCTCCACATCGTTCCTGTAACGAGGTCACCTAGACTACACACAATTCTCCAAATGTGGCCTAAAAGAAGTCCTGGAAGTGGGTTGAATACTGAATTCTCTAATTTGAAGCAACCTCTCACAAGCCTCCCTTTCCTGCAGCCCCCTCCTCCCTCCCCGCATATCCTCCTCTGCATCCCAGCTGGACTTACTCTTATTTCTCTCGTCTCCTCCCCGTCCCCCTACATTCCTTCCTCCTGCTTCACAATTTGCAACTCTTCAATCTGTCTGTCTCACACCATCTGCTCCAATCATTCCAATCATCTGCCTCTCAAGAAACCCCTTCGCCAGTGTCCATCTATTACCTTCCACGGTTTGTTTTGCACCTCCTCTCTTCCAGCTTTCTTCCCCACCCCATAATCAGTCTGAAGAAGGGTCCCAACCCGAAACGTCACCTAGCCATGTTCTCCAGAGATGCTGCCTGACCCGCAGAGTTACACCAGCATTTGTGTTCTTGTGTTTAATTGTCACATGTACTGAAAACAGAATAATGAAATTCTTATTTGTAGCAGGATTACAGGTCTGTAGACACAGTATTCATAGGTCTGTAGATACAGTGCATATGTAATACTATAAACAAAATAAAGTTTAACAAATCTAAGGTATGACCTCTAGTCTTTGATGATTTGGAGATTAACCCTCTCCCCCTAACCACTTTGCCACCCTTCCCCTCATGGTGCTGAGTAGAGGAATTTATTTTACAAGGCAAGTCTCGTGGTTTTCATGAGTCAGTAGCAGACACTGACAGCTCACTGCTGACCACAAATTCTGAGCCACTTCTTCAGCAGTTGGCTCAATAAATCTTGTAAACAAAGATTAGGACATAGACCAAGGTCAAGCATTGTGTTTTACCGTTCTGAAGAAGGTCTATTTGTTCATTAACAACATTATTTGGGTATGGGGCAACTGCAACCATATTGGGTAATGCATGGAGCAAGAACTAATTTATGAGAGTACTCCAAAACAAAATACACAAAAATATATCAAGATCAAATAGATTGAGCATTAAAATAATGGGATCAGCACAGATTAACTTCATAGACAGACCAGCAGCTGAAATTTCAAGCAAGCAGATTAAAGATGTTAGAAAGATGGATGACGAGTTCAAATTTAATGACTGACATTCAAATAAAATTAGAATGAATTAATTCAACTGTGAAGGAAGAAACATTCCATTAGAGGTACTGATCAGGGGACAGAATGCAACATATTTAGGAAGGTAGAAAATATTTAAAGACTGCTCTCTTTAGCCATTTCTGGTTTGTCCCACAGGACCCTCAGTGTCAAGACCCTGAACTTTGCATTAAAACTAATAGGCTGTGGGCCGAGGAACTTTTTTGTGCCGTTTCGCGACCCAACTCACGGAACTACATGAAATTTTCACATATTATGTAAAAATATTATATAAATCATCGCTGAAACTCGTCAAGAACAAATCTTGCACATTTTTATTAAATTACAGAAATGTTTTGGGTATATTTAGGCCAATCAAAGCAGGTTTAACATTGAGTTGGATGCCAGTTGGCCAATCACGTGCTTTGTTTCAGGCTAGCTAGGCAGGGAGCACACAACATGGCTGAGAGGACTTCACTGATGCCTGTTTTACTGGAGATTCCGATGAAGGTTCTTTGTTGTCCTGTGGAATACATGTTGTGGAAACTTGCAGCAGGGTAATTGAATTTAGTGAGAAAAGCATTAAGAAGTCTGAAGAATGTGCAGCTAAGTGGATAGAAGTGGAACAAAGCCTTGAAAGCAAAGTCCCTGCTGAGGTGCTGCAACACAAAGTCGTGAAACATTGTGAATCAACTGGAACTGAAAGGTAAGACCTAAAGTCTGAATTTATCAAAATTAATCTGTATCGGCTTTAATTAATTTAATTGCACACTTTTATAATGTGAAAAAATGAGATTTGGAGGCTGTACATTCACTCACTCATTCATTCACTCCTTCATTCACTCATTCATTCACTAATTCACTCATTCATTCACTCACTCATTCATTCGCTCATGAAGTTGAGGGCCTAAACTATGTGTATACATGACAAAGTTAATTAAACATATTCACTAATGCCAGCTTGTTAAAGTCTAATAAGTTTTCTTTAATATCTATTCTCGGAGCTGTCTGCGATAACTTACCGGGAGAAAGTGCGCCGACCGCGGGGCCTATGGGCCTACGTACTTAACAAAGTGAAGCCGCGGTCCCAATTAAGAAGCGGCCGATTCGCGAACGCGGAGCACCGAGTGTGTTTGGATCATCTGCGCGGGGGGGGGGTGGGGCTGGTACATAGTGCTGTCCGTAGCAGTCGTTTCCAGGCCCCAACCACGGGAGAATAACGGAGGAATATTCACTGCACTTTATAGGCTTCCATTGGAGTGAGAAGTGGTCAGAGATGGCTGATGTTTATGTGGAAATAAATTGGTGTCTGTGAACTTAAACTAATCTATCTATGGTAGTAACAGTGTTATTCTCATTAACATTAAGAAGAGGTTGAAATTTTATGAATTTTTCCATGCAGACTTAATGACTATGAGATGGGTTTTTTTGTAGCCTCTGCATGACCCTCCACTTGAACTTGAACTAACTTATCAATAGACTTATCAAAACTTATCAAAAGACTTGGAATCTGATGAAGAATATTCAGATGAAGATCAGATGTAATGTAAACAAATAAATTGGGGAAGTAAATGATTATATAAAGTTTTATTTTAATGTCGATCGTTTCACTGCTTATTTGGTCAAATTATTTAAACAATGAGTGAATTAATTATGATAATGGCGTGCTGGTGAATGACAGTGCGACAGTCACACATCCACACACACATTCATCCATACACACATCCATCCGTATGCACACTTCCATGCATGCACACACACATACACATGCACACATACATCCGCACACACACACATCCATCCGCACGCAGACATACATGTACACATCCATGCACACACATACATCCACAGATACACGTTTGACAGGTATACACAGACATACACACAAACTGCGGATACTCAAACAATGCAACACTTTTAGGTTATTTTAGGTTAAAGGTAACAGCCCTCATTTGCAAAGGCACCATCGGGGGGGGTCTCTAACATAAATATAGGCTCATTGTAGCTTAAAATGAATACTCATCGAGTAAACATTAGAGCATTTGATTCTTGGTCAGGATGTGCCATTTACATCAGAAATAAGACAGGTCTCTTACAGGTCTGTCACCCAGCCTGGCCCTGCCCCAGTCCCACTATGGCTGTTACCCCCGCTATGGCAGTCAGTGGGGTTCAGTAAACGGGGGAACCCAGAGGATCTGTCCTGACCCTTTAATTAGGCAGGTTCATGAGCCCTTAAAACCTGGGACCTCTACTGCAGTCTCATTACATTTCCTATTAAAGCAACTCAAAGATGCCTTGCAGGACTGTCCCCCAGCCTGCAACTGCCCCAGTCCCACTATGGCCGTGACCCCCATTCTGCACACTGGCAGTCAGTGGGGTTCAGTAAAGGGAGGAACCCACAAGAACTGCCCTCACCCATTAATTAGGCTGGTTCAGGAACAGGACCTCTGCGACCGTGTCATTAAAAAACCACTCACAATTATATTCATCATATTATTTTTATATAATAAAATTATACTTAATTATATATGATTACAGTCATATTTACTATATATATATATATAGAGGTATAATAATATATAGTTTAAATGGACTGCAACACGGAAATAGGCTGCCCATTGTGTAATATGGGCATTGGCCACTAGATGGCGCTTACTTTCCCAATCTCATTTTCTAATTAGTTTAATTAGTTAATGTGCAACGTTCGGCACTGACGAGTTATGACATCCTTCTCAATTATATTTCATCTAAATCTGTGGAAAATTTAATGTAGTTCCGTGACGTGGGTCACGAAAATCGATTTCTAGACACATTTTTGATGCTCGGCCCATAGCCTATAACTCTTCAACCAAGCTTCAGGTCACTCAGAAATGTATATGACATATAAATTGATCATTATATCTGCAGTAATTGCACAACAGGATAGCAAGTCTTTGCTGCAAAGGCTTGCAGCATCAATGTGAAACAGAGGCGAATAAGGCAGCAATCAATGCATCATTAACCTTTAATAGAGAGATATATATTATTGATTGATCGAAAGACACAGTATGGAAACAAGCTCTTCTACCCACTGAGTCCATGCCAACCATCATTCACTTGTTCACACTAGTTCTATGTTATCCACTTTTGCATCCACTCCCTGTACACTAGGGACAATTTAGATAGGCCAAATAACCTAGAAATCCGCACGTCTTTGGGATGTGGGAGGAAACCAGAGCACCCAGAGGAAACCTCACAAGGAGAACAAGCAATCTCCACACAGACAGCATTCGAGGTCCAGATAGAACCAGGGTTTCCGGTGCTGTTAGGCAGTAGCTTACCAGCTTTCTATCTGTGTAGCTGTCCAGATGTCCTTAAATGCTGTTATAGTACCTGTCTCCGCTACTTTCACCGGCAGCTTGGTCCACTTACCCGCCATCCTCCAAGTGAAAAGGTTACCCTCAGGTTCCTCTTAAATCTTATCTTTTCACCTTAAACCTATGCCTTTTAGTTCTTGATTCTCCTACTGTGGATAAAGGACTATGCATTCACCCTATCATTCCCCTCATGATTTTGTACACCTCTATGAGATTACCCCTCAGCCTCCTGTGCTCCGAGGAATAAAGTCCTAGCCTGCCCAACCCTTTCCTATAGTTCAGGCCCTCTTGTCCTGGCAACATCCTCATAAATCTTCTCTGCACTCTTTTCACCTTAATGGCATCTTTCCTATAAGGGCCTGTCCCACTTTTTTTAGGCTAATTTTTAGGCGACTACAGGCGACCAAGCTGTCACCAAATGGTCGCTTGGGTGCTGCCTGTATGGTCGTGAGTAGTCTCCTCAGTCGCCCAAAGAGTCGTAGCGTCTTTCTGGTCGCCGCTGAATTTTCGACATGTTCAAAACTTTTCTGCGACAGTCGGCAACAGTGGGTTGACGGCAATGTGCGTGGTTTCACTTCTCCTGATGTAGGTCCTGTCGGGTGACGTAGGTTGTCGCCGGTGCTGACTTTGGTGAATTCCATTGGCAACTACCTATGTCAACCGGCGACAGGTACCGCCGACTGAACTGTCTTCAGTTGTCGCCGACAGGGTAGTAGGTTGTCGCGGGTGGACGTCGGTTGATTTTGGTTGTCGCCTGTGTGGTCGTAAGTTGTCGCAGGTGTGGTCGTAGTGGACGTCCTAATGGGATGCTGGTTGTCGGTGGTTTGACGTCGATTAGGTTTGACGTCGATTAGGTGGTAGGTTGTTGTGGCTTGTCGTAGACATTGTTGTAGGGGTTCCAGTCGCTGATTTTTCGGCGTCCTGCTACGACTACGACAGTCGCCGGCCTAAAAAAATCGCCCTAAGTGGGGCAGGCCCTTAATGGCGTCTTTCCTACAGTGGGGCGACCAAAACAGTACACAACACTCCAAAAGTGAGCCTCGCCGACATATTGTGCAAATGGCTTGATTATTTGTTATTTGATTCAAGGTTTGATCAAGGTTTCAAATTACAGATAAATCATAAATTGACCAAGAAGCTGAAGATGAGCTGCTGATATCTCAAAGCAGTAAAACCACCCACTAATTTCACACATCGCTCTGGTGTTGGTGCTGCTTAGTGCAAGCACCTCTCCTATGATTCACACACTTCAGGGACACAACACATGTTCTGTGCTGACATTTCCAGAGCATGCGATGAATGTATTACTCTGTCACAGTTACAGTTATCATCTTTCAGACGAGACACCAAACCAAGTCATCTGCCATCTAGCCCACATGGAAAATACACGACTACAAACAAAGAGGGGCAGGGGGACTGTCCCCAGTGGCCTCATCAATATTAGGCTTTAACCATTCTCAATGTGTAAAACAAGTTGTCAGGTCTTTATCACATTTCTGTTTGTTGGAATTAGCGCTGGATTTCCTAAATATTTAGTTTAGTTTAGAGATACAGTATGGATACAGACTCTTTGGCCCACCGAGTCCATGCCGACCATCGATCACCATTCACACCAGTTCTATGTTATCCCATTTTCTTATCTACTCCCAGTTATCCCACTTTCTCATCCATTACAGGAGTTATTTACAGAGTGCAATTTTACTTCGGAGCCACGTGAGTGACTACGCGAAGAAGCCCCGCCTGGCGCTGGACCGGCATTACGTCGACGCTATCGGCAGAGGAAGAGCTGCAGAGCGCAGCTCCAACACAGCGGTAAGGAAACGGCCCGCAGGTAAGTAAAATTATTTTACTTCCAGGGCGTTTTCAAAAACTCCGTAGGCTGGTAGGTAAACCAGGAGGAGTTAAAATAAAAATAAAAATGTTTTAAAAAATCGCGGGTAAAACGTGCGTCCCGGGGTGTAGAAAGGTCGGGACAACAGATTATTGCGGAGCCGGTTCCGATACCGGTGGCCGTTGAAATACCCGTTAGTGAGCCTTTGGTTGCTCCACAAACAAAAACTTTGAAAACCCAGTGCCTAAAATGTAAAAGAAAGAAGCTTGAAAGGCCTGAGGTTCTGAAAGATCCTGAAAGGAAAGCCTTTTGGCTAAGTATGGATCTAATGGAGAAAATACTCCAAACAATATCAACCAAGGGTCTAAGTACCCAGAGTATTCCCAGGCAGCCCCTGAGGGGGTTCCATATCATGAATATGGTGCCAGTTGAATTGGGAATTGAAACTCCAGTGCCTGGGATTGGGCTGGAGGAAGTCTCCTTGAACAAGTTTCAGGAGTACCAGGGCTGTATGAGACTGACCCTGAAAGTGGTGTTTGTGATCAGAAGTACCCACCACAATACAAATCCAGGTGTGTCTGATGGGGCACAAAGTTACTATACCTGGAGGAGGCGGTGAGGCCATGGAAGGAAACCTGGCGGCCAATGTTAATTATATGGCCTCTCACCTGCCTCAAAAAAGCTGTTATGGTTGAGACAGCAAATTTGGATTTAAACACCTATTTATTGTGGTCAGAAGTACACACCACAATACAAATCCAGGTGTGTCTGATGGGGCACAAAGTTACTATACCTGGAGGAGGCAGTGAGGCCATGGAATGAAACCTGGCGGCCAATGTTAATTATATGGTCTCTCACCTGCCTCAAAAAAGCTGTTATGATTGAGACAGCAGATCGGATTAAAACACCTATTATTGTACCTCAAAGAAGGTACCTATGATGAATCCGGCTTTTTTGGGCGCCAATGTCAGCAATAATGCGGGTGCAGGAATTACGATTCAAAGAATCCTCAAGCTAATTTTGGCATCACTGTCTTTTGGAAGACAAGCTGGAAGGTTGTGGAATGACCAAAGTTCAGAATAAAAAAAAAATGTGGCGGGCTTATTCTGCAACTCATTTTGAGATAAAATATATAAAATGGAAGATTGCCATTTGGCCTCTTTTACATCCAAGGTTTTCAGGGTTGTGCAGGGCAAGCAATGTTCAAGCTCTTGGTTATTTGTTCAGAGGAAGTCTAAACAAATTAAAGAAATGGATGAAGAGGCAAAAACTGTTGGCCCTTCAGTTTGGCCAGAAAGGCTGGTTATATGAGAAGGGGATTTGATTTTGGAGCTGGAACGAGCCGAGGAGAGTATGATAAGGAAGAATACCAGCCAGCACAGTCGAATGTACACCCATTTAATGGGAAAGGAGATCATTTTGTCCAGTTGGAGAGGTACAAAAACTTTATCCTATTAAAGAAGGATGTTTGGATGAACCTCAGATTGGTGGTAGACTCCGAATGTTTATAATGAAAGGGAGGTATGGATCCATTGGGACACAATAAGCCTAATCATTCTTTGATGTTCAGTCTTGAAAGTATTCAAATTGACAAAAGAGGTTAAGTATTTGTGTGAGAAAGGAGTTATTGAGAAAACAGGAGAGGATCCACAACAATTGTATCAAATATTTTCCCCAGACCTAAGAAAGATGGGGGTTATAGAATCAATTTAGATCTCACACAATTGAATACATTTGTCCAGTATAAACATTTTAAAATGGACACATTCAACACTGCAATGCAGCTGGTATCAACAGGTTGTTATATGGCTACAATAGATTGAAGGATGCATATTTTCGGTCCCAATTCACCATAGTTTCGCAGGTAATTAAAGTCTATGGATGGGACAGCTGTGGCAATACAAAGCTTTGCCTAATGGATTAAGCCAGCACTTGCACTGCTAAGGGCACAAAAAATAAACACATCGTTATGGCTTATCTAGATGACATTTTAATTGTCAATGCTAATCAGGAGTCTGCTGGGAAATCAGTCTCAGCAACTACAAGTTGTTTGAGAAGTTGGGTTCCTGATCCATCCAACAAATCTAAGTTACAGCCATCCCAAATCTGTGGGTTTGTGATTAACTCAGTTACCATGTTGGTAACTTTACCAATGGATAAGGTGTTGGATTTGACAAATGTGTGTCAGAACCTGATTAACAAACCTTATCCCTCCATCCGAGAGGTTGCCAAGGTTATTGGTAAATTGGTAGCAGCATTTTCCAGCAGTAGAGTTGGTCGTCTACATGACCAAAATCTTCAAAGGGCAAAAATTCAAGCGCTTATTCAGCGAGCAGGCCATTTTGATAGGCCAATGCAATTGTCTAAGGAAGCTTATCAGAATTACATTGGTGGATTGAGTATGTTCCACAAGCTGCTAAGAACATTTAGTTCATCAGCCAGCAGTGTTTTTGCAAGCTAAAAAGATGCAAGTTCTCCCGGATGGGGGGGCTTCGGATAATGAGACCAGCTGTGGAGGCAGATGGGCTGTCCAAGAGGATTTTGCTCCAAACATATGGTATTAAATATTTGGAGCTACTGGGAACATTTATGGATTAAAAGCTTATTGCTCTTCATTAAAAGATTTGCATGTCCGAGTACAAATAGATAATACCACAGCTGTGGTATATATCAATCACATGGGTGGTGTCAGATCAATATCATGTGATCATCTGGTAAACCAGATGTGGCAATGGTGTATGGCAAAAAATATTGGCTTTCAGCTATTTATCTCTCGGGGAGAGACAATGTTGTGGCAGACAAAAGATCACGAATATTTAAAGACAATACAGAATGGATGTTAAATCCACAAATTTCAAAAATATTGTCAGTCGGTATGAAGTACTGGACATTGATCTGTTTGCATCTAGATTGAATCACCAATTGCCCAAATACGTGTCTTGGGAACACGATCCAGGGGCAGTAGCGGTGGATGCTTTCTCGCTACACTGGGGGTATACGTTCTTTTATGCTTTTCCCCATTCTGTCTCATTGGGCAATGTCTCAAGAAAATAGCGCAAGACGCTGCCAAAGGCATTTTGGTGGTGCCAAATTGGCCCACGCAGTCATGGTTCCCATTGATGCTAAAATGATTATTGAACCATGTATGACAATTCCCAATTGCGACAATCTGTTGACACAACCAGTAACAAAAGAAATTCATCCATTGCATGATCATATGAATTTGTAAATCTGCAGGTTCTGACCAGACCGTTGCAAGAGTTTGAACTGTCGGACAGGACCATGGATGTTATAGATGCAGCTTGGAGGAATAGCACTAAAAAACAATATATGTCGCATATAAGGAAATGGGAAGTTTTGTACACAGTCAAAGATATCTTATCATACTGCAAACATTTCAAATGTATTGGAGTTCCTTGCTGGGTTACACTTTGATGAGCATTTGAGTTATAGTGCCATTAATTGCGCTCGTAGTGCATTGTCATCCTATTTAGGACAAATTTCGGATCGGGATTCAGTTGGGTCTCACCCATTAGTATCCAGATTCATGAAAGGAATTTTCAATAAAAATCCTCCCAAGCCCATATATACAGAAATTTGGGATGTTAGCATTGTTCTCACTTTGCTTAACAATGGACTCCAATTAATTCAATGTCTTGCAGAAAATAACATTCAAGGTGGTAATGTTAATGGCCTTGGTATCAGCTCAAAGAGTACAAACTTTGCAATTGTTACGGTTGAATTGCATGCATGCGACTACAGATAACATTGTGTTTTATGTTTATGACTTAATCAAACAAAGCAGACCAGGAAGAACTGGAATGAAGGTAATGTTTAAAGAATATCCTATTGATGAAACATTGTGTGTAGTTAAGCATTTAACTCAATACATTGAGGTAACCAAAAATCTCAGAGGTTCTGAGAAAGCGTTATTGATAACACACAAAAAGCCACATACAAAAGTTTCAGTTCAAACCATTTCTAGATGGTTAAAACAGGTTTTGGGTCTAGTAGGAATAGACACTGATGTGTTTAAATCTCACTCCACTAGGGCGGCAGCTACGTCCGTGGCAAAGGTGCAGGACGTACCACTCGACCAAATTTTAAAGGCCGCAGGGTGGTCTAGAGAAGAGATTTTTTCAAAGTTCTACAATAAACCTGTTGTCACGGTGCCAGGATTTGGACACGCAGTACTGGGTTCTCTTTAAATGCTTTCTTTGTTTTATATTATCGATTTATATTATCGATTTATGTTACCATTGACATCATTTATCAATTTATTTTGTAATTTTCCCCTGCGATAGAGGGGTTATTATTAAAAAGTTGTTCTTTTTATGATTAAAGGACTTATTACATAAATTGTAACAATGTCTTAAAATACTATTTACTCGCTACTGTTTTGACTAAACAGAGAGTCGTATGAAATGAATTTACGACATAAAAAACACAGAGCTTTAAAATCTTCACGTAGTCACTCACGTGACTCCGAAGTAAAATAGTGAGATTAAACGAGAACTTACCTGTTCGAAGTTTGATCTTTATTTTATGAGGAGTTACGATGAGGGATTACGTGCGCTCCACTCCCAACCCTCATAATGTAAATGATCATCTGGTAGTTCTAGTCTATTTTGAGCCTTACTATTTTACTTCGGCTATTGGTTCTGTGTTTTTCATGCCGCTTTGAAGTATGCCGGTCCAGCGCCAGGCGGGGCTTCTTCACGTAATCCCTCATCGTAACTCCTCATAAAATAAAGATCAAACTTCGAACAGGTAAGTTCTCGTTTAATCTCACTATTAAACTACAAACCTGCACGTCTTTGGCATGTGGAAGCACCCGTTGGAAACTTACACGGACACAGGGAGAATGTGCAAACTACACACAGACAGTACCTGAGGTCAGGTCTCTGGCGCTGTGAGGCAGCAGTTCTACAAGCTGTGCCACTGCGCCACCCTCAATATTGCCAGCTCAATCCTGACTATGGTGCTATCTGTACAGAGTTTGTACGTTCTCCGTGACCACGTGGGGTTTCCCCGGGTGCTCCAGTTTCCTCCCACACTCCAAAGACATATAGGTTTATACGTTCATTGGCTTCATTCAATTGTAAAATTGTCCCTGGTGTGTAGGATAGTGTGAGTGCGGGGTAATCGCAGGTCGGTGGGCCGAAGGGCCTGTTTCCACTCTGTATCGCTAAAACCAAAAAGCTAAGCAATATTGAGGCACAGGCTGATAAGTTGCAAGTAACATTCATATCACAAAATCAGCAGGCAAAGTCCATTCCCAACATGAACAACCTATCCTCGACATTCAGTGGTGGGACCGTGGCCACATCCATCACCACCAACATCCTGGGAGTCAATGTTGCCCAAAATCACAGCTGGACCAGCCACATAAATATTGTGGCTTCCACACCTGGTCCGAGGCTAGATATTCAGCAGCAAGGGACTCACCTAACGACAGCAGCACCAACAACGGCTTTTCATCTACATTAGAAATGTTATGGAATTATGGAATACTATAAACTTGCCTGGATTGTACAGCTCCAACAGCATTGTCCTCCCCCTCCCCACCCAAAAAAAAACAAAACCCTAATTCCCACCATCAACCTTTTTTTTATTTGTTATTTCAAAATAGAATTTATTTGAGTAATAAATATATACAATACATCAACCGTGCGAAAAAAATCCATCCAACATTTTCGGAGGCTATACAAATGTCTCCATACAGTCTATATACATTTTTCAAAATTTTCAAATTTCACGAATCGATCCCCCACCCGTGCCACTCATGTGGCCCCCCGGCATGGGATACCTTCCCTTATTTTGAGGGGCGTCTCCACCATACAGTGCCCCCCATGTCCAGCAGCGGAAGGACCTTAGACTGTGGCCCTCCCCCACCGAGCCTTGGCGTTGCCTGCACCGAGCTTCAGTACGTCCCTCAGCACGTACTCCTGCAGTCTGCAGTGGGCCAGTCGGCAACATTCCCCGACGGACATCTCGCTCTGCTGGGTGGTGAACAACGCTCGGGAAGACCAGAGAGAGTCAGGATCTGCAAATCCTTTTACACAGATTTGTATGACCAAAAGGCCATAGACAGCACCTCCTCCCAGAACTTCCTGTCCTCGATCACGGAGGTCTTGGAGGACAGCAAGCGGGAGAGTCTGGACCAACCACTGACCCTAGAGGAGCTGACTGGCTCCATCCGTTCCTTTGACTCGGGTAAAACTCCCGGAAGCGATGGCTTACTGGCCGAGTTGTATTCGGCTCTGTGGGACTGGATGGGCCCGGACCTACTAGAAGTGTACAACGACATGCTTCTAGCTGGTAGCATGTCAGACTCCATGAGGAAGGGCAACATCACCCTAATCTACAAGCAGAAGGGGGAGATGAAGGACATAAAGAATTGGAGACCCATAACACTCTTGAATGTAGACTACAAGATCCTGTCTAACGCCATCGCCAACCGGGTCAAGTCTGCTCTGGGACAGGTGATCCACCCGGACCAAACTTGTGCTGTACCTGGTAGGAAAATCTCAGACAGCCTAGCGCTGCTGAGAGATACCATCGCCCACGTGCAGGACAGACGGGTGGATGCCTGCCTAGTCAGCTTGGACCAGGAGAAGGCCTTTGACAGGATTTCGCACACGTACATGAGGGACGTGCTCTCCAAAATGGGTTTTGGGGAGGGAATCAGGAATTGGATCAATCTGCTCTACACCGACATCCGTAGTGCAGTCCAAATCAATGGGTGGGAATCAGACAGTTTCCCTGTAAGGTCTGGAGTCAGGCAGGGTTGCCCTCTCTCTCCTGTCTTGTTTGTCTGCTGTATTGAACCTTTTGCCGAATCCATCAGGAAGGATGCGAGCATTAGAGGAGTGACACTGCCCGGCAGTGGGGGCATTCAAGTAAAGACCTCCCTGTACATGGACGATGTCGCTGTCTTCTGCTCGGATCCAGGGTCGGTCCGCAGATTGATTAGTATCTGCGACCAGTTTGAGTCGGCCACGGGAGCCAGGGTGAACCGCAGGAAGAGCGAGGCCATGCTCTTTGGCAACTGGCCCGACAGATCTTCCGTCCTCTTCACCATCAAGCCTGACTTCTTGAAGGTGCTGGGGATCTGGTTCGGGGGGGCTGAGGCGTGTAACAAGAATTGGCTGGAGCGGATAGCCAGGGTGGGGAAGAAGCTGGAGCTGTGGAGGCAACGCTCCCTCTCCATAACGGGAAAGAATTTGGTCATCAGGTGTGAGATGCTCTCGGGGCTGCTGTACTTGGCACAGGTGTGGCCTGTTCCCCCTTCCTACGCCACGGGGATCACCCGGGCCGTCTTCCAGTTCATCTGGGGGTCGAGGATGGACCGGGTGCGATGGGCCACAATGTACAAGTCAGCAGACAACGGGGGTAAAAGCGTGCCCAACGTCGCCCTCATCCTGATGGCCACCTTCGTGTGTGGCTGCATCAGGCGGAGTGTAGAGCCAAGGCACGTGGGCACCAAGTGTCACTACTTGCTGAGGTTCTACCTGTCCCCGGTGTTGCGAAGGATGGGCCTGGCGCAGATGCCACGTAATGTGCCAGTCAGCTGGTCACTGCCGCCCCATCTGTCATCTGTGGAAAGGTTCTTCCGGACCAACACCTTTGACCACATGTCCATTGGGCAGTGATCAGCACAGAATGTCCTGCAGGCACTGCAGGGAAAGGACTCGATGGACCCGGTGGCGTGGTTCCCTGAGCAGACTGCCCAACTTGTCTGGCAAAATGCCTCATCGCCAGAACTCACCAACAAGCACCAAGACCTGGCTTGGCTGGCGGTGAGGGGAGCCCTCCCAGTCAGATCCTTCCTGCACCGTCGGAACCTCACTACCAGCGCACGCTGCCCTCGGGACGGCTGCTATGGAGTGGAGACGGTTGCCCACCTCTTTGCAGAGTGTGGATTTGCCCAAAGAGTCTGGAGAAAAATGCAAGGGTCCCTGGTACGCTTTATTCCAAACAGTTCCGTCATAGAGGACTCTGTGATTTACGGACTGTTCCCAGGGACACATTCAGAGACTGACATCAAGTGCTGCTGGAGGGTCACCACCATCAACCTTCTGCAGTATCTGACAATGCCCCAGATCATTGACTTCTGTCACCTGTAAGGATGAGGAATATAAGTTGGTGAGTACACCATTGCACCATTTGTAGCTTCCCCATTATGTTGAGCAGAAATAGGGATAAATGAGCAAATATATAATACAAAATGGTTTCCAGAAATAGACAAGTACTGCGTGGACAGTAGCTAAACCTCAGAAAATTCAAATTAAGGTGAAAGGCCACACTGACTGGTTACATAACAGCCTGGTTCAGAAACGTTTATAGCCAGGAATAAAGGAGACTATATCACAGGTATTGACCTTCCACCATCTGAGGGAACTACAGGAGGTGCTGCCACATAAAGGCAACCAGTATCATCAAAATCCCACACCATCCTGGCCATGCTCTCATCTTGCTGCTACCATCGGGAAGACAAAGTCAAACTCAAAAGAGTTTATTGTCATGTGTCCCTGACAGGACAATGAAAATCTTTCTTTGCATAGCACAACAGAACATAGAAGGCATTGACTACAATTCTATACATAAATACACCCATGACTTAATAAATTAATAAAGTGCAAATAACAGATGGAGGGATATTAATGATTAGAGTTCCGAGCCAGGTTTAATAGCCTGATGGCTGTGGGGAAGTAGCTATTCTTAAACCGGGTTGTTGCAGTCTTCAGGCTCCTGTACCTTCTACCCGAAGGTAGCAGGGAGATGAGTGTGTAGCTAGGGTGGTGTGGGTCCTTGATGATGCTGCCAGCCTTTTTGAGGCAGCGACTGTGATAAATCCCCTCGATGGAAGGAAGGTCAGAGCCGATGATGGACTGGGCAGTGTTTACCACTTTTTGGAGTCTTTTCCTCTCCAGGGCGCTCAAGTTGCCGAACCAAGCCACGATGCAACCAGTCAGCAAGCTCTCTACTGTACACCTGTAGAAGTTAGAGAGAGTCCTCTTTGACAGACCAACTCTCCGTAATCTTCTCAGGAAGTAGAGGCGCTGATGAGCTTTCTTAATAATTGCATCTGTGTTCTCGGACCAGGAAAGATCTTCACAGATGTGCACGCCCAGGAATTTGAAGCTCTTGACCCTTTCAACCATTGACCCGTTGATATAAACAGGACTGTGGGTCCCCATCCTACTCCTTCCAAAGTCCACAATCAGTTCCTTGGTTTTGCTGGTGTTGAGGGCCAGGTTGTTGTGTTGGCACCATATGGACAGTCGCTCGATCTCTCTCCTATACTCGGACTCATCCCCATCAGTGATACGTCCCACAATAGTGGTGTCGTCAGCGAACTTGATGATGGAGTTCGCGCTATGACCGGCTACGCAGTCATGAGTATGGAGTGAGTACAGCAGGGGGCTGAGCACGCAGCCCTGAGGTGCTCCCGTGCTGATTGTTATCGAGTCTGACACATTTCCACCAATACGAACAGACTGTGGTCTGTGGGTGAGGAAGTCGAGGATCCAATTGCAGAGGGATGCGCAAAGACCCAGTTCTGCGAGTTTGGTAACCAGCTTGGAGGGGATGATTGTGTTAAATGCCGAGCATTTAAAGTACAGAAGAAAGTACAGAAGCCTGAAAACTGTGACCTCCAAGTTCAAGAACAGCTTCTTCCCAACAACCATGAGACTCTTGAACTGCACAACACTAACCTCAGCAACTATGATCTTCAATGGACTGTGTTTTGGTTTTGCACTATTATGTTCTGGTTATGTAGCATTAATGATTTTTAACTTATTGTATTATTGGTTATTGGATATTTATTTGTGTTTTATTGCCTTTGCCGGCCTATTAAGCTACAAGTGACAATTAAACACCCTTGAATCGTGACACAATGATGGACAAAAATATTGAATGTACCAAATTACTCCTCCATGGTAGGTGGATAAAATATTTAACTTACATCATGGTCAAACCCAAGCAACTTGATTTAAACGGCCACCCACCTTGTATAGCTGCACTCGGTGATCCCCACCTCTGTTAACACATAAAACATGTAAGTTAGAACAAATGCCAACTAAATAATCCATTGTTATCTCAATCTATTTGATTTTAGATGCGTTTCATTTTCAATCCCAATTGCATTTTTAGGAATTAACGGTTTTGTGATGATTGAATGTGGAATTACAATATTGGTAGATTTACCACTGCTGTAAACATCCACTTTAACCAATGCTTCTCCAAGGATCAGGGCACCTTTACAGAGCACCTTTACATAGAACACTATACTAAATGGAAGGTAACCAATGAATGGAAGAATTGCAAAGCAACATAGAACAGTGCTGCACAATTAAAGGCCGTTTGGCCCACAATGTCCATACCCAACAGGATCAAGTTAAATTAATCTCCTCTGCCTGCACATGATCTATATCCCTCGATTCCCTGCATATTCGTGCATTATAAAGCCTGTTAAACACCACAAATGTATCTACAAATTTGTATCTACAAATTGGTTGCATAATTCTGGTGTCAGGAAAACACATTATAAATTCTTGCCCTTTTGTGGGTGTGTAACTTGGCAAATCCTTCCAATAACTAATAACTCAGTAGAATACGCCCTGCATTTATATGCAGTTGACACAAGAAATATGGCCTCGAGGAATGATATTTCCTCCCTAAATCTCTTCACCCCTTATCCGATGAAGGATGTGCTGGCAATGAAAAGGGTCCGGAGGAGGTTTACGAGAATGACCCCGAGGATGATTGGGTTAACGCATGATGAGCATTTGATGGCACTGGGCCTGTACTTGCTGGAGTTTAGAAGGATGAGGGGCCTCTTCATTGAAACTTACCGAATAGCAAAAGGCCTGGATAGAGTGGATGTGGAAAAGATGTTTCCATGAGTGGAAGAGTCTATGACCAGAGGACAGCTCGGAATAAAAGGACGTACCTTTAGAAAGGAGACGAGGAGGAATTTCTTCTAGTCAGAGGGTGGTGAATTCGAGGAATTCATTGCAGCAGATGCATGTGGAGGCCGTCATTAGGTATTTTTAAGGCAGATTGACAGGTTCTAGATTAGTAAGGGTAACAAGGGCTATGGAGAGAAGGCAGGACATTGGGGATGAAAGGGAAAGATAGATCAGCCATGATTGAATGGCGGAGTAGACTCGATGGGCCGAATGGCCTACTTCTGCTCCTATGTCTTTGGAATTTGTGAATCTCTAATTCAGCCTTTAAATAAAGTCTCAAACCCTTATCACTGACAAAGGTTTTGTCCTAATACTTGTGTAGTTCAATGTCAAATATTATATGCCAACAGTCCGACAACACAGCCTAATGCTTTATTATGTTAAATATGCTATGAACAAGGAACTGCAGACGCTGGAATCTTTCAGTAAAATGCAGTAATAATGCAGCTCAGCAGGCCAGGCAGCATCTGTGGAGGGAATGGACAGATAATGATTCAGACTGAAGGGTCCCCTGACCCAGATCAGGGGGAATATATCCATTCCCCCTATAGATGCTGTCTGGTCCACTGAGTTCCTCCAGCACTTGTGCTTTGCAGAAAGATTCTGGCTTGTCCGTCCTTTTTCACTTTTGGTTGGGAAGTTGAAAACAACAGTGACTTGTCAAGGACAAAATTAGAGTTGGGCCGCTATGGTTTAAAAGTACTTTACCTGGTGCCTGCATTGCCATGGAAGTAAAGAATGATAGGAAAACCTGATGCCAAGGTTTCTTCATACCACAAATGGCCTTTACCCTGAGCTTCCTTCCACAGAATAGCAGGTACCGTGTGCCTGTCAGGAAATAGAGAGACAGATAGATGGTACAATGCTGATTACAGAACCCAGCTTTTACTTCATCTTGTCAAATAATACAATCTGGTAATGCTATCCAAATCCTGATAAAAGTTTACTATTAGTTAATTTATGCCTTAGATTCATACTTTTGAATGTAACGGGGGTATTTTAAGTGTTGTCGGATCAACACCTGATATGCAGATCTGTTATCCATTATACAAAACAAAGTGGAAATGGATTTTAAATTTGTAACTCCCTCCAGAGACATTTCAACCTCAGAGTTATCGAGCTATACAGCACAGGACCAAGTTGGCACCGTGGGCTGTGTAGAAAGTTACTGCAAATGTTGGTTTATACTGAAGATAGGCACAAAGTGCTGGAGTAATTCAGCATCTCTGGAGAAAAAGTATGGGTGACATTTCTGCTCAGAATCCTTCTTCAGATTGGGCTAATCCTATTAGCCTGCCCATATCCCTCTGAACCAATCCCATCCACAAATCTGTCCATATGTCTGTTAAAAGTTGTAATTGCATCCACTCTGGCATGCTCAAAGATCCTCACTATCGAGTAAAATAGTTTTAATGCTTCTAAATCTAAACAATATATTAAATTAAATGCTGCCTACAGATTCTTGATTGCAAATATCTTCCACAAAACAACATCAATCTTAGCGAAGTTTCCACAAACAGAAAATCTTAGCGCAAATTCACAACAGCAGTCTACAGAACCGATACAAGAGAAAATCGTTCACATTTTTTACAGAAGGTGGAGTGGGAAAAAACGGAAGGGCAGTTGACTTATCAGTTAATTCAATTTTTGCTGACCAATAAAACTTCATGAGCCTTGGTATTAAAACGTGATGCAAGTTTCTAGAGTTAAGAAACTTAATTGTCATATCAAAACAGGACAATTAAATTCTCACTTGCAGCAGCATAAGAAGTCTGTAAATCTGATACTCAATAGATAACATCATTTAAAAAGTTCAATAAATTAAAAACAAAATAAAAATCTGTGGTCCCAAGATCAACCAAGACAATTCATTGTTTAATTGCCGTTTCTAGTGTGCAGGAGCATGATGGTCATTGGGAAGAAGCTGTCCTTGAACCTGGAGGTCATGCTCCTGTATCGTCTTCCTGATGGTAGCAGTGAAATGAGAGCGTAGCCTGGGTGGTATGGGTTTCATTTTACCCCCCTTGCTCAAACATCTATTTGTACCAAGAAATACAAAAGTATTACTTTCTGCTTTTGAATCTTTTTCAGCAGAGCACGTCGCAGGCCAGTAACAGACCTCATCACTGAACTAATTTGTTTAACCTGAGTCACTGGATAAGATGGCACCATTCAATTAGTCCTGTGCTACAAGGCATCAGTGTTATCACATCATGTCCCTGAAACAGACACTATCCAGATCACTCTGACCTCCAGCATATAGAGGATGCACAATAACCTGAGGGAACAAGTTTTGTTCTCAGCAAATAATTTAACTACTGTCTTGTCATTAAGCAAATGACTGAGAGTATGGCACTAACGGCACTTTTGACACTGTTGTTTAATCCTCTCTACAAAACGATAGCTGGCAACTTTTCAACTGCAAACATTGACTTTCTTTTTGTCTTTGTTTCCCATTCGAACAATAGTGAAATGAACAAAGCAGACCTTTGTTTAATCTACATCAGCACAGCTTTGTTAAGATGCAAAATTGCAAATTTAAACCTGCGCTGGTAAAATGGTTTTGATGTTTCATTAAACATTGAAGGCTCCCATTAATATTGTGACCTTTCGCTCTGGAACAAGTGCACTTTAACTTGTACGACAATCAGAAGTGCCTCAATAGTCACAACCCTGTTTCAACCGGAACAAGCGTGACCTATTAGAAACATCTGAGGAGGAACTGCATTGGTTTCAGTTTCAGCAGGAAGCAAGAGGATATGGATTTAAAAGGATACAAATAAGCAGATTTGGTTCTAACATCTGACCTGGGCCATTGGATTGTGGTTTGTTGTTCTCACAATTCCATAGAATTGTCTAGAATACTTGGCCAAGGCTTTACAACCCAGATCAGCTGCTGCAGCTCTTCATGTGATACACTCCCAGGTCTCACTGTACGGAGTTTGGACGTTTTCCCTGTGACCGCATGAGTTTTCTCCAGGTGCTCAGGTTTCCTACCACATTCCAAAGACGTACAGGTTTCTAGGTTAATTGGCTTTGGTAAAATTGTTTCAATTGTGTAGGATAGTATTAGCGTACGGGGATCGCTGGTCGCCGTGGACTTGGTGGGCCGAGGGACCTGTTTCTCCACTGTATCTCTAAAGTCTAAAGTTTCTGATTAGTTCGAATCATCCTCCATTTATGCAAAACAGGTTGTATTTATCAAAGAAAAGCAAATCTATAGTTCCCTGAAAGTGGCAACACAAGTAGACAGTCGTAAAGAAGGTATATGGTATGCTTGCCTCAAGGTCGGGGCGTTGAGTACATGAGTCAGGAAGTCATGATGCAGCTTTATAAGACTTTGTTTAGGCCACATTTGGTATATTGTGTGTAGATCTGGTCACTCCATTGCAAGAAGGATGTGGAAGCACTGGAGAGGGTGCAGAGGAGGTTTACCAGAATGATGCCTGCATTTGGGGGGGTATTAGCTCCCGGGAGATGTTGAATAGAGTTGGATTGTTGTCTTTGGAATTCTAGAAAACATGAATATAAAACGAGGAGACATTTGGACAAATATGTGTCAGAAAGAGTTTAGAAGGCTCGGGGCGAAATGGGACTAGCCCAGCATGCCAAATAGGCAGGCATGAACAAGGTGGGCTGAAGAGCCTATATCGACATTGTCCTGTTTTATAACTATGAAACAAACAGCAGGGAATGAGAGATGGTGAAAAGGTAGCTCTGCTTGCTGGTGAAATGGGTCAATTTAAAAAAATGTTGTACAGACAAATTTAGCATTAATTACCTTTGTGCATGTTTCAATAACAATTGAGACCAGCCATCAATAAGGATTTGTTCTGTTGCATGTATTTCCGATAAGCCAGTGCTGTTTTTTCTAGGATCCAGCACCCTCAAACAATGTCAATAGCAAAGAAATATCAGATTGCTTATGGCAAGACTTTCCACCACACTGATGTTAAGACTACTTCTGCAGCCTCAATGAAAGGTAAATAGTTTTATTAATGCTGCTTTGGAGCCTTCCACCTTAAAGGTTCAACCTATTTTACTTGTATTTAATGCCAGAGCTCAGAGTCCAAACCACACATCGGCCAGACGGATTCAAACTGCAATCTCCGTCATCACAATTGTTTCAACAAGATTTCTCTCAAAATCAGTAATGCCAGACAGGGCCTCTTCTGTTCTTGTGTAGGAAGGAACTGCAGATGCAGGTTTATACCAAAGATAGACACAAATGCTGGAGTAACTCAGCGAGTCAGGCAACATTTCTGGAGAAAAGGAATAGGCAGCGTTTTGGGTCAGAACCGTTCTTTAGACTGGAGAAGGGTTCCGACCTGATACGTCACCAATTCCTCTTCAATTCTTGCAGCCTCTCCACTATCAACTCCAACTCCACTTCACGTTGCCCTGGGAAAGCAGTCAACATAATCAAGGACTTCTTCACCCTCCTTCTCCTCTCCTCTCTGGAAGATCAGGACTGCACTTTAGCTAATGTGAGAACTGTTCAGTAGTCTGGGAAGAAGTTCTTCCTGAATCTGGGGGTATGTGCTTTCAAGCTTTTGTATCTTCTGCCCAATGGGAGGGAAAAAATAGAGATGACCAAGGTCATTGATCGAGATGGCTACTTTCCCCAAGGTAGCGTGATGCGTAGACAGAGTTGATGGTGCGAAGGTGTGATGGACTGGGCTGCATTCACAAATCTCTGTCGTTTCTTGCACTCCTGGGCAGAGCTGTTCCCAAATTAACCTGTAATGCAACCCCGTAGAATGCTTATATGTGGGTGCATCAGTATAGTTGGTGACAGTGAAGGAGACAAGCTGAATTTCCTTAGTCTCCTGAGGAAGTAGAGGTGTCAATATGCTTTTTTGGCTGCTGCTTCAGTGTAGTTGGTCCAGGATAAACACTGGTTTAAATAGTTTACTCACTGTAAAATTATACAGAAATTAGAACCACCATAACATCAACTGAACAAATATTAAGCTGAATAAAATTGTGAAAACAAAAATTTATTTTATGACTACTTAAGATGATACAAAGTGAAGAATATTGTGTCACTATTTTAATGTATGCATATTATTTAATGCACAACTAAAATTCCACCATAAATTTAAGAATGTGGTGATAAATAAATTTAAGAAACCTGCTTGGCAGCTGCCTGACAGTTGGCAGCTGCCTGATACAATTGAGTTGGTGGGCAGCTCGCTGGAATTGGCAACTAAAGATCAACCACGCTAATGTGGAGTCACACCAGGAAAGGAAGGATAAGAGGGTACACAATAGGCTGGAGAAACTCAGCGGGTGCAGCAGCATCTAAGGAGCGAAGGAGATAGGTGACGTTTCGGGTCGAGACCCTTCTTCAGACTGGTTAGGGATCAGGGAAACGAGAGATACAGACGGTGATGTGGAGAGATAAAGAACAATGAATGAAAGATATGCAAACAAGTATCGATGATAAAGGAAACAGGCCATTGTAAGCTGTTTGTAGTGTGAAAATGAGAAGCTAGTGCGACTTGGGTGGGGGAGAGATAGAGAGAGAAGGAATGCCAGGGCCCGAGGGCTGAGGGAGAGGTGGGAAGGGGAGGAGACAGCCAGGGTTAACAGCATTGAGAAAATTCAATGTTTAAGCCCAGAGGATGCAGACTCCCCAAGCGGAATATGAGGTGCTGTTCCTCCAACTTGCGGTGTTGCGGTGTGTCACTCTGGCCGTGGAGGAGGCCCAGGACCGAGAGGTCGGATACGGAATGGGAGGGGGAGTTGAAGTGCGGGAGGTCGGGTTGGTTATTGCGGACCGAGCGGAGGTGTTCGGCGAAATGATCGCCCAGCCTCCGCTTGGTCTCACCGATATAGATCAGTTGGTTATTGCCGACCGAGAGGAAGGATAAGAGCTTTACTGCCCTCCAGGGATGCTGGTAAATCAGCATTTTAAATAACAATCAAAGACGATCGCTGCCACACTGATGTTGCACTGAACTTACACAAAGAGGGGATTGGTACATTTCTTTAACCATAAAGTACAGCACAGCAATGCCTGTGCCAAACATGATGCTAAGATAAACCAATCCCCTCTCCCTGCACGTGATTCATATCGCTCCATTTCCATGTGCCACCATCACAACCACCCCATGTAATGCGTTTCAGGCACCCACCACTCTCTGTAAAAAAAACTTGCCCCAAACTTTTCCCCTTTTCATTCCTTTTGGGAGGATTTGACTGTTGTGTGGTGTCTTTTAAAATTGCTGTTTTTTCCTTTTTTTCTCCCACAAATATGTAATATGTGAATATGTGATTCTGTTCCATTCTGTTTTGTAGGGGTTTTTTTGCACAATCCGCAAGCATTGCCACTTTTCATTTCACTGCACATCTCATATGTGTATGTGACGAATAAACTTGACTTGATCATCAGTTCACTAAGCTTTCAAAATTAAAATGTTATTATTTTACCACGGTACAATAACAAATTATATTTATTAGCAGCAAAGTGGTGTAATTCATTGAGAATAGTTATCTTCCAGCTGATATACTACTGGTGGATACGACATTGGTATTAGTAGACTGGAAACAAGCTGCTTCCCCTACTGAACGGTTCTCCCATTAGCTAGTAGGGTGCAGTCCTGATCTTCCACAATGGAAATTGCACGTTCTTCCTGTGACCGTGTGGATTTCCTCCCGGTGCCCCGGTTTCCTCCCACATCCCAAAGACAGTGGGTTTGCAGGTAAATTGGCCTCCGGAAATTACTCCTAGTATGCAGGGAGTGGATGAAAAAGTGGGATGACATAGAACTAGTGTGAACAGGTGATGGATGGTCGACGTGGACTTGGTGGCTGGAAGGGCCTGTTTCCATGCTGTATTTCTCAACTAAACTGAACACACTACGGCTAAACTTGCCTGTCATATTTGTTTTTATCACCTTTCACTTCTGTTTTGTCCTATCTTTCATTTTTTTGTTTCTTCTTCCTTCATTTCACTGCTCAACTACCTCTACCACTCTAATTTATACTCTCCCAGACAGCATCATTAACTCCACCCTCCACCAACAAGTCAACAATCACCTCCAGCTAAAGGGACTGTTTCTTCCCAGCTGTCATCAGGCAACTGAACCATCCACTCACCAACTGGAATGCGGTGCTGACCTCCCATCTACCTCACTGGAGACCTTCGAACTATCTTTAGTCGGACTTTATCTTGCATACCCTTTATCCTGTATCCATATACTGTGGATGGTTTGATTGTAATTCATGTATAGTCTTTTGCTGACTGTACCTCAGTAGATGTGACAATAATAAACTAATCTAAAGCAAGGTTGACACAAAATGCTGAGTAACTCAGCCGAACAGACAGTATCTCTGGAAGAAGGAATAGGTGACGTTTTGGGTCGAGACCCTTCTTCAGACAGAAAATCTGGAGAAAGGGAAACGAGAGATAAAGCAAGATTGTTGTTCTGGCACCGTTCGACTACATTATCAATCCCCCCCATACCCTGTATTCTGATTCATTGTTATCTGTTACTCGTCCAACAACAGTGCTATCACAGTGAATTTAAAGAAGGTGCTGGAGCTGTGTCTGGCTGCACAATAATGGGTAAAGGGAGTAAAGGGACGGAGCCACAGTCCTGATGTGGCCCTGTGCTGATAGTTATCGAGGAGCATACATTGTTGCTAATTCGTACCAATCGTGGTCTGTTTGCAATTTAATTGCCAAGAGACAGGCAGAGACCCACTTCTCCGAGCTTGGTAACAGGTTTGGAGGAGATGATGGCACTGAACCTCAAGGTGCAATTGATAAACATAGAAACATAGAAAATAGGTGCAGGAGTAGGCCATTCGGCCCTTCGAGCCTGCACCGCCATTCAATATGATCATGGCTGATCATCCAACTCAGTATCCCGTACCTGCCTTCTCTCCATACCCCCTGATCCCTTTAGCCACAAGTGCCACATCTAACGCCCTCTTAAATATAGCCAATGAACTGGCCTCAACTACCTTCTGTGGCAGAGAATTTCAGAGACTCACCACTCTCTGTGTAAAGAATGTTTTCCTCATTTTGGTCCTAAAGGAATTCCCCCTTATCCTTAGACTGTGACCCCTTGTTCTGGACTCCCCCAACATCGGGAACAATCTTCCAGCATCTAGCTTGTCCAACCCCTTAAGAATTTTGTAAGTTTCTATAAGATCCCCCCTCAATCTTCTAAATTCCAGCAAGTACAAGCCGAGTCTATCCAATCTTTCCTCATATGAAAGTCCTGACATCCCAGGAATCAGTCTGGTGAATCTTCTCTGTACCCCCTCTATGGCAAGGGTGTCTTTCCTCAGATTTGGAGACCAAAACTGTACGCAATACTCCAGGTGTGGCCTCACCAAAACCCTGTACAACTGCAGTAGAACCTCCCTGCTCCTATACTCAAATCCTTTCGCTACGAATGCTAACATACCATTTGCTTTCTTCACTGCCTGCTGCATCTGCATGCCTACTTTCAATGACTGGTGTACCATGACACCCAGGTCTCGTTGCATCTCCCCCTTTCCTAATCTGCCACCATTCAGATAATAGTCTACCCTCATGTTTTTGCCACCAAAGTGGATAACCTCACATTTATCCACATTATACTGCATCTGCCATGCATCTGCCCATTCACTCAGCCTATCCAAATCACCCTGCAGCCTCCAAGCATCCTCCTCACACCTAACTATACCCCCCAGCTTGGTATCATCTGCAAATTTGGAGATGTTGCATTGAATTCCCTCGTCCAAATCATTAATATATATTGTAAATAGCTGGGGTCCCAACACTGAGACTTCCGGCACCCCACTAGTCACTGCCTGCCATTCTGAAAAGGACCCGTTTACTCCTACCCTTTGCCTCCTGTCTGCTAGCCAGTTCTCTATCCACATCAATACTGAACCCCCAATACCGTGTGCTTTAAGTTTGTATGCTAATCTCTTATGCGGGACCTTGTCGAAAGCCTTCTGAAAGTCTAGATATAACACATCCACTGGTTCTCCCTTATCCACTCTGCTAGTTACATCCTCGAAAAATTCTATCAGATTTGTCAGACATGATTTACCTTTCGTAAATCCATGCTGACTTTGTCCAATGATTTCACCACTTTCCAAATACGCTGCTATCCCATCTTTAATAACTGACTCTAGCAGTTTCCCCACTACCGATGTTAGACTAACTGGTCTGTAATTCCCCGCTTTCTCTCTCCCTCCTTTTTTAAAAAGTGGGGTTACATTAGCTACCCTCCAATCCTCAGGAACTACTCCAGAATCTAAGGAATTTTGAAAAATTATCACTAATGCATCCACTATTTCTGTGGCTACCTCCTTGAGTACTCTGGGATGCAGACTATCTGGCCCTGGGGATTTATCGGCCTTCAATCCGTTCAATTTACCCAACACCACCTCCCGGCTAACCTGGATTTCACTCAGTTCCTCCATCTTATTTGACCCCCGTTCCACTGCTATTTCCGGCAGATTATTTATGTCTTCCTTAGTGAAGACAGAACCAAAGTAGTTATTCAATTGGTCTGCCATGTCCTTGTTCCCCATGATCAATTCACCTGTTTCTGACTGCAAAGGACCAACATTTGTTTTAACTAGTCTCTTTCTCTTCACATATTTATAAAAACTTTTGCAGTCAGTTTTTATGTTCCCTGCCAGTTTCCTTTCATAATCTATTTTCCCTTTCCTAATTAAGTCCTTTGTCCTCCTCTGCTGAATTCTGAATTTCTCCCAGTCCTCCGGTAGGCTGCTTTTTCTGGCAAATTTGTATGCCTCATCTTTTGTTTTTATACTCATCTTTTGTTTTTATAAACAATAGGCTATAGGTGCAGGAGTAGGCCATTCGGCCCTTCAAGCCAACAACAGCCCGACGTTCGTGTGCATAGTGGTCCAGTGCAGAATGGAGAGCCTGCAAGATCGCATCTGCTGCTGCTCTATTGTGGCAGTAGGCACGCCTAATTGTAGCCAGTTCAGGTTTGTGCTAAGGCAAGAGTTGATATGAATCATAATCAACCTCCTCAAAGCACTTACACAGATTTTTCTGCCACCAGTCGGTAGTCATTGAGGCATGTCACCATACTTTTCCTGGGCACCAGTATTGTGAATACCCATAACATCCCCTTAAATTAATAGCAATTCAATAGAAAACTAATCAAATTAGGTTTTTTTTTAAGTGTTGAGAGCAAGGACAGGAAAAAAAGACAAAATACAGGTAGTCTAAACTCTCCATATAATATTGTATATATTTGAATTGAATATATACAGTTCAATACAAGTCAATTTAAAGCCATTTCTAGTTCTTGGATTTGCACTGTAATATTAGCTGGGTTTTCTTTTGGCTGGTCTGATCCCTTTCTCTTGAAAATAACTTTCACAGTAAAATCTGGAATGCTGTCCTGAATCAAGGCATAAATTTATATTCACGTGTTGTTGCAGTTCTTGCAGCTTAGCTTAGCTCTGGGCCACAAGAACATAAGAAAGAGAATCAGAATAACTCATCAAGCCTCCTCTGCCATTCAATCAGGTCACCATTGAGCAGGTTTGAAGGACATGGCCCATGTCTGACACTAAATCAAATTGGAGACATGAATCCAAAAATTCACCGCCATCCAGTCACTTCCAGTCCAGGCCTACTGACCCTAAACTTAAGGGATATGGGCCAAACACAGCAAATAGGATCTTAGATGAGGCATCTTGGTTGGCATGGATGAGTTGGGCCGAAGGACTTGTTTCCATGCAGCATGACCTGCCTAATGTTAACCCGGAATCTTGAGGAAAAAGCAAAGTGCAGAGAGAACTCAGCATTTGTCTGAAGGGTCCTGACCCAAAACATTATCTGTCCATTTCCTTCAGAGTTCCTCCAGCAGTTGGAGTACTTTTTAATTAGCTATTTTGTTAAATTGCAACCTCTGGAGTGGTCTTGTCCTTTACTAGCCCCATTAATTGCTTACCAAGCACCAATAGTAATTGTCTCCTCAGGCTGAAGATAAAAATTCCACGTGTGGTTCAACCCTTGGTCTTGTGGGCTTTTCAAATCAATGAAGTACGGTACCCGCACTGAGGGAGAGAAAGATGGACATTATCGAATATTTAAATATTAAGGTTTCATTTATTTTTATCACATGTACTGAGATACAGTGAAAAGCTTTGTTTTACATGCTATTCAAACAGATCAGATAATACTGTACATAAATACAATCATTTCAAACTCAAGTACAACAGGTAGAGCAAAGGAGTAGATACAGAGTGTAGAATATAATTCACAGCATTGTAGTGCATCAGTTCCATAGACAAAGTCCAATGTCTGCCATCGAGCATAGGTGAATCAGACACCTAGCTTATGGAAGGAACGTTCAGAAGCTTAATAACAAACTTATTTACCTTCTGCTGGACAAGAGGAGGGAGAAGATGGAATGACTGGGGTGGGACGTCTGATTATTTTGGCTGCTTTTCCCCAAGGCAGCGTGAAGTTTAAATGGAGGCAATGGTGGGAAGTCTGGATTGTGTGATTGACTGGGCTACATCTACAATATTAAAACCATTTTCCACTACAAATATTAGACTAATAGCATTTGTGTGAACAAAATAATACTTTCTTCACAGATCAAGGTAGTATGGTGGTAATCTTAGTGTGCTGGCATTCAGAGGTCAGGTGTTTTGATCTGGAAATGGAAATTTAACTCTCGCTCGATCAATGGAGGTTGAATAATTAAATAAATTTAGGTATCAGTAACAGTGCAAACCAAAGTATCATTTTATGTGTGACTCCAGATCTACCAATCCGTGGAATGTGACTGCTTAATTTGAGGGTAGAAAAGACTAAACATTCTATAAAGGAAAAGGGTCTAAATTGTCTGTGATTGCTAAAAAATGTAATCTACAGGTAGTTCTGCAGAAAAGGGGGTTAGAGACTAGAGAGTATCAGACTCACTGTAACAGTTATTATACCCCCAGCAGGACTTTCAAAAATAAAGATTTTTTTTCAATAGCAATATTGAAATAGCAACTCTACTGCTGCATTGCAAAATTTCTGCCTTACAGCACCAGAGACTCGGGTTCGATCCTGACTGTGCAGAGTTTGTATGTTCTCTCTGTGACCACGTGCATTTTCTCCAGGTGCTCCGGTTTCCTCCAATACTCCAAGGACGTGCAGGTTTGTTGGTTAATCGGCCTCTGGAAATTGGAAATTGTCCGTAGTGTGTAGAATAGTACTAGGGGACTTGGTGGGCCAAAGGGCCTGTTTCCACGCTGTATGTTTAATGTTCATTTTTATGACTGCAGGCTAAACGACTAAAGGCTGTGTTGTTTAACAAAGTATAATTGCACATATCAATAGCAGCGATTGATTGTTACTTACTATGACCTCTTGTGGTTAAAATGTTCTTAAGAGACAATGGTGCCTGATTACTGCAGGGAGGCTACACGTAAAAAGTTTATTTTTCTAGGAGTTATTTTTCTGAAGACGACTTTTTTTCTGCTTGGCAATTTCCAAAGTAACTTTTAAAAGTAACTTTTTCCAATTCCCAATAGAAATCACTTTATAACAGATTACTGGATGAATGCCTTAACAAGCATCCAAATACAGAAAAATTAATAGCGTGCATTTATATTACTCTTTTGGATAGGGAAGTCCCAACAACAGAATCATACGCCAGATATGGGAAAATGAAATAGGTCTATCTATAATGAAAGACACTTGGGAAGAAAGGTTACAACGTATACACCGTTGCTCATTAAATGCCAGACATACCTTGATACAATTTAAAGTATTGCATAGATTACACTATTCAAAAACAAAATTAAATAGAATTTTTCCTAACATTTCTTCTATTTGCGATAAATGTCCGAATTTAGAAGCTAACTTAACGCATAGTTTTGCAACATGCATAAAACTTAATAGTTATTGGGCTGATATTTTTAGAATCATTTCTGAAGTTCTTAAAACTAAATTGGACCCCGATCTAAAGCTAATAATATTAGGAGTTCCTGATTCAAGCCTAATATTAACAGTAAGTCAAAGAAATTGTCTTGATTACTGTTTGATAATCGGAAAAAAATTAATATTAAAATTCTGGAAGGGAACATTATCCCCCACAATCAAAATGTGGACAGTGGAAATGTCGGAGACGTTGCATTTGGAGAGAATTAGGTTTGTCCTAATGGACAAATACGAACGTTTTGAACAAATATGGTCTCCATTCATTGATTATTTAAAGGGGTAGCTGAGCTCAGCATTGTAACTCAATAAGTACCTTGGTGTAGGATTAAATGAAAAGATGTATTTTGGGATTTGTACACACGTTTCTATAGATATTGTTATGTGAAATTGCTCCATTCATTGTTAAGATGTATACTTCATTTTTTTATTATTTAATAATTGTTTTGGGTTTTTTTTCCTTATTTGTTTTGTTTTTCCCTATATAATCATAATCATTATTATTTAATCACTATCTCTATTGATTATAGATCTATACTTTTACTTCTTTACTTTCCAAAAATAAAACAGAAGCATACATAAATTACTCCGTAATATCTGTATAATCTTTGCAACAAGTTAAATCTGTATTGAAGAATTGTTATACTGTGGACAATATGCACTGCTTCTAATAAAAATACTTTAAAAAAAAAAGAAATCACTTTATAACTAACTTGTCTCGCATAATGCAAATATTGTTTGCTAATATATTACTTGCATTGTATCCATTTGGTGTTATGGAAACACATGTTATAGTTGTACCTGCATTTTAATGGCAAATATATATTGTCAATCTCTCAGAGCTATAGCAAGACCTGCAATAGACATTCTGATGGCCAAGTGTAATAGGGATCGATGTGAAAGATGAGATGCGTAAGGAATTAAAAGTATTGTATATGAATGCACAAAGTATAAGAAGTAAAGTAGATGAGCTTGAGGCTTTGTTAGAGGTTGGTAGATATGACATTGTGGGGATTACTGAGACGTGGCTGCAGGAGGATTGGGCCTGGGACCTTAATATTCAGGGTTTTACATCCTATAGAAAGGACAGGAAGGTGGGCAGAGGAGGGGGATAGCTCTTCTGGTGAGGAATGGAATTCAGTCCCTTGCGAAGGAAGACATAGGGACTGATGAGGTAGAGTCGCTGTGGATTGAGTTGAGGACTTGTAAAGGCAAGAAAGTACTAATTGGTGTTATCTACAGACCCCCAA
Source organism: Raja brachyura (assembly GCA_963514005.1). The sequence continues at coordinate 71,558,037 of OY740788.1, read as the reverse complement.
ATAGTAGCCCGGATGTAGGTGTAAGTTGCAGCAGGAGTCAAGACTGGCATGTAACAAAGGTAATGCCACTTTCAATATTTCAATATGCAGGTAGACTGGGAAAATCAGGTTGGTTCAGGACCCCAAGAAAGAGAGTTTGTAGAGTGCCTCCAAGTTGGATTCTTAGAGCAGCTTGTAATGGAGCCGACCAGACAAATGGCAATTCTAGATTTAGCGTTGTCTAATGAACCAGATGTGATAAAGAGAACTCAAGGTAAAGGAGGTAATGATCATAATATGATTAGTTTTAATCTGCAATTTGAGAAGGAGAAGGTTAAATCGGAAGTGTCACCGATGCAGTTGAACAAAGGGGACTATGAAGGCATGAGAGAGGAGCTGGCCAAGGTCGACTGGAAAGAGATCCTAGCAGGAATGACGGTGGAACAGCAATGGCAGGAATTTCTGGGCATAATCCGGAAGATGCAGGATCAGACGAAAGGGTACTTAAGGAAGTGGCTCTAGAAATCGTGGATGCATTGGTGATAATTTTCCAATGTTCTATAGACTCAGGATCAGTTCCTGTGGATTGGAGGGTAGCTAATGTTATCCCACTTTTTAAGAAAGGCAGGAGAGAGAAAACGGGGAATTATAGACCAGTTAGCCTGACATTGGTGGTGGGGAAGATGCTGGAGTCAATTATAAAAGATGAGATAGCCGCACATTTGGATAGCAGTAACAGGATCGGTCCGAGTCAGCATGGATTTTTATGAAGGGGAAAATCATGCTTGACTAGTCTTCTGGAATTTTTTGAAGATGTAACTAGGAAAATGGACAAGGGAGAGCCAGTGGATGTAGTGTACCTGGACTTTCATAAAGCATTTGATAAGGTCCCACATAGGAGATTAGTGGGCAAAATTGGGGCGCATGGTATTGGGGTAGAGTGCTGACATGGATAGAGAAGTGGTTGGCAGACAGGAAACAAAGAGTAGGGATTAACGGGTCCCTTTCAGAATGGCAGGCAGTGACAAGTTGGGTACCGCAATGCTCGGTGCTGGGACCGCAGCTATTTACAATATACATCAATGATTTGGATGAAGGGATTCAAAGTAACATTAGCAAATTTGCAGATGACACAAAGCTGGGTGGCAGTGTGAACTGTGAGGAGGATGCTATGAGAATGCAGGGTGACTTGGACAGGTTGGGGGAGTGAGCAGATGCATGGCAGATGAAGATTAATGCGAATAAATGTAACTATCTAAATAGCGTTTAAGAAGGAACTGCAGATGCTGGAAACCCTTCATCAGACTTTCGGGCCGAAACCCTTTCACAGTCTGAAGAAGGGTTCTGGCCCGAAACGTTGCTTATTTCCTTTGCTCCATAGATGCTGCTGCGCCCGCTGAGTTTCTCCAGCAATTTTGTGTACCTACAATCTAAATAGCGTCAAGTAGGGAAAAGGGGAAGTACAACGGGATCTGGGGGTCCTTGTACATGGTGTCTATGAAAGTAAGCATGCAGGTACAACAGGCAGTGAAGAATACGAATGGCATGTTGGCCTATATGACAAGAGGAATTGAATATAGGAGCAAAGAGGTCCTTCTGCAGTTGTACAGAGTCCTAGTGAGACCACACCTGGAGCATTGTGTGCAGTTTTGGTCCCCTAATTTGAGGAAGGACATTCGTGCTATTGAGGGAGTGCAGCGTAGGTTTACAAGGTAAACTGCCGGGATGGCGGGACTGTCATATGCTGAGAGAATGGAGCGGCTGAGCTTGTACACGCTGGAGTTTAGAAGGGTGAGAGGGGATCTCATTGAAACATATAAGATTGTTAAGGGCTTGGACACACTAGAGGCAGGAAACATGTTCCCGATGTTGGGGGAGTCTGGAACCGGGGCCACAGTTTAAGAATAGGGAGCAAGCCATTTAGAACGGAGACGAGGAAACACTTTTTCTCACAGAGAGTGGTTAGTCTGTGGAATTCTCTGCCTCAAAGGATGGTGGAGGCAGGTTCTCTGGATGCTTTCAAGAGAGAGCTAGATAGGGCTCTTAAAAATAGCGGAGTCAGGGGATATGGGGAGAAGGCAGGAACGGCATACTGATTGGGCCATGATCACATTGAATGGTGGTGTTGGCACGAAGGACCGAATTGCCTAATCCTGCATCTATTGTCTGTTGTCTATTATCATTTAATTCCTAATAGGAAGAACGATTCTAAGGGGAGTAGGAGGCACCTGTGGCTGACAAGAGAAGTTAGGGACAGAATAAAACTAAAAGAAAAGATGTATAACACAACAAAGAGTAGCCGGAAGCCAGAGGATTGAGAAACTTTCATAGGACAGAAGGAAACAAAACGGGCAATAAGGGCTGAAAATATGAAGTACGAGGGGAAGCTGGCCAGGAATATAAAGAAGGACAGTAAAAGCTTCTTTAGATATGTTAAGGGAAAAAGAGTTTCAAAAGAGTAGCAAAGTCAAATGTGGGTCCCTTGAAGGCAGACACGGGTGAAATTATTATGGGTAACAAGGAAATAGCAGAAGAATTGCACAGGTACTTCGGATCTGTCTTCACGAAGGAAGACACAAACAATCTCCCAGATGTACTGGAGGACAGAGGATCTAAGGAGGTAGAGGAACTTAAAGAAATTTTCATTAGATGAAAAATAGTATTGGGTAGGCTAATGGGACAGAAGGATGATAATCCCCTGCATCCCAGGGTCCTCAGGGAGGTGGCTCTAGAAATAGTGGACGCATTGGTGATCATTTTCCAATGTTCAATAGATTCAGGATCAGTTCCTATGGATTGGAGGATAGCTAATGTTATCTCACTTTTCAAGAAAGGAGCGAGAAAGAAAACAGGGAATAACAGACCAGTTAGCCTGACTTCGGTGGTGGGAAAGATGCTGGAGTCAATTATTAAAGGGGTAATAATGGGGCATTTGGATAGCTGTAAAAAGATTAGTCCAAGTCAATATGGATTTATGAACGGGAAATCACGCTTGACTAATCTTCTGGACGTGAGGACGTGACAAGTAAAATGGATGAAGGGGAGCCAGTGGATGTAGTGTATCTAGACTTTCAGAAAGCCTTTGATAAAATCCCGCATGGGAGACTGGTGACTAAAATTAGAGCACATTTTATTGGGGATAGGGTGTTGATATGGATAGAAAATTGTTTGGCAGACAGGAAGCAAAGAGTAGGAGTGAACGGGTCCTTTTCAGAATGGCAGGCAGTGGCGAGTAGAGTGTCGCAAGGCTTGGTGTAGGGGCCGCAACTGTTTACCATATATATTAATGATTTGGAAGAAAGAATTAGGAGCAACACTAGCAAGTTTGCGGATGACACAAAGCTGGGTGGCACTGTGAACTGTGAAGAGAATGTTAGGAGGTTGCAGGGAGACCTGGACAGGTTGAGTGAGTGGGCAGATGGGTGGCAGATGCAGTATAATATAGATAAATGTGAGGCTATCCACTTTGGCAGCAGCAACAACAAGGGGGCAGATTATTATCTCAATGGGGTTAGGTAAGAGGGAGGTGCAGCGAGACCTGGGTGTCCTTGTACACCGGTCACTGAAAGTTGGCTTACAGGTACAGCAGGCAGTGAAGAAAGCTAATGGAATGTTGGCCTTCATAACAAGAGAATTTCAGTGTAGGAGTAAAGAGGTTCTTCTGCAGTTGTATAGAGCTCTGATAAGACCACATCTGGAGTATTGTGTACAGTTTTGGTCTCCTAATTTGAGGAAGGACGTCCTTGTGATTGAGGCAGTGCAGCGTAGGTTCACGAGATTGATCCCTGGGTTGGCGGGACTGTTATATGACGAAAGACTGACAAGACTAGGCTTGTATTCACTGGAGTTTAGAAGGATGAGGGGGAATTTTAAAATTGTAAAAGGACTGGACAAGCTAGATGCAGGAAAAATGGTCCCAATGCTGGGCGAGTCCAGAACCAGGGGCCACAGTCTTAGAATAAAGGGGAGGCCATTTAAGACTGAGGTGAGAAAAAACTTTTTCACCCAGAGAGTTGTGAATTTGTGGAATTCCCTGCCACAGAGGGCAGTGGAGGACAAATCACTGGATGGAATTAAGAGAGTATAGAGCCTGTCCCATCAGCATGCAACTCCATGTGGTGAGCGCGACCTAACGTGGTCGCTTGAAGCGTTCAGCCTCGCGGGGCCTGTCCTACTTCGATCGCCGGAGCTGGTCCCGACATCGCACGGGGCCCCGAAAAACTGACTGTGTTCAAATATTCCGCGCGGCAACGGCTTGTCGGCCCGCAGCCGCATTACGCCCTGTACGGGGATCACCCGACCTCCACGCGGCCCCCGCTTCCAGTTTGCTCGCGCTCACCACATGGAGTCGCATGCTGATGGGACAGGCCCTTTAGATAGAGCTCTGAGGCCCAGTGGTATCAAGGGATATGGGGTATTGATTGGGGACGATCAGCCACGATCACAATGAATGGCAGTTCTGGCTGCTCATGCATCTATTTTCTATGTTTCTATGATTCAAAGCTAAAACAAAGACTACAGATAACCCGGGGGGGGGGGGGGGTGAAAATGAGATAGGATGTTGCATTAATGGACATATATAACATACTGAACAACCTAAAATTTAACCAGCAACACATTTTATTTTGGTCTACCAATGCATTTCATTAGTCCTGGAACAAAGTGGGAGTGCAACAACTGAAAATGCAAGGACAGATAGGAAAACACAAGAAGAATGAATGATAAAACATTTATATATATAAATGTGCAAGGCCTAAGTTCACAGGGGGAATATATACAAAACTGAAGGTCTTTGATTTAGTTGGTTATCAAATCTGACAATACTATCCACAGGAGCATGAAGATCTAATTTAACAGGAACTGACTTGATGTTACTGAGTTCCTAAGTAAATCTAAAAAAAAACCCTACCACAAGGTCAATAGCTTGGTCAAAGAGATTGCTTTATAACAGTTTTAAAAGAAACAATACGCAGGTACCAAGACACTAGGATATAGGACCAAAAAATTACAATTGGAATTATACAGTTTTTTTTAATATATTTTTTTCCCAGTGGTCTAATTTATTGAAGTGCTAATGTGTAATACTTACCAAAATTTAAGAAGACGAGCTTGGCTTGAATGGCTGGGCATAGCTTTATTACAAAAGGAATGCAAAAGTATACTGCTAAGATCCACAAAGCTGCTTTCTTGATTCTGTTCAACAGCCGAGAACGTCTAAATAAAAAAAGAGAAATGTAAAAAAAAACGGCAAGCATTGTACTCATTCATTCTACCTTATACATTGTAAATACAACAAAATCATCTTCCTGTAATCATATTTCATTCCACATTTATAATGAAAAGCAAAAAAGAATGAAAGGCTCCGACCCAAAATGTCACCGACCCACGTTCTCCAGGGATGCTGCCTGACCTGCTAAGTTACTCCAGCACTCTGTGTATTTTTTTGTAAAGCAACATCTGCATTTGCTTGTATCTCACAATTAAATGGATATTGCCTAATTCATTCTTTTTGCAAAAGCTCTAAGAAAAGGGATATTGTCGTCTTCTTGTCGATTCCACACACAAGATTAGAAGTTGCTGAACACACTTCTCGGCATCTGCATTCAATGGTGTCTGTCTTGCGCTTCTTGTGCGTGGTGGTGGAAAGATTAGTGGAAACAGAGCCACGACGTGAACGCTCTTTCCTTGACCCCAGGAATATTGTATAAAAGTAATATTGCGACTTTCCTGGACGAAACATAATTTCATGCAAACGGCAAGATAACTTGCTGAGTTGTTACCAAATGCTGCAAAATAGTATTACTTACCATGCGTGAATTGCACAAAATATTTATAAATAAAGTAGATCAGCAATGTTCTCTCAGAAATAATTAATCGATTAGCAGGGAATTTATGCAGACACCAGAAACTGCAGATGTTGGAGTCTTGAGCAAAACAAAAAATACTGGAAGAATTCCAGGAATAGACAGACACACAGAGCGGCAGGGTGGTGCAGTGCTATAGTTGCTACCTACAGTACCAGAAACCCGGGTTTGATCCTGACTATGGGTGCTATCTGAATGGAATTTGTATGTTCTCCTATGACCAAAGTGAGTTTTCTCCAGAAGCTCCGATTGCCTCCCATACGTTAAAGACATGCAGGTTTGTAGGTTAATTGGCTTGGTAAAATTGTTCCTGGTGGTAGTATAGTGTTAGTGTGCAGGGATCGCTGGTCGGCGCGGACTCAGTGGGTCAGAGGGCGTGTTTCCATGCTGTATCTCTAAACTAAACACACAACGTTTTTGTCAGGACCCATCTTCATACTGATGAAGTCGGGGGGGGGGGGGGGGGGAAGAGAAAGCTGGAAGAGAGGGGTGGAGCGGGACTAAGCCTGGCAAGTGATAGGTGGATACAGGTGAGGGGTGATGGATGATTGGTAATTGGCAGATGGGTGGAGTTAGTGACAAAGTCAACAAAAGAGTGTCAAATAGGGAGAGATGAGGAGGAATGTAATATAAAGGCAGAGGGAAGGGATATGGGTGGAAGGGGACAGGGGAGAGGGGGAAAAAATGAATAAAAGGGAAATATGGGACATGGGGATCAGAGACAAATGTACTCGATATAGCGAGTGGACTATGAGTATATTCGAAGCAACTGTCTATTTCCCTGGGTTGGTAAGTCTAAAAGTGGAAAGCATCAGTTTGAAGTGAGAGATAAGAAATTTAAAGGAGATCTGAGGGGCAAGATTTTCCAGAGGGTTGTAATTATATGGAATGAGTTGCCAGAGAAAGTAGCAGAGGCAAATACAATTACAGAATTTAAAAGGCATTTGAATAGGAAAATAGAGCGATTAAGATCTAAATCATGCAAATGGCATTAGCGCGAGGAGGCATTGTTCTCAGCATGGAGGAATTGGGCCGAAGGACCTGCTTCTACCTAAAATTATCAAACTATATGTTTTTTTTATTACACTACAATCTCAAGGCTGGCAGTTAATCTCTCTCATATTATTTACGATACTACCTGAATTCCCTTGATGGAATTACTGCAGAGTAATCCCTCCTGGGTATCCATTATCTCCATGTAATATAACCCCAGCCAGTTATTATTCCACTTCTGCATGTTAAACGGCACAACCTGGTGCATTGTCAAGGATGCATTATGTTAGAGAAGCAGTTATAAGGTGTAGCTAGTAAAACTAAGTATTAATGCTTCCTCAAAGTCTGAAAAGGACATCTAAAGTTAATAAATTAATACTAAATCTAAAGAGGATTTTTGATTTGCTTATAAATGTTAAAATCAAATCCTTATAAAGGGAATAAAGAAAACCAAACAGCAATTTGGTGTGTTCTTGAAAATGTCTAAATTATCTAAATGGTGTCAAGTTGGGAAAAGGGTAAGTACAACGGGATCTGGGGGTCCTTGTTCATCAATCACTGAAAGTAAGCATGCAGGTACAGCAGGCAGTGAAGAAAGCGAATGGCATGTTGGCCTTCATAACAAGAGGAGTTGAGTACAAAGAGACAAAGGACATTTATTGTCACATACACCAATTGGTGTAGTGAAATTTGTCTTGCCATGCAGCACACAGATAAAGATAAGACACAACATTTTAGAACTTAACAATAAACATAAAAAACATCCCCCCACAATGTAGGATAGGAGCAAGAGTACACAGAGTATACGAGCAAAGAGGTCCTCCTCTTTGAATGGATAGAATGGAGCGGCTGGGCTTGTATACTCTGGAATTTAGAAGGATGAGAGGATATCTTATTGAAACATATAAGATTATTAAGGGTTTAGACACGTTAGAGGCAGGAAACATGTTCCCAATGTTGGGGGAGTTCAGAACCAGGGGCCATAGTTTAAGAATAAGTGGTAAGCCATTTAGAATGGAGATGAGGAAAAACCTTTTCACACAGAGAGTTGTGAGTGTGTGGAATTCTCAGCCTCAGAGGGTGGTGGAGGCTGGTTCTCTGGATACTTTCAAGAGAGAGTTAGATAGAGCTCTTTGGGATAGCGGAGTTAAAGGATATGGAGAGAAGGCAGGAACGGGGTACTGATTGTGGATGATCACATTGAATGGCGGTGCTGGCTCGAAGGGCCGAATGGCCTACTCCTGCGCCTATTATCTATTGTCTATTGTATTTCAAATCATTACAATTGTCCCTTAATCAAGATGCTCTAGAACACACCCACGGAAACAAATAGATTCACAGACCACTCCGGTTTCCATTAGGTTACCTGAACCATATCTGGAGAACTAATTACAACATGCAACCAACTTAATTATTAAGATGATTACCTTAACTTAATTATGAGGATGGTTAGCTCAAAATACCAAAATCAGATTCAAGCACTTCAACCATAAAGGAACAGAAGAGAATAGAATATTAAAATAATTAACGTATTTCCCGGCAATGAAGACGCACCCCCATTTTGAGTTGCTAAATTTTGAAAAAGGCTGGTGGGACACAGAATTTCTCACACTCAACAAAATAAAAAATAAAAATAAAGAAAGTAACAATTCAATTTGCCCAAGGCTTCCAAATCTCCTTCATTCTGAATTACTGATTGGGTGGGGGGTGGTGGGTGACGGCAGGTGGAGAGATGGTAGAAAAAACGGGAGCACACTGGGACAAGTTGAATCAATTGTGATCTTGATGAATGACAATACAAGTTCAAGGGGCCAACTGGGGGAGAGTTCCTTTCACATCATGTGGGGAGTCCGGCACGGGTCAGCACGGGCGGGAGCGATGAGAAACAGGGGGGTGTTCATGCCAGCAACTCACTCACCGCTCCGTGGCTGCTCCTGCCACTCGATGGCCTCGCTCATGTCAGCCGCTTCCCGCAAATGCTTAAATTCCGACTGCCGCCGGGAGCAGGACATGGCCTCACTTGCTGCGCTGGGTGACACTGCATGGCTTTCACTGCCCGGTCCGATTCTCTCAAGTGCAAAGACCATATAGCGGAGCGGGTCAGTTGGCGACGGATAACAGGGCAGCAGGCGGTAGAGCTTACTCCTGTGCCAGTGCGAGTAACCTTAATTGGTCCCTTGATCGTGCTGACACAGGAGTAAGCTCCACTGCCCGTTGTCCTGTTATCCATCGCCCACTGATCTGCTCCGCTCTATGACTTTTGCTCTTGAGCTGGTCCCCTCACGGTCAGGTCCCGGCGGCAGCTCGTAGCTACCCAAGCTACTTCCCTCTCCGGCCACAATTCGGTGGCTCCGCACCCAGGGATAGACTTGGCTATCATCGTTCTTGATGTTGCTGTACTGAGGGATAGCCAAGTCTATCTTTTTTGGCTAACAACCTAACCTTCGGCCTCCAAGATGCAGGTAAATTTTCTTGCCTTATTTATGGGTAAAAAATAGCATCTTCATTGCCGGGAAATACAGTAAATAAAACTTCAAATAGCCCTTGCTTTCCCTCTCTCTCCATCCCCTCCCCCTTCCCAGTTACCCCACCAGTCTTACTGTCTCTGACTACATTCTATCTGTCCCGCCCTCTCTCCTGACATCAATCTGATGAAGGGTCTCGACCCGAAACATCACCCATTCCTTCTCTCCAGAGATGTGGCTTGTTCCGCTGAGTTACTCCAGCATTTTGTGTCTACCTTCGATTTAAACTAGCATCTGCTGTACTTTCCTACGGATAAAACTAAAAGTTGTACAACAGTAATTTGATGTTCTTTTTAAGCACGGTGCTCAAGATGTTCAGACAGATACATTCCATTTTGCATTATTTTGCACCAGATGGTATAAGGTGTGTCGGGGAGGGGGAAGGGGATGAGGATGGGGGGGGGGGGGGGGGGGGTGGGGGGGGGGATTTCATAGGAACCTGAGGGGAAACTTTTTGTTTACACAAAGGGCGGTAGGTACATGGAATGAGCTGCCAGAAGAGGTAGATGAGGCAGGTAGTATCACAACATTTACATTTTGAGTCATCTTCAGACTCTGAACAAATATATTCAAATATTTAAGGGTGCAGAAAAGATTCACCAGGTTGTTACCAGGACGCGAGGGCTTGAGTTATAATGAGAAGCTGGGAATTTCTTCCTGTGGCTGATGGGTGACAAATCATCAGAGGCACAGATATGGTAAATATTCCCAGACTTGTCCCCAGGATGGAGGCATCCAGAACTGGAGGACATAGGTTCATGATGAGAGTGAGGGAAATGATTTAAGAGAGACCACAGGGGCATTCTTCACATACATCAAACAAATTGGCAGATTAAGTTGCAGAGGTGTGTACAAATGTGACATTTAAAAGACACAATTAGGAGAGGTTTTAGTAGGATATGGGCCAAATGCAGCTAAATGGGACTAGCTCAGATAGGGCAACTTGGTCAACATAGATGAGTTGCATGAAGGGCTTAGAGTTGTTTATCTGCCGTACGACTCTATAAATGAATTAATTGTGCGTTGAGCTAATATCTCACGGCTTAGCTGATTGGGCGAAGGAGAAATAGGGGAGGGGTGGGTGGAAGAAGAGTTGACGTGTCCTTTCCCTTCAGCCTGGAAAATATGTTGAGTGCAAAATGTGTCACAGATGAGATGTCTTTAAACATTTTGCAATCTCCTGTGAGTACAGTTAGTTCAACTTCATGGAACAGGGGAACAAGATCCCCTCCATACAGTTGGTGCCATTTGTCAGATGTGCATTTGCATGGCATATACAGGCCTTTATTTGTTTTATATCCTTAAATCGTTATACAATTAAAACTATATTCAATCAAGTTTTTATAACAAATTATTCCTGTGTAGAAACAAATAATTGCAGATACTGGTTTATACCACAGATAAACACAAAGTGCTGGTGTAACTCTGCGGGTCAGGCAGCATCTCTGGTCAAAAAGAAAGTGGGGCCTTTTGGGTCGGGACCTTTCGTAAGTAATAGGAATAACAGACAGCACGGTGGCGCAGCGCCAGACTTCGTTCCTGACTTCAGTGCTGTCTGTACGGAGTTTGTACGTTCTCCCGTTGACCTGCATGGGTTTTCGCATGTATCTCTAGTTTCCGCCCACACTCCAAAGATATATAGGTGTGCAGGTTAATTGGCTTTATATAATTGTAACTTGTCCCTAGTGTGTGTTGAACTAACATTAGTGTGCAGGGATCATTGGTTCTTCAGCGCTGTATCTCTAAACTAAAGAGATGCACAAAGTACTAGAATAACTCAGCAGGTCAGGCAGTATGTCTGGAGAAAAAGGATAGGCGATGTTTCTGGTCGAAATGCTGAAATTTTGCATTTTAAGTAACTTCTACTAACACTCTTCTCCCCCTTTCTCCTCCTTCCCTGTTATTTAACCAGTTTCACCGTTTGAAACGATGTATCCATCTCGTGATCACATCTCAAGCCAACAATTGGCCTACCAGGGAACAACCCTGCCGGAAGTCAACTGTTGCCGGCCCTGATTTGCCCTGATCTTTTCCCACCTCCAGTTCATATCCCCACCCCATATTTTTAATCTGACTCGAAACAGTACCAGACCTCTTTCTCCAGAGATGCTGCCTGGCCTGCTGAGTTATTCCAGAACTTTGTATTTATCTATGTTATTCCTATTACTTACCATTTGCGATTATAACCAGTTCTCATTTATTTACAACTGGACTAAGTGGGGCCCGTTGGGTCACAGTCACATGGGAGGCCTGCCCCCCCCCAACGCAACTCATCCCCCAATGCAATATTCCACCACACACCCATTGCCCCTAAATGTGCAGGTGCAGCTCAGACCTTAGTTGGGCAGGCTCGGACCTTATTCTTTGGGGCGTAGGAGGCTGAGGAGTGATCTGATAGAGGCATATAAAGCCATGAGGGAAATAGCTAGGGTAAATTCAGAGTCGTTTCCCCAGGGTAGAGGAATCAAGAAACAGAGGATCTTGCCGAATGCAAATTAGTTGTGCATTTACAAACATTTGAAAGTAATAACAGCTCTTCCTTAGGAAATAGAAGAGCACGGCAAGATTTTTCTACATGGCATAAGGCCTGTCTCAAGACTGAATTATTCAAAACATGAATTTTAAAACAGGTATGCGTTTCAGGTCTATATTAAGACGCAGGTCTTTACAAAGAAGCACTTAATGAGTCTTAATTTCCAGTGTCCTTGATCTGCCCTCGGGTGGTAAGATTCCACAGCATGACAGGGAGAGCTGATTCACACATGCCTAGGTTTATTATTGTCACATGTCCTGATGTACAGTGAAAAGCTTGTTTAGTGTGCTATCTAACCAGATCAGCCTCTGTAAAAAAATGTGCCCTGCACATCTCCTTTAAATGTTGTTCCGCTCACCTTAAAGCTATGCCTGCTAGTATTTGATTTTTCTATCCTGGGAAAAAGTTAGAATATTTAGAAATGGTGCTGTACTTACAGGTAGAAAACACATTTAAAGAGTGGGGCGATTGTATTGGATGATAGTAGATCCGTCTCTGGGAAGAGCACCCAACTAGTCGCCACTTATATTAAATATTAGTACTAGCATTTGTTAATATCAATAAAAATGTTTCTTTCCTGTTGCACAGAGAATTCAGAAAGTTAACGTGCATCATGAATGACACTGGAGCCGTTTCTGATAAATAAATAAATAAAATTCCCTCACAATCTTGGAGCAAATAGAGCTGGAAGATTGAGGATGATGATGATGCAAGGCGAGGTGGTGGTGTGGGCCATGAGGTGCATGCAGACGTGCTTCATGGGACATCAATAGACTTGGTGAATGTGCAAGGACGCGTCAGATGCAACATAATGTAGTAAAAGTTGCACCAAGGACAGGACATCAAGCTTTTTTGCACTAGTATTGAAGTTTTTAAATATGTTGAATTGTTTTGTAATATGTTATCAATGTGTATTGTGTTTACAAGTCTGACAATCCTGCTGCATAACTGGCCATATGAATATTGAATTGTCCAATTGTAGGTAACTAACTAACACACACACACACACCCCCCTCCCTTTCTTCCCAGTGCCGCAACTGGACACGCACCCATTTCTCCCCTCCCCCTCCCCTCTCCCTCGTCTTTCACCGACATTCCTTCCTCTGGCTTCACAATTTACAACTCTTCTTTCCTTATCACACACCTTCTGTCATTTAATCTCTATTCTTTGTCCCAAAATGGCAATAACTGGCAAGGACTATTAAAAAAAGACCCTCATCTCTTGCCAACCTTTGTCTCACAGCTCATCTCTTCCAGCTTTCTTCCACCCCCCCCATGCCATAGTCAGTCTGAAGAAGGGTCCCAACCCAAAATGCCATATATCCATGTCCTCCAGAGATGCAGCCTGACCCATTACATTTCTCCAGCTCTGCAGTTCCTTGTTTCTACAGTAAGAATCTCACTGTTCCATTGTTGGTATATTTGACTATTAAACACTCTTGGCTCTTGAAAAAGGTGAATTCATCGACTTTGTTAGGGAAAAAAAAACGCTTTTTTAATATGGCAATAACTGGCAAGGTGTTAGTTTTGAAAGGAATCTAGGTGTCCTTATACGTGAATCACAGAGAGTTAACACGCTGGTACAGCAACCAATCAGAAAAGAAAACTATACCCTGGTCTTGAGGAATTGAGTCAGGCACGGACATCGCTATCAAAATATGGAAGGGACCGGGAAACAGGGGGGGACACACAATTTCTTGGCGGCTGCGAGCGCATGCTCACACTCACACACACATGCGAGGCTTCGGAGGCTCAATCCAGCGCTAAATGCAGCTCAACTCTGCCCGTCTCGCCGCGTTAACCTACAGCCCTGCCTGAAATGACGGGACACCAGCGCTGTTTCTCCGCACTGGCTGTAAACCTGGGCCATATTTCCCGCATGTCCAGGCAGGGCTGTAGGTTAACCCGGTGGGACAGGCAGAGCTGAGCTGGGTTTAGCGCTGCTTCTCTGCGCTGGCTGTGGGTACCATGCCAGTCTGACTCCCGACGTCTCTGGCCACCCCCGGGCGTGGGGGGGCACTCGGGTGGGGACGGGACTGCGCCGGAGACCCGGGATCGATCCTGGCTGCGGATGAGGCGCAGGTCTGTGTCGAGGGTGTTTTGGCACGTCTCCCTCCTCCCATCACCGCGCTCTATCCTCAGTCCCACCCCACTACTTCCGCCTCTGACCGACTCCTCCCTCCTCCAATCATCACACTGAATCATCATGTCCCGCCCCCATTGCCTGCTGACCGACGTCTCTCTCGTCCAATCGGCGCCCTCGATCAGCAGTCCCACCCCCATTGCCTGCTGACCGACGTCTCTCTCGTCCAATCGGCGCCCTCGATCAGCAGTCCCACCCCAACTGTCTCACGGAAAGCGGAGATTTCACCGGGATAAAATCCGGATGACCTGCCTCTCAAAACGGGGGGGGGGGGGGGGGACACACACGTCCCCTCTGCCCCCCTCCCCCCCGGGATTTCCGCCCCTGATTGAGTACAAGAGTAGAGATCTCCTGCTCAAATCACATACAGCCTACATCTACAGGAATACAGTGGACAGATCTGGTCCCCTTACCTAATGAGGGATGTACTGGCAGAGAGGCGAGGCAGCCTGTAGTACAATGCGAGATTAAAACAGACTGGACTTTTTGTCACTCGAGTTAGAAGAATGAGAAGTTACATCAGTAAAATGTGTAACATTCTAATCTTAAGGGACTCGACAGAGTATATGAAGAATTTATGTTTTCCCTGGCTGGAATCAGAATTAACAGTCTTAAAGTATGTGGTCAGCTATTCCGAAATATGATAAGAAGAAAGTTAGAATGGAGAAACAAAGCTCTGCAGATGCTGGTTTATACCAAAGATAGAAACAAAGTGCTGGGGTAAATCAGTGGGTCTGGCAGCATCTCTGGAGAACATGGATAGGTGACGTTTCAGGTCTGTCTTTCCGTCTGAAGAAGAGTCTCGACCCAAAACGTCACCTATTCCAGCACTTTGGGTCTACCATCTATAAGAAGAAAATAGTTCACTGAGAGACATGAATCTTTAGAGTTCTCTACCCAAGAGAGTGGTGGAGGCTCAGTCACTGAAGTGATCGAAAGATTTTTTAGCTATTAAGGGAACCAATGGATATGAGGTTCGCGAAGAAAGTAAAACTGAAGCAAAAGTTTCATTGAGATTTTATTGAATGATTAGATTAGATTAGATTAGATTAATTTCGGTCTGAACGAAATTGTTACCATACAGTCATAACATATAATAAAAAACGAAACACACAATAAACACATATCCAACATCCACCACAATGAGTTCACCAGGCACCTCCTCACTGTGGTGGAAGGCAAAAGTCTTAAGTCAATATCTTCATCCCTCCTAGTTCTCCCTCTGCGCTGAGGCGATCCAGGCCTCCAACGCCGCTGGAGCACCGCAGCTCTAAGCCGGACTGCCGCTGCAGCACCGCAGCTCTAAGGTGGGCCGCCACCGCCGCTGGCGCACCGCAGCTCTAAGCCGGACCGCCGCTGCCGTTGGAGCACCGCAGCTCTAAGCTCTAAGATGGTGAAGGCACCAAGGGCTGTGGAATTCTGGTTAGAGTCATGCAGCATGAAGACAGGCCTTCGGCCCCACTCGTCTATGCCGACTAAGATGCACCATCTAAGATAGTTTAATTTGCCCACATTCGGCTTACTTACTTACTGCCTATTATGCCTCCTGGCATGTAGGGCAGCAACGAAAGTCCTCCACTCCTGTCTGTTCTGGGCTAGCTTCTGGACACGACCCCAGGTCAGGTCCATTGTTTTCATTTCCTCCTCCACAGTTCCACGCCAGGTGGTTTTGGGTCTCCCTCTTTTCCTTTTCCCTTCCGGTGTCCAGTGCAGGGCTATTCTTGGGATGCTGTCTGGTTCTCTTCTCAGTATATGGCCAATGCAGTTCCAGCGCCTTCTCATGCCTAGTCTTATGTTTGGCATTTTGAACTTCCACCTTCCTGCCAGTGGCTTCCTTTCGGCTTTCACCATTGACATTCAAACCTAGCATCTGTCGATAGCCCTGGAAGTCCATCACGCACGCCCAGTAGTGTTGATTCCTTCAGTTGCTGTTTCCGTAACATATTTGTTTTAAGAGACAGGGTTGTTAGCCCTGTGCTCAACCTCCAACCTGGAGGACCAGTGGATCGCTCTTTGTCTCGCCTCTACCCTTCAACCTGTCCAGCATGGGAGACCCTAACAGGAGACAAATCTCCCGCTGGCATAGCTCTAGAGGTCACTGAGACACACAAGCTCCCCGATCACAAGGTTGCAATCCAACGAGGAGCACGTTCGGCTTGTTTCCAACTAAATGTTTCCAATCCATGTACCTCCGCGCCCCCCACACCCCAAATGTATTTTACATGCTGTTTTAGTACCTGCCTCAACTACCTCTATTGGCAGCTAATTCCATATACACACCACCATCTGTGTGGAAAAATGTTGCCCATCAGGTTTCAAGAAAATCTTTCTCCTCTCAGCTTAGATCTTCTTATGTTCCCATTAAGGATAGCATCTCAAATAAAAAGAAAACGATAATACATTTACATTCCCATGGAAAGACTTGGTTTTACTTCCTGGAATTGCAATGAAAGCGATACTAAAATTTCAAGAACTCTTTGTTCCTCTAGATTTAGCAGAGCAATTGATTAGCAACAGTGTAGCCTTGATTTGTTTTCTCATTGCTGATGCAGTTATTCAATGTCTACTGAAATTTGTCGAATCAAATGTTAGTTGTTTCAATTCCTTTTTTTGTACCATTTTCCACCAGTGCAACCTTTCTCTCCCTTCTCTAAAAAATATTTCACCCAATTTCCATGTTATGCATAAATCCATTCAGATGGGAAATATAGGAGCAAATATAGAACATGAAAAAGAGCAAATTAGAAGAAATACATGCAGCAAACTCATATCAATATGAAGACACAAGGAACTGCAAATGCTGGAACTGTGAGCAAAACACAAAGTGTTGGAGGGATTCTGGGTCAGGGTGCATCTGTGGAGGGAATAGACCGGTCAGGTCAGGACCCTTTTCCAGACTATATATTAAAGCTATTTACATAAAACGTGAAATAAAAAATGTGAATTCACAGCCTGACTAATTTACTGCCAATTGCTCCCACCACTCCTCAAATCACAGTCTAGGGTCCTTCCACTGCTGCACATCGAGGGGCAGAGTCGGGTGGGGACACACGCCGAGGGATCAAAAGAGGCAAGAATGTTTTGTATAAAGAACTTTTACAAGGATGTTTCCAGGACCCTTGGGTCTGTGCTACAGGGAGAGATTGAACAGGCCAGGACTGAGGGGGTGACAACTGAGAAGTGTATAAAATCAGGAGGGGAATATGTAGGGTGAATGCACCAAGTCTTTTATCCAGAGGAGGGAAATCAAGCACCAAAGGACATAGGTTTAAAAGGGGAGAGATTTAATAGGAACCTGAATGGCAACTTTTTCCACGCAGAGGGTGCTAATTATATGGAACGAGCTGCCAGAGGTAGTTGAGGCAGGTACTATAAAAACATTTAAAAGATATTTGATCAGATAAAGGAGAGGAAATGTTTGGAGGGATATGGGCCAATTGTGGGCAGACGGGCGTGGTGTAGATGGGTTGCCATGGATATTTGGCCAAAGGGCCCATTTTCCTGCTGAATTATTTTAGTGAGTATGACACTATTGAATGACTAAACACTGAGACTATATGAAAAGATTTTGTTTTAGATAAATTTTTTATTCTGAATAAAACTTATTTTTGAGGAAAAAATATTTTTTAAATGTCTAGTTTAGAGATACAGCGTGGAAACAAGCCTTTAGCCCCAATGAGTCCACACTACCCAGATTTGAATGAGAGGATTGAAGGCTTTGTGGCAAAGTTTGCAGATGATACGAAAATAGGTGATGGGGCAGGTAGTGTAGAGAAAGCAGGGATTCTGCAAAAGGACTTGGACAGGTTGGGAGAGTGGGCAGAGAAGTGGCAGATGGAATATAGTGTAGCAAAGTGTGGAGTCATGCATTTTGGTAGTAGGAATAAAGGCGTGGACTAATTTCTAAATGGGGTAAGAATCCAGAAATCGGAGGTGCAAAGGGATTTGGGAGTGCTGGTGCAGGATTCCCAAAAAGTTCATCTGCAAGTCGAATTGGTAGGAAAGAAAGCAAACTCAATGCTGGCATTTATTTCAAGAGGGCTTGTATACAAAAACAGGGATGTAATGTTGAGGCTCTTTAAGGCGCTAGTAAGGCCACATTTGGAATATTGTGCGCAATTTTGGGCTCCATATATGAGGAAGGCTGTGCTGGCTCCGGAGAGGGTCCAGAGTAGGTTTACAAGAATGATCCCAAGAATGAGTAAGCTAACTTATGATGACGTTTGTCGGCACTGGGCCTGTACTCGCTGGAGTTCAGAAGAATAGTTAAAGGCTTGGATAGAGTGGATGTGGAGAGGATGTTTCCACTTGTGGGAGCGTTTAGGACTAGAGGGTCAGTCCAGAACCAGGGGCCACAGTTTAAGAGATTAAAATGGGGGCACCAGAAACAAAAATCCTGGGAGTACAAATAAATATACCTCAAAAGAAATTGTGATATGTGCCAGTAATGCATAATAATCTAAAAATATTTATTTTGAGAGGGCAAAACAGAAACACGATGATGAATCGCAGAATGAATCCAACCTTGGATCAGTTGCACCAGGTACTACTTTCATTGCCTCGCACGTGAAAGGAAAGAGAGGAAATGGGGAAAATAACTCATAAATATCGTACCAGAAATGCAAGGTGAACAGACTGGGCTCTTTACCCCTCAAAAGGAAAGGCTGAGGGATGATCTAACAAGAATTGTAATCATGATTAGCTATGATACCTAATGGACCATAAGAGAATGAATCCATTTTGGGGGGAATTACAAATATGAAGGTTCAAGGTGTGAGGTTTTTTTTTTACACACACACACATACAAGATTTTTTGTTAATAATAACACCCTTTTAAATAGCTCTGGAAAGTGCAGGGAGTGGATGAAAAAGTGGGATCGCATAGGAATAGCGTGAAGTTTATTTTTGTGATTTTATTTTGAAAGGAAATTAAACAATTCTTGGGAAAAATAAATATAAATTACCAAAATAAGGTAGTCACAAAAAAATAGGGAATACAGATCTTTACCCTAACTTCCTTCCAACAGCAGTAGTTGAGATGAATACAGCAGTGCCATTTAATGGGAAGCTGGACAGGCAGATGAGAGAAAGAAACAACACAAAGTGCTGGGGTAACCCAGGGCGTATCTCTTGAGAACATGGATAGTGATGTTTCGGGTCTGGACCCTTCTTTAGACATTGTTCAGTCCGGAGAAGGGTCCTGACACAAAAAGTTGTCTATGCATGTCCTCCGGACATAGTGCCTGAGTCACTTGAGTTCTTCCAGTACTTTGTATCTTCTTTTGCAAACCAGCATCTGCAGTTCCTTGCCTACAGGCAGATGAGAGACACAGGAACAGAGTGGTGCTGTTGGCAGTGACTGGAGAGAATTAGGAGACTTTGATGGAGCATAAATCCTAGTCTGGAATAGTTGGCTCTTAATTTGTGCTCTATATAATTCCAGATAGAGTTAATAACATTTCATTTTCACCATTTCCTGTCTGGCAGGAGAATAAAACAGAAGATCCATATGGGTGTGGTAGTGGATGGAATTCCAGGGAAAAGACACTCATCTGGGAAAGAGTTTTATTCCCCAGCTGTCTCTTCGAAACCTGACCTTTGGTAGGCGTGAAACTTTTTTTTCCATCTAGGTTTATCTTTAAGTACTTCAAAGGTCAGGCCAGAACATATCCTTCAGCTTGATGATCTTCACCAAACCATCATTGAAATTTGATTTTTTTTTTAAATTTAAACAGGGACAGTGCATATTGATGAACATTTACATGTAAATATGCAAGATTATAGCCAGTAGCTAATTTCCATCTTTAATCCCTCTTTTCCTTACAGTAATACAAAAAATAAAATTTAAAAAAACACAAAAACACAGAACACAGTAGTCCACCCCACAAACATCCCCACAGCTGCACCAAAGTTCCCTACTGTGAGGGAAGGAAGCAAAGTCCAGTCAACCTCCTCACTGATGTTCCCCAATGTTCACATAAATCATAAATCATAAATTACCACAAAACACAAAGTGCTCGAGGAGGTCAGCAGATCAGGGAACATCTGTAGAGGGAATGGACAGACCGTGTTTTGATCTAGAATCCTTCTTCAGACATTTCCTCCAAGGATGCTGAAGAAAGTTCCCGACCCAAAGTGTCACCTATCCATGTTCTCCGGAGATGCTGCCTGACTCCCTGAGTTACTCCATCATTTTTGTGGGGGTTTTATTGTACACCAGCATCTGCTGTTCCTTGTTTCTCCCTCCAAAATTGCTGTCTGACCCACTGAGTTCATCCTGTACCTTGTGTTTTGCTCAAGATTCCAGTATATGCTGTTCCTTGTGCCTCCATGTTGTTCCCACATAGGAGATTAGTGGGCAAAATTAGGGCACATGGTATTGGGGGTAGAGTGCTGACATGGATAGAAAATTAGTTGGCAGACAGGAAACAAAGAGTAGGGATTAACGGGTCCCTTTCAGAATGGCAGGCAGTGACTAGTGGGGTACCGCAAGGCTCGGTGCTGGGACCACAGCTATTTACAATATACATCAATGATTTAGATGAAGGGATTCAAAGTAACATTAGTAAATTTACAGATGACACAAAGCTGGGTGGCAGTGTGAACTGAGAGGAGGATGCTATGAGAATACAGGGTGACTTGGACAGGTTGGGTATGGGCAGATGCATGGCAGATGCAGTTTAATGTGGATAAATGTCAGGTTATCCACTTTGATAGCAAAAACAGGAAACAGATTACTATCTAAATGGTGTCAAGTTGGGAAATGGGGAAGTACAAGGGGATCTGGGGGTCCTTGTTCATCAGTCAATGAATGTAAGCATGCAGGTACAGCAGGCAGTGAAGAAAGCAAATGACATGTTGGCCTTTATAACAAGAGGAGTTGAGTATCGGAGCAAAGAGGTCCTTCTGCAGTTTTATAGAGCCCTAGTGAGACCACACCTGGAGTATTGTGTGCAGTTTTGGTCCCCTAATTTGAGGAATGACCTTCTTGCTATTGAGGGAGTGCAGCGTAGGTTTACATGGTTAATTCCCGGGATGGCGGGACTGTCTTATGCTGAGAGAATGGAGCGGCTGGGGTTGTATACTCTGGAATTTAGAAGGATGAGAGGAAATCGTATTGAAACAGATAAGATTATTAGGGGTTTGGACGCGCTAGAGGCGGGAAACATGTTCCCGATGTTGTGGGAGTCCAGAACCAGGGGCCACAGTTTAAGAATAAGGGGTAAGCCATTTGGAATGGAGACGAAGAAACACTTTTTCTCACAGAGAGTGGTGAGTCTGTGGAATTCTCTGCCTCAGAGGGCGGTGAAGGCCGGTTCTCTGGATACTTTCAAGAGAGAACTAGATATGGCTCTTAAAAATAGCAGAGTCTGTTCCGGACTGGTAATCCTGTTATCACTTCAAGTTAAGGGATAAAGCCGGCTCATGTCTTTCTGAAATGGCTGTAAGTAGAGCACCAACATTATTTAACAAAACAACAAATATTGAGAATGAACTTGAGTGCTTTCAAGTATTCAATGCCTTTTAAAATTATTAATATTTAAAATATTAATATTAGGAAAAGGCATCACAAATTATGGATAAAATACATAACAGTGCAAGCTTCTAACCTTCATTGCAATTATACAAATCAAGGAAAAGCAAATTAGAGACTATATTTTCTATGGTATTATGAAACAACTAATAACAGTAATGGCGAGTAACTTTATGAATAGCCATTTATATTTATTGCACAGTAATATATATTGATCAGCATAAAACCAACTAGCTCTTAGCATAGAAGGAACCCAATGGCATGGGAATTAAATCTTCCTAAATTCTTCTAAGAGAAAATCTTCTAAGAGATTGCATTAATGCAGAACAGATATGTAATAGCACCAGGCTTGGTATGGGATGCTACATTTAAAATGCATTCTGCTTATCGCTGCAACTTTAAAGGACTCGCCAGCTCTGAATCCTCCCTTGAACTCTTTTTTTGGAGCAGTTTTAAAACAAGAACAATACTTTAGGATATATAGAAGTAATTTGATGCATGATATGTGGTAAACAAAGTGTTCTTGGGATAATGAGAATGGCAATGGACTCACCTTCAAAGCGCTCTACCACTGTTTCTTGCATTAAGTATATTTGCACCATTTGTTGACTAATTAATCAAGATTGATCCTACTATTATTACTATATTATGATTAGACTATATTATTATATTTTGCTGTTACCAGGGTCATAGAAAGGGAACAAGAAGGATATAGGAACTGCTGGTGGAGATGTGCCTATTTTTTATGATTGCCTATTACTAAAAAAAGACAAAATGTTGGAGTAACTCAGTGGATCAGGCAGCATCTCTGGAGAACGTGGATAGGTGACATTTCGGGTCGGGTTCCTTGTTCAGACCCCCATCAATCCCCCGTGATTACTGCTGTTCTCCTGCTCTCGCCTTATATTAATTTTGCCTCAAAGGTCTTTTACTGATTTAACATTTGCACTTCTTTTGATATAGCTATGGAATCAAATTCAAAACATGACTAATATCGCACCTTCTTTTTCCAGTTCAAGCCCCAAGTTTATTTTCTATTTTTACCACATAGCAGTTATCCTGTTCTCATAACTACATTCTCCCTTAACCATCATCATCAAAATAAAAAGATTAACTGAACATTCATGTTCCTGCTGCCATAGACAAATCTGCAATGCACAGTTTGCTACTATGTTTGCTAGTGCTAAACAGAGCAGGGAGGAGAGCTAGAGGGGGGAGTGGAGGGGGGGAGTGGAGGGGGGGGGGGGAGGAGAGAGATGATTTGAGGGGAAAGGGAGCTTAGGGAAGAGGAATAGTCCGAAGGGACAATGGGAAATGGGATCAGGAACAGGGGTGAATCCAAGAGGGAAGCACAATGGAAGCAGGTGCAGAACAGAATGTGAGGGGGGGAGGAAAAAGAGGATCAAGTCCAGAGGGGAATGTAAGGAACAGATGTAGGGGTTGTCTGAGAGAGGAAGGTAGTCCCAAAAGAGGGAGGGAAATAATCCATTGGGAAACAGATAAGGAAAATTAATTCAAATCGCTCTCAGATATTCCAGAAAGGCAGTATCCTGGACATGTGTCGTTCTTATTAATATTTTTAGAGGGAGTTTTACTTCAAAAAACAATACTTTAGGTTAAAGTATAAAGTCTGGTGAAGGGTTTCGACCAAAAACATCATCTCTAGTGACACTGCCTGACCTGCAGAGATACTCCAGCTTTATGTGTCTATTTTCAGTGTAAACCAGCATCTGTAGCTCCTTCTTGTACTAAGGTAATTTGATGCATGATATGTGGTAAGTGTTGGGTTAAAGAGATTAGCAATGGACTCATCTCCAAAGCTTTCCATCACTGTATAGTCCCTTCCTACCATCATAGTCATACAGCATGGAAAGAGGTCCTTACATAGAAAATAGGTGCAGGAGGAGGCCATTCGGCCCTTCGAGCCAGCACCGCCATTCATTGTCATCGTGGCTGATCGTCCCCTATCAATAACCCGTGCCTGCCTTCTCCCCATATCCCTTGACTCCACTAGCCCCTTGAGCTCTATCTAACGCTCTCTTAAATCCAGCCAGTGACTTGGCCTCCACTGCCCTCTGTGGCAGGGAATTCCATAAATTCACAACTGGGTGAAAAAGTTTTTTCTCACCTCAGTCTTAAATGACCTCCCCTTTATTCTAAGACTGTGGCCCCGGTTCTGGATTCGCCCAACATTGGGAATTTTTTTCCTGCAGTCCTTTTATACGTTTCTATAAGATCCCCCCTCAGCCTTCTAAACTCCAGTGAACACAAGCCTAGTCTTTTCAATCTTACTTCATATGACAGTCCACCTCAGCCCACCTTGTTCACGCAGACCAAGATGCCCCATCTAAGTTTGCCCATTTGGCCGCGTTTGGCACATCCCTCCAAACCTTTCAGATTCAATTTTCAGGGGGGGAGATCAGTCACTGGGGGAAGGAGTGTCCGAGGGGGGGGGAGGGATGACTGGCAATCACCAAGGCGTAGAGTTAAGTAGGGTAACAACCGCAGGGAAGAAGCTGTTCCTGAACCTGCTGGTCCGGGAACGGAGAGACCTGTAGCGCCTCCCAGACGGGAGGAGAGCAAACAGTCTGTGGTTGGGGTGAAAGCAGTCCTTGCGATTGTGCACGCACTTCGCAGACATCGCTTGCTCTGGAGAGCCTCAATGGAGGGGAGTGAGAAACCGGTGATGTGTTGGGCAGTTTCCACAACCCTCTGCAGTGCTTTCCGGTCGGACACAGAACAGTCGCCATACCATACTCAGGGCTCGAAATTAGCGGTTGCCTGGGTGCCAATGACCACTCAAAGTGCCACCGTGCAACCTAAACGGCAAGTCATTTTGCGCGGCTTGGCACGCAAATACTGGTTTATACCGATAGACACAAAAAACTAGAGTAACTCAGCGGGTCAGGCAGCATTACTGGCGAATAGGAACGTGACGTTTCATGTCGGCGGCGACTCTATTGCGGGGCAGAGGTAATAGGAGCGAGGTGACGAAGGGTCGGAGCGAATGACGGGCCTCGCACAGCGGCAACAGCGGCAGCAGCAGCCGCGACAGCGGCTTCACCACCTTCTCCTCCCGCACCCCGCCCGGCGGAAGGAGGCCGGCCTCCCTCTCCTTCCCTCCTCCCGGCATTAACGTGCGAGAGGGGTTGTTTTGAAAGCGCCGTTGGCGGATTTGCAAGCAGCGACCGCTATCGCCCTGATAAAGGCCGGTGCCTGCACATCCGCCAACGGCGCTTTCAAAACAACCCCTCTCGCACGCCGAGGCTGGGAGGAGGGAGAGGGAGGTCACCTATAGCTATAGGATCTTTGCGCTGCACCGCTCGGCCCCACACCTTCCCGTTGGCTGGCGGAGGAGGGGAGGCGGTGGCGAGGAGTTCCCAGCCAACACCCGCTTTGGCGGCGACACTTTGACGTTGGACAGGGACGGCCAAGGCAGTGGGGCGATGTTGTCCGATGAGCGCTGACTTCCTTCCTCCCCACCTCCTCTGCCCCTCCCTCCCTCTCTCTCTCTCTCTCTCTCTCACACCCCCCTCCACCCCTCTTATCCTGAGACCCCTCCTCTCCATCCCGCACTGACATCCCCTGTGCTCCCCTCCCCATCTACCCCCCCAATCTATTCATCACCCTACCCACCTCGCATTGATTCTCCTGCCAGCCCCCCCCATCCATTCTCACTGGTCCCCCAATTCATCCTGTACTGACCCCCCTTCCCATCCATCCTGCACTTCTCCCCCCATTCATACTGCACTGATCCCCCCCCATTCATCCCGTACTGACCCACCCCCCATTTACCCTGCACCAATCCCCTCATCCATCCTGTAGTGATCTCTCCATTCATCTTTTACTATCCCCTCATTCATCCCGTACTGATCCCCCATTCATCCTATACTGATCCCCTCATTCATCCTGTAGTGATCACCATTCATCCTACACAGACCCTCTGATCCACACTGTCCTGACCACCCCCCCCCCCCCCCCCATTCATCCTGTGCTGGTCCCCCCCCCATTCATCCTGTACTGAGCCCCCCATTCAAGAAGAATGAGGGGAACAGTCTGAAGAAAGGCCTCGACCCGAAACGTTGCCTATTTCCTTTGCTCCATAGATGCTGCCTCACCCACTGAGTTTCTCCAGTATTTTTGTCTACCCACATTCATCCTGTACTGACGCCCCCATCCATCCCGTACTGAACCCCCCCCCCATTCAATACCACTGACATTCCCCGTGCTCTCCCCTCACAATTTTACACACGCCAACCAACATGTACTAATTCACCTGCCTCAATCCATCCATTCTGCACCGATTGCCTTCTCAACACCCCACCCGCCATCTATCCTCTTGTCAGTTAGTGTAATGTTTAACCAGTCAGATGGGTATAATCGGTTTTAACAGCAATTATCATAAAATGCCTTCAGAAATTTCCTTGCAACCTGTATATTTTGTTATGCATAAATTATGTGGGAAGCGAGAATGTTTCTGTACCAATAGCAATGACGACCCATGCCAAGGCCATATCATGATAATTTTCGGTCCTTCACAGAGAACATGCTTGCATCAATCTGTAGTGTGCATGGTTAAGCATATATGTTACCATGGTCCAGGATTTATTGACACAGGTGCTGAATAATCCAACCACATTTTTGTTTGGAAGTGGAAAGAACTAATAGAAATTGCATTAATTGCAATGTGTAAAAAGAGTTGAGATATTGTATTATAATTTCGCTGCATGTCATTGTGGTGTATATCATGTCTTGATTGGTGAATATGTTTAGTTTGGGGTTATTTGAAGCAGAAATAATATGTGAATGTAGACAAAAGTGCTGGAGAAACTCAGCAGATGCGGCAGCATCTATGGAGTGAAGGAAATAGGCAACGTTTCGGGCCAAAACCCTTCTTCAGACTGATGGGATTCGGCCTGAAACGTTGCCCATTTCCTTCGCTCCATAGATGCTGCTGCACCCGCTGAGTTTCTCCAGCACTTCTGTCTACCTTCGATTTTCCAGCATCTGCAGTTCCTTCTTGAACATAATATGTGAATGCTTCATTGAGCATAATTCCGACTGGTAACTACGCACTTGGTCCGAGCACATTATCACACGCGTCATGCAAACCGTCTTAAATGACCACCTAAACTGTCATTTGGCAACCTAAAAAGCTGTCAAGGTTGCCCGGCTGGCAACAGGGAAAAAAAGTTAAGTGAGAGCCCTGCATACCGTGATACAGTTAGTAAGGATGCTCTCGATGGCGCAGCGGTAGAGGTTCACCAGAATCTGAGGACACAGATGGACCTTCTTTAGTCTCCTCAGGAAGAAGAGATGCTGGTGAGCCTTCTTGATCAGTGTTGAGGTATTGTCGGTCCAAGAGAGGTCATCAGTGATGTTGACCCCCAGAAACCTGAAGCTGGAAACACGCTCCACCTCCGTCCCGTTAGTGTGTGCCAGCCTTAGACCTTCCTATCCATGTATTGTCCAAGTGTCTTTCAAATGTTATTGTACCTGCCTCACCTCCTCTGACAGCTCGTTCCAAGTTGAAACTTTCCGAATAGTTTACTTCAAGTGAGCTGAGCCACAAATGATTACAGACATACTCAAATATCTTTCCCAATATACAAACAAACGATTATTAAAAAGAGTTTCCTGGCTACCAATGATACAAGAACGTCAATATAGTAAACACGATTCAGATACTCATACAATATCTTTTGAATAACTGAACTATATTTCTCTTTGATGTGGTAAATAATCTTTGAACTATTTGTACAATTTGAAAATGTAGTCAGAGAAATTATTTGGCTTTTTTTGCAAATGACCTATTCCGTCTTTGAGAAATGCTGACTCAACGACCGAAAGCAAGCGAGAGCCACGGTCGGGTCCGCTTCAGTGATTAAAAGGGCTACTTTTGAGGTTACTGGATGAGAAACGCGAAGGAAGCGAGAAATTTCCAGGCAGCAGATTAACCCGTTAATGTTCCGTGGGTTTTAGCCGGGCAGATTCGGAAGTTGTCAGTAATACGGTGACTTGTCCTGCCAGCTCCATCCAGCCCACGACCCGTTCTTACCTCCGGCTGCCAATTCTCATTTCTGTCTTGGTGTCTGTGCCGAGGTCGTTCTCCTTTCTGCTGCTCGCTGCCTTGTGGCTGTGCTTCAATCTCGAAGCAGATAGTGTGGGGTCCTTCTGCAGAGTCGTAACGGTCCTGTCATGTTCTACTGTCAGGGAATCTGCCCTCCTTCGCATTACTGGGGAAAACAAGACGCCAAGAGTCACCTTTTAACTTGGGGGGAGGCGTTGAGGGGGGGGGGTCCAAGTAGAATGGCTGAAGGCTGAGAGCCCCGGGGAGGTTTGTGGAAGGACCGGCGAGGACGGACCGCGCTAATGCAGACGGTGCGGACTTCAGTCAGCCAGTGCTCGGTGTTTCTGGAAGCACCCAGTCTGTTACATTGTTTGCAGCAACTCCCACCTCTTGAAATCAGCTGATCAGCCGCAACCTCCAACCTTTCACCCGCTTGCAGCGCGCACGCCTCACACCTTTCCACGGGGCATGTGGTGTCCATCTTTCAAGCAGGCAGAAGGCCGTCAACTCGTTGACTTTGTAGCATTAACCGTTTCAAAAAACTCTGATTTAAGAATATACAACGTCAGCTTGTTTGGTGTGGCAGCAAGCCGGAAGTTGACTTTCTAGTTGGATTTAATAAACCAGAATGAATTAGTCCAGTTTACTTCGCATGGGTAGGAGAATCGAGATGCAGATCCAACGGGTTTAAGGTAACTGGCAAAAGAGCCAAGGAGAAGACGAGCTCTATTTTTGACAGCGGTGGGGGGTTGAAAGAGAATCCTCGGGGGGGGGGGGGGGTGATGATGGGGGGTGAAACCGCACTGTCTTATATTGATAACAATTTCAGTGACACATTTTGAAAAAAAAACATAGAAGTGTTTCATGCTGACACGTTATTTGCTGAATCACGATTAAACGTTAGATTTTTAAATCATCAATTAGCAACTAATACTATAGTCTGGTGGATTTATGGATTATTATGTGATTTAACAGAATGAAACATTTCGTTAGATTTACAGTATTTGCAGGCTTTTGTTCAAATAAACTTGGAATTAAATTAATATTCCAGGAAGTCCCGAGGTACATAGCTGAGTTGCGCACAGAAATAAATGCCCATTAACAACAATAAAGTAAATATTTGGAATACTATGTAGAGTTTTGATCATCCTGCAGTAGGAAAGAATAAGATGGAAAGAGTGAAGGGAAGATATATTAAGATGGTGCAAGGACTTGAGGGCTTGAGCTACAGGGAGAGGTTGGGCAGACTTGTTTTCATCTTTAAACCGTTATTCTTTTCTTATATCCCTTCGAGCGCAGGATGCAAAGTGGTGGTGATTTTATATAATGGTGTATAAAGTCAAGAGTGTTTTATTGTCATATGTCCCAAAACGAAACAATACAAATCTTACTTGCAGCAGCACAACAGTAATGTGAACACAGTACCTTGTAAACACCATAATTAACAACAAAAAATGTCAGTGTATGTGTGTGTATATATATACACTGTTTTTTTGTTAATTATGGTGTTTACAGAGTACTATGTTTATATTACTGTTGCGCTGTTGCAAGTAAGAATTGTATTGTTTTGCTTTGGGATATATGGCAATAAAACACTCTTGACTACACACCTATATAAAATCACCACCACTTTGCATCCTGCGCTCTAAGGGATATCTTCATTGATGATACAACTGCTGATGGTAGTAACATAATGAATTCTGAAGTATATAGACACATCCTATCTGCTCAAGTTCAAACAAATGCCTCAAAACTCATTGGCCAGCGGTTCATTCTACAGCAAGACAACGATCCCAAACATACTGCAAAAGCAACAAAGGGGTTTTTCGAAGCTAAAAAGTGGCCAATTCTTGAGTGAACGTGTCAATCACCTGATCTGAACCCAATTGAGCATGTCTTTTATATGTTGACGAGAAAACTGGGGGACTAGCCCCCAAAACAAACATAAGCAAAAGATGGCTACAATACAGGCCTGGCAGAGCTTCGCCAGAGAAGACACCCAGCAACTGGTGATGTTCATGAATCGCAGACATCAAGCAGTCATTGCATGCAAAGGATATGCAACAAAATACTAAACATGACTACTTTCATTTACATAACATTGCTGTGTCCCAAACATTATGGTGCCCTGAAATGGGGGGGACTATGCATAAACACTGCTGTAATTTCTACATGGTGAAACCAAAATGTATAAAAATCTGACAATGTGCACTTTAACCACATGTGATTTTTCTATTACAAAGTTAAATTGTGGCGTACAGAGGCAAATAAATAAATGATGGATCTTTGGCCCAAACATTATGGAGGGCACTAAGGTGATAGTGCAAAGATTAAATAGGAACTTGAGGGGAAACATTTTCACAGAGGGTGGTGGGTATATGGAAATAGCTGGCAGAGGAGGTAGTCAAGGTGGAGTGTAGAGCCAAGGCACGTGGGCACCAAGTGTCACTACCTGCTGAGGTTCTACCTGTCCCCGGTGTTGCGAGGGATGGGCCTGGCGCAGATGCCACGCAATGTGCCAGTCAGCTGGACATTGCCGCCTCATCTGTCGTCTGTGGAAAGGTTCTTCCGGACCAACACCTGTGACCACATGTCCATTGGGCAGTGGTCAGCACAGAATGTCCTGCAGGCACTGCAGGGAAAGGACTCGATGGATCCGGTGGCGTGGTTCCCTGAGCAGACTGCCCAGCTTGTCTGGCAAAATGCCTCATCGCCAGAACTCACCAACAAGCACCAAGACCTGGCTTGGGTGGCGGTGAGGGGAGCCCTCCCAGTCAGATCCTTCCTGCACCATCGGAACCTCACTACCAGCGCACGCTGCCCTCGGGACGGCTGCTATGGAGAGGAGACAGTTGCTCACCTCTTTGCAGAGTGTGGATTTGTTAAAAGAGTCTGGAGAAAAATGCAAGGGTCCCTGGTACGCTTTATTCCAAACAGCTCCGTCACAGAGTACTCTGTGATTTACGGACTGTTCCCAGGGACACATTGAGAGACTGACATCGAGTGCTGCTGGAGGGTCATCAACTTGGTGAAAGACGCCCTTTGGTCTGCTCGAGCGTTGTTCACCACCCAGCAGAGCAAGATGTCCATCAGGGAATGTTGCCGACTGGCCCACTGCAGACTGCAGGAGTACGTGCTGAGGGACGCACTGAAGCTCGGTGCAGCCAACGCCAAGGCTCGGTGGGGGAGGGCCACAGTCTAGGGTCCTTCCGCTGCTGGACATGGGGGGCACGGTATTGTGGAGACGCCCCTCAAAATAAGGGAAGGTATCCCACGCCAGTGGGCCACATGAGTGGCACGGGTGGGGGACACATTTGTGAAATTTGGGGAAAAGAAATGTATAAACAGTATTGGTCAATTTGTTAAGCCTCCGAAAATGTCGGATGGATTTTCCGCAAGGTTCATGTATTGTATATATTTATCATTTGAATAAAGTCTATTTTGAAATATAAAAAAAGAGGAGGTAGTCAAGGTAAGTACTATACTACATTTAGAAGACACTTGGACAGATATGTGGATTGGAAAGGTTTACGGGGATGTGGGCCAAATGCGAACAAATGTGTCTAGCTTAGATGGGGCTCTTGGTCGACATGAACAACTTAGATCGAAGGGCCTGTTTTCAGTTTTATATGACTATAAAATATCAGACCATTTGTTTTATGTCTTGATTAAGGGATAAAGATTGGAAGAACGTCACGAGAATATCCCTGATCTTCTGTGATCAGTGTCACCAAATCTTTTGCATTAACCTTGTAGCACAGAGCTTCAGCTCCAAGTCTGGACCGAGACCTGAATGTTTTTTTGTTCAAAAAGCTGCACTAACATTCAACACAAACCTGATCACTTTAACCCCAATTATCTCGTATTTGCTTGAAATACAAATTAACCTCTTGTGACTATATTAAGTCCTCACAAGATTCATAATAATGATTATTCACACAATTAAAGCACCATTATTATTATTATTAGGATTACAGAGGAACAGTTCAACAAATCTGTTTCTTCCCAACAGTATCTAGCTGACTACATTTAATAAGTGATACTGAAGCAGGGATATATTACAATTTTTATTATAGGAACAACATTGCTGAAGTCATATTCTGCTTGGGTAGCTTACAACCAGGCACGTGCCATCAGGGTAGGCAAGGTGCCTACCCTGACTAAAATTATGAAATGGCAATTATTAAATATAAATAGTAAAGGCATGAGAGAATTATGCCTATCTAAGAGATCGATCTCTTAGGTAGGCATAATTCTCCGTGCCTTTCATCCGCAGCACTTGTAACACGGGAAGGTCTGTGCAGCCCACGTGCCATCAGTGCTGCCTGAAGCCATCAATTTCAATCGGGGCTGAAGGCAGCAGAAATTCTGCCTTTGCAGCACTGCGCAGGCGCAGCAGCCTACTGCGCATGCGCAGCACGAGTTTCTTGGCGGGATTTTCAAATATGGATTGCCATTATTTTAATAGTATCTTAGGAAACAAAGAGTGAAGAATGGACTTAATGTACCAATAACGTGGTAAGTGGATTTCTTGGTGCTTTATGTTTTTAAATGCTATATTTCCAGGGGTGGGGGGAGAGCTCTTCACAGTGTTTGGGGAGTCTGGTGTTGTGAAGGAGGGGATTGGAGTCAGTAA
Source organism: Raja brachyura (assembly GCA_963514005.1). The sequence goes on along the minus strand of OY740788.1, from coordinate 71,525,760 downwards.
CCCACTTGCCACGCTCTGGTCTGAGTGCAGGTAGATGGGACTAGGTGAGAGTAAGTGTTCGGCACGGACTAAAAGGGCCGAGATGGCCTGTTTCCATGCTATAATTGCTATATGGTTTTATGGTGGCCGGGGAGTGATTAGCTTGGGCGGCTGCCGCAGCACTCCGGGCACGGACAGCAGAACTGGCCGCCACTTCCGAGGAAGGAAGCAGCTCGGGTGACTCCGAGTGGCTGCCGGGACCCTGCCACTTCAGCCCCTTCTGCTGGTCCCCACTCACCTCTGGCAGTGCTCTCCGTCTGAACATCTCTCACCTGCCGCTCGCCGGCCGGCTTCCCGCAAATCTTTAAATTCCGACAGCGCGTTCATGGGACCAGTCGAGGTTACTTGGCTGTGGGAATTTAAGGATTTGCGGGACACGGTTGACATGAGCGAAGCCGGCGAACGGCAGGTGAGAGATGTTCAGACGAAGAGCACTGCCAGAGGTGATCAGAAGGCGCTGAAGAGCAGCCGGTTCTGGTGTCGGGTGCCGGCGGCCACTCGCACCCGAGCTGCTTCTATCCCCGGAAGTGGCGGCCAGTTCTGCTGTCCGTGCCCGGAGCGCTGCGGCAGCGGTGAGTGAGTCTGAAATGATCTCTGACCCCCTCCTTCTCAACACTCCTGCCTTCTCGCATATTTAACCCCTGGCACAGACTCTCCACACGCTGTGAAAGGAACTCTCCCTCCAAATGGACCCTTGAATTAGTATTGTCATTCAATAAGATGACAACTGATTCAACGTCCAGGTGTGCTCCCGTTTTCCCCACCATCTCTCCACCTGCCTTCATCCTCCGTCCCCCACCCATTCAGTAATTAAAAAATAAAGGAGATTTAGAACCCTTGGGAAAATTGAATTGTTACTTATTTTTTACGAAGAGAACAATCTGCGCATGCGCGGTTTAAGATTTTTTTTAAAGCCGGCTGACTGCCTACCCTGAGTAATTACTCGCGGCACGTGCCTGCTTACAACCCAACGGTATGAACATTGAATTCTCTAATTTTAGATAACCTCTAAACACCCACCCCCTCCCCTTTCTCCCCTTGTTGCACTACATGTAGGTATGTTGCAAAACTTCCCTTGAGCAGCGCTGCAGTTCTGCCGCTCCCCGTGTGCGCGACTTTGGCGCCTTTCAGAGGGGGGCAGGCTTAAAGTGCCGTTCTTCAACAGACCTGGAAAATCGATGAATGTCGGGCGATTTCATTGCGGAAGAAAAATCGCTCCGACATTCATGAATGAAGGTATTTTTAAATTACTCTAAATTATTTATTAACTAGAGTAATTTAAAAATCACCTTCAAATGCCGTGAGCACCGACAACCGGAAGGATTTTGCGTAGGGAAGAAGAAAAGGTATATAGTTTATTTTTATATTAAAAGTTGGTTTTTCTGGGAGGCTTTAATAATATTTTTATGTTGCGAAATGGGGTCCCAAAAAATGTATGAACAAACAGTATTTTTCCTCCCGACTTCACCGCTAACCGCAACGTTCCAATCCACCACATTCCACTAAAACCCACTCGCTAGTTGATTTAAATGGCCATTAATTTACAGGCATAAAACACTAAATTCCTTCCATTTGGCCCAGAAATTCATGAAAATGAGATTTAAAAATTATGTTATATTGTGGATTATTGTGTGAATGTTATTTGGACACTTAGGCAATTTAAAAAAAGTTTATCTTTTCTTAAGAAATGGATAGATGTTTAGATCTACTCATTGAATTTTGTAATTAGCTACAATTAGATAACTAACTAATTATATGCTTTAATTTCAGGTCATCCAAGTAAGATTGTTTCATATTTGTTTCAGAATGCTTCAATCTATAATAACTGAAAATTTCATTGAGTTCACTTAATTTTTAAGAAAGTTATTGGCTTTTAACTTTTCCAGATCACAGCTTTTGAGTTAAGTCAATTGAAAGGCAATGGGGAACAAGATGCTAATTTCCGAGAATGAAAATGGCCATAACTTTCTTAATACTGAAGATATGAAAGTAAATTAGGTGTCAAATTAAACTTCTTTTTATGCTTTATCTGATGTGATAAATTGCAGACTTGATTTTTTAAATCTCAAAATTTTGTAACATTGCTACTACATGGATTTTCACCTATTTCTCCTCTCCCCCTCCACCTCCCCTTCCACCAAAGCAACTCTTCAATCGCTTTGTCTCACACCTTCTATCATTCTATCTCTGGCCTTTGTCCAACAATTTGTCTCTCAAAACCCCCCCTTGCCTGTGTTCACCCATTACCACCCACAATTTGTCCTACCACTTCTCTCTCCCTGTTTTCTCCCCCACCCACAACCAGTCTGAGGGGTCCCGACCTGAAATGTCACCTATCCATTTACTCCAGAGATACTGCCTACCCCGCTGAGTTACCCCAGTACTTTGTATCCTTATCAAGAACACCTTTGTGTTCTTGTTTCAACACCTCCGGAATGACCATTTGCAAACCAGGCTGCATACCACTTCTCATCAGCTTGAAGAAATATGTAGAGTCTTTAACAGGTAAACTGACTGCTACATCAGCTGTATGACGAAAAGTATACTGTGGGGCCATCTGGTGGTCAATCCAAGAATGCTGCTCAAGCTTTCCAGCGGCTTATGGACATGATGGGCCGCGGTTTGGATTTCCTGTTCATTTACCTTGACGACATACAGCGGCTTATGGACATGGTGGGCCGCTCTCGCCGGGAGCACTGTGCTCACCTCCGGCTGCTCTTGTCAGCGGCTCAGCGAGCATGGCCTGTCCATCAACCTGGCTAAGTGTCAGTTTAGCCTTAATTTCATCAGTTTCCTCGGCCACCACGTTAATCAGCATGGTGCGATCCCACTCCCAATCAAGGTTGAGGCCATTCATCAGTTTCCTAGGCTCCCCATGGTGCGAGGACTCCAAGAGTTTCGTGCCAGCGGCTGCTGGGATCATGCAACCGTTGTTCAGGATCCTGGCCAGCAAGCAGTGGGACCTTGTGTGGGATGATGCAGCTACGACCATTTTCAACGACGCAGATCGATGGATGCTGGCAGCCCCTTGCCATTTTCAGTCGTCACCTGCGACCCCCTGAGCAGAAGTACGGCGCTTTCGACCGTGAGCTCCTTGTGCTTTATCTGGCCATCCGGCATTTCCGTTATTTCCTCGAGGGCAGAGATTTCACTGCTTTTACTGATCACAGTTTGAAGGTGTCTGATCCCTGGTCATCCCAGCAGCAGCGTACTTGGCCTACATCTTGGAGTACATGACTTGCATCCAGCACATCGTGGCTAAGAGCAACCGGGTCGCAGATGCGTTGTCCTGCACAGCCATCAATGCCGTCCACGCTTTGGACCCAGGCATCGACTACACAGCAGGGCTCTCGCTTAACTTTTTTTCCCTGTTGCCAGCCGGGCAACCTAGGTGACTTTTTAGGTTGCCAAATGACAGTTTAGGTGGTCATTTAAGACGGCTTTCATGACACGTGCGATAATGTGCTCGGAAGAAGTGCGGAGTTACCAGTTAGAATTATGGTCAATGAAGCATTCACATATTATTTCTGCTTCAAATAAAGTCACAAACTAAACATATTCACCAATCAAGACATGATATACACCACAATGACATTTCATGCAAAATTACAATACAGTATCTCATTCCCTTTTACACGTTGCAAAGAATGCAATTTCTATTATTTCTTTCCATTTCCAAACAAAATTCTGGTTGGATTATTCAGCGTATGATTAACCTCGGTGAGACCAAGTGCAGGCTTGGCGATCGCTTTGCACAACACCTCCACTCAGTTCGGAATAACGAACCTGATCTCCCGGTGGCTCAGCACTTCAACTCCTCCTCCCATTCCAAATCCGACCTTTCTGTCCTGGGCCACCGCAAATTGGAGGAACAGCACCTCATATTTTGCTTGGGTAGTTTACAGCCCAGCAGTATGAACATTGACTTCTCCAATTTTAGGTAGTCCTTGTTTTCCCCCTCCTTCCCCTCCCACCTTTCTTTTTCCTGACCTCCCCCCCCAACATCAGTCTGAAGAAGGGTCTCAACACGAAACATCACCGATTCCTTCGCTCCATAGATGCTGCCTCACCCAGCTGATTTTCTCCAGCTTAGTCTACCAACAGGATCCCACCACTGGCCACATCTTCCCATTTGCTCCCCTGTTGGCTTTCCATAGAGACCGCTCCTTCCGTAACTCCCTGGTCTTTTCGACCCTTCTCACCCAAACCACACCCTCTCCTGGCACTTTCCCTTGCAACCGCAGGAAATGCTACACTTGTTGCTTAATCTCCCCCCTTGACTCCATCCAGGTGCGTGAGAGGTTCACGTGCACCTCCTCCAACCTCATCGATTGCATCTGCTGCTCTAGGTGTCAGCTGCTCTACATCGGTGAGACCAAGCATAGGCTTGGCGATCACTTTGCCCAATACCTCCACTCTGTTTGCAATAACCAACCTGATCTCCCGGTGGCTCAGCACTTCAACACTGTAAATTGGAGGAGCAGTATCTCATATTTTGCTTGGGCAGTTTACACCCCAGCGGTATGAAAATTGGCCTCCAATTTCAGGTAGTCCCTGCTTTCTCCTCCGCTTCTCAGCTCTCCCTCAGCCCACTGTCTCCGCCTCTTCCTTTCTGCTTCCCACCCCTTGCACCCTCACATCAGTTTGAAGAAGGGTCTCGACCCAAAACCTCGCCCATTTCCTTCACTCCATAGATGCTGCCTTACCTGCTGAGTTTCTGCAGCATTTTTGATCCCCATTCACACAAATTCTGTTATCCCACTTTCCTCACCCACTCCCTACACATTAAGGGCAATTTTACAGAGACAAGTTAACCTACAAAGCCAATGCATCTTTGGGATGTGGGAGGAAACCTACATGCTTGCAGGGAGAATGTGCAAATTCAACACAGTGCCCGAGGACAGGATCGAACACATATCCCTGGCGTGTGAGGCAGCAAGTCCACCAGCTGTGCCACTATATTTTATTTTCCAACACACAAAAAATTATACGTTGATAACTTTGGTTACTAAAAAAAATAAATTATCCATTTTCAGTCTTAAATCTCTAAGTGATGCTATGTCCCCCTTTACAGCTACTGTAGGTTTTAATTCAATTCAAGACTATGGGGCAGTACATTGGCCATAAAGTTGTTGCCTAAAATTGCCAGAGACCCGGAATTGATCCTGAATATGGGTGCTGTCTGTATGGAGTTTGCTCATTTTCCCTTTGTTCGCATAGGTTTTCTCTGGACGCTCTTATTTCCTTCCACATTCTAAAGTTTTGCAGGAACCTTTTTCAGACCCAACCCAAAACGTACTATTCTCCTTTTGTCCAGAGATTCGTCTGACCTGTTGAGTTACTCCAGCTTTTTGTGTCTATCTTCAGGTTGAACCAGCATCTGCAGTTCTTTCCTACACACACGATACTATACGATAGAACTTTATTTATCCAAGGAGGGAAATTGTGTGTGTGTGTGTGCGTGTGTGTATAGTTATATATTCATATATAAATATACACTGTTATATGCACAAGGAATACGCACAAAGCCGAAGGACGACCTGGCTACTTCCTTGGCTGATCTGGTGTACTGCGCTCCGCTTACGGTCCCGGTGGCATCAGGATCCGCCCTCGACCATGCTGACGCGCCTCCAGGAGAAGGTGGGCACGCTCTCCCCCGTCCCGAAGTCCCGCCATGGACCTACTCCCTTGCACGTCCCGTCCGCCCTCAAGGACTGCCAGCAGGTAGTGCAGCCCCGCCGTCGGGGGCGACCACCGTCACGACCGCACCAGCCCTCATCTCTGCCGGTTGAGGCCCTGTGCACGGGAAATGTGTACACGAAATCAGGCCGCTTCACTCGTACACCTGCTAGTTTCTGTTACTCTGGTTCTGGGGGGGGGGGGGGGGGGGTCATGTGGCGCCATCTGCTGGTCAAGCCACTTATTGCTAGAACCCTCATCAGTGGAGCTGGAACTCTAAAGTGAGCGGTGTTGGTGGGAGTTAGTGAAGGGGAAGTCGTCAGTCAACCGGTGTACTCCAGAACAACGGCAGGAACTTTGCTCAAACCTTCACATAGAAAATAGGTGCAAGAGTAGGCCATTCGGCCCTTCGAGCCTGCACCGCCATTCAATATGATCATGGCTGATCATCCAACTCAGTATCCCGTACCTGCCTTCTCTCCATACCCCCTGATCCCTCTAGCCACAAGGGCCACATCTAACTCCCTCTTTAATATAGCCATTGAACTGGCCTCAACTACCTTCTGTGGCAGAGAATTCCAGAGACTCACCACTCTCTGTGTGAAAAATGGTTTTCTCATCTCGGTCCTAAAAGATTTCCCCCTTATCCTTAAACTGTGACCCCTTGTTCTGGACTTCCCCAACCGGAAACTATCTTCCTGCATCTAGCCTGTCTAACCCCTTTAGAATTTTGTACGTTTCTATAAGATCCCCCCTCAATCTTCTAAATTCTAGCAAGTACAAGCCAAGTCTATCCAGTCTTTCTTCATATGAAAGTCCTGACATCCCAGGAATCAATCTGGTGAACCTTCTCTGTACTCCCTCTATGGCAAGAATGTCTTTCCTCAGATTTGGAGACCAAAACTGTACGCAATACTCCAGGTGTGGTCTCACCAAGACCCTGTACAACTGCAGTAGAACCTCCCTGCTCCTATACTCAAATCCTTTTGCTATGAATGCTAACATACCATTCGCTTTCTTCACTGACTGCTGCACCTGCATGCCTACTTTCAATGACTGGTGTACCATGACACCCAGGTCTTGTTGCATCTTCCCTTTTCCTAATCGGCCACCATTCAGATAAATGGTCACTAAACGCACGTGTGTGCAAAACTGTATTTGTTAATAAAGACACCGTTTTGTACGCAACGTTTGGATCTCTACAATACATTTAATAGTAATACAACAAAAAAAATCCCATTTCTCACTTTGTCAAGTCATTCTGTTCACACCTTAGAACTTAATGTATTCCCATTTATTGCTGCTTCCTGAGGTGGAGCTTGACAGTGTGCAATCTGTGTCTAGTTTAAGTTGATCTTAAAACATTCCTGAAGTATCTGATGTTACCTTTGTGACTTAATTGCTATTTAAACCCTCAAACTTGTCTTTATTACCTTACAGTTCTGATCTATGGACTGCTTTTATGATACGATTATGTACTTTGGTATTGCACAATTATATATTACTTTTATTAATTTATGATATTATTAATTATATATTATCCGTGTCCTATTGCTTTAGTATTGTGTAAAACTGTGGCAAATAAGAATGTCATTGTTCCGTTGCATATGACAATTAAAAACTTTTGATTGGTGACTAAAACTTGATTTCCTTAACCCTTGTTAAGTGTTTTCCTCAACAAATACCAACTCATCCTACTGAGTTTCAGAAGACCTTTTATCTGCTGTGAGATGGAGCCCTCGCTAAAGGGCCTGTCCCACGAGCATGCGACCTGCATGCGGCAAGCGCGACCAAACCGGAAGCTGGGGCCGTGCGGGGGTCGCGCGTAGGTCGAGTGATCCCCGTACAGGGCCGGTCCCACCAGCATGCGCCTGCATGCGGCGAGCGTGACCAAACCGGAAGCGGGGGCCGTGCGGAGGTCGGATGAGTGACGTGAAGTTGGAGCGAAGTCCGAGGGAAGTTCGCAAGGACAGAGGGGGACACGGAGGCACACAGAGAGGGACACGGACGCACACAGAGAGGGACACGGACGCACACAGAGAGGGACACGGAGGCACACAGAGAGGGACACGGAGGCACACAGAGAGGGACACGGAGGCACACAGAGAGGGACACGGAGGCACACAGAGAGGGACACGGAGGCACACAGAGAGGGACACGGAGGCACACAGAGAGGGACACGGAGGCACACAGAGAGGGACACGGAGGCACACAGAGAGGGACACGGAGGCACACAGAGAGGGACACGGAGGCACACAGAGAGGGACACGGAGGCACACAGAGAGGGACACGGAGGCACACAGAGAACGACACGGAGGCACACAGAGAGGGACACGGAGGCACACAGAGAGGGACACGGAGGCACACAGAGAGGGACACGGAGGCACACAGAGAGGGACACGGAGGCACACAGAGAGGGACACGGAGGCACACAGAGAGGGACACGGAGGCACACAGAGAGGGACACGGAGGCACACAGAGAGGGACACGGAGGCACACAGAGAGGGACACGGAGGCACACAGAGAGGGACACGGAGGCACACAGAGAGGGACACGGAGGCACACAGAGAGGGACACGGAGGCACACAGAGAGGGACACGGAGGCACACAGAGAGGGACACGGAGGCACACAGAGAGGGACACGGAGGCACACAGGGAGGGACACGGAGGCACACAGGGAGGGACACGGAGGCACACAGGGAGGGACACGGAGGCACACAGGGAGGGACACGGAGGCACACAGGGAGGGACACGGAGGCACACAGGGAGGGACACGGAGGCACACAGGGAGGGACACGGAGGCACACAGGGAGGGACACGGAGGCACACAGGGAGGGACACGGAGGCACACAGGGAGGGACACGGAGGCACACACAGAGACGGTCACGGAGGCACACAGGGAGGGTCACGGAGGCACACAGGGAGGGTCACGGAGGCACACAGGGAGGGTCACGGAGGCACACAGGGAGGGTCACGGAGGCACACAGGGAGGGTCACGGAGGCACACAGGGAGGGTCACGGAGGCACACAGGGAGGGTCACGGAGGCACACAGGGAGGGTCACGGAGGCACACAGGGAGGGTCACGGAGGCACACAGGGAGGGTCACGGAGGCACACAGGGAGGGTCACGGAGGCACACAGGGAGGGTCACGGAGGCACACAGGGAGGGTCACGGAGGCACACAGGGAGGGTCACGGAGGCACACAGGGAGGGTCACGGAGGCACACAGGGAGGGTCACGGAGGCACACAGGGAGGGACACGGAGGCACAACGTCGAGGCGGTGTGTACGCCGTCGAGGCGATGCGGGCCAACAGGCTGTTGTCACGCGGAATTTTTGAACACGGTCAGTTTTTCGGAGCCCCACGCGATGTCGGGACCAGCTCCGCACAACTCCATACGGCTCCGGCGATCGAAGTGGGACTGGCCCCGTGAGGCCGTACGGCTCAAGCGACCACGTTAGGTCGCGCTCACCGCATGGAGTCGCATGCTGGTGGGACAGGCCCTTAAGTCTAGATCATTGGTACTAGGGTGGAGATGGTTGAGAGCTTCAAGTTGCTCGGTGCAAATATCATCATGAATTTCTTGGTGATTTCTTGAAGGAACAAGCAGTTCCTTGTTTATTCACCAAGAATTTGTCCTGGTCCAAACACATTCAGGCCAAGAAAGCACACTAACAGAGACAGGGAACTGCAGATGTTAGAAACGTGAGCAAAAAACAAAGTGCTGGAGGAACTCAGCATGTCAGGCAGCATCTGTGGAGGGAATGGATAGTCACCATTCTTTACCAGTACCTCCACTTACTCAGACTAAAGATATTAAGCATGATTTCAATGACTCCTCCATCCAATTTTTATAGATGCACCTGTGTTTCCACTTTGAAGGAAATTACCCAAAATTCGAGAAATTCTGGTTGTCTTCGGGTAATTTTAGCTAAATTAAATAATTCCTGCCCACGAAGGGGTCCAATCCGCCTGGCGGGATGATTTGGGGGAAAAGAGTATATTTACGACCATCCGCGCCTGCGCAGTTGGGGCCCATCAGCCGCGTCACAATTGAATATGGCGCCGGTGACGTGGTAGGGTCGCAAAACTGATGCCATCTCCCCAAGCATGCACAGTTGGGGCGGCAGTGAGCCCAGTATCTGTACGTGCGCAGTGGGGGGCGGCAGTCGCACTTGCGCAGTTAGGAATTTCAGGAAATACCATCAAATTCCAGGAAATTTGGGATTCTATTTAAGGAAAACATTTTTTGAGGTGTGGAAGCACTGAGATGCACCCGAGAAGGCATCCTACTGGATGCATCACAATTTGGTTTGGCAACTGCTCTGCCGAAGACCACAGGAAATTGTAGAGCTTTGAGTATGCAGTCTATCACATAGACCAATCTCCCACCATTGACTCTTGTCTATGCTTCACGCTACTTTAGGAAAGTGGCCAACATAATCATGGACTACTCACACCCCAGTCATTCCCTCTTCTCCCTACTCCCATCAGTCAGAAAATACAAAAGCTTGAAAGCACATACCACCAGATTCAAGAACAGCTTCTTCTCCTGTTATTAGGTTCTTGAATGGTTCTCTCATAAACTGAGAATATATTCTCATTCTCCCAATTTAGCTCATTGTGGTACTTGCACTTTTTTAAATCTGCATTCTCTCTGGTTTGATTGTAATCATTTATGGATGATTTATATGGATAGCATGCTAAACAAAGGTTTCACTGTATTTTGGCATACATTACATAAATAAACCAATACCAAACAACTACAATACCAAATATAGCACAATCACATTCAAACTTGTATTTCAACAAAATAGATTGTGATGAAGTATCCACAGTGAATACCATGGGACGCGGAGGGTACAATTTAGCAGAAAATTGGCCCTTCTTCTGGCTGATTTCCTCCAGCATCTTGTGTCTTTTGCAAACTAGCAACTGGAGTTTTTCTCTTGTACTCCATGTACTCCCACGACTGCAGCCATGAACCAATCTAATAAGCGAGTTTGGTATACTGAAAAACGCAAAGAATCATTGGATTTGCACCAAGCAACTTGAAGCTCTCAACCATCTCTATCGTAGTACCAATGATCTCGACTTTGCGATAAACACCCCCGGCAACCGTGCCGTGGCATGAACACAGACCCGCTCCCCATCCGCAGCCAGGATGAACCCGGGTCCCCGTGTCGCCAAACCGGCACTGTACGGTCGTCGTTCCTACTCCCCCCCCCCCAACCCCCGAGTGCCCCGTTCCCACCCAGGGGCGGCCAGAAACACCCGGGGCGACCCCGGACCGATGGGACACTGGCCCGCCGCAGCGGCGGCTCAGGCCAACAGCCAGCGCAGAGAAGGAGCGCCAACTCCAGCCTCACTCCGCCAGTCCCACCGGGCTAAACGACAGCCCCGGACCGACGGGACACCGCCCCCCGCAGCGGTGGCCCTGGCCCACAGCCAGCGTGGAATAGAAGCGCTAAATCTAATTATCAAATCCGCGCCCGTGTCCCACCAGTCCAGGGCGGCCGGTCAATCCGGCGAGGCAGGCAGAGCCGGTGAGCCAGTGCTTCACATCCGCGCCGACTGCAAGCCCAGGCCGCCACCGCAACAGGCTGGTGCCCCGACAGTCTAGGGCCACCCCGGACATCCCCGGCCGCTCCCGGACAGGGACGGGACCCCCCCGGGAGGGGACGGGGACGTCCCAGCACCAACTCAACAGCGTCTGGAGACCCGGGCCCGATCCCGACCACAGATGAAAAGCAGGTCTGCACCCATGCAGCAGCACAGCCGTCGAGAATGTTTATCGCAAGTGACCCATGACCTGGGCATGCGCAGTAGGAATACCGAACTCGCTTATTCAATTTACAAATTAGCAGATGATACCACCATTGTAGGGCAGATATCAAATAATGATGAGACGGAGTAACGGAAGGAAATCGAGAACCTCGTGTCCTGGTGTCGAGACAACAACCTTTCTCTTAATGGCAGCAAGACAAAGGAGATAGTGACTTCAGGAAGTGAAGCAGTACACATACCCCAGTTTGCATTGATGGCATCAAAGTAGAGATGGTTGAAAGGTTCAAATTCCTCAGAGTAAATATCACCAAGAGCTTTTCCTGGCCAACCGTATTGAAGCAATGGCCAAAAAAGCACACCTGTGACCCCACTTCCTTAGAAGGCTGAGGAAGTTCTGCATGACCCCGACAACTCTCACCAACTTCTACAGATGCACAGTAGAACGCATTTTATCGGAATGCATCACAACATGATTTGGGAACAGCTCCATCCAAGACCGCAAGAAATTGCAGAGAATTGTGGACGCAGCCCAGACCATCACACAAACCAATCTCCCTTCCATTGACTCCACCAGCATAATCAAGGATGAGTTGTATCCTGGCCACTCCCTCTTCTCCTCTCCCATCGGACAAAAGGTACAAAAGTATGAAAAAGCACACCTCCAGATTCAGAGACAGTTTCTTCTCAGCTGGTATCAGGCAACTGAACTATCCTACCAGCAACTAGAGAGCAGTCCTGAACTATCAACCTCATTGAAGACACTCGTACCATCCTCGATCTGACTTTACTGGATTTATCTTGCACTAAACATTATTCGTGTTATTCCCTTTATCATGTATCTGTACACTGTGGATGGCTTGATTGCAATCATGTATTGTCTTTTCGCTGACTAGTTAGCACGCAACAAAAGATTTTTACTGTACCTCAGTACACGTGACAATGAACAAAACCCTCACTCTTACTTTATTGGATAGCATGCAAAACGAAGCTCTTCACTGTACCTCGGTACAGGTGACAATAATAAACCTAAAGCTCAGTATAGATGTTGAACAGACTGCGCTCCAGGGGCTGGCTGCCGAGGTTGGCGCCTGCGCCTGCGCCGCTGGGCACCGGCGTCAGTGCGCAGGCGCGTGGCCCGAGGGCGGCCGTTGGAAGGTGACAGGCGCTCGAGCCCGCGACATTTGGCAAAGGGGTTAAACACCTGAATCTAAACGGGAAAAGGTGTCATCGCCAGCACTGGCTACACACGCTTTAATACAATAAACATACAGCAGTCACACAGCCGCGTCTTTACCTCTTCAGGGAACACTTTGAGGGGAACATTGTCGACTGTTTACATGGATCACGCTGCGGGAGCTGACTTCCGGGGGAAGTGACGTCCACGGCGCGCTCCCATTGGCCGGAAGCGGCAATGGCGGGAGAATTCGTTTAATGGCGGCGGCCTGGGTGTGTGTGAGGGAGCGGCCGCTTGGGTGTGTGTGAGGGAGCGGCGGCCTGGGTGTGTGTGAGGGAGCGGCGGCCTGGGTGTGTGTGAGGGAGCGGCGGCTTGGGTGTGTGTGAGGGAGCGGCGGCGGCGGCTTGGGTGTGTGTGAGGGAGCGGCGGCCTGGGTCTGTGAGGGAGCGGCGGCTTGGGTGTGTGTGAGGGAGCGGCGGCCTGGGTCTGTGAGGGAGCGGCGGCTTGGGTGTGTGTGAGGGAGCGGCGGCTTGGGTGTGTGTGAGGGAGCGGCGGCCTGGGTGTGTGTGAGGGAGCGGCGGCTTGGGTGTGTGTGAGGGAGCGGCGGCGGCGGCTTGGGTGTGTGTGAGGGAGCGGCGGCCTGGGTCTGTGAGGGAGCGGCGGCTTGGGTGTGTGTGAGGGAGCGGCGGCTTGGGTGTGTGTGAGGGAGCGGCGGCCTGGGTGTGTGTGAGGGAGCGGCGGCCTGGGTGTGTGTGAGGGAGCGGCGGCCTGGGTGTGTGTGAGGGAGCGGGCGGCCTGGGTGTGTGTGAGGGAGCGGCGGCGGCCTGGGTGTGTGTGAGGGAGCGGCCGCTTGGGTCTGTGTGAGGGAGCGGCCGCTTGGGTCTGTGTGAGGGAGCGGCGGCCTGGGTGTGTGTGAGGGAGCGGGCGGTCTGGGTGTGTGTGAGGGAGCGGGCGGCTTGGATCGCTGTGAGGGAGCGGCGGCCTGGGTGTGTGTGAGGGAGCGGCGGCCTGGGTGTGTGTGAGGGAGCGGCCGCTTGGGTGTGTGTGAGGGAGCGGCGGCCTGGGTGTGTGTGAGGGAGCGGCGGCCTGGGTGTGTGTGAGGGAGCGGCGGCCTGGGAGTTTGTGAGGGAGCGGGCGCCTGCAGAGAAAACTTCTGGTGGGAAATCATGTTTTGTGAAAAAGTGGTGGAGCTGATCCGGGAGCTGCAGCGCGCTACGGATGGACAACTGCCTCCATTCAATGTGAGTGAACAACCATCAGGCTATTCACCGAAACAGAAAATAGCCCTTCGAGCCAGCACCGCCATTGAATATGATCATGGCTGATCGGCCGCTATCAATAACCCGTGCCTGCCTTCTCCCCATATCCCTTGACTTCACTAGCCCCTAGAGCTCTATCCAACTCTCTTAAATCAATCCAGTGACTTGGCCTCCACTGCCATCTGTGGCAGGGAATTCCATAAATTCACAACTCTCTGGGTGAAAAAGTTTTTTCTCACCTCAGTCTTAAATGACCTCCCCTTTATTCCAAGACTGTGGCCCCTGGTTCTGGACTCACCCAACATTGGGAACATTTTTCCTACATCTAGCTTGTCCAGTCCTTTAATAATTTTATATGTTTCTATAAGACTCCCCCTCATCCTTCTAAACTCCAGTGAATACAAGCTCAGTCTTTTGAATCTTTCCTCATATGACAGTCCTGCCATCCCAGGGATCAATCTCGTGAACCTACGCTGCACTGCCTCAATCACAAGGATGGCCTTCCTCAAATTAGGAGACCAAAACAGTACACAATACTCCAGATGTGGTCTCACCAGAGCCCTATACAACTGCAAAAGAACCTCTTTACTCCTGTACTGAAATCCTCTTGTTATGAAGGCCAACATTCCATTAGCTTTCTTCACTGCCTGCTGTACCTGCACGCCAACTTTCAGTGACTGGTGTACAAGGACACCCTGGTCTTGCTGTACCTCACCCTTACCTAACCTAACCCCATTGAGATAATAATCTGCCTCCTTGTTTTTGCTGCCAAAGTGGATAATCTCACATTTATCTGCATCTGCCCACTCACTCAACCTGTCCAGGTCCCCTGCAACCTCCTAACATCCTCTTCACAGTTCAGACTGCCACACAGCTCTGTGTCATCCACAAACTTGCTAGTGTTGCTCCTATATATATATATATATATATATATATATATATATATATATATATATATATATATATATATGAGTAAACAATTGCGGCCCCAACACCGAGCCTTGCGGCACTCCACTCGCCACTGCCTGCCATTCTGAAAAGGACCTGTTCACTCCTACTCTGCCTCCGGTCTGCCAACCAATTTTCTATCCATGTCAACACCCTACCCCCAATACCTTGTGCTCTAATTTTAGTCACCAGTCTCCTGTGCGGGACCTTATCAAAGGCTTTCTGAAAGTCTAGATACACTACATCCTCTGGCACCCCTTCATCTATTTTACTTGTCACGTCCTCAAAAAATTCCAGAAGATTAGTCAAGCATGATTTCCCTTTCATAAATCCATGTTGACTTGGACTAATCCTTTTACTGCTATCCAAATGCTCCATTATTACCTCTTTAATAATTGACTCCAGCATCTTTCCCACCACCGAAGTCAGGCTAACTGGTCTGTAATTCCCCATTTTCTCTCTCGCTCCTTTCTTGAAAAGTGGGATAACATTAGCTATCCTCCAATCTACAGGAACTGATCCTGAATCTATTGAACATTGGAAAATGATCACCAATGCGTCCACTATTTCTAGAGCCACCTCCCCGAGGACCCTGGGATGCAGACCATCAGGCCCAGGGGATTTATCATCCTTCAGTCCCATTAGCCTACCCAATACAATTTCTTGCCTAATGAAAATTTTTCAGTTCCTCTACCCCCTTAACTCCTCTGTCCTCCATTACATCTGGGAGATTGTTTGTGTTCTCCTTAGTGAAGACGGATCCGAAGTACCTATTCAACTCCTCTGCCATTTCCTTGTTTCCCATAATAATTTCACCCATGTCTGCCTTCAAGGGACCCACATTTGACTTTGCTGCTCTTTTTCCCTTAACATATCTTAATGCATTTTGTTGTCTCTGTACTGTACAATGACAATTAAAATTGAATCTGAATCTAAGCTTTTACTGTCCTCCTTTATATTCCTGGCCAGCTTTCCTTCGTACTTCATCTTTTCAGCCCGTATTGCTCGTTTTGTCCGTTTTGTTTTCTGTTGTCCTATGAAAGTTTCCCAATCCTCCGACTTCCGGCTACTCTTTGCTGTGTTATACATCTTTTCTTTTAGTTTTATTCTATCCCTAACTTCTCTTGTCAGCCACGGTTGCCTCCTACTCCCCTTAGAATCTTTCTTCCTTTTTGGAATGAAATGATCCTGCATCTTCCGGATTATGCCCAGAAATTCCTGCCATTGCTGTTCCACCGTCATTCCTGCTAGGATCCCTTTCCAGTCTACTTTGGCCAGCTCCCCTCTCATGCCTTCATAGTCCCCTTTGTTCAACTGCATCGCTGCCACTTCCGATTTAACGTTCTCCTTCTCAAATTGCAGATTAAAACTAATCATATTATGATCACTACCTCCTACCTTCCTTTACCTCGAGTTCTCTTTATCATATCTGGTTCATTGGACAAAACTAAATCCAGAATTGCCTTTTCTCTGGTCGGTTCCATTACAAGCTGCTCTAAGAATCCATCTCTGAGGCATTCTACAAACTCTCTTTCTTGGGGTCCTGAACCAACCTGATTTTCCCAGTCTACCTGCATATTGAAATCCCCCATCTCCACAGTGGCATTACCTTTGTTACATGCCAGTTTTAACTCCTGCTGCAACTTACACCCTACATCTGGGCTACTATTCGGGGGTCTGTAAGTAACACCAGTTAGAAGATAGACACAAAATGCTGGAGTAACTCAGCGGGTCAGGCAGAATCTCTGGAGAGACGTTTTGGGTGCAAAGGAAGAATGATTTCCAAATGTTTTACTACTGGATCAATGTAGATTAATATAATTCTAAACACTACAGAGCAGTAATCCACGAACAACATCCAAATTTGAAGCCAAAAAAATGAAGTATTGGAGGAATGTTGTATGCCCATTCCCTCCACAGATGCTTCCTGAGTTCCTCCAGCACTTTGCAAGGGTTCCATTGTTAACACCCCTGGCTCTTGTTTTTTCCTTGAAATTCCAGCATGTATTGTTCATTTTGTCCCCCAATCCCACATCTGAAGAAGGGTCTATACCTGAAACATCAACCACTCCTTCTCTCCATAGATACTGCCTCTCCCGCTGAGCTACTCCAGCTTTTTGTGTCTATCCCACATTTAACTATGTTTGCAAAGCATTGACATTACAGGTCAATGTTGAGGTTTGAAATTGTCTTCAGATATTTTCACACAGTAAATCCAGTAAGTGGCACAAAGGCATCTTAGTGGTCTAGTAATGTCCAATATATAATAGAGATTTGTAAATTCTGGATGTAACATTGAGGCCCCTTGTGAAAAAAATGTTTAAGCCAGTTGTAATAATTTCTCTAATACCAAATAACCAGAGTCAATAGTGTTTAATTCTCGTAACAACGGGACAATTACATTCTTACTTGCAGCAACTTTACAGCCTGTAAATGTAATATATAAAGATAATATAAAATAAACAAATTCAGTAATTTAATAACCATAATATTAATGGAAAACATATTCCCAAAGTCCTTAGTGCAACCAAAGACAGCGCAGAGAAGTTCATTGTTGATGTTAATGTTGTATAATGCTCAAGAATTTGATGGTTGTTATGCAGAAGCTGTTCATGAACCTGATGGTCACAGTATTCAGACTTGTGCACCTTCTTTCTGATGGTGGTAGCGAAATGACAGGGTGGCCAGGTTCTTTCATGTCTCGTGCCTTTTTGAAGAAGCTCCTCCTATCGATCCTTTTGATGGTGGGGAGGCCACACTGTAGTCCCCTTCACTCCTGGGCGTTCGAGTTGTAACAATTGACGACTTGAATTTGCAGTCACCAACAAAATGACAGCTCTTGTCTTAGAAATCCTTGTGTTTTGACATTTTTATGGACATCAGTTGTAATTGAGGTACGTCAAATTTGAGAGAAGTTGCCAATCCTTGATTATAGCTCAGTATCGCGTTCAAAAGTCAAAAGGGTCATGTGTAATGAAATAGTGCAGAGTTTTTTAAAGCGTCCCTTCCTCTGAACTTTTCTACTTGCTCTATAATTGTGTTGCCATATGTTGTTTTAATTAGTTACTAGTGTCTCATTTAACACTGAAGTTTTAATTATTTATTCAAAAGTATCAATTTTGTGTTAAACGTCATTTGATCAGTCTGTTAAAGATATAGCACTCGTATGGCCGCTATCTCCTTTTAAAATAAATTATTCTTGAAATCTTTACTATTTATATTTAATAATCACCTTTTTATAATTTTAGACAGGCTGGGCATTGCCTACCTTTCCTACCCTGATGGCACGTGTCTGATAAAGGCCATATTGAGAAACATGTGGATAAGGAGTATGCTAAAGGGTTTGGGGGGGGGGGGGGGGAGAATAGGAGGCAAGGATGGAACAAAGGCACCAGCACATTGGGTCAACTGCAGTCTTTCTCAATGCAGTGAATTCTTTGTATATCCATGTGGTAGGTAGTTAATAAATATGTAAATATCTGAGCAAGATGACACCCGAGCATGGCAACTCTTTGCGTGCTGGTCCCAGAAGAGGTTCTGCTAGCATACATTACGATTGCTCCATCTTTTAAATGTTTATTTCATAACATTTCTTACATGAACTATCTTATCCTGTATACACTGTGTACGGCTTGACTATAATTACGTAGTTTTTTCTTTGACTTGATAGGACACGGCAAAAAGCTTTTTGGCATACCTTAGTACACATGACAATAATAAACTAAACTAAAAATTGACAAATATCTGGCTAACTCAAATAAAAATCTGCTTCCTATAGGAGGACGGTATCAGAGAAGTCCTTGAAGAGATGAAGGCCTTATATGAACAGAACCAAATCGATGTGTAAGTTTATTTAATATTTTCTCCAAGCTTTCACTCTGAAATTATGTGAACCGTTTAACTAATAAGCGAGTTCAGTATTCTGAAAAAAACAAGGAATCATGGGATTTGTCAAAGGTCACTTGCGATAAACACTCTCGGCAACCGTGCCGCCACATGTACACAGACCTGCGACTCATCCGCAGTCGAGATCGAACCCGGGTCCCTGGTGCCGCAAACGCAGCAGGACCGCCACTGGGCCATCCGGTCGAATCCCGAGTGCAACACCCGCATCTGAGGGTGGCCGGAGACGTCTGGGACCAGGCCCACAGCCAGCGCGAAGAAGGCAACTCCATTGCTCCCGGCTGGTGTCCTGTCAGGCCAGGGCCGTCGGTTAACCCGGCGGGACAGGAAGAGTTGAGCTGGAGCCAGCGCGTCCCCTCCCCGCTGACTGCAAGTTAAATGGGAGGGGGGGGGCTGGGACGGCCCAGCATCAACTCAACAGTGTCAGAGATTCTGGCCCGACCCACGGACGAAACGCAGGTCTGCACCCATGCAGCAGCACAGCTGCCAAGCGTGTTTATCACGAGCGACCCATAACCTGGGCATGCGCAGTCCCTCTACGTATGTGAGGTTTGCATTGCAATTATTTCCCTGGGCTACAATGTTCTGTTCAAATGCAATGTTTAAACCATTCAATATGAAGCTTCATCGTAAAATCAAATGCTTCGCTTTACTCCATATCAGGTAATGAACAGTCAACGCTGTTAAGAGAGAGTCAAGAGTGTTTTATTGTCGTATGTCCCGAAATGAAGCAGTCACATTCTTGCTTGCAACAGCGTAATATGTGATGTTGCCACTTTCTTACTGCAGCCTTAGACTGTGCTGAGACAGAGTACATTTTACTTCAAACATCTGGCCCTGGAGTCAGGATCCAGCCTGCATCTCTGGCTTGTGAGGTAGCAGCTCTACCCGCTGCGCCACTATATCGCCCAATGTCCTTCATAAGTCATGATTGTTAATATAGTGATTATTGTATGTAGTTAATATATGATATATGAAGAGGGTCTTGGTGAGACCACGGAGTATTGCGTACAGTTTTGGTCTCCTAATCGGAGGAAAGACATTCTTGCCGTAGATGGAGTACAGAGAAGGTTCACCAGACTGATTCCTGGGATGGCAGGACTTCCATATGAAGAAAGACTGGATAGACTCGGCTTGTACTCGCTGGAATGTAGGAGATTGATGGGGGATCTTATAGAGACTTACAAAATTCTTAAGGGGTTGGACAGGCTAGATGCAGGAAGATTGTTCCCAATGTTGGGGAAGTCCAGAACAAGGGGGTCACAGTTTAAGGATAAGGGGGAAGTCTTTTAGGACCGAGATGAGAAAATCATTTTTCACACAGTTCCACAGTTTGTGGAATTCTCTGCCACAGAAGGTAGTTGAGGCTAGTTCATTGGCTATATTTAAGAGGGTGTTAGATGTGGCCCTTGTGGCTAAAGGGATCGGGGTATGGAGAGAAGGCAGGTACAGGATACTGAGTTGGATGATCAGCCATGATCATATTGAATGGCGGTGCAGGATCGAATGGCCTACTCCTACACCTATTTTCTATGATTCTATGAATGGAAACAGGAATGTCAAAGAAGAATTATAATGAACTAGAAGTTAGTAAATCTTTGTTTTTACCGAGAGCAAGGTGGATCAGCGAGAGCAATGGCGGGACACGGCGGAGGGCTGTCGTGAACATTGGGGGGTGCCAACAACAAAGGGGAACTGTCGGGGGACAAGGGCCTGCTGCCATGTGTGGCGACAGGTAGTGGATAGGACTGTTCAGTACTTTTGTACCATTGTCGGTGTCAACACGTGGCGTCACTTGGGTATTGCCCAGGTTGTATGCAAAATAAAGCTTTTCACTGTACCTAGGAGCCCTTGGTACATGTGACAATCAAGTATCATTTATTAAAGTAGTATTCTTTATTTTTGTAGAAACGAGGCTAAATCAGAGGAAAAGACTGACTTAATCCCAACGATCAAGTTTCGTCACTGCTGCTTGTTGAGGAACAAACGCTGCATTTTAGCATACCTGTATGTTGCAGTGTGTAAGTTATACCGGGGACCCTGTGCTTTGTAGTGATAGGGTTTCTAATCTCCAGTGCTCTGTGATAATCTATTATTTTAAGGAATTTTATTGGGCACTGCTGCTGTTTAGTTTCTGTCTACTGTTTTCCTGATACTTCCCACTTTGGCTTAATTCTTGTTGCATGGCAATAAATTCAAATGTTAACTTCTTCCATCTTCAGCTTGATTAGATTGATGACATAATCTAACATTCTATGCACATAGAGCATTCCTAAATTCCTGGAATTTATGAACATATCTCTTCTATTTGTCCTACTCTATTCTTTTAAGAAGTGGAATTGGGTAAGGTGGGTGGGCATTCTCTGGGGTATTTCCTAATGGTGATTTTTAAAGTATAAACAATACAAATAAACATTTATCTTGTAAATGTCAAACTTTTTTTGACGCAAAGTACTGAACAGGAGAGCTGCAAGGCATTGGTGATGGTATTGGAGAGATTTTTACACAGCTTTAAATACAGGAGAAACAGTAAAATGAAGGTTTGATTTGGGAAAGATCTTAAATGTTTTGACTGCGAGATTAGTTCAACATGAGAGTGGAGTGCAATGTGTAATCATGAAACACAAGTATAGCCTGGACCATAGGTGCCCCTTGAGGTGCAGTGATTCAGTTGGAAGTGTTTAAATGCAATAAAACAAACTGGTGTAGGAACTCAGCTGGTCAACCAGCATCTGTGGTGGAAAAGGAATTTGGGTCAAGGTTTGTATCGGGCAGCTCTATTGTGGTTTACCGAGGGGTTTTAATATTGCTTCGAAGTAGGATCTTCCAAAAACCTTCAACATATGAATTAGCAGCTTCCTGTGTCATAACAATTCCACAACTAATCCTTTAGTAAATTTATACGCCTGAGTTATTAACCTCATTGCTAAGAGTGTGGACCCTTCAGCTAGGTTAATGAAAACTTGGATGAGAGTTTGCACTGTAACTGACAGTATATTATAAAACGGAATACCTACATTATGCACTTCCCACAAAGTTTACATCCTTGTTTCTTTTTGCAAACTGACATAAATACAAGGTGGTTGCTATAAATATCCATTAATAATTCATAAGGATATAAGAAAAGATAAGCAGGGTATGCTTCTCTTAATATACCCACAGTGATTAGTCTCCATAGCCCTCTGGGGTAGACAACTCCAGATACACTCCACCCTCTGCAAGAAGTTGTCCCGAAGTACCTAGTCTAAAATGACCGCCCCAAATCTTGCGACAGTGTCCTCTCATTCGAGCTTCTCCCACTGGTAGAAACATCTTGATATCTGTCCTAAGGATCTTGTATCAATTATGAGATGCCCCTTATACATTTATATTCTTTGGAATTTAAAATAAATGTATTTAACTGCTCCTGATAATTCAGTCCCCTCAGTCTCTGGAATTCTCCGCCTCAGATGACGGTGGAGGCAGGTTCTCTGGATGCTTTCAAGAGAGAGCTAGATAGGGCTCTTAAAAATAGCGGAGTCAGGAGATATGGGGTACTGATTGGGGATGATCAGCCATGATCATATTGAATGACGGTGCTGGCTCGAAGGGCCGAATGGCCTACTCCTGCACCTATTGTCTATTGTCTGTTCATCCCAGGAATTAGCCTTGTGAATCTCTTAGACTTTCTCCAATCCCAGTATATTCTGCCATAAAGACAGTCATAACTGTATTTCAGATGTCCAACTGTTAATATATTTTGCTATTTCTAAACTCCAACACTTTGCCATAAAGACCAAAGTGCATTTGGCTTCTGAACCAATTGCTCTTCCTGCCTGCCCTGAGATTCATGGATCAGAACACCTGGATCCCTTGTCTGCAGGTTTTCTCCATTTAAATAATAGTCCGTTCTTACATTTGGGAAAACTATTACAAAACCTGTGCCTTCTGAGGATAAATTAAAGGAAATAAATTGCGTCGGGGAAAAGTGATCAACAGGCTTCTCTTTGGCAGGTATGACCGTATGCTACGGATTCGATCCTTGAGGTGGGAATATGGAAGTGTCCTGCCATCAGAAATCCGGTTCCATTTTGCTCCTGAAGAGGTACATTGTTTTTGGACAACCTCAAGGCTCTGCAGCCCATCCTGTGTACTGCCCTCTTAGATCCCTTTAATATGCTAACGGTTCATTTAATTGCATTTTCATAGAACTGCAGAAATGAGATGTACGGATGTAGCCTGCTTGAGCTGTGCCTGCTATATATCCTTGGGTCCAATTCCCTGTTCTTATCCCTGAGACCTTGCTATATATTTCCCCATGATATATATTTAGCCTTTTTAATTATTGTGACCAACCAGTTCCCAACTCTAATATGCAAATGTCTTTTGCGTCCCTTAATGCTCTGCGTTAATGCATCTGTGTTGGTTACAACATTGACCAATCAAAATTGGTCCGCCTAATAGCCAGTGATTAGGCTGGTGCAGCGGTAGAGTTGCTGTCTCAGTGCCAAATACCCAGATTTGATCCTGACTACGGGTGTTGTCTGTGCAGAGTTTGCACATTCTCCCTATGACAACATGGGTTTTCTCCGGTTTCCTTCCACATTCCAAGGAGTTGCAGGTTTGTAGGTTAATTGGCCTCTGTAAA
The DNA here is from genome assembly GCA_963514005.1 of Raja brachyura. Next base: position 71,502,344 of record OY740788.1, on the reverse strand, counting down.
ATTATCCCTAGTGTGTTGGATAGAACTTGTGTGGGCTGACGGCCAGTTTTCACACTGTATCTATTGTAGTAGTACTTTTTTTAATTGTGTTTGATTTCTTCGTCTCCATAGACAGAGTGGTTCAATCAGTATAAAAAGTCACTGGCCACTTATATGAGAGCCATCGGGGGAGATGAAGGGCTGGATATAACTCAAGATATGAAACCACCAAAAAGTCTATTCATTGAGGTAAGTTTTGTACTCTATGTGTAACATCTGAGACTTTGTGGATGTTTGCAGGGAAGTTGGTTCATTGGGTTTGTGAAGAAGTTTACTTGATAGCTACATGCGTTTTGTGCCAAAAATAAGGCGGTGACTGAAATTGTCAGTCATACAGCACAGAAACAGGCCCTTGCTGACCAAAATGCCCCATTTGCCTGCGTTTGACTCGTATCCCTCTGAATCTTTTTTTATCCATGTACCTGTCCCAAGTGCTATTATTGTACCTGCCTCAACTTCCTCCCTTGGCAGCTCATCAGTGTTTGGATAGCATGCAAAACAAAGCTTTTCATTGTACCCTGGTACGCATGACAAAAATAAACCTATATGGTTTTTTTTGCTCAACCATCTCCTTCAAGCCCATTTACCCCAGCGTTATGACTTAATTGCAGAATTCCCTTTGCTGACTGGGTTTTTTAAATCCTCTAAAGCTTTCCAGCAAACTTTTGTCACCTTTCCATATGCCACCCTTATTGTTTTGTATCCATTTCCTCAATTTAGTTTTGTGTAAGAAGGAACTGCAGATGCTGGTTTAAACAGAAGGTTGACACAAAGCTGAGCCAACTCAGCAGGACAGGCTGCATCTGGAGAGAAGGAATTGGTCACGTTTCGGGTTGAGACCCTTCTCTGACTGGTAGATAATGTGGTCAAGACATCTTTTGGCTCATTAGCATTCATCAGTCAGCGTGTTGGGTATAGAAGTTTGGGCTGGGCCTCCTACATTGCCAAAGTGAGGCCACACACACACACACACACACACACACACTGGAGGAGAAACACCTCATATTTAGCTTGGATAGCTTACAACCAAATGGAATGAGCATTGAATTCTCCAATTTTAGGTAACTACATAACCCTCCGCCTTTCCCTTCCCCTCCCACATAATTCCCCTTTCTTTCCCTCTCCCCGTCCCAACTGAACTTGCGCTCATTTCTTACCTCCCCTTCCAATTGCATTCCTCCTTTTAACTTCACAATTTGCAACTCCATTTTTTTTTTTTGTCTCGCACCCTTTTTTCATCTCTGGCCTTTAGTTCAACCATCTGCCTATCAAAAACAGTTTCCACCTATTACCTGTGTGGAAGTAACTGCAGATGCTGGTCTAGACCGAAGATAGATGCAAAATACTGGAGTAACTCGGCGGGTCAGGCAGTATCTCTGGAGGAAAGGAATAGGTGACATTTTGGGTCGAGACCCTTCAGACTGAGAGTCAGGGGAGATGGATACAAAATATATGAAAAGGTACATAGAACAAATGAATGAAAGATATGCAAAAGAACAAATCAAAGCCAGCAATGATGATCAGGTAAAGATGGAGCCCACAATGGTTAATTGTTGGCTGTGGGGAAGGTGATAACGAGTGATGCAAACTATGAAACTCAGCAGGACGACAGTGAAAACAGTAACACGACTAGGGTGGGGGAAGGACGGAGAGAGAGGATGCAAGGGTTACTTGAAGTTAGAGATTGTAAGCTGCCCATGTGATATATGAGGTGCTGTTCCTCCAATTTGCATTTTGACCGTGAAGGAGGCCCAGGATAGAAAGGTTAATGGGAATGGGGTGGAGTTTGGCAACCGGGAGATCGTGTAGGTCAGGTGGACAGAGCGAAGGTGTTCAGTGAAACAAAGTGGGTGAGAACGTGGGATTGCATATAACCAGTGTAAACGGGTGGTTGATGATCGACGTGGACTCGATGTGCCACAGGGCCTGTTTCCATGCTTTATCTCTAAACTCACTAAACTGCAGATGCTTAAATTGAAAATCAAAATAGATGGTGGAAGCATTTGTGAAAAGAGAAACTCAAAGACCTGTTTCATTTTTGATAGATTCTGCTTGGTTCCTTTCCCTCACTCTGTCAGCTGCACAATACAGACCATTAATAACATTCTGCTATGATCAAGAATTCCTTATCCCATATTTTTCATTGGTATTGGTTTATTATTGTCATGTATACCAAATTACAATGAAGAACTTTGTTTTGCTGCTATCCATCTGTGAGAGCAATCACACCACAGTTTAGTTTGGTTTATGGTCACATGTACCGAGGTACAGTGAAAAGCTTTTTTGTTGCGTGCTAACCAGTCGGCCCACTGAGGTGCTCCAATTACAAGTACAACAGATAAGGCAAGAGAAACACAACGGAGGGCATGATGTAGTGTTTCAGCTAGAAGGAGCAGATAAATAAAAGTGCAAGAACCACAACCAGGTTGATGGGACTACATCCTTGATTTATGAGAGGTCTGTTCAAGATTCTGTTAACAGCCGGAAAGAAGCTGTTCTTGAAAGTATGGCACGTGCTTTCAAGATTTTTTTTATCTTCTGCCCAAAGTGAGAGGGGAGAGGAGAGAATGATTGAATTGTGAGTGGTCCCTAATGATGATACCTGCTTCCCCAAAGCACATTCTCCCTGTGGCCGCTTGGGTTTCCACCCATATCCCTAAAACATGCAAGTTTGTAGGTTTATTGGCCCTCTGTAAATTGCCTTGAATGTGAGCATGTGATGAATGAGAAAGTGGAATGATATCGAACTTGTGTGAACGGTTGATCGATGGTTGGCAAGGACTCGGTGGGCCTGTTTCCAACCTGTATCTCCAAAAAACATCTAGGCTGCGGGAGATGTATCACAGCAGCATTATCCGCTGGGCCACAGTACCCTTGCCATCGCAATCTCCCCTCTAATTCTATCACTGTTTTCATCCTTGGTCTAAATTGCTCTTCTCTTTGGACTATTTCCCCGCATTTTCAAAGGTATACGCTACATTTGCACATCTCTTTATCATCCCTCGCTATCCTCTGCTGCTGCTGCAGATAAACAAGGTTAAGTAGCTTTGTCTAAATACTTCTGAACAGGTTTGTGGCTTGTCATTTGTGTAAATCGCAGAGTTGTGTAATTCATTAAAGAAGCAAATTCTCAGAACATTTGTAAGATTGCTGGAGGGGATATGGGCATTTGGGTGGGGGAGGGATAGAGAGAGAGGGGGGGAAATGCCGAGGGTACCTGAAGTGAGAGGAATCAATATTCATACCAGGTGGTGTCCAAGCTAAAAATGAGGTACTGTTACTCCAATTTGCGTTTAGCCTCACACTGACAATGGAGGAGACCGAGGACAGAAAGGTCTGTGTAGGGATGGGAAGGAGAATTAAAGTGTCCATCAACCGGGAGATCAGGGTGGTTCAGGCGGGCTGAGCGAAGGTGTTCTGCGAAACGATCGGCCAGTCTACGTTTTGTCTCACTGATATATGAGTGTACATCTTGAACAACGGATACAATAGATGAGGTTGGAGGAGGTGCAAGTGAACCTCTGCCTAACTTGAAAGGATTGTTGGAGTCCCTGGACAGAATCAAAAGGCAGAAAGGGTTGGGGATGTGGCTAGTGGCGGGATCCCGTTGGAGATGGGGGAAATTTCAGAGGATTACGTGTTGTATGCAACGGCTGATGGGGTGGAAGTTAAGGACGAGGGGAACTCTGTCTCTGTTGCGACTGGGGGGGGGGGGGGGGCAAGGGCAGAGCTGCGGGATACCGAAGAGACAAGTGAGGGAATCATCTATGATGGGCGAGGGGCAAATGTGGCGTAGACGGAGGAATTGGGAGTAGGGGATAGAGCCTTTGCAGGAAGCAGGGTGGGAAGCTGTGTAGCCGAGATACTTGTGGGAATCAGTGGATTTGTAATGGACTTCGGTCAATGGTCTATTTCCTGTGATGGTGACTGAGATCAAGAAAGGGGAAGAAGGTGTTGGAGATGTTTGGTGAAGTTGATGAAATCCATGAGTTCTGTTTGGGTGCAGGAGGAAGCACCCATGCAGTCATCAATGTAAATGTGATGGAGTTTGGGGATAGGGCCAGTGTACGCCTGGAACAAGGATGTTCAACGTACTTTACAAAGAGGCAGGCATAGCTGGGGTCCATGCGAGTGCACAGAGCTACGGCTTGGACTTGGAGGAAGTGGGGGGAGTTGTTGAGGGTGAGGACCAGCTCTGCTAGGTGGAGTAGAGTGTTAGTAGAGGGAAATTGGATGGTTCTGCGCTCGAGGAAGAAACAGAGGGCTTTAAGGCCTTCCTGGTGGGGGATGGAGGTGCAGAGTGACTGAAGGTCCATAGTAAAGATGAGGGAGTGAGGGCACAGAAAGCGGAAGTCATAGAAGAGATGAAGAGCATGTGAGATTGGATCTGCCAGGGCAGTTGATGGATTTTGCGGAAACTGTAAAACCCAGCTATGAGGGGCTGGGAAACGATGAGGTTGGAGACTGTGGAAGGCAGATAGCCAGAAGTGATGAATTCAGAAATGGTGCGTGAGATGAAGGCCTGGTGCTCGTCTGTGGGATCATGGTCCAAGGATAAGTAGGAGGAGGTGTCTGAGAGTTATCGCCTGAAAACCAAGATGTGTAATGTCAAAAAATATTTATTTTCTGTAGGTGCGGTGTTTGAAAGATTATGGTGAGTTTGAGATCGATGATGGTACAACAGTCCTCCTGAAGAAAAACAGCCAGGTAAGAGTTAAATGAAACGGGACCTGCTTCAAGTACCTCCTCTGGCAGCTCGTTCCACATTGTTCTTGATCCTCCAACGCTGGGTAAAAGACGGTGCTTTCATCCTATCAATTCCCCTCATGATCTTGTACACCTCTAAAAGATTACCCCCTCATTCTCCTGTGCTCCGAGTCCTAGTCTGCCCAACCTCTCTACAGCTCCAGTCCTCGAGTACGGGCAATGTTCTCTTGAATCTTTGCATTCTTTCCAGGGATCATTTACAAACAAAATAATTGACAGAAGAATTTAGATCGGAGCTGTGAAAATGTTTTTCAACCCCCACGGTGAAAAGATCTGGAACTTGCTGGCTGAGAGGGCAGTGGAAGTAGAACCCTTCATCATGTTTAAACATGCATGTGATGTGGATCTGCAGTTTCTTGTGTCTGCTGTTTGTTTGATGACAGGAATCCCTTTGTTCCGTGCCATCAATTTAATTGTCACTCGACTTTGGATCCCATGGGCTTTTTTCTTTTCTTTTTTTAATTCCACCTCCTCGTCATGTGAAGCCTCATTAAAAGCCTTGAAGAAAAATTTGGTCTCCACCTGCCGCGAGACAGAATCAGCTGCTCAAAGCTTACGGCTGACCCGTGAAACGCTGATAGAGAGGTCCCCAGGCAACCTGCTGCTGTCAAAAGTGACTGCCATTGAAACGCAAGCCATACACCACATGTTTTGGTGCAGTTGTCTACAGTTATACGACTCCACATTCTATCTTGGAGACACAAGAGTTTGCTGATGCTGGAATTATAGTCATTCAGCACAGAAACAAACCCTTTGGTCTGTTTAGAAGGATTTGGGCAAAATCTTGAGCAAAGTACTGAAGGAACTTGGCGGGTCAGGCAGCATTGGAGGAGGGCATGGACAGACAATGTTTTGAATCGGGACCCTTCTTCAGACTCGGTCGGTCTGAAGGATATAGATCTTTAACCTCTCCTATCCATTCTCTCTACCATTCCTGCCTGTCTCACTGAGTTGCTCCACCAGTATTAACTCCACATTCTATCCTGCCTTTATGATATCTTTAGACTCCAATTCCTTGGAATGACCCTCAACTAGGTTTGCTTGTTCCAAAATCCTGATTTTATAAATTGAAGCTCCGTCAACGTCCACCTCTGTTATTCTTGTTGGAGATGAGCGGTCATCTTTCTCTCGTGCTGTACCGTGAGTTAAGATCCAAAGTGTTCTCCGCAGGATATCCAGGGGTATGGCTCGTGTATAGCCACATTTGACTTCCCTCGGGATTCCAGCATCTGCAGTTCCTCGTGTCTCCAGTATACCTTCCTTGTTCCAACCAATGTTCAAAATACTAAGAATTATTTTGCTTTGTCCCCAGCACTTTATGCCCAGGTGGAAGTGTGAACAGTTAATCCGTCATGGAATCCTGGAACACGTGTTATCCTGAGAACATAAGCTGGAAGACCGCGTGTCACTGTAGACTGTTCAACGTTGCTTTGGCATGTATTGCCTTACCTTATTAAAATATTTAGCTAGGATCAAAGGCCTTTGTAGTGTTTCATCATATCTTCTCCCCCCCACAAGAAAATGTAGATCTGTTGGTATTTCTGTCCGCCTTGTCTCACTGATTCTAGATAGCAGGTTGGGGCCACAGATTTAAATGGAACCTGCAGCACAAGAACAAGCCTTTTGACCCACAATGTCTGTACCAAACATGCTGCCAAAACCACCTCTTATCTGCCTGCACATAATCCATTACCATGTACCAATCCAAGTCTGTCTTCCATCCTGGGGAAAAAAGATTCTGGATGTCAATCCTCTCCATTTATATACTTCTCTCTGGTTTCCCTGCAACCTCTGGTGTTCCAGAGAAAACAATCCAAGTCTGTCAAACCTCTCCCTGTAGGTAATACCCCCTAATCTGGCACCATGCTGGTAAATCACCTCTGCACCCTCTCCAAATGTGGCCTGACCAATGAAGGCAAGCGTACCATATGCCATCTTTATTGTGTTGTCACTTTCAAGGGTTTATGGACTCGGACCCCAAGATCCCACAGTGCAGCGTTGCTGTGTTATATTTTCCCATTTCAGTGTTTACGTGTCCTGGGTGCATGATGCTTTTTAGCTGCAGCTGAATGCACAGTGTGACCAGAGATTGGACTACTATCTCTTAACTGGAACAGTCTGTATCTATACACAAGGTCAGCAGATCATATTATAGCTTTAAATAAACAGTACATTTTAATCCAAATAATTTTAAATAGTTTACATTCTTGAAATTTTATAAAATGTCTGAAAATCACAAACATTTCTGTACAACAGAATTGGCCTCTACAAATAACTGCACAATTGTACATGTTGCATAACTGTTCAATTTGCAGTGACATTGATAGAAGTAATTAAGTTCAGCCATATTGGTTTCCAGAGAATAACTGCATTGAAGTCTAAAATAGCAGCAGAAGAGGGATCTTCAGCTTGCATCCAACCTGGGGGGGTTTCTGCTCTGGGGACAGTGACATGAGGTTCTCAAATATATTTTAAGGACTTGTGTTCCCTGTTGATATTGGAAAAAACTGAATTTGGTTGAGAGTGATGTGCAGCACAGATACAGGCCCTTCGGCCCACCTTGTCCACGCTGACCAAGTTGGTCTGTATCTGGAATGAGATGTCAGGGGTAGCTATAGAACCGGATACAATTATGACGTTTGGACAGGAAGGGTTAGATGGAGGAAAGGAACGGTCCCTGTGAGCTTGCCTCCTGTGCTCTTGGAGGTGCTCTGGGGGTTCCATGGTTGGCTGCGAGAGGCGCCCGGGGCACCGTTTCGGAGTGCTGTCCGTGCGAGGCGAGGGGATGCCGCGTTCGTGCGTTATGTGTCCAGTTCGAGGTGTCAGTGGAGTGGGCCGCTGGAGGCCCTGCAGCAGCCTGGGGTTCGATTGGATCAGTGCTGCTCACAGAGTCTGAGGCTGAGGCACGGTCCAGAGCAACGGAGGAGGGCATAGACAATATCACCTGGTCAGGCTGACCCCCTGTAACCTAGTGCTGCCACCAGGACAACAGCCCTTTAAGGCCAAGTTAAGGCTCTACATTTGTCAACAACTACGACCTTGAAGGTTACTAGATGGCACCAGAAACATGGCAACTCTTGTGTACAGTCTCAGTGTAATCTATTCCTACGTTCTTCTACTCCAGTATGATTGTGCCTGCACAAAGTAAGATTTTTACTGAATCATATGCCAAAATAGGAATGTCGCCGTACCTAGGTACCTGTGGCAATAAAGTACCATTGATTGATGTGGGCCAAATGCAGGCAAATGGGACTAGCCCAGTATGTCAACGTGGCCAGCATGGATAAGATGGGCTGATGGGCCTGTTCCCTGCCGTGCAGCTCTAACACGATGCTGTTGGGGCTGGAACACTCAGAGTGATGCTGGAGCAATCTTCCTCAGCAGGCTGTTCAAAGCTGCAATCTTTTCATCCAGCAAGTAGTTCTTCTTCTCTGCACCTTTCTGCCGCTGCTCTGTAATCTGCAGTGCTTTCATCAGCTGAGCATTCTCCACATATAGGTCCTTCAGCAACAGGTCAGACTTGGCATTCTTGACAAACTGCAGGCAAGAAGCAAATCATTTCTTTACAAGTACAAATTATCAATAGAAGGACTTTATGGTCACATAAAATGACGATTCGCCTCACAGCGGAAAGTAAAGATGTGCTTTATTTGAGTTTATTTATTTTACACATCTTAGGTGGTGCAGAGCTGCTGGCTGGCCAGAGCCGCCTCCTCCTCCTCCCAAACACTCACCTGTTCCTTCAGCTGGTTCATTTTCTCCTCCAGCATCATTCGTACACTTTTCAGTTTCTGCTCCACCTCTTCCATCCTCTCTTCCATTCCCTTTAGAAGCCTCTCGTACTCCTTCTGAAACAGAATGGAATTGTTTTATTTACATTCTCCAGGAGTCAGTAATTGGTACTTGAAAGTCGGTCGGACACTTGACAGGTGCTGAATAACAAAAAACGACAGGAGTGCTGGATTAACACGTGCAGCTCGGGTAGCATTTGTGGAGGACATGGCTAGATTACATTTTGGGTTGGGACCCTTCTGTCTGAGGAAGGAAAGCTGGTAGAGGTGGCGGCAGTATGAAGAAGAGATCTGACCTGCATGATTGCCGTGCCTTTAACGTGAAGTATTTCACAGGAACTTCAGCAGACAAACATGTAAAGGTGGCAGGACAGCTGCAAGGTAGATTTTTAATAAGTGTTATAAGGTAGGTGAAACATTCAGAAGTAATGTTAGTGTCGAGTGTGTTTAATTGTCATATGTACTGACAATGGAACAATGAAGTTAGTTTAGTTTATTGTCGTGTACCAAAGCTTTTTTGTTGCATGCTATCCAGTCCACGGAAAGACTACATGATTACGTTCAAGTCGACCACAGGGTACAGATACAGGATAAAGGGTTAAAGAAGGAACTGCAGATGCTGGAGAATCGAGGGTACGCAAAAGGCTGGAGAAACTCAGCGGGTGCAGCAGCATCTAAGGAGCGAAGGAGATAGGCGACGTTTTGGGTCGAGACCCTTCTAGGGAATAACTTAGTGCACGGTAAAGTCCAATTAAAGATAGTCCGAGGGTCTCCAATGAGATCAAGACCGCTCTAGTTGGTGATAGGACGGTATAGTTGCCTGGTAACCTAGGAAGCCTGTCCCTGAAACTGGTTTTCACACTTTGCGCCTCTTGCTTGGTGGGAGAGGGAGTGTCCAGGGTAAATTCTGAAGAAGAGTCCAGACCTGAAAAGTCACCCTTCCATATTCCCCAGAGATGCTGCCTGACTCAGTGAGTTACTCCAACAGTGAGTTACTCCAACACCTTGTGTCTATCTTTGCTATACACTAGCATCTGCAGTTCTTGGTTTCTAAATTCTTACATATGCAGCTTTATAGGCCTGTAAATGCAAACAAATAAATTCACAGATAGCCATTAACAACATGCAAACTGTGGTCAGATTAAGACCCACACCTGTGGGGCGGTACAACGTGTTGGTTTACCTGCTGTGCGCACAACAAGTCATTGGCCTCCTCTCGCTGGATACGCAGCTCTTCTTGCAGTCGCCGCGCTCTATGCTCCCCCTCTGCAATCGTCATTTGCAATTGTGCCAGTTGGTATTTGGGCACACCATTGTTAACTTGCTCCTGCAACTCCCGTATCTCCTGCAAGTGCTGAGACTGGGCTTGCATTAGTTTGGTGTTGGCGTCCGACAACTGTCAACACAGAACGGCAACTGTCACAGTACAACTCGGGGTAACAACTTACTGTGTAAAACAAAGTTGCCCAACACCTCTCCTTTAAACTTTGCCCCTCTCACCTTAAAGCCATGCCCTCTATTCTGACATTTCCACCCAGGGGGAAAAGGTTCTGACTGTCTACCCTATCTATTGTCCTATCTGGGACATGACAAAACACTCTTGACTATAGACAATAGGTGCAGGAGTAGGCCATTTGGCCCTTCGAGCCAGCACCGCCATTCAATGTGATCATGGCTGATCATCCCCAATCAGTACCCTGTTCCTGCCTTCTCCCCATATCCCCTGACTCCGCTATCTTTAAGAGCCCTATCTAGCTCTCTCTTGAAAGTATCCAGAGAATCTGCCTCCACCGCCCTCTGAGGCAGAGATTTCCACAGACTCACCACTCTCTGTGAGAAAAAGTGTTTCCTTGTCTCCATTCTAAATTGCCTACTCCTGATTCTCAAACTGTGGCCCCTGGTTCTGGACTCCCCCAACATCGGGAACATGTTTCCTGCCTCTAGTGTGTCCAAGCCCTTACCAATCTTGTATGTTTCAATGAGATCCCTCTCATCCTCCTAAACTCCAGAGTGTACAAGCCCAGCTGCTCCATTCTCTCAGCATATGACAATCCCGCCATCCTGGGAATTAACCTTGTAAACCTACTCTGCACTCCCTCAATAGCAAGAATGTCCTTCCTCAAATTAGGGGACCAAAACTGCACACAATACTCCAGGTGTGGTCTCACTAGGGCCCTGTACAACTGCAGAATGAGCTCTTTGCCCATATATTCGATTCCTCTTGTTATAAAGTATCCAGAGAATCTGCCTCCACCACCCTCTGAGGCAGAGAATTGCACAGACTCACCACCCTCTGTGAGAAAAAGTGTTTCCTCGTCTCCGTTCTAAATGGCCTACTCCCTACTCTTATGGTATACTTTTAACATACAAAACAAATTCCTATTGGGGATTTGATTTGACTGGGACACCTGCAATATGATGAACAATAGGTTGACTGGGACCAAACATAAAGATTAAATCCTTTTATTTTAAAACATCACATGCCCAAATCACCATGGTGACTACTCGTCCCCTCACCCTGCCTATTGCAAAGATGCGATCCCTACTCCAATTTCTCTGTCTCTGCCTTATCTGCTCCCAGGATGAGGCTTTCCATTCTAGGACATCAGAGACGTCCTTGTTCTTTAATAAATATTTCCACCTGCTGTCATAGATGGGTCCCTCATCAGCGTCTCATCTGCATCGCATAGTTCTGCTCTCTACCCCTTCCCCCAGATAGAACAAGGATAGAGTTTCCCTGGCCCATGCTTTTCACCTCATCCTCTGACCTTTTGTTATCATCTCCACCACTTTCCACCTTACGCAGAGATTCCTCCGCAGGCTCCTTGGTTCAATCATCCCTTCCTACCCAAACCACCCTCTCCCCTTCAAATATGCAATACATCCCCATATCCCCTCCATCCAGGGATCCAAAGCAGCCTTTCCAGGTGAGACACACACCTCCTCTAACCACCCACTGCATTCTGTGTTCCCATTATGGCCTATAAATCAGTGAGACCAGGCGTCGATCTCCCGGTTGCTCCTCGTTTTAGTTCCCCTTCCCATTCTGACCTTTCTGTCCTGAGCCTCCTCCATCGCCAGAGTGAGGCCACTGGAGGAACAGCGCCTCGTATTCCACTTGGGTAGCTTGCAACCCTTATTATGAACGGTCAATTCTCCAATTTCAAATAACAACTCCCAAGCCCCCACCACCCTGTTCCTCCAGCTGTTCGCTTCCAACATCAGTGAAGTACCTGTTCCTGAGACTCCATCAAGCAGGACTCCAACTGTACATGTTTATTTTGTAAAGTCTGATATTCCTGTTTTATCCACTCTAATTCAGTTCCCAGTTTCTGCACTTGGGTGACCTGTAAAAATCACATTCACAATATATCGTCAATGCATGATGTGGGATTTTAATTACGTATAGGAACTTGCGTTCTTTTAAAAACTACAAACAAATTCACTTTAAGTATATTAGATTGGCTACTATAGTGGTAGACCTTCTACTGCGAAACGAGGCTTGCGTTTGGAGCCATTTGTAAGAAAGATGAAGGGGAACGGTCCGTGAACTCACCTCCCGTACCCAGGGAAAGTTCCACATTCGGCTCGGGAAGCGGGACTCAGTGCACGGGAGCAGCTGCTGGAGGCGAGGGATTGCGGTGGTTGTGGGTGGCAGTGTTAGCAGAGGCGGCTGCAGAGCCTGTGGCTGTGCTGTCTGACCCCGAGTGTGGCTTCCTTGGCAGCGAATCCTGGTTCTGCAGTGAGCAACAGCGTGGTGGGAGCTGTTGAGTTGCTTGGGATTTTGGCTTTGCATGGAACACGCTGGGGAATGCTTTAGTTACGTTTGTAGATACAGCGCGGAAACAGGCCACCCGGCCCACCGAGTCTGCGCCAGCCCCGTACACTAACGCCATCCTACATACTAGGGGTAATTTACAATTTTTACCAAATCCAAATTAGCCTACAAGCTGAAAGCTCACATACGTCTTCGGAATGTGAGAGGAAACCAGGAGACCCAGGGAAAAGTCACGTGGTCACAGGGAGAAAACAATCCAAGTCTATCCAACCTCTCGTTCTGGTCAACCTCTTCTGCACCCTCTCCAAAGTCTCCACATTGCCTGTAGTGGGGTGACCAGAACTGCACACTATACTCCAAATGCAGCCTAACCAAACGTTTATAAAGCAGCAACATGACTTTGGTCACTCCCTCTTCTCCCCTCTCCCATTGGTCAAGAGGTATAGAAGCGTGAAAACACAGACCTCCAGATTCAGGGACAGATTCTTCCCAACTGTTATCATCCTAGCACCAACTAGACAGCGGCCCTGACCTACCGTTTACCTCATTGGAGACTTTACTGGACCTTATCTTGCACTGAAAATTATTCCCTTCACCCTGTATCTGCACACTGTGGACGGCTGGATTGTGATCGTGTATAGTCTTTCTGCTAATTGGATAGCACGCAACAAAAAGCTCATCACTACCACAAGCGTTCACATTACCTTGTCATTTGTGACTGATCCCACCTCCTGCTCCAGGGAGAAGTTATCCTGTTGCTTTTCCAGGAGTTCCAGCCTCAAACTCTCCAGACTCAATTCCAGGTTCTGTATCTAAACATAGGACAATTGCAAATTAAATCCTAGAATTTTATGATTCCCAACTCCGCAGTGTTCTGCCCACGCCACTGTTTAAGATGCAAAGAAAAGTACTGGCAGGTTTAATATCATCAGAGGACATTGTGATTGACTTCAGAAAGCGAAGTGGTACACGTCCCCTGGTATAGCTTGACAGCGCCAAAGTAGAGATGGTTGAAAACTTCAAGTTCTTTGGAGTAATTATCACATAACTTGTCTTGTACAAGCCATATTGAAGCATTGGCCCACACCAACACCTCTACTTCTTTAGAAGGCTTAGAAATTCAGCATGTCCCCAACCACTCTCACCAACGTCTGCAAGTATGGCGTAGAAAGCATTTTATCGGGATGCATCATATCATGGTTTGGGAACAGCTCCATTCAAGACAGCAACAAAATTGCAGAGAATTGTGGATGCAGACCATCACACAAACCAACCACCCTTCTATTGACTCCATTTATACCTCATGCTGTCTCGGCAACGCCAGCATCAAAATCAAGGACCAGTCTCACCCCGGTCACACCCTCTTCTCCCCTCCCCCATTAGGCAAGTGGTACAGAAGTGTGAAAACGCACACCTCCAGATCCAGGGACAGTTTCTTCCCAGCTGTTATCAGGCAACTGAACCATCCTATCACCAACAAGGGATTGGTCCTGACCTGCCATCTGACTATTTTTAATCGACTTTACCTTGCATTAAATGTTATTCCCTTCATCCTGTATATGCATAGTGTGGACCGCTTTATTGGAATCAGGTACAGTCTTTCCGCTGACTGGACAGCAATCAACAAAAAAAGCTTTTCACTGTACCTCGCTCGCTACACGTGACAATAAACTAAACTGAATGTCATTAGTTGCCTGGTGAACTAATGCAAGGGCGAGAGGAGGAAAGATGCCTCACCTTCTCCTGAGACTCCTGCAATTCCTTTTGCACGAGGCCCGTCTCCTGTTCCCACGTGGACTGCTGCTGGAAATGGTCCTTTTCGGAGTTGCTGCAGGCCTCTTGCAGCTGCCTGCACACTCTGGCCATCTCCTCCTTCTGCTGCCCCAGCTCCGCGAGCCTCTCGTTGAGCAGCTGCACGGTGCTCTGACTGGTCTCCACCCTCGCATACCACTGGGAGTTCTGATTAGTCAGCTGCAGGTTTTTGGCGTTGAGTTGAGCGATCTCAGTCGTGTACTCTTCATTCTAGACGGGGAGAAGCAAGACCAATCAGCAGAGCACTACGATGCACGAGAAGGTGTAACATCATTTTTGTCTTTAAATAATTGGAAATTTGATACTAAACACCTTTGAGTCGTAGGGAGGTACACCTCTGAAAAAGGCCCCTCAGCCCGACATATCCATGCTGACCAAGTTGGCATACTGGGCTGGTCCGATTTGCTTGCATTCGGCCCATATCCCTCTAAACCCTTGCTATCCATACATCTATTCAAATGTATTTTGAAAATTGCAAATGTATCCAGTTCTATAACTTCCTCTGGCAGCTTATTCCAGACACGGACTACCTTCTGAGTGAGAAAGTTGTCCCTGAGGTCCCTTGTAAATCTCTCCCCTCTCACCTTAGGCCTGTGCCCTCTAGTTTTAGAATCCTGTACCCTGGGAAAAAGACTGAGTGCTCACTTTATCCATGCCCCCTCACGATCTTGTACACCTCAATAAGGTCACCCCTCAGCCTCCGACTCTCCAAAGAAAAAAGTCCCAGCCCATGCAACTTCTCCCTGTAACTGAAGCTCTCAAGATTACTTGGTGAATCACTTATGTGCTCTTTCCAACTTAATGACATTGTAGCACAGTGTCTGAACTGCTCCTGGTCACATCCAGCAAGGACTGACTGCCGTCTGTTGACTACAGAAGAGCTGTTCTCCATCCAACAGTGAACCACATTACTGTTTGGTTCTTAGCAACAGAAAGGATATATTGTACCATAATGCGAGGGTAACGTTTCACCCTAATGTAGCTAAAGAATAGGCGAAAGACTTGTTCTTTCCCCTCTACAATGTTGCGATTAACACCAAAAACACTGTCGATGATTCCCACTCCTATTACAGAGCTGTTTTCTGAAGATCCTTCAAGAGCCAACGGAAACTTTAAAAAAGTGTTGGAGGAACTCAGTGGGTCAGGCAGAAACTCTGGAGAGAATGGACAGACGACATTTCGGCTGTGTGTTTCTATGAAGTTCGTGTTCTCC
Organism: Raja brachyura; assembly: GCA_963514005.1. The sequence continues at coordinate 71,486,944 of OY740788.1, read as the reverse complement.
AACCCCGTCTCATACGTAGTTGTGTAAGTGGCACAATTGCGCAGCGGTAGAATTACTGTTTCACAGCGCCAGAGACCCAGGTTTGATCCTGACACACGGCTGCTGTCTCTACGAAGTTTGTGCTCCAGTTTCCTCCCATACTCCAAAGATATACAGGTTTATAGGATTGCGTACAGTTTTGGTCTCCAAATCTGAGGAAAGACATCCTTGCCATATAGGGGGTACAGAGAAGATTCACCAGACTGATTCCTAGGATGTCAGGACTTTCATATGAGGAAAGACTGGATAGACTCGGCTTGTTCTTGCTGGAATTTAGAAGATTGAGGGGGGATCTTATAGAAATTTACAAAATTCTTAAGGGGTTGGACAAGCTAGATGCTGGAAGATTGTTCCCGATGTTGGGGGAGTCCAGAACAAGGGGTCATAGTCTAAGGATAAGGGGTAATTCCTTTAGGACCGAGATGAGGAAAACATTCTTTACACAGAGAGTGGTGAGTCTCTGGAATTCTCTGCCACAGAAGGTAGTTGAGGCCAGTTCATTGGCTATATTTAAGAGGGCGTTAGATGTGGCACTTGTGGCTAAAGGGATCAGGGGGTATGGAGAGAAGGCAGGTACGGGATACTGAGTTGGATGATCAGCCATGATCACATTGAATGGCGGTGCAGGCTCGAAGGGCTGAATGGCCTACTCCCGCACCTATTTTTCTATGTTTCTATAATTGGGGTCAGTAAAGTGATAAATTGTCCCCGGGGTGTAGTAAAGTGCTAGTGTGCTAAAGTGCTAAAGTGCTGACCCAGTGGACCAAAGGTGGACTGTATCCTTAAAGTCTAAAAGTCTACAAGTACATGGATAGGAAAGGTTTAGAGGGTTAGGGGGCAAATGCAGGCAGGTGGGCCTTGTGCAGATGGGGCGTCTTGGTTGGCATGGACGAGTTGGGCTGAAGGGCCTGTTTCTGTGCCATGAGACACTGAGTATTTCATGCTTCTCTGCTATATTTCAGCCTATCCTTCCATGTTCAGTATTCAGGGAGGACTTGCCAACAACTGTATCCCGTATATGGTTACAACAGTGTTAAGGATCTGCCAGTATCGATTTTCACACGACAATGAGAACGTCCCAAGGAGGTACAGGTGCGAAGGCTTCACTCCACACCCCCCTCCCAGCTGACAAAAGCAGGAATTATTCAATTTGTAGGTGAGGACGGAATGAAAAACGACACCCTCACAGGCAAGGGAGCAGGCGTGTAACTCGATGCACAGGTATTTGACTCAGTTTTTCAAAGCCCGGACGCAGGGGTAAACAAGCCACATTCCTTAAATAAAATGCATTCCAACAGGTCAACCCAGAAAAACAACAAATAAAAACTGCAGATGCTAAAACTACAGAATGCTAAACTAGACTGGATGCCACCCGTAGAGTGGGACAGAGTCTTCACTTCACGCACCCTCATGGGAGATCATGTTACAGTTGTATAAGATGTTGGTGAGTGTTCAGTTTTGGCCACCATGTTGTAAGAATGTTGTCGAGCTGGAAAGGGTGTAGAGATTTACTAGGATGTTGCCAGGACTCGAGGGCCTGAGCTATAGGAAGAGGTTAAGCGGCCGACAACGTTATTCCTTGGAGCACAGGAGGATGAAGGGTGATCTGATAGATGTGTATTAAAATCATGAGAGGAATAGATCAGAAACGTTTGCCCAGAGTAGGGGAATCGAGAACCAGATGACTTAGGTTTAAGGTGAGGGGGGAACCTAAGGGATATTGAGACATGGACATGGATAGGAAAGGTTTTGAGGGATATGGGCCAAATGTGAGCAGGTGGGACTAGTGGAGATGGGCATGTTGGTCAGCGTGGGCAGGTTGGGCCGAAGGGCCTGTTTCTGAGCTGTGTAACTCTATGACCCGCTGATTCTGTGGAAGATCCAGCTTTTTCTATCTTTGATCTGAAGTTCAGATCTGTACCTGGTTTTGAAGTTCCTTGAATTCTCTCTGTCCGTTCTCCCTTTCATCTTCCAGCCAAGCCACTTGTTTCCTGTGCACAACAAGAGAGTCCGAATCCAATTACGAAGCACTATCAATAATGCATGTATTTCATGAAACCTTTTTAAACCACAGTTTTCCTACCTGTGTTCATTCACTTTTCCCTCCTGGTCCTGGAAATCCTGACGAAACATTGCCACCTTCCTTTCCAAGGAAGAGTTCTCTTCAGCAAGCATTTCACACTCATATCTGAGGGATACATTACTCGTGTCAATTAACTACAGCCATTCTTCAGAGAACCTTAGTGCAGGATTGTAACAAGTTCCTGAAACACACGTTGGAGTCTAACATTTGGAGCACTGTGGGAAGTTCTGGTCGCCCAGCTACAGGGAGGATGTCATTAAGCTGGAATGGGTGCAGAGGAGATTCACACCTTGCGGGCTTGAGTTATGTAGAGAGGTTGGGTGGGCTGGCACTTTTTCTTTGGAGCATAGGAGGCTGAGTGAACTTATTTACAAGATGCTGGCGTTGAAATAGTGCACAGAAGACTTTCATTATTGCACTGGTCTTAATGTCAATGCCGTAAGCCTGCTGGCAAGGCTGATTAGGTTAAGCAAGGGAACATGAAAATAACCAAGGTGACCAGGAAAATAATCTGAGGTTATTAGCAGAAGCACAGACGGATCTGGCAAAGTCTGAGCAAGCACAGCCGGGAAACCTGAGCTGCCTCTTCCAATTGCCGCGGCCCGATCTTTGCAGGAGGCGTTCTTGCTCACTGTCGGAGGAACCTCCTCGCCTGCCCGTCCCGAGCAAGAGCGGGAATGTCCAGGGACAGTTTGGAAACGTTCATATTCAACAGTGCCTCACTTTTCACTTGGGCAGCTTTCAACCCAGCGGTGTGAATCTTGATTTCTCTAACTTCAATCACCCCAGTCGTTGTACTAGTTTCACTGTCGTCCTGCTGCGTTTTACTGTTTGTATCACTCGTTATCACCTTCCCCACAGCCAGCAATGTACCATTGTGGGCTCCACCTTTCCTTGATCATATTTGTTGGCCTTGATTTGTCCATTTGCATATCTTTTATTCATTTGTCCTGTGTACCTCTTCATGCCTCTAGTCTCCCACTCCCTCGACTCAGTCTGAAGAAGGACCCCGACCCGAAGCGTCACCCATCTTTTTTCTCCAGAGATGCTGCCTGACTGCTGAGTTACTCCAGCACTTTGTGTGTATCTGCCTTGGAACGGTTAGGGTCTGACTAGTGGAACTCAAGAGAGTCAGACGCAGTGCAGAGTGACTGTGCAATACAGCAGCTACACAATGGCCGACAGGGCCGGGAGATGGACAACCCGGTGCCATGTCACCAGGGAGAAACAATCATGCATCTCGGTTCAGTGGCTGTGGAGATAGTCAATTAGATGCCACTCGTGAGATCAGTAGCTATAGGATGCTGGTCATTATTGACACGATGATGATGATCACACCAAACCTGTACTTGCTCTGAGCCTGGGTTCACAACCTCCTGATCTCACCTTCAAGCCCCTGCACCGGCCTCCCACACTCAACCCTCGCCCATCTCAGCCTGAGCTCCAGCTCAAACCCTTGCCCGCTCAGTACCCGCTCATGGTGGCCCTTCGGCCCGGCAGGAAGCTGCTGTCCATCGGCGCGAGAAAACTCCTCGGCCTGCACTCGTGCCGTCCCGTGGCCTTTGCACTCCAGAACCTTCCGCCTATTCCCTTCCGTTCTTTTGCTTCTTCGAGCTCTCCTTGTGCTCAGACCGCAGCCCACTCCCACTCCCCCGCCAGGGCCCACGCTCTTCCCCGTGGTCTCTCTGCCAAGGGTGGACCATCGGCTGCTCTCCAGTCCCCGCTCCCTCACCGCATCCTCCACTCCCAGCCACCATCTCTGTCTCAGCCCCAATCCTCTCTGTCAAAAGCAACAGGCTCGGCCACCAGGAGTAATCTCAGGTTAGATCCATCCCACGCTGACTCCCTGAAGACATTTAAACACTTTTCATTACTCTAATGGAAGCCGTATTTAAGATAAATATTTCCATAATCCCAGGAGAGCTCTGAATACTGACCACAACCTCGTGACCACAAGCTCCCTGGGTCATAGTCACACAGCATGCACACAGGCCCTTCGGCCCAACTAGTCCCATTTGACACAGTATTTTCACAGAGTGGTGGGTATGTAGAACAGATTGCCAGAGAGGGTATTTTAGGCAAGCATAATTGTAACATTTAAGATATTTCGCGGGGGGGGGGGGGGTGGGAAGGGACGGGGGGGGTGAAGAATGAGGTGGAGAGATAGGGGGGCAGGGAGAGGGGTGGAAGGGAGGGATGAGAGTGGGCACCTGGTTGCTCGGCAACACCCACCTGAGTCGCTGCAGCTCCTGCTGATGCGTGAGCCTCAGTTCCATCTGCTGCTGCAGCTTTTCCTGCGACAGTTTCAGCTGCGTCTGCAGCCCCTCCAGGGCCAGGGCTCGCTGCCACTCCCCCCCTTCTTGCTCCGACGCCTCCTCCAGGGCCCAGTTCCGGCTCGCTGCCTTCCTCTCGACCTGCCCCTCCGATCCTCCGGCCCCCTTCCCCTCCTCTCCGGCCTCGTCCACTCCGACCCCCGCGTCCTCTGCCCGCTCTTCCCGCCCGGTCTCCGCTCCGGGCCGGTGAAGACGGAGCTGGCTCACGACTCCTTGCAGCCGCTCCACCTCCTGGCTCCCGACCAGCTTGTCCTCCTCCAGCTCACTCATCTCCAGCTTAAGCCGCTCCTCCTCAATCCTCCGCTCCTTCTCAAAGTTCCTCTTCATCAGTTCCATTTCTCGCTCGTAATCATTTACCTGCAAAATTACGGTAAGGTTAATCCACAAAGTTCAAATTCGACTAACCATCCACCCACACGGTGGCGCAGCGGGTAGAGCCGCTGCCTCGCGGCACCACAAACCCTGGTTCAATCCTGACCTCAGGTGCTGTTTGTGCGGAGTTTGCACATTCTCCCTATGATCGCGTGGGTTTCCTCCGGGTGCTCCAGATTCCTCCCACATCCCAAAGACGTGCAGGTTTGTAGGTTAATTGGCCCTCTGTAAATTGCCCCCAGTGTGTAGGGAGCGGATGAGAAAGTGGGACAACATAGAGCTGGTGTGAATGGGTGATCGGTGTGGACTTGATGGGCCGAAGGTCCTGTTTCCATGCTGTATCTTTTAGTTTAGATGCAGAGTGGCAAAAGGCCCTTCAGCCCACGCCGACCATTGATCACCCGTTCACACTAGTTTTATGTTATCCCATTTTCTCATCCACTCCCTGCACTCAAGGGCCAATTTATCTACAAACCCACACGTTTTTGGGATGTGGGAGGAAACCGGAGCACCCGGAGGAGACTCGCGCTTTCACAGGGAGAACATGCAAACTCCACACAGAGAGGACTCGAGGTCAATGTTTCATCTTTACCCTGACAGGCTGTGGATTCTCAGTCAAAGGGAAACACAAGGCAGATTAAAGGGTTACACGAAAAGCTGGAGAAACTCAGCGGGTGCAGCAGCATCTAAGGAGCGAAGGAGATAGGCGACGTTTCGGGTCGAGACCCTTCTTCAGACTGGTCAGGGATCAGGGAAACGAGAGATATAGACAGTGATGTGGAGAGATAAAGAACAATGAATGAAAGATATGCAAAAAAAGTATTGATGATAAAGGAAACAGGCCATTGTAAGCTGTTTGTGGTGTGAAAATGAGAAGCTAGTGCGACTTGGGTGGGGGGGGGAGATAGAGAGAGAAGGAATGCCAGGGCCCGAGGGCTGAGGGAGAGGTGGGGAGGAGGCAGTCTGGGTTAACAGAATTGAGAAAATTCAATGTTTAAGCCCAGAGGATGCAGACTCCCCAAGCGGAATATGAGGTGCTGTTCCTCCAACTTGCGGTGTTGCTCGCTCTGGCCGTGGAGGAGGCCCAGGACCGAGAGGTCGGATACGGAATGGGAGGGGGAGTTGAAGTGCTGAGCCACCGGGAGGTCGGGTTGGTTATTGCGGACCGAGCGGAGGTGTTCGGCGAAACGATTGCCCAGCCTCCGCTTGGTCTCACCGATATAGATCAGCTGGCATCTGGAGCAACGGATGCAGTAGATGAGGTTGGAGGAGGTGCAGGTGAACCTCTGTCGGACTTGGAAGGACTGCTTGGGTCCCTGAAAGGAGTCGATGGGGGAGGTGAAGGGACAAGTGTAGCATCTCTTGCGGTTGCAAGGGAAAGTGCCCGGGGAAGGGGTGGAGCGGGAGGGAAGGGAAGAATTGGCAAGGGAGTTGCGGAGGGAGCGGTCTTTGCGGAAGGCAGACAGGGGGGGAGATGGGAAGATGTGGCGAGTGGAGGGGTCACGTTGGAGGTGGCGAAACTGGCGGAGGACTATGTGTTGTATGCGCTGGCTGGTGGGGTGAAAGGTGAGGACCAGGGGGACTCGGCCCTTGTTGTGAGTGGGGGAATGGGGAGAGAGGGCAGTGTTGCGTGGTATGGAGGAGACCCTGGGTGCGAGCCTCATCTATAGTGGGGGAGGGGAATCCCCGTTCTCTGAAGAACGGGGACATTTGTGATGACAGATGGCAGATTAAAGGGTTTCTAGACTTAGTGAGGCAATAGCAAGAAAGATAAAGCAGTACTGGACCGATCACACACACAGCTGTAAGGTGCACTTTAGCTGGTGGTGTACGAAGACGCCCTCTGGCTGGAGATGACGCACTACCACCACCAGTGGTGAGAGGCAGCAACAAAGACGGTATCTGACGAAGAGACTCACTGGCTCAATGGTTGTCCCACCTTTGTTTCCAGCTGTCTCCTCAGGTCCTGCACCTCCTGCAGCCACTGCACCCTCTGTTGTTCCATCGCAATCTCCATTTCAATGCTCACGTTGCCACACCACTCTTCTGGCACTTCCTTATCTGTTCAGTAAATGGGAATGAACTTCAAATGTTTGTAACCTTAGTTCTCACTTTTCCAGGCAATAAGTGGGAATGAAAATAAGCAGAATGCTGGAAGTGTTCGGCTGGGCAGGAAACACCTGGCCCGCTAAACATTTTCAGCTTTGGAGGGAAAAACGGTTCCCATTTCAAATTTTCAGTTCGGTTTAGTTATACAGCGTGGAAACAGGCCCTTCGGCCCACTGAGGCCTCACCGACCAGCGATCCCGGCACATTAACACTATCCTACACACCAGGGACAATTTACATTTATACCAAGCCAATTAACCTACAAACCTGTACGGCTTTGGAATGTGGGAGGAAACCGAAGATCTCGGAGAAAACCCACGCGGTCACAGGGAGAATATACTAACTCCGTACAGTAGTCGGGATCGAACCCGGGTGTCTGGTGCCGCAGGCGCTGTAGGCATTGGGTTGGAGATGTACAGCAGGGAAACAGACCATTTCAGTGGGTTCCCAGAGGAAACCCACGCATTCACAGGGAGAACGTGCAAACTCCACGCAGAGAGGACCTGATTTCAGTAGAGCTGAATCCCTGAGGCAGTGTGCAGTGTACAGACACTATTGTGTTGATTAGTACGGGTGTCAATGGTTACGGGGAATGGGGTTGAGAGGGAAAGAGAGATCAGCCATGATTGAATAGCAGAGTTGACTTAATGGGCCGAATGGCCTAATTCTGCTCCTATGATTTATAAACTATGGTATGTGTAGGAAAGAACTGCAGATGCTGGTTTAAACCGAAGGTAGACACAAAATGCTGGAGTAACTCAGTGGGACAGGCAGCATCTCTGGAGAGAAGGAATGGGTGACGTTTCGGGTCGAGACCCTGCTTCAGACTGATGCTCGGTATCACTGACTACAGTTGCAATCTCCAGGCATCAGCCTTTCACTTAGTCTTACAGCAGTTGTACAGCACAGAAACAGGCCCTTCGGCCCACCTTGTCCGTGCCGACCAAGTTAGCATACTGGGCTAGTCACACGTCTGCAACTGTCCCATCTCCCTTTAAACCCTTCCAGTCCATCTATCTGTCCAAATGTCTTCATGAGTATTGTTTCTGTAAACATATTCACTTCCGTAGCTTTCTAGCGGGGGAGAGATTCATGAGGGACCTCAGGGGCAACTTTGTCATTCAGAGGGTAGTCCGTATCTGGAATGTGCTGCCAGCAGAAGCGATAGAAGGGGAGTTGCAAAAGACATTTGACAGGTACATGCATAGGAAGGGTTTAGGGGAATATGGGCCAAATGCAGGAAACAGGACTAGCCCAGTATGCCAACTTGATTGGCATGGACAAGATGGGCACTATGATCTTAAACCAATGCCTTCTAGTTATTGATGGGTAAAAGACCCTGTGCATTCACCCTGTCTATTCCCCTCGTTATATTACCTACCTCTAAAGATCACTCATCCTCTTTCGCCCCATGAAATAGTCCTAGCCCGCACAACCTCCCCTGAAAGCTCAGGCCCTTGAGTCCTGGCAACATCCTCGTAAATCCTCCCTGCACTCTTTCCAGCTTAGCGACATCCTTCCCATCACAGAATGACCAATCCTGAACACAATACTTCAAAAGAGGCCTCACCAGTGTCATATACAACTGCGACATAACGTCGCAACTTCTATACTCAACATCCTGTCTGATGAAACATCTCCCTAACCCATTTTAAACCTCGACTGGCAACACGTGAAAGATTGTGCTTCTGCGTACAATTTCCCTAATTTTATTCTTGAATGTGTTGGGTGAGGGATGTTTGGGACAGCTCTAGAGAGCCAGTTCGATCCTGACCTCAGATGCTGTCTGTGTGCAGTTTGCATGTTCTCCCTGTGACCGCGTGGGTTTCCTCGGAGGGCTCCGGTTTCCTCCCACATCCCAAAAACGTGCAGCTCTGTAAATTGCCCGTAATGCGTGAGGAGTGAATGAGAACGTGGGATAACATAGAAGTATTGTGAACGGGTGATCGATGTTCGGCATGGACTCGATGGGCGCTGTCTCTCGAAAGTAAACGGATATGTTGGCTGTAGGAGACTGCTTGCATGGTATCATTGGCCAAAGGCAAATGAAATGTAGCATTTATTTCGAGAAGGACTAGAGTATAAAAACAGGGATGTAATGCTGAGGCCTTATAAATCGCTGGTCAGACCACATTTGGAGTATTGTGGGCATTTTTGTGCCCCATACCTGAGGAAGAATGTGCTGGGTTGGAGAGGGTCCGGAGGAGGTTTACAAGGATGATCCCGGGGATGACTGGGTTAACCTATGGTGAGTGTTTGATGGCACTGGGCCTGTGCTCGCTGGAGTTCAGAAGGATGAAGTGGGACCTCATTGAAACTGACCGAATAGTGAAAGGTCTGGATAGTGAATGTGGAGAGGATGTGTCCACTAGTGAAAAAAACCACTAGGACCAGAGGCCAAAGCTTCAGAATAAAAGGACGTAAGTACCATCAGAATGAAGATGTGGAGGAACATCTTTAGTCAGAGGGTGTTGAATCTGTGGAATTCACTGCCACAGACATGTGGAGGTCAAGTCATTGGGTATTGTTAAAGCAGAAATGGACAGATCCTTGATTAGTAAGGATGTTGGGGGTTATGTGGAGAAGGCAGTGGAATGGGACTGAGAGGGGATAGATCACCCATGATCGATGGGCTGAATGGACTGTTCCTACGCCGCCTGGCCTGCGTTCACTCACCGGGATGCAGGGCGTTGCCGCTGAGCCGCTCGGTGGCTGGGCCGCAGCCGGAGCTCCAGGGGTGACCGACTGCGGGTCGCAGCTTCCTGACCTGCAGCTGCGAGCGCAGCACTTCCACCTCAGACCGCAGCTCGTCGTTCTGGTCACACAACTCCTGCGGAGGTGAAGGCAACAACCTCAGAGCAATGAACGCGCGGTACACCACACATCCATCCAGTGTTTGGTTGGGTTTAGAGATACAGCATGAAAACAGGCCCTTCGTCCCACCAACTCCATGCCGGCCATCGATCACCGTTCGCACTGGTTTTCATTTATCCCACTTTCACATCCACAAACTACACACTAGGGCCAATGTACAGAGGGCCAATTAACCAGCAAACCTGCACATCTTTAGGAGGAACTGGAGCACCTGGAGGAAACCCACGCGGTCCACAGGGAGAACGTGCAAACTCCACATGGACAGTACACAGGATCAAACTTGGGTCTCACGCTGTGAGACAGCAGCTCTACCCGCTGTGTCACTGTGTCGCTAGGCAAACGGGAGAGGTTCAGGATTATTATTGTCACGTGTACTGGGGTACAGTGAAAAGCTTGGTTTTTGCTGCTCTCCTATCTGATCAGGTATACATCACTATACACAAATGGAATCAGTTCAAACTCAAGTACGATAGGAAGAGCAAAGGGGAAGATACAGAGTGCAGGAAACAGTTCTCAGCATTGTAGCACATCCGTTCCATTTAAGTCCAATGTCCACAATGGGGTAAAGGTGAATCGGGCAGTACCCGGGCTTATGGAAGGACCGTTAAGAAGCCTGATAACAGAAGGGAAGAAGCTGTTCCTGAGTCCGATCGCACGCTCTTTCAATCTTCTGTACTTTCTGCTGGACGGGAGCAGGGAGAAGTAGGAATAACCGGGGTGGGACAAGTCATTGATAATGTTGGCTGCTTTCCCAAGGCAGCGTGAAGTGTAGATGGAGTCAATGGTGGGGAGTCTGGTCTGTGTGATGAACTGGGCTACATCTACAATGGTGGGGAGGGAGTCTGGTCTCTGTGACAGACTGGGCTACATCTACAATGGTGGGGAGTCTGGTCTCTGTGACAGACTGGGCTACATCTACAATGGTGGGGAGTCTGGTCTGTGTGACAGACTGGGCTACATCTACAATGGTGGGGAGTCTGGTCTGTGTGATGAACTGGGCTACATCTACAATGGTGGGGAGTCTGGTCTGTGTGACAGACTGGGCTACATCTACAATGGTGGGGAGTCTGGTCTGTGTGACAGACTGGGCTACATCTACAATGGTGGGGAGTCTGGTCTGTGTGACAGACTGGGCTACATCTACAATGGTGGGGAGTCTGGTCTGTGTGACAGACTGGGCTACATCTACAATGGTGGGGAGTCTGGTCTGTGTGACAGACTGGGCTACATCTACAATGGTGGGGAGTCTGGTCTGTGTGATGAACTGGGCTACATCTACAATGGTGGGGAGTCTGGTCTGTGTGACAGACTGGGCTACATCTACAATGGTGGGGAGTGTGGTCTGTGTGACAGACTGGGCTACATCTACAATGGTGGGGAGTCTGGTCTGTGTGATGAACTGGGCTACATCTACAATGGTGGGGAGTCTGGTCTGTGTGACAGACTGGGCTACATCTACAATGGTGGGGAGTCTGGTCTGTGTGACAGACTGGGCTACATCTACAATGGTGGGGAGTCTGGTCTGTGTGATGAACTGGGCTACATCTACAATGGTGGGGAGTCTGGTCTGTGTGACAGACTGGGCTACATCTACAATGGTGGGGAGTCTGGTCTGTGTGACAGACTGGGCTACATCTACAATGGTGGGGAGTCTGGTCTGTGTGACAGACTGGGTTACATCTACAATGGTGGGGAGTCTGGTCTGTGTGACAGACTGGGCTACATCTACAATGGTGGGGAGTCTGGTCTGTGTGACAGACTGGGCTACATCTACAATGGTGGGGAGTCTGGTCTGTGTGACAGACTGGGCTACATCTACAATGGTGGGGAGTCTGGTCTGTGTGATGAACTGGGTTACATCTACAACTCTGCAATTTTTTTTGCGGTCTTGGGTAGAGCTGTTCCCAAACCAAGCTGTGATGCAGCCCGACAGTATGCTCTCTAATGTGTATTTGTAAAAGTTTGTAAGAGTCACTGGAGACAGGCTGAATTTCCTCAGTCTCCTCAGAGATGGTGTGCCTCTTGGCTGTCGTTCCAAAGTGGTTGGTCCTTGAGAGAACGAAGTAACTCCCGCATCGACTGCTTGAAAGAAAAGCACCAACAGAAGCGACCGGGGATACATTTTGCACACGGTGTTTGTATTCGAGTCAAGCTCCAAGAGTGTTTCATTGTCACATGCACCGGCAAGGGAACAAAGTGATTCTTCCTTTCTACAGCTTTCCTTCCAACAACTAGACACCAGCTCTGAGCTATGGGAGACCCTCGGGCAATCTTTAATCGGACTCTACCTTGCATTAAACGTTATTCACGTTATCCCCTTTATCCTGTATATGTACACTGTGGGTGGCTCGATTGTAATCATGTCTTGTTTTTCCGTTGACTGGATAGCACGCAACAAAAGCTTTTCACTGTACCCGTGCACTGTACACATGACAATAAACTAAACTCAACTCAACACAATAACACACAGATCAATACATAAATGCAGTTACACAGTATTCATTTATCATTTATTGATTATTATCCTGTGTAACTGCATAATTACTGCATAATTCTGTGTAACCATGATGGTGCAAAGACTGAAGTCCATACATAGTGCAACAAAAAACAGAGAGGACATGAGCACCCACTGCACGTGGCTGGGGATGTGAGTGCCTTGCCTGCTTAGAACTGGGTGCCCACTGGTGTTGGTGCTGCAATGCAGAGTCCCACATCACCACGTCCTGCCCCCGTCTCCATCCACTCCACCCACGCACTTTGTGTGTATTTTTAACTTCTTTGCAAGAATGGGGTTAACGAAGGAGACTGCAGAGTGGCGGACACTGCCCGGTCCATCACGGGTACAGACCCCCCCCCCCCTCCCATCTAAGGGATCTACAGGAGGAGCTGCACCCATGCCACCCTGGCCACGCTCTCATCTCGCTGCTAACATCGGGAAGGTGGTACAGGAGCCTGAAAACCGTGACGTCCAGGTTCAAGAACAGCTTCTTCCCAGCAAACATCAGGCTCTTGAACATCTTCTGGGGACTGTGTCTTTGGTATTACAGTTATTAATTTTTTTATTACAGATTTATCTGTATGTAATTGCATTTACGGGCCTGTTAAGCTGCAGCATTTCAAGAGAAGGTGGCGGCACAAATAGAAACAGGAGTTCAAGTGCACAATTTGAGATAAAAAACGAGGGTACAATCTCACTCACAATAATAAATAATGATTTGTGGTCAGCTCACCTTCACCCTCTGGCGAGTCCAAAGGAAGGCGTTCGAATGGAGAGAGAGAGAGTGGATAAAGTCAGTGCAAGGTTGTTGCTGTGTTAGTCCTTGCTCCACCCAGACAGGAGGCAGGAGACGTTGGAGCACACATGACAACAATAAGTTCATAAATTCTAGGAACAGAATTAGGCCATTTGGCCCATCGTGTCTACTCTGCCATTCAGTCATGCTGATCGATCTTTCCCTCTCAAACCCATTCTCCTGCCTTCTCCCCATGGTATCAGATGGAAGATACTAGCAGGAACAGCTGGATGCCTGGATGGCAGAAGGCAGAGAGCGCCAATTCTGGGGGCTTTTTTGGGGTTGGCTGCCGGTGACCAGCGGCGTTCTGCAGGGATCAGCGCTGGGGCCGCTGCTCTTCACGGTGTATATTAATGATGTGAATGAGGGAACTGAAGTTTGCAGATGATACGGAGATGGGTGGGAGGGCAGGTAGTGTGGTGAAAGCGGAGACTCTGCAGAAGGACTTGGACAGGTTGGGACAGTGGGCAGAGAAGTGGCAGGTGGAATGCAGCAAACTAGCAAAGTGTGGAGTCATGCATTTTAGTAATAGGAATAAAGACATAGACTACTTTCTAAATGGGGAGAGAGTTCAGTAATCGGAGGCACAAAGAGGCTCGGGGGTGCTGGTGCTCCCAAAACGTTAACTTGCAAGTTGGATCGGTAGTTCGGAATACGAATGCAGTGCGAGCATTTATTTTGAGAGGGCTACAATACAAAAACAGGGATGTAATGCTGAGGCCTTATACGGCACTGGTCAGATCACATTTGGAGTATTGTGAGCATTTATGATTGGGTTAACATTTGATGAGCGTTTGAAGGCACTGGACCTGTACTCGCTGGAGTTTAGTAGGAAGAGGGGGTCTTCTTGAAATGTACCGAATAGCAAAGGGCCGAGATCGTGTGAATGTGAAGAGGATGCTTCCACTATTGGGAGAGTCTAGGACTAGTGGTCACAACCTCAGAATAAAAGGACGTATCTTTCGAAAGATGAGAAGGAATTTCTTTAGTGAGAGGGTGGTGAATCTGAGGAATTAATTGCCAGACAGCGGTGGAGCCCAAGTCGCTGGGTATTTTTAAGGCGAGATTGACAGTTTCTTGATTAGTAAGGCTGTCAGGGGTTATGGGGAGAAGACAGGAGAATGGAGTCGAGAGGGAAAGATAGATCAGCCATGGAAGGTTGCTTCTCAGACTGGAGGCCTGTGACTAGTGGTGTGCCTCAGGGTTCGGTGCTGGGCCCATTACTGTTTGTCATCTACATCAATGATTTGGATGAGAACATACAGGGCAAGATTAGTAAGTTTGCTGATGATACAAAAGTTAATGGTTTTGCAGATAGTGAAGATGGTTGTGAAAGATTGCAGCAGGATCTGGATCGATTGGCCAGGTGGGCGGAGGAATGGTTGATGGAATTTAACAGAAAAGTGTGAGGTGTTGCATTCTGGGACGTCGAACAAGAGCGGGAGCTACACAATAAATGGTAGACCTCTGGGGAGTGTTGTAGAGCAGGGGGATCTAGGAGTACAGGTGCATGTTTCCTTGAAGGTCGAGTCGCAGGTAGATAAGGTGGTCAAAAAGGCTTTCGGCACTTTGGCCTTCATCAGTCAGAGTATTGAGTATAGAAGTTGTGAGGTCATGTTGCAGTTGTATAAGACGTTGGTGAGACCGCATTTAGAATATTGTGTTCAGTTCTGGGCACCGTGTTATAGGAAAGATATTGTCAAGCTTGAAAGGGTTCAGAAAAGCTTTACGAAGATGTTGCCAGGACTAGTGGGCGAGTTGGGCCAGTTTCCACACTGTATCACTCTATGACTCTATGATTGAATGCCAGGGTAGGTGGGCCAAATGGCCTAATTCTGCTCCCAGGACTTATGACACCCTTACCTATTACCACAACTTCCTAGCTCACGAATGAACAATCTTTAACAGAGAAACATCGCCTATCACCTATGTTCTCCAGATTTGCTGCCTGACGTGCTGCATTACTCCAGCACTTTGTGTCTTTCTTTGTAGACCAGCATCTGCAGTTCCTTGTTTCTGCTTCTTAAAAGAGGTTTAGTGTGGCCCACTTGTCCATGCCGAGCAAGATGCCCCATCTACGCTAGTCCCACCCAACCTTGTTTGGCACATATCCCTCTGAACCATTATTATCCATGTATCTGTCCAAGTGTCTATTAAATGTTGTTATTGTGCCTTCCTCAACTAACTCCTCTGGCTGGTCTATCTTTCCCTTTCAACCCCATTCACCTGCCTTCTCCCCATAACCCTTGACAACCTTACCAATCAAGAATCTGGCAATGTCCGCTTCAAAAATATCCAATGGCTTAGCCTCCACAGCCGTCTGTGGCAATTAA
This sequence comes from Raja brachyura, assembly GCA_963514005.1. The sequence goes on along the minus strand of OY740788.1, from coordinate 71,471,508 downwards.
TTCCACAGATTCACCACCCTCTGACAAAAGAAATTCCTCCTTGTCTGCATTTGAAGCTCCTCGCCTCCCCCCTTGACATGGCTCCCGGGCCCCGGACATGACCACCTACCCTGCATTTCTGCTCGTACGCCAGGATTATCTCTGCGAATCGATCCTCTTGCCCAAAGAGCTCGATGTGTGAATTATCCACCACTCCAAGCTGCATGCGTGGGGAGAGAGAGGCACGTGTTAGACAGATTACAACATCACTTGGTTTCATGGCCATCGAGCATAGATGGTACCAGTGAGATGATCAAGCATCCGTTCATACCAGTTCTATGTTATCTCACTTTCCTTACACACAAGGAGTAAATTGCTGAGGCCGATTTAAGCCACAAATCCGCAGGTCTTTGGAGTGTGGAAGGAAACTGGGGCACCTGGAGAAAACCCACGCAGTCACAGGAAGAACGTAGAGGTTCACGTTGAGCTTTTGATGGCACTGGGCCTGGACCTGCTGGAGTTTAGAAGGATGAGGGGGGACCTCATTGAAACTTACCAAAGAGTGGATGTGGAGATGATGTTTCCACTAGTGGGGGAGTGTCAGGCCAGAGGTCATAGCCTCAGAATAAAAGGACGCATCTTTAGAAAGGAGATGAGGAGGAATTTCTATAGTCGTAGGGTGGAGAATCTGTGGAATTCATTGCCACAGAAGGCTATGGAGGCCAAGTCAATGGATATTTTTAAGGTGGAGATTCTTAATTAGTACGGGTGTCAGGAGTTATGGCGAGAAGGCAGGAGAATGGGGTTGAGAGGGAAAGATAGCCATGATTGAATGGCCTAATTCTGCGCCTACAACGTATGTACATGAATAAAAAGGCCAGGTGTAACGGCACAGCATATTGGGAACAGTTGTGTGGGAGGGAGGCTACTGTAACAACATTTCAAAGGCATTTGGACAGGTATGGATGGGAAAGGTTGAGAGGGATATCAGCCAAATGTGGACAGTTTTGGGCTGAAGGGCCTGTTCCATGACATGTGACTCTATCTCCCCCAAGAGAGGAAGGTGCCTGGCAGAACTCCCCAAGGCTGGACAAGGAGATGGTGCTTACTTTATCTTTAAGCATGTAGTCGAGGTCCGTCTGTAACCTGGAAATCAGTTTCTCAGATTCAACCAACTTCTCCACCGCTTCCACCAGGTCTCTCTGCAGCCGCTTGTTCTCCTGGTGGAGGGGAAAACTGTCATCAAACAGCCAGAGTAACACCAGGGGTCTAGTTCCAACCTCTCACCACCAAAGCAACAGCCTGTGGGTCATCGGTTTATTATTGTCACCTGCGGCAAGATGCAGTGAAAAGCTTTTGTTTGTGTGCTATCCGCTCTTCCCAGCTGCTATCAGGCAACTGAACCACCCTGTCAGCGACCAAAGAGCAGCCTTGACCTCCCATCTACCTCGGACTATCTTTACTTGGACTTTACTGGACTTGACCTTGCATTAAACGTTATTCTCTTCATCCTGTATCTGTACACTGTGGACGGCTCTATTGTAATCCTGTGTAGTCATGGATACGCTAGCCAGTTCTGCTGACTGGTTAGCACGCAACAAAAGTTTTTCACTGTACCTAGGTACCCTCACTATACTACACTAAGGTCACACAATAGCGATTGGGATAACAACCGATGAGATTAGTTTAATTTATGTTATAATTGTCCAAGGTGCAGTGAAAAGCCTCTTGGGGAGGTCCAGGACAAGGGGTCACAGCTTAAGGATAAGGGGGGAATCCTTTAGGACCGAGATGAGAAGGACTTTTTTCACACAGAGAGTGGTGGGTCTCTGGAACTCTCTGCCACAGAGGGTAGTTGAGGCCAGTTCATTGGCTATATTTAAGAGGGAGTTAGATGTGGCCCTTGTGGCTAAGGGGATCAGAGGGTATGGAGAGAAGGCAGGTACAGGATACTGAGTTGGATGATCAGCCATGATCATATTGAATGGCGGTGCAGGCTCAAAGGGCCGAATGCACCTATTCCTGCACCTATTTTCTACGTTTCTATGTTTCTATGTTTCGATGTTGCTTGCTATCCAGAATACAGGATAAAGGGAATAACGTTTAGTGCAAGAAGTCCAGTAAAGTCGATTAAAGATAGTCCGAGGTCAATGCGGTAGACAGGAGGTTAGGACTACTCTCCAGCTGATAAGAGGTTAACACGGTTGCCTCTTAACAGCTAGGACAAAATTGTCCCTGAATCTGGAGGTGTGCGTTTTCACCCTTCTGTATCTCTTGCCCGATGGGAGAGGGCAGAAGAGGGAGAGACCGGGGTGAGGAGGAGAATTTTCATCCTGCACTCAAATTTACTTGGACCATCTCCGACACCTCCCTCCCCTTTCGTGATCTCAGTCTCCATCACAGGAAATAGACTATCGACTGACGTCTATTACAAACCCACTGACACGCACAACTATCTCGACTACACTTCTTCCCACCCTGCTTCCTGCAAAGGCTCTATCCCCTACTCCCAATTCCTCCGTCTACGCCGCATCTGCGCCCAAGATGAGGTGTTCCATACCAGAAAATCCGAGATGTCCTCATTCTTTAGGGAACGACTGTTCCTCTCTCCCATCATAGATGAGGCCCTCACTCGTGTCTCCTCGGTACCCCGCAGCTCCGCCCTTGCTCCCCCTCCCCCCAGTCGCAACTGAGACAGAGTCCCCCTAGTCCTTACCTTCCGCCCCATCAGCCGCCGTACACAACACATAATCCTCAGAAATTTCCTCTACCTCCAACGGGATCCCACCACTAGCCACATTTTCCCATTTTCACCCCTTTCCACCTTTCGCAGAGACCGTTCCATCCCAAACTCCCTGGTTAACTCTTCCCTTCCCACCCAAACCACCCCCTCCCCAGGTACCTTCCCCTGCAACCGCGGAAGATGCAACACCTGTCACTATACCTCCTCCCGCGACTCTGTCCAGGGACCCCGATAGTCCTTTCAGGTCAGGCAGAGGTTCACCTGCACCTCCTCCAACCTCATCTACAGTATCCGTTGTTCAAGATGTGGACTCTAGTACATCGGCGAGACCAAACGCAGACTGACCGATCGTTTCGCGGAACACCTTCGCTCAGCCCGCGTGAACCAACCTGATCTCCCGGATGCTGGACACTTTAATTCTCCTTCCCAGTCCTACACAGACCTTTCTGTCCCTTGTCTCCTCCATTGTCAGAGTGAGGCTAAATGTAAATTGGAGGAGAAGCATCTCATATTTTGCTTGGGCAGCTAAACAGCCTGGTGGTATGAGTTTTGATTTCTCTCCCTTCTGGTAGCCCCGGCATTCCCTCTCACTCACTAGCGCTCCCCCACCCAAGTCCCACTAGCTTCTCATTTTCACCTTACAAACAGTTTACAATGGCCTGTTTCCTTTATGCATGTCTTTGTTCTTTATCTCTCCACATCACCCTCTATCTCCCTCGTTTCCCTTATCCCTAACCAGGTCTCGACCCGAGGCGTCACCCTTTCCTTCTCTCCAGAGATGCTGCCTGTCCCGCTGAGTTACTCCAGCTTCTTGTTTCTATCTTTGGTCTGAGACCGGGGTGAGACTGGTCCTTAATTATACTGGTGACTTTGCCGAGGCAACGTGAGGTGTAGATGGAGTGAATGGAAGGGAGGTTGGTTTGTGTGTTGCACAAAAAGCTGGAGAAACTCAGCGGGTGCAGCAGCATCTGAGGAGCGAAGGAGATAGGCGACGTTTCGGGTCGAGACCCTTCTTCAGACTGCTTGGTTTGTGTGATGGTCTGGGCTGCATCCACAATTCTCCGCCACTTCTTGCAGCTGTTCCTGGAGGACATAGAGGCATTGGTGTGCTGGACATCAGGTTTCTGAACGATCCTTCCATAAGATAGTAAACTATCCGATTCACCTCCACGCCATTGTGGACATTGGAATTTAGTTATACAGTGTGGAAACAGGTTTATCGGCCCAACTTTCCCACGCCGACCAACATGCTCCATCTACGCTAGTCCCACCTGCCTGCGTTGGTCCCATATCCCTCTGAACCAATCTTATCCATGTACCCATCTCAATGTTTCTTCAACGTTCTGATAGTACCTGCCTCAACTACCTCCTCCAGCAGCTCATTCCATACACCCACCACCCTTTCTGTAAAAAAAGTTACCCCTCAGGTTCCTATTAAATTTTTCCTCTCTCACCTTAAACCTATGTCCTCTGGTTCTTGAGTCCCCTAGTCTGGACAAGAGACTATTGCCCACATGACTTTATGCACCTCTATAAGGTCACCCCTCAGCCTCCTGCACTCCAAGGAAAAAAGTCCTAGTCTGCTCAAACTCTCCCTTTGGCTCAGGCCCTGACAACATGGTGTGTGTCCGGAACTGGTGCGCTACAATGCTGAGAACTGCATCTCCCGTCTTCGCTCTTCCTATTGTACATGAGCTTGGCTTGATTGTATTTGTGTAGGGTATATCAGATCTGATGGGATGGCAGCAGACGAGTGCTTTACCCTGTACCTGGGATCCGGTGACAGTAATAAACCGGATCGTGAACCTTACCTTCATGGTCAGGGTGAGCTTCTCGCGAGAGGACGTCTCCTCGCACCGGACAGACTCGAGCTCCTGTTCCAGCTCCTTCTGCTGCTGGGTCACCTGCTGAACCATCAGCTCCTGAGCCTCGTCCATCTGGTCTCTGAACGCCACCATCTTCTCCTTGTAGCCTTGGTCCAGTTGCCTGGGTGGGCAAGGGTTGGGAGGGGAAGGGATGACGTTGGGGGAAGGAGCAGGAGAAAATCACGGGGGGGGAGGGCAACTTATTAACGATGGCAGACACAAGGAACAGCAGATGCTGGAGCCTTGAGCCAAATACAAAGTGCTGAAGGAACTATGCCTGGTCTCATTGGGAACATGGAATGCACATCGGCGAGACCAAGCGTAGACTCGGCGCCCGTTTCACCGAACACTAGCGCTCGGTCCACCAAGGCCTGCTGGATCTCCCGACTGCTAACCTTGTTACCTCCCCATCCCATTCCCATAATGACCTTTCAGTCCTGGGCCTCCTCCATTGCCAGAGTGAGGCCACACACAAACTGGAGGAACAGCACCTCATATTCGGCTTGGGTAGCTCACAACCCAAAGGTATGAAGATTGAATTTTCCAATGTCACGTACTCATCTCCCCTCTCCGATTCCCAAATTTCCCTTTTATCCTCCCTCTTTCCCCTCCTCCTCCTCCTCGTCCCCTTCCATTCACATCCCTCCCACAGGCCTTTCATTTCACTCTTCCTCTTCTCTCCTTAACTAACACCCTTATGTCTCCTTTTCACCTCCGGCCCTTGTCGCTTACTCCACCCATCTGCCAATCACCCTCCTCGCCTGTATCCACCCATCACTTGCCCGGCTTCGTCTCGCCCCCGCCTCTCTATTCCAGCTTTCTCTCCCCACCCCCCGACTCCATGAGTCTGAAGAAGGGTCCCAATCCTTGACATCACCTGTCCATTCACTCCACAGATGCTGCCTGACCCGCTGAGTTCCTCCATCAATGTGTATTTTGCTGATTATTATTGCGGGGAACAGAGGGATATGGATAATGTGCAGGCGGGGGAGCGTAGTTTATGCTAACCTGGCATCATGTGCGATGCAAACAATGTGAGCGGAAGGGCCTGCTCTTGGTATAGAACATCGAACAGTACAGCACACAGACAGGCTCTTCGGCACACAATGTCTGCGACGAACATGATGCCAAGACGAAACTCTTACCTACTTGCGCAGACTCCATACTCCTCCAGTCCCTGCATTTCCTATCCAAAAGTCTCTTAAATGCCACTATCATATCTATCTTCATCACCACCCTCAGCCGCGCATTCTAGGCATCCACCACGTTCGGGTAAAAAATCTGCCCCGCACATCTCCTTTCAACTTTGCCCCTCTCATCGTAAAGCTATGCCCTCTAGTATTCCATTATTCCATCCTGGGGAAAAGGCTCTGACTGTCTACCCTCATCATGTTATATACTTCTATCAGGTCTCCCAGGAACCTCCAACATTCCAGGGAAAACAACCCAACACCTCCCTGTAGCTAATCCCCTCTGATCCAGTCGTCATTTTGGTAAACCCCTTCTGCACCCTCTCCAAAGCCTCCACATCCGCCCCCTAATGGGGCGACCAGAACAAGACAGAATACTCCAAATATCCCCTTACTAAAGTGCTAGGCTTCTTCAATACACCCACCACCCTTTGTGTAAAAAAAGTTGCCCCTCAGGCTCCTATTAAATCTTTCCCCCTTCACCTTAAACCTATGTCCTCCGGTTCTCGATTCCCCCACTCTGGACAAGAGACTCTGTGCATGTACCCTATCTATTCCTCTGATAATCGTGTACACCTGTATAAGATCACCCTTCTCCCTCCTGCGGTCCAAGGAATAAAGTCCTAGCCTGCTCAACCTCTCCCTATAGCTAAGGCCCTCGAGTCCTGGCAACATCCTCGTAAATCTTCTCTGAACCTTTTCCAGCTTGACAACATCATTCCTATAACATGGTGCCCTCAAATGAACACCGTACTCTAAATGCCGCCTCACCCCACTCCTATATAACTGCAACACGACCTCACAACTTCTACACCTAATACTGACTGATGAAAGGCAATGTGCCAAAACGCCTTCTTGACCAACCCTATCTACCTATGATGCCACTTTCAAGGAACTATACACCTGCATTCCTAGATCCCTCTGCTCTACAACACTCCCCAGAGCCCTACCATTCACTGTGTAGGTCCTACCCATGTTAATCCTCTCAAAATGCAAGACCTGACATTCCCCGTATTAAATCCCACCAACCATTCCTCAGCCCACCTGCCCAACCGATCAAGATCCTGTCCCAGAGAGAGGGCAAAACGCTTGAAGTGGTTCCACATGTGCGACTGACCTGATCTTGGTCTCGTTGAGCAGCTCCATGGCAGCCTGCCGATCGTCAACCTCCTTGCCCAGCTGTGCGTTGCGTTTCTCCGCTCGCTCCAAGTCCACTCGCAGTTTATCCCTCTCACTCTGCACCTGCTGGACTTGCCACCTGTAGAAACCATCCGTGCGATCCATCAGTCTGGACGGCTCGCACACCCGATGGTACATGCAGTTTACAGCAGGGGAACAGGCCCTTCGGCCCACCCAGTCCGTGCCGACCAGCGATCACCTGCTCACACTAGCTCCATGTTATCCCATTCCCTACCCACCAGGGGCAATTAACCTGCAAACCCGCACGTCTTTGGAATGTGGGAGGAAACTGAGGCACCCGGAGGAAACCCACGCGATCCCAAGGAGAACGTGCACACTCCACATGGGCAGCACCCGAGGTCAGGATCGAACCCGGGTCTCTGGCGCTGAGGCAGCCGTTCTACCCGCTGAATATAAAACTCTCCAATTTCAAGTAATACTCCCTCACCCTCTCTCTTTCCTCCGCCCCCAACCCTGCGCGCACACATTTATCCCACCATCTTCCACCCCCCAGTCCCCCAGCTCCTTCCCCTCCTCCCTACACTCATCTCCCAAATCGGAGGCCCCCCAATTCTCTTTTATTGCCCTCTCGTCCTCTTCCACCCACATCCCTCCCTCTGGCTTTACATTTCACTCCTCCTCCTCCTCTCTCCTTACCCGACACCCGTTTATCGCCCGCAAGAACGTGGATTATAAAGACCAGACTAGCTGTTCCATGCACTTCCCGCTGATTTACCCCAGCCTGAGGGCTCCGTTGCTTTGGTCAATATGTCCGCTGAATCTACGGCCAATAAGACTCGGCAACGTCTCAATCTGCCCTGGAGTTGGAGGAGGTCCACCATGTCATGGTGTCAAAAAGCGCGGAGCAGTCCCTTCGGCCTAACGTTCCCACTCCGACCAACATGTCCCATCGACACTAGCCCCCACTTGCCCGTATCCCTCTGAACCTATCCTATCCGTGTACCTGTCCAAATGTTTCTTCAACACCTCTCACCAACCTCTGCAAATGCCGTATGTAACCTGTGCACAGACCTTCCCAAGCCATCCCACTCCTGGTCACTATTTGGTTTTCCATCTAGTATTGTATCATCACCAAATTTTGGCAAACAGTAAATGTCAATCCCAGCCTCACCACAACAGTTATAGAGTCAGAGTCGTACAGCATGGAAACATAGAACAGTATAGCACAGGAACAGTCCCTGCAGCTCACAATGTCTGTGCCGAACATGATGCCAAATTCAAATTTAATAGGAATCTGATTCTTGGTTCTTGGTTACTTGGTCCTCCAAAATATTCCAACTGGAATTTAAACTGGAGGGGGTGAAGGGAGGGGCAACTTTTGTGCAACTGATGGGCAACTTTTTCCACACAGAGGGTGGTGGGTATATGGAACGAACTGCCAGAGGAGTTAGTTGAGGCAGGTACTGTAACAGCATTTAAAGTAATTTGGACAGACACATGGATAGGAAAGGTTTGGAGAGAAATGGGTCAAAGGCAGGCAGGTGGGACTGGAGTAGATCTTTGTCGGCATGGGCAGGTTGGGCCGAAGGGCCTGTTTTTCCGTGCTGTATGGCTCTGTAACTCCCTGAGGTTTTATTTTTGCCAATCCCGCTCCATGGATCTCTATCATTGCCATCAGCTACCTTGCGTAACAGCCTAAACATCCATTAGAGTGCATGTGTCGAGAGGAGGTGCTTACTGAAGGTGGTCGATTTCATTCCTGTAGCTGGCTAACGCTGCCCGATGAATCCCATTCCTGCTGCACAGCATTTCGTTCTCCAGAGCAGCCGTCAACTCAGCAAGGCCCACCTTCTCCTCCACACTGAAATCCAAGGACTACAAACACAGGAACAACCATGTGTGGGGCAGCAAGAAGGGAGGGATAGTCAGGAGTAGAGATCGAGAACGAGAGAGTGAGAGACGACAAGAGAGCAAATGGAGAAAGAGAAAGAATGAGAAAGACAGAAAACAAGCAGGAGAGAGAAAAACGAGAGAAAGAGAGAGAGATGGAAAGGGAGAACGAGAGAGAGAGAGAAATAAATAGAGAGAGAGAGAGAGAGAGAAAGAGAGAGCGAAAAAGAGAGAAAAAGAGAGAGAAAAAGAGAGAGAAAAAGAGAGAGAGAAAGAGAGAGAGAGAAAGAGAGAGAGAGAGAGAGAGAGAGAGAGAGAGAGAGAGAGAGAGAGAGAGAGAGAGAGAGAGAGAGAGAGAGAATGAGAATGAGGGAGAATGAATGAGAGAGAATGAGAGAGAAGATGAGAGAGAACGACAGTGAAAACTCGAGAGATAGAGAGAGAACAAGAGAACAAGAGACCACAGGCCTCAGGTCAGTACGAGTGTCGTCTCACCTGTAGTATCTCGCGACTGTTTTTAATTCCATCCCTCTGCCACATGTTGATGATTTGTTCAGGTGATGCGTAGCCAGAGCCATCGTCCAGAGGTGAGAACAGCTGGGACCAGCTGGATGCCAGGGCCGGGGCAGCTGCCAGCTGGGTAAAAGACTCTGTGAATTCCCCCTGATCTATTCCCATGATCCATGTCCCTCCAGCCCCTATAAGTCCATGTGCCTGTCTAAAGGCCTCCGAAATGCCACTATCCTATCTGCCTCCACCACCCACAGCAGCATGTTCCAGCCCCCCCCCCCCCCCCTCTCTCATAGAAGGGAACAGTACAACACAGGGACAGACACTTCAGCCCACAATGTCTGTGCCGAACATGGTGCCAAGATAAACTAATACGTTTAACTAACTAAGATAAACTGATCTCCTCTGCCTGCATGCGATCCATATCCCTTCACTCCCAGCCAATTTAAAAGCCTCTGGATGAGGAATTGTTCCATGAATTTACCTGCTTGTGTGTTATGTCCAAATGTCTGGACAGGGAACATAAACGTGCCTTGATGACCACAGGAATCTAGGTGTTCTGTCCAAGGAAAGGTGTGGGTGAAGATGGGGAAAGGGTTAAATGATGTCGCTGAGAGAAGCGTACACGGGTGTCAGGCCTACCTGCCGTGGCTTCATGGGGGTGGAAGCGAGGGGTCCGTGTCGGAGCAAGCCCAGAAGGAATTCCCTGTGACTCACTCTCTCATCGCCATCTTTGTCCAGCTTCCTGAACAGACTGTCAACTTCCTGTGGACCCAATCACAAGAACTTCAAAATGCGTGGGGGCGGCTGCGGGGTAGAGCCGCACGCAGCCTCACCGCGCCAGACACCCGGGATCGATGCTGACCTCGGCTGCTGTCTGTGTGGAGTTCGCTCGTTCTCCCCGTGACCGTGTGGGTCTTCTCCGGGTGCTCCGGATTCCTCCCACATCCCAATACATGCAGGTTTGTAGGTTAATTGCCCCTAATGTGTGGAGAGTGGATGAGGAAGTGGGATAACATGGAACTAGTGTGAACGGGTGATTGTTGGTCAGTGTGGGGTCAGTGGGCTGGTTCCATGATGTATCTATAAACTAAACATGGAAAGGACATGGCACCAAAAATCCTATCACCAAACCAAAGTTTGCAGCATTTGACCAGATTCCTTTACTTAGACTTCCAGCTTCTATGAATTGCAATGGCAAGTGTTGAGCAGTTTTGGTCACCTTGCTATGGGGATGTTGTCGTTAAGCTGGAAAGAGTGCAGAGATGATTTAGGGCGAAGTTGGGAAGGATAAGACTTTATTCCTTGGAACGCAGGAGGCTGAGGAGGTGGTCTTATAGTGGTGTATCAATCATGAGGTGAATGGATATGGTGAATGCGCAGTCTTTTACCCAATGGAGTGGAATTGAAAACCAGAGGGCAGAGATTTAAGGGGAAAGATTTAGTAGGGATCTTCGGGGCAACTTTTTCACACAGAGGATGGTGGGTATAAGGAACAAGGTGCTAGAGGAATTAGTTGAGGGAGGGACTATCACAACATTTAAAAGACACAAAGATAGCAACACGAGAGTACATCAGGTCTAGGACCAGCAGGTCACGGCGTGTTGAAGGGCAGCTGCTGCCGAATCCGGCCCTGCTCATCCCCTGGAGACCTGAGGAGCCACCGGCAACGACGGATACAGGGCCGCACAGTTGGTGGGGACGAGGAGAGGAGGATGAGGAGAGGAGGTGGGGATGGGGAGAGGAGGTGGGGATGAGCAGAGGAGGTATGGACGAGGCGAGGTGGTCAGACCTCGACGCCGGGAACCAACATGAGGGACAAACATGACTCTAATACAAGTATTTTTGTAACCTTGTCGGCGCCAGAAACCTGGCGACTCTTCTGGGCACTTTGTGTATGAATGCAAAAATCAAAGGTTTTCACTGTCGCAGAGTACATGTGACAATAAAGTATTGTGGGATCATTGAGTTCAGAACAGCACACACACACACACACACACACACCTGGTCACTGAGGTACCTCAGACCAATGTTATTGCAGACGGTCACCAGTTCTTCTCGATGGAGATAGCCACTCTGGCCCACACCCAGCTCCTCCCACAGGGCCTGCACGTGGCCCTCAGTGGCCTCGGCCCCAGGGTCCGACCATCGCCAGCCGAAGCCACCTGGACGGCCGGTGCCCAGCTGACCTAGAGGAGAACGTTGAACAGAAACACACCTCAGTGTTTACAATTCTCACCTGGCCATGGGATCAGTGGAGCCTGAGAACAACACATTCATTTTATTTACTTAGTTATTTAGAGATGAAGGCCGGCACGGTGCCGCAGCGGGTAGAGCTGTTGCCTTACAGCGCCAGAGACCCGGGTTCCATCCTGACTACAGGTGCTGTCTGTACAGAGTATGTACGTTCTCCCGGTGACCACGTGGGGTTCTTCCGGGTGCTGCAATTTCCTCCCACACTCCAAAGACGAGCAGATTTGTAGGCTAATTGGCTTGGTAACATTGTTAAATTTCCCTAGTGTGTGTGGGATAGTGTTAGTGTGTAGGTGATAAATGGTCCATGCAAACTCGGTGGGCCAAAGGGCCCATATTCACGCTATATCTCTAAACTAACCTACACTGAGATACAGCATGCAAACAGGCCCTTTGGCCCACCAAGTCCATGCTACCCATTGAGCAACTATTCCCAGTGGATCTATGTCATCCTATTTTCTTGTCCACTCATTGAATACTAGGATCAATTTCCAGAGGCCAATTAACCTATAACCCCAGATATCTTTGGGATGCGGGAGGAAACCGGAGCACCGGAAGGAAACCCACATGGTCATCCTTAAGGGTTTGGACAGGCTAGATGCAGGAAGATTGTTCCCGATGTTGGGGAGGTCCAGAACAAGGGGTCACAGTTTAAGAATGAGGGGGAAGTCTTTTAGGACCGAGATGAGAAAAACATTTTTCACACAGAGAGTGGTGAAATTTCGTTCGGACCGAAAGGTCTGAATGACAATAAAGGTAATTCAATCTGTGGAACTCTCTGCCACAGAAGGTAGTTGAGGCCAGTTCATTGGCTATATTTAAGAGGGAGTTAGATGTGGCCCTTGTGGCTAAAGAGATCAGGGGGTATGGAGAGAAGGCAGGTACAGGATACTGAGTTGGACGATCAGCCATGATCATATTGAATGGCGGTGCAGGCTCGAAGGGCCGATTGGCCTACTCCTGCACCTATTTTCTATGTTTCTATGTCACAGGGAGAATCTGCAAACTCCATGAGGATTTGGAGCGTTGGCCTTTGTCTGGAAGTTTCCATTATCTGCAAGGTTAGCGGGGAGAATATTTGCGTAGTTAAACGCAGAGAGAAGCCACATCCGCATGGTCGTTTCAGAAGCTTGTTGGGGTTCACTGCCCCATCAATGGCAAGTCTATTGTTTATCGATCACCCGTGCAAACTGGAACCCACATGCCTAAATGTTCCTTGGAGATAAGGATTAACACAACCAAATATATGACTGCTTTTTGTTCGGTGATGCAAAGTCTTTTGAATTTCAGTAAATGTAAAGTAGGTCTAAACAAAAAAATATATATCTTTAACCTCTTGATCCATCCGGTCACAGTGTTCAGTGGTTGACACTGACTTACCTGGGCTTGAGTTGGAGGGAGAAGTTGGATCAGCTGGGACTTTTCTTCTTTGGAGCATAGGAGGCTTTATTGAGGTGTACAAGATCGTGATGGGGGCAGGGGTAAAGAGAACGCTCGCAGTCTTTGACCCAGGGTAGAGGATTCACAAACTAGACAGCACACTCTCAAGGTCCAACCTCTCTCTCTGCAGCTTATACCCCCTAAACCAGGCAACAGTTCCGGTAAACCTCCTCTGCACCCTTTCCAAAGCATCCACATCCTTGTAATGGGGTGACCACAACTGCATGCAATACTCCAAATTCATCCTAAACAAAGTCCTAAAAAACCATGACTTCCTGACTCAAACTCAATGCCCCAGTCTACGAACGTAAGCATACCTTATGTCTTCTTTACCTACTCTACCTACTTGTGGTACCAATATTTTAGGGAGTTATGGCTTTGGGCCCCAAGATCCCTGTTTATATCAATGTCAATAGGAACCATCCGGGGTGGGAGATTGCAACCTTCACGTGGTTCGACGAATGCAATCTACCCGGCGTGCACAATCAAATAAGATCAAATAGAACAAGTTGTCCTACAACTTTAGGCTGTGCACGCCATACGGAATAAGAAGAAGAAGGAATCGTGCCATTGCCTATCTTCCCCTTGCATTTGACCTGCCAAAGTGCAGCTTGTTCACTGCACATGTATCTGCATGTTATTGCATTAAAGCTGCAGCAAGTAAGAATTGATTTCTCCAACTTCAAGTAACCCTTTGCATCCCCCTCTCTCCACACCTCCCCCACCCAAGTCATACTAGCTTCAAAGTCTGAAGAAGGGTCTCGACCCGAAACGCCGCCTATCTCCTTCGCTCCTTAGATGCTGCTGCACCCACTGAGTTTCTCCAGCTTTTTGTGTAACCCTAGCTTCAAAGTCGTCTTGTTGAGACTCATTGTCCCTATCATTTTAACCTGGGCCACAGCTAACAATTTCCCATTGTTACTTTTTCACATATATATTTCAGTAATTTGAGCTATATCTCTCTACATCACCGTCTATATCTCTCGTTTCCCTTTACCCAACTCGCAGTCTGAAGAAGGGTCTCGACCCTACTCCTTTTCTCCGGAGGTGTTGTCTGTCCCTCTGGGTTACTCCAGCTTTTTGTGTCTATCTTAAGAATGTAATTTTTCTGTAGTTGGGAGACATTTCCCCCTTTCACCTTAAAGTTGTGCCCTCCACTCTTTGACATTTCCACCCTGGGGAAAAGGTCCTGAATGCCTACGCTATCTAGCAGGGCTACGGAGAAGAGTAAATTAAAGGCGAGTGACGCACCCATCAGCTCTTCATACAGTAGTGAAGAGTGACTCTTGCAGTAGCTGCCAGCACAGACCCGTTCGGTGGCCGGGAGAGTTTCACACCGCCAGGCAGTACTGTACCGGACTGAGTCGCAGACAGCATGGATTAATTTGTAACAAGTGCTCACTTGTAATCCGCGTTAGAAGTTTAAGTTGCAGAAAATTTGGGAACACCAGGAAAAAAGAATTTTAATTTGCTTCATAAAGAGTAACCTAGAAGCTCTAATGATAACCACAACTTTGTAAAAACTCTATTTTAAAAAGACACAAATCTCCTGTGGGTACGTTGTCATTCAGAACCTAATGCAGACCAAGTCTTCGTAAAACCTTTAATCTCATTAATTGGTTAAGGGAGGCTATTCCCATTCAGACTTTAGACTTCAATACATCGCAGAAACAGGCCCTTCGGCCCACCGGGTCCGTGCCGACCAGCGACCAACCTGTACACCAGCACTATCCTACGCACTAGGGACAATTTACAATTATACCAAAGCCAATTAACCTACAAAGCTGTATGCCTGGAGTGTGTGAGTAAGCCGGAGAACCCAGAGAAAACCCACGCGGTCACAGGGAGAGTGTACAATCTTCATACAGACAGCACCCGTAGTCAGGATCAAACCCAGGTCTTCATACAGTGGCAGAACTGCAGCGCTGCTGAAGGTAAGTATTGTAACATCGCTACAACCCAGGTCTCTGGCTCCACCTTTCCTTGACCATTGTTGCTGGCTTTGATTTGTCCTGTGGCATATCTTTCTTTCATTCGATCTATGTACTTTTCATATCCCTTGTTTCCCTCTGTCAGTCCGAAGAAGGGTCTTGACCCGAAACGTCACCTATTCCTTTTCTCCAGTGATGCTGCCTGATCTGCTGAGTGACACCAGCTTTTTGTAAACCAGCATCTACAGTTCGTTCCAGCACAGATTAACCGCATGACAGGGGAAGGGGGCATGCCAAAATGTAGCGATGTTACAATACTTACCTTTAACAGCACTGCAGTTCTGACACTGGCCGTGTGCGCAATTTGGCGCCTTTGGGGGGGGGGGGGGGGGGGGGGGGAGGGAGGGATTAAAATGCCGTTTTCTCCTGTCCGAGATGGATTTCTTCAGGCTGTTAAGCTGATGCAGAAAAATCGTTCCCACTTCTGTTCTCGGAAGTTTTAAAAAAAAATCGCGGGACAGTTTAATCGCTGGAGTAAAATAAAAAAGCTACTTCTAACGCCCTCAACACCTACAACGGGATGGATCTCACATAGGGAACAAAACACGGGGCAAGTCGTCTACTTTACATATAAACTTGCTTCTTAGGAAGACTTTAATCAAAATTTCTTTGGCGAAAATGTGATTTTGGCCCCAAGCGAACCGGCAGTGTTTTTCCTGCCGATATGGGTTTCAAATTCACCACAAACCGCAACGTTCCAATTGATCGCGTTCCACAAAAACCCACTCGCAAAATTATTTAAATGGCCATTAATTTACGGGAATTAAACATTAAATTCCTTCCATTTGGCCTATAAATTTTTGACAATGAGATTTAAAAATCATGTTATATTGTGAATTCTTGTGTGAATGTTATTTGGACACTTAGGCTATTTAAAAATGTTAACCTTTTCTTAAGAAATGGATAGATGTTTAGATCTAGTAATTGAATTTTGTAATTAGCTGCAATTAGGTAACTAACTAATTATATGCTTTATTTTCAGGTCATCCAAGTGAGATTGTTTCATATTTGATTCAGAATGCTTCAATCTATAATAACTGAAAATTTCATTCAGTTCTCTTAATTTTTAAGCAAGTTATGGGCTTTCGACTGTCCTTGATCACAGCTTTTGTGTTATGTCAATGGAAAAGCAATAGGGAACAAGATGCTAATTTCCGAGTATGAAAATGGCCATAACTTTTTTAATTCTGAAGATATGAAAGTGAATTAGGTGTCAAATTAAACTTATTTTTATGCTCTATCTGATGGGATAAATTGCAGACTTGATTTTTAAAATCTCAAAATTTTGTAACATTGCCACAAAATGGCCTTTTTATTTTTACATATCCCCATTGTCCCCCCTTGATTTTATAAGCCTCTTTCAGATCACCCCCCCCCCAAACACCCTTCACTCACCCTGCCCCCAAACAGCCTCCTCTACTCTGTCCATTGCCTCCGTGCTACACCAGCCTTACTGCCACACCAAGGGTCCGTGCCTGGGGAGGG
Source organism: Raja brachyura (assembly GCA_963514005.1). The sequence goes on along the minus strand of OY740788.1, from coordinate 71,455,022 downwards.
TGTGGAACAAGAAGAGGAGGCGCAGCCAGACCTGAGCCAGGGGTCAGGCAGCAAGTAACAATATAAAAGGTTTGCATTTATTGAGGCTAATGGTGATCTTTGGGGCTCTTTTTCATGTGAGAATCCAGAGCAAACACCAAGTGCTGGAGGAACTCAGTGGGTCAGGCAGCATCTGTGCAGGGAATGTTTTGGTTCAGATTGGCCAGACCTGCAACGTTGCTGGAGATGTTGCCTGACCCACTGAGTTCCTCCAGCGTCGTGTGTTCTGCTCAGGATTCCAGCATCTGCAGTTCCTCGTGTGTCCAGACTACACATTCTCCACCTCTAACTCAAGGTCTCCTGGCCACACCCTTACGAATCTTGTAGAAGCAAAGAAGTGTAGATGCTGGTTTACAGAAAAAAAGACACAAGGTGCTGGAGTAAAGGGACTGTCCCACTTGGGCGGCATTTTCGGCTACAGCCTGAAAAGAGGCTGTGGCCTCGTGGTCGGGGCGAGGCGCGGCGTGACACGTGGTGACGCATGCAGTGAAGCGCGGTGTCTCCCTGTCGCCCCTGGATTTTGGAATGTTCAAAATCCAGGGGCGACATCTGCATGTCTTGTCGTGTTTTTTGCGCCCTGTCACACGCTGACGTATGCTGTACTGCGGGTGACGCCCGGTTAGGGTTAGCGTTGGGGTTGGGGACCACAGATGGGCTGTAAAATATTCGTCCTTCAATGCATGGATTTTAAACATTAATATATTAAAATTAATACAATAAAATATATCTGAGTCGTTCAGTTTTATTTACAGATGTATGGGTCCGCTTCCAGATCCAATCACCGTCTCAAACTTTTCACAGGGTTGGATTCAGTGAGTGTAGACTATTAGATCCCGCTAATAGTACTGCACACTATCCCACACACGCTCGGGACAATTTATACTAATACCAAGCTTATCAACCGAGAGTTAGGGTTAGGGTTAGGATTAGGGTTTCCTCCCGCACTCCAAAGGCGCACAAGTTTGTATAAATTGTCCCTAGCGCGAGTGGGATAGTGCGCAGAGGATCACTGGTCGCAGGCTGGGTCCACAAATGGGGGTGTCGGGGAAAGTGAGGGGGAGAATGGGAGAAGGGGGAGAGGGGGGGGGAAGGGGATGTGAGGGGAAGGGGGGGAGTGGAGATGGGTGAGAAGAGTGGAGCCGGGCGAAGGGAGAGAGAGGGGGGAGGGGAGAAGGGTGGGGGGGGTGGATAAGGAGGGATGGGGGGCGGGAGGGGGGAGGTGGGGGGTGGAGGGGAGAGGGGAGTTCGGCCTACACTCACTGAATCCATCCCTGTGAAAAGTTGGAGACGGTGATTGGATCTGGAAGCGGACCGATACAATCTGTAAATAAAACTGAACGACTCAGACATCTTTTCATTTGCACAATTGATTTTATTGTATTAATTTTAATATATTAATTTTTTTAATCCATGCATTGAAGGAAGAATATTTTACAGCCCATCTGCGGTCCCTAACCCTAACCCTAGCCGGGCGTCACCCGCAGGAGAGCATACGTGTATGTAGCGTGTATGTCGTACAACTTGATGGTTTTACGGGCGTCAGTCACTGACGCTCGCTGTCGCCGAAAAAAATCGCAAAGTGGGACAGGCCCTAAACTCTGAGGGTCAGGCAGCTTCTCTGGAGAACATGGATCGAAACGTCACTTATCCATGTTCCCCAGAAATGATGTCTGACCCGCTGAGTCACTCCTGCACTTTGTGTCATCATTTTATTCTTAAAACTATTTACCCAGTGCTTCGAAGGTCTCCAGCGGGGATTCTTGATGGAGATCCAATTCTTCATCGGACTTGAGGCTCTGTAACAGAAAGAGGCCCCAATAAGATCACAGCTCGCAAAACCGGCAGGAAGGCCACAGAGGGGAGATAAACGCTCGATAGAGAGACCAGAGGGCATGGCTTTAAGGTGAGAGGAGCAAGGCTTAAAGGAGATGGATGGGGAGGGAAGAGAGTGAGAGAGAGGAGGGAGAGAGGGGGAGAGAGAGAGGGGGGGAGAGAGAGAGGGGGGGAGAGAGAGAGAGGGGGGAGAGAGAGAGAGGGGGGAGAGAGAGAGAGGGGGGAGAGAGAGAGAGGGGGGGAGAGAGAGAGAGGGGGGAGAGAGAGAGAGGGGGGAGAGAGAGAGAGGGGGGAGAGAGAGAGAGGGGGGAGAGAGAGAGAGGGGGGAGAGAGAGAGAGGGGGGAGAGAAAGAGAGAACGTTTCTGGTCACAACCGGTCAGCAGAATTCTGAAGGCGGCACTTCCAGCGGAGTGTCTCCCTTCCTCTCCACACCTCCCCACAACCAGTGTCACACTATCCCCACTCCTCTCCTCTCCCCTCCTCTCCCCCACACAGTGCCCCACTCTCCCCACACACACACTCTCCCCACACACCTCCCCCCCAACTACTCCTCTCCCCCCACCACTCTCACCCCATCCCCAGACACAATGCTGTACTCTCACCCTCACCCCCATGCCCACTCTGGCCAAGGATGTGCATGCTTTCCCACCGAGGACAGAAGACAACAGAATAGAACTGAAGGCCGCCCAGTGAACCAGACCCACCTCGACACTTTCCAGAGACGTTGAGAGCCTCAGTGGGCCCCCCTTGGCAATCTGCGCGGGGGGCTCGGTCTGCAGGTGAAACGGCTCCTCCAGATCCCCACTCGCCTCGGCCTCTGAGTCAGGGGGCTCTGGCACGGAACGCCGGCCGTATCGCTTCCCTCCCCTGACCAACCTCGGCTCAACCTCCTCCGGAATCGCTGAAAGGTACAAGCGTTTAATGGTTACATGCAGCAGCAACAGTGCAATGACATTCGCAAGTTCACAAGCCATAGGAGCATAATTGGGTAAGTCAGTCAATGGCAACAAGGATTGGAGGTGATTTTTTTTGTCCGTTACATAACCCGTGCGTTAATTGTTGACGGCAGAGTTTGTTTGCACCATCCCAAAACGGAAGGGATGTAGGAATCAGAAAGTAAGTAAGTAAGTAAGTTTGGCGAAGGAGATAGGCGACGTTTCGGGTCGAGACCCTTCTTCAGTCTGAAGAAGGGTCTCGACCCGAAACGTCGCCTATCTCCTTCGCCCCTTGGATGCTGCTGCACCCGCTGAGTTTCTCCAGCTTTTTGTGTAACCCTCGATTCTCCAGGATCTGCAGTTCCTTCTTTAACACAAGTAAGTAAGTTTATTGGCCAAATATTCACATACAAGGAATTTGCCTTGGTGCTCCGCCCACAAGTAACAACATAACACACAGTGACAGTTATGAATGACTCAGAAAACACTAAACATTGATAATAATAAAACATTAATGATAAAACGCCATTGATCAAGCATGTGAACCAACAAAATACCAGATCAAAGGGAGGCTACAGATTTTTGGCTGTTGAGTAGAGCAACTACTCGTGGATAAAAACTGTTATGTCTGGCTGTGGCAGCTTTGACAGTCCGGAGTCGCCTTCCAGAGGGAAGTGATTCAAAGAGTTTGTGGCCAGGGTGAGAGGGGTCAGAGATGATCTTACCCGCTCGCTTCCTGGCCCTTGCAGTGTACAGTTCATCAATGGAGGGAAGGTTGCAGCCAATAACCTTCTCTGCTGATCGGACGATTTGCTGCAGCCTCCAGGTGTCGTGCTTGGTGGCTGAGCCAAACCAGACCATGATGGAGAAGGTGAGAACAGACTCTACGATGGCCGTGTAGAATTGAACCATCATTGCCTGTGGCAGATTGTGCTTCCTCAGCTGCCGTAGGAAGTAGAACCTCTGTTGTGCCTTTTTGACTGTGGAGTCGATGGTAGCCCCCCACTTAAGGTCCTTGGAGATGATGGTTCCCAGGAACTTTTGACTCCACAGATGTGACTGTGGTGCTGTTGATGGTGAGTGGGGTGAGGGGAGGGGGAGCTCTCCTAAAGTCTACAATCAATTCCACTGTCTTAAGAGCATTGAGCTCCAGGTTGTTGCGATGGCACCAGGACGCCAGCTGTGACACTTCCTGTCTGTAGGCAGATTCCTCCCCATCCTGGATCAGTCCAATCAGGGTTGTGTCGTCCGCAAACTTGAGAAGCTTGACAGAGGAGTCAGTGGAGGTGCAGTCATTGGTGTGGAGAGAGTAGAGGAGAGGAGAGAGTACGCAGCCTTGCGGTGCTCCTATGCTGAGGGTTTGCGGGTGCCTCACATGCTGCTTCCTGTCTGTCAGGAAGCTGGTGACCCACCGACAGAGGAGTTCAGGCACAGTCAACACAAGACAATGATTTTAGATGCTCCTGTTTGAACTCGAGATGGAGCCGTTGGTTCATATCATCAAGTCCCTTATAATTGCTATGACAATAATTACAACAGCATTTCCATGCCTCAGGTGAAATAAAATTAGCCTCGGAAAAGCAACCAACAAAATCAAAGACTTGTCTCACCAGGGTCATTCGTTCTTCTCCCGGCTCAGACTCAGGAACAGCTTCTTCCCCTGTGTTATCAGGCTTCTGAACGGCCCTTCCATAAGCGAGGATGCTGTCCGATTCACCGCTACCCCATTGCCGTCATTGGACTTTGCCTCTGGAACTGATGCGCTACAATGCTGGGAACTATATTCTGTCCTCTGCTCCTTCCCATTTGCTATACCTATTGTACTTGAGTTTGTACTGATTGGGTCTATGTACGGTATATATGGTCTAGAAGATAGCCACAAAATACTGAAGTAACTCAGCGGGTCAGGCAGCATCTCTGGAGATAAGGAATAGGTGACGTTTTGGGTCGAGACCCTTCTTCCTATTTGGATGGCATGCAAAACAAAGCTTTTCTCTGTACCTCAGTACGTGAGGATAATAAGCCTAAACCTAAATATATTGTTACCTTGAGGATGAATAACAATGCGGATGTGTTCATTCACTCTGCGCTGAAGGGATTATTTACCTGGCTTGAAGTAACTGCTGTCATCTTCGGAGGTACTGAGATCGATGCCGGCAGATAAAACAGCGACAAAACCTTCTTTAAACTCCTCAAAATTTACCTGTAGGTTTCAACAGCATCAGTTACTTTACAGGGGGAGCAATCAATGCGTGAACACAGTTGTGGTCATTCCTTCCGCTCTCCCGACCGCACAACCTGGAACTCCCAAACAAACCCTATTCCGCTCCCCACGCCCAGCCCTCCTGCCTCCCCATGTCCCTCCCGGCACCGTCCAAATGCCCTCCCCACACCCCTTCAGCTTCCCCTCGCCCCTCCCCCCTCCCAATGCCCATTGCTCCCATCCCCCTCCCCATGCCCATTTCCCCACGCCCTCCCCTCCCTCATCTGCTTGAGACTGGCAAACACGGCATTATGTTTGGTGGGTCCATGAACCACGTGCCATTTCGCTTCATTGATCGATCCTACATTAATAACAGCTTCTTCCCCTCCACTCTGACGCTTCCGAATGGTCCTTCCATAAGCTAGGGTCCTGTCCGACTCACCTCTACCCCATTGCGGACACTGGACTTTGCCTCTACAAGGAACTGATGCTCTACAATGCTGGGAACTATACTCTGTCCTCTGCATCTTACTCTACACCTATTGTACTTGACGTGATTGTATTTATGAAGAGTGTTATCTGATCTGTTTGGATAGATTGCAGAACAACGTTTTTCACTGTACCTCAGTCCAAGTGACAATAAACCTAAACCCAGATTAATAGTTGAGTGGTTTCTTTATTATCAGGTGTACTAAGGTACAGTGCAATACTTTTTTTGCATACAGATCAACAAAACTATCACCTTGCATGAGCACAACCCCCCCCGTTGAGTACAGAATGTACAGAACAGCCCAATGAGTCCATGTACAAGAGTCGGCATCTTGGCCCCATTTTACAGTCCCCGCTGCAGTGGGCCATAAAGGCCCGTTGCAGCCGTCACCTCCAGTCTGGCCGTCCCGTGAGCCATCGCCCCTCTCCGCGCACGGCTCTCTCTTCAGCCCTTATTCCCACCCGTAATCACCACCCAATGAGGGGGGAGTGGGAGTCGCACAGATACCACCGCGGTTGGGACCTACCCTGGCGTGGGGGCTGCTGCCCAGCAGGGTCTGCAGCAGCACAGGGAGCTGGGCGTCCAGGTGTAGTCTCTGGCACAGGTCCGTCAGCCCGTCACCGTCCAGGTATCCCGACCCCGTGCTGTCACACTGGCCAAACACCTGCCTCAGCTGACACACGTACTCCTTCTGTTCTGCGTCATCCATCCCATAGCCCCGGCCAGCTGTTAAAGAGCAGAAACAAGTGAAAACGGCCACTTTCAGAAATGAAACCACAAACACGGTGGCGCAGCGGCAGAGTTGCTGCCTCACAGCACCAGAGACCCAAGTCCGATCTTGACTACGGGTGCTGTCTGTGCGGAGTTTGAACGTTCTCCCTGTCACAGCATGGGGTTTTTCCAGGTGCTCCAGAGTATCCTCCCACACTACAACGACGGACAAGTTTGCAGGCTAATTGGCTTCGGTAAAATTGTGAATTGTCCCTAGTGTGTGTAGGATAGTGTTAGAGTGCAGGGATCGCTGGTCGGCGTGGACTCAGTGGGCCGAAGGGCCTAGATCCGCGTTGCATCTCCAAATTAAACTAAACTAATGAGATTGCTAATTCAATGCACTGTACTTTTAAAAAAGACACACATTGCTGGAGTAACTTGCATCATCTCTGGAGCACGTGGATAGGCGATGTTTCGGGTCAGGATAGCGCGCAATAAAACAGCTTTTCACTGCACGTGGCAATAAACTAAACTAAACAATTTCAAAACAGATTATCAGCGAACATAGAATTCAGAGAACAAAGAGGGCAAGGAAAATGAGAAGGCTATCAGAGAAGGAAATTCTTTGGAGCATCTTGCTACATTCTGAACAAATGGGGAGATTTGAACGTCATGCCAGTTGACAACTGCTCGAGAACCAAGAGTGTTTAATTGTCACATACCGACAACAGAACTATGAACAGAACTCTCTTGCTGCAGCTTTACATGGTCGTCAATGCAATAACACACAGACAAAAATATTAATAATCAGCAATAAATTCATATCCACAACACTAGGTAACCATATTCCTGCAAGACTGAAGTCCATAGCGCAACTGTGTCCGTGGCAGACACAGTCACTGCACCCGCTGAGTTCCTCCAGCATTTTTGTCTGCCTTCGATTTTCCAGCATCTGCAGTTCCTTCTTAAACACTTTGTCTACTCCACTGCAAAATCTCCTCAAGGTATGCCTCCTATTTCCTTCGCTCCATAGATGCTGCTGCACCCGCTGAGTTTCTCCAGCACTTTTGTCCACCATCGTAGACTACAGTTGCTGAGGTTAGTGTTGCGCTGATGGTTGCTGGGAAGAAGCTGTTCTTGAGCCTGGACGTCATGGTTTTCAAGCCCCTGTACCTTCTTCCTGATTGTAGCAGCGAGATGACAGCGTGGCCAGGGTGGTGCCGGTCTTGATGATGCTGTCTGACATTTTCAGGCAGTGCCTCTGCCTCCTTTGGTTTCAGCATGGAAACAGGTCCTTCAGACCATTGAGTCCACACCGACCATCGATCACCCGTTCAGACTCATTCTGTTATTCCACTTTCTCATCCACCCAACTGCACAATTTACAGAGACCAATTAACCAACAGACCTGCAATTCTTTGGAATGTGGGAGGGAACCGGAGCACCCGGAGGAAACCCACGTGATTACAGGGTGAATGTGCAAACTCCACACAGACAGCACCTGAGATCAGGATTGAACCCGGGGTCACCGGCGCTGTGGGACAGCTGCTCTATCCGCTGCGGACCCTGTAGATCTGTTCGATGGTGGGGAGAAGTTAAACCAAGACCCACTCTGCAACCATTGGCAGAAAGCAACCTCCCACAAACAGCAACGTGAGAAGTATCATCAACACCAACTCAGCTTCTTTGTCTATGGAGGACCTGCTATTTGCAACAGTTTTAGTCCTCATTCCAATGGCAGCAAAATTATTCAAGATACCCAGATAACAGTGTAACAGTGTAGTTTCTTTTCTGAAGATCAGAGTGTTTTGTAACGTTCTATATATTCAGAGCGGGTGAACCAAACACTTACATCAGCATCCACTGTCACGTCAGTACAGAAATTGTTCTCACAGCCAGAACAGTGCAGCACCTTTCCTGATCTTAGGAGGTACAAAGACCAGCCTTTGACGTCAGTATTGCAGTTTTTAAAATTGCAGCCACCGTTTTGCACACAGCTCCCACAAACAGCAATGTTGCTCTACCAGCGACATTGAGCGAGGAAAAAATAATGGACCTGGACATTGGAAAATAACTCACTCCTGCAATTCAACAAGTTGGGATCTTTAATGTTTGCCCAAGGAGTCAACTTTGGCTTCTGTACCTTACATACTGGTGCCATTATCTTCCACGAAACGTTATTCCCTTTATCCTGCATCTGTACACTGTGGACGGCTTGATTGTAATCATGTAGAGTCTTTTTTCTGACTGGATAGCACGCAACAGAAACTGTTTTCACTGTCCGTCACTACACGTGGCAATAAATGAATTAAACTGAACTTAAGCTGGAGAGTCCAGGGAAGATTTATGAGGATGTTGCCAGGACTCAAGGACCCGAGCTATAGGGCGAGGTTGAGCAGCCTAGGACTTTATTCCATGGGGCCCAGAAGGCTGAGGGGTGATCTTATAGAGGCGTATAAGATCATGAGGGGAATATATAGGGTGATCGCGCAGTCCTTTACCCAGGGGGGAATCCAGTCCACTACGGGCGCTGCACTGGCAGCAGCCCCTGCCTGCAGCCTGTTTGTTTTTCATTCTTTTTTTAAATTTATAGTCAATTTAAAGTTTGTTTTTGGGGGAATCTTTAACTTTTATATGTGGGGGAGGGGGGCAGGGTAAGGGGGAAACTGTTTCTCAGTCGCTTCCTGGCGGGGGCGCGACTATTTCTCCGAGTCGCGTCCTCGCCCCCCTACCACCTGGATCCGAGCGGCCTTTCCTGCCGGGGACCGGGAAGCTGACCAAAGCTGCAATAGCGGCAGCGAGGCGCTAGATTCACCGCGGAGCGTGCGAGGCCTACCAGGGTCGCCGTTTGGAGCTCCAGATCGTTGGGCCGCTGCTCTAACATTGCTGAGCTGCGGTTTGGGAGAGCTTCCAGCTCGGCTTGCTCTGAACAACATCGCGGAGTCCTGGGGCCCTTTGCCGTGGGCCTCCAGCGTTGCATCTCCGCCCGGCGCAGCCTGCAGACTTTGGGAGCCGCGGACTCCGGTAGAAGGGGGCCGACTCTGATGTCCAGGCTGCTGAGGATGTCCCCCAGCCCCGACATCGGACTTCCATCACCCCGGCGAGCGGGCCTGAACATCAGGCCACCCGTAGCGGCGACTGCGGAGGGCTCAGGGAGGCCCCGACCACGGGGGAACAGTCGGGAACATTGGAGGAAGAGACTGACTTTGGTGCCTCCCTTTGATCCTGCTGTGTGGGGATGTTTTATGTTGAATTCTATCTACTCTATGTTGTGTTCTATATTTTTACTGTATGGCTGTATGGTGATTTCATTTCACTGTGCCAATTGGCACACGTGACAAATAAATGTATCTTGTATATCCCTCTAAACCTATCCTATCCATGCACCTGCCCAAATATATTTTAAATATTGTTCTAGTACCTGCCCTCCTCGGGCAGCTTGTTCCATATACCTACTACCCACTAGGTGAAAATGTTGCCTCTCAGGATCCTATTTAATCTTTCTATTCTCACCTCAAACCTATGTCCTCAGGTTCTTGATTAACCTCCTCTCTGTAAAAGACTGTGCATTCACTCTATCTGCGCCCCTCATGGTTTTATGCACCTCTATAAGATCACCCCTCAGATCACCCCTCCTGTGCTTCACGGAATAAAGTCCCAGCCTGCCCAACCGTCCCCTGTAGCTTAGGCCTTCGAGTCCTGACAACATCCTCGTAAATCTTCTCTGCATTCTTTCCAGCTTACCAACGTCCTTCCGACGGCAGGGTGACTAAAACTGAACACAATACTCCAAATGCAGCCTCACTAACATCCCGTACAACTGTAACGTGACGTCTCAGATACTAGACTCAATTTCCCATTATATTTGGAGACGCAAAGAACTGCAGATCTCAAAGTGCTGGAGGAACTCAGGGAGTCAGGCATATCTGTGAAGGGAAGGGACAGGCAATCTTTTGGGTCCGGACTGAACAAGGGTCCTGACCTGAAACGTCACCTGTCCATTCCCTCCACAGATGCTGCCTGACCCGCTGGTTTGCTCCAGCACTTTGTGTTCTGTTCCCCGACATACTTCCTGTCTGCCGTTTTATTCTCTATGAAAGGGACAGGCAGCAACTTGTGCATTCCGGGCAAGACACTAAACTATTTCACCACTGAAGGTATAATTGAGATTAGTAAATTAAAGCAACCAGCAAAACAAAATGTGGATATTTCTAAATCTAAATTTAGAGCAAGATACCCTGCGTGATTAGTTTAGTTTGATGATACAACATGGAAACAGGCCCTTCGGCCCAACAGCAACTATCCGACACACACTTGGGACAATTTACATTTTAACCAAGCCAATCAGCGTACAATCCTGTAGGTCTTTGGACAGTGTGGAAGGAGACCGGAACACCCGGAGAAAACCCACGTGGTCACAGGGAGAACGTTCAAACTCCATGCAGACAGCACCCATAGTCAGGATCGAAGCCAACCTCCCTTCCATTGACTCCATTTACACTTCACACTGCCTCAGCAGGACCACCAGCATAATCAAGGACCAATCTCACACCCTCTGCCATCAGATGCACAGAAATGTGAAAACGCATACTTCCAGATTCAGGGACAGTTTCTTCCCAGCTGTTATCAGGCAATTGAACCAACCAACGAGAGAATGTTCCTGACCTCCCATCTATCTCATTGCAGGCATTCAAACTATCTTCAGTCAGACTTTACTAGACTTTATCGTGCACTAAACATTATTGTCTTGTGACTGTACACTGTGGAAAGCTTGAATGTAATCATGTATAGTTTATTCGCTGACTGGATAGCACGCAACAAAACAGCGTGGCTTTTTACTGTGCCTCGGTACATGTGACAATGATAAACAAAACTATACTAGTTCACAGTGCACCAATAAAGAAAAAACAAGGAATGGTATTAAATAAACTTTCTGTAATATATATGTAGATCAGAACTAATCATGATTTGGGGATACTGGTACATTTAAAAAAAAGTTTTGTTCCTTAGAAGTAAGGTGCGTGAATGTAAACTTTACTCTTTGTAACAAAAGGGTAATTGAGAAATCTGGTGAAAGGTAATTAGTTTGAGGTATGTGAGCATGTCAGCACAGATATACCGAGACAGTGTCAAAATAAATATCTTGCAATATTTGGTAATGTGGCACTTTATTGAACAGAAAAAGACACAAACCCGCTGGAGTAACTCAACTCAGTATGAAGAAGGGTCCCCTCCAGAAACATCACCTATCCATGTTCTCCAGAGATGCTGCCTGACGTGCTGAGTTGCTCCAGCACACTGTGTCTTTCAGTAAAGCAGCATCTGCATTTTCTTGTGTCTACTTTATTTAACAATACGTTGATCACTTACAGATCAACACAAAGTTGCTAAAACCACAAGCACAAACAGTTCTGCAAGTGCATATGAGCTGATAAGAGCTTTTTTTCCCCCCTAAAGTGCTGGAGGAACTCAACAGATCCGGCAGCATCTGTGGAGGGAATGGACAGATGATCTACTAGCACCTCCAACATTTGTCAATGGCCTGTCCATTCCCTCCACAGATGCTGCCTGACCCACTGAGTTCCTCCAGCACTTTGTGTTTTGCTCATGGCTCTGGTGTCTGCAGTTTCTTGTGTCTCATTTATTCCTAACTGTATCAGTAAGTTTCCCCTTGCCTTGCGATTGCTTGAAAGAACTGCATCATTTATCAAAGATCTTAACTATTTTGGTGGTAGAAAATGTCAATTATTTATGTTGGAAGAATTTCAAAAATGTAGCAGTTGTACTAACGAGATGGAGTGTCAGACCCACACATAGAAGCAGCATTAGTTCAGGAGCACATAAGTTCATTAGTCATAAGAGCAGTATAAGGGAATTCAGCCCATCGAGTCTACTCTGCCATTCAATCATAGCTGCTCTATCTTCCCTTCTCAACCCCATTCTCTGCCTTCCCCCCATAACCCTGAATACGCGTACTAATCTAGAATATCGAAACAATTACAACCTTCTCATGTCAATCAGACCATCACACAGACCAGTCTCCTCACTATTGCAGATGTAGCAATATACACATACACACACACACACACATATAGGGGACAACCCTTACCCACCATGGGAGACAGGGAGGGGGGAGGGCGTTAAGCATAGGGTGTGGGGGTGGTTAGAGCAGGGGGTGGGGTGGGGTGGGGTTAGAGTGGGAGGTGGGGGTTGTGAGGTGAGAATGCGGGGGGGGTGCGAGAGTGGGGGGGTTAGAGTGGAAGGGTTAGAGAGGGGGGTGAGAGTGAGGGGGTAATGGAGGGGTTGGAGTGGGAGGTGAGAGTGGGGGGTAGAGAATGGGGGAGTTAGAGTGGGAGGTGAGAGTGAAGGGGTGGGTGTGAAGGGGTGAGAGTGGGGGGTGGGAGTGGGGGGGGTGAGGGTGAGAGTGAGGGGGTGAGAATGGGGGGGTGAGAGTGAGAGTGAGGGGGTGGGAGTGAAGGGGTGAGAGTGGGGAGGTGAGAGTGGGGGGGTGAGAGTGAGGGGGTGAGTGTGGGGAGGTGAGAGTGGGGGGGGGGTGAGAGTGGGGGGTGAGAGTGAGAGTGAGGGGTGAGAGGGTTGAGACTGGGGGGGGGTGAGAGTGGGGAGGTGAGAGTGAGAGTGAGGGATGAGGGGGGTGAGAGTGAGAGTGAGGTGAGAGTGGGGAGGTGAGAGTGGGGGGTGAGAGTGAGGGGGTGAGAGTGGGGGGTGAGAGTGAGAGAGTGCGGGGTGAGAGTGAGAGTGAGGGGGTGAGAGTGAGAGTGAGGGGGTGAGAGTGAGAGTGAGGGGGTGAGAGTGAGAGTGAGGGGGTGAGAATGAGAGTGAGGGGGTGAGAGTGGGGAGGTGAGAGTGGGGGGGGGTGAGAGTGAGAGTGGGAGAGTGAGAGTGGGGGGGGTAAGAGTGGGGGGGGGTGAGAGTGAGAGTGGGGGGGTGAGAGTGGGGGGTGAGAGTGAGAGTAGGGGGGTGAGAGTGAGGGGGTGAGAGTGAGGCGGTGAGAGTGGGGGGGTGAGAGTGGGGGGGTGAGAGTGAGAGTGGGGGGTGAGAGTGAGGGGGGCGACACCTGGCAACATGCGAGCCTGCGCCAAGGGGTGGGGGTGGGGGGAGCGGTTCCCGCGGCGTGGCGTTTCACCATGGGAACGGGCCACAGATCACCCACCCACGGACCGTTCAGCGGCTCCTTTGTCGGGAGCGGGCGGCGGGCGGCGGGCGGCGGGCTCCAACACCATCATCACAATGCGGATTAAAATCACCTCTTTTCCTCCCACTTCACTCGTCAGGACCCGCTCTGTGCCTCATGTCCCCGGTCCCGGTGCCGGTTCCCGCGCTCCGCTGTATCCAGGCGGCAGCGTGTAGCGAGGCGCCGCTTTGTTACAGTGTAGCGACCGGGCGGCCAGCTCTCCCCGCCTCCTGCGACTCTTCTCTTCTCCTCTCACCTCCCCTCCTACCTCCTCTCTCCCTCCCCCTCTTACCTCCTCTCTTTCCCACCCCTGTGAACCCTCCTCTCCTCTCCCGTCGCTCTGATGATCTCTTGTACTGGCGGCTGCGTTGCTCCAGCCAAGCCACCCTACCTGCCCTCCCTCCCTCCCTGAGGCCACTCCTGGCAGCCCCAGCAAACTTCCCTCACACCGACCCATCGTTTTATTTGTGTTTGGTTTCCATGACCAAGTTTTTTTTTTAATTGAGACATGGAATCAGGGTCCTGTCTGTAATTATTAATTAGTAAGGTTTAGGTTTATTATTATTGTCACTTGTTCTAAGCTGCAGTGAAAAGCTTTGCTATTCAAAACAGATCAGATATTCCATTCCAGCATCTGCATTTTGCTTGTGTCCCCGTCTTTTCCATCTGTCACAGTACCTGCCTCAACTACTTCCCCTGGCAGCTCGTTCGTTCCCATTATTCTGTGTCGAAAAAGTTTCCCCTCGGGTTCCTATTAAAGCTTTCCCCTCTCACCTACAACCTATGTCCACTAGTTCTTGATCCCCCTACTCTCTGTAAAATACTCTTGTAATTTTATACACCACTACAAGGTGTACAAGATCACCTCAATGTCGAGCATCAATCAGTTCCACAGACTCAGACAGACCAACATCCTGTACAAACCTGTCTAAATTGAAGGGACAATGGTGGAGAGAGTGAAAAAGCTTCATAGACACATAGAAGGTTACACAAAAAGCTGGAGAAACTCAGCGGGTGCAGCAGCATCTAAGGAGCGAAGGAAATAGGCGACGTTTCGGGTCAAGACCCTTCTATAGAAACATAGAAAATAGGTGCAGGAGTAGGCCATTCGGCCCTTCGAGCCTGAGCCGCCATTCAATATGATCATCGCTGATCATCCAACTCAGTATCCTGTACCTGCCTTTTCTCCATACCCCCTGATCCCTTTAGCCACAAGGGCCACATCTAACTCCCTCTTAAATACAGCCAATGAACTGGCCTCAACTACCTTCTGTGGCAGAGAATTCCACAGATTCACCACTCTCTGTGTGAAAAAAAGTTTTTCTCATCTCGGTCCTAAAAGACTTCCCCCTTATCCTTAAACTGTGATCCCTTGTTCTGGACTTCCCCAACATCGGGAACAATCTTCCTGCATCTAGCCTGTCCAACCCCTTAAGAATTTTGTAAGTCTCTATAAGATCCCCCCTCAATCTTCTAAATTCTAGCGAGAACAAGCCGAGTCTATCCAGTCTTTCTTCATATGAAAGTCCTGCCATCCCAGGAATCAGTCTGGTGAACCTTCTCTGTACTCCCTCTATGGCAAGAATGTTTTTTCCTCAGATTAGGAGACCAAAACTGTACGCAATACTCCAGGTGTGGTCTCACCAAGGCCCTGTACAACTGCAGTAGAACCTCCCTGCTGCTATACTCAAATCCTTTTGCTATGAATGCTAACATACCATTCACTTTCTTCACTGTCTGCTGCACCTGCATGCCTACTTTCAATGACTGGTGTACCATGACACCCAGGTCTCTGGCCTCAACTACCCTCTGTGGCAGAGAACTCCTCACAGCTAACACTGCCCCCCAGCTTCGTGTCATCCGCAAACTTGGAGATGTTGCATTCAATTCCCTTGTCCAAATCATTAATATATATTGTAAATAGCTGGGGTCCCAGCACTGAGCCTTGCTGCCTGCCATTCTGAAAAGGACCCGTTTACTCCTACTCTTTGCTTCCTGTCTGCCAGCCAGTTCTCTATCCACATCAATACTGAACCCCCAATACCATGTGCTTTAAGTTTGCATACTAATCTCTTATATGGGACCTTGTCGAAAGCCTTCTGAAAGCCTTCAAATTCCTGGGTGTGCATATTTCTGAAGATCTTTCCTGGACCCAGCACACTGATACAATTGTAAAGAAAGTCCATCAATGCCTCTACTTCCTGAGAAAATTGCAGAGATTTGGTATGTCAAAGAGGACTCTCTTGAACTTCTACAGGTGTACAGTAGAGATCGTATTGACTAGTTGCATCACGGCCTGGTTCGGCAATTTGAATGTCCAGGCGCAAAGATGACTTGGGGGCATCGGTTTTGTCTTTGTTTTCATATGTATGTACATGTGTGTGTGTGTGTGTGTGTGTGTGTGTGTTTATACACACACACAATTTGTTTTCTCATTTATTTTTTATAGAGTATAATGTTTACATATTCTGTTGTGTTGCTGCAAGTAAGAATTTCATTGTTCTACCTGTGACATTTGATAATAAAACACTCTTGACTCTCTTGATGATAGACACAAAATGCTGGAGTAGCTCAGTTGAAACCATGGCCGATCATGGCTTCCGATAGGTGTTGCGAAACGGTGATTTATTCCCCATACGAACCGGCAGAATTTTTCCTGCTGATATGGGGTTTAAATTCACCGCAACCGCAACGTTCCAATCCATTGCGTTCCAGAAAATCCCACTCACAAGGTGATCTAAATGACCATTAATCTACAGGCATTAAACACTAAATTCCTTCAATTTGGTCTATAAATTAATGACAATTAGATTTAAAAATCATGTTATATTGTGAATTATTGTGTGAATGTTATTTGGACACTTAGGCTTTTAAAAAAATGTTATTTTTTTCTTAAGAAATGGATAGATGTTTAGATCTAGTAATTGAATTTTGTAATTAGCTACAATGGGTAACTAACTAATTATATGCTTTAATTTCAGGTCATCCAAGTAAGATTGTTTCATATTTGTTTCAGAATGCTTCAATCTATAATAACTGAACATTTCTTTCAGTTCTCTTAATTTTTAAGAAAGTTATGGACTTTTGACTGTCTTCGATCACAACTTTTGTGTTAAGTCACTGGAAAAGCAATAGGGAACAAGATGCTAATTTCCGAGTATGAAAATGGCCATTACTTTTTTAATACTGAAGATATGAAAGTGAATTAGGTGTCAAATTAAACTTCTTTTTATGCTTTATCTGATGGGATTAAATTGCAGACTTGATTTTTAAAATCTCAACATTTTGTAACATTGCTAATTAAAGGGACAAGGGAAAAAGGCCGGAACGGGGTACTGATTTTGGACGATCAGCCACGATCATATTGAATGGCGATGCTGGCTCGAAGGGCCAAAAGGCCTACACCTGCACCTATTTTCTATGTTTCTAAGCCTATTCCCTAGAGCGGGTCTCAAAGGGAATCTACGTCTGGAAGGGTTCCCTGGAAGGGTCTCGACCCGAAACGTCACCCATTCCTTCTCTCCTACCTGTCCTGCTGTGTTACTCCAGTATTTTTGTGTCTATCAAGAGAGTCAAGCGTGTAGAAAGGAACTGCAGATGTTGGTTTAAACCAAAGGTGGACACAAAATGCTGGAGTAACTCAGCGGGACAGGCACCATCTCTGGATAGAAGGAACAGGTGACATTTCGGATCGAGAGCCTTCTTGATCTGGACATATTGCAATCTTCCCAACTCAAGTTGCCATGCTTTAGAAATCATGCTCTTTCCTCTTGTTTATAAAAAAAATCACTATTCTTGCTTGCATTCTTCTTAATGCTGCCGTGCTGTCACTATTCTGCAGTATTTCCCGTTCCCTCCGAGTCAAGCGGATCCAAAGACGAAAATCGCATCACCTGTCCACAACCACGTGCCCCGGTCCCTGTCAATCAGCCTTTAGGACCGCCCTGCGGTGACGCCAACACGCCGAGCACGTCCGGTCACGTGATCACACTTGGCGGGGGTTGTTGTTGTTTTTGTTGTTGTGTCGGCTCCACGCACGCGCAGTGTGTGTGTGTGTGTGTGTGTGTGTGTGTGGCCGGACGCATGCGCAGTGTGGGCCCGGGTGGCTGGCTGCGCATGCGCGTGGCGGAGGCTAGCTGAGCTGGGCGCGTGCGCAGTGTGTGTTGCCGGACGCATGCGCGGTGTGGGCCCGGGAGGCTGGCTGCGCGTGCGCGTGTCGGAGGCTGGCTGAGCTGGGCGCGTGCGCAGTGCGAGGCTGGCTGGCGGAGCGCGATGGCGGGCGTGGGGAGGAAGCGCGTCCTGAAGGAGGAGGACATCTCCAAGGTGGAGTTCGAGACCAGCGAGGAGGTGGACGTCACCCCCACCTTCGACACCATGGGGTTGCGGGAAGACCTGCTGCGGGGCATCTACGCCTACGGTGAGTGCGGCCGCGCCGGCCGGGGCCGGGGCCGGGGCCTGGGCTATAGGCCGCTGTCGCAGCGCATCGTGCCGGCGCCTCGCCTCGCCTCGCCTCGCCGGGACGGTCCGGGCTCCAACCTCGGCTCAGGGTCCCGGGGCTTCAGCTCTGGACCCCGGGCCACTGTCTCTTGATGCTGGGCCTGCCTGCGGTCTACATTGATGGGCAGCCTCCGGTCCACACACTGAATTATCGTTGGTGTCGGCTCAGTGGTATGAGGCCAGGAGCCTTCAATGGTTCTTTGCAGTGAAATTTCTTTTTTTGCGCACAGTTCAGCAAAGTATTGCTTCACCCAACCACAATCCCCGATTAGTACAAAACAATGACACTCTTACTTGCCGCAGCTTAATGGGCCTGTCCCGCTGAGTTACTCCAGCTTCTTGTGTCCACCTTCGGTTTAAACCAGCATCTGCAGTTCCTTCTTACATATCGTAAACACAATAACATGTGGATAAATATACAACAGTCAAGAATACAATGAATTAATCAACAATACGAGGGAACCGTAACAATTCAAAACTGGAGTTAGTAGTGAAACCAAAGACATAGTCGATGGCATATCATAGCTGCTGAGGTTAGTGTTGAGCAGCATTCAAGATCTTGATGGTTGCTGGGAAGAAGCTGATCTTGAACCTGGTGGTCACGGTTTTCATTCATACAGCACAGAAATAGACATAGAAACATAGAAAATAAGTGCAGGAGTAGGCCATTCGGCCCTTCGAGCCTGCACCGCCATTCAATATGATCATGGCTGATCATCCAACTCGGTATCCTGTACTTGCCTTCTCTCCATACCCCCTGATCCCTTTAGTTGCAAGGGCCACATCTAACTCCCTCTTAAATATAGCCAATGAACTGGCCTCAACTACCTTCTGTGGCAGAGAATGCCACAGATTCACCACTCTCTGTGAAAAATGATTTTCTCATCTCGGTCCTAAAAGACTTCCCCCTTATTCTTAAACTGTGACCCCTTGTTCTGGACTTCCCCAACATCGGGAACAATCTTCCTGCATCTAGCCTGTCCAACCCCTTAAGAATTGTGTAAGTCTCTATAAGATCCCCCCTCAATCTTCTAAATTCCAGCGAGTACAAGCCGAGTCTATCCTGTCTTTCTTCATATGGAAGTCCTGCATCCCAGGTATCAGTCTGGCGAACCTTCTCTGTACTCCCTCTATGGCAAGAATATCTTTCCTCAGATTAGGAGACCAAAACACTAGGCAATATTCCAGGTGTGGCCTCACCAAGACCCTGTACAACTGCATTAGAACCTCCCTGCTCTTGTACTCAAATCCTTTTGCTATGAACACCAACATACCATTCGCTTTCTTCACTGCCTGCTGCACCTGCATGCCTACTTTCAATGACTGGTGTACCATGACACGTTGCGTCTCCCCTTTTCCTAATCGGGCACCATTCAGATAATAGACTCCTCAGCTCAACTTGTCCATGCTGGCCAAGGTGCCCTTTCTTCACTAGTTCCACCCTCTAGTGTTTGACCCACACCCCTCAATTCTCCTACCCGTGGAAAACAAACGTAGACTGTAGACCGAACACTTGCGATCGATATGCTGCTGGATTTCCAGGTTGCTAACCAAAGAGTTATTTCCCTTCTCGTTCCTACACCGACCTTGCTGCCCAGGGTCTCCTTATTTGCCCCAGTAAAGCCACACACAAACTGGGGGACAGTACCTCTTTCCACTTGGATAGCATACGACCCAATAGTATGAATATTGAATTCTCCAATTTCAAGTAGTGAAGATGGTTGTGAAAGATTGCAGCAGAATCTGGATCGAATGGCCATGTGGGCTGAGGAATGGTTGATGGAATTTAACACAGAGAAGTGTGAGGTGTTGCATTTTGGGACATCTAACAAGGGCAGGACCTACACAGTAAATGGTTGGCCTCTGGGGAGTGTTGTTGAGCAGAGGGATCTAGGAACGGATGGAGCCAGTCAGCTCCTCTGGGATCAGTGGTTGGTCCAGACTCTCCCGCTTGCTGTCCTCCAAGACCTCCGTGATCGAGGACAGGAAGTTCTGGGAGGAGGTACTGTCTGTGGCCTTTTGGTCATACAAATCTGTGTAAAAAGGATTCGCAGATCCTCAGCATGTCTGTCTGTGAGGATGCTACCGAGCCGTCCTTCCACTGAGTTCGCAAAAACCAACCTGATCTCCCGCTGGCTCAGCACTTCAGCTCCCCCTCCCATTCCAAATCCGACCTTTCTGTCCTGGGCCTCCTCCATGGCCAGAGTGAGACCCACCGCAAATTGGAGGAACAGCACCTCCTATTTCGCTTGGGCAGTTTACACCCCAGTGGTATGAACATTGACTTCTCCAATTTCAGGTAGTCCCTGCTTTCTCCTCCCCTTCCAAGCTCTCCCTCAGCCCACTGTCTCCGCCTCTTCTTTTCCAGCCTGAAGAAGGGTCTCGACCTGGAACGTCGCCTATTTCCTTCGCTCCATAGATGCTGCCTCACCCGCTGATTTTCCCCAGCTTTTTCGTCTACCCATTCACACAAGTTCTGTTATCCCACTTTCCTCACCCACTCCCTACACATTAGGGGCAATTTTACAGAGACAAGTTAACCTACAAAGCCAATGCGTCTTTGGGATGTGGGAAGAAACCCACATGCTTGCAGGGAGAATGTGCAAATTCAACACAGACAGTGCCCAAGGACAGGATCGAACTCAGATCTCTGGCATGTGAGGCAGCAAGTCCACCAGCTGTGCCACTATATTTTGTTTTCCAACACACAAAATATTATACGTTGATCACTTTGGTTATTAAAAAAAAAGGAACTATCCAATTTCAGTCTTAAATCTCTAAGTGACGCTATGTCCCCCCTTTACAGCTACTGTATGTTTTAATTCAATTCAAGACTAT
The DNA here is from genome assembly GCA_963514005.1 of Raja brachyura. The sequence continues at coordinate 71,434,283 of OY740788.1, read as the reverse complement.
GGGGCAGTACATTGGCCATAAAGTTGCTGCCTAAAAGTGCCAGAGACCTGGAATTGATCCTGAATATGGGTGCTGTCTGTATGGAGTTTGCTCCTTTTCCCTTTGATCACATGGGTTTTTTTGCGGGTGCTCTTGTTTCCTTCCACATTCCAAAGGTGTGCAGGAACCTTTTTCAGACCCAACCCAAAACATAATATTTTCCTTTTGTCCAGAGATTTTCCTTTTGTCTGACCTGTTGAGTTACTCCAGCTTTTTGTGTCTATCTTCAGTTTAAACCAGCATCTGCAGTACCTTCCTGCAAACACGATACTATATGATAGAACTTTATTAATCCCAGGAGGAAATTGTGTGTGTGTGTGTGGGTATATAATACACACACACATATTTTTTAATATAGTTATATATTCATGTATAAATATACACTTTTTTTTCTCGTTTATAACATTGTTTACAGAGTACTATGTTTACATATTCTGTTGTGCTGCTGCAAGTAATGATTTCATTGTTCTAACTGGGATGTGAGAGAATAAAACAATCTTGACTCTTGACGGGATAGAACTAGTGTACGGGTGATTGGTGGACTCGGTGGGCCAAGGGGCCTGTTTCCACGCTGTATCTTTAAATTAGGTATGTTACAAATGCGGTTTTCCCCTGCCTCCGGGAGTTTTATTTTCTCGGGGTGCGAGCTTTTGCTGAAGATTTGTTCCGACTGCCGGTCTGCGAAATTTTTTTTTTAAATCGCCCAACAATTTCAGCGCTGGAGTAAAATAGAAATTAGCTTCTAATGCCGTGAACGGCGACAACGGGGACGGATTTCACATAGGGGACAGGTAAAGGAAAGCCGCTTATTTTACATATAAACGTGCTTCTTAAGATGACCTTATCCAAATTTCATGTTGCGAAACGGTGATTTATTCCCCATACGAACCAGCAGTATTTTTCCTGCCGATATGGGGTTTCAATTCATTGCAGCCGCAACGTTCCAATCAATCGCATTCCATAAAATCCCACTCGCAAGATGATTTAAATGGCCATTAATTTACGGGAATTAAACACTAAATTCCTTCAATTTGGCCTATAAATTCATGACAATTAGATTTAAAAATCATGTTATATTGTGAATTCTTGTGTGAATGTTATTTGGACTCTTAGACTATTTAAACATTGTATTAAAGCGTGTCTTGCGTTAATTGAACATTTGTCCACATTTAATAAGTGCTCTTTCCACCTTTCTTTGGAAATTTTTACTTAATTCGTTTTCCCAGTCTCTTCTGATACCTTCAGCTGTTGGTATTTCTGCATTTAGGATTATATATATATATATGTATGTATATATGTATACATGTATATATATATATGTATATGAGATTAAATCTGCTGATTCAGCCTTTGTATTCATTGCTTCATCCAGTAAGTCTGATGGCATGTTGTGAAATTCTCGTGCATATTTTTTCAGATAATCACATATTTGGAAATATTTAAAATACTGATTGTTACCCAAATTGTATTTTAGTTGTAATTGTTTAAATTACAATAGTTTTCCCGTTTCATACAAATCTCCCAAAGTTTTAATTCCTGCTCTTTCCCATTGTATAAATGCTTTAAAAGACACACTTTAATACAAATTAAAATCTTACACAGATTATACTACTCAAAAACAAAATTAAATAATTTTTTCCGCAACGTCTCACCGATTTGTGATAAATGCCAGTCTCAAGAAGCTACTTTAGCGCACTCATTCGTCTTTTGTACAAAAATTCAAAGGTTTTGGATTGAAATCTTTGAAATCTTCACAAAACTGTTTAAGATAAAAATGACACCAGTCAGCTCTTCTAGGGTCAGTGGTTGGTCCAGACTCTCCCGCTTGCTGTCCTCCAAGACCTCCGTGGTCGAGGACAGGAAGTTCTGGGAGGAGGTACTGTCTGTGGCCTTTTGGTCATACAAATCTGTGTAAAAAGGATTTGCAGATCCTCAGCATGTCTATCTGTGAGGATGCTACCGAGCCGTCCTTCCACTGAGTTTTTTTTTTTTTTTTAATTTCAAAATAGACTTTATTCAAGTAATAAATATATACAATACATGAACCGTGCGAAAAATTCATCAGACATTTTCGGAGGCTATGCAAATTGTTCCATGCAGTCTATATACATTGCTCAAATTTCACGAATCTATCCCCCACCCGTGCCACTTATGTGGTCCCCTGGCATGGGATACCTTCCCTTATTTTGAGGGGCATCTCCACCATACCGTGCCCCCCATGTCCAGCAGCGGAAGGACCTTAGACTGTGGCCCTCCCCCACCGAGCCTTGCCGTTGGCTGCACCAAGCTTCAGTGCGTCCCTCAGCACGTACTCCTGCAGTCTGCAGTGGGCCAGTCGGCAACATTCCCCGACGGACATCTCGCTCTGCTGGGTGGTGAACAACGCTCAGGCAGACCGAGTTGATGACCCTCCAGCAGCACTCGATGTCAGTCTCTGAATGTGTCCCTGGGAACAGTCGGTAAATCACAGAGTCCTCTGTGACGGAGCTGTTTGGAATAAAGCGTACCAGGGACCCTTGCATTTTTCTCCAGACTCTTTGAGCAAATCCACACTCTGTAAAGAGGTGGGCAACTGTCTCCTCTCCATAGCAGCCGTCCCGAGGGCAGCGTGCACTGGCAGTGAGGTTCCGACAGTGCAGGAAGGATCTGACTGGGAGGGCTCCCCGCACCGGCAGCCAAGCCAAGTCTTGGTGCTTGTTGGTGAGTTCTAGCGATGAGGCATTTTGCCAGACAAGCTGGGCAGTCTGCTCAGGGAACCACGCCACCGGGTCCATCGAGTCCTTTCCCTGCAGTGCCTGCAGGACATTCTGTGCTGTCCACTGCCCAATGGACATGTGGTCAAAGGTGTTGGTCCGGAAGAACCTTTCCACAGACGACAGATGGGGCGGCAGTGTCCAGCTGACTGGCACCTTGCGTGGCATCGGCGCCAGGCCCATTCTTCGCAACACCAGGGACAGGTGGAACCTCAGCAGGTAGTGACACTTGGTGCCCACGTGCCTTGGCTCTACACTCCGCCTGATGCAGCCACACACGAAGGTAGTCATCAGGATGAGAGCAACGTTGGGCACGCTTTTACCCCCGTCGTGTGCTGACTTGTACATTGTGGCCCGTCGCACCCGGTCCATCCTCGACCCCCAGATGAACTGGAAAACTGCCCGGGTGATCCCTGTGGCGTTGGAGGGAGGGACAGGCCACACTTGTGCCAAGTACAGCAGGCCCGAGAGCACCTCACACCTGATGACCAAATTCTTTCCCGTTATGGAGAGGGAGCATTGCCTCCACAGCTCCAGCTTCCTCCCCACCCTGGCTATCCGCTCCAGCCAATTCCTTCCACTGAGTTCGCAAAAAACCAACCTGATCTCCCGATGGCTCAGCACTTCAGCTCCCCCTCCCATTCAGAATCTGACCTTTCTGTCCTGGGCCTCCTCCATGGCCAGAGTGAGGCCCACCGCAAATTGGAGGAACAGCACCTCGTATTTCGCTTGGGCAGTTTACACCCCAGTGGTATGAACATTGACTTCTCCAATTTCACGTAGTCCCTGCTTTCTCCTCCCCTTCCAAGCTCTCCCTCAGCCCACTGTCTCTGCCTCTTCCTTTCTTCTTCCCGCCCCCACCCTCACACCAGCCTGAAGAAGGGTCTGGACCCGGATAAATGCCCGTCTCAAGAAGCTACTATAGTGCACTCATTCGTCTTTTGTACAAAAATTCAAAGGTTTTGGATTGAAATCTTTGAAATCTTCACAAAACTGTTTAAAATAAAAATGACACCAAAGGCAGATTGGATTATTTTCAGAATAACAGAAGGTAGCCCGGAATTAAATGTGTTTCAAAATAATCTATTTGATTACGGTTTAATAATAGTAAAAAAGCTAATCTTAAAATTCTGGAAAAATGCCCCTATATGTGGATGTGGATATGTGGATTTCAACTATGTTTTAAACACTACATCTGGAAGATATGAGACTCCGCCTGGCAGGAAAAACAGATAGTTTCTATCAGACGTGGTCTGCATTTATAGATTTGCTTCAAAAGAGTGCAAGACTACCTCAAAAAGGTACTGACGTTGGGCCTTAGTAAAGGGGGATGAAAAACTATTGAGTGGGTAAATTCCTTTTGCGTGATGTATATAATATAGTAATTGGCTTTTCTTTCTTTTTTTCTCTCGGTTTTCTTTTTTCTCTTTTCTAGGGTCTATTTCTTAATCCCCTTTCTCTAACTCCTTGACCAAGGGTTTTTTCCCCTTCCCTTTGGCACGCTTTTTCACTTTCACAACTCTTTTCACCTATTCCATTCTCTCTGTTTCTATTCTTTTTCTTTAAAAGCCTTAACATTAAGGGGTACATAGATTGTAACAATATATATGTGACGTACACTGATGACAAAAATATATATAAAGGCTATTTAAAAATGTTAATATTTTCTTAAGAAATGGATAGATGAATTAGATCTAGTAATTGAATTTTGTAATTAGCTACAATTGGGTAACTAACTAATTATATGCTTTAATCTCAGGTCATCGAAGTAAGATGGTTTCATATTTGTTTCAGAATGCTTTAACCTATAGTAACTGAAAATTTCTTTCAGTTCTCTTAATTTTTAAGAATGTTATGGGCTTTTGACTGCCCTCGGTCACAACTTTTGTGTTAAGTCAATGGAAAAGCAATAGGGAACAAGATGCTAATTTCCAAGTATGAAAATGGCCATAACTTTTTTAATACTGAAGATATGAAAGTGAATTCTGTGTCAAATTAAACTTCTTTTTATGCTTTATCTGATGGGATAGCTTGCAGACTTGATTTTTAAAAACTCAAAATGTTGTAACATTGCTATTTAAATTAAACTAAAAACACTAAAACCAGAGGAAATCTAAAGAAGGGTCCCTACCCGAAACGTCACCCAATTTCTTCTATCCAGAGATGATGGCTGCTCCTTGGAGTTCCCCTGCACAATTAAAGCATGGAATAGTCTTCACCCTACCATAGTTACCCAACCAGACACAACTAAATTTAAGGTAGCTCTTTTTTCCCAAGAATCCTTTTTTGCTTAAGTCGAAGTCAAGAGAGTTTTATTGTCATGTGTCCCAGATAGGACAATGACATTTTTGCTTGCTGCAGCACAACAGAATATGTGAACATAATACAGAACGGGAGATAAAAGTTCAGTGTGTCTATATACCATAGACAATATATATACACAATAAATAACAGATAAAGTTCAATAGGCAGTTAGTTTGGAGTTTGATTGTAGAGGGCCAGTTTAAATTCCATTTGGTATATTTTTGGAGGACCAGGAAACCAAGAAGCAAGAGTTACTCCAGGGAGTTAATCCAGCTCCAGGGAGTGATTCTGTGTTGGTTTTCAGTGGAGGTGGTGACCGGACAGCAATGGTGGCCAGATCTCCCACAATGCAAAGGGAGGGAGAAAGTGCCCGGCGCCGACCAGTTGCCATGGCATTGCGCATGTGCAGGGCGGCTGATAATGTGCTGGCTGTGGTTGTGCGCATGTGCAGGGGGAGGATGTGCAGCCATGGCAGTGAGCATGTGCAAGGCGGCCGGCGGTGCCAGCGGACGAGGAGTGGGCAGAGATCGGAGTACTGGCGGCCCAAACATGAATACGGATGGCGAGCAGCGACAGAGAGTGATAGAGAGAGGGACCCACTCAGAGCTGAACGATAGGTGTCCCGGGTGCTTGCCAAGCCGGGCAAAATGGCGCGGTTTCTAGGTTGCCCGGCGGGACTGGCACCCGGGCAACTGTTAATTTAGAACCCTGTAAATGCACAGAGTCTTTTGCCCAGAGTAGGGGAATCGAGGACCAGAGGACATAGGTTCAAGGTGAAGGAGAAAAGATTTAATAGGAATCCGAGGGGTAACCTTTTCACACAAAGGGTTGGGGGGGTGTATGGAACAAGCAGCCAGAGGAGTTAATTGAGGCTGAGACTGTCCCATTGTTTAAGAAACTTTTAGATGGGTACGTGGATAGGACAGGTTTGGAGGGATATGGACCAAGCACAGCAAGTGGGACTAGTGTAACTGGGCATTGTCGGCTGGTGTGGGAAAGTTGGGCCGAAGGGCCTTTTTCCATACTGTATCACTCTACGTACGCTCTTAAGTAATACCATCCCCAACGCAGTACACACACATCTCCCCCACTATCTCATAGCTTTCCTCCCTACCCTGTTCCCTTCCACTAATATCCCTCCCTCCTTTACATTTCACTCCTCCTCTTCACTCCTGAGCTGACAACTTTTTGCATCCTTGTCACTTACCCCACCTATGTGCCAATCACCCCACCACCTGTATCCACCTATAATTTGTCAAGCTTTGTCCTGTCTCCACCTCTCTTTTCCAGCTCTCCCCCTCCCTACTCGATTAGTTTGAAGAAGGGTCCCAAACGGAAACATCGCCTGTCCGTTCTCCCCACGATTGCTGAATGACTCGCTGAGTTCCCTCAGCATTTTGTTTATTTTATTTTGTAAACATGCATCTGCAGTTTCTTGTGTCTTCATTGATTGATACCAAGTTATGACGTGTGGTGTCACAGTCATCGAGGGAGAGTACAGACTTGACCATGGCACTCGAGTTCAGGGTGGAACCTGGGTTTTTGGATCTGAGGTAGCAGATCCACCATTGTGCTGCTTGTTCTCCAAACCCACTGTTGGTCACTAATGGGCCAACTCATCAGCCGCTGAAACTTGGCATGTTTAGCAGCAGGCTTGGATTACATGCAGACTGTCTTTGGTTGCAATACAGACTATGGTTTGATACTATTATAGTTTCCCAGTATTATAATTATTAATTTATGATATTACTGATTATTGTGTATTATCTGTGTATTGTTGCATCAACGGGCCTGTTAACCTTCAAGTAAGAATTTCATTGTTCTATTGCCAGTACTTATGATGGTTAAACACACTTGACTTACCAGAAATTCTTATCTCAATATGTGTCTCAAAGGTGGGCGTGTATGAATTTAATAATGTTATCCCTCACATCTACTAATAAGTTGATCCTCACCTCTGTAGTGGTTGTTATAAAACATTGGTTTGCCCTGAATGTGGTATTGATAGTTTATCATCACATGTACCTAGTTGCTATTAGTGACGTACACCCTTCCCCCCCCCCCCATCTTGCTCCACAGAAAACACGTATCGTATTTTATTGCAAAATGATTTGATGAGAATTGTCCAGTGTAATATAAAATAATGTTTTTCTGCTTGTAGGCTTTGAGAAGCCATCAGCTATTCAGCAGAGGGCCATTAAGCAAATAATTAAAGGAAGAGATGTCATTGCTCAGTAAGTATCTCTCGCTCAAGTTGTGTAACTGCACATTGTTCAAATTGATGTGTTGATATTTAAGCTGTTGATATTTTCTCCCCAGATCCCAGTCCGGAACAGGGAAGACAGCAACTTTCTGTGTGTCAGTGTTACAATGCCTGGACATTCAGGTAAGGCACCTAATAGTAGAAACAAGTAATTGAGGATGCTGTTTTTCCAAGATTAGACACAAAATGCTGAAATAACTCAGCGGGCCAGGCAGCATCTCTGGAGAACATAGATAAGTGACGTTTTGGATTTGGTTGAAGAAGCGTCCCGACTTGAAACGTTACGTATCCCTGTTCTCCAGAGATGTTGCCTGACCTGCTGACTTGCTCCAGCACTATGTGTCTTTCCTTAATACACACAAACAGCTGGATTTAATTTTATTTTAGTAAACCAATTATATTTCAAAATTAATTAAGGATATGATTTATTTCAGTAGTAGTATGGGATTAATAAGGGCCATTTTGCAGTTCATAGTGGAATTGATAGCTTCTCTCTTTAAAGCACTTTTTTTTCAACCTAGGTTCGTGAGACCCAGGCTCTCATTCTGGCACCAACACGGGAGCTGGCAGGGCAGATACAGAAGGTAAGAACTTTACAAGGCAGGCTTTCTTCAAAAGTCAAGAGTGTTTTATAGTCATACGTCCCAGGTAGGACAATTCTTACTTGCTGCAGCGTAACAGAATATGCAAACATAGTATGATATGACAAAAGAGAGAGAGAAAAGAAGAGCTCAGTGTGTGTGTGTGTGTGTGTGTGTATATATGTATATATATATATATATATATATATATATATACACACACAGTATATATATATATACTCACAACATACCCATATATATATATATATATATCAATCATATGTACACACACATACACACATATCTCAAAAAACAAACAAAATAGTGCAACAACAATAATAAGTCTATTGTAGTTCAGAGCCTATATGAGGTTGTAGTGTTTAAAGCCTGATGGCTGTAGGGAAGAAGCTGTTCCTTGTGTTAACCTAACCGTTACGGTTTTCAGGCTCCTGTACCTTCTTCCCGATGGCAGTGATGAAATGAGTGTAAGGCCAGGATGGTGTGGGTTTCTGATAATGTTGGCTGCCTTTTTGTGGCAGCGACTCGGATAAATCCCTCCAATGGTGAAGAGGTCAGAGCCGGTGATGGACTGGGCAGGGTGTTGCCACTTTTTGCCATTAAACAACGTGAAATATTTGATTTCTTCCTACACACTCCCAGTGACTGGGTGCTCCGCTTTGCTCCCGCATCTCAAAGACGTGCGTGTTTGTTGGTTAATTAGCTTCTGTAAATTGCTCCCTAGTGTGTAGGGATTGGATGTGGAAGTGAGATTACAGAACTAGTGTGACCGATGGTCAGCATGGACTCAGTGGGCCGAAGGGCCTGTTTCCATGCTGTATCTTTCAATCAATATAACTGTGGAGGCTCAGTGACGGATTACGTTCTAGATGAAGGGTGATAGATATCTAGTACGGGAGGTGGTGCTGAGTTACAAAGATCAACCGTCATATTACTGAGTGATAGAGTAAGCACAAAGAGCTGAATTGTCTACACTTACATCTGATCACTATCCAGTAAGCATTTTGAGAAGCTGCTCATCTGATAGCTTTCACTAAGAATCATTGTGCATTGTCATGGTGTCTTGTTAAACATGATTGAACTGACATCTACCTATCTAGACTTAAGAGGTGTCTTTAGAAGCAAAGCGCAAGTAAGATATCACAACATATCTCGTGAGTAATTAACACCGTAATTCTTAAATTGGAAATTGGAAGTAATGACCCTGCCAACCAATGTCTGTTCATATCTTCAGATAGCTTCCATTCATATAATATCTTCCAAAATCTCCAAGATGTCCGAATAAGATCAGGACGGATTACTTTACGCTGTAAGCTGGTTGGGGTACGTAGAGAGCAGTCTTGCTCTTCCCTGCAATATTCCTAAGATCTAGACATGAGGAACTACAGATACAGGTTACAAAAATGCTGGAGAAACTCAGCGGGTGAGGCAGCATCCATGGAGCGAAGGAATAGGTTACGTTTCGGGTCGAGACCCTTCTTCAGACCTTCACTCCATAGATGCTGCCTCACCCGCTGAGTTTCTCCAGAATTTTTGTCTATCTTCAAATTTACCAGCATCTGCAGTTGTTTCTTAAACAAAAAGTGCTGGTGTAACTCAGCTGATTAGACAGCACTTTGGATTGAGACCCCTGTCTGAAGAAGGGTCCCGACCAAAAACGTCACCTATCCATGTTCACCAGAGATGTTGCCGAACCCGCTAAGTTACTCCGACACTTTGTGTCCTTTTTTTTTAATTCCTAAGATCTGCCATTCCTCACTCTTACTATTTAAAGCTTTGAGGAAGTTTTCTGGAATCAGATGAGGAAGACAATCCGCACTTTGTGAATCTCAACTTTCTCAATTTCTTAATTAGCAACTTTTTAAGATACAGTGTGTTGTGTGTGGGTTAGTCACCTCCCTCGCTCTGGCTGACTACATCAACCTACTGTGTGTGTGTGTGTTGGTGAGGTACATGAACGTGCAGTGTGTATGTTGGTCATGTACCCTCGCTCTGGGTGAATACATGAACCTGCAGTGTGTGTGTGTGTGTGTTGGTCAGCTCCCTCACTCTGGGTGAATCCATGAACCTACAGTGTGTGTGTGTGTGTGTGTTGGTCAGCCCCCTCTGGGTGAATCCATGAACCTACTGTGTGTGTGTGTTGGTCAGGTGCTGCTCGCCCTCGGTGACTACATGAACGTACAGTGCCACGCTTGTATCGGAGGGACCAACGTTGGAGAAGATATTCGGAAGTTGGACTACGGGCAGCATGTAGTTGCTGGGACTCCGGGCCGTGTGTTCGGTAAGGGACCCGTTTTAGCCATTTGCTTTTAATCATCACACATTTAATTCCTTTTAAACAAGTTCGCCGGTCTGCATTTTTAACCATAATACCTTAACTAGGTAAATACTGTATTCATGGTCGGTTTTGGCAATCACAAGATCACAATGAATCACCCCAGTATTTTCCCACCCTTCTCCATGGTGCAAGTATTAAATACAAGAGTACATAGCTTTGAGGTAAGAGGGGAAAAGTTTAAAGAAGTCGTGTGGGGCACGATTTTTTTTTGCACACGGGGTGGTGGGGGCCGGGAACACACTGCTGGGGGTGGTGGTGATGAAGGCAGATACAATAGTGTTTAAAAGGCTTTTAGATACAGTGCATTCAGAAAGTATTCAGACCCCTTCACTTTTTCCACATTTTGTTACGTTAAAGCCTTATTTTAGCTTAAATTTATTTTTTTTTGGTCATCAATCTACACACAATACCCCAGAATGAAGAAGCGAAAACAGGTATTTAGAAAATTTTGCGAAGAAATAACAAATATCACATTTACATAAGTATTCTGACCCTTTGCTATGACACTCAAAATTGAGCTTAGGTTCATCCTGTTTCCATTGATTATCCTTGAGATGTTTCTACAATTTGATTGGAGTCCACTAGTGGTAAATTAAATTGATTGGACACGATTTGGAAAGGCACACAGGAAAGCCACACGCCTGTCTATATAAGGTCCCACAGTTGACAGTGCATGTCAGAGCAAAAACCTAGCCACGAGGACGAAGAAATTGTACGTAGACCTCCGAGACAGGATTGTGTTGAGACACAGATCTGGGGAAGGGTATAAAACTATTTCTGCAGCATTGCAGGTCCCGAAGAGCACAGTGGCCTCCGTCATTCTTAAATGGAAGAACTTTGGTACCACCAGGACTCTTCATAGAGTTGGCCGCCCGGCCAAACTGAGCAATTGGGGGAGAAGGGCATTGGACAGGGAGGTGACCAAGAACCTGATGGTCACTCTGACAGATCTCCAGAGTTCCTCTGTGGAGATGGGAGAACCTTCCAGAAGGACAACTATATCTGCAGCACTCCACCAATCAGGCCTTTACTGAGGAGTGGCCAGACGGAAGCCACTCCTTAGTAAAAGGCACATGACAGCCCGCTTGGAGTTTGCTAAAAGGCACTTAAAGGACTCTCAGACCATGCGAAACAAGATTCTCTGGTCTGAACTCTTTGGCCTGAATGCCAAGCATCGTGTCTGGAGGACAACAAGCACCACTCATCATGGTGAAGCTTGGTGGTGGCAGCATCATGTTGTGGGGATGTTTTTCAGCGGCAGGAACTGGGAGACTAGTCAGGATCCAGGGGAGGATGAACGGAGCAAAGTACAGAGAGATCCTTGATGAAAACCTGCTCCAGAGCGTTCTGGACCTCAGACTGGGTCGGACGTTCACCTTTCAACAGGACAACGACCTTAAGCACACAGCCAAGACAACGCAGGAGTGGCTTCCTGACAAGTCTGTGAATGTCCTTGAGTGGCCCAGCCAGAGCCCGGTCTTGAACGCGATCGAACATCTCTGGAGATAGAAAATAGCTGTGCATCGACGTTCCCCATCCAACCTGACAGAGCTTGAGAGGATCTGCAGAGAAGAATGGGAGAAATTACCCAAATACACGTGTGCCAAGCTTGTAGCGTCATACCCAAGAAGACTTGAGGCTGTAATCGCTGCCAAACGTGCCTCAACAAAGTACTGAGTAATGGGTCTGAATACTTATGTAAATGTGATATTTCAGTTATTTATTTTTAATTACTTTGCAAAAATTTCTAAGCTCTTGTTTTTGCTTTTTTATTATGGGGTATTGTGGGTAGATTGATGGTAAAAAAAATGAATGTAATCAATTTTAGAATAAGGCTGTAACGTAACAAAATGTGGAAAAAATGAAGGGGTCTGAATACTTTCTGAAAGCACCTTAGGCACATGGACCTACAGGGAATGGAAGGATATGGATCATGTGCAGACAAAGGAGATTAGTTTAACTTGACCTGATGTTCAGCACAGATATTGTGGGCTGAAGGGCCTGGTGCTGTACTGTTCTATGTTCTTATCAAATGACAGGAGCAGGCCGGCAGTCTTCCAAGACTTTAACCTTTGCTGGGCTTATACTCCAAACTTTAATTGCATGACCGACAATAACTTCAGAGGTCACATGGATCCTGAGAAGGGACTTTAATTGTAGGTTTTATTTCACAGATATGATACGGAGACGGAGCTTGAGGACCCGTGCAATCAAAATGTTGGTTCTTGATGAAGCAGATGAGATGCTGAACAAAGGTAACTGCTCGCTAAATTCTGCGACCAGGTTCAATCAGTGTGTAGAAGTATTCCTTTCAGTGAAGAAGCTGTGTTCCAGCTAAAGCTTTTTAATTTTTAACGGGAATCTGGAGGATGATCATGAGGAAATATTTTACAACTTCTGGGGGGAGTTTGGGGGGGGGGGGGGAGAGAAACCAGACCATGGGGCATCGCTTACAAATTTGTGTCGAGATCAGGAAATCCAGAATCGGCTGGCTCTACCAAGACACAAGGAACTGCAGGCGGCTGATGTTTCAGGTCGGGGCCCTTCCTCAGACTGATGGTTAGGGTTAGATGAAGAAGGGTTCTGACCAGAAACGTTGTCTGTCCATTGCCTCCACAGATGCTGCCTGACCCGCTGAGTTAGACATAGAAAACATAGAAAATAGGTGCAGGAGTAGGCCATTCGGCCCTTCGAGCCTGCACCGCCATTCAATGTGATCATGGCTGATCATCCAACTCAGTATCCCGTACCTGCCTTCTCTCCATACCCCCTGATCCCTTTAGCCACAAGTGCCACATCTAACGCCCTCTTAAATATAGCCAATGAACTGGCCTCAACTACCTTCTGTGGCAGAGAATTCCAGAGACTCACGACTCTCTGTGTAAAGAATGTTTTCCTCATTTCGGTCCTAAAGGCATTCCCCCTTATCCTTAGACTGTGACCCCTTGTTCTGGACTCCCCCAACATCGGGAACAATCTTCCAGCATCTGGCTTGTCCAACCCCTTAAGAATTTTGTAAGTTTCTATAAGATCCCCCCTCAATCTTCTAAATTCCAGCGAGTACAAGCCGAGTCTATCCAATCTTTCCTCATATGAAAGTCCTGACATCCCAGGAATCAGTCTGGTGAATCTTCTCTGTACCCCCTCTATGGCAAGGATGTCTTTCCTCAGATTTGGAGACCAAAACTGTACGCAATACTCCAGGTGTGGCCTCACCAAAACCCTGTACAACTCCAGTAGAACCTCCCTGCTCCTATACTCAAATCCTTTCGCTATGAATGCTAACATACCATTTGCTTTCTTCACTGCCTGCTGCACCTGCATGCCTACTTTCAATGACTGGTGTACCATGACACCCAGGTCTCGTTGCATCTCCCCCTTTCCTAATCTGCCACCATTCAGATAATAGTCTACCCTCATGTTTTTGCCACCAAAGTGGATAACCTCACATTTATCCACATTATACTGCATCTGCCATGCATCTGCCCATTCACTCAGCCTATCCAAATCACCCTGCAGCCTCCAAGCATCCTCCTCACACCTAACTATACCCCCCAGCTTGGTATCATCTGCAAATTTGGAGATGTTGCATTGAATTCCCTCGTCCAAATCATTAATATATATTGTAAATAGCTGGGGTCCCAGCACTGAGCCTTGTGGCACCCCACTAGTCACTGCCTGCCATTCTGAAAAGGACCCGTTTACTCCTACCCTTTGCCTCCTGTCTGCTAGCCAGTTCTCTATCCACATCAATACTGAACCCCCAATACTGTGTGCTTTAAGTTTGTATGCTAATCTCTTATGCGGGACCTTGTCGAAAGCCTTCTGAAAGTCTAGATATAACACATCCACTGGTTCTCCCTTATCCACTCTACTAGTTACATCCTCGAAAAATTCTATCAGATTTGTCAGACATGATTTACCTTTCGTAAATCCATGCTGACTTTGTCCAATGATTTCACCACTTTCCAAATGCGCTGCTATCCCATCTTTAATAACTGACTCTAGCAGTTTCCCCACTACCGATGTTAGACTAACTGGTCTGTAATTCCCCGCTTTCTCTCTCCCTCCTTTTTTAAAAAGTGGGGTTACATTAGCTACCCTCCAATCCTCAGGAACTACTCCAGAATCTAAGGAATTTTGAAAAATTATCACTAATGCATCCACTATTTCTGTGGCTACCTCCTTGAGTACTCTGGGATGCAGACTATCTGGCCCTGGGGATTTATCGGCCTTCAATCCGTTCAATTTACCCAACACCAGTTCCTCCAGCACTCTGTATTTTGCTGAAGATTCCAGCAACTGGGATTCCGTGTGCTTTTTTCTGTGCTGTACACACAGTGTAGTTTTATATACTGTACCTGAAACAAGTAGTGGAATTGCAGAGAAATCGTAAGCGGTATGGCTTCCCATTTTCCATCGTCTGACCAGTTGTTTCACAAGTCCTAAGACTAAAACTGTTTGAATCGTTGCTTTAAATCAACACATCTGTGGAAGGCTATTGATTTAGTGCTGAATTGTGACTGCGGCTAAGGTCAAGGATTGTATTTCAGACGGTGGGTGTTGTGTGTCTGACGGCATCATGTAGCTTGGTTTCCCACCTGCAGGTTTTAAGGAGCAGATCTATGACGTGTACAGGTACTTGCCGCCAGCCACGCAGGTGATTCTCATCAGCGCCACCCTCCCCCACGAGATCCTGGAAATGACCAACAAGTTCATGACCGACCCCATCCGAATCTTGGTCAAACGGTACGTGTCTCCCTGTTTGCCTCAGAAGCTCTTAGTGTTGTTTGTGTCATTTCAACATAGGGAGAGGTTGGATAGGCTGAGACTTTTTCCTTTGGAATGTAGGAGGCTGGGAATGTAGGAGGCTGGGAGGTTGGGAATGTAGGAGGCTGGGAGGTTGGAAATGTAGGAGGCTGGGTGGTGGCCTTATTGAGGTGTACGGGACAACCTTTAATTGGACTTTACTGCAATTTATCTTGCACAAACTGTTATTCCCTTTATCCTGTATCTGTGCACTGTGGACGGTTTGGTTGGAATTATGTATAGTCTTTCTGCTGATGGGATAGCATGCAACAAAACAACTTTTCACTGTACCTTGGTACACATGAGAATAAACCAGACTAAACTGAACTGATAAACGAAAACCAAAAAAAAAAAATCAGCTGTTCAGACACAAAGTGGTGGCATTATTCCCAAAGTCTGTTTTGGTTCAATTTAAGCTTGAAAGGGTGCAGGGAAGATTTACAAGGATGTTGCCAGGACGGGGGGGGGGGGGGGGGGAGGGAGCTGAGTTATTGGTTGAGGGTGGGCAGGCTAGGACTTTATTCCTAGGAGGAAGGCGGAGTGATGATCTTACAGAGATGTATAAAATCATGAAGGAAATAGATAGGATCAATGAACAGTCTTTTTTCCCAGGGTGGGGGAATCAAGAACCAGAGGACGTGGGTTTAATGTGAGTGGGGAAAGATTTAATAGGAACCTGAGGAGCAACTTTTTCCACACAGACTGGTGGGCATATGGAATGAGCTGCCAGAGAAGAGGAAGCAGTCTGAAAAAGAGCCCCCAACTCGAAACGCCACCTATTCCTTTTCGCCAGAGATGCTGCCTGGCCCACTGAGTTACTTCAGAACTTTGTGTCTATATGCCACAGGAGTGGCATATACTAAAACGGCATTCACAATACACTTGGACATGTACATGGTTAGGAAAGGTTAGAGGGATATGGGCCAAACGAGGGCAGATGGGACTAGTGTAGATGGGGTATCTTGGTCGGTATGGACCTCTCAAAGCCCAGGTTGTGTCCCGATCTGCCAACCTACCTTGTTGCAGCTGTTGCACTTTGTGTTTTCTCAGTAGCGTAAAACTATTCTGCACTGTTTCCTCTCTCTTCATACTCGTATGGTTTGTTTTACCTGCATTGCAAGCAGAACAGGGTGTCACACTTTGACTCTCTGACTCTATTTACATTCTGACAGATCCGTTTCCCATTTTGTCCTCTTGATACTTTGGGGTTAGTGTTGTAGAAATAGAAATAAAGACATTTCATATATATGATTGTATGCAAAATATAACTGGTATTGAAGAGGTTTTACACTAGCAGACTGACCTGAAGATCAGAAATTGACCTATTTCCAAAGATAGCTTAAAATGTATTCACCAGGACAATTCAGATGCCTGCTGTTTTAGGATTAGGTTTATTATTGTCACGTGCACCAAAGTTTTGCATGCTCTCCAAATTGAGTTAAAACTCAAGTACAATAGGTAGAGCAAAGGGGAAGATACAGAGAGCAGAATATAGTTCTCAGCATTGTAACACACCAGTTCCAGAGACAAAGTCCAACGTCCGCAATGGGGTGGAGGTGAATCGGATGGTGACCGTGCTTATGGAAGAACTGTTCAGAAGCCTGATAACAGGGGAAGAAGCTGTTCCTGTCCCTGGTGGTGCGAGTTTTCAAGCTTCTGAACCTTCTGCCGGCAAGAAGGAATGGCCGGGGTGGGTCTAGTTTAAATGGGGGCTTCTTGATCGGCATGGACCAGTTTTAATGTGACTATCTTTTGCCCACAGTGATGAGTTGACCTTGGAAGGAATCAAACAGTTCTTTGTGGCAGTTGAAAGGGAGGAGTGGAAATTTGATACACTGTGCGATCTTTACGACACGCTGACCATTACCCAGGCTGTCATCTTCTGTAACACCAAGCGGAAGGTACCGGAACGTTCCTTCTCCACCCATGCGGAATTGTACATTGTAGCTACAGCTTATCATCAATTCCTTTTACGCATTTTGAAAATGAGAAACAGCATATTTTTGATTCATCTCAAGGGCACACCGGAAGTAAACACTATTGCCTCGCAGATCTGTATTTATCATGATCGCCAGCATGGACTCTGGAATTTGTATGTTCCCTGACACAATGTAACAGGAAGAAGTCACACAGCACAGAGACAGACCCTTCCACCCAACTCGTCCATGCCAATCAACTTGCTCCATTCGTGTCAGTCCCATTTGCATGCAGTTGGATCCACATCCCTCTAAACCTTCCCTATTCATGTAGCCGCCCAAATGTCTTTTAATGCTGTTATAGTTCCTGCATCAACTATCCTCTGGTAGTCATTCCATACGCCCACCACACTCTGTGAGTGAAAAGATTGCCCCTCGGGTTCCTATTAAATCTTTCCCCCCTCACCTCAAACCCATGTCCTCTGGTTCTTCATTCCCCTACTCTGGATAAAAGACTGTGCATTCAGAGGTCGCGATCGGTCGCCTCGCCCGGCCTAGCACTACATTTTCGGGGGGGTTGTCCGGATTAACGGAGGGCACACCGCCAGTTGCTGGAAAATTGAGGGTGGACCTGTATTTTGTTTGCAAGTGCCCATTGGGGTTCAGAACTGCCCGGCTCCAAGCGAACGTAAGCAACCAGCTGTTTTCAGTGGCCGTGTCTTTACCGCAGGTCGACTGGCTGACTGAGAAAATGCGAGAGGCCAACTTCACGGTGTCCTCCATGCACGGCGACATGCCGCAGAAGGAAAGGGAGTCCATCATGAAGGAGTTCCGCTCTGGTGCCAGGTGGGTAGTGCTGAGGGTTCCCACCCCTCGGCTAGCAATTTCCAGTGCCAGAGATGGTGTGCAGCTACTGCCTGTGTCCTCTCCTCTCTGTTTTCCAGCCGGGTGCTCATTTCCACAGACGTCTGGGCCAGAGGGTTGGACGTTCCCCAGGTATCGCTGATCATAAACTACGACCTACCCAACAACAGAGAGCTCTACATCCACAGGTAATCGCCAGGGGCTGCACTGCGCCGGGCCTCACAACGCCACAAGCCCATGGTCTTCATGGTCCCGGCTCTCTTTACAGTCCCGCTAATGTGTGAAATTACATCAGGATCGTAGAGCAGTACTGCACAAAAACATGGTCTTCGGCCCACCTTGTCCATGCCGACCAAGGTGGCACACTGGGCTCGGCCCATTTACCTGCATATGGTTTATAAACCTGTCCTGACAATATATCTGTTCAAATGTCTTAAAAGTCTGAATTATTTTCGCTTGTATAGTTTCTTCTGGCACCACATTCCAATAAGGACTACCCTGTAAGTGGAAAAAGTTGCCCCTGAGGTCCCTCTTAAATCCCTTCCCTCACTATAAGCCTGTGCCTCTAGTTTTAGAATCTTCTATCCTAGGAAAAAGGCTGATGATGATGATATCCATGCCCCTCATGATCTTATAAACCTCAATAAGGTCACCCCCTCAGCCTCATATGCTTCAATGATAACAGTCCCAGTCTATCCTACCTCTCCCTTTAACGCAAGCCCAGGTAACGTCCGGGTGAATCTCTTATGCTCCCTTTCCAGCTTGACGGCATCCTTCCTGTAGCTGGGTGACCAGAACTGCACACGGTGCTCCTGGTGTGGTCTCACCAACCACTTGTTCCGCTGTGTCACAATCTCCAGCCACGATGCTTATGGTGAAATTCAGAGTATCCAAGCACCACCTGGTGATTATTTCCCTGGTTGTGTGTTTCAAACAATCTGTATTTGCAACCAATTTATTCTGCCAGAGGAGATAGTTGAAGCAGGTGCTATAATACTGTATTAAAATACAAAGTAAGTAAACGACTTGACTGAAGATAAAGCATTCAAGTTTGAAAATGTTGCCAGGACTCGAGGGCCTGAGCTATAGGGAGTGGTTCAGCAGACTAGGTCTTTATTCCTTGGAGTGTAGGGTAAATATCTTTTTTTTTTGGGTAGGGGAATCAAGAACCAGATGACATAAGTTCAAGGGGAAGGGTTTAATAGAATCTGAGAGGCAACTTTTTCCACACAGGGTTGTGGGTATATTGAACGAGCTGCCAGAGGAGGTAGTGGAAGCAGATACTATAATAACATTTAAAAGACTTTTGGATAGGTACATGGATAGGAAAGGTTTAGCGGGATGTGGGCCAAATGCGGGCAGGTGGGATTAACCAAAGGGCAAGTTTCCATGCTGTATTGTTCTGTGTTGGGAA
This sequence comes from Raja brachyura, assembly GCA_963514005.1. The sequence continues at coordinate 71,414,984 of OY740788.1, read as the reverse complement.
ATGCGAAGAGATCAGATGAGTGTTTAACGTAACAATCAGCTTTGCTTGGAGAATGTCCCTGCATGCAGCAGCAGTGGGGGGGGGGGGGGGGGGAGGGGGGAGGGGTTGACATCTCTCCCTCCCCCATCCCTCCAGCACTGGCCCATGACGTTTCTTTCTGTTGCAGGATCGGCCGATCTGGGCGTTACGGCCGCAAAGGCGTGGCCATCAACTTTGTGAAGAATGACGACATCCGTATTCTGCGGGATATTGAACAGTACTACTCCACGCAGATCGATGAGATGCCCATGAATGGTGAGCCCTGGTCACAATCTCTCATGTCTGGCTGTCTGTCAGACAGAGGCTCGGCAAGGCTGGAGTCACACTTACAGAGACACAAGGAGTTGCAGATGCCGGAGTCATAGTTATTGTGCAAATTGTCAACCAACGGCTAGCAACTGAACTTCACCTGTTTTATCAGCACTAATAATAAACTAATGGCATCAATAGTAAACTGGGATCCGTTAGCTTGCACTAAATTCCCCATTGAACATGGCCTGTGGAATACACCCACCAGACCATTGGGTAGGGTTGATACACCATAGAACAGTACAGTACAGGAACAGGCCCTTCAGCCCACAAAAGTCTTAAACGCCACTATCATATCTGCCTCCACCACCCTCTGTGTGTTAAAAAAGACTTTGCCTGCACACCTCCTTTAAACTGTGCCCCTCTCACTCTACAGCTATTCCCTCTGAACATTGATATTTCCATCCTAGGGAAATGGTTCTGACTGGTGGTTTTACCATTGTCAATTTCAGTCAGAATGAGCTATGCTCACTGTATTATGCTCCTAACTGAGCTGAGAAAATGCAAGGACAAACACAAATGACAGTACCCCTTGATGTTCATAATGATAATCATAATCATACTTTATTAGCCAAGTATGTTTTGCAGCATACGGGGAATTTGATTTGCCATACAGTCGTACCAATAAAAAGCAACAAGACACACAAAATCAATTTTAACATAAACATCCACCACAGTGACTCCTCCACATTCCTCACTGGGATGGAAGGCGAAAAAAAGTTCAATCTCTTTCCTTCTTTGTTCTCCCGCGGTCGGTGGCCTCGAGCCTTCTGTTGACAGGGACGATCTTGGCTCCTGTAGCCGGGGGTCGGACCCTCCGTGTCAGGGCGATTAAGCTCCCGCACCAGGGGGGATCTCAGCTCCACCTTGCCGGGCAATCGAGCCCCGGGTCGGGGCTGGTCGAACCTCCTGCGAGCGTCCCGACATAAATCTCTACCCAGGACTGCGAGCTCACCGATGTTGAAATCCATTGGCGCATCGATCCCAGGCAAGGGATCACAGGCTCTGATGGTAAGTCCACGGCCCTGCGGTGGGGCTCAAAGTCAGTCTCAAGCAAGGCCTCCAGCTCCATGATGTTAGGCCGCAGAGCGACCGGAGATACGATCCAGAAAATCGCATCTCCGGCAGGTAAGAGATTGAAAAAAAGTTTCCCCCGACCCACCCCCCACATAAAATAAACCAGGGAACATTAACACAAACTTTTAAAACGCACTAAAAATAACAAAAAAGACGAAAAGCCGGACAAACCATATGCAAGGGTGTCATCACTGACGGCGCCACCGGGTGGCGCCGCCAGTTACCTTTTACCCACTTGCACCGTGTTAATAATTACTTTATTAGATAAATAACGTTAAGGAGATGGAGTGAGTCCTTCGACCTTCTTCTGACACTTTGGTTGATATAATTTTGCTTCTACTTCACTTCCCTGTAACTTCTGCTCTTGGAATCCACAAATCATTCTATCAATCGTTTACCTTCCACAGCTCCCTAGGATGAAGAATTCCAAAGATTCACTGCACTCCTCAACTCTGATTGAAATGTAACATCCTCACCACATTCACCCAGTCAAGTTCCCTCAGAGTCTTGCGGTTCAAAATATTCACTTATCGTCCCACAAAACTCCACAGTGTATAAGCTGAACCTTTCATCCGCCAGTGTCTTCATCCAGGGATCCTTTGAGATATCTTTTAACGCAAACCAATCCCTCATTGAATACAATTTGGGTGGCGCAGTGGTAGAGGTGCTGCCTTATAGCGCCAGAGACCTGGGTTCGATCCTGACTATATTGTCCCTAGTGTGTAGGATACTGTTAGTATACAGGGTGATCGCCGGTCGGCACGGACTCAGTGGGCCGAAGGGCCTGTTCCTACTCTGTATCTTTGAAGTCTAAAGTAAAGCTAAATGCACAGAACTGCAGATGCTAGTTTACAAAAAAAGACAAAGTGCTGGAATAACTTAGTGGGTCAGACAGCACCTGTGAAGGGAATGAATAGGCTTCTCCATGTTCTCCAATGATGCTGCCTGACCTGCTAAGTTACTCCAGCCCTTTTTTAAAGTTGAAGGCTATTTGTTAATACAGTGAAGGCTCCAGTTTTATTTGGAGGCATTTTTCTGAAGAATTAAATTTTATGCAGCAGATTCTGAATGGAATGTGTTGGTCGAGTTTAGATTATGCCAAATTAACATGAATATGTTAACATTCTCTATTTGTGTCTTTTCCAGTTGCTGATCTTATATAAGGGGAATGGAAGAGGCAGAGGGTCTGAATGACCAACGGATCGCATTTCTTTCGCTTCTGAAGAACAACCACTGGATGCTGCAGATCCAAAACAATTCTTCTGTTTTTCACACCTGATGTTGGTTTCAGTACCCCCTCATTTTGTAAAGTAATGTTTTTGGTTTCTTTTGTACGCAAGGGATTGCTTGGATTTTCTTTTACGACATTTTAATATTGAATCTGCAACTGTAACACTGTTTGTGGATACCATTTAACCATTAAAGTTTGGTATCAATTTTCCTTCAATTCTCATCTAAAATGCATGATATTTAGTGTAATGTAGAGATACAGCATGGAAATGGGCCTTATGGCCTACAGTCCATGAAAACACCATCGGTCATCTGTTCACACTAGTTCTATGTTATTCCACTTTCTCATCCACTCACTACACACTAGGGGTAATTTACAGAGGCCAATTGACCTACAAACGCGCATGTCCTTGGGATGTGGGTGGACACCCCACGCTGTCACAGAGAGAAGGTGCAAGCTCCACACAGACAGCACCTGAGGTTGGGATTGAACCCGGGTCATCTGGGGCTGTGAGGAAGCGGCTCTACCCGCTGCTCCATATTGTCTCCCTCACTGGTTTTCTCGGTGACTACCCAGAGTCATAAAGGTGTACAGGACGGAATCAACGGTTACAGTGGGAAGGGGGGAGAATGAGAGGGAAAGTTAGAGTGATCGACTGGCAGAGTAGACTCTGGGCCAAACGGTCTCATTCAGCTCCTGCCTCATGGTCTTGTCAGTCGAAAGATGTTGACCCCACCCCCCATGAGATGTGACGTTGACAAAATCAGCTGCAGGATAAAAGAATTGCAATTCTAACTTTACGTAGAGGTTTTAATTTTTGAGATTCTCAGTGAGTTTGCAGACATTGGGACGTCCAGTGCCCTCCATAATGTTTGGGACAAAGACCCGTCATTTATTTATTTGCCTCTGTACTCCACAATTTGATATTTGTAATAGAAAAACATCACATGTGGTTAAAGTGCACATATTTCAAGTCGGGATCCTTTTTCAGACCGATTGTGGTCGTGAGGGAGAAGAGAGGTGAGGGGAAGGATAACGCCTGGCAAATGATAGATTGGTGGATACAGGTGCGGAGGGGAGGAAATAATGGGCAGATGGGTGAATAGAGGCCAGAGTTGGAAAGACAAAGAATGTCAGATAGTGATAGAAAAGTTGTGAAGCCCAAGGAAGGGTTATCAGTGGAAGATGAAGGAGAGAAATTAGTACCTGGTGGGGCACGGAAAAAAGAAGGGGAGGAAAGGGTATGTTAGGGGGGTTTGGGTTACTTACCTAAAATTGGAGATTTCAATGTCATTTCATTAGGTTCTAAGCTACCTAAGTGGAATATGAGGTGCTGTTCCAGTTTGCATGTGACAATGGAGGAGATCAGACCGTCTGTGATCTGACTCTGCCAGTCTCGGCTACATATCGCTGTCTGTTTCCCCACTCTGCTCGATCCCTGCACGCTCCAAATATGTGTCCAGTGCAGCTTTGGTTCAACATCTGTGGTATGGAGAAGAACTTCTGACTGATCTGTGTTAAAGAGCTCACTCCTCCCCTCACACTAAACCCTTTAGTTACAGGTTTCAACCTTCCGAGGAGCACACATCTCTGATGTCCTCTTCGGTATTTCTTAGATCCCAAGTCAAGTGAAGTCATATATATATATATATATATATATATATATATATATATATATATATTCACAAATAACTGAACTTGCTGGTGTAGCTCTAGGGTGGGTGTTTTGGGTCAGGACCCGTAAGGTGCCAAGACAAAAACAATGAACCTAAGTCAATGTAGTTTAGAGCTTATTTGGAGGTTGTAAAGAAGAAGCTGCTCCTGAACTCCTTCCCGATGGCAGGAATGAAATGGGAGATGGTGTGGGTCGTTGACGATGCTGCTGCCTTATTGAGGCAGCGCCTCCTGTAGATCCCTTTGATGGTGAGGAGGTCAGTATCAAAATACAGCCTTTTTGATTGTGGAGACTTCACTACAGTTCTGGTCGCTCGACTACAGGAAAGATGTCATTAAGTTGGAAAGTGTGAAGATCAGCAGGATGTTCCCTGGGCTTGAGTTACAGGGAGACGTTGGATGGGCTGAGACTGCTTTCTTTGGAGTGTAGGAGGGTGAGAGTGACCTTATTGAGATGTACAAGATCATGTCAGTCCCCCTCCTTAACTGGAGGGGGACCGACATTCTTGCAGCCAGGCTTGCTAGTGCTACACGGGAGGGTTTAAACTAAACAGCGTGGAGGAGGGGTTGACAAATTGGGAGTATAAGGATGGAGTTAAAGGGGAAGAGAGTACGGGAAAAGTTGCAAAAGACCAAATTAATGAGACAGAAAGTTCAAGGGATAAGAGAGTAAGGTCAGGACCAATAGTGAGCGGTGTGAGAGGGGAGGTGAATACCGAACTAAAGGGTTATATATGAATGCGTGAAGTATATGAAATAAAGTGGACGAGCTTGAGGCTCAATTAGAAATTGGTGAGTATGATGTTGTGGGAATTACAGAGACATGGCTGCAAGAGGATCAGAGCTGGGAACTGAATATTAGGGGTATACGTCCTATCGAAAAAGATAGGTGGGCAGAGGGGGTGGGGTGGCTCGGTTGGTATGGAATGAAATTCAGTCCCTTGCGAGGGGTAACATAGAGTCAGAAGATGTAGAGTTATTGTGGATAGAACTGAGAAATTTTAAGGGTAAAAAGACCCTAAAGGGAGTTATCTACAGGCCCCCAAACAGTAGCCTGGAAATAAGGTGCAAGTTACATCAGGAGTTAAAATTAGCATGTAACAAAGATAATGCTACGATGGTTATGAGAGATTTCAACATGCAGGTGGGAAAATCATGTTGGTACTGGACCTTAAGAAAGGGAGTTTGTAGAGTGCCTCCGAGATGGATTCTTAGAGCAGCTTGTATTGGAGCTTTCCAGGGAGCAGGCAATTCTGGATTTAGTGTAGTGTAGTGAACCGGATTTGATAAGGGAACTCAAGGTAAAGGAACCATTAGGGGGCAGTGACCATAATATGATACTTTTTAATCTGCAATTTCAGAGCGAGAAGGTAAAATCGGAAGTGTCAGTATTGCAGTTGAACAAAGGGGACTATGGAGGCATGAGGGAGGAGCTGCCTAAAGTGGATTGGAAAGGGACTCTTGCAGGGATAACGGTGGAACAGCAATATTTCTGGGAATAACCCAGAAGATGCAGATTCATTTCATTCCAAAGAGGAAGAAAGATTCTAAGGGGAATAAGAGGTGACTGTGGCTGACAAGGGAAGTCAAGGACAGTGTAAAAATAAAAGAGAAGACGTATAACATAGCAAAGATGAGCGGGAAGCCAGAGGATTGGGAAACTTTTACAGACCAACAGAAGGGAACTAAAAAGGCAATACGGGGAGAAAAGATGAGGTATGAAGGTAAGCTAGCTAAGAATATAAAGGGGGATAGTAAATGCTCCTTTTGGTGTGTGAAGAAGAAAAAAATTGTTAAGACAAATGTGGGTCCCTTGAAGACAGAAACAGGTGAATTTATTATGGGGAACAAGGAAATGGCAAATGAGTTGAACAGGTACTTTGGATCTGTCTTCACTAAGAAAGACACAAACAATTTCCCAGATGTACTAGGGGACAAAGGACCAATGGTGATGGAGGAACTGAAGGAAATTCACATTAATCAGGAAATGGTGTTGGGTAGACTAATGGGACTGAAGGCTGATAAATCCCCAGGGCCTGATTGTCTGAATCCCAGGGTACTCAAGGGGGTGGCTCTAGAAATCGTGGACGATTTGGTGATCATTTTCCAATGTTCTATAGATTCTGGACCAGCTACTGTGGATTGGAGCGTAGCTAATGTTATCCGGCTTTTCAAGAAAGGAGGAAGAGAGAAAGCAGGGAATTATAGACCAGTTTGCCTGACATCAGTCGTGGGGAAGATGCTGGAGTCGATTATCAAAGATTTAATAGTGGCGCATTTGGATAGCAGTAACAGGATCGGTCCAAGTCAGCATGGATTTACGAAGGGGAAATCATGCTTGACAAATCTTCTGGAATTTTTGAGGATGTAACAAGTAAAATGGACAAGGGCGAACCAGGGGATGTAGTGTACCTGGACTTTCAGAAAGCCTTTAATAAGGTCCCACACAGGAGATTAGTGGGCAAAATTAGAGTGTAGGGTATTGACATGGATAGAAAATTGGTTGGTAGACAGGAAACAAAGAGTAGGGATTAACGGGTCCCTTTCATAATGGCAGGCAGTGACTAGTGGGGTCCCGCAAGGCTATTTACCTTCAGTCTGAAGAAGTGTTTCGCCCGAAATGTTGCCTATTCCTTCGCTCCATAGATGCTGCCTCACCCGCTGAGTTTCTCCACCATTTTTGTCTACCTTCGATTTTTCCAGCATCTGCAGTTCTTTCTTATACAATGTACATTATTGATTTAGATGAGGGAATTAAAAGTAACATTAGCACATTTGCAGATAATACAAAGCTGGGTGGAAGGGTGAACTGTGAAGAGGATGCTATGAGGATGCAGGATGTTGAGTGAGTGGGCAGATGCATGGCAGATACAGTATAATGTAGATACAAGGTAGACAAAAATGCTGGAGAAACTCAGCGAGTGAGGCAGCATCTATGGAGTGAAGGAAATGGGCAACGTTTGAGGCCGAAACCCTTCTTCAGACTGATGTGAGGGTTGGGGGGGGGGGGGGGGGGGGCGAGAAGAAGAAAGAAAGAGGTGGATCCAGTGGGCTGAGGGAGAGCTGAGAAGGGGAGGAGAAAGTAAGAACTACCTGAAATTAGAGAAGTCAATGTTCATACCGCTGGGGTGCAAACTGCCCAAGCGAAATATGAGGTGCTGCTCCTCCAATTTACGGTGGTCCTCACTCTGGCCATGGAGGAGGCCCAGGACAGAAAGGTCGGATTCGGAATGGGAGGGGGAGTTGAAGTGCTGAGCCACTGGGAGATCAGGTTGGTTATTGCGAACCGAGCGAAGGTGTTCGGCGAAGCGATCGCCAAGCCTACGTTTGGTCTCACCGATGTAGATCAGCTGACATCTAAAGCAGCGGATGCAATAGATGAGGTTGGAGGAGGTGCAGGTGAACCTCTGCCGCGCCTGGAAAGACTGCTTGGGTCCTTGAATGGAGTCAAGGGGGGAGGTAACGAGACACGTGTAGCATTTCTTGCAGTTGCAAGAGAAAGTGCCCGGCGAGGAGGTGCTTCGGGTGGGAAGGGACGAATTGACTAGGGAGTTACGAAGGGAACGGTCTCTGCGGAAAGCAGGCAGGGGAGGAGATTGGAAGATGTGGCCAGTGCTGGGGTCTCGTTGGAGGTGGCAAAAATAACGGAGGATTATTTGTTGTACATGACGGCTGGTAGGGTGGAAGGTCAGGACCAGGACCAAGGGGACACTGCCCTTGTTATGAGTGGGGGGGATGGGGAATGAGAGTAGAAGAGACCCTGGGTGGAAGAGACCCACGGGGTATAGAAGAGACCCTGGTGAGAGTATCATCTATAGTAGAAGAGCATGTGAAAGTCTTGAATATAGGGAGGGAGGATTTTAACACTTAATTTGCATACCAGAATGCTTTGCACTAAAGAAAATTATTATAACTCGATTTCTCCGTGTTTCTTCTATCGCGATTTATAAGTAACGTTATCATGGTGTTGGGTGGTGTTCTCACTGCTGGCGTGGCTTTGATTATGAATGTATCTGCTCACCATTACCTTAGAGTGGTAGGCGCAGAGTGAGGAGGAGGCGCAGACGGCTGTATTCAGTACACTCTGGTTTCTCTTCAGATCGTATAAATCTTTCGCCTTTTACTAAAGATTTCCGTGGAGAGGAACACTCAGAGTTTTCACTAATTTTTTGATGCCCTGCTTCTGTGGGGCTTGTCATTAAACAAAAAACAGAAAGAAATTGTGTGTTGGGATGGAGTGGTTGTGGATATTGGGGTCTCAGCCAACAGATGTGGTAACAATCGGAAACAGACCTTTTCAGCCCTTCCTTCCTCGATCGTTGAATGAGGAGACCAATACTATAGCGGAGCAAAATAGACCACTCCTGCGAAATGCAATGGGCTGACATGTAGTACGCAACGGAGCGGAACGTGGGCCTGTTTTCCGTCCATTTCAGTAACCCGACCCGAATCGTAGTGTAATCAGCGTTGCGGGGGAACAGTTTGTGTGTGTGTGTGTGTGTGATATAGGGTTAGATTCATAATTCTTTTACTAAAGATTTCCGTGGAGAGGAACACTCAGAGTTTTCACTAATTTTTTGATGCCCTGCTTCTGTGGGGCTTGTCATTAAACAAAAAACAGAATGAAAAGTGGCAGATACTTTACTTTGTAGCTACATTTACACGGAAGCTGTGCAATTTCCTACTCAGTTTGGCAGCTCCTGGGCCCCTGAAACAGCACAACACATCCTGTGCAGCATTTTGTCTATCTTCTCACAACTTGCTACATACAGCCACTCCAGCATTTTGTGTCTGTTTTCAGTTTAAACCAGCATCTGCAGTTCCTTCCTACACATCGTAGAACAGTACCTGCCTCATAATCAAAAGCAGACGTGCAGGACGAGTTTTTGTCTGGAATGTGCAGCTGGTAGCGATAGTTAAAGCAGCCTTTTACTAAAGATTTCCGTGGAGAGGAACACTCAGAGTTTTCACTAATTTTTTGATGCCCTGCTTCTGTGGGGCTTGTCATTAAACAAAAAACAGAAAGAAATTGTGTGTTGGGATGGAGTGGTTGTGGATATTGGGATCTCAGCCAACAGATGTGGTAACAGGTCGGAAACAGACCTTTTCAGCCCTTCCTTCCTCGATCGTTGAATGAGGAGACCAAAACCAAAGATCCTATAGCGGAGCAAGATAGACCACTCCTGCGAAATGCAATGGGCTGACGTGTAGTACGCAACGGAGCGGATCGTGGGCCTGTTTTCCGTCCATTTCAGTAACCCGACCCGAATCGTAGTGTAATCAGCGTTGCGGGGGAACAGTTTGTGTGATATAATTCTGTTGGTTCATAATTCTGTTAATTCTTGTTAAAGAATAAAATGGTTAAAAATGTTGACTCTATTAATTTTCTTTTTTAATGTTTTTTAAACCTTTTCTTTTTAATGGCACATGTGCTGTGTTTGAGTTGATTTTGTATTACACTTGCACTCTGTAATTCATTCATCTAATCACACTGTTCACAACTGGAGTATTTGGGAAAATAATAGCACTTACCTGGCAGGGGAGAGACCTTGATCACCAAGGAGGTTCTCTCAGGCCGAGTATTTGAGTAAAAGAGACTATCTGTTCTTATTAGAACAGTTCTTGCGGTTCCTTGGGGACAAGGGCCGTGGATTGCGGAGCGAATTTGGTGACGAGGAGTCGGTCGGTTCCGGGCTTAGAGGTGGATCCATGCTGGTTGGGAAACCAGCCTAACACCGCTTTCAGCCACAACGGCAGCAGCAACTGGAGCTGGAGTACGAGACCCTTCTTCAGACTGAAGGTAAATAGCTGCGGTGCCAGCACCGAGCCTTGCGGGACCCCACTAGTCACTGCCTGCCATTATGAAAGGGACACATTAATCTCTACTTTTTGTTTCCTGTCTACCAACCAATTTTCTATCCATGTCAATACCCTATGCTCTAATTTTGCCCACTGTTCTCCTGTGTGGGACCTTATTAAAGGCTTTCTGAAAGTCCAGGTACACTACATCCCCTAGTTCTCCCTTCTCCATTTTACTTGTTACATCCTATAAAATTCCAGAAGATTTGTCAAGCATAATTTCCCCTTTGTAAATCCATGCTGCCTTGGACCGATCCCGTTACTGCTATCCAAATGTGCCACCATTACGTCTTTGATAATCGACTCCAGCATCTTCCCCACCACTGATGTCAGGTTAACTGGTCTATAATTCCCTGCTTTCTCTTTCCTTCCTTTCTTGAATAGTGGGATAACATTAGCTACCCTCCAATCCACAGCAGCTGATCCAGAATCTATAGAACATTGGAAAATGATCACCAATGCGTCCACGATTTCTAGAGCCACTTCCTTGAGTACCCTAGGATGCAGACCATCAGACCCTGGGGATTTATCACCCTTCAGTGCCATTAGTCTACCCAACACCATTTCCAGACTAATGTGAATTTCCTTCAGTTCCTCACCGTAGGCCCTTTGTCCCCTGGTACATCTGGGAGATTGTTTGTATCTTCCTTAGTGAAGACAGAACCAAAGTACCTGTTCAACTCGTTTTGCGATAGGATGGAATCGAGGTATGTGGAAATAAGTTCGGTAGGACACGAACAGGCAGAAACAATGGGGTCTGCCAGGACAGTCAGGTTTGTGGATTTTGGGGAGAAGGTAAAATCGGGCCGTGCTGGGCTGGGGAACGATGAGGTTGGAGGCTTGCGAGGGCAGGGAGCCGGAGTTGATGAAGTCAGTGATGGTGCTAGAGATAGTGGCCTGGTGCTCGTCTGTGGGGTCATGGTCCAAGGATAAGTAGGAGGAGGTGTCTGAGAGTTGGCGCGTGGCCTCAGCTTTTTAGAGATCAGCGCGCCAGACGACCACGGCACCTCCCTTGTCGGCGGGTTTGATCACCCAGTCTGGGTTGTTACAGAGTGAATGGAGGGCTGTACGTTCAGGGGGAGAGGATGAGGGGGAATCCAGGAGATGGAGTCATCAATGGGGGGGCGAGGGCTCCTTCCCATGGAAGAACGCTTTGAGGCGGAGGCGACGGAAGAAGGGCTCCACATCGTGGCGGGCGCGGAACTCATTGAGGTGGGGATGGAGAGGAACAAAGGTGAGGCGTCTGCTGAGGACAGACCGTTCGGTATCAGAAGGGCAGGTGAGTGGAATGGGGCCGAGGCGATGTCTTGGGGGGGGGGGGGGGTATGAGGACGGACGTGGCGGCGCTGCCTGCAGCCCGACTGTTTGTTTTTGGTTTCTTTCTTGTGTCTGTTTTAGTTAATTTTAGTTTATTAGGCTGTGTATGTGTGTGTGTGGGGGGGAGGGAGAAACAAGGTTTTAGTCTCTCCCTTCGGGGGGGATGCGACATTTACTTGTCATGTCCCCCGTCACCATCTCCGTCTGTGATGTTCCGGCGGTGGCCGTGGCCCGGCTTCGGAGGCTCGGCCGCGGGCCCAGTGGACGGCAACTTTTTAATATTTCAAAATAGACTTTATTCAAGTAATAAATATATACAATACATCAAACGTGCGAAAAATCCATCCGACATTTTCGGAGGCTATACAAATTGTTCCATACAGTCTATACACATTTTTCAAATTTCGCGAATCGATCCCCCACCCGTGCCACTCATGTGGCCCCCCGGCATGGGATACCTTCCCTTATTTTGAGGGGCGTCTCCACCATACTGTGCCCCCCATGTCCAGCAGTGGAAGGACCTTAGACTGTGGCCCTCCCCCACCGAGCCTTGGCGCTGGCTGCCCCGAGCTTCAGTGCGTCCCTCAGCACGTACTCCTGCAGTCTGCAGTGGGCCAGTCGGCAACATTCCCCGACGGACATCTCGCTCTGCTGGGTGGTGAACAAAGCTCGGGCAGACCAGAGAGCGTCTTTCACCGAGTTGATAACCCTCCAGCAGCACTTGATGTCAGTCTCTGAATGTGTCCCTGGGAACAGTCCGTAAATCACAGAGTCCTCTGTGACGGAGCTGTTTGGAATAAAGCGTACCAGGGACCCTTGCATTTTTCTCCAGACTCTTTGGGCAAATCCACACTCTGCAAAGAGGTGGGCAACCGTCTCCACTCCATAGCAGCCGTCCCAAGGGCAGCGTGCGCTGGTAGTGAGGTTCCGACGGTGCAGGAAGGATCTGACTGGGAGGGCTCCCCTCACCGCCAGCCAAGCCAGGTCTTGGTGCTTGTTGGTGAGTTCTGGCGATGAGGCATTTTGCCAGACAAGCTGGGCAGTCTGCTCAGGGAACCACGCCACCGGGTCCATCGAGTCCTTTCCCTGCAGTGCCTGCAGGACATTCTGTGCTGACCACTGCCCAATGGACATGTGGTCAAAGGTGTTGGTCCGGAAGAACCTTTCCACAGACGACAGATGGGGCGGCCGTGTCCAGCTGACTGGCACCTTGCGTGGCATCTGCGCCAGGCCCATCCTTCGCAACACCGGGGACAGGTAGAACCTCAGCAAGTAGTGACACTTGGTGCCCACGTGCCTTGGCTCTACACTCCGCCTGATGCAGCCACACACGAAGGTGCCCATCAGGATGAGGGCGACGTTGGGCACGCTTTTACCCCCGTTTTCTGCTGACTTGTACATTGTGGCCCGTCGCACCCGGTCCATCCTTGACCCCCAGATGAACTGGAAGACGGCCCGGGTGATCCCTGTGGCATAGGAAAGAGGGACAGGCCACTGTGACGGCAACATCGGAGGCCTGGATCGCCTCAGTGCAGAGGGAGAACAAGGAGGGAAGAAGACAAAGACTTTAAGACTTTTGCCTTCCATCACAGTGAGGAGGGGCCTGGTGAACTCGATGTGGTGGATGTTAAATGTGTGTTTATTGTGTGTTTTGTTTTTGTAAGGCAACGAAATGTTGTTCAGACTGAAAGGTCTGAATGACAATAAAAGATACTTTGACTATAGTGTGGGTGGGGAAGAGCTGGGGTCACATGGTTTGAGGGGGAAGGGGAAGTTACTAGTTGGGTACCGCAAGGCTCAGTGTTGGGACCCCAGCTATTTACAATATATATTAATGATCTGGATGAGGGAATTGAATGCAACATCTCCAAGTTTGCAGATGACACTAGGGTTACACAAAACGCTGGAGGAACTCAGCGGGTGCAGCAGCATCTAAGGAGCGAAGGAGAAAGGGGACGTTTCGGGTCGAGACCCTTCTTCAGACTGGTCAGGGATCAGGGAAACGAGAGATATAGACAGTGATGTGGAGAGATAAAGAACAATGAATGAAAGATATGCTAAAAAGTATTGATGATAAAGGAAACAGGCCATTGTAAGCTGTTTGTAGTGTGAAAATGAGAAGCTAGTGCGACTTGCGACTTGATAGCGAAGGAATGCCAGGGCCCGAGGGCTGAGGGAGAGGTGGGGAGGGGGAGGCTCCCCAAGCGGAATATGAGGTGCTGTTCCTCCAACTTGCGGTGTTGCTCACTCTGGCCGTGGAGGAGGCCCAGGACCGAGAGGTCGGATACGGAATGGGAGGGGGAGTTGAAATGCTGAGCCACCGGGAGGTCGGGTTGGTTATTGCGGACCGAGCGGAGGTGTTCGGCGAAACGATCGCCCAGCCTCCGCTTGGTCTCACCGATGTAGATCAGCTGGCATCTGGAGCAACGGATGCAGTAGATGAGGTTGGAGGAGGTGCAGGTGAACCTCTGTCGGACTTGGAAGGACTGCTTGGGTCCCTGAAAGGAGTGGATGGGGGAGGTGAAGGGACAAGTGTAGCATCTCTTGCGGTTGCAAGGGAAAGTGCCCGGGGAAGGAGTGGAGCGGGAGGGAAGGGAAGAATTGACAAGGGAGTTGGGGAGGGAGCGGTCTTTGCGGAAGGCAGACAGGGGGGGAGATGGGAAGATGTGGCGAGTGGAGGGGTCACGTTGGAGGTGGCGAAACTGGCGGAGGACTATCTGTTGTATGCGCTGGCTGGTGGGGTGAAAGGTGAGGACCAGGGGGACTCGGCCCTTGTTGTGAGTGGGGGAATGGGGAGAGAGGGCAGTGTCGTCATCGGTAGGCAGGTGGAGGTCGGCGGCAGCATCGGCGTGGAGGTCGGTGAAGGCGGCGTCCTGGTGAGTCCTGGAGGCGCTCCTTGTGGCCAAGATGCAGATGACACAAAGCTGGGGGGCAGTGTTAGCTGTGAGGAGGATGCTAGGAGGCTGCAAGGTGACTTGTATAGGTTGGGTGAGTGGGCAAATGCATGGCAGATGCAGTATAATGTGGATAAATGTGAGGTTATCCACTTTGGTGGCAAAAACAGGAAAGTAGACTATTATCTGAATGGTGGCCGATTATGAAAAGGGGAGATGCAACGAAACCTGGGTGTCATGGTGCACCAGTCATTGAAAGTAGGCATGCAGGTGCAGCAGGCTGTGAAGAAAGCGAATGGTATGTTGGCATTCATAGCAAAAGGATTTGAGTACAAGAGCAGGGGGGTTCTACTGCAGTTGTACAGGGTCTTGGTGAGGCCACACCTGGAGTATTGCGTACAGTTTTGGTCTCCTAATCTGAGGAAAGACATTCTTGCCATAGAGGGAGTACAGAGAAGGTTCACCAGACTGATTCCTGGGATGGCAGGACTTCCATATGAAGAAAGACTGGATAGACTCGGCTTGTACTCGCTGGAATTTAGAAGATTGAGGGGGGATCTTATAGAGACTTACAAAATTCTTAGGGGTTGGACAGGCTAGATGCAGGAAGATTGTTCCCGATGTTGGGGAACTCCAGAACAAGGGGTCACAGTTTAAGGATAAGGGAGAAGTCTTTTAGGACCGAGATGAGAAAATCATTTTTCACATAGAGAGTGGTGAATCTGTGGAATTCTCTGCCACAGAAGGTAGTTGAGACCAGTTCATTGGTTATATTTAAGAGGGAGTTAGATGTGGCCCTTGTGGCTAAAGGGGTCGGGGGGTATGGAGGGATCAGGGGGTATGGAGAGAAGGCAGGTACAGGATACTGAGTTGGATGATCAGCCATGATCATATTGAATGGCGGTGCTGGCTCGAAGGGGCGAATGGCCTACTCCTGCACCTATATGATTCTATGATCTATGATTCTACCCAGTGGAACGAGACCCGAGTGTCCTTGAACATAATTCAGTGAAAGTAAGCATGCAGGTACAACAAGCAGTGAAGAAAGCTAATGACATGTTGGCACTTTCGCAGGAGTGGTCTATCTTGCTCCGCTATAGGATCTTTGGTTTTGGTCTCCTAATTTAACGATCGAGGAAGGAAGGGCTGAAAAGGTCTGTTTCCGACCTGTTACCACATCTGTTGGCTGAGATCCCAATATCCACAACCACTCCATCTCAACACACAATTTCTTTCTATTTTTTGTTTAATGACAAGCCCCACAGAAGCGGGGCATCAAAAAATTAGTGAAAACTCTGAGTGTTCCTCTCCACGGAAATCTTTAGTAAAAGGCGAAAGTTTTTTGGTTTTTTAATATTTCAAAATAGACTTTATTCGAGTAATAAATATATACAATACATCAACCGTGCGAAAAATCCATCCGATATTTTCGGAGGCTATACAAATTGTTCCATACAGTCTATATACATTTCTCAAATTTCGCGAATCGATCCCCCACCCGTGCCACTCATGTGGCCCCCCGGCACGGGATACCTTCCCTTATTTTGAGGGGCGTCTCCACCATACCGTGCCCCCCATATCCAGCAGCGGAAGGACCCTAGACTGTGGTCTTCCCCCACCGTGCCTTGGCGTTGGCTGCACCGAGCTTCAGCGCGTCCCTCAGCACGTACTCCTGCAGTCTGCAGTGGGCCAGTCGGCAACATTCCCCGACGGACATCTCGCTCTGCTGGGTGGTCGAGGGGGAAGGGGAAGACCCAGTGGAACAACGAGACCTGAGTGTCCAATGGCATGTTGGCCTTCATAACGAGAGGAGTTGAGTATAGGAGCAAAGAGGTCCTTCTGCAGTTGTACAGGGCCTTGGTGAGACCACACCTGGAGTATTGTGTGTATTATTTGGTCAAATATCCTATAGCGGAGCAAGATGGACTACTCCTACGAAAAACACGTAGTTCAGTCATGGGCAGATTCATGGGTAATTATAGGACCCATTCCCGTAACCAGCTTCTGTCCATCTTGCTTCCGCCCAAAGATAGGATCTTTGCTTTTGCCTCCGCACTCGTATCCAGAGATCCTATAGCGGAGCAAGATGGCCCACACCTGCGAAAAACAATCAGCAATGTAGGCAACCCGACTTGTCTTTCTTCAGGTTCCCCATTAAGGAGGAAAGGTAAGTAAACATTTATAACTTCTGTGGCATATTGATAAATGTATTTAGCCCGTTCAATCTCTCACTGTAGTTAGATCTTTGAGCTCAGATAGCCAAGTCCTCATGGCAACATTCTTGTAAAAATCTTCTCCACGAGAGCATTTTCTTTCTACCTCTGTTATATAATGCAGAATACGAACATATTGACTGCATGATATTTTCTGTAATTTCAGATGTCGACAGTGGGTCCAGAATACTCGCTGACATGATCTCCTACACCGAACTGCGGAGTATTTGTCAAATAATTGCCGTCTTATGTACATAGTGTGAAATTGTGATTTGTTAACTGCGCAAAACAATGCAAATGCCGATTTATTTATTATTGTATCTACGTTGGACGTTTTGCTCTATGGTGGAAGCAGGGATGGGACTATCATTGTGTTACATACGTTGAATTGTACATCACTTTCACTGGTTAGCTGATATGCTGAACACTGCAACCCTGTATATCTCGCACACAGAATAATGTGAATTATGTAAATCTTACTATGCATGTCAGAAATAAAGTGTTAACTTATGGATTTCTATTATTAATTATTTAAAATTGAGAGGGTTGGTGCAATATTGGTGCCATATGCTGCTAATGTGTCGTATTCAGAAATTCAGTGTTAAAAAGAGAAATAAATCACAATAAAAGCGAAAAAATGTTCCTTCCACAGCGTGCGGTGAGTCTGGCTCGGATCAGCACGGCTGAGACACCAGAGTGAAGTTGCGGGGAGGTTTACAATGTTTTTTTATTTAATGTTGTCCCTTGTCTAGTCTGAAATAAAGTTCATCATTGGACATAAAATCGGAAGAAATGTAAATGTGTGTGTTATATTATTATATACATCTATATCACATTCATGTCTGTGTGCTGTTTCCAGCACAATCAGTTGTCAGCTCGCTGAATAAAACCATCCTTAAGGTGTACATCATTTGTAAATCTTGCTCAAAACAAATTTAATTTGGTGAAAAACTTAATTTCGATAACCCCACCATTGCAGACAGATCTCATTCCACTCTCTGGCTATTGGGAAGACCAGACCCATTTTATTACCGGAGCGGTTCCAGCAGCGGCGGCGGCGGCGGCAGCAGCGGCCCGACTACCGGAGCGGTTCCAGCAGCGGCGGCGACGACAGCGACGGCGGAAACCCGACTCGGTCCCGCGGCGGCGACCCGACTTGGTCCCGGAGCGGTTGCAGCGGCCCGACCACGGGCTCGATGGACCCCCCAGGCCGCGGAGTTGAACCGGCCCATTCGTGGAGCTCGGTTGCACCGCGGGACTGACTTACCATCGCCCAGTACGGTCGCGGCATCTGAGGCCTGGATCACCTCGGCGCAGAGGGAAACAAAGAGGGAAGAGACACAGACTTTAAGATTTTGCCTTCCACCACAGTGAGGAGGTGTTTGGTGAACTCACTGTGGTGGATGTTAAATTTGTGTTTATTGTGTGTGCTGTCATTTTTTATTTATTTATTTTTGATTATATGTATGACTGCAGGGAAACAGAGTTTCGTTCGGACCGAAAGGTCTGAGTGACAAATAAAGAATCTAATCTAATCTAATCTAATCTAATTGTTGAGAAACAACTCCATAGACACAAAAACATTAAGGAACATTCCAGGGGTAGAGCAACTGGAATCTTCATATTGCTTTTATTTTCCCGAATACTGCAGTTGTGAACAGTGTGATTGGATGAGTGCAAGTGTAATACAAAATCAACTCAACCACAGCACGAGCCATTGAAAAGAAAATATTTAAAAAACATTAAAAAAGAAAATTAAGTCAAAATTTGTAAACATTTCATTCTTTAACAAGAATTAACAGAATTCTGAACTAACAGAAACTGTTCCCCCGCAACGCTGATTACACTACGATTCGGGTCGGGTTACTGAAATGGACGGAAAACAGGCCCACGTTCCGCTCCGTTGCGTACTACACGTCAGCCCATTGCATTTCGCAGGAGTGGTCTATTTTGCTCCGCTATAGGATGTTTGGTATTGGTCTCCTCATTCAACGATCGAGGAAGGAAGGGCTGAAAAGGTCTGTTTCCGACCTGTTACCACATCTGTTGGCTGAGATCCCAATATCCACAACCACTCCATCTCAACACACAATTTCTTTCTGTTTTTTGTTTAATGACAAGCCCCACAGAAGCAGGGCATCAAAAAATTAGTGAAAACTCTGAGTGTTCCTCTCCACGGAAATCTTTAGTAAAAGGCGAAAGATTTATACGATCTGAAGAGAAACCAGAGTGTACTGAATACAGCCGTCTGCGCCTCCTCCTCACTCTGCGCCTACCACTCTCAGGTAATGGTGAGCAGATACATTCATAGTCAAAGCCACACCAGCAGTGAGAACACCACCCAACAACATGATCACGTTACTTATAAATCGCGATAGAAGAAATACGGAGAAATCGAGTTATAATAATTTCCTTTAGTGCAAAGCATTCTGGTATGCAAATAGTGAGGCGGGGCCTATTTGGAAACAGCTGCCAGCTGCAAGAAACAGGACTGTGTCCCAATAGAGGGTGAAGCTGCAGGAGTTCCCTTTCCAGTAAGTTGGTGAACAAAAACAGGATTTAGATGCGATGAAAGCACAAAAACTGCGGATCAGTAATAAAAATGTAAAATGCTGGGAACATCCCGAGCAAGAGCAGCCAGAACACAGAGAGCTGGAGGAGCTCAGCGGGTCAGGCAGCTCCTGTGGAGGGAATGGACAGACGATGTTTCGGGTCAGGACCCTTCTTCAGACAGATGGAGTAAGGAGGGGAAAGCTGGAAAAGAGGGGTGGGGACGGGACAAATTGACAGGTGGGTACAGGTGATGGGGGGGGGGGGTAGTCAACAGTCAATTTGTCACATGTGCAACTACACAATGAAATTTATTTCGCATATATAATACATGTGGGCGCCGACATTATTGGCGCCATTATTCAAAGTCCAGTCGGCCCACGCACTCGGATTACTGGAACATTTCCCACAAACCAATGTCCCTCCTGTCCTTGACCAGCCATCTTTGTTTCCTATAGTCGACCTGCAGGTGCTGGAGGCATTCTGGAAGAATTACCCCGGTTCCCCCTCCTACTGATCCTTGCCACTCGTGCCTGACTTCTCCAGCTCCCTCCCTCCCGGTAACATCAGACCATGATACTTCGAGGTTCCCCCGAGGAAGCTAAAAATTCTGTACGAATGTTGATATTACAGCGTGAGCAGGAGAGACTGTTACCATTCCCAATGACAGTGAAGATGATGAAGTGAGTAAGGAAGGAGAATTGAAGGAAAAGGGCCGGACGGTCCGTGGCCAGGGAACTAGAAGGTTACGAGATTCAGCGAATGGGACTTTTTAATGAATTATGAGTGTTGCCATAAGAATGGCAAAAGGGGGGAATGTGAATGTAAATCTTGAATAAACGCTGTAAGATTGTTCTGTGAAGGTACAATCGTTTGGTCAGGTGGACTGGATTAAAACACAAAATGTCTGCTGACCAAAGTTGTTGACCAAAGTTGAGTCTGAAGAAGGGTCTCAACCCGAAACGTTGCCTATCTCCTTAGATGCTGCTGCACCCACTGAGTTTCTCCAGCTTTTTGTGTAATCCTCGATTCTCCAGCATCTGCAGTTCCTTCTTTAACAAAGTTGTTGACTATGTGGCTGCAGTTTTCAGGAAGTTGTGGTCATGAGAAATACACATTGTCCTGCTGTTGCTGCAAATTTGCGACTTTGGTATTCCCCGCACCCGTCTGACTGAGATAGCTGGCTACCAGAAGGCTGAGGAATATACAAACCGCCACGCCAGAAAGTCTGAGGAGTGTACCGGTCTTAGCCCTAGTATTGTTCCACTAAATAATATCTCCCCATGTGTGTGTGCCTGTTATCTTGACCATTGCGTACGTGTCTGTTGCTTAATTGGGTAATGTGTGAGACATAAACGGTAGCATTAAAAGTATATAAGGCATTACGACTAAAGGCATCGAGCTTGACTCTTTGCTAGGTTGCTGACCTGTGCAAAGACTCCTGCCAAATAAACGTACGTTTAAACCAACCCAGGTGTCCAGTTGATTATTGTCGAAACAACCGATGTAAGCGAAAAGCGAGTTCAACACTTGGTGTCAGGAGTGGGACGTCAACCGACGACTGAGCCTGCTGGTTGAGAAACGGCGACGAGCGGGGAGATCGGAGGAGGAGTGCGCACCCAAGTGAGTACATTTAGTTAAATTGGCACTTGGTCCTACGTTAACCGAGACCAAGATACCCCCGTATCTCACAGAAACGTTCGCCTTAGACTGGTTGTTAAGAGAGGAAATCCTCCACGCGAAGGTCAGGAATTGAAGTGACAGAGTGAGATACGGCGGAACCAAGGGCTCACGGTTGACCCTGAAATATTGGTGTGTAATAGTATAAGTATAAAAATGGGTAATGGTATGGACACCAGTTGTCACCCGGACCGGCCATTACATCAGCTATGTTTTTTGAATCCGGAAATGGAGGAGACCTTCAGGCGTATGTCGGGAGGACTCATCCGTAAACTGGGGAAGGATGAATGGCCTGAAGGGGGTTCCAGCGACATGAGTGTGGTATCAAGGTCCCAGAGTGTAATATGGAAAAAATATATATTTTTAATTACAAGAAGGCCACTCAGTTGTGGATCGATCATTGTAACGTGGAAAAGGCACGGTCTTTAATGGCCAGTTGGCAGAGTAATGCCTTGAAACTAGGAACACCCCTGACCGACGGGGGGGCAGGAGAAGTCGGTGAAAATATTACAACAGGAATGCAGGCATGCTATGGAGAATAAGCATCGTCAGGAGCGAGAGAGACAAAATAAGGCCCAGGTAGATGAAGACTTAAGCAAGTCGGTGGCTGGCATAGATTTGGGAGGTGGCGACGAGGAGGAGGTAGAGGATTACCATTGGGAAGTCTGTGGAGCACCCCCGCTGAACTAGCCCGCCCCCGTTGCCAGTCCTGTGTCCGCTCCTCCAATTCCCGCTACCCGATCCAAGATTAAACCTCACAGCCCTTCACAGATACCAGTTTCCAAATCTCCCGTACCCTCGCTGAATCCCAGAAGAAGACAGTCCCATACAGGGGGGACCACAGGGAAGACAGTTGCCCCAGTGCCCCTCCAGCAGACCGACCCCCTCCGTATTCTCCCGATGCCCAACAATCTACCGACTCCGTGGGAGGCAGAATTAAGCTGAACCCCCGGACCAAAGCCATAAATGATATGGCACATCGGCGAACCCAATCCCCCTCCAGCTCCTCCTTATCGACCTCCGACAATGACTACAATGACGACGAATGGGAGACCGAATGGGACATGGCACCTGAAGACGGAGACAAGAGAAGGGAGGAAGAGGCTAGAAGGGCTTGGAAGAAGAAGCACCCCCCCCAGGCGCAAGGCAAATGCCAATGAGAACGGTCGTGAACCCTGCAACCGCTGGGGTGGCCGTCATTGCAGGAGGGCCACCTGCGACCATCCAGGTGTACGCTCCGTATAAACCAAACAATATGTTGATAATCCCGAATGGGGTACCGGACAAAGTCAAGTGCCAAGGTCGATTTGTGGAGTTCATTGGCAACATGTCGGACGCCTACCAAGCCGTCTCTTTGGATGCCTGGAGTTTGGTCAGACAATCCCTGAATCAAACGCAGTGGAGTAAGTTCCTCGCCCAGCTGGGGCACAATGACCACGCTGCTATGGAAGCCGTGCACCCGGGAGTTGCTGGAGATGGCCAGCGGAAGACCCTGCTCCTGGCAGCCATCTGTTGCTTAATTGGGTAATGTGTGAGACATAGCATTAAAAGTATATAAGGCATTACGACTAAAGGCATCGAGCTTGACTCTTTGCTAGGTTGCTGACCTGTGCAAAGATTCCTGCCGAATAAACGTACGTTTAAACCAACTCAGGTGTCCGGTCGATTATTGTCGAAACAACTGATGTAAGCGAAAAGCGAGTTCAATAGACCCGCCAAAGACCACGACCGGTGAGCCAGGTCTTGTCGGGTCGCTCCTCTGAGGTCGGGCCTGCAGAGCGGGTAAGCTGGGTCTACTGGGCTGGTTAGCCGGGCCTGCCGGGTGGGTGAGCCGGGCCTGCCGGGTGGGTGATATGGTCGTGCCGGGCGGCTCTACCGAGGTTGGTCTGCGGCGGGAGAACTGGGCCTCCTTGCCGGAGCATCCTGGCCCGCTGCCCCGTGATTGGCAGATGGGTGGAGCAGGTGGCAAACGCTGGAGGGAAGGAGGAGACATAAGTGTTTCATATAACGAGAGAAGGGGAGTGAAATGTAAAGCTGGGGGGTGGTGGGGGGGGGGGAATAAAAGGGAAATGTGGGACTCAGGGATGAGAGATGAGTTTACGGAGTATGGGAAAGGAGCAGGGTATCTGGGGGGGGGGGGTGGGGATAATATTTGAAATTGAAAATTAATTGTTCCTAAACAAGGAACTGCAGATGCTGATTTACAAAAAGACAGATACTAAGTGCTGGAGTAACTCAGTGGGTCAGGCAGCATCTCTGGAGGACAATGAAGTGTGATGCTTCGGGTCGGGATCCTTCTTCAGAATGCAAATGTTAAAGCCGTTGGGTTGTAGGTTACCCAAGCAGGATATGAGGTGCTGGTCCTCCTGTTTAATGCACGTGAATGCATAACATATTGTATGGAAATGTCCAAGGCAGAGTCACAGAGTCATACGGCACGGAAACAGGCCCTTCAGCCCAACAGGCCCAGGCCAACCAAGATGCCCCATCGACACCAGTCCCACTTGCCCGTATTCTAAATATCCACCACCCACTGACTGAAAAGGTTCCCCACTAATTAACCTACAAGTCTGCACATCTTTGGAATGTGGGAGGAAACCGGAGCACCCGGAGGATACCCACGCGGTCAGTATATAGGAAGCTATTACTAGGGGGAAGGTGCTTGGGAAGCTGAAAGGGCTGAAGGTAGATAAGTCACCTGGGCCGGATGTACTGTACCCTAAGGTTCAGAAAGAAGTGGCTTTAGAGATTGTGAAGGCATTGATAGTGATATTTCAGGAATCACTAGAGTCAGGAGTGGTCCCAGATGATTGGAAAATTGCCAATATTACCCCGCTGCACAAAAAGGGAGCAACGCAGAATAGTGGGAACTGGAGGCCGGTTAGTCTGACTTTGGTGGTTGGTAAGATTTTAGAGCCCATTATAAAGGTTGAGGTTATGGAGTACTTAGAAGTTCACGATAAAATAGGCCGAAGTCAGCATGGCTTTGTGAAGGGGACAAATTTGCTGGAATTCTTTGAAGAAGTAAATAGCAGCCAAGACAAAGGAGAATCAGTAGAATCAGTAGACGTTGTTTACTTAGATTTTCAGAAAGCCTTTGATAAGGTGCCACACGTAAAGCTGCTTAGGAAAATGAGAGCCCACGGTATCAAAGGGTGGATACTAGCATGGATAGCAGGTTGGCTGACTGGCAGAAGGCAAAGAGTGGCAATAAAGGGAGCTTTTCCCGGCTGGCTGCCAGTGACTAGTGGAGTTCCCCAACAGTCGGTGCTGGGGCCGCTACTCTTCACGTTGTATATTAAAAATTGGATGAGAGGGTTGAAGGGGGCGAGGGGGCAAGTTCGAGGGGGCGCCGTCGAGTATGGCCACCCTGCCAGCAGCTGTTAGTCTTTTCATTCTTTTTTATATTTTTTAGTTAGTTAAAGTGTTTGTTTTTGGAGGTCTTTAGTCTTTTTATGTAGGGTGTGGAAGGGGGAAACTATTTTCTCAGTCCCTACCAGGTTGGAGATGTGGCTTTTCTCCGGGCCGTATCTTCGCCCCTTCCTCGCGGCCTACCGGCAGTCTGGAGCGCGGTTTTCTGCCGAGACTGGACGGGACTTCAGCTTCGGCGGCGGTACACAGCGCTGGGGCGCCATCGTGGAGCGGGCGATGCCTTGTCCGGGTCGCCGTGCAGTGGAGCTCCGGAGGGCTGGGACCACCGACAGCAACATCGCGGAGCTGCGAACCTTCCAGCCGCGGGCGGGCGGTGTTGAGTTTTAAAAACCGCGGAGCCTGGGACCTCACGACGAGGTCGCCAGAGTCGGAGCTCCGACCGGCGCGGCCCGTGGACTACGGGAGCTGCGAACTCCGGGGAGGAAGCGGCCGCTCCAGACACTCTGGGCCGCTGAGAGTGTTCACCCGTCGCCAGAACTCCATCATCCGGCGAGTGGGCCTGAAACATCGGGCTGTCGTAGCAGCAGCTGCAGAGACCTCAATAGGCCCGACTATGGGTGAACTGGGGATGGGACTGGACTTTGCTGCCTTCCCCCACAGTGGGAACCATTGTGGGGGGATGTTTTTACGTTTTTTGTTAAATACTCTAGTGTTGTGTATTATCTTTATTCATGTGCTGCATTGGCAAGTCAAATTTCACTACACCAATTGGTGTATGTGATAATAAATGTCCTTTGTCCTTTGTCCTTTGAAGGCTTTGTGGCAAAGTTTGTGGACGGTACGAAAATAGGTGGAGGCGCAAGTAATGTAGAGAAAGCAAGGACTCTGCAGAAGGACTTGGACAGGTTGGGAGAGTGGGCAGAGAAGTTGCAGATGGAATATAGTGTAGCAAAGTGTGGAAATGCATTTTGGTCGTAGGAACAAAGGTGGTAAACTATATTCTAAATGGGGTGAAAATCCAGAAATCTGAGGTGTAATGGGAATTGGGAGTGCTGGTGCAGGATTCACAAAATGTTAATCTGCAAGTCGAATCGGTAGTAAAAAAAGCAACCTCAATGCTAGCATTTATTTCACGAGGGCTTGTATGCAATGTTGAGTCTCTACAAGGCGCTGGTAAGGCCGCATTTGGAATATTATGAGCAATTTGGCTACCATAACTGAGGATGTGCTGGCTCCAGAGAGGGTGCAGAGGAGGTTTACATGAATGATCCCAGGAATGAGTAGGTCACCTATGAAGAGCATTTGTTGGCACTGGGCCTGTACTCCCTGGAGTTTAGAAATGCTTGGATAGTGTGGGTGTGGAGAGGATGTTTCCACTAGTGGGAGTCTAGCACTAGAGGTCATAGTTTCAGAATTAAAGGACGTTCTTTAGGAAGGAGATGAGGAGAAATGTATTTAGTCAGAGGGTGGTGAATCTGTGGAATTCTTTGCCACAGAAGGCTGTGGAGGCCAAGTCAGTGGATATTTTTAAGGCAGAGATAGATAGATTCTTGATTAGTACAGATGTCGAAGATAATAGCAGGAGAATGGGGATAGGAGGGAGAGATAGATGAGCCCTGATTGAATGGCGGAGTAAACTTAATGGGCTAAATGGCCTAATTCTACTCCTATTCCTTATGGCCTTATGAAGGAACTGCAGATGCTGGTTTACACCGAAGATAGGCACAAAATGCTGGAGTAACTCAGCAGGTCAGGCAGCGTCTCTGAAGAAAAGGAATAGGTGACATTTCAGGTCGGAACCCTTCAGACTGAAAGATGGGGGGGGGGGGGGGGGGGTTACTGAAGTAGAGAAAAGTCCAGAGCAGATTTGTTGACAATAATGATACTTTATTATCACTAGTGACATGTCACAGTGAAATTCTTTGTTTTGTGCACCATTCACAAAGTATGCAGAGTCGCCACATACAGAGGGCCGACAAAAATTACAAAGTGTTCAATGAAGTCCCAATGGTCTTTCTTTGTTCACGGCGGTCCCTCTTTGTGCTCTGTCTTTGTGCCCATGGTGTCTCCCACAGGTGTGTCTGAGGAAAGTTGGCACGCGGGCAACTGGCAGCGTATCCGTGGTGCCCCAGGTCCCTGCTTCCTGCAACACATGCCCATTATCGGCACTGCTCAATGCATCCTAACATTGACACACAGATTCACACGGCTCTTTGGCAGAGGTGAACATTCCCAGCGGTAGGGGGTGGTTATGTGAATCTGTCCCAACCTGAATTCCAATCGCTTTCCAAGGCCAACTCTTTCATACGCCTGCGCTGATAAGCGTAACCATTTATAGGTATGATACAAAACTTACTTTCAGCGGTGCTGCAGTTCTGCCACTCCCCGTGTGCGCGACTTTGGCGCTTTCAGAGGGGGGCGGGTTTAAAATGCAGTTTTTCTCCAGACAGTTCAAGTTGATCCATCTCAGGGGATTTCGTTGCTAAAGAGAAATCACTCCGACATTTGTTTTATGAAGGTATTTTTAAACTACGCTAGATCATTTATTAGCTAAATTTAAAAATCATCTGCTAAAGCCGTGAGCACCGACAACAGGAAGGATTTTATGTAGGAGAGAAAAGTTTATTTTTACATAAAAACGTGCTTCTTAGGAAGCATTTAATCAAATTTTCATGTTGCGAAAAGAGAACAAAAAATATATACGGACCGTTAGTATTTTTCCTGCCGACTGTGGGTTAAATTCACCGCAAACCGCAACGTTCCAATCCACCGCGTTCCACTAAAACCCACTCGCAAGTTCATTTAAATGGCCATTAATTTACGGGAATTAAACACAACATTCCTTCCATTTGGCCTACATATGCATGAAAATTAGATTTAAAAATCATGTTATATTGTGAATTATTGTGTGAATGTTATTTGGACACTTAGGCAATTTAAAAATGTTTAACTTTTCTTAAGAAATAGATAGATGTTTAGATCTAGTAATTGAATTTGTAATTAGCTACAATTAGGTAACTAACTAATTATATGCTTTAATTTCAGGTCATCCAAGTTTCATATTTGTTACAGAATGCTTCAATCTATAATAACTGAAAATTTCATTGAGTTCTCTTAATTTTTAAGAAAGTTATGGGCTTTTGACTGTCCTCGATCACAGCTTTTGAGTTAAGTCAATGGAAAGGCAATGGGGAACAAGATGCTAATTTCCGAGTATGAAAATGGCCATAACTTTTTTAATACTGAAGATATGAAAGTGAATTAGGTGTCAAATTAAAGGTGTCAATATTCACTGAGCTGTGCAGCACAGAAACAGGCCCTTCGGCCCAACTTTATCCATCTTAATGCTCTTCAAGTGCCCCAACAGCACCTCCTTCTTAATTAGTATTCTCCACACTGATCTTTCACTCCTCTGTCCTGTTGGAACAAGGTACCGCAGATACTAGTTTACCAAAAAACAGACAACGTACTAGAGTAACTCAGCAAGTCAGGCAGTCACTCAGAGATGCTGCCTGTCCCACTGAGTAACTCCAGCACTTTGTGTCTTCTTTCACTGTCCTCCATGTCTTTGGTGAAAACTGATGCAAAGTGCGTGTTTAATACCATACCTTCATCCTCTGATTCCAAGCACATCACCTCCTTTTTACCTGCAGTGTCCCACTTTCTCTCCGGCACAACACCAGCCACTGTCCATTTTACAGCCCCCTGTGGCTTACAGTGACGCAAATCTATCTGCTAGAACCACATCAATTTCTTCCCAAGCTTCCCACAACGTCCTAGGATAGACCTGATCAGGCCCTGGGGGTTTATCTATCTTAATATACCTTATGACTTCCAGCACCTGCTCTTTTGTGATATGGAGATGACCTGAGACACCACCATATATTTCCCTGAATTCCTTAGATGCTGCCTCACCCGCTGAGTTTCTCCAGCATTTTTGTCTACCTTCGATTTTTCCAGCATCTGCAGTTCTTTCTTAAACAGGCCGGTAAATACAGTACTGATAGATGACATAATAAACATGAAAACAATCAATAAATCATAATATTATTGCAAAATGCAACCAAAACCGTTAGTAGTTCATAGTTTAGTTTTAGTTTTAAAGATACTGCATGGAAGCAGGCTCTTCTGCCCACACTAACCATCAATCACCTGTTTATACTAGTTATAGTCATAGAGTGATACAGTGGGGAAACAGGCCCTTCGGCCCTACTTGCCCACACCGGCCAACATGTTCCAGTTACATGAGTCCCAACTGCCTGCGCTTGGTCCATATCCATCCAAACATGTCCTATACATGTACCTGTCTGTTTCTTAAACGTTGGGATAGTCCCAGTCTCAACTACCTCCTCTGGCAGCTTGTTCCATACACCCACTACCCTTTGTGTGAAAAGGTTACCCCTCAGATTCCTATTAAATCTTTTCCCCTTCACCTTGAACATACGTCCTCTAGTCCTCGATTCCCCTACTCTGGGCAAGAGATTCCGTGCATCTGCCCGATCTATTCCTCTCATGAATTTATACACCTCAATACGATCACCCCTCATCGTTCTGCACTCTAAGGAATAGAGACCCAGCCTACTCACCCTCTCCCTATAGCTCCGACCCTCTAGTCCTGGCAAGAATTCCTCGTAAATCTTCTCTGAACCCTAGCAAGCTTGACAATATCTTTCTTATAACATGGTGCCCAGAACTGAACACAATACTCTAAATGCGGTCTCACCAACGTCTTATATAACATGACCTCCCAACTTCTATACTCAATACTCTGACTGATGAAGGCCAATGTGCCAAAAGCCTTTTGACCACCTTATCTACCTGCGACTCGACCTTCAAGGAACCATCCACATGCAGTTTACAGAGAGCCAATTATCCTACAAACCCACACGTCTTTGCTATGTGGGAGGAAACCGGAGCACCCGGAGGAAACCCAAGCGGCTACAAAGAGAATGTACTGTCCACACAGACACTGTGGCACTGTGAAGGTCCGGGTTAAGCTCATAACTGTGTCGTGTTCTGTTGTTCCAGAGCCTGATGGTTGCTGGGAAGAAGCGGTTTTCAGGTTCCTGTACCTTCTTAAGGGGTCGGACAGGCTAGATGCAGGAAGATTGTTCCCGATGTTGGGGAGGTCCAGAACAAGGGGCCACTGTTTAAGGATAAGGGGGAATTCCTTTAGGACCAAGATGAGGAAAACATTTTTCACACAGAGAGTGGTGAGTCTCTGGAATTCTCTGCCACAGAAGATAGTTGAGGCCAGTTCATTGGCTATATTTAAGAGGGAGTTAGATGTGGCCCTTGTGGCTAAAGGGATCAGGGGGTATGGAGAAAAGGCAGGTATAGGATACTAAGTTGAATGATCAGCCATGATCATATTGAATGGCGGTGCAGGCTCGAAGGGCCAAATGGCCTACTCCTGCACCTATTTTCTATGTTTCTTCCGATGGTAGAAGCAAGTTGAAAGCGTGACCAGGATGGTGTGGGTCCTCAATGTACTTGTAGAATCTCTTTGGATTCTTATTGACAATGTTTGCCAGAACAATCCCATGTCCCCTATGATAGACACAAAGCCTGGAGTAGCACATTGGGTCAGATAGCATCACTGAGAAAAGGTATAGTGTCCCTCTTTTGGTGCTCCTTCATCCTTGTACTCCTCAGCGATTGATCCTCACCCACGTCTCCTGTTTCCTGTAGATCAGCTCTTGCTCCCCTCTCCCCACACGGAACATGGATGGAGCGTCTCTGGTCCTCCTCTTACACCCCACCAACCTCCGCACCTAACACATCATTCTCCGACGTCTCCAGCACCTCCAAAGCAATTCCACCACTCGTCACATCTTCCCACCTCCATTCCTTTCCCATTTCCGCAGAGACAGCTCCCTCCACAACTCCCTGGTTCATTCATCGGTTCCCACCCAATCCTGCCCCACCCCGGGTACTTTCCCCTGATATCGCAGGAGATGTAACACTGTCCTTATACCTCCTCCATTGTCATTTCTATATGAATCTAATCATTTTTTATAGTCAAAATCGCCAAATTTGAGCAGCTCCGCTGCAAATACAGGGAGGGACGAGAGGTGAGGCAGCGACGAGCTGGGCCTCCCCTCTGATTGCGCAACCCCTCAGAAACTGGATGGAGCGCGGGCTATAAGCGTGTGCCTGTTACTATCTCTCTGTATGTCACCAATGTAATGTTTGTAAACCCCTTCATTACATGTCCTCACCTTCCATAGTCCAGGTAGCTTACTTCACGTATAAATATATTACATTTAGGCTCGCTGGTCTCGTCATAAAACTGCAATGAAAAAGCAGCAGGGGAGGCAGCGACCACATCTGCCTCACTGAGGGGGGCGTGTCTTGAGCCCAGTGGAGCCCAGTGTCTTGAGTCCAAAACCGAGTCAATTCCCCACAATACTGTGCCATCTTATTGAATTGTCTTCCCGCTAATGTAGCTGAATCCATTAAAACCAATAATATGGACTGGACAGAAAATAGTGCCAGTCAAATGGCTCGGGCAGTAAGATATCACTGGAGGGACATAAAAAAAAACAGGAGAGTCAGCCTGCAGTAAAACAAAAGATAGAATATGTAATCAGAAAAAAAGTGCCAAAATCTGACCCTGAACCATGGATCCCCAGAGTACCAACAAATTACGGATTGGGAGAAATTAGGGTTCCGGAATATTTAGATGGATATCATAGAGAAATACCTGCCCTAGAGCCAGTCCCCCAGAGACCAAGCTTGAGGAAATATCGATCAGCAGGAGTGGGCCAGCGTTATACTTGTGGAGGAATAGGACACTGGAGTAGGGAGTGCCCAAACAAAGAAAGGAACGAAAGAGGCGGTCACAGAAGAAATGTTCAAGATCAGAGGGAGTGGAGAGATCCCATAGAGAGCACAGAGGAAACTGGCAGGAAAATCATCAAGAGGGCAAATCTCCTTTTCCCAGAATAACCCATTCACACGCCTATGATTAACAAACCTAATGGTGACTGGATGCAAGTCTGACGAAGAACCTATATTGTCACTACAGATAGAAGGAAAAACCTGCACCTTCTTAATGGACACAGGCGCATCCATGTCATCTCTCCAGTCAATTTACAGTCTCCCTGAATCAAAAGATGTTCAGAACTAGTGTAACTAGTAGAGTGGATAAGGGAGAACCTGTGGATGAGTTATATCTGGATTTTCAGAAGGCTTTCAACAAGGTGTCTACCTTCTTCAATAGTCTAATGCATGCTATTAAACACTACAACCCCAAATGGGCTCTGAACTACATAGAAACTATTATTGTTTGGTTTTCTGTGTACCTGTGTGTGTGTGCACACAGTGAACTTTTTTCTCATTTTTTATATTGTTTACAGTGTACTGTCTTTTACATATTCTGTTGTGCTGCTGCAAGTAAGAATGTCATTGATCTACCTGGGACACACGACAATAAAACACTCTTGACTATAAAAAAAAACAAGGTCCAACTTAAGAGATTAGCATACAAACTTAAAGCACACGGTATTGGGGGTTCAGTATTAATGTGGATAGAGAACTGGCTGGCAGACAGGAAGCAAAGAGTAGGAGTAAACGGGTAATTTTCA
The DNA here is from genome assembly GCA_963514005.1 of Raja brachyura. The sequence continues at coordinate 71,383,180 of OY740788.1, read as the reverse complement.
GAATGGCAGGCAGTGACTAGTGGGGTACCGCAAGGCTCAGTGCTGTGACCCCAGCTATTTACAATATATATTAATGATCTGGATGAGGGAATTGAATGCAACATCTCCAAGTTTGCGGATGACACAAAGCTGGGGGGGCAGTGTTAGCTGTGAGGAGGATGCTAGGTGGCTGCAAGGTGACTTGGATAGATTGGGTGAGTGGGCAAATGCATGGCAGATGCAGTATAATGTGGATAAATGTGAGGTTATCCACTTTGGCGGCAAAAACAGGAGGGTAGACTATTATCTGAATGGTGGCCGATTAGGAAAAGGGGGAGATGCAACGAGACCTGGGTGGCATGGTACACCAGTCATTGAAAGTAGGCATGCAGGTGCAGCAGGCTGTGAAGAAAGCGAATGGTATGTTGGCATTCATAGCAAAAGGATTTGAATACAAGAGCAGGGAGGTTCTACTGCAGTTGTACAGGGTCTTGGTGAGGCCACACCTGGAGTATTGCGTACAGTTTTGGTCTCCAAATCTGAGGAAAGACATTCTTGCCATAGAGGGAGTACAGAGAAGGTTCACCAGACTGATTCCTGGGATGGCAGGACTTCCATATGAAGAAAGACTGGATAGACTCGGCTTGTACTCACTTGAATTTAGGAGGTTGAGGGGGGATCTTATAGAGACTTACAAAATTCTTAAGGGGTTGGACAGGCTAGACACAGGAAGATTGTTCCCGATGCTGGGGAACTCCAGAACAAGGGGTCACAGTTTAAGTTTAAGGGGGAAGACTTTTAGGACCGAGATGAGAAGATCATTTTTCACACAGAGAGTGGTGAGTCTGTGGAATTCTCTGCCATAGAAGGTAGTTGAGGCCAGTTCATTGGCTATATTTAAGAGGGAGTTAGACGTGGCCCTTGTGGCTAAAGGGATCAGGGGGTATGGAGAGAAGGCGGGTACAGGATACTGAGTTGGATGATCAGCCATGATCATATTGTATGATGGTGCAGGCTCAAAGGGCTGAATGGCCTACTTCTGCACCTATTTTCTATGATTCTATGAGAACCTGTCCTGTTTTCAAGGACAAGTCTGCCAGTATCCCATCTCTGAGCCAGTTGTAGTAGTATATGGAGGAGAGGCAATCACACACAGATTTGTGATAACCATCGGATTAGATTGCAATTTAATAGCTAGAGATTTTCTCTGTGCTTTCCAATTAAAATTTGGAGCAATGGTAAGAAAGGCAATCACCATGGCAGACCCGAATAATTCCCAAAAACAAAATGTGTCTAATCAATATGTTGTTGAATTCTATCAGGCCCCAAGGACAGTTGTTACCCACTTGCGTCATAATCTGGGGAGTGAGGTATGCGAGTATGTGGACCCTCAAGTGTGGGCAGAAGACACAGCTCAGGCCATCAACAGTATTGACAAATTAATTTGGGGATTACTGGCACAAGGAATACTGATGAAATGCCAATCGATTTGTAACACCCCTATTCTTGCAGTTCCAAAACCGGGAAAGGAGGGCCAATATAGACGTGCAAGATATGAGAGAAATCAACCCTGTTGTGGAACCGCTCCATGCCCCAGTGCCAAACCCTGCCCATATCCTAGCCCAAATACCGGCTGAAGCAAAAATCTTCTCGGTAGTCCACTTGCAACATGCATTCTTTTCGCTGCCTCTTCACAATGACAGCCAATAATTGTTTGCTTTCACATATAGGGGCCAACAATACACCTGGACCAGATTGCCTCAAGGGTTTATCAATTCGCTTACTTTATTTTCCAGGTGTCTACAGGAACAATTGAGTACTTTAAAATTTAAAATGAATTCAACATTAGTGCAGTATGTCGATGATTTATTAGTGGCCAGCAAAAACGAATCCGGAAAGATACTGCACAACTACTAAACCATCTAGCTAATTTAGGATATGTAGTCTCCCAGTCAGAAGTACTAATGGCCCAGAAAAAAGTGAAATTTGTAGGGATCATAATTTCGGCAACTGAAAGCAGTCTTGAGAAAAGCAGACATGAACCCATCTGCGAATTCCCAGTTCCAAAAGAAGCCAAACAAATGAGGCAATGGCTTGGAATGGTCAATTGTTGTAGACCTTGGATCCCTTACATAGTTCTGGAAACCAAGCAGCTAACACCCTATATGAGCAAGGAGGGTGAATTTAAATTAACCAAGAAAGCACAAGAGGCCTTTGAAAACTTAAAAAGATCACTGATGCACGCTCCGGCGTTGGGAAGACCATTGTACGACCAACCTTTCCAGCTCTACTGCACTATTTTTCCGAATGTGCAACTTCAGTTCTGACTCAAAAACATGGGGATAGACATAGACCAGTTGCTTATTACTCTTCTAAATTAGATCCTGTAGCCAGGGGACATCCACTTTGCACTCAAATTTTGACTGCAATATATAATAGTTTACAATCGGCTGCTAATTTGACCCTCCAGCAGGAGATTGTAGTATATAGCTCCCATTGGGTAGCAGCATTGTTGGGGCAGCTTCAGACCCAGCACTTAACAATGGCTCACCAAAATAAGTATGAGAACTACCTTTTGAACAATCCAAAACTGCAATTTAGATTGTACATTAATTAACCCGGCCTCTTTTCATATTTCACCCCCAGAAGAGCAATCAGAAGCGGGACATGACTGTCTATTTGTCATAGAGGAGGAAACATCTGTAAGAGAGGACTTAAGGGACGCACCTATAGAGGACTCTGACATCACAACATTATATGTGGACGGGAGTGCATCTATTGGACTGTGGGGTGAGAGATTGTCTGGGTATGCAATTGTTAATCAGGAAGCGTAAATTGTAGAAGCAGGTGCCTTTGAGTCACCTTATTCACCACAGCAAACTGATTATTTGCTTTAATTCGGGCTTGTATTACTGGGAAAAATTTAAAAGTAAATAATGGTGCATGATTTTGGACAATTATGGAAAAATAGGCGATTTCTAACTTCTGCAGGAACCCAAATTTCAAATAAACAATTGGTGACAGATTTATTAAAGGCCTTAATGATGCCCAGACAAATTTCTGTTATGAAATGTAGCGCCCACACTAAAGGACAGACTCCAGTAGATATCGGGAATCGTAATGCCGATTTAGTAGCAAAGAAAGCATCATGGGAACGTAAGATGGTGGTGCCCAAAGTGATGAGGCAGACTAAAAGTTCAACTAACAAGTCCCCCGGGGAAAGACTGATGCCAAACATCCAAGAAATTGTTTAATTACAGGAGGAGGCTACTGAAAGGGATAAAGAACGAGACACAACTTGAGTGTATGCTGGATTGTATGACTGGACTATGGACCATTCCAGCAGGGCAGACTTGCATGACAGATTCATTGGCCGTATGGGTTATAGAATGCATGCACTGTGCAAGCCATTGTGGTGCAAGGACAGTAGGGGAAACTCTATTGGCTACTTGGTGGCATCCAAAACTACAAACTTTAGCTCAGAAGGTAAGCAGTAATTGCTTGGTCTGCCAGAATTACAATCCAGGGAAAGGAATATGATGTGAAGAGGGAAAGACACCATTGCCTATGGATCCGTTTGAGATATTGCAGATGGACTATATCGAATTAGAAAGGAGCCAGGGTTATAAATATGTACTTGTCATAGTCGATGTATTCAGCCGGTGGATTGAAGCTTACCCAACCCTATATCACAAAGAGGCTACTGTTGTCAAGTAGGCTACTAATAAAGAGGCTACTGAGAGTCACGCCTGTAGGGAAATTTAGACTGAGCCCAGCTGAAATTGTTTATGGTAGACACTTGAAAACACCTTGGAACCAGAATGCAATTGAAGTTATAAATTTCCATCATATGACTGCGGAGATGACCAACTACATTCTAGCTTTGACTCGAGCGTTGAAAGAATCCCGTTGTAGAGTAAGAGCAGCCTATTGCGAAATGCCTTTAGAAGCTCCAAATAAAGAGAAACCTGGAAACTATGTCCTTATAAACAATTGGGTAAGGAAAGGATTAGAGGTTCGCCGGGAAGAACCGTACCAGGTTCTCCTAATGACCCCAAAAGTAGTGAAAGTGGTGGAAGGAATGCTTGGGTACATCTCCACCACTGTAAAATTATCAGTGGAAATGGGGACTGCTAACTTTATTCCAGATTCTCTCAAGAACTTCATACTCTAACTGGATCAACGACAGATGAACTATCTAGATTGATGGATGGGATTTGCACCCACAAAAACTCGGGAGGTGAAGACTCATCAGACTGAAATCATGAAGCTATGCCCACGAACACCCGAGAAGCTTGATGACATTCTGGGAAAATATATCAGCATCTTTTTGTTAGGATGAAGCAGTCATTATCGTATTTTGGTTATCATTAATGATGAGGGTTATCATAAATGATAAAATGGAGGAATGTTAATATTGACCAAATTGAAGACACTATAAAATGGAGGATCCCTGCATTTGTAAGATTTGCTTAACCTTTGTCTGTGGAAAATTACAGGCTGTGAATGGTGCCAGCCAGTCTGAGCCCTAGATTGATATGCAGGATGGGGAAAGATCCAGATGTCCTCCCAATTGATAAACTGTATGAGGATCCTGCAAAAAAACTTCAAGGTGTTGTAAATGCATTGCTTTGATTGGATTGCTGCAAAGGGATTATAAATAATGTTGCAGGACAGTTATCCTGCTGTTTGACGATTGGCTGATGTGTGAAGCCCTGGCTGAATTGTTTGTACTGCCAGGGTAAATGTTGCATTATTCAGTTAGCTGACTTTCTTCCAAAAGCTTCTGTAGAAACATTGTTTGGGACTCTTTGTAATTGGATTGGGGAACTGTCAATAATACCTTAAAGTAATCGATATGTGTGATTGGCTCGTAAGGGGCGCCACCCCTGTGTAGTTCGGCCCCTCATGGTTCGTTGTCCTATAAAAGTTAGCCCCGACTAGGATCATTGTCGATTTTCTGGAAGAATGCTTGGCCTTTTTGATCTGCGGCCTGCGTGATCTCTTTGTAGTGTCTGCTTGCATGAGCATGAAGGGCTTGGCCAGGCAGAGACAAGGATCGAACTCGCGGTGGTTTAGGTATTGAATAGGGGATTTGTTGTTCGTTCATAAAATAAAGTTTAGTTGGTCCAGTGCTTTACTGAACTAGACTAAGGGTGGTAAGCTTTAGGAGCATATTTACAGTTGCAACCCCAGTTTGGCTATCTGAAGGGGCTGCTCCCCAAGTATTGGCTGCATTTTAGCCGCATGCTCCTGATATTTGGGCACCCGGGGGGGGGGGGGGGGAAAGGGTTGGGCCTCCCTGTCGATTTGCTCCTGGCCTAGATGGCTATTTGCAGGTCCAGGCAGCGGGTTGTCGACAGCCGCACCAGGGTTGGCTGCCTGCCCCTTTCCCAGGCCTACGGTGTCCAGGGGGACTTAGGAGGCCTTCCTTGAACGATGGGCGCCGCGGGAGGTCGAGTGTATTGTTGTTAAGTTGGCGATATATTAATTTGATGACTGTTTGTTTGTAAGCTCAATATAGCCAGTGTGTTAATACTCTATGTTTGTTTTTATTTTCTGAATAAAAGTACTTGTATATCAAAAAATAATTAAAAAAACAGCGCGGCACTCTCTCCGCCTCGCCCACAGTGATTGACATCTATGACACGTTGCCCAGACCCACCTCCTCTCCTGGCACATCACGATGGCGACGGCCAGCGTGCTGGCCGCCTACAGCAAGGCCTTGGAGCGATACAGGGCAGGAGGTGCGGAGGGATAGCCGACTGCCTGCTCCCCGGGGCAGCCACGGGCCAAGAGCCAGTTGACCCTGGCCCAGCTGAAGGTGGAGACTGCCAAGGTGCAGCTGGGCCAGAGCACGCAGGAATACCGGCAGGGCCTGGAGCTGGAGGCTGCAGTCACTGGGCCAGGTACAGGAGCAATGGACCAAGATGATCCGTTTCTTACAGATGATGTCAAACCTGATTCCAGGCAGCCTGGTCACTGATGGATGACTCCAGCTAACATAGTTGGGCCAGGTCCCAGTTGTAGAGGCCACCGACATCTCCTGTCATGTCTACACAATCTCCCAGATCTCCCTGGAAGTCTCTAAGCACCTGTTGGACCCAGGATATCATGATGAAACCTTGAGATGTTGTCTTCATCACCTCCTGCACCATAAAACTGACACTGAGCAGCCAGGAGGTTGAGGGTGCAGGAGCAGCTTCAGGCCTCCACCCAAGAGGCAGAACCTCAAGAATTCCCCGAAGGAGCAGCGCGCCTAAGGGACAATGGGGATGAATTAGCGAGGGCACAGAGGCAGTAGGCCAGCACTGCATACAGCCCAACCAATCATTCATAAAGCAACATCATTACTTCCTGACTCTTACACCATGTCCTGATCTCTGAAGGCACGAATACCATATGCCGCCTTTATCACTCCATTTACTTGTTTTGCCAATATAAATGAGCTATGGACTTGGACGCTAAAAATCCCTCTGTACCGTGTTGTTAACTGTATACCCCCCCTTTACAATTATCTTTCCAAAGTGCAACACCTCACACTTACTCAGATTAAACTTAATCTGTCATTTCTCTGCCAGTTTCTGTAGCTGATCTATATCCTGCTACATGCTTTGACAGCTTTCCCTAACAGTCTGCAACGCCAGCAACTTGTCATCTGGAAACTGCTTACCGACTCACCTACATTTACTATGTAGTTTATATACATCACAAATAACCTAGCCCAGAGCCCTGTAGAACTCCACTGGTCCAGACCTCCAGTCAGAACACCCTTCCACCACTACCCTCCGCCTTCAGTGGCCAAGCCGGTTTCAAATCCCGTGCAGGAAGGAACTGGTATAAACCAAAGATAGACACAAAAAGCTGGAGTAACTCAGTGGATCAGACAGGTGAACTTCTCTAAAGTAGGCATACCTTGAGGAGATTTCACAGTAGAGCAAACAGAATGTAATGGAACGAAGGGCAGCTGCTGGTTAAAAAAATGTGCATCTGCTTCAGCCTACCATAAACAATAGGTGCAGGAGTAGGCCATTCGGCCCCTCTAGACAGCACCGCCATTCAAAGTCATCATGGCTGACTGATCATCCACAATGTACCATTAGGTACTTTACCATATGCCTTACTAAAATCCATGTAGACAATATTCATTGGCCTCTCATCACCAATCACCCCAAAAAAGCTCATTACATAGACATTGCCTGCTGCGGTAAGGCCATGCTGAGTCTAAATTCTCTTCCAAATGAGAGGCTTGGACAATGTGGTGTAGGGAAATGCTTTAACCAACAAACTTGTCATTTTTCAGTGCCATACATACTTTGCAAAGCTTGCTAAAACGGTACAAATCATGCTTATCAATGACCATCAGAATGACTTGTGCAGCTTTGTCTGATTGATCATGGTCTACCTTGGGTCAAACTAATTACTCCAGCTGATTTTGAAATGCACATCCAACTAAACCATAAAGTAGTAACTGCAGGGTCAATTGTTTTCAATTATGTTTCGAGGGCAAAATAAAGTTTTATTAATGCTAAACTAAATTTCTTTATTCCATCTGAACCACAATATACAATACTAAAACACTTGAATGCTTTTATGCAACACAATCAGTAAATTGTGAAAATTGTTTAATGTTTAACCAAACAATTTATATTACCCATTACTGATTATATACAGACACAATCACTCAGGAAAAAGAAAACATGTTCTTTGACATTTAAATGAGGCCAATATGACCTAGATACATTTTACAGATTAAGTCTTAAATTTAAAAATGCTTTTGACATTTAAATCACCTGTACAATACATCTTGCAGGTTTCATTCATTTCACAAAAAAAACAGAAGCTGGAAACGTCAGAGTACTTTAATTTTGTGTTGAAAAATAAATTACAGGATATAACTTTAAAATGCAACAGAAGATAACCGAATTTCACAACTAACATTACCAATGCTTTGCAATAAGGGGTGGGATTGCAATGCTCAAGGCAGGTAATTATCACAAACATATCAAAACCTCAAATTTAATGCATTCTGATGCTTACATCACTCACAAATACAGTCCTTTACATTAACTGCACGGAGCCTACCACTGTACCAGATTTTGCCATTAACTACAAAAACTTTGATACAAAATTTGGTATTTATATATTTATATTTAATATACATGCCCCATCTCTATAATTTGATAGAAAATTAAAAATAACGCTGTGTGCAGGCAAATGCTAACCGATAACTATGGGTAAGAATTCTTTGTGGACGGAGTGATTGCCATCAGAAAGAGAAAATTAAAGCACATTGGATGGATTTATGGCAGTAATGAAGTGAAGTTCCCCGTAGTTCAAATGTCACTGATTCACAAGGTCCTCGGGTTTTGATCAGGAGCAAGGCAAGCCTCACTCGCTCTCATCCAACAGTAGGTTTGTCCACAATATAACCTGATAATCTGGCTAGTTTGGATTTGCAGTGTAATACTGGTAATTCAGGCAAAGCATTAACAAAGAGAGAAAATGCAGACTGGTTTCAAGCTTTACTATTCATCACCATCTCCATTTATCTGTACTGATCACTACGATTCACATCAGTCTCTGGCACAAACCCACCAATGGTGACCGGAATAAGAGATTCAACTTGTGTTCATGACAAAAAGTAACATTCAAAATTAACTTTTAAACTCACCCCCGTACTTTCTTGTTTAGTAATGTAATTCACTCTACCCATTATAAAAATCTTCTGTCAGTTTCTTCTTTCTTCAGATCTTTGTGGCAGCATTAGGTGAAGTTGGGACTTTCACTTCAAAATCTCTGCAGACTAATTATAAATTGACTCACCAAGTTCATAACATACAGGCAACACTCGACAGCATGAGGCAAGTTGGATTGTCAGTTTGTCTTTAATTTGGCATGCCGGGAGGCCTGCTCGGTCAACCCTGCTTTGATGGAGTTTGCTACAGTTTGCTTTATGTTCTCCTCCATCAAATTGTCACTCAGTGGCTTCAACATCTGTAAGGTGGGAATGTTAAAAGAAAAGGGGAGACTTAAAAACAAGCAAGTAACCGACAGCAGCAATACCATGTCCATCAAAACTTCCCCTAATAAGGAGCTTTGACAATAAAAGGACACAGGAAAAATGGAATGGAAACCAAGTTCAACCCTGACTGGTAAAGAAAAGTTAAGTGAAAAGAATGCTAAATCATGGCTTGTGCAATTGTGGCATATATAATACAATGGATAACAAGATTTTTAATATATATATATTATATATATTATAAAACAATTTTTAAAATGTCAATGGTCTTAATTAAGATGCATTTACCACAACTCTTTCAAGTCAGTGTCTTGTAAGTCACTTGAAAAGAAATAAGCAGCGCTGCACCCTATGTTGAGTTAGCCATATACAATTTATAGCTTGCCGCACAGCCAAACCCTGATCGGTTCAGCACTGCACAGGCCACCGTCCACACTTCCATCCCCATCCCAAGCAATGAGAAAGCACATCTAGTTTTTCTTCTTGTTGTTGTTTGATGATAGCCTCAGTGTAGATGTAATAGAACGATGGATCACTTTATTTCGAGCTGAAGTGAACAGCTTGCTTAATACCTAGAACAAGGAGTTGTTAGTTAGTGAGCACCAAAGCACTGGATTTCTCAAAAAAAAATCGATGGGGACAATTAAAATATTGAACAAGTTTTCCAGAAAACAAATTTTCACCTTCTTTGGACTCCTCTGGATTGCAAGTAGAAAAGAGAGAAAAAGGCAGTTAGTGTACGGTGAAAGTATAGACAAGATTAAAAAGTCCAGGAACCAAAGCTTAATTTGAAGATCCCAGAGCAGTCTGCAGAGCACAAAGCAGCCAGGGGAAGAATCTGTTCTATTTATCCCAGCACAGAAACATTGAATGAGCTGCCCAAATCAAGTTAAAAAAAAAAAATTCACAACCCCCTCCCTAAACTGAACAGCAATAGTCTATGTACTTTATTGAACTTTCCTTTGCTTATTTGTTTTAAGTGTAGAGTTTGACCTGTTGTGCTGCTACAACAAAGAATTTCAATGTTCTGTTTCAGTACACATGGCTATTAAAAAAGTCTTGACCCGGTTTTGCCTTGCAATTAGATCAAAGCAGACCTGATTACCCTCCTGAATTCTCATCTTTACCACAAAGTCCCTTAATACTTTAACACAATGCAACTAATGACAAATTTGAAATTATCAGTTGTTTTAATGCCTAGCACTGTTTGCAGAGTTCCAAATTTATTTCATGCTGCAATGAACATAGGAAAAGGCCCTTCGGCACACATTGTCTGTGTTCAAAATGCTAACTTAATCTAATTTCATCTGCCTGCACATAATCCATATCCCTCCATTTCCTGCATATCCATGTGCCTATCCAAAAGCCTTAAATGCCATGATCATATCTGCCTCCACCACCACCCCCGGCAGCACATCCCTGCTTTTTCATGTCCTGCACATCTCCGTTAAGCTCTGCCCCATTGGAATTTAGAATCCAGGCATATTTAAACTCACAAGAGGCTCAGAATGAAGAGAAAGGAAATATCTGTGATTAGATGGTTACCAAGATGGAGGACAAAGAATGGTGCTAACCAGGAGAGGGCGCTAGAGCCTTGTTAATGGCAGCTAATCTGTGTGGAGGAGAAATAAATATTTGCTGGAACTAAAATACAGAACACAGCAGCTGCATGAAATCTAAAATGAAGGAAAATACTGAGAAACCCCAGCAGGTGAGGCAGCATCTGTAGAGAGAAAATCCACATCAGAACTGGCCAGGGCAAAAAAAAACTGCAGACCATGAAATTCATATAAAATGCTGGAAAAACTCAGCACTCGGAGACAAACAAAAGCGAACACACCAGGCTTAGATAAGGAACTGCAGATACTAGAATCTTCAGTACAACAAAGTGCTGGAGGAACTCAGCATGTCAAGCAACATCTATGGAAGGAATACTATAGATGGCACGTCAGGTTGGGACCTTGAAGTGCCACCCATCTATTCCTTTCAGATGCCGCCAGACCTGCTGAGTTACACCAGCACTTGGTTTTAATGACAGGCTAGGCCAATGAACCTACAAGGACATTGACCTCAATGCCAGTCTGGTGCAGACACCTTGCCCAGAAATCCCCATGGACCTTCTGAGCAGCACCAGCATTGCCTGCTTAGACCACAATTAACCACCTGTTACAGGCTGGAAAGGCTCATTTTCTGAAGGCGTGGAAGGCAGCATTCAGCCTGCGGCCGATGTCTGCAGAGAAGGTGAGATGCTCCTCCAAAGGATTGGGCCTTGCTTGTACAATGCAACTGAGTGGGGGTGGGATGAAGGACTCCATACTCAGGATCAGCCCTGCAGACTAAATGAAGGCGTTCTGCAAAGCAGTCAGCCCAGCTCTGTAAAATAACAAGAGCAGTAATAGGCCAAGCAGCACTTGTGGTCTGGTCCACCATTCAGTAAGAGCAGGCTGATCCAAACAAACTGGACCTTCCTGTTCTCATTCTATATCCTTTGGTTTCTTTTGAAGTTCAAGCATCTGTCCATCTCTGCCTTAAACATGCTCAAATAGCTCCACCCTCATCGCTCTCTGGGCCGGAGAACCCCAATGAGTAATATGAAGAAATCTATCATTTCAGTTTAAATAGGTGGTCTTATTCTGAAGCTAATTTAAGATGCCACCTCCCAATCCAACTGGAAACATCTTTGCAAGCTCTACCCTTTCAATTCTCTTGAGAATGCTGCCTCTCCTTCTACTCAATTTCAATGAGTACAGACCCAACCTGCACAAGTTAGTTCCATCCTTCAACTCTTTTCATCCCAGGAATCAATTTAACAAATCTTCTTTGAACCACCTCCAATGCAAGCAAAAGTGTATGCAATATTCAGGAGAATGGACTGCCAACATTTTGGACTGGGACCCTTCTTCAAACTGAAGAGTCTGTCAATTCCCTCCACAGATGCTGCCTGACCCGCTGAGCTCCTCCAACACTTTGGTTAGTTGAAGATTCCAGCATCTAGTTTCTTGTGCCTGCAATACTCTACAGAATACAGGCAATACAACATCTGAAGTTGCATCAAAACTTCACTAGTTTTCCCCACACTATCTCCTCTTACAATATAAGCCAATATTTTACTCGCCATCTTAATTAGTTGCTGTACTTTCATATCTTTTAGGTTTCACGTACTCGGTCTCAGATCTAAACATCGTGGCCACTTAAGACAATTACTTTTCTACTCATTATTCCAAGGTTTTTAACCCAACTTCTTCCTCAGATTATACATTCCATTTGTCAGTTTCTTGCATTCTGACTTTTCTATAATTACTTTGTATGTTCTAGGTCCTTGTTACAACTTGCCAACCCATCTAGCTTTGTATTGTCAACTGTTGTAATTTATGTGTTTGACTGCACAACGTTTCCCACCTTAGATCTCTGATAACGTTCACAGGCCAGCAACTATCTGCAAGCTTGTTAGCACAGAGAAACCTTCCAGGCTGGGAAGATGGCCATGATGAGAGGCCATCATGCGATTCTCATCATACCCCTGAGCACCACATCTCAATGCGAGTGCCTGCCTCACTTGCACCACCCCTGCCAGCATGTTCCAGGCACCCATCTCCCTCTAAAAAATCTTGTTCTGCACTACACATTCCTTTAAATGTTGCCCCTCTCACCTTAAAGCTCTGATCTTTGATTTTTCCATACTTAAAAAACTGTTTACCCTATCTTTGCCTCTCATAATTCTATATATTTCTTCGAAGTCTTCCCTTCAACCTCTGTTGTTCCAGAGAAAACAATTCAAGTCTGTCCAAGATCTCCCTGTGACTAATACCCCCTAATCCAGGCATTATTCTGGTAAACTCCTGTACCCTTTCCAAAGCCTCCACATCTTTTTTTGTAATGGGGCGACCAGAACTGCACGCAATAATCCATATGCAGCCAAACCAAAATCTTATAAAACTGCAACATGACTTGGAATGGAACCAACTCACCCAATTCAATTTATTCAGTCAATTTCCTGTAGATATGAAGCTGCAAAATTACATTGGTTAAGTATTTGATCCCTCAGTCCCATGAGTATCTAATTCAATCTCAATTCAAGGATTTAAGTTTGCCATCTAATCGGAGACTCCACATCGCTGAGTGCTGTGCTGTCATGTTGTATTTTGAATGTGATGCTAAAAATGTGGTTCCCACTGTCGTCTTCATCCTATGAAATTATTCCATTGAGCAGCAGGAGTATTTCCCATCTAACACTATTGATACAGATAGACAGTCATTCTTACATGCTACCTGCTACCTAAATATTAATCACCATATTTCAACAATAGTCACAATAGTTATTTGGCCATTGATGTACAATTTCGTAGAAAGTATTTTGGGGTATACCCAGGCTGTGACATTTCCTATATAAAATTTAAGTCAATCTCCCCAACATAACAGCAAAACTCAGATCAGTAATTCCGTGGCCATGCTACAAGACTGAACCAATGCAGCAGCTCTTTACTTGGCGAGGAGTGTAAACTTTTAAGAAGCAAGTTGGAAATACCATCAATTTCTAAATTACAATTTTGATTTCCTTTAAAGGATGTCAAAGTGAAGATGAAAGTGCAATTCCTGAATTAAATTAAGGTGTCAGTGGTGCAGCTGATAGAGCCGCTACCTCAACGCCAGACACCAGAGTTCGATCCTGACCTCGGGTGCTGTTCATGTGGAGTTCGCACATTTTCCTCCCACATCCCAAAGGCGTGCAGGTTTGTAGGTTAATTGGCCTCTAAAGCTGCCCTAGTGTGTAGGGAACGGGATAATATAGAACAAGTGTGAATGGATGATTGATGGTCAACACGGACATGGTGGGCCGAAGGGACAGTTTCCTTTATACCAAACTAAATAAATTGAGTTCATCCTCACTTTCATCTGTTGAAGATGGTTAACTGCCATTCAGCAATCAGGACTTTCATTTTAAAAAGTGCTGGAGAAACTCAGACGATCAGGCAGCATCTCTAAAGAACAGATAGGTCCTCATGGAAGGTTGGTTAAGAAGGTTCAACTGTTGGGTATAAATGAAAGCAAGATGGATTCAACAGTGGCTGAATGGGAGAAGCCTAGAGAGTAATGGTGGATGGCTGTTTGTCGGGTTGGAGGCAGGTGACTAGTGGGGTGCCTCAGGGATCTGTGTTGGGTCCTTTGTTGTTTGTCATGTACATCAATGATCTGGATGAAGGGGTGGTAAATTGGATTAGTAAGTATGCAGATGATACTAAGATAGGGGGTGTTGTGGATAATGAAGAGGATTTCCAAAGTCTACAGAGTGATTTAGGCCAGTTGGAAAAATGGGCTGAAAGATGGCAGATGGAGTTTAATGCTGATAAATGTGAGGTGCTACACCTTGGCAGGACAAATCAAAATAGGACGTACATGGCAAACGGTAGGGAATTGAAGAATACAGTTGAACAAAGGGATCTGGGAATAACCGTGCATAGTTCCTTGAAGGTGGAATCTCATATAGATAGGGTGGTAAAGAAAGCTTTTGGTATGCTAGCCTTTATAAATCAGAGCATTGAGTATAGAAGCTGGGATGTAATGTTAAAATTGTACAAGGCGTTGGTGAGACCAAATCTGGAGTATGGTGTACAATTTTGGTCGCCGAATTATAGGAAGGATGTCAACAAAATAGAGAGGGTCCAGAGGAGATTTACTAGAATGTTGCCTGGGTTTCAACAGCTAAGTTACAGAGATAGGTTAAATAATTTAGGTCTTTATTCTCTGGAGCGCAGAAGGTTAAGGGGGGACTTGATAGAGGTCTTTAAAATGATGAGAGGGATAGACAGAGTTAATGTGGACAAGCTTTTCCCTTTGAGAATAGGGAAGATTCAAACACGAGGACATGACTTTAGAATTAAGGGACAGAGGTTTAGGGGTAACATGAGGGGGAACTTCTATACTCAGAGAGTGGTAGCGGTGTGGAATGAGCTTCCAGTGGAAGTGGTGGCGGCAGGTTCGTTGGTATCATTTAAAAATAAATTAGATAGGCATATGGATGAGAAGGGTATGGAGGGTTATGGTATGAGTGCAGGCAGGTGGGACTAAGGGAAAAAAGTTGTTCGGCACGGACTTGAAGGGCCGAGATGGCCTGTTTCCGTGCTGTAATTGTTATATGGTTCTATCAGGATAGGCGACATTTCAGGTTGGGACTCTTCTTCAGACTAATTGGTGGGCGGGTGGGAGTAGAAAGCAGGAAGAGGGGCAGGACTAAGCCTGGCAAGTGATAGGTGGATGCAGGCGAGGGTTTTTGTTTGATAGGATGATGATAAAGGCCAGAGATGAAGCCAAAAGGGAGTTTTTTTTTTAGTTTTAGACAATAGGTGCAGGAGTAGGCCATTCGGCCCTTCGAGCCAGCACCGCCATTCAATGTGATCATGGCTGATCATCCCCAATCAGTACCCCGTTCCTGCCTTCTCCCCATATCCCCTGACTCCGCTATCTTTAAGAGCCCTATCTAGCTCTCTTGAAAGTATCCAGAGAACCGGCCTCCACCGCCCTCTGAGGCAGAGAATTCCAGACTCACAACTCTGTGAGAAAAAGTGTTTCCTCGTCTCCGTTCTAAATAGCTTACCCCTTATTCTTAAATTGCGGCCCCTGGTTCTGGACCCCAACATCGGGAGCACGTTTCCTGCCTCTAGCGCGTCCAAACCCTTAACAATCTTATATGTTTCAATAAGATCCCATCTCATCCTTCTAAACTCCAGAGTGTACAAGCCCAGCTGCTCCATTCTCTCAGCCTATGACAGTCACGCCATCCCGGGAATTAACCTTGTAAACCTACGCTGCACTCCCTCAATAGCAAGAATGTCCTTCCTCAAATTAGGGGACCAAAACTGCACGAAATACTCCAGGTGTGGTCTCACTAGGGCCCTGTACAACTGCAGAAGTACCTCTTTGCTCCTATACTCGACTCCTCTTGTTATAAAGGCCAACATGCCATTTGCTTTCTTCACTGCCTGCTGTCCCTGCATGCTTACTTTCTATCATAGACTGATGAACAAGGACCACCAGATCCCGTTGTACTTCCCCTTTTCTCTTTCCATTTTGCCTGGCAGAGAGAAGCAGACCTGTACAGAGAAGAACATTTACCAAAATACAGGGATTTCAGAATTAAAGCAAGCATTTTCATGCAGCAGCACATGCTGTTTGTACTTGCACCCAAATGATTCCGTGAAAACCTCTGAAAACTAGATTTCCCAAATCTACTTATTTATCTCCAAATCATATATATTAAGCTCCATTAATATTAAAACTTAAAGTTGGCATTATTTTACATCACACTGATCATATCTTAGATACAATAAAGCAAGGGAGTGGAGAAAGAATGTCACTTACCTGCTCCCATATAGTTTCAGCCACTTGATCGATGATTGCTCCAAATTCTCTGAATTCACCGGAATATTTGGTGTAAGCCCAGGTACAGAGGGAGATCAGAGCTATCCCCATCATGACATTGCATAGCAAAGCTATCGAGTTCAAGCCAATAAATCCAGTCACTCCCGAGATTACGTACATGGTAAACATCACAGCAAAGAGCGTGGCTGGTGTACGTGCAGCATAAAAAATATTTTTGCTGTCATTGTGCTTTACAAAGTTTGCATAGTTCTCATCCATTTCTTGCTCGAGCTGCTCTTGGTAGCGTTGACAGAACTCTTCCCCGCCCATTTTCTTCACTGACCGAAACTGCTTGGTGGAAGCTTCTTTTAAGGTTAAGTGTCGTTGTTCCAGATCAGCTGGTGCTATGTAAGGCTTATCTCCCCCACAAAACTGCAAGAACAAACACATTCATACCATGAGTACAATATTATGCCCGAGGACTATATAATCACATTAAACGAAGGCTGCAACGTCTCCACTTCATTTTAAGAATGCACCTTAATCAAACCCATCTCAAAGTTATTGGTGGACATAATTGTTAATGTTTGTTTTGATACCAGTTCTGCTGTATTGCATTTTAAATGTTTGCCATCTCGAAGATGGGGAACATAGGAAGGGAAACAATCCGATGTGATAATCTGCTGCTCCATGCTGATTTTTGAGAGACCACCTATTAGACAGGCACATGCTGTCAGGGTAGGCAGTGCCTACAATGACTAAAATTATAAAATGGTTATTATTCAGTACGAATAGTAAAGGCACGGGAGAATTATGCCTACCTAAGAGATCGATCTCTTAGGTAGGCATAATTCTCCGTGCCTTTCATGTGCAGTACACGTAATACTCGAAGGTCTGCGCAGCTCATGTCGTCAATTTCAAGGGGAGCTGAAGGCAGCTGAAATTCTGCCTTTGCAGCGTGGACTGTGTACTGCGCATGCACAGCGCAAGTTTCTTGGCGGGTTTTTCAAACATGGATTGCCATTATCTTAATGTGGATAAATGTGAGGTTATCCACTTTGGTGGCAAAAATAGGAAAACCGACTACTATCTAAATGGTGGCCGATTAGGAAAAGGGGAGATGCAGCGCGACCTGGGTGTCATGGT
This sequence comes from Raja brachyura, assembly GCA_963514005.1. The sequence continues at coordinate 71,365,677 of OY740788.1, read as the reverse complement.
ACACCAGTCATTGAAAGTAGGCATGCAGGTACAGCAGGCAGTGAAGAAAGCCAATGGTATGTTAGCTTTCATAGCAAAAGGATTTGAGTATAGGAGCAGGGAGGTTCTACTTCAGTTGTATAGGGTCTTGGTGAGGCCACACCTGGAGTATTGCGTACAGTACTGGTCTCCAAATCTGAGGAAGGACATTATTGCCATAGAGGGAGTGCAGCGAAGGTTCACCAGACTGATTCCTGGGATGTCAGGACTGTCTTATGAACAAAGACTGGATAGACTTGGTTTATACTCTCTGGAATTTAGGAGATTGAGAGGGGATCTTATAGAAACTTACAAGATTCTTAGGGGGTTGGACAGGCTAGATGCAGGAAGATTGTTCCCGATGTTGGGGAGGTCCAGGACAATGGGTCACAGCTTAAGGATAAGGGGGAAATCCTTTAGGACCAAGATGAGAAGGAATTTTTTCACACAGAGAGTGGTGGGTCTCTGGAACTCTCTGCCACAGAGGGTAGTTGAGGCCAGTTCATTGGCTATATTTAAGAGGGAGTTAGATGTGGCCCTTGTGGCTAAGGGGATCAGAGGGTATGGAGAGAAGGCAGGTACGGGATACTGAGTTGGATGATCAGCCATGATCATATTGAATGGCGGTGCAGGCTCGAAGGGCCGAATGGCCTACTCCTAGACCTAATTTCTATGTTTCTATCTTAAGAGTATCTTAAGAATAGGGAAGAGGGAAGCATGGAGTTCGTGTACAAATAATGTGGTAAGTAGATTTATTTGAGCTATATGTTTTACCCAAACATATTTACCGAAAAGAGGCCGAAGGTTAGGTTGTTAGTCAAGAAAGATAGGCTTGGCTATCCATCAGTACAGCAACATCAAGAACGATGTTGCTGCACTGAGGGATAGCCAAGTCAAACCCTCATTGTTAGCAGTTGATGGGAAGCGGCTGTAAAAGGACAGCGCCGCTGGGTGGGGGGGGGGCAAAGAGTTCCTTTCACAGCGTGTGGGGAGTCTGGACAGGGGTAAAGTTGTGGGGAGGGCAGGAGTGTTGAGGAGGAAGGGGTTGGGGATCATGCCAGCAACCAGCTCAAGAGCGGAACAGCAGGCGATGGATAACAGGACAGCGGGCGGTGGAGCTTACTCCATGTGTCAGTGCGAGTAACCTCAATTGGTCCCTTGTTCGCACTGACACAGGAGGAGTAAGCTCCACTGCCTGCTGTCCTGTTATCCATCGCCCGCTGACCCGCTCCGCTCTATGATCTTTGCTCTTGAGCTGGTCCCCTCACTGTGCAGAGAGCACTGCCAGAGGTGAGCGGGCTGGCAGAAAGCGCTGAGGTCCCGGCAGCCGCTCGCAGCCAGCCGAGCTACTCCCCCCCCCCCCCCCCCCCCCGGTTATTGGCATGACCCCCAACCCCTTCCGTCTCAACGTTCCCGTCCTCCCCGCAACTTTATTCCTGGCCAGACTCCCCACACGCTGCAAAAGGAACTCTCATCTCAATTGGTCTCTTGAACTAGTATTGTCATTCAATAAGATCACTACTGATTCAACTTGTCCCGGTACGCTCCCGTTTTTCCCACCATCTCTCCACCTGCCATCACCCTCTAGCCCCCACCCATTCAGTAATTCAGAATGAAGGAGATTTGGAAGCCTTGGGTAAATTGAATTGTTACTTTCTTTATTTTTATTTTATATTTTCACAGAGAGGGGAACAATCTGCGCATGCGCGGTTAAGATTTTTTTTAAAAAGCCGATTGACTGCCCATCCTGAGTAATTACTCACGGCACGTGCCTGCTATTAGACCATGCTGACCACATATTAGAGACCTGCATTCAATGCAGTAAAAAAGGAAGGTTGTGTAATTTATGTGGGTTTGAGAAAGCAACCAGATGAATATGAAATGTACAGAAATTAAATGTTTCATTTGGAACTGACCACCCACCAAAAGCTTCAAAATAGCACGCTGAAAAAAATGCAACTTTTAAAAGCTTTTGAAGCTTACTGAACAAATTACTGAATTTGATGTAGGTCAACACAAAAGGATAAGTATGGTAAAGCACATATTAAAAGTCCTTGGAATCAACACACTGATTGGTTTAAAATCTTCCATTTCAATAGTAATAAACATGTAAAACTCAATTAATGGGCAGTCAGAATCTATCCTTCCCAGTAGATGGACCCCAATTTTGCTTGGATCTCCAGTTCTAGCTTTTCCATTTTGTGATTACATTTTCTTAAATTGAAACCCATAGTTTTGTCCATTCATTCCATCAAAATTAACAGCTCCCGTGGAAAACTGGTGAAGGGCTCGTCTACAAGTCATGTAATCAAAAATTAATGTAACTAAAAAAAAATCACATATGGGGGCAGGAAATAATTATAGTTGACCTTAACTTCTTTGTTAGGGATGATGGCTTTACCAGATATCTCAAAGCTTTGGTAACTGAACACTAGTAACAGATATGATTACCAACAGCAGGCTGTTAAGACAATATTACTTAAGTGTAATTAATTTTATAGAGATATGGACAGGCAATTAAGTGGAAATAAGCTTTGTTCCCCATAGTTCAGTAACTATAACGGTTACCAAAACCACCAGGAAAGGTAGGGCATGCAGTCACCGTAATATGGCCTATACCACAGATGTATGGGACATTGAAGTATCCAAACCATTTCTGCAGAGATTCAGAATTACATACCATCTCCATAGCCTTGTTGTAGGCATCTTTTGCTCCTGCAACAGCAGTTAAATTGTTGGCTTCAGCTGTTGCCTGTAAAACAACAATTGCTTTAATGAACTTTCCCTTGTCAATCATCTGCCTGAGACCAGACTTAAGAGTTTATACTAATATAAATGGCACTGCAAATGAACTACAAGTATTTTTGAAGACAGTCTCAAGAATAACGATGCTTATTGTTTAGAAAGCTACATTCATACGTTTCCTGTTGTGAAATTCTCGGTTTAAAGATTTTTCAGCTTTCAAATACTCCTGGTGCTGGGAAAAACAGAGGGATCATTCTAACGAAGGACAAGGAGGTGGTTTATCTGAGAGCAACCCAAATACCAAAACACAAATAGAGCATATGACAAGATAAACATTTTACTGAATGGAACACTCTTGTTCTGAAGCACTCCCTGCCACCGAATGTGTTCTAACTAATATACGGAAATATATTAGAGCATTTCATCTCTCCAGCAGATAGTAGCAGCTGCACTAGCTTTCAACATGCATTTAAAGTGCAAAATCTGAGAAAACAGAACTGAAACTCTGCACAGTTTAGAGTGCTAAAGCGAGAAATTCAAAGCATACAAATAAAAAAAGCTCCTAAATAAAGCAAATTAATTTGAGATAAAATTAAAAAAGATTATACAAGACAATATTTGGAACAATTAAGACTTATGAAAATAGAGCCGTGACAAGAGGATAGCATCAAGCCTATCAACTAAACATAAAACCAGTTTACCAGAGGATGAGCTTCAGTCAACTCAATATGTGCGATTGTGCCTCGGATAAGGCATGTGAAATCCCACTAGGATGGCAAGTGCACAGAAACTAATTTCCATTTCACTGGAAGGTTTGGGTTCATGCAAGTTATTACTGCCAACTTGCTCAAGAAACTTAATCCAATATCAACCTGATGTGTTAATTACACTACTGATCCTCCTGACCTGCCTTTTCTACTTGTCATTCAGACTTCTAGTAACATCTAATTTGGCAAGTTAATTTCCATTTTGGATTCAGAGCGGACTGGGTACCACTGGACAATGCAAACAAAAACTCAGCAGAATTTGATCTGGTTAATGCTATCCAAAATGTTCTATTGATATCAGTTAATTACAATAACCTTTATGTTGTTGCAGAAGTATGGAGCTAGAGGTCTTTCAATACTGGTAGATGTATTTATTTCAATTATTCTACACATGCGACAACAGATAATGCAACTTTCAGGCAAGTGAAACCTCAGTTTTTCATTCATTAGTCAGATACATAGATACATAGAAATTAGGTGCAGGAGTAGGCCATTCGGCCCTTCGAGCCTGCACTGCCATTCAATATGATCATGGCTGATCATCCAACTCAGTATCCCGTACCTGCCTTCTCTCCATACCCTCTGATCCCCTTAGCCACAAGGGCCACATCTAACTCCCTCTTAAATATAGCCAATGAACTGGCCTCAACTACCCTCTGTGGCAGAGAGTTCCAGAGACCCACCACTCTCTGTGTGAAAAAATTCCTTCTCATCTTGGTCCTAAAGGATTTCCCCCTTATCCTTAAGCTGCGACCCCTTGTCCTGGACCTCCCCCACATCGGGAACAATCTTCCTGCATCTAGCCTGTCCAACCCCTTAAAAATTTTGTAAGTTTCTATAAGATCCCCTCTTAATCTCCTAAATTCTAGAGAGTATAAACCGAGTCTATGCAGTCTTTGTTCATAAGACAGTCCTGACATCCCAGGAATCAGTCTGGTGAACCTTCTCTGCACTCCCTCTATGGCAATAATGTCCTTCCTCAGATTTGGAGACCAGAACTGTACGCAATACTCCAGGTGTGGCCTCACCAAGACCCTATACAACTGAAGTAGAACCTCCCTGCTCCTATACTCAAATCCTTTTCAGAGTCAGATAGTCAGAGCTCACTATCTTCAATATCTTTAAACTAGAACACAATTGGAACATCTATGTCACAGGTTTAAAAGTACAATTTAAATATTCATACTTAATTCTGAACTTTGTCAACCAACACTAAGCAATTGTTTCTGATTCCAATGAAGTCACAGCTATTTAAGACAGAATACAAATACCTGTAACATAGATTTTGGATGAGGCAGTTCTTCTCCTTGATAAATTTTGATGTAAGCCTGATGGACAGGAAATATTGTATTATTAACATGTGAGTAATCTCCTATAATGCAATTTCAGCTGAAAATTACCAAAATGTATACAAGCGGCAGCATGCACCAATTGTTCGTACCTTGAAGTATTGAACTAAATCCCGACAAGTCACTTTGCTTCCTCCGATTTCTTTTTCTACCAAATTCTCAGGGGACAGCAGAAAGGGCACCACATTGCGGAGTTCCTTTTTAAAGTCGCCGTCAATATCTATTGGAACAAAGTAAATAGCAATATAAACAGCGGCTAAATTAACAGCTTGTATTGCACAGAAAATTACAGCACAGGAACAGGCCTTTCAGTCCAAAAATAAACCAATCACCTCCATCCATAGATGACCGATATCCTTCCGTATCCACGTACTGATCTAAAAGTCTCCTAAATGCCACTATCATAACTGCCTCCACCAACACCCCTGGCAGCGCTTACAAGGCACACACAAAAAAATGTAAAAAAGACTTCATATCTCCTTTCAAAGACTAGAGGGCATAATATTATCATCTTAAAGCTACTCTCTAGTCTTTGATATTTCCACCCTGGGAATAAGGCTCCGATTATCAACCCTATCTATGCCTCAATTTTCTATTCTTCTATCAGCTCCTCAATTTCCGGCATTCCAGAGAAAACTGCAGGTCAGGTTGACCCATTACAAGGATGTGGAGGCTATGGAAAAGGTGCAGCAGAGATTTTCCAGAATGTTGCCTGGATTAGGGGATACAGGGAGAGATTGGACACTTAAGACTGTTTTCTCTGAACTAACCTCTCCTTGCAGCTAATTCCCCCACCCCCCCCCTTTCCCCTCCTTAAATCAACATCAAATTATGTTGAACTGATTCTCTTTGAATGTATACACAAGACAAGTCAAATATCTCGCCAAATGTGGTCACAACAACTGATCTGAGAATTCAATTACAAATATCTGCATGCAACATGTACACAAATGCCACTGAGGAACTTGGAATACCTTTTAATCTCCCATCAAAACCAGGATTTGTGGCTACTTTCAGACCGGGATGAGGCATTAGGAAGCAGGTGATTTTGGCAAAACAGGAATGGATATGTTTCCTAACATTCTGCAACTCTTCGTGTTGGTTTTGTTTTATCTAAAGGGGAAAACAAAATAGCTGAAGTTAACTGAATAAATGTAACTGTTCCAACTTCATCTTTCCACACTCATTGCAGAAACAAAAGTTAACAGGCGAGTCTACCATAGAAACAATTACTTCCTGCTGGAAGAAAATCACCGGATCCCCTCAAAGATAACAACTCAGACATAATAAACAGGTTGCAGTCCGACCTTGGAGTTACAAGTCCATTAATTTCAAAGGAAACTAAAATTGAGGTACCGCACCCTGACAAATGTGTAGAAATATCTTATATAGTAACATCTTAAGGCTGTAAAAGGTTCAGCAATCAGCAGGGGACAGGTGGCCATCTGCCACAGGATTTATATCCTATAAATTTCCAGATTTCATTCCAACTTGTAGGAAAGCGGGGAACAAAACAAATGTAATGAAATTGAACAGCAAGACATGTTAAACATTTCAAAGTTACACAAAACCTTGATTACATTAAAATATTTTACCTCCAACCGTTTTTCTAAGAACCTCTTGCCTCCTTCCAGCCCATATGAATGTTCGTAGGGATAACACCAATCTCTTATTAAAAACATTAATGTCTACAGGGAAAGAATACAGAAAATCAATATTATTTCCACCCGATTCATATGTAAAAGAGGAATTCGAATCCACAAAACCTTTCACAACGCTAGGATGCTCCAAAAATCAGGCAGAATTTTCATCTGCTCCCCAGTATTTTGGGTAGACCAGTTACCCCAAAGTTGTGACGTTTAGCGGCAGCATGGACTCATGCTGGTTGTGTAATCCACCTTTGCAGCAAGGGGATGTTCACAAGCTCACTGCAAACTTCTGCAGATGTGCCGCCTTCCAGCAGGGAAGCTTGCCCGTTAAACAGTGCCAGGTTACACCTAGAGTAAATGCAGCCAACCTGGTAAAACCATTGAATGGAAAGGTTGCCAAGATCACAGCAGATAAATCTTTGTTGAGTTAACTCAGTATGTTTAAATGTTTTAAAGTGCATAATTTTTACGGTTTGTTTATATTATAGTCCCGTGTACCAAGATAGAGTGAAAAGATTTGTTTTGCTATCCAAACAGATGGCAACATTCAAAAGATATTTGACAACGACAGGAAAGGTTTAGACGGATATAGGGCAAACACGGGCAGGTGGTACCAATGTAGATGTGGAATCTTAGTCGGCATGGATGAGTTGGGCTGAAGGGCCTGGTGAGCTGTGTCACTATGACTGAGGTCAGATATACTATTCATAAATACAATAGAGCAAAGGGAAAGATACAGAATAGTCTCAATAGTCCAGAGTGCCATTGATATTTGAAAATAAAATTACATTTCTTAAATAGTTCCAAGATGTTTTCAAAGTATTCAATTTCCGTTCCAGTTGGCAAGCCTGGGGGAAGAGCCTCACCAGATGTCATCCTCATTCTACATGTGCACTTGACCACTGATGTGGCAAGAGAAGCACTGCACTTCCCCCTGGAATACCAAGGTCAACAGCAAATCTGCCCCAATTACTATTAAGTGTAGTCATTGTTGAAATATAGGAACTGCAGCTACAATTGCGCACTCAGCAAGGTTATCACAAACAGCAGATACAAAAGAGTTGCTGCCTTACACCGCCAGAGAAAAGGGTTCAATCCTAACTACGGGTGCTGTCCATATGGAGTGTGCACATTCTCCCAGTCACCTGCATGGGTTTTCTCCGGGAGCTCCGGTTTCCTCCCACACTCTAAAGACGTACAGGTTTGTAGGTTGATTGGCTTGATAAAATTGTAAATTGTCCCTTGTGTAGGATAGTGTTAATGCGCGAGAATCGCTGGTCGGCGCGGACTCGGTGGGCTGAAGGGCCTGTTTCCCGCACTGTATCTCTAATCTAAACGAATATGGTTTCAATGCAGGGTTACACAAAAAGCTGGAGAAACTCAGCGGGTGCAGCAGCATCTAAGGAGCGAAGGAGATAGGCGACGTTTCGAGACCCTTCTTCAGACTGGTCAGGGATCAGGGAAACGAGAGATATAAACAGTGATGTGGAGAGATAAGGAACAATGAGTGAAAGATATGCAAAAAAGTATTGGTGACAAAGGAAGCAGGCCATTGTAAGCTGTTTGTGGTGTGAAAATGAGAAGCTAGTGCGACTGGGGAGGGGGGGGGGGGGGGGAGATGGAGAAGGAATGTCAGGGCCAGAGGGCTGAGGGAGAGGTGGGGGGGAGGCAGTCTGGGTTAACAGAATTGAGAAAATTCAATGTTTAAGCCCAGAGGATGCAGACTCCCCAAGCGGAATATGAGGTGCTGTTCCTCCAACTTGCGGTGTTGATCACTCTGGCCGTGGAGGAGGCCCAGGACCGAGAGGTCGGATACGCAGTGGGAGGGGGAGTTGAAGTGCTGAGCCACCGGGAGGTCGGGTTGGTTATTGCGGACCGAGCGGAGGTGTTCGGCGAAACGATCGCCCAGCCTCCGCTTGGTCTCACATGGTTTCAATGCAGTCATATAGCATAAAAAACATTCAAACCTGAAAGGGTTTCTGGTACACTTCCTCCATAGCCAGGCGCCCATATTCTGTGAAGAGCTGGAAAAGGGCATAGAGATTGTGAAACCATTTTTCAAATTGGATTTAATCAAAATGCACTGGAGTAACTCAGCAGGTCAGTCCGAATGGTCCAACCTAAAACATCACTTATCCTTGCCAGAGAGTTAAAACCATTACAGAACACAAGAATGAACCTCAGGAGGTTACATATGGGGATAGTCATTGTAATGGGATCTTAGAACAAAAAGCCTAACGCATGGCACATCAAGATGTCCCTGCAATAAGATCATATGAGCACAGTACCTGAAGGTGTTGCAGATCATCCTCTTGAATGTTCTGAGACAAATTGTATACCTAAAATAGAAAATTAAATGAAACATTTTGGAATTGTCCACAATGCTGTTTGTTTCATCATCCACTCTTTCTGGGTAAAATGGTCCTGTCTTACTTTTTTTTTGTAGCACGTTTTTAAAAGTTACTACTTATCACCTTTTCAGCCGGTACATTCCATATAACTTGTATTACCAAAATACATTCAACTTATTCTATCTCGTCATTTGTATACTACGATTTGAGAAATCACCAAGATTCAATTCAATATAATAACTGAACTCTTATTCTACACAAGGCAACAGGTTACATTAAAGAACATTAAAATCAGTATAATGACGGAAAAAAGCCTCCAAATTTGAGCGTTACCTGAACAGAACTTGTCATGGTGCTAAGAGCAAACACGGTAGCACAGTCTCTTATGGTTGACTGGCTGTCAAAGGCCCCCTGAGTGTCCATTAAAAGTACCGCAACCTGGAGGGAAATAATTATAGCTTGAAGCAGTCATTTTTTTTAAATGGCAAGTCTGAAAGCTATGAGTGTCTATTAAATGCCAATCACATGTGTCCTGATTAGTACAGGTGTCGGGGGTTATGCGGAGAAGGCAGGAGATTGGGGTTAGGAGAGAGATAGATCAGCCACGATTGAGTGACGGAGTAGACTTGGGCCAAATGGCCTAATTCTGCTCCTGTCACTTATAACCTCAACCACCAAACGTGGCAGCGCGCCCCAGACACTCACGACCCTGCACAAAACAGTCTTTTTTAATGTAGCCATATTTCAGTTAATCCACCTACATAGAAATCATTCCTAAACTTTACCTCTAGTTCCTCTATAATGTCTTGGATTTCATATTGCTGTTTAATTTGTCTTTTAACTACCATTTAATGTCATTTATATTTCACTTCTCTAAAAAGAGCTACTGCATGAAAACAGGCCCTCGGCCCACATCAACCATCACCCGTGTTACTCGTTCCATATTATCCCACTGTCTCATCCACAGCTACAGACTAGGGGCAATTTATAGAGGGCCAACTAACCTACAAATCCATAAGTCTTTAAGATGTGGGATGAAGGGGTTGGACAAGCTAGATGCTGGAAGATTGTTCCCGATGTTGGAAGAGTCCAGAACAAGGGGTCACTGTCTAAGGATAAGGGGGAATTCCTTTAGGACCGAGATGAGGAAAACATTCTTTACACAGAGAGTGGTGAGTCTCTGGAATTCTCTGCCACACAAGGTAGTTGAGGCCATTTCATTGGCTATATTTAAGAGGGCGTTAGATGTGGCACTTGTGGCTAAAGGGATCAGGGGTTATGGAGAGAAGGCAGGTACGGGATACTGAGTTGGATGATCAGCCATGATCACATTGAATGGCGGTGCAGGCTCGAAGGGCCGAATGGCCTACTCCTGCACCTATTTTTCTATGTTTCTATGAAACCAGAGCACATGGAGGAAGCCCACAGTCACAGGGAGAACATGCAATCTCCACACAGACAGCACCCGAGGTCAGGATCAAACCCGGGTCTCTAGTGGTGCGATTCAGCTCTACCAGCTGCACCTTTATACCTCTACAGCTCATTGTTCCAGCATTTCTTATCGACACCACCCTAACTCACCTTTATTTTACCCTCATGGCAATATTCAAGGGGCAGGTTGGTGCATTTTATTCCCCAATAATTCTAAATGTTATTTACACAGATGTAAACCACCAGGGGAACAAAGCATCTTTTGAGTAACTGGTCATTTACAACTTTCCATCTACAGCAATAGTTTAATGGTTCTTTATTGTCATGTATGCACTGTACAGTACTCAAAGCTTAATGTTTTATTTAAAAAACCTTTCACCTTAGTTTCATATGGATGTATCCATGTTACTTTTATTTTAACAGAAGGTGTACGTCTAAGTTAGAGCAAAATGTGGTGGCTTTGTTGACCAACACAAAGCCATGATTTTGGTACATGAACAGAAAGAGCCACTCATTGATGAGAAATACAGTTCTTTGTGACAATGTGTACCACAGGAATAAGAGCGTTTTGTGGAAGGCTCAACGCGAGCCGCAACAGCTATGTTAATTGGACGCTGCGGCAGCTAGTGATGGAGTGCTCACTGGTGCACCTTGCAGAAGATGTCGGTGACCTGGCCAGGAGTTGCTCTCCACCACCTCCCTCGTTCTTGCTCCTCTTCCCAATGTCACTCCGACAGTGGCTGAATCTGGAAGTGCAGCGAGGCCGGGCAACATGTTTACATCAATGAAGCGGACGGGAAGCCCTCGCCATCCTCCCACTGAAATAACACAGGTCATTCAGGAAACAGGACCTCCTACGGCAAATTGCTTACGTATGTGCGCGTTTGCGCAAGGCGCCTATTACGCAAGCCTGGAAGTGCCTGCACTCAAAATGGATTCCTGAATATTGGTACCCTACTATTTCAAGACATGAGATTTTACAAATATCAAAATAACTCAGCAAAACACCTGATAGAAGTATATAAAATTTGAGGGGCCTAGAGAGGGTAGACAGCCAGAACCTTCTCTATCCTCCCCCACCCCCCTGGGTGTTAATGTCAAAGAACAGAAGGCAAAGTTGCAAGGTGAGAGCGGCTAAGTTTAAAGGAGATGGGTATTTGGGCAAGATTTCTTTTACATGCAGTTGGTGGTGGGTGCTTGAAAAGCACTGCCAGGGGTGGTGGCAGCAAGTACAATAATGCATTTAAGAGGTTTTTGATAGGAACATGAATATGCAGGAAATGGAAGGATATGGATGAAGACAAAGTGCTAGAGTAATTCAGCGGGCCAGGCAGCATCTCTGGAGAACATGGAGGGGCGATGTTCTGGGTCAGGACCCTTCTTCAGACTCCAAAGTTCATATGGATAATGTGCATGAAGAGGAGATTAGTTTATCTTGGCATCATGTTCTGCAGAAACATTGTTGGCACAAATGGCTTGTTCCTGTGCTGCACTGTTCTACATTCTAATAGCTTTAACAGGACTGGAATCTACTCTAGCATAGTACTAATGGATTATAGCAATGGAAATTAGCGGCTAGTGAGTAATTATTTAAGAGCTTTAAAATGTTCCCACCCTTCTCTCCCCCCTCCCTCCCCCAATTCTAAAAAAAATAACCCTTCTCATACAAGTTAACTTTTAAACTTCTTCCTTTGACTTTGTCCTTGCTGAGACGAGTCAACACCACATGAAATTCTAACATCAGGTTGAGTTGGAATATCCGTAGACAGTTCCTATACAGAATCATGCATAATGACTTGACACGCGCGATTTGATTTTTTTTTTTGTAGAGTTCAATGCTAGGCACACCTGACTTCCATCTGATTTGTGGATCACAAAAACTTCACTCCAAACTTGTATACCAGTAGTTTCCCGTTCGCATCCGCCTCGCCAGGTGAACCCAGTTAACGGCTCATCATCGCCCCCTAGCCAGCCGCCCGCTTCCTGCGGAGAGAAAGATGCACTAAGAAACTGATCTGTATGCCAACATTTGTCACCTTCGCAAGGTACATGGCAAAGTACATTGAGTCATTGAACTTAGCAACTATGTTACTATGATCAACATTCAAATATTGAAGTCAGTCAACTATATAAAAGCTAACTAGGTCTCCAATTAGACATGCAAAGAATCATGTCATTATATCAGTGCCTTCCAGTTAACTTTGATAGATGCAACTATTCGGTTCAGCAGTTAATTCATGATCAACACATTAACTGATCAATCCTGATCAAAAGATAAGCAGTAATTTAAAAAACAAATTTTAAATAGCAATTCTGTTATTTGAGCAACAAATACTCTACAAACTTTAGAAGATCCAAGATTTAAATATTATTACATGGAGCATTGTACATTAAAGATCAACTACCTAGGTCAAACATTTACTAAACTCCATCTGGTAGAAGATGGTAGACTCTTTATTGGAACCAAGATAATCTGTCATTTAAATTAAGAATGAAAGAATTCAGAGCAAGTGGAAATGGATGCAAAGATTAGCATCATGTGCAGCAGATATTGCGAGTTAACAGAACAGTACAACAGGCCTTTCGGTCCACAATGTCTGTGCCGAATATGATGATGACCATCTCTTATCTACCTGCACTTACACCATATCCCTCCATTCCCTGGATAATATGATTACCCAAGTCTAAAACACCACTATCATATCTGCTTCATCCACCAGAGGGTTCCAGGCAGTCACCAACCTCTCTAAAAATTACCCAGCACATCTCCTTTAAACTTTGCACCTTTCACCTTAAAGCTAGGCCCTCTAGTATTGGATTTTTTTCCCCATCCTGGGGAAAAAGGCTCTGATCATCTACTCTACCTATACCTTCCAATTTTATTAATTATGTTTCATACACACAATTTCATATACAAAGATCATGTTTTGTGGTCAATGACTAAATACAACAGCTTAAAATATTTATATTTACATTACAAAATTAGATTTAATAGCAAAGTTAAAAAAATGTAGGACAGACTCTTACCTGACTGTACATGTATCGCAGCATGAAATCCAACAAAAATGATTTGCCTTTACGAAACGCTCCGGCCACCGAGACAACCACAACATTCAAGTCCCGAATGTGTTCTTGCAATAAAATTCGCTCCAAGGATTCTTCATCCAGATCAAAATGATGGTTATCTTTATGTGCCAACACTACCTGTATAGGCCTGGCCTCTTTCATATGTATATCATCCAAAGTAATTGGAACCTCCTGGATGCCAGACTCATCTGTTTAAAAACACAGTAACTCAGTTTAAGATGCAAATTAAAATTTGTTTTCAGTCCATTCATTAATTGATTTGATTTGATTTGATAGCATGCAAATCAGCTTTTCGTTGTACATCAGCACGTGACAATAATAAACAAACTTAACAACGTTTTCCTTGCCTAGCTTTCAAATCAATTAGTCTCAATTGAAATAGGCAAACAGATACAGACTTTGGACAAACAATACAAAGTTCTGGTCAAGAACCCTTGCTAAGTTCCACTATTAACAGATGGTACACCTGAATGTAAAGATAGTTGCCAGCCCATTGAAGCTCAAAAAACCCAAAAGGACATTTATTTAAATAGGCATGGTATCAAAATATCCATTCAAATAAATGGTGCTGCTGTAACTCCTACAAGAGCATGTCTGAATATTACACATTAATAAGCAAGTTGCAAATATATTTTCAGTGGTTTAAACTCACTTTTCACCATTTAAATGTATTCTCTGCCCAACAACATATGGAGTTTAAGATGGGTTCACAATTTATTTTTACATTTTTCTTAATTCCCAGATTTGGCAAAGGTTCCATTTTAAAAACAGCAACACAAGAGAATAAAACAGCAAACCACAGACCAATTAGTTTAACATCTGTATTTGGATAAAATGCTCGTAATTATTAAGGATGTTAGAGCAGAGCATTAGAAAAATTCATAATCAGGTAAAGCCCATGGGGAATACAAATCATTTTTGACCTATTTATTGAAGCTCTGAAAAAGTCACATGCAATGGATGAAAGGGAACTGGTGGATGCAATACATATAAATTTCCAGTAGGCATTTAATAAAATGCCACAAATGTCATTACAAAAAAAAAAAAAATCATATGTTGCCAGCTAGAGTGGTTAAAAAGGAAAAGATAAAGCATATATTTCCCTTTGTGGGAATGACAGAATAGATGTAGAGATGAAAAGAATAAAGTTACAAGATTAAACACAGTCTGCTAAAACTAGGGTGTGCAGGAACTTTAACAAATAATGGCAGTTTTTTTAGGAAAGATAGGCTTCAATATGCTGGAGTTTAATATAATCTTAGAGGAGGAAGAGGCAACAATGGCTGACAAGAGGTTAGGGACAGTATAAAACTAAAAGAATAGCAAAGAGTAGCAGGAAGCTAGAGGGTAGGGACTCTTTCAAAGGACATCAGAAGGTAACAAAAAGGACAATACGGGGTGAAAAGATGAAGTACGAAGATAAGCTCACCAAAAATATAAAGAAGGATAGTAAAAGCTTCTTTAGGTATGTTAAGAGAAAACGAATAGTCAAGCCAAATGTGGGTCCCTTGAAGGCAGAACCAGAGGCACGAAGAACCAGAGGCACGAAATGGACAGGAGGGTGCACACAGTGACCAGCCCTGGTGTGCACCAAGCCCGGCACAGGAACGGGCAATCGACCAACAGATTCAGGGGATGGAGTAGCCACTGGAGGAGGTACCCAGCACCGGCCAATCAATGTCAATATGCACCGGCTTGAGCCGCGTAACCGAAACAGTCTCACGCCGACCCTCCTTGTCCAGGACGAAAGTGGACGAGCCATGTTCCAGGACCTGGAAGAGACCCTTATACGGCCACTGGAGGGGTGTCCGATGAGCATCCCTGCGCAGGAAGACGAACTGGCAGTCCTTCAGAGCAGAGGGAGCATGCGGACGGAAGGACCCATGACGAGACGTGGGCAGCGGCGCACGCTCTGCAATGTCATCTGCCAAAGACATTGCAGAGCGTCCGAAGGCTGCTCCACCTGGCCCCGTGCCGGCGGAATGAACTCCCCAGGCACTGTCAATGGGGACCCATACATCAACTCGGCGGAGGAGGAGGCCAAAGCCTCCTTGACTGCGGAGCGGATCCCCAGCAAAACCCACGGCAGAGCGTCCACCCAGTCCGGATCATTGAGCCATGCCTTCAGGGCAGCCTTGAGTTGGCGGTGAAACTCAACTCCAGCGTTGTTGTCCATCACGATGCGCGGTGAACATCGGGGTTACCAGTTGTAGTGGCCTGGATAAGGTCAGGAAAAGGCCAGACGCCAGGCAGGTTCTGAAGAAGTTTAATCAAACACGGCAAAAACACACAGAACACACAGCGAGCAGCCCCCAGGAAACCCCATGGCCAGACAATCGTCCCTGTCCCTCAAGAGCCGAGGGGGATGACCCAAGGAGTGGCCCAACCCCCAGGAACCACCACACAGGTACAGCAGGCAGTGAAGAAAGCTAATGGCATGTTGGCCTTCATTGCGAGAGGTTTTGAGTTTAGGAGCAAAGAGGTCCTACTGCAGTTGTACAGGGCCCTGGTGAGACCACACCTGGAGTATTGTGTGGAGTTTTGGTCTCCTAATTTGAGGAAGCATCCTTGCTATTGAGTGCAGCGTAGGTTCACGAGGTTAATCCCCAAGATGGCGGGACTGTCGAATGAGGAAAGATTGGAAAGACTGGGCTTGTATTTACTGGAATTTAGAAGGATGAGGGGAGAATCTTATAGAAACATAAAAAATTATAAAAGGACTGGACAAGCTAGATGCAGGGAAAATGTTCCCAATGTTGGGGGGAGTCCAGAACCAGTTGCCACAGTCTAAGAATAAAGGAAAAGCCATTTAAAACAGATAAGAAAAAACGTTTTAACTCAGAGTTGTGAATTTGTGGAATTCTCTGCCACGGAAGGCCAATTCACTAGATGAATTTAAAAGAGTTAGAATAGGGGCTAGCGGAATCAAGGGGCATGGGGAGAAGGCAGGCACGGGTTACTGATTGTGGATGATCAGCCATGATCACAATGAATGGCGGTGCTCGCTCGAAGGGCCGAATGGCCTCCTCCTGCACCCATTTTCTATGTTTCTGAGAAACAACTCTATGGAAACATACAACATTTGATGGGTCTTGATAGGAGCATGTGGAGAGAAAGGGATCTCTTGTGGGAGAATCTAAAACCACTGTTTAAAGGAAGGGCGTTCCCACGGAAGACGAGAGGCGATTTTCTTGAGCTGCAAATCTTTGCTTCCACTGCTATTTGAAGAGTTGAAGTCTCAATATTTTTAGGCAGATGCAGATGAATATTTGACAAGGGGATGAAAGGTTCCTGAGAGCAGGCAGGGTTTCAAAGTTATGGTCATAATCAGATTAGTATTTTATTTAATGGTGACACATACTTGAGCAGCTTACTCATGTTCCTAATTTGTAGGCAAATTCACCATCTCAGAAATAAAATGATCATACAAAGTGAAGTTAATAAACAGATTACCATTTACCAGAATATTTTTATACGATCAATAGTTGTACATAAATCTATCAATAAAATTTCCACATTTCATCCTGATCAACATCACGCTTTGTGTTTAACAGCTCTGTGGAACGACAGATAAAATAAAGGAGTTGTCAGTGCAGAACTCCCTTCGGGGCTACAAAGGAACATCAACGTTCTGGAACAGGACTTGAACCCAGAACTATTTGACACCATCATTGATCAACTAAGCTGCAGCCAACCCACTTCAGAAACATTCTTACTAGGGCAACAAAAAAACCTTTAGTTAAAACATATTGTTGACGAACAAGCAATAATTTTAAATGTCATTAACTCTCAATTTGATTCGTAAGTTAATTAATTTGTACTACTGTCAACAGAAAATTATAGTAAAAATAATTACGACAAATTTCCCCAATTATTGCAGTCTCCAACCCAGACACCCATTGCTTCTCCACTTCCCTGCACTGGCATTGTGCTCCTGGGAACCAGCCATTTACACAGTCACGCCACAAGGTATGCTTATTTACTGGATTTCTCAACACCTACCAACACCTCCATTCACAGACATGGGAATATAATGCTTTTATTAAATTCAGTCGTACAAACCCAGGCAAAGTCAAGAAATTTCAGGTCAACTGAGACCACACATGCAGACAGGATGAGAGAAAAAAAAGAGCAAGAACGCCCAGCCATGGGATCCAAATCAGATGCCCAGACTGATCCGCTGATCGAAGATCAGGACTTGGTTGAGTTGCTACCTACTCTGGCCACTGGCTCAGGACAGCACCTTGTTTGCGCAATTTGTCTAGAACGAGTATCAGTGAAAACAGTGAACACGTTGGGGTCTCAGCTCCTCACAACCTAAAGCTGCAATGTTTTGTTCAATTCACTCAGGTGACTGTTGCTTTAGTTACAACATGGTCCGCATATTCCTTTGCATCACTGAAATCAACCCGGCTTCAACAAACCAAATAGGCATCAAATCCCCAAATAGGCAATCAAGTGGCAGTTTAAACCAAAAAACATGGGACAAAGGAGATGCATATTATAAAAATCAAATTTGGACGAACAGATCAGAGATGAATGCCAAGCCTAGAAGAATTTGAAACTAGAAATCTAAATAGAAGTTATCCATTTAATTGGCCTTCAAAAGTAAATATTCTGCTGCTTAGCAGTGCTAAATGCAGACTATGTTGTAATAAAAGCAACAGTCACTCGAGTGAATTGAACAAAATATTGCAGCATTTCTCGCGCCGTTCTACAAATCTCAAATCTAGAACCAAAGGTGAGGACAACTTTTAAGCTCAAATAAACATCCAAATTGTATGTGGAATCTCATTCATATCAATAATGCCACATAACCCAAATGCACTATATGCACAAAAATGCTATTTTTACACTATTAATGTACACAAATGAAACTTTACTTGGGACGCAACTGTGAACATTAATATGGTACCTTCTATTATACATGAAGTCCCAGAAGGGCTAAGAGTCAGTGTCGCTTTGTCTGAAGTTAGCAACTAATTTATTTTTCATTAACAATTTGAATCGAGAGAGCAATTGTGGATAAACAGGTATATGAAAAAAAATGAAAGATTGTTTTCAGTTAATAAAGTTTCAAAAAGTTACTCCCATTTCCAACATTGAACAGTCCTTTGGAAAGTATTCCGGTGGTATTGGGATCTAGTTTTTTCCCCTCGTGGTAGACTATATGAACAAAAAAACGTATTAACCTAAATTTCAACAATTTCCTGGGAAAGTGTGTAAACCATCTTCTCCAACCTGGGGATTTAAAGTCAATTACCAACTTTCAGCTGAATTAATTTTAATTGCCAATGCAGGCCAAGTAGGAATAGGCTTAGTTTTTAAGAAAAACTAAGCATTATCTCAAAGATTACAACAGGCAATAACAGGACAAACCATTGTTAAGCCGAAAGTATCAGGCAAAACAAGGTACAGAGGTCTATTTATTTTCAAACGCATGAAAAGATTAAGATAGCCTTTCTGAAATTCCTCATTATACATTAGGATATCAAATTGATGCCCCTGGAATTTGTAGACACATCTCAGTCTAACCAGATGTGTAGGAAGGAACTGCAGATGCTGGTTTAAACCAAAGATAGACACAAAAAACGGAGTAATTCAGGTCAGATAGCATCTCTGGAGAAAAGAAATAGGTGACGTTTCGGGTCAAGACTACTGAGGTAGGAGGTACACCCCAATATTATTCCCTTCCCATACTAACCATTCTGTCCTAGGCCTCCTCCATTGTTAGAGTGAGGTCAAACGCTAAGTTAGAGGAACAGCATCTCATATTTCACTTGCCCAGCAGTGTGAATATTGATTTCTCATACTTCAATTAACCCTTGCACCCCCTCTCTCCCCACCCTCAAACCAGCTTCAAAAAGTAATCTTGTTGAGTCTCATTGTCTAACTCGTTCTCACCTAGCACACAGCCAACAATGGCCTGTTCCCTTTATCGTAGTTGCTCTTGTGCATACCTTTCATTCATTTCTCTCTACATCACCGTCTATATCTCGTTTCCCTTTCCCCTGACTCCGTCTGAATGGTCACTACCCGAAAGGTCACCTCTTCCTTTTCTCCAGAGATGTTGTCCAACTCCAGTTTTGTGTCCATTCTCAATCTAACCATTTCCTTAACAAAGAATGCTAATAACTGAATTATGGAATTATTACTATGAATCATATCGCAACTCTATGATTAATGATGCACATTAACTCATCTATTAAACGATGTTAACCAAGTTAAAAAATGCTCAACTGCATATCAAACACTGATTGTCATTAATAAGAATATACTATTTTCCTTAGGAAGTTTTAACTCTTACTCATTTTTAGTTTAGTTTAGTTTATTTTCATGTGTACCGAGTGTAGATTGGTTACTCCACACTAACCAATTGTAGTGCTTTATTATTAGAAGCTCCGCCCACTACACGGTTCATATTATCGTAACCCAGCTTGTGCTATTAGTCTGTTCGCCGCTACACAGCTGAAACAACATGCTGTTGTGTACTGCAAGTGTTCTTTAATAAAATTCTGTTGTACCATGTTTGTGAGAATGACTGGGTCATTTACATGGTGTTAAGAAGTGGATCGTAACCCACTCCATGTTTAAGTATTTCGGTTTTTATTTTGTCCCCTGAGTTTTCTTCCTGTCTATTCACTGTTGCTACCAGCCATGGCCAGCTCGCTTCGTTGTCCAGACCCTTTGATCTTTGACTCGAACATCGCTGAATGTTGTCGCGTTTTTGAGCGTGACTCTAACCATTACATTAGTGCTGCTCATCCCAACGCTGCACCTGACGTTCTATATTGAGCGTTTCGACTACGTGCCTGCAGTTTTGGATCACAACAACCAGATTGTGGTGCCTGCTGAAATTATTGACGACCCTGCAGTCTTACTCGCTAAGTTCAGACAGCTGTGTGACCTTCGTGCCAACTCCATAATTGAACGTACTAACACCAGAATCCAAAAGGACAAAGAAATTTACAGATAAAAACAAAGTAGGAATAAACAGCTACAACTTGGGTTGCAAGGTGTAGCTCCCGAGAGCGCTTCTGAGAGCACCCAGAGAGCAATCTATCCAAACGATTTGGCTGATTGGACCATATATTTCCAAAATTACTAAAGGTACAAAACTGAATACAAGCATAGAATCATTCAACATGGAAACTGGCCATACAGCCCAACTCATTCATGCTACCTGTGATAGAGGAGGTTGTATCCATAACAGAAGCTCCCAGAACAAGGTGTCCCACACCAGAAACGTACCATGGCCCCATCCCCGACCTCTACCTCCGCTACATCGACGATTACTTTGGTGCCACCTCCTGCACCCACACACACAACTGACTGACTTCATCCCCATCTCCACTAACTTCCATCCGGCACTCAAATACACATGGACCATTTCTGACACTTCCCTACCATTTCTTGACCTCCATCGCAGGTGATAGACTTCTGACCAACATTCACTATAAACCCACTGACTCCCACAGCTATCAAGACTACACTTCTTCCCACACTGCTTCTTGTAAGGACTCCATCCCCTACTCCCAATTCCTCCGTCTACGCCGCATCTGCTCCCAGGACGAGGTGTTCCACATCAGGGCATCGGAAATGTCCTTATTCTTCAGGGAACGGGGGTTACCCTCCCCTACCATAGATGAGGCTCTCACCAGGGCCTCTTCAATACCCCGTAACACTTCTCCCTCTCCCCATCCCCCCCACTCGTAACAAGGGCAGAGTCCCCCTAGTCCTCACCTTTGCATAAACATTGACTTCTCCAATTTCCAGTAGCCCTTGCTGTCTCCTCCCCTTCTCAGCCCTCTGGCTCCTCTTCATTTCTCCTTTCTTCTCCCCGCGCCACCCCCCCCCCAACATCAGTCTTTCCTCCGCTCCATAGATGCTGCTGCACCCGCTGACTTTCTCCAGCACTTTTGTCCACCTTCATTCGTGCTACCCAATGGACACACTACGATATTAATCCAATGGCCCAGCTATGCCCAAGCAATAATAAATGCTATCAATATCCCACTTCAATCACTCTCTCAGGCAGTGTATTCCAAATAGTCACAAGGTCACCTTCGTAACCACTCCAAATCTGTTCCCTTTTACCCAAATTCCATGCCCTCTAGCTTTATCTATTCCCGATGCGATAGATTTCCTGCAATCTATGCTATATATAACTTTTTCTTCCCACTTAAATTTTTATTGATTTTTATGAGATATTTTCAAAACAGTGCAGCACCATCACCATAAATAGAACAAGGTAAGAAAAATAGCAATCAAAATAAGAAAATAAGTAGATGGGGGGGGGGAGAAAAAAAGTAAATTTAAAAAAAAAATTGGAATAAGACCGTGTGGTTCACTTACCAAATTAAAAAAAGAAAAAACATTACATTGATTAATTATCTGGAGATAATTCAACATTCATACAAACATGCCATCTAGTTCTATAAGACGCAATCTTCCCATATCTAGCTCGGCATTTATCTAATTCGTGTCATGCTCAAATAAACAGTCCATTTTTCCCAGATCTTCTCAAGTGAATTATCCGTGACTCTCAAGGAATATGTCAATTTCTCCATATTAAAGATGTGTCGCACAATTTCTAACCACTGTTCCCATTTTAGACTTTTTTCATTAAGCCACTGCCTGGTAATGACCTTCTTACTTGCTGCAAGCAAAGCTTTAATCAAATATGTATCTTCTATTTTTACACTATCTTTAATACGCCCCAGATACATCACAGGGCAGGTATTTGGGATTTTATAACCCAAGATATTATTTACAGCTGCATTAACATTTTCCCAGTATGGCCTTATCTTTGCACAGTTCCAGAAAATATGCAAGTGGTCTGCCTCCGTACTCCCACACAGCCTCCAACAGTGTTGTTGGGCAGCAAGTTGTCTGCTTTTTATTTTGGGTGTTATAAAAAAGCGATAGATTCTTCCAGCAAAATTCTCTCCATACTAGTGAGCTTGTGGATGAACATTGTGTTTCACACATTTGATACCATTCTTCTTCTGTTATTTGAATCTTTAATTCTGCTTCCCATTATATAATTTTTATATACTCCAATCACATTCCCTATTACCCTCCTGTACTCCACCCCGGGAAAGGGGTATCCCAGAAAAGCTTCTCAAGTCTTTCCTCAAAACTGAAGTGCTCTATCCCAGCAACACCCTAGTGAATCTTCTCAGCACCTTCTCCAGCACTATCATCCGTCCTACAGTATGTGACTAGAACTGCATGCACTATTCTGGTTCAGGTCTGAACAATGTTTTATAAAGATGAGACCCAATCTCCCTATTTCTAGATTCAATGAAGGTCAGTAAGATTTAAGAGTCCATTAAAACGCATGAGGTTTCTAAGTACTTAGAAGCTCATCATAACATAGGCCAAAGTCAGCATGGTTTTGTGAAAGGGAGATCATGCCTGGCATGTCTGGTGGAACTCTTAAAGGAAGAAAATCGCAGAATAGACAAAGGAGAGTCAGCTAAAAAAGATGAGAGCCCATGGTATCAGAGGGCAGATACTAGCATGGATAGCAGGTTAGCGGGATGGCAGAAGGCAAAGAGTGACAATAAAGGGTTTTTTTTCTGGTTGGCTGCCAGTTCCGCCATAGTCGGTGCTGTAGCTTCTACTCTTCATATTGTAGATCAATGATGGATGAGGGAATTGAAGACTGTGGCCAAGTTTGCAGACGATACGAAGATAGGTGGAGGGGCAGGTAGTGTAAAGAAAGCAGGGACTCTGCAGAAGGACTTGGACAGGTTGGGAGAGTGGGCAGAAAAGTGGCAGATGGAATACAGCGTCGAAAAGTGTGGAGTCATGTATTTTGGTAGTAGGAATAAAGATGTAAACTATTTTCTTAATGGGGAGAGAATTTAGAAAACAGAGGAGCAAAGGGACTTGGGATTGCTGGTGCAGGATTCCCAAAAAGTTAATTTGCTAATCGATTCAGTAGTAAGGAAGGCAAATGCAATGCTAGCATTTAAGAGACTTGGGTACATGCTTTATTTTTTAGTTACATTTCCTTCAGTGATGGCTGCCTGCATTTTATTTTAAATCGAAGATAGACACAAAAAGCTAGAGTAACTCAGCGGGACAGGCAGCACCTCTGGAGAGAAGGAATGGGTGGCGTTTCGGATAGAGACCCTTATTTTAAGTCTCCCAGAATCATTTAGTTAATTTCCCTACATTTTTATAGTTTTTCCTAGACATGTTCCAGAATCATTCAAGGTTATACTGAAGAATACATTCCGTTCTCACAGACTCACAGCTCAACCAATAGTCTCTAATAAATAAAAACCCCATTTAAATCTCTCATTTGACTTAAGATGCCTTCATTCCACCCATAAGGAATGGAGCAAGATTAGCCCATTCTCCACCCTCTGGCTAAAGAAATTCCTCATTTCCATTTTGAAGATAGAACCTTTTAGCTGGAGGCTTTATTTGGATAGGACAAGTTTAGAGAGATATGGGCCAAATGCAATCAGGTGAGACTATCATAGATGGGGCATGTTGGCTGGAGAAGGCAAGTTGGGTTGAAGAGCCAGTTTCCATGCTGTACGACTCTGTGACTATAATTTAATCAATCTCCCTGCCTTTTAGACATCGGCTTTTGGCTCAGTAGAACATTTAAACCACAGGAACCTAGTTTCAAGTTCCAAAACGGAGAGAAGCATATAATCCAGCATGATACCCAAGTCCAACACTACATTGTATTTCACTGTCAGAGGTGGTATGTTTTACTCACTGAGTTAAACAAAGGTACCATGTATAATCTGAGATAGACAAAACATTTCTTGCCACATATATTAACCAGTGAAACTGTAACATATCTATAATTCATTGCTGGAGAAACTCAGCGGGTGAGGCAGCATATATGGAGCGAAGGAAATAGGCAACGTTTCGGGTCGAAACCCTTCTTCAACCCTTATTTCCTTCGCTCCATGGATGCTGCCTCACCCGCTGAGTTTCTCCAGCATTTTTGTCTACCATCGATTTTCTAGCATCTGCAGTTCCTTCTTAAACATTTTGTTTAACCATTGCTGTTTGCAGGGCTACGCTATATACTATATAACTGGCTGCTAAATTTCCCCAAAACAGTGACATTTCAAAACTGAGTAATATTGAGACTATAAAAGCCATTCATGAATTGCAAGCCCTTTCTTAAATCCTCTCTTCAACTGAGATGCGGCAAGCCTCCCGACCCTGCCACAGAAACTTGAGAATATGCAAGGTGTCAGCTAATTCTAACGGTGTCTCTGTACAAGTTAATTGCGCAATAACCTGTTGCCATTGCCACACCATTCCCACCAACTTTAGTACTTTATACTAGTTAGGTCAATAGAAGCAAGTCAAAAAGAGTCAGAAGCACATACTTTGAACAGTCTCTGAACATAAAAATAATACTGTAATAAAACTGTAAAAAAATGTTATGGAATGCTATACCAATAGGCAAGAATTTTGATACTGCTCAGTAAAATAATTCCCATAGAAAGAATCAACATTGTTGGATGCAACAATGATAAACATGGAGATAATTCTCTCTTGCTACTCAGCAGAGGAAAAAAAAAATCAGATATATGCACCCCTCTGTGAATCAAAAGCCCCCCCCTTGTACCACCCATTTTCTAACATCCATTGTCCCGACCCACCGCTCTTCCAGCTATCCCCCTCTCCCACACCACAGGCCGAAGGGTCCTGCCCAAAACGTCACCTATCCACATTCTTCAGAGATACTGCCTGACCCGCAGAGTTACGTTTTTTTTTGTATAAACCACCATCTACAGTTCCTGGTTTCAAAAATAAAGCTCCTGTGCTCACCTGCAAAGTTCTTAATGTGTACCCACATGCACCAAGAATGCTCCCAATTAATGAAACAAAATTAGCTGAACTAAAAAATACTCAGCGATTCAAATACCTTAAGACTGCTAACACTGCAGCAAGGAAGCTACCATACAAAAATTCATAAGGAGAGTTAATATAAAACTGCAGGTTCTACCAGTCTCTCCACATGCCTGGTCTGAAATGGGGCAAAAATGTTCAGAGATGGAATCTAAACTGCTGGCATACGACATTTTTAGGTAAAGCTCTTTCCACATGTACTAAGGGTTTTAGACAAAATAAACTTGCAAAACTCAGTGTTCCAGGAGTCTCCATATGACTGTGGAGACAGTATTAAAATGTGTTTAATTAACAACTTTTGTGTCAAAGAACTGGAAAAAAAAATTGGGAAGTCCTTATGAAGGTTTAAATTGCAGGGAAAGTGAAGAAAAAACAAGGGAAAGATCTGCAAATTGAATGTAAGTTAGGAAAAGCATTCCTCTATTCATCTTTATTGTCTCATAATATCTGAAATTTGTTTAAATCACCATTTAACCTTTAAATATATTCAGTGGGTAATCTCAATATAATCCATGCAATTCAAATATAATTGTATTAGATGCTTGTGGGACTCTAAATCAACATGTCTATGTTATAGATTACTAAAGTACACCATATAGAGATAACTGGTCATAAAGTCATGCGATTAGACTAGAATTAGGCCATTTGGCCCATCACGTCTACTCCACCATTCAATCATGGCTCATCTATCTCTCCCACCTAACCCCATAACCTCTGACACCTGTACTAATCAATAATCTATCCACCTCTGCCTTAAAAATATCCACTGACTTGGCCTCCACAGCATTCAGCGGCAAATAATTCCACAGATTCACTACCCAATGACTAAAGAAATTCCTCCTAATCTCCTTCCTAAAAGAACCTCCTTTAATTCTGATGCTATGACGTCTAGTCCTAGACTCTCCCACTAGTGGAAACATCCTCTCCATATCCACTCTATCCAAGAAACTTCTAAGAAACTGTCTATGAAAGTAAGCATGCACGTACAGCAGGCAGTGAAGAAAGCGAATGGCATGTTGGCCTTTATAACAAGAGGAATCGAATATAGGAGCAAAGAGGTCCTTCTGCAGTTGTACAGAGCCCTAGTGAGACCACACTTGGAGTATTGTGTGCAGTTTTGGTCCCCTAATTTGATGAAGGACATTCTTGCAATTGAGGGAGTGCAGCGTAGGTTTACAAGGTTAATCCCCAGGATGGCGGGATTGTCATATGCTGAGAGAATGGAGCAGCTAGGCTTGTACACTCTGGAGTTTAGAAGGATGAGACGGGATCTCATTGAAACATATAAGATTGTTAAGGGCTTGGACATGCTAGCGGCAGGAAACATGTTCCCTATGTTGGGCCACAGTTTAAGAATAAGGAGCAAGCCATATAGAACGGAGACAAGGAAACACTTTTTCTTACAGAGAGTGGTGAGTCTGTGGAATTCTCTGCCTCAGAGGGCAGTGGAGGCAGGTTCTCTGGATGCTTTCAAGAGAGCTAGATAGGGCTCTTAAAAATAGTGGAGTCAGGGGATATGGGGAGAAGGCAGGAACGGGGTACTGATTGGGGATGATCAGCCATTATCACATTGAATGGCGGTGCGAGTTCGAAGGGCCGAATGGCCTACTCCTGCACCTATTGTCTAAACTCCAGAGAGTACAGGCTCTGAACAAACGCTCATCATAGGTAACCTACTCATTCCTGGGATCATTCTTGTAAACCTCCTCTGGACCCTCTCCAGAGTCAGCACATCATTCCACAGATCTGATGCGTAAAATTGAGCAGTATTCGAAATGTGGCCTTACTAGCGTCAGAGCCTCAACATAATATCCTTGTTTTTGTATACAAACTCTCTTGAAATAAATGCTAGTTTGCTTTCTTTACTACTGATTCAACTCGCTGATTAGCTTTTTAGGAATCCTGCATCAGCTCTCCCATGACTCCATATAACTGTGCCAAATGACAAGTATGCTCGGATCCAGAGTACAATGCCAATTTCAATCAATAATTGAGAGTTCAGTTAGACTCTGACATAAAACAATTTAACTTATTTTGCACTATTCCAGTAGGCCACAAAAAGGTCTGCACTCATGTGCATAAAAGTGAACAAAAATATGCCAGATGTAGACAAAAATGCTGGGGAAACTCAGCGGGCGAGGCAGCACTTATGGAGCGAAGGAATAGGTGACGTTTCGGGTCAAGACACTACTCAATAACTAAACTTCACATGGCTGTGTAAATAGCTAGAAACAAAATGTTATACCACAGATGTGTGTACTGACCAAGATAATATGGTGCTATCTGTATCACTTGCTCCAATAATCGGAACCAATTCTGTTTCTGATGGGAAGGTAGACACTGCCTCATGGGAATACAGAGTGGTGGATGCTGCCTGGCCCATCACAGGTATTGATCACCCCACCGTCGAAAGGCAGCCAATAAGAAAAAACCCACACCACACCCTCATCTCGCTGCTACCATCAGGAAGAAGGTACACAAGCTTGAAAACCATGACCACCAGGTTAAAGAACACCTTCTTAGCAACCATCAAGTTCTTGAACACCACACAACACTAACCTCAGCAATAATCCACTATGGATTATGTGTTTGGTTGCTCCACAGACTGCGTTTTATGCACCATTATGGTTACCGTGTAATACGGTTATTAATTGTTATTGATTAATATATAATGTGTTGTTGCATTTATGGGCTTGTTAGCTGCAGCAAGAATTAATTTTATTGCTCCATTTTTGGTACAAACTACTTAAACACTCAATTTACTCAGGTAGGTTATCAGGAAGCATATGTCATCTCGTAGACACCTCAGTTGTATTAGCAGGGTCCTACAAAGAAAAATCAAGTTAAACTAAGTTAAAAACGGAGGGCATTCCCTAAAATAACTGCCATCCCAATTACAACTCCAACAGGTACTCCATCTTTACGAGTTGCTGTTAGGCCAGATCATTTTACCTGCGGCTGGCAGTTCTACAGAGAACCACCAGCAACATGCTCCTCACAAGTCAGCTTGATTCCATCTTTCCCACCTACCCATCAAAATGTAGTTGTCAGAGGCAATCTAAAGGCCAGATGCCAGTGCCACCAAGGTTACCCTCTGTTGTGGAGCACTGATACAAAGGCCAGTTGGCTGGCATGAGTGAGAGCACATTCATTTGAATGGAGCCATAAATCTTGATTAAAAATACAGATTTTTCTCATTATTTTAATTTCATTGACCACCATTTTTTTAAATATTAAAAACATACAATTATTTAATTTTACTTGAACGTCTAGATTTAAGTCTTAACACATTAAACAAAAAGTATATAAAAGCATTTGATAACAGCAAACTACCAAAAGCTCATATGTTCATTTTGCAGAGACCTCTTAACTAGGACAGTGGCAGAATCGAGATCTCTATGTCAATCAAAAAGCATAAATAGAAGCGAGGTTGATGGGTTGACTGATGCTACCCACGGAGGGTTAAATCAAAAGGAGGGATCAAAAAGAAGTGTTATTTCACTTAACTGGCAGCTGTAAATAAGCTTTCATTTCTGGGATTCTCACTCCCAAGTATGAAACAAAATGCAGGAATCGCAAACACTCAAGGCACAAATAGTGACTTCTTCACAGCAGCTAAAATAATGTTGATGTGCATGGAGTGTCGAAATTTAGAGGGGCACATTACAAATAAACATACTGCAATTTTCAGTAACATGAATCCATGTCATCTGTTCAAGCATCCAGAGTATTGAAATAAACTTTCACTTACTTTTTAACTCCTTCAAATTCCATAAAACAAGCTTTATTCCACACCTCAAAATGTTGGGGGTGATTTGTGAATTCTGCAACAGTGAATTTCCGTAATGGTCATAATGAGGGGTTGCTTGTACTAAAGTGTGCCAGACAAATTAAGTGTTATTTCCATTCACCTTTGGGCCTTCTTGTAAGAAAGATTTTAAAGATGTTAATCGGCTCAGAGTATCAGCAATGCAGTTGTAAGGCAGCAAACCACCAGCGGAGGAGGAAGCAAATGTAGTAGAGCCGGTACCTGTCATGCAGGCTGCTATTGGGCTCCTCTGTCATCCCAGTTGCTTGTTCATTGATTACTGTAAATTACCGCTAGTGTAGGTGGATGGAAAGATTGGAAATTGAATTGTATGCAAGTTGAAATAGGTCACAGGAAAACAAATGAACAATTGGACTGATGCCATGAGCCAGAAGAGACTGGATGGACTTAATCGCTTTCTATTTTTGAGAAAATTTGAATAAACGCTACCTTGATATCAAGGAGAGTGACTCTCACCTGTAACAGTGAAGCCAACTGATTCTCTACAGCTCCAGTGCACAGATTATAGGTGTCATTTGATCGAATTGTACCTGGCACCTTCCATCATTTTGCTGATGATCAAGAATAGATCGAGTGAGTCAGCCAGACGCCATTTGCCCCGATTTCTATACAAGGAGAAACCACGTGTAATACTGCACATTGTTGGATAGATGCCAGTGTACTGAAACAGCGTGGTTAGAAGTGCAGCGAGTTCTGGAAATACAACTCTCTGGCACTACAGCCAGGATGCTATCAGGTCCTGTAGTCTTTGCTGTATCCAGTTTTGCCAGCTGTTTCATCACTCAAATTAAACGAAGACCGGCTTTTGGACTGTGGGCAAATCACAGAGAAAAGCTGAAATTGATCATCCATTTGGCATTTTGATGAAGATCATTTGTAAATAGTACAAACTCATCTGTGCGGTAGAGGTGAAAGGGTCTACCATTGTGATGGGGAGATATTATGAGCCTCTTATCAACCATCTCCTGTCCACCATCAATAACAACAGGGCATGACACGATTGCGGAGTCTTGATCTGACATGTTGGTTGTGGGATCAATGGGGTATATCCATGGCAAGCTGATTAGCCCACATATTGTCCCATGTTGCAGTTACATTCAATGCATGCTGCTTGTGACATTTAGCAGTGTCACAGCTATTAGATTCGCCTGTCAGTGTCATGCTTGTCTGCCAGCATGTTATTCTTCAAGTCAAGGTGAGTAACCTGGCTCCAGCCCGGGTAGAGTGAAGGTTATGAAGGCTTGAGGTATTAACTTGCAGTGGAATACAATCCTACAGGTGATCCACAGACGCGGGCGGGTGTGGCAACAATTTGTATACTAAAAAACACCGTCCAACGTTGAAAAGGTAAATGACCCCCTCCCCTCTCCATAGAAACTACCCTCCCAGCTAAATATTACATGATTATTTATATCCAATGCTGATACCCACAGCAAACCCATTTCAGATTTAGACAAGATGCACATGTTGATCCGCACAAAATGAAATAATGGACGAAATTTGGCAAAACAAAGTACAAGATTATGCACAATACACCTGCAGTTTCACCTCTTCTGGCACCGAGACCATTCCCTCCGCAACTCCTTGGTTCACACCCCTTCCCACCCAAACCCCTCCCTCCCCAGGTACTTTCCCTTGCAGCTGCAGATGCATCCAAGGTCCCCAACAGTCCTTTCAGATGAGGCACAGGTTCACTTGCACCTCCTCCAGGCTCATCTGCTGCATCCGTTGCTCTCGGTGTGGAGTCCTATATATCGGCGTGACCAAACACAGACTGGGCAATCATTTCACTGAACACCTACGCTCAGTCCACCTTGGCAATCTCCTTGTTGCCAAACATTTTAACTCCCATTCTCATACTGACCTTGCTGTCCTGGGCCTCCTCCATTGTCAGAGTGCGACCACACACAAATTGGAGGAACAGCACCTCATATTTCACTTGGTCAGTTTACAACCCAGCAGTATGAATGTTTAAGAAAGAACTGCAAATGCTGGTAAAATCGAAAGTAGACACAAAATGCTGGAGTAACTCAGCGGGTGAGGCAGCTTCTATGGAGAGAAGGAACTGGCGATGTTTCGGGTCAAGACCCTTCTTCAGACTGATGTCAGTGGTGGGGGCAGTACAAAGAATGTAGGCTGAGACAGTAAGACTAGGGGGAGAACTGGGAAGGGGGGGGGGGGAGATGGAGAAAGAAAGCAAGAGCTACCTGAAGTCAGAGAAGTCAATGTTCTTACCGCTGGGGTGTACACTACCCAAGCAAAATATGAGGTACCGTTCCTCCAATTTGCGCTGGGCCGCACTCTGACAATGGAGGTCTAGGACAGAAAGGTCAGATTGGGAATGGGAGGGGGAGTTGAAGTGCTGGGCCACCAGGAGATCAGCTTGCTTAATGCGGACTGAGTGGAGGTGTTCAGCGAAACAGTCCCCAAGCCTATGCTTGGTGTCGCCAATGTAGAGAAGTTGACACCTGGAACAGCGGATACAGTAGATGAGGTTTTAGGAGGTACAAGTGAACCTCTGCCTCACGTGGAAAGACTGCTTGGGTCCTTGGATGGAATCGAGGGCGGAGGTAAAGGGACAGGTGTTGCATCTCCTGCGGTTGCAGAATGGAATTTCTCTCATTTCAACTAACCCCTACATTCGCTCTCTCCACCCCTCCCCCACCTTAGTCATCCCTGCAATTCCAGTTTGCATCCATACCATCACTTCCACAGCCAACAATGGCACATTGTGGGTTCCACCTTTCCTAGGTCAATAGTGCCCGCTCCGATTTGTTCTGAACCCTTTCATACCTCAAGGTTCCCTCCCCCTGACTTCAGTCTGGAGACGGGTTGCGACCATAAATGTCACCTGTTCCTTTTCTCCATAGTTGCTCCTTGACCCGCTGAGTTACTCCAGCTTTGTGTCTACCTACAGTTTCAATCGACTTTCTCCTAAATATGTTGATTTTGAATTAATACACAGCTTCTTTATTTGTAGAATCCGAGTGAGACAGCATGGAACCAGGCCCTTTGGCCCAACGTCCATGTCCAAGATGCCCCCCATCTAAGCTAGACCCTAACCTGTCCGCGTTTGGTTCATATTCCTCTAAACC
The DNA here is from genome assembly GCA_963514005.1 of Raja brachyura. Next base: position 71,333,458 of record OY740788.1, on the reverse strand, counting down.
TTTTCTCTTGCTCTCTGCTCTAGTACTGGGTGGGCCAGGGCTTGGAGGGGACGGATTGGGACCCGAGTTATCTTTCCCCAAGAGAGACAGGAGCCATGTGCCTTGAATGAAAGTGATTGCATAACGTTTTCCTCCTCCCTCCCCGTGGAAAACGTGCTGGTGGTGGGAAGGGAAGCCAGGCGCAAGGGCATGGAGTCAATGAGACCCCGCCGCTCGGAGAACGACAGGATCCAGCAGCCTAGGACGGGGGGGGGGGGGGGGGGAAGGGGAGGGCCAGGGAACGGATCACAGAAAGGGTGGCGGGAGACACTGATCTAACTCAAATCATGTACCACGCCACACACTACATAAAATAAGGACACAAGTGGAAACGATAGCAGCCGCGCGTCAGTCCCCTGCCGGCCGCCGTCCCCACTCGCTCCCCGAATAACCTCGCAGATAAACATCGCCCTCGCTTGCAACACCCTTTCTCTCTCCCCAACTCCCGGCCTCTCTATTGGCAAAACTCACCAGTTCTCTGTTCCCGCAGCCCCAGCCGCATTTCCTCCGACCTCTCCGCCGCCTTCAGCAGCATTTTCCCTTCCCCTCCCTGCTGAGGGGCGCCAGGATACATCCACCACGAGAACCCCCCCCCCACCACCACCACCACCACACACGGCGCCTGCGCGCGGCCACAGCACTCAGCGTCCACTGCGGGTGCGCGTCCGCGCGCGAGTTGCTGCCGCTGCCCCGCCCCCCGCGCGCGCCGCCGTTCAAATCCTTCCACCAACGAACTTTTAACGGTCGCCGCCGGCCGAAGATGGCGGCGCCGCTGCTCGGTAGCCGGATGCTCGATCCAAACACGAGGTGAGCCGAACGTTACCTTCGGCGCTGCTGTTGCTGTTGCTGTCATCCGCACCGTCGCCTGTGCCGCCGCCGCCGCCACGACAATAGATTCGTGATCCTCCACACTCGGCGCCCGCCGCCATCTTTCGCGTGTTTTAAAACCAATGACGTCAAAGGCGGAGGGCGGCCCTTTTATCAGCGCGGCTCCGCCGGGGTCCCGGGTTGGCGGGGCGGCACCGCCAGGTCCTAGTGCCCGCTGACGGCACATCATCGCGTTTGTGGGCGACACGAGCGGGTGATCACTTCACGTCATATTTACCCACGGTGGAACCGTGTCATTCTTAGTTGCAAGTGCAACCAAATGATCCCAGCTCTAGGAGCTTTAGCTGCAACAGCTTAACAGGCCTGTGAACGCAATCCATATAGATGACAGCTAAGCAGAGCACCCCTTTTCCATCAGGCAAGCGCATACCTCCAGATTCAGGGACACTTTCTACCCAGCTGTTATGGGGCAACTGAACCATCCTATAATTGTATAATAGTTTATTATGGATATATGTTTGTATTGTATTATGGTGGTGGGTTCTGGCTTGTTTTATTGTGGTGTAAATATTTTTTATTAATTGAATAAATGTTTTGATTTTTTTTTTAAAAGCTGGTTACCAAGCCGCCCTCTACATCAGGGACCTGGGGTGGAGGATATTGCACCGAGGAAGTCTCTGCAACCTGTTTCGCTCGCGGTTCACAGACTCGCCAGCCGCCTGCCACTTTTGTGGGCTGGAAGAGTCTGTGTACCACGTGTATATGGAGTGTGTGAGGTTGCAGCCCTTGTTCCATTATCTAAAGGGACTGCTCCTTGGCTTCTGGCTGCATTTTTCACCCACCATCCTCATCTTTGGACACCCTGTGTGTAGGAGAGAGGGTAAGGCTGAAGATGTCCTGGATGGTTTGCTCCTGGGCCTGGCCAAGCTGGCCATCCGCGAGTCACGGCGCCAGGCAGTGGAGGGCTTTGCCCGAGCCGGCTGCCTGCCCCTTTTCCAGGGTTAAGTCCGTGCCCGGGTGGGGTTAGAAAGGGAATATGCCCTGTCCTGGGAGAGTTCTGGGACCGCTGGGATCCGCAGGGTGTTGAATGCGTCCTCAATAAGGATTGTAAGATAATTGTGTAGTAGTTTATTAAGGATATTTCTTTGTATTGTTATATGGTGGGTTCTGGTTTGTTTTATTGTAGTGTAATATTATTTTTTAATAATTGAATACATTTTTTGATTTAAAAAAAAAGCTGGTTACCAAGTCGCCATCTACATCGGGGACCTGGGGTGGATGGTACTGCACCGAGGAGTCCCTTGCTTCTCTCGCGGTTCACAGACTCGCCAGCCGCCTGCCACTTTTGGAGGCTAGAAGAGTCTGTATACCACGTGTATATGGAGTGTGTGAGGCTGCAGCTACTGTTCCAATAACTAAAGGGGCTGCTCCTTGCCTTCTGGCTGCATTTTTCACCCACCATCCTCATCTTTGGACACCCTGTGCGTAGGGGAGAGGGTAAGGCTGAAGATGTGCTGGTAGGGTTGTTCCTGGGCCTGGTCAAGCTGGACATCCGCGAGTCACGGCGCCAGGCGGAAGAGGGCTCTGCCCGAGCCGGCTGCCTGCCCCTTTTCCAGGGTTACGTCAGCACCCGGGTGGTACTAGAAAGGCACTACGGCGCTGTCCACGGGCACACTGGGGGATTTCCAGGACCGCTAGGCACCGACGGGGGTTGAATGTATCTTGGACAAGGATTGTAATATAGTTATTTATTTGTCTTGTATTGTGGTGGTGGGTTTTGTTTTGTTTTTTACTGTACTGTATATATTTTTTAAATATTTGAATAAATATTTTTGATTAAAAAAAGGAAAAAAAACTATTATTTTAATATTTGAATGAATATTTTTGATTAAAAAAAGGGAAAAAAAAGTAACCAAGTGAGTTACTTAGCCCACAGAACTGGGTCTCTGCGCATCCCACTGCAATTGGATCCTCGATTTCCTCATCCACAGACCACAGTCAGTTTGAATTGGCAGAAATACTTCTTCCTCATTCACAAGCAGTATGGGAGCAAGGCTGCGTGCTCAGCCCCCTGCTCTAATCACTCTATACTCACGACTGTGTAGCAGGACATTGTGCAAACTCCATCTTCAAGATCGCCGACGACACCACCGTTGTTGGACGAATTACAGATGGTGATGAGTCAGAGTATAGAACTGAGATTGACCGATTGACCAAATACCTGACTATCTATATCAGTAAAACCAATGAACGTATTGTGGACTTTGGAAGAGGAAGTATGAGAACCCACAATCCTGTCTATATGGTGGAGAGAGTCAAAAACTTCAAATTCCTGGGCGTGCATATTTCCGAAGATCTTTCCTGGACCCAGCACACTGATGCAATTATAAATAAAGCACATGAACGCCTCTACTCCCCGAGAAGATTACAGAGATTCGATATGTCAGAGAGGATTCTCTTGAACTTCTACAGGTGTACAGTAGAGACCATATTGACTGGTTGCATCGTGGCCTGGTCCGGCAAATTGAACACCCAAGAACGGAAAAGACTGCAAAAGTTGTGACCACTGCCCAGTCCATCACCGGCTCTGACCTTCCCACCATCGAAGGGATTTATTGGAGTCGCTGCCACAAAAAGGCAACCAGCATCATCAGAGACCCACACCATCCTGGCCATACACTCATTTCACCCCTGCCGTCGGGAAGAAGGTGCAGGAGCCGTAAAAATAACGTCCAGATTCAGGAACAGCTTCATCCCTACAGTGATCAGGCTATTAGACACTACAACCTCAAATAAGCTCTGAACTCCAACTGGCTATTATTGTTTTTATTATTGCACTACTATTGTTTGTTTTTTTAGTATGTGTGTGTGTGTATATATATATATATATATATATATATATATATATATATATATATATATATACTAGACTAAGTGGGACCCATTGGGTCCCAGCATCACATGGGAGGGCTGGTCCCCCAACGCAATATTCCACCTCTCCACCAATTACAATATTGGTGGCCAGTGTGGGGGTGGGGGGGGGGGCTTTCTGGAGCGCTAGTATGGGTGTTGTGGGCGAAAGGGTTTCCAGAAGGCTAGTATGGACATTGTGGGCCGAATGGATTCTTGGGCTGGCGGCTCAGTCACTCAAGTCTGTTGTGCTGGCAGCTCATGGCTTGTGGGCTGGCAGTTGACTCACCGCTATTCCTTGAAATTCCATTTTAAGCAGGGTGCAAGGCCACCAAAATCAAATGCAGTATCTTACCACTTCAAGCGGGGTACAAGGCCACCTAATTCAAGTGCAGTTTCATACCATTTCAAGCAGGGTAGACAACGAGTCGTGACCTCTCCCTCCTCCATCTTGCAGAGACTGAGCCACGCCCACACTTCTGGGTTTTATAGTCCCTCCCCCCCCACCAGAAGGGGTGTGGCCTTCATGGCGTGAGTGATAGGAGAGGGATTCTCAACATTTTTTAAACACTAATAACTTTTATTTTTCATCGATGGGAAAAATCCCCGGCACCTGATGAGCGGAGGGGGACTCTGAGTAAGATGGCCAAAAATCACAGCCGTACGTTGTATCGGTTTTTCTAAAATCAATATAATGCACAAGCAGGAAGTGGTCAAGTTTAGACTTTTAATTATATAGAAGGTAAGGCAACTTTAATTAGGCAGGTCAATTTTAATTAGGCAAGGCAACTTTAATTAGGCAAGGCAACTTTAATTAGGCAAGGCAGCTTTAATTTGGCAAGGCAATTTTAGTGTTTCCAAACCAAAGGCAACACAGCTTTAGCGTTTCCAAACCAAAGGCAACACAGCTTTAGCATTTCCAAACCAAAGGTAACACAGCTTTAGCATTTCCAAACCAAAGGCAACACAGCTTTAGCATTTCCAAACTATATTTTCAAACCACATTAAGGGCACTGACAGGTCAGTAAAACCACTCACAGTTTAGTAGACATGTATTCAGTGTTATTCACAGCTCAGCCTGAGAGACGTGACCCTCTCGCTCCCCCATCTTGCAGAGACTGGCTGAGACACTCAACACGCGTGGCCTTCAGGAGAGAGAATCTCCACATTTTTTAAACACAAATTACTCTTTTATTTTTCATCGATAGGAAAAATCCTCTTGTCCTGCGCAGTGGAGGGAGACTCTGAATAAGATGGCCAAAAATCACAGCCGTAAGTGGCAGCGTTTTTTCTAAAATCAATATACAGAAAAACAGGAAGTGGTCAAGATCAGACTTTTAGTAATATAGGTAGGTGTATATATATATATATATGTATATAATATACATATGTATGTATAATATATATATATGTATATATGTGTGTGTACTTGTGAGTATGTGTATATATTCACACTGAACTTTTTTTCTCGTTTATCATATTTTTTCCAGTGTAACAAGTTTATACATTCCGTTGTGCTGCAGCAAGTAAGAATTTCATTGTTCTATCTGGGACATATGACAATAAAACATTCTTACAAAGTATATGATCAGTTAATAACCCCAACATTAGTGAAAAAATTACAAAGGCAAAGAAAGAATTAAATCAAATGTGATCATCAAACTGAAAAGCAGATTTAAGAATATACTTCTTTCTGACAAAGTGATTGCAATTCAACTTAAAGATTTCAGCCCATCTAAACTAAACTAAGTTTAGACTTTTTTCAACAGTAGCCGTACCTTTGTACCAACACCCACACCACACCATAAGAATAACGAGTTCTAAGCCCACAATGATGTTGACTTCTTCTTCCATCGCCTCCAACTCCAGACCAGAAACAGATCAGATATACCATACACAGATACAGTTAGTTCAAACTCAAGTACAGAGGTAAGGCAAAGACACAGAGTGAAGGATATAGTTCTCAACATTGTAGCGCACCAGTTCCAGAAACAAAGTCCAGTGTCCACAATGGGGTAGAGGTGAATCGGACAGTACCCTAGTCTATGGAAGGACCGTTCAGAAATCTGATAACAGAAGGGATGAAGCTATTCCTGAGTCTGGTGGTGCACGCTTTCAAGCTCCTGTACCTTCTGCCGGATGGGAGCAGGGAGAAAAAGGAATGACCGGGTGGGACGTCATTGTTTATGTTGGCTGCTTTTCCGAGCCAGTCTTCTTCTTGCGTATGGCGTGCACAGCCTAAAGTTGTAGGTCAACTTGTTCTATTTGATCTAATTGTTTGTGCACATCGGGTTGTTTGCATTAGTCGAAACAGGGTGGACCACGTGAAGGTTGCAATCTAAGGTAAATGGAGTCAGTGGTGGGAAGTCTGGTCTGTGTGATGGATTGCAAATCAAGTTCTTGTAGCAGCATTGAATATGGACACAGACCCTTCAGCCCATGGGCAGAAAGCCGGGGGGGGGGGGGGGTTGTCCCCCTCAATGTTGTTTTTCTACCCGTTTCAGCTATCTCTGGCAGCTTATTCCATAAACCCACCACCCTCTGTGTAAAAAAAGTTGCCCCTTAGATTCCTATTAAATCTTCCCAACCCCATCCCCAATACTAGAGCCAAAAAATTCCAACAAAACAAAGAACAACTCACAGGGAATATGATCATCAAACTGAAAAGCAGATTTAAGAATATACTTCTATATAACAAAATTCAACTGAAAGATTCTGACAGTTCAGACTCCTTAACTAAACTAAGGTTTGCCTTATTTGTCTGGATTGTATGCAAAACAAGAATTTCACTATATCTCAGTACATGTGACAAAAAGCACCATTGAACTGTTAAAAATGTCATATGAAAAAAGAAGCTCACTATTCCCAAATGAATGAGATGCGATTGTGTCACCAAAATCACATTGATTACATACTAAAATGAAATATATTAATATATTTTGGATCAGCAGATGTTAATTTCTACATGGTATGGATTCTGTCTTTTTTTTAAATAATAAGAGCAACACAGTAACAACTTCTAGAGCCGCTGCCTCACAGCCCCTGAGACTCAGGATCCAACCTGACCTTAGGTACTGTCTGTGTGGAGCTTGCACGTTCTCTCCGTGACCATGTGGGTTTCCTCCCTCGCACCAAAGGCATGTGTGTTTAGGTTAATTGGCTTCTATTGTCCCAAGTGTGTAGTGAGTGGATGAGAAAATAGAATAACAGAACTAACGTGAACAAGTGATTAATGGTTGGCTTGGACTCAGTGGTTGAATGGCCTGTTCCAAAGCTGTATTTATAAAATAAATTAAACTTATTTTTCAATGTTTTCACCTCACAATCAATAGTTTCAGTTTTGAGAATAAATGCCTACTAAACACAATCCATCCAAGTACTCTTTGGGGTCAATAAACTATTTTGTTTCTCCCTCCAATGGTAGCAGTAAATGTTTGTCCCAGCCTTAGTTTCAAGGTTGCTCTGCAAAGCTTAACTTAATCACCTTTATTCAGTGAAAAGAAGAAAAAATATTTGCTACTTTCCCCAGTTTACAAGAATGAATTTTAATCATTGTGGGTACATTCATATGCCACATACAGAATGTCAACATAACTGGCATTTCTGATGACATGAGACAGGTTGTGAACCGATTCAAACAAGTGTGGCTGTGTTTATTTATTTGCTCAGTTGTGGAGTGTGGAAATAGGTCACATTTTTTAAAGTCAATCTCAAACCAAAATATGGCTCCTTAACGCATTTGCAAGATCCTGATTTTACAGGCTCCATACGTTGTAGAGATGGTTAAAAATATATCCTGTAAATTAAATGTACGATAACGGAACAGAAAAATGCATAAGGCCCCTTAAATCAGGAAGATCAAACGTCACCTATTCATTCCCTCCATAGATGTTGCCTGTCCCTCTGAATTACTCCAGCACTTTGTGTTTTACATAAGATCATGGCTAATCCGATTATTCGCCTCAACTCCACCTTCCTGTACATAAGATTTTGTTCAAAGTTTCAAAGATCTCCTTCTTAATATATTCAATACAAAGCTCTGGGTAGAAAATTCCAAAGTGCTACAACAAATTTTAGAAGAAATTCTTCCTCATCTTTGTCATAGCGTCATTTAGCATCGAAAGAGGACCTTCAGCCCAACTAATAAATGGCGACCAAAGTGCCTCATCTAAGTAGAAGCAAGGAACTGCAGAAGCTGGTTTACAAAAAAAAGACAGAAAGTACTGGAGTAACTCAGTGGAGCTGGCAGCATCTTTGGAGAACATACAGTAGATAGGTAATGTTTTGGATTGGGACCGTTCTTCAAACTGATGCCCCATGTAAGATAGTCCCATTTGCCCGAGTTCACTCCCTATCCCTCTAAACATTTCCCATCCAGGTACCTGTCTGAAGAAGGGTCTTAACCCAAAACGTCACCCATTCCTTTTCTCCAGCGATACTGCCTGTCCCGCTGAGTTACTCCCGCATTTTGTGTCTATCTTCGGTATAACTCACTAGAATTTAAAAGATTGAGGGGGGATCTTATAGAGACTTACAAAATTCTTAAGGGGTTGGACAGGCTAGATGCAGGAAGATTGTTCCCGATGTTTGGGGAAGTCCTGAACAAGGGGTCACAGTTTAAGGATAAAGGGGAGGTCTTTTAGGACCGAGATGAGAAAATCATTTTTCACACAAAGAGTGGTGAATCTGTGGAATTCTCTGCCACAGAGGTAGTTGAGGCCAGTAAATTGGCTATATTTAAGAGGGAGTTAGATATGGCCCTTGTGGCTAAAGGGGTCAGGGGTATGGAGAGAAGGCAGGTACGGGATACTGAGTTGGATGATCAGCCATGATCATATTGAATGGCGGTGCAGGCTCAAAAGGGCCGAATGGCCTACTCTTGCACCTATTTTCTAAGTTTCTATAAACCAGCATCTGCAGTTCCTTCCTACACACTACCTGTCCAAGTGTTTTTTAAATGTTGTCATTATACCTGCCTCAACTACTTTAATAATAACAAAAATGTATGCATCTCAGTCTTAATATACTTAATACAAAACACTGGATAGAGATTCCAATAAAGTATAACCCTTTAATGTATTTTATCTATAACCCTTTGAAAAATAAATTCCACCTCAACTCCATCCTTACCTTGAAACTCTAGTTGTAGTTCCTTCCACCAGGGTAAACGCACCATGTGAAATGAAACAGAAAATGCCAGAAATGCTCAACAGGTAAGACAGCACCTGCGGCAAGAGAAACATCCCATGACTGGAACACTGAGCTGTCCAGATCTCATAGACATTTATATATTTTTATAAGATTTCCTCCCTTAACTGTAAAAGCTGCTGGGCACACTTCACATCCTTTTCTGATAACTTCTTTATCACAGGATTAAATTACCGGAACTTCACAACACTGCCCCCAAAGCAAGTATATCTTTCCTTAAATTCCGGCATCAAAGCCGCTGAAACAGGCCGTTCGGCCCAACTCAACCATGCTGACCAAGATGCACCATCTAAGCTAGTCCTAGACTTGAGGGGCTGAATGGTCTAGGTTTTCTTCAGAGTTCCGGTGGGCGGCGCGACTCTTGTCGCAGCGGCCTCTGCAGTCCGTCTGTCTTTTTTTATTTTTTGTCTTGTTTTGAGTGTAGTTATAGTGGGTTTTTTTAGCTGGGTATGTGTGGTCTCGACATTTTGGGTCGAGACCATTCTTCAGACTGTGTAACTCTATGACTGTTACATTCATTACACACCCAACAAAGATAAAATACAAAAAGTCAAGTCTGCACAATTCCACTCACCAGCATCCGGGGACATATCACAGTCTGTGTGGAGTTTACACATTCTCCTTGTGAACTTGTGGGTTTCCTCCAGGTGCTCTGGTTTCCTCCCACATCCCATTTTACGAGGATGTTGCCAGGACTAGAGAGTGTGAGCTATAGGTCTCACATATGAGTAGGCTAGGTCTCTATTCCTTGGAGTGCAGGGGGATGAGGGGTGACATAGAGATGTACTGTATAAAATCATGAGAGGAATAGATCGGGTAGATGCACAGAGTCTCTTGCCCAGAGTAGGGGAATCGAGGACCAGAGGACATAGGTTCAAGGTGAAGGGGAAAAGATTTAATAGTAATCTGAGGGGTAACGTTTTCACACATAGGGTGGTGGATGTATGGAACAAGTTTCCAGATGAGGTAATTGAGACTGGGACTATCCCAACTTTTAAGAAACAGTTAAGACAGGTACATGCATAAGACAGGTTTGGAGGGATATGGACCTTCCTGACCCAGAAATGGCATCTTCCATTTCCTCCACAGATGTTGCCAGACCCATTGAGTTCCTCCAGCACTTTGCGTTTTGTTCAAGGCTCAAGCATCTACAGTTCCTGAGGACTATGCTACCTTTAGTAGAAACAAGGAGCTGTAGATGCTGCCTCACACAAAAGGTCACAAAGTGCTGGATTAACTCAGCGGATCAGGCAGCATCTCTGGGGAACTAGGATACTGTTCCACTCTCCAGACATCTCTGGAGAACTGAAAGGGTGAAGTCAGCCCTGACCATGTCTCAGTGCTGTTTCAGACCAAGATTAGCAGCTCATGATCATGCCAGGGTTACTGTTGGGGATATCCTATCTTTCTCGAACAGTGGCAAGCAAAAGTCAATCTGTTCAAAAGAGGAAAAAACTAAAATAAAAAAGATAAATAAATACAACATTTTTATTTGGAAGAGGTTGAGGGTTGACTAGATAGAATTATGAAAGGTAGAGAGTCGGAACCTTTTTCCAGGGTGAAATGTCAATGAATAAAGGGCATAGCTTTAAGGTGAGAGGGGAAAAGTTTGAAGGAGACGTGGAGGGCAAGAGTTTTACATGGAGTGGGAAGGCAAGTTTTTTACACAAAGTGGCGCGTGCCTGGAATGTGCATCTTTCGCATCTTGGCCGAAGGAAATCTGCAGTTTAATATTTTCTCACTTTAAGGCACGATGTCCTGGCGGCACTGGGTCAGTGAAGATGGGGTCGGCCTGGCCCAACGGGATGCCATCGGCTCCTTCCACCGCCGCACCATGCAACTGTAGCAGGCTGTGCTCGGTCCGCTGGCTCACCTGGTTGCTGTAAGTACTCCCGCTCTCTGGTCTGCCCGAGCGTTGTTCACCACCCAGCAGAGCGAGATGTCCGTCGGGGAATGTTGCCGACTGGCCCACTGCAGACTGCAGGAGTACGTACTGAGGGACGCACTGAAGCTCGGTGCAGCCAACGCCAAGGCTCGGTGGGGGAGGGCCACAGTCTAAGGTCCTTCCGCTGCTGGACATGAGGGGCACTGTATGGTGGAGACGCCCCTCAAAATAAGGGAAGGTATCCCATGCCGGGGGGCCACATGAGTGGCACGGGTGGGGGATCGATTCGTGAAATTTGAAAAATGTATATAGACTGTATGGAGACATTTGTATAGCCTCCGAAAATGTTGGATGGATTTTTTTTTCGCACGGTTGATGTATTGTATATATTTATTACTCGAATAAAGTCTATTTTGAAATTTAAAAAAAAAAAAAAAGTAAGTACTCCCGCAGCCACCTCCGCCAACACCACTACCCGCGGACACCGCAAATGAGTCATCCATCACCACCAGCAGCCACCCCTCCGCCTCCCTGTGCCAAGGTCGTCGTGTCCCACTTCTTGAGCCAATTGCGGAACTTTAGGTCGCCCTCTGAGGGAGCAGAGGTGAGTTCACATACCGTTCACAGCTACCGACTTTCCCTTTTACAAGGTCATAAGTGATAGGAGCAGAATTAGGCCATTCGGCTCATCAAGTCTCCTCCGCCATTCAATCATGGCTGATCTATCTCTCCCTCCTAACCCCATTCTCCTGTCTTCTCCCCATAACTCCTGACACCTGTACTAATCAAGAATCTATGCCTTAAAAATATCAATTGACTTGGCCTCCATAGCCTTCTGTGGCATGAATTCCACAAGTCACCTCCCAGTTCATCTTCCACTGTGCCATCTTGGAGAGTGCATGTCAAGGCTTTAGCTCACGACCCAGAGGAAATACAAGGAGCCAACTGCTGCAGTGACGTTTCTTCACTTCACCAATGCACGGAAGATTCAACATCGAACTCCAAGCACAGAAAGTTAAGCCTTCATATAAAGATTTTTCTGGGTTGCTCCCAACCGATACTTATTAATTGAATTTTGTCTGTAATTAGAAACTAGGTTAGAAAATTAGATTTCCGTTTTTATTAAATCCCAAAGTGCCAAGATCTACTGATGATGAAGTTAACTTTGGGTCAATTTTCCCTTTCACTGCTTAATGAGATGCAATTCTTGTTTCAAATGCTTGCAATTAGCAAACTAAATCCCATGGAGAATGAACCAGTACATTGTTCCTTGACCAAAATATAAAATATATATTCTGAGAAAACTTTGCAGCTGAGGCAGCACCTGTACGAAGACTTACTGTTAATGTTTCAGGTCAAAGACCTGTTGTGTGTTAACCAGCACTCTTTCAGTTTTATTGTAAATCTCCAGCAACAGTAGTTTTTTATTTTTATTTTCATTCACTGTTCATTAATGCCTAGCTTGCTGAGTGTAGGCTAAGATCAGTGGAGTGTTATTCTTTCTGCTGTTTGCCAGGGGCTAATATGAAAAAAACTTGAGGAAAATTCAAATGTAGTGTATCACCTCCACACTCCACAATTTAACGATAGTCCAGAGAATGGGTTTCACCTGCTTTTTGGCGAACACAAGTTCAAGTTCAAGTTCACGTTTATTGTCACTTAACCAATTAATGTACAGTGAAATTTGAGTTACCATACAGCCTTACTAAGTGAAAAGCAACTACACACACAGCCACATAAAATAAAATTTAACATAAACATCCACCACAGTGGAATAAACATTCCTCACTGTAATGGAAGGCAATTAAGTTCAGTCCTCTTCCTCCTTTGTTCACCCATGGTCAGGGCCTTTGAACCCTCGGCAGTTCGCTGCTGCCGACGGTCCGATATTCTAGGCCTTGCGTCGGGATGATTGAAACTCCAGCGTCGGAACGGATCGGAACACTCCGTGGCATGGAGCTCCCAAGTCGGCCTCTTCTTACCGGAGACCGCGGTGTCACGGTGTTAAAGTCCACAGGCCCCGCGGTCGGAGCACTTTTGCTGGCGATCCTCGGCCAAGGGTCACCCACTCCGAGATGGTAAGCCCGCGCTGCGCCCGCGGCTTGAAGCTCAGGGCCGGTCTCCTGGAAAGGCCGCACCACTCCACGTTGTTAGGCCGCAGGGGGACAGAGATGCGACACGGAGAAAAATCGCATTTCCATCGAGGTAAGTGACTGAAAAACGTTTCCCCCGAACCACCCCCTATATAAAGCATACCAAGAAACATTAAGACATACATTCAAGACATACTTAAAACAATAAAAACAGAGAAGGGACGAGACAGACTGTTGGTGAGGCGGCCATTACAGGTGCCATCCAGTGGCTAAACATGAGATATGGAGACACTAGGAACTGCAGGGGCTGGTTTACAAAAGAAAGGCTGGGCTAAATCAACGGGTCAGGCAAGATCTCTGGAGGACATTGATAGGTCACATTTCTAGTTGGGACCCTTCAGTCTAATTGTAGTAAGGAGGAGAAAGCTAAAAATGAGATGGGGGTTTGACAAAGCCTGGAGTGATAGGTGGATACCGGTGAGGGGGATTTGACTGGCACTTGGGTGGACAAAGGCCAGAGATGAAAAGAAGATAAATGGCTGTAAGATAAGTAGATAAGTAGAGAGGAGTGAAATGTGAAGCCAGAGAAAGTGACATAGGTGGAATGGTGGTGTGGTGCGGTGGGATAGGGGGGGAATGGGAGTGTCTCCGGGTTTTCTGTAAATGGATATGGATTTAGATTCATGGAGCTATACACCATGGAAACAAGTCCTTCGACCCACCTTGTCCATGCCAATGTGGGCATATTGAGCTAGTCCCACTTGTCGACATTTGTCCATATCCGTCTAAACCCTTCCATGGTTCCCTGAAAGATTCGAGTCAGGTGGACAGGGTGTTGAGGAAGGCATTTCACACACTCGTCTTCATTGGGAAGGATATTGAGTACAAATGTTGGCACATCATGATAGACCAGTACAAGCCATTGGTGCGACAACATCTTAGTCTGAAGAAGGGTCCCAAACCAAAATGTCCTTCAGACATGCTGCCTGACTCATTGAGTTACTGCAGCACTTTGTGTTCCACTCATGTTCCCAGCCTTGGCAGTTCTTTGTATCTCCATTCTGGCATGCACAACACTACCATCAATTACCGGTCATCATTTGTATTCTGTGCAACCTATTCTCTTGCATGACCACCCGGTTTCCTACATGTAAAAAGAATGCCCTGGTCAGTTGGTTATTTGCTGCTGTAAATTGCCCCTAGTACATAGATGGGTGATAGAATTTGAGCAGAGTTCATGGGGATATGGGAGAGTAGCAATGTGGGATTGCTGTAAACAGATTTACAGTGTCATAAAGCTATACAGCAACGGAACAGGTCCTTCAGCCTACCTTGTCCATGCTCACAAGTTGGCATGCTGGGCTAGTATCATTTGTCTGTATGTGGTCCATATCCCTCTAAGCTCTTCCTATACACACACAGTATCTACTCAACTGTATTTTAAAGGTAATCAGTGTATCGGCTTCTACAGCTTCCTCTGGCAGCTCATTCCAGATACTGACTACCCTCTGAGTGACAAAATTACCCCTGAGGCCTCTCTTAAATCTCCCCCCTCTCACCTTAAGCCTTTGCCCAATAGTTTTAGAATCCTCTACCCTGAGAAAAGGACTGTGTTCACTTTATCCATGCCCTTCAGGATCTTGTACACCTCAATAAGGTCACCCCTCAGCCTCCTAGGCTCCAAAAAAATGTCCCAGCCTATTCAACCTCTCCCTATAACTCAAGCCCGCAAGCCCAGGTAACATCCTGGCGAATCTCTTCTGCACCCTTACCAGCTTAATGACATCCTTCCTATAGTTGGGCAACCAAAACTACACACAGAACCCCCAACGACTTGTACAACTCCAATGGGCCGAAGAGTGTTTCTATGCGATGTGACTATGACTTGATGAGTTCCTGAGGGCGAGCAAGCTCTACCACCCAATTTTGTCAAACCTCAGACAGAATACAAGATGAAACCCGAGGCCTGGTGTTAAAAAAAGGGGATTATTCAGTAGCACATGGAGAAAATAGGAAAACTGTTTTCTTCCACGTTAGTGAGCTGGATTAAAAGCTCTGACTAAATGAATGTCTGTTGCTGTGAATAATGTCGTGATCATCACTTAAATTAGCACACATATATAATAAACAGTCTACATGAGGACATATTCCAAACTAGGTCACAACGAGGATTTACCACGGCAAAATCTATTTGTAATTCAACTAATTTTTCGTCAGGAAGATGTAGCCTTTATCATGTACAAGCATATTGCAAGAGAGTTAAGAGTGTTTAATTGTCATATATACCAGCCACAGAGCAATGCGATTATTACTTGCTCAGCTTTACAGGCCCATTAACACAATATGGATAAATATACAATAATCAATAATACAATTAATTAATAAAAGTAACACTAGGTAACCATAATAGTACAAAAATCTAAATCTGTAGTGCAACTAAAGACATAGTACATGGAAGGTCACAGTTGCTGAGGTTAGTACTGTGCAATGTTCTAGAGCCTGATGGTTGCTGGAAAGAAGCTGTTCTTGAACCTGGAGGTCACGGTTTTCCGGTTCCTGTACCTTCTTCCCGATAGTAGCAGCAAGATGAGAGTGTGGCCGGAATGGTGCGGGTCTTTGATGATGTTGGCTGCCTTTTTGAGGCAGCATCTCCTGTAGATCCCTTGGATGATGGGGAGGTCAGTACTCATGATGGACTCTCTGTAGTCTTCTTCGATCCTGGGCGTTAAAGTCACCGTACCAGACGGTGATGCAACCAGTCAGTATTGTCTCTACTATACAGCTATATCTACATCCTATGTGATTTTGTTCAGGGACTCGACCTCCACTGCCTCGTCTGGTGGAGAATTCCGTAGGCTTACCACCTGAGAGAAGAAATACCTCCTCATCTCAGTCCCTCACGTTTTGGACTGCAACCGGGACTTTGAGATGAGTTCATCAAATCTAGGGAGATCAGAGTCTAACTCACCTGGAAACAAGGGCAGGGTTGTATCACTTTGTGCATCTGACTAAAGGGGAAAACCCATATGTATCCCAAGGACTAGAATGGAGGATAAAAGCTGACAGATTCTAATTATTACATAGAGTCATTGAGCCATAACAGCAGGGAAACAGGTTCTTCGGCCCAACCTGCCCATACTGACCAAAATGGCCCATGTGCCTGCATTTGGCCTATATCGCTCTAAACCTTTCCTATCCATGTCCCTGTCTAAAAATATTTTAAATGTTGTTATTGTATCTGCCTCAACTACCTCCTCTGCCAGCTCGATCCATAACATCTTTCCTCCCTCACCTTAAACCTATGTCCTCTGGTTCTTGATTCGTCTACTCTGGGTAAAAGACTGTGTGCATGTACCCTATCAATTCCCCTCAAAATTGTATACAGCTTTATAGCATCATCCCTCAGCCTCCTGCGCTTCAAGAAATAAAGTCTTAGCCTGCCGAACCTCTCCCTGTTGCTCAGGCCCTCGTGTTCTAGCAACATCCTTGTAAATCCTCTCTGCACTCTTTCCTGCCTAATCTCTAACACCATATACATTTAATTTGAGAACATATATTTTTTCCATATATTACTAAACTAAATGCTGCCAATAGAAAATGGAAGTCATTTATTTTGTTTTTCTGAATATGTGCATCACACAAACCAATTGGAATGAAACATTCGATTGTGTGAAACTACTGTACAGAGGCTATTTAGTTTCCATTCTAGGGAGGGGATTCACCAAAGATATCTGTTAGCAAGCATGTCTTTCATGTTGTATGGAGGCTCTGAATGAGAAGTGTGGTTACCATGGTAACACGCCTTGTGTTAGTCATATGTCCTGCTTTCAGTGCAACCTCTGGATGAGACACCCAGCAATATGAAACCATAACCTTAAAGTTGCAAACTAGTTTCCTCTTCACCGTACTAATCCACCTCAGTAAGCAACAACGAATCATTCCTCAAAATATGCAGATTCCAAGCAAGTTATTACTGATTTGCCCCATTCAAGCTCCTCCCTCACCTCCATCCAGGGACCTCAGTAGTCCTTCCAGGTGAGAAAGAGTTACACGTCCACCTCCTCCAACCTCATCTACTGTATTTGGTGTTCCTGATGTGGTCTTCTGTACATCAGTGAGACCAAGTGTAGACTCGAAGAACACTTGAGCTCAGTCCGCTAAGGCCTACTGGATCTCCCGTCTGCTAACCATTTTAACTCCCCTTCCCATTCCCACACTAACCTGTCCAGGGTCTCCTCCATTGTCAGAGTGAGGCTACACGCAAACTAGAGGAACAGCACCTCGTATTCCGCCTGGGGTGGCATAGAACCCAATGGTGTGAACAGACTTTTCCAATTTTGAGTAACTAACCGGCAAACATCCCTCCCCCCTTTTCCATCGCCTTGTTTCCCCTTCTCTTGCCTGTGCCCCCATTTCTCTCTTTCCCCATCCACTTTTCTCTGGCTTCACATTTCACACCTCCTTTCTCACACGCAGGTGAACATGCAAACTCCGCACCGGCAGTCAGAGTCAAAACGGCGTCCCTGGAGGTGTGAATTATTGGCTCCACCAGTTGTGCCATTGTGTGGCCATGTCCCTTACAGATGCGGAAAGCCTGTCTGGCGAGTGCATGGCGTTCCCTGCAGCAGCATTGTTGCGCTGCCTTGGTCAAGGGGATATCCCAGCCTGCTTTGTGGCATGTTCGAAATTGTGACGTAGCAAACAATGTTGAATAGCTTTACTATCAATAGAACTTGTCAAGACATTGGAGCCTGGATTGTGAGGGGCCAGTTGTCTTCAACACATCCGCTGCAGGGACACAACCTGTGCAGCTGACTGTGTTTTGCTGCCACTCAAGAGAGTTAACAGTGTTTAATTGTCATATCTACTGGCAACAAAACAACGACATTCTTACTAACTGCAGCTTAACTGGCCTGTTAATGCAATAAAACACAGATACATTTAAAAGCATATCAATAACTGTACTAGCTAATCACAATACTGCAAAACCAAACTCCATAGTGCAACCAAAGACACGGTCCATAGAAGATCATAGTTGCTGAGGTTAGTGTTGTGCAGTGTTATAAAGCCTGATGGTTGATGGGAGGAAGCTATTCACGGTTTTCAGGCTCATGTACCTTCTTCCCGATGGTAGTAGGGAGATGAGAGTTTGGCCAGGGTGATGTGAGTCTTTGATGATGGTGGCTGACATTTTGAGGCAGCGCCTCCTGTAGATCCCTGCAATGGTGGGGAGGTCAGTACCTGTGATGGACCGAGTGTCCACCACGATCTGTAATCTCCTTCATTAGAGTCATAGAGTGATAGAGTGTCGGTCCACCTACACTAGTCCCACTTGCCTGCCCTTGGTCCTTATCCCTCCAAACATGTCCTATCCATGTACCTGTCTAATTGTTTCTTAAACGATGGGATAGTCCCATCCTCAGCTACATCCCCTGGCAGCTTGTTCCATACACCCAACATTCTTTGTGTGAAAAAGTTACCCCTCGGATTCCTATTAAATCTTTTCCCCTTCACCTTGAAATTATGTCCTCTGGTCCTCAATTTACCCATCTCTGGGCAAAACACTCTGTGCATCTGCCCGATCTATTCCTCTTATGATTTTGTACACCTCTATAAGATCACCCATCATCCTCCTGCGCTCCAAGGAATAGAGACCCAGCCTACTCAACCTCTTCCTGTAGCTCACACCCACTGGTCCTGGCTACATCCTCGTAAATCTTTTCTGAACCCTTTCAAGCTTGACAATATCTTTCCTATAACATGGTGCCCAGAATTGAACACAATATTCTAAATGCGGTCTCACCAACGTCTTATACAACTGCAACATGACCTCCCAACTTCTATACTCAATACCGACTGATGAAGGCCAAAGTGCCAAAAGCCTTTTTGACCACCTTCTCTACCTGCGGCTTGACCTTCAAGGAACCATGCACTTGCACTCCTAGATCCCTCTGCTCTACTTCACCACCCAGAGGCCTACCACTTACTGTTTAGGTCCTGCCTTTGTTTGACGTCCCACAATGCAACACCTTACTTTTCTGTGTTAAATTCCATCAACCATTTCTCCACCCACCTGGCCAATCGATCCAAATCCTGCTACAATCTTTCACAACCACCTTCACTATCTGCTAAAACCACTCAGTTTTGTTTCATCAGCAAACTTGCTAATGTTCTGTATGTTCTCATACAAATCATTGATGCAGATGTAGATGACAAACAGTAAAGGGGCCCAGCACCGAACCCTGAGGCACTCCACTAGTCACAGGCCTCCAGTCTGGGAAGCCACCTTCCACCATTACCCTTTGCTTCCTTCCATGGAGCCAATTTGCTATCCATTCAGCTATCTCTCTTTGGATCCCATGCGATCTAACCTCCCAGAGCAACCTACCATGCAGAACCTTGTCAAACGCCTTACTGAAGCCCATGTACACAACATCTACAGCTCTGCCTTCATCAACCTTTTTGATCACGTCTTCAAAAAAATCAATCAGATTTGTGAGACACGACCTCCCATGTACAAAACCATGCTGACTATCCCGAATCAGCCCTTGCCCATCCAAATGCCTGTACAGCCTATCCCTTAGAATACTCTCCAGTAACTTACTAACTACAAATGTTAAACTGGATTAACATGGATGTTCGAGTACTGAATCAGGCCATTATACAATCAATCAGTGTGCTCTGTACTGTATGGTAGAGTATTCATCAACATTGTTAAGGCAGGTACAATATTAAAAAGACAGTTCGTCAAGTAAGTGGAATGGAAAGCTTTATGGGAGATACGGGCCAAACACAGGCAAATGGGATTAGCATGGATGAGGCATCTTTGTCGGCAAGGATGAGTTGGACGGAAGGGTCTGTTTCCGTGCTCCATGACTCTAGAGCGCACTACAACAGACAATTTGAAATACAGGCATGTATTTCAGTCCCTGCCTTGTCATTCACCTTGCAGTTTTCAAACCCTGAAGCATTCTGAAAACACCACATTGAATTGAGGTAACACAGAGTGAAAACAAAATCAAGCAGCAAGCTAATTGCAAGTAACTGATGATTGTGTCAAGTCATATTGGGCCGAGCTGATCCCAAATGCTGAGAGTGTGTCTGACTGTAGAAGGTCAACAGATGGTGTTAGTTCTATCGTCAAGATTCAATTTAGCCTGAGGACTGATATGGCTATCTGTTTACTCCCCATACTTCATATGTAATGTGTGCATGTCCTTCCCCATATTTTGATCGTCCACTCAGGTTACAAGTTGCGTCAAAGGCATTGGACAGCAAGTAATGTGACTTCTTGGACGTTATTGTTGTTTAGTTTAGTTAAGAGATGCAACATGGAAACAAGCCCTTTGGCCCGCCGAGTACTCACTGACCATCGATCACCCGTTCACACTGGTTCTATATTATCCCACTTTCTCATCCATTCCCAACACACTATGGGCAATTTACAGAGGCCAATTAACCTACAAACTCGCACGTCTTTGGGATGTGGGAGGAAACTGGAACCCACGCAGTCACAGGGAGAACGTACAAAAGAGGGAAATATAGAATTTCCTGTGTCTAAGTCACCACATCTAAATGGAAATTTAATGGAGGGTTGGAAATAACACCTCTAACATCATCTCTCTGAGCACCGGCTCCCCTCAGGGCTGTGCCCCGAGTCCACTGCTGTTTACCCTGATGACCCACGACTGTTGTGCCAGGTTTAGTACAAACCACATCATGAAGTACGCAGATGACACAACAGTGGTGGGCATCATCCGGGACGACAATGAGCTGGCTTACAGGGAGGAGGTGAAACAACTGGTGGACTGGTGCAATACGAACAACCTGATCCTGAATGTCGAAAAAACAAAGGAGGTCATCGTCGACTTCAGGAAAAACCAGCACAGTCCCACACCACTTCACATCAATGACAGCGATGTGGAGGTGGTCAGTAGCACTAAGTTCCTGGGGGTGCAGATCACTAACAGTCTGACCTGGTCAAATAACATCTCATCAACAGTTCAGAGAGCGCAGCAGCGGTTGCACTTTCTGCGCCGGATGAGAAGAGCTCACCTCCCCCATCCTGTCCTCACCACTTTCTACAGGGGCACCATAGAGAGTATTTTGACCAGCTGTATCTCTGTCTGGTTTGGGGACTGTAAAGCCTCCGTCTGGAAGTCCGTGCAGAGAGTGGTGAGGACAGTGGAAAAAATCATCGGGACTTCTCTCCCCTCAATCGGGGATATTGCGACCAAACGTTGCGTGTCTGAGGCCAGCAGTATTATAAAAGACCCCACACATCTCCATCACAGACTGTTCACTCTGCTGCCCTCGGGCAATATATATCGTAGCATAAGGAGCAGAACATCAAGGTTCTGCAACAGCTTCTTCCCACGAGCCATCAGACTCCTGAATGCCATGTAATGGGCTGTCACCATTGTCTATTTATCCTTTTATCCTTCTGTTTATTATCGTGTTGCACGGGGAGCCAAATGCAACGAATCTCGTTTGGAATTGCATATATCGATGTATTTCTAAATGACAATAAAGTTTGTTTGACTTTGACTTGACTAAATGCAGGCATTATACTTCATTATATTTTTAGTTTAGTTTATAGTGTGGAAAAGGGCTGTTCGGCTGATCTCCGCACATTAACACTATCCTACACCCACTAGGGACAATTTTTACATTTACCAAGCCAATTAACCTACAAACCTGTACGTCTTTGTAATGTGGGAGAAAACCGAAGATTTCGGAGAAAACCCATGCAGATCACGGAAGAATGTACAAACTCTGTACAGACAGCACCCATAGTCAGGATCGAACCCAGGTCTTCGGCGCTGCATTCTCTCTAAGGTAGCAACACTACCGCTGCACCACTGTGGTTCAACTTCTAATAAACAAATGCAAATGCACTCAGTCTGTCACCCAGATTAGGGAAATCAAGAACCAGAGGACATAGGTTTTAGGGGAAAGTTTTAATTTGAACCTGAGGGGCAACTTTTTCCACACAGAGTGGTGAGTGTATGGAACGAGCTGCCAGAGGGGACAGTTGACGCAGGTACTATAACAACATTTAAAAGCTATCTGGATAGGTATATAAAAGTGCTGGAGAAACTCAGCGGGTGAAGCAGCATCTATGGAGCGAAGGAATGGGTGACGTTTTGGGTCGAGACCCTTCTTCAGAGAGGAGGAGAACTTCGTCAAAGTAGACATACCTTGATGAGATTTTGCAGTGGAGTAGACAAAGATACATAGGTACGAATGTACATAGGAAAGGTTTAGAGGGATATGGGCCAAAAACGTGGGCAGGTGGAACTAGCTTAGATGGGGCAATTTGGTTGGCATGGGCGAGTTGGGCTGAAGGGCCTGTTTCCGTGCTGTTTGACTATAACTCAACTTAAGAATAGCTCTAGTTTTTGTTTAGTTAAATGAATAAGTTGAAAGCAGCTTTTGTGGGCATGAATGTTATGTTTGTGCAGTGGTGTTAGCAGCTGGTGATGTACTAACTGCTCATTTAGACCTAGATCTCATTTAGGCCTGTTCATGCTGACCCAAGAGCATCCAGGAAAGGCAAGAGCAAGTGAAACTCTATACTCAGCCCATCTGTGGTCTTGAGGAAGTAATGCTGACTTCAGTGGGCAGGAACTGCTCTCACGCTCAAAATAACCCCAGGCATCTGTAGGTCTTATCATCCTCCACACAGTAATTTCTACTTGTTGCAAACAAAAGTTATAACTCCAAGTATGTTTGAGCACACCCTGGCACAGAGATGCGGTATCAACAGCTGGTCACTATTGCATTTGTGTGTGCTATACGCCAATATATTATACCAAGAAAAAAACAGGCGCACACATAACAGTATCAAATGACCATCGCCGTCAGACTGGGAAGTGTAGATACCAGCAGCTGACATCAGTTTGTGGCTTAGTGACTTATTCTCAGCTGTTTGTGATGAGAATTAAACAAATATTAAAACCTTAGGTCTCAATGCCACAGGATGGGGGAGTAAACTTCTCAGACTGAATCAACCCTGGGTAAAAGACTCTGTGCATTCACCCGATCTATTCCCCTCATGATTTTATATACCCCTATATGATCACCCCTCAGCTTCCTGCTCTCCAAGGGATGCCCAACCTCTCCCCATACCTCAGGCCCTCGAGACCCGGCAACATCCTTGTAAATCTTCTCTGCACTCTTTCCAGCTTGATAATCCAATTTAATGGTGCCACAATCTTGCTCTCAGCAACAGCATGACCAACAAGCTGATTGTTGGCTTTAGAAGAGGAAGGCTCCACAAACCCGTCTTCATAGATGGGAGGGTGGTGGAGAGTGTCAACAAACTTCAGTTCCTGGGCCTGCATATCTCTGAAGATCTATCCTGGTCCCAGCACATTGATGGAATCGCAAAGGAAGCCCATAATTCCTTCAAGGTTTGAGAAGATGTCACCAACTCTATCAAACCTCTACATGTGGATGGCAAAGAGCACGCGGACAGGGTGCATCATGGCCAGGTTTGGAAATTTGAATGCTCAAGGATGAAGATTACAGAGAGTGGTGGACACTGCCCGGTCCATCACAGGTAGTGACCTTCCCGCTATGGACGGGATCTGCAGGAGACGCTGCCTCAAAAAGGCAGCCAGTATCGCCAAAGACCCCACACCACCCTGGCCACACTTTCATCTCAAGATTCAAGATTCCATTTAATTGTCACATGTACCAATTAAGGTACAGTGAAATTTGAGTTACCAGCTCGCTGCTACCATCAGGAAGAAGATACAGGAGCCTGAAAACTGTGACCTCTAGGTCCAGGAAAAGACTCTTCCCATCAGCCAACACTGCACAACACTAACCACGACCCTACCTCAGCACTGAGCCACTACGGACATTGCACCATCAAGGTTGCTCTATGTCGAGTCATGTCATAGAAACATAGAAAATAGGTGCAGGAGTAGGCCATTCAGCCCTTCGAGCCTGCACCGCCATTCAATATGATCATGGCTGATCATCCAACTCAGTATCCTGTACCTGCCTTCTCTCCATACCCCCTGATCCCTTTATCCACAAGGGCCACATCTAACTCTCTCTTAAATATAGCCAATGAACTGACCTCAACTACCTTCTGTGGCAGAGAATTCCACAGATTCACCACTCTCTGTGTGAAAAATGAGAGCAGATAAGCAGAGCCTATTGCCAGATTATTCCTCCAAACCATTTTTGGTACTCCTCCCAACACCAACCTCTCTGTTGCGTTGAAGCGGGTCCTGGCTTTTACAACCTTGTTAGCCCAGAGACTGATCTTGCTTAACTGGAGGCTTACCTGTCCCCCGACACACGCCCGCTGGATCAAGGAGGTGCTCTACAATTTAAAGCTTGAAAAACTTAGGTTTTCTCTCAAAGGCTCTACCAAGACATTATAGATACATGGAACCCTTTCCTGGAACTTGTTAACTCTCTCAACTTGTTTCCGGACTCGGAAGAGGACTGAGTGCCTTCTATCACTGCTCTGTCTTATTGCAGCTGCACTCCCCTCAACACCCCCCCCCAACACTTTTTTTTTTGGTACATTTTGTTTCGTTTATCTTATCATATTTGTGTGGATGTGTACGTATGTGAGTGTTGTTTGTCCCCGTTTGGTTGCGACCTGATTCGGGTGGATTGAGAGGGCTTTAAGGGTCGTTTACATACTGTTGCACAATTATGTCCTGACTATCACTGTCTGTTATCATTGTATGTATGCAAATTGCTGTGAAATTCAAATAAAAAGATTTAAATATTTAAATATAGCCAATGAACTGGCCTCAACTACCTTCTGTGGCAGAGAATTCCACAGATTCACCACTCTCTGTGTGAAAAATGTTTTTCTCGTCTCGGTCCTAAAACACTTCCCCCTTATCCTTAAACTGTGACCCCCTTGTCCTGGACTTCCCCAACATCGGGAACAATCTTCCTGCATCTAGCCTGTCCAACCCCTTAAGATTTTGTACATTTCTATAAGATCCCCCCTCAATCTTCTAAATTCTAGCGAGTACAAGCCAAGTCTATCCAGTCTTTCTTCATATGAAAGTCCTGACATCCCAGGAATCAGTCTGGTGAACCTTCTCTGTACTCCCTCTATGGCATAAATGGCCACAGTTTTCAGATTTGGAGACCAAAACTGTACGCAATACTCCAGGTGTGATCTCACCAAGACGCTGTACAACTGCAGTAGAACCTCCCTGCTCCCATACTCAAATCCTTTTGCTATGAATGCTAACATACTATTTGCTTTCTCCACTGCCTGCTGCACCTGCATGCCTACTTTCAATGACTGGTGTACCATGACACCCAGGTCTAGTTGCATCTCCTCTTTTCCTAATCGGCCACCATTCAGATAATAGTCTACATTCCTGCTTTTGCCACCAAAGTGGATAACCTCACATTTATCCACATTATACTGCATCTGCCATGCATTTGCCCACTCACCCAGCCTATCCAAGTCACCTTGCAGCCTCTTAGCATCCTCCTCACAGCTAACACTGCCCCCCAGCTTCGTGTCATCCGCAAACTTGGAGGTGTTGCATTGAATTCCCTCGTCCAAATCATTAATATATATTGTAAATAGCTGGGGTCCCAGCACTGAGCCTTGCGTTACCCCACTAGTCACTGCCTGCCAGTTTCCCCACTACCGATGTTAGACTAACTGGTCTGTAATTCCCCGTTTTCTCTCAAAGTGGGGTTACATTAGCTACCCTCCAATCCTTAGGAACTACTCCAGAATCTAAAGAGTTTTGAAAAATTATCACTAAGGCATCCACTATTTCCGGAGCTACTTCCTTAAGTACTCTGGGATGCAGCCTATCTGGCCCTGGGGATTTATCGGCCTTTAATCCATTCAATTTACCTAACACCACTTCCCGGCTAACCTGGATTTCACTCAGTTCCTCCATCTCATTTGACCCACGATCCCCTGCTATTTCCGGCAGATTATTTATGTCTTCCTTAGTGAAGACAGAACCAAAGTAGATATTCAATTGGTCTGCCATGTCCTTGTTCCCCATGATCAATTCACTTGTTTCTGGCTGCAAGGGACCTACATTTGTTTTAACTAATCTTTTTCTCTTCACATATCTATAAAAACGTTTGCAGTCAGTTGTTATGTTCCCTCCCAGTTTTCTTTCATAATCAAATTTTCCCTTTCCTAATTAAGCCCTTTGTCCTCCTCTGCTGGACTCTGAATTTCTCCCTCTGGTAGGCTGCTTTTTCTGCCTAATTTGTACGCTTCATCTTTTGTTTTGATACTATCCCTGATTTCCTTTGTTATCCACGAATGCACTACCTTCCCTGATTTATTCTTTTGCCAAACTGGGATGAACAATTGTTGTAGTTCATCCATGCAGTCTTTAAATGCTTTCCATTGCATATCCACCGTCAACCCCTTAAGAAACAATTGCCAGTCTATCTTGGCCAATTCACGTCTCATACCCTCAAAATTACTTTTCTTTAAGTTCAGGACCAGTGTTTCTGAGTTAACAATGTCACCCTCCATCCTAATGAAAAACTCAACCATATTATGGTCACTCTTGCCCAAGGGCCCACGCACAACAAGGCTGCTAACTAACCCTTCCTCATTACTCAATACCCAGTCTAGAATAGCCTGCTCTCTCATTGGTTCCTCTACATGTTGGTTTAGAAAACTATCCCGCATATATTCCAAGAAATCCTCTTCCTCAGCACCCCTGTCAATTTGATTCACCCAATCTATATGTAGATTGAAGTCACCCATTATAACTGTTTTACCTTTGTTGCACGCATTTCTAATTTCCTGTTTGATGACATCCCCAACTCCACTACTACTGTTAGGTGGCCTGTACACAACACCCACTAGCGTTTTCTGCCCCTTAGTGTTTCGCAGCTCTACCCATATCGATTCCACATCTTCCAAGCTAATGTCCTTCCTTTCTATTGCGTTAATCTCCTCTCTAACCAGCAATGTTACCCCACCTCCTTTTCCTTTCTGTCTATCCCTCCTGAATATTGAATATCCTTGGATGATCAGCTTCCAAGGATATTCAGATGCGAAGGACTTTTTTCACACAGAGAGTGGTGGGTCTCTGGAACTCTCTGCCACAGAGGGTAGTTGAGGCCAGTTCATTGGCTATATTTAAGAGGGAGTTAGATGTGGCCCTTGTGGCTAAGGGGATCAGAGAGTATGGAGAGAAGGCAGGTACGGGATACTGAGTTGGATGATCAGCCATGATCGTATTGAATGGCGGTGCAGGCTCGAAGGGCCAAATGGCCTACTCTTGCACCTAATTTCTATGTTTCTATGTTTCCAGCCTTGGTCACCCTGGAACCATGTCTCCGTGATCCCAACTATATCATAATCATTAA
This sequence comes from Raja brachyura, assembly GCA_963514005.1. The sequence continues at coordinate 71,306,140 of OY740788.1, read as the reverse complement.
TAGCTATCTGCACATTCAACTCATCCATCGTATTACGAATGCTCCTCACATTGAAACACAAAGCCTTCAGGCTTGTTTTTACAACGCTCTTACCCCTTATACAATTATGTTGAAAAGTGGCCCTTTTTGATTTTTGCCCTGGATTTGTCTGCCTGCCACTTTTACTTTTCACCTTGCTACCTATTGCTTCTACCCTCATTTTACACCCCTCTGTCTCTCTGCTCACACATTTAAGAAACCCACCACCTTTATTCTCGGTTTATTTTTTTTTTCTTCTTCCCCGCCTACATGTTGGGTCTGAGTGCTTCCCTTCTCTGCCTCCTGCCTCACACATTGTCTAGCTTTCTCTATTTGAGTCCCTCCCCCCAACCAATCTAGTTTAAAGTCCCCCCAGTAGCCTTTGCAAATCTCCCCGCCAGGATATTGGTTCCCCTTGGGTTCAAGTGCATCCCGTCGTTTTTGTACAAGTCACACCTTCCCCAAAACAGGTCCCAATGATCCAGAAACTTGAATCCCTGCCCTCTGCACCAGTCCTTCAGCCACGCATTTATCCTCCACCTCGCTTCATTCCTACCGTCGCGTGGCACAGGCAGTAATACTGAGATTGTTACCTTTGCGGTCCTTCTCCTTAACTCTCCTCCTAACTCCCTAAATTCTCCTTTCAGGACCTCTTCTCTTTTTCTACCTATGTCATTGGTACCTATATGCACCAAGACCTCAGGCTCCTCTCCCTCGCATTTCAGGATATGTTGGACACGTTCAGACACATCCCAGACCCTGGCACCAGGGAGGCAAACTACCATCCGGGTCTCCTGACTGCGTCCACAGAATCGCCTATCTGACCCCCTAACTATAGAGTCCCCTATTACTAATGCCCTCCTCTTCTTTTCCTTACATTTCTGAGCAACAGGGCCGGTCTCTGTACCTGAGGCCCGGCCGCTGTTGCTACCCCCAGGTAGGCCGTCCCCCCCAACAGTACTCAAACAGGAGTACTTATTGCCAAGGTGTACAGCCACCGGGGTACTCTCTAGTCCCTGCCTCTTACCCTTGCCCCTCCTAACCGTGACCCATTTGTCTGCCTCCTGTGGTCTTGGAGTGGCCACCTCTCTGTAACTCCTCTCTATGACCTCCTCGCTCTCCCTGACCGGACGGAGGTCATCAAGCTGCTGCTCCAGGTTGCTAATATGGTCCCTTAGGAGCCCCATCTCGATGCACCTGGCACAGATGTGGACGTCTGGAAGGCTATCCGACTCCATGACCTCCCACATCTGACATCCAGAACAGTAATCTGCCCTGGGCCTCATACTCCCCCCTTACCCAGGCTACAATACAGAGCACAATACAATACAAACTGCCGGAAGAAATCAGCAGGGATCTGACTCCCAATCAGCTGCTCCCTCTTGTCCGCTTCCACCAATCAGCGGCTTCCTCAAGCCCACTTGTTTTGAAATGTGAATGGAACGTTGGAACGTTACAGATTTGGGTTCCTCCCACTGCAACCGCTCCAACGGCTCCTGGGCCTCTGTAAAGCAAAGCCCCGCGATCAGGTTTTGTGCTCACCGCTCGGACGTTACACCTCCCACTGCAACCGCTCCAACGGCCCCTGAGCCTCCGAGTCAAGTCAAGTTTATTTGTCACATACACATACACAACCAGGATGTGCAGTGAAATGAAAAGTGGCAATGCTCGCGGACTTTGTGCAAAACAACAAACTACAAACAGAATGGAACAGAAATGTTTTTTTACATATTGTGGGCGGAAGGAAGAAGGGAAAAAAACCCCAGCAATTTAAAACAAAACCAGTAGAAAAACAGTATGTGCTCTGGTTTGTGGACTATTGTAGTCTAGTCTACTTTGAATAATTGATATTGTATATTTATTTTTTGTTGTAGTGTAATGTGCCTATAAAGCTGCAGCAAGTAAGAATGTTATTGTTCTGGTTCATATCTGGTGCGTGTGAGTAATAAACACCTGTGACTGCACTCCAGAACAAGGTGACCTGAACAGATATGGCTTCCATATTCCAACAAGGCTTGGCGTTGGCCGTGGCTGACCCGTTCACTGGAGCATACGAGAGGGAGGTCCTTCATGCAGGCACAGGTGCATGCAGTCTGTTACCGAGGGTAGGGGAATCAAGAACCAGAGGAACTGTGTAGGAAGGAACTGCAGATGCTGGTTTACACCGAAGATAGACACAACATTTTGGAGTAGCTCAGCAGGTCAGGCAGCATCTCTGGAGAGAGGGAATATGTGGCATTCTGGTTTCCCTCTCCCCTAACTCTTAGTCTTAAGAAGGATCTCAACCCGAAACGTCACCTATTCCTTTCCTTCAGAGATGCTGCCTGACCCAAAGAGTTACTCCAGCATTGTGTGGCTATTTTTGGAAGAACCAGAGGACATGGGTTTAAGGCGAATGATTTAATAGGCACCGATTAACGTTGAGGCAGGTACAACTGCCCACATCAAATTCCCCATAAGAGGGTGTGGTGACCAGTCTTAGATTGATAGAGTCATACAGCACGGAAACAGGCCCTTCCACCTAACTCATCCATGACAACCAAGATGCCCCATCTCTACTCGTCCCAGCTGCCCACATCCCACATGCGCGCTTTCAAAGTTCTGTACTTTCTGCCGGACGGGAGTCGGCTGCTTTTCCGACGTCCCAACCCAAAATCTTCTTGAGTTTAGAGATACATGTAAACATGTACTTCGGCCCAACAAGTCCATGCTGACCATCAGTCTCCTGTTCACACTATTCTATGTTATCCCACCTTCTCATCCACTCCTTGCACCCGAGGGGCAACTTACAGAGGGCCACTTACCCAACAAACCAGCACGGCTTTAGGATGTGGGAGGAAACCAAAGCACTCGGTGGAAACCCCTGTGGTCACAGGAGGAATGTGCAAACTCCACAGACAGCACTTGAGGTGAGGACCAAACCCAGGTCTCTAGGGCAGTGAGGCAGCAGCTCCATGAGCTGTAACCCCATCTAAAATCTATGCCCTCAGCATCTTGATATCCCTACTCTGGGATTTCCCTACCCTATCTGATGGTACCAGACTGATTCCTGGGATGTCAGGACTGTCTTATGAACAAAGACTGCATAGACTCGGTTTATACTCTCTAGAATTTAGGAGATTGAGAGGGGATCTTATAGAAACTTACAAAATTCTTAAGGGGTTGGGCAGGCTAGATGCAGGAAGATTGTTCCTGTTGATGTTGGGGAGGTCCAGGACAAAGGGTCACAGCTTAAGGATAAGGGGGAAATCCTTTAGGACCGAGATGAGAAGGACTTTTTTCACACAGAGAGTGGTGGGTCTCTGGAACTCTCTGCCACAGAGGGTAGTTGAGGTCAGTTCATTGGCTATATTTAAGAGGGAGTTAGATGTGGCCCTTGTGACTAAGGGGATCAGAGGGTATGGAGAGAAGGCAGGTATGGGATACCGAGTTGGATGATCAGCCATGATCATATTGAATGGCGCTGCAGGCTCGAAGGGCTGAATGGCCTACTCCTGCACCTAATTTCTATGTTTCTATCTATTCCTCTGTGCTCCGATTTCCTCCCACATCCCAAAGGCATGCAGGCTTGTAGGTTAAATGCCCACTGTGAATTGTTCCTAGTGTGTAGAGAATGGATGACAAAGTGGGATAACATGGAAAATGTGTGAACGGGTGTTGATGGTCGGCATAGATGGTGGGCCAAAGGGCTTTCTTTCATGCTGTCTCTTTCAATCAATCAAAACACTATCAATGGGGCCAGCAGATATTTCTGCTCATAACAGCTACGTGGAGAGTGAGTGAGTGAGTGAGTGAGTGTGTGCGTGCACACCAGGTGAGCTTGACATGATCGTGGCCAGCCGCCAAAAGCTGCCCGCACAAAAGGAGAGACAGGAGGGAGAAAACACGGGACAAAGACCTTCCCAAGCTGCTAACATTCGCAAAGTACCATGCGGCAATGGCATTTTCAGAAGTACTCAAGGAATATGGGTCAACAAGGGATTATTGGTGCGATGCTTGACAAATTATAAATGAAGACTTACTGTAGATTGTATGCTTGAGTCATGCAGCAGAGAAACACTCTTCATCCCATCATGTCCACCCCACCTGTTTATCCTAATCCTCCACTCATTCCATTATATTCTCCCATCTGTCGCCGAATGCTCTGTCGAACTTCTACAGATGTGCAGTAGAAAGCACACTGGCTGGTTGAATCACGGCTTGGTTCTGCAACCCGAACGCCCAGGAATGAAGGAGACTACAGATATTGGTGGACACTGCCTGTTCCACCACAGATACTGACCTCCCCACCATCAAAGCGATCTACAGGAGGTGCTGCCTCAATATGGCAACTAGCATAATCATCAAAGACCCACACCACCCTGGCCACGCTCTCATCTCGCTGCTACCGTCGGGAAGAAGGTACAGGAGCTTAAAAACCGTGACCTCCAGGTTCAAGAACAGCTTCATCCAAGCAACCATCATGCTCGTGAACACTGCACAACACTAACGTCACCAACTATGATCTACTATGGACTGTCCAGGATACAGAGTTGAGCCATTTTTCAAATTATGATGACATTAGGCCAATACACAACCCCCCTCTGACAAGTGACACAGAGGCTGGGGGATCACGACAGGGCTCTTTATTCAGTCTTCATGGTGGACATTTAATACTTTTTAATAAAAAGCACATCTGATAACTGAATCTACACCATTAAGATTGGACTTTGTCTCTGGAACTGGTGCACTAAACACTGAGAACTACATCCTGCACTCTATCTTCTCCTTTGCTCTACCTATAGTATTTGAGTTTGACGATTGTATGTACAGTATATCTGATTTGATTGGGTAAATTGCAAAACAAAGCTTTTTGCTACCACAGGACAATAACAAACCTAATCTTAACGGTTTATGATATTCCCTCATATCATTATAATAAAACTAAATGAGGTAAGTCAGTGGGGACACCAGGAACTGCAGATGCTGGAATCTTGCACAGAACACAAAGTGCTGGAGGAACAGCGAATCAGGTGGCATCTCTGGGGAACATGGATATGTGACGATTTTGATCGGAACCCTTCTTCAATCAGTGAAGCATTAGTACAAAGCAAGGTAGCTTGTGTCTCCTTGATGTAGACAGGAATAGTCCACATTCCTGTCCGACAGGTGGATAGGTCGGTGGCTCCAACCCAGGAGATGAGGTTTGACCGGCGACACCAACATCAGGCAGAGCTATAGTGGCGGGTGGCTCCATTGTCCGAGGTACGGACTGGAGATTCTGTGGCGGCAGCCGGGACTCGTGGATGTTCTGTTGCCTCCCTGGTGGAAGGGTTAACGATATTACAAACCGACTTCAGAACATCCTGCAGAGGGAAGGTGAACAACCGGCAGTAGTTGTGCACGTGGGCATGAACGAGATCGGGAAGAAGAGGAAGGAGGTTCTGCAATGGGAATTTAGAGAGATAGGAAGAAGATTGAAAAGACCTAGAGTGGTTATCTCTGGATTGCTTCCAGTACCTCGTGCTAGTAAGGACAGGAACAGGGAGAAGGGGATCTGAATGTGTGGCTAAGGGGCTGGTGCAGGGAGCGAGGATTTAGCTTTATGGGGTAGGGGGTGAGCTGTACAAAAGGGACGGGTTACACCTTAACTGGAGGGGGACCAACGTTCTGGCAGGCAGGTTTGCTAGGGCTGCACGTGTGGGTTTAAACTAAATAGTGGGGGGGGGAAGAGATTGACAAATTGGGAGTATAAAGATGGAGTTGAAGTGAGTACAGGAAAAATTACAAAAGATTCTCGAATTAATGGGTAGGAAAATTCGAGAAGGAATAAGAGAGTAAGGTCAGGGCCAATAGTGAGCGTTGTGAGAGGGGAGGTGAATACCGAAGTCAAGTCAAGTCAAGTTTATTCGTCGCATACGCATACGAGATGTGCAGTGAAATGAAACGTGGTAATGCTTGCAGATTGTGCAAAAAAACTACAAAACAGAATGGAACAGAATCAGTAATTACATTTGTGGGAGGAAAAAAGAAAAGAAAAAAAACAGCAATTTTAAAAAGACATCACACAACAGTAAATTGTTAGTCCCTGGTGAGATAGGAGTTTACAGTCCTAATGGCCTCTGGGAAGAAATTCCTCCTCATCCTCTGTTTTCACAGCATGGCTGACCGTAGCAGCTGGAACAGTCTGTTGCTGGGGTGGAAGGGGTCCCCCATGATCTTGTTGGCTCTGGATTTGCACCTTCTGATGTATAGTTCCTGCAGGGGGGGGGGCGAGTGTAGTTCCCATAGTGCGTTCGGCTGAACGCACTACTCTCTGCAGAGCCTTCTTGTCCTTGGCAGAGCAGTTGCCAAACCAAACCAAATTGTGATGTATATGAATGAGCGATGTATAAGAAATAAAGTGAACGAGCTTGAGGCTCAGTTAGAAATTGGCAAGTATGATGTTGTGGGAATTACAGAGACATAGCTGCAAGAGGGCCAGGGCTGGGAACTGAATATTCAAGGGTATACCTCCTATCGAAAAGACAGACAGATGGGCAGAGGGGGTGGGGGTAGCTCTGTTGGTGAGGAATGAAATTCAGTCCCTTGCAAGGGGTGACATTGAAACAGGAGATGTGGAGAGAGTATGGATAGAACTAAGATATTGTAAGGGTAATAAGACCCTAATGAGACTTATCTATAGTCCCTCAAACAGTAGCCTGGATATAGGGTGCAAGTAGGGTTAAAATTTGCTACGGTTGTTCTGGGAGGTGCAGGTAAACTGGGAAAATCAGGTTGGTATTGGACCCCGAGAAAGGGAGTTTGTGGAGTGCCGCTGTTATGGATTCTTAGAGCAAGCTTGTACTGGAGCCTACCAGGGAGAAGGCAATTCTAGATTTAGTGTTGTGTAATGAACCGGATTTGATAAGGGAACTTGAGGTTAAGGAGCCATTAGGAGGTAGTGACCATAATATGGTAAGTTTTAATCTACAATTTGAGAGGGAGACGGGTAAATCGGAGGTCAGTATTACAGTTGAACAAAGGGGACTATGGAGCCATGAGGGAGAAGCTGGCCAAAGTTGACTGGAAAGATACTCTAGCAGGGATGACAGTGGAACAACAATGGCAGGTATTTCTGGGAATAATACAGAAGGTGCAGGATCAGTTCATTCCTAGGAGGAAGAAAGATTCCAAGGGGAGTAAGGGGTGACCGTGGCTGACAAGGGTAGTTAGGTAGGTATAAAAATAAAAGAGAAGAAGTACAACATAGCAAAGATGAACGGGAAGCCGGAGGATTGGGTAACGTTTAAAAAACAACAGAAGATAACTAAAAAGGCAATACGGGGAGAAAAGATGAGGTACGAAGGTAAGCTAGCTAAGAATATAAAGGAGGATAGTAAAAGCTTCCTTAGGTGTGTGAAGAGGAAAAAATTAGTTAAGACCAAAGTTGGACCCTTGAAGACTGAAAAAGATGAATTTATTATGGTGAACAAGGAAATGGCAGATGAGTTGAGCAGGTACTTTGGATCCGTCTTCATTAAGGAGGACACAAACAATATTCCTGATGTACTAGTGGCCAGAGGATCTGGGGTGACAGAGGAGCTGAAGGAAATCCACATTAGGCAGGAAATGGTGTTGGGTAGACTGATGGGACTGCAGGCTGATGGTCTGCATCCCAGGGTACTTAAGGAAGTGGCTCTAGAAATCGCGAACGCATTGGTGATCATTTTCCAATGTTCTCTAGATTCAGTTCCTGTGGATTGGAGGGTAGCTAATGTTATCCCTCTTTTTAAGAAAGGCGGGAGAGAGAAAACAGGGAATTATAGACCAGTTAACCTAACATCGGTGAGGAAGATGCTGGAGTCAATCATAAAAGATGAAATAGCAGCACATTTGGATAGCAGTAACAGGATCGGTCCGAGTCAGCATGGATTTACGAAGGTGAAATCATGCTTGACTAATCTTCTGGAATTCTTTTAGGATTAACTAGGAAAATGGACAAGGGAGAGCCAGTAGATGTGGTGTACCTGGACTTTCAGAAAGCATTTGATAAGGTCCCACATAGGAGATTAGTGGGGAAAATTAGGGCACATGGTATTGGGGGTAGAGTGCTGACATGGATAGAAAATTGGTTGGCAGGAAACAAAGAGTAGGGATAAGCGGGTCCCTTTCAGAATGCTGGGGGAGTCCAGAACCAGGGGCCACTGTTTAAGAATAAGGGGTAAGCCATTTAGAACAGAGATGAGGAAACACCTTTCCACACAGAGAGCTGTGAGTCTGTGGAATTCTCTGCCTCAGAGGGCGGTGGAGGCGGGTTCTCTGGATACTTTCAAGAGAGAGCTAGGTAGGGCTCTTAAAGATAGTGGAGTCAGGGATATGGGGAGAAGGCAGGAACGGGGTACTGATTGGTGATAATCAGCCATGATCACATTGAATGGTGGTGCTGGCTCGAAGGGCCGAATGGACTACTCCTGCACCTATTGTCTATTGTCTATTGAATAACTGCTGCAGGAAGATTAGATAGGCAGATGGTCACACCATGTCTGACAGATGGTTATGCAACAAATCACTGACCTGGGAGTGAGAGAGAAACAGAGACAGTCTGTCCACTTCCTCTCCTCTAGTGAGCCCAGAAACAACAGCGATAGTTGCATATGTACACTGTTCCCTGAAAGTGGCATTCGCAGGAAGACAGGGTGGCCAAGAAGGCTATTGACCAGTAAGGGTACTGAGTATAGACGTTGGAACGGTACGTTACAGTTGTACAAGACGTTGGTGAGGCCGCACTTGGAATATGGTCAGGGCTGGCAACATTGGGTGAGGGTTAAGAGTGAGAAATTGCGAGGGGCGTAGCGATCGAGCGTGGTGGGGTGGGGGGGGGGGGGGTTTGGTTGGGAGCTTTGGCATTTTTCAGCTTGAAATTTTGCAATCTGGTGCACACTGTTGCGAGTCTTTTAACTTACACTTGAATGCAACATTTATGCTTCAAATTGGATTAGGTATGAATAAGGTTAGGCTAAATTACATTCCTAACTCCATTCCACAGTAGAGCCAGGCTCTGATCAACAGGTGCAGCACATGAATGACCTTAGTATATTCATGTATGGAAATCAGATTATAATTTATGCTGTTATACATACATATATATATATATAAAGGCAAGAGGAGTTGGACTCCCATCACTGTTCTGCACAAATAAATCAATCAACCTTACCCTTTGACTATAGAAAAAAGATGAAAATAATGCCACATATTCAACCGTATATGGTTCAATGAAATTAAGATATATATGTAAAACATATATATGGAAACAGGCCCTTCGGCCCACCAAGTCCACACCGACCAGCAATCTACCTTACACCAGTTGTATCCTACACGCCACGGACTATTTACAGAAGCCAATTAACCTACAAACCTGCACTTCTTTCGGATGTGGGAGAACCCGGAATATCCAGAGAAAACCATGTGGTCATAAGGAGAATGTACAAATACTGTACACACAGCACCCGTAGTCAGGATCAAATCTGGGTCTGTGGTGCTGCGCCACCGTGCCACCCCATTAAATTATTTTTTCTGTAATATATTTATTATGGTGTCACGTCAATAAAGATGAACACATGATTATGATTTCTGCCCTTAGTTGGATTACACACATCTCCAGTCAATGTGTTTTATGGCTGGTTTTCAACCTCTTCAGTCTGAATGTCTCGACCAGAAACATCATCTATTCTTTCTCTCCAGAGATGCCGCATTTCCTGCTGAGTTATTCCAGCTTTTAGTGTCTATCTTCAGTTTAAACCACCATCTGCAGTTCCTTCTTACACTCTTTGTTAAGCAAAACAGGTCCTATTCTGATAATATTATTCACCTCAACTAAGTATTTTCTTGACCTCCGTTGCTACAGAGAATACAATCCCAGTTATCAAATCTTTCTTCAAAGTGAAAACAAAATTCCAGCCCCGCCAATATGTTCATAAATAGCCGCTGGATCCTCTCCAAAGCAATTGCACCCTTTCTACAGTGTGTCACAGTCTTACAGCATGGAAACAGGCACTTCATCCCAACTTGTCCATGCAGATCAAGATGCCCCATCTAAACTAGTCCCATTTATCCGCATTTGGCCCATATCCTTTTAAACCTTGTGTGGGTGTAAGTGTGTGTGTTAGGTTGTGCGTGAGAGTGATTTTCAGAATACTCTCATAAACCCATGCATAACAAAACCCCCAATATTTGCTTGATTATTTCATGATTTCATTATTTCTGCGTGTCAGTGAAGCGGCGACAACACCCGGAGTGAGCGGAGACATGGTGATGTCCAGGGAGTATTTCCCTCTCTTCCCCCCCCTCCCCGGGAATGCGGACCGGTCCAGGTGCTCTGTGTCCAGCTGGGGTCCAGGGAGGTGAGGGTCAGTGACACGGGGTCCGGGGGAGGTGAGGGTCAGTGGTCTGGGGGAGGTGAGGGTCAGTGACACGGGGTCCGGGGGAGGTGAGGGACATTGGCCCGGGGGTCCGGGGGAGGTGAGGGTCAGTGACACGGGGTCCAGGGAGGTGAGGGTCAGTGGCCCGGGGGTCCGGGGGAGGTGGGGGTCAGTGAGCGTGGAGGAGTGTGACTTTATTTATTTATATATATATATTTTTAAATGAGCGTGAGAACTTCTGTCATCTGCGTGAGAGCGTGAGAATTTCCTCAAATGCGTTAGTCTCACGCTCAATGCATGAGGGTTGGCAGCCCTGTTATGGTGTTCAATTAGTCTCCCTGCTTTTGGAAAGATGCCGTTAAGCAGCAAAGGATGCAGAGAAGATTTACGAGGATGGTGCCAGGACTTAAGGACCTGAGCTATAGGGAGAGGTTGGGCAGGCTAGGACTCTTTCAGACAACTGAATCATCCTACAACACAAGAGAGCAGTGCTGAATTACTATCTACCTCTTTGGTGACCATCCATGCAGTTGATGATAGTTGCGGCAGGTACTATAACACCATTGAAAAGACATTTGAACAGGTACATGGACCGGAAAGGTTTGGAGGGATACGAGCCAAACATGAGGAATAGAGCTAGTGTAGATGGAGCATTTTAATCGGCATGGACAAGTTGGGCCGAATGGCCCGTTTCCATGCTGTATGACTCTTATTAGTGAAGGACACACTGATTCTTTCCTGTCGTGTGTTGAGGAGAAGGATCCAACTACAGATGATTAATTTATTGGATTATTGTATATGTATTTGTGTATTGTTGTGTTAATGGGCTTATAAAGCTGTAGCAAGTAAGAATTTCACAGCTCCATGGCCGGTACACATGACAATTAGACACTCTTAATGTTCCCTGTCCATTTGCTGCACAGATGCTGCTGGACGCGTTGCATTCCTTCAGCACTTTGCTGCTTCATTGGCCTGAAGTGCGGAGGAGAAAGGGCAACATACATTATGGGGTCTGGAATCACAGAAACAAGGCTGGGTGCGAACTGTGGATTGTGAGCTGCAATGATTTCAACATTACTGATACAGAGACAAGTGTTTTGTTAAACATTTATGTTTTATTTAATGACTTGAATCTAAAAACCTTTGTTGCCATGTGGGATTTGAACTCTTGTTGGCCCACTCTCGCAGCTACTAAGCAATGGTACAAGCGGGTTCCCAGGTTTAGGATCAATGGTGGAGAAAGAACACTTCAACCGTATGATATTAGAAATGAAACGTTAATTAAAACGACAACAAAATAAGCGCCAAAACAACCAAACAGTGAGTCTCACACCTTTTCACTGCACACTTGGGACTGTTTAACGGAGGCCTAGCCCAGGGACCTCGAGGGTCCCAGTACCATTGTCATCCCATCCCAGTCCGGGGTGAAGGCCCATGAGCTGATTCACACCAACCACATATATTTGTTTAGGTTTAGCTTTATTATTGCCACCGAGGTACAATGAAACGCTTTGTTTTGCATGCTCAATCAGATTAGATAATACTCTACATCAACACAATCAAGTCAAACTCAAATACAATAGATAAAGCAAAGGGAAAGCTTGAAAACACACATTTCCAGATTCAGGGACAGTTTCTTCCCAGCTGTTATCAGGCAACTGACCCGTCCTCTCACCAACTAGAGTGCGGTCCTGACCTCCCATCTACCTCATCAGAGACCTTTTTACCATCTTTAATTGGACTTTATCAATAATAAACTAAAAAAAATACAGAATATAAAATTAAATTCCAGGCACTCTTCAAACTCTGTAAAAACAAAACTTGCTCCACACATCTGTAAATTTTGCCCCTCTCACCTCAAAACCACGCCCTTCAGTATTTGATTTTTCCACCCTGGGGAAAAGGTCGTTTCATTTTGCAGAGTGGTTTATTGCTGAAGGTAGGAACATGGGTTCGGTCTTGGTTTCCATGGTGACACCCTGAGCTTCTCCTGTGTTCATCTGTTCATCTGCAGCAAAGAGACAAGAGTCACCAAAACCTGTCAGATCCTTCAACAGCATAAGCATCAGCTTTATGAAGGAATGAATGAATTTGTTTATTGGCCAAGTATTCACATACAAGGACTTTAGACTTTGCACTATCGGAGTGAAAGATATTGCTGCTCCACTCAATCAAACCGAGTGTCAGGAACAAACTGTGGTCTCTGCTTATGGAGTCATAGAGCTCTACAGCACGGAAACAAGCCCTCCGGCCCACCATGTCCATGCCGACCAGGTTGGCAACCTAGCCTACTTCTGTTTGCCTGCATTTGACCCATATCCCACAAAACCCTTCCTGTCCATATACAGGGCTGCCAACTCTCGGAGTGAGCAGGCATTTAGCAAAATTCTCATACTCTCACGCTGATCACAGAATTTCTCACGCTCAATTAAAAAAAAGCAAAAATTGCCTTAGAGGCGAGTAAAAACCATGAAGGGAATATATAAGGTGAATGCATAGTCTTTTTCCCGGGAATGGTGATTCAAGAACTAGAGGGCATTGGTTTAAAGGAGGGCTCTCAAACTACCAGCCCGCGAAGGGGTCCAATCCGGCCCCCGGGAGGATTTGGGGGAAAAAAAGTATTCGCATGCAGATGGTGTGATAGGTGAGACACGGCAGTGGTCTCAGCATCGACCCTTGAGGCACCGCTCACACCCTCACCTCCGGTGGCTCTGTGTCCGTTGGCTGCTCTGTCCACACCCCATGGAGTTTTAACCCCGGCCCGGAGCGGACTGGGTGAGTGGGGGCGTCGGTGTTTAACTCACCTCTCCCGGACCCCAGCTGGACACAGAGCACCTGGGCCGGCCCGCATTCCCGGGGGGACGGGGGGAAGAGACGGGTTGGCAGGGAGGAGAAAGAGCGACATTGCCAAGTCTCCGAATGTCTGCTCACTCCGGGTGTTGTCGCCGCTTCACTGACACACATCCCGACACACACCCTCACACACACCCATACACTGACACACCCTGACACACACTCACACTTCAATAAAATTTAGAGGCTAACTGTCTTCATTGTCTGAGTTTGATTGCTGTAAGCAGGCTAATAAAAATTAGGTGTAGTTGTGTTGCCTACATATACAATTTGTTTCCTTAGGTCTACATTTGTGTCTGCTATGTTCGATTTCAAATGGTTTATTAATGGAACGGGTGCGTTCGCGCACGCACAACTAATCCGGCCCACATGAAGTCACATTTTGCCCAATCCGGCCCATGACCCAAAATGAGTTTGACACCCCTGGTTTAAAGTGAGAGAGGAACAATTTAATAGGAACCTGAGGGACAACATTTTCACGCAGAGGATGGTGGGCATGTGGAACGAGCTACCAAGGGAAGTAGGCAGGTAAAATGACAGCATTTAAAAGACATTTGGACAGGTACATGAACAGGAAAGGTTTAAAGGGATATGGGCCAAATGAATGGGACTACTTTAGACGGGGCATCTTGATCTGCATGGACAAGATGGGATGAAGGGCCCGTTTCCATGCTGTAAGACTATGACACATTGTAGAAAGGGTGAAATTGCTCTGGAGAGGATCCAGGGGCGATTTATGAAGATGTTGGCAGGGCTGGAATGTTTTTTTCACTTTGAAAAAAGATTTGATAACTGGGATTGTATTCTCTGCAGCAATGGAGGTGAAGAAAATACTTAGTTGAGGTTAATAATATTATGAGAATAGGACCCGTTTCACTAAACAAAGAGTGTTGGAAGGAACTGCAGATGCTTGTTTAAACAGAAGATAGACACAAAAAGCTGGAATAACTCAGCGGGACAGGCAGCATCTCTGGAAAGGAAGAATGGGTGATGTTTCGGGTCGAGAACTTCAGACCGAAGAGGTTGAAAACCAACCATATAGATGTAAAACACAATGACTGGAGTTGTGCGTTATCCAACTTGGGGCAGAAATCAGAATCTTGTGTTCATCTTTATTGACGTGACACCACAATAAATATATTACAGAAAAAATAATTTAATGGGGTGGCACGGTGGCACAGCAGTAGAGTTGCTGCCTTGCAGCACCACAGACCCAGATTTGATCCTGACTACGGGTGCTGTCTGTACAGTATTTGTACTTTCTCCCTATGACCACTTGGGTTTTCTTCAGAATTCCGGTTTCTCCCACATCCGAAAGTGCAGGTTAGTAGGTTAATTGACTTCTGTAAATTGTTCCTGGCGTGTCGGATGGAACTGGTGTATAGTAGATTGCTGGTCAGTGTGGACTTGGTGGGCCGAAGGGCCTGCTTCCATGTACAAGTTTTACATATACACACACATATATACATACATATATACATAACAGCATGAATTATAATCTGATTTCCATACATGAATACACCAAGGTCATTCATGTGCTGCACCTGTTGATCGGAGCCTGGCTCTACTGTGGAATGTAATTAGGAATGTAATTTAGCCTAACATTATTCATACCTAATCCAATTTAAAGCATTAAAGTTGCATTCAAGTGTAAGTTAAATGACTCACAACAGCATGCAACAGATTGCACAATTTCAAACTAAAAATGCAAAAGCTCCCTACCGTAGGAGGGGGGGGGGGGGGAGACACCCCCCTGCTTCTGACTCTACCCCCCTCCCCCTACCCTCCATCTCTACCCCCTCCCTCTCTAGGGATTGAAGAGAGAGGGCAAAGAGGAGGGAGAGAGCTGGGGGATGAGGAGAAATGAGCCACCCCTGCACAGTTGGGGGCTATGTGTGAGTGGTGCAATTTTGCGTTGGGGGAACGGCTTGCGCTGGGGGAACATGTGAGTGGTGGAATCTTGCATTGGGGGAGCAGACACAATAGCTCTGCACTTGGTCTAGTGTCTCTTAAAAGTCATAATTGAATCCACTTGTATAGCTTCCTCTGGTAGCTCATTCCAGATACAGACTAACCTCCGAGTGAAAATGTTGCCCCGAGGCGACTCTTAAATCTCTCGCTTCTCACCCAAGCCTGTGCTCGCTAATTTTAGAATCTTCTACCCCGGGGAAAAGACTATGAGAGTTCACTTTATCCATGCCCCTCATGATCTTATACACTTCAATAAGGTCACCCCCCCCACCCCCACCCCCATTCCAGTAATCTGCTTCTTTCCCTTCCTCCTTACACTCATCTCCCATCCATAAGAACCATTCTTCCCACTTATCTTCTTCGGTCCCCTTCTACTCACGTCCACACGTCTTTGGGATGTGGGAGGAAACAGGAGCACCTGGAGGAAACCCATGTGGTCACAAAGAGAGCGTGCAAACCGCGCAGACAGCACCCAAGGTCAGAATCGAACCCAGGTCTCTGGCGCTGTGATGCAGCTGCTCTACCAGCTACGACATTCTTTGCCCAACTCCCAACTCTCTTTTCCAGCTTCCTCCCCGCTACTCCATTAGTTTGAAGGGCAGGAAAGATGGGGAGTGAAATGTAAAACGCGAGGGAGAGGAATGGGTATCTGAAGTGCATGCTCTTTGGTAGTTTACCGACCTCAAGCCCTGTGCCTCTACTTAACCTCTTCTTCCCCACAACGAAACCAAATTTTGTTTGAACCTCAATGAGGTTCAAATGACAACAAATAAAATTGTAATTGTAATTATTTACATGACCTAGTTTTTGAATATTACACCAATATATTTGCAAATATCCTAAAAATAGCACAGCGAGCTTTACACAAACAGGAATCCAATATGCAACAGGTAAAGGATGGAGGAGGTGCAATATTTCAAGGGCATTAGATCCTCGGAGAAAGTTGAAAGAATTATTAGAATAGCACTTGGAATGGAAGAGATCTTTGATTATCACAAGTCAAGCGTGCTTAATTGCCATATGTATTGATAACTGAACACTGAAATTCTTATTTTCTGGAGCTTAACAGGTCTGTAAGCTTAATTATACACAGTTCATTCAGAGGGTGGTGGGCAAATCAAACAAGCTAGCCAGAGGAGGTAGTTGAGGCAGGTGCTGTAACATCATTTCAAAGACATTTGCGCAGGTACATGGATAGGAAACGTTTAGAGGGATATGGACCAAACGTGGGCAGGTGGGACTAGCTTCTAGGGACATCCTGTTCAGCATAAAGGGCCTGTTTCCGTACTGTATGACCCTATGACTGTGACGTTATAACACAGAGATAAATACACAATCAATGTTACAGGAAATTAATAACCATGATTCTAGATAACCATAATGGTGCAAAGCTAAAGTTTATCGTGCAACCAAAGACACAGTCCATAGAAGACCATAGTTGCTGAGGTTAGTGTTGTGCAGTGTTGAAGAGCTTGATGGTTGCTGGGAAGAAGTTGTTCTTGAACCTGGAGGTCACAGTTTTCAGGCTCCTGTACCTCAACAATGGTAGCAGCGAGATGAGAGCGTGGCCAGAGTGGCGTGGGTCTGATAATTGCTACCTTTTTCAGGTAATGCCTCTTGTAGATCCCTTCAATGGTGGGGAGGTCAGTACCTGTGAAAGTGGCAGTGTCCATCACTCTCTGTCGTCTCTTTTGTTCCTGGGCGTTTGAACTACTGAACCTGGGTGGGGAAGTTGGAGCATTTTCCTTAAACCAGGGGAGGGAAACAGAGAGACTGAATACTGAGGGGCTTTGCTGGGATAAATGAGGCAAGTAGTTTTCTGAGGAGGGAGGGTAACTGCAGGATACATTTAGTAAAATGGTAATAAAACTAGGGCTGGTGAGGTGGGAGTGGTGACTGTTACTTGGAGATCTCACCGGACTCGAGGAAGAATGAGAAAGTTACCTGCTCTGTCCTGTGTTTACCAACTCCGTGAGCAAAACACCAAGTGCTGGAGGAACTCAGCGAGTCAGGCATCATCTGTGAAAGGAATGGACAGATGACGCTTATTGTTGGGCTGAAGAACCTCCCTGTCTGACCCACTGACATACTCCAGCACATTGTGTCTTTGTTTTGTAAACCAGCACCTGCAGTTCCTGTGTCTTTGGGACAAATAGGAATGGTGTTGGGCCCAGCAATGATGATCTCCTACGGACTGTGTCTTTGGTAGCACTATGGACTTTGGTTTTGCAATATTAAGGTTAGCTAGTATTATTAATCTGTTGTATTATTGATTATTGTATAAATACCTGTGTTTTATTGCATTCATGGACCCGTGAAACTGCAGCGAGTCGGGATTTCATTGCTCCATTGCCGGTACACATGACAATTAAACACGCTTGCGTCTAGCGTCAGTGCGCGTTGAAGTGTGTCAGGAATCCACGTTGCGTAGAGGGAGTTGCTGGGAGATACTCACAGGTGAGGTTGATCATCATCACGCCCCAGATGATGCTCCAGAGCCAGCCGACCAGGAGGAAGGGTACGGTGAAGAGCTGCGAGATGCCCACCCACACGTTGAGGCAGACCAGGGCCAATGTCTCGTCACTGCTCTTGCTGCCTATAGGGGTGGCCGGTTCAGAGCAGCACAGCAGGCTGAGCCCAGACACGATGGTCCCTGCAACATCACACACTGTTGAAGGCTGAGGGCGCTCCCCACCAGCCCTGCAGCTTCACAGTTCCACGGTCAGGCCGTGGTTGGAGCATTGCATGCAGTTCTGCTCGCCCCATTGCAGTCTAGTCTAGAGCTACAGGTACCCGCCGAGTCCACGTCAATCATCGATCACCCATTCACACCAGTTCAATGTTATCCCACATTCTCATCCACTCCCTACGCACTGGAGGCAATTTACAATCCCACACATCATTGGGATGTCAATGGAAACCGAAGTACCCAGAGAAAACCCACGTGGGTCACAGGGAGAACGTGCAAACTCCACATACACAGCACCCAAGGTCAGTATTGAATCCAGGTAATTGACACTGTGAGGCAGCAGCTCCACCCGCTGCGACACTGTGCTGCCCGTATGGATAAAGTGAACAATCATAGTCTTTTTCCCACGATAGACAATTCTAAATCTGAAGTGCACAGGTTTAATGTGAGGGGGAAGAGAGTTAAGAGGGATGTCAGGTAACTTTTCACACAGAGGGTACTCGGTATCCTGAGCTGCCAGAGGAAACTGTAGAAGCTCTAATTCTAATATATTTTGTTTGATTTGAGTTGAAAATCAGTGTGGCAGAATAGAAGAATAACTCTACACTGCCCTCTGGTGACGTACTGGGTGATCACCTTGTGGGTAAGTGTTCAGAAATTCATAAGTTATAGGAGCTGAATTAGGCCATTCGGCCCATCAAGTCTACGCCATTCAATTGTGACTGATCTATCTTTCCCTCTCAACCCCATTCTCCTGCCTTCTCCCCATAACCTTTGACACTGTTACTAATTAAGAACCTATCAATCTCCATTTAAAAAATACCCATTGACTTGGCCTGTACTGCCGTCTGTGGCAATGAATTCCACAGATTCACCACCCTCTGACTAAAAAAAAAATTCCGTTTCATCTTTCTAAAGTATCCTTTTATTCTGAGACTATGGCCTCTGGTCCACTCCACATCCACTGTTGGCCTGGATGTTGAGGCGGGGTATGGATTAGCACTTCACGTACAGCTTTTGTAAATTAATTTATAACAAAGCAATCCCCACACATAACAGTTTTTGCAGCTGTGCCTATTGTTGTAGGTCTGTTTACATATTGTCCCCAACTTTCTTACTTCCTTGTGTTAGTGCTGTTAATGACTGTGTGTTTCTTGACAACTTTAGTCCAAAGAATGTTAATGGATGTCATGAGGCTGGAAAGAGTGTAGATTAAAGAGGATGTTGCCAGGACTCAAGGCCTGCGTTATAGGGAGAGGTTGGGCTGGCTTTATTCCTTGTAGCGCAGGAGGACGAGGTGATCTTATAGAGGTGTATAAAATCATGATGGAAATACTGTAAATAGGGTCTTTTACTCAGAGTAGGGGAATCAAGAACAAGAGGACATAGGCTTAAGGAGAGAGGGGAAAGGTTTAATAGGAACATGAGGGGCAAATTTTCCACACAGAGGGTGGTGGGTATATAGAACGAGTTGCCAGATGAGGTATTTGAGGCAGGTACCATAACAACATTTAAAAGACATTTGGACAATTACATAGATCGGAATGGTTTAGAGGGGTATGGGCCAAACATGGACAGGTTGGACTAGCTTAGATGGACCATCTTGGTCAGCATGGGCAAGTTGGGCTGAAGGGCCTCTTTCCGTGCTGTACATTCTGTGCTCACTCTATGTGATTCTACCAGCTTTGGCATCAACCACAAGATTATCATTTGGATTAAGGTCCCCAACCGGTTCACCAGCTGAAGTTGGAAGAGGAAAACCTGCTGAAAGCTGATTCAAGAACTCAGCACAAACCTCAGGCTCAGCTGGGGCAGTTCTGGGTGAACATTACATGTAGCCACACTGCCCCATGGATCTGAACGATCATCTAAAGCTCAGCCCGCCCCCCCTCAGGCAGTCACAGAGTCAGACAGAACGGAAACAAGCTCTTCGGCCCAACCCGCCCATGCTGACCAAGATGCCCCATCTACACTAGTCCCACCTTCCCACATTTGGCCCGTATCCCTCGAAACCTTTCCTATCCATACACCCAGCCAGATAGACACAAAATCACATAGACACAGTAGTCTGAAGAAGGATCCAACCCAAAACATCCCTATTCCTTTTCTCCAGATTTGCTGCCTGACCGGCTGAGTTAACCTTGGTCTTGCATTTTGGTCTGTCTTTGATATAAACCAACATCTGCAGTTTCTTCCTACACATGTACCAAGTCAAATGTTTCTTAAACACTGTTACTGTATCTGCCTCAACTGCCTCCATTAGCAGCTCGTTCCATATACCCAGCACCTTGCGTGTAAAAAAAGTCGCCCCTCAGGTTCCTATTAAATCTTTCCCCTCTCACCTGTAACCTATGACCTCTGGGTTTTAATTCCCCTACTCTGGGGAAAAGACTCTGCATTCACCCTGTCATTTCCCCTCATGATTTTATACACCTCCATCAGACCACACTTCGGTGAGTGTCCTGGGTCATAGTTTTCCAAAATTAAACACAGCATTGACATTGTCGGTTACACAAAAAGCTGGAGAAACTCAGCGGGTGCAGCAGCATCTAAGGGGCGAAGGAGATAGGTGACGTTTCGGGTCAAGACCCTTCTTCAGATTGTCAAACAAGCCGTGTGGCAAAGACCGGGCCTTGGACTCCATGCACTAGAGCTGTCAGTTCACTAACAACAAAGAAAACACTTGGTTCTCTGCTGCATGATCACAGATCACCCACCTCCTTCCCTTCCCTCCTTGGCTCTGTTCTGAGGACAATGGCACATCACAGCAGGGCAGGAAAATAGCCTTTCTGGGTTCGAGGGCTATTCCCAACTCCCAGAGAACTGTACAGGAGCAGGCCTTTCAGCCCACAATATCCGTGCCGAACATGATGCTGGGTTTAACTAATTGATCCATATCCCTGCATACCCATGTGCCTATCTAAAAGCCCCTTAAACGCCACTATTGTATCTGCCTCCACCACCACCGCTGGCAGTGTGTTGCAGGCACTCGGTCATGGCTGACCATGGGTGATGCATCCAATTGGATGCAAGCCTAGGCAATGTCATATGGAGGACAGGCTGTTGCCCTTGCAGCAGGTCCCCCCTCTCCACGTCGCTGACCGATCCAAAGGGACAGCAGGGCCGTTACAGTTTGGCACCAGCGTTGTCGCAGGAGCTGCCAGAGCGAGGTTGTATACAAGGATGAACTGCCTTAGGGACTCCGACTTGTTCTTGAGGTTTACACCTGGAGCCTTTTCCATGACTAGATCAGAGATTTCACTCTCCGAGATGGACTGCCTTCCCGGGCCACATCTGCCCGACAAGCACTGTGGTTGTTAAAAATAAAAAAATAAAAACTTGTTCCGCACTCCTGCTTTAAAGTTTGCCACTCTCAATTTAAACCTGTGCCCTCTAGTATTTCACACTTCCATCCTGGGAAATGGGTTCTGACTGTCTACCCTATCTATGCCTCTAATAATTTTATATACTTCTATCAGGTCTCCCTTCAAACTTCAATGCTCCGGAGAAAATAACCCAAGCCTGTCCAACCTCTCTCTGTAGCTAATGCCATCTAATATGGGGCAGCATTCTGGTAAAACCACCTCTGCACTATCTACAAAGCCCTCACATCCTTCCTGTAATGGGGCGACCAGAACTGCACACAATACTCCAAATGTGGTCTAGATAAAGTCGTATAAAGCTGCATCATGACTTCCTGACACTTGATTGAATGGTAGAGTAGACGATGGGCCAAATGCCTGATTCTGCTCCTATTACTTATGACCTTATTGCTTACCCTGGGAAAATGATTTTGTGAAATTCCCCTCATAATTTTATACACCTAGTGTGTATACAGCCCGCAACCTCCTGCGCTCCAAGGAGTAAAGTCGCGGGGTGGAAGATTGCAACCTTCACGTGGTCCGCCCTGTTTCGACGAATACAATCAACCCAGCGTGCACAATCAAATAAGATCAAATAGAACAAGTTGTCCTACAACTTTAGGCCGTGCACGCCATACGCAAGAAGAAGAAGAGTAAAGTCCCAGGCTGCCCAATCTCTCCCTATATCTCAGACCCTCAAGTCCGGGAAACATCCTCGTAAATCTTCTCTGCACTCTTTTCAGCATATCAGGGTAACCAGAACTGAACATATGCAGCCTCAATGGAATTATATTTACATTATATGGTTTATTATTGTCTCGTGTACCAAGGTACAGTGAAAAGCTTCTGTTTGTGTGCTATCCAGTCGAAGAAAACACTTTACATGATTGCACACAAGCCAACCACATGTACAGATAAAAGATAAAGTGTACAGATTAAGAATAAAATGTACAGATAAATGATAAATTGTGCAGATAAAGGATAAATTATATAGATAAAGGATCCCTCACTTCCAAATGCAATAGTCCCACATCAAGGAAGATAAAGGCATAGACCCTCGAATTGTGAGCAAAGTGCTGGAGTAACTCAGTGGGTCAGGCAGCATCTGTTAAGGGAATGGACAGATGGTGTTTCGTGTTGGGACCTTTTTCCAGACTGAAGTCTTCAAATGAAGGCATACATGTAATTAATTGAAACAACTTCCAAATAAAGCCATGCGTATTTAAGACATACCTGTCCCTGGGACTATGATATTCAGCAGCAGACAGCCGAGTGCCAACGGTCTGCTCATGTATGGGATTGCAGCTGTGATTTTGGTGGGCTTCATTTGGGGGTCATCCGTGTCATTCTCCGACGACTCCTCTTCCTCCTCCACGCCCCCCCCGCACCAAGTTCACCAGGTTGCTTCGGGGATCGATGAGCGAGGCCCTGCGGAGATCGAGATGAGCCACAGACAGGCGGTCGTACAGGTTCACTGGCCGGCAGCCCAGGCTGTCGTCCCGAGGCACCTCCGGAAGGCCGGAGATGACAAACATGGGGCATCTGGTTCATGTTTGCCGATTCTCCCAGCGTTAATCAGTCAGAACTAATTGTTGCTGCACTTCCACTTACTTCCTCATCACCCTCACTAACTATTAATTAACCTGCTTGCCTCAAAGTTACAAAAACTCAACCAGCATTAAAAAAAAAAGCTGCTCCTTTGAATTAGAGGCCCCAGAGAAGGTTTAAAGAAACAAAATGCCAAGAGTAACTGTGGTATTTTCCTCGTTTCCCCTCTTGGACTGGTGATGTATCGGTGGTGAGAGGGGAAGCTTCCAACACGAACTCTCAGGTAATGTTGTTTCACAGCCGAGTGTGTCTTTAACCAGCCAGACCTGGTACTGAACTGAGAGGCCAGCGATCACCACGCTGTGATTTATACAGGCCAACAATAAGAGGGAGTGTATGAATTAAGACCAGTAATAAATCCCAGGAAAGTATACACAAGATCTTGTGCTAATGGTGGCGCACGCGAATGCAGCGGCTCTATGCTCTCTCGTCTGGTGTATCTGTTTGTTTGTATTTGCCTGCGGTTTTAAATCTGTGCGAGGCAGACCATGTGTACAGTTGACAGAACTTAATCAGCATCGGACAATTGTAATACAATTTGATCTTGAAAGTTTTCTACCTCATTTGTTTGAAAACTTGTAATTTTTTGTAACCTTGACTGGTAAGATGGCGGCACGCGCTCTATGCAGCGGCTCTATGCTCTATCTGTTTGTTTTTGTCTGCGTTTTTAAATCTGTGTGAGGCAGACTATGTGTATCGGACCATGCCACAATTTAGCCGCCACAAGTGACTTTCAGACGGGCTTACAACATGGAGGAGGGCATCGCTCGACCACCGGTGTCACCGTGGATTGCGAGTTGGACCGGCAGGCGACGTTGACGGCAAAGAGAGAGGAAGCAGAAGCGAGGATGCTGGTCAGGATTACTGGCTAGGCTAGAGAAGCAACCACACAAACCTCCGCTTCAGAGCATCTTCCTCAAACGCCCAATCTGTCAAGCACAAAATGGATGAATTGCAGCTGCTGATCGCTTCTAACTCCGTCGTCTGGACCTGCTGCGTGATGATTATAACCGACAGCTGGTTACACCCGTTAATCCCAGTGCAGCTAGCAGGCCGCACTAGCTACTGGCAGGACAGAAGCAAGGAGTCGAGTAGAGCAGAGGAGGGGGGGCTCTGTCTATCTACACAATGACTGGTGTGCCAACAGCAGGATTGTTGCCAGATACTGTTGTCCTGATCTTGAAGCCCTCTCAGTTTTATGTAGACCTTTCGATTACCCCAAGAGCTGAGTGTAGTGATCGTCACTGCTGCTTACATCCCTCCCGATGCTAATATCAGCATTGCCCTCGGCTACTTACTAGCCGTTGTAAACAAACAGCAGCGAGCCCATCCTGACGGTGCACACATCATAGCAGGAGATTTTAACCACGCAAGTTTTCAAACTGCTGTACTCTCCCCAACTTCTACCAGCATGTGAACTGTGCAACAAGGGGGGAAATACTTTAGACCATGTTTACTCAAACATCCAACATGTTTACAGAACTGTAACTCTCCCTCACCTCGGCCAGTCAGACCACCTCTCACTGCTCATGTTTCCTGCATACACCCCCCTCAGAAGAACAAGAAAACCAAGTACCAAAACCATCACAATATGGCCCGAGGGGGCTCTATCCCAGCTGCAGGACTGCTTCGATCAAAGGGACGGAGGAATACACAGAAACTGTGCTTTTTTTACATTAAAAGCTACATTGCCAACGTCACAGTCAATAAACGCATCCAGGGTTTTCCCAATCAGAAACCCTGGATGACGAGGGACGTCCAAACGCTCCTTAAAAACCGTAACACCGCCTTCAGGTCAGGTGACCAAGCCCAGTACAGCACCGCGAGAGCCGACCTGAAGAGAGGCATGAAGGAGGCCAAGGTGGCCAACAAGAGGATCGAGGGCTACCCGTCACACAACGACCCACGGAGAGTGTGGCAAGGGTTACAGCACATAACCAACTATAAAGGCAGTACCAACAGCACTGGAAATGCCTATGCGGAGGAGCTTAACCATTTCTTCACCCGGTTTGAGGCCAACAAGCCTGCTTCAGACTCACTGCATCCGCCTCTAATACCCACACACTCACACTACAGGAACAGGATGCGAGTGAGGTGCGTGCTGAGGTCAGTAAATCCAAGTAAGGCTGCTGGACCTGATGGCGTCCAGAGTAAAGTACTCCAGGCATGTGCTGACCAACTCGCTGGGGTCTTCAAAGATTTTTAACATCTCCCCGTCACAAGCTATCATACCACCCTGCTTAAAGTCAGCCAAGATCATACCTATTTCTAAGAAAACAGTCCCCGAGGACCTGAATGACTATAGGCCAATTGCGCTCACACCAGTGATTATGACTAGTCCTGCATCGCCTCCTCCATCACACTAAGCACTGGCGCACCTCAAGGCTGTGTGCCGAGTCCACTCCTTTACTCCTTACACACCTATGACTGTACACCCGCCCACCCGTCTAACACGGGTTATTAAATTATTAAATTTGCTGACGACACAACTGTCATCGGGTTCATCTCAGGGGGAGACGAGTCGGCATACAGGGACAAGATAACAGCGACTGTCAGAGTGGTGTTCAGTAAATAACCTGACACTGAACACCACAAAGACAAAGGAGCTAATACTGGACTTCAGGAGGAAACGGGACGCAGACCCGGCCCCGCTTTGCATAAATGAGACATGTGTGGAAAGGGGGCAGACTTTCAAATTCCTAGGAGCCCTCATATCCGAGGACCTCTCCTGGTCGGCCAACGCCACTGCAACCGCCAAGAGAGCACAACAGGAACTCCACTTCCTGAGAGTGCCTAGGAGGCACAACACCAAGACGAAGCTGCTGGTGGCTTTCTACCGGGCGACCATTGAGTCTACTGACACATTGCATGTCAGTGTGGTATGCAGGCTGCTCTGCTGCAGATAAGAAAGCGCTCCAGAGAGTGGTAAAAACAGCAGGGAGAATCACCAGCTGCCCCCTGCCCTCTCTCGAGGAGATTGCACCTCACGCTACCTCAGCAGAACCACTAAAATCCTCAAAGACCACACACCCCGGTCACCACCTTTTTGAACTGTTGCCCTCTGGCAGGCGTTACAGGTCAGCCAAACACGCACCTCCAGACTCGGAGACAGTTTCCTCCCCAAAGCAATCTTCACACTTAACATGGAAAAACACTGAGTATTATTCAAGCTGCACTCTTCCATCCTGCTACACACTTTGAACTTTTACCGTCACCATGTCCAGCACGGATTACTCACTTATCTTGATACCTAGTTTTTAACATTGTTTTTAAATTGCGTCCTGTTTATGTTTGTATATTATGCACCAATGAAGCGGCAACAACAATTTTGTTGTATGCAGTGCTTACAACGACAAAAAGGCATTTCATTTGTACACTTAACACCATTGAATAGTCTCCATCCTGACACGTTCTTGATTAGTAACGGGCCTCTGAATAAAATAGATACTCACTTAAAAGTGGGAAGTTTAAATTAAAAGGGAAGGGTCCTCACTCAACTTGTTAACTGACAGAGATCCTCGTAAATAAATCACGATAAGCAATAAAAATGAAAAATAATAATATTAAAGCGTAAGCACCGCAGTAAATCAGTGTATCAGCATGACTACCACAGGCTGGGTTTGGCCTCCCTGTTACTTACCACAAAGGCTGATTGCTTTTGGGTAACGGTCCAACTTTTGATATGAATCAAGTAATGTAATGTTCAACACTGCTCCACTAATCATTCAGTTGGAAATGGTGCAGAAAAGATTCACCGGGATGTTACCTGGGTTTGCAGGCTTGAGTTGTAGGGTGAGATTGGATAGGCTAGGGACTTTTTTTTTTCTTTGGAGCATTGGCAACTGACCTTATTGAAGTGTACAAGATCATGAGGGGCATGGATAAAGCGAACGCTCAGTCTTTTTCCGCA
Organism: Raja brachyura; assembly: GCA_963514005.1. The sequence goes on along the minus strand of OY740788.1, from coordinate 71,279,350 downwards.
GGGTAGAGGATTCTAAAACTAGAGGGCACAGACTTGAGGTAAGAGGGGAGAGATTTGTGGGATCTTAGGCAAATCTTTCACTCAGAGGGTAGCCTATATCTGGAATGAACTACGAGAAGAAGCTTGTCTATGTTGACCAAGTTGGCATACTGGGCTAGTCCCATTTGCCTGCAATTGGCCCATATCCCTCTAAACCGTTAATAGCCAAATATACAATACGATAAATCTTTATTCACCCTCAGAGGGAAATTGGACTGCCAACAGTCACAACAAGTGCTCCCCTCCCCCACACAGGGACCCCCTTTGTTCTCCCACCGTCCCTCATGGCGGTTCCCTCTCACTGTGTCTCCATTGTCTCCCCCCACCCCCCTTCAGGTTCCACTGCCGCTGAGGCTCCCGTTGCCGATGAGGCCCCATCAATGCCGAGGCTCCCGTTGCCGTCGAGGCTCAAGCTGCCGCCGCTGAGGCTCCTTCGACCCAGGCAGGCCTTGCCACCCTGCTTCTCCGCAATCCCTTGGGAGGCCTGTGGGGCAAGTCGGTCACCAGGGCCAGGGTTGTTCAGCGGGTGGATCGGGCCTGCGCAACTTCCCTGGACATTCCCACAACGCACGCGGCTCCCCGGGACACATAGATATGTGTTCAAATGTCTTTTAGAAGTTGTAATTTTATCCATTGGTTACTCTGGTAGTTCGTTCCAGATACAGACTATGAACACGGAACAATAACCTGTTATGTTGTCCAAGTGGTCCAGTACAGCATGGAGAGCCAGCAAGATCACATCGGCTGTTGATGTATTGTGGCGATAGGTAAATTGTAATGGGTGCAGTTTCTAGCTAAGGCAGGAATTGATATGAATCATAACCAACCTCTTCATCATCACGGACACTGGTCGGAGGTAATTGAGGTATGTTGCCTTACTCCTAGAGTCAATCCGTACAGAAACAGGGCCTTCAGCCCAACTCGTACATGTTGACCAAGATCCTCCAAGCTAGTTGCATTTGCCTGCATTTGGCCCATTTTCTATATCTCTTTCCTATCTATGTACTTGTCCCAATGTCTTGAAAATACCATTATAGTACATGCCTAAACTACCTCCTCTGGCAGCTCGTTCCATATATCCACCACTGTGTGTGTGATGAAGTTGCCCCTCAGGATCTTATTAAATCTTTCCTCTCATCTTAAACCTATGTCCTCTGGTTCTTGATTCCCAACCCTGGGAAATGTATTGCCCTCATGACTTTATACACCTGTAAGATCACCCCCTCAGCCTCCCATACTCCAAGGCACCAGTATAATTGAAGATTTTTAAAGCTGGTGGGAACATTGGACCTCAGAAAGGAGAGGTTGAAGATGTCCACAAAAGCTCCTGCCAGCTAGTTTCAAGATGCAGCCATGTATACCATTGGGGCTGGATGCTTTGGGGGTTCACCGTCATGAGAGATCTTCTGATGTCAGCCTCTGTGACTGCGATTAGTGCCGCCAGAGCAGTGGGGCCCACGAAGGTACAACGATGTTCTCCCTTTCGAAGCGAGTGTAGAAAACATGGAGCTACTGATCAAGGTGATCCACAAGCAAAGTGTGGACGTTTTTCAAGGCATTCACACAGAGGATGGTAAGTATATACAACAAGCTGCCAGAGGAGGTAGGTATAATAACAGCATTTAAAAGGCATTTGGACAGGTGCATGGATCGGAAAGGTTTAGGGGGCTATGGGCCAAACGCGAGCAGGTGGGTCTAGTGTAGATATTGGTCAGCATTGACAAATTGGGCTGAAGGGCCTTTCTCCGAACTGTGGGACTATGACTGAGCTGCAAGTGAGATAGAGTCTGCAGTGTCGCCCAGAGGACAAAGCTTCTGTATCTGCTCTGGGTAATCAGGCCAAAGTGTCGGTCAGCCAGCTCGCCTTGACATTTCAATTACTCAGGCCCTGATACTTTGGCCCATACTTGTTGCACAGGACTAGCATCTTATGTTCAAAGATCTAATCTACCTAAACCATTACAATGTACTCTTTCAAAGTTCAATTTATCCTTGTTTTTACAAAACCAGTAAAGGCACAAGCAAGGCTTTTCCCTACAATCATGTCATTTTACACTGCAATATTCTGTATACAAGCCAGCACCATGGCAACTACACCTCTATATAAAGTCCAATGATGGAAAGCGGCCTCACACAGAGCAATAACTAATCATCGGTTCAGCCTCCTGCTTTAGTATCACGACAGCCTTCACATAACACACGAGGGTAGGAACAGATAGCACAGATGTATGCATGTCTGAGGTGTCAGTGCAGAGAGCAGGGATTCAGATTTTTGGATCATTGGGATCTCCTCTGTTGTAGGGGCTGATCTGTACCTAGGCTTCAAAGGTATTTTATTGTCACGTGTACAAGGGGGATGGGTTGCAGCTGAAGTGGAAGGGAACCAATATCTTGGCAGGCAGGTTTGCTAGTGCTACACGGGTGGGTTTAAACTGGATTGGCTGGGGGTGGGGGAGATGCTCTGCAGGACTGAGGAAGTGAGAGGCTGGAAGGCAATGGTAGAGATTTCAGTAAACATGATGGATAGGATCACGGTAGGGGGGCAAAGATAGTGGGTTGGATTAAATTGTACTTATTTTAATAAGAGAGGCCTGACAGGTAAGGCTGATGGGGACGTGCGACTGAGACATTGTAACATTTATAGAAACCTGGCAGAGGGACAGGACTGGCAGCTTAATGTTCCAGGGTACAGGTGCTACAGGAGAGATAGAGGTAGGAGTAAGAGGAGTGTTACTTCATTGATTATTCTGTTACCTAGTATTACTGATTAATTATTGTATAGTTATTTGTGTTATTGCATTAATGGGCTTGTTAAGCTGGAGCAGTGAGAATGTCATTGTTCCATTGCCAGTACCATTGACAATTAAACATCCTTCATTTCATACTCAACCTAAACATTGAAGCATGGGACAATAAGTTGCAAGCAACATTCGTGCCAAAGCTGCCAGTCACCAATTTCCTCCAGTAAGTCCAGACCTAGCCACCTCTGACAGCATAAAACCCTCCCAAGGCCAAGTCCTTGGGGATTACCACTGACCAGAAGCAACTGGACCATTCATGTTGGCGTGGACCCGGTGGGCCAAAGGGCCCGTTTCCATGCTGTATCTCTGAGCAAACACAGTGGCAACAGAGACTGGCTCTCCTGGCAAAGCCACTCAATCCCCTGCTACCCTGCTTTCCCACCGTCTACAGGAATGTGTCAGAAGCATGAAACACTTCTCCGGATGAGTAAAGCATCAACAATTCTCAAAGAAAAACGCAGTAGCAACCAGGCCAGAGGAGTCTGACCAGCATCCTATCAACATCCATTCAACCCGCAACATCCACTCCCTATAAACCAGCATGCAGTTGCTGCAACAAGATGCCACCTATGGGTTACCTACAAGCTAATAGCCATCTGGGATGTGTATCCTCTAACACCACAGACTGGGACAGTAGGGACAGGTCCTGAGAGTTCCAGGTCATAAACTATCCCTGCTTGGAAAGATATTATTCAAGTTCAGGTTTTTTTATAGCCACGTGTACCGAGGCACAGTGAAAAGCTTTGTTTTGCAGATCAGGTAATACCATGCATAAATACAATCAAGCCAAACTCAAATACAATAGGTAAAGCAAAGGGGAAGATACAGAATGCAGAATATAGTTGTCAGCATTGTAGCGCACCGATATCAGTGACAAAGTCAAATGTCCGCAATGGGGTAGAGGTGAATCGGATAGTACCCTAGCTTATAGAAGGACAGTTCAAAAGCATGATAAGAGGGGAAGAAATTGTTCCCGAAATTGGAGGTGCACAATTTCAAGCTTCTGTCCTTTCTTCCAGACTGGAGCAAGGAGGATGAATGATCGGGTGGGACAAGTCTTTGATTATGGTGGCAGCTTTCCAGAGTAGTGTGAAGTGTAAATAGAGCAGATAGCGGAGAGTCCGGTCTGTTGGATGGTCTGGGCAACATTGACAACTCTCGTCGGCACAACTGTAATAGTACAACAGGAAGACAAGGTCAATTCATGGAAATATAATTAAATCCAGTGGACCTGAAGGCACGAAGCATTTATAGCCAAATAGACGTCAATGGCTAAATAGAGACAGATGGATTTGACCTGTCTTGCACCTCAGAAACCACTGAGCCATTATAGAAGCACGATTTGTCATTGTGCGAGTAGCAGCAGTCAGCGAAGGCAGCTATTCTGTTTATAGCTCAGTGGTCAAACATGAGGGTTTCAAACCCAATGAGCTCGACAGGTGGAATCACACAATTTAGGAAGTCATGGCCTGATCTGGTTTTAGAGAGAATCAAATTAACCCCTTTGTCCCCAGACAACCACAGCTCTGAAAATCATTCATTACTGTCTAATTATCTTTTGAAAAGTAACTTTCTGTGCACTCAATCACAATGAACTCCTGCAAAACACTTCTCCTTCATCTGTTCTTTTGCCATTTCTCAGCAAGTTACTGACTTTCCAGATAGCGATGATCACTATTCGCTGCAAGTAATTCCTTCAGAATTTAGAAGAGCTCATAATTCTGACACGCAGCACAGCAACCAATGCTCAAACCTCAACACAACCAATGCTTAAATCAGCACAAATTAAAGATTGCCCTCCGAGTTGGAGTGCAAACCAACATTTAAATCTTCTGAAGCTTGAAGACCAAACCCATTTCTGCTCCGAGGGCAGAGTCAAAAGAGAAAGAAAATTGGGGAAAAACCAGAACTGCATGCAGTCACCCCAATACAGGAAGGATGGGGAGGTTTTGGAAAGGGTAGAGTGGAAGTTTACCAGAATGGTGCCTGGATTGAGGGGTTATGAAGGAGAGATTGCAGCCCCATGGGCCTGTCCTGGGATGTCAGGACTTTCATATGAAGAAAGACTGGATAGACTCTGCTTGTACTCGCTAGAATTTAGAAGACTGAGGGGGGATCTTATAGAAACTTACAAAATTCTTAAGGGGTTGGACAGGCTAGATGCAGGAAGAATGTTCCCGGTGTTGGGGAGGTCCAGAACAAGGGGGTCACAGTCTAAGGATAAGGGGGAAATTCCTTTACGACCGAGATGAGGAAAACATTTTTCACAGAGTGGTGAGTCTCTGGAATTCTCTGCCACAGAAGGTAGTTGAAGCCAGTTCATTGGCTATATTTAAGAGGGAGCTAGATGTGGCCCTTGTGGCTTAAAGGGATCAGAGGGTATGGAGAGAAGGCAGGTACAGGATACCGAGTTGAATGATCAGCCATGATCATATTGAATGGCGGTGCAGGCTCGAAGGGCCGAATGGCCTACGCCTGCACCTATTTTCTATGTCCCACTTAGGCAACACTTTAGGCGACTGCCAGGGACTAATATTAATGGAATCCACTTACGACACCTGGCGACAACCTATAACGGCACTTACGACAACTCCTACGTCAACCTACAACAGCAACAATTGTCGCCACTATCGCCGAAAAAATGTCAACATGTTGAAAATTTTGCAGTAGTTGTCTGTAGTCGTCCTAAAAAAAAAAAATCGCCTAAATGGGACAGACCCATTAGATTGTTTTCTTTGGAATGCTAGAGGTTGTAGGGAGATCCCAAATATAGACAAGAGTAGGTGATACGGGCAAAGTTTAAAGGAGACATGCAGAGTACATTTTTATATAAGCAGTGACGAGTGTCTGGAACACACTGCCGGGGGTGGTGGTGGAAGCAGATACTATAGTAATGTTTATACAACATTTAGAAAGGCCCATGGATATGTAGGGAATGGAGGGATATGGATTATGTGCAGGTAGACAAGAGACGGTCATGGCATCAAGTTCAGTGCGGACATTGCGGGGCCTGTTCCTGTGCTGTCCTCTTCGTGTTCAATAACTAGTTCGGGTCCACTATCTTGGTAAGAAAACACAAATTAGAGTTTTATAACCTTTATTAAGATAATTCAGAGGTACGTGTAATAATTGTTTAATGTATTTCTGAAACATAGCAAGGAATTAAACGCATGGCAATAAGCCGTAAATATATCAAGTTTGTGTATAGTGTTCAAAAGTCACCATTTGGGCACTTGTTTAGCAGTTTGTAGAATTTTCCCCATCACAAATGCATGTAATTAATAGTTTAAAAAAATCTGGCAAACTACATGGTCACAAAATAATGATACTGCTTTTCTCACTGTATGTGCCTCAAATAGGGATGTCACAAGTGGTTGTCCATCACTTGCATAGTTCAAAAATACAAGGTCACTTGCAGAAACAAGCTGAAATGACTCACGGACTGCAAAAAAACAACTTAGTTAAAGGTTTAACTTATACATTGATACAATTTGGAAAATTACAATTTAAACTGAAGAAAGTATCTTCCACTTATGGTGCAAGACACTAATGAACTACTTTTTCTCCTGCCCATTTGGAAATGCTGTGCAAGCGGACCGACAGGATTCCATTCAAAATCAGATCGAGTCTTCATGCATGAGACATGGTGGAAAAGCAAAGTTTCAAAGTGTATGGATAAGGGCCATCTGCAAAACAAAATGGTTTATATCAGATTTTTTTTTAATCACAGGCTTCAAGATTAAGTTTTATTTGTTACATTTCAAAAGCGCAAAATTCTATGAAATCTCTTGCCAGTAATCCAAGTATCTGAACGTGGATTAACAAACAGCCTTGTAACACAGTACTCTCAACAGACCAGTGTGGAGACAAGGAATGCAAATACTATTTGACAAAAAAAGTGTTGGAGTAACTGAGGGTCTAGCAATATCTCTGATGACGTTTTTGATCAGGACCATTCTTCAGACTTATTTTAGATACCATCTTAAACTCAAAAATAATCAGAGCCACAAACTACACTGTAAACATTCCAGTTTCCTGTCACTGTCAGTTTCTAATCTCAACTGCATCACCAGGAGACAGGAAACCACATGATTTGTTTCTGCCATAGAAGAAACAAGCTGGGCCACTTGCGACAACTTGTGGATTTTCTACACACTAACACATCACTGGTCAAAGCACAAAGAGAAGGCTTTACTCAAAGAACGTATGGCAGTACAGCACAGGATCAGGTCCTTCTATGCTCATATCTATGCCAAACATGATTCCAAGTCTACATACACAATCCATATCCCTCCAGTCCCTGCACATACATGTGTCGATCCAAAAGTTTTGAATGCCACTATCTTATCTGCCTCCACCACCACCCCCTGGCAGCTTCTGGGGCAATTCAATTCACACATTCACCACCCACTGGCTAAATAAACCCTTCCTCATCTCCATTCTAAACATATGTCCTTTTATCCGAGGCTGTGTCCTAGACTCTCCTATTACTGGAAACGTCCTTTGCCCCCAGTGTGTAGGGCGTAGATGAGAAAGTGGGATAACGTAGAACTAGTGTGAACTGGTGATCAACGGTTGCTGTGGACTAGGTGGGCTGAAGGGCCCTTTTTCCAGTTGTATCTTTCAATCAACTACAAATTTAACTCTTCACCATCCAAGCTGTAACCCAAGACACTTACTGGTGTTCTTCATCTGGTAGTGATTCAGTACCGTCAGTGCTTCCACAGCTTCATTTTTCGCCTCCCACTCCAACACGCCAGATAAACTCCTGTCAGCTGGAACAGAGATTGACATCTTACAAACGAGTTCTACATTTACAGAGCATGCGATATGGAGACACAAGTGCCATCATGTGACAACACCACATGGCAAGGAGTAACAGTTCGCAGGGCAGCTGAGCTCTGTCCCAAATTCAAAACAAGATACTCGGCCAGTTATTTCCTTTAACTTAAAACCACCAGGAAAATCCTGCATCAATTTCTACTTCAGGAAGTTTCTTGGCTTAATTAACATTGATTTCAAGATGTAGACACAAGGAACTATAGATGCAGGTTTAAAATAAAAAAACACAAAGCGCTGGAGTAAATCAGTGGGGCAGGCAGCATCTGTGAAAGGAATGGATAGGTGATATTTTGGGTCAGGACCCTTCTACAGTCTGAAGAAGGGCTCCGACCAAAGATGCCACCTGTTCATGTCCTCCAGAGATGCTGCCTGACGCACTGAGTTATTCCAGCATTGTGTGTCTTTTAGTGATTTTCAGATCTTGCCCATGAGCCTTTCTACCCCAACCAGCCTGTGATGCACTTGGGCTCTTCCATCTTCAGTTGATACCCTGACGCACTAGAGCTCCCTCTTGGTTTACTCTTCAAGGAGACTCGTGTTCGCAGCCCCTTGCCAATCTCAGACTACTGCTCCCCTCTTTGTAAATACCTTTACCGCAGTGAACACACATTAAACAAACTCATATTGATGCCTATTGTGCCACTGACACTAAAATAATAATAATGCTGAAAGCAGATTGCATTTAACATTAATTCTATGGCTCTAGTAAGGACTTTGGACCAGTAGATGGAAACAGTTTCACTCAATAATTTACAACTGAAGGTATCTTCAATCTCCTCTTGGATGCCCTCATTACTTACATTTTCCAGTAAACGTCTTGAAAGTTTTAAAAGGCCTCAGGTCACACTCTTCACAAACCTAGGAAAAGACCAAAGGTAAAATATACTCCTGCGCAAGGAAAGGGTGCAAACCAAAGCCACAGTTCAATTCTTAATGTAGGTAATTTAAGACAATGCTCAATTTACCACCCCCCCCCAACCAAATTGTTAAAACCAAGGTAGGGAATGAGTCAGAATAAGACTCAGAAAGATTGGCTACAGTCTAGCCATACGAGGCTCGCATTGTGGATGCGGCAATACAGCAGCTGTTCATGCTGGGGGTGGTCAAGCCTCCATTGGCTAACATGCAATTTAATTCAACAAATCTGACCATTTATTCAATAACTGTTGCAATCCCTGCCCACACATTTAGAACATAGAACAGTACAGCACGGAACAGGCCCTGTGTCCCACAATGTCTGTGCCAAACATGAAGCCAAGACCAACTCTGATCTATCCACACATGATCATATACCTCAATTTCTTGTATATCCATGTACCTTTCCAAAAGTCTAAAACACTACTATCTTACCCACCTCCACCACCACCCCGGCAGCACATTCCAGGTACCCACCACCCTCTCACCTTAAAGCTATGCCCTCTAGTCCTTGACGTTACACCCTGGAAAAAAGATTCTGCCTGTCTACCCGATCTATGCCTCTCAGAATTTTATATACTTCTATCAGGTTTACCCACAACCTCTTGTGTTCCAGAGAAAACAATCCAAGTCTGTCTAACCATTCTCTGCAACTGATAACCTTTATTGTTGGCATAATTCAACAACTTCTTCTGCACCCTCTCCAAATACTCCAGATGCAGCCTAACCAAAGGCTGAAAAATGTATGACTTTGACTCGTACTCAATGCCCTGACCAATGAAGGCAAGCATTCCATTTGCCTTGTTTATCACCATCTACTTGTGTTGCCACTTTCAGGGAGTTATGGATTTGAACACCAAGGTCCCTCTATACATTACTGCTGTGAAGCATCATGCCACTAATTGCATAGTTCCCTCCTCTCCCCCCCCCCCCCCCCCATTTGACCTCCCAAAGTGCAGCAAAGTTTAACAGAATGTAATTGGAGATTTGTGCCCATGTTTGAAGAATAGTTTGATTATCTAGTTGGGCAACAGCGTGACAGGAAATTACAGTACATCTAACCAATAGATATAGATATCCATTACCATTTCCGAGATTCCTTCCCTCCCAACAGGATCATAGGTTATACTGCGTGGAAACGGACATGGTCTCAACTTGTCCATTCCCGCCCATTTACACATCCTATATCCGCCAAATCATATACACGGCCTATATCCGCCAAACCCTTCCTATCCACGTATACGTTTTAAATATTGTCATTGTACCTGCCTCTACCTCGTCCAGCAACTCGTTCTATTTACCACAACCCTCTGGAAGAATGTGCCTCCTGTAAATTTCTCCCCTCTTACTCCAAATATCTTCCATCTTGCATTATACTTCTATACCCTGGGGAAAAAACTGGCCATCTGCCATGTCCAAACACCCCAATTTTGTAAACACCCATAAGGCATATAAAAGTCCCAGCCTCTCCTTACAACTCAAGCTCTGCTGCCCAAGCAATGTTCTTGTGAATCTGTTCTTCACCCTCTGTAGCTTAATCACATCCTTCCCATCTGCAAGTGCAGAAACGACACCAGTCCCATCACAATGCCCAGAACTGCTCAGTAAGGACAGATCAACGTGTTTGTCTGGTGCTCCCAAATGGGTTATTCGCTCCTCACTATTAAACAGAGGAGTGTGGAATCTACAAGGTAGAGTCATGAGTATGGAAACAGGCCCCGAGGCCCAACTCACAAAATGCCCCATCTTAGCTAGTCTCAACTGCCTGCAACCTCCAAACCCCCTCCCTATCCACGTACCTGTACAAATACTTTAGTACCTGCCCCCGGTAATTCCTGACAGCTCGTTCCATAAAACCACCACCCCAAGTGGAAAAGCTGCCCTTCAGGCTCTTATTAAATCTTTCCCTTCACAGACCCATGCCCTCCAGTTTTCAATCATCCTATCCTGGGAGGAAGGCAACACGAGATTGCACCCAATCTTCAATAATAATAATAATAATGCAGCAAAAGTTTGGAGAGGCAACATTCTTACCATTCAATTCGTTACCAGAAACCTTACCTCTTGAAAGTACTCCTCTGTAACACACAGAGGAGCATTGAAGAAATGCAGCACATTGGAAGGGGGCTGGATCCTGTTTTTAGCCGCCTGGCCTGGATTGGTGAAGCGGTTATTCCTTGAATTGGTAAACTCCTTGTAACTATCAGTACCATCGGCCAACTCGTACGACTGACTTGGAACGATCGATGCCTGCTTGGACACGCTGAAGAAAGAGTACTCAATGTTATAATGGTCCACCTCACCAGGACTGAAACACCACCTCGTGACTCTAAAGAGCTTTAGAAAAGCCTACCACAAATTAATTCTCTTCTCAAACATTTCTACGCAATTTAAATGAGTAATCGCTCGATCCACAGAGAATTCATCCCCCATCTCCACCATGGCAGCATCCGGCATGCTCTTCATGAACTTCACCTAAGGATGCAAATCATTTCAGTGATCACATTGGAAAGGATATTTTCCAACAAAAAGAGTCAGACTCATACAGCATAGAAACATGTCCTTCGGCTCAACTTGCCCATGCAGACCAAGATGCCCCATCTACACTAGTCCCACGTGCCCATGTTTGACCCATATCCCTCTAAACCTTTCCTAACCATGTACCTATCCAAGTGTCTTTTAAATAATGTTATTGTACTTACCTCAACTACTCTCATGGCAGCTCGTTCCAAATATCGAACAACCTCTGAAAAAGTTGTCCCTTGGGTTCCTATTAAATCTTACCTCCCTCACCTTACACCCATGCCCTTTGGTTTTTGATTTGGGTAAAAGACTGTGCAGTCACCCTATCAATTCCCCTCATGATCTTATGCACGGTCTTGTCTTATCCACGGTCACTTTCTGCTTCCTTTCATGAATCAAATTCTCTATCCAGTTGACTAGCTCTCCCTGGATCCCATGCGATTTAACCATCCAGAGCAGCCTACCACGTGGAACCTTATCAAATGCCCTGCTGAAGTCCACCAGCAAAACCCTGAAGTTTAAAAAAGGACTTGCTCATTTAAATACAAGTCGAATTACTTTGCTGCAATTCTCCAGCTGTTGCAACACGCAACACACTTTAAGTGTAACACCAGATTAGTCAGTCATATAGCATGGAAACAGGCCCTCTGGCCCAACTTGCATGTGCCACCCACGATGCCCCGTGTCGTTTAAATGTTATATGACTTCAAATCAATAACCTCCTCTGGCAGCTTGCTCCCTACACCCACCACCCAGTGTGGATAAAGTTGCCCCCTCAGGTTCCTTTTAAATCATTCCCCTCTCACCTTAAACCCATGTCCCAGGACTGACATATGATGAAAGATTGGGTCGACGGGGTTTGTATTCACTGGAATTTAGGATGAGTGGGGATCTTATAGAAACATAACATTCTTAAAGGATTGGACAGCAGGAAATATTTTCCCAATGTTGGGGGAGCCCAGAAGCAGGGGTCACAGTTTAAGAATAAGGAGTGGGCCATTTAGGACTGAGTTCAGGAAAAACTTCTTCACCCAGAGTTGCGAATCTGTGGAATTCTCTGCCAGAGAAGGCAGTGGAAGCCAATTCACTGGATGTTTTCAAGAGAGAATTAGATTTAGCTCTTAGGGCTAAATGAATGAAAGGATATGGGGGAACTGATCATATTAAATGGCAGTGTTGGCTCCAAGGGCCAAATGGCCGACTCCTGCACATGTCTCTATGTTGTCCGATTCTCGATTCACCCGATTGCCTCAAACATCTATGCATAAACAATCTGTGATTTTGATTTGTTCACTGCAAGACTAAGGATTCTCATCCTTTTGGGTTCAAATGTAAACCAGGGTTCTTAGTTACTGCAAATAAATCGCTTTGAAAATTCAATTATTGTTTTCACATTCTACAACAAAAAGGCAAATTAAAAACCAGTTTCCACTCAGGCCAGTGCCAGAAACTGGCATTAACAAACTATAAGAGCAAAGGCCAGATCTTACCTTTTCAACATTGCCATATAGACAGAGAAGGTTGAAGACTTTTTCACAATTCATTTTGTGTGGATTAAGCCCATAAATCATTATCACTTTGCCTTGGGGAACAAACTCGTAATCAGGAGCAGAGTACAGATGCACAGGCCTGCTGTTGGAAGCACGGGAATCCATTCTGTGCGGCAAGGCCAAAGGGTTTGGCTGAAAGCCTGTGTAAAGATTGGCATGCTGCTTTATGGGCAGTACATACATTAAACACTTCTATATCAGAAGAAAAATCTATGCAGAATCAACTTAAACTGTGGGGTTGATTTGTTCACAATAAGACTAATGAAAAAACAATGTCATTAGTACGAGTGGCTGATCATTTTTTTTCACCAGATGATGATGAAGCCATTTCGGAAGCCTCCCTCCCCCCTTCCTTTCTTTCCCCTCCCTCCCTCTCCCTCCCCAAAGAGTCTGCGACCCATAGCGCTATGTGTAAAGCCCACAGCGCTATATTTAAAGGCCATAGCGCTCCAGCCAGTAGCGCTATATTTAGAACCCATAGAGCTGCAGCCAACAGCTCTTAGTTTAAATTCCCACGCGCTAAACTGACAGCGCTGTTTAAACCTGGTAGGATAAATGGGACAGGCAGATCAAAGCTTACAAAAATAGTCATCCAGATCTTGAAATGTAAAATACTAATAGATTTAATCTGCTATAATTTTTAGAGGTACAGTATTACTTTTTATATCCTTGCATTTTTTAAGCAGGAAGATGAAACAGGAAGTCGGGTCGATTTAAAAAAAATCCGTATTTAACAACAAAATCTTACATCCGTATTCTTATCACATTTCCGTACAAAATACGGAAAATTCGTACTACTTGGCAGCTCTGTATCACATAAACCAACTTCCCTTGACTCCATTTATACCTCAAGCTGCCCCGGCAAGACCACCAGCATAATCAAGGACGAGTTGCACCCTGGCCACTCTCTCTTCTCCCATCAGGTAGAAGTGTGAAATCGTACACCTTTAGATTCAGGAACAATTTCTTCCTAGGTGTTAACAGGCAAATGAACTATCCTACCAACAATTAGAGAGCAGCCCTCTCTCTGCCTCATTGGATACACGTTGATTATATTTGTACTTTACCTCACACTAAACGCATTTCCTTTATCATGTATCCGTAAACTGAATGGCTCGATTGTAATCATGTATTGTCTTTCTGTTGACTTGTTAGCACGCAGAATCTTTTCACTGTATCTCAGTACACGTGACATTAAACTAAACTCTTATCTACTCTATACTATAGAACCATGGTCAAAAGCAGAAGTACAGGCTATTGGTTATAGCACTTGGCGTTTCAGGATGGAGAGAGAATTGCTTGAAAAACAGCGTTGAATAGAATTTCAAAAAATAGTGGCAGACTTAACAGGGTCCGTGTAAACCTGCACATCAAGAACAGTTGGTGAACAAAAGTCACATGGGACCAGCTGCTATAAAGAAATGAGCTGAATATCCAATTACTGTTTTCTGGAAAGCCAAGAGAATAAAAAAACATGTTATAGATTGGAGATGGCTATAGTTACAGTGCATTGCGATACAACTGAAGACTCAACATTTTGGAATGAATTAAAGGGCACTATTTGTTCAATGAGAAAACTTAATATTTCAGGTCAATAACTTGCGTTTCGTCACTTCCCGCATCTGCAGTACTTTTGTTTTGTAACAAGGACACTGCTCTTCAGCTGATCACACACAGGCCACCGCATGGTGGGAAGTAGCAACTTATTAGATAAATTAAATGATGCAGGCGACAGGCTAAAAATGAGACACCCAAAGAGGTTGCCTCTTTGTAGGTTAATTGGCCTCTAAACTGCCCCTAGAGTGCAGGGAGTGGATGAGTGAGTGGGAAAACATACAGTGCCCTCCATAATGTTTGGGACAAAGACCCATCATTTATTTATTTGCCTCTATACTCCACAATTTGAGATTAGTAATAGAAAAAAAAAAATCACGTGCACATTGGCAGATTTTATTAAAGGCCATTTAATACATTTTGGTTTCACCATGTAGAAATTACAGCTGTGTTTATACAGAGTCCCCCCCCATTTCAGGGCACCATAGTGTTTGGGACACATGGCTTCACAAGTGTTTGTAATTGTTCAGGTGTGTTTAATTGCCACCTTAATGCAGGTATAAGAGAGCTCTCAACACCCAGTCTTTCCATTACTTTGGAAACTTTTATTGCCAAAGTTGTGCCAATGAAAGTCAAATAATCCATTATGAGACTGAGAAACAATAAAACTGTAGAGACATCAGCCAAACCTTAGGCTTCCTAAAATCAACTGTTTGGAACATCATTAAGAAGAAAGAGCACTGGTGAGCTTATTAATTGCAAAGGAATTGGCAGGCCAAGGAACACCTCCAGAGCTGGCGACAGAAGAATTCTCTCTTATAATAAAGAAAAATCCCCAAACATCTGTCAGACATCAGAAATATTCTTCAGGTGTGGAATTGTCAATGACCACTGTCCGCAGAAGACTTCATGAACAGAAATACAGGGGCTACACTGCAAGATGCAAACTACTTGTTAGCAGCAAAAATAGGATGGCCAGGTTACAGTTTGCCAAGAAATACTTAAAAGAGCAACCACAGTTCTGGAAAAAGGTCTTGGGGACAGATGAGACGTAGATTAACTAATATCAGAGTGATTGCAAGAGCAAAGTATGGAGGAGAGAAGGAACTGCCCAAGATCCAAAGTATACCACCTCATCTGTGAAACACAGTGGTGGGGGTGTTATGGCCTGGGCCTGTATGGTTGCTGAAGGTACTGGCTCACTTATCTTTATTGTTGATACAGCTGCTGATAATGAATACAAAAGTGTATAGACACATCCTATCTGCTCAAGTTCAAACAAATGCCTCAAAACTCATTGGCCGGCGGTTCATTCTACGGCAAGACAATGATCCCAAACACACTGCTTAAAGCAACAAAATAGTTTTTCAAAGCTAAAAAAGATCAATTCTTGAGTGGCCAAGTCAATTACCCGATCTAAACCGATAAATGTGAGGTTATCCACTTTGGTGGCAAAAACAGGAAAGCAGACTATTATCTAAATGGTGGCCGATTAGGAAAAGGGGAGATGCAGCGCGACCTGGGTGTCATGGTACACCAGTCATTGAAAGTAGGCATGCAGGTGCAGCAGGCAGTGAAAAAAGCGAATGGTACGTTAGCTTTCATAGCAAAAGGATTTGAGTATAGGAGCAGGGAGGTTCTACTTCAGTTGTATAGGGTCTTGGTGAGACCACACCTGGAGTATTGCGTACAGTTCTGGTCTCCAAATCTGAGGAAGGACATTATTGCCACAGAGGAAGTGCAGAGAAGGTTCACCAGACTGATTCCTGGGATGTCAGGACTGTCTTATGAAGAAAGACTGGATAGACTCGGTTTATACTCTCTAGAATTTAGGAGATTGAGAGGGGATCTTATAGAAACTTACAAAATTCTTAAGGAGTTGGACAGGCTAGATGCAGGAAGATTGTTCCCGATGTTGGGGAGGTCCAGGACAAGGGGTCACAGCTTAAGGATAAGGGGGAAATCCTTTAGGACTGAGATTAGAAGGACGTTTTCCATACAGAGAGTGGTGGGTCTCTGGAACTCTCTGCCACAGAGGGTAGTTGAGGCCAGTTCATTGGCTATATTTAAGAGGGAGTTAGATGTGGCCCTTGTGGCTAAGGGGATCAGAGGGTATGGAGAGAAGGCAGGTACGGGATACTGAGTTGGATGATCATATTGAATGGCGGTGCAGGCTCGAAGGGCCGAATGGCCTACTCCTGCACCTAATTTCTATGTTTCTATGTAAACCCAATTGAGCATGCCTTTTTATACGCTGAAGAGAAAACTGAAGGAGACTAGCCCCCAAAACAAGCATAAGCTAAAGATGGCTGCAGTACAGGCCTGGCAGAGCATCACCACAGAAGACACTCAGCAACTGGTGATGTCCATGAATCGCAGAGTTCAACCAGTCATTGCATGCAAAGGATATGCAACAAAATATTAAACATGACTATTTGCATTTACATGACATTGCTGTGTCCCAAACATTATGGTGCCCTGAAATGGGGGGACTATGTATAAACACTGGAGTAATTTCCACATTAAAGCAAAATGTATAAAAGTGGCCTTTATTAAAATCTGACAACGTGCACTTTAATCGCACGCGATATATTTCTATTACAAATCTCAAATTATGGAGTACAGAGGTAAATTAATAAATGATGGGTCTTTGTCGCAAACATTATGGAGGGCACTGTGTGCTCCGGTTCCCTAGCACATTCCAAAGATGTGTGGATTTGTAGGTTAATTGGCTTCTGTAAATTGCCCCAGTGTGCAGGAAAGTACTAGTGTATGACCGATCACTGGTCAGTGTGGACTTGGTGGGTCGAAGGGCCCGTTTCCATGCCGTCTCTAAAACTAATAAACCATGGAGTAAGTTAAAGGTGACAGAACAGGAGCAGGGAAACAGAAATGTGGAAGACATCTACTAAAAATCCCATAAGAATCATTGATTACCCCCATATGTCGAGGGATGATCTCCCAGGAGGGCCGGTTGTCCTTGTCGCCGCCGCTCATCTGCAAATAAGGAAGAGAAGTTTAATGTAGATACAAGGAACTGTAGATATCAGTTTATAAATAAAGACAAAGTGCTAGAAGAATTCAGCAGGTCAGGCAACATCTCTGGTAATCTCTGATAGGTACTACCCATATTCTCCAGAGATGCTGCCTGATCGGCTGAGTTACTCCAGCACTGTCTTTTTCAGAGAAGTTAAACGCATTGCAAATATTTGCTCAATTATGCACAAGCTTAAAACACATTTAAGAGACATTTTGTATCACATTGTACAGAAAGTCAAAGTACTTTTGCATGTTATCAACGTTACATGTGGAAAAAAAAACAATTTTAAAAAACAGTACCTGTTATTTTTTGTACCACAAGCTTCAAACAGCAAGTTACAGCAGTTTCAAAGAGGCCTTCTTAATAACTTGCAGGAGGATTCAGCAAAAGCGAGATACTTCGCCCCTGCATTACAGTTTTACAATCAGTGAATATATGGTTTAAAAAGATCAATATACATCATGTTATTAAAATGTTCACACAAGTCAAATCAGGAGAACACCATTGGTTGCCCAAATCGAAATGCTCTAAACCATTATAGTCAGTATCTTGTGTAGGAAGGAATGGTAGATGCTGGTTTACACCGAAGATAGACACAAAGTGCTGGACCAACTCAGCGGGTCAGGCAGCAACTCGGGAGAAAAGGTAAAAACGTTTCGGGTCATAACCCTTCTTCAGACCATATAACAATTACAGCACGGAAACAGGCCTTCTCGGCACTTCCAGTCCGTGCCGACCATTTATTTTCCCCAAGTCCCATCTACCTGCACTAAGACCATACCCCTCCATTCCCTTCCCGTCCATATACCTATCCACTTTACTTTTAAATGTTAAAAACAATCCTGCCTCCACCACTTCTGCTGGAAGATCATTCCACACAGCCACCACTCTGAGTAAAGAAGTTCCCCCTCATGTTATCCCTAAACTTCTTTCCCTTAATTCTCATGTCATGCCCTCTTGTTTGAATCTTCCCTACCCTCAATGGGAAAAGCTTATCCACGTCAACTCTGTCTATCCCTTTCATCATTTTAAAGACCTCAATCAAGTCCCCCCCTTAACCTTCTGCGCTCCAAAGAATAGACCTGCTTAGTTGCTCCAGCATTTTGCCTACAATCAGTATGTCAACCTGAAACCTATAACCTTAGGTCACATTAGGAATGACTTCTACCCAATCTATGCTTTGATGCGAAAGCACTTTTATTTTAAAAAGACAGACAGATTTGGTCAACCAATGCTGAACTTTTTGTCTCAAATCCAGTAAGGGTTTAACATAATCCAAAAATGGAGCAAAATCAGTGGCCCAAACAGTGATACTTATAAGACCCAAAATATCCTGCCTTTCCAAAAGACCAGGCAGCAATTCTTTCTTGCAAATACCAAATGAATTATGTTTAACTTAACTGTTCACCCCATTGTATTTTACAGCTGGAACAAAGTTAGGCTGATAATAACTTGCGAAAGGAATCCAAACAAGTTTGGTTATAACACCGATGGGGAAATTTGACACAACAGGCCCAAATGAGTCGCATCAAGATTGGTGAAAGGCATTTAAAGGAAGAAACCCCAGCCTTAGTGCAAGGGGGCAGTGTTGCACATCCAAGGCACCCAAGCTAGACTGATGCAAAAGCAAAACGTGGAACTACAACTTCACCCTGTGGCCGTGGAAGACATGAAGTGCTGAAGAAACTCAGGCCATATTTGTGGAGGGAAAATGGACAGACCCCATTTTGGGTCCTTCAGACACAGGAAACTGTAATGCTGGAATCTTGAGCAAAACAAAGTGCTGGAGGAACATGTGTAATTTTAATTTCCTCCATCTCATAATTTGCACAGAAATTTCACAATTCTGTGGATTAGGGGATGGGGAAAGTATTTAATTGGAATGGATTTACAAAACACAGGCCTTACAGCCTCAACCCAGTCACTAAATATCCCGATGTGAATCCCAACGCAAGCAGTCAGATCAATTTCATGACAGCAAACATTCACCAGGAAGGGGGAACTCACGTGCTGGGTCAGACATGGAAGGAAAGGTCCTTTGTATAGTTTACAAATGGTAAATAATCTGTCATGGAAGCTACAAGTGAAGAGTCTCGTCTAATGGATCAGCAACTTCAGTGCAACATCCACCCAGCATCTCAAATAAAAAAGATGCATTACAAGTTTAGTTTAGAGATACAGCATGGAAACAAGCCCTTTGGCCCACCAAGTCCACGCAGACCAGCGATCATTCAGTGCACTAGCACTATCCTACACACTAGGGACACTTTACATTCGTTACAGAAGCCAATTAACCTACAAACTGTACATCTCTTGGAGTGTGGAAGGAAACCGGACCACCTAGAGAAAATCCACATGGTCACAGGGAGAACGTACAAACTCCGTACAGATAGTCAGGATCAAACCTGGGTCTCTGGCGTTGTAAGGCAGCAACTCAACCACTGAGCTACCTTGCTTGGACGTTGCAGTGGGATTTGAAACCACGATTCATGCAAGGAAATTAACAAATGAGCCACAAAGGAACTTAAATTCCAAAGCAGCAGAAAAATGGACAAGAACTTACTTTACTGATAGTTTCGGTCTTAAAAGCATGTAGTGTATATTAGGTGCATTGAAATATGGCAATTTTTACAGTACCACTGATTTTTATCCAATTGAATGTCACTTGGCAGTAATTATGTTTTTACAATTAGCTTTAAAAATAAACAATTTTCTGACAATGCTCAGTCCTCCATCCAGTAGCAAGCGATTCCTGGATTTGTCAAAAAGCTCAAGTTACTCCAGCTTCAAATTCAATCAAGTACAGAAGTCTCCAACTTTTTTAAAGTCATAATTGGATTTCTCCTCTTCGTTTGAAATTTACAAGGGTTGCTTTTTCTTTAATAATTTAATTTCACAGCATTTAACGTATTCACACAGAATTTCATCTCGGGTTTTACGAAGGCACCTTGCAAACATATCCTCTGTGCACCGATGAATGTGGTGAGAAAAAATAAATGAGAGTGTCCTTCCTGATCAAATTTCCTGAGGATGTGTTTGCGTGCAGTCTAGGTGAGCTGAGTTATTAAAAGTCTGTTGTTTCTGAAGGCAGGGTTGCTGTCATTTGTAAATGCGAAGTGCTGCCACTCGTTGACAAGGGTGCATGAAGTGCTGAGTTTGCCTGGCGTGCCCCTCTTCTGTGGTGCTCTCTTGCTGATATACCTGTGAAAAATGTCTTGCGTTCCAGTAAGGAGGGGGCAAACAAAGATCAATATCCTTTCGCCAGTGACGATATTTATCTGCAGAAGGTGAATGTAGCTCTGAAGATTTAATGTCTCTGCCACTGAGGTCTTGGTTCTTTTTTCCCCTTTGAGTGCAATGTTCTTAAGTACTGCGTGCGACTTTGAAAGCTGCAATTTTCTGTGCCGCAGCCTTGTTTGCATGTGCAGTTCATGTAGGTGAGGCAGTGCTATAAGTGATGCGAGTGAACTTCAAAACATCCATTGGAGTCAGCACAGCTGGCTCCACGTTTATCCAAAATACATTACAGGCAGATGTTAGACTGCCAGCAATTACTGTAGAAATATACATATCATTTGGTTACAACAACGATTAAAGTCGGTGCTTCAATGAGGAACCATTAATTATAACCATAAAACACCCCTATGTGTATACCACCGTTCCCAAACTTATGTATTAGCCAAGCTACATGTTATTTGTGGACTGCTCAGTGAACACATTTCAGATTTCACTAACTGGACGGGGGGGGGGGGGGGGGGGGGGGGTTAAAATAAGAAAACAATAAAATAGGAACAAGTCAAAGTAAAACCCGAACTGGTAAATGAGGATTTATTATCGGTTACGACTAAAGCTGTTATGTTTCTATTTCACTAACAAAAATAGAAGTCCCTTAATTTTACAGTTGACAGTCAGATGGCTCCGATTAAACCACCAGCCCTCAGATCATGGGTTGCAGCTAAGCAAAACTAGTTTCCTCTGCCCCGAAATCAGCCACTCAAGTATTTGGCTCCATAAATGCCTTACTCGAATGAGAAGAGCCATATTTTACATCACTATCCATGACTCAAACATTGGAATCAAATCTTTCACAATATTAAAATGTCCCAAACATCTTTTGAGGTATTTTAATACGCGTCTCTGCTGCCATGTCACAAATGCACAAACCTTGCGCCAGTGTTTTGAGAAGTGATAGTCTGCATTGTTAACTACAGTCTCAAATAGAAAGCCACCAATCGGGAACCAGGAATGGAAAGTAAATCAGAACATGTGCTCATATTCCTATGCAGGGAACCAAATTTCCAGTTTCTCCCATACAAGGGCAGAAATTAATTACTGTACCAATGTAAAATAAACGTAAATCCGCAACAATTACCAGTTGGAGGTGTACAACCAGTCCAATTTTCGTGCACGCCAAGTGAGCGAGCACGATTCACAGTTCAGATTCACATCTCAAATTTTATTATATTCAGTGGCATAGGTGAGATTGAAGCTTATTGAAGTTTTTTGTTGCTTCACTTCAATCAACTATTTTACCAGCATCTGCAGTTCTTTCATAAACATTCCAGTTCAGTAGTTTGGTAATGGCAAAGCTAGAGAGGCGGTTGCTGCAGGTCAAACATGGCATACAGGGGAATTCTTCATTGAAACAAGTTCTAAAAACCTACACAAAGTGATGGGGGTGTACAATACCTCGTGCAGTCAAATCAGGATTAGTGTAGTCCCAGGACTCGCTATCATTCTTGAAAATGTTGAGTCGAGTAGGCTGGCGGGGAAAAAAAAAACTCCTTGTTTCAATGTGAGAAACAGTGGGTGGAATAGTCATTTAGAAAGAGCACACCGCTTCAAGTTACCTTTGCATACTCAATTTTTAAAGTGCAGCAACCAGAGTAAATGTCGGCTCCATTGAGAGAAGCTTTTGCCTTCTGAGCGCTTTGCACCGAATCAAATGTGCTTGGTGTTAAGGAATAGCAATTTTAATTTTTTTAATTGTGCAACATTTACAAGTAAATTTCTACCCTGCTGGTAACATCCCCTTTCCCACCTAAATCTTAAATTAAAAAAGACTCAAGAATAAGTGATTGACTCATTAAGAAAGGCAACTGCCACAAAGAGTTGAGAATTTTGCAAGTGCTTATCCTACAGGCTGTTGATTGTCAATGAACACATAACTTTTGGACAAGAGGCAGTAAAAGTGCAAGACAAAACAAAAATCTAATAGCAGAGTAGGCTAAGAGGCCATATTGTGTAATTCATCTCCTAACATGGCACTATAGCACTATGACAGCATCTAAAAGACACTTTAACAGTTACATGGATTGGAAAGATTTAGAGCGATATGGGCCAAACGAGACTAATTTAGATGGGTATCTTGGTCAGCAGGGACAAATTGTTTCCGTGCTACATGTTTCTATGAACTTGGCTGTGTATGGTAAAGCTCTGGAACATTTGACTTGCATTTAAATGCACTAGTAATTATTTCAGTGATGATTTTTAGAATTATTGGATTTTCCTTCCTTCAGTGCCAAAGGACAGTGTGCAACTAAAAACAAATCCACCCAGAAAGATATAGTGATCTCAAGTGCTTCCACTGGATCGTTAGCCTGTTTAGGACACTAATTTCCAGACAGAAGCCCAACGATATGAATGGTCATAAGGCTGACCATTCTGGGTGACAAAGTAGCGCAGCTCATGGAGCTGCTGCGTCACAGCGCCAGAGACCTCTGTACAGCCTACGGATGCCGTCTGTACGGAGTTTGTACGTTTTCTGTGACCATGTGGGTTTTCTCTGGTTTCCTCCCACACTGCAAAGACGTGAAGGTTTGTAGGTTAATTGGCTTTTGCAAAATTTCTCCCAGTATGCTGGATAGAACTAGTGTGAACGGGTGGCCAATCGTTGGCATGGACTTAGTGGGCCGAAAAGCCTGTTTCCACGTTGTATCTCTAAACTAAAGCTGAAGTTGGTGCAACAGCAGGAACTAATTGGTTAATGATACATTCAGCAGAGTGAAGAATCCAGAAGCAATTCCCAAGCAAAATAAAAAACATATCTACTTCCCATTACTCCAAAGATGAACAGAACATCTTTCTAAGCTGTTTAACAATGCATTTCTTTTGGTCTGAAAAGGATATTCAACCAGAGCTTGTATCCCGTTCTTCTTGAATATTACAATGCGAAGGACTGGGCCACACGCATTGCAGACAGTGTACAGAACATCCTGAAAAAGACAGTACAGATATAATGTTATAACAAGCAAATTTCAACAGGTTTAAAGATTTTTCATGTAGACTTCAACTATTGTACACTTGTCTATAAAAATAACGGAACAAGTACATCCAGGTGGCGCCGTCAGCGAGGGCAGCCTTACCTACAGTCTGTCTGCCTTTTCGTATTTTTTGTTATTTTTAGTGTGTTTTAAAAAGTATGTGTTAGTGGGGGGGGGGAGAATTTTTTTTCCTCCAATATCTTACCTTGCCGGAGATGAGATTTTGTTCCGGATCATATCTACGGCCGCTCTGCAGCCTAACATCATGGCGCTGGCGGGCTTGCTCGAGACTGACTTTGAGCCCCACACCGGTGCCGGGGACCTACCGTCGGAGCCTGTGATCCCTTGCCTGCGCAATTCAATATCGAGGAGCTCGCAGTCTCGGGTAGAGACTGATGTCGGGCAGCTCCAAGCCACAGGAGGTTCGACCTGCCCCGACTCAGGAGTCCGATCCCCCGATGCGGGAGCTCGATCGCCCCGATGCGGAGGACTTGACCTCCAGTTGCAGGAGCTAAGATCGCACCGACAACGGATGGTTCGAGTGCCCCGACGAACAATACCAGAGAACAAAGAAGGGAAGAAGTTTGAATTTTTTTTGCCTTCCATCACAGTGAGGAATGTGGGGGAATCACAGTAGCGGATGTTCATGTTAAAATATTATTTGGGTGTTTTGTTGCATTTTATTGGCACTGCAGCCTAACATCGAGTTGGCGGCCTTTGCTGGAGACCGACAGTTGAGAGCTCTGTTGCGGGTGGAGCCCGAGATATCTTTGCCAGGGATCGACCTAGGAGCTCCAACCGTGGGTGCTTGTGGACCTAACGTCATGGAGCCCGCGGTATCTGATCAGAGACCGACTTCGGGAACTCCAAGCCGCAGGAGCTTCGATCGCCCTGACGGATGGTTCGACTGCCCCGACCGCAGGAGAATAAAGAGGAAGATTGGACTTTGGACACAGTGAGGAATGTGGGGAATCCGCTGTGGTGGATGTTTATGTTAACTTTTATGTAGTTGCGTGTCTTGTTGCTTTTTTTTGTATGGCTGTATGGTAATTCACATATCACTATACCTTAAATGGAACATGTGACAATAAAAGACCTTTGAAACCTTTAATCAAGAGCACAGGAAATACTCAACTTGCATCGAACTGCAAAGGAATAAGAGCAGTTCTCTGACATTAACCATAACACGTTGATGAAAAAGCAGACCTACTGTTGTAATGGGATACAAAGGATTCTGAATGGACAAGAAGAGAACATTGTTGATGTGCTTTGGATCTTCGGGACCTCCGGGGCGAGTGATGCGCTGACTGGTGGAGAAGTTGAAAAAAGCAGGATGTCCTGCAATAGTGACTATGCGCCGCTTAGAATAAGCAACGCACTTCTGGGCACTCTGCAAATCCTGGAACTCCACCAGAGCTTGCCGCTTGTTTGGCAGCATCATCACGTAGCTGCAACAGAAAGTGCAGTTGTGAAGAACCTGCCTTACATTTCCTGTTCTAACCACAATAACTGCTACAGCTTAAAGTGTACAAAAGGTAGACGATCAAATGCCCAAAATTCACATCCCAGAAATGTGGCGCAAACCACAGCATCCAGTCCCCGAACAAAGCTTCAAAACATTCCAGCAGAATATGGTTAATAAAATCCAACTATTATTAAATTAAATTATTACCAATTATTAAATTAAGGAATATAAAAGGCTATGTGAGAGGTATGATTAAAGTTATGTAGGGGCAAGAATGTCTGTAACAGCCAGCTGAATATTCAGACAAAGTACAACCATTGCTATAGACAATAACCAGATGGAGCAAAAATAGTTTAATCTTGAGCATGGTATTTAAAGACTTTTTATAAATAAATTCCATACAATGTTAAAGGTAGGAAGAAACAAAAGCATTGATGGCTCAATTTTGAGATGGATAAACTTTGACAATCCAAGTAATTTTTTTTGGCTCTCAAACCACCTGCTAACTACTGAATGTATATTAACTAGTCAAATAATGGAAATATAAATCACATACAATTTGTAGTGAAGCAAGGTAATTTTTTTAATTTTGGCAATTATTAAAAATGTCCATCACAACGTGAAAGAATGCGCTAGGTTGAGCATAGCTTCGGAGATTGAGAATGGTACAGATTTGAAATGAATTGTGACTGAAGCTGCAGTATATTAATAATAATAAATAAAAAATTGGCCATGATATTACAATTGCAAAACACTTAAATATTAGAACAAACATCATTCAAGTTGGTGAAATTACCCAACCTCGATCACTATCGGGCATTGTCTCCATCTACATCTCGCCAAACAAGCACCCACTTCTCACCCAACACCAAGGGGATAAGGACAAAGGGCAGACTGCAGCAGCACAGAACCCGAAAGAATCATCCTAGAAGGTTAAAGTGTTTTCACCTAACTATAACATGCGTTTTTGAAAAAGTGGATGCACTACCTTTAGGAAAACAAAAATACCGAATACGTATTACTCATCATCACTGACAAATAACATTGGCAGCATTGATGATTCAGGCTTCAGTGAACAATTTACAATAAGAGGAAGAGGAAAAACCGTTTTTCATTATCAATTAAATATCTCAATAAACTTGATTTGAATTTAAGCCTTAACTAGTGAATCTGCATTCCAGATCAGGCAACAGTCACGCAGGAGAACACTTTAAATTCCAACACAAGGGAAATGCAAAACCAGAGTCCAAATTAATCAAGAGAGCACTTTGCATTGACGGTTTCCCACACAGAGTTAAAAGTAGAAATTTATAACAGTGGCCACTCAGTTCGGGTCCACAGCAGTCAAAAGCTGAGCTTGTTTAATCTGGCTCCCTCGGCCCCACAATTCCAGTGTGAACAGCACTGCCAACCACTGAACTCCATTTTGCTTTCTACCACTGAACCAAATGTTAAATATAGCTCAAAATGTAGTAAAAAGGAACTGCAGATGCTGATTTATACCTTAGAAAGCTGGAGTACATCAGTAGATCAGGCAGCATCTCTGGAGGAAAAGGATAAGTAACGTTTTGGTTCGGGACCTTTCTCCAGATTGATTGTTCCGACCAGAAATGTCACCTTTCCATTTTGTTCATCTTAGTTAAATATAGCTCATGGTTTCCTATGGTTCATGTATGTTTATGCTTTCCCCAATTACATGCCATGCCAAAAACCCCAATTAAATTCACAAAGACTACAAGTGAATCTTATCCCATAAATCAAGTTTGTCAGAGCAACCAGGCCTTAAATTTATGCTGGTTTTCCTCAATCAACAGATGCTATCAAATGGCAATTTATGTTGGCCCTCTGAATTATAACTAATTTGCTCCGTTAGACTGACTGGCCAGTGGATCCATGGTCTCCCAATTAAAATATTATGTTATCATAATAGCAGAGTTCCAACCACCCAGCCGGCCATGAAAGCTACAGGGTTAGGCAAAATAGTCTGTTCTATTTTCCTCCTTGTTTTCTAGGCCTGATTATGTTAGATTGCTTGTTACATCCTTAGTTCATCATTTGTTGGACTTCACATTCTTCCTTCATTTCCAACCAAGTAATTCAATGAAAGCAAGCCATTCATTTACCTCACAAGTCCAAATCGATCAACGCCTTTCACCAGATCGGCTTCAATGACGGAATCACAAAGAGCACGGACATGAACAACGGGTGACGGTGCAGTCTTGTACTGGCTTCTTGGTCGATCCCGGTCTCGATCACGATCCTGATCTCTATCATGGTCCTAACATTTTAAAATGGAATAGTGATTTTTGTTGAGGCAATTCTAAATCCCACTTTGTAAATAAACTATCCATTTCTGCTTTGTGGGATACTGTGTTTGAAACTAAACATTTGAGAATTAAAACTTACTGGGGACAGCAAGTTTACGATACTAGGTCTCATCAAAATTTAAAATGTTGAAGAGGACAGATGCAGGGCGGATGTTCCTCTCCCCTTACTTAGCATTTCTTTAAGTACATAAACGTTCTAACATCACGCAAGCCAAGATTTACATACAGATGAATCTTACACATCCTGTTAAATTATTCCACCAGTTATTTAAAAACAACTGATACCACATAGACAATTAAAAACAGGAGAAATAACCCAACTGGCCTTCAGAAAAGTAAATCACAAAATAAAACAGATCTGGATTTCATCATGACATCATCTCACACATCTTAAGAAACATCAAGGAAGCAAGAGAAGCAATCTACAAGACTCAGCCAAAAATAACTTTGTGATTCAAAAACAGGAGACACGGACAAAAAGCACAAATTGCCGAACAGGGAGGTTCTGTGAAGAACAGTTCAACCATGTACCTGACCAATGCACTAATGTAGGATGAACAACTTACATTTGAAGGAACTAATAAGTTTCAATAAAACAGTGAATGGGTTAAACAGGATTTGCAAAGTTGTAGGATGGAATATCAGCATGGGGTTAAACAGCTCAGCAATTTCACTGAACTGCTGCAAAACCAGAAAAATAACCTGCAACAGAAAGCTTGGAACATTTGGGCACTGAAACACCATTACTGAACTGCTGTTTCACACTTTTAAATTCAAAGGTTTCTTTCACTGCCTTCAGCAAACTTGCACAAAGGCAAAAGAAATTAAAGAGAACTTGACAAATGATTTTTTCAGCTAGTTTGTAAAATAGCTGATTACAATTAAAGATGACAGTATCTTATCAGGCTCAGAAGCAGAACAACGCCAACAAGACTCCTCCACCAAACATCTCCTCTTTCAATTACAACTCTCGGGGTCGCTCTTTTGCCCCAACCAATCACTCCCCACCTTACAGCACTTTCCAGTTTAGCTGCAGGAGATGCAATATCTTGCCTTTACACATCTTCTCTTGCCACCGTCCAAAAGGCCCAAGTCTTTTCAAATTTGGTGTTCACTATGTGGTCACCTTTACATCAAAGAAACTAAATGCAGATTTGTCAATGGCTTTGCAGAGCACCTCCACTCTGTCCAGAAGAGAGGCTGGTATTCCGACTGCCTGCTACCATAATTGATTGTTCCACTCTGACCTCAGTGACCTGCTGCACCACAAGGCCCAATGCCACATGGGGCAACTAATATTCCTTTTATGCACATTGCAGACTTTTGAGCTTGATGTTCAATTCTCCAACTTAAACCCACTCACATTCTTCTACTTCAGAAATGGCCATTTTTGTTGAACTCATCCATCTGTGATACTGGCTCAGAACGTTCTCTTCCCATTAGCACAACCTAACCTGCTGCGCACAATAATCTGCATTATAATTCATAGGAGCAGATTTAGGCCCTTCAGCTAATGCAGTCTACTCCGCCATGCATCATGGCTGATCCAACTTTCCCTCTCAACCCCTGCCTTTTCCCCGTAACCTGTGACAACCGTACAAATCAAACTTTCAACCTCCTCTAACAACACCCAAAGTCATCCTCCACAGCCATCTGTGGCAATGGATTTCACAAGTTCAGCACACTATGACTAAATAAATTCTTCATATCTCCTTTTTATGGGGAAGTCCTTTTTTATCAAGCTGCCCTCTTATGCTCGCTCATTAACTCTACAACAACCCTGGCCTATCCACCCCTAGCCTTCTCTGCAACTTGTTTACCCTTCTTCCCAAAAAGGAGACCAATTTCATTTTCTCATTGCAATTTGCATCTAACAAATTTAATTAAAAATGTAAATTGAATGCAGGGTGATTGGTGGTTTATTCCAACAAAACAGCCCTGCCTTAAACAGTTCGCAAAATCAAATCAGATGGCACCCGAGTTCTGGCTTTGTAGTTACTTGCAACTCTCACAAGTTTAGTCGGGTCAAAGATACGATCTTAGAATAATCTTGATTGTAATCGATGTCTTTTTGCTGACGTATAGCACATAACAAAAAGTTCTTCGCTGCACCTCAATCCATGTGCCAATAAACTAAACTTGCACAGAACTTCAAATGAACAGTCTAAAAGATTAAACACTACCTACGGGACAAGAACAATCAATTTTAAAACATCTGCCTCAAGCAACTTCAATCCACCCTCTCTTGACACAAAATATGCCATAATTTGAGTCGGCCCTAGTTGAAGGATAACATCAAACTGTAAACCGTCACAATTCACACTCTAAAGAAAATCTTTATTGTATGTCAAATTTAAACAGCCGATTTGCATCGAAACCAACTGGATATGTTATATATCTAGCATGCTGGGTTGGCTTTGAACAACAGCTTGCAATGTGTACCTGGCAATAAATGACAACCCTATATCTTGGGGCCTCAATGTAGCCACAGCCGCGGCTCATCAGTTTCCCGCGATTACAACACACTGGCAAGCAGTCCAGCACTTTATGTAATCACCCCTCCCCCACGGCAGCGCCAACTCGCCCGCGTTTTACCCACTTCAGCAGCTGGCATGATGCTTGCGGGAAAATGAGCGTCGAACTGATTCATAGAAACATTACAAAAAAATAGGTGTAGTAGTCCATTCGGCCCTTCGAGCCAGCACCGCCATTAATATGATCATGGCTGATCATCTAAAATCTATACCCCGTTCCTGCTTTCCCCCCACATATCCCTTGATTCCTTTAGCCCCAAGAGCTAAATCTAACTCTCCCTTGAAAACATCCAGCGAATTGGCCCCCACTGCATTCTGTGGCAGAGAATTCCAGATTCGTCTGGTGGCTAATGGCGGGTAACGATATGGGGTTAAAATTGCCCGGGAGCAGGCTGGACAGGTAGGCTTCAAGTGAGGGGGGAGAGAGAGGGTGCAGACTGCTGACTTGGGTCCTTGTGTGTTGGATGCCGCAGTGCGGGGGGAGGGGATACGGAACGCGAATCCAGGCCCCCTCCCCTACGTGCCTCTCCGCACCACACGGAGTTCCCATCACACAATCCCCCCCCCCTCCTTCCCAACTAACCAGCCCCTCATCCCAACTGACCGCCTCCCTCCCCAATTTACCAGCATCTCATCCCTTCCACTAACGTACTCCCCTTTCCCCAAGCCCCAACTAAAACGATTACCCCACCATCCAACCCCTCGATCCCTCCAAAAGCATCCACTAACCAAACCCCCTTGCCCTCTGACCGACTCCCCCATTACCCAACCCCCCCTTCTCCCTAAACTATCCCCTCCAACGGCCTCCTTCCCCTAAACCCCCTCTAACCGACCCTCCACTAACCTACCCCCCCTTTTAACTCTTACAAATGATCTCCTCTCCAGCAACCCCCTCTAACCGACCTGTCCCCCCCCTCCTTAACCAAACCCCCTTCACCAACCGACACCCCTCAACCGTCGCCCCCCCCCCTCCTCCCTCCATCACCGACCCCCTTCCCCTCACCCCGGCGTCCGAGCCGCCGACGTTGCGCCCTTCCTCGTCGCTGTCGAAGTCCGAGTCGCCGTCGTTGACCTTCAACCGCTTGGTCGGGTGTTGCGAGGAGTCGTAGTAGTCGTCCAGGAATTCGGCCGAGTCGAGGCAGTCGGGCGCGGACATGGCGGGCAGGGGGCCGGCTGGAGGTGCCGGGGGGGGGGGGGGAGACGGAGACGGGCCAAGTTCTCAGCCTGCCGACCGAGACTCTAATATAATCAAGCGTAAGACCCTCTCCCTCGCCTCCTGTCCGAGCTGACCCGCTTCACTGTAGGATATTTGGGGAGAATCGCTCAGAGCCGTCGCCTCAGCCCGCCGGCCCCCTATTGTCCGCCACCTCCACACGACGGTCGCTCGGCGCCCGCCCCGCCCTGATTGGTCGTATGCACCCGCCCCTTTCCCTATGCCCGCCCTAGACTGGCCGGTAGAATATGTCCATCTCCCGTAGCCCTGACCCAACTGGTCGGTGTACCTGTCCATCTCCTTAGCCCCGCCCTTTCATTAGTCGTCTGCGTCCGCCCCCTCCTTATGCCGTGCCCTGATTGGTCGATAACCCCATTCATCTCTCTACGCCCTGGCCTGATTGGTGACCTGCACCCTCTCCCTCGCCCCGCCTTGATTGTCCGCGGTCCTGCAGCTGGGCCGCGACTGGAGCCGCGACACCGGGTGGCGACTGGAGCCGCGACACCGGGTGGCGACTGGAGCCGCGACACCGGGTGGCGACTGGAGCCGCGACACCGGGTGGCGAGGCGGGTCGTGTGGATTGGGTTACCCTGTCGTCAGGCAAAGGGTATGTGACCCCGCCCCCATACCGTTGCCCCTGGCGACGCCTCCTGCCGAACACCTCTGCACGGTTCGCAATTTTTTTTAAAATTTCAAAATAGACTTTATTCAGGTAATAAACATATGCAATACATGAGCTGTGCAACAAATTCATCCGAGATTTTCGGAGGCTATACAAATTATTCAATGCAATCTACACACATTGCTCCAATTTCACAAATTTATACCCCGCCCGTGCCACTCATGTGGCCCACTGGCGTGGGATCCCTTCCCTTATTTTGAGGGGCGTCTCCACCAAACCCTGCCCCCCATGTCCAGCAGTGGAAGGACCCTAGACTGTGGTACTCCCCCACCGAGCCTTGGCGTTGCCTGCACCGAGCTTCAGTGCGTCGCTCAGCACGTACTCCTGCAGTCTGCAGCGGGCCAGTCGGCAACATTCCCCGATGGACATCTCGCTCCGCTGGGTGGTGAACAGTGCTCGGGCCGACCAAAGTGCGTCTTTCACTGAGTTGATGACCTTCCAGCTGCACTCGATGTCAGTCTCTGAATGCGTCCCTGGGAACACTTCATAAATCACAGAATCCTCTGTGATGGAGCTGTTCGGAATACAACTAGCAATGTTACAACATTTTGAGATTTAAAAAATCAAGTCTGCAATTTATCCCATCAGATAAAGCATAAAAAGAAGTTTAATTTGACATCTAATTCACTTTCATATCTTCAGTATTAAGAAAGTTATGGCCATTTTTATACTCCGAAATTAGCATCTTGCTCCCCATTGCCTTTCAATTGACTTAACTCAAAAGCTGTGATCTGGAAAAGTTAAAAGCCCATAACTTTCTTAAAAATTAAGAGAACTCAATGAAATTTTCAGTTATTATAGATTGAAGCATTCTGAAACAAATATTAAACAATCTTACTTGGATTACCTGAAATTAAAGCATATAATTAGTTAGTTATCTCATTGTAGCTAATTACAAAATTCAATGAGTAGATCTAAACATCTATCCATTTCTTAAGAAAAGATAAACTTTTTTTTAATTGCCTAAGTGTCCAAATAACATTCACACAATAATCCACAATATAACATAATTTTTAAATCTCATTTTCATGAATTTCTGGGCCAAATGGAAGGAATTTAGTGTTTTATGCCTGAAAATTAATGGCCATTTAAATCAACTAGCGAGTGGGTTTTAGTGGAATGCGGTGGATTGGAACGTTGCAGTTAGCGGTGAAGTCGGGAGGAAAAATATTGTTTGTTCATACATTTTTTGGGACCCCATTTCGCAACATAAAAATATTATTAAAGCCTCCCGAAAAACCAACTTTTAATATAAAAATAAACTATTTACCTTTTTTTCTCCCCTACGGAAAATCCTTCCGGTTGTCAGTGCTCACGGCTTTTGAAGGTGATTTTTAAATTACTCTAGTTAATAAATAATTTAGAGTAATTTAAAAATACCTTAATTGATGAAATGTCGGAGCGATTTTTCTTCTGGAACGAAATCGCCCGACATTCATCGATTTTCCAGGTCTGTTGAAAAACGGCACTTTAAGCCCGCCCCCCTCTGAAAGGCGCCAAAGTCGCGCACACGGGGAGCGGCAGAACTGCAGCGCTGCTCAAGGTAAGTTTTGCAACATACCTAATAAAACGTGACAGGGACCTCTCCAGACTCTCTTTGCGGATCCACACTCTGCAAAGAGGTGAGCAACCATCTCCTCTCTATAGCAGCCGTCCCGAGGGCAGCGTGCGGTGGTAGTGAGGTTCCGACAGTGCAGGAAGGATCTGACTGGGAGGGCTCCCCTCACCGCCAGCCAAGCCAGGTCTTGGTACTTGTTGTTGAGTTCTGGCAATGAGGCATTTTGCCAGACAAGCTGGGCAGTCTGCTCTGGGAACCACGCCACCGGATCCATCGAGTCCTTTCCCTGCAGTGCCTGCAGGACGTTCCATGCTGACCACTGCCCGATGGACTTGTGGTCAAAAGTGTTCGTCCGGAAGAACCTTTCCACAAACGATAGATGGGGCACAGGGCCGGCCTTAGGAGATGCGGGGCCCAATAGGGAACAATTTTGGTGAGCCCCAGGTACCCAGCCATGGTCTGTAGAATCATAAAAATATAACTAAATTCTATTATAGATAAAGTCTTATCTGTCCTGGGCCTCCTCCATGGCCAGAGTGAGGACCACCGCAAATTGAAGGAGCAGCACCTCATTTTTCGCTTGGGCAGTTTTCACCCCAGCGGTATGAACATTGACTTCTCTAATTTAAGGTAGTTCCTACTTTCTCCTCCCCTTCTCAGCTCTCCCTCAACCCTGTGGCTCCACCTCTTCCTTTCTTCTTCCCAAACAGTCTGTATGTTTTTCTATTGTTTTAATTTTTAGTTTGTTTAAAAGACATTTTGGAGGATTTTTTTTAGTATTTCTATGTGGGGGAGGGGGGGTAGGGTAAGGGGGAAACCGTTTCTCAATCACTTCCTGGCACGGATGTGACTATTCTCTGAGTCACATCTTCGCCCTCCCCTCACGGCCTACCAACTGGACTGGCGCGGCCTCTCCTGCCGGGGACCGGACCAAAGCTTCAGCAGCGGTGCAGCACTGGATTCACCGTGGAGCGGGCGATGCCTTACCTGGATCTCCGTTTGATGCTCTGAAGTGTTGGGCCTGCTGCTTCAACATCGCGGAGCTGTGGTTTGCAGAGCTTCCAGGCACATCGTAACGTGGAGAACATGCAAGGACGTAAGCCGTTGGTGAAATGGCCGAAGTCTAACAGCAAGGAGTGG
Source organism: Raja brachyura (assembly GCA_963514005.1). The sequence goes on along the minus strand of OY740788.1, from coordinate 71,244,904 downwards.
GAAATCATCAATGCAGATGTGAGCTTAATCTTAAGTGGAATCAAGGGATCAGCAGAAAAGATGTTGGAGAAGATGGGTGATCTAGTCTACAGCTATGGAAAGGAGAAATTTGGTGAGAAGGAACAACTCAGCAGGAAAGATAGGCCTCCTCCCCCCCCAAGTCCCGTCGTCTCCAGGAAATCCAACGACGTTAAAGAAAGAAGAAGCCCATGGAAGGTGTGGAAAAAAGCAACAGCAGAAGAAAGGGAGGGCATCAATCTCCTTCAAAAGGACCTAAAACAGAGGCTCTCGAAGCTGCACAGAGCGGGGAATTTAAGGAAACGACGCAAAAAGAAGGAAAAAGCAACAACAGACTTCTACAAAGATCCCTTTAAGTTTGTGAAAGGCATTTTCACAAAAGAAAAAAGCGGATCCCTGAAAGCGTCAAAAAAGGTGATTGAAGGACACATCAGAACCATCCGCAATGATGAGTTAAAAGATGAACCGATTTTTGTCCCCGCTGACATCCCACCAATCTCACCCCCACAACATCAATTTGACATCAGCCCTCCCAAGCTGAGCGAGGTAAAAGAGGTAGTGAGGAAGGCAAGAACGGCCTCTGCACCAGGCCCTAATGGTGTTCCGTATTGTGTCTACAAGAAGGCCCCAGATATTCTGAAATTCCTCTGGAGGAGCATGAGGGTTGCGTGGGAAAAGGAAGTCATCCCCAAAGCCCGGCGAAGTGCGGGTGGAGTGTTGATCCCAAAAGAAAAAAATTCTTCCACCATCGAACAGTTTCGGCAAATAAATCTTCTTAACATAGAGGGCAAGATCTTTTTCAGTGTGGTGGCGAAAAGACTTACAAAATTTCTGAAACAAAACCATTTAATTGATACGTTAATCTAAAAGCCTGGCATAGCAGGCTTCTCGGGATGCCTTGAACATGCCAGCATCGTATAGCATCAAATCCAGACTGCTAAGAAAGAACGAAAGAATCTGCATGTCTTGTTCCTCGATCTGGCCATCACCAATGGATCAGTTCCTCATTCGCTACTTCCAGGATCTACAATTTTGTCTCACAACATCAGACTTTACCACAGCGTGGCAACGGCATCATGGCGGAGTGCACCATCTCCCCATTGACCTTCACTATGGCAATGGAGCTCATTATCAGAGCATCAAAATGGGTTGTGGGAGGAAAACGGCTACAGTGTGGTCAGCGATTGCCACCGATACGAGCGTATATGGACGATATAAGAACAATAACAACAACTAACCCTGCACCAAGAGACGTCTGGAAAAACTTCATCAAAACATCACATGGGCAAGGATGAAGATTAAACCCAGCAAGTGCAGAAGCATCTCCATTGTCAAATGTCAAGTCTGGGATCAAAGATTTCATATTGATGGAATACCTGTTCCAACTGTTTCAGAAATGCCAGTGAAGAGTTTGGGCCGATGGTATGATGCAAAGCTCAAAGACACCGAGCAGTTTGAACAACTGAAAAAGGATACCATCATGCACATAGCTCGCATCAACAAGACCTTGCTACCAGGAAAACTCAAGCTGTGGTGCTTCCAATTTGGCATACTACCAAGAATCATGTGGCCTTTAACTAGGTATGAAATCCCCATCAACAAAGTGGAAAAGCTGGTAAGAATGATCAGCACACATGTGAAACAGTGGCTTGGACTTCCACGACGCTTAAGTGCTGTCGGACTGTACGGGAGTGGCAAATTGGAATTGCCCATTGCAGGACATGTGGAAGAGTTTAAATGCACGAAAGCAAGGTTGGTCATGACCCTCACTGAATCTGAAGCCACTGTTATTCGAACAGCGGCCCCCCGTGTGGCAACGGAGAGGAAATGGGCGCCATCTGAAGCCATTCAGAGTGCTAAGTCTGCTCTTCATTTCCGGGATGTGGTTGGTCAAGTCCAACACAGGAGAGCCGGGCTCGGGCTCATCCCAAAAGCTCCTCAATGGCACAAGGCAACATCAGTGCAGAAAAGACGGCTCGTGGTGGAGGAGGTGAGAAGACGGAAGGAGGCAGAGCGACACACCAAGGCCATCTCAATGGCCAAGCAGGGCTTATGATGTTCTACCATCACCCCAGAACCTAAAGCAGTGGTTCGGAGAAGGCCCCGCTTGCTCCCTTTGCCAAGCACCTGCATCACTAAGGCACATTTTAACAGGGTGCACTATGAGCCTCGGCCAAGGGCGTTACACTTGGCGGCATAACCAAGTTCTCAGACAGCTGGCATCAATCCTTGAGCAGAGGCGAACGATCACAAATGCTTCCCCACCAACATTGGCAGGAAATGTCCACTTAACAACATTTGTACCAGCAGGTCAACCTCCAGAGCACCAGATAACATCAAAGGATGCAAGCATTCTGCAGCCTGCTCGGGATTGGAAAATGGAAGTGGACTTAGAAAAAAGGCTTGTGTTTCCCCCAGACATTGTGGCTACAACACTCCGGCCAGACATGGTCCTGTGGTCCACAACAGCCAAGTTGGCATACGTTGTGGAATTGACAGTTCCATGGGAAGATGGTGTTGAAGAAGCTAATGGGAGGAAAAAGACCAAGTACTCTTAACTGGCAACTGAAGCTTCCCAGAATGGCTGGAAGACCAAGATTTTCCCTGTCGAAGCGGGATGCAGGGGATTTGTTGCTACATCTATGACCAGGCTATTAAAGGAAATGGGGGTGAGGGGTCGCTCCCTCCAACAAGCAATCAAGTCATTATCAAATTCTGCAGAAAAAAGCAGCAATTGGATTTGGATCAAAAGGAGAGACAACAATTGGGCTGCAAGATGAAGACAGGAGGGTATGGAATTGAGGGGCCAGGTATCACTGTAACTGGGACGCCAGGCATCACCGTTGAGCCCTCTGGAGATGTTGTGGGCTTATCAATGAAACGTCAAAGAAGGAGGGTGCCCACCTGATGACCCCGATGGTGTACCTACCCTCCCGATTTATTACAGGGTTTGAAACATCAAGTCCTATTAGCTCTACCAGCACGGGCGACGCTGATTTCAACATCGCGGAGTCCTGGGATCCCTTAGCCGAGGGCCGCCAACGTGAATCTCCGCCCAGCTCAGCCTGTGGACTTCGGGAGCCGCGGTCTCCGGTAGGAAGTGGCCGCGGTCTCCGGTAGGAAGATTCGGAAGTCCAAGCCGCTGAGAATGTTCTCCCGTTCCGACGTCGGAATCCCATCATCCGGCGAGCGGGCCTGAACATCGGGCCGCCCGTAGCTGCGACAGCGAGGGGTTCGGGAGCCCCCCGACCACGGGTGAACAACAGAGGACAACAGAGGAGGATGACTGAACTTTGGTGCCTTCCCTCACAGTGGGAAACTTTGATTCCGCTGTGTGGGGATGTCTATGTTAAACACTATCGTGTTCTGTGCTCTTTTTTTACTCGTATGGCTGAATGGTGACCACACATTTCACTGTACCAATTGGTACATGTGACAAATAGATGTCTCTCTTGTCTCCCACCCCACCCTCACATCAGTCTGAAGAAGGGTTTCGACCCAAAACGTTGCCTATTTCCTTCGCTCCATAGATGCTTACTCACCCGCTGAGTTTCTCCAGCATTTTTGTCTGCCCCCTGCCGAATGTTGGAGTGAAAAGCCGCAGACGCTGCAGTTCTGAAAAAAAATGCAGAGAATGTGCAGGAAGTGACTGCTGATGCTGGTTTACACCGTAGATAGATACAAAACGCTGGGGTAACTCAGCGGAACAGACAGCTTCTCTGGACAGAAAGAATGGGTGACGTTTTGGGTCTGGACCCTTCTTCTGAGAGTCAGGGGAGAGGGAGACATGGTGATATGAAAGGGTAAGGTGTGAAAACGAGAGATCAAAGGGGACAAAGGTCACAGAAAATGTAGAGTACGTCTTTGTTAGCTGAGGGGAAGGTGACAACAAGGCATACAATCAGTAAAATGTAATTGGGAGGACAGAAAAACTAGTCGGAGAACTGGGATGTGGGAGGGATGGAGAGAGGGGAAAAGCAAGAGTTACTTGAATTTAGAGAAGTCAATTTCATACTGTTGGATTGTAAGCAGGGTTGTCAACCATCCTGTATTAGCTGGGTCATCCCGTATATTGGGCTAAATTGGTTTGTCCCATATTTGACTGCTACCAGGGTCGAGGGGACCATCGGGTCGGAGCACCGTGTCCGGCCCCACCTCACCCATCCTGACGTAGTGAACCCCAGCCAGCTGTCCGACCTTTGGACCTGCGCATACCGCCGACACCACCATCCCTCCTTCTCGTGGCCGATCATCGATTGATGAGTTGGATGGGGTGCTGGACGTCGCGCGCAAAGTGCGGCGCCTGGGCCAAAACTCCCCAGCTGGCCCGCCGGCTGAGCTTTGTGTGCGTCCCAGCACCAGGGCCAACTCATCATTCACCCAGCCACGGCTGAGTCGGTCAACAAATTTCCGTCGTGAATTTGTCCTTTATTTTGACCTTTTGTCCTTTATTTGAGAGTGAGAAAGTTGGCAACCCTAGTTGTAAGCTGCCCAAGCGAAATATGAGGTGCTATTCCTCCAATTTACGTTGGGCCTCACAGTGGAGGAGGCCCAGGACAAAAAGGTCAGTATGGAAATGGGAGGAGGTGTTAAAGTGTTTAGCAGCCGAGAAATCTTTGTGGACTGAGCGGAGGTGTTCAGCGTAAATATCGCCTAGCCTTCGCTTGGTCTCGACAATATATAGTTCACAACTGGAACAGTGGATACAGTAGATGAGGTTGGAGGATGTGCAAGGGAACCTCTGCCTCAAGGGGGGAGAGAGAGAGAGAAGGGAGAGAGAGAGGGGGAGAGAGAGAAGGGGGAGACAGGAGCATGGGGGTCATTTTCCCACACAAGCCATAGGTGACTGGGCAATCTGAACTCAAAGAGGAGAGAGGTAAGAAGGAGAGAAGGGGAGTGAGAGAGGGGATAGTGAGGGGGGAGAGGAGGGGGAGAGAGATGGGGGGATGGAGAGAAGAAGGGAGAGAAAGAGACAAGGGGAGAGAGAGCAGGGAGAGAGAGGAGGGGGAGTGAGAAGAGGATAGAGAGAGGAGGAGAGAGAGAAGGGGAGAGAGAGAAGGGGAGAGAGAGAAGGGGAGAGAGAGAAGGGGAGAGAGATGGAGAGAGAGAGAGGGGGGAGAGAGAGAAGAGGGGAGAGAGAGAAGAGGGGAGAGAGAAGGGGGACACTGGAGCGTGGGGGTCATTTTCCCACACAAGCCATAGGTGACTGGGCAATCTGAACCCAAGCACCAAGTTGAAAGCGGCTGAAGGTGCGCATCCCTCGGGACAGCCCCCACTCTCCCATGGCCACCCTCCATGGGCTGTGGATCAGGTGGAGCGGAGGTGTGGGACAATGTTTATCCCACCACAGTGATGTGATGGACACGGGGGTCTGGACCAATCGCTGACAAGTCCCGCCCCCGGCAACGTCATGTCCGTTATTGGACTTTTCTGTTGAGTGGCATTCGGTCTGTTGGCTTGAAGGCGACGCCCCCTTTCGGGTAGGTGGCGTTTCGGCAGAGCGGCCATTTGGTAAGTTTGCTTTTAGGCGACGCAGCTTTCGGTTAGTTGGCTTTTAGATGTCCTGCTTTTTCAGTTAGTTTGCATTTAGGCATCCCATCCTTTCGGTTAGTTGGCGTTTCTGCTTCGTTTCCAATCGGTTATTTGATGTTTCGGCTTAGTTTCCATTTGGTTATTTGGCTTCCACTTCTTTGCTTCAGCTTCTTATCCGTCGGCGCCACGTCCGGCTACCGCTGGTTTACACAAGAAGACACAAACTGTTGAAGCTCAACAGGTCAGGCAGCAGGGTTACACAAAAAGCTGGAGAAACTCAGCGGGTGCAGCAGCATCTAAGGAGCGAAGGAGATAGGCGACGTTTCGGGTCGAGACCCTTCTTCAGACAGGTCAGGCAGCATCCCTGGCGAACATGGATAGATGACGTGAAGAAGCCTCAGCCTCAATTGTGGTGGAGATCACAGATCCTGCAGGTGACTCATTAAGCACCTCAGGGCCCACAGACTGGAGCAGAGTCAGAGGACTAGGAGCGGTGAAACAATATTATAATCACAAATATTTTAAAGGGGCGGCACAGTGGTAGAGCTGCTGACGACAACGCCCTAGATCCTGGTTCGATCCTGACTTAAGGTGCTGTCCGTATGGAGTTTGTATGTTCTCCTTGTGACTTCCAGGTTTTTCTCCGAGTGCTCCGGTTTCCTCCCACATTTCAAAGATGTACAGGTTTGTAAGTTAAGTGGCTTCTGTAAAATTGTGCCTTGTTTGTAGGATAGTGTTAGTGTTAGTGTTCTGGGTCTAAAATCGCTGATGGGCTGGTGTATTTTTTGTATGATCCTAAACCACTGCATGATCACCTGAACCAATAAACGGTCACAGAGTCATACAGTACAGAAACAGGTCCTTCGGCCCAACTTGTCCATGCTGATCAAGATGCCCCATCTAAACTTGTCCCATTTGCCCATGTTAGGCCCATATTCCTCATTTGGAGGGGTCCCCATGTACCCCTCCAAATGTCTTTTAAACGTTATGTTATTGTACATGCCTTAACCACCTCCTCTGTTTTTGTTTCCAAAAAGCATTTTTGAGTCATAGTCATAGAGTGATACAGTGTGGAAGCAGGCTCTTCGGCCCAACTTGCCTACATGTCAACAATTCCTCAGCCCACCTGGCCAATCGATCAAGATCCTGCTGCAATTTTTCACAACCATCTTCACTATCTGTAAAACCACCCACTTTTGGATCATCTGCAAACTTGCTAATCTTGCCCTGTATGTTCTCATCCAAATCACTGATATAGATGACAAACGGTAACAGGGTTCAGCACTGAAACCTGAGGTACACGACTAGTCACACGTCTACAGTCCGAGAAGCAACCTTACACCATCACCCTCTGCTTCCTTCTGAAGCCAATTTTCTATTAATTGAGCTATCTCTCCTTGGATCCCATGCAATCTAACCTTCCAGGACAGCCTACCATGCAGAACCTTGTCTAACACTTTGCTGAAGTCCATAAATACAAAATCTACAGCCCTGTCCTCCCTGACCATTTTGGTTCCGTCTTCAAAAGACTCAATCAGATTTGTGAGACACGACCTTCCCACATACAAAACCATGCTGACTATCCCTAATCTGCCCTTGTCCGTCCAAATGTCTTTATATCCTATCCCTCAGAATACTCTCCAGTAACTTTCAAACTACCGATGTCAAGCTCACTGGCCTATAGTTCCCAGCATTTTCCCTGCAGCTCTTCTTGAATAGAGGCACAACATTTGCCACCCTCCAGTCAACAACTCGTAAATCTCAACCAGGGCTCCTGAAATTTCCATTCTGGTTTCCCACAATGTCCTCGCATATATATGATCAGGTCCTGGGGATTTGTCTACCTTCATACACGATAGTACCTTCAGCACCTCTTCGACCGTAACAATGACTGCTCTCAAGACACTTCCATTGACTGCCCCAAGTTCTCCGTTCTAATGTTTTTCTCCTCGGTAAATACAGAGGAGAAATACTCATTGAGGACCTCCTGTGGCTTCACACAGAGTTGACCTCTTTGATTCCTGAGGGGTCCCACTCTCTCGCTAGTTACCCTGTTCCCCCTTATGTATTTATAAAATATCTTGGGATTGTCCTTAATGCTATCTGCCAGAGCTATCTCCTGGCCCCTTTTTACCCTTCTGATTTCCTTTTTTACTTTGCTCCTTAGTTCCCTAAACTCCTCCAGGGATATAGTTGATCCCAGCTGCCAATACCTGTCACATGCGTCCTTATTCTTGACCAATGCATCAATTTCTCTCATCAGCCAAGCTTCCGTACGTTTGTCTGACTTGCTCTTCATTCTAACAGGGGCGTGCATATACTGAGCTTTTGACAGCACTTGTAAAGTAAGTAAGTAAGTTTATTGGCCAAGTATTCACATACAAGGAATTTGCCTTATGCTCCTCCCACAAGTAACAACATGACATACAGTGACAGTTACGGATGACTCAGAAAAAACTAAATATTAATAATAATAAAACATTAATGATAAAACGCCATTGATCAAGCATGTGAACCAACAAAATACCAGATCAAAGGGAGGCTACAGATCTTTGGCTGTTGAGTAGAGCAACTACTCGTGGATAAAAACTGTTATGTCTGGCTGTGGCAGCTTTGACAATCCGGAGTCACCTTCCAGAGGGAAGTGATTCAAAGAGTTTGTGGCCAGGGTGAGAGGGGTCAGAGATGATCTTGCCCGCTCGCTTCCTAGCCCTTGCAGTGTACAGTTCATCAATGGAGGGAAGGTTGCAGCCAATAACTTTCTTTGCTGATTGGATGATTTGCTGCAGCCTCCAGGTGTCGTGCTTGGTGGCTGAGCCAAACCAGACCATGATGGAGAAGGTGAGAACAGACTCTACAATGGTGATATAGAATTGGACCAGCATTGCCTGTGGCAGATTGTGCTTCCTCAGCTGCCGTAGGAAGTACATCCTATGTTGTGCCTTTTTGACTGTGGAGTCGATGGTGGCCCCCCACTTAAGGTCCTTGGAGATTATGGTTCCCAGGAACTTAAAAAACTCCACAGATGTGACTGTGGTGTTGTTGATGGTGAGTGGGGTGAGGGGAGGTTGAGCTCTCCTAAAGTCTACAATCAATTCCACTGTCTTAAGAGCATTGAGCTGTAGGTTGTTGCGATGGCACCAGGATGCCAGCTGTGACACTTCCTGTCTGTAGGTAGATTCCTCCCCATCCTGGACCAGTCCAATCAGGGTTGTGTCGTCCGCAAACTTGAGAAGCTTGACAGAGGTGTCTGTGGAGGTGCAATCGTTGGTGTAGAGAGAGTAGAGGAGAGGAAAGAGTACGCAGCCTTGCGGTGCTCCTATGCTGAGCGTTTGCGGGTTCTAGATGTGCTTTCCCAGCCTCACATGCTGCTTCTTGTCTGTCAGGAAGTTGGTGATCCACTGACAGAGGGGTTCAGGCGCAGTCAACTCGGAAAGTTTGGAGTGTAGTAGCTCTGGCACAATGGTGTTGAATGCAGAGCTAAAATCAACAAACAGGATCCTCGCATAGGTCCCCTGGCGGTCTAGGTGCTGTAGGATGAAGTGCAGGCCCAAGTTGACTGCATCATCCACAGATCTATTGGCCTGATATGCAAACTGCAGAGGGTCCAGCAGGGAGTTTGTGATATTTTTCAGCTTGGCCAGCACAAGCCTTTCGAGTGTCTTCATGATTACAGAGGTCAGTGCGACAGGCCGGTAGTCATTAAGACAAGTAATCCTTGCCTTTTTGGGTACAGGGAAAATAGTGGAGACTTTGAAGGAGGCAGGGACAGTACATGTTTGCAGGGACTGGTTAAAAATATCTGTATAAACCGGAGCCAGCTGTTTGGCACAGAGCTTAAGAGTAGAGGGGGAAATTGTCAGGTCCTGGAGATTTCCGGCTCCTTTGTCCTCTGAAAAGCCTCTCCACCGCCTCTATTTTTATTGTTGATATTGGGTAAGTTACGTTGTGCAGCACAGAGGGTGTGGGTGGTTGGGTGTGAAGTGGTGATTGGAGGGGGGTGGGTGTAGAAAGGCCCAGTCCTTGTAGACTGAGGTAAGGCTGTGAGTGGGTGTGAAGTGTTGGTTGGGGTGGGAAATGGTCCAGTCTTTTCATACTAGAGTCTTGCCTTACGTAGGTGTGAAGTGGTGAATGGGAAGGAGAGGGTGCAGGGTCCATTCTTTGTAGACTGGGGTCTGGTTGTGTTGGTTGGGGAGGGGGAGAGGGGGTACCAGGGTTACTTTTCTGATTTTCAAACCTGCAGTAAAACTCATTCAGCTCAAAAACATCCCACTTGCCTTTCCCCTCAAACAACCTGCTCCAATCAACTTCTCTCATACCCTCAAAGTTGGCCTTACCCCAATTGAGCATTTTAATACGTGGGCCCTCTCTGTTCCATCCATAACACCCTGAAGCCGTGGTCTCCGGTAAGAAAGCGCCAATTCGGGACCTCCAAACCACGGAGTGCGTTTGACCGTCCCGACGTCAGAGTTTCAAATCATCCCGACGAGAGGCCCTGTGCATCTGGCCATCCGTAGCGGCGACTACGGAGGGTTTATGGCCCCGACCACGGGTGAGCAAAGGAGGAGGACTGACTGAACTTTGTGCCTTCCACCACAGTGAAGAATGCTGTGGTTGATGTTTATGTTAAATCTTATTGTGTGTTGTTTGTTCTTTTTAATTGTAACGCTGCTGGCAAATTCATTTCACTGCACCTTCAGGTATATGTGACGAATAAAATTGACTTTGACTGACTTTAACTACCTTAAACCTAATCGAAAAGTGGTCACTGGTCCAAAATGTGTCCTCCACGAACACTTCCTTCACTTGTCCTTCCCAATTTCCCAAGACTAGATTAACGGTAAGTGTTTCCCTCCCATGTGTTCACAGAGTATAGTATTTTTCACCACCGTACATGCACACGCTGCATATTAGGAATTATAAAGCAGATTATTAAAAGGTTAGTTTTTAAATTGCCTTTTTAGATTGTGAACTAATTCAATAATTGTAATGTGCTGACAATTTGTTTTGGAATAACTGAATTAGACAGGATGGATGCAACATCATAACCTTCACTTATCGCATGAATCATTTCCTGCACACAATGAATTAGCATACATGTGCAGAAGCATATATTCAAGTTCAACAGAAGAACTTGCAATGCTCACAGCCACCTTCTCAAAGCCAACTGCAGAACGGCAATAAATGTTGGCTTGATGAGGAAAAGCTTCTTCCCCGCTGTTATCAGACTTCTGAACAGTCCTCCCACTAGAGTGTAGTCCCGAGTTTCCAACCTACAGACACTGGACTTTTCTCTGGAGCTGTTATGCCATAATGCTGAGAAACTATTTTCTGCACTCCTTATCTTTCGCTGTGAGAGGGGAGAGATTTAAGAAGGACCTTAAGGACAACTTTCTCACTCAGATGGTAGTCCATAGCTGGAATGAGCTGCCAGAGGAAGCTATAGAAGTAGATACAATTATGATTTTTAAAAGACGTTTGGACAGATATGTGGATAGGAAGGGTTTAGAGGCATATTGGCCAAATGCAGGCAAATGGGATCAAATTTGTCGGCATGGACAAGTTCGGTCAAATGCTCTACCTCTACATGGATTTGACTTGATTGCTTTTTACTGTACCTTGATACACATGACAATAATAAACCTAAACTATCAATGACACGAAAAACAGTTAAAACAACAGTTTTCTTTTTTTTTCCAACAGTCACAAATAAATTGGTCGATGTTAAAAAAAACTCAGAATTGCACTGTGAAGCGTGTTCTGCTCCAAAAGAGACAGCAAAACTGTGTAAGAATCTCAGAGTGAGCACACATCAGAAAGGAGCTCATGGGCTGTTCTTACCTCCCTTCGAGAGAAATAAACCATTCTGTTTTTAGGGAGGTTCTACTTCAGTTGTATAGGGTCTTGGTGAGGCCACACCTGGAGTATTGCGTACAGTTCTGGTCTCCAAATCTGAGGAAGGACATTATTGCCATAGAGGGAGTGCAGCGAAGGTTCACCAGACTGATTCCTGGGATGTCAGGACTGTCTTATGAACAAAGACTGCATAGACTTGGTTTATACTCTCTAGAATTTAGGAGATTGAGAGGGGATCTTATAGAAACTTACAAGATTCTTAAGGGGTTGGACAGGCTAGATGCAGGAAGATTGTTCCCGATGTTGGGGAGGTCCAGGACAAGGGGGTCACAGCTTAAGGATAAGGGGGAAATCCTTTAGGACCGAGATGAGAAGGAATTTTTTCACACAGAGAGTGGTGGGTCTCTGGAACTCTCTGCCACAGAGGGTAGTTGAGGCCAGTTCATTGGCTATATTTAAGAGGGAGTTAGATGTGGCCCTTGTGGTTAAGGGGATCAGAGGGTATGGAGAGAAGGCAGGTACGGGATACTGAGTTGGATGATCAGCCATGATCATATTGAATGGCGGTGCAGGCTCGAAGGGCCGAATGGCCTACTCCTGCACCTAATTTCTATGTTTCTATGTTTTCATTGTGGATTAAAGTTAACCAAACAGGAAATATAAAAGTACATATGATGGGTGCCTCTTTCCACGTGGCTGTAATTGAAAATGTCTCACATGGTACATGCAACTAACAGCAGCCAGTTCCTAATGTGGATTTGTTTAACTACATGCTTACTCCCACTTGCTACACTTTGCCAATCAAACTTCCAACTCAGCCATCTTTATGCAGCACCCACCCTATTCCAGCATTGCTTTTGAGCTCTCCACCCATACCGTCCATCTCCACCCATTCATCACAGCTTGTTGTGGGAACAGCTCTGCCAAGGACCACAAGAAATTGGAAAGAGTTGTGGATGTGGCCCAGTCCATCACACAGACCAGACATCCCACCATTGACTCCATCTACACTTCACGCTGCCTCGTTAAAACAGGCAACAGAATCAAAGAAGTGTGTAGGAAGGAACTGCAGATAGACACAAAGTGCTGGAGTAACTTAACGGAACATGCAGCACCTCAGGAGAGAAGGAATGGGTGACGTTTCGGGTCAAGACCCTTCTTCAGACTGAGAGTTGGGGGAGAGAGGAAGAGGGAGAGAGAGAGAGAGAGAGAGAGAGATATCCCAGTCCTAGTTCACAAATTTTGAAAATCCGTCCCCACATAAACAAAGATTATTGTAAAACAGAACGACTTTTGTCAGACAATGGAGGGGAATGTAAAGTTCATACAGAGGGGGCTGTGCTGCCTTGGCCCACTACACTCGGATAAATCTCATGTATGTTTTCCCATTCGCTCATACTAGCTTTCTTTCAATGTTCGAAGGGTAGTATTTGTTCAAACCCAAAAAGCTCTCTCAAAATATTCTAGGATGTTCTTTCAAGTTGTCACTCATCCAAGTTCTGGCCCATATAAGATTAGACAAATCTCCATGTTCTTTCGAGCTGTCACTCATTCAAGTTCTGTTTCTTATCTAACTAGAGAGCTCACTGTTCTTTTCAAGGCTATGCTGCCAAGATAATGGCAGCTCTATCCTACTGTGTTTAGGATTTCACTTTGTCTCGTTCATTTCTCCCAAAGCCTATCGGGATACTTGACATCCAGTCCCAGGCTATGTTTATATATTCATATATATGACCCTTTTGATGAAATGGTCCGTGTCAGATGAAATAGGATGTCATTGAATGAGCTTGCAATCTGTGAAAATTAATTCATTCTTTGTTTTCTCTTAACTTTAACTTTATTTTTTTCCTATTTCTTACCTTTTGAATTGAGTTTAAAAAGAGACCTGAATTCCACGATGGCCACGTGGCATTCAGGTAGATGTGTTAGAGATTGGAGATGCTTTTATCTCAAATCAAAATCTGTAAATTTGAAATTGTAAATTTGGGGAGATAGATTGGAACAATTGGGAATATTTGAAAATAATGATCTATTTTTAAAGCTCTGTCTAATAGGTAGTTAAAGAGTGATCTCACATCCCCCACCACCCATAGAATTCTGGATTAGTGGAGTGAATGAATAGGACACTAAAGAGTGTGGAAGTCAGTTATGACCTACAGGCCCACAGCAATAAATTAATTACATACACACACAACAATTAAGCACAACCTTGTCAGTCTTGCATTCACAGGGGTTGAAAATGCAGAAGCCACTGCCAGTTGAACACAGACACTGGGAGACTATGTACTATTAAGGTAGTGGGATCGGACAAAATTGGGACTATGTTGGAGGGGACTGTACCAGGTGCTACTACGACACCAACCGCCGTGAAGATTGAAGATTATTCCCGTTGAAGACATCTGATACGATTGACCATAAATGGAGGAGAACCAAGAAAGGACAATGGGGCTATTGACCCTACCTTTTTATCCAGAGGTTGGCCCAGATGGACTGGACTTGGGGAAACACCCCTGCACCTAGACGTCCTGAATACGGTTGACAACTGTCCTTACGTTTATAACACTGACCAAGATGGATCCATTACCACAGGTTCATGAAGTAACCAGAAAAAGGTGGCAGCTTATCCTGGAGCTACAGACTGAGCTGAAACAGATGAGAAATGTGCTCACCAATGCCCAGTCTGAAAATGACCATCTCGCTTCCATCACACAGCAGCTGATGGAGAGCAATCAAGTTGTGGAGTTGAAAAGCCTTGATTTTGGAGTGCAACTCAGTTACAGAACTGGATTGAGGTAAATCCCAGCCAGGATCAAAGTGAGGAGCTGAGTTGGGATGGATCAGACAGCCAGTTGGCATTGATGGAGAAGGAAGAAGAATGCTGGTTTCACACGCTGATGGACAACTTGGGAGAAAGAACGACTCGATTTGTGAAATTAACCTACATTTGTGGGCAGACTTTCAACAATGGAAACAACTGTCAGTTCAACAAATGCGCCGTACTGGAGCAAAACCTTTGCAGTGTGAAGTTTGTGGTTTCCAGTGCAGGCAAAGAGCATCCTTGAAATACCATATGACTAAGCACACGGCAGAAGCTGAACTTGAATTTGCTTGTGACCAATGTGAGAAGCGGTTTGAGAAGGCTCACAATTTGAATGTTCATATGTCCATGGTTCATCCCTTGACTCAGAATACAGATAAAAACAAACCTATTGAAATGGAATCAAGTCAGCTAAGCTTAGAGACATTAATTAAGCAGGAACCCAGTTAATAGTTATTAAACAGCTAAATGATGAGTCTAAAGAATCTTGCACCCTTTTTCAGTGTCAGCAAGACACAAAGGGTTAACATGAATAAATGCAATCAAGCCAGGCTCACCTAAAATAGGTAGAGCAAAGGAAAGGTTAGTGTGCAGAATATAGTTCTGAGCATCATACCACACCAGTTCCAGAGACTGGAATGTCTGCAATGGGGTTGAGGTAAATCAGGCAGAATCCTAGCAATTGGAAGGACTGTTTAGAACTCTGATAACAGAGGGGAAGAAGCTAGTTGATGTTGTGGTGAGGCAGGATTCCACTTTGCCACAGTTACATCCTGGACATTCAAGTGGCAGCGTTGTTTTGAATGAGGGACAGTGCCCATCCAGTAGAAATAAGGACTCAATGGAGGAAGTTCTGGATGGTTCAATAACCCTTTCACCTTGGAATGGAACAGTGACTGAAAATGGTGAGGGTGATAATGTTGCAAAGCATCAATCTGTCCCGGTGTTAGCAGACTTTCAGCCTTGTACATACAGTGGAACCACTTCACGGTCGGTGGATGTGGACAACTCGGAATCCCCATTGAAGAAGGACATGTTCTTGTGCTCAGATCCTGAATATACAGAGTGCTCTTATGAAAAAGTTCAGATACAAGGTGAAACTGAACCGTTAAATGTGAAAAAACCAGTAACCGCAATGAAGCAACTTGTTCTGAAAGAAATTATGTTGTGGATGGCTTGGAGTCCAGTGATCTTCCTGAAAAGTATTTATCAAGTGAAGATGACAGAGAAACAAAAGTTAAGAATGGTTCTTCAGATGAGTCTTTTCAACCATATTGGAAGAAGAGTAAGTTACAAGTTAAGAAGTGCAATATTAAGGATGTGAAGAAACAATCTGGCCAAAAACGTGGCCGGAAACCAAAGTCAAACTTAAAAAGGGAAGATTTCCCCACCATGTATCCCCACCAGAGGGATCTGGGAATAACCGTGCATAGTTCCTTGAAGGTGGAATCTCATATAGATAGGGTGGTAAAGAAAGCTTTTGGTATGCTAGCCTTTATAAATCAGAGCATTGAGTATAGAAGCTGGGATGTAATGTTAAAATTGTACAAGGCATTGGTGAGACCAAATCTGGAGTATGGTGTACAATTTTGGTCGCCCAATTATAGGAAGGATGTCAACAAAATAGAGAGGGTACAGAGGAGATTTACTAGAATGTTGCCTGGGTTTCAACAGCTAAGTTACAGAGATAGGTTGAATAAGTTAGGTCTTTATTCTCTGGAGCGCAGAAGGTTAAGGGGGGACTTGATTGAGGTCTTTAAAATGATGAGAGGGATAGACAGAGTTGATGTGGACAAGCTTTTCCCTATGAGAATAGGGAAGATTCAAACAAGAGGACATGACTTTAGAATTAAGGGACAGAGGTTTAGGGGTAACATAAGGGGGAACTTCTTTACTCAGAGAGTGGTAGCGGTGTGGAATGAGCTTCCAGTGGAAGTGGTGGCGGCAGGTTCGTTGGTATCATTTAAAAATAAATTGGATAGGCATATGGATGAGAAGGGTATGGAGGGTTATGGTATGAGTGCAGGCAGGTGGGACTAAGGGAAAAAAGTTGTTCGGCATGGACTTGAAGGGCCGAGATGGCCTGTTTCCGTGCTGTAATTGTTATATGGTTATATGTATCGATGTCAGTATAAAAGGTTGTTGTGCTGTTTACAGAGGAGTTGACGGACTTAAGAAACATATAAAAGAGCAGCATGAAGAGGTGGGTGAAAGACATTGCCCCACCCAGGATGTAACATGGTGTTTCTGATTGATCGCTACCTGCAGCGCGAAGAAAAGCTGATCTATACAGAAGAGAGAGCACCTTTACAGATCAGGAGGAAGTGGAAAGACTTTGGTCACAACTTCAGAAAGATAAACCACATTTGATCAACAATCTTGAAGCATTTTGAGCTCTATCGTATGACCAAGGGTCTAGAGAGAAAGAAGCTGAACATTTTGAAACAGATGGACCTCTTGAAAGAGATTATGCATAATCCAATCCAGGAAGACAATGATTCAAACCTGGTGGGTAATCAGTGTGATGACAATCAGGACATTGATGAGGATGACAATTATGGCGTTTCTGATGAGAAGGACAATTGCCGTTTTGTTCCCAACCCTAACCAGATTGATACCGATGGTGACAGCAGAGGAGACACCTGCAAGGACTTTGACAAGCCTCATCAGGTTGATTGTCAATGAAGAGAGTGAGAACTGGTTGCCTTACCATTGGTTTGATGGACTTTGGGGTACTGTGATACATGATGGCTCTATCATTCTGCTAATCATTGCTCTAATACATGCGACCATTGTGTGTACCTACCGAAGACTGTGAATGTAAACATGTTTGATAAAAAGGAGGGAATGAAAGAGCTAATAGTCAAATCTAATAGTCAAATCTAATAGTCAAATCTAAAATGAAGTCGTTCTTCTACAAAAGCATGGACTAGTAGAACAAAAGAATGGCTCGGTACCAAGTCTGAATGACTTTGTAAATTATATGGAACACAATATGGAGGACAGGTTGTCTTTTCAATAATGACATTAAGATGGCAGCCTGCGTAATAACATGTGCTTCTTTTCAAGACCATGAAGATGCCAAGATTGAAAAAAAATTGCTGATACTCCAGAGATAAGCAATAACTTGTTATTGGATGAGCTTGATTTGGACCCAGCTTTCATATATTCTGAAAAGCTATAAAATCTTTCAGTCGTGCCATATTCAGACTTGGTAGGAGTGTTTTACTGATAAGAAGAATGTATACGTGCAAACTTTCCTTTGTTGTGTGTGGAGCCCGAGAAGCACTGAGCAACGTTTGTGCTCATTGTAATCATGCCATTCCTGTCTGACGAATCAATTAAAGAGTGCCAGGGTTTACCCTGAAGAAGGGTTTTAAAAGTAGGGTTCCGACCCAAAACGTTGCCTATTTCCTTCGTTCCATAGATGCTGCCTCACCTGCTGAGTTTCTCCAGCATTTTTGTCTACCTTCGATTTTCCAGCATCTGCAGTTCCTTCTTAAACATGGTTTACCTTTAACAGTTTTTGATGCTATCTGCTTTTTAAGAAAGGAACTTTGACAAAGGGATGAGGTAACCAGGGATTTGCGGAGGGAACGGTCTCTGTGGAAGGCAGAAAGGGGTGGAAATGTGACTAGTGGTGGGATCCCCTTGGAGGTGGCGAATAAGTCAGAGGATTATGCGTTGTTTGCAATGGTTGATGGGTGAAAGGTAAGGACTAGGGGGACTCTGTCCCTGTTGTGACTGGAGGTAGGGGGAGCAAGAGCGGAGCTGCGGGGTACCGAGGAGATGTGTGAGAGCCTCATCTCTGATGGAAGAGGAGATCCCTGACCTGTCCTACCCCAATCATTCCTTCTCCCTGCTCTCGTCCGGCAGAGGTACAGAAGCTTGAATGCGCACACCACCAAACTCAGGAATAGCTTCTTCCCCTCGTTCTCTTCCCCCGCCTCTTCCATTACCCCCCTCCTCCCCCTCTTTCCCCTCCCTCCCCCCCTACCACCCTGCTCTCCCACTCCACACCTCACCCCCCCACAATGAAAATCACGATGTTTTGTTTTTTTAAAACCTTTTTTTAAATGTAAATGAGATCCCATTGTGATGTCATTGTGGGGTGGATACTTCTGAGGGGCAGGCAGGTTTTTTAAAGTTGTTTTTAGTTTTAAATGTGAATAACTTGTAAACATATTTTGGACATCTGAGGACAATGGTGAGTGAGGTGGTGCAAAAATCGTAGCACTATTGTACACTGTTTTTGTGCAAATATAGATACAAACGGCCAGACAAACAAAGAAGATGAGAGTTTTAGTAATATACTAGACTAAGTGGGACCTGTTGTGTGGGGGAGAGGGAGGGGAGGTGTGGGGGAGGGGGTATGTGTGTGTATGGGGGTGGGGGCTGTGTGGGGGAGGGGAGGTGTTGCAGAGGGGGGTGTTTGGGAGTGTGGTGGCGCTGCAAGTCGGCTGCCTCGCCTGCAGCAGATTAATTGTTTTGACATTTTCTGGTTTTTGTATGTTTTAGTGTTTCTCTGTACGTGTTGTGTGGGGGTAATAGGGGGAAACCATTTTCTGGCACCTACCTCGACGGAAATGCAACTTTTTTCTTTGCGGCCTTACAACTGGTTTGGTGCGGCATTTCCCGGATTCGGGCCAGATCTTCAGCAGTGCCGCAGCGGGGACTTTAACATCGCTGGCCCAGAGCTTCAGCGGCGGCGTAGCGAGGACTTTAACATCGTGGACCCTCTTGCCGGGGGTTGCTAGAGAAATGCTCTGACCGCTGGCCTGCGGCCTACAACATCTTGGAGTCTCAGTTTGTGGAGCTTCTGGCCGCAGGCGTGGAGCAGACCTTCCATTGTGGAGCGGGCGATTCCTAGCCAGGGGTCGCCGGAGAAGAGCTCCGACCGCCAGCTTGCGGCCTACAACATCAAATAGTCTCCTGTAAGGAGGTAGCCGATTGCGAGCTCCGGGCCGCGGGCTGAGCTCGACCTGTTCCGACCAGAGGGCTTGAACATCGAGCCTTCCGTAGCGGCGACTATGGAGGGTCAGGGCCCCGTGAACAAGTGAGGAGGAGGAGGAGGAGGATTGTCTGAACTGTATTGCCTTCCACCACAGTGAAGAATGCTGTGGTGGATGACTGTGTTGAATTATGTTGTGTATTATGTCCTTTTTTAATTGTAACGCTGCATGGTAAATTACATTTCACTGCAACTTATGGTGCATGTGACAAATATATTTAAACTTGACTTGACTGGATATTTATGGAAAATATTGTTCTTTAAATCATTGCATTGTTCTTGATTTGGTGAATATTTAAAAACAATTTAAACAAGTTAATTTTCTGCTTTAAAAAAAAAATTATTTATTAGAGGTAAATACATCAATGTACACATTTATACTGTTACAATCATTGTACCCCATAATTTTATGGCTTTTAAACAAAAAGAATAGAAAGAAAGAGAGTGAAATGTGAAAAGAGTTGTGATAGTGAAAGAGCGTGCCAAAGGGGAGAAGAAACCCTTGGTCAAAGAATTAGAAAAGGGGGGTTAAAAGATAGACCCTAAAAAAGAAAAGGAAAAGAAAAAAAAAAGAAAAAAAGCCAGTTATTATGTTATATATAATCACACAAAAGGAATCCACCAACGCAATAGTTTTTCATCCCCCCCCTACCAAGGCCCGAGGTACTCTTGCACCCTATCTTTGTCGTAATTCTATAAATGCAGACCACGTCTGATAGAAGCGTTCTGATTTTCCTTCCAGGCGGAGTCTCATATCTTCCAGATGTAGTGTTTCAAACATAGTTGAAATCCACATATTTAATGTTGGTATAGGAGCATTTTTCCAAATTTTAAGATTAGTTTTTTTCCTAATATTAAGCCGTAATCAAATAAATTCTTTTGATACACATTTAATTCCGAACTGCCTTCTGTCATTCCGAAAATAATCCATTTTGGCTTTGGTGTCATTTTTATTTTAAACAGTTTTGTGAAACTTTCAAAGATTTCAATCCAAAACCTTTGAATTTTTGTACAAAAGGTGAATGAGTGCGCTATAGTAGCTTCTTGACACTGGCATTTATCACAAATTGGTGAAACGTTAGGGAAACATTTATTTAATTTAGTTTTTGAATAGTATAATCTGTGTATTATTTTAAATTGTATTAAAGTGTATCTTGCGTTAATTGAGCATTTGTGCACATTTAATAAGTATTCTTTCCACCTTTCATTGGAAATTTTAATGCTTAGTTTGTTTTCCCATTCACCTCTAATACCTTCAGTTGTTGGTATTAATGCATTTAGTATAATATTATATATATACATGAAATTAAATTTGCTGATTCCGCCTTTGTATTCATTACTTCATCTAGTAAGTCTAATGGCATTTTGTGAAATTCATGTGCATGTTTTTTCAAATAATCACATATTTGGAAATATTTAAAATACTGATTGTTACCCAGATTGTATTTTAGTTGTAATTGTTTAAATGATAATAATTTTCCAATATCATACAGATCTCCCGAAGTTTTAATTCCTGCTCTTTCCCATTGTATAAATGCTTTGTCTATAATTGAGGGTTTAAACAGGGTTTTTTTTAGCAATAGGAGATAGGAGAGATAAGTTTCTTAATTTTAAATTGTATTTTATTTGTTTCCAAATTCTAATTGTACTATGTATAATTGGGTTTTTGTTGTAGTTTGTATTATTCACCGTCTTTGGTGAAAGAAGGATCGCACCAATATTAAAGGGGGAGCAGTCCTCTTTCTCCATAATGATCCATTCTGGTTGATGAAGAGAATTATCCAACAACTGAATCATATTTCTAATATTTACTGACCAATAATAATACATAAAATTAGGGAGTGCTAATCCCCCCACTGCTTTGGGTTTATTCAGGTGTGGTCTTTGTATTCTATGGGTCTTATAATCCCAAATAAAATTTGTTATATCTGAGTCCAAATTTTTAAAAAAAAATTTTGGGTAGATATAGTGGAATTGATTGGAACAAGTATAGAATTTGTGGTAGAAAAATAATTTTTATGGCGTTCATTCGACCTATTAAGGACATCGGAAGCGTTTTCCAGAATTTAATTAAATTATGTAGTTTCTTAAGTACAGGGTTATAGTTTGCTTTAACCATGTCTTGATATCTTCTAGTAACTTCAATACCCAAGTATTTACATTTTTCCACAGCTATTTTAAAAGGAAATTGTACGAGATGTGTAGAATCTTTCGGTTTTATTGACATGATTTCACTTTTATTCCAATTTATTCTATAACCTGAAAATGAACTGAAATCCTCAATTCAATTTAAAATGTTGGGTATAGTGATATGAAGCTTTGTGATATACAAAAGTACATTGTCAGTGTATAATGATATTTTATTGTTTGAATATTTTGTCTTATATCCGTGGATATTCAGATGAGTTCTAATTCTTTCCGCTAGTGGTTCAATTATGAGGGCAAATAACAATGGTGATAATGAAAAACCTTGTCTATTACCCCTTGACAATTGAAATTTAGTGGATAAAATATTATTAGTTAATATTCTGGCAGTTGGCTTATTATATATTAATTTGATCAATTGAATGAAATTCTCTCCCAGTTGAAATTTTTGCAATACCTTAACCATATACTTCCATTCAACCTGATCAAATGCTTTCTCTGCATCAAAGGAAATAATTGCGAGATTTGGATCTTTAGTTTGGTGTGAGTGCATTATGTTAAGTAGACGTCTCAAATTATTGAATGAATGTCTCTTAGGGATAAACCCCGTTTGGTCCAGATGTATTAATTCAATGGCATACTTACTTAATCTTCTTGCTAATATTTTTGTTAATATTTTTTGATCTGTATTTAACAACGTGATAGCTCTATAAGATCCAGGTTCTTCCTCATCTTTATCTTTCTTAAATATTAGTGTAATCGTAGATTCTGCTAATGTATCAGGTAATATTTGTTCTCTGAAAGCGTGTGTGTACATTTTCTGTAGACAAGGACTACATATATCGTAGAAACTTTTATAGAATTCATTACTAAATCCGTCGGGACCTGGTGTTTTTCCATTTTTTAATGAGAATATTGTTTCTTCTATTTCCTTATTTGAGATTTGTGCTCCCAATTCCTCTTGTTCCTGCAATTCTAGTTTGGGAAGATTGCAATTATCCAGAAACTCAGTGACTGTGTTGATGTCCGTTGTCGATTTGGATGTATAAAAATTCTCATAAGATTACACAAATCTTTTATTAATTTCATTCGGTAATGTTAATACTTCCCCTCTGTCTGATTTAATCTTTGAAATCGTGTGTTCCTTTTCTCCTTTTTTTA
The DNA here is from genome assembly GCA_963514005.1 of Raja brachyura. The sequence goes on along the minus strand of OY740788.1, from coordinate 71,222,363 downwards.
ATTGGCGTGCGAGAAGTTAATGAGGCTTCTCCCCAAATTCAAACTGTTCCTGTCTTGTAATTTGGTGTAATCTTATATCTTTCTCTGATAACAATTTATTTAATTTGAATTTTAGTATTAATATTTTATTATGTTTATCCATGGACGGGTCTTTAGCATTATCTATATCCAATTCTCTAATTTGTTCCTCTAGCTGCCGTTGTTCAATCTTATTTTTTTTTTCTTAAAGGCTTGGTATGAGATTATAACACCTCGAATAAAAGCTTTGAAAGATTCCCATAATAAAGTAGGTAGTGTGTCTGGCGTATCATTTATTTCAAAAAAAAAGATCAATTTGCTGTCTTAGGTATATACTCCCTTGCAGGTCTTTTAAAATTTGGGGGTTATACCTCCAGAACGATGTATTCTTAGACATACCTTCTATTTTTTTTTTTTAAGTTAGAGGTGAATGATCTGAAATCGTATTTTTATGGTATTTTGGGTTAAGAGTATACGGAATTAATTTTGTGTCTACCAGGAAATAATCTATATGTGAATAAGTCTTGTGTACCGATGAATAAAATGAATATTCCTTGCCTGTCTGATTTGCAATCCTCCAAACATCGGTTATATTTGTATTTTTTATATATGCGTTTAAAAGTTCACTAGTTTTAGATTTCGTATTACCTCGTTGTTTTTGAATGGATTTATCTAAATAAGGATCTAAGACACAGTTAAAGTCTCCCCCCAATTATAACATTCTGGTAATTATATTCTGCAATTCAAAATTTTATTTAAAAAATGCGGATTATCAAAGTTAGGCGCATATATATTTACCAATGTGATTGGGATTGCATGGATCTCACCGGTAACTATCAAATATCTCCCATCCTTATCTGTTAAGGTATTTTTCTGTTTAAATGGTATACCTTTGCGAATCATGATTGACGTGCCTCTGGATTTTGACGTGTATGACGAATGAAAAGTTTGACCTATCCAGTTGGCCCTCAATCTAACTTGATCATGAACTTTAAGATGCATTTCTTGGAGGAAAATAACATCTGATTTAAATGCATTCAGCTGTGCTAAAATCTTTCCCCTTTTAATACGTTCGTTAGCCCCCTAATATTCCAACTGCAAAATGAGATTCCTCCCCATTTATTTTGTTTAGTGTCTTGCATTTTGGCTATGTTTAGTACCTATGTATCTTAAGGTGCATCCATACCTCAGGTCTTTAAGCAATGGGGGAACAGTCAACCTACCAAGTTCAATTTGTGGATTCCCCTTGCGATTATCCTTGAATTAAAAAAACACACATGTGATTAATTGTGATATTAAAAAAAAAATAGTAAAAGTGAAAATACAGTGACAGAGCTTGTCGGCACTGTAATAAGTGGTCCACTTGTTGGTGGGAGAAAACATTATAACGACTTCCGTTGTCGATGTTAATAAACAGATAGCTCCGTTCCCTCAATAAGTCATAACATATCCATACTAGAACCGAGCCAATTCCAAATCAACTATATAATACCTAATTGCAGTACACATATCCATTTTATATGTATTCCCAAATATATCTAACTGTTATATCTACAGAGTGTTAAGCATCAGTTTTTACCTCAATAATAATCAGCTATTGGTTGAAGGGGCTACCTAGGGCAGGCTTCTGGATCTGAGCCAGGAGCCCATCATCCCCCTCACAACCCGGTTATAAATCTGATTAAAACTTATTAAGATATTAAGTTATAGATGTTAGTTTGTAAATCAGCCCCTTTTTACCGATCTGGTTAGTATTCATTACAATTTCTATAATAGTATTCTATATTTTAAGTGTTAAAAGTGTTACTTCTATAACATTAGGTTGTTCAGTTAAATTTTTAAACCACGGTAATTGCGTTGTTCAGATTATATTGTAAAGCTCTGTATTCAATGTTTATCTTTTTCCGCTTATTTGAAACCCAGTATGTCCTTGAATTAACATTCCTCGATAAGCCGTCGAGTCAAAACACAGGGAGAGTTCCATCTTCTGTTGAACACATTTCATGGTGAAATAATAAGAGAAAGAATATCCATACAGTTCAACTTTTAAAGTTACTGATTCTCTTCCACGATGGTTAAGGCATATTTATATGGGCTCTCAGGATTTGTAAACGATTTTTGCTGATCCTTGTAAGAAATAAGCATTCTCGTGGGAAAGTAGACTCCATATCTGACACCCTTCACGCCTTGGATAGCTTGCTTTACCTTATAGAACTGATTTCTTTTCTGGACAACTTCATTGGGATAATCTCTAAATATTTTGAAGGTTGTCTGCTCGTATTTCAGTGGTATTCCGTATTTAATATTGTTCATAACCTCTTCCACGCCAGAAATGTCCCGGAATTTCACAATGATCTGACGTGTATATTCTGAGCCTGTTTGGGATTTTTGTTTGAATCTCGGAATTCGATGTGCTGCTTCAATTTTCAGAAGGTTAGGAAGATTGAGAGCTTCTTTAATTAGATCCGCAGCAAACTCGGCTTCCTCGGGTACTCCTACTAACCTTAGATTAAAGCGTCTCGAACGAGTTTCCAAGTCTAAGCACTTATCCAAACATTTTGCCAGCTGTTTTGCAGTGAGTTCGTGCTGTATCTTCATTTTCTTCAAATCCTCGGCCATTCGTCCCATCTCTTTCTCCATCTCATTGTTTTCGCATATGAGGAGACAGTCTCATGCACTGCAGCAAACTTCTTATTAGTGTCCTCTTCCCCCTTGTTCATTCGCTCCAATAGTTCAACTCTCACATCTTCAATTCTTTTATTTACAGTGTTGATCGAATCCTGCACAGACTCAATAACTTTCAAATTTCCCGTATTCGTATTCAGCATTAGCTTATCTGTCATATCTTTCATCATTTTTTCCATGTGCGTTCCGTCCACCTTTTTATCTTTCAGTTCTCTTACCGTTTGCTTTAAGTCCTCCAAGTCTTTCTCCTTATCTGCCTTAGCTCTTGTAGACATTTCGGAAGGCAGTTTTCCTTCAAGAGCACCTTCAAAAGTCGATTCTTCAAGCTCTTCAGGCTCTTTCTCCGTGCTGCAGTATATTTTTGAAATGCTTCTCTGAGGACTCTGAGCAGAAATATGCTGTTAATTAGCAATTTAGGCTAAGGGAAAATCTGGGAGAATGAAACTGAGACATTGGATGAAGCCAAGCTGAAGTCTGTGGACATCATAATATTAATCACCCATGCACTAGTTCTAACCTACACCCTAGGGACAAATTACAGAAGCTAATTAATCTACAAACCGGCACATCTTTGGAATGTGGGAGGAAACCAACACGATCACAGGAAGAAAATGCACACTCCATACAGACAGCACCAATAATCAAGATTGAACCAGGGTCTCTGGTACAACTCTACTGTTGTGCCACTTCAGTCTCCAGCCTATCCATTAATGTAAATTACAATTGCTTAGGATGGAAATACTCAGAAGGGTAGACTGCGGAATGCACATCTCATTACTTGGGCGTTGCCAGACCTGTTAAGTATTACCAGGGTTTTCTGTTTCTGCCTTGAAATATAAAATTGGGATGGACCAGGTGCATCTGAGAGCAAGGTGAAAATTGGCAGCAAAAATGAATTTACCGATGTTATAAGATTGAGTCAAGCACATTTTAGGTTGTCAATCCATAGATGATCAAAAGCATATCCCACTCTGTTGTGGCATTTAATTTACTCTTTTATTGCCATGTTTAAAATAACCACATTTTGAGTTTAAGAAACACAAACAAGAGCTAAATACAAAACTTTGTTTTAAAATAAAAGAATCAAATTTACAGAATATAACACATCACGAAGTAACATCCATAAAGGCACTTCAGTCATATACAAATCTTGAACACATTTCATTGAGATTTCTCCTTCAGTTCATGGCCATTCTGAAGTGATGCGGTATGTTAGATGGTGGGCAGGTGATCATACTGCTGGTGACAAACCTGCTTCCTGGGATCTGGTGCGGGAGAACCATTATTACCAGGGAGCTGAGGCAGAAGCTGATTAAAAAATGACAGAACAAACTAATAAATATTGCAGATGTGCACATCATGTCTGCTGTCGTCCTTTATTTTAATGCCTTGGTTACATCCAATCTCTAAAGTATAGGAGAGGTCAGGGGAGTGATTAAAATCATAATTCATTATTCATGGAATATTACTAAAGTTCAGGCTGTAGAGAGTTTGAACCAACTCAACCTTGGATCTTCCATCCCCAACGTCGTACCCATGGGGATATCCTCTACGAATCCTCTAGGCACACCTAGATCTGACATCTCCTGGTTACAAAATAAATCTCTTTCGCCCAGATTACGCCCCAGAATCCCTGTCAGCAGTCGTGGGGATAATTTCCAACTTCATCACATGGTGATTCTGGGAGATTACAAGAATTCTAGGAGGTTGAATTAAAATAAGCCCTTGCACATAAACCAATTCCAGGGATGAATAAAGTTCTATTGTATCGTATAAAGTGATTTCATGATAGGCCAAAATGTCAAAGTGTGAGACCCACGGAGTCTCTCAAGCGTTCTGGAGGACAAGCAAGCCTCCGGCATAGACTCGTCACATACGCAACACTTACTTTCTTACCTGGAAAATACCATCACAAACACAGAAGTAAAAGCACACTTTGTAATTTTAAGATGATAACAAACTCAAATTCCATTCATGTTTATTTAAAATGTTTCATCATGCAATTTTGCCTTGGCTCCTTTGTCTCTTTTGCCTTGGCAATGTTGACTCGCCTGCTGTTTTTTTTTCTTTTTTGTCTTATTGTTAATGTTAATGTATATTATAATCTATTCTTAGTTGTGTATTATGTGCGGGGGGGGTGGGGGAAACTTTTTCAACTAGTTCTTCAACGGAGATGCAACCTTTTACGAGTCGTATCTCCGTTCGCGCTGCGGCCTAACATCGAGGAGCTGGCGGCCTGCAACTGGAATCGACCTTGAGGGCTCTGGTCGCAGAGCCTGTGGACGTACCATCGCGGAGTTGGCTGACTTCGGAGGCTGTGGTGGCGCTGCGGCTGCGACCCGACTTCGGAGGCTTCGGCACGGGCCCTGTGGACTGTGACATCGGGAGCTCGCAGGCCCCTGGTTGGTGACCGATTTTCCGGAGCTCCAGCAAATCGTAAGACGTGAATCAGCACGCTTGCGGGGCCTTTCATCGCCCGGTGTGGCGTAAAATCGGCCGTGGGATCTTCCATCGCCCGGCCGGGGGCTTCAACATCGGGTGCCTAGATCGCTTCGACGCAGCAGTTTGACTGCCTGACCGCGGGAGAAAAAGCAAGGAAGAGATAAGAATTTTTACCTTCCATCACAGTGACAAGGTGCCAGAAGGAGATTCACTGTGATGAATGTTTGTGTAAAATTGTGTTTGATAGTAAGATTAAACGAGAACTTACCAGTTTGAAGTTTGATCTTTATTTTATGAGGAGTTGCGATGAGGGACTACGTCAAGAACCCCATATAGCCGTTGGTGCGTCAATCTTCAAAGCAGCGGAGTGAAATCACTGGTAACAATGACTGAAGTATAATGGTAAGATAACAAAGACTAGAACTACCAGATGAGATCTATGAGGGCTGGGAGCAGAGGGCACGTAGTCCCTCATCGCAACTCCTCATAAAATAAAGATCAAACTACAAACTGGTAAGTTCTCATTTAATCTTACTATTTTACTTCGGAGTCACGTGAGTGACTACGTGAAGACTTCAAAGCACTGTGATTTCACGCCGCAGACCCAAATCTGACGTTCACACTGCATCGATTGACTCAAAAGTCGTTAACAATCAATAATGCATCAATAATAACATTTGTTAAATGAATAACAGTTTATTTACAAATGAAACCATAACAAACCCCTCTAACTCAGGGGGAAACTATAACAGAACTCAAAACAGAATCCGGACACCCCCCCCATAGAATAGGCATGACTAGATGTAAGATTGTGTTTTCAGCATACCCCACAGATGATCGCCTGTGTGTAGTTTCACATTTATCTCGTTACATTGAGGCCACCAGAGTCTGCATTATTTATTAGCCACAAAAAAACACACAGTAAGGTGTCGGTGCAAACAATCCCAAGGTGGCTAAAGCAGGTTCTGGGAAGTGCTGGGATTGATACTGATAAATTCAAATCTCATTCCACCAGGGCGGCATCAACTTCTGCGGCAAGGGCAATGAACGTGCCTATAGACCATATCCTCACGGCCGCAGGATGGTCCAGTTAGATCCGGAGCGCCTCGCCGCCACCATTTTCACCTTCTGCAACATTACTAACGGAGCAACACCAACCACTGTTACAGAAAATTAAGACTGAAAAAAGTTTAAAACTTACCTCCAGTTTTAAACTTACCACTTGGAGGAGCGCTGTTGCTCCAACCGGCCGACTGCACCATAGCGTCTGACGTAATGACGCACCAATGGCTGTACGGAGTTCTTCAAGTAGTCACTCATGTGACTCCGAAGTAAAATTGTGTGTTTGGTTGCTTTCTTACTGTTATGACTGCATGGCAACGGAATTTCGTTCAAACTTGTTTTTGAATGACAAATCAATTCAATCACAAGCACACTTGAAATAAAGCATTTTTCTCCCAGCTTATACTTCAAAGAAAGCACCATTAATCTATCAATTCAATAAAAGCACACATACATGTATAATTTACTTAGGCACACTTCAAAGAAAATACCATATTTTTAAACAGCACACTAAAATCAAAGAAAGCATTTTTTTAATATTAAAGTGAGCACACTCAAATTACTTTGGTATCTCTTTTTTAAAATATCGTTGTTACATTATTAAATTAAAACATAACAGACCCTATGCCAAATGGGAGCATACTCATGCTTAACTCTGCACAGATCAAAATGTTTAATATTATACTTTAATATTGTGGCAATTCAACGACTGCTGTACTGACAGCCATAGTAATCAACACACTCCTACAGTACACCGCTTGTCCTCCAGAAGGTGTTGCGTGGCAACAGTAAGGGTCAAGTGTCAACCGTGAAATTACTCTATACAATAACACAGAAATAATCTATTCATGTGCATCACTCATTATTGGGACCCTTACACTCTTTGCAAATGTTAGTGAGCGTTTTCAACTTGAATCAGAATTTGCTAGATTGTTAATTTGGAGTTTGAACTTCATCAGATACAGTTGAACTTACAGATAAGTGTACGAATGAAAGAATATATTTTGATTGATGACGGATTATAGTTAAAATGCGATGGTTATAATTAGATGGATTATTCTGGGCATTTTTAGTAAGCTAATTTGATGCTGCATATAGCTAATATCAAATCCGCAACTGGGACACCTTTACTTTAAGAAACTGTCAATGGGCTACTCTTTAAAGAAAAGACACAAATTGATGGAGTAAATGGTCCCAACCCAAAACGGCGGCTGTCCATGTGCTCCAGAGATGCTGCCTGACCCGCTGAGTTACTGAGTTTACTTTTTTGTAAACCAGCATCTGCAGTTCCTTGTGTCTCCAGGCTACTCTTTAAAACCCAATTCACAGATGATAGTTGCTTTCAGAACACGTCGCAGCTGCATCATTCACGTTGAGCTTTGTAGAATGGGTCAACACTTTTGAGGAATTTAATATCTACATCAGTGAGCCACTGAACTTCCCTCAGTTCTTTTTCCATTATAGCAGAATTGGTCATGCTGTTTAAATATTCAGAAGTGTTGCCTGTTGCATTAGGAAACGGATGTCGGTTCACTGGTCAATCCAGACGTCTAAAGAAAGCGATGTCTAGTGGCCTGCAGCAGCCTGGGGCTTGCCGGAATCAACAACGCCCATCAGATCACATCAAAATGGGACGTACATGGTAAATGGTGGGGAATTGAGGAATGCTGTGGAACAGCGGGATCTAGGAATAACTGAAGGTGGAATCGCATGTAGATAGGGTGGTAAAGAAAGCTTTTGGTGTGCTGGCCATTATAAATCAGAGCATTGAATATAGGAGTAGGGAAGTAATGTTAAAATTGTACAAGGCATTGGTAAGACCAATTCTGGAGTATGGTGTACAATTTTGGTCGCCTAATTATAGGAAGGATGTCAACAAAATAGAGAGAGTACAGAGGAGATTTACTAGAATGTTGCTCGGGTTCCAGCAACTAAGTTACAGAGAAAGGTTGAACAAGTTAGGTCTTTATTCTTTGGAGCGCAGAAGGTTAAGGGTGGACTTGATTGAGGTCTTTAAAATGATGAAAGGGATAGACAGAGTTGACGTGGATAAGCTTTTCCCATTGAGGGTAGGAAAGATTCAAACAAGAGGGCATGACATGAGAATTAAGGGACAGAAGTTTAGGGGTAACATGAGGGGGAACTTCTTTACTCAGAGAGTGGTGGCTGTGTGGAATGATCTTCCTGCAGAAGTGGTGGAGGCAGGATCGATTTTAACATTTAAAAGTAAAGTGGATAGGTATATGGACGGGAAGGGAATGGAGGGGTATGGTCTGAGTGCAGGTAGATGGGACTAGGGGAAAATAAATGGTCGGCACGGACTGGAAGGGCCGAGAAGGCCTGTTTCCGTGCTGTAATTGTTATATGGTTATATGGCTAGATCTATGGGCCTGGACCTAGAAAATGGTGGCAAAACATGGTGCCTCTTGCAAAGCGGGCTCAGTGGACTATTTATGTACACTTTGCTAATCAGGTTGTGCTTAGCTATGGCAATAATTAACTGGACTGTTTGTAAGGCAAGAATTTCACCTTGCATTTGCACATGTGACAATAAAGCACAATTGAACCATTGAATATTGAAATCACAATGGTCAGCATTTGGTTAATTCCCAGCTTCCTTGAACCTGCCTGGGCCCTGTTTCCATGCTCCCTTAAACATGTGATGCGACATGCCTCTGGATATGGGTTCCAGATTGAAATTTAAATGGAGACAACAGAGAAAACATTGAGCACAGTAGAGCCTGGAATGGTCAAATCCCTTACTGCAAAGGTGTAGACACAGAATCTGCAGATGCTGGTTTACGTTATCTACCCACTCTCAGATTACAGGTGATCTGATCCTGGCCGCATGAAATTATATTTTACCTCATGATCCAAAGTTGATTTTAATTTTAAGTAATTTCTTAAATTATATAAATTTAATTCCGTTTTTTCACTTTTCATTTATTTTTGTAGTCAACGTATACTTAATTTGATAAACTGGGCAATGTATACCTGCTGCCTTTTTCGATTCCAGCCATCAAACCACTGTTTGGATTTCTCATTTTCGTCTCGATATATATCAAAATAGGGGTTTTCAATCAAATCTTCACAGTTACATCTGACCGCTGGATCAATTTCCAAACAATTCTAAATAAAAAAGGATTTGAGTCATTTTCATAGAAACATAGAAAATAGGTGCAGGAGGAGGCCATTTGGCCCATCGAGCCAGCACCGCCATTCATTGTGATCATGGCTAATCATCCACAATCAGTAACCCGTGCCTGCCTTCTCCCCATATCCCTTGATTCCTCTAGCCCCTAGAGCTCTATCCAACTCTATTTTAAATTCATCCTGTGAATTTGCCTCTACCGTCTTCTGTGGCAGAGAATTCCACAAATTCACAACTCTCTGGGTGAAAAAGTTTTTTCTCATCTCAGTTTTAAATGTCCTCCCCTTTATTCTTAGACTGTGGCCCCTGGTTCTGGACTCCCCCTACATTGGGAACATTTTTCCTGTATCTAGCATGTCCAGTCCTTTTATAATTTTACATGTTTCTATAAAATCCCTTCTCAGCCTTCTAAATTCCAGTGAATGCAAGCCTAGTCTTTCCAATCTTTCCTAATATGACAGTCCCGCCATCCCAGGGATTAACCTCGAGAACCTACGCTGCACTGCCTCAATAGCAGGGATGTCCTTCCTCAAATTGGGAGACCAAAACTGCACACAATACTCCAGATGTGGTCTCACCAGGGCCCTGTACAACTGCAGAAGGACCTCTTTACTCAACCATCTTGTTATGAAGTCCGTAAGCTTTCTTCAGTGCTTGCTGTACCTGCATGTTTACTTTCATGAACTGGTGTACAAGGACTTCCCTTTGTACTTCCCTTTTTCCTAATCTGACACCACTGAGATAATAATCTGCCTCCTTGTTCTTGCCACCAAAGTGGATAACCTCACATTTATCACCACATAAAACAATTTTGTAGAAACAATGCCAAGAAATAGAATACATTAAGTTTGTTGCTTACAGGCATCAATGATTTTTCCTAGATTAGGTAGCTTCAATTATGATTTTGGGTGGAAATGTGCCCACCAGGAAATTGGACACCAGCTAGGCACTTACATGCATATTCATCATAGCATGGGGGTAAATGAGTCAGAGGAGATAGTTGAGGGAAGTACTATAATATTTAAAAGACACTTGGACAGGCACATAGATAGGAAAGGTTTGGAGGGATGTGGGCCAATGCGGGCAAATGGGACTAGCGTAGATGGGGCATATTGGTCAGCATGGACAAGTTGGGCCGCAAGGCCTATTTTCCCTGCTGTATGGTTCTGTCTAATGTTTTCCAGTGTCAACGAATGATGTCGATACGATAGAACCTTACATCATGTAGCACACTGACTTTTCATTCATTAATGGCATAAAGCATTGCTTTTCAGTGTGACGTTTGACTTTTGGTGCACATTGACATTACAATCAGAAGTACATTGGCCTACCTTCGTGTAGTTGTGTCTGTTTATCTGCCACTCTGCTGACATTTGAACCTCTCATGCCATGTCTAAAACATCTACACCCTAGAATACTGAGCTGCCAGTCCTGCTTGTCCCTCAGACATGCTTCCATAATTTAATTTGGTTTTGAGATAGTTATAGTTTAGAGATACAGTAGGCCCTTCAGCCCACCGAGTCCACGCTGACCATCAATCACCTGTTCACACTGGTTCTGTTATCCCACTTTCGCATCCACTCCCTGCACACTCGGGGCAATTTACAGAGGGCCAATTAACTTACAAACTCGTACGTCTTTGGGGTGTGAGAGAAACGGGAGCACCCGGAGGTGACCCGCTGACCCAATGGCTGAATGTCACACCACAACGGTTTAGAGTGGTGTGAAACTCACCCGGACTTATCCTGTGAGGACACTGACTCAGATGGGATTCTCACAACCATAGGAGATGGGGGCAGCCACCTCCCACCAGGCTCTTCCTCCAGTAGGTCCAGTGAATCCCCAGCACATGGGACCTCCCTCGTGGCATCTATTACACCGATGAGAAGGGCAGATAGTTGTCACCAAATGGAAGGGTTCCCTCCCTCTCGCCTGCAGCCCCCTTCTCTGCCACGGCAGCCATGGTGTGCTGGCTGTCAGAGGGTGGGCACCTGTAAAGGTTGATTGATGTCCTTCCTGGATGTTATGGATCAAGTGGTTACTTGCTGCATTAGATTGGGTAGGCTCCACACATGGTCATTTTCAACACACGCCCTTATAAATTGCCCTAAAGCTATTCTGATGCATTTTTGTCTAACTTGTTGATTTCTAAGGGATTCCCACTGGTCATTAGCATTACACACTGGGCTTGTGGGGTCACCCACAGAGCGTGGAATCCAGTGACTCGGCTCCAATACCTGAAAGGAATAAAATATAAACATAGATTACGCATCCTACAGTTTGAGGAGATACTTCTCACCTTCATGAAAAGCAAGGCCTGAGGGTTTAAGTTTGGAAACTTCTCTTCTAAAGGTTCCTACAGAAATTGACATATTCTATAATATATGGAAAACATTTCAAATAATACTCTTAATATTTATATTAACATTATAATGTTAAAAATTGGCTTTTGTTAATTAAGGAAAATAAAGTCATAAATCATGCAGCACGGAAACAGGCCCTTTGGCCCAACTCGTCAATGCCGACCCAAATGACCCATATAAGATAGTCCCAGCTTTAAACTACCGCCTCCAGCAACACATTTCATATACCCACCAACTTCTGAGTGAAAATGGTGCCCTTCAGGTTCCTATTAAATCTTTCCCCTCACTTTAAACATGTCCTCTGGTTGTTGATTCTCCTGCACTGGGTAAAAGACTCACTCTATCTATTCCCCTCATAATCTGGAAAATAATAATTCAGATTGGCTCATTACAATTCCCAAAAATCCAATGCCAAATTCTGTCAAAGACACTCAGATGGGACAGCTCCCACTAGCCAGAACCTCACACGTATTGTTAGGTCATGGTACATTCCATTCCACTTAACATATAGTGTCTATATGTGAACAGGACAGCTTGCACCCACCCCCTCTCCTGCCTCTCACACGTGAGAGTACTTGCAGCAATACTGTATGTACGGTATGTGTGTGTGAATGAATCACAGTTTCCATTGACAGCTGTAGACCTGGTGCAGTAGCTGTGCAAAGTTCCCCTGGATGTTTTGATGGGCCAAGGCACTTTGCAATAAGGCAATGTCTTCAATTATGTAACCTGGGCCTCAGTTGATCACAATACCATGGCAACTTTAAAATTAGCATTGAGATAAGGTGCCACTGAACGTTAAGACTCTGGCCAGACCAAGTTAATTTTTAGATCCATTGTCTTCTACACTGCACCACTTACCAAGTCCTCAGGATCTGCCTCAGGTATACATACGCCCAGGAAACGTTGATTGCTCTGGAATACCTGCTCGTGTCTTGGGATAAGTTTACCTGGAAAGAAAACAGGTCTATCTGACACAATTTACATTATATAGACCCCAATGTCATATTAACAGGTCTTTCACAGTCAGAGCTATGTTCCCAGTAAAGAGATGTCCAACACTATAGTACATAACTATAAGGTGAGAAGGGGGACGTTTTATAAAGATATGCGGGGCAAGTTATTAAACAGAGAGTGCTGGGGGCTGGAAAACATTGCCGGGGTGGTGGTGGAGGCAGATAGGATCTTGGTGTTTAAGAGGCTTTTAGATAGGCACATGGAAGTCAGGGAATAGAGGGACATGGATCATGTAATGACAAATTATATCAGTTTAACTTGACATCATGCTCAGCACAAACATTGTGGGCCAAAGTGTCCATTCCTATGCAATCCTGTTCTATGTTTTGAGTTCTAATATAAAGCTAACAATTAGAAGATGAATCACCAGTTTACCCAGGGTCCTTATTATAAAGTAGATTTGGTCCAGGTCCGATTTCCCGGGCCACAATGCCTGTCCAGACACAAGCTCAGCAAAGACAGCACCAAGAGCCCAGATGTCCACTGCCGCCCCATACTGGCTTTCTCCCACAAGTAGTTCAGGTGCTCGATACCACCGGTTCGCTATATGGTCAGCGTAATCATCCCATCGATCTACTGTGGGAGAAGGTAATATTTATATAGTTTCACAGAAAAAGGTTAAAACAATCTACACAATAGCAAATATTCATGACTTGCTGAGGCCATATTTGGAGTACTGTGTTCAGTTTTGGTCACCCTGTTATAAGAAGGATGCCATTAAGCTGTAAAGAGTGTTGAAAAGATTTGCAAGGATGTTGCCTGGACTTATGAGCCTGAGCTATAGGGAGAGGTTTGGCAGGCTAGGACCTTATTCCTTTGAGTGCAAGAGGTTGAGGGGTGATCTTGTAGGGATGTATACAATTGTGAGGGGATTAAACAGGGTGAAATGTGCAGAGTTTTTTACCCAGGGTAGGGGAATCAAGAACCAGATTACGTAGGTTTAAGGTGAGAGGGGAAAGATTTAATATGAACCAGAGGAGCAACCTTTTCACTCAGTGGGTTAGGGTTAGGGTTAGGGTTAGGGTTAGGGTTAGGGTTAGGGTTAGGGTTAGGGTTAGGGTTAGGGTGGTGGGAGTATGGAACGAGCCGCATACAAGTTGAGGCAGGTACTATAACAACATTTAAAAGACCTTTGGACAGGTACACGGATAAGAAAGGTTTAGATGGATATGGGCCAAACGCAGGCAGGTGGGGCTAGCATTGATGGGGCATCTTAGTTGTAATGAGCAGGCTGGGCTGAAAGGCCTGCTTCCATTCTATATAACTATGTGACTCTAAAATTCTTAAAGGAAAATAATCCATGTTTGGAACTCCTCTGCAGGTTGTTTTGAGGATGTCCATGTACATGATGCTCAAGTTCAAGTTCCAAGTTACACTTAGAGATATATGTCCATTAGTCCATTGGTTATTGCTTCTCTTAACATCAACTAATGGGAAACTCTCTTCACATATTATCTAATCTGATTGGAGAGCATGTAAAGTATTTCACTGTACCTTGGTACAGGTGACAATAAAAATCCTAAACTTAAACATGGGACATGATCTCTGGAGTAGGTCCTACCTGGAGAGTAAGGTCTAGTTATGCATTAGGTAAAAGTCCTGCAAAGATGAGGTTTAGGAGTGAATTTCACGTCACCAGATAATAAGAGATTGAAAATCAGGGGAAAAGTGAAATGTTCCTCCATGTAATATTGTATCAGTTTAGAATGTGTTTTTAATCTGAAACATTCCCAATGAAATACAACGTACTTAGCATCCTGGTAAATCCAAAATCACACAGCTTGATAATCCCTTGTTTAGTAATCAGAATGTTTGCTGGCTTGACATCTCGATGAATACACTGAAAAAGTGTAAATAATTTGTCAAATTTATTGCACTGAAATTTATTGCACTCTGAGATCCTTCGATATTAAAATTATTTTAAAATTGCGTGATTAAAATCTATAAAATAAACGGACAATTAGTGATGTTCACAGTATAAATCTGTCAGGATGATAGATAATATGACCCCATGCAATAAAACAGCTGGATTCTCTGAGAATAATGCTCTCAATATAATCATGACTTACATTGTGTTTATGGCAAAAGCTAATAGCTTGAAGCATTTGCCACATGATGTTTTTAACCATTGCTTCTGGTAACCTAAACCAGAAAAATATTTATTACCTTCACGAACACCAATTATATCTTAAAAATAATTTCAAAATTCAGAATACCCAGTGCTTTGCCTTCTGAAAAATTAATGCCTGCTGTAACAACAAAGGAATAAACCTTTGGTCAAGTTGATTGGTACAGGTGTCAGAGGTTATTCGAGAAGGCACGAGAAGGGGGCTAGGAGAGAGAAATGGATCAGCCATGATTGAATGGCAGAGTAGACTTGATGGGCCAAATGGCCTAATTCTACTATCACTTATGACCTTAAGTTCTTGGCACCAGTGTAATAAATGTTTTGAAACATACAGCTGGGAAGTTTATCACATTATATTAACTCGAGGGAGACAAAAGCATAAATTAACAAATATTTTAACAGATTTCATTTGAAAGAATGCAAGTGGAAAATGTGATTCGTTTTAATTCTGTGTGAGGATTTAATAAGTTGCATCTTGAATTTATTCTTTGTATGTACATCTTTGTCATCTGAGTGAAATATTTATAATCAAACCGACATGCGAGTTGAAACGCTCTTACCCTCTGGGATACCTCTCCAGCTCATTTAACACAGTGTGATCATAGTACTCAAGCACCAGATGCAATTTACGTTTTCTCCTGAATACTTCAAGAAGATTCACTAAGTTATCATGTTTTAATTGCTGTTACAAAGATACAAATAAAAAATAGTAATTAAGTTATCGTCTGCATTTCACATTTAGCAACAATGACAGTTCAACGCTAATCTATACAACGAATCAGGTGATTTTTCACGAGAGAACTTAAAAACAATCGGATAGGTTCCTCGATTTTCTTTGAATGTTTCCTTTCTTTATATAACCTCTTCAAATGTCCTTTTACCATCCTCTACATTACTATACATTTAATCTATGCTAGTTACTTTATTTTTTATTTAATCCATATATTAATTGATCTAGGATGCTCCTTCTGCATAAAAACATGTGAATTGGGAGTTAGACACGTGGTCCTACAAACCATTGAATAAGATTATGGTACATTTTTATCTACCTGTGGTAATCTCTCACCCCTTGCATATAAAGTGTCCACTCTGCTGTAAACTTTTTCTAACGCTATTTCCGCTGCTCTTTAATGAAATCAGTTCCAAAACCTCATAACTCAACGAAAAATTCACATCCCCCCGCCCACACACCCCTCCCCCGCGCACACCCCACCCACCCCACAACCCCCCACCCACACACCCCCTTCCACGGCTACTCCTCGCTCACACACACCTCCCCGCCCACACACACCCCTCCCCGCTCACACATATGCCTCCCCTCCCATATACACCCCCCCATCCCTCCCACACACACCCCCCTCCCACACACACTCCCTCCCCACCACACCCCCTCCCTTACACACATCCCCTCCCCCCTCCTTCCCACCCACACACAACCCTCCCCTCCCACCCCACATCTCTCTTCACCACACATCCCCTCCCCCCACACCACCACCTCCCCCCTCCGACACCTCCCCCCGCCCACACACACACGCCCTGCCCTCCCCTCCCACCCCACATCCCCCCCACCACCCCCCCCCCCCCTTGCCACACATGAAGAGGAGGGGGAGGGAGTGCTGGGGGATGAGGGGGAATGAGCCGCGGCTGAGCAGTTAGGGGCTATGGGTGAGTGGTGGAGTATTGCATTGGGGGAACGGGTTGCGTTGGGGGTATGGGTGAGGAGGCAGCCATTCTGCCCTAGAAAGCCTGCACTGCCATTCACTGTGATCATGGCTGATCATCCACAATCAGTACCGCGTTCCTGCCTTCTCACCATGTCCCTTGACTCCGCTATCGTTAAGAGCTCTAACTCTCTCTCTCTTGAAAGCATCCAGAGAATTGGCCTTCACTCCTTCTGAGGCACAGAATTCCACAGATTCACAACTCTCTGAGTGATTCCACAGATTCACAACTCTCCTGGTGTAACTACCACACATGCAGATCAAACTAGCACGCATGTAGAGGGAAACCGGTGCACCTAGAGGAAAGCCACATAGTCGCAGAGAGAATGTGCAAACTCCGCACTGACAGCACCCGAGGTCAGGATCGAACCTGGGTCTCTGGCGCAGTGAGGCAGCTGCTCTACCCACTGCACCATTGTATCCCCAATGGACCGTTCAAACAGCACAATTCACACCACAGTTAATAAGATCTTTTACATCACTGAATTAGTCAACAGACATAAACTTCATAAGAATGTAAGAAATAGAAGCTGATAGAGTAAATACAAGATTACAAAACAAGGTGTGGAGATGTATTCTAAAGGAACCAAAAATGTAAATGGAGATAATAATGTCTGTCAGTACTGATAATGGTGTTGTCATGTGTACTGAGATACAGTGAAAAACTTGTGTCTGAAAACCTAGTCTGAAGAATGGTCTTGACCCAAAATGTCGCCCATTCCTTCTCACCAGAGATGCTGCCTGTCCCACTGAGTTACTCCATCCTTTTGTGTCTGTCATTGGTTTAAACCAATATCTGCAGTTCCTTCCTACAGAAAAGCTTTTGTATGCGTGCTATCCAATTAACTAACCCGATCCCCATCCAATTAAATCAGATAATGAGTGCAGTCAAGCCACAGACAAGTACAACAGGTAGAGAAAAGAGAAAGATACCAGAGTGCAAATAGTTTTGCGGTATTGTAGTGTTATAGTTCCAGAGAAAAAAAATCTTAGATCTGCGATGAGGTAGAAACAAGGAACTGCAGATCCTGGTTTACAAAGGCCATGGACTTCAGACTGATTCTGGTAGGGGGAGAAAGCTGGAGAAGAGGTGGAACAAAATCTGCCAAGTGATAATGTAGAACCACAGAACTGCAGTTGCTGGTTCATACACAAAAGGACACTAAGTGCTGGAGCAACAATGGGCCAGGCAGCATTTCTTGAGAAAATGGATAGGCAACATTTCTGGTTGGGACCCTTTTTCAGCACTCTGTGTTTTCAGCAATGAGGTAGGTTGGAAGATCGGGAATACACCCTAGCTTCTCAAAGCACGGTTCAGTTTCTCCAACAAAACCAAAACTTGCAATTTGCACAACATGTAGAAGGAATGCAGCAATAAACTATTTACCGATAACAGCTAAAAACGTAAATATTCTTTGAAGCCATACCTTTAACATGCGGATTTCTCTCATAGCTATCTTCTTTATCAAGGGATCATCTTCTGACTCCACAAATATCTTGATGGCGACAACTTGTCCTGTATCCTTGTTTCTGCTTTTGAACAATACTCCGTAAGATCCTTCGCCAATTTTTGCAAGCTTTTCATACTTTTCCATTTATTCCCAACAAATATTTGATGGAATTGTTTGATTATTGTCACTTTAAGTCAGATTAAACTGACCCATCTCTTGCAAAGCGCAAAACAAATCCAATATTTATGATGATGGATTATTTGTAGTTAGTTACCTGTAAATAGAGGGGGGAATGCATACACTTTTGGCTTCAATGTATCTACAAGGTAGAATGTTAAACTGCTCTGGGGGAAAGGGGGAGCAATTTTAATGAGACAGCATTTTAATTAGTGTCACAGGGAATTAACAACTTGGGCATTAGAAAAGGCTCTCAACTACATGGCACTATGTTATGACGCAATTAATGTAAGTATAGCCTCCAAGAATGTCGGAAGAATTTTTGTAGTTCCTGTTTTGTCTATATTTTTTACTCTGAATAAAGTTGATCACCCCGATTGCGGATGGTTTGACTGCCCTGACCATGGGAGAACAAAGAGGACGAAGATTGATCTTTATTGCCTTCCATCACAGTGAGGAATGTGGAATCCATTGTGATGGATGTTTATGTTAACTTTTTATTTTATGTGGTTGTGTGTGTTGTTGCTTTTCACTTAGTATGGCTGTATGGTAACTCAAATTTCACTGTACTTAACTGGTACATGTGACAAACTGACCTTGAAACCTTATTTTGAATTTTTTTAAACTACATGATCAATGGGGAAGCAGTGGTTGTTGAACTCAAGGGATGTTAAAGATGGGACTAGACAATAATGCAGGACATGGATAATGCCTTTTCAGAATGGCAGGCAGTGACTAGTGGGGTGCCGCAAGGCTCAGTGCTGGGACCCCAGCTATTTACAATATATATTAATGATTTGGACGAGGGAATTCAATGCAACATCTCCAAATTTGCAGATGATACCAAGCTGGGGGGTATAGTTAGGTGTGAGGAGGATGCTTGGAGGCTGCAGGGTGATTTGGATAGGCTGAGTGAATGGGCAGATGCATGGCAGATGCAGTACAATGTGGATAAATGTGAGGTTATCCACTTTGGTGGCAAAAACATGAGGGTAGACTATTATCTGAATGGTGGCAGATTAGGTAAGGGGGAGATGCAACGAGACCTGGGTGTCATGGTACACCAGTCATTGAAAGTAGGCATGCAGGTGCAGCAGGCAGTGAAGAAAGCAAATGGTATGTTAGCATTCATAGCGAAAGGATTTGAGTATAGGAGCAGGGAGGTTCTACTGCAGTTGTACAGGGTTTTGGTGAGGCCACACCTGGAGTACTGCGTACAGTTTTGGTCTCCAAATCTGAGGAAAGACATCCTTGCCATAGAGGGGGTACAGAGAAGATTCACCAGACTGATTCCTGGGATGTCAGGACTTTCATATGAGGAAAGATTGGATAGACTCGGTTTGTACTCGATGGAATTTAGAAGATTGAGGGGGGATCTTATAGAAACCTACAAAATTCTTAAGGGGTTGGACAAGCTAGATGCTGGAAGATTGTTCCCGATGTTGGGGGAGTCCAGAACAAGGGGTCACAGTCTAAGGATAAGGGGGAATTCCTTTAGGACCGAAATGAGGAAAACATTCTTTACACAGAGAGTGGTGAGTCTCTGGAATTCTCTGCCACAGAAGGTAGTTGAGGCCAGTTCATTGGCTATATTTAAGAGGGCGTTAGATGTGGCACTTGTGGCTAAAGGGATCAGGGGGTATGGAGAGAAGGCAGGTACGGGATACTGAGTTGGATGATCAGCCATGATCACATTGAATGGCGGTGCAGGCTCGAAGGGCCGAATGGCCTACTCCTGCACCTATTTTCTATGTTTCTATGTTTCTATGACAACCAGTCTCTGTCAGGAAGGACAGAAGAAACTGCAGATGCTTGTTTACCAAAAAAGACCATGCTCTGGAGTAACTTAGGCAGCATCTCTACTTAATCTACATGAATAGATGAATAGAATGGTTTCGGGTCCTGAACTGAAATGTCACCTACCCGTGTTCTCCAGAGATGCTCGATTGGTGCGGGTGTCAGAGGTTATGGGGAGAAGGCAGGAGAATGGGATTAGGAGGCAAAAATAATCAGCCATGATTGATGAGATGAATGGCCTAATTCTGCTACTATCACTTATGATCTTATGCTGTCTGACCCACTGAGTTACTCCAGTACTTTGTGTCTGTCGAGAAAGAATGGTGCATGTATGGTGATGCATCCGTTAGATTACTGGATGAACAATTCAGACACCCGAGTTCAAATTACACCATGGCTGCTGTAGAATTTTGTTTCTGTTAATAATCTGGAATTATAATCACAAAAGATAATGGACTCCTGTAAGAACCCATTTTTTATTTTAAATATACAGCATGTAAACAGGCCCTTCGAGTTAAATGGTTCTATGTCACCACACTTTCTCACCACTCCCTACACACGAGGGACAATTACCCTCCAAACCCACATGTCTTTGAGATGTGGGAGGAAACTGGAGCACTCGGAGGAAATCCATGTGGTCACAGGGAGAACATGCAAACTTCACATAGACAGCACCAAAGGTTAGTGTAGAATATGGATAGGCGACGTATTGAGTCTGGACTCTCCTTCCAAAGAACAAACCCTTATCTCCAATCCCCCACAGCCCTTTAGGGCCCCTGCATTGAATTAAACTATTTCACACCACCAGCCACCCGTTTTGTTCAACATACAGTGACACAGCTGGCGAAGCCGCTGCCTCAGCGTCAGAGACCCAGGTTTGACCCTAACCTCGGGCGCTGTCTGTGTGGAGTTTGCACGTTCTCCCTGTGACCGCGTGGATTTCATCGGGGGTGCTCCGGTTTCCTCCCACATCCAAAAGTCCTGTGGGTTTGTAGGTTAATTGGCTTCTGTAAATTGCCCCTATTGTTTAGTAAATTGATGCAAAATTGGGATAACATAGAACTAGTGTGAACAGGTGATCGATGGTTGGCATGGACTCGATGTGCCCATTTCCATGCTGTATCTAGCAGGCACGTGCCGTAAGGGTAGGCAAGGTAGGCACTGCCTACCCTGACTAAAATTATAACATAGTAATAACTAAATATAAATAATAAAGGCATGGAAGAATTATGCCTATGTAAGAGATCGATCTCTTAGGTAGGCATAATCCTCCGTGCCTTTCATCCGCAGCGCTTGTAACACGGGAAGGCCTGTGCAGCCCACATGCCGTCAGCGCTGCCTGAAGCCGTCAGTTTCAAGCGGGGCTGAAGGCAGCAGAAATTCTGCCTTTGCTGCACTGCGCATTCGCATCAGTCGACTGCGCATGCGCAGTGCAAGTTTCTTGGCGGGGTTTTCAAATATGGATTGTCAATGTTTTAAGTGTATTTTAAGTGTAACAAAGAGAGAAGAATGGAGTTTGTGTACCAATAATGTGGTAAGTACATTTTGTGTTTATGTTTTTAAATACCGTATTTCCCTGGGTGTGGGTGTTGGGGTGGGGGGGAGAGCTCCTTTCACAGCGTTTGGCGAGTCTGGCCCGGGGTAAAGTTGCAGGAAGGGCACGAATGTTATGAATGAGGGGATTGGGATAATGCCACTTGCGACGCTCCTTGCACGGAGACGTGCAATGACAAGGCATTGAGGCCGGGGGGGGGGGGGGGGGGGGAGAGAGAGAGAAGTAGCTCGGGTGGCTGAGCGGCCGCCGGGCCGGACAGCGGAACCAGCCACCACCTTAGCTCCTTCTGCCGGTCCCCGCTCACCTCTGGCAGCTCTCCGTCTAAAAACCTCTCTCCTGCCGCTCGCTGGCCTCACTGATGTCCTTAAATTCCGACAGCGCGATTGAGGTTACTCGGCTGTGGGAATTTAAGGATTTGCAGGAAGCCGCTGACATGAGTGAAGTGACATGACGGAGAGCACTGCCAAAGGTGAGCGGGCCGGCAGAAGGCGCTGAAGTGATGCCCAGTTCTGCTCTCGGGTCCCGGCGGCCGCTCGTAGCTCCCCGAGCTGCTTCTATCCCCAGTTACAGTGCGTGGCTTCGCGCCCGGAGAGCTGCGGTAGCGGTGAGTGAGTGAGTTACTGGCAGTATCCCTGACACCCTCCTTCTCAACACTCGTGCTCTCCCCACAACTTTACCCCTGGCACAGACTCTCCACACGCTGTGAAAGGAACTGTTCCCCCAATTGGTCTAGGACTAGGAAGCCTAGGAAGGGCAAATTGAAATGTCACTGTTTACTTATTTATTTATCGGAGATAACAATCTGCGCATGCGCGGTTTAATTTTTTTTTAACGCGGACTGAGTGCGTACCCTGATTAATTACTCACGGCACGTGCCTGGTATCTAGGTATGTTGCGCTGCAGTTCTGCCGCTCCCCGTGTGCGCGACTTTGGCGCCTTTCAGAGGGGGGCGGGCTTAAAATGCCGTTTATCAACAGACCTGGAAAATCGATGAATGTCGGGCAATTTCGTTGCGGAAGAAAAATCGCTCCGACATTTCATGAATGAAGGTATTTTTAAATTACTCTAAATTATTTATTAACTAGAGTAATTTAAAAATCACCTTCAAAAGCCGTGAGCGACGATAACCAGAAGGATTTTGCGTAGGGGAGAAAAAAAGGTAAATAGTTTATTTTTATATTAAAAGTTGGTTTTTCGGGAGGCTTTAATAATATTTTTATGTTGCGAAATGGGGTCCCAAAAAATGTATGAACAAACAATATTTTTCCTCCCGACTTCACCGCTAACCGCAACGTTCTAATCCACCGCATTCCACTAAAACCCACTCGCTAGTTGATTTAAATGGCCATTAATTGACAGGAATCAAACACTAAATTCCTTCCATTTGTCCCAGAAATTCATGAAAATGAGATTTAAAAATTATGTTATATTATGGATTATTGTGTGAATGTTATTTGGACACCTAGGCAATTTAAAAAAAGTTTATCTTTTCTTAAGAAATGGATAGATGTTTAGATTTACTCATTGAATTTTGTAATTAGCTACAATTAGATAACTAACTAATTATATGCTTTAATTTCAGGTCATCCAAGTAAGATAGTTTCATATTTGTTTCAGAATGCTTCAATCTATAATAACTGAAAATTTCATTGAGTTCTCTTAATTTTTAAGAAAGTTATGGGCTTTTAACTTTTCCAGATCACAGCTTTTGAGTTAAGTCAATTGAAAGGCAAGATGCTAATGTCCGAGTATGAAAATGGCCATAACTTTCTTAATACTGAAGATATGAAAGTGAATTAGGTGTCAAATTAAACTTATTTTTATGCTTTATCTGATGGGATAAATTGCAGACTTGATTTTTTAAATCTCAAAATTTTGTAACATTGCTACTGTATCTGTCAATAACTGTGCTTGGTCTCAGGAATCCGACATCTGCAGCTCCATGTGTCTACATTGACAGCCCTGCGTTCCTCTGTCCTGCCCTGGTCACCCTGGACTCGATGGGCCGAAGGGCCAGCTTCCAACCATTCATTCCTTAAGTACCTACACCCCTCGTCCTTTCACGGACGTTGCCTGACCTGCTGAGCATCCGGCCGGTGTTCCCGGCGGCTGCCCCGCTGCACTGAGGCGAGGCGAGGTGACGGGAGGCGGAGGGGAGAGCTGGGTCCGAGGTCGATGAATGAGCTTTACCCAGCCTCTGCCCGCCAGCCCGCTGGACAACTGGCCGCTCCAGCCCGTGCTCCCCGTGCCAGTCCCGCCGCGCCCCCGAAATAATCCCACCTCCGCCCACTCGCCAGCCGCTGCCTTCCCCCCGTCACATGGTCCGCAGCCTCATCACGTCCGCCCCTTCACATCGCGAGCGGCCGTGCCTGCGGAAGGATATACGGCAGTGCGCTGCTTGCGGGCAACTGCCGTTGCCACGGAGACGCCGCCGGTCGTAGCGCGAGCATCGGCGGTTCATGGGGTGGATGCAGGAGGGAAGGGAAAATAAATAAAACTGCGGACAATGCAATCAAACTGCTACTGAAAACAATGAAAGAACTGCAGTCTTGGATGCAAATGTTTCGTTGCTCAGCTGTACGAAACTGGCCCGTAACCAGGGCAAGAGATACGGGCCCACTGCCTATCAATCAATCAAAAGCAGCTGCAGATGCCCGACTCCTGAGATAAAACAAAGTGAATGACAGATCAATGTAATCCCACTTTGGCATCCACTCCCTACACACTAGGGGCAATTTACTGACGGCCTATTAACCTACAAACCCATACGGCTTTGGGATATGGGAAGAAACTAAAGGAAACCCACAGTCATATTGAAAATGGGCAAACTCCACACAGACAGCACCCGAGGTCAGGATCGAACCTGGATCTCCGGTGTTGTGCAGCAGCAACTCTACCCGCTGCCCACTTACTGTTGGAAGAACTCAGGCAGCATTTGTGGGAGGGAATGGGCAGGTGACGTTTCAGGTCAAGACCCTTCTTCAGACTTATTCTGGTAGGGGGAGAAAGCTGGAAAAGAGGTGGAACAAAACCTGGCAAGTGATAATGTAGAGCGACAAAACTGCAGATGCTGGTTCATACGCAAAAGAACACAAACTGCTGCAGTAACTCAGCACGTCAGGCAGGGCTGGATTTACGTATAAGCTTCGCAAGCCTAAGCTTTGGGCGTCGAGATGTAGGGGGGCCTCGGCAGGACCAAATTTACCTATGGGCTGAAGCCTAGGGCCTCAAAATCTAGGGTTCCTCCGCCCAAGGTTTTTTTCCCCCAGAGTTTAAAAAAATCCTAAGGAAAAAAAAACACCGGAGCGCTATCTGCGTTTCCACTATGACCGAAATTACCCGAAATTCTG
This sequence comes from Raja brachyura, assembly GCA_963514005.1. The sequence goes on along the minus strand of OY740788.1, from coordinate 71,197,446 downwards.
GTTCCAGCACGCTGGATGTTTTTGGGGAAAAAATTGCAACCATCCGCGCCTGCGCAGTTGGGGGAAGCCGGTGACGCAGTAGCGACGCGAAATGATGCTGTCTCTCCACGAGCGCAGTGGGCCCGGGCGGGTTCAGATCTCCATTTGCACTCCACACAATCAACTCGATGCCTCGTGTCTACCAAAGATCCTGGGTGTCTACTCCAGGTAAGTAGTGGAATATTGCATTGCGGGAGTGCCCATTTCTCCGGGCTGGGGGGGGCTGTGGTGTCAGCGGCGCGGAGTCGGAGCCTTGCTGCGTGAGAGTAAGAGAGAGAGAGGGGGATGTGAGAGGGGGAAAGTGAGGGTTGTGACAGAGGGGGGAGACAGGGAGGGGAGGGGTAGAGAGAGGGGGAGGGGAGAGAGAGAGATGGGGAGGGAGGAGGGGTGGAGGGAGAGGGAGGGGAAGGAGGAGGGGGGAGAGAGAAAGGGGGATTATCTTTAGTGAGATTGCAAAATTAAAGTAGGTTTTAGAGCAATTATATTTTCTCCTCCATATGAATAATATCAAACAATTGGAACTGCTTTCTTTTCCTTGATGATAACAATACTGAAAATATGTATTCTATAGTTTGCTACATTCATTTTGCACCATATTTTTTATGTGCACACACTAACAAAGTCGAACAGTAACAGGCAATTAAATCAACACACAAAACATTTTCTATAAAAAAGATTTTATTTACTGCAAAAACTTACAGTATTTTATTTACAGTGTTTACATGCTCCTTAATACCATTTTACACAACATTTTACAGTACAACTTGATTATTAAAACAACGACAGCTTCAATTCTTGATTAAAAAATAAATAAATAAAATACCCCAATCACCCCATTCCAACCACTCATTACTCTTTAAAAAAAAAATGTTTTTAATATTTGTATTTAATAGAGGTAAATACATCAGTGTACATCACATATATATTGTTACAATCATTGTACCCTATAATTTTATGGCTGTTAAGAAAAAAGAATAGAAACAAAGAGAGTGAAGTAGGTGAAAAGAGTTGTGAAAGTGAAAGAGCGTGCCAATGGGGAGAAAAAAAACCCCTTGGTCAAAGAGTTAGAGAAAGGGGATTAAGAAATAGACCCTAGAAAAGAAAAAGAAAAGAGAGAGACAAAAAAAAAGCCAGTTACTATATTATATATATCACGCAAAAGGAATCTACAAACTCGATAGTTTTTCATCCCCCTTTACCAAGGCCCGAGGTACTCTTGCACCCTATCTTTGTAGCAATTCTATAAATGCAGACCACGGCTGATAGAAACAATCTGATTTTCGTGCCAGGCGGAGTCTCATATCTTCCAGATGTAGTGTTTCAAACATAGTTGAAATCCACATATTTAATGTTGGTAGAGGAGCATTTTTCTGGAATTTTAAGATTAGCTTTTTTCCTATTATTAAGCCGTAATCAAATAGATTCATTCTGGCTTTGGTGTCATTTTTATTTTAAACAGTTTTGTGAAGATTTCAAAGATTTCAGTCCAAAACCTTTGATTTTTTGTACAAAAGATGAATGAGTGCGCTATAGTACTATAGTTATGCGTGAAACTGGCATTTATCACAAATTGGTGAGACGTTAGGGAAAAATTTATTTAATTTTGTTTTTGAGCAGTATAATCTGTGTAAAATGTTAAATTGTATTAAGTCAAGTCAAACAAAGTCAAACAAACTTTATTTTCATTTAGAAATACATTGATATATGCAGTTCAAACGAAATTACGTTGCATTTGGCTCCCTGTGCAACACAATAAATTAACCGAAGGATAGGCATGGATGAAAAGGATAGATAGACAATGGTGGCAGCCCATTACATGGCATTCAGGAGTCTGATGGCTCGTGGGAAGAAGCTGTTACAGAACCTTGATGTTCTGCTCCTTATGCTGCGATATCTTTTTCCCGAGGGCAGCAGAGTGAACAGTCCGTGATGGAGATGTGTGGGGTCTTTTATAATACTGCTGGCCTTAGACACGCAGCGTTTGGTCGCAATATCCCCGATTGAGGGGAGAGAGGTCCCGATGATTTTTTCCGCTGTCCTCACCACTCTCTGCACAGACTTCCAGTCGGAGGCTCTACAGTCCCCAAACCAGACAGAGATACAGCTGGTCAGAATACTCTCTATGGTGCCCCTGTAGAAAGTAGTGTGGATGGGATGGGGGAGATGAGCTCTTCTCATCCGGCGCAGAAAGTGCAACCGCTGCTGCGCTCTCTTAACAGTTGATGAGATGTTATTCGACCAGGTCAGACTGTTAGTGATCTGCACCCCCAGGAACGTTGTGCTACTGACCACCTCCACATCGCTGTCGTTGATGTGAAGTGGTGTGGGACTGTGCCGGGTTTTCCTGAAGTCGACGATAACCTCCTTTGTTTTCTTGACATTCAGGATCAGGTTGTTCGTATTGCACCAATCCGCCAGTTGTTTCACCTCCTCCCTGTAAGCCAGCTCATTGTCGTCCCTGATGAGGCCCACCACTGTTGTGTCATCTGCGTACTTCATGATGTGGTTTGTACTAAACCTGGCACAACAGTCGTGAGTCATCAGGGTGAACAGCAGTGGACTCGGGACACAGCCCTGAGGGGAGCCGGTGCTCAGAGAGATGGTGTTGGAGGTGTTATTTCGAACCCTCACAGACTGGGGTCTGTCAGTGAGGAAGTCCAGTAGCCAGTTACACATGGGGGTGCCGAGGCCCAATGGAACCAGTTTGCTTATCAGGTGCTGTGGGATAATTTCAGCTGAACTGAAATCCACGAACAGCATTCGCACATAGGTGTTTTTCTCCTCTAAATGTTCCAGGCTCAGATGGAGCACGGAGGTTTAATAAATCTATCTATTAATCTATTAATCTATAAAGTGTGTTGTACGTTAATTGAGCATTTATGCACATTTAATAAGTACTCTTTCCACCTTTCATTGGAAATTTATGCTTAATTCGTTTTCCCACTCTCCAATGATACCTTCCGTTGTTGGTATTACTGCATTTAGTATAATGTTATATATATATGAAATTAAATTTGCTGATTCCGCCTTTGTATTCATTGCTTCATCTAGTAAGTCTGATGGCATTTTGTGAAATTCTTGTGCATGTTTTTTCAGATAATCACATATTTGGAAATATTTAAAATACTGATTGTTACCCAGATTGTATTTTAGTTGTAATTGTTTAAATGATAGTAGTTTTGCCGTTTCATACAAATCTCCCAAAGTTTTAATTCCTGCTCTTTCCCATTGTATAAATGCTTTATCTATAATTGAGGGTTTAAACAGAGGGTTTTTAGCAATAGGAGATAGGAGAGATAAGTTTCTTAATTTTAAGATGTATTTTATTTGTTTCCAAATTCTTATTGTACTATGTATAATTGGATTTTTGTTGTAATATGTATTATTCACCGTCATTGGTGAGAGAAGGATCGCGCCAATATTAAAAGGGGAGCACTCCTCTTTCTTCCTAATGATCCACTCCTGTTGTTGAGGAGAGTTATCCAACAATTGAATCATATTTCTAATATTTACAGACCAATAATAATACATAAAATTAGGGAGTGCTAATCCCCCTACTGCTTTGGGTTTATTCAGGTGTGGTCTTTGTATTCTATGGGACTTATAATCCCAAATAAAATTTGTAATATCTGAGTCCAATTTTTAAAAAAACTTTTTGGGTAGGTATAAGGGGATTGATTGGAACAGGTATAGATTTTGTGGTAAAAAAAATCATTTTTATAGCATTTATTCAGCCTATTAAGGACATCGGAAGTGTTTTCCAGAATTTAATTAAATTATATTGTTTCTTAAGTACAGGGTTATAGTTTGCATTAAGCATGTCTTGATATCTTCTGGTGATTTCAATACCCAAGTATTTAAATTTTTCCACAGCTATTTTAAAAGGAAATTGTACGATTTCCATTTAAATAAATCTTTCGGTTTTATTGACATGATTTCACTTTTATTCCAGTTTATTCTGTAACCTGAAAATGAACCGAAATCCTCGATTAAGTTTAGAATATTGGGTATAGTGATATGAGGCTTTGTAATGTACAAAAGTACACCATCAGCGTATAATGATATTTTATTGTTTTAATATTTTGTATTATATCCATGGATATTCGGATGAGTTCTAATTATTTCTGCTAGTGGTTCAATTATGAGGGCAAATAACAATGGTGATAATGAACAGCCTTGTCTATTACCCCTTGACAGTTGAAATTTTGTGGATAAGATATTATTAGTTAATATTCTGGACGTTGGCTTATTATATATTAATTTAATCCATTGAATGAAGTTCTCTCCCGGTTGGAATTTTTGCAATACCTTAACCATATACTTCCATTCAACTTGATCGAATGCTTTCTCTGCATCCAGCTAAATAATTGCGAGTATTTGGATCTTTAGTTTGGTGTGAGTGCATTATGTTAAGCAGACGTCTCAAATTATTAAATGATTGTCTCTTAGGGATATACCCCGTTTGATCCGGATGTATTAATTTACTGGCGTACTTACTTAATCTTTTTGCTAATATTTTTGCTAATATTTTTGCTAATATTTTTGCTAATATTTTTTGATCTGTGTTTAACAACGCAATAGCTCTGTAAGATCCGGGTTCTTCCTCATCTTTGTTTTTCTTATGCATTAATGTAATCGTAGATTCTGCTAGTGTATCAGGTAATATTTGTTTTCTAAAAGCATGTGTATACATTTTCTGTAGGCGAGGAGTAAATATGTCGTAAAAACTTTTATAGAATTCATTACTGAATCCGTCGGGACCTGGTGTTTTTCCATTTTTTAATGAGATTATTGTTTCTTCTATTTCCTTATTTGAGATTTGTGCTCCCAGTTCCTCTTGTTCCTGCAATTCTAGTTTGGGAAGATTGCACTTATCCAAAAACTCAGTAACTTTGTTGGTGTCCTTGTCGTATTGGATGTATACAAATTCTCATAAAATTGCACAAATCTTTTATTAATTTCGTTCTGTAATGTTAATACTTCCCCTCTATCTGATTTAATCTTTGAAATCGTGTGTTCCTTTTCTCGTTTTTTTAACTGGCGTGCGAGAAGCTTATGGGGCTAATCCCCAAATTCAAACTGTTCCTGGTTTGTGATTTGGAATAATCTTATAACTTTCTCTGATAGTAATTTATTTAATTTAAATTTTAGTATTAATATTTTATTATGTTTATCCATGGACGGGTCTTTAGCATTATCTATATCCAATTGTCTAATTTGTTCCTCGAGCTGCCGTTGTTAATTCTTATTTTTTTTTATTCTGAAAGGCTTGGTATGAGATTATAACACCTCTAATAAAAGCTTTGAAAGATCCCCATAATAATGTAGGTTATGTGTCTGGCGTGTCATTTATTTTGAAAAAAAGATCCATTTGCTGTCTTAGATAAATACTCCCTTGCGGGTCTTTTAAAATTTGGGGGTTGTACCTCCAAAACGATGTATTCTTAGACATTCCTTCTATTTTTTAAAAAAAAGTTTGGGGGGAATGATCTGAAATCGTATTTGTATGGTATTTTGGATTCAGAGTATACAGAATTAATTTTGTGTCTACCAGGAAATAATCTATACGTGAATAAGTCTTGTGTACCGATGAATAGAACAAATATTCCTTGCCGGTCGTGATTTGCAATCCTCCAAACATCTGTTATATTTGTATTTTTTATATATGTGTTTAAAAGTTCACTAGTTTTAGATTTCGTATGACCTCGTTGTTTTTGACTAGATTTATCTAAGTAAGGGTCTAAAACACAGTTAAAGTCTCCACCAATTATAACATTCTGGTAATTATATTCTGCGATTATATTCAGAATTTTATTTTAAAAATGTGGATTATCAAAGTTAGGCGCATATATATTTACCAGTGTAATTGGGATGGCATGGATCTCACCGGTAACTATCAAATATATTCCGTCCTTATCTGTTAAGGTATTTTTCAGTTTAAATGGTATGCCTTTGCGAATAATGATAGACGTGCCTCTGGATTTTGACGTGTATGACGAATGAAAAGTTTGGTCTATCCAGTTCGCCCTGAATCTAGCTTGATCTTGAAATTTAAAATGCATTCCTTGGAGAAAGATAACATCTGTGTTGTATGCTTTCAGCTGACCTAAAATCTTACCCCTTTTAATGTGTTCGTTAGCCCTAATATTCCAACTGCAAAATGAGATTCCACCCAGTTTATTTTGTTTAATGTCTTGTATTTTGGCTAGGTTTAGTACTTGTGTATCTTGCGGTGCATCCGTACCTCAGGTCTTTAAGTATTGGGGGAACATTTAACCAACCAAGTTCAATTTGTGGATTCGTTTTGTGATTCTCCTTGAATAAAAAAACACACACATGTGATTAATTGTGATAATAAAAAAAAAATAGTAAAAGTGAAAATACAGTGACCGAGCTTGTCGGCACTGTTATAAGTGGCCCACCTGTTGGTGGGAGAAAACATTATGTCGACTTCCATTGTCGATATTAGCAAACAAATAGCTCAGCTCCCTCAGTTAGTCATAACATATCCATACTAGAGCAGTGCTGGTTCAAAATCAATTATATAGGACCCAATTGCAGTATATATATCCATTTCATATGTATTCCCAGATATATCTAACAGTTTTATCTGCAAAGTATTAAGCATCAGGTTTTACCTCGATAATAATCAGCTATTGGTTGAAGGGGTTACCTTAGCTAGACATAGATCACAAGACCTACACCAACCCCAAACCAATTAGGAGCAGACGAGGGCATTCGATCCAATTTGTGGTCCTAGCCTCAAAGTCAGATGTGTACAGCAATTCGTTCTTTCCACGCACTATTAAAGCATGGAATAATCTCCACCAAGCCACGGTTGCTCAGCCAGATGCAACTAAATTTAAAGTGGCACTTTCTTCCCAATAACCCTCTCTGGCTAAACCCTCCCTTCACCACCTCCAGTTTAAATTCCAGTGGAATATTTTGGAGGACCAAGTAACCAAGAACCAAGGGCAGGCTTCTGGTTCTGAACCAGGAGCCTTTCTTTCCCCCTCACAAACCGGTTATAAATCTGCTTAAAACTTATTAAGTTATTAAGTTATACATGTTATTTTGTAAATCAACCCCTTACATTCATTGGATATATTTAAGAGGGAGTTAGATGTGGCCCTTGTGGCTAAGGGGATCAGAGGGTATGGAGAGAAGGCAGGTACGGGATACTGAGTTGGATGATCAGCCATGATCATATTGAATGGCGGTGCAGGCTCGAAGGGCCGAATGGCCTATTCCTGCACCTAATTTCTATGTTTCTATGTTTCTATGTTTCTTACTACCATTCTGGTTAATATTCATTACAATTTCTATGTTAGTGTTCTATGTTTTAAGTGTTAAAGGTGTTAATTCTATAACATTAGGTTCTTCATTTAAACTCTTAAACCACGATGATTGCTCTGTTCACATTTTGGTGTAAAGCTCTGCATTCAGTGTTTATCTTTTTCTGCTTCACTTGGAACCTAGTATGTCCTTGAGTTAGCATTCCTCTATTAAGCCGTCGAGTCAAAACACAAGGAGAGTTCCCTCTTCTGGTAAACACATTTCATGGTGAAATAATAAAGAGAAAGAATATCCATACAGTTCAGCTTTTCAAGTTACTAATTCTCTTCCACGATGGTTAAGGCATATTTATATGCGTTCTCCAGATTTGTAAACGATTTTTGCTGTTCCTTGTAAGAAATGCGCATTTTTGCTGGGTAGTAGACTCCATATCTGACTCCGTTCACGCCTTGGAGAGCTTTCTTTGCCTTAGAGAACTGATTTTGTTTCTGCACAATTTCATAGGGATAATCCCTGAATATTTTGAAAGATGTCAGCCCGTGTTTCAGTGGCACTCCATATTTAATATTACTCGTAACCTCTTCCATGCCAGAAATGTCTCGGAATTTCACAATAATCTGATGTGTGTATTCTGAGCCTGTTTGAGATTTTGGTTTGAATCTCGGGGCTCGATGTGCCACTCATTACTCTTGACTCAACCTAAATTATTTCTGAAATATTGGTCATAAATTTGGTGCATAAATGCTCCAAAATAAGGCTCAGAATGCACCAGGGAGCATCTAAAACCCCACCTCCTTCAGGGCCCTTAAGCGGGCTCTGCACCCCGGCCGCATGGGTCTTTGAGCTTCGCGCTTGTGATATGCGCTGCATGCACTAATTTCACATAAATTTTTTGTAATCCTGCCATGCCACTCCCCCTTTTTGAAAAGCTTCGTACAGGCCTAGTGTATAATATTTTTGACACTGTCACAGGCCTTTCTTAATATTTTTTAATGAAAAGCACATCTGATAACTGCATTTACACCATTAACATTGGACTTTGTCTCTGGAACTGGTATACTCCAACACTTTGCAAAACAAAGCTTTTCGCTACCACAGGGCAATAACAAACCTAAAATTAACAGTTTATGATATTCCCTCATATCATTATAATAAAACTAAATGAGGTAAGTCAATGGGGACACGGGGAACTGCAGATGCTGGAATCTTGCACAGAACACAAAGTGCTGGAGGAACTCAGCAGATCGGGTGGCATCTCTGAGGAACATGGATAGGTGACGTTTTCAGTCGGAAACCTTCTTTAATCAGTGAAGCATTAGTACAAAGCAAGGTAGCTCGTGTCTCCTTGATGTGGACAGGAATAACTGCTGCAGGAAGATTAGATAGGCAGATGGTCACACCATGTCTGACAGATGGTTATGCGACAAATCACTGACCTGGGAGAGAGAGAGAAACAACAGAGACAGTCTGTCCACTTGCTCTCCTCTAGTGAGCCCAGAAACAACAGTGATAGTTGTACATGTACACTGTTCCCTGAAAGTGGCATTAATTCGCAGGAAGACAGGGTGGCCAAGAAGGCGATTGACACACTTGTCTTTACCAGTACGGGTACTGAGTATAGACGTTGGGACGGTACGTTAAATTTGTACAAGACGTTGGTGAGGCCGCACTTGGAATATGGTGTTCAATTTTAGTCTCCCTGCATTTGGAAAGATGCCGTTAAGCAGGAAAGGATGCAGAAAAGATTTACGAGGATGGTGCCAGGACTTAAGGACCTGAGCTATAGGGAGAGGTTGGGCAGGCTAGGACTCTATTCCTTGGCTAGGAAGTTGGGTAGGCTAGGACTCTTTCAGGCAATGGAATCATCCTACAACACGAGAGAGCAGTGCTGAATTACTATCTACCTCTTTGGTGACCATGCATGTAGTTCATGATAGTTGATGCAGGTACTATAACACCATTGAAAAGACATTTGAACAGGTACATGGATTGGAAAGGTTTGGAGGGATATGAGTCAAACATGAGGAATAGAGCGTGTAGATGGAGCATCTTAATCGGCATGTACAAGTTGGGCCGAATGGCCCGTTTCCATGCTGTATCTATATACTTATAAAGGGCCTGTCCCACTGAACGAGGTAACTCAAGAGTTCTCGCGAGTTTTCCCCTGATTCGAACTCGGAGAATGTCCGTAGCCTGTCCGTAGGAGTTTGTGGATGTCTCGTAGCGGCTTGTACGAGTAACGGTAGGTACTCGGGAAATCCGGTAAACTCGTGACGTTTTTTCAACACTGCGAAAAATGTCCACGAGTAAACAAAATACTCGTGATGAAAAAAATTGTTACTTTTTACTCTTTTGAGCCGCTATGAGACATCCACGAATTCCTAGGGACCCGCTATGAACATTCTCCAATTTAGAATCAGGGGAAAACTCGGGAGAACTCTTGAATTACCTCATACAATGGGACAGGCCCTTTAAACTCTGGTCTTGGATGTGTATTTATTTGTTTGTGTGTTTGTGTGTAATCACATCTTCGCGAAAAAACGATGCGATAATGGTAACATTTTACATATTCCGGGAGAGATTTTTCCCGTGGAGTCCAAACTCGCCTTATCTGAACATTTCAGGCTTTATTTCTCGAGTTATTACTGAAAATGTTCAAAAATCTTTCAAAACCTCGAAATAAAAAAGACTGTCTTTCGCTGATGATGTCACAATGGGTCTGCGTGCCCTTCTTCGCGCTGCTAGTGACATCACACCCCCCCCCCCCCCCCATGACCTCTCCCTCCTTCCCCCCGTTGTTCAAAAGACACAGCCAGAGATGAAGTTGGTCCCTGCACTGAAGCCACTGAACTTGCAGACCTTTGGTCACCGGCCAGCCGCCTTCCCACCCACCCGCCACCGCCCACCGCTCCATCTCTGTCCGCCCCCCACCGCTCAAAAAGACACAAAAATAACAAGCAAGTTGGGCCCTGTACTGAAGCCGCCAAGTTCTCGGGTCGCTCGGTCGGTTCCTCTCTCTCCCCTCCCTCTCTCTCCCCCTGGGTCTCTCCCTCTCTCTCCCCCCGGGCCCCCCTCTCTCTCCCCCCGGGCCCCCCTCTCTCTCCCCCTGGGCCCCCCTCTCCCCCTCCCCAGGCCCGTCTCTCTCTCCAGGCCCCTCTCTCCCCCGTGCCCCTCTTTCTCTCCGGGCCCCCCTCTCTCTCCCCCTGGCCCCCTCTCTCTCGCCCCCCCCGGGCCCCTCTCTCACTCCCGCCGGGTCCCTCGCTCTCTCCCCCCCCTCTCTCTCCCCCCCCTCTCTCCCCATCTCTCTCCCCACACCTTCTCTCCCCACCCCCCTCTCTCTCCCCACCTCTCTTTCCCCCCTCTCTCTCCCCCCCTTTCTCTCCCCCCTCTCTCTCCCCCCACTCTCTCCCTCTCTTTCTCCCCCTCTCCCCTCTCTCTTCCCCCCTCTCGCCACCCTCTCTCCCCCCCTCTCTCTGTCTCTGCCCCTCCCTCTCTGTCTCTGCTCTTCTCTCTCTGTCTCTGCCCCCTCTCTCTCTGCCCTCTCTCTCTACTCCCTCTCTAGATGCACCTGCGAGTTGGGGGCTATGCGTGAGTGGATAGGGCGGGGATGGGGTAAAAGGAGCGAATGAATAATATTTATATAATATCAAGGGGAGGTAGTTAGTGTCTGTGTGTGGGGGTGGTTAGTGTGTGTGTGGGGTGTGGGGTGTGGTTAGTGTGTGTGTGACGCCCCCCATCCCCCTGGAACTGCGCATTGAGGGGACGGCACCCAATGGGTCCCACTTGGTCTAGTGACTAATAAGTGAAGAGCACACTGATTCTTTCCTTCACTCTGTGGAGGAGAATGATCCAAATATTGATTATTAGTTCATTGTATTATTGATAATTGTATATGTATTTGTGTATTGTTGTGTTAATGAACTTGTAAAGCTGTAGCAAGTAAGAATTTCACAGCTCCATGTTCCTCTAGCACTTTGCTGCTTAATTGGCCTGAAGTGTGGAGGAGAAAGGTCAACATACATTGTGGGGTCTGGAATCACAGAAACAAGGCTGGGTGTGAACTGTGGATTGTGAGCTGCAATGATTTCAACATTACTGATACAGAGACAAGTGTTTTGTTAAACATTTATGTTTTATTTAATTACTTGAATTTAAAAACCTTTGTTGCCATGTGGGATTCATACTAAGCAAAGGTACAAGGGGGTTCCCAGGTTTAGGATCAATAGTAGAGAAAGAACACTTCAACCATATACAATTAGAAATTAAATATTAAGCAAAATAAGCAACAAAATAACCAAACAATGAGTCCCAGACTTTTCCATTGTACACTTGGGACTGTTCAATGGAGGCCTAGCCCAGGGACATCGAGGGTCCCAGTACCATTGTCATCCTATCCCTGTCCGGGGTGAAGGCCCATGAGCTGATTCACACCAAGCACTCATATTTGTTTCTATCTATCTATCCATGGCTTTCACTCCAACTTGAGGTTGAGCGGTGCCATCTGTTTCATGATGTCCTGCCACTCTCTTCCGGCCCCAGCTAGTATGCTAGCTCTGACCAGAGAGTTGATGTAATATAATCAGGGTCTGAAACCCTGGTGCTGTGTTGGCCATCCATCATGATGCAGTTTTACTCAAGGGTAAGCTGGGTGAATGAGCAGTTTAGGTTTATTATTGAAAAGCATGCTATCCAATCAGATTTGATAATACTATACATAAATACAATCAAGTCAAACTCAATACGATAGGTAAACAAAGGGAAAATTTGAAAACACACATTTCCAGATTCAGGGACAGGTTCTTCCGAGCTATTATCAGGCAAATGACCTGTCCTCTCACCAACTAGAGTACACTCCTGACCTCCCATGTACCTCATCAGACCTTTGAACTATCTTTAATTGGACTTTATCTAGGATTTCGTTGCTTCAGGTGTGATAGAATTGGAGGGGCCAGAGGTGGAGGGGTTGCATTGCTTGTCAGAGAAGATATTACAGCAGTGCTTTGGCAGGATAGATTAGAGGCCTCGTCTAGGGAGGTTATTTGGGTGGAACTGAGAAGTGGGAACAGTGTAGCAACACTTTTAGGGGTGTATTATAGACCGCCAAATGGGGAGCGAGAATTGGAAGAGCTAATATGTAAGGTGATAGCAGATATTAGTAGTAAGCACAAGGTAGTGATTGTGGGAGATTTCAATTTTCCAAAAATAGACTGGGAAACACATTCTGTAAATGGGCTGGATGGTTTGGAGTTTGATAAATGTGTGCAGGATAGTTTTTTGCAGCAATACATAGAGGTATCGACCAGAGAAGGGGCAGTGCTGGACCTCCTGTTAGGAAATGAGGCAGGTCAGGTGACGGAGGTATGCGTTGGTGAGCACTTTTGGACCAGTGATCACAATACCATTAGTTTCAATATAATTATGGAGAGAGTCAGAACTGGACCTATGGTTGAGATTTTTGATTGGAGAAAGGCTAACTTTGAGGGAATGCGTAATGATTTAAAAGGAGTGAATTGGGACATTTTGTTTTATGGGAAGGATGTAGAAGAGAAATGGAGGACATTTAAAGGGGAAATTGTAAGAGTACAGAATCTTTATGTCCCTGTTCGGTTGAAAGGAAATAGTAAAAATCGGAAAGAGCCATGGTTTTCAAGGGAAATTGGACACTTGGTTCGTAAAAAGAGAGATATCTACAATAATTATAGGAGGCATGTAGTAAATGAGGTGCTAGATGAGTATAAAGAATGTAAAAAGAATCTTAAGAAAGAATAAGAAAAGCTAAAAGAAGATATGAGGTTGCTTTGGCAAGAAAGGTGAAAGTAAATCCAAAGGGTTTCTACAGTTATATTAATAGCAAAAGGATAACGAGGGATAAAATTGGACCATTAGAGAGCTAGAATGGACAGCTATCTGCAGATCCAAAAGAGATGGGGGAGATATTGAACAATTTCTTTTCTTCGGTATTCACCAAGGAGAAGAATATTGAACTCTGTGAGGGAAGGGCAAAAAAGTAGAGTAGCTATCGAAACTATGAGATTCAAAGAGGAGGAAGTACTGACACTTTTGAAAAATATAAAAGTGGATAAGTCTCCAGGTCCTGACAGGATATTCCCTAAGACATTGAGGAAAGTTAGTGTAGAAATAGCAGGAGCTATGACAGAAATATTTCAGATGTCATTAGAAACGGGAATAGTGCCGGAGGATTGGCGTACTGTGCATGTTGTTCCATTGTTTAAAAAGGGTTCAAAGAATAAACCTAGCAATTATAGACCTGTTAGTTTGACGTCAGTGGTGGGCAAATTAATGGAAAGGATACTTAGAGATAATATATATAAGCATCTGGATAAGCAGGGTCTGATCAAGAACAGTCAACATGGATTTGTGCCTGGAAGGTCATGTTTGACAAACCTTCTTGAATTTTTTGAAGAGGTTACTAGGGAAATTGATGAGGGTAAAGCAGTGGATGTTGTCTACATGGATTTCAGTAAGGCCTTTGACAAGGTTCCCCATGGAAGGTTGGTTAAGAAGGTTCAATCTTTGGGTGTTAATGGCGGAGTAGCAAGATGGATTCAACAGTGGCTGAATGGGAGATGCCAGAGAGTAATGGTGGATGGCTGTTTGTCAGGTTGGAAGCTGGTGACCAGTGGGGTGCCTCAGGGATTTGTGTTGGGTCCACTGTTGTTTGTCATGTACATCAATGATCTGGGTGATGGGGTGGAAAATTGGATAAGTAAGTATGCAGATGATACTAAGATAGGGGGTGCCGTGGATAATGAAGAAGATTTTCAAAGTCTACAGAGAGATTTGGGACATTTGGAAGAGTGGGCTGAAAGATGGCAGATGGAGTTATCAGCAGTGGAGTCACACTGCTGATAAGTGTGAGGTGCTACATCTTGGCAGGACAAATCAAAATAGGACGTACATGGTAAATGGTAGGGAATTGAGGAATGCTGTGGAACAGAGGGATCTAGGAATAACTGTGCATAGTTCCCTGAAGGTGGAATCGCATGTAGATAGGGTGGTAAAGAAAGCTTTTGGTGTGCTGGCCTTTACAAATCAGAGCATTGAATATAGGAGTAGGGAAGTAATGTTAAAATTGTACAAGGCATTGGTAAGACCAATTCTGGAGTATGGTGTACAATTTTGAGTACAGAGGAGATTTACTAGAATGTTACCTGGGTTCCAGCAACTAAGTTACAGAGAAAGGTTGAACAAGTTAGGTCTTTATTCTTTGGAGTGCAGAAGGTTAAGGGAGGACTTGATTGATTGAGGTCTTTAAAATGATGAAAGGGATAGACAGAGTTGATGTGGATAAGCTTTTCCCATTGAGGGTAGAAAAGATTCAAACAAGAGAGCATGACATGAGAATTGAGGGACAGAAGTTTAGGGGTAACATGAGGGGGAACTTCTTTACTCAGAGAGTGGTGGCTGTGTGGAATGATCTTCCAGCAGAAGTGGTGGAGGCAGGATCGATTTTAACATTTAAAAGTAAAGTGGATAGGTATATGGACGGGAAGGGAATGGAGGGGTATGGTCTGAGTGCAGGTAGATGGGACTAGGGGAATTAAATGGTCGGCACGGACTGGAAGGGCCGAGAAGGCCTGTTTCCGTGCTGTAATTGTTATATGGTTATATGGTTACTGAATCCTGTATCTGTACACTGTATACGGCTTGATTGTACTTGACAATAATAAACATAGGATACATAGTGCCGAATATCAATCTCTATACTATTAAAAGTCTCATCTTGTATGTATGTATACGTGTGTGTGTCGTTTGTGTCTCTCTACCTTCTTCAAAAACGGCAAGCGCTAGCGCAGACATCTTCCGTTGTTGACAAAATAAACTGCTTCACCACATTACATGCTATATTTCACAAGTTACAGTATTTTAAAAATAGCAAAAACCTACTTTTTAACCTCCCACGTGCATCAAGTGATGTCACAGAGGGGGAGTGGGCAGCCACCAGTTTCCAGTGACGTCAGGGGGAGAGCCGCATTTAAATTAGCGTTCCACTTTTTCCGACCCGGGATTCTACCCGCGATGCCCCGGCTGATGTTTTTCGCAGCCATCGAGACCGTGGCAGTGAAGGAGACATCGAGACTGCAGCAGTGAGGCCTCGCAGTGATGGGGCTGCGGCGGCGGTGAGGCATCGCGACGGAGGGGTCGTCGCAACGCCGGTGAGGCCTCGTGACGATAGGGATGCGGCGGCAGTGAGGCATAGCGAAGGTGGGTCGTCGCAGCGGCGGCAGTGAGGCCTCGAGGAGATGGAGCAGCGGCGGGGAAAGAGTGGCCAAGGAGTGATTAGGGGAGGGGAGGAGGAAGGGAAAGGTCCTGGGGAGGGGAGGGGGGAGCGTAGGGGGATTGAGGGAGAGGAGGGGGTAGGCAGGGTAGTTGCCATGTCCACACTCTCTCGCCCCCTCCCTCACTATCCTCCCTCCCCCTCTCTACCTCCTTATCTACCACTCCCACCCTCTCTACCCCCACCACTATACTCTCCTTCCTCACCCTCTCCCACTCTACTCTCCCTCCTTCCTCTCCCTCCCTCCCTCTCTCTCTCTACCCCCTCCCTCTCTGCACCTCTCTCTCCCCCTCCCACCCTCTACCCTTCCTCTCTACTCCCCTCCCTCTCTACTCCCTCCTTCTTACTATCTACCCCCTCCCTCTCCCTACCTCTCCCTCTCCCCCTCCCCCTCCACTTCCACCTCCTCCCTCTCTAACCTCCCCTCCCTCTCTAACCTCCCCTCCCTCTCTAACCCCCCTCCCTCTCTAACCCCCCCTCCCTCTCTAACCCCCCTCCCTCTCTACCCCCCTCCCTCTCTACATCCCTCTCTACCCCCTCCCTCTCTACCCACCTCCCTCTCTACCCCCCCCCTCTCTACATCCCTCTCCCTTTCTACCACCCTTCCCTCTCTACCTCCCTCAACCCCCCTCCCTCTATAAGGATTGAAGTGGGAGGGTGATTAGGTGGAGGAGGGAGTACTGGGGGATGAGGAGAAATGAGCCTTGCCTGTGCAGTTGGGGGCTATGCGTGAGTGGTGCAATATTGCATTGAGGAAACGGGTGAGTGTTGGAATATTACATTGGGGGAGCAGACCCAACAGGCCTGCACTTGGTCCAGTATACTTATAAAAGTCTCATTTTTTAAGTATGTGTGTCTGTGTGTGTGTGTATATGTTTTTTTGTATCTTCGTCAAAATACTACACGGTAGCGCTGAAAATCTTCCACATTCTCACTCGCATTTTTCCCATCCACGCCATAATCAGGTTTCCTTCAGATCTTCTGATATATTACACAAGTTATTGATGATTAAAGTTTTAAAAAACCCAACTTTGAGAAGAATAACTGGGATAGCAGCTTCTAGTGATGACATCACAATGGCATCTCACAGTCGTGCAATCACAATGTGATCTCATTTACATACGCTGAAACAACTGCCTGTGAGAGTGATACATTTCTACCAGCTTCCAGTGATGATGTCACAATGGGATTGACATGTCTCAGGCACACGTGTAGTGAACATTCCAAAAACTGAAAATGACATCACAATGCCATGTCTACACCCTCTGCTGCTCTCTGCTGCTGATCTCTGTTGTAAGGAAAGGGACGTACTGGGGAAGATATAAAAGTTTTAAAGTGACATTTAAAAGTTGGATTTCCTCAAATTGGCATTGGCAGTTAGGCAGTTATGACGTCACAATGCCCTACCAGCTACAATGTTTCTATCCCAGAACACTTCACAGCAAATGTCCTTCAGGGAAATAATCTGCTAGCCTAACCCAGCACAGCAAAGTTTAATAATTAGATTTGGATAACAAAAGGTGGCCTTGTCGGTTGCACCGTCATCACATTATATCTTAGTGCAATTGCATTTTTCTAAAAGTTTAAAATGACCTGCACAGTGAGGGAGTGGTGGAAATGGGTTGCGTTGGGGGAATGGGTGAGTGGTGGAAACGGGGTGCATTGGGGGGAACGGGTTATGTTGGGGGAACGGGTGATGGGGGGGGGATTGGCTCTGGGGGGCGCCTGTCTCAGGGGTGAGCGCCGACACCACAGTTGGGGACCATCCCTCCCATGTGACTCCGTATTCGGGGACAGGGCCCAACGGGTCCCACTTGGCCTAGTATACTTATAAGTCTCATCTTGTAGGTATGTGTGTCTGTATGTATGTATGTGTGTGTAGTGGCCATTTGGCCTGTTTTGCATGCCATTGATGATGACATGTGCCGCTAAATTTTAGACTGCCCGTTATATTGTGGGTGGGATTTATGACGTATTTTTGGACGTGTTTGGAGCTTAGATGCTTGCGCAGAAGTTTAGTTTTTAGATTAGTTTGGAGAGACGATGGGGATGGTTAACCCTTCGACCATGTGGGGTCCATGCGAGATCTAAATTAGATCATGCCAGTGTTATGGAGACACGAGGAGTTTTCTAATGTTTAAAGTAATAAACTGGAGTTGGATGAAGATTGTAGGAATGAGTTGTAAGAAATTTGGATGTATCTTACTGTTTTCTATCAGCAATAAAGCATTTATTCATCAAAAGACTGTTTTGAAGCAATATCTGTGAAGAAGGTCTCTGTGAGTGAGCTCGAATGCGTTTCGAAGACACCCCCCTTCAACCATGCTCATCCATTTAGCGGCTAGGGTGCTAATTTCCTGAAATATATGAAAATCTGCTGCGACAGTGTGTATGTGATTTTTTTGTATCCTCGTCAAAACGCTACACGGTAGTGCTGAAAATGTTTCACATTCTTACTCACATTTTTCCCGTACACGCCCTAATCAGGTTCCCTTCAGATTTGATGCTATATTTCACATTATTGATGATTGAAGTTTTAAAAAATAACGGTGACTGCTTTGAGATTTTCCTGGCAGGTGACAATTATGTCACAATGGGATCGTAGCCCTCCTAGCTCTAGCAGGGGCAAATGCATTTTTCTTAAAGTTTCAATACACTGAATTTTTTTTTAAGTTTAAAATTCCCTTCAGATTTGATGCTATATTTCACGTTATTGATGATTAAAGTTTTTAAAAACCCAACTTTGAGAAGAATAACTGTGACTCTGCTTTGAGATTTTCCTGTGAGCTTCCAGTGATGACGTCACAATGGCAACTCACAGTCGTCCAATTACAATGGAATCTAATTAACATACGCTGCCAATGATGTCACAATGGGATTGAAGCCCTCCTAGCTCTAGTAGGTACAAATGCATTTTTCTTAGAGTCACAGTACACTGAGGTAGTGTGAATAAGACGAATTGAGCAGCCCCTGCACAGTTGGGAGCTATGGGTGAGTGGTGCAATATTACGTCGGGGGTTACGTTGGGGCAATGGGTGAGTGGTTGACACGAGTTGCGTTGGTTGGTAGAGAGGGTGGGAGTGGTAGTGGGGGATTATTGCGTTGGGGGAAAGGAGCCAAACGGGTCCCACTTGGTCTAGTAAAATATAAAATTAAATTCCAGGCACACTCCACACGGTGTGCAAAATCAAAATTTGCTCCACACATCTGTAGATTTTGCCCCTCTCACCTCAAAACCATGCCCTTCAGTATTTGATCTTTCCACCCTGGGGAAAAGGTCCTGAGAAAAGTTTGTTTCATTTTGCAGAGTGGTTTATTGCTGAAGGTAGGAACACGGGTTCGGTCTTGGTTTCCATGGTGACACCCTGGGCTTCTCCTGTGTTCCTCTGTTCATCTGCCACAAAGAGACAAGAGTCACCAAAACCTGTCAGATCTTTCAATAACATAAGCATCAGCTTTATGAATGAATGAATGTGTTTATTGGCCAAGTATTCACATACAAGGACTTTAGACTTGTATGTGAATACTTTGCACTATCGGAGTGAAAGATATTGCTGCTCCACTCAATTCAAACAGAGTGTTGGGACAAACTGTGGTCTCTGCTTATGGAGTCATAGAGCTCTACAGCACGGAAACAAGCCCTTCGGCCCACCTTGTCCATGCCGACCAGGTTGGCAGACAGGCCTACTCCCGTTTGCCTGCATTTGACCCATATCCCTCTAAACCCTTCCTGTCCATATATCTATCCAAATGTCTCTTAAAAGTCACAATTGAATCCAGTTCTATAGCTTCCTCTGGTAGCTCATTCCAGATACAGACTACCCTCTGAGTGAAAACGTTGCCCCCGTGGCCCCTCTTAAATCTCTTGCTTCTCACCCAAGCCTATGCCCACTAATTTTAGAATCTTCTACCTCGAAAAGGCTGTGAGAGTTCATTTTATCCATGCCCCTCATGATTTTATACAATTCAATAAGGTCATCCCCCCCCCCCACCACCACCCCCATTCCAATAATCTGCTTCTTTCCCTTCCTCCTTACACTCATCTCCCATCCATAAGAACCATTCTTCCCATTTATCTTCTTCGGTCCCCTTCTACTTGTGTCCACACGTCTTTGGGATGTGGGAGGAAACGGGAGCACCTGGAGGAAACCCATGTGGTCACAAAGAGAACGGTCAGAATCGAACCCAGGTCTCTGGTGCTCTGATGCAGCTGTTCTACCAGCTACGACATTCTTTGCCCAACTCCCAACTCTCTTTTCCAGCTTTCTCCCCGCTACTCCATTAGTTTCAAGGGTCAGAAAAGATGGGGAATGAAATGTAAAACGCGAGGGAGAGGAATGGGTATCTGAAGTGCATGATCTTTGGTTGTTTACCGACCTCAAGCCCTGTGCCTCTACTTAACCTCTTCTTCCCCACATTATTTACAACCTAGTTTTTGAAAATTACACTAATATATTTGCAAATATCCTAAAAATAGCAGTGAGCTTAACACAAACAGGAATCCAATATGCAACAGGTAAAGGATGGAGGAGGTGCAATTTTTCAAGGGCATTAGGGCCTCAGAGAAAGTCCAAAGAATTATTAGAATGGTACTTGGAATGGAAGAGACCTTTGATTATCATGTCAAGCGTGCTTAATTGCCATATGTATTGATAACTGAACACTGAAATTCTTATGGCAGACAAAAATGCTGGAGAAACTCAGCTGGTGAGGCAGCATCTATGGAACGAAGGAATAGGTGACGTTTCGGGTCGAGACTCTTCCTCAGACTGATGTGGGGGGACGGGAAGAAGAAAGGAAGAGGCGGAGACAGTAGGCTGAGGGAGAGCTGGGAGGGAAAGGAGGGAGAAAGCAAGGACCACCTGAAATGAGAGAAGTCCATGTTCATACCGCTGGGGTGTAAACTACCCAAGCAAAATATGAGGTGCTGTGCCTCCAATTTGCGGTGGGACTCGCTCTGGCCATGGAGGAGGCCCAGGACAGAAAGGTTGGATTCGGAATGGGAGGGGGAGTGCTGAGATCAGGTTGGTTAATGCGAACTGAGCGGAGGTGTTGGGAGAAGCAATCGCCAAACCTGCGCTTGGTCTCACCGATGTAGAGCAGTTGACACTTAGAACAGCGGATGCAATTGATGAGGTTGGAGGAGGTGCACGTGAACCTCTGCCTCACCTGGAAAGACTAAAGTTAAACCGACAAGTGTAGCATTTCCTGCGGTTGCAAGGGAAAGTACCGGGGAGGGGGTGGTTTGGGTGGGAAGGGACGAATTGACCAGGGAGTTATGGAGGAAAGCCGAAAGGGGAGGAGATGAGAAGATGTGGCCAGTGGTGGGACCCCGTTGGAGGTGGCGAAAATGTCAGAGGATTATCTGTTGCATGTGACGGCTGGAAGGTGAGGACAAGGGGGACTCTGTCCTTGTTACGAGTGGGGGGATGGGGAGTGAGAGCAGAGCTACGGGATATAGAGGAGACCCTGGGGAGAGCCTCATCTATGGTCGAAGAGGGGAACCCCAGTTCCCTAAAGAAAGAGGACATCTCCGATGCCCTAGTGTGGAACACCTCATCCTGGGTGCAGATGCGGCGTAGACGAAGGAATTGGGAGCAGGGGATAGAATCCTTACAGGAAGAAGGGTGGGAAGAAGTGAAGTCCAGTTAGCCATGGGAGTCAGTGGGTTTGTAGTAGATGTCGGTCAGTAGTCTGTTACCTGTGATGGAGATAGTGAGGTCTAGAAATGGTAGGGAGATGTCGGAAATGGTCCAGGTGAATTTGAGTACCGGATGGAAGTTAGCGGTGAAACGGATGAAGTTAGTGAGTTCTGCATGGGTGCAGGAGGTAGCACAAATCCAGTCGTCAATGTAGCGGAAGTAGAGTTCGGGGATAGGGCCACGGTACGCCTCGAACAAGGATTGTTCAACGTACCCTACAAAGAGGCAGGCATAGCTGGGGCCCATGCGCGTGCCCATAGCTATGCCTTGGATTTGGGGGAAATCGGAGGAGTTAAAGGAAAAGTTGTTGAGGGTAAGGACCAGCTCCGCTAGGCGGAGGAGAGTATCAGTAGACGGGGATTGGTTGGTTCTGCGGTCGAGGAAGAAACTGAGGGCTTTAAGACCCTCCTGGTGGGAGATGGAGGTGTAGAGTAACTGGACGTC
Source organism: Raja brachyura (assembly GCA_963514005.1). The sequence continues at coordinate 71,175,666 of OY740788.1, read as the reverse complement.
CATGTTGAAGATGAGAGAGTGGGGGCCTGGAAAACGAAAGTCATGGAGGAGACGAAGAGACTGAAATTCTTATTTTCTGTAGCTTAACAAGTCTGTAAACTTAATTATACACAGTTCATTCAGAGGGTGGTGGTAAATTAAACAAGCTAGCCAGAGGAGGTAGTTGAGGCAGGTGCTGTAACATCATTTCAAAGACATTTGCGCAGGTACATGGATAGGAAACGTTTAGAGGGATATGGACCAAACGCGGGCAGGTGGGACTAGCTTCTAGGGACATCCTGTTCAGCATGAACGGGTTGGGCCGAAGGGCCTGTTTCCGTGCTGTATGATCCTATGACTGACGTTATAACACAGGGATAAATACACAATAATCAATGATACAGGAAATTAATAACCATGATTCTAGATAACCATAATAGTGCAAAGCTAAAGTTTATAGTGCAACCAAAGACACAGTCCATAGAAGACCATAGTTGCTGAGGTTAGTGTTGTGCAGTGTTGAAGAGCTTGATGGTTGCTGGGAAGAAGTTGTTCTTGAACCTGGAGGTCACAGTTTTCAGGCTCCTGTACCTCAACAATGGTAGCAGCGAGATGAGAGCGTGGCCAGAGTGGCGTGGGTCTGATAATTGCTACCTTTTTCAGGTAATGCCTCTTGTAGATCCCTTCAATGGTGGGGAGGTCAGTAGCTGTGAAAGTGGCAGTGTCCATCACTCTCTGTCGTCTCTTTTGTTCCTGGGCGTTTGAACTACTGAACCTGGGTGGGGAAGTTGGAGCATTTTCCTTAAACCAGGGGAGGGAAACAGAGAGACTGAATACTGAGGGGCTTTGCTGGGATAAATGAGGCAAGTAGTTTTCTGAGGAGGGAGGGTAACTGCAGGATACATTTAGTAAAATGGTAATAAAACTAGGGCTGGTGAGGTGGGAGTGGTGACTGTTACTTGGAGATCTCACCGGACTCGAGGAAGAATGAGAAAGTTACCTGCTCTGTCCTGTGTTTACCAACTCCTTGAGCAAAACACCAAGTGCTGGAGGAACTCAGCGAGTCAGGCATCATCTGTGAAAGGAATGGACAGATGACGTTTATGGTCGGGACCCTTCTTCAGACTGAAGAACCTCCCTGTCTGACCCACTGACATACTCCAGCACATTGTGTCTTTGTTTTGTAAACCAGCACCTGCAGTTCCTGTGTCTTTGGGACAAATAGGAATGGTGTTGGGCCCAGCAATGATGATCTCCTACGGACTGTGTCTTTGGTAGCACTATGGACTTCGGTTTTGGACTATGGACTAACTAATATTAAGGTTAGCTAGTATTATTAATCCGTTGTATTATTGATTATTGTATAAATAACTGTGTTTTATTGCATTCATGTACGCGTGAAACTGCAGCGAGTCCGGATTCTCCCGACGGAGCACCATCACCAGGCGAGAATGGCCTGGAACATCGGGCCTCCGTGAAGGCGACTGCAGAGGCCTCAATAGGCCTGACTATGGGTGGACATGGGATGGGGACTGGACATTGTGCCTTCCCTCATAATGGGAACCATTATGGGGGGATGTTTTTTGTGTTTAAAAAATCTCTTTATTATTGTTATGTCTGTATTTTTTTATGTGCTGCATTGGCAAGAAACATTTCACTACACCAATTGGTGTACGTGACCAATAAAATAACCTTTGAACCTTTGATTTCATTGCTCCATTGCCGGTACACATGACAATTAAACACGCTTGCATCTAGCGTCAGTGCGTGTTGAAGTGTGTCAGGAATCCACATTGTGTAGCGGGAGTTGCTGGGAGATACTCACAGGTGAGGTTGATCATCATCACACCCCAGATGATGCTCCAGAGCCAGCCGACCAGGAGGAAGGGTACGGTGAAGAGCTGCGAGATGCCCACCCACACGTTGAGGCAGACCAGGGCCAATGTCTCGTCACTGCTCTTGCTGCCTGTGGGGGTGGCCGGTTCAGAGCAGCACAGCAGGCTGAGCCCAGACACGATGGTCCCTGCAACATCACACACTGTTGAGTGATGGATCCATGGATGAGCCAGGCCGCCCCTCACTGAGGGCGCTCCCCACCAGCCCTGCAGCTTCACAGCTCCACGGTCAGGCCGTGGTTGGAGCATTGCATGCAGTTCTGCTCGCCCCATTGCAGTCTAGTCTAGAGCTACAGCTACCCGCCGAGTCCACGTCAATCATCGATCACCCATTCACACCAGTTCAATGTTATCCCACATTCTCATCCACTCCCTATGCACTGGAGGCAATTTACAATCCCACACATCTTTGGGATGTCAATGGAAACCGAAGTACCCAGAGAAAACCCACGTGGTCACAGGGAGAACGTGCAAACTCCACATACACAGCACCCAAGGTCAGTATTGAATCCAGGTAATTGACGCTGGGAGGCAGCAGCTCCACCCGCTGCGACACTGTGCTGCCCATATGGATAAAGTGAACAATCATAGTCTTTTTCCCATGATAGACAATTCTAAATCTGAAGTGCACAGGTTTAATGTGAGGGGGAAGAGAGTTAAGAGAGTTAAGAGGGACTAGACCAAGTGGGACCTGTTGGCTCCCATCCCCTCAACGTGCGGTTGCGGGGTGGGGGGCGGCCTGCGGCATCACACACACACTAACCACCCCACACACACACACTAACCACCCCCCTTGATGTTATATTAATATTATTCATTTGCTCCTTTTACCCCATCCCCTGCCCTATCCACTCACGCATAGCCCCCAACTTGCAGGCACATTTAGAGAGGGAGGGGGGTTGAGAGGGCAGGAGCAGGTACAGAGACAGAGGGCAGGGGCAGATTGCTGGGGCAGAGACAGAGGCAAGAGGCAGAGTCAGAGGGCAGAGGCAGAGAGAGGGCAGCGACAGAGGCAGAGAGCGGCAGCAACCTCCCCACCATGCGTCGACGCGAGGTGGCAAGGGGGCGTGTCGGCGGGGCAACGGGCAAGTGAGCGGGCGGGAAGGCGAGCGTTGACCAAAGGACCGCGAGTTGGGCCGCCGCCGTCTGCACCTATGATCTTTGGTCTTCAGTCCAAGGCCCGACTTCATCTCCAGCTGCGAATAACGGAGGGGAGGAAGGAGGGTTGGGGGGTGACGTCTTTCGCAGCGCGAGGAAGAATGGCGCGCAGACCCATTGTGAGTCATCAGCGAAAGACAATCATTTTTTAATTCATAGTTTGTCAGATTTTTGAACATTTTCATTAATAACTCGAGATATAAAGCATAAAATTTTCAGATAAGGCGATTTTGGACTCCTGGGGAAAAATGTCTACTGGAATATGTAAACATTTTACCGTTACCACATCGTTTTTTTGCGAAGATGTGATTACACACAAACACACACACAAATACACATCCAAGGTCAGAGTTTTATATATAGAGATATAGATATAGATATTGGCCAATTTTTCACACAGAGGGTACTTGGTATCCTGAGCTGCCAGAGGAAGCTGTAGAAGCTATAAGTAATATATTTTGTTTGATTTGAGTTGAAAATCGGTGTGTGCAGAATAGAAAAATAATTCTACACTGTACTCTGGTGGGGTACTGGGTGATCACCTTGTGGGTGGGTGTTCATAAATTCATAAGTTGTAGGAGCTGAATTAGGCTATTTGGCCCATCAAGTCTACTCTGCCATTCAATTGTGACTGATCTATCTTTCACTCTCAACTCCATTCTCCTGCCTTCTCCCCATAACCTTTGACACTCTTACTAATCAAGAACCTATCAATCTCCATTTTAAAAATACAGGGCACGAAATTAGCGGTTGCTTGGGTGCCAATAGCAACTTACAGTCCCGCCGGGCAACCTAAAAGCCATGCCATTTTGCCCGGCTTGGCAAGCAACCGGGACACCCGCACGCCCGCCATCCGTGTCAGGGTCTCGGCTCTCCACTCGGCGCTAGCTCTCGGCGTTAGCTCTCAGCTCTCTGCTTTCTGCACAGCGCTACGCTCTGTGGTCTCCGCTCGACTCTCGGGTCTCCGCTCGGGTCTTGGGTCTCGGCACGGCCGGCAGCCGAGCACATCATCGGCCATGGTTGTGCGCATGTGCGGCCCTGCACATGCGCACTGCCACGGCAACTGGTCGGTGTCGGCCACTTTCTCCCCCCCCTTTGCATTGTTGGAGTTCTGGCCGCCATTGCTGTCCAGTCGCTGCCTCACCGTGAACGCTGAAAAACAACGCAGAATTACTGCCTGGAGATGGAGTAACTCCCTGGAGTAACTCTTGCTTATTGGTTTGCTGGTCCTCCAAAAATATTCGAAATGGAATTGGACCCACCACCACCAAACTCCAAACTCTGGAAAAATAACAGCCTATTGCATTTTATCTGTTTATTTATTCTCTCACGTCCCAGTTAGAACAATGAAATCCTTACTTGCAGCAGCATAACAGAATATGTAAACAGAGTACTCTGTAAACAATGTTATAAACGAGAAAACAAAACTCCATACAGACAGCACCCATATTCAACTGTCCATAAGGTGCCAGCACAACAACCTGGCCCTCAACACCAGCAAAACCAAGGAACTGATTGTGGACTTTGGAAGGAGTAGGATAGGGACCCACAGTCCTGTTTATATCAATGGGTCGATGGTTGAAAGGGTCAAGAGCTTCAAATTCCTGGGCGTGCTCATCTGTGAAGATCTTTCCTGGTCTGAGAACACAGATGCAATTATTAAGAAAGCTCATCAGCGCCTCTATTTCCTGAGAAGATTACGGAGAGTTGGTCTGTCAAGGAGGACTCTCTCTAACTTCCACAAGTGCACTGTAGAGAGCTTGCTGACCAGTTGCATCGTGGCTTGGTTCGGCAACTTGAACGCCCTGGAGAGGAAAAGACTACAAAAAGTAGTAAACACTGCCCAGTCCATCATCGGCTCTGACCTTCCTTCCATTGAGGGGATCTACCACAGTCGCTGCTTCAAAAAGGCTGGCAGCATCATCAAGGACCCACACCACCCTGGTCACACACTCATCTCTCCCTGCTACCTTCGGGTAGAAGGTACAGGAGCCTGAGGACTGCAACAACTCGGTTCAGGAATAGCTACATCCCCACAGCCATCAAGCTATTAAACTTGACTCGGACAAAACTATGAACAATAATATCCCTCCATCTGTTATTTGCACTTCATTAATTTATTAATTCATGTGTGTATTTACGTATATAATTGTAGTCAATGCCTACTATGTTCTGTTGTGCTATGCAAAGAAAGAATGTCATTGTCCTGTCAGGGACACATGACAATAAACTCTTTTGACTTTGACTTTGATATTCAGGATCAATTCCGAGTCTCTGGCAATTTTAGGCAGCTAATTTATGGCCAATGTACTGCCCTAAGAGCCTTGAACTGAATTAAAACATACAGTAGCTGTAAAGGGGGATATAGCGTCACTTAGAGATTTAAGACTGAAAATGGATAGTTTCTTTTTTTTTAGCAACCAAAGTTATCAACGTATAATTTTTTGTGTGTTGGAAAATAAAATCTAGTGGCACAGCTGGTGGACCTGCTGCCTCACATGCCAGAGATCTGTGTTCGATCCTGTTCTCGGGCACTGTCTGTGTTGAATTTGCACATTCTCCCTGCAAGCATGTGGGTTTCCTCCCACATCCCAAAGACACATTGGCTTTGTAGGTTAACTTGTCTCTGTAAAATTGCCCCTAATGTGCAGGGAGTGGGTGGGGAAAGTGGGATAACAGAACTTGTGTGAATGGGTAGACAAAAATGCTGGCGAAACTCAGCAGGTGAGGCAACATCGATGGAACAAAGGAAATAGGCGATGTTTCGGGTCGAGACCCTTCTTCAGACTGATGTCGGGAGGGGTGGGGGGCTGGGAAAAAGAAAGGAAGAGGCGGAGACAATAAGCTGTGAATGGGAGGGGAAGGAGGGAGAAAGCAAGGACTACCTGAAATTGGAGAAGCCAATGTTCACACCGCTGGGGTGTAAACTACCCAAGCAAAATATGAGGTGCTGTTCCTCCAATTTGTGGTGGGCCTCATTCTGGCCATGGAGGAGTCCCAGGACAGAAAGGTCGGATTCGGAATGGGAGGGGGACTTGAAGTGCTGAGCCACCGGGAGATGAGGTTGGTTATTGTGAACTGAGTGGAGGTGTTGTGCAAAGCGATCGCCAAGCCTACACTTGGTCTCACTGAGGTTGATCATACGCTGAATAACCATATTTTTGTTTGGAAGTGGAAAGAGAAAATAGAAATTGGATTCATTGCAACGTGTAAAAAGAGATGAGATACTGTATTGTAATTTTGCTGCATGTCATTGTGGTATATATCGAATTGAATTGAATTTAATTTTTATCATTCAGACCTTTCGGTCTGAACGAAATTTCGTTGCCTTGCAGTCATACATATAATAAAAAATGACAAAAACACACAATAAACACAAATTTAACATCCTCCACAGTGAGTTCACCAAACACCTCCTCACTGTGATGGAAGGCAAAGTCTTAAAGTCTCTGTCTCTTCCCTCTTTGTTCTCCCTCTGCGCCGAGGCGATCCAGGCTTCAGATGTTGTGACCCCACCGGGTGATGGTAAGTAAGTCCCGCGGGTCAACCGTGCTCCGCGAACGGGACGGTTCAAACTCCACGGCCCGGGGTGGCTGAAGCTGCCGAAGCTGCCGCCCTCCAGACCAGCGGACGAAGTTGTTGTTGCAGGAGCTCCGGAAAAACAGGTCACCAACTTGCTACCTGCGAGCTCCTGATGATGTCGTCCACTGGACCCGCGGCCGAGTCCACCGGGCCCGCGGCCGAGCCTCCGAGCTCTGGCTGCTGCCGCTGCCACAGTTCCGAGGCCGAGTCGGGTCGCCGCTACCACTGCCGCTGCCGCCACCACAGCTCTGAGGCCGAGTCGGGTCGCCACTGCCTCTGCCACCGCCACAGCTCCGGGTCGCTGCTGTTGCTGTCACTGAAACGCTGCCACAGCCCCGAGGCCGCCAGCTCCGCCATTAGGCCTCGGCACAGACGGAGACGAAGACGGGGAATACAACAGAAAAAAAGTCGCACCCCCCTGAAGGAAGAGACCAAAGACATGTTTCTCCCCCCCACCCACACACACAACCTAATAAAACAAAATTAACTAAAAACAGGACAAAGGAACAAAAAAACAAAAAAAACAACTAAAAAACAGACGAACTGCAGGCAGGCCGCAGCTGTTAAGCCAGAGCCGCCATCTTGATTGGTGAATCATGTCTTGATTGGTGAATATGTTTAGTTTGTGACTTTATTTGAAGCAGAAATAATATGTGAATGCTTCATTGACCATAATTCCGACTGGTAACTATGCACTTCGTCCGAGCACATTATCGCACGCGTCATGCAATCCGTCTTAAATGACCACCTAAACTGTCATTTGGCAATCTAAAAAGCTGCCGCGGTTGCCCGGCTGGCAACAGAGAAAAAAAGTTAAGCGAGAGCCCTGAAATACCCATTGACTTGGCCTCCACCGCCGTCTGCGGCAATGAATTCCACAGATTCACCGCCCTTTGACTAAAGAAATTCCTCCTCATCTTTCTAAAGGTGTGTCCTTTTATTCTGAGACTATGGCCTCTGGTCCACTCCACATCCACTGTAGGCCTGGATGTTGAGGCGGGGTGTGGATTAGCACTTCACGTACAGCTTTTGTAAATTAATTTATAACAAAAGCAATCCCACACATAACAATCTTTGCAGCTGTGCTTTCTGTTTGTAGGTCTGTTTACATATTGTCCCCAACTTTCTTACTTCCTTGTGTTAGTGCTGTTAATGACTGTGTGTGTTTCTTGACAACTTTAGTCCAAAGAATGTTGCTATAAGGATGTCATGAGGCTGGAAAGAGTGTAGTTTAAAGAGGATGTTGCCAGGACTCAAGGCCTGCGCTATAGGGAGAGGTTGGGCTGGCTTTATTCCTTGTAGCGCAGGAGGACAAGGTGATCTTATAGAGGTGTATAAAATCATGATGGAAATACTGCAGATAGGGTGAATAGGGTATTTTACGCAGAGTAGGGGAATCAAGAACTAGAAGACATAGGCTTAAGGAGAGAGGGGAAAGGTTTAATAGGAACATGAGGGGCAAATTTTCCACACAGAGGGTGGTGGGTATATAGAACGAGTTGCCAGATGAGGTATTTGAGGCAGGTACCATAACAACATTTAAAAAACATTTGGACAACTACATAGATCGGAATGGTTTAGAGGGGTATGGGCCAAACATGGACAGGTGGGACTAGCTTAGATGGACCATCTTGGTCAGCATGGGCAAGTTGGGCTGAAGGGCCTCTTTCCCTGCTGTAAATTTTGTGCTCACTCTATGTGATTCTACCAGCTTTGGCATCAACCACAAGATTATCATTTGGATCTAAGTTCCCAACCGGTTCACCAGCTGAAGTTGGAAGAGGAAAACCTGCTGAAAGCTGATTCAAGAACTCAGCACAAACCTCAGGCTCAGCTGGGGCAGTTCCGGGTGAATATTACACGTGGATCACAAAGATCATCTAAAGCTCAGCCCGCCCAGCTCAGGCACTCACAGAGTCAGATAGAACGGAAACCATCTTTGCGGCCCAACTCGCCCATGCTGACCAAGATGCCCCATCTACACTAGTCCCACCTTCCCACATTTGGCGCATATCCCTCTAAACCTTTCCTATCCATGCACCCAGCCAGATAGATGCAAAATCACATAGACACAGTAGTCTGAAGAAAGGTCCAACCCAAAACATCCCTATTCCTTTTTGCCAGATTTGCTGCCTGACCGGCTGAGTTAACCTTGGTCTTGCATTTTGGTCTGTCTTTGATATAAACCAACATCTGCAGTTTCTTCCTACACATGTACCAAGTCAAATGTTTCTTAAACGCTGTTACTGTATCTGCCTCAACTGCCTCCTTTAGCAACTCGTTCCATATACTCAGCACCTTGCGTGTAAAAAAGTCGCCCCTTAGGTTCCTATTAAATCTTTCCCCTCTCACCTGTAACCTATGACCTCTGGGTTTTAATTCCCCTATTCTGGGGAAAAGACTCTGCATTCACCCTGTCATTTCCCCTCCTGATTTTATACACCTCCATCAGATCACCCTTCGGTGAGTGTCCTGGGTCACGGTTTTCCAAAGCGATACACTTAAAATGGACTATTTCCAACTCCCAGAAAACAGTACAGGAACAGGCCTTTCCACCCACAATGTCCGTGCCGAACATGATGCCGGGTTAAACTAATTGATCCATATCCCTACATACCCATGTGCCTATCTAAAAGCCTCTTAAACGCCACTATTGTATCTGCCTCCACCACCACCGCTGGCAGTGTGTTGGAGGCACTCGGTCATGGCTGACCATAGGTGATGCATCCAATAGGATGCAAGCCTGGGCAATGTCATATGGAGGACAGGCTGTTGCCCATGCAGCACGTCCCCCCTCACCACGTCGCTGATCGATCCAAAGGAACAGCAGGGCCGTTACAGTTTGGCACCAGCGTTGTCGCAGGAGCTGCCAGAGCGAGGTTGTAGACAATGATGAACTGCCTTAGGGACTCCGACTCCGGATTTTTCTTGAGGTTTACACCTGGAGCCTTTTCCATGACTGGATATGGCCACAAGGCAGTGGATGTTTTAGATCAGAGTTTTCCATCTCCTAGATGGACTGCCTTCCCAGGCTGACGAGCCCAATCTGCCCGGCAAGCACTCACCACTGTCGGTGGAAAAACAAATTGCTCCGCACACCTCCTTTAAAGTTTGCCACTCTTAACTTAAACTTGTGCCCTCTAGTATTTCACACTTCCATCCTTGGAAATGGGTTCTGACTCTCTACCCTATCTATGCTTCTAATAATTTTATATACTTCTATCAGGTCTCCCCTCAAACTCCAATGCTCCAGAGAAAATAATCCAAGCCTGTCCAACCTCTCTCTGTAGCTAATGCCATCTAATATGGGGCAGCATTCTGGTAAAACCACCTCTGCACCATCTACAAAGCCCTCACATCCTTCCTATAATGGGGTGACCAGAACTGCACACAATACTCCAAAAGTGGTCTAGCTAAAGTCCTTTAAACGCACATCATGACTTCCTGGCACTTGATTGAATGGTAGAGTAGACGATGGGCCAAATGCCTGATTCTGCTCCTATTACTTATGACCTTATCACTTACGCTGGGAATAAGACTTTGTGAAATTCCTCTCATGATTTTATACACCTACTGTATATAAGATCACGTAACCTCCTGCGCTCCAAGGAGTAAAGTCCCAGACTGCCCAACCTCTCCCTATATCTCAGGCCCTCAAGTCCTAGCAACATCCTCGTAATTCTTCTTTGCACTATTTTCAGCATAATGATATCAGGGTAACCAGAACTGAACATATGCAGCCTCACCAATGAAATTTATGTTTACACTAAAGAATTAAAAGAAAATCTCCTCAAGCTAGTTTAGTTTGGTTTATTATTGTCTCGTGTACCAAGGTACAGTGAAAAGCTTTTGTTTGTGTGCTATCCAGTCAAAGGAAAGACTATACACGATTGCAATCAAGCCAACCACATGTACAGATGAAAGGATAAAATGTACAGATTAACATTAAAATGTACAGATAAAGGGTAAATTGTACAGATTATGGATACCTCACTTACAAATGCAATAGTCCTGCATCTAGCAAGATAAAGGCATAGAGACACAGGGAACTGCAGATCCTGGAATCTTAAGCAAAGCACAAAGTGCTGGAGTAACTCAGTGGGTCATGCAGCATCTGGTCTGAATGGACAGCATCTGAATGAACAGATGACGTTTCGTGTTGGGACCTTTTTTCAGACTGAAGTCTTCAAATGAAGGCATACATGTAATTAATTGAAACAACTTCCAAATAAAGCCATGCGTATTTAAGACATACCTGTCCCTGGGACTATGATATTCAGCAGCAGACAGCCGAGTGCCAACGGTCTGCTCATGTATGGGATTGCAGCTGTGATTTTGGTGGGCTTCATTTGGGGGTCATCCGTGTCATTCTCCGACGACTCCTCTTCCTCCTCCACGCGCCCCCGCACCAAGTTCACCAGGTTGCTTCGGGGATCGATGAGCGAGGCCCTGCGGAGATCGAGATGAGCCACAGACAGGCGGTCGTACAGGTTCACTGGCCGGCAGCCCAGGCTGTCATCCCGAGGCACCTCCGGAAGGCCGGAGATGACAAACGTAGGGCAGTTCTGGTTCATGTTTGCCGATTCTCCCAGCGTTAATCAGTCAGAACTAATTGTTGCTGCACTTCCACTTACCTCTTCATCTCCCTCACTAACTATTAATTAACCTGCTTGCCTCAAAGTTACAAAAACTCAACCAGCATTAAAAAAAAAGCTGCTCCTTTGAATTAGAGGCCCCAGAGAAGGTTTAAAGAAACAAAATGCCAAGAGTAACTGTGGTCTTTCCTCGTTTCCCCTCTTGGACTGGTGGTGTATCGGTGGTGAGAGGGGAAGCTTCCAACACGAACTGTCAGGTAATGTTGTTTCACAGCCGAGTGTGTCTTTAACCAGCCAGACCTGGTACTGAACTGAGAGGCCAGCGATCACAACGCTGTGATTTATACACGCCAACAATAAGAGGGTGTGTATGAATGAAGACCAGTAATAAATCCCAGGAAAGTATACACAAGATCACTTGTACACTTAACACCATTGAATAGTCTCCATCCTGACACATTCTTGATTATTAACGGGCCTCTGAATAAAATAGATACTCACTTAAAAGTAGGAAGTTTAATTTAAAAGGGAAGAGTCCTCACTCAACTTGTTAACTGACAGAGATCCTCATAAATAAATCACAATAAGCAATAAAAAAGAAAAATAATAATATTAAAGCGTAAGCACCGCAGTAAATCAGTGTATCAGCATGACTACCACAGGCTGGGTTTGGCCTCCCTGTTACTTACCACAAAGGCTGATTGCTTTTGGGTAACGGTCCAACTTTTGATATGAATCAAGTAAGGTCATGTTCAACACTGCTCCACTAATCATTCAGTTGGAAATGGTGCAGAAAAGATTCACCGGGATGTTACCTGGGTTTGCAGGCTTGAGTTGTAGAGTGAGATTGGAGAGGCCGGGATTTTGTTTCTTTGGAGCATTGGCAACTGACCTTATTGAAGTGTACAAGATCATGAGGGGCATGGATAAAGCGAACGCTCAGTCTTTTTCCGCAGGGTAGAGGATTCTAAAACTAGAGGGCACAGACTTAAGGTAAGAGGGGAGAGATTTGTGTGATATTAGGCAAATTTTTCACTCAGAGGGTAGCCTGTTTCTGGAATGAACTACGATAAGAAGCTTGTCTATGCTGACCAAGTTGGCATACTGGGCTAGTCCCATTTACCTGCAATTGGCCCATATCCCTCTAAACCGTTAATAGCCAAATATACAATACAATAAAACTTTATTCATCTCCAGAGGGAAATTGGACTGCCAACAGTCACAACGCACAAGGTACACAAAAACTTGGAATTAAAAGAGCAAAAAAGGACAAGCGACTGTTGGCTGGCTGCCGTGTGCACAGTGCATAAACCAGAATGAACAACAAACGAACGCAGGCTTATCCTCTGGGCAGAGGATTCTAAAACTAAAGTGCTCCCCTCCCCCACACCGGATTCCCCTTTGTTCTCCCACCGTCCCTCACGGCGGTTCCCTCTCACGGTGTCTCCATTGTCTCCCCCCACCCCCCCTCGGGTTCCACTGCTGCTGAGGCTCCCATTGCCGTCGAGGCTCAAGCTGCCGCTGCTGAGGCTCCTTCGACCCAGGCAGGCCTTGCCACCCAGCTTCTCCAAAGTCCCTTGGGAGGCCTGTGGGGCAAGTCGGGTCTACTGGGGCACGTTTGGTCGCCAGGGCCAGGGTTGTTCAGTGGGTGGATCGGGTCTGCGCGGCTCCCCTGCACATTCCTAAAGTGCGCGCGGCGCCCCAGGACACAAACAGTGGCCCTTTCATACCCCTTGAACTTTTCCACATTTTGTCACGTTACAACCACAAATGTAAATGTATTTTATTGGGATTTTATGTGATAGACCAACACAAAGTGGTGCGTAATTGTGAAGTGGAAGGAAAATTATACATGGTTTCCAAATTTTATTACAATTAAAAAATTGAAAAGTGTGGCATGCAAAAGTATTCTGCCCCCCTGCGTCTATACTTTGTAGAACCACATTTCGCTGCAATTAGAGCTGCAAGTCTTTTGGGGTATGTCTCTACCAGCTTTGCACATCTAGAGACTGAAATTTTTGCCCATTCTTCTTTGCAAAATAGCTCAAGCTCAATCAGATTGGATGGAGAACGTCTGTGAAAAGCAATTTTCAAGTCTTGCCAGAGATTCTCAATTGGATTTAGGTCTGGACTTTGACTAGGCCATTCTAACACATGAATATGCTTTGATCTAAACCATTCCATTGTAGCTCTGGTTGTATGTTTAGAGTCATTGTCCTGCTGGAAGGTGAACCTCCGCCCCAGTCTCAAGTCTTTTGCAGACTCTAACAGGTTTTCTTCCAAGATTGCCCTGTATTTGGCTCCATCCATCTTCACATCAGCTCTGACCAACTTCCCCGTGGGGATGGTGTGTTCAGGGTGATGTGCAATGTTAGTTTTCCGCCACCCATAGCGTTTTGCATTTAGGCTAAAAACTTCAATTTTGGTCTCATCAGACCACTGCACCTTCCTGCACATGTTTGCTGTGTCCCCCACATGGCTTGTGGCAAACTGCAAATGGGACTTCTTATGGCTTTGTTTCAACAATTGCTTTCTTCTTGCCACTCTTCCATAAAAGCCCGATTTGTGGAGTGCATGACTAATAGTTGTCCTGTGGAAAGATTCTCCCTGCTGAGCTGTGGATCTCTGCAGCTCCTCCAGAGTTACCATGGGTCTCTTGGCTGCTTCTCTGATCAATGCTCTCCTTGCCCGGCCTGTCAGTTTAGGTGGACGGCCATGTCTTGGTAGGTTTGCAGTTGTGCCATACTCTTTCCATTTTCGGATGATGGATTGAACAGTGCTCCATGAGATGTTCAAAGCTTGGGATATTTTTTTATAACCTAACCCTGCTTTAAACTTCTCCACAACTTTATCCTTAACCTGTCTGGTGTGTCCCTTGGGCTTCATGATGCTGTTTGTTCACTAATGTTCTCTAACAAACCTCTGAGGCCTTCACAGAACAGCTGTATTTATACTGAGATTAGATTACACACAAGTGGACTCTATTTACTAATTAGGTGACTTCTGAAGGCAATTGGTTGCACTGGATTTTATTTTGGGGTATCAGAGTAAAGGGGGCTGAATACTTTTCCACACTACACTTTTCAGTTTTTTATTTGTAATAAAATTTGGAAACCATTTATCATTTTCCTTCCACATCACAATTATGCACCACTTTGTGTTGGTCTATCTCATAAAATCCCAATGAAATACATTTACGTTTGTGGTTGTAACGTGACAAAATGTGGAAAAGTTCAAGGGGTCTGAAAACTTTTGCAAGCCACTGTAGATATATGTTCAAATGTCTTTTAGAAGTCGTAATTTTAACCATAGGTTCCTCTGGTAGTTCGTTCCAGATACAGACTATGAACATGGAACAATAACCTATTATGTTGTCCAAGTGGTCCAGTACAGCATGGAGAGCCAGCAAGATCACATCGGCTGTTGATCTATTGTGTCGATAGGCAAATTGTAATGGGTCCAGTTTCTAGTTAAGGCAGGAGTTGATATGAATCATAACCAACCTCTCGAAGCTCATCATCATCACGGACACTGGTCGGAGGTAATTGAGGTACGTTGCCTTACTCCTAGAGTCAATCAGTACAGAAACAGGGCCTTCAGCCCAACTCGTACATGTTGACCAAGATCCTCCTCTAAGCTAGTTGCATTTGCCTGAATTTGGCCCATTTTCTATATCTCTTTCCTATCTATGTAATTGTCCAAATGTCTTGTAAATGCTGTTATAGTACATGCCTAAACTACCTCCTCTGGCAGCTCGTTCCATATATCCACCACCCTGTGTGTGATAAAGTTGCCCCTCAGGATCCTGTTAAATCTTTCCTCTCATCTTAAATCTATGTCGTCTGGTTCTTGATTCCAAACCCTGGGAAATGTATTCCCCTCATGACTTTATACACCTGTAAGATCACCCCCTCAGCCTCCCATGCTCCAAGGCACCAGTATAATTGAAGATTTTCAAAGCTGGTGGGAACATTGGACCTCAGGAAGGAGAGGTTGAAGATGTCCACAAAAGCTCCTGCCAGCTAGTTTCAAGATGCAGCCATGTATACCATTGGGGCTGGATGCTTTGAGGGTTCACCGTCATGAGAGATGTTCTGATGTCAACCTCTGTGACTGCGATTAGTGCCGCCAGAGCAGTGGGGCCCACAAAGTTACAACGATGTTCTCCCTTTCGAAGCGAGTGTAGAAAACATGGAGCTACTGATCAAGGTGATCATAAGCAAAGTGAGGACGTTTTTCAAGGCATTCACACAGAGGATGGTAAGTATATACAACAAGCTGCCAGAGGAGGTAGGTATAATAACAGCATTTAAAAGGCATTTGGACAGGTGCATGGATAGGAAAGGTTTAGGGGACTATGGGCCAAACGCGAGCAAGTGGGTCTAGTATAGATGTTGGTCAGCATTGACAAGTTGGGCTGAAGGGCCTTTCTCCGAACTGTGGGACTATGACTGAGCTGAAAGTGAGGCAGAGTCTGCATGTTGCCCAGAGGACAAAGCTCCTGTATCCGCTCTGGGTAATCAGGCCAAAGTGTCGGTCCGCCAGCTCGGTTGACATTTCAATTACTCAGGCCCTGATACTTTGGCCCATACTTGTTGCACAATACTAGCATGCTCAAAGATCTAATCTACCTAAACCATTACAATGTACTCTTTCAAGGTTCAATTTATCGTTGTTTTTACAAAACCAATAGTGGGGCAAGCCATTGGCAAGGCTTTTCCCTACAATCATGTCATGTTACACTGCAATATTCTGTATACAAGCCAGCACCATGGCAATGACACCTCTTTATAAAGTCCACTGACGGAAAGCGGCCTCACACAGAGCAATAACTAATCACCGAATCAGCCTCCTGCTTTAGTATCACAACAGCCTTCACATAACACATGAGGGTAGGAACAGATAGCACAGGTGTATGCATGTCTGAGGTGTCAGTGCAGAGAGCAGGGATTCAGATTTTTGGATCATTGGGATCTCCTCTGTAGCAGAGGCTGATCTGTACATAGGTTTCAAAGGTCTTTTATTGTCACATGTACAAGGGGGATGGGTTGCAGCTGAATCATGGATCATGGAAAACTTTATTGTCATTCAGACCTTGCGGTCTGAACGAAATTTCGTTTCCTGCAGTCATACATATAGTAAATAACAAAACACACTGGAAGGGAACCAATATCTTG
This sequence comes from Raja brachyura, assembly GCA_963514005.1. Next base: position 71,159,280 of record OY740788.1, on the reverse strand, counting down.
GCAGGTTTGCTAGTGCTACGCGGGTGGGTTTAAACTGCGTTGGCTGGGGGGGAGGGGGGGGGGGGGCGTGCGACTGAAACATTGTATAGCAATGTTACAACATTTTGAGATTTTAAAGATCAAGTGCAATTTATCCCATCAGATAAAGCATAACATAAGTTTAATTTGACACCTAATTCTCTTTCATATCTTCAGTATTAAAAAAGGTATGGCCATTTTCATACTCGGAAATTAGCATCTTGTTCCCCATTGCCTTTCCGTTGACTTAACTCAAAAGCTGTGATCTAGGACAGTCAAAAGCACATAACTTTCTCAAAAATTAAGAGAACTCAATGACATTTTCAGTTATTATAGATTGAAGCATTCTGAAACAAATATGAAACAATCTTACTTGGATGACCTGAAATTAAAGCATATAATTAGTTAGTTACCGAATTGTAGCTAATTACAAATTCAATTACTAGATCTAAACATCTATCCATTTCTTAAGAAAAGATAAACATTTTAAAATTGCCTAAGTGTCCAAATAACATTCACACAATAATTCACAATATAACATTAGTTTTAAATCTCATTTTCATGAATTTATAGGCCAAATGGAAGGAATTTAGTGTTTAATTCCAGAAAATTAATGGCCATTTAAATCAACATGAGAGTGGGTATTAGTGGAACGAGGTGGATTGGAACGTTGCGGTTTGCGGTGAATTTAACCCACAGTCGGCAGGATAAACACCGCCTGGTTCATATATATTTTTTGTCCCCTTTTCGCAACATGAAAATTTGATTAAAGTCTTCCTAAGAAGAACTTTTTAATATAAAAATAAACTCTGTACTTTATTTTATCCCCTACGTAAAGTCCTTCCCGTTGTCGGCGCTCACGGCTTTAGAAGATGATTTTAAAATTACTCTAGCTAATAAATGATCTAGCGTAGTTTAAAAATACCTTCATAAAACAAATGTCGGAGTGATTTCTCTTCAGCAACGAAATCCCCTGAGATGGATCGATTTGACCTGTCTGGAGAAAAACGGCATTTTAAACCCGCCCCTCTCTGAAAGGCACCGAAGTCGCGCACACGGGGGGCAGCAGAACTGCAGCGCCACTCAAGGTAAGTTTTGTAATATACCTACATTGTAGCATTTATAGAAACCTGGCAAAAAGAGGGACAGGACTGGCAGCTTAATGTTCCAGGGTACAGGTGCTACAGGAGAGATAGAGGTGGGAGTAAGAGGAGTGTTACTTCGTTGATTATTCTGTTAACTAGTATTACTGATTAATTATTGTATATTTATTTGTGTTATTGCATTAATGGGCTTGTGTGAGGATTGTGTGCAGCAGTGAGAATGCCATTGTTCCATTGCCAGTACCATTGACAATTAAACATCCTTCATTTGATACTCAACCTAAACATTGAAGCATGGGACAATAAGTTGCAAACAACATTTGTGCCAAAGCTGCCAGTCACCAATTTCCTCCAGTAAGTCCAGACCTAACCACCTCTGACAGCATAAAACCCTCCCATGGCCAAGTCCTTGGGGATGACCACTGACCAGAAGCAATTGGACCATTCATGTTGGCGTGGACCCGGTGGGCCAAAGGGCCCGTTTCCATGCTGTATCTCTGAGCAAACACAGTGGCAACAGAGACTGGCTCTCCTGGCAAAGCCACTCAATCCCCTGCTACCCTGCTTTCCCACTGTCTACAGGAATGTGCCAGAAGCATGAAAAACTTCTCCGGATGGGTAAAGCATCAACAATTCTCAAAGAAAAACTCAGTAGCAACCAGGCCAGAGGAGTCTGACCAGCATCCTATCAACATTCATTCAACCCGCAACATCCACTCCCTATAAACCAGCATGCAGTTGCTGCAACAAGATGCCACCTATGGGTTACCTACAAGCTAATAGCTATCTGGGATGTGCATCCTCTAACACCACAGACTGGGACAGTAGGGACAGGTCCTGAGAGTTCCAGGTCATAAACTATGCCTGCTTGGAAAGATATTATTCAAGTTCAGGTTTTTTTATAGCCACGTGTACCGAGGCACAGTGAAAAGCTTTGTTTTGCAGATCAGGTAATACCATGCATAAATACAATCAAGCCAAACTCAAATACAATAGGTAAAGCAAAGGGGAAGATACAGAATGCAGAATATAGTTGTCACCATTGTAGCGCACCGATATCAGTGACAAAGTCAAATGTCCGCAATGGGGTAGAGGTGAATCGGATAGTACCCTAGCTTATAGAAGGACAGTTCAAAAGCCTGATAAGAGGGGAAGAAATTGTTCCCGAAATTGGAGGTGCACACTTTCAAGCTTCTGTACTTTCTTCCAGACTGGAGCAAGGAGGATGAATGATCGGGTGGGACAAGTCTTTGATTATGGTGGCAGCTTTCCAGAGTAGTGTGAAGTGTAAATGGAGCAGATAGCAGAGAGTCTGTTGGATGGTCTGGGCAACATTGACAACTCTCATCGGCACAACTGTAATAGTACAACAGGAAGACAAGGTCAATTCATGGAAATATAGTTAAATCCGGCGGTACCTGAAAGCACGAAACATTTATAGCCAAATAGACGTCAATGGCTAAATAGAGACAGATGGATTTGACCTGTCTTGCAACTCAGAAACCACTGAGCCATTATAGAAGCACGATTTGTCATTGTGCGAGTAGCAGCAGTCAGCGAAGGCAGATATTCTGTTTATAGCTCAGTGGTCAAACATGAGGGTTTCAAACCCAATGAGTTCGACAGTTGGAATCACACAATTAACACAGTCATGGCCTGATCTGGTTTTAGAGAGCATCAAATTAACCCCTTTGTCCCCAGACAACCACAGCTCTGAAAATCATTAATTACTGTCTAATTATCTTTTGAAAACTAACTTTCAGTGCACTCAATCACAACGAACTCCTGCAAAACACTTCTCCTTAATCTCTTCTTTTGCCATTTCTCAGCAAGTTACTGACCTTCCTGAGAGCGATGATCATTATTCACTGCAAGTAATTCCTTCAGAATTTAGAAGAGCTCATAATTGTGAAACACAGTACAGTGGGGCAGTGGGTGGAACTGCCCAACCCACCCAGCTCTCAACATGCGAATATGCAGGGATTTGGGTGCTTTGGGAAATGGCAGGCATCTGTGAAAGACTGGGCTTCACTGATGGTGACATTACATCAGGCATGTGCCGTGAGTAATTACTCAGGGTAGGCAGTTTGTCGGCTTTTTAAAAAATAACTTAAACTGCGCATGTGACTCACTTGTCTGCCTCCCGTGGTCTTGGAGTGACCACCTCTCTATAACTCCTCTCTATGACCTCCGCATTCTCCCTGACCAGACAGAGGTCATCGAGCTGCTGCTCCAGGTTCCTAAAACGGTCCCTTAGGAGCCCCATCCCGACGCACATGGTGCAGATGTGGACGTCTGGAAGGCTATCAGACTCCATGACTTCCCACATCTGACATCCAGAACAATAAACTGCCCTGGCACTCATACTCCCCCCTTACCTTAATTAAGGGGAGGGGGGGTATGAGTGCCAGGGCAGTTTATTGAGGGGGGAGTGCAGGGTATGCAAAAAGGAACTGCAGATGCTGAACCCCGGAACAAAATACAAAGTGGTGGAAGAAATCAGCAGGGCAGGCAGAATCTGTGCAGGGAATGGAGATATAATGTCTGAGATTGGGGCCCTTCCTCCGACTGGCCCAGGAGCGGTTGGAGCGGCTGGTGCAGAGTCCGGGCGGTAAGTTTGAAAACAGAGCGCAAATTTGCCCATAGCCCAAATTCCAGCACAGGCACAGATCTTCTCAATAGTGGACTTACAGCATGCCTTCTTCTCCCTACCTCTACATCAGGACAGTCAGTACCTCTTCACCTTCACCTCCAACGGACAACATTACACTTGGACTCGATTGCCTCAAGGATTCCAGAATTCTCCAACATTGTTTTCCAGATGTCTTCAAGGAGAGCTGAAAACTTTAAGCTTTCGATGTGGCTCCACCTTAGTTCATTATGTGGATGATTTACTTGTAGCCAGCCAGGATGAACAAAGCAACCGCGAAGATACCACTCAATTATTGAATCATCTATCAGCATTGGGATAATGTTTTCTAATCAAAAGTGTTAATGGCCGAGCAGAAGGTGAAGTTCCTTGATGTGATACTATCAGCAACAGAGCGGAGTCTGGAGAACAGCCGTTGTCAAACCAATCTGTGAATTCCCTGCACCACGGGAGGCAAAGCAAATGAGACAGTGGCTTGGCATGGTAAACTATTGTCGACAGCGGATACCCAACATTGCTCTGGACACTAAAAAAGCTGACGCCATACACTAGTACGGAGGGTGAGTTTCAATTATCTGAGGAAGCTCAAGATGCCTTTGAAAATCTGGAGGTCTCTGTTACGGGCACCAGCATTAGGACGGCCACTTTATGATCGACCATTCCAGTTATACTGCACAATCCTCTCTCAGTGCTCCACTGCAGTTCGTACCCAGAAACATGGAGACAAACATCGACCAGTAGCCTATTACTCCTCTAATCTTGAGAGTAAGCACGAGAACATCCCATTTGCACACAGATCTTGACTGCAATCTACAACAGCTTGCAATCAGCTGCTAATTTGACTTTGCAACAGGATATAACAGTGTATAGTTCTCACTCAGATGCTGCCTTGTTAGGACAGCTGCAGACTCAACATGAGAATATAATAATAAATATAAGATATACCTGTTAAACAACCCCAAATTACAGTTCAAGTATTGTACCACTATCAATCCAGCATCCTTTCTCGCTAAAGCACCGGAAGAACAAATGGAATCAGTGCATGACTGCTTATTTGTAATCAAGATACTTCTGTTAGGGAGCATTTAACAGATTTAACTATTTAACATTTAACTATGGTAGACCCCAAACTAACCTTGTATGCGGATGGAAGTGCATCAATCAGACCCCGAGGGGAAAGACTTTCTGGATATGCCATTGTAAATAAGAATGGGGATAGTATAGAAGCAGCTGCCTTTGAAACACCATTCTCTGCCCAACAAGTGGAACCGTTTGCCTTGATAAGACCCTGTATCATAGGCAATGACCAGTTAGGGTCCACTATCTTGGTAACTAACACAAATTAGAGTTTTATAACCTTTATTAAGAGATATGTGTAATAATTGTTTAATGTATTTCTGAAACATAGCAAGGAATTAAACACATGGCAATAAGCCGTAAATATACCAAGTTTGTGTATAGTGTTCAAAAGTCACCATTTGGGCACTTGTTTAGCAGTTTGCAGAATTTTCCCCATCACAAATGCATGACATTAATAGTTTAAAAAATCTGGCAAACTACATGGTCACAAAATAATGATACTGCTTTTCTCACTGTATGTGCCTCAAATAGGGATGTCACAAGTGGTTTTCTATCACTTGCATAGTTCAAAAATACAAGGTCACTTGCAGAAACAAGCTGAAACGACTCACGGACTGCAAAAAAACCAACTTAGTTAAAGGTACATTGACACAATTCGGAAAGTTACAATTTAAACTGAAGAAAGTATCTTCCACTTATGGTGCAAGACACACTAATGATCTACATTTTCTCCTGCCCATTTGGAAATGCTATGTAATTTGGAAAAGCAGAGTTTCAAAGTGTATGGGTAAGGGCCATCTGCAAAATAAAATGGTTTCAATCGGAATTTTTCCATCACATGCTTCGAGAATAAATTTTATTTGTTACATTACAAAAGTGCAAAATTCTATGAAATCTCTTGCCAGTAATCCAAGTATCTGAACGTGGATTAACAAACAGCCTTGTAACGCAGTACTCTCAACAGACCATTGTGGAGACAAGGAATGCTAATACTATTTGACAAAAAAAGTGTTGGAGTAACTCTGAGGGTCTAGCAATAAATCTGATGATATTTTGGGTCAGGACCCTTCTTCACTTATTTTAGATACCATCTTAAACTCAAAGGTAGACAAAAATGCTGGAGAAACTCAGCGGGGGAGGCAGCATCTGTAATGAACTGAGTCGAACACATATCAAGATACAACACATGTTTATTAAATCTACTTACAGCATAGATCTGCAGGACATTACATTTCCGAGCAGCTACTCGTACTAACTAGCGTAGGCAATCTCTTGATAATATAAAGCGCATAATAGGCGGAGTCCCTACTAACAAGCACTATAATAGTGAGATTAAACGAGAGCTTACCTGTTCAAAGTTTGATCTTTATTTTATGAGGAGTTACGATGAGGGATTACGTGAAGAAGCCCCGCTAGGCGCATGCTCGGCATACTTCATGGCAGCGGCGTGAAAATCACAGAACCAATAGCCGAAGTAAGATAGTAAGGCCCACACAAGACTAGAACTATCAGATGATCTTTTAGATTATGAGGGTCGGGAGCGGAGAGCACGTAATCCCTCATCGTAACTCCTCATAAAATAAAGATATTAATGGATGAGACCCGATAGATAGATGTTCTGAAAATTGTCGTAAATAGGAAGACAAAGCACTATGAGCACTATTAATGGCACTTTAACTAAGGTGCTGATCAAAATGCAGCATAGCAAGGAACTCCAATACATCCGATATGTTTGCAGTATGATAAGATATATCTGACTGAATACAAAAAGCTTCCCATTTCTTTATGTGAGACATATATTGTTTCTTAGTGCTATCTCTCCAAGCTGACATTATGACATCCATGGTCCTATCCGACAGTCCAAGCCCTTGTAATGGTCTGGTCAGAACCTGCAGATTAACAAATTCATATGATCATGCAATGGATGAACTTGTTCTGTCACTGGTTGTACCAACAAATCCCTGGAGCTGGGAATCGTCATAAATGGTTCAATTATCATTCTAAGCATCAATGGGAAACATGGCTGTGTAGGCCAGTTTGGAACCACCAAAACACCTGTGGCAGAGTCTTGCTCTATTTTCCTGAGACATTGCCTAATCAGGCAAAATGGGGGGAAAGCGTAGAAAAACATATTTCCCCATTGTAGCGAGAATGCATCCAACGCTACAGCTCCTGGATCAGGCTCCCATGACATGTATTTAGGCAATTGGTGATTTAATCTAGACGCAAATAGATCAATGTCTGGCACACCATACCGACTGACAATTTTTTGGAAAATTTGTGGATTTAACATCCATTCTGTATTGTCTTTAAACTCCCGTGATCTGTTGTCTGCCACAACATTGTCTTTCCCTGGGAGATAAATAGCTGAAAGCCAGATATTCTTAGATACACACCAATTCCACATCAGGTTGACCAGATGATCACATGATACTGACCTTACTCCACCCATGTGATTGATATATGCTACAGCTGTGGTGTTGTCTACTTGGAATTGAACATGCAAGTTCTCCATTGTAGAACAATATGCTTTTAATCCAAAAAATGCCCCCAATAACTCCAAATAATTAATACCATATGTTTGGAGAATTAAATCCTCTTGAACAGTCCATCTACCACCACAGCTGGTGTTATTGTCTGTAGCCCCCCATCCGAGAGCACTAGCATCAGTTTGAAATACCACTGTAGGTTGCTGAATAACAATGTTTTTAGCAGCTTGTGCAACATTCCCAATCCACCACTGCAATTCAGCCAATGCTTCCGTTGGCAACTGCATGGGCCTGTCAAAATAACCTGCACATTCTTTTAGTGCTTGTGCTTTTGCCCTTTGAAGATTTTGATAATGCAAAGGACCAAACTCAACAGCAGGAAATGCTGCTACCATCTTACCAATTACCCTAGCTACTTCTCGGATGGAGGGATAAGGTTTGTCAGCAAGACAACTACACGCATTTGTAATATCCACAACTTTATCTGATGGTAAAGTTACTGACATAGCAACTGAATCAATGACAATTCCCAAATACTCAATTGTCTGCAACGGCTGTAGCTTAGATTTCATTGGATGGATCAGAAACCCTAGCCTTTCCAACAGGCTTATAGTTGCTGAAACTGCAACTATAAGCCTAATGCATTTCGTTGTCCAATGCATTTCGTTGTCTCTGTACTGTACACTGACAATGACAATTAAATTGAATCTGAAACTGAAGCTGATTCCTTAGTGGCATTAACAATTAAAACATCATCAAAATAAGCCATGACAATGTGATTTTGAGCCCTTAACAATGCAAGTGCTGGTTTCAATAATTTTGTAAACAGCCTGGGAGCTGAACTTAACCCATTAGGTAATGCTTTATATTGCCACAGCTGACCCATCCAATTAAACTTCAAGTATGGTGATGAATTGGCACTGAATAATACGCATCTTTTAAGTCTATAGTAGCCATGTAACACCCTATGGACAACAACTCTTTTGCAGTGTTGAAGGTGTCCATTTTGAAATGTCTATACTGGACATATGAATTTAATTTTGTGAGATCCAAAATGACTCTACAACCCCCATCTTTCTTTGCCCTGGGGAAAATATTTGACACAAATTGTTGCGGATGATTCCCCGTACTTTCAATTACCCCTTTTTTAAATAAAGGTTTTACTTCTTCTTTTACCTGATAATTTTCAGATGCAGAAAACACCAAAACCCGATTAGGTTTATCCTGTACAGGTGGATCCACTCCCACCATAAATTCTATAATAGCACCTGACACAGTATCTAAAATAAACTGATCAGATGTTATACAGTACCATTCATCCTAAAACAATTGCAATCTACCACCAACAGGAGGTTCTCCAACAGTTTCCTCTATGATAGAATAAAGTTTTTGTACCTCAGCAAATGACCGTGACGGTCTCCTTCTCCCAATATATGGAATTACATTGGGCTGTGATGGGTGATAATACCTTCTCACCATATTCCTGCCTCTGCTTGTTCCTGCTCCTGAATCAAACCCCCTTCTCATCCAGCCAGATTGTCTCCTTTGTCCGAATATAAAAGGTTTTATGAGGTTGATAGTCTTTGCCTCCTCATCGATATCTTTAATTTGTTTAGGTGGGTTTTCTCCGAATAAATAATCTGGAGCTTGAACATTGCTTGATTTATACAAACCATCAAATCTTGGGCGCAGGATGGGCCGAATGGCGATTTTTCTCATACAATTAATCTCAAAATAAGAGTTACAAAACAATGCCAACATGTCTTTTTGGATTTTGGACATATCATGCCCTTCCAACTGCCTCCCAAAAGCAGTAATGCCAGCTGCAATGAGCTTGAGGACCCTCTGGAATCGTATCTCCTGTCCTCGCATTGTCAAAGTCATGGGTGTCCAAATAGCTGGATTCACCGTTGGCACCCTCAGTGATGCACAATTAACAGGTGTTTTATAGAGGTCTGCTGTCTCAATCATGACAGTCTCCTGACGCTGGTGAGAAACCAAATAATTAATGTTGGCCGCCAGGTTTTCTTCCATGACCTCACCGCTTCCCTCTGGTATAGCAAAGAATTGTGCTACATCTGGTACACCTGTTGAATGACTTTTGTGTTGTGGTGGGTATTCAAGACCAGAAACACCACTTTCAGGGTCAGTCTCTTGCTGCCCTGGTACTCCTGAGACTTGCTCAAAGGAGACTTCTTCCAGACCTAAACAAGGCTCTGGATTTTCACATTCCCATGTTGTAAAGGCACCGTATTAATGATATGGAACCCCCTCAGGGGCTGCCTGGGAATATTCTGGGTCTTTAGACCTTTGATTAATAATTGTTTGAAGCATTTTCTCCATTTGGTCCATCCTGAGCCACAGGGCTCGTTTGCCTGGCCCTGCCTCTTCTTCATCAGATTCATCTGATATTACAGGCTTAGCAGACTTCCTTTTATTTTCCTTTCCACTGGAGAACCCTCCGTGGCCTGTGGCTGTGGAGCGTCTAAAGGCTGAACTACGGCAGGTTCAATGGCTACCGGTATCGGAACCAGCTCCGTACTAATCTGAGGTCCCGATCTTAATTGTGTTTCCACCCAGGATGCGCGCTTTCCCCGCGCTGATTTTTTCACCGTGTCCATTTTAAAACTTCCCGAACTCCTCCTGGCTATTCCAGCCAGCGTCACAGAGTTTCTCCCAGGAAGTAACGTTTAACCCACTTACCTACGGGCTTGTTACTCACCACTGGTGGAGCTGCGATCTGCAGCCCTTCCTTACCGACATGCATCGACGTAATGCTGAGCATGCGCCTCGCGGGGCTTCTTCACGTAGTCACTCACATGACTCCGAAGTAAAATTGGCTAGTATGAAATAGCCTATCTACATCTTTCCTTCTAGAAACAAAAGAAGCATCAGTATCTAAGCAATATAGGTGGAACGTTAATAACACATTTGGGGTAGTTTGTAAAATTACACAAAATCACCATATCTAATGGGAGGCCTGCAAACCCGTCTGGCGTGTGTGCTATATGAATCCGCCTCACGTCCTTTCACCGGAGAAGACATTAGGGAGGGAATTAGGGAAACGACTGAGGACCCGACAGGCCGGGAAGGTGATGAGTTAGGTGAGCTAGTCGGCAAACGCCGCGGGGAGGCCGCGGTGGACACGTTCGCTGATACGACAGTGGGAGGGTATATGAAACGCGAGTCTGGATATGGAGTCGCAGGACGCGGTTCCTTCACTGGAAGGATATGTTGACGGTGGCGTCTGTAGATGGCTCCGTCCGCTTCAACCAGATAAGAGCGCGGTTCTTTGGCAGGGCCGTAGGCGTGACCCAGATGGGCATGGCCCTTGGTGGTCGGGAAACAAACCACTTGTCTACCTGCGAGAGTTTTAACTGGCTTGCTGGATTTGTTAAAGAAGCGTTTCTGTGTGTCACGTTTGAATTGTAGTTGTTTCTGGACTGCAGGCAGTGAACCAGGAAGTATGGGCGGATTGCGAGCGGGATGTTGTGTTGTTTATCTGGCCAGCTTCGCCGGATGACTGCCAACAGCAATTGTAAAGTCTCATCACCAGCCATGTGCTCTGCTAGGCTGCTCAGGCAATCAGTCGGAACATACGATACCTTAATTACTGAGAACTGGTCCTGTTCAGAGAGGTGTTGTTCGTTGTTTTGCGTGGGGCACTTGATAGGTATCAGCTATGTGCATGTCCTTGCCTTTCTTCTAGACCATGTTGAAATTCAAATCGTTGCAGTTGCATCATCAATCGTTGTAGCGTGCTGGGGCTGTGTGGATGGGTTTGTTCAAAATAGTGACCAGCGGCTGATGGTCATTTTCTATAGTCGCAGACTTCCCAAAGATAAAGTCCTTGAATTTCATGCAGGCAAAAACCACTTTAGCAATTCTTTTTTAAACTGGGCGTAACGTCATTTAGTGTCAGTTAGAGTGTGAAAGGCGTAAGAAATGGGCTTGCAGTCACCATCGGTAGTGGTCTGCAGGCAAGCAGCGCCAAGTCCGTACTGGGACGCCTTGCACGTGAGCGCTACTGGTAACTCCAAAACAAAGAAGGCGAGAGTAGGTGCGCTTGCCAGCTGCAATTTGAGAGTGTCAAAAGCTCTTTGATGCTGCGGATAACAGGACCATGCAGCATCCTTGTGTGTCAGTTCTCGCAGGGGGGCAGATATGTCGCTGAGCTTGGGAATAAATTTCCCCAGGTAGTTGACCATTCCAAGGAACCTTTGTAGGCTCACGATGTCAGTAGGAACCGGCAATTCGTTGATAGCTGCAGTTTTTGTTGGGTCTGGTCTGAGACCATCACTTGTGAAGACATGTCCAACGTAACTAACCTCTGGAACTCGAAACTTGCACTTCAGGGGATTGAGTTTGAGCTGAATGTCTTTGGCACGGTCTAGTACTTTCTTCAGATTGGCGTCATGTTCAGTCAAATCACATCCGTAGATGACAATGTCAACAAGAATGATGGCGCATGGGTACTTGGCAAACAATTGTTCCATCGTGCTCTGGAAAACTTAGCTGGCTGAGTTGATGCCAAAGGGCATTCTCAGAAATTTGTATCAGCCAAAGGGGGTGCCGAACGTAGTGAGAATGGACGAGTCTGGGTGCAGTGGAATCTGCCAAAATGAGCTTTTGGCATGCAGAATGGAGAATACTGATGCATTGCCTATCTAAGCAGCATAGGGTAGTGCGGGCATTTGATGGCAGTGTTAAGATCTTTGGGGTTGATGCAGATATGAACCTCCTCCTTGTTTTTCTTTGTCGTGACCACCATGGTGGAAACCCAGTCAGATGGGACAGGAACTTCAGCAATAACACCCATGGAGACCATTCACTTGAGTTCATTGTGTACTCTGTCACGCATGGCATGCGGAACACGATGTGGGATCAACAACAATGTGGTATATGATAGGCAACATGCCAAGCTTGTCGTTAAACAGATCCTTGTTTTGAGAGAATGCCTGTTGAGTGGGTCCGTCAGCGAGACAGAGTTTATGGACAACGTGGCCAAAGTATGCCAGGCCTAGGTCGTGGCATGCATTGATATCGAGCAAAGTCTCTGAATCTCCCTTAACAATATAAAACTGTAAGGTACGGGTCTGCTTGTCGATGGTGCACATTAAATCAGTTTGTCCAAGAGAGTGTAAAACATCTCCCCCGTAAGCCCGAAGCGTGGCCGAGGCTCTTTCAATATGTTCAGCCTAATGAATTTTTTAAAACTCTGACAACGAGGTAACGTTGCATTTCGCGCTAGTATCAACCCTTTCGATCAAAGGCCTGTTATTCACAAACATGGTTACCTCAGGGTCTAGTTGCTCGTTAGACGAAGAGAGGAGAGAATGGATGGCAGAACTGGTGTCTGTACTTTCTGAGAGTGGAGCAGGGGATGGCAAGTCAGGCTCTTGGAAGTAATTATCAGCAAGCTCATGTTGTAGCAGGTGCAGGCTCGTCCTCGAAGCTGCTTGAGTCACACGGGAATGGCAGCATCGAGCAAAGTAGTTTAACTTCTTGCAGAAATTACAGGCTTTACCATAAGCAACGCAGAACTGCCAAGCCATAGCATGAAAATAGTTGCAATTTTGACATCGAACAGACCTGGTACGGGAGTTACGAGAGGAAAAGTCTGTAAGATTAACACTATGCCACGAACGGTGACCGGAGAGCACAGACTCAGTGTGGGAAGATATTATCTCAGCAATCCGACAGGCATGCTCTGCTTGATTAAGGGTTAGGTCAGTATTACGAAGAAGTTCACCCCGTATCTTGCTATCAAGCATTCCTCCAACAAGTTTGTCACGTATGAGTTCATCGCACAGATCTCGAAATTGGCAGTGTGCAGTCATGTGTTTTAAGTTACAAGTAAAATGTTCAATCGATTCATCAATCTGTTGCATACAAGCATAAAACTTGGTCCATTCAATAATGTAGTTCGAGGGCAGGTCACACAACTATCTGAACTTTGCAAGTAAGACAGCAGGGTCATCAATCGTCTCAGCAGGCACCAGGACCTGACCATTAACATCCAGAATAGCAGACTCAAATGTGAAGTTGTCGGCACGATTCATTACCTCAGTTCCCGCTAAGTTGAACGATACAGAAGCACGCACATTGGGGGGTCGTTGCGATGAACAATGCAAGCATAATGAGTGTAGTCATGCTCGAAAAGACACCAGCGTTCAGCAATGTTAGTCTAAGATCAGAGGACTAGTACGGCAACACAAATTTGCCATGATGGATATAGTAGGCACATAAACTAATTTTTTTTTTTAAAAACCCAATAAACATGAACGCGGTGGGAAAGATTCACTCTCTGACACAATGTAATAAGCTGAGTCGAACACATATCAAGATACAAGACATGTTTATTAAATCTACTTACAGCATAGGTCTGCAGAACATTACATTTCCTAGCAGCTACTCGTACTAACTAGCTTAGGCAAGCTTGATAATATAAAGCGCATAATAGGCGGAGCCACTACTAACAAGCACTGTAATTGGTTAGTAGGAAATAGCCAATCTGCAGCATCTATGGAGAGAAGGAATAGGCGATGTTTCGGGTCGATTATTTTAAAGTAAATGATCCCTGGAAAGCGTGCAAAGATTCAAGAGAATGTTGCCCGTACTAGAGGGCCCAAGCACAGGAGGATGAGGGTTAATCTTTTAGAGGTGTACAAGATCATGAGGGGAATAAATAGGATGAATGCACCGTCTTTTACCCAGCATTGGAGAATGAAGAACTTGAGGGCACGGGTTTAAGGTGAGAGGAGAAAGATTTAATAGGAAGCTGAGGAGAGATGGCGGTGAATATCTCAAGAAAGTGGAGGACTTCAAGTACCTGGGAGTGAGGATGCAGAGCCCGGAGAATGACATCAAGGTCCAGAAAGCACTCGCATGGAAAGCCCTCAATAACATGGGGAAATTCTGAACGGCTCGAATGTCTAAGGGTCTCAAACTGAGATTCTTGCATGGAACTATACAGACCATATTATTGTATGGGAGTGAGGCATGGACTCTCACTCGAGCACTGTCCAAGTCTGTCGATGCTACCTACACCTAAATGCTCAGAAAAGTTCAAAATGTCAGCTGGAGGGGCCACATAAACCGTCTTCCCCACCTAGTTTGCCAGGTGAGGAGGGGGCTGTGAACCCCCAGCAGGACCAAAAACAAAACCTGTCAAAGGGCGGATGAGCTCCTAGCGAGCCAACGGCCATCCACATTTCAATAGAAGTTGCGATCACTGTCGTACATACCATTGTAAGGCAGCGTGCCCATTGATGTTTTCAATGATGATGATAATGATGATGATGCAGGCAAGTAGGAATGGGGTGCTGGGACATTGTTGGCCAGTGTGGGTGAGTTGGGCCGAAGGGCCTGTTTCCATACTGTATCACTCTAAGACCATTCCCTCCGCAACTCCCCAGTTAACTCATCCCTTCCCACCCAAATCACCCCCTCCCTAGGTACCTTCCCCTACAACTGCAGAAGATGCAACACCTGTCACTATACCTCCTCCTTCAACTCTGTCTAGGGACCCCAACTGTCCTTTCAGGTTAGGCTCAGGTTCACACACCACCTCCAACCTCATCTACTGTATCCGTTGTTCAAGATGTGGACTCATACAACTGTGAGACCAAACGCAGACTGGGTGTTCGTTTCGCGGAACACCTTCACTCAGCCTGAACCAACCGGATCTCCCGGTTGCTCGACACTTTAATTCTCCTTCCCATTCCTACACAAACCTCTCTGTCCTTGGTCTCCTCCATTATCAGAGTGAGGCTAAATGCAAATTGGAGGAGCAGCATCTCATATTTCGCTTGGGAAGCCCAGTGGTTTGAATATTAATTTCTCTCACTTCAGGTATCCCCGGCATTTCCTTTCTCTCCATCCCTCCCCCACCCAAGTCTCACTAACTTCTCATGTCCACCTTCCAAACAGCTTACAATGGCCTGTTTCTAGATTTCTTGATTAACCCAATCTACATATAGATTGGGTGAATCAAATTGGCAGGGGTGCTGAGGAAGAGGATTTCTTGGAATGTATGCGGGATAGTTTTCTAAACCAACATGTAGAGGAACCAATGAGAGAGCAGGCTATTCTAGACTGGGTATTGAGTAATGAGGAAGGGTTAGTTAGCAGTCTTGTTGTGTGTGGCCCCTCGGGCAAGAGTGACCATAATATGGTTGAGTTCTTCATTAGGATGGAGAGTGACATTGTTAATTAAGAAACAAGGGTTCTGAACTTAAAGAAAGGTAACTTTGAGGGTATGAGACGTGAATTGGCCAAGATAGACTGGCAAGTGATTCTTAAAGGGTTGACGGTGGATATGCAATGGAAGGCAATTAAAGACTGCATGGGTGAACTACAACAATTGTTCATCCCAGTTTGGCAAAAGAATAAATCAGGGAAGGTAGTGCATCCGTGGATAACAGGGGAAATCAGGGATAGTATCAAAACATAAAGATGAAGCATACAAATTAGCCAGAAAAAGCAGTCTACCAGAGGACTGAGAGAAATTCAGAGTCCAGCAGAGGAGGACAAAGTGCTTAATTAGGAAAGGGAAAATAGATTATGAAAGAAAACTGCCAGGGAACATAAAAACTGACTGCAAAAGTTTTTATAGATATGTGAAGAGAAAAAGATTAGTTAAAACAAATGTAGGTCCCTTGCAGTCAGAAACTGGTGAATTGATCATGGGGAAAGAGGACATGGCAGACCAATTGAATAACTACTTTGGTTCTGTCTTCATTTAGGAAGACATATATAATCTGCCGGTAATAACAGGGCACCGGGGGTCAAATGAGATGGAGGAACAGAGTGAAATCCATGTTATCCGGGAAGTGGTGTTAGGTAAATTGAATGGATTAAAGGCCAATAAATCCCCAGGGCCAGATAGGCTGCATCCCAGAGCACTTAAGGAAGTAGCCCCAGACATAGTGGATGCATTAGTGATAATTTTTCAAAACTCTTTAGATTCTGGAGTAGTTTCTGAGGATTGGAAGGTAGCTAATGTAAGCCCACTTTTTAAAAAGGGAGGGAGAGAGAAAACGGGGAATTACAGGCCAGTTAGTCTAACATCGGTAGTGGGGAAAATGCTAAACTCAGTTATTAAAGATGGGATAGCAGCACATTTGGAAAGTGGTGAAATCATTGGACAAAGTCAGCATGGATTTATGAAAGGTAAATCACGTCTGACGAATCTTATAGAATTTTTCGAGGATGTAACTAGTAGAGTGGATAAGGGAGAACCTGTGGATGTGTTATATCTGGACTTTCAGAAGGCTTTTGACAAGGTCCCACATAAGAGATTAATATACAAACTTAAAGCACACGGTATTGGGTGTTCAGTATTGATGTGGGTAGAGAACTGGCTGGCAGACAGGAAGCAAAGAGTAGGAGTAAACGGGTCATTTTCAGAATGGCAGGCAGTGACTAGTGGGGTACCGCAAGGCTCAGTGCTGGGACCCCAGCTATTTACAATATATATTAATGATCTGGATGAGGAAATTAAATGCAACATCTCCAAGTTTGCGGATGACACGAGCTGGGGGGCAGTGTTAGCTGTGAGAAGGATGCTAGGAGGCTGCAAGATGACTTGGATAGGTTGGGTGAGTGGGCAAATGCATGGCAGATGCAGTATAATGTGGATAAATGTGAGATTATCTACTTTGGTGGCAAAAACAGGAGTGTAGATTATTATCTGAATGGTGGCCGATTAGGAAAAGGGGAGATGCAATGAGACCTGGGTGTCATGGTACACCAGTCATTGAAAGTAGGCATGCAGGTGCAGCAGGCTGTGAAGAAAGCGAATGGTATGTTGGTAACATTGGAAGGAGAGATAAACAATAATGCCCATTTCCGCTCTAGCAGTAGCCCCCTCTCCCTACCATCCTACTAGCCAATATACAGTCACTAGAAAACAAAGTGGAGGACTTAAGGTCAAGACTGGCTGTTTAATCTTTAGCTACCCTCCAATCACATGTTTCTGTCTTCAAGGGTCCCACATTTTTTCCTTTCACATACTTAAAGAAGCTTTTATTATCCTCCTTTATATTCTTGGCTAGCTTACCTTTGTACTTCATCTTTTCTCCATTCCATTGGGTTGTAAGCTATCCAAGCTAAATATGAGGTGCTTTTCCTCCTGTGTGTGTGTGTGTGTGGCCTCACTCTGGCAATGTACCTGCAGGAGGCCCAAGCCAAAAAGGTCAGCATGAAAATGCAAATAGGAGTTTAAATGGATTGTTACTGGGAGATCCAGTAGGCCTTGGCGGACCAAGCGCAAGCATTTGGCAAAACGGTCGCTGGGTCCACGCTTGATCTCGCTGATGTACAGGAGGTCACATCCGAACACCAGATGCAATAGATGAGGTGCCTTAAGAAACAATCTTTATCTCAAATATCAATCCCAAATCAATGGATGTTTTGCTTTCTGCATCCACAATGGGATACAATTTATAGTTGTACAAGGTGTTCGTAAAGTCACACTTAGAGTATTGTGTTCAGTTTTGGTCATCCTTCTGTAGGAAAGATGCCATTAAGCTAGAAATAGTGCAGAGATATACTTGGCTCTGTCCAGGACTCAAGAGATTGAGTTATAGGGAGAGGTTGGGCAGGGTAGAACTTTATTCTTTACTTTTCTATTGTCTAACTTGGACTAAGTTGGACCAGTCGGGTTCCAGCATCACACGGGAGGGCTGGTCCCCCAACGCAATATTCCACCTCTCCACCAATTCCAATATTGGTGGCCAGTGGGGGGAGGGGGGGGCACTTTCTGCAGTGCTATTATGGGTGTTGTGGGCTGAAGGGACTGGTTTCGAGGGCTAGTATGGACATTGCGGGCCGAATGGATTCTTGGGATGGCAGCTCAGTCACTCAAGCCTGTTGTGCTGGCAGCTCACTCACTCACGTCTGGTGGGCTGGCAGTTGACTCATGGCTATTCCTTGAAATTCCATTTCAAGCAGGGTGCAAGGCCACCAAATTCAAGTGCAGTTTCTTACCACTTCAAGCAGGGTGCAAGGCCACCAAATTCAAGTGCAGTTTCATAGCATTTCAAGCAGGGTGCAAGGCCACTAAAGACAGTGAGTCGTGACCTCTCCCTCCTCCATCTTGCAGAGACTGAGCCACACCCACACCTCTGGGTTTTATAGTCTCTCCCCACTCCCACCAGAAGGGGCATGGCCTTCATGGCGTGATTGACAGTAGAGAGAATCTCAACATTTTTTAAAATCCTCGGCACCTAGCATTTCTAAACCAAAGGCAACACAGCTTTAGCATTTCCAAACCAAAGGCAACACAGCTTTCGCATTTCCAAACCAAAGGCAACACAGCTTTAGCATTTCCAAACAAAGGCAATAAAGCTTTAGCATTTCCAACCCAAAGGCAACACAGCTTTAGCATTTCCAAACTATATTTTCAAACCACATTAAGGGCACTGACAGGTCAGTAAAACGACTTACCATTTAGTAGACATGTGTTCAGTGTTATTCACAGCGCAGACTGAGAGACATGACCCTCTCGCTTGCAGAGACTGACTGAGGCACTCAACACTTCCGGGTTTTATAGTCCCTCCAGAAGAGGCGTGGCCTTCAGGAGAGAGAATCTCAACATTTTTTAAACACTAATAACTCTTTTATTTTTAATCGATGGAAAAATCCTCTTGTCCTGCGCAACGGGGGGGGGGGGTCTCTTTTTTTTCTAAAATCAATATACAAAACAACAGGAAGTGGTTAAACAGCCAGCCACCACAGTGGTGTGTGAGAATCCCCAGGGCACGCAGCATAAGTGGAGACCCTCAGCCATCAGTTCAATGTGCGGGCAACACACACGCTCCTTCACCATGATGTGACCAGAGTTGTACCGACCGCTGTCACTCTCTCTGCAGCTCTCGTCCGCCCGAACAGTCAGAAAGGCGAGTGTTTGCCAGGCTGGCGAGTCGCTCGCTGCAGCTCCGGCCTTGGAGCAGCCTCATTGCAAGAGTCCCGGGCCGTCGGAGGCCTCGGAAGCGTCGCGCCGCTGCCGTGAGAGTCTGTGCCGAATTCGCCCAGGTTACCAGCATGGATCAGGCTGTGGCTTGGTGCATCCTGGAGGACAACCTGTGGCTGCTGGAAGTAAGTACCAAGCACTGGGTAGAAACGGTGGAAGATAGTGGCCTTCAAATGGGGGTGGTTGGAGAAAACATCCTGCTTGCCTGCTAGATTTTCACTTACTGTCACTGCAGAAAAATGTTCCCGATGTAGGGGGAGATCAGAACCAGGCGTCACAGCTTGAGAATAAGGATGTCATTCAGCCCAGTTTTTTGCAAGGTTTATACAATTTTTTCTTAGTAAGAGTTGTCATATAAAAGTTAAAACACTTTTTATTTTTGTTGGGCAGCACAGTGACACAGCTGATAGAGCTACTACCTCACAGTGCCAGAGAGCCGGATTTGATCCTGACCTTTGGTGCTGTCTGTGTGAAGTTTGCATGTTCTCCCTGTGACAGTGAGGGTTTCCTCTGGGTGCTCTGCTTTTGTACTACATCCAAAGGATGTTTGCAGATTAATTGGCCTCTTTAAATTACCCCCAGTGTTAAGAGAGTGGATGTGAAAGTGGGATAGAATAAAACTAGTGTGAATGGGTAATCGATAGTCAGCGTGGACTCGGCGGGCCGATGGGACTGTTTCCGTGCTGTGTTTTTCAATAAATCAATTCATACTGTAGGACTTCAGGCCCATTGATTCCATGATAACTTGATGCAAAAACAAGCCAACTCTACAAACCTACTAATCTTTTCATGTGTTCAATCAGTTCCCTTAACAAAAGCTAAATCAGGAACAGATACGAAGGAATGTTTATCTAAACGAGGTTAAACGCTCAGTCACTATTTCCCTATGTGAGTCCATGAACTAATCTGCTTGTTACAAACTTAAGGTGCTCCTTGGATAGGTTATTTGAACCTCTTGCCTCTGTAGATACATGTGGCAAATCCAATTTTTTTTAATGTATATGGCTGTTTCATTTCTGAGTACAAGTAATCATCTGGAATAAAATGGGAACTGAAATGTGCATTGGTATGATTTTTTTCCTTTGGACACTATTCAATTTTATCAATTTCTCTCCAAATAGGGGCAAATATTTTTATTAACCTTGCAAGTGTACTTACTTTAGTTTTAAATTTAGAGACACATCGAAATGTCGCCCATTCCTTCTCTCCGGAGATGCTGCCTCACCCGCTGTGTTGCTCCAACATTTT
Source organism: Raja brachyura (assembly GCA_963514005.1). The sequence goes on along the minus strand of OY740788.1, from coordinate 71,138,715 downwards.
GTGTCTACCTTTGACTTAAACCAGCATCTGCAGTTCTTTCTTGCACATCCATTTTATAATTGTTTCGTTTCGTTTTTATTGTCATGTCTACCGAGTTGCAGTGAAAAGCTTTTGTTTGCTTGCTATTCAGTTGAAGAAAACACAATACATGATTACAATCAAGTCGTCCACAGTGTACAGATACAGGATAAAGGGAATCATGTTTCGTGCAAGATAAAGTCTAGTTAAAGATAGTCCGAGGATCTCCAATGAGGTAGATGGGAGGTCAAGACCACTCTTTAGCTGGTCAAGTCATGTCAACTTTATTTGTCACATTCACATACAAGAACTACAGAGAACTGAGAGTGGCAATGCCTACGTGATTGTGCAAAACAACAGAACACCAGAACAGAACAGAACCAGTATTTACATTAAAAAAAGAAGCAACAGTATTTATGCCCTGGTGAGATCAGAGTTTGATCAGAGTGTGGGAAGAAACTGTGTCTCATCCTCTCTGTTTTTGCAGCGTGACAGCGGAGGCGCTTGCCTGACCGTAGTAGCTGGAACAGTCCGTTGCTGGGGTGGTAGAGGTCCTTCATGATCTTGCTGGCTCTGGATCTGCACCTCCTGGCGTATAGGACCTGCAGGAGCGTGAGCGTAGTTCCCATGGTGAGCTTGGCCAAACGGTCAGAGGACGGTTCAGTTGGCAGATATTGGGCGCAGCGGTGGAGTTGCTGCCGCACTGCGCCAGACATCCGGGTTCGATCCTGATTGCAATGCTGTCTGTACGGAGTTTGCACGTTCTCCCTGTGACCTGCATGGGTTTTCTCTGTGTGCTCCGGTTTCCTCCCACACTCCAAAGATGTACAGCTTTGTACAGCTTTGTTTAAAAAAATTATATATTCTCCCTTGTGTGTAGGTTAGTGCTAATGTCGGGGATTGCTGGTCGGTGCGGACTCGGTGGGCTGAGGGGCCTGTTTCCTTAAGAATAAGGAGTAAGCCAATTAGAATGGAGTCGAGGAAACACTTTTACTCACAGAGAGTGTTGAGTCTGTGGGATTTTCTGCCTCGGAGGGCGGTGGATGCCGGTTCTCTGGATGCTTTCAAGAGAGAGCTAGATAGGGCTCTTAAAAATAGCGGAGTCAGGTGATATGGGGAGAAGGCAGGAATGGGGAACTGATTGGGGATGATCAGCCATGATCACATTGAATGGCTAGCTCGAAGGGCCAAATGGCCTACTCCTGCACCTATTGTCCATTGTCTATTGAAACAGTCCACTGTCCATGCCGACCATTGAAAACCCATTTACACTTGTTTTATTTATCCCACTTTCTCATACACTCCCTACATACTTGGGTCAAACAGTGCAGTGATTTAGTCTATCCATAATTGGTTGAGCTCTAATATAAATTCATCGCAAGACCCTGGAGAAAAAAACAGCTCTCCTCCCAAATCCCAAGAGCCCAACTATCAGCTAACACAGGCATCGATGATTAAATGCTCTATTTATAGCCTTTGTCTGTCTGAGGAAAAGGGTATTGGCAGATGAAACCTAGTCACAAGGCCAGAAACAGGCACTTTGGCACAATTTATCCATGTCAACCAAGATGCCCCATTTAAGCTAGTCCCATCTGCCTGCATTTGCCCCATATCCCTTTTTACCTTTTCTATCCATGTACCTGTTCACATATCTTCTAAATGTCATTATAGTGTCTGCCTCAACTACCTCCTGTGGCAGCTCATTCCATATACCCACCACCCTCTGTGTTAAAAAGCTGCCCCTCAGGTTCCTATTAAATCTATCCACTAAACCTACACTCTTGATTCCTCTACCCTGGATAAAAGATTTTGTGCATTCACCTTATCTATTCCCCTCATGATTTTACATATCTCTATAAGATCACCCCTTAGCCACCTGCACTCCCAGAAGTAAAGTCCCAGCCTGCCCAACCTTTTCCTACAGCTCAGGCCCTCGAGTCCAGATAACGTCCTTCTAAATCCTCTCTGCACTCTTTGTAGCTTAATGGCATCTTTCCTATAGTAGAGTGACCAAGGCGGAACACAGTATACCAAGTGTGGCCTCACCAATGTCTTGTACAACTGAATTCACAGAGATTGTTCTTCCGCTGCTGGACATGGCACAGTATGGTGGAGACGCCCCTCAAAATAAGGGAAGGTATCCCATACCGGGGGGCCACTTGAGTGGCACGGGTGGGGGATCGATTCGTGGAATTTGAGAAACGTGTATAGACTATGGAACAATTTGTATAGCCTCTGAAAATGTCGGATGGATTTTTCGCACAGTTGATGTATTGTATATATTTATTACTCGAATGAAGTCTATTTTGAAATATTTTTTAAAAAAAAGAGATTGTTCCTGATTGCACTGAAATCAGGATGTCAAAATACTAGAGTTGCACCAATGCTGTCTCTGCAAAATCTACCTGATCCACTGGAAGGATAATGACCTAACGTCAATATTCCTTCCCAGGCCAACATCATCAGCATTGAAGCCTAATGGCATGGTGCTGCACGGCTGCCTCACAGCACGAGAGACCCGGGTTCAATCCTGACCTCGGATGCTGTCTGCGGGGAGTTTGCATGTTCGCCCTGTGACCGAGTGAGTTTCCTCCAGGTGCTCTGGTTCCTTCCCACATGCCAGACATGTGGGCTTCCAGGTTAATAATCATCTGTAAATTGCCCCTAGTGTGTAGGGAGTGGATGAGAATGTGGGATAAAAGTTGGGTATTAGATACAGGGAGAAGTTGAACAGACTTGTATTGTTTTCTCTGCAGATTACGGGAAGAACTGATACAGGTATATAAAGGGAATGGTATGACATGGATTATGTGAAGGCAGATAAGAGTTGGTATTGGCATCATGTTCGACACAGCCACTGTGGGCCAAAAGGGCCTTTCTTGTACCGTTCTATGTTCTACATTTTAAACGACACTAAGAACCTCTAAAATCTAACCTTGTCCAAGTACTGAGTGTTTGCGGAAGCCCCACGGAAGCTTGGTACTCCCTGCTCCTTTTTGGGAAGTCTGTGGGCCCCAGATTGCTCTCGGCCACCTGCAGATCTGGAGAGATAGCCTAAGAAGAAGACCAGAATTTATCAACAAACATGCAGTAGAGCTCTATTTTTCTCTCCAATGCATTTGGACATACGATGAAATGTTGAGGACCTAGTGCAGGTTCTTCCTGGAGAAGCCCCCTGGAGAATATGTAACCTATATTCCTATTCCTATCCTACTCCATGCCTTCCACCTTCTATGTTTAGATTAGGATTAGGTTTATCATTGTCACATGTATTGAGGTAGTCAAGTCAAGTCAAGTGAGTTTATTGTCATGTGTCCCAGATAGGACAATGAAATTCTTGCTTGCTGCAGCACAACAGAATATTGTAGGCATAAATACAGACAGATCAGTGTGTCCATATACCATAGAAAATATATATACACACATAAATAAACAGATAAAGTGCAATATGCTGTTATAGTTCAGAGTTTGTTTGAAGTTGTGTTTAATAGACTGATGGCTGTGGGAAAGAAGCTGTTCCTGAACCTGGATGTTGCAGATTTCAGGCTCCTTCCTGTACCTTCTACCTAATGGCAGCGGAGAGATGAGTGTGTGGCCAGGATGGTGTGGGTCCTTGATGATGTTGGCAGCCTTTTTGAGGCAGCGACTGCGATAGATCCCCTCGATGGTAGGGAGGTCAGAGCCGATGATGGACTGGGCAGTGTTTGCAACGTTTTGCAGCCTTTTCCACTCCTGGATGCTCAAGTTGCCAAACCAAGCACGATACAACTGGTCAGCATGCTCTCTACTGTGCACCTGTAGAGGTTCGAGAGAGTCCTCCTTGGCATACCGACTATCCGTAATCTTCTCAGGAAGTAGAGGCGCTGATGTGCTTTCTTTATAATTGCATCAATGTTCTGGGACCAGGAGAGATCTTTGGAAATATGCATGCCCAGGAATTTGAAGTACTTGACCCTTTCCAACATTGACCCATTGATATAAACGTCTGTGGGTCCCCATCCTACCTCTTCCAAAGTCCACAATCAGTTCTTTAGTTTTACTGGTGTTGAGAGCCAGGTTATTGTGCTGGCAACATTTGGTCAATCGGTCGATCTCACTTCTATACTCTGACTCATCCCACAATGGTGGTGTCGTCGGCGAACTTGATGATGGAGTTCGCACTATGTCCGGCTACGCAGTCATGAGTATAGAGTGAGTACAACAGTGGGCTGAGCACGCAGCCTTGAGATGCTCCCGTGCTGATTGTTATCGAAGATTACACATTTCCACCAATACGGACAGACTGTGGTCTGTGAATGAGGAAGTCAAGGATCCAATTGCAGAGGGATGCGCAGAGACCCAGACCTGAGAGCTTGGTAACCAGCTAGGAGGCTTACAGTGAAAAGCATTGTTTTGCATGCAATAGAAACAGATCAGATAATACTGTACATAAACACAATCAAGACAAACTCAAGTACAATAGGGAAAGCAAAGGGAAAGGTACAGACAGCAGAATATGGTTCTCAGGTATCGTAATTGATTATCTTTAATAAAAAAATATTACAAAAAAAAAAAGAATATGGTTCTCAGCAGTAGCACAACAGTTCCATAGACAAGTTTATTGTTAGTATCATTGACAAAAAGGTGCCAGTACTCGTATCAATTAAAAATTAGGCTTCATTTATCAACAATTTCATTCCATCAGTATACCAACCCCCCCCCGTTCTGTTTTGATTTTTTTTTAAGCACATAGAATATAGAGCAGTGCAGAACAGGAACAGGCCCTTCGGCCCAAAATGTCTGTGCTGAATATACAGGGCTGCCAACTCTCACGCATTGAGCGTGAGACTAACGCATTTGAGGAAATTCTCACGCTCTCACGCTGATGACAGAAGTTCTCACGCTCAAAAAATTAAAAAAAATATATGAATAAATAAATAAAGTCACACTCCTCCACACTCACCAAAGATAATAGTATTTTTTGTCCGCGGGTTCCCCGTAAAGAACGAGCAATTTAATTGGCTTAAGCCTATCGCACACTATTTAAATGCCAATGAAGACAACAATGCTGGTGAAACTCAGCGGGTGAGGCAGCATCTATGTCTGAGTTTGACCCTTCTTCAGACTCAAGCATTTCTCCAGCATTTTTGTCCACCGCTCTATAGATGCTGCCTCACCCGCATTCACATTCCCGTGCAGATGGTGTGAGAGGTCAGATGCGGCGGTGGTCCTACGCCCTCCCCCCCCCCCCCCCCCACCCAAGCACTGCTCACACCTCCCACCTTCACCTGTGATCGTCGGCCGCTCTGTCCACACCGCATGGAGTTGCCAGGAGCGAACCGGGTGAGTGGGGGCGTCGGTGCCACCTCCGGAGCCGCAGGGATGAATCTCGGGCCAAAGCTCCGCTCCGATGCCCGACCCCCGGGCCACTGACCCCCACCTTCCCCGGGCCACTGACCCTCACCTCCCCCGTACCCTCAGGCCACTGACCCCCACCTCCCTGGACCCCCGGGCCAATGACCCCCACCTCCCCCGGGCCACTGTCCCTCACCTCCCCCGGACCCCGTGTCACTGACCCTCACCTCCCTGGACCCCAGCTGGACACAGAGCACCTGGACCGGTCCGCATTCCCAGGGAGGGGGGGGGGGGGGGGGGGGGGGAGAGAGGGAAATACTCCCTAGACATCACCATGTCTCCGCTCACTCCGGGTGTTGTCGCCGCTTCACTGACACGCAGAAATAATGAAATCATGAAATAATCAAGCAAATATTGGGGGTTTTGTTATGCATGGGTTTATGAGAGTATTCTGAAAATCACTCTCACGCACAACCTAACACACATTCGCACACAAACCTAACACACACACTTACACCCACACAAGGTTTAAAGGGATATGGGCCAAATGCGGATAAATGGGACTAGTTTAGATGGGGCATCTTGATCTGCATGGACAAGTTGGGATGAAGTGCCTGTTTCCACGCTGTAAGACTGTGACACACTGTAGAAAGGGTGCAATTGCTTTGGAGAGGATCCAGGGGCTATTTATGAACATATTGGCGGGGCTGGAATTTTTTTTTCACTTTGAAGAAAGATTTGATAACTGGGATTGTATTCGCTGTAGCAACGGAGGTGAAGAAAATACTTAGTTGAGGTGAATAATATTATGAGAATAGGACCTGTTTTGCTTAACAAAGAGTGTAAGAAGGAACTGCAGATGGTGGTTTAAACTGAAGATAGACACTAAAAGCTGGAATAACTCAGCAGGACATGCGGCATCTCTGGAGAGAAAGAATAGGCGATGTTTCGGGTCGAGACATTCAGACTGAAGAGGTTACCAGCCATAAAACACAATGACTGGAGATGTGTGTAATCCAACTAAGGGCAGAAATCATAATCATGTGTTCATCTTTATTGACGTGACACCATAATAAATATATTACAGAAAAAATAATGGGGTGGGACGGTGGCGCAGCACCACAGACCCAGATTTGATCCTGACTACGGGTGCTGTCTGTACAGTATTTCTACATCCTCCTTATGACCACATGGTTTTCTCTGGATATACCGGTTTCTCCCACATCCGAAAGAAGTGCAGGTTTGTAGGTTAATTGGCTTCTGTAAATTGTCCGTGGCGTGTAGGATACAACTGGTGTAAGGGCCTGTTTCCATATATATGTTTTACATATATATCTTAATTTCATTGAACCATATACGGTTGAATATGTGGCATTATTTTCATCTTGTTTCTATAGTCAAAGGGTAAGGTTGATTGATTTATTTGTGCAGAACAGTGATGGGAGTCCAATTCCTCTTGCCCTGTTTCTAGGTTTTTGTTTCTCTATGCATAACAGCATGAATTATAATCTGATTTCCATATATGAATATACTAAGGTCATTCATGTGCTGCACCTGTTGATCAGAGCCTGGCCCTACTGTGGAATGTAGTTAGGAATGTAATTTAGCCTAACCTTATTCATACCTAATCCAATTTGAAGCATAAATGTTACATTCAAGTGTAAGTTAAAAGACTCGCAACAGTATGCACCAGATTGCACAATTTCAAGCTGAAAAATGCCAAAGCTCCCAACCAATACCCCCCCCCCATGCTCGGTCGCTACGCCCCTCGCAATTTCTCACTCTTAACCCTCACCCAATGTTGGCAGCCCTGAATGTACCAGGCTAAATTAATCTTCTCAGCTTGGGCATGATCCACAACCCTGCATATTCACATGCCTCTCCAAAAGTCTCATAAATGCCACTATCGTATCTCTCTTCAACACCAGCCCTTTCCATTCTGACAAATAGACTCTACGTCAGATTTCCAATATCTGCAGTGTTTTCGATTTACAGTTACTTATAAGAAGGATAAGGTACTGTCAAGGAAATTGACAGAGGAAAATTAAAGGAAAAACAGAGACCGAGGTTTTATTGCATGATATTATGGGGAGATGACGGCAGTTAACTGGTCACCAGTTCTCTGACTTCGCAGCAGAATTAGCCAACAGTTAAACTTTTTTTTTGGTTGATAAAATTATACGAAAACATACTTCTTCCTTGGCTATATGTTTTCTTGTTATTACTATCTACTACATGGGTATTAATTATTTCATTGGTCATAATATACTTTTTGTTTATGTTAGTCTTATTCAACAACAGATGGTTAATACAAGTCAAACATAATACAAGGGCATCTTGACATTATTCTATCTCATCTTTCAAGCTGACCCACTGCCCCGTCTCCGAGCCAATCATAAACCTCCATTTACTGCATTGTTGCTAGAGGTAGGGGGCACGGGTGGGCACTGAGTAACATTTATCAACATCTTTTTCCATCAATACTACTCCCTCTTTTGTTTTGACATTGTGAAAAGTATCCTGCTGGCCTCGAACCCTGCCATACTCACTCTATACCCATGATTGTGTTGCCAGCTACAGTTCCAACTCCATCATTAAATTTGCTGACAACAAACTTGCTCTCGTCTTATGTAAGGCCAAGGACCTGATTATTGACTTTAGAAGAGGAAGGTGGTGGAGAGAGAGACAACACTTCAATTTCCTGGGTGTGCATATCTTTGGTACTTGGCAGGGCTCGAAATTAACAGTTGCCCAGTTGCCATTGGCCACCTAAAGTCCCGCCGGCCAACCTAAAAGCTATGTCATTTTGCCTGACTTGGCAAACACCTATTGTTCAACTCTGAGCAGGCCCCCCTTTCTATCTCTATCTCTGTTACTCTCCGTCTCCGCCCACCATCCGTATCCATGTCCGGGCCACCGGTTCACCGCTCTCCATTCGCTCCTCATCCACCGGCATGGCCGGCCACCTTGCACATGCGCACTGCCACGGCCTGCACATCCTCCTCCTGCACATGCACACAACCACAGCCAGCACATCATCGGCCGCCCTGCAAATGCGCACTGCCACAGCAACTGGTCGGCGCCGGGCACTTTCTCCCTCCCTTTGCATTGTGGGAGATCTGGCCGCCATTGCTGTCCGGTTGTCGCCTCACCGCGACGTTGAAAACCAACGCAGAATCACTCCCTGGAGCTGGAGTAACCCCCTGGAGTAACTATTGCTTCTTGGTTTCCTGGTCCTCCAAAAATATTCCAAATGGAATTTAAACTGGAGAGGACCCTCCACCACCAAACTCTAAAAAATAACAGCCTATTGCACTTTATCTGTTTATTTATTGTGTATATATGGTCTATGGTATAAAGACACACTGAACTTTTATCTCCTGTTCTGTATTATGTTTACATATTCTGTTGTGCTGCAGCAAGCAAGAATTTCATTGTCCTATCTGGGATACATGACAATAAAACTCTCTTGACTCTTGACTTGGATTTAAGCAATAAAGGGTTCTTGGGGAAAAAAGAGCTACCTTAGTTGCGTCTGGTTGGGTAACTATGGTAGGGTGAAGGCTATTCCATGCTTTAATTGTGCGGGGGAACTCCATGGAGCAGCCAGCATCTCTGGATAGAAGAAATTGGGTGACGTTTCGGGTAGAGACCCTTCTGGTTTTAGTGTTTTTAGTTTAATTTAAAGATACAGCGTGGAAACAGGCCCTTCGGCCCACCGGGTCCACGCCAATCACCGATCACCCGTACACTAGTTCTATCCCACACATTAGCGATGTAAGTCAAGAGTGTTTTATTTTCTCATGTTCCAGTTAGAACAATGAAATCCTTACTTGCAACAGCACAACAGAATATGGAAACATACTACTCTGTAAACAATGTTATAAACGAGAAAACAAAACAATATATATTTATATATGAATTTATAACTATATAAATATATATGTGTGATTGCGTTGCCTGATACAATTTAAAGTATTACATAGGTTATACTACTCAAAGACCAAATTGAACAAGATCTTCCCAACTGTCTCCCCTCTCTGTGATAAATGTCACCCTAACTCATTCTTTTGTATCCTGTATAAAAATACAAAACGTCTGGACGGAAATATTCAATATCATTTCTAAAACACTTAAAATTCAATTGGAGCCAGATTCAAAACGAATAATATTAGGAATATCAAAGGGCTGCAGTAATCTAATGACATCTTAAAGACGCTTCCTTGACTATGGTTTAATAATTGCGAAAAAACTTATACTTAAATTCTGGAAAAAGATAAGTCCCCAAGTGAAGATGTGGATCACAGAAATGACCGAGACACCACATCTAGAAAAACTAAGGCTTGTCTTGACTGACAAACCAGATCAATTTTTCAAAATATGGTCTCCTTTTGTTGAATTTCTTCAACAACATAATGGTTGAACATAAACTCAAAACTGATGCTAGGATCGGGTGAGCGGGCATATGGAAGGGTAGTGGGATATATCTCCGCTTCTTTCACTGCTTCGTTAGTTCTGGGGTTTTTCTTCTTTCTTTTTCGTGTCTTTCTCGAAATTCTTTCTTTTCTTTTTCTTTTTTTCTTTCCTTTTTCCTTTTTTCTGATTTAGTTATTAGTTTATAAAATGTTAAAATGGAAGCAGCACGAAAATTGTATAACTGTTATGTCGATTACTTTCTCTTTGTACAATTGCTTCTAATAAAATTAATATTAAAAAAAAAATTGTGTTGATGGTTGTGTTAAATTAAATAGTTGTTTTTTCACTTAATGTGGCTGTATTGTGCGTATTTATCTGCGTCTTGGAGCCAAAGGTTAGATTGTTAGCCAAGAAAGATAGGCAGAATTATGTTGCTGTACTGAGGGATAGTCAAGTCTATCTATTCCTCATTGCTGGCTGCTGATTTACATTCTCTGGCTGGGTGGCTAGGTTCAGTTTGCTGATGGTGACATTCTTCCAGGACTCAGGTCTGGTCCCCAGGGTGGGAAGACGGAGCAGCTTTCCGCCGGGGTAGCAGTGACAGTGGCCGTCCACTGGAGTGGAGTTGGCCGAGCAATGCCATTCTCATAGTGACTGCCCCGCGGAACCTGGGACGCCTTCAACCCTGGAACTGTGTGAGATGGGAAGCGGCTGTAAAAGGACAGCGCCGCTGGGGGTGGGGGGGGGGGGAGTTCCTTTCCACAGAGTGTGGGGAATCTGGCCCGGGTCAGGATGGCTTGGGCTGCACAAAGTAGCAAACTTGGCTGGGGTAAGGTTGCGGGTAGGGTAGGAGCGTTGAGAAGGAGGGGGTCGGAGATCATGACAGCAACTCACTCACCTCTGCCGCGGCGCTACGGGTGCGGAGCCACCGCATTGTTTACTTTTTACGTTTTTGCTCATCCCTTATCCATGTTTTTAAACCTGATTCCATCTGAAATAAATCTGATATTTTGCCTGACTGCCATCCCATTCCACTCCTCATTGTGGGTTTACGCCTTTCATTCTGACCTCATGATTATCTTCATATTCGATTGCATTACCATTGGTGGCTGTCACTTTTGCGACAAAGTCTTAAGCTGGAATTCCTTACAAAGACCTCTTTGCATTTGCATTTCAGCTTTTAGATGCTTCGTAATTTCTTAAGTTCTAGGATTCTAGGCAGAATCGAGGCAAATTCTAGGCAGATTTAGGCCATTCAGCCCATCAAGTCAAGTCTGCCATTCAATCATGCTGATCTATCTTTCCCTCTCAATCCCATTCTCCTGCCTCCTCCTCATAACCCCTAACACCATTGCTAATCAAGAATCTGTCAATCTCCACCTTAAAAATATTCATTGACTTGGCTTCACAGCAATGAATTCTACAGATTCACCATCCCCTGACTTAAGGAATTCCTTCCCATCTCCTTTCTAAAGGTACGTCCTATTATTCTGAGGCTATGGTCTCTGGTCCTACACTCTCCCACTAGTGGAAACATCCTCTCGACATTCATTCTATCCAGGCCTTTCACTATTCGGTAAGTTTCAATGAGGTCCCCCTCATCTAAACTCCAGAGAGTACAGGCCCAGTGCCTTCACTCATCATATGTTAATTCAATAATTCCTGGGATCATTCTCATCAACCTCCTCTGGATCCTTTCCAGAGCCAGCACATCCTTCCTCAGATATGGTGCCCAAAACTGCTCACAATACTCCAAATGCCTAATGCCTTATAAAGCCTAAGCATTACATCCTTGTATTTGTATTGTAACCCTCTCAAAATAAATGCGAGCATTGCATTCACTTTCCTTACTACCGATTCAACTTGCAAATTAACTTTTTGAGAATCCTGCACCAGCACTCCCAAGTCCCTTTACATCTGTGATTTCGGAATTCTTTACCCATTTAGAAATTAATCTATGCCTTTATTCCTACTACCAAAATGCATGACTCCGCACTTTGCTATGCTGTATTCCATCTGTCATTTCTCAGCCCACTCTGTCCTTCTGCAGAGTTCCTGCTTTCTCTACACTACCTGCCCCTCCACCTATCTTTGTATCATCTGCAAACTTGGCCCCAAAGACTTCAATTCCTTCATCCAAATAATTTATATACACTGCGAAGAGTAGCTGCTCCAGCACCGACCCCTGTGGAACATTGGCAGCCAACCAGCAAGAGCCTCCTTTATTGCCACTCTTTGCCTTCTACCATCCAGGTAAGCTACTGTCCATGCTAGTATTTTCCCTCTGATACCATGGGCTCTCATCTTTAGCAGTGTAACGTGTGGCAACTTATCATAGGTCTTCTGAAAATCCATGTAAACCACATCCATTGACTCTCCTTTGTGACCTATCCACCTTCAGACCTTTCAGCTTCCCAAGCACCTTCTCTTTAGCGATAGTCATTCCACTAACTTCCACCCCCTGACTATTGAATTCACAGCACATTGCTGTTGTCTTCCACTGTTTCTTCCTCACTTTTGGTCATCAGTCCTAGGCTCGGTGCCAAATTTTATTTAAAATTCTACCTGAAAGATACTTGGAACAGTTTGTTACAGTAAAGACCAGCCATGATCGAATGGTGGCACATTCTATGGACCTAATGGCCTGATTCTGGTCCTATGTCTTATGCTCTAAACAGAGGCCAAATTGTCAATAGATTTACAAAAGAAAAATAATGCTTCTTGGATTAATCAAAAGATACAGTATGGAAACAGACCCTTTGGCCCATCGACTTTATGTTGACCATCGATCACATGTTCACACTAGTTATTCCACTTTTGCATGGAAAGGTGTGCTGCGTCCACATTTAGGGCTCTGTCTAGAAATACACACAATCTTCCAAATTGTTTATAACATAAAAGCTTGTTTGAATGCCGAGTCTTTTACCCAGGGTAGGGGAATCAAAAATCAGATGACATCGGGCAGTGTGCGCTGCTAGTGAGGTTACGACGGAACAGGACGGGCCCTTCTCACCGCCAGCCAAGTGCTTGTTCGCGAATTCTGGCGATGAGACAAGCTGGAGAGTCTGCTCATGGACCCACACCACAGGATCCATCGAGTTTCTCCCCCCCCCCCCCCCCCCTCCTCCCCCCCTCCCTACATGGAGATGTTCAGATTAATCCTGCCTCCTCGACAGACGATCGTTCCTGTTGCTTATTTTAGGCCGAACAGCCGACGAGTGTAAAGGAGGTCAGGCTGCGCCGCGGAGAGTATGATCTTTGGCGGAGAGTGAGTGAGTGAGTGTCGCCTAGCAACGGGTCCGTCGCGGCAAACCGCTCCCCCCCCCCCCCCCCGGTCCGCCCGCTAACCGGTTCCCCCGACAACCCGCGCCCCGGGCCGGCAGTCCGACCCCGCCATGACGCGAGTGAGCAACGACACGTTCGGATCGCTGCCGGACGGCAGCCCCGTGGTCCGCTTCACGCTGCGCTCCAGCTCCATCACCCTCCGCGTCCTCTCCTTCGGCGCCATCGTGACCAGCCTGGAGACCGAGGACCGCGATGGGCGGGCGGCGGACCTGGTCCTGGGCTTCGACACCCTCGAAGGTTGGGCCCCGGCTACGGGACAGAGGCCTGCGCCGCTCAGCGTGGGGCGGGGTCTGGGGCAAATGTCTCCTTTACAGGGTCAGCGAGGTTCACAGCACTGAATCAGGCAGGTCCTTCGGTCCATGTTGACACAGTGGGCTAGTCCCATTCGCCTGCATTTGGCCCATATCCCTCGAAATCTGAAGATTTATCTGAAGAAGGGTCTCAACCCGAAACGTCACCCATTCCTTCTCTCCAGATGTGCTGCTTCCTGTCCCGCTGAGTTACTCCAGCATTTTTTGTTTATCTTGGATTTATCTGATACTTGGTTCAGTGTGCCCCATTTATCCAGGGGTGTTGAATGTCAGTATCCAACCTTTCCCTAAAACTCGGGCCCAGGTAACAAAGTCAAAGTCAAAAGTCAAACAAACTTTATTGTCATTTAGAAATACATTGATATATGCAGTTCCAACCGAAATTACGTTGCATTTGGCTCCCTGTGCAACACAATAAATTAACAGAAGGATAGACATGGATAAAAAGGATAAAAGGATAAATAGACAATGGTGGCAGCCCATTACATGGCATTCAGGAGTCCGATGGCTCGTGGGAAGAAGCTGTTGCAGAACCTTGATGTTCTGCTCCTTATGCTGCGATATCTTTTGCCCGAGGGCAGCAGAGTGAACAGTCCGTGATGGAGATGTGTGGGGTCTTTTATAATACTGCTGGCCTTAGACAAGCAAAGTTTGGTCGCAATATCCCCGATTGAGGGGAGAGAGGTCCCGATGATTTTTTCCGCTGTCCTCACCACTCTCTGCACGGACTTCCAGTCAGAGGCTTTACAGTCCCCAAACCAGACAGAGATACAGCTGGTCAAAATACTCTGTATGGTGCCCCTGTAGAAAGTAGTGAGGATGGGATGGGGGAGGTGAGCTCTTCTCATCCGGCGCAGAAAGTGCAACCGCTACTGCGCTCTCTGATATCCCGGTGAACCTCTTCTGCACCCTTTCACTATGTGAGCAACCATAACTGCACACAGTACTCCAAGTGTGGTTTACCAACCACTCATACAGCTGCATAATTATATTAGTTATTTTTTAGTGGGATTAGGAATGGGCAATAAACAGCTATAGGCCCCTTGCATGGCAGGCGGTGTCAGGACACCTAACCCGTACTGTTGCCACGCAACGCCTTCTGGAGTACAAGCGATGAACTTCAGGTAAGTGATAGGTATAGGGGGGGGTTGCACATAAGGTCATCAAAGGGCGCAACGCAAGGAGCAGCTCAATCCGTCTGGAGGACATGGCAGCTTCCGGCATACACTGTTAACACACGAAACGCGTACTTTCTTACCTGTTAAAAAACACAGAAATATTTGCGCTGTAAATAATTGTGGAGGGTGACTGAGCGCTCTGAACCAAATGCTCTATTATCTTTGCTCAGAACCCGAGCACCAAGGTGTAAGCAGCGGAAGAAGCGCATCCGTCGGGACAGCCCCCACTCTCCCTCCGGGGTCAGCGCTGTCCGGCCTTGGCCGCCCTCCGCTCACCCTCCCCCTGTGTGGCCGCACTGTCACAGGCTGTGGGTCAGCAGCGCCCACACACGGGACCTGGTGAAGCGGGGCCGCGGCTCCTGACAGCGGAAAACCCGGCAATGTCCCTGTCAGCTGCAGAAGAGTTGGGGACAGTCTGGTCCATCCACCCACCCAGAGTCACTGACTCCTCCCCCACCCCCCACCGACCGCCCCCCCCCCCCCCTTCCACCCTCCCCACCGACTACCCCCCCAGTGGTCCGCGAGTGTGGAACCAGTCAGCGTAGAGTCCGGATGCTGGGACAGAAGACGGGCCCGTTACACTCGAAGCCATGATAAGTGCTTACCTGCAGTTCACCACATGTGCTTCTTCTTCTTTCGTGTGGCGTGCACAGCCTAAAGTTGTAGGACAACTTGCTGTATTTGATCTCCTGTTTGTGCACGTCGAGTTGATTGCATTAGTCGAAACAGGGCCGACCACGTGAAGCTTGCTACTGTTGCGTGGCAAAAGTACGGGTCACGGGTCGTGACCTTGACTTCCATGCAATTATGGACAGGCATGTGCAGAACCCAATTCAAAAGAGAATAGTACTTTTCCAGGCAGGCAGAAGTTAACAAGATTAACTTTCCAAGCAGGTAGCAGCAATGTGACCACGGTGCTGTCAGGTTGGAACCCAAACTGCATCTAAAATAAGTCAGTCTGAAGTAGGGTCTCGACCCGAAACGACGCCTATTCCATCGCACCATAGATGCTGCCTCACCCGCTGAGTTTCTCCAGCTTTTTTGTCTCCCTTCTAAAATATCCCCATGCTGCAATTTAAAAGCCGATTTAAAATTATTTTTCAAATGATTTCAGACTGATTTAAAATCATTTTTTGTGATTTAACTTTAAACTTATTCCAGGAGGCACTGCAATTTAATTCATCAGTAATTTTGCAAACAGAAAAGAACCTTCAGCCAAACGACTGCCACAATTCTGCTAGCTGTCCTCTCTGATTCTCGCACATTGCAAAAAGGAAATTATATACATGTTGTGTTGCACAGAAATTTTGAAAAGAGCAAAATACAAAATCAGCAGCAAAATATTTGGATAAAAATATCAATGCAATGATGCTATTACCATCAAGCTACAACTTTAACGATTTATATCCTAAATAAATGGAAACCAAATATGTAATTACTTAGTGCATTAAGGAATGCACAAACAAGTCTAATAGATTTGTTGAAATACTAGGACCGTCAAATGAAATCCAATCTGAAACAATAAGGGCATTTACTTGAGCATCATTTAAGAACACAATTTAATTCCCGAGCAATGACAGACATTGTTTAGGAAGAAAGGACAGAGCAAGCACAAATTCAAGCATTTACCGGAGACCATTTCATTCATTTATGTCGTAACACAGCAAAGCTCCGAGTATGTGTGTGCGTCACTTTCTACCATACAATTATTGAACCTACGATTTCATTATCAGAAATGTAGATTCAATGCTTTAATTAACACTAGACTAAGTGGGACCCATTGGACGGGACCCAGTCACACGAGAGGCCTGGTCCCCCAACGCATTCCATTCCCAAACAGAATATTTCATCACTCACCTGTTCCCCCAATGCAACCCGTTCCTCCAAAGCAATATTCCACCATTCATCCATAGCCCCTAACTGTGCAGGCACGGCTCATTTCCCCTCATCCCCAAGCACCTTCCCCTCCTCCTGTTCTTGTGTGGGAGGATAGGAGTGGGGGTGTGTGTGGGCAGGGGGGGAGTAGGGGGGGGGGTGGAGAGCGTAGGGTGGGGGTGGGGTGTGAGTTGCATCTCTTGTTGCGTTCTTCTGGTGGGGGTGTGAGGGAGGGTGTGTGGGGGAGGGGGGTGCGGGGGAGGGGGGGTGTGGGGGAGGAGGGTATTGGGGAGGGTGGTGTGGGGGAGGGTGGGGTGTGGGGGAAGGGGGAGTTTGGGGAAGAGGGTGTTAGGAGGGAAGGGGTGGGGGTAGGGGGGGTTCTGTGAGAGAAGGGGGTGTGGGAAGGGGTGGTCGCCGCAGACGCAGCTCGCACTCTGCTCACCCCGCACTCTGCTCACGCTGCATCTTCAGCTTCCGGCTTCACTCAATGGCTCCCGGTTCCACTCAGCGACTCTTGGCTCATCGTGCTGGTCACCGCAGAAGCAGCCCACACGCTGCTCACTCCCCGCACGCTGCTCTTTCCCCGCATGCTGCTCTCTCCGCGCTATTGGGCACCATTTTTGTGCAAATTTAAAAACACCGCAGATGGGAAGAGGACAAGATGAGAGTTTTATATGTATATAGATATAGATAGATAGATTAGCATAATTAGATAATTCTCAATATTTTCAATCTTGATATCTGCATGGCCAATGTTCGCCAACCACTTTAGCTGTTGTTGTCTCTTCAGCTCTCACTTCTCTCTACCATCATTTCTCCTCCCTTTTGGAATTCTGAAGTACGATACATTTCTCTCACAAATAGCCCTATTTTTTACAATTTTTTACAGCACAAAAATTGACCTTTTTGCCGGTTTTTACCAGGTAAGAACGTACATGTTGTGTGTGTTACTAGTGTATGCTGGAAGCAGCGCTGAGGATATTGAAAGAGCATTTGGAAGGAATAACACTTTGAGTAGAGGGATGGAAGAAACAATAAATTGGGAGAATAAAAATGTAACTTGGGTTACAATTAGGGTCCTGCCCGAAATGTCACCTATGCATGTACTCCCGAGATGCTGCCTGACCCGCACTTACTCCAGCACTTTGTTTCTACCTTTGTTTTAAATGTGTTTGCAGGCTATATTAACAAGCATCCTTACTTTGGAGCAGCAATTGGCCGTGTTGCTAATCGAATCGCCCAAGGCAAGTTCAGTATCGACGGAAAAGATTATCAGCTGGCCATTAATAATGGGCCTAATAGTTTACATGGCGGCCTGAAAGGATTTGATAAGGTAAGGCTTATTCATTACTAGAAAATCAGGCAGTAAGCAAATAGGAGATATGAGGAAATGCAGATGAAGTCTGAAGAAGAGTCACAACCCAAAATATCACCTATCTATATTCTCCAGAGAGGCTGCCTGACGCGCCAAATACTTTGAGTAAAAGCTGTGCTAACGTTTGTAAGATGATTGTTGCCCTTCCCACTCCCCAGTCACCCCCAGCTGTATAGCAATGCGGATGGAATGTGACTGCACATGTAGTGTCACATGATAGAAAAGTGGCCAGTCTGACTATCGAGGCAGACAGCCTATTTAATAGACAACAGGTGCAGGAGTAGGCCATTCGGCCAGTCTTTGTGAAGGGGTAGCAAAAGGTACAAATGTCAAGCCACAGTGTTTGTGGCTTTGAGTCACTGCGAGAGGTTACACTTACTGACGCAGTCGGTTGAAAATGCACCCACCTGCGTTAACTCTCAGGAAGCGAGAAAATAATGTTCTTTCACATCGAAGGAGCACTGCTGACACCGTGAACTGTAGCCTTGAGTCATACAGGGCCCTACAGCCCAACACGTACATGCCGACCAAGATGCCTCATCTACATTAGTCCTACCTGCCCCATGTTTGGCCCATATCGCTCTAAACCTTTCCTATCCATATCCCTGTCCAAGTGCCTTTTAAATGTTGTTATAGTACATACCTCAAATACCTCCTCTGGCATTTTGTTCCGTATACCCGCCACCCTTTGTGTGGAAAATGTTGGCCTTTGGGTTCCTATTAAATCTTTCTCCTCTCACCTTTCTGCACAGTGGCGCAGCTGGTAGAGCTGGTTCCTCATGCCAGAGACCCGGGTTCGATCCTGACCTTGGGTGCTGTGTGTGTGGAATTTGCATGTTCTCCCTGTGACCGCATGGGTTTTGTCCGGGTGCTCTGGTTTCCTCCCACATCCCATAGATGCGGGTTTGTAAAAGTAGGATAACATAGAACTAGTGTCAAAGGATGATCAATGATTGGCGTAGACTTGATGAGCTGAAGGGTCTGTTTCCATGCTGTATCTCTACACTAAACAGTTCAGAATACTGTTGTTTATCGAGCATTGAATGTCTTCATACAGTGTGAAGAGGTGGAGAGGTTGAAGAGAGGTTGCAGTGCGGGACAATTGTGTACTGAGCTATAGAGATATGATACGATAGAACTTTATTTATCCCAGGAGGGAAATTGGTCTGCCAACAGTCAGAAAACACAACAAGATACATGAAATATGAAATTAAATGAATGGGAAGTCCAGAATGGGGGATGTGCAAAGATTGGGGAAGGGAAGTCGGTGAACCCCACGACAGAAGGGGGAGGAGTTGTAGTTTGACAGCCACAGGGTAAAAGGATCTCCTGTGGTGTTCTGTACTACAGTCCGGTGGAACCTGAAGGTGCTCCTCAGGTTGACCAGTGTGTCATGGAGTGGGTGAGCTGTATTGTCCAACATGCTCCGTAGTTTGAGGAGCATCCTCCTCTCCAAGACCACCTCCAGTGAATCCAACTCCACCCCCAGGACGAAGCCAAATGGGAACAGGCCTATGGGAACAGCTTAGATGGGGCATCTTCATCAGCATGGATGAGTTGGGTCTGTGTCAGTGCTGTTATAAACAGGAGTTCCAGTAACTGGCGGAGACAGTGTTCAAAACCTCCCTTTGTATATGCCCTGTGAAACCCAAGATTTGTTCAGATATTTTATGAAAAATATCTGCATTTTTGGTCATTACACTATTATTCGTTAACTTTGCAAAGATTTGACAGTTGAAGCAAGTTTCCGTTAAAAGTATCTGCTGCTGAAGTGCAGGATCTGACCACACCTCACCTGTCTGCACCCGCTGCACCCATGCTCACATAACATGAAAAATCTGCTAACAGTTAACCTTGGCTCACTGGCTCTGTGGCTGTTGCTCACGAGATCTGTGTCAGAGATCACAGCTTTAGCCACAGGCGACAAACAGCACTTCACTTGACGCAGATGAAGTAGTAGATAATCTGCCAGTGTCGGCAGATTACATTTGCATCACAGTGTTGCATTGCAAAGAACAGATTGCAAAGCAAAATGAAAGCTTTCACTGTTTCCTGTTAACAGTCAAATCAAGAGTGTTTCATTGTAAAAAACAAAGACACAAAAGTGCTGGAGTAACTCAGCGGGTCAGGCAGCATCTACTAACATGGATAGGCTACAATTCAGATTGGGACCCTTCTTCAGTCTTGTAAAAAAGCATGGAAACGCGCCCTTCGGTCCAACTCGTCCTTGCCGATTAAGATGTTCCATCTACATTAGCTCTATTCCCCTTGTTTGGCCCATATTCCTCAAAACCTTTGCTATCCATGACCTGTTCAAATGTCTTTTAAATGCTGTTATAATACCTGCCTGAACTACCTCCTCGAGCAGCTCGTTCCATGTACCCACTGCCCTCTGAATGAAAAATGTGCCCTACAGGTTCCTGCGGCTGTGTCTGCCAACATCACCAACGTGACCACCGCAAACACGCCGCCCTAGCAGCCGTACCTCCGCTTCTGGGCCAGTTGTGTCCCATTTCCCAAGCCAATCGCGGAACTTTAGGGCACTTTCTGCGATTGTAGGAGGTGAGGGCCCATTCAACGCCACAGACTTTCTGCACCATCTTCCACTGTTGCCGTCTGGGAGTTGGATGATCTGATTCGCTGGTGGAATGGGCACAAGGGGCTGAGGGACTGCATCTTCATTAGATCCAATCAGTGTTTCTCGGTCATTTTTAGATTAGCATGGTTTTTTTCCCCCGGGTAGGGGAATCAAGAACCAGAGGACGTAGGTTTAGACTATTTAGTATGATTAGATAGGAAGATTTAATAGGAACCTGAGGAACAACTATTTCACACAGGGTGGTAGCGAACTGCCAGAGGAGGTAGTTGCGGCAAGTACCATAACAGCATTTAAAAGACATTTAAGCAGTTCATGGATAGGAAAGGTTTGGAGGAAAATGGGACTGGCATGGGAAAATGGGACTAGCTTATATGGCGAATCTTGGTTGGCATGAATGAGTTGGGCTGAAGGGCCTGGGTTCCTGCGTTGTATAACTTTATGATTAATTTTGATTATTTAATTCTTCAGGTTAATGCATCCTTGATGAATTATTTTTCATTGTAGGTCGTGTGGACACCTGAAATCCTGCCAAATGGAGTGAGGTTTTCGCTGACGAGTGTTGATGGTGATGAGGGGTACCCTGGGGAGCTGAAGGTCTGGGTGACGTATGAGTTGAATGGAGAAGAGCTGTCGATTAACTACAGGGCCAAGACCTCCAAGACCACACCTGTGAACTTGACCAACCATTCCTATTTCAATCTAGCCGGACATGTACGATCTATTGTTTTAATAGCTGACAAGTAATGGAGTTGGTGCTGGAATTGTTTATTATTGTCATCTGTACAGAGATACAGTGAAAAACCTTTGTTTGTGTGCTATCCAGTCAAATCACACCATACACGAGTACAATTAAACTGTACTCAAGTACAATTGAATGCTGGAGTAACTCAATGGGTCAGGCAGCATCTCAGGAGAACATGGATAGGCAAAGTTTTGGGTCGGAACCCTTCAGATTTGTTACCTCAAGTACAATTGGTAGTGCAAAGAGAAAAATACCATAGTGTGGAATATAGTGTTACAGCTACAGAGAAAAGTGCAACATCTGGAACGAGGTAGGTTGGAAGATCGAGACGACACCCTAACTTGTGAGATGACCATTCAGTATTCTGATAACAGCAGGGAAGAAGCTGTTCCTTTATCTGATGGTGCACGCTTTGAAGCTTTTGTACCGTCTGCTGGACAGGAATAGGAAGAAGAGGGAATCACCAGGACGGGACAAGTCTTTGATTGTGTTGGCTGCTTTTCCGAGGCACCGTGGTGTAGATGGAGTTGATGCAGAGTTTGGGACAAAGGAGGCATGGGATGGTAAGAGGCCAGACTTATAGAGCTGCAGGTTTCTCCAGAGCCAGGCAGAGATGCAATGCTAGAGACGAGGTAGTGAACATAAGAATCAGATGAAGTCCATGTTCTGTCAGGGATGTAGCTCTAAAAGTTCTATCTTCAACATTTCTCTCACCTCCTACCCAATCTAGGGAAACCCCACAATCTATGACCATGAGGTTTCAATCGAAGCAGAGAACTACCTGCCGGTGGATAAGACATCAATTCCGACTGGTAAGTATATACATGAGGTACTTGTTCATCTTTCATTCTCTAAACACTGTCAAAGGACAGAGAAACGGAATGTTGAAAATATTACATTAAATTGGAGCGATGTAATGGCCTCGTCTTAGTTTAGATTTAGGTTTACTATGTCACGTGTACCAAGGTACAGTGAAAAGCTTTGTATTGCATGCTATCCAAACAGATCAGATATGCCATATGTGAATACAACAATCAAGTATAACTCAAGTACTCATAAGTAGAGCAAAGGGTATAGAATATAGTTTTCAGCATTGTAGCACATCTGTTTCAAAGACAAAGTCCAGATCTGCAGTGGGTCGAGGTGAAGTACCCTAACTTATGAAAGGGCCATTCAGAAGCCTGATAACAGAGGGGAAGGTGTTGTTCCTGAGACTGGTTTGACAGTTTTGCTTATTTTGCCACAGAAGGCTGTGGAGGCCAAGTCAGTGGATATTTTTAAGGCAGAGATAGATAGATAGATTCTTGATTAGTACAGGTGTCAGGGGTTATGGGGTGAAGGCAGGAGAATGGGGTTCGGAGGGAGAGATAGATCAGCCATGATTGAATGGTGGAGTAGACTTGATGGGCCGAATTCTACTATCACATGACCTTATGACCTAAAGACGTGGATGTTCAGTATTTCATGGAGGAACAAAGAACTGCAGATGTTGGAATATTGAGTGAAACACAAAGTGCAGGAGTAAATAGATATAGCTTAGATGGGGCATTGTGGTCAGCTTGGACAAGCTGTGCCAAAGGGCCTGTTCCCGTGCTCTGATTCACTGGATCAATACCTGAGATGGCAGAATGTCATAAGAGAGAATGCACAAACTACTTTGAGCTTAGAATGAAGTAAAACACAAAGTAAAGTAAAAAGCTTTCAGATTGAGGTCATTTAATACCAATGCCCTTTTGAGGGAATAAACATATTACAACATACTGAGTGCTTTGCTTTGAAAGTTTAAATGATTTGCATGTATGTATCATTTTTATGGCCTCAACAACTGGAAGTCATTTGATGTATAATTACTGCCATGACAAAGGGTACATGGGAGAAGAACATCCAGAAGCCAGTTTAAACAGCGTAGCTTCCATAATAGCTAAAAAAGACGCAAAATGCAGCAGTAACTCAGCAGGTCAGGCAGCATCTCTGGAGAACATGGATAGATGACGATTCGAGCCGGGACCTTTCTTCAGACTTATTGTGGTTGGGGGGGGGGGGAGAAAGCAGTTGAAGAGTTTGCGGGGGCGGTTCATACTTTGCATCTCCTCCATTCCAGCTTTCATAATGGCTGTTAGATGGTAATCAGATCTTTCATTGCGATGTTTGCTGAAACAGCGTTGGCTTGGACTGGTGAGAACTTGCCTACTGTTCATCGACACTCCACATGGGAACAGGGCAGACACCATTTGTGTCAAGGGAAACAACATTATTTAAAGTGCTCCATGGCAATTTGACAGATACCATTTTGTTCCATGTTACAGAAGATCAACAGATGGTGGAGTACTTTAACACATGTTTCTGGTTTATAAAGGTGAAATTGCCTCGGTGGTGAATACATATTTTGATCTGAGAAATCCTGTTGTGCTTGGAAACCACATTGAGAATAAGCTAACTGAAGGCTTTGACCACAATTTCTGCCTGAGCCTCTCCAAGCAACGGTCTCCTTGTGCAAGGTAACCAGCCCAATGAAATAAATTATCCAAGTCTTCGAGCCATACAGCATGGAAACTGGCCCCACTTGCCCATACTGACCAATGCGCTAGGCCCACCAGCCTATGTTTGGCCCAACGTTTCCTATCCATGCACCAGCCCAAGTGTCTAAAATGTTGTTATAGTATCTAACTTCCTCCTCTGTCATTTCATTCCATGCACCCATCATCCACTGTTTGAAAAAGTTCCTCTGGTTCCTATTAAATCTTTCCTCTCTCACCACAAACCTATGTTTTCTGGTTCTTGATTTAATAGGTTGTGCATTTATCCTATTGCATGATTTAATGCAGCTCTCTAAGATGACCAGTCAGTCTCCTGCACTCCAAGGAATAAAGTCCCAGAATTTATAATCTTGAATTTAGAAGTGTAACAGCATATTTTCCCATTGGTTTTGTCCATATTTATGCATTTGCAAACATGTAATTTTGGTCATTGTTAATAAAAAGTGATTATGTCTTAAATATAGATAATCATGACAAGTATAAAATTAGACTGGAAGGAAAGACAAATATGAATTTTTGCAAGCATTGTATCTGAAGTTCCAAAGCAGCGATGTTACAAGGCTTATGTGTTGGTCTAGTTATAATTCCATTGATATTCTCACAAGGCAGGTTATGTTCCATGCTTTGACTTGCAGCCCAAGCTCAGCTGACAGGTTTCAGGGAGGGGTGCAGGTAATGAAAGCAGCTGCAGTTGTATGCCTTCTCTCACTTGCCCAGACATAGAAATGCTGAAGTGCTCAAACTTTTTCAGACTGCTTTCAAATGGTTAGCAACTGGGAGCTCCAGTAAGCCTTGGTGGACAGAACATGTTTTTGGCAAAACAGTAGTTAACCATTTTAACTTCCCTTCCCACACTGACCTTTCTATCCTGGGTCTGCTGCATGGCTAGAGCCACATGTAAACTAGAGGAACAGCACTTCATATTCTGCTTGGGCAGCTTACAGCCCAACGGTATGAACATTGAAGTCTCCAATTTCAAGTAATACCCCCAACCCACTCTTATTTATTTGATGTTCCACTGCAACCTCTCTTTAGTGTGTTCCTATTTCGCCCCCCCCCCCCCCCGCCCCCGCCCCCGCCTCCGCCTGCAATCATCCATCTCTTTCCCTATTCCAGATAAAACGGTCTCCACACTGCCAGTCAATTCCGTATAAAAAGCCTCCCAGTTACAATTGGCCGGGTACTACTTTCCACCTCCTCTGTGTGTTCATCCCCCATCGCCAAGTCGTACATTTCCCTATTATCCCCCGTTCCTTTCCACCTATATCCTTCCCTCTGGCTTCACATTTCACACATCCTCTTTTCTCATATGACACCATTTGATTGAGCCTTTGTGATTTACTCCACCCATCTTCCAATCACCCCGTCTCCTGTATCCACCTATAACTTTCCAGGCTTTCTCCCCCCTACTCCAATCAGTATGAAGAAGAGTCCTGACCCCCAATGTCGCCTGTCCATTCCCTCCACATTCCTTGCCCTGCAGAGTTTCTCCAGCACTCTGTGTTGTGCTTTAAGATTCCAGCTTCTGCAGTTCCTTGTTTCTCCTCACCTCCGTTTCAGTTCCTCATGTCCAGGCCATAAACCGTCAGAGACAGAAAGTGAATCTCCTCAAAGCATATGGGGAATTTCCTCAAAGCTGGGGGAATAAATGTGAAACAGGTATCTGATAAATCAGTAGTAAGGTAGGAAAATGTAATGTTAGCATTTATTTCGAGAGGACTGGAATATAAAAATAGGGAAGTAATAGGCTGAGGCTGGATAAAAGCACTTGTCAGACTGCATTTAGAATTTTGTGAGCAGTCTTCGGGTCCATATAACCATATAACAATTACAGCACGGAAACAGGCCATCTCGGCCCTTCAAGTCCGTGCCGAACAACTTTTTTCCCTTAGTCCCACCTGCCTTCACTCATACCATAACCCTCCATACCCTTCTCATCCATATCTTAGGTGGGATGTGTTGGCGTTGGAGTGGGTCCACAGGAGGTTTACAAGAATGATCCTGGGGAATGACTGGGTTATCATATTATGAGCATTTGATGGCACTGGGCCTATACTCGCTGGAGGTTTGAATGATGAGGGAGGGGGAAGGGGGGGGGGGGGGGGGTTGAGAACCTCATTGAGATTTACCAAACAGTGAAAGGCCTGGATAGAGGTCACAGCCTCAGAATAAAAGGAGGTACCTTTTAGAAAGACGAAGAGGAATTTATTTAGTTAGACGGTGGTGAATCTGTGGAATTAATTGCCACAAACAGCTGTGGAGGTCAAGTCTTTGGGTATTTTTTTAAAGCGAAGATCGACAGATTCTTGATTAGTATGGGTGTCAGAGGTTATGAGAAGACAGGAGAATGGGGTTGAGAGGGAAAGATAGATCAGCCATGAATGCATGGCTGAATAGACTCGATGGCCTAATTCTACTCCTATGACTTATGAACTTAAACATCCTGCAGAGCTTCTCAGTGAGCATGTGTTGACAGGGTTTACCATCGGCCGAGCGGCAGACTGCTGGAGGTAGAGACGACACAGCCAGGAATTCAGTTCTACACTGCCAACTTTCTTGATGGGAGCTTGAAGGGGAAGGGAGGAGCTATATACCCTAAGCATTCTGCTTTTTGCCTGGAAACCCAGAACTGGCCTGACGCTGTCAACAAGGTGAGTTTCTGGGGAAGTGAAAGGTGAGCAGGAGGGGGAGGGCTAAGTGAAATATTAAGAACGTTTATAATTTAGTTTGACCAATGTATTATCCAAAATAATCGCTTTTGATTTTCATTCGTGTTTCTGTACGGTTTATATCTTTTTTCTTGTGCGGTGAAGAATATAAACTGGTTACAAAGATATTTTGCATATTTTAATAATAATAATGCATTTTATTTATGGACGCCTTTCAGAACACTCAAGGACACCTTACAGTTAAAACAAGCAAATTACTAATATATAAATAAAATGAAACAAAAACAACATATCCATGAATTTGATAGAAAGTGGAGTTACGTGGGATAGGCAAGTCTGAATAGGTGAGTTTTGAGGGAGGTTTTAAAGGTGGGGAGAGACTCTATGGTACAGATGGATAGTGGGAGAGTTCCCGAGGCAAGGGGCAAAACGGCTGAAGGCTCTGAACCCCATTGTGGGCAGATGGAGTGGAGAGCAGGGAGGAAGAAGAGGATCGGAGAGTTCGGGATGGAGTGCAAGGCTGGAGGAGCTCAGAGAGGTATGGAGGAGCGAGAAGATTGTGGAGGGCTTTAAAAGTGAGGAGGAGAAATCTAACGCATTAAAATCAATGCCGTATTGGACAGGGAGCCAGTGCAGTTGTTTGAGGATGGGAGTGATGTGTTCGGTGGATGGGGTTCTGGTGATAATGCGGGCAGCTGAGTTCTGGACCAATGGATGGACTTGTGGGGTAAACCAGAGAGGAGAGAGTTACAATAATCAATACAGGTGGTGACGAGGGCGTGGATGAGAGTAGCAGTGCTGTTAGGTGTGAGTGAGGGACGAAGATGGTGGATACTGCCCAAGTAAGATTATTGATGTGTTTTTCAAAAGAAAGTGTGCTATCAAGGAGGACACCCAGACTTTTGACCTATGGAATTGTCAATGGTGAGTGAGAATTTGGGACATTTAGGTAGGGTGGATTTGGAGCCTACAAGGAGGATTAGTTTTGTCACTGTTGAGTTTGAGGAAGTTGTGAGCAAACCAGGTTTTAATGTCCACTGAGCAGTCAGACAGGGAAGAGGGAGGAAGCATGGAAGTGGGTTTAGTGGACAGGTAGAGCTGGGTGTCATCCGCATAGCAGTGAAATTGAATGTTGTGTTTCCTAAAAATAAAACCAAGGGGAAGTAAATAAATTATAAAAAGGAAGGGCCCTAGGACTGAGCCCTGGGGAACACCACTGGTGACTGGGGAGGGTTGTGATTGGACATTTTTAAGTTGTACAAACTGAGTGCGGCCAGAGAAGTATGATGTGAACTAGGTGAGGGATGTGTTGATGGAGGCTAGACGGTCGAGGGTGATGTTGTGAGAGATGGTGTCGAAGGCAGCAGTCAAATCAAGGATGAGTATGGTGAGAAAACCGGAGCCGGCAGCCATCAGCAGGTCGTTGGTGACCTAGACTAATGCTGTTTCTGTGCTATGGAGAGGGCAAAAACCAGATTGAAATTGTTCATAGAGGTTACTGCTGATGAGATGATTGTGAACCTGTGCAGCAACTGTTTTTTTCTAGTATTTTAGAGATAAATGGCAAATTGGAGATTGGTCGGAAATTATTTAGATTGTTGGGATTTGCACCGGGTTTCTTAAGTACTGGAGTTTTGAGAGAGGAAGGAGCATGAGCAGAAATAAGGGAGGAGTGGATGATGTTAGTTATGAAAGAGGAGAGGGAAGGTAGATAGGGTTTGACAGGTGGGGAGGGGGTCGAGCTGGCAGGTGGAGGATTTGGATTTTCGGATGAGATCAGATATTTCAGTAACAGTTGGGAGTTGAAAACTAGATAATAAGGAAAGGGGGGGGGGGGAGAGAAGAAGGTGGAGTGCACTATTATCCGTATTAGATAAAGAGGGGAGCCGTTTGTGAATGTTTTCAATTTTGGTTTTGAAAAAATACATAAACCTATTACATTGAGAAGTTGAGTACAAGTGGGGTGTAAGAGTATAAGGTGGTCATGAGATGTTAATTGTGGAAAACAGGGCTCGAGTATTCCCTTCGCCAGATGAAATTAAATTAGCATAGTAAATGGATTTAGCTGTGGAGAGGGCATCCTTATAGTGCAGTATGTGGTTGTCATACATGTCCTTGTGAAAAACAAGACCATTTTTTATTTGTAGAGACGTTTCAGGCGACGTCCTTTTATTTTTAGCTGGCGTAGAGCATGTGTGTACCAGGGGGCAGAGTGAGTAAAAGAAACAGTCTGGGTTTTCAGAGGATCGAGAGTGTCCAGGAGATTGTGAAGTCCATCATTGTAATGTGAAAACAGATAATCAGTGTTGACTAATTTATCTATATCAAGGAGATTGTTAATTCCAACAGAGAGGGCAGGTAGATCAATATTCTTGATGTTACGAAATGAGAGACTGATTTGTTTTGGGTGGTGGTAAGTTGACATTAAAATAAATTAGCTTATGATCAGAGATGGACAGATCAGATGCAGTACAGTTTTATGGGGTTTTTTAAAATGTTATTTATTAAAGGTAAATACATCAATGTACACATATATACTGTTACAATCATTGTACCCCATAATGTTATGGCTTTAAAAGAAAAAGGATAGAGAGAAAGAGAGTGAAATGTGAAAAGAGTTGTGATAGTGAAAGAGCGTGCCAAAGGGGAGAAGAAACCCTTGGTCAAAGAATTAGAAAAGGGGGTTAAAAGATAGACCCTAAAAAAAGAAAAAAGGAAAAAAGCCAGATATTATGTTATATATATCATGCAAAAGGAATCCAGCAACTCGATAGTTTTTCATCCCCCCCCCCCCCACCAAGGCACGAGGTACTCCTGCACCCTACCTTTTTGGTAATTCTATAAATGCAGACCACGTCTGATAGAAGTTCTGATATTCCTTCCAGGCGGAGTCTCATATCTTCCAGATGTAGGGTTTCAAACATAGTTGAAATCCACATATTTAATGTTGGTATAGGAGCATTCAGATGCAGTACAGTTAAAAGGGGTTAAACCAGAGCAGCAGATCAGGTCCAGAATGTGACCTTTGTTGTGTGTGGGAAAGTCAATATGTTGCTGTAATCCCAAACTGTCTAGAGTTGAAGAAAAGTTCCTTGTAAGAATGTTGCTGATATTGTCCAAGTGAATATTAAGATCACCCAGTATTATGACATTTGGGGACATGGAGCAAATGGATGTTAAAAAGGAACAACAATCATTTAAAAAAATGATTGGGCTTGGGTGGGTGATAGATAGTGGTTAAAACAGTAGGGATGGTCCACTGATATGTAGGATTATGGATTTGAATGAGTTATAGGCAGGGACAGTGACACGAGACTCTCCACTTGTCATTGTAGAGCATTGCGACACCACCTCCCCTCGGCCTGTGGTGTAAACAAACCCAGGTGGGACAGCCTCGTTGAGCTGTGTGTAGTCATTCTGACGCTGCCAGGTTTCAGTCAGGCACAAGAAGTCAAATTTGTTGTCCTGTAAAAGATCGTAGACCAGGGGACCCATGTTGGTGAGTGAGCGGATGTTGAACAGCCCAATGGAGACGCTGTTGTTGCCGAGATTAGTGCTAGCCGACCTGGCTAGGTTAGTTAGCATATTCTGGTCAGCAGCACGGTGGTGCTTTCTCGGGGGACGAGGTGACGATGACCAGAAGAATCTTATTGGCTTTGTGTCAACAATGTTGAATCTCCGTCTGGAGCCATGGTGGATACATTGCCAATAATAATGACGAGCCAAATCCAGATGAAGATGTAACACCAGGGGTGGGTCAGACAGGTGGGGTCACAGCTGGAGAAGTTCAATCACCGAGTATTGGAGAATCGGTGTAACAGGATCAAATAAGGATGAGAGAGTGATCCAGATTTTGACTTTCATAGTCCTACAGCACACTGATGGATAAATGCAACGAGCTGCCAGTTGAGTCAGGTATTATAATATTTAAAAGACTCTTGGACAAGTAGATGGATAAGAAAGGTTTAGCGTTATGCGCAAAACGTGGGCAGGTAGGACTAGCTTAGATGGGGCATCTTGATCGGCATGGACAAGTTGGGCTGTAGGGGCTGCTTCTGTGCTATATGTCTCTATGACACAAAAACTCATCCTTGCTGACCAAGATGCCCCATCTACTAGTCTCATTTTCCCACGTTTCCCCATATCCCTCTAAATCGTATACACCAATGTACACCACGTGTCTTTTAAATGTTGTTATAGAACCTGCCTCAACGACCTCCCCCGTCTCCACTTCTCCCACATTAATCTCCCAACCCACAATCATGTAACTACGTTTAAGTGAATACAATGATTCCACACAGTATTAGTAAAAAGACAAACACATTTGAATGCACTAAAACATCATTCAGAAATTAAGTTTGAAGTAGATACAAGCAGGTAAGCTAGACCACTGATGATTTCAAATATTTTGGTATTGCAGGTGGAATTCCCAGACATGTTACTGAGACCCAGTGAGGAATATAATCATACAACCTGGTTCAAGTTCTCTGTTGTAAAACAGTAACGTGAGCAGCTACATTAAAGCCTTAATTGAATAAAAACACTTTCTTAGATGATGGGAAAATATTCACACTTGGATGGTGTGGGTTTGATGAAAGCGAGGAAAGATTTAACACTTTAACAATCACACTTCCTTTTGTGTCCATCAGAGGGAGCACATGTGCAGAAGTGCCAACCTTAGTGGCAATGCCTCTACTTCAGGGCATTGCCTAAGAAAGGTTCCTCGAAATAAAATACTCTTCATATGAATTACTGCAGGAAATCATGGTCACCAATGTTACTGCATAATTTTAGCCTTTAATAATGTCAAAAAATTGGGCGTTTTGCAATTTGAAGGAATTTAAGATTTCAGTAACTTTGCAGTTTGTAGATTCTATCAGTTATTTGTAGTTAAATCAAGTAGCTTTGAAATAATGACTTAGTGTGTGTAATATTGTAATAGTTCTTTCAATAGCTTTGAATTTTTTAATTATATCTGCGTTGTGCAAATGATATTCCTAAATCACAAATCAGTGCCTTTACACGTGGTAATTTGAACAAGAGCATGAATGAAATGACTTTTTCGTAACTTTTTCAAATCATCATATAGCATAGTAACATGCCCTTTGGCCCAACATGCATATGCCGACCAAGATGCCTATAGTCCCACCTACCCACGTTTGGCCCATATCACTCTAAACCTATCCTATCCATGTACCTGTCCAAATGTCTTAAATATTGTAATGTGTTAGAAGGAACTGCAGATGCTGCTTTAAACCAAAGATAGAGACAAAAAATTGGAGTAACTCAGCAGGACAGGCAGTATCTCTGGAGAGAAGGAATGGGTGATGTTTTGGGTCGAGTCCCTGCTTCAAATGTTATTGTACATGTCTCAACTACCTCCTCTGGCAGTTCATTCCATATATTCATCACCCTCTGAGTGAAAAGGTTGCCCCTCAGGTTCCTATTAAATCTTTCCCCTCTCACCATAAACCTTCCTTCCATTCTTAATTTCCCTACTCAGGGTGAACACAGTGTATTTTACCCAATCTGTGCCCCTCATGATTTTATACACCTCTTTAAGATCACCCCTCATCCTCCTGTGCTCCAAGGAATAAAGTCCTAGTCTGCCCAACTTTTCACCATGGTTCAGGCCCTTGAGTCCTGGCAACATCCTTGTAAATCTTCTCTGTGCTCTTTCCAGCTTAACAATATTTAAGAAAGTCTGAAGAAGGGTCTCAACCTGAAACGTCACCCATTCCTTCTCTCCAGAGATGCTGCCTGTCCCGCTGAGTTACTCCAGCTTTTTGTGTCTATCCTTCCTGCAAAAGATTGACCAAACATTTTTAAAATATAAATTTTGGTTTCCATCCTGGTTATTTAGCCAGTTTTATGATAAACCGTTACCTTTTCCAGATGAGCCACAAAATTGAAAACAAATACATTATTTTTTCCTTATTTCTCCAGATTACATAAATAATTTGCAGAAAGATGACTTGCTGTGAATATGCCATGAATTACATACATATCTAGAACAGGAACAGGCCTTTCAGCCCACAATGTTTGCACTGAACACAATGCCAAGTTAACCTCTTCTATCTGCAAATGATCCAAATCCTTCCATTTCCATGTGCTAATCTAAAAAGCTTCTTGAACGCCACTATCGTATCTGCCTCCACCACCACCTCTGCCACAAACCAGGTTTACATTCCTCACACTTATTCGAATCTACACACGGCACTCTTCTGTGAATATTAATAATTGCAGTGTTTCAATGTCAAGTTATACTTATCCTACCATGTAGTACTATATTTCCCAATTTAATGAACTGAAATTTACAATATCTAATAAAAATATGCATGTTCACTTACAATTGAGTTAATTTATTTCACATCGAATACCAGGCGTTTCAGATATTTTCAGAACCATTAGGGTGCGGATGCATTTATAAAGAGAACCAGAGACTCCAGGATTAGGTACAAGAGCTAGTTATTTTCCTTAGCGTCTTTAGGAAAAATCAATTTTATTTCAGTTGTTTTTGGAGTTGTTTACACCTTAAAAGCAGCAAAGTGGTACCAGTATCATTTTTTGGCTATTTAGCAAATGCAAATACAGTCTGAGGAAGGATCCAGACCCAAAACCTCATCCTCCAGATTTGTTGCCTGTCCCGCTGAGTTACTCCAGCACTTGTTTTGCCCAGAATTCCAGCATCTGAATTCTATGTGTCTAGTAAATGTTCCACTCAATTAAAATGTCACCATTGTCTCTATAGAACTAATTAAGTCTCAACTCTCCTCAAATTTTCTGTTGAATTCCTGATGAAATATCCAATTCCCTTTTGAAAATTATTCACTTTCAAACAGTTCAGTGGAGATTGTAACTTGCTTCACAATTTTTTTCCCCCCACTCTTCACTTAATTATGTCTTTGACTCTTACATTTTATATACCTGTATATTTAGACTCTTGTAACTGGGAACAAAGTGCTTAAATAATGAATTACTAATTTACAGATTTAAAAGCTCAATACATTTTGAAATTTATGAAGTAGGATTTCTGCCCGTCATTTCTCCCAAAACTTTAAGCAAGAATTTTTTTAACACTTGGTTCGATGAATAGATTAAAATTTAATCAAACGATCAATTCCACTTACAGATCTGTACCTGTTTTCCAAGAGCCTCCCCTCTGCAGTACTGAAATGACGATATTTCTCAATCCTTTTATATTAATTATAGTGTGGAGCAGGCACGTGCCGTGAGTAATTACTCAGGGTAGGCACTCAGTCCGCTTTAAAAAAAAATGTAAACCACGCATGCGCAGATTGTTCTCTCCGTTAAATAAATAAATAAATAGAAACAGTGCCATTTCAATTTGCCCAAGGCTTCCTAGTCCTAGACCAATTGGGGGAACAGTGTGTGGAGGGTCTGTGCCAGGGGTAAAGTTGTGGGGAGGGCACGAGTGTTGAGAAGGAGGGTGTTGGGGATACTGCCAGTAAAGGGCCTGTCACACTAGCGCGCGATTAGACGCGATAAGCGCGACCTACCGTGGTCGCTTTAGTCGTCCGGCCTCGCGTGACCCTGTCCCACTGCGATCGCCGGAGTCTGGTGGAGTTCCGCGGACTCGTGTGGAGCTGGTGTCGACATCGCGCGTAGTGTCCAAAAACCGACACTGCTTAAAAATTACGCGCGGCAAAATCCTGTCGCGCGGAACGTGATGACGTTTTGACGTTGTGCGTCTTCAGCGTGGCGTTGCGTGATGACGTCACTGCCCGACGTCGTGCAACGCGCATGCTCATGCGCATCGTCACGTGATGAAAAATAACGTCCTTCCTTCGGACGTCGCGCGTGTAATCGCGCGCTAGTGTGACAGGCCCTTCACTCGCACCGGGATCGCCTGACCCCCACGCGACCCCCGCGTCCGAATTTGTCGCGCTTATCGCGTCTAATCGCGCGCTAGTGTGACAGGCCCTTAACTCACTCACCGCTGCCGCAGCTCTCTAGCTGGGGATAGAAGCAGTTCGGGGAGCTGCGAGCGGCCACTGGAACCCGACAGCAGAACTGGCCGCCACTTCAGCGCCTTCTGCCGGCCCGCCCACCTTTGGCAGTGCTCTCCGTCGGAACATCTGTCACCTGCCGTTCGCCGTCTTCGCTCATGTCAGCGGCTTCCTGCAAATCCTTAAATTCCCACAGCCGAGTAACCTCAATCGCGCTGTCGGAATTTAAGGACATGAGTGAGGCCAGCGAGCGGCAGGAGAGAGGTTTTTAGACGGAGAGCTGCCAGAGGTGAGCGGGGACCGGCAGAAGGAGCGAAGGTGGCGGCTGGTTCCGCTGTCCGGCCCGGCAGCCGCTCAGCCACCCGAGCTACTTCTCTCTCTCCCCCCTCCTCCGGCCTCAATGCAGTGTCATTGCACGCCTCCGTGCAAGGAGCGTCGCAAGTGGCATTATCCCAATCCCCTCATTCATAACATTCGTGCCCTTCCCGCGACTTTACCCCGGGCCAGACTCCCCAAACGCTGTGAAAGGAGCTCTCCCCCCGCCCCCACACTCCGGGAAATACAGTATTTAAAAACATAAACACAAAATGTACTTACCACATTATTGGTACACAAACTCCATTCTTCTCTCTTTGTTACCTAAGATACACTTAAAATATTGACAAACCATATTTGAAAACCCCGCCAAGAAACTTGCGCTGCTCATGCGCAGTAGACTAATGCGTATGCGCAGTGCTGCAAAGGCAGAATTTCTGCTGCCTTCAGCCCCGCTTGAAACTGACGGCTTCAGGCAGCGCTGACGGCACGTGGGCTGCACAGAGCTTCCCGTGTTACAAGCACTGCGGATGAAAGGCACGGAGAATTATGCCTACCTAAGAGATCGATCTCTTACATAGGCATAATTCTCCCATGCCTTTATTATTTATATTTAGTTATTATTATGTTATAATTTTAGTCAGTGTAGGCAGTGCCTACCTTGCCTACCCTGACGGCACGTGCCTGGTGTGGAGCATCATATAGGATGGAGATGGAGACATTTTGTTAGCCACAAGGTGGTGAATCTGTGGAATTAGTTGTCACAGATGGCTGTGTCATGGAATATTTTTAAAGCGGAGATTGATAGGTTCTTGATTAGTAAGGGTGTCATGGTTATGGGGAGAAGACAGGAAAATGGGGTTGATCAAAATGCAAAAATAAGTTAGATCAGTCATGATCAAATGAAGAATCAGACTCACCGAGCCAAATGGCCTAACTCTGTTCCTAGTCATGCAGCACAGAAAAACAGGCCCTTCAGCCCAACTCCATGCCGACCAAAATGCCACATCTAAGCTAGTCCCCTTTGCCCCTTATCCCTCTAGACCTGTCCAAATGCCCTTCAAATGTTATTGTACCTGCCTCAATTACTTTATTTGGCTTAGATTCTTCAAATAAGTTAGTCTCCCATCCCACTACAATGAATAACTGTATATTGAACTAAATGCAATGATTCTGCACTATATCCATAAAAACCACACCTCTCAGGACAATTCATTTATTTCTATTTCCAGATACAAAAATGTGATACACTTTGAATGGCTTGAGGAATCTGATATTACAACAAGAATACAACACAGTTATGCAGGGAAGAATGCAGATCACTCCATTTAGTCTCTAGGCTGTGTACTCTTAAAAAAAAAAATCTACCCACGCCAGATTTTCTCCACAAAAAGGGGGAAAAGGAAGCATGGAAATTAAGTTAGAAACAAGCCCTTACATTTAAAATCAAATCAAAAACCCCACAAAGAACCAAAGGATTCCCGTACAACTTCAAAGAATGTAAACAAAAAAAACATTCATTCTAAAGTTTAGCTCTGTAAATTTACTTAGTCATTTAGGTCAGGGGTTGCAGTTCTACGAGAATTTTCAGATGGCGTGCGACTGTGGAAGGGAAAAAAAGTATTGTTAGAACAAACTATATGGACAAAGTTCATTTGCATCCATGCATATTTCAGTAGACTCATCAAGATCCAATCCCCACTCTATATATTGTGGTCTCTTCAAGGGACAGGCATCGACATGAAGGTGTTTGCTGTTACTATTTATCAAATTTTAGTTCAGGAATACAGCATGAAAACAGGCCCTTCTGCCCACCAAGTCCACGCTGACCATCGATCAAATGTTCACACTAGTTTTATCTTATCCCATGTTCTCATCCACACCCGACACCCTAGGGGTAATTTACAGAGGGCCAATTAACCTACAAACCTGCACGTCTTTGGGATGTGGGAAGAAACCCACTCAGACACAGGGAGAATGTGCAAACTCCATACAGACAGCACCCAAGGTCAGGATCAAACCAGAGTCTCTGGCGCAGTGAGGCAGCAGCTCTACCAGCTGTGCCACTCTCTATTAGGTGACAATGTTTTCTGGGGAAGAGAGATTAGGGAATATTACAGAAAAGTAATTGGACAATAGTCCATAAACTGGGACAATAAGCTCAATATGGAATTTATAGGTTAATGTCATTTCAGTTTATATGTTACATTGAGCAAGCCCTATCAAAACAAATCGTGGGTGTTAAGATTAAACACAGACCACATTATGGTTGTTTGGGTAAACCACTCCATGCTATCAAGTAATGTTGGTTTGTCAAAGATAAAAATGTTAAATGCAGAAATAAAATTTTAAAGCAAGAATACATACATCTAAACAGATTTTTGTGGCACCAATTCGGACATTTAAATAAGAACCTTAATACAAATAATTACAGAGAAGTAGGTGAGGACAATCCAGTTTGTGTATAAATTGTCAGTTTAAATAGTTCCTTACCTTCGCTTTGGTGAATGTGATCTAGATATCGAGCGACTGTGTTTAGAATAGAAGAGGTAGAAGTTAACAGTATATCCAAAGGCCAACAGCAAGATCACAACTAGGCAAGAGAAAAGCAAAGTCACACTTCCCAAGCTCAGATTAACACCACAGGGGAAAAGGTATAGCTGTCTGTTCGTCCAGAACAACCAGCTTAAATTCCAGAGATTCTTAAAGAGGAAGTTTCCCCAGACTGACTGCGTCAAATTAGGGCCTGGGTGCAGGTCTAAAGCGCAAAAGACTGATGAGCACGAATCCAACCCAAACAGAAATGGCAAGATAAAACAATATCCAATAAGGACCTGCATCTTGCAGGAAGCAGGCATGAGCAGCACAGCCGATTTCCCAAAATTCCATCACTAAAATCCCCCAAATGTTATCCTCAAATTACACTAAACCTGCAGTCCACGTGCAACTGGCTCAAGTGACCCAAGAGAGCAATTTAAAAACTGATAAGGAAAGGTTTGGGGAACAAGAAAAAAAGAGACTAGTATTTCAAATTGAACAAATATCGTTTGATTTTCCTCACCTTCGAACAACAGAGCGAGACTTGGATCTTCTTAGAGGAGACGGAGATCTACAATGAAACATGTTAGATCAATATTTGCTATACATTTAAATGCAACACCCATGAAGATTAATTATTGTACAACTACAAGAATCTACCATCTTTTGTCAACAGAAATAACAAAAAGGGGTTTATTTGCAGACATGCATGTCCAAGAGGCCTGTAGATGGAAATGAGCTCAGATACACCAAGGGATCTGTGGCAATCTGGAGCTGGTTTGTAGTTTCCATTATCCATCCCCCTAGAACCCAGCTGACCCGTTATAGCAAGTTTGTGTTCAGATTGCAGGAAACTACAGTTAGATCAGTAGTCAGATCCAAGCCAGAGTATGGGCTTCCCAAGCGAAGGGGATTGGAGAAACGATAGCAGCATTTACAAGACAGCAACAGCAAGGGAACAACTCAGGAAGCCAAGCCAGGGGTAGTCAGCGATTGGGAAGGGATGAGTCCGAAATGGAGAACTCGCTATGTGAATATTTATTCTTAAACCGACCAAGGAATTGATTTATTTGTTTTTAAATAAGCTGCAATTAGCATTGTGCTTTA
Organism: Raja brachyura; assembly: GCA_963514005.1. Next base: position 71,100,386 of record OY740788.1, on the reverse strand, counting down.
AATAGCCATTCACGATCAAGAATGTAGTGCCATCCTAAGATTGTGAAACTACAATATCTGTTCCTTAATACAGGCATGATAAGTATTGGCCGGGAGCATCGTCGTGTGTGTGTGAGAGTGTGTGAGTGTGCCGCTATTGGCTGACCTTGACCTTGCTGACTTCCATCATGAATCACAAGCTTGCCCTGCCTCCAGACCAGAGAAAAATCGGAATTCCGATTTAAATTGGAATATCATGCCTGTTAATATTTTAACTACCTCAAATTCCTATTGAACTTCCATTAAATTACCAATGTATGAAAACTGCTGCATGCATATTGCTCTCAGATGGTTATTTTGTCCAAAGGATCTGTCTCCTCAGATCCTGGTGAACTTCTACCGCTGCACCATCGAGAGCATCCTTACCAACTGCATCACAGTTTGGTATGGCAACTGCTCTGTCTCCGACCGGAAGGCATTGCAGAGGGTGGTGAAAATTGCCCAACGCATCACCGGTTCCTCGCTCCCCTCCATCGAGTCTGTCCAAAGCAAGCGTTGTCTGCGGAGGGCGCTCAGCATCGCCAAGGATCTCTCTCACCACAACCATGGACTGTTTACCCTCCTACCATCCGGGAGGCGCTACAGGTCTCTCCGTTGCCGAACCAGCAGGTCCAGCTTCTTTCCGGACACTTATTATTATTTATTCAAATCATTTGCTGTGTCGCTCTTCCAGGGAGATGCTAAATGCATTTCGTTGTCTCTGTACTGTACACTGACAATGACAATTAAAATTGAATCTGAATCTGAAATAACATGAGCAGCAAAATGGATATAGTTACAAACCTTGCATATTCATTTGGTTTCTGCATTCTTTATCTGAAGTTGTTAAATTATCAAAGAATGGAGTGAACAATGATAAAAGGGATTCCCCGGAGAAAGAACGATCATTTCATCTTTCATACTGTTTGTCTGAAACTAATGGCTGAACCCTGGTGGTTGAGAATATGCTGTAGAATTAACCTGTGAACAACCACAATGTGTATGGATGGGACACTTTGTACCAATGCTGAAGTGAATGAATGTTTAGCGTTGGACGTACCAAACAAGAGACCATTGGAGACACAAGGAACTGCAGATGCTGGTTTATAAGAAAAAGATAAAGTGCCTGAGTAACTCAGCCTGTCAGGCAGCATCTCTGAAGAACATAAATAGGTGATGTTTCGGGTCTGGACTGATGTCAAGCTGAGTGTCATAGAGTCACAGGGCACAGAAACAAGCTCTTCACCCACTGTACATGAAGTACTAATCCCATCTATAGCACCTGTAGCCATCCATGCTTTGATGCACATGTTCCTCTAACTATGTACATGCACGAACACCCGTCTCCACCCACACCCTGTGGTGAGAAATGTCTCTCGCAAATCACTCCAAACATCCAAACCCCTTCATCCATGCCCTTGAGTTTGGAAGACTGAGATCAACATCAGAAGCGGTTGATAGCAGGATGTTTCCTTAACTAAGGGCCTGAACCAGAGGGGTATAGTTCTGTAATAATGTGTAGGCTGTTTAGGACTGAAATGTCTGCACTCAGATGGTTGTGAACTGTTGGAGGTCCCTCTCTACTCCTGCAGGCTGTAAATGCATTTATACCAGGTAGGGATCAATACATGTCTGGGCATTAAGGCAAATTATACATAACACAGAAAAGTGGCACAGAGGGATAAAATCAGCCATGATCAATGCTGAAGCAGCCTGGAGGAATTGGCTGGTCTATTTTTGCTCCTATGATCTTATATTCAAGATTCAGTGTTTTTTTTATGGCAGTCAATGATCAATATTCCAGTGCTGCTACAATTATCTCCTCTTCCCCACCCACCCCCACCCAATTTAGTATGAGCAACAGGTTAATTACCAGAAAGGCTATTAAATGAACATTACAGGGTTCATACTCTGGGAACAGCTATAAATTCAAGGGCTTTAAATCCAATTTTCAAGGACCAGCAAATATTGATGGTTTATCGGAGACTTGTATATAAATCGCTTGGGTTACACAAAAAGCTGGAGAAACGCAGCGGGTGCAGCAGCATCTAAGGAGCGAAGGAGATAGGCGACGTTTCGGGTCGAGACCCTTAAATCGCTTGGTATTGGATGATTTGATTCTGTACCAAATAAAGGTAAGAAGGTTGGCTGGTCACCATCTCAGATTTGATTGAAAATCATGTTCTGCACACCTCTGATACAAAGAGCACAGCAGAAAAATCAACTTTCAACTCAAAGTTCCTTCGAAGTTATGAACCATTGATATAGCTCGAATTATTGCCAAATGCCCATTTGTTTTCTGTTGTGTTACTTGTGTGCTCTGATGGAAAGACACTGATTTTCAGGGAAATCTGAGAAGGTGATTAGTCAAGGTTGCACAGAACGACACTAAACTACATAATAATTACACACAAAATGGTTAACTTATCAATATTCGTACTTCAATGGAGCACTGGTGTTCATCTTTTAGTTGTTCAATCTGAAACTATGATAATGGAAAACTGTGCTTTTCAACCAGTCCCTGCAAACCTGTACTGTCCCTGCCTGCTTCAAAGTCTCCATTATTGTCCCTGTACCCAAAAAGACAAGGATAACTGGTCTTAATGACTACAAGATTGTACAAACAAGATTGTAGCCTATCACTACATCTCAGTGTATAAGTAGTACAATAAAACATATAATACTTAATTTAATAATATGACAAAATATTGCAAGGTTGCACTCACTAATTATCATGAAATATAATTATCAAGCAAGTAAAGAAAAAGACGGCGATCAAGTATTTTACAGAGGTGCTGACCCGGCACCAACTCGCCCCGACTCTCCCACAGCTCTGGGCCTACACACGCACCCATTCCGTCAACCCTCGCCTCTCTACCAGCAATCAGTGAGCCGGAGCCGTCACTTCACCAGAGTTCCAGGCACCAGGCCCACAACCTCCACGATGCAGACAGCACGTGGTCTGAATCTGCTGGATCCTAGTGCTCCTCCCCTCCCTCATACAGGGAATGTCATTAGCAAACATATGTAACAATGTTTCCCAATTTTTAATAAAAATACACATTATAAACTTGACGAAAAACACCACATTGCATGAATACTTTTATCATAAAGAGCGAATTTAAGGACTTTCAAGGACCTATGATAAATCCAAGTACTTTCAAGGCTTTGAAAAACAGCCTTGACTTTCAAGGACCGTACGAGTCCTGACATTAAACTGACCTGCTTCTCCGCCTTGAGAGGGACCTGGATCTGGATCGTGACCTCGATCGAGACCTGTACAAAATATTATCACAAAACTGAAAACAAGATTTATAATGAGCTAAAGCTAGCTATTGTAAAATACTTACAGGTACTTGGGTAAACTTGGAAGAAACATTCCCCAATCCTCCCAAAGTGCATTGATGTCATCTACAGTTGACTCAATTATCCAGAGTAATGAAGGGTGCATCTCAATAAATAATGCAAAAATACAGATAATGCAAAGCACATTAAACTATTGGAACTAGACACAAAGTGTTGGAGTAATGCAGGGGGTGAGGCAGCATCTCTGGAGAACATGGTTAGGTGATGTTCCCAAATAAGGCTTCCGACCCAAAACGTCATCTATCCATGCTCTCCAGAGATGCTGCCAGACCCGCTGAGTCACTCCGGCACTTTGCATCTTTTTTTTGCTTTTCTTGTTTCTCCAGGCATTGGAAACTCTTGCACAGTACATTTAAATGGAGATGATCGCCGTTATTTAGTAACTGTACAGGGTAAATATTGGGTCGCACACTTGCAGTATTGCATCAAAGATATGCAATTAAAGGAATTTTGCTGCCAGGAATGGTGGTGGAGGCAGATACGAGGCTTGTATCAGCACATGGATATGCACGGAATGGATTGTGTGCAAGCAGAGCAGATCAGTTTAACTTGGCATCATGTTCGGCAGACATTGCAGGTTGAAGGGCCTGATCCTGTGCTGTTCTATGATCTGCTTCTGGTGAGATTAGCAGCACTGCACTTGAAATAAGGCTATTACTGATAAGGAATGAACATCAAACTTGATTCAAACTGCCTGCTTGTCATGTAATTGCAAAGTAATTCTATGTAATGCAAACTGAAACCATCTTAAAATCCAGTTTTATGACGTTAGAAAGAATTCACACTTTTAACAGTTGACAAGAGCTGTACAATTGTTCAAAGTTGAACTAATTTGCAATTGTCAAATCCTGGAATTGCTAGAAACACCTTCATTGACAAGAAATATTAACTTCAGTTTCTCTCTCTCCACAGTTGCTATTTGACCTGCTGAGTACTTCCAGCATTTAGTTTTGTTGTAGATTGTAAGAAAATAGAAACATGAACCAGGCCTTCTGCTCAGTGTTTGTGCTGAACATGATGCTAGATAAGTTAATCTCCTCTGCCTACACGTAGTCCACAACCTTGCATATCCATGTGCCCATTTAAAAGACTCGTAAAAGACTCTCATACCTGCCTGCACCACCACCCCTGGCAGTGCGATCCATGCACGCACCACTCCATAAAGAAAAAGCTTGCCCTGCACAACTTTAAACTTTGCCCCTCTTACCTTAAAGCTATGCCCTCTAGTGTTGGACATTTCCACCCTGGGGAAAAAGATTCTGTCAACCCTATATACCCATCAGTTACTTACACGGATATACCCATCCAATTATTTACATGGATGCAATTACTGCCATCCGAATACATTTAAATTACATGGATAGCCAGTCCAAATTTACCAACGGGTAATTGGGTAATGCGTTCCCCGGGATCACAACTCTTCTCTTTGATGGGCAACAGTTTTATAAAGTTGTCAGGCAAGAAAGAAAACATCTAATTTGTAGAATATAATGATAAGTAAACTGGAGATCAATTTTTAAAACAATGAATGGAGGAGGAAGAGAGGGTAAGGAATGTTTTGTAGCTGGAGTAACTCAGTGGGTCAGGTGGCATCTCTGAAAGACATGGATAGGTGATTTTTCGGGTCGGGCCCTTGTTTAGACTCTAAACAATGTTTAATGCTCACCTGGACCTTTTAGTAGAGAAAGACCTGGACCTCCGAGGAGAAAACGATCTGGATCTCCGAGGAGAGATTGACCTGGACCGTGACAAGGTTGGAACAGTTATTGTTACATCACACAAGACACCCTCAAACCCACAGGAACCACCCTTTAACAGTAAACCGGCATTGAAGACGTACCTTCTGCCACGGCTACGGCTGTGTGAACGAGTATATCTCCTTCCATGTGATCTTGAGCGTGACCTAGACCTGGATCTGGTTTGACAAAAGAGGGAGGTTAACTTCAGCTATTTTGGCATCACAGTCATGGAATACCTCTGGTGAAATCAGAATACGATCGCTACAATACAGTATATGTGTCTGTCATTTTGATAGACAATGTGGGGGCCTACATATTTACATATTTTAGATTAAATCTACATAATGCAGATCCATTAAAAAAATAATTACATTTCTTTTACCATTTTGTGAATTGTAAAAACACTTGTAAGTGGTACGTAAAATAAACCTTGCAAGTTTGCAGGTCAGTCGACCCCCTCTTTGGACCAAAGTCAAGCAGATCTAGGCGATCTAGAAGTATCTATCAGATCATCGCAGCATCTAGATGTTCTTCAATCTAACGACGATCAAATTGACAGCCAAATGAGCCAATGTGAGGCTTGATTGACGCAGGATGGTTTGTCTACGAGGGAATGCGGTCAATATGGTGTTCCTCTAGAAAGGGGCCCAATTGAAAGCCAATTTACAGCATAACGGCGATCACCTTGTCTCATTCTCATACATTTTCTGCCCTCAAAAGAATCTTAAAGGTGAAGCTAGTTGTAGCAGGTTCTCGAGGGGATCGGGTCTCATGCCAATCACCGTATGCTCTAGGCGCATCAATACTGTTGGATTTGCTAGATGCCTCAGCCTGATATCATGAGGCTCACGACATTCTGAATCGCGGTGACTGACTCAAACGAAGAAACCTGAAAGGTTTGGACCAGGTGGAATCATTAATATTCAAAACATTCACAGTGAAACTCAAAGTTAAGCAAAGAAAATAATGCCACAAGACCTGATTAGCACTTAAATGTAAAGCAGCAAGAAGCAACAATAAAGCACAGCATTTCTTTATTCAGATTAAAATAAAGCTGCTTAAATATATTTTAAAAGCGTTTAAGCGATATCAATAGTCAATGCGAATGGTATCTCGTACCTGCTCCTCCTGCGTCGACTATAGCGATGACAGTCATAAGCATAATGACCCTTTTCTCCACATTCATAGCATCGGTCATTTGGGTCAAAGGGTCGCCGGGCTGGCGGGCGCTCAAAGCGTGAGCGCCGAGGCATTCCTGTTGATAATTCCACTCGAACACGCGAACCACAAATTACCCTTAAGTTAAAGAAATTGCTGTTTACACAGATATCCCCGCATAAAGCACCATTAAAATAACCAATATTGTCCTTATGTTTGGTTTAGTTTATTATTGTCACGTGTACCAAGGTACGGTGTAAAGCTTTTTTGTTGCATGCTGTCCAGTCAGCGAAAAGTCTATGCATGTTTACTATCAAGATGTCCACAGTGCAGATACAGGATAAAGGGAATAATGTTTAGTGCAAGATAAAGTCCAGTAAAGTCTGAAGAAATGTTGCTGTTGAAATAAAGATTTTAAAGCGTGGAGCCATTGTAATGAATGATCATAGATCCACTTCTGGGACCAGCACCCAGAGTTTCCTGGTTTCAGCGCCATCTTGTGATAGACATCATTGGTATTATACGGCTTCAGTGAAACTCAGCATATTATTTCACGTTGCATACCATGAGATCTGTTAATTGAGCTTTGACCACACAAACCATGTTTCCCAGATTTCCTTGACCTGAAGCCCAGCTCTATGCATATATATTTCTGCAGCAGTGATATGAACATTACTGGGACAGCAACTTATCAAAGCAAACAATGAAGTAGAAATCATGCCAAACTCCAACATAAAAATGTTATTCATCTGAAAAAAAATCTTGAAAATTAGCCATGGTTCTGACCAAAATTTCAGGAGAAGAAACAATACACGTTTCCCCATCAATATGAAGACGTAAAGTTAAAACCATCAATTTGGATTCATCGGGGATGTGGTGGTGCACTCAGTGGCGGTGTAGTGGGGGTGGGGAGAGGGAGGTAAAGATAAAGTACTTACCCCCCCTTTAAAACTTAGAGACAAGCAAACAGGAACATGGCTGAGACAATTAAAAAGGACAATTTATTAAAAGAAAAACAGACATTATAGCCATTAAGCTGTTTATTAGGTTGAGAAGCAATAAACACAATAACGTCATCCATTCTGGTGAAAATTAAATATACCAAAAACACAGAACTACATGGACAGCAACAAGTTATACATCAACATAAAACAAAATAAGGGTCTCAACCCGAAACGTCGCCCATTCCTTCTCGCCATAGATGCTGCCTCATCCGATGAGTTTCTCCAACATTTGTTGTCTCTCCAACATTTTGTGTCTACCTTTAACAAAATATGATCTCTGTTAGCGTCCTACCTTTAAAAAGGGAGACTAAGTGCGGCAATTTACTATCCAATAACTTTCTGCAATGTCATTGGCTTCAGCTTTAAGTTTAGGGGCTTACAAAGAAAGAAGTCAGTGATGAGTGGGTTAAAGTGATAGGAGGCAAATAGAGACTTCTGCTGAAAAACACAGGTCAGCTGTGACTGACACGAACACCAGTGGAAGAGAGGAACTCCAAAATAGTCTTGAAGAAATTCCTTTTATTGGCATTTACCACTTATTAATAAAACAGACATTACCATATCTGGGAGAAAAGGGAAACCAAAGAAAGAGGCAAGCACAGTCTTGTAAATTAATTATAGTTATGAAGCTGTAGTAAAGAGCTTAGTAATGATCTCATGGTAAATCCACCATTCTGTGGAATTGCCAAGGCCATTAAATTCTAATTTGTGGGCAACTAAATCAATTTGAATAGCCTATTAATAAGATTCAAAAGGTACAGAACAAAGCAAAAACACCCTAATAAAACCTATAACAAGTTGCTGTCGAACTCGGTCTCTAAATGAAATAACTATTTCACTTTGTGCACTCTCTAATATCCATGCAGTTAGAAACTTTCAGGTAGTAAAAATGAAGTTTCAAAAGTGCACCGTCGCATGTGCGGAGATGAACTAATATGCACCCTTTGGCCAGCTGACATGCTCCTTTCACAAAACAAATGGTTAGAACTTCAAATCAACCAAACTCCAATAAAACTTTAAATTTACATATCATAGCCATACTTAATACTTTTTCCTTCATGAACATTTCCTCAGCTAATCACAAAGTGCACAGTAGAAAAATGTTGACCGTAGAATTTTGCAGTGAGCCATGGTGTTGCTCCGGTGTACAAAATCACATTTCCACCATGTTTCCAAATCTGTAGGAAGCATTCAAAGACAACAAAGTCCAGATTCAGAGGAATCATCCCATGTCATCCTTAAAATACTCAAAAAACACCCGTTTTAGAGATTAGCACCACTGTAGAAGCCAATGTCTGCTGTAAATGTCAGACAACAGAAGGAATTGGGTCACCTCGTCCAATATAGTTTTCAATAAAAGCAGCCTACCAAATGTGTACCAGTTATACATTTCATGAGTTCTACTGACAGGGCAAAGCGGCTGGACAAGGTAAGCCATCAATAGAACCTCAGCCTCAAATATGAACCGTTGATTATTACAAGTGTCAGAGGTTATGAGGAGAAGGCAGGCGAATGGGGCGAGGAGGGAGAGATAGATCAGCCATGATTGAATGGCAGAGTAGACTTGAAGGGCCAAATGGCCTAATCATGTTCCTATCACACGAAAATATACTTATGAAAAGACACTTCTCTTCATCACTGTGGCAGAGGTACGAGTGGTAGAGGTTTCCTCCCACATCCAAAAAACATGTGGGTTTGTAGGTTAAATGGTCTCCAAATTGTCCCTAGTGTGTAGGGAATGGATGCGAAAGTGGGATAATAGAGAACAGGCATGGGCGGACAAGACTAGGTGGTCGGCATGGACTCAGTGGGCTAAAGAGCTCGTTTCAATATGCCTCACTAAACATTTGAACAGGAAAGAGTAAATAGAGCAGAAATCACTCAACTGTGTAGAATATAACGCACTTAGGGCTCCGGCACAGCGCTAAAGTTGCTGCCTTAGTGCTAAAGACCCGGGTTCGATCTTGACTACAGGTGCTCTCAGTACGAGAGTTGCACATTTTCCCTGTGACCGCGTGGTTTTAGACAATAGACAATTTTTCCAGGTGCTCAGCTTATCTCCCACATTCCAAAGACGTGCAGGTTTGTAGGTTAATTGGTTTCTGTAAATTGTCCCTAGTGTGTAGGATAGAACTAGCGTACGAGTGATTGCTGGTCGGTGCGGTCTCAGTGGGCCAAAGAGTCTGTTTCCATGCTGTACCTCTAAACTGCACAAACGGACCCTAGCCAGGTAGAAGAGCAGTGATGCACATCTTCAGTGACTGGACATCGGATCTGATGGGAAAATAGTACTGGTATCCTGACAGAGAACATGACATCTGAGGAAGTTGCTTGTCATTTCCACAACTGCCAGATTGCTCAGGTTTAATATGCAGTAATGGCCGCTGCCATTGTTTTCTTATCCATACACTGTTGTACTTGTTATACACATATACAAAGTTGTCCATTTATCACTCAGACACAGCCTAATATTGAAAGGGGGAGCTAAATTCAAATGGTAAAGTTAATCTATCATTATTCACTCCATTTAGGGTAGCATGAATGATGCTCAAATGTTCCATATCCTCCGAGTAGAACATACAATGCCCAGCAACCATAAATAATACAAGTATATCCCTGCTGAAGAAAAAAAGCATTTATGAGTGCTCTATTGCTTCCATGCTATATTCTACAAGGGGGTAAAACATTGCCATTCAATACCCAAATAAAGTACAGTAAACTCACAAATATATTTATGCATTTGGAATTCTCACCACCAATTTCAACAAATATGCATAAACGGCTATGCATGGCCTGCAAAGGATAGTTTTGTCTAATACTAATATCACTTTGTATTTGAATTTCTGTGTAAAAGGAGATGAAATATAGTGCAGATATTTGGAAATAGAATACTAGGGATTTTTTTAAAGCAATTCTCGTGCAGTCAGCACCCCGTCCATTCTCTGTGGATGCTGATAGTGAAGAACATGCTGTAACAAAGCAGTCTGATCAGTTTTCAATACAACTGAAAACATTGATGTTATGTAATAAGAATAACAGATACCAACAAAAGCATGACATATCAATGGCATTTAGTTTCCTTTAAAGTTGACTTACATGCCATCCAAACCACGAACAGCATCTTCAGCATCTCGTGGCTCCTCAAACTCCACAAAAGCAAAACCAGGGGGATTCCGTGCTATCCAGACAGTCCTCAGTGGTCCATAGTAGCTGAATGCACGCTCTAGTTCCCCTTTACCGGCACCTGTTCCCAAGTTACCTACATAGACCTTGGTTTCTGTTGAGATGCACATCAGACATCGTTAGAGTCTGCAAAACAAAACACTAAGTAAAACTGCTTTAGTTAAAGGTTTTCAAAGGGAAACTAGACTTTAGAATTGAACAAAAACATACATTACAATGTATATCGAGACCCATTTAAAAACCAGAGCTACAATTTAACAAAATACCGCAAAAGGTTCTATTAAAATAATTCAAATGACAATTTCATTACTTCTTTAATATCCATAAATAGGTAATGAACACAAATGTTTGCACAAGTAGTTGAAATGCAACATCACTGAGAAATGCCTTTGCATTACATGTTGAATTTTATCCGTCTTGAGGATTGCATCAGATTCATTTGCCATAAGATTCATTTAGAACCAGAAAAACAATGGCTCAACAACCACAAAAAAACCCCTACTAATTGGAAGTTAAGATATAACTAATTAAAACAATTGGAAAGATCTATTCACTCTTCAGTAACTGATGAACAAAGAAAAGGTTAAACTAAGTTTATAAATATGTCCATCGTTCATGAAATAGCGTAAAGATCCCGAGAGCAAAAGGCTGCCCGAGAACAAAAGGATCAGATGGAGACAGAGTGATAGGAGGCAGGCTAGTGAGTAATAGGACGGTGCAATGCATTGATACACTAGCGATTCCCTAGACTTGCATGTTGAGCACCTTCCAATCATAAGTTCTCATCTGGTTCCACTGTTAGCACTTACCTCAGTCCAAGCGCTATACCAGAAGTATTAACTAGCCTTGGAAAACATTTTGTTATAGTATCTATCGTAGATAGAAAATTATTTGTTGGCTATCCCAGTTAGATGAGGCATTAAACATTTTCCAAGCACTAGACAGTCACAAAAAGAATCATGACTGCTCTTCTGAAGTCCTCTGATGTCATGACCAACATTCCTTCATCAACCATCAGGAAGTGTAGTTTTACATTTACCTTTATTAGATTGCAACTTGAGGTAAAGGGGTCTTAGGCAGTTAAATACAACATTTTATATTAACTGAACCGATGAACAAGTCAACAATGGGCCACACTTTAAAAGTGTCATGGTAATCTATTTAAATTAATTTGAACATGTAGTAAGCCAATAACCATGAAGCTGTGGAAATAACAAAAGAAAATAACAAGACAAGTGCAGGAAATATACTATTCAGGGTTTCACACGAGTGATGCTTTGGCACTGTAAACTGCAAATCTTGGCCTGGATTTTGCAGTGAAATGGCAGCAAAACTACCATCCAATATTACATAGAGCAATAGATAACATTATTTTGATTTTATAACTTGTTTTGCTTAAATTTGCACCACATTATGCAAAAAAGAGAAAGATCTGGTGTGGGTCTGCCTCCACCTTTAAATTCCAGATCAGATATACAAAAGGACTGGGTACTCTCTACAGCCTCACCTCCAAAACCAGAAATACTTAATATAAACATCAAATATAGAATCGTTATATATTTTAGAGCATTTTGGAGTGGCACAGCTGGTAGAGCCGCTGCCTCACAGATGTGACGTAGCTGAGTAGCCATCAACTGCTTATTTCCATATTGAATGCAGGTTATTTGAAATCATCATAAAATGATTTCCTAGAATAAATGTACACACTCCAGAAAAAAACATATTTACTTTAAAAATTGTGATGATTTCTGTGATGTGTACAGGATATGTGACTGCTTTGCTGAGGGTGGCACGGTGTTGCAGCTGGTAGAGCTGATGCCTCACAGTGCCAGATACGTGGGTTCAATCCTTACTTTAGAAATACAGCATGGAAACAGACCTTTCGGCCCACCAAGTCTCTGCCTACCAGCGATCCACCCCGTACTCCAACATTATACTACACACCAGGACCAATGTAGAATTTCACTGAAACCAATTAACGTACAAACACACAAGTCTTAGGCGTGTGGGAGGACGCGTTTTTAGTGAGAACGTACAAATTCCGTATAGACAGCACCTGTAGTCAGGATCGAATTTGGGTCTCTGGTGCTGTAAGGCAGCAGCTCTACTGCTACGCCACTGTGCCTCCCTACAAGAAGAATCGAATATAGGAGCAAAGAGGTAATTCTGCAGTTGTACAGAGCCCAAGTGAGACCACACCAGGAGTATTGTGTGCAGTTTCAGTCCCCTAATTTGAGGAAGGACATTCTTGCTATTGAGGGAGCGCAGCGTAGGTTTACAAGGTTAATTCCCGGGATTGCGGGACTGTCATATGCTGAGAGAATGGAGCAGCTGGGCTTGTACACTCTGGAGTTTAGAAGGATGAGAGGAATTCTCATTGAAACATATAAGATTGTTATGGTTTGGACACGCTAGAGGCAGGAAACATGTTCCCGATGTTGGGGGAGTCCAGAACCAGGGGCCACAGTTTAAAAATGAGTTAGCCATTTAGAACGGCTAGTACAAACATCTTAGAAACATAGAAAATAGGTGCAGGAGTAGACCATTCGGCCCTTCGAACTAGCACCACCATTCAATATGACCATGGCTGATCAATCAAAATCAGTACCCATTCCTGCTTTCCCTCGATTCCATTAGCCCCAAGAGCTATATCTAACTCCACCTTGAAAACATCCAGTGAATTGGCCTCCATTGCCTTCTGTGGCAGAGAATTCCAGATTCACAACTTTCTGGGTGAAAACATTTTTCCTCATCCAGTCCTAAATGGTCTACCCCTTATTCCTAAACTGTGACCCCTGGTTCTGGACTCCCCCAACAACGGGAACATTTTTCCTGCATCTAGCCTGTCCAATCCTTTAACAATTTTATATGTTTCTATAAAACACCCTCTCATCCTTCTAAATTCCAGTGAATACAAGCCCCATCGATCGATTCTTTCATCATGTCAGTTCCGCCACCCCGGGAATTAACCTGGTGAACCTATGCTGCATTCTGTCAATAGCAATAATTCCTCAAATTAAGACCAAAATTGCACACAATACTCCAGGTACGGTCTCAATGGCAGTAGGACCTCCTTGCTCCTAAACTCAAATCCTCGCAATTAAGGCCGATTGTCATTAGCTTTCTTCACTGCCTGCTGTACCTGAATGCTTACTTTCAGTGACTCACCCAACCTATCCAAATCACCCTGCAACATCATAGCATCCTCCTCCCTGCTCACACTGCCAACCAGCTTTGAATCATCCGCAATGTTACATTTAATTCCTTCAACTAAATCGTTGATATATATATTGTAAATAACTGGGATCCCAGCACTAAGGCTTGCAGCACCCCACTAGTCACTGCCTGCCATTCTGAAATGGACCCGTTAATTCCTACTCTTTGCTTCCTGTCTGCCAACCAGTTCTCTATCCATGTCAATACCCTACCCCCAATACAATGTGCTCTAAGTTTGCACACTAATCTCTTGTGGGGGACCTTGTCAAAGGCTTTTTGAAAGTCCAGATAAGTGACAAATGTTTAGATGTCTCGACCCAAAATGTCATCTATCCATGTTTTCCAGAAATGATGCCCGAGTTACTCCAGCACTTTGTTCCCTTTTGAGAAGATATTGACAAGTAGCTGAGCAGAAACTTTGTGTCAAAATGCAAACCCACTGTGCTTTTCAGATTGTTCGAGATATTTCAATAACCTGGTCAAAAGCCAAATGAGGAATCAAACCTTTCCCAAGATCCATATATACTAGAACCATATCCAATTTAAAAGAAAACACAAATTCTACACTGTTGAATTTGACATGGCTTAACCATAGATTAATTGTTTACATTAAATATTCCATATATGTCAACAGTGAACCAACGAGGATTTCATTGTACTTACTCTCTCAATATTTGTATGCACCTTCATTGGAAAGCTGGATTACAGTTTGCACAGAAAGATTACAAGAATGCAACATGCATTTACATACTAGAAAATAATGCAGTCACAATCATAAACTAATCACAGTGAGGAGGCATGTCTGCAGTTTCTTAGTATAATAAAGGAATTGCATTCCAGTAAAAAGAACATTATGTTGTCAAATGAACAATATAAAATGATTAAATCTAAAAAATGGTAGAATCAGAAATTCACATTAATAGACATGGCACGCAAAGTCACTTGTACCAAATCTGGCCCCAGTGAAGAATTTACATAATCAATATACTACTCCACTATCACACACCATGTCCCAAACAGCTTCACATAGAAACACAGAAAGTTTGTAAATAGGATGCCATTCACTCAGATAGAAGGGTCTCGGCCCAAAACATCACCCATTCCTTCTCTCCACAGATGCTGCCTGTCCCACTGAGTTACTCCAGCTTTTTGTTTATATCTTCAGTTCTTTTTTAAATGATTTGTCTCAACTATACTTTAGAATTTGCCTGGCATCCTTCTGCTAATTACTATAAATCTTAACACCAGGTTTTCACCCTCTGCCAAGGAAAATTGTCCTTCCTCTCTCTAGATCCCTAAAATTTTATAAAATGCACAATATTTTCTGCAAGCATCTCCCATAGCTATAACTCTCCAGTTCTGATAATGTCTTCAATCCACTCAGTGCACACCTTTCCTGCAACATTCCCAAAATTGTGTGCATTACATTTTTGCCCAAATTTTGCACAGTTCTAGTATAACCTTGTTTCAGCTAATAAATCTTGCATGCCCTTTTCTCTGCATCACTCATCCATAATGCTACTCGATATCCTTTCCAATTACTTTATATTTCATTGTCTTATTGCACCTCCCCAAAACCCAACACTCTGATTAAATTATATTCAACATTTCTCTTTTA
Organism: Raja brachyura; assembly: GCA_963514005.1. Next base: position 71,085,084 of record OY740788.1, on the reverse strand, counting down.
TTTCCCTCCACATTGTTAACCACACGACTAAAATTTTGCCTAATTGCAGATTTTTACAATTAGGTTTATATCTTGCAATTTTTTCCTGGATTTAGGTTTAATTCGTTATATTACACAATGCAAGGAAGAAAATACTGAACCCAGTGGCACCCCACTGCTAACAACTAATCATTACCCTTTGCAATCAGCCAGTGTCAATTTTGGATCCAATTTGGAGACAGACTGCAGATGCTGGAATTAAGCACAAAAAACAACCGCTGGAGGAACACTGCAGGTCAGGCAGCATCAATGGAGCGAAATAGATAGACAATGGTTTGCACTATCATAGACTCGTTTCCTAATTGTGTATTTTGGCAGTCTTTCTCTTTGGACTATCTTGCAGAATTAGGGTAATTGATGTAGAATTTATGTTTTTCGTGTGACACGGGAAACTCCAGATGCTGAATCATGAGCAAAAAAAGTGTGGGGGGAACTCAGCAGGCCAAGCAGCATCTGTGGAAGGAATGGACAGATGACGTTTCAGGTTGGGACACCTCCTTTAGTCTAAAGAGTCCCTAGCTGGAAAGTCGTCTGAACATTTCCCCAACACTTGTTCTTCCAATACTGTCTTATTTTGTAAATCAGCATCTGCCATTCCCTGTCTCACTGGAATTTGAGTGTGTACTTGACCTTACCATGGCAGTATAGAAATCCAAGGGACCAGTCGTTGTGAGAATGGAACTTAAGAGCGATATGCAACTGGAGGTCAAGGTGGCCGTGGCACACAGAGTGCGGGTGATTATCTAATCACCTAGACAGCACTTGGTCTTGCCAATGTAGAGACCACGTTGAGAGCACCAAATGAAATGCACAAGGTTGGAGGAGGTACACGTGTATCTCTGTCTCACCTGAAGAGTTGCTTAGATCCTTGGATGGTGACGAGGAAGGTATAGGGATAAGTGTTAGGCTGGCTATGTTTGCAGGGGAAAGTTTGAGGGAACACAAAGGTATGTGAGAGGATGGATTAAGTGGATCAGTGAATCATGGAGAGAATGGTCTCAGTGGAAAGGTGGATGGGAATAGACGCAACTCATGGTGGGATCCTTGCGGGAAACAGCAAACGATGGTAGACACAAAATGCTGGAGTAACTCAGCGGGTGAGGAAGCACCTCTGGAGAGGAGGAATGGGCGACATTTTGGGTCCAGACCCTTCTTCAGACCCGAAATGTCGTTCATTCCTTCTCTCCAGAGAAGCTGCCTCGCCCGCTGAGTTACTCCGGCATTGTGTGTCTACCTTAGATTTAAACCAGCATCTGCAGGAGGCAAGTGGGCGAAACGATAGCCTGACACAACACTCCCTTCATCAACTCACACTGACTGCGCCAATTTATCTTGCTTGCAATGATTTCCAATAATTTGTCCATTAAAAGTTAAACCAACTGCCCTATAATTACAAAATGTACCAATTCATGTTTAAACAGAGCAGCAATAGCCACCATACAATACATTCCTGCAAAGAATGAATAATCAGATTTCATAATTATTTACTCTGCACTAAGATTTATCCATTTTCAATAACAATCCCATTTAAAATTCATTTAATTTATCCATCTGTCCACTATTTCATACTAACACACCTAAATACAACATTGGGATCATATCCACGTGACATTAGATGCCACATAGTTTTGAAATATTGTCAATTGCAATAAAGAAACAACACAACCAACCTGCAAAGAAAAATTATTAAAAGTGTCCAAGAATTTGAAATAGTCCGACTAGGTTTTTTTGGACATCCACCTGAGCTTGTAAACGGAGTTTTGGTTTAATGTCTCATCTAAAAGACAGTACCTTCAAGAGAGCACAATACAATTACAAATCCACCTAGATTATAGGCATATCTCTCTTAATTCATACTTGAAGCACAACCTTCTCATTGGATAAGAAAGTAATACCATAGGTGCAAAGCTGGCTCATTTGTGTACTTGGAGTGAAGTTTCTAGGAAGATTGGAGAAAAGATATTTAGGAGTGAAATATACATTACTGCAATTTTAAAAAATGGGAAGTTTATGAAGAAACACAAGAAAAAATTCAGATTCGAATGTAGTTCGAATCAGCTGACATCCAGGGCAAAAGATCTCTCACCAAAATTTGATTATTTTGCAAATATGTCAATAACGACCAGAATCCCTCATGATCATTTTGTAATTACTGTTCTATGCACTGATTTATGAAACCGCCTCACCATATAAAGCAACAGATTTCTCTAAAAATGCTCATTAAAAAAAAACTTAAATAAAGGTCACAACTAACAATTTGATTGCCAGATGCAAGATATACAACAGTAGCATTACAGGGTATATATTTTTCAATGTAATCATTTTCTTTTAATTGAAGCCTTTAAATATATCGTCGTTTGACAGACCTTCGAGATGTCTAAAATCTAGGACAGAAATGATCATGGCAGTCTTACATAGCAATTTGAACTAAACCGTATTTAAAAGTTCATCACACCATTGCAGGGAGAAATGAGAATGTGTAATGGTCAACAAAGGGTCACAATGTTGTTTCCCATATCCCAAGATCGTCAAAATGGACAGTATTGTAGCTCCAAGATCAGGATTTCCAGCAGCAATCGATCAAATCCACCCCCCTTACATACAAAGCATTTCCAAAATTTAGAAGTCAAAACAATGGAGAAGTGTCCCATCTCAAAATGTTGTCTCTCCATTCCCTCCACAGATGCTACATGAACCATTGAGTTCATAAAACAATGACAAATGTACATCACAGGAACAGACTGCTGAACATCATGCCAAGTTAAACTAATCTCCTCTGCCTATACGTGATCCATATCAATATTGACAAGCCTTTTAAATTGTACTGTCTCCATCACCATCCCTGGCGGTGCATTCTAGTTGCCCACCACCCTCCGTAAAAAAATACCTGTCCCACATTCCTCTTTAAAATGTTTCCTCCAACCTTAACGTTATGCCCTCCAGTTTTTTACATTTGCATTCTGGGGAAAAAATAATAATTATACCGTACCTATGCCTCTATGGTCTCCCCTGAACCCCCTTCTCCTCTAGGCTGGGTGAACGCAAAGCCATCAACACTCAGGAAGTTTGAAATTAACCTAGCAGCCCATTGGTGTGGTATCCTATCACATTTATTTCCCTAAGACATAAAATAGTGCAACAGAGAAACAGGCCCTTCGGTCCACACTGTCCGTGCCGAACACGATGCCAAGTGAAATCCCTTCTGTCCGCACATGATGCATTTCCCTCCATTCCCTGCACATTCGTGTGTCTATCTAAGTATCTTACATGCCACTACTGCGTCTGTGCCTCTGGGTCCACGATGTATTATCATCTCCATCAAATAAGCACCCTCATTTCCCCGTCACACGTGTAAGCCGGAGCTGGGGTGTGAGGGGATGGAGGGAGCAGGGGGGGGGCGCCGCCAGTCCCGTCCCGCCACACAGCGCGCGCAGTCGCTTTCACTTTGTTGCCCCACAACCCTACAGTTCAACCGTCGAGGTAAATCCAGGGAAGGTTTATCTCTCAAGCTAACCCCCCACGTACACACACAACGCGCTTAAATACGGGGGCGCGCCGCCAGGTGGGAGGACGATCGGTCGCCATTACGCGACGCCGACCCCCGCCATGCTGAGGCCAGTGCGCTGTCGCCGCGCGTTGCCGCTGTTGGGATTTAACTGCTTGGGTGCTTTCTGTGTGGGTATTCCTTCACTAATTAAAATGGGGGGGGATCCTCACCTCCACCGCACCGGTTGTATCGGGACATAATAACACACTCACTCTTCCCTCTGCCCGTCCTCCATTAACTGAGAGCGAATCCCCGCCTCCGCCGTGTGCGCATGCGCGATGGAAGGGGAGAGGGCGGCCGCTCGGCACATCCGGACCGTCGGCTGGAACCCCGCCTCCGCTTCGCGCGCCGGCGGGGAGCTCGCGAGCAAGGCGGCGGTTGGCGGTTGGGGAAAGTGGAGGTCACGTGATCGCCCGGCGGTTGACGTTGTAGAGTGTCACGTGGGCGGCTGTCGGTTGGTGGCAAAGATCATAAAACGCAGCTGATGGGCCGAAGGCCTCCGCTCTATAATATTTGGCTGGTGGCGTGCAGGGTCACGTGGGCAATTGATGGAGTGGAGGTCAGGTGAGCTTCTGGCAATTTGGGAGCGGTGGATCACGTGAAGAGTTCTTGAATGGCGGGTCACGTGGCCGCTTGGCGGTCGAGGGAGGTGGAAGGTCACGTGGGCTGCTGGCATTCGGGGCTGAGGTCACGTGAGCGTTCGGCGGTTGGTGGGGGCGCAGTCACAGTCACGTGGGCTGTTGGCGCCATTCCGCCAGCCTCCATATTGATCGCTTTGGTTAATCAATCTCCGACCCAAAATGGCTTCCGCTGCGTCGGAGGAGCCGGGGCGAAGCGGGTACGTCGTCCCTCAATTGTAGTTTTTGGGCGGGCAGCGGAGGGAAGGCGGGAGTCTGCGAGGCTCAGGCCTCGCACTAGCTGCAACGCTGTTTTGATGTACCTTCGGCCCATCAGCTCCGTGGTAACCCTCGTGTTGCCGTTTATATATACAACCACTACTAACAATATTGAATACAGTCACATTAAGAGTATGGATTTAAAAATATATATATATAATTTGTATTACAAATAAAGTTTATATATTTGAAATAAAAGTTATTTCTGCCGAAATGCACCAGAAATTAAACATTCAAAAGCAATTTTTCCCCTGAAGTAAAAGTGAGACAAAACAGTCCTACACGTTGACATGTTTCATCTCCTGAGAAGATAGCCAAATTGTTAAAAGTCAAGAGTTCAATTGTCATATGTGCTGGCAACTGAACAACGGCAATCTTACTTGCTGCAGCTTTATACAGGCCCATGAACACAATAACACACAAATGAACATATAATAAAAAATATGGCCCGTGCCAAACCCTGCTTTCGCCATCCTACCTAGCTGCAGCGTCACTTGAGGGCTGGGGCTAAGATGAGAGAAAGATATTTAAGAGGTATCTCAGGCGCAACGTTTTCACCCAGAGTTGCTATGAAAGTTGGTTCCAGGACAGCACAGTTGAGTCGCTGCCTCACTGACTACATGTAGAATTATTGAACTACATACAATCCTCTTGCGTTTGGCGTGCACAGCCTAAGGTTGTTGGACAACTTGTTCTATTTGATCTTATTTGATTATGCATTCATCGAAACAGGGCGGACCACATGAAGGTTGCAATCTACCACCTCACTACATACAATGAGTCAGTGGCAGTAGTAGTAAACTCATTGTAGTAGGAGGGAGAAAGTTACAAAAAGATAGTGGGTGGAGGCCAAAGCCTGGCAAGTGACAGGTGGATACAAGTGAGGGGATGTTTCTTCTACTGAGGCATTTGGACAGGTACTTGTACAGGAAAGGTTTTGGGGGATGCAAGTCAAAGGCAAACAGGTGGGACTATTGTAGATGGGGCACCTTGGTCAGCATAGGCAAGTTGGGCCAAAGCAACTGTTTCCATACTGTATGGTAAGGCTCTATGGTAATGCTGGCTGATAATTTCTTTAACAATCATTTATCAAATTATGCAGTCTGTGTCCATATGCAGCAAGAGCTAAACAACATTCAAGTATTAGCTGAGAAGTAGGCATAAGGAACTGCAGATACAAGTGCTGGAGTCAATCAGCGGGTCCGGCAGCATCTCTGGAGAACATGGATAGGTGATATTTCGGGTTGGGTCACAACATGAATAGGTGATGTTTCGGATCAGGACCCAACATGGATATGTGACGTTTAGGGTCGGGTATCGATCTTCTCCGGGGATGCTACCTGTCCCGCTGAGTTACTGCAGCACTTTGTATCTTTTTTTGTAAACCAGCATCGGCAGTTTCTTGTTTCTGCAAGTGATAGGTAAATACAGGTGAGGGGGGTTTGCTTGGCAGATAGTTTGGCAAAGGCCAGAGATGAAAAGACAAAAGACTGCTAGATAAAGAGAGAAGAGGCGTTAAATGTGAAGCCAGAAGAAGGGTTATAGATGGAAGGGGGTGAGGGGAAGGGAAAAGTGGGAGCAGGATTGTGGGAGAAACGGGTGCTCATCGAGGCCGGATAGTAGGGAGTGAGGGGGGCATAAAAAGATGGGATGTTTGTTGGTTAGTTACTGAGAATTGTAGAATTCAATGTTCAAACCTCCCAAGTCGAATATGAGGTTCTTCCGTGTGAAGATCAATCAAAATAAAAGAAGATTATTTTAAAGCGTAGTTATCTAATTATCTCTACACTAGTTCTGGTGTTCACCATTTATAAAGTAACTTATGTGACCAGAATAAATGTAGTCTTAAAGCAAGGCCAAAGACCAATTGAACATCCTCGATCATATATCATTAATGAAGCAACAGCATGGGGAGAGAGATTCACAGCAGCATTGCCAAGTTTCTATACTAAATTTTTATTGATACTTGTGACAGCATTTTATTGTCCATTACTGACTGTTCCTTTTAACAATTTGCTTTTCAGCAAGCTTGCTAAGCAACTTAAAAATAATATTAAGTATTAGCCATATAATTTTAGATGCTGGCTATGCCTTGAGCTGCTGAGCCACTTGGAATTCTCTCTCTAAACATAGAACAGTACAGCGCAGTAACAGGCCCTTCAACACACAATATTTGTGCCGAACATGATGCCAAGATAAACTAATCTCCTCTGCCTGCACGTGATCCATATCCCTCCATTCCCTGCATATCCACATGTTCCAAGCGCTCACCACCCTCCCTTGTAAAAAAACTTGAAATTAAGCCTTGCCCATCTCATCTTAAAGCTATGCCCTCTAGACCATGACATTTGCACCCGGGATAAAGGTTCTGTCTGTCTACCCTATCTATGCCTCTCATCATTTTATATTTCAATCAGATCTCCGCATAACCTCTGACATTCTACAGCCAAGTTTGACCAACCTCTCTTTATAGCAAATATCTCTTAATCAAGGTTGGTCATCGTTTGGCCTTTAAAACATAACTAGACCAAGGGGGACCCGTTGGGTCCCGTCCCCTCAACGTGCGGTTGCAGGGGGGGCCTGCAGCGTCACACACACACTAACCGCCCCCTACACACATGAGGGGGGGAGGGGGAGAGTAGAGGGGAGAGAGGAGGTGAGGAAGAGGGTAGTGGGGAGAAAGGAACACAGAGAGAGGCAGAGAGAGGGACACAGAGGCAGAAAGAGGGACAGAGGCAGAGAGAGGGACACAGAGGCAGTGAGAGGGACACAGGCAGAGAGAGGGACAGAGGCAGAGAGAGGGACACAGGCAGAGAGAGAGGGACACAGGCAGAGAGGGGGACACAGGCAGAGAGGGGGACACAGGCAGAGAGGGGGACACAGAGGAACAAAGAGGGACACAGAGGAACAGAGAGGGGGTTGGGGCGGGCGCATCGTCAGAGGTGAGGGCTGGTTCTCGAACACAATAAGCACTCGCTCCTTCGCTCCTGGCAGCGCGAGCTCAAAGACAGCGTGATTTTTTTCAAAGGTCTTGCGAGCGGCGTGGCTGGGCAAGTTCTTCAAAAGCAAGCTGGTGAGCGCCCGTGGCCTCGGGTTCTATAGAACTTGCTCGTTCTTTTATATACTTCAATCAGATCTCCGCTCAATCTCTGACATTCTAGAGCCAACAATCCCAAGTTTGACCAACTTCTAGCAAATATCTCTTAATCAAGGCTACTCATCATTTGGTCTCTAAAACATAATTAAAGCATATTTAACACACACACACACACGTGTGAGTATATATATATATATATATATAATATACATACATATATACACAAACACACACATAAATACACACACATATATATATATATCATATTTATGTGTGTGTTTGTGTGTGATATATATATGTGTGTGTGTGTGTATTTAGGAGTGATCTTATAAATGTGTATAAGATCATGAGGGTAATAGATAGGGTGAATGTACGGAGTCTTTTACCCGGAGAAGGGGAATCAAGAACAGAGGACATAGTTTTAGGTGATAAGAGGATAGATTTATGAGAAACCTTTTCACACAGAGGGTGGTGGGTCGATGGAATGAGCTGCTGGAGGAGGTAGTTGTGGCAGGTACTAATAACAACATTTAAGAGATATTTGGACAGGTACATGTATAGGAAAGATTGAGAGGAATAGGGGGCATATGTACTAGCATAGATGGGCATCTTGATCACTATGGGCGAGTTGGGCTTGAGGGCCTGTTTCCATGCACTAAGATTATTACACATAGTCTATGCTTTATTTGGGATTAGAGTGATGAATTTTGACACATATTTGAGGTATCATTCGAAATCTTGCAATCAAATTACAATATATAGAAGGAATAAAGTGTTCACAATTTTGCCCGGCATATTGCCCACAATTGGGTAAACAATCAAAAGAATTTTAAACTCAAATCACATTGAGCACGTTAATCTTCTGCAATGTTTATGCAGGTTCCAAATACATTGTTCTGGAAGTCACCATGACAACAAAACACCTCCTCCAAAACAGATTAACCAGCAGATTTTCTGTTGATTGACCTTGTTCACCCGACTCAAGCCAGATCTTAAAATAAAAACAGAAAATGCTGGAAATTGTTAACCTTTTTCAAAGACCAAAGATTCCAATGCACAGAATTAAAAATAAACTAGAACACTGACTAATGTAAATCAACACTGCTGGAATACTGTTATAATTATTCTGTTCCCCACACTGGAGGATTTACATCTGCCCAATAATTCTATTCTCAAAGCACAGTACAATGTTAATATTCACTGATGAACACTCCTACCTTGATTGGTAGGAGTTTTCGTTTGACTGGTTTAATCAGAAGGCCCTGGTACATACAATACTGGGAGTCTGCGTTGCACAGAACATGACCTGTCTTGAGGGTTCCCAGGGTCCTAGCGCACCTCCTTTGCTTCTTTCAACAACAATTAGCCTATCTCTTAAACATGAAAATTAGCCTATCTCTTAAAGTTCTATTCACTTTAATACAATTATATTTGCATGGAGAAAACTAACTTTTGTTGACTATATACATGTAAAGCTGAATCATAAACAGCATGTAAAAACAAATCTTGCGTAACTCGTCCACCAAACGTGAATAATTTGATATATCACTAAATATGACTAAAACAACAGCATGCAATATTTTTAATGGAGTAGGCCATACTGATAATCCAGAATAATTCCAAGGGCCATTCATGAGAAATATGTTTCAATTTCATCAAGCATAACCAAATATTATATACATCATAGAATAATACGGCATAATACATGTCCTTTAGCCCACAATGGACCAAACATGATGCCAAGGTGAACGCTTATTAGCCTGCACGTGATCCATTTTGCTCCATTCTCTAAATATTCATATGCCTATCAAAATTTTTTATTAAATAGCACCATTGTATGTGCCTCTACCACCACCCTAGAAAGCATATTTCATATATTTATTTTAGTCCCCCCTGTTTCCCCTCTGAAAGCTTTTCACTATACCTCGGTATGCATGACAATAAATAAACTAAACTAAACTAAACGAAACCCCCTCTCTTTCACATCCCTCCACGGATGCTGCCCGGCCCACTGAGTTCCTCCAACACTTTGTTTTTTGCACAAGATTCCAGCATCTGCAGCTTCTTGAGTCTCCATTGAATTTATTTCATTTATTTGCCTTTACTTTTATTCAACAATGCATATGAATTTCTCATCAAAGGGAGCTGGAGGGGACACTGCCTCAAAAAGGCTGCCAGCATTATTAATGACCTACACAACCCTGGCCACGCTCTAATCTCATTGTTACCATCGGGAAGAAGATACAGAAGCCTGAAAACCGTAACCTCCAGGTTCAAGAACAGCTTCTTCCCAGCAACCATCAGGTTCTTGAACACTGCACAACACTAACCTCAGCAACTAATCTCCAACATTTTGTGTCTATTCTAATTTCACTCTCCAGGTTCAGGAACAGCTTCTTCCCAAAAACTTTAACTGCATATGAATACTACAAACACTAACTAAACTCTGAACTATGAACTGCCTTGGTTGCATTAGGGACTTGAGGCTTTTGTTTTGTTTTGCACTAAGATTGTTTTTTTTGTTTATGGAACTTTGTTTGTTTTATAATGTTATCTATAAGTACTGTGTCGACAGGCCTGTAAAGCTGCAGCAAGTAAGAAACACATTTCTGTTTTGGTACGACAACTAAACACTTGACTTTGAACTCTTGAAGAAACTGCAGATGGTGCAACTTTCAGTCTTGCCAGCAGGCGTCTTTGACCGGCCTGAGCAAAGCCTCAAACCACGAGTGTAAGAGCAGAGCGAACAAGCTGTTTCACAGTCAGTCTGCACTTGTTTGAAATCTGCACTGTTACTTTAAGGGTCGCCAGCCTTAAAAATCGCCCTCCCCTCGGCAGAAGCGAGGACAATAGACTTCTGAAGCTGAGCAACTTCCTCCTCTTAAAGCGGAGATGAACTGCTACAATCCGAACTGTTAGCTCAGGAAGAAAAGTTTTCCCTTTTCAGCGTGGGTCTGGAGGCAGCAGAAGGAAGTGACAGAAATCTTTCTTCAGCATTGCTCGTGCTGTAGCTGGTAGATCGCCCAGAACCAGGCTATTTTCTATTCAACTCGCAATTCTCGACAAGGCTGGTCTTCTGACATTTTCTCCAGAGAATGCGCTACCCTGTTGAAGTTTAACTTGTCGTGCTTGATATTGATTGGGGAGGGGTGAAAGAGAAAATGGGCAAATTCTTTTCAAAAATATTTGGAAGCAAGGAGATGCGTATTCTGATGCTGGGTCTGGATGCTGCTGGCAAGACCACGGTCCTGTACAAGCTCAAGCTTGGACAACCCACCACCACCATCCCAACGGTCGGCTTCAACGTGGAAACAGTCACCTACAGGAATGTCAGGTTCAATGTCTGGGACGTGGGGGGCCAGGACAAGATCCGCCCTCTCTGGCGCCACTACTACACGGGAACCCAGGGCCTGATCTTCATGGTGGACTGCGCTGATCGGGACCGAATCGATGAGGCCAGGCAAGAGCTCTACCGTATCATTAATGACAGGGAGATGCGCGACGCTGTCATCCTTATCTTCGCCAACAAGCAGGACCTGCCCGAGGCCATGAAGCCCCACGAGATTCAGGAGAAACTGGGACTGACCAGGATACGAGATCGCAACTGGTACGTTCAACCTTCCTCGGCCACCACTGGAGATGGACTCTACGAAGGGTTGACCTGGCTCACCTCTAACTTTAAGACATAGAGACCTACAGCATGGAAACAGCTCCTTCAGCCCATACTCGTTCATGCTAATCAAGATGCCCCATCTAGGCTTATCCCACTTCCCCGCGTTTAGTCCATATTCCTCTAAACATTTCCTATCCATGTACCTCCCCAAATGTCCTTTAATTGTTTTTTATTGTATCTGCCTCAACTACCTCCTCTGGCAGCTTATTCCATATACTCACCACCCTCTGAGTGAAAAAGTTGCACCTCAGGTTCCTATTAGATCTCTCCTCTCTCACCTTAAACCTATGTTATGTGGTTCTTGATTCCCCTACTCTGAGTAAAAGACTGTATTCACCCTATCAATTTCCCTCATGATTTTATACACCTCGATAAGTTTATCCCTTAGCCTCCTGTGCTCCAAGGAATAAAGTCCTAGCCTCGCCCTTTTGCTCAGGCCCTTGAGTACTGGCAACATCCTCATAAATCTCTTCGGCACTCTTTCCAACTTAATGCAGTTTGAGAAGAATGTTCAAAACTTCATAGACTTTCTACACAAAAAATTCCACACTCCCTGTTTTCAGCTTGGAGGTCTTGACGTGGAATTGATTCAACTAAAGAAAGGCTGTTTCTAGGCGCAAGTCCCTTGCATCTTGGAAAGACTGCAGACACTGAAATCCTGACCAAAACTGTGTTTTTTGCTTTGAATTGGAATGTGATGAATATAATTGTTTCTCCCTCGTACTGTTAATGTACTAACAGAAGGGCTGATACCCAGCTGTTCAGTTTAAATTACTTTTATTACATTTTAAAGATAAGCTATAGGATGAAAATGTTTTACTAATTGATTTTAGGTTATAAAGTTCATCAGACGTTTCCTAAAAAGTAACTTTACACAAACTGTATTTTTAATTTGTCTCTGTGGTCAAACTCTTAAGCACCATGTAGCATTCAGAATTTATTTCCAGCCATAGTTGTTGCATGTCTGGGAGGATTTTTTTTCGCAGAACATAGATTTTTTAATGGATGAAAGATACAAAGTGTTGGAGTAAATAAGTGGTCAGACAGCATCACTGGAGAGCATGGATAGGTGAAGTTTCGGGTCAGGACCCATCGTCAGACTTTTTAATCTTTATTTTGCAGTAGGAATATGTTATTTCATTTTATAGAGAATTGAAGAGATTAATCATTTTGGTGACCCAAGAAACTGCAGATGCTGGGATCTTGAGCAATACACAAAATGCTGGAGGAACTCAAGAGGGTTATACAATAATGTGTGGTGGTAATGCTCCAGACATGCTGCCTGACCAGCTGAGTTCCTCTAGCATTTTGTAGGAGTAACTCTAGTGGGAGTTCTGTAAGACCCTCTCTCACTACTCCCCCTCTGTGATTCCTGCTGCTTTCCTGCTCTACGACTGTGTTCTGTCCCAGACTTGCTACTAAAACCACATGTGTTTCCTCAGTGCTTGCCTGTGCCTCCATCTTGTGCCTCGTGGCCTCTAGCCTCCCAGTTTGGTGCCTGAAGAAGGGTACTGACCTGAAACATCACCTATCCTTGTTCTCCAGAGATACAGCATGACCCGCTGAATTACTCCAGCACTTTGTCCTTTTTTGCTGTGGTAATATTACTGTTTTGTTACACCTCTGTTTATGTGTAAAATGTCAAAATATAAGACACAAGGTGTATTTATTTTAATAATCTTACAAATTTGCTATTCAGGAAGTAATGTGATTTCCCATTAAACCAGAAAAGTACATAACTGAATCAGTATGGCCTGCTTCAGAAACCTGTGACTGTTGCTGAGTTTCACGTTAATCATACTGCAATGACGGATTGTTCAAACCGTGCTTTCGATGGCAGTCCGCGGGGGATGTACCGAACACAGTGGTGCAGCTGGTAGAGCTGCTGCCACACAGCGCCAGAGACCTGACCTCAGATGCCGTTTCTGTGGTTTGCATGTTCTCCCTGTGACATTGTGGGTTTACTCCTGTTGCTCCGATTTCCTCTCACATCACAAAGACTTGTCATTTTGTAGGTTAATTAGCCTCTAAATTGCACCCAGTGTGTAGGGAATGGATGAAAAGGTGGGATAACGTAGCAGTAGTGTGAACGGGTGAGTAAATGCAGACCCGATGGGCCAAAGGGCCTATTTCCATACTGTATCTCTAAACTAAACAGTTACTGACTTTAGGGTTTAAATATATACTTCAAAACAAACAAGGAAGATGCGCAAACCAGATCCTAAAGAGATTCTGGTTAACACAAAATGCTGGAGAAACTCAGCGGGTGCAGCAGCATCTATGGAGCGAAGGATATAGGCCAGTTGTCCCGAACAATTGCTGTCAATTTAGACATTTGAGATTACCAGGAACATTTTGTTAAGCTGCTCCAAAGGTTACTGAAGCAGTATGTGTGCTGTTTGGCTTTGCTGTGGTTACAACAGAAAGGAACAGTCCATACTTGTAGAATAGTGTCCTCACAAAGGACTCATAATTACTAATTGAATATTGTAATTCATTTGTTCCAACGCCTATGTTTGACACATGCACTCTGGGTCAACAGTTGTTATGTTCCATTCCAGATCCTTCGAACCATACAGCACGGAAAAAGGCCTTTCAGCTCAACTCCTCCATGTCAACCAAGATGTTCCATCCAAGCTAGTCCCACCTGCCCGCGTTTGCCCCATAAACCTTTCCTATACATGTACCTGTTCAAATGTCTTTTAAATGTTATAGTACCCGCCTCAACTACCTCCTCTGGCAGCTCGTTTGATATACCCACCACCCTCAGTGTGGAAAAGTTTCCCCTCAGGTCTTTCTTACCTTAAACCTATGTCCTCTGATTCTTGTTTGTCTACTAATAAATTGAGAGCATGCTTCTATGAGACCACTGAATCTATTTGCACGTTGATCTTTGAGTACAGTAACCCACATTACAATGGACCATGTGGGGGGTGGGGTGGAGAATGGTGACAGACTCTGTCTCAATGCAAGGAGAGATAGATTGGACGGCACAGTGGTGTAGGTGATAGAGCTGGTTTGTAGATTAATTTCTGAGTATTTACATTATCTGGTTTGGAAGAATAGTGTGGGTATCTGCTGCCTCACAGCGCCAGAGACCCGGGTTTGATCATGACCTCGGGTGCTGTCTGTGTGGAGTTTGCGTGATTTCCCTATGACCACGTGGGTTTTCCATGTGCTCCGGATTCCTTCCATGTTCCGAAGACAAACGTGTTTATAGGTTATATGTAGAAAAGAACTGCAGATGCTGGTTTAAATCGAATATAGACACAAAGTGTGTGAGGAGTGGATGCAAAAGTGGGATAACATAGAACTAATGTGAATGGGTGATCAATGCTCCGAAAAGCCAGTTTCCATGTTATATCTTTCAAACTTCAAAACTAAATTGGTATTGGTTTATTTTGTCATTTGTACGAAGATACAGTGAAAAGCTTTTGTTTGCGTGCTATTCCAAAATAGCAAATCATACTGTACATGAGTACTATCAACCCAAACACAAGTAGAGCTGGTAGTGCAAAGAGAAAAATACTAGAGTGCAGAATATAGTGTTCCTGTGTTACAGTTACAGAGAAAATGTCCAAGGTCCACAATGAGATAGGTTTGAAGATTAGGACTACACCCTATCTTGTGGAAGGCTGTTCAGTGATAACTACAAAACTCAGGGGAAAAAATCATTCACATTTTAAACTGAGCATTTCAAATTATGATTATTAGTGCTGTTCCAAGTATGTTTGCTATTTAAAAATCTACAAGAGACCATTCTCTGGAGAAAAGACAGAAAAGGGCGTTGCCACATTTTAGGGACTTTTTTCAGACCAATAACGGTCCACAAGGAAATTTGAATGGTAAATTCCTGTCACAGTGCCAGTTGTAAAAGTCTCCATTTTCACCAACCCCACGTCTGCTTCCAGTATCAATCTTACTCACTGCAATTTAAAATCGAAAATAAATAATTTGAGTTGGCTGACACCTTTACATGTCATTGCATTTTCTCTGTGTATGTTCAAGTCGTTGGTAAGGCCATATTTGGAATACTGTGTACCGTTCTGGTCGCCCTGCTATAGGAAGGATGTCATTAAACAGGAAAGGCTGCAATAAAAGATTTTTGAGGATGTTAATGGGTTTGTGTTATAAGGAGAGGCTGGATAAGATAGACTGTTTCCTCTGGATCATAGGGGGCTGAGGGGTGACCTATATGGAGGTGTGTATATAATCATGAGGGGAATAGATAGGGTGAATGTATGGAGTCTTTTACCACGGGTAGGGAATCAGGAACCAAAGGGCATAGGTTTAAACTAAGAGGGGAAAGATTCAACATGAACTTGAGAGGCAACTTTTTCACACAGAGGGTGGTAGAAATATGGAACAGGCTGCCAGAGGAGGTAGTTGAAGCAGGTAAAATATCAACATTTCTAACACATTTGGACAAGTACATGGATAGGAAAGGTCTGGAGGGCTATGGGTCAAATGCAGACAAATGAGACTAGTGTAGATGGGGTATCTTGGTCGGTATGAACAAGTTGGGCCAAAGGTAAACACAAAAGGTTGGAGTAACTCAGCGGATCAGACAGCATCTGAGAAAAGGAACAGGTGACGTTTCGGGTCAAGGGAAAGGCAAATGAGAGATATAAACGGTGATGTAGAGAAATATACAACAATTGAATGGAAGATATGCAAAAAAGTAACAATGATAAAGGAAACAGGCCATTGTTAGCTGTGGCCTAGGTGAGAACGAGTACGGACAATGATACTCAACAAGATTGAAGTTGGTACGACTTGGGTGGGGGAAGGATGGAGAGAGAGGGAATGCAAGGGTTACTTAAAGTTAAAGAAATCAATATTCATACCACTGGGTTATAAGCTGCCCAAGCAAAATATGATATGCTGTTCCTCTAATTTGCATTTGACCTCACTCTGACAGGGCAGAAAGGTCAGTGTGGGAAGGGGAATTAAAGTGTTTGGCAACCGAGAGATCGGGTCGGTCCAGGCAGACTGAGCGAAGGTGTTCAGCAAAATGATTGCCCAATCTATGTTTTGTCTCGCCGATATATGAGTCCACACCTTGAACAATGGATACAGTAGATGAGGTTGGAGGTGGAAGTGAACCTCTGCCTAACCTGAAAGGATTGTCGGGGTCCCTGGACAGAGTCAAGGGAGGAGGTATGGAGACAGGTGTTGCATCTCTTGCGGTTGCAGGGGAAGGTACCTGGGGAGTGGGTGGTTTGGGTGGGAAGGGATAAGTTAACCAGGGAGTTGCGGAGGGAACAGTCTCTGCGGAAGGCGGAGAGGGGTGGAGATAGGAAGATGTGACCAGTGGGATCCTGTTTGAAGTGGCGAAAATGTCAGAGGATTATGTGTTGTATGCGACGGATGATGTTGCGACTGATGTTCCCTGATGCATAACTCTATGTGGTAATGGAAATGTTTAACCATGTCAACACTGTTATTTTTTTAAAGCTGCATCTTAATAATTTTTTGTAAATATTTTTTGAAAGAAATTTAGCTTACCTTGACAATGGTCTTAATTTCAATTAACCGCAGCTCATTTAGTTAATACACAGCAAGTGGTGACTGCGACACTGAAGTGAAGGTGTAACCACTGAGACCTGGAATTCATAGTCTTCGCCAGAACCTCTGAACCCAGCAGACACTGACATTTTACAGCAAACTTACAGCTTGCTCTGTGAAGGGCCTTAGACAGAGCCGGATTTACGTATAGGCTTCATAGGCTGAAGCCTAGGGCCTCGAGATCTAGGGGGCCTCGGCCTCGCTCCACCAAGGTGTATAATATTTTTGACACAGTGGTGTTGTTACAAAAGCCCACCATCAGTGGCGCTGTGCCATAGTGGCGTTACAAAACCTACCATCAGTGGCGCTGTGCTTGCGATTCCGGAGGCTTTGGTGGGGGTGGGCGGAAGGGGGGCGGGGGTGGGCGGAACGGGATTAAAATGCAGGTGAGGTTTGTATTCGTTGCCGCAGAGGAATTTGCTCGGACTGCTACGCAAAGATACTACCTGATGAAGAAAATCCGTTCTACGATTGCGCTCCCGTTTCTGCTGGATTGAAGTTAAACGCGACTAAAAACACGTTCAACATCACAGATCGCAAGTGCTGGACAAAGCAAACGGTATGTCGTTTATTTAAGATATTTTCTTGCCTTTTGTTGTGGCTTACTTTTAATCTGCTGATGTGGAAAATGTCGAGTGATGGTGGCAGCCTTGCTTCCAGCTGTTCGTTCTTCACCCTTTTTTTAATTTTTAGTTTGTTAAAAAGTTTTGTTCTGGAGGCCTTGTAGTCTTTTTAGTATTTTTATGTGGGGGGAGGGAGAGGGAAACCGTTTTTCCCAGTCCCTACCCCTCCTCGCGGCCTACCATTCGGATTGGCGCAGCCTTTCCTGCCGGGACCGGCCAGAGCTTCGACCTGCAGCTTCAGCACTGAGGTATCATCGCGGAGCGGGAACGATGCCTTACCCGGGTCGCTGTGCGGCGTTCCGGAGTGCCGACTTTAACATCGTGTGAGTATGTGTGTGTGAGTGTGAGTGTATATGTGAGTGAGTGTCTGTGTTTGTGAGTGTGTGTGAGTGTATGTGTGAGTGTCTGTGTGTCAGTGCATGTGTGTGTGTGTCTGAATGAGTGTCTGTGTGTGTGTGTGTGATTTGCTGCCTGCACTCTGCTTGAGGTGCTGTGAGATTGGATTTGCTGCCTGCACCCTGCTTCGGGTGCTGTGAGATGGGATTTGCTTCCTGCACCCTGCTTGGGGTGCTGTGAGGTGGGATTTGCTGCCTGCACCCTGCATGGGGTGTTGTGAGATTGAATTTGCTGCCTGCACCCTGCTTGGGGTGTTGTGAGATTGGATTTGCTGCCTGCACCCTGCTTCAGGTGCTGTGAGATTGGATTTGCTGCCTGCACCCTGCTTCCAGTGCTGTGAAATTGGATTTGCTGCCTGCAACCTGCTTCTGGTGCTGTGAGATTGAATTTGCTGTCTGCACCATGCTTCCGGTGCTGTGATATTGGATTTGCTGCCTGCACCCTGCTTCCGGTGCTGTGAGATTGGATTTGCTGCCTGCACCATGCTTCCGGTGCTGTGACATTGGATTTGCTGCCTGCACCCTGCTTCCGGTGCTGTGAGATTGGATTTGCTGGCCTGCACTGAATTATGACTTTTGAGGTAAATGCTCAGATTTTCTTTGTTAAAATTTGACTGCACAATCCCTCTATATTAAAATTGTCTCTTTTTTTACCAACAGCAAAGAGCCATCAGGAGGCAATGAGCAGCAGAACACAATAAGAGACACAACAAGAAATAACTTAATAAATCTCATCTTTAACATTTAAATTGTTGTTATATTTTAAGAGTCATTCACATTTTTAAACTTCAATAAATCCTTTTTCCACTTGTCATGCCTGCGTGTTCTTCATCACAATGGGAACTTAATAGGCAGGAATGGCTGTGCTGTCGGAGAGCCACTAAGAGTGCATGGTGGGGAGGTTGAGGGGAGATGGACTGAATTTGTGGGGGGAAGGGGAATGGCAAGGAGCAGAGTGGGGGGGGGGGGATGAAGGGATGACTGAGTGAACTGCCACCACACCAGCTGTGAGTGACTGGACTGCCAGCCCACCAGCCATGAGTAAGTGAACTGACAAGTGACTGAAGTGCCAGCCCACCAGCCATGACTTAGTGAACTGCCAGCCCACCAGCCATGACTCACTGAACAGCAAGCCCAAGCATCCATTCAGTCCACAATGTCCATACTAGCCCTCTGGAATCAAGTCCCTTCAGCCGACAACACCCATACTAGCGCTCCAGAGATCCACGCAAGGATAGACTTTCCTCTTTCATTGCTGTGATCTGTAAAAAAATATTAAAATGTCTAAAATTGATTCTCTGCCCTCTCCCCCTTCCCTCTCACAGTCTGTCACCTGTTTTCGGCAGAATTTGTGGCAGTTTCTGAGCTGCCAGCCCACCAGGCCTGAGTTACTGAGCTGCCAGGCCTGAGTGACTGAGCTGCCTGGCCTCAGCCCAAGAATCCATTTGGCCCATTATGTCCATACTTGGAAACCAGTCCAAGTATGGACCAGCCACCTGGAAACCAGTCCCTTCAACCCACAACACCCATGCTAGCGCTCCAGAAAGCCCCCCCCCCCCCCACCCCACTTGCCAGCAAAATTGGAATTGGTGGAGGGGTGGAATATTGCGGTGGGGGACCAGCTCTTCCGTGTGAAGCTGGGACCCAACGGGTCCCACTCAGTCTAGTGTATTTTAAAACCAACTGTTTAATGACAACATACAGTAGGATCTAAAAGTGTCACACTGTCACTGTCAGGTTGTCATGGTCATCTTATTAACACTTCCAAGGCAATAACATTTTTAAGCTCACATTTTGTTTTTCGTTTTTTTGTTTTTGTTTTTTAATATAACAGTAAACTTACAATTTTATTTTCCTAAAAATTCCTGCTTATTCCACAAAATGTCTACAAAGTTCGGTTATAACAAACGTTTTTCACAGTTAATTTTAACATTTATGCTTTTTTTTTTCAATCACTACGGTATTTAACAATAACATTTTATGTCCTTTAGAGAAGGAATTGCGAATTGCGGAATTTTAAACACCCATCATCATCCTTGGCTTTAATCAATTTATTTAAAACACTCTTCCATCTTCCTCTAATCGTGGGGCTGGGGGAGTGGGGGGGGGGGGGGGGGGCTCACAAGTGGAATAGCCTAGGGCCTCCCTTCATCTAAATCTGGCTCTGGCCTTAGAACATGATAAGAATGCACTAGTCACTGTCAAGACTAAATGATCACAGAACAGCAAATAAGAGGCAGGAAATGAGCAGCCCGAATTCCATGGCAACGGATACTGTTCAGCATGTACTGACTACAGGCATACAACAATTAGATACCAACGACTCAGAAAATGATCACCTAACTAAGAAGATATAGAGAGGGTGAGTGAGATCTGACATTGTCTCAATCTCAGGAGAGATAGATTGGACGGTGCAGTGGCACAGCTGGCAGAACCACTACCTCATGGTGGCAGAGACTGGGTTCGACCCTGGCCTCGGATGCCGTTTCTGTGGAGTTTGCACATTCTCCCTGGAACTGTTTTGGATTCTTCCGGGTGCTCCGGTTTCCCACATTCCATAGACATATGAGGTTATAGGTTAATTGACCCTGTGTAAATTGCCCCAGTTTGTGGGTGAGGGTTAGAACCTGAGGGGAGTTATACATAACAGAAACAGGCCCTTCGGCCCAACGTCCTTGCCAACTAAGATGCCCCATCTAAGCTAGTCCCATTTGCCCATGGTTGGCCAATAGTATAGATGAAGTCCCACGTACCAAAAGTCTTCTTTACCACCCTGCTTACCTGTGTTGCCATCTTCAGGGAATTTATGTATCCGCACTCCAAGATCCCTCTACTCTACATTACTCCCCCTACCGTTTGGTGTAACGCATTATTCCATTCTGTTGCTTATCTTATTGATAATATAGAGCTATAAAGCATGACAACAGGCCCAACTCTTCCATGCTGACCAAGATGCCCCATATAAGCTAGTCTTATTTGCTTGCAATTATATTTATATATATAATTATATATGACTCCATATTGTCATGCATAAGTACGATGAGGTGCAGGTATAATAAAAATATTTTTTATTATACCTGCACACCTTACAACAGCATCAAGAACAGCACCTTCCCAGCAACTATCAAGTTCTTGAACACTACAAACACTAAACATTAACTAAACTATGAACTAAATATCGCCTTGGCAAGAACTTCGGGCTTTTTGCACTAATATTGTTTTTATTTAATGGAATTTTTGGTTTCTTGTTATCTACGTGGTACTATATTTACATGTCTGTTAAGCTGCTGCAAGTAAGAATTTAATTATTCCATTTTGATACATATGACAATTAAATATAGGTTCTCATGTGTGGGTGATGTGTTGGGTTGAAACCCTTCTTTAGACTGATGAGGTGGTAGAGGCAAGTGATCTAGTCATGGTCTCGAAATGCTGCCTCACCTGTTGAGTTACTACAGCAAAAAAAAAAGACACTGATAGAGGAACTTAGCGGGTCAGGCAGTATCTGTGGAGGAAACGGACAGGCAATGGCCCGGCTTGGGACCCTTCAGACTGATGGAGTTGGGGAAGAAAGCCGGAAAAGAGAGGGGGCAGCAAGAGAAAGCCTGGCAAGTCATGGGTGGAGGGTTACACAAAAAGCTGGAGAAACTCAGCGGGTGTAGCAGCATCTAAGGAGCGAAGGAGACAGGCGACGTTTCGAGTCGAGACCCTTCTTCAGACTGAGTCATAGGTGGATACAGGCGAGGGGTGATTGGCAGATGTGTGGAGGTTAAAATGAGACAAAAGGGTGTCATATGTGAAATGTAAAGCTGAATTTTAATGTTTCGTTCGGAATCATTATAAATTATAGTTTCAACAGCAATATGTTGATTATCAATAACATTTAAATCTACCAAATTTCAAAGAGTTCAACAAGAACGTAGCTGATCTCACAGCCCAGCCCAGCGCAGCGGATATAGCGGATCTTTGCTTGCAGCAGCGGGAGCTCTCACCACGTGTGAGGGGTGTGCAGGGGGGAGAAGGCGCCCCACTTCCGCGAACGTCACGGCCCCGACTCTGACGTCATCGCTGGGCGCCGCAGTTGGAGACGTGTTAACGGAGCGCCGGAGCCGGGAAGTAAGTGTCATGGCGGCCTTTGCTCGCGGGGCGGGTGAACCGGACTCTCCCGCCCCCGGAGCAGCGGCCCCGTCCGTCCACAGTAACCGCCGGGCAACGCCGAGACAGACCCTTCGGCCCAACTCGTCAATGCCGGCCAAGATGTCCTAACTACACTAGTTGCACCTGCCCGCATTTGGCCCATATCGCTCGAAACCTGTCCTAACTATGGACATGTCCAAATATATTTTAAATGCTGTTGCAGTTCCTGCCCCAACTAGCTCCTCTGGCTGCTTTTTCCACACGCCCACCACCCTCTGTGTAAAAAAAGGTTGCCCCTCAGGCTCCTATTAAATCTTTCCCCTCTCACCTTAAACCTATGTCCTCT
This sequence comes from Raja brachyura, assembly GCA_963514005.1. The sequence goes on along the minus strand of OY740788.1, from coordinate 71,062,763 downwards.
GATTTTTGATTCCCCTACTCTGGGTAAAAGACTGCATTCACCCTGCCTATTCCCCCCTCATGATTTTGTAAACCTTTATAAGATCGCCTCTCCTGCACTCCAAGGAAAAAGGTCCTAGCCTGCCCAACCTCTCAATAGCTCAGGCCCCCAATCCTGACAATGTCCTTGTAAATCTCCACTGCACCCGTTCCATCTTATCATGCGAGACTAGTCCAAAATATGAAGAGCTCGTGGCAAACTGAGCTGGTGAAGGGAGGCAGAGAGTGACCAGTGGTGTTGCAAGGTGCTTGGATACTCTATATTGATTGGGAAGTGAATGTAGAAAGCATGTTCTTGAAGTTGGTGATGGTATGGGTATCAGGGTAATTTTAAGCGACAGAACGTTAATGATATGATGGTCAGAATATGGCAGATGGAATATAATCCTAAAAATGTGAAGTGATACCTTTAGCAACATTAATAAATCAAGAGCATACTCGTGTGTGAGAGGAATGAAGGGTGTATTGAGGAATGGGAAATTTGCCCAAGGCTCCTGAGGCAACAGTACAGGTCTCATTCCATAGACCCACCACCTTCTGTGTGGAATAGGTAAATGAAATATAATTGTGCAGCAAATAAATATTGCTGATTTTGAAAAGTGGAATGTTTGATTTGTTTATTTTTTTGTGCTTCTATAGATTTGTGATATTTATCATCTGATAAATATGAATGAATGGAAGGAAAACAAACCTCTAGATTGGGAGAAATATCTGAACAAAGAAGTGAAAGTAACAGCAGATGAAAAAAACACATACCAGGGTTGGGTCTTCACTGTTGATCCTGTTTCAGGAAGGTAATTCAAAATCTCTTGAAATCTAACAATGCCTAGTATTCTATATTTGTTACCCCCTAATGCACTTGACTGGCTTCCACATACATGCATTTGTTTTTCCGTTCAAGGCCTCCTCCATTGCCAGAGTGAGGCCACACGCAAACTGGAGGAACAGCATCTCATATTCCGCTTGGATAGCTTGCAACCCAACGGTATGAACACTGAATTTTCCGATTAAAAGTAACACCCTCCCAACCCCAATGAGCACATATTTCTCCCACTATCCCAGTCACCCTGCTCTGTTGTCCTCCAGACACCTATCACCAAAACCCACATTTCCCTTTTATCTCTTCCCTTCCCCCTTTGACTAATATCCCATTAATATCCTTCCCCCCCAGATAGACACAAAAAGCTGGAGTAACTCAGCGGGACAGGCAGCATTTCTGGAGAGAAGGAATGGGTGACATTTTTTTGGGTCGAGACCCTTCAGACTGAAAGTCACAGGAAAGGAAAATGAGAGGGTCTTGACACGAAACATCGCCCATTCCTTCTCTCCGGAGATGCTGCCTGTCCCACTGAGTTACTCCAGCTTTTTGTGTCTATCTTCGATTTAAATCAGCATCTGCAGTTCCTTCCTACACCTCTTCTACCCCCCCCCCCCTCCTTCTCAACTGTATCCACCCATCAACTGTCAGGTTTTGTCCCACCTCTTTTATCTCGCTTTCTTCCACCCCCCCACTCCATCAGTTTGAAGAAGGGCCCTAACTCGAAACATCGTCCGTCTATTCTCTCCATAAATGCTGCCTGTCCCGCTGAGTTCCTCCAGACTTTGTTTTGCTCAAGGTGCCAGGAACTGCAGGTCTTTTTGTCTTCCTGCATTTGTTTTACCCAGCTTGACTTTCAATGGATAAAGCAGTTTGTCCTGATTTCCTGTTGATTTAACCTGACTACCTTACGTTGTATATTTTTTGCTACCCAACTTCTAGTTAGGGTGGTGAAGAAGTGCCTCTGATAGCACTCACTCTTTAAAAAAATGGACGTTCATCTGTTCAATAAAGTAACTTCTAGCAGTAGTTTCTACTTTGTGCTTGGTGATTCCCCTTCGCTCTACTTACTGTACGAGTTTGACGTGATTGCATTGATGTATATTATATAATCTGATTTGTTAGCATGTAAACTAAAGCTTTTCACTGTACCTCTGTGCACATGACAATAATAAACCTAAACTAATTCATTTAATTTAGAGATACAGCATGGAAACAGGCCCTTCGGCCCACCGAGTCCACGTTGACCATCAATTACCCATTCATACTAGTTATCTTACTTTCGCAACCACTCCCTACACACTAGAGGCAATTTACAGAGGCCAATTAACCGGAGCACCTGGAGGTAACCCACGCGGTCACAGGGAGAACGTGCAAATCCCACAGAGACAGCACCAGAGGTCAGGATTGAACCCAGGCCTGTGGCGCTATGGTAGTTATCAGCTGTGCCACTGTGCTGCCCTATTTGTCAAGCAGCATCATGGTGAGAAGCACAAGGGGAATTGAATCAACACAGCAGAGAATATTAATCACAGGGCCCACGGGAAAGAGGTGATGGGGAGAGATTTAAGAGGGATCTCTGCGGCAACCTTTTCACTCAGAAGGTAGTCCGTATCTGGAATGAGCTGCCAGAGGAAACTCTCATGGCAGATACTGTGCTGCCCTCCTGATCTTTAATTTTGATCATTAACCGAATGTTTAATTTCTTCCAGCATTGTTCTGGTGAACTTTGTGGCCGCTGGGAAGGTGTCCATTGTGACTGTTATGGGCCACGCGATCCAAGCAGTGGAACTGATCAACGAGGGAGAGGGCAACACCACGGAGAAATTGTCCTCCCTGTTCATGCCCGCGCCCTCCAGAACTTACAGCAGCGAGGAGCTCCAACACCGGAAGTCCCGCCTGAAGTCTTGGCTGGAGAAGAATCTGATTCCTGTCAGGGAGCAGGGGGAGGAGAGCCACCTGCTGTGTGTAGCTGGCGTGCTGACTGTTTCCCCACCCTACAACCCAGAGGACTGCAACAGCTCCAACGAAATCATCTTATCCAGAGTTCAAAGCCTCATCAACTGCAACCCAGAAGCTGCTCACAAAAATGAATGACGAGGGATCGATCTCTCTGGTAAAACGTCTGAATTCCATCTTGGCAGGTGGAAAGTTCAAGATCCGGGCTGGAGCTCAGGGGAAAGGAGGGATTGTAAATTGTTATTAAAAATGCAGCTGGTTCACTGCTGCCCTGCACAGGAGGTGATCAGTCACCCTCAGCGCTTGGCCCTACACCAGTTCCACACTCACCCACGTGGCTGGCTGCTAACTGCCCTCTCCATCCAGAGACAGGCACAGGCACATGACCGATACCAGCGTGGCTCACGACAACTCACATCCCATGGACAAATAGACAATAAAAGTTTCCAAACACCGATAACTTGATCGGATTTACTTTATTTCCACCTTGCTCAATTCATTTTAAACTTCTTCACATTTTACTGTCACAACCCAACGATCATCCGCGGATTCACGAAGAACTGCAGTTGCTGGAATCTTGAGCAAAACACGAGGTGCTGGAGGAACTCAGTGGGCCAGGCAGCATCTGTGGAGAACATGGACTGGCCACAAAAAGACTCTCCTGACAGACCCATTGTTTCCTGTCTGATGAAAAGTCCCGACACAAAACATCGCCTATCCATGTTCTCCAGGGATGCTACCTGACCCGCTGAGTTACTCCAGCCCTTCGTGTTTTGCTCAAGATTTGCATCTACAGCTTGCTTGTGAGTACAGCACCAATGGAGGGAATGGATAGGCAAAGGAAGGGTCCTGACCCAAAACATTGTCCGTCCATTCCCTCCACTGATGCTGCCTGACCTACTGAGTTCCTCCAGCACTTTGCGTTTTAATCAGCCATGGTGCAGTATCAGAAGTCATGCCTTAGTTTCATAGTTGTGTGCCCGAGCCGCGCTCAGTAACCCGAGCACAGCCTGGCGTTGAGGCAGCTGTGGCCGATGACATGGATCAAGCGCTAAACATCTGTCCTCCTAGCAGGCTGTAAAACCATTTGATGCTGCTACTTCAAAAACAAGCAGAGATTTCCTGGCACCCTAGCAAAATATTTACTCCCTCATCCACTGTTTCCCTAGAAAATTTATTCAATTAGTTGCCGTTAAGATTTTACCTACAGCACTCGCCATTGAAACGGTTCAAAATATGACATCCATCAAAAATACTTTGTTGTCTGTATAAAGTGCTTTGAAATGTCCCATGGCTGCGAGAATACAATACACAAAATCAGATCCCTACTCCAGCAAGAGTACTCTCAGGTTTCATTTCAGTAACATACCTCTAGCTTTATATGTTTTCCCTGTAAGTTCCAGCATTGCAATGGCTATCTGTTTGTTTCTACACTGACCATTTATCCATTTCTGTTTAGAATTAACGCTGGCAAAATCCCAGGCCACGGGGAACATTTAAAAAAGAATCGAGCGGTGCTGGCTCGAAGGGCCGAATGGCCCCCTCCTGCACCTATTTTCTAACATATGGATGCAAATATATATATTTGGTACTTATTTTATGTTTCAAGATATGTTGAAAGGTGCAGCAAACCTTTAACAGTTAGTTGCTCGTGAAATAGCAGAGTCTTTTAAAGACAATTTTTTGCTATTGCTCCCATTTAAAATAGTCCTTCACCCACAGTCACAGCGAAGGTGCGATGGTTTAATTTATTTGACAAACACGGCGCAGCAACCTTGAGGTGCAGTAACCAAAATCAACAGTGCTGTTTAGAAAGGAACTGCAGGAGTTGGTTTACAAAAAAAGACACAAAGTGCAAGAGCATCTCATTGGGTCAGGCAGCATCTCTGGATAGGCAAAGTTTCGGGTCAGGACACTTCAGACTGATTCCAACCCGAAAGGTCATCTGTCCATGTTCTGCAGAGATGTTACCCGACCCGCTCAGTTGCTCAGCACTCTGACATTTTTTAGCAGTGCCGTTGTTTGACTTCAAACGCGTCTCTGGTGCAAATGACATCCCACCTCATGGCTGTGTATTAGCTTTGGGCGCACACATTTTACGTGATAACACTTCAATGATTTTGCATGCTTCCGACATTGAACAATAAATAGGCGTCTTCTGACACTGGCAATAGGTCCGGTTTCCATCAAAATATTCTTTACTGAGAGACGAATCAGAAATTTACTTGCTGCACAGGTTTGAGTCTTGGGTCGTGCCATGTAGGACTTAGACCACCCGGTCCAGTAACATCAGCTGAGTCTGGGTAATGGATTTGGATCTCGCTGCAAATGTTTCGGAAAGCAACGGGTGGCAGACGCCCCAGACGGGACACACTTTCCAGCCATCCCTTCACTGAGTCGTGACCAGTTTCACGATCATGTCGATGATCAGTGATCCTCGTGGGCAAGTGCACAGATCCATCGTGGGCTCCTTGATTTTATCCTCCAGAAGCTGGTCCAGTTCCCAACGAAGCTCCTTCACCAACTCGGCAATCTGAACAGCGCAAGAAGAGGGGACAGATACCAGTTAGAACGTCTGAAGAAGGGACTCGACCCGAAATGTCACCCATCCATTCTATCCAGTGATGCTGCCTGTCCCACTGAGATATTCCAGCATTTTGTGTCTATCTCCAGTTAGAACGGAGGTACGCTCCTGTAGTAGCTGGACTGCATGATATACACACACTACACCACTGCCCTACACACAGCCACGTGAGGGTTCCGAAGGGTCACCGAAGGCACAGCAGTTATCTCGTCAGAGGCAAAATATAAATGTCTCGCTCACCACCAACTAAAAAGCAAAATATCACAGCAAAAACTCAGGCTAATTGAGCTGATTTATTGAGGGGATGATTAGTGTTTAACGTAAGAAGAGTATTTCAAGGCACTAGGCCTGTACTCACTGGAGTTTAGAAGGATGAGAGGTGGGTCTCATTGAAACTTACCGAATAGTGAAAGGCCTGTATAGAGTGGATGTGGAGAGAATGTTTCAACTAGTGGGAGAGTCTAGGACCAGTGGGCACAGTCTCAGAATAAAAGGACATACCTTCAGAGTGGAGATGAGGAGGAATTTCATTAGAGGGTGGTGAATCTGTGGAATTTATTGCCACAGACAGCTGTGGAGGCCAAGTCATTAGGTATTTTTAAAGCAGTGATTGATTAGCAAAGGTTATGGGGAGAAGAATGGGGTTGAGAGGGGAAAATAGAACAGCCATGAAGGAATTGCAGAGTAGACTCGAATGGTCCTATTCTAAGATTTCTGATCTAAGATTACATAAAACAGTGAAGTACAGGAACAGGCCATTTGGCCCAAAAAGTCTGTGCTGGATATGATGATGTTAAACTAATCTCTGCCAAAAAGTGATCCATATCTCCAAAACCTGGCGCCACTTGCATGCGGGCTCAATGAACTATTCCTGTACACTTTGCTAATTGGAGATTATGCTTGGGTATGGCTATACTTTACTGAACTATCTGTGAGGAAAGAATTTAACTTTGCATTTGCACATGACAATGAAACATCATTGACCTATCTTTAAACAGCCCTTTGAGTGACGCATTATCCTGAACCACAGGACGGGACGTGAGCGACACCCCTCTCCCCCTCCCACTCTAGACGCTCACCTGATGGGATGCAGCTGCAAACCGAATCCACCCGTCATCCAGGGAAAGGATGAAGTGCCCTTTCTTGAGCTCCACGTGGATCTGCCCTCCCCCGAACAGCACGAGAGGGTAGACAGATACCATGCTGCAATCCCTCAGGAACACACGGCTGGTTTTCACCTTCTCGTGGTACACCAGGTATGGGCTCTCAAAGTGACGCACCTAGCATCCAATATAACATGAGGAACTGATCAGCATTCACGTGCAGTGGAGTCTTGGAGTACAAGTTAATAGTTTATTAAAAAATACAGTGTGGAAACAGGCCCACCATGTCCGTGCCAACCAGTGAACACCCGTTCACACTAGTTCTCTCTTACACACTAGGGACAATTTACAGAGGCCAATTAACTTACAAACCCATACCTTTGGGATATGGGAGGCAACTGGAGCACTCAGAGAAAATCCACGTGGTCTCATGGAGAATGTGCAAACTCCATACAGTCAGCTCTGGAGGTCAGGATCAAACCCGGGTCTTTATAGAGGGGCAGCAGGTCGATCAGCTATGCTACTGTGCCGCCTTAGGTTTCGGAAGGACTTCAGGGCAACTTTGTCACTGCAGGACTAGTCCGCATCAGGAAGCGGAAACTGATTTTTAAAATACTCTAGACTAAGTGGAATCCATTGGGTCCCAGTCACACGGAAGACCCAGTCCCCAACCCAACCCGTTCCCCAACGCAATATTCCACCACTCACCCGTTCCCCCAACGCCATATTTCACCACTCAACCACAGCCCATAACTGCGCAGGCGCGGCTCATTTCCCCATATCCCCCAGCACTCCCTCCCCTCCTCTTCATGTGTGGGAGGGGGGAGAGAAATGGGGTGTGTGTTTTGGGGGGGGGAGAGGGTGGTGGGTGTGTGGAGAGGCGGGGTGTGGGGGGGGCTGGGTTTAGTGGAGGTGTGTATGTGGGCAGAAGGGGTATGGGAGGGGGAGGCAGGATGGGGGGGGGGGTTTGTGGGGGCGTGGGGCGGTTGTGGGGGCAAGGGGGGGGGGGTGGGCGGGGGGAGTTTTGGGGTGAGGGGTGTGTGGGCAGGGGGGGAGTTTTGGGGTGAGGGGTGTGTGGGCGGGGGGGTGAATGAGCTTGGAGAAAAGACGGAGGAAGAGGCATGGGGGAGTGGAGCATCGCGGGATAGGAAGATAGGAACCAGCGAGGGGGACCAGAGGGGTAGTGGCTGGAATTGGCGGTGCGATCGGGACTCACAGCGGGTGCTGGTCGTTCCCCTCCACCAGGGTCAAAGTCGCCGCTTTCCGTTTGGCAACATCAGCAACATCTCCGACTCTGGGCTGGGTCGGGTCTGCGACGCTGGGCTGCTCGGGGGCCGGGCTGGGCTGCCCGGGGGCCGGGCTGGGCTGCCCGGGGGCCGGGCTGGGCTGCCCGGGGGCCGGGCTGGGCTGCTCGGGGGCCGGGCTGGGCTGCCCGGGGCCGGGCTGCTTCTGGTCCCTCCGAAAGTCTGGTTGGAAACCTCTGCCAGCCACCCTCACTCCAGTAAAGACGCGATGGGACAGAGTTTTAGTTATGTATAGATAGATTTGGACAGATATAAGGGTAGGAAGGGTTTAGAAGAAAATGGGACTATCCCAGTGTGCAATCTTGGACAGTATAGACAAGATGGGCCAAATGGGCCTGTTTCCATGCTTCCTGCTCAGTGACGGATGGACAGAATGTGGCCAGTGTGTGCTGCTGCCGCCGATCACTTGCTGGGGACAAAGGGAGTCGCTGACTCACCTGATAGTTGACGGAGGAAGGGTGGATGTGAACATTTCCATCATTCTTCGTGATGAAGTGTAGCTCCTCTGGTTTGGGCGGCAGCTTCACCGCTCCCGACATGGTCTGTGTGTACTTACTCTGGGGAGCAGTCACCTGGCGGGGAAACACCATCACAATGTTTTCTGGCATCATTGTACTGTGATTACAGTCACCACCCCAACATCTCCAATGCGCCCACGCTGCTGCACTGACACATGATGGTAAGGAATAGAGGCAGGAATCTGCCAACAAGTATAGAAGTTGCAACATTATGTTGCAGCATGGAAACAGGCCCTTCGGCCCAACTCATCCATACCAACCAAGATGCCCCATCTACCCAAGTACTGCCTGCCCGCGTTTGGCCCATATCTATCTAGTTTTGTTTATTGTCACATGTACCGAGGTACAGTGAAAAGCTTTTGTTGCTCGTTAACCAGAAATTACAATCAAGCCATTTACAGTGTATAGATACTTGATAAGGGAATAACATTTCAGGCAAGGTAAAGCCAGCAAAGCCCGATCAAGGATAGTTCGAGGGTCACTAATGAGTTAGATAGTAGTTCAGCACTGCTCTCTGGTTGTGGTGGGATGATTCAGTTGTCTGATAACAGCTGGGAAGAAACTGTCCCTGAATCCGGAGGTGTGGATTTTCCTCTCCATGTCCTAAACCCACCTCAGTCTTTTCTTGTATGTGTCTCTTCGAAGTGTTTTTTAAATGTTGTTGCAGTACTTGCCTCGACTACATCATCTGACAGCTTGTTTCAGAGACTTGCCACCCTCTGTGAGAAACAGTTGCCCCTCGGGTTCCTATTAAATCTTTCCCCTCTCGCCTAATCCCATGTCCTTTGGCTCTCGACCCCCCCCCCCCCCCCACCCTGGTTAAAAGACAGTGCGTCTACCCTATCTATTCTCCACATGATTTTGTACACAGAATTACAAGACATTGGTGTGGCAAGACATTGATGAGGCTGAATTTGGAGTACTGTGTTCAGTTCTGATCACCCTGGTATAGCAACAATGTCATTCAGCTACAAAGAACGGAGAGAAGATTTACGAGGATGTTGCCGGGACACAAGGACCTGAGCTATAGGGAGAGGTTGGGCAGGCTAGAACTTTATTCCTTGGAGCGCAGAAGGCAGAGGGGTGATCTTACAGAGATGTAGAAGATCATGAGGAGAATAAATAGATTTTGGATAGGGTGCAGAGGAGGTTTACCAGAATGATACCCCCTGTATTTGGGGGTAATAGCTACAGGGATTGTTTTCCCTGGAATGCCAGAGGCTGTGGGAAGTCCTGAAAGAAGGCTATAAAATTATGAGAGGCAGAGATAGGGTAGACAGTCAGAACCCTTTTAGCAGGATGGAAAAAATCATATACTAGAGAGTATGGCTTTAAGGTGAGAGGAGCAAATGTTAAAGGAGATGTGCGGGGCACGTTCTTCATAATGTGGTGGGTGCCTGGGACGCTCTGCTGGGGGTGTTGGTGGAGGCAGATACAATAGTGGTGTTTGAGACTTTTGGATTGGCGCATGGACATGGAGTGATATGGATAACGTGCAGGCAGAGAAAGGTTGGCCTCCACACCATGTTGGGCTGACAATGTGGGCCGTAGGGCCTATTCCTGAGCTGTACTGTTCCATGTTCTAACAATACTGAATGAATACTGCGTGTCTCCTTGGAGCCAGTTATAGAACAACAGGAGGAGACACAAGAGACTGCAGATGCCAGAATCTTGAGAAAAACACGGTGCTGGAGGAGGTTTTCGGCCCGAAACGTCGCCCATCTCCTTCGCTCCTTAGGTGCTGCTGCACCCGCTGAGTTTCTCCAGCCTTTTGTGTAACCCTTGATTTTCCAGCATCTGCAGTTCCTTCTTTAACACAGTGCTGGAGGAACTCAGTGGGTCAGGCAGCATCTGTGGAGAGACTGGTCAAGCACGCATTGCAGGTCAAGATCCCTCCAGAGGGGGAAGGAATGAAAACAAGGACCCGGTTCAATAGGTTCAAGCACCCTGGTGACTCCATTTGGTCATTCATTACCCCCTGCCCTGCAGTATTGATTCCCTCCATTAGAGGGCCTTGTCCCTTGAACGGAACTTCCTGCACAGACCCATCGCCTGCATTGAGAAACGGGCTGACTTATTAACTCTCTTTATGTGGATTTAAGAAGAAATACTAAACTATTGAACTTTTACTGTCCAGTATTATTGCCCCTGGCCTTTGTAGGTTAATTGGCATGGTCAAATTGTAAATTGTAAGTTGTAAATTGTCCCTAGTGTGTGTGTTGGATAGTGTTAGTGTGCGACTCAGTGGGCCAAAAACTGAATTGAATCTCCACTCAATCCTCTCAAAAGCACAATTCGTTGAACATGGAACAGTACAGCACAGGAACAGGCCTTTCGGCCCACCATGCCAAATATGATGCCAAATTAAACTAATCTCCTCTGCCTGCAAGTGATCCATATCCCTCCATTCGCTGCATATCCATGTGCCTTTCCAAAAGCCCCTTAAACATCACTATCATATCTGCCTCCACCACCGCCCCCAGCAGTGCGTTCCAGGCACTCACCACGCTCTGTATTAAAAAAACTTGCCTCTTTCACCTTAAACTTTGCCCATCTAACCTTAAAGATATGCCTTCTAGTCTTTGACAATTCCACCCTGGGGAAAAAGGTTCTGAATGTCTACCCTATTTATGCCTCTCATTAATTTTATAAACTTCTATCAGGTCTCCCGTCGATCTCCAGCGAAAACAACTCAAGTCTGTCCAACCTCACCCTGCAACGAATAATCCAGGCAGCATTCTAGTAAACCTCCTCTGCACCCTCTCCAAAGCCCCCACATCCTTCCTGGAATGGGGTGACCAGAACTGCACGCAATACTCCAAATGCAGCTTAACTAAAGTCCTATAAAGCTGCACATTTTATTGGATTACATCAGTGTTGAAATGCAAGTCAGATTAAACGAAATCTCCACGAACCTGGACTACATTGGGGTACAAGGCAGCACACAGAATTGCCGAAACTAACTTCAGGTTACCCGCATTGGAGTTGGCCTGGAAGAACATAAAGGATTTTATCATTTTGAGTTCATAAAATTAAAATCTGGAAAACAAATTCTGGCTATATACAACACAAATATACCCCACAACGTAAAAAGCACAAAGGGTGAATTCCCCCCCCCCCCCCCTCCCCCCCCCTCCAAAATATTCATTTGGAAGCTGTTAATTCTGTTTTGTATTATGGAGCATAGATTGTATAACCCCAGTACGAACTGATGCTCCAATTTCCCATCCTCTCTTCCCAATTAACTGCTGCCAGCAAACAGTCAACCAGTAATACCACCCTACCTTCCCCAGCTCAGCACCCCACCCCAAACCACCCTTTCGTTGCATGTATCTGTAAATGCATGAAGGTCCCGGCAAGTCGTGGATATACGGCAACAGTTGCAGCCGGAACTAGGAAATGGTGCCAAGACCTGGTGACTGTAGCGATGGACTCAGTGGGCTGTTTCTATGCACCAGGTGCTTAACTGGGGATTGTACTTATGTACGGTTATAATCTCGCAGATCTGGTACTCGTGGTAATAAATAAACTATTGAACCATATAGTGAAAGGCCTGGATAGAGTGGATGTGGAGAGGATGTTTCCACTAATGGGATAGTCTAGGAACAGAGGTCATAGCCTCAGAATTAAAGGATGTTCCTTTAGGAAGGAGATGAGGAGGAATTTATGTGGAATTTATTGCCACAGAAGGCTGTGGAGCCCGTCAATGGATATTTTAAAGGCAGAGATAGATTCTTAAGTAGTACGGGTGTCAAGGGTGATGGGGAGAAGGCAGGAGAATAGGGTTAAGAAAGAAAGATAGATCAGGCATGATTGAATGGTGTAGACATGGTGGGCCGAACGGCCTAATTCTGCTCCTATTACTTATGAACATATCTGTACTCCTTCTATGGCAAGAATGTCTTTCCTCAGATTAGGAGACCAAAACTGTACGCAATACTCCAGGTGTGGCCTCACCAAGACCCTGTACAACTGCAGGAGAACCTCCCTGCTCCTATACTCAAATCCTTTTGCTATGAATGCTAACATACCATTCGCTTTCTTCACTGCCTGCTGCACCTGCATGCCTACTTTCAATGACTGGTGTACCATGACACCCAGGACTCGTTGCATCTCCCCTTTTCCTAGTCGCCCACCATTCAAATAATAGTCTACTTTTCTGTTTTTGCCACCAAAGTGGATAACCTCACATTTATCCACATTATACTGCATTTGCCATGCATTTGACCACTCACCCAACCTATTCAAGTCACCTTGCAGCCTCCTCGCATCCTCCTCACAGCTAACACTGCCTCCCAGCTTCGTGTCATCCACAAACGTGGAGATGTTGCATTCAATTCCCTCGTCCAAATCATTAATATATATTGTAAATAGCTGGGGTCCCAGCACCGAGCCTTGCGGTACCCCACTAGTCACTGCCTGCCATTCTGAAAAGGACCTGTTTACTCCTACTCTTTGCTTCCTGTCTGCCAGCCAGTTCTCTATCCACATCAATACTGAACCCCCAATACCATGTGCTTTAAGTTTGCATACTAATCTCTTATGTGGGACCTTGTTGAAAGACTTCTGAAAGTCCAGATATAACACATCCACTGGTTCTCCCTTATCCACGCTACTAGTTACATCCTCAAAAAACTATATAAGATTCGTCAGACATGATTTACCTTTCATAAATCCATGCTGACTTTGTCCAATGATTTCACCACTTTCCAAATGTGCTGCTATTCCATCTTTAATAACTGACTCTAGCAGTTTCCCCACTACCGATGTTAGACTAGTGATGAAAGTCTAGATACACTACATCCACTGGCTCCCCTTCATCCATTTTACTTGACACATCCTAAAAATATTCCAGAAGATTAGTCAAGCATGATTTCCCCTTCATAAATCCATGTTGACTTGACTAATCTTTTTACTGCTATCCAAATGCCCCATTATTACCTCTTTAATAATTGACTCCAGCATCTTTCCCACCACCGGTCAGGCTAACTGGTCTGTAATTCCCCATTTTCTCTCTCCCTCCCTTTTTAAAAAGTGGGGCTACATTAGCTACCCTCCAATCCTCAGGAACTACTCCAGAATCTAAGAGTTTTGAAAAATTATCACTAATGCTTCCACTATTTCTGGGGCTACTTCCTTAAGTACTCTGGGATGCAGCCTATCTGGCCCTGGGGATTTATCGGCCATTCAATGGCCGATAAATCCATTCAATTTACCTAACACCACTTCCCGGCTAACCTGGATTTCAATCAGTTCCATCTCATTTGACCCCCGATCCCCTGCTATTTCCGGCAGATTATTTATGTCTTCCTTCGTGAAGACAGAACCAAAGTAGTTATTCAATTGTGTTAAAGAAGGAACTGCAGATGCTGGAAAATCGAGAGTACACAAAATGCTGGAGAAACACAGCCGGTGCAGCAGCATCCATGGAGTGAAGGAGATAGGCAACGTTTTGGGCCGAAACCCTTCTTCAGACTGATGGGGGGTGCGGGGAAGAAAGGAAAAAGGAGGAGCCCGAGGGCTGAGGGAGAGGTAGGAAGGGGAGGAGACAGCAAGGGTTAACAGAATTGAGAGAATTCGATGTTCATGCCAAGAGGATGCAAACTCCCCAAGCGGAATAGGAGGTGCTGTTCCTCCAATTTGCGGTGTTGCTCACTCTGGCCGTGGAGGAGGCCCAGGACAGAGAGGTCGGATACGGAATGGGAGGGGGAGTTGAAGTGCTGAGCAACCGGGACGTCGGGTTGGTTATTGCGGACCGAGCGGAGGTGTTCGGCGAAACGATCGCCAAGCCTCCGCTTGGTCTCACCGATATAGATCAGTTGACATCTAGAGCAGCGGATGCAGTAGATGAGGTTGGAGGAGGTGCAGGTGAACCTCTGTCGGACCTGGAAGGACTGCTTGGGTCCTTGAATGGAGTGGAGGGGGGAGGTAAAGCAACAAGTGTAGCATCTCTTGCGGTTATCTTCACCATGGATGTCCAGTCACTCTACACGTCCATCACCCACCAGGATGGTCTCAAAGCCCTCCGGTTCTTCCTCGACCGAAGGAACAACCCATACCCGTCCACTGATACTCTCCACCGCCTAGCGGAGCTGGTCCTTGCCCTCAATAACTTCTCTTTTGACTCCTCCCATTTCCTCCAAATACAAGGCGTAGCTATGGGCACACGCATGGGCCCCAGCTACGCTTGCCTCTTTGTCGGGTACGTCAAACAATTCTTGTTCGCGGCATACCAGGGCCCCATCCCCGACCTCTACCTCCGTTACATCGACAACTGCTTTGGTGTCACCTCCTGCACCCACACACAACTGACTGACTTCATCCGTTTCACCACCAACTTCCATCCGGCACTCAAATACACCTGGACCATTTCCGACACTTCCCTACCATTCCTTGACCTATCTCCATCGCAGGTGATACACTCCAGACCGACATCCATTATAAACCCACTGACTCCCACGGCTACCTGGACTACTCTTCCTCCCACCCTGCTTCCTGTAAGGACTCCATCCCCTAGTCCCAATTCCTCCGTCTACGCCGCATCTGCTCCCAGGATGAGGTGTTCCACACCAGGGCATCACAAATGTCCTCATTCTTCAGAGAACGGGGATTCCCCTCCCCCACAATAGATGAGGCTTGCACCTGGGTCTCCTCCGTACCCCGTAACACTGCCCTCTCTCCCCATCCTCCCACTCGCAACAAGGGCAGAGTCCCCCTGGTGTGAGCCTCACATAGTTATTCCCTAGTTATTCAATTGGTCTGCCATGTCCTTGTTCCACATGATCAATTCACCCGATTCTGACTGCAAGGGACCTACATTTTTAATTTAACTAATCTTTTTCTCTTCACATATCTATAAAAACTTTTGCCAGTTTTCTTTCATAATCTATTTTCCCTTTCCTAATTAATCCCTTTGTCCTCCTCTGCTGGACTGAATTTCTCCCAGTCCTCTGGTAGGCTGCTTTTTCTGGCTAATTTGTAGTTCATCTTTTGTTTTGATACCATCCCTGATTTCCCTTGTTATCCATGGATGTACTACCTTCCCTGATTTATTCTTTTGCCAAACTGAGATGAACAATTTTTGTAGTTCAGCCATGCAGTCTTTAAATGCCTTCCATTGCCTATCCACCGTCAACCCTTTAAGAATCAATTGCCAGTCTATCTTGGCCAATTCTAGTCTCATACCCTCAAAGTTACATTTCTTTAAGTTCAGAACCCTTGTTTCTGAATTAATTATGTCACTGTCCATCCTAATGAAGAACTCAACCATATCATGGTCACTCTTTCCCAAGGGGCCACGCACAACAAGACTGTTAACTAACCCTTCCTCATTACTCAATACCCAGTCTAGAATAGCCTGCTCTCTCGTTGGTTCCTCTACATGTTGGTTTAGAAAACTATCCCGCATACATTCCAAGAAATCCTCTTCCTCAGCACCGCTGCCAATTTGATTCACCCAATCTATATGTAGATTGAAGTCACCCATTATAACTGCTTTACCTTTGTTGCATGCATTTCTAATTTCCTGTTTGATGCCATCCCCTATTTGAGTCCCTCCCCCAAACCGTTCTAGTTTAAAGTCTTCCCAGTCTTCATGCAAGTCTTAAAATCTTCATGCATTATATCCGTCATGAAAACGTACAGGACAAAGCACTTTTCTTTCACCTCTTGTCCAGTGGCCTCGATAATCCCATCTCCTCCATGTGAAGACAGCTTCTCGATATATTTGGCCCTCAGTCCCTCCTTCACAAAGCCAATGTCCGACAGCAACTCTGCAAACTGTCTCTTCATCCCAGAGATCTCCTGAAAAACCCCCACAAAGTTTAGTTTAGTTTAGAAATACAAAGCGGAAACAGGACTCCTGTAGGAGACATTCATTCTTAGACTAGTTACTGTTGGCATATTATATTATTGGAGATCATACCAGATGCACAAGGTCTTGTGCGTACAGCATGACTTCAGACTAAGATAAACATCTTGGTAAGACCGATAACTAAGATATGTCTGCTCCAAGAAGCCAAAGAAAAAGGAAGAGAAGAAGATTGAAGAATCACCAAAGAAGATTAAATACCAACACATATTACATACTTTTGTTTTTGATAATATGTAAAGCTTTTATAGCTCCTTTTAATGTTTATTGGTAATTGTTTTGTTATATACGTAGAACAAATAGCGTGTAGGAGCCATTCATGCTTAGGCTGGTTAATGTTGGGTAATTATATTATTTTGTGTAGATATTTCTAACAATAGTATTTTGAACGCTTGGGGGCGGGCATTTGATACATAGATGGGCGTTACATCTGATAGATGGACAGGGAGGAGCCAGGTCAGACCTGGCATGGGAGTTGGACAGTTTTCACCAGATAGTAAGAATGGAAAGCTACAATTTGTATAAGAATAAAGAGGATCTGGTGTGTTCATCCTTTTGTCTGTACAACTACTTCAATAAAAAACCAATAACGACTGGAAGATCCGTTCTTTTCGTGTGCGTAAGATCATTCCCACTTACCCGTGTAGTAATGGTAAAGGAACGTTGGACACTGAAAAAGTTAGAAGTTGCCATTACAGGCCCTTCGACCCACCCAGTCCGTGCCATACAGCGATCCCGGTACACTAACACTATGGGATAATTTACAATCTTTACCAAAGCCAATTAGCCTATACCAAACCTGTACATCCTTGGAGCGTGGAAGGAAACCGGAGCACTCGGCGAAAACCCACGTGGTCACAGTGAGAACGTACAAACTCTGTACAGACAGCACCCATTGTCAAGATTGAACCCGGGCCTCTGGTGCTGTAATGCAACAACTCTACCCCTGTGCCACCGTGCTGCCAAACGGCGACCTTGGTGTTATCAAAAATCATGGCCACATGGTGCGCTGATGGCATTAGTGGCAGAAGAACCAAGGCCAACTCATGCAGGTGGACAGGGTGCAGGAGATATTCAACAGGATGTTAGGCACAAAATGCTGGAACAACTCAGCAGGTCAGACAGCATCTCTGGAGAAAAGGAATAGGTGACGTTTTGGGTCGTGACCGGACCAGAAATGTCCAGCTTTTTGTATCTATCTTTGGTTTAAACCAGCATCTGCAGTTCCTTCGTACACAAAGGATGTTTTGTAACCTGGGCTTGCGAGCTGCAGTTATAGTGGCAGGTTGGATAGGCTGGGACTTTGTGACCTTATTGAGATGTACAAAATCATGAAGGCATGGATAAAGTGAATACTCAACAGTCTTTTTTACCAAGGTGGAGGATTCCAAAACTAAGGGCATAGGCTTGAGTGAGTAAAGTGAGATTTAGGAGGGACATCAGAGGCAACTTTTTTACTCTGGGGGTAGTCCGTAACTGGAATATGCTGCCAGAGGAAGCTATAGAAGCGGATACAATTATGACTTTTAAAAGACCACTTTGGACAGGTACATGGATAGGAAAGGTTTAGAGGGATATGGGCAAAATGCAAGCAGGTGGCATAGATGGGTCATCTTGGTCCGCATGAGCATGTTGGCTCGAAGGGTTTGTTTCTATGCCATATGGTTCTATGATTATGAGATTTGGACAAATCTATGGATAGCAAGGGCTGTGAATCAAATGCAAGCAAATGGGACCAGCCTAATATGCCAAATTAGTTAGCATGGGCATGTTGGGCTGAAGTCCCGTTTCCGTGCGGTAGCTCAGTGGTTCTAACGTACATGCTACGTACCTGCAGTGTTCGTCCAGACAAAAAGTTTTGCCTGCAGTAGCTGTAAGCTGCTCGAGAACTTTCCTTTAGGGCAGAAGTCCATCCCTAAAAGGGTGATTTAAATGAAAAGAAATGGACATATTTTAAAATAATGTATGTATAATATTTCAGTCACTAAATCACCACCAGTTATAACAGGTAAGGTAAGACAGAAACTGGAGTAACTCAGTGGGACAAGCAGCATCTCTTGAGAGAACGAATGGGTGAGGTTTCGGGTCGAGACCCTTCTTTAAACCAGCATCTGCAGTTCTTTCCTACACATAACAAGGTAAGACACAGCCACCTCCGACTAATTCTCAACAAGTTAACATTCCCACCAGTAGCATCACAAAAGTCTCCGCATATCAGGAAGGAATTTGAGGAAAAAACTACGAGCTGGAGGAACTCGGTGGGTCATGCAGCATCTGGGGAGGCAATGGACAGATGACGTTTCGGGAGGGGACCCTACCTCAGACTGGCGGAGTAATGAGCGGACTGCGGTCTTACCTTATAGGCCTGGAAGATGGTCAGATAGTCGCTGTGAGCCACAGCAAATTCCAGCTTCTTTGCATTCGCTTCTTCTCTCTTGTCCCATGGGGCAACCTATGGGCGGCACAAACCATGCTATTAGTTTCAGTTTTAGATACAGCGTGGAAACGGGCCCTTTTTCCCACCGAGCACACCAAGGCATCTCTTCCCTGCAACTGCAAGTTAGACAATAGACAATAGGTGGATGAGCAGCCCATTCGGCCCTTCGAGCCAGCACCGCCATTCAATGTGATCATCGCCAATCAGTACCCCGCTCCTGCCTTCTCCCTATATCCCCTTACTAAAAAAATTATTAAAACTGCAGCTATTTATGTTTCTTTCCTGCCGGCATTTTACAAATCGTTTATTTGTGCGCAGTTGTCAGCAAAAATCCTTGCAATTGTTCTTGAGCCTCAACCACTGCGATAATGGAAATCCACACTCTTACTTATCAAATGATGAAATCAAAAAACTTACCCAAGTGCTAGTTTAGTTTAAGGATGCAGCATGGAAACGGGCCCATCAGGCGCTCAGTCCACCTTGGCCCACATGATCTCTCAGTTGCCAAACATTTTAACTTCCCTTCCAATTCCGACCTTTCTGTCCTGGGCCTCCTCCACTGTCAGAGTGAGGCCACATGCAGATTGGAGGAACAGCACCTCATATTCCGCTTGGGTAGCTTACAACCCAGTAGAATGTGTTTTGATTTCTCTAATTTCAAGTAACCCTTGCATTCCCTCTCTCTCCCCATCCCTCTCCCACCCCAGTCCTCTTGCTAATTTCACCATTTGTATCCCTTCGTTATCACCTCGTCCCCAGCCATCAATGGACCACTGTGGGCTCCACCTTTTCTGGGTCATCAATGCAGATGTTCTGCAGGAATGTGGAATCTCTGGGAATTCTCTGCCTCAGAGGGCGGTGCAGGCAGGTTCTCTGGATGCTTTCAAGAGAGAGTTAGATAGGGCTCAAAAAAATAGTGGAGTCAGGGGATATGGGGAGAAGGCAGGAATGGGGTACTGATTGGGGATGATCAGCCATGATCACATTGAATGGTGGTGCTGGCTCGAAGGGCCAAATGGCCTACTCCTGCACCTATTGTCTATTGTTCTGTACATTTTTATACCTCTAGTTTCCCCTCCATGACTCTAAGTCTGATAAAAAGTTTTCAACCTGAAACATCACCTATTCCTTTTCTCCAGAGATGCTACCCGACAGCATTTTGTGTCTATTTTTGGTGTAAACCAGCATCTGCAGTTCCTTTGCCCACGAGCCCACCAAGTCCATGCTGGCCATCGATCATCTGTTCGCACTAGTATGTTATCCCACTTTCTCATCTGCACCCTACAAACTAGGGTCAATTTACAGAGGGCCAATTAACCTACAAACCCGCTCGTCTTTGGGATGTGGGAGGAACTGGAGCACCCGGAGGAAACCCACGCAGTTACAGGGAGAACATGCAAACTCCACACAGACAGTGCCCGAGGTCAGGATTGAACCCGGGTGTGTGGTGCTGTGAGGCAGCTTGTTATAAACACGAATCAATTATCTTGTCAAAGCAGTAATTGAGCTGATTTGGAATAACTGATATATAATGAAAATAAATTGATTACCAGTTTGATTTAGTTTTGTTTCTTATTGTCACGTGTACTGAGGTACAGTGAAAAGCTTTTTGTGTTGTGCTATACAGTCAGTGGAAAGACGATACATGATTACAATGAAGCCGTCCACAGTGTACAGATACATGATAAAGGGAATAACGTTTAGTGCAAGGTAAAGTCTGATTAAAGATAGTCTGCACACAGCAATAATGGTGAAGAGGTTGTTGTACTTACAAAAGGGTTTTTAAAGGCTAAGCTAGCTGCAATGGTCAGGGTGGGGTCCAGGCATCTGAAGATAGCACCAAACAGCATCAGTTTCCCAATGCGGACGTCAACGGGCAGGAAGGCCAAGTGGTATCCCAGGGGGGTGAGGGTTTCATCGGGCGTGAGGGCCCCCAGATCCTGCAGCCGATTCTTCGCTGCCTTCAGACTCTCGTCTGTCGGCACTTCAACCAAACGCGACAGCACAGACTCCAAGTCAAGATCTGCAAAAATGTCCAAAACCTTGATCCTGGGCAAAAGAGAGAAAAAAAACAGATTACTCATAAAGTGAAATTTTCTTTTTGAAAGGTTTTTTTGCATGCACATTTCTCCCTTTGTACTGAACCTATTGTACTGGAGTTTGACGATTGTATTCATGTATAATGTAGAACATAAAATGGTACAGCGCAGGAACGGGCCCTACGGGCCTCTACGTTTCTGCTGAGCAGAGTGCCAAGTTACACACAAAATGCTGGAGTAAATCAGCAGGCCAGCAGCATCTCTGGAGAAAGAGGATTGGAAACGTCACCCATCCTTTTTCTCCAGAAATGCCGCCTGACCCACCGAGTTACTCCAGCACTTTGTGTCTATCTTTAGTGTAAACCAGCACCTGCAGTTCCTTTCTACACAAGATGCTGAGTTAAACTGATTTTACGTGCCTGGACATGATCTATATCTCTCTACTCCTTTCTCTTCCATGTGCCTATCTAAAAGCTCTTAAGCATTAAGTGATCCATTTGAATAGCATGTAAAACAAAGCTGTATCTTGGTGCATGTGACAATATTAAACATAAACTTAATAAACAGAATACAGGAACGCGGGGACTAAGGGACTGTGGTTGGTACACTGTGAAATCCACAGAAGGATGTAGGGTTGGGTGTTTATGTGTGCTATTTTCATATTTCATATTTTAGTTGTTTATCTTTTTTAATATTTTACCTTGTATGTATCGTTAGCTTTTATTTTGGAATGTTGCACTGACTGGTTGACATTTTTTAAATTTCGTTGTACATGGTTCATGTTACAATGACAATAAAGAAACTATTCTATTCTATTCTATACAGGCAGCAGTTACAAATGTGGCTTGGTCTGGCCTTCACCACCATTATCGGTTGAAAAGTTAATAGAATAACAGTAAACATTAGATAGATTATACAGAAATGGGCAGAGAAATGGCAGATGGATTTTAATCCAAGCCAGTGTGAGGTGTTGCACTATGGGAGATTGAATGGAAAGTTAATGGCAAGACCCTTAACAGTACTGATGTAGTGGGATCTTGGGGTCCAGGTTTGTAACTGCCCGAAAGTGGCAGCACAAGTAGATAGAGAGGTAAAGAAGGCATACGGTATGCTGGCCTTCATTGGTCAGGCCATTGCAGGTAGGATGTGCAGGCTTTGGAGACGGTGCAGAGGAGGTTTACCAGAATGATGCCTGGATTAGAGGGTTTACCTGTGAGGAGAAGTTGGATGGACACGGATTGTTTTCACTGGAACATCAGAGAATGAGGAGACATATATCAAATTAGGAGAGGCATAGATAGGGTAGACGGTCGGATCGCAGGTAGGAATGTCAAGGACCGGAAGGCATGGGTTTAAAATGAAAGAGGAAAATTTTGCAACCGTATTATAATGAAAGGTGTATTTTGCAAGCTGATACCCAGCTTTGGTTTATGAGTGAGTGGTAATGTGATCAAACGTCGAGCGAACGGACTCTAGGAATAGTGCACTCCCACCTGAGGCAGAGCTGCTCCAGAGGCACCCTCTTGATCTCGGGCAGCTGGAGCTCCTGTAAGTGGTGCTGGTAGCAGTGGCTGGTGAAGAGGTGGAAGCAGACCCCGGCTGCCACCCGCCCGGCACGACCCTTCCTCTGCTGGGCGTTTGCTCGCGATACCCACGTGTCCTCCAGGCTTTCCATCCCTTTGCAGGGGTCATACCTACAGGTCAGCAACAACGTGGCGAGTGACACACCGCTTGTCTCATATTAGTATTCAACATTTGGACTTTGCGGGTTGGGACCCAAAGCAGTTCTAAAACACATAGTGGAAGGTGGTGCAGGAGTCAGAAAACCGTGACCTCCAAGTTCAAGAACAGCTTCTTCCAAGCAACCACTGCACAACACTAACAGCTTGGCAATAGCCATAATGGCACACCTATGCCTCTAGTTCCTGAGGATATTGAGCAAATTCAGCATGTATGCATTGACGGCGACAAAGTAGAGATGGTTGAAAGCTTCAGATTCCTAGGATTAATATCACCAGCAACTTGTCCTGGACCACCCATATTGAAGCAACGCCAAGAAAGCCTCGACTTCCTTAGAAGGCTTAGGAAGTTTGGCATATGCCCAATAACTCTCACAGATGCGCCATAGAAAGCATTTTATCGGGACACATCACAGCATGGTTTGAGAACAGCTCCATCCAAGACCTCAAGAAATTGCAGAGCATTGTGGACACAGCCCAGACCATCACACGAACCAACCCCCTTCCATTGACTATATTTACACCTCACGTTGCCTCAGCAAGGCCAGCAGCATAATCGAGGACCTGTTGCACACTGGTCACTCAACTCTTCTCTGTCCCATCAGACAAGAGGTATAGAAGTGTGAAATCGCACATCTCCAGATTCAGCGACAGCTTCGTCCAAGCTGCTATTAGGCGACTAAACCATCCAACCTACAACCAGAGATCAGTCCTGAGCTACAAACTACCTCATTGGAGACACAGAGGTACAGTGAAAGGCTTTTTCTTGCCTCCTAACGAGTCAGCAGAAAGACAATACGTGATTACAATGGATCCATTTACAGTGTGTAGATACATGATAAGGGAATAACGTTTAGTGAGAGGTAAAGCCAGCAAAGTCTGATGAAGGATAGTCATAGAAACATAGAAAATAGGTGGAGGAGGCCATTCGGCCGTTTGAGCCAGCACCGCCATTCAATAAGATCCTGGCTGATCGTCCGCTATCAATAACCGGTGCCTGCGTTCTCCCCATATCTCTTGACTCCACTAGCCCCGAGAGCTCTATCCAACTCTCTCTTAAATCCATCCAGTTATTTGGCCTCCACTGCCCTATGTGGCAGGGAATTCCATAAATTCACAATTCTCTGGGTAAAAAAGTTTTTTCTCAGCTCAATCTTAACTGACCTCCCCTTTATTCTAAGACTGTGGCCCCTGGTTCCGGACTCACCCAACATTGGGAACAATTTTCCTGCATCTTGCTTGTCCAGTCCTTTTATAATTTTATATGTTTCTATAAGATCCCCCCTCATCCTTCTAAACTCTAGTGAATACAAGCCTAGTCTTTTCAACCTTTCCTCATATGACAGTCCTGCCATCCCAGGGATCAATCTCGTGAACCTATGCTGCACTGCCTCAATCACAAGGACTCCTTCCTCAAATTAGGAGACCAAAACTGTACACAATACTGCAGATGTGGTCTCGCCAGAGCCCTATACAACTGCAGAAGAGCCTCTTTACTCCTGTACTGAAATCCTCTTGTTATGAAGGCCAACATTCCATTAGCTTTCTTCACTGTCTGCTGTACCTGCACGCCAACTTTCAGTGACTGGTGTACAAGGACACCCAGGTCTCGCTGTACCTCCCCCTTACCTAACCTAACCCCATTGAGATAATAATCTGCCCCCTTGTTTTTGCTGCCAAAGTGGATAACCTCACATTTATCTATATTATACTGCATCTGCCCACTCACTCAACCTGTCCAGGTCCCCCTGCAACCTCCTAACATCTTCTTCACAGTTCACACTGCCACCCAGCTTTGTGTCATCCGCAAACTTCCTAGTGTTGCTCCTAATTCCCTCTTCTAAATCATTAATATATATGGTAAACAGTTGTGGCCCCAACACCGAACCTTGCGCCACTCCACTCGCCACTGCCTGCCATTCTGAAAAGGACCCGTTCACTCCTACTCTTTGCTTCCGGTCTGACAACCAATTTTCTATCCATGTCAACACCCTACCCCAATACCATGTGCTCTAATTTTAGTCACCAGTCTCCCATGGGGGACATTATCACAGGCTTTCTGAAAGTCTAGATACACTACATCCACTGGCACCCCTTCATCCATTTTACTTGTCACAGCCTCAAAAAATTCCAGAAGATTAGTCAAGCATGATTTCCCTTTCATAAATCCATGTTGACTTGGACTTATCATTTTACAGCTATCCAAATGCCCCATTATTACCCCTTTAATAATTGACTCCAGTATCTTTCCCACCACCGAAGTCAGGCTAACTGGTCTGTAATTCCTCATTTTCTCTCTCGCTCCTTTCTTGATGTGGGATAACATTAGCTATCCTCCAATCCACAGGAACTGATCCTGAATCTATTGAACATTGGAAAATGATCACCAATGCGTCCATTATTTCCAGAGCCACCTCCCTGAGGACCCTGGGAAGCAGACCATCAGGCCCAGGGGATTTATCATCCTTCAGTTCCATTAGCCTACCCAATACTATTTCTTGCCTAATGAAAATTTCTTTCAGTTCCTCTACCCCCTTAGATCCTCTGTCCTCCAGTACATCTGGGAGATTGTTTGTGTCTTCCTTAGTGAAGACAGATCCGAAGTACCTATTCAACTCTTCTGCCATTTCCTCATTGCCCATAATTATTTCACCCGTGTCTGCCTTCAAGGGACCCACATTTGACTTTGCTACTCCTTTTCTAAAACATTTCTAAAAAAGCTTTCACTGTCCTTTATATTCCTGGCCAGCTTCCCCTCGTACTTCATCTTTTCAGCCCGTATTGCCCGTTTTGTTTCCTTCTGTTGTCCTATGAAAGTTTCCCAATCCTCCGGCTTCCGGCTACTCTTTGCTGTGTTATACATCTTTTCTTTTAGTTTTATTCTATCCCTAACTTCTCTTGTCAGCCACGGTTGCCTCCTACTCCCCTTAGAATCTTTCTTCCTTTTTGGAATGAAATGATCCTGCATCTTCCGGATTATGCCCAGAAATTCCTACCATTACTGTTCCACCGTCATTCCTGCTAGGATCCCTTTCCAGTCTACTTTGGCCAGCTCTCATGCCTTCATAGTCCCCTTTGTTCAACTGCATCACTGCCACTTCCGATTTAATGTTCTCCTTCTCAAATTGCAGGTTAAAACAAATAATATTATGATCACTACTTCCAAGCGGTTCCTTTACTCGAGTTCTCATATCATATCTGGTTCATTGGACAACACTAAATACAGAATTGCCTTTTCTCTGGTCGGCTCCATTTCAAGCTGCTCTAAGAATCCATCTCGGAGGCATTCTACAAACTCTCTTTCTTGGGGTCCTGAACCAACCTGATTTTCCAAGTCTACCTGTATATTGAAATCCCCCACACCACAGTGGCATTACCTTTGTTACATGCCAGTTTTAACTCCTGCTGCAACTTACACCCTACATCTTGGCTACTATTTGGGGGTCTGTAAATAACACCAATTAGTGTCTTCTTGCCTTCACAATTCCTCAACTCAATCCACAGTGACTCTACCTCGTCAGACCGTATGTCTCCCTCGCAAGGAACTGAATTCCATCCCTCACCAGCAGAGCTATTCCCCCCCCCCCCTCCTCCTCTGCCCACCTGCCTGTCCTTTCTATAGGATGTATAACCCTGAATATTAAGTTCCCAGTCCTAGTGTTTAAGAAAGAACTGCATATGCTGGAAAAATCAGTGGACAAAAATGCTGGAGAAACTCAGCGGGTGAGGCAGCATTTATGGAGCGAAGGAATAGGTGACGTTACGGGTAGAGTCCCTTCTTCAGACTGATGGTCGGAATAGTCCGAGGGTTATCAAAGAGGTAGATAGTAGTTCAGATAGTAGTTCAGACATGTTAACACGCAACAAAAGCTTTTCACTGTACCTCGATACACGCGACAATAATCAAATGCAGGCAAATAAGACTATACGACAGAGGAGCAGAATTAGGCCATTTAGCCTCTCGAGTCTACTCAATCTTCAATCATGGCTGATCTGTTTCCCTCTCAACCCCATTCTCCTGCCTTCTCCCTGTAACGTTTGACACCTTAACTGATCAAGAATCTATTAATCACTGCTTTAAAAATACTGAATGGATTAATTTAGATGAGGCGACTTAGCCTGCAACTTGGTATTCGCATTCCTTATGTAGGTAAGCTTGTGGCAAATAAATAATGTACTCAAACATATAGATGACAATTAATGGGCTAAAAGCAAAACTGACTGATTGATTGAAAGATACAGCTTAGAAACGGCCCCTTCACCCACCGTCCATTGATCAACCATTCACATTAGTTCTATGTTATCCTCTTTCTCATCCATTCTCTACACACTAAGGACAATTTACAGAGGCTAATTAGCCTCTACAAACCCACACGTCTTTGGGATGTGGGAGGAAAGCTGTGCAGCTGGAAGAAACCCCCGTGGGTGATCTATCACATTGGATACAACATTTCCCAGAGGTAAAAATAACGGCCTTCCTATACCAGGGTATGGATGCATCCTTAATGAATCAGGCATTTAAATAATCGGTACCTCTTTTCTTTCATCTTGCCAGAGTCAATGACGTAAACAATGTCATCAATGGTGACTGAGGTTTCAGCAATGTTCGTGGAGATGATGATCTTGGTTGTCCCTTCAGGGGGACGGAGGAAGACTGCTTGCTGTTCCTCACTTGACAGCGAGGAGTGGAGAGGGTAGATAAGGCACCTGAGAGAGAACAGACATCTTACTCCATAAGACATAGGAGCAGAGTTACACCATTCAGCCCATCAAGTCTGGTCCACCATTCAATCATGCCTGACCTATATTTCCCTCTCAACCCCATTCTCCTGCCCTCTCCCCTAACCTTTGACACCCTTACTAGTCAAGAACCTATCAATCTCTGCTTTAAAAATACCCAAAGACTTGGACTCCACTGCTGTCTGTGTCAATTAATTCCACCGATTCACCACCCTCTGGCAAAATAGATTCCTCCTCATCTCTTTATTCTGAAACTGTGCCATCTGGTCCCAGACTCTCCCACCAGTTGAACCATTCACTCCACATCCAAGCCTTTCATTATTCTGTAAGTTTCAATGCGACCCCCCCCCCCCCTCATTCTTCCAATCTCCAGCAAGCACAGGCCCAGAGCCATCTGTGATGTCAGAGCATCGAGGGACAGCAGCAGTAATTTGAAAAATGACAACATTACTTTCAATAATGCGAGCAAAATAATTCTGAAACAGTAGCAGTAAAGTTATCAATTACACAAGAATAGATAACTTTAAAACTCAAAACGTCATTTATAATGGCAGCAGACAAGATGGGGCAAAGGGCCTGTCTCTGTGCTATACAGCTCTATGATTCAAAGAGGACACCCACACAATCAACAACCCAACACATCTCTGAAATTACAGACCTCTTGTCATGCTTGTTATTGAAGAAGGGGTTAGACTGAAGCTGTTCGTATAACAACTTGATATCAGCCAGGCCAGGTAAGAATATTAAAACAGCTCCTATTGAAACAATTAAATTAAAAATTAGAAGATAAACAACAAAAACGTGAAACACATTTAACATTCCCAAACTTTGTATTAAATTGTAGCTGGCAACCTACAAAAGAAAGATACATTTCTAGGTTGCAACAAAACACTCCATCAGTCTGAAGAAGGGTCCTGACCTGAGGCATCGTCTGTCCATTCCCTCCACAGATGCTGCCTGACCTGCTGGGTTACTCCAGCACTTTGTGTTTTGCAAGACTCCAGCATCTGCAGTTTGTTGTGTCTCCATTTCTAAATGGGATCTAAATGGGATCTAACCTCTGCCTCTGGCTTCCTACAATGTGCAACAAAAGCCAGTGCCATCTTCAACAGCACCTCCTCTTCCTTCTGCCCCAAGCTCTGTTTCGGGTCGGGACCCTTCTTCAGACTGATGGTGTAGTGGGAAGAAAGCTGGAAGATACAGATGGGGATGGGAAAACGCCTAGCAGGCGATGAAACGGTTAGTGACCGGGAGATCCAGCAGACCGAGCGCAAGTGTTCAGTGAAACGGTCGCCGAGTCTAAACTTGATCTCTCCAAGGTAGAGGTGTCCACATCGGGAACATTGGATACAGTAGATGAGATTCCTGGATGGAGTTGAGGGAGGAAGTATAGGGACGCGAGGCATCTCCTGTGGTTTGGGTGGGAAGGGTTGAATGAACAAAGACGTTTTGGAGGGAACGGTCTCTACGGAAGGTGGAAAGGGTGAGGATGAGCAATATCCCGGTGGGTAACCATTTAAAACTCCTCTTCCCATTCCGATACCAACCTTTTTGTCTCATGCCTCCTCCATTGCCAGAGTGAGGGCACACACAAACTGGAGGAACAGCACCTCATATTCTACCCGGGTA
Organism: Raja brachyura; assembly: GCA_963514005.1. The sequence goes on along the minus strand of OY740788.1, from coordinate 71,033,986 downwards.
GCTAATGAACTGAATTCTCTAATTTTAGGTAACTACAAAACCCCTCCCCAGCCCAAATCCTCTCCCCCCCCCCCCCACTCCCCCTTTCCTGTGCCCCTCCTGGAGTTGCACCCATACCTCCCCATACACTTACATTCCTTCCTCTAGCTTCATAATTCGCCACTCTTCAATCCTTAACTCGCACCTTTTCATCTTTGGCCATTGACCAGCCATCTGCCAATCCCTCAAACCCACCCTGTCTCCATATATCACTTTCCAGGCTTTGTCCTGCCCCTCCTCTCATCCAGCCTTCTCCATCAGTCTGAACAAAGAACAGGAACAAGTCCTTTCGTCTCCAATGTCTGTGCGAAACATGATGCCAAGCCCAACTCTTATCTACCTGCATGTGATTCATATCACTCCATTCCCTGCATATCTATGTGCCTATTCAACGGACTAAAAAATGTCACACACGTATCTTCCTCCACCACCACGCCCCGGCAGCATGATCCAAGCCCCTACCACCTTCTGTGTAAAGTACATGCCCTGCACTTCTCCTTTAACATTTGCCCATCTCACCATAAGGCTATGCCCTATAGTATTAGATTTTTCCATCTTGAGGAAAAAGGGCTCTGACTATCTACCCTATCTGTGCCTCTCATAATCTTATATGGATCATAAGATCATAAGTGACAGGAGCAGAATTAGGCCATTGGGCCCATCAAGTCTACTCTGCATTCAATCATGGCTGATCTATCTCACCCTCCTAACCCCACTCTCCTGCCTTTTCCCCATAACCCCTAAACACCTGTACTAATCAGAAATCAATCGATCTCTGCCTTTAGAATATCCATTGACTTGACCCCCACAGACATCTGTGGCAAAGAATTCCAGATTCACCACTCTGTGACTAAACAAATTCCTCCTCATCTCCTTCCTAACGGAACGTCCTTTAATTCTGAGGCTAAGACCCCTAGTCCTAGACACTCCCACTGGTGGAAACATCCTCTCCACATCCGCTCTATCTAAGCATTTCACTATTCGCTACGTTTCAATGAGGTCCACCCCTCATCCTTCTAAACTCCAGCAAGTACAGGCCCCAGTGCCTTCAATCGCTCATCATATGTTACCCCATTCATTCCTGGGATCATTCTTGTAAACCTCCTCTGGACCCTCTCCAGAGCTAGTACATCCTTCCTCAGATATGGTGCCCAAAATTGCTCACAATATTACTAATGCAGCCTGCCCAGCATCTTATAGGGCCTCAGCATTACATCCCTGTTTTTGTATTCTAGCCCTCTTGAAATAAATGCTAGCATATACTTTCAGCAGGTCTCACGAAGAAGGGTCTCGACCCTGAAATGCCACCAATCTATATTCTCGAGTTGCTGCCCGACCCAATGGGCTACTTGGCGTCCTTTTCAGTATTAATGGCCCTCGTAGGGTGCAGGACAAACATCAGCAACATGCCACGGAATGGATGCTTCAGTGATCCGGCTGAAAGCAGAGCAGATGTTACTCCACTAACCTGGAGGATAATTGTGGTTTCCATCCACTATCCACTCCAGCAGTGCTTCAATTAAATCCAAGTTGATTTTATCCAGGTCCATACCCGCCAGAGTCTTTAGCACAGACTTACTAACATCTAGGAAAAAAAACCCAAATTAATCTTAATTACTAATACAGCAAAAAGCAGCGTTATCAGGAGTGTCAAATATGTTTAATTATTATACATACCAAAATGGAACAATGAAATTCTAACTTGCAGCAGCATAACAGGTCAGTAAACACAGTACTCAATAGATAACAAAATAAACAAACAAAAAAAACCAAATAAATATTTGGTGTACAATTTTGGTCGCCCAATTATAGGAAGGACGTCAACAAAATAGAGAGGGTACAGAGGAGATTTACTAGAATGTTGCCTGGGTTTCAACAGCTAAGTTACAGAGATAGGTTGAATAAGTTAGGTCTTTATTCTCTGGAGCGCAGAAGGTTAAGGGGGGACTTGATAGAGGTCTTTAAAATGATGAGAGGGATAGACAGAGTTGATGTGGACAAGCTTTTCCCTTTGAGAATAGGGAAGATTCAAACACGAGGACATGACTTTAGAATTAAGGGACAGAAGTTTAGGGGTAACATGAGGGGGAACTTCTTTACTCAGAGAGTGGTAGCGGTGTGGAATGAGCTTCCAGTGGAAGTGGTGGCGGCAGGTTCGTTGGTATCATTTAAAAATAAATTGGATAGGCATATGGATGAGAAGGGTATGGAGGGTTATGGTATGAGTGCAGGCAGGTGGGACTAAGGGAAAAAAGTTGTTCGGCACGGACTTGAAGGGCCGAGATGGCCTGTTTCCGTGCCGTAATTGTTATATGGTTATATGGTTAATAAATAAATCCCAATATAGTATAAAACAAAACCCAAACTTCCTAATGCAACCAAGGCAGTTTGTACTTTAGTTTGTGTTGTGCAGTGTTCAAGAGCCTGATGGTTGCTGGGAAGAAGCAGTTCTGTAACCTGGAGGCCACAGTTTTCAAGCTCCTGTACTACCTTCCCGAAGGTCGCAGCGAGATGAGAATGAGGCCAGGGTGGTGTGGGTCTGTGATGATACTGGCTGTGATTTTGAGGCTGTGCCTCCTGTAGATCCCTTCGATGGTGGAGAGGTCAGCACCTGTTATGGACCGACATATCACCAACTCTTCAGGATATCATCAAAGACCCACACCATACTGGCCACGCTCTCAACTCGCTACTACCATCAGGAAGAAGATACAGGAGCCTGAAAACCATGACCTCCAGGTTCAAGAACAGCTCCTTCTCAGCAGCCATCAGGTTTTTGAAGACTGCACAACACTAACCTCAGCGACTATGATCCTCCGCGGACTATATCTTTGGTGGCACTACGGACTTTTGTTTTGCACTATTATGGTTCCCTAGTATTATTGTTTTTAATTCATTGCATTGTCGATTATTGTACATTTACCTGTGTGTTGTTGCATTTACAGACCTGTAAAGCTGCAGCAGGTGAGAAGTTGTTCCTGAGTAGTTAGCGTAGGTTAATTACCATTTCTATAGAGGTCAAGCATAAAACATGCATTTCCTAATCGAGAAGCCTACCTTTGTAACGAATCATCAGTTGATTAACATTCAGTTGCTGGTCTGGGATGCTGTCTTTGACTGATGGCCGATGATGTATTTGCAATGAACCTAGCTGCTCCTCAAGGGTTTGTGCGGAATTCAAGTTATTTTTACCTTTAGCCACCCATGACTCATCACAATGGTTCATCTTTGTAGTTCGTGCATAAGGGCTTCTGTCTTCTAAAACATATCTACAATTAACACAGCAGCAGTTATGTCAGAGGCTGGAAACCTTGTGGAATTGCCAGTGTCACGTCTATCGAGGTACAGTGAAAAGCTTTGTTGCGTGACAGCCAGGCGAATAGAACATAGAACTGTACAGCAAAAAAACAGGCCCTTCGACCCACAATCTGCGTGCCGAACATGTGGCCAAGACCATCTCTGCACATAATCCATATCCATCCTTTCCCTTCATTGGAGACCTTCAAACTCTCTTTATTCAGACTTTATCTTGCACTGAATATTAGTCCCTTTATCCTGTATCTGTACATTGTGGACGGCTTTATTGTAATCATGTATAATTTTTTTTTGCTGACTAGATATCACGCAACAAAAGCTTTTCACTGTACTTCAGTGCACTTGACAATAATAAACAAATCATTTAAACATTCTTGACTCTTGAACAAGTTCAAAAGAATGCAAGTACAAGATGCAGAGGAAACCATACAAAGAGCAGGAGTCTGCATATTACTTTGGGGTATTGATGATTTGTTTGGCAGCATCTCCCCAATCTGTAACTTAGGAGAGTGCATTGGAACCACATCAAGTTAATGCAGTCATGTGCTGCTCTAGACAATTGACAATGTGCTGCTCCACAGCGCTATCAGCAAACAAGAGAATACCTACCCCAAAGCAGCCCATATCATAGCTGGCGACTTCAACCACGCAGACTTAAAATCAGTTCTCCCCAAGTTTGAACAACACATCAAATGTGCAACCAGGGGAGAAAATACATTAGACAAGGCCTACTCAAACATCAAGAAGGGGCTTAGAGCTACACCACTACCACACTTAGGCCAGTCGGCTCACCTATCCATTCACTTAGCACCAGCATACACCCCCCTCAGGAGAAAAGCTCAACCCAGCACCAGGACTATTAAAACTTGGCCTGAAGGAGCTTCCTCACAGCTACAGGACTGCTTTGAAAGGACAAACTGGGACATTTTTGAACATCAGGGATTGGAGGAGTACACATCCACTGTACTCTTTTACATCCAGAACTGTGTTGTCAAAGTCACCGTCGACAAACTCATCCGGGTGTCCCCCAACCAGAAGCCGTGGATGACAAAAGAGGCCCAAACTCACCTCAAGGACCGCAACACCGCCTTCAGGTCTGGCGACAGAGCCCTGTACAGCACTGCTAGAGCCAACCTGAAGAAAGGCATCAGGGATGCCAAAGCGGCCCACAAGAGGAAGATAGAGGACCGCTTTAACAACAACGATCCACGGCGGGTATGGCAGGGCATCCAGCGCCTCACCAACTACAAGCCCAGTAACAGTACGACGGGCAACGGCGACGCCACACTGGCAGAGGAGCTGAACTCCTTCTTTGCTCGCTTTGAGGCAGAACCAGAAGAGCTCGTCACCATTCTCCCACCAGCCCCTAACAACAACAAGTACACCCTCACTGTGCAGGAGCATGAAGTGAGGCGGGTGCTCAGGGCAGTGAACCCAGGGAAGGCTGCCGGACCGGATGGTGTGACAGGAAGGGTTCTGAAGGAATGTGCAAACCAGCTCTCCGAGGTGTTCACGAAAATCTTCAACCTGTCCCTGTCCAAATCCATCATCCCACCGTGCCTGAAGTCTGCCACAATCATCCAACTACCGAAAAAGCCTGTTATCAGCGGCCTTAACGACTACCGACCGGTCGCTCTCACACCAGTCATCATGAAGTGTTTCGAGAGGCTGGTTCAGCAGCACATCAAAGCCAGCCTACCGTCCACCTTCGACCCACACCAGTTTGCCTATAGAGCAAATAGGTCCACTGAGGATGCCATCACCACTGCTCTTCACACTGCACTGACCCACCTCGAACACCAGGGGAGCTATGTGAGGATGCTCTTCATTGACTTTAGCTCGGCCTTCAATACCATCATCCCCAGCAGACTGGTCACCAAACTCATGGATTTAGGACTTTCCCAACCCATCTGCCTTTGGATCAAGGACTTTCTGTCTAACCGCCCCCAGACCGTCAGACTGGGCCATCACCTCTCCACCCCCATCACACTCAGCACCGGCTCCCCATAGGGCTGTGTGTTGAGCCCCCTCCTCTACACACTCTACACCCACGAGTGTGCCCCCGCCCACTCCACCAACAACATCGTCAAGTTTGCGGACGAGACGACTGTGGTTGGACGTATCTCAGGAGGAGAAGAGACAGCCTACAGGGAGGAAGTCAAAAGACTGGCAGCGTGGTGTTCAGACAACAACCTCATCCTAAACACCACAAAAACAAAGGAAATTATCATAGACTTCCGTAAGAACAGTGCAGCCCTCCAACCCCTATTCATCAATGGGGACTGTGTGGAAAGGGTCTCAGACTTCAGATTCCTGGGCACACAAATTGCGGAGGATCTCTCCTGGACCACAAACACCACCACATTAGTCAAGAAGGCCCAGCAGCGACTCTACTTTCTGAGGATCCTCAGGAAAAACAACCTGGAAGAGAAGCTGCTGGTGTCCTTCTACCGCTGCTCTATCAAGAGTGTGCTGGCGTACTATATAACCACATGGTATGCCAGCTGCTCTGCAGCGGACAGGAGAGCCCTTCAAAGGGTCATCAACACCGGCCAAAAAATCACTGGCTGCCCACTGCCCTCCCTGAAGGACATCTTCAGCACTCGCTGCCTTGGCAGGGCAGCCAACATTCTGAAGGACCCTTCCCACCCTGGACACAACCTGTTCCACCTGCTGCCCTCTGGCAGACGGTACAGGTCTTTCAAAACTCGCACGAACAGACTCAGAGACAGCTTCTACCCCATAGCCATACGTGAGCTTAACAATGCAAAATAAGAAATAACACTCACATTCAATTGAATTGTTTTTTTATATGTATATATTTTTACCCTTCCTTATATTTTAAGATTGTTCTTGTGAATCGCACCGTTGGATTGACTTTTTAAATTTCGTTGCACCATGTGCAATGACAATAAAGAGATTCTTCTTCTTCTGCTCCTTTTCTGACGATCTCCACAACCATGATTACAAAATCATGAGGAATAGATCGAGAGATAGAGTCTCTTGCCCAGAGAAAGGGAATCGAGAACCAGAGGACATAGGTTTAAGGTGAGGGGGGAAAGTTTAATAGGATCCTGAGGGGCAACTTTTACACACAGAGGGTGGTGGGTGCGTGGAACGAGTTGCCAGAGGAAGTAGCTGTGCAGGTACTATCACAACATTTAAGAAACATTTAGACAGGTACATGGGTAAGACAGGTTTTGAGGGATATGGGCAAAACACCGGCAGGTGGAACAAGTATAGATAGGACATGCTGGTCAGTGTGGGCAAGTTGGGTCAAAGGGCCTGTTTCTACGCTGTATAACTTTATGACTCTAACCCTTGATTCCCAATTGTCCAAAAATTCACAACCTTGCATGGAATAAAATTCAAAATAGTGGCAACCGTGAATTCCAGACAGCTTTAAAGAGGAAAGGGTTACAATCTTTCGACAAAGGAATTTTCGGAAGGCAATATGGTGTAACAAGTTTATATGGACAGTCCTTTCAAAGAATCCACAATCAAACAGCAGCCTGAATGGACTCCTCTTGTGCATATGAATTATATCATAGAAAATAGGTGCAGCAGTAGGCCATTAGGGCCTTCGAGCCTGCACCGCCATTTAATATGATCATGGCTGATCATCAAGTCACAGTGTGAAAACAGGCCCTTCGGCCCAATTCGTCCATAACGACCATGATGTCCCAGCTACACTGGTCCCACCTGCCCATGTCTGGCCCGTCTCCCTCTAAACCTTTCCTATCCATGTACCTATCCAGATATCTTTCGCATGATGTTATTGTACCAGTCTTAATTACTACCTATAGACTTTGTTTTATCCACTATTATGGTTACCTAGTAACCGTACGGTAACCTAGTAACAGCTGCTAATCTAATGTATTTTTTATTATTATATATTTGTGCTGTTCCTTTAAGCAGCCTTTAAGCAGCAGAAAGCAAGAAATGTAATTGTACTGTTGTCAGTACATTGGTCAATTAAACTTCAGTCTGAAGGGTCCCATCACAAAACGTCACCTATCCATGTTCTCCAGATGCTGCCTGACCCACTGAGTTGAGTTTAGAGATACAGCATGGAAACAGGCCCTTCAGCCCACCGAGTCTGCACTGACCAGCGATCATCCCGTACACTATCACTATCCTACACACTAGGAACAATTTACAATTTTTACCAAAGTCAAAGAACCTACATCGTTGGAGTGTGGAAGGAAACCGGAGCACCCGGAGAAAACCCACACGGTCCCAGGGAGAACGTACAAACTCCATACAGGTCTCTGGTGCTGTAAGGCAGCAACTCTACCAATGCAGCACCGCGCCGCCCTGAGCTACTCCAGCACTGCGTCTTTTTTAATTATGAACCATGAACTGCAGTTCCTTGTATCCAAATTAAACGCAGCAGACCTCCCATTGCAGGGCGTTGGAATATGAACATCATTTTTCTTCTGAACTATTGCGGAATTTAGATCAGGGATTTCAGCAGCGGGGGGGGGGGAGGAATGAAACTAAATTCTGGCGCCCAATGGTAACATGGAACACGCCAAGGCCAGGTGTTGATTGTTACAGGCAGAATAAACTCCCTTCTGTTCTGTTCCAACAATGAGGGTGACAAGAATCACAAAAAACACCATCATTGTCCACTTAGACAAAATGATCATTGTACTGCTGTAAATACCACAATGAAAAACAGGTTTAAGGTTTTATTACCTATAGTGAGCAAAGGAAATCTTCCACTTCCCAGAAAACTAACGCCCAAAAAACGTATCACAAACTAGAGTGGTCCTGAACTACCATCTACCTCATTGGAGACCCTCAGATTTTCTTTGATCGGACTTTACTGAACGTAATCATGCACTAATCATGATTCCCTTTATCCTGTGTCTGTACACTGTGGACGGCTTGATCGCAATCATGTATGGTGTTTCCGCTGACTGGATAGCACGCAACAAGAAAGCTTTTCAGTGCACCTCAGTACACGTGACAATAACCTAAACCCTGTTACACAGCAACAGATTCACCAGGATGTTACCTGGGCTTGCGGGCTTGAGTTGGACGGAGAGATTGGATCAGCTGGGACTTTTCTTTGTGGAGCAGAGCAGACTGAGGGGTGACATTATTGAGGTGTGCAAGATGATGAGGGGCATGGATAAAATGAACACTCACAGTCTTTTACCCCCCCCCCCCCCCAGTTCGAGAGCCTAATGGTTGCCTGAAGGACACTGTTCTTGAACCTGGAGGTCATAGTTTATAGGCTCCCGTACCTTCTTCTCAATGGTAGCAGCGAGATGAGAGCATGGCCTGGGTGATCACTCAATGATTGTTTTGATGAAAACTAGAGGACACTGGCTTAAGGTGAGAGGGGATTTAAGAGGAACCTCAGGAATAACTTTTTCACTCAGAAAGTAATCTGTATCTGGAATGAGCTGCCAGAAGAAGCTATAGAAGCGGATGTAATTGAGTTTTAAAAGACATTTAGACGGATGTATGGATAGGAAGATTTGAGAGAAATATGGGCCAAATGCAGGCAAAAGGGACTGGCCCAGCATGCTAACTTGATTAACATGGACAAGGTGGGCCAACGAGCCTGATTCTGTGCTGTACAGCTCTTAGCATTGTCTGTCCATTCCTTCCACAGATGCTGCCTGCCCACCGAGTTCTTCCAGCACTTTGTGTGTTTTGCTAAAGATTCCAGTATCTGCAGTTCTTGGTGTCTCCAGAGACTTTATCAAGATTACGCAAAAGGTAAAACGGGCATTCAACCTGCTCAAGCCCTGTCACTGCATTCCCAAATTGCTATGTTTCATGTGTCATCTGAGGTTGAAGAAGAAAGTAGGTTTCATTATCAGCTAACTGTGGTACAATACCACTCCTTGCACAGTGATTAATCACTGAAAGTAAGCATGCAGGCACAGCAGGCAGTGAAGAAGGCTAATGGCATGTTGGCCTTCATAACAAGAGGAGTTGAGTATAGGAGCAAAGAGGCCCTTCTGCAGTTGTACAAGGCCCTAGTGAGACCACAACTGGAGTATTGTGTGCAGTTTTGGTCTCCAAATTTGAGGAAGGACATTCTTGCTATTAAGGGAGTGCAGCGTAGGTTTACAAGGTTAATTCCCGGGATGGCGGGACTGTCATATGCTGAGAGAACGGAGCGGCTGGGCTTGTACACGCTGGAATTGAGAAGGATGAGAGAGGATCTTATTGAAACATATAAGATTATTAAGGGTTTGGACATGCCAGAGGCAGCAAACATGTTGGGGGAGTCCTGCACCTATTTGTCTATTGTCTATTACCTTGTCCGTGCAAGTGCATCTTCCAAGAAATATTGATCCACTGGGAAAGTATGGCCTAAAACAGCAAAAGAATCAAGAATGTTTAACTTTTTAACTGACAAATGTTCATATGTACTGGCAACAGAACAATTACATTTTTACTTTAGTTTAGTTTAATGTAGAGACATAGCGTGAAAACAGGCTCTTTGGCCTCCCAAGTCCACGCCCCCTAATGGTCACCCGTACACTAGTTCCACCCTATACCCCAGGGACAATTTTCAGAAGCCAATTAACCTACAGACCTGTACATCTTTGGAGTGTGGGAGGAAACCGGAACACCCGGAGAAAGCTTCTGTGGTCACAGGGAGAACGTACAAACTCCGTACAGACACCACATGTAGTCAGGATTGAACCCAGGGCGCTGCGAGGCGAGACGATGTAGGCACTGTGCTTGTTGCAGCTTTACACGCCCGTTAACACAATAACCCAAAGGCAAATATATAATAATCAGCAATACAATAAAGTAATAACCAGCGTGACCATAATAGTGCGAAACCAAAGTCCATAATGCAGCCAAGGACACTATTCATAGAAGATCACAGTTGCTCACAGTACCAACATTCATAAAACGTTTTAAAAGGGTGGCACAGTGGTGCAGCGGTAGAGTTGCTGCCATATAGTGCCAGAGGCTCTGACTATGGGTATGATCCTGACTATGGGTGCTGTCTGTATGAGTTGTACGTTCTCCCTGTGACTACGTAGGTTTTCACCGGGTGCTCCGGTTTCCTCTCGCGCTCCAAAGACGCGCAGGTTTGTAGGTCAATTGGCATTGGTAACATTGTAAATGTCTCGAGCACGTAGGATAGTGCTCGTGCACGGGGACCGCTGGTCGGCGCGGACACGGTTGGTCGAAGGGCCTGTTTCCACGCTCAAGTCTAAAGTAAAACAAATAATTCATATATTGTGGTGTATGTGATACTCCTGCAACAGTCATTGCCAGTTCACTTTCCGAAGCCACTGTTTCTAAGCCATTGGATGAAGTCCCACCTGGGATGTGAAGGCAGGGGCACATACTGAAGTACTCTGTGAAGAGCTGGGCATTCAAGGTTGCGCTCATCAGGACAATACGCAGATCACGCCGAGTCATTATCAGATCCTTCAGCACCAACAGCAAGAAATCACTGGCAATACATGAATATGCATTCAAGTTTAAATTAATTCATACGGTACATGCAAGAATAGTTCAGCTCAAAAATATTACAACAGAAACGTGTGTATAATAGTCAAAGTGGAGGAGCAGCATCTCATATTCCACTTGGTCAGCTTGCAACCTAACAGTATAAACTTTCCCCCCTTTCCCTATACTCCATCTGGATGTGCACCTATTTCTCCCACTATCCTGCACCCCTTTTCCCCTTCCCCACCGTTCCCTTCCACCTATATCTCTTCCTCAGGCTTCACATTTCACTCCCCTTCTCTCACAGCCCCTTGTCTCCTTTTCATCTCTGGCCTTTGTCCACCCATCTGCAATCACCCCCCCCCCATATCCACCTAACACTTGCCAGGGTTTGTCCCGTCCCACCTCTCTTTTCCAGCTTTCTACCCCTACTACATTCAGTCTGAAGAAGGGTCCTGACCCAAAATATCACATGCCCATTTCTTCCAGAGGTGCTGCTTGACCTCCTGAGTTTTCCCAGAACTTTATGTTTTGATCCCAACTTTCATTAGGAACTTTACCTTTCCTCGGTTCTTTCGTGAACTTCATCCACGATAACGTGAGACACACCACAAAGGTCTGGATCAGCCTCCAGACGCCTGAGCAGCACTCCAGCAGTACAATAAAGCAACCTGGTCATAGAGGACTGAAAATAAAACAACATTAAACAAAGTTAATATGTGATGCTTAATTGAGATCATTGATACAATGCCAAATGTAACAATCGCCTTTGTAAACATAATTTTGAACAAACGAGGAATTAATTCTAAGAATATTGCTGTAACACATTTCCATTAAAGACATCAAAGACTTCTTCAACAGTAAACAAGCATTTGCAGTTCCTTGTGCCTCCATCTCGCCAGCAGGAATATTCTACAACATCAGGACCCGTGTTTGGTCCTTGTCCATCTAAAGCTTTAATATCCATGCGCCTGTCCAAGTGTTTCAAGGGCCTGAGCTACAGGGAGTGTTTGGGCAGGGTCAGACTTTATTGCTTCTTGCACAGGAGGCTGAGAGTGATCTTACGGACGCGTAAAAAGTCATGAGTGGAATAGAAAGGGTGAATGCAGTCTTTTACCCAGAGTAGGGGAATCAAGAACCACAGGGCATAGGTTTAAAGTTAGAGGGGGAAGATTTAATTGAGGGGCAGCGTTTTCACACAGAGGGTGGTGGGTGCATGGAACAAGCTGCCAGAGGAGGTAGTTGAGGCAGATACTAAAACAGCTTTAAAATACATTTGGACAGGTACATGGATAGGGGAGGTTTAGAGGGATATGGGCCAAACATGGGCAGGCGGGACTAGCTTAGATGGGGCATCTTGGTTGGCATGGATTTATTTAGAGGGCTTATTTACAAAAATAGGGATGTAATGCTGTGGCTCTGATAAGCCTCTGATAAGGCGCTGCATTTGGAAGATTGTGAGCACTTTTAGGCACCATATCTGAGGAAGGATGTGCTGGCTCTGGAGAGAGTCCAGAGGAGGTTTACAAGAATGATCCCAGGTACGAGTAGGTTAAATATGAAGAGCCGGCCCAGATGAAAATATGTTTATAAAATGGATGAAAGGGAACCTTTGCAATTACACCAACGTGTGAAAGATATACATCTGTGTAGCATCTATCAAAAACGGAGCATGTCCAAAGGCCAGACGGACCTTCACAGTTTCTAGTCGGATCTGGTATCCTACACTTTCCCCCAGCCTCTCGCTCCGCTCCTTGGCGACCCGCTCGGCAACAGAAATGGCGGAAATCCTTCGCGGTTGAGTGCAGATGATGTTTGCAACTTCTCCTGGAAGACCAATGAGGGAGTCATCCAGGATAAACTGAGGAATCTGAGTCGTCTTTCCGCACCTGCGGGGAAATTGGAAAAAATAATCAGATTTTTTGGTAGATAAAAAGCTGTCGCGCAGATCAATTAAAAATTATACATAATTTATCATCAACTTTTGTCAATCAACATATAGCCATTCTTTTTATTTTGTGACCAACTTCTAACTTAATAAGCTAATAAATAAAAAGTATAGAACATTGTACACAACGTCTGTGCCGAACATGATGCCAAGTGGGCTTATCTGCAAAAACAGAGATGCATGCCAGTATATAAAATGTGAAAATATATATTTTTAAACTTTGTAGAGGTACACCGTACAAAAAAAAGTGCTGCAGCTTTTCACATCTCTCACGTCTTGAGAAGATGCACCACCCACTTCACATACGAGCAGCTGAATACAACTTAAGAATCCTGGAACCATTAATCTGTATTGTTAAAGAAGGAACTGCAGATGATGGAGAATCGAGGGTTACACAAGAAGCTGCAGAAACTCAGCGGGTGCAGCAGCATCTAAGGAGCTAAGGAGATAGGCGACGTTTCGGGTCGAGACCCTTCTTCAGACCTGTAGCTTGAAGGTACAGTGAAAAGCTTTCTCTTGCATGCTATCCAAACAGATGAGATACATAGATCCAATCAGTACAAACTCTAGTAAAATAGGAAGAGCAAAGGGGAAGATACAGAGTGCAGAATATAGTTATCAGCATTGTAGAGCATCAGTGCGATAGACAAAGTCCAAATTCCACAATGGGGTAGTGAATTGGACAGCTTATGGAAGGATCATTCAGAAACCTGATAATGGAGGGGAAGAAGCCGTTTTTGAGCCTGGTGGTGCGCGCTTTCAAGCTTCTGTACCTTCTACTGGATGGAAGCGGAGAGGAGGAATGACTGGTGTGGGACAATTATGTTGTCTGCTTGATGTTGGCGGCTTTTTTGAAGTGTAGATGGAGTTAATGGTGGAATCATGTTCTGTGTGATGGACTGGGCTACATCTACAACTCTCTGCATTTTTGTGCGGTCTTGGGCAGAGCTGTTGCTTTAAAGAACTAAAGTCAGCATTTGGGAGGAGAATTATTTGCACAAGTTGAAATCCAAAACAAAATAAGTACATTAGTTAATCAAGCCATTATCTGGTTTATTATAAGAATATTTTATTGGGAGATCAAATGCATGCGAAAGTATACAGTAAATAGCAGGATCCTTAACAACTTTGTACAGGTAACATGGATGAAATTTTGGAGATAGATACAAAATGGAGTAACTCAGTGGGTCAGGCAGCACCTCTGGAGTAAAGGAATAGGTGATGTTTCAGGTAGAGACCCTTCTTCAGAAGGGAGTCTCGACCCAAAACGCCACCTATTCCATTTCTCCAGAAATGCTGCCTGACCGCTGAGTTACTCCAGCATTTTGTGCCTATTTTTGGTGTAAATCAGCATCTGCAGTTCCTTCCTAAATATGAGATTTTGGTGACATGTTCCCATGCATCTGATGCCCTTCTCCTTTTAGATGGGAGATGGAGGGGTCCTGGGCCAATTTTAAAGCAGCTTTGGAAATTGCTATGATGCATCAGATGTCAATAGGCAGATGGCCAAGTGCTGGGAGGGATGGATGTGTGAATAAGATGGGAATAAGATGAATCGTCAATCAAGTGAGCGGTTTGAGGCCCAGTTGAGAGCTACTGCATCCGCACCCATCCAGGTTAGTGGAATATACACCTCACTGTATATAATCAAGCTAAATTCATGCTTTTCCAAGCAGGATAGCGGTAATGGAAGGTGAAGGTGAATGTCGGCGGCTGTGAACAGTCTGCGAACTCGCCTCCCACATCCTCAGAAAGCACCCTAAAGTTCCGGGGTCGGCTCAGGATGCATGACACGGTGACCTCGGCGCACAGAAGAACGTATTTGGTAGTCAGGGGTGGTGTTGTTGGTGGAGGCGGCAGTGGGAGGTCGTACAGCAGCCAGGTAAGCAGGCGGGTCGTGCAGGGCCTGCGGCAGCTGCATGGAGCGGCGGTGGAAGGAGCCGACGGCATCGCACTAGGCCAGGCCGACTCCTACGTCATCCATCCAGTACCGCAAGGACACCCGGCTTTAAAGTGAGAAAATAAGAACCTGCAGATCTCCTTGGGCCAAGATTGGTCTTTTCAGAGACTTGGAAGTTGCCACAGGACACCGGGAAGTGGCGACTCTCTGCGCTCTGCTCCAGAAGAGGATCTATTGTACTCGTGTAGGGGTGGTTTAACTGGACAGCATGTAGAACAAGCTTCTCACATGAAAATAAATAAACCAAGCAACCAAAGCAGCCCAATTCAACATGTCGTCAATCCATGTTCTCCAGAGATACCGCCTGACCCGCCGAGTTATTCCAGCACTTTGTGTCTTTTTTTTGTAAATCAATTACAGCCCAATTTAATTAGGTATAAGATAACATGCAACATGGCCACTCCTTCAGTATCGCAGCTGTTTTCTCATTTACACAAATGATTTAAGTGTGTTAATTTGGCACCATTACAGTTTAACGTTGTCATGTCCTGCACTTACCCTGTCATGCCACTCACGACCAGCACCTGGGCCTTACTCAGCGTGTCCAAGATACTGTCTCTTGCGTCGAAAGCTGGCAGCTTCCTCCTTTCTTGCAGCATCAACAGGTAACGCTTGGAAGACTGTAAAATGAGGACAGTTTTGCCTTTGACAATAAATCTTAAAGATAGGAGTCGTACGGCATGAAAAAAAAGGCCCTTGAGCCCAACTTGTCCACGCCGACCAAAATGCCCCATTTAAGTTCAACTCACTGACCCATGTTTGGCCCATATCCCTCTAAATCTTTCCTATCCACATACCTGTCTAAGCGTCTTTTAAATGTTGACATAGTACCTGCAACAACCACTCCTCTGGCAGCTCATTCCACATACTCACCACCCTCTGTGTGAAAAAGTTGCCCCTCAGGTTCCCCTCTCACCTTAAACCTCTGGTTCTTGATTCCCCCCACTGGGCAAGACTCTGTTCATTCATCCTATCTAATCCCCTCAAGACAGCTCGTTCCCCATGTTTCCAAACCTCTGAGTATTAAATGTGCCCTTCAGATTCCTTCCCTTCTTACCTTGAACTGATGCCCTCTAGTTCTGGATTCCCCTACTCTGGGAAAAAATAGAGTATTCACTCTATCTAATCCCCGCATGATTTTATACCCCTGTATAAGATCATCTCTCCCTCAGCTCAGGTCTTATCTACCCTCCTCATGATGTTACATTAAAATACACTGATGGTTGAAAGCACAGAAGCAGCCCGTTTACCTAACCACATCAATACTTCTGGTCAAACTTACCTGCCCTGCTCACATATCCTTTCAATTTATACTCCCTTCATCCAACTCGATACTCAAATCCCTAGTTTTGACATGGTTTCTGCAAGAGTTCTTTCAGCAGCCGGTCTGCATATTGTTCCATACTGTTGGTGTTTGTGGTGGATCACATTGTACGAGTTTAAGGGCCTGACCGCCTAACTTAATTCATAAATTCTATTTTTTAAACTTCTGAAATCTTTTTTAGTTTGGAGTTTAGTGATACAGCGTGAAAACAGGCCCTTCGGCCCAACTTACCCATGCCAACCAACATGCCCCATTTACAATAGTCCCAGCTACCTGCCTTTGGCCCATATCCCTCTAAACCTGCCCTACCTGTGTACCTGTCTAAATGTTTCTTAAATGTTGTGAAAGTACCTCATCTGTTCCATATACCTACTCCCTTCGTGGAAAAAAATTGCTCCTCAGAATCCTATGTGCTCACCTCACCTTAAACCTATGTGCTCTAGTTCCTGATTCCCCTACTCTGGGCATTTAACCTAACTATTCCTCTCATGATCTTATACATTCATCTTTTTATCTCTGGTCTTTGTCCAACCATCTGCCTATCCAACCCCCTGGTCTTGTCCAGTAATCAGAAAGCAATAACATGGAGGTACAAAAAGGAAGTTGCAATGTAAATGGCACATTCGTTTTCTTTATGAAAGGGATTCAAAAACAAGAGTGAAGAAATCTTATTACAATTGTGCAGGGCAATCATGTACAGATTAGGTCTCCTTGTTTAAGGAAAAGTGTGAAGTACTAAAAAATGTATGTCTGATGAGGGGTCCTGACCTGAATCGTCACCAGTCCATTCCCTCCACAGATACTGCCTGACCCGCGGAGTTCCTCCTGCACTTTGTGCTTTGCACAAGGAAGAGTACATTTGCCTTGCGGAGGACAAGTTCTTTCGACTGACTTGTGCATTTAGCAGTGTGGGAAGTATTGTTCACTGCAGAGGGGGTGAGTAGCAATATCTATATTCACAAGGGTTTAGAAAGTAGCATTTTTTTTAAAAAAGGGTTTGATAGGATAGCATTCAGTGCTGTGGTATCTAGTTGTAGGTACCACCAGGGCCGCCATACGATTGGCAGTCCCACCAACAGTCAGTCTGTTTTTTTGTCTTTTAAAAATTTTTTAGTGTGTGTTAATAGGTCTGTGTAAATGTTCTCCGGTTTGTTTTACATGGGGGGTAGGGGAGGGGTCGGGGGAACCTTTTTTCTTCAGTTTCTTACCTTACCGGGGATGCGATTAATTTTCGGATTGCATTCTCCGGTCGTTCTATGCCCTACCGTCGATGGAGCTGGAGGACTCCGCGGACGGACCTTTGGCCCCACCGCGGGGCGTGGACTTACATCGGAGTCGAACCCTTGCCTGCGGTCTTTACATCGGAAGCTCGCAGACTCGGGAGAGACATGGATGTCGGGAGCTCCAACATTGCGGAAGGTTCGACCAGCCCTGATGCGAGGTTCGATTGTCTGGCGCGGGGGAGCTGACATCCGCCCGATGCAGGAGGAGGGCCCGCCGCCGGCTACGGGAGTCAAGGTCATTCCGTCAACGGAGGGCTCGATGCCCCCGACTGCAGTAGAGCAAAGGGAAGAGACTGACATTTTTTCCGCCTTCCATCACAGAGATGTATGTGGAGGAGTCTCTGTGATGGATGTTTATGTTAAAATGTGTTTTGTGTGTTCCGTTGCTTTTTATTTGTATGACAGACTTGGCAAATGAAATTCCTCGTATGTTGCAAAACATAAAGTATTATTGTGATTGTGATAGGTGTCTCGGTCTTAGAAGGAGGTGGTGAGACATTTAGGAAGGAATGAGGGGGGATCTGTCAATCAGTGGAAACTGCTCAGAACACAAAGTGCTGGAGGAACTCAGCGGGTCAGGCACCATCTGTGAAGGGAATGGACAGACAACGCCCAGGTCTGGAGTCTGAAGAGGGGGGGTCCCAATCCGAAACGTCATCTATCCATTCTCTCCACAGATGCAGCCTGGCCCACTGAGCTCCACCAGCACTCTGTATTTCACTCATGATTCCAGCATCTGCAGTGGGTCGTGCATCTCCAAAGCTGATCAAACGGTGAGTACTTTGAAGACATCGATAGTTCATAATGAAAGCATATGGGAATAAAATGGGAACTTACTGTTGAAGTAGAGCAAGAGTTATCTTTTCAAATGGCCAGAGTGGGCACAAACACTCTTAATTCTTATATTCTTGAAGGACAGACTTCTGATAGATGGAGAGTGCTTGCAAAATCACCAAACAAATGAATGCCCGAGTGGTGGGATAAAAACGCACTCGACATGTTGCAATAAAACATCATGTATTAAATGCCTAAGGAAGAACTGCAGATGCTGGAAAAATCAAAGGGAGACCAAAAAGCTGGAGAAACTCAGCGGGTGAGGCTTGCCGCTTTACCTCCCCCCTCGACTCCTTGGATGAAGGGCCCCAAGCAGTCCTTCCAGGTGAGGCAGAGGTTCACCTGCTCCTCCTCCAACCTCATCTATTGCACCTGCTGTTCCAGGTGTCAACTGCTCTACATCGGTGAGACCAAGCGCAGGCTTGGCGATCGCTTCGCCCAACACCTCCGCTCAGTTCGCATTAACCAACCTGATTTCCCGGTGGCTCAGCACTTCAACTCCCCCTCCCATTCCGAATCCGACCTTTCTGTCCTGGGCCTCCTCCATGGCCAGAGTGAGTCCCACCGTAAATTGGAGGAGCAGCACCTCATATTTCGCTTGTGTAGTTTACATCCCAGTGGTATGAACATTGACTTCTCCAATTTCAGGTAATCCTTGCTTTCTCCCTCCGTCCCCTCCCCCTTCCAAGCTCTCCTACTCTCTCCGCCTCTTCCTTTCTTTTTCGTGCCCCCCCCCCCACATCAGCCTGAAGATGGGTCTCGACCCAAAACGTCGCTTATTCCTTCGTTCCGTAGATGCTGCCTCACCCGTTAAGTTTCCCCAGCTTTTTCGTCTCTCTTGAATTAATTGCCACATCTGAAGTTAAACACAAAGTGCTGGAGGAACTCAGAGGGTCAGTCAGCATCTGTGGAGGAAATGGACAGATGAAATGTGGACAGTGGAAATGTTGGAGACGTTGCAATTGGAGAGAATTAGCGAACACGAACTTTTTGAACAAATATGGTCTCCATTCACTGATTATTTGAAGGGGTAGCTGGGCTCGGCATTGAAACTCAATAAGTACCCGGTGGTAAGATCAGATGAAAAGGTTTAATCTGAGATTTGTGTATATATATATATATATATCTTTAATAACTGTTTGTTAGTAACATGGGTTTTTTTTGGTGGTCATTTTATTTATTTATTTATTTTCTCTTCTCACATATAATCAAAATTATAATCACACTTTTTAAATTAAACATCTATTCTTTCTTTATTCTTTTTTTTCTCTTCACTATAAAAAAATTGAGGCTTATATATATTGCTTTGTAATACTCATATAATTTTAGAAATATGTAATATGCATATCTGAAAAAAATTATTATATTATTTGTAATACGTATGGCCTCTAATAAAAATATATTATCAAAAAAAAAGAAATGGCCAGACGATGTTTCGGGTTGGGTGGAGTAAGGGGCAGAAAGCGGGAAGAGAGAGGTGGGGGTAGGACAAAGCCTGGTAAGTGATAGGTAGATACAGGTGAGGGGGTGATTAGCCAATGGGTGGAGTAAGGGACAGAGGTGAAAAGCAGACAACAGCAACTGAGATAAGAAGAGAAGGATGAAATGTAAAGGTGTTGGGAGGGATATGGTTGGAGGGGGAACGAAGGAAAATAAAGGGGAAATATGAAACACGGGAAGATGAGTGTATGGAGGAGAGGAAGAAGAGGAGGAGTGCAATGTGGAGGGTTATAAGTGAAGGGGATGGGGGAGGGGAGATGAAGGACTCACGGATGGGAGATGAAGTTACCTGTTTGGCTTTAAATTGTTTACAGAGTCTTTGGTTTTCCCGAAATACATTCTCCACTCTCCAGGTGTATTTCTTCAGCTGCCTCTTCTTCAGATGTACATAACTCTCCGTCTCCATTACCACAGCCTCGGCTTCGGCCTCCTGCAATTTGTCATCTTCTGCCTCCTGCCCAGAGCTGTCCCTCTCTGCAAGTGAAACAGGTTAGCAAGGTTGGGTGGGCAGCTGCTGCTCAATGCCAGCAGGCATGACAGGAACGAGAAACACTCGAGAATGAGAAAGTACTCCTGCCTCCAAATTCAAATCGCGCTGGCGTGGTTGAGCAAGCGTGGCATTGATACCCAGGGAGACTTCTTCCTTCTCCCTTTCCACCCATATTCCTCCCTCTAGCGTTACATTACACTCTTTAGACTTTAGAGATACAATGCAGAAACGGAATCCTCAGCCCACCGAGTCCGCGCTGACCAGTGATCACTCCGTGCACTAGCACTATCCTACACACTAGGGATAATTTACAATTTTACTAAAGTCAATTAATCTACAATTCTTTATGTCTTTGGAGTGTGGGAGGAAACCAGAGCACCCAGAGACTAGGAAAGGTGTTAAACTTGAACATTTATAAAGATTTACAAGGATGTTGTCAGAACTTGAGGGCCTGAGCTACAGGGAGAGGTTGGGCAGGCTAGGACTTTATTCCTAGGAGGGCAGGAGGATGAGGGGTGATCTTATAGAGGTGTACAAAACTGTGAGATGAACAGATCGAGTGAATGCAGAGTCTGTTCCCCCAGAGTAGGGGAATCGAGAAGTAGAGTGCATCAGTTCAAGGTTAGAGGGGAAACGTTTAATAGGATTCTGAAGGGCATTTTATCACTCAGAGGATTGGAGGCATATGGAACGAGCCGCCATGTAATGAGATGGCTGAACTCCCTTCACTTTACCTATTGTACTTTAGCCTGACTTGACTGTATTTATGTATAGCAGGGGATGGCAACCTACGCCCCCCCCCCCCCCCCGAGCCAAATGCGGCCCGTAACCCGAAAACATTCGGCCCACAGGCGGATTTCCCACCCCCCCCCCCCGGTAATCATCCGGCCCGCCGGGCGCCCCGAGCAGCGGCCGAGCTCTGGCTGTACCGCATCCTGTGCGAAGCCGCCGGAACGGCCGCGCACCTTCTGTGAATACGTTTAAGAAAGAACTGCAGATGCTGGAAAAATCGAAGGTCGACAAAAAATGCTGGACACAGACAAGCGTCACGGCCCCTATGCAGAACAAGGTTGACGACCCCTGATGTATAGTATTATCTGATCTGTTTGGATAGCATGTAAAGCAAAACTTTCCACTGTACCTCAGTACATGTGACAATAAAAAACCTAAAGCAGACAAAGTAGTTGAGGCAGGTACAAAACAACATTTAAATGACACTTGGACAGGTGCATGTATAGGAAAGGTTTAGAGGGATATGGGCCAAACAGAGACAAATGGGACTAGCTTAGATGGGGCATCTTGGTCAGTATGACTGAGTTGGATCAAAGGGCCTGTTTCCCCGTGCTGTATGACTACTTCTCCACAACATCCTTCAATTACCTCTGGGTTCATTGTCTGCTCTCTCAT
Organism: Raja brachyura; assembly: GCA_963514005.1. The sequence continues at coordinate 71,012,446 of OY740788.1, read as the reverse complement.
TATTCAATTTCTATCAAATTCCATAACATTCTCTCGCTTATTTTGGCTAGGTCACCACAATAAGATGGTGGTCACTCCACAGCTAAACTTCTCCAAAATGCAGCCCTGCCAGCCCTCAAAATGCAGCCCCTGCTTTCCTTGGCTCTATCTTTAAACAAAAAATTATTTTTAAAAGTGCCACAGAAATTTTCTATTCACAGAATACCTGGAAGCCGCTGCTCGGGCGGGTGCTCGGAGGGCATCTTCAGATCCTGTTCACCGTTAGTCTGCTGAGGCATGAAGGAAAGCGTGGCAGGGTTGCTGTATTTATGAGAGGTTTCCAGGAGCAGCTCACTCATTCTTGCTTCATCCTCCAGGCACATGATCAGAGTGTGGACCACTGGTTCACTGGTTTCCGTCGCATCCAAGGTCTGCCTATAGAGATACTCGGCGATGTGGAGCCGGCAAGCTTGCGGGAGGTTGTCATTGGTGGTGGCAAAGGCCACAAGAGGCGCCTGGTACGGATATTTATTGGAAGGCGGGAATCGGATTTCAAGTGTGTAGAGGATGGCACTGGGGTCACAGCGCAAGTGGCTGTCGTCTTTCATTTCATCTCTCCTCGGAGTTTCGTGCCTGAATTTGCACCTCGACCCAAAGCAGCACTTGCCCTTGAGGTAATGTTGGCAAATGCCTCTCCCAGCCTTTACGCCCGGCTCTTCAGTCACACACCGTCCCACTTTATTTAGTTTCTGCGTCAAATGATTGAGGGGCAACTCAACCGTCCAAATTCGGTTTTGTATCTTTTGGAAGAATTTGCCTTCGTAGATGGAACTGAGAACGAGGGCTTCCTCTTGCCGACGCTCCTCGCACTCTTCCAGGCCCACGTTCCCAGAGTTGGGGGAGGCCTTGATCCCATCTCCAAACTTTTCCTTGAAGCACTGGAGTAACAAATATTCCAAAGATAATCCTGCATCCCCATCAAACATTTTGAGCGCTGGAATGCAATGATCCGCATGGAAACCATACCTGCAGCAGAAATAAGTTGTTATTTTTGCATAATCAAGCGACCCGTCGACAATTCACTCCAATATGTAAAAGGATGTTGATAGACATCGAGAACTTTCTTCAGATTGACAGTCAGGGGAGAGGGAAAGCTGTTGATGTGCAAACATGGAAGCAGTGGCGCCAAAGACCCGGGATCGATCCTGACCTCAGGCGCTGCCTGCGTGGAGTTTGCACATTCTCCCTGTCACTGCATGGATTTCCTCCGGGTGCTCCGGTTTCATCCCACATCCAAAAGACTTGCGGGTTTGTAGGTTAATTGGCTTCTGTAAACTGCCCCGTGAGTGAAAGGAGTGGGTGAGAAAGTGGGATATCATAGAACCAGTGTGAACGTATGATTGATGGTCGGCGTGTACTTGGTGGGTCCAGGGCATTTTTGCATGCTGCATCTCAAAATTAAACTGAGCTTAAATGGGTGTCAGAGAAGGTGAGAAGAGAAGGAGCGAAATGTAAACCCAGCAGGAGGGATACGATTGGAAGGGAACGGGGCGGGGGGTTAAGGAGGGATGAAATGGGGAATTAAAGAGAAACATGAGAATCAGGGATGGGTGATGAGCATAGGAGGAGGGGAAAGGAGCAAGATGACTAAGGTAATACAAGAAATGTATGCGTACCTCGGTGGGGGAGGGGCTGGGGAAGGAGAGGGTAGGCATAGTATTACAGGAAATTGGACAATTCAATGTTCATACGCAAATTGTCATTCTCAAATTGGATTCAAAAGTTGCAGCATTTAATGATCTAATGCTTTTTTGATATGTAAAGCAACTGACAAACAATAGGATCATGGCAGTAGGAGAGGAGCAGGATAACGTTTGGGCGTGGACTTGCATTCCATGTGGACGGAGGTGGTAAACTGCAGTCTTAGACGCCACTTCCACACAAAAGACAAAACTCCTTATTGTACTCAACAATTACAAGTAAACAGGATACGTCCTAAATGAATAAAGTGCAGCACATTTTGAGACTTTGGCCAAACTGGGGGAAAGACATTGACTTCGATCTGGCCTCCGTCCCAAAACATTGTGTGGGCGATGACCAATCTCGTTTGTCACCTCTGCCAGGAAGGGAATAAGTGCAAGACATGCAAGCAAAACAGGATAACATAGAATGACACAAAGTGCTGGAGTAACTCAGCGGGCCAGGCAGCATCTCTGCAGAATATGGATAGGTGACATTTCAGATTGAGACCCTTCTTCAGTCTCGGCCCAAAATGTCACCTATCCAAGTGTAGGAAAGAACAGCAGATGCTGGTTTATACCGAAGATAGACACCATGCTGGAGTAACTCGGCAGGTCGGGCGGCATCTCTGTTCTCCAGAAAAGTTGCCTGATCCGCTGAGTTACTCCAGCACTTCGGTGTCCTTTGGTGTATTAACCAGCACCTGCAGTTCCTTGTTTTACAGGATAAACATAGAACAGTACAGAACAGGATCAGGTTCTTCAGCCCACACTGCCTGTGCCAAACACAAGATATCAATTAGACAGTTGTAAAGATTTGCATTTTAAACTCTTAATGAGAGAGTCAGTTCATACTTTGAAGTTAAGTTATATGACCATGTACATGACAGAAACAGGGTTGAGGCAGGCACTGATCCTATACAAGTCCGTGGCGACCAGCAATCCCCGCATGTTAACACTATCCTGCATGCACTAGGGACAATATTTACATTTACCAAGCCAATTTACTTACAAACCTGTATGTCTTTGTGGTGTCGGAGGAAACCGGAAATCTCGGAGAAAACCCATGCAGGTCACGGGGAGAACGTACAAACTCTGTACAGACAGCACCTGTAGTCAGGATTGAGCCCGGGTCTCCTGCACCGCAAGCGCTGCAAGGCAGCAACTCTGCCGCGGCTCCACTGTGCCGCCCAATCTTGGATCAAGATTGAACTTTTCAAAGACTTGGAAGTTGCAAGTTTGCTCCGGAAAGTGGCGACTCTTTGCGTGCTGTTCCAGAAGAGGATCTATTGTACTCATGTATGGTATGATTTGATTGGATCGCACGCAGAACAGGCGTTTCATTGTATCTCTGCACATGACAATAAATTAACCGAACCAAACCATGAGGTAGGTTGGAAGATGAAGACTACATCCTAGCTAATGGCAGGACCGTTCAGTAGTGCGATAGCAATGGGGACAAGCTGTGCTTTCAAAACCTCTAGCAAGGCCTGAAAAAAAACCGATTCCAACAAACCTAGTTAGCTTCCAAACTGCAAATGGAGAGATCTCTGGCTGCTTAAACGTGGTCTGCGGTTCCACAGGAAAATAGACAGGCGAGCTGCGTTCAGCCACTGCCAAACCCTCTTCTCTCGTGGACCAGTACTGATCGTCGTGTCTGTAATCCAGATCATCCAGTTCTTCATTCACCTCATATTCCTCCTCACTCTCCTCGTTTCTACAAAGTGAAGGTGGAGAACGATTAGTTTTCAATTCGAGTCATACAGTACAGAAACAGGCCCTGCAACCCAACTTGTCCAGGCCCAGATAGAGTGGATGTGGAGGGGATATTTGCAGTAGTGGGAGAGTCGAGGACCAGAGGGCACATCCTCAGACTAAAAGGACATAACTACAATGGAGATGAGGAGGAATTTCTTTAAAGGCAGGAGGATAGGGCTGGACGGAAAAATTGATCAGCCATGATTGAATGGTGGAGTAAACTCAATAGACTGAATGGTCTAATTCTCCTCCTATGCCTCACGTTCAATGTCGACCAAGATGCCCCATCTAAACTAGTCCCATTTGCCTAGTTTGGCCCATATCCCCTGAACCTTTCCTATCCATGTACCTTTTTATTTAAATAATAATTTAGTCTTCTTCCAGCTGAGGCTTGTTAATGCTGTTGAACGGCAGTTTCCCACAAGGTTGAGATGAGCCAAACCTAACACTATACTGGAGGACAAACACAAAATGCTGGAGTAACTCAGTGGGTCAGGCAGCATCTCTGAGGAACATAGATAGGTGACGTTTTGGATCAGGACCCTTCAGATTTTGCTGAGTCCTCACCCGAAACATCACCTATCCTTATATTCCAGAGATGTTGCCTGACCCGCTGAGTTACTCCAGCACTTTGTGTCTATCCTTGGTATAAACCAGAAACTGCAGTTCCTTCTTATTACATTATACTGGAGGATTCTTCCATACATCGAGCCAGATTACAGGACCGTTGGTGCAGTGGGTAGAGCCGCTGCCTCACAGCACCAGGGACCCAGGTTCCACCCTGACGTTTGGTGCTGTCTGTGTGGAGTTTGTACAGTGCATTCCGAAAGTATTCAGACCCCTTCACTTTTTCCACAATTTGGTACGTTAAACCTTAGTTTAAAATGGATTCATTTCATGTTTTAATCACCAATCTACACACAATACCCGAGAATGAAGAAGTGAAAACAAGTGTTTAGAAATGTTCGCAAAGTAATTAAAAATAAATAACTGAAATATCACATTTCAGACGCTTTGCTATGACACTCAAAATTGGGATTAGGTTCATCCTGTTTCCATTGATTACCCTTGAGATGTTTCTACAACTTGATTGGAGAACACCGGTGGTAAATTAAGTTGATTGGACATGATTTGGAAAGGCACACACCTGTCTATATAATTTTGACAGTTGACAGTGCATGTCAGAGTAAAAACCAAGCCATGAAGACGAAGGAATTGTCCGCAGACCTCCGAGACAGGATTGTGTCGAGACACAGATCTGGGGAAGGGTATAAAACAATTCCTGCAGCATTGCAGGTCCCGAAGAGCACAGTGGCCTCTGTCATTCTTAAATGGAAGAACTTTGGTACCACCAGGACTCTTCATAGAGTTGGCGGCCTGGCCAAACTGAGCAATCGGGGGAGAAGGGCCTTGGTCTGGGAGGTGACCAAGACCCCAATGGTCACTCTGACAGAGCTCCAGAGTTCCTCTGTGGAGATGTGAGAACCTTCCAGAAGGACAACTATATCTGCAGCACTCCACCAATCAGGCCTTCATGGTAGCGTGGCCAGACGGAAGCCACTCCTCAGTAAAAGGCACATGACAGCCCGCATGGAGTTTGCCAAAAGGCACCTAAAGGACTCTCAGTCCATGAGAAGCAAGATTCTCTGGTCTGATGAAACCAAGATTGAACTCTTTGTCCTGAATGCCAAGCGTCACATCGGGAGGAAACCAGGCACTGCTCTTCACCTGGCCAATACCATACCTACTGTGAAGAATGGTGGTGGCAGCATCATGCTGTGGGGATGTTTTGCAGCGGCAGGAACTGGGAGACTAGTCAGGATTGAGGGAAAGATGAACTGAGCAAAGTACAGAGAGATTCTTGATGAAAACCTGCTCCAGAGCATTCAGAACCTCATACTGGAGCGGAGGTTCACCTTCCAACAGGACAACACCCTTAAGCACACAGCCTAGACAACGCAGGAGTGAATGTCCTTGAGTGGCCCAGCCAGTGCCCGGACTTAAACCCGATCGAACATCTCTGGAGGGACCTGAAAATAGCTGTACATCGACGCTCCCCATCCAACCTGACGGAGCTTGAGGAACTGCAGAGAAGAATGGGAGACATTATCCAAATACAGGTGTGCCAAGCTTGTAGTGTCATACCCACGAAGATTTGAGGCTGTAATCACTGCCAAAGGTGCCTCAACAAAGTACTAAGTAAAGGGTCTGAATAAACGTGATATTTGTTTTTTTTGTTAATTACTTAAAAAAAATTCTAAACATCTGTTTTCGCTTTTTTATTATGGGGTATTGTGTGTAGATTGATGATAAAAAAATTTTTTTAATCCATTTTAGAATAAGGCTGTACCGTAACAAAATGTGGAAAAAGTGAAGGGGTCTGAATACTTTCTGAATGCACTGTACATTCTTCCTGTGACAGCGTCGCTGGAACACCGGCGTCGCTGGAACACCGGCGTTCCACAGGGCTGTGTGCTGAGCCCCATCCTCTACTCCCTCTTCACCTATGACTGCACACCTGTACATGGTACTAACACCATCATCAAGTATGCAGATGATACAACGGTGATTGGCCTCATCAGCAACAACGATGAGTCGGCCTACAGGGAGGAGGTCCAGCACTTAGCAGCATGGTGCGCTGACAACAACCTGGCCCTTAACTCCAAGAAGACCAAGGAGCTCATTGTAGACTTCAGGAAGTCCAGGGGCGGCACGCACACCCCCATCCACATTAACGGTACGGAGGTGGAACGTGTTTCTAGCTTCAGGTTCCTGGGAGTCAACCTCTCCGACGACCTCTCTTGGACCCACAATACCTCAACTCTGATCAAGAAGGCTCACCAGCGTCTCTTCTTCCTGAGGAGACTGAAGAAGGTCCATCTGTCTCCTCAGATCCTGGTGAACTTCTACCGCTGCACTATCGAGAGCATCCTTACCAACTGCATCACAGTTTGGTATGGCAACTGCTCTGTCTCCGACCGGAAGGCACTGCAGAGGGTGGTGAAAATTGCCCAACGCATCACCGGTTCCTCGCTCCCCTCCATTGAGTCTGTCCAAAGCAAGCGTTGTCTGCGGAGGGCGCTCAGCATCGCCAAGGACCTCTCTCACCCCAACCATGGACTGTTTACCCTCCTACCATCCGGGAGGCGCTACAGGTCTCTCCGTTGCCGAACCAGCATGTCCAGGAACAGCTTCTTTCCGGCGGCTGTCACGCTATTCAACAACGTACCTCGGTGACTGCCAATCACCCCCCCCCCCCCCCCCGGACACTTATTGTTATTTATTCAAATCATTTGCTGTGTCGCTCTTCCAGGGAGATGCTAAATGCATTTCGTTGTCTCTGTACTGTACACTGACAATGACAATTAAAATTGAATCTGAATCTGAATCTGAGCGTGGGTTTCCATTGGGTGCTCCGGTTTCCTCCCGCATCCCTGTAAACCAGCTAGTTGATTAACTGGCCGCTGCTTTAGGCACATCAGTCCCAGAGACAAAGTCCAATATGCATAATTGGGTAGAGGTGAATAGGATAGTACCCGATCGTATGGGAGGATTGTTCAGAAGCCTAATGAGAGGGGAACCCTTGTTCTCTCAGTCTGGTGGTGGTAAAAGTGCCCCTTGTGTGTTGGGGGTGCACGGGAAAGTGGGATAATACAGCATGGAAACAGGCTCTTCAGCCCAATTCATCCATGTCGACCAAGATGCCCCATCTACGCTAGTCCCACCTGCCCGTATTTGGTCCCTATCCCACTACACCTTTCCTATCCATGTTCCTGCCAAAGTGTACTTTAAACGTTGTTACAGTACCTGCCTCAACTACCTCATTCCATATGCCCATCGCCATCTGAATGAAGAGGTTGTCCCTCAGGTTCCTATTAAATCTTTCCTCTCTCACCTTAAACCTACACCCATTGGTTCTTTATTCCTCTACCCGGTGCATTCAAAGAACATGTGAACCAGTGTTTGATTGCCAGCGTAGACCCGGTGGGCCAAAGGGCCTGTTTCCATTCTGTATTTCTAAAACTAAACCGCAAGAACTGTGTTTAAACATGCCAGAATCTAAGCCATATCATCAAAACACACCACAAGAGCATTGGAAAAAATGAAAATGAATAAAATTAAGCATTGATTCAACATAAAGCGAAAGTGAAAGAAAACAACTGGCGAGCTTACTCAGCAGCCGCCTCCTTCTCTTTAACTTGCAGCTCTTGGAGAAGCCTTTTAACTTCTTTCTGATTTTCAGCGGTCATGTTGATGGTTTGCAGAGGTACACGGGGTTCAAACTTGGCTTTGGACACGCCTCCCCTTTGGCCATCCTGGTTTGACCTGCTGAAAGAAAATGCCGAAATGTCACAAGAATGGCTGAAATGCAGCATGCACAACTTCCCTGTTCCCCATTCAATATCTATGCTGGAGAGGATAATCTTTTTTTTTTTTTTTAAATAGGTAAGTATCCATATCTGAAGTAGTGTTCAGTGCTGAGGTCAATGGGTTACATAGAAGAGTGCAGCAAGGCCCTTCAGCCCACAATGCATGTGCTTGAGAAACCTACAAGTCACTATTTGCATCGAGTACCAGCATGACATCGATTCTATGAGTTTAATTTGCAGATATTATATCAGTTTATTTATGTAACCATGCCCAGCAGCAATGGGCGGGGCAGAGGAGCTGGTGTGGAAAATAAAAACGGCCATCACCTTTAGCACAAAAACATGCAAAATGAATCCACATTTTATAGCAAACTTAATTTTCTTTTCTCGTTAGCTTCATACAGCACAGAAACAGGTTGTTCCACCTGCCTGTGTTTGGCCCATATCCCTCCGAACATTTCCTATCTATGTACCTGTCCAAACATCTTTTAAAGTTTGCTATTGTCTGTTCAATCAATGGACGATAAAGCACGACCAAATCAAGACGACATTTGATGCATCCGACAAACCAGTAGAAATGCTCCCTCTGTTTCTTTCAACTAAAGCAATATTTATTCTCCTCCCGTTCATTCATGCAAGGGAACCATTTTTTACCAAAAGGTTTTCAGCACCGGAGACACGGATTTGATTCTAACCTCAGGTGCTGTCAGTCGAGTTTGCACATTAACTCAGTTTCCTCCCACATCCCGAAGACATGTGGGTTTATAGGTTAATTGGCCTCTGAAAATTGCCCCTGGTGTGAAGGAAGTGGATGAGAAAGTGGGATAACATAGAACTAGTGTGAACTGGTGGTCAGAGTGGACTCGGTGGGCCAAATGGCCTGTTTGCATGATCTATCTTTCAATCAATCAATAACGTCATGATTGGTACTGACATGGATTAGAAAATTGGTTGGCAGACAGGAAACAAAGAGCAGGGATTAACGGGACATTTTCAGAATGGGAGGCAGTGACTAGTGGGGTACCGCAAGGCTTGGTGATGGGACTGCAGCTATTTACAATATACATCAATGATTTAGATGAAGGGATTCAAAGTAACATTAGCAAATTTGCAAATGACACAAAGCTGGGTGACAGTGTGAACTGTGAGGAGGATGCTATGAGGATGCAGGGTGACTTGGACAGGTTGGGTGAGTGGGCAAATGCAGTTTAATGTGGATAAATGTGAGGTTATCCACTTTGGTGGCAAAAACGGGAAGGCAGATTATTATCGGAATCCTGTCAAGTTGGGAAAGGGGAAAGTACAAAGGGATCTGGGGGTCCTTGTTCATCAGTCACTGAAAGTAAGCATGCAGGTACAGCAGGCAGTGAAGAAAGCTAATGGCATGTTGGCCTTCATAACAAGAGGAGTTGAGTACAGGAGCAAAGAGTTCCTTCTGCAGTTGTACAGGGCCCTAGTGAGACCACACCTGGAGTATTGTGTGCAGTTTTGGTCTCCAAATTTGAGGGAGGACATTCTTGCTATTGTGGGAGTGCAGCATAGGTTCACGAGGTTAATTCCTGCGATGGCGGAACTGTCACATGTTCATAGAATGGAGCGGCAGGGCTTATATACTCTGGAATTTAGAAGGATGAAAGGAATTATTAAGGGATTGGACACGCTAGAGGCAGGAAACGTGTTGGGGGAGTCCAGAACCAGGGGCCACAGTTTAAGAATAAGGGGTAGGCCATTTCAAATGGAGATGAGGAAAAACCTTTTCACCCAGTGAGTTGTGAATCTGTGGAATTCTCTGCCTCAGAAGGCAGTGGAGGCCAATTCTCTGGATGCTTTCAAGAGAGTGTTAGATAGAGCTCTTAAAGATAGCATAGTCAGGGGATATGGGGAGAAGGCAGGAACGGGGTACTGAATGTGGATGATCAGCCACGGTCAGAGTGAATGACGGTGCTAGCTCGAAGGGCCGAATGGCCTACTCCTGCACCTATTGTCTATCATATTTCTAAAATTAGACATCCTTTTCTTTTATTTTACAGCAGTTTTCTCTCAAAAAAGGATCTGTCAGATGAATTTCTCAGAGGCTTTTTGAAATACGTTTCTTTGACAGCTGCTAGAAACTGCCCAATTATTCCTTGGGTTAAATTATTAGCGATTTCCCCTTCCTTTGTCCATCTTCAGTAATGCTTTCATGCTTGGCTACAAATAGGATTCAATGGATTAATAGATCAGGGAGTCACAATTCAATCTTGGTAAGCAAATATAAACGGGCCTCCCATCACCTCGGGTACAGTCCCAATCTTTCAAACGACCTCATCGTGGACATGGGACTTTTTCTCTGTAACTGTAACTCTACAATGCCAAGAAACTATATTCTCACTCTGGTATTATTCTCTTTGCACAACCCGTTGTATTTGTGTATGTCTTGATTGCACTCATGTATAGTATGATTTGATTTGACTGGATAGCACACAAACAAATGTTTTTCACCGTAATTCGGTGCAGGTGACAATAATAAAGCAATATCAACCAAGTAGAAACAAAAAACTGGAGATGCTGGTTTATAACAAAGATGGACACAAAGTGCTGGAGTAACTCAGCGGGTCAAGCAGATCTCTGGAGGAAAACGATGGGTGACATTTCAGATCGGGATCCTTCTTCAGATCTTCAGAGTCTGAAGAAAGGTCCCAACCCGAAACATCATCCAATATCAACATAGCTTGTATATAAAGTTGAGTTTGTGTGTTCTCTACAACAGGAAGGAACTCTGATTATATTTAATACTACAGGGCTACTAAAGCTGAGCAGTGCAAAGCTCGCCTCAAAACTGCTGTTGAAAGTGTTCGGATGTTCAAGAGAAATAGATAAATATTAAGAACGGAAACATTTCATGGTTTATAAACCTGCCGATTGGTTGTTCCATCTGGCCAAGGAAGTGTGTAAAGATGCAACAGTGAACCAGTTTATGTCAGACCCACCACAAACAGATGCCATCAGGACAATTGAAACTAAATCAAAGGTAAGTTACTCAGCCCACAATGTCTGTGACAAGCACGCTGCCTAAATAGTCACAAAATGCTGGAATAACTCAGCGGGTTAGGCTACGTCTCTGGCGAAAAGGAATAGGTGATGTTGTGTCGCAACCCTTATTCAGACTGTGAAGAAGAACTCCAACCCAAAATGTCACCTATTCCTTTTCTCTAGGGATGTTGCTTGATCCGCTGAGTTACTCCAGCATTTTGCATCTATCTTCGGTATACACAAGCATCTTCAGTTCCTTTTTACACATGATGATAAGCAAAACTGATTCCTTTTCTTGCACATGATCCATATCACCTCCATTCCCTGCATATGTATGTGCCTATCTAAAAGCCTCTTAAACACCACTGTTGTATCTATCTCCACCACCAACTGACATCACGTCCCAGCAGGCACTCACCACCCTCTGTGTAAAAACAAACTTGTTCCGCACATCTCCTTTAAAATTTTGCACCTCTCACTTTAAACCTATGCCCTCTGGTATTTGACATTGTGGGAAAATGGTTCTAACAGTTTACCTTATCTATGCTTCTCATAATTTGATATACTTCTATTATGTCTCCCCTCTGCCTCCGACGTTCCCGAGGGAATACCCCAAGTACAGGTTCAGCACTTACCTCTGTGATTTACTCAGACTACCGAATAGGTTGAATTCTCCACGTTCCTTCGACTCTTCATCAAGGAGTTTTTGACTGGAAACACTGGCTCTGCTTCCAGTTCTGGCTCTTCCTCCACCTCCACCTCCAGCTCGACCTCCGCCTCTACCTCCACCTCCACCTCTGTCCCTGCCTCTCGCTCCAGCTCTACCCCGCCCTCGAGCTCTGGTCGGCCGAACAGTCTTCTGGCTGAAACTGAAATCGTCCCCGTCATCCCAGGCTTTGCCCGAGCCTTTCCTGCTTCCTCCTCCTGACCCACTGCTGGGCTTGTTGGATCTTCCTCCTCCTCTGTTTGACTTCCTCCCATAATTCATTTTCTGTTATCTCTGTTCGAAAGATAAATCATTTATTGGGCTTATTAACGTAACATTACCGAGGTACAATGAAAAACTATATTTTACAAGCTATCCAATCAGAGCAGATAATACTATACACAAATATAATTGTCAAACTCAAGGACAATAGGTGGAGCAATGGGGAAGATACAGAGTGCAGAATATAGATCTCAGCATTGTAGCGCACCAGTTCCAGGAACGTCCAATGTCCGCAGGAATCGGACAGTGTTCTAGCTTATAAAAGGACTGTTCAGAAGCTGTACAGAGGGGAAAAAGCTGTTCCTGAGGCTGGTGATACATGCTTTCAAACTTCTGTACTTTCTGCTGGTCGAGAGTGGGGAGAAGGAGGAACGACCGGGGTTGGACGCATCTTTGAATCTGTTGGCCATTTTCCCGAGGTAGTAGGAAGTGTAGATGGAGTCCATGGTGAGAAGTCACATGGATGCCAAAGACAACATAGCCAGCAATACGAAACATTGGTATGCCATTATTGGAACTGTATTTCATTGTACCTGTACCCCACCATAGAGTCAGAAAGCTGTACAGCACGGAAACTGTCCCTTTGACCCAACCGATCCATTGCAACCAAGTTGGCATAGTGGGCTAGTCCCATTTGCCCACTATCCCTCTAGACAACTTCCTTCCAAAAATCTGTCCAAATGTCTTTTGAAAGTCCTAATCATATCCACATCTATAGCTTCCATAACTTCCATCGTCCTGCCCTCAGCAATCCTTTTAGTGACGTCTTCAAAATTCTCCATCAGATCTGTGAGACATAATTTCCCACACAGAAACCTATGCTGACCATCGCTAATATGTCTGTGCCCATCCAAATGATGGTAGATCCTGTCCCTATGACTCCCCTCTGTCAACGTTCCCACCACTGACATTAGGCTCAGCTACCTGCAGTTCCCTGGTTTGCCCCAGGTGCCCTTCGTAAATAGTGGTACAAGTTTAGCCACCCTCCACTCTTCCAGAAGATTTCCCGTGGCGCAAGTCAATGCAAATATCTCCCCAATTGTTTCCCTGGCTCCCCACAATATCTGAGGATGCACTTGGGTATTTATCCAACTTAATACATTTTAAAACCACCAATACCTCCTCTTTGGTAATTTCTACATGATTCCAAGATAACACAACTCAGATGCCTCAGTTCCTTAGCTTCCATGATCTTCTACGCTGTAAAAGCAGATTAAAAATATTCATTTAACATCTCCCCCATCTAGTGGCTTGACACAAAGACAGCCATGATGTTGATGAAAGGTCACATTCTTTCCCTGGCCACCCGCTTTCTCTTCATATCCCTGTAGAATCTCTGGTTATTTTCCTTTACCTTGCTTACCATACCCATTTCCTGATACTGACAGCCAAAATCTGGTGCATGTCTCCTTTTTCCTGATCAACCTCTCATCAACAGGGCTCCCTAAATATCCCATCTTTGCCTTTCACCCCAACAGGCCCTCCTTGTACTCTTGCTACCTCACGTTTGAAAGTCTCCCGCTTGCCATCCACCCCCTTTCCTGCAAATGGAGTCATACTTGTGCACACGACAAAAAAATCAACTTGGCTTGACATTACCAGTTCTGGCCAGTATCCAGACAATATTGTCCCTAAAATGACATGGCTTCACTTAAGACAACCACACTGTTGTGTTTTTGACATTAAAAGCGAGACCATATTTCAAAATGCACCATATCTCCATGTCTACACTATGTTATTGAACGTATAAATAAAATTAAAAAACACTCACAATGGGTCCGATTTCATGACAGATTATCCGTGGGTTGTTTCATTTTTCTCTGTGGCGGCTCAAAGTGCAAAGTGGTTTCCTTTATTCAATATGCTTTTTATTCTGTAGAGGGAAATCAAAGACAAAGGGATCAGTACCACCAAGAACATAATTAGTAACATCAACCAATATCAGCCTGGCATTCTGGCAAATGTTTACAGATGTTCCTTCAAGTAGAAGACTGGTACATCACAGGTACAGGCCTCACCACCATTGAAGGGATCTATAGGAAATGCCGTCTCAAAAAGGCAGCCAATATCAAAGAATCACACCACACTCTAATCTTGATACTACCATTGATTGAAAGATACATCATGGAAACAGGGCCTACAGCCCAAATCCACGACAACAAACGATCACCCTGCACACAAGTTCTATGTTATCCCACTTTCGCATTCACTCGCTACACACTAGGGGTAATTTACAGAGGGCCAATCAACCTACAAATTTTAGGATGTCGCTGGAAATGGGAGCCCGTGGAGGAAACCCGTGATCAAAAGGAGATCATGCAAACTCCACAGACATCTCCTAAGGTCAGGATGGAACCTGGGCCTCTGCCACTGTGACGCAGCAGCTCTACCAACTGTGCCACCCATCGGGAAGAAGGTGCAGGAGGATGAGAGCTGTGACCACCAGGTTCATTCCCTCCATCCAGTCACTGGAACTAATATGGCCGTCACCCCATCTCTGTCGACACAAGGAACTGCAGATGCTGGTTTAGAAAAAAAGACACAGTGTTGAGTCACTTAGAAGATCAGGCAGCATCTCTGGAAAACTGTACCTCGGTACACGTGACAATAAACTAAACTAAGGTGACGTTTTGGGTCGGGACCCTTCATCAAACTGATTGTGTTAGGAAGGAGAAAGCTGTAAGAGGCCAAAGTCTGGCAAATGTTAGGTGGATACAGGGTGCAAATTCAGGACAGGACACGATAGGAGAGCAGCAGGATTTCAGAACATCCTCCTCTTTCTGACAGGACTTCTGAGAGCCCCTTTCACTGCTCTCCCCGTGATTCCTGCTGCTCTTCATGTTCTGACCTGGACTCACAACAATATCCATCTATCTTGCTAGACTTTGATAAACACAAAATGTTGGAGTAACTCAGCGGGTCAGGCGGCACAGCTGGAGATAAGGAATACATGAGGTTTCGGTTTAGAACCCTTGCAGTCTGAAGAAGGGTTCGGACCTAAAGTGTCACCTATTCTTTTTCTCGAGAGATGCTGCTTGAACCACTGAGTTACTCCAGCATTTTATGTCTGTCTTTGGCATATACCAACATCTGCAGTTCTTTCCTACACAGTTGCTAGACTTTGTCTTTCACCTTTCTCCACCTCGCCATACAATCAGACTGAAGAAGGGTCTCGACCCAAAACATCATCTATCCATGTTCACAAGTTGTAGGAGTTGAAATAGGCCATTTGGCCCATCGAGTCTACTCCGCCAATCAATCATGGCTGATCTCTGCCTTGCTAATCCCATTTCTTGCCTTCTTCCCATAACCCTTGACACCCGTTCTCCAGAGATGCTGCCTGACCCACTGAGTTACTCCAGCACTTTGTGTCTTTGTTTGTATACCAGCACTGCAGTTCCTTGTACCCACAAAATAGTAGTGTTGTTGTTGCTGCTGCCTGACCCGCTGAGTTACTCCAGCACTTTGTCCATGGGAGCTTGCTCTGCACAAACTGACTGCCGCCGCCGCCGCTGCACGCCCCTTTCATGCAGGAAGTCCTGCTCTTCAGCTTCAAGTCTTAAACACCAACGAGGCCCCGTGGAGCTGCTGTGGCGACAGAGACAGAGACACATACACAACCGCCATCGACCTGCCCTCCCGGAGCCGGTACAGGCACGGCACGCCGCGCCCCGGAACTGGTTCCTCCTCCCGCAGTTCCGGGTCAGGCAGGGCGCTGGTCGCCATGGAGACGGCCGGCGTCGGCCTGGGCCTCCTCTGCCCCGCGGCCCCGTTGCTCCAGTCGCCGCCCGCACCGCCCTCATCAACGGCCGCAGCCACCCCGACCGCCCGTCCGTGGACATGCCGGGTGAGATGTTATCCACGTTGTCGTTATCACCGGACCTCCCATAACCTCGGACTAACTTTAATCGGAGTTTACTGGAGTTTGTCTTGCACTGAACGCTATTCCCTTTATCCCGTATCTGTACTCTGTGGGCGGCTCCGTTTAGCTTATTATTGTCACGCGCACTGAGGTACAGTGAAAAAGCTTATGGTGCGTGCTAACCACAGTGAAAAGACAATACATGATTACAATCAAGCCATCCGCAGTGAACAGATGCAGAATAAAGGGTATAACGTTTAGCACAAGATAAATTGCAGTAAAGTCTGATTAAAGATAGTCCGAGGGTCTTCAATGAGGTAGTTCAGGACCGCTCTCTGGTCGTTGGTAGAATGGTTCAGATGTCTGATACCAGCTGGGAAGAAACTGTCCCTGAATTTGGATTGTATCTGATTGAATGTGGATCGAATCTGATTGTAATCGTGTATAGTCGTTCCGCTAACTGAATAGCACGCAAGAAAAAAAGCTTTTCACTGTTAGGCATAAAGTGCTAGAGTAACTCAGCAGGCCAGGCAGCAACTCTGGATAAAGGGCAGCACAGTGGCACAGCGGTAAAGTTGCTGCCTTAAGGGCCTGTCCCACCAGCATGCAACTCTATGCGATGAACGCGATCAAACCGGCAGCGGGGGCCACGCGGAGGTCGGGTGATCCCCCTGTACAGGGCCGTTCCCACCAGCATGCGCCTGCATGCGGCAAGCGCAACCAAACCGGCAGCAGGGGCCGCGCGGAGGTCGGGTGAGTGGCGCAACGCGGCGCAAAGTGAGGCGAACTTGGAGCGAAGTCCAAGGTAAGTTCGCCAGGGCAGAGAGGGGCAGACAGAGAGGGGCACCGAGGCACACACACACACAGGGCCACGGAGCCACACACATAGAGGGTCACAGAGGCACTTACAAATAGGTTCACGGAGTCCGGGCGGTGTGTAATGCGTCAAGGCGACTGTGAGCCGACAAGCCGTTGCCGCGCGGAATTTTTGGACATAGTTGGTTTTTCGGAGCCCCGCGCGATGTCGGGACGAACTCCGCACAATTCCGCACGGCACCAGCGATCGAAGTGGGACCGGCCCCGCGACGCCGGACAGCTCAAGCGACCACGCTAGGTCGCGCTAATCACATAGAGTTGCATGCTGGTGGGACAGGCCCTTTACTGCACCACAGACCCGGGTTCGATCCTGACCTCAGGGGATGCCTGTGTGGAGTTTGTAGGTTCTCCCTGTGACAGTGTGGGTATTCTCCGGGTGCTCTGGATACCTCCCACACTCCAAAGACGTACAGGCTTGTAGGTTAATTGGCTTCGATAAAAATTGTAAATTGTTCCTCGTGTGTATGATAGTGCTAGTGCACAGGGTGATCACTGGTTGGTGCGGACTCGGTGGGCCGAAGGGCCTGTTTCCGCGCTGTATCTCTGATGTCTTAAAAAGGATAGGTGACATTTTGGGTTGGGACCCTTCCTCAGACTTCAAGAGAGTCTGAAGAAGTGGCACAGATGAGCAGCGGTAGAGATGCTGCCTTATAGCGCCAGAGACCCTGGTTCGATCCTGACGATACGATATGATGCGATAGAACTTTATTTATCTCAGGAGGGAAATTTATCTGCCAACAGTCATAAAACACAAGGTACATGAAACATGAAACTAAAGTGATGAGTGGAAAGGATTGGGGATGTGCAAAGATTTGGGGATGAGGGGGGGGGGGGGGAGACAAGTCAGTCTACCCACGGCAGAAGTGGGAAGAGTTGTATAGTTTGATAGCCACAGGGAAGAAGGATCTCCTGTAGCGTTCTGTACTGCATCTTGGTGGAACCAGTCTGTTGCTGAAGGTACTCCTCAGGTTGACTAGTGTGTCATGGAGGGGGTGAGCTGTATTGTCCAGGATGCTCCGCAGTTGAGAAGCATCCTCCCCTCCAAGATCACCTCCCATGAATCTTGCTGCAGACGTTGAAGCAGCGGAGCCTTCTCAAAAAGTACAGCCGGCTCTGACCCTTCTTGTACAGGGCCTCAGGGTTCCTGGACCGTCCAGTTTACTGCCCAGGTACACTCCAAGGTATTTGTACTCCTTGGTAAACTGCACATCCACACCATTGATGTAGACAGGGGACAGAGGTGTTCCTCTCCTCCTAAACTCCACCACTAACTCCTTAGTCTTTTCAGTGTTGAGCTGCAGGTGATTCAGCCCACACCCCTCGAGTCATTGACGACGCCTCTGGATTCAGCATCCCTCCCCTCACTGATGTAGCACACAATTGCAGAGTCATCCAAAAACTTCTGCAGGTGGCAGGCATCCGAGTTATATCTGAAGTCCGAGGTGTAGAAGGTGAATGGGAAGGGAGAGAGGACCGTCCCCTGTGGGGCCCCGGTGTTGCTCAGTAGCATGCCCGAGACAATTCTGTAGCCTGACATATTGTAGTCATCCAGTTAGGTAGTTGGTGATCCAGGACACCCATGGAGCACCCACCTGCATCTTTGTCAGTTTGCTCCCTGGTAGTGCAGACTGGACGGTGTTAAAAACACTGGAGAAGTCAAAACACATGACTCTCACAGTTCTTCCCAGCATATCCAGGTGAGCATAGGAACAATGGCGCGGGTGGATAATGGCGCCCTCAAACCCCATCTTTGTTTGGTAAGTGAACTGCCGGGGGTCCAGATACGGTTTAACCAAGGGTCGCAGGTGAGTGAGCACCAGCCTCTCCAGGGTCTTCATGATGTGTGAAGTCAGCGCCACCGGAGTGTAGTAACTGGAGGAGCTGGGGCGCGCCCACATTGGTACAGGAACCAGGCAGCATGTCTTCCCCGTCACAGGAATCCTCTCCAGGCACTGGCTCAGGCTAGGGTTGAAGATATGCTGGAGTACTCCACACAACTGGCTGGCATAAGTACTGTTTGTACGCAGTTTGTATATTCTCCCCGTAACTGCATGGATCTTCTCCAGGTTCTCCAGGTTCCTTCCATACTGCAAAGATGTACAGGTTTGTAGGATAATTAGCTTCAGTAATAATTGTAAATTGTCTCTAGTGTGTAGGATAGTGCTAGTATATGGGGTAATCACTGGTCGGCGCGGACTTTTCTTTCATAACTAATTCTCTGCCTCATGATTCACATTTTTCTCTTGCTGCTGATTCTTGTAAAATTCCCAATCTCCCATTAGCTCTGCACATATGCTCTGCAAGAAAACCTCCATCCATCCGTGCATTTCAAATCATGGTGTGTGTGTGTGTTTAGAAGGATGAGGGGGAGGACCTCATTGAAACAAACCGAACCGTAAAAGGCCTGGGTAGAGTGGATGTGGAGAGGATATTTCCACCAATGGGGAAAGTCTACGAACAGAGGGCACAGCCTCGGAATAGAAGGACATCCATTTAGAAAGAAGATAAGAAGGAATTTCTTTAGCCAGAGGTAGTGAATCAGTTGAATTCATTGCCACAGGTGGCGGTGCAGACTGTCATTGTGTATTTTAAGATTGGCAGGTTCTTGATTAGTAAGGGTGTCAAAACCTATGAAGACAGGAGAATGGAGTTGAGAGGGAAAGATAGATCACCATGATTGAATGGCAGATGAGTCAAATGGCCAAATTCTGTTCCTATGACTATTGAACTTATGTGTGGTAATGAATGACGAACACAATAGCTTTGTTTAGAATCCACCTACAATGCAAACAATTATTTTGGGCTTGTCGGTGGTTGTTAACTGATAAAGTTAATAGAATAACATTCTGGAATTCATGAGTCACAGCATTTCAACTTGCTTTTAACCTGCATCTTGGTCTTGTCACAGTAAAGCCAAAAAAGAAAGGCCAATCCAAAGAAAAAGGTAAGATTTCTTCACAATACTATTGTTCTTTTTTAATATCTATTTTTGTACCTTCCCTATTATAAAAATTATGAATTTCTCCCAGCTCAAGAAAAACGTTAAATTAATTAGAATGTGAACCTCTGCCTCACCTGGAAAGACTGCTTGGGTTCATGGATGGAGTCGAGGGGGGAGGTAAACTGACCTCCTCTCTACACTTAGAGCATTTCCTGCGGTTGCAAGCGAAAGTGCCCGGGGAAGGGGTGGTTTGGGTGGGAAGGGACAAATTGACCAGTTGGGAGGGAACGGTCTCTGCAGAAAGTAGAAAGGGTACATCCAAGGACCCAAGCAGTCTTTCCAGGTGAGACGGAGGATCACCTGCACCTCCTCCAACCTCATCTACTGCATCCGTTGTTCCAGGTGTCAACTTCTCTACATTGGCGAGACCAAGAGCAGGCTTGGCGATCGCTTCACCCAACACCTCCGCTCAGTTCGCACTAACCAACCTGATCTCCCGGTGGATCAGCACTTCAACTCCCCTTCCCATTCCCAATCCGACCTTTCTGGCCTGGGCCCCCTCCAGCCAGAGTGAGGCCCAGCGCAAATTGGAGGAACAGCACCTCATATTTCACTTGGGTAGTTTACACCCCAGCGGTATGAACTTTGACTTCTCCAATTTCAGATAGTCCTTGCTTTCTCCCTCCTTCCCCTCTCCCTTCCCAACTCTCCCACAAGCCTACTGTCTCCGCCTCTTCCTTTCTCCCCCCCCCCCAACATCAGTCTGAAGAAAGGTCTTGACCCGAAACGTCGCCTATTCCTTCCCTCCATAGATGCTGCCACACCTGCTGAGTTTCTCTAGCATTTTTGTCCACCTTCAATTTTTCCAGCATCTGCAGTTCTTTCTTAAATATAAAGTAGGCTCATCTTTTACTTAATAAATATCAAAATCTGGAGTTGAAACTAAGTCTTTAATATTTTGACAGTTATGCACGGTGAGGTTACAATGCTCTTTATATTCCTTTTCACAGTTTCTGATGTTTTAAATGTGAATGTCATCTTCCCTAATGAAGATCGATATGGTGAGTGAACAAGATGCACAGCAATAGCAAGTTATACCTGCTTATATCTTTCTTAGATTGGGTCTCGACTCGAAACATCACCTATTCCTTTTCTCCAGAGATGCTGTATGACCCGCTGAGTTATTCCAGTATTTTGTGCTTCTTAGATTTATTTCTCCCTCGTTCACCCCTTTATCTTTAATCGGACTTTACTGGTCTTTATCTTGCACTAAATGTTATATCCTCTGTCCTCTATCTGTAC
This sequence comes from Raja brachyura, assembly GCA_963514005.1. Next base: position 70,991,619 of record OY740788.1, on the reverse strand, counting down.
ACTGTGGATGCCTTGATTGAAACCATGTATAGTCTTTTCACTGACTGGATAGCACGCAACAAAAATATTTTCACTGTACCTCGGTACACATGACAATGAACTAAAGTAAATTGTCTGATCATAATAAAGTCTGGTTGTTCAGTATATTTATCCCCATTTCTTTAAGTGCAGATTTACTAACTCTTCACTCACTTGTGGAAAACTAACTCGAGGAACTAACAGTGGGATGGCTACAATTGTGCCATGACCACCTGATATGGTTGTGTTACGTCGACAATCCCAAAAGGGATTGAATAGAAAGACCGCCTGCTGTCACATGGACTCTTTCATCACTTTCCACAAGCAATTACTCAGTATTCTGATGCTTCCCCGGGCAGCGATTAAGTTTAAAAATCACGAGATTGCCTTCATGTTAATTCTGCGGCATGACAACTTGGCTGATGATCGAAAACAACGGCACATTTAAAAATAAAAACTTGCTAAATAAACTCTTTGTTGCCTGAAGAAAGGTCAATTTCACACAGCTGCCATCAACGGTGCCCTTGTGCTGTGAGGCGTCTGCATTGACAACAGTTACAAGCAGAGAGTATTGGTGTGGACATTCAGGAAGTGTGAGAGGCTGCAGTCATCTGTAATTTCTGCTCAGTTCGACACAGATAGAGTCATGCAGCACGGAAATGGTGCTGCGTGACTCTATCTGTGTATTTGGCCCATATCCCTCAAAGCCTTTCCTATCCATGCAACTGTCCAAATACCTTTCAATGCCTCACCTACCTCTTTTCAAATATCTTTTCAATTGCAATGACCATCAATCGGCACCCCATCACTATTTCTCTCTCCGTTATACCCTTTGCTAGTTGCCCCTTGAAGGCAGCTGTGTTAAACTGTCTCAACACAAAAGTGAGATTTGTGAGACTCACTACTCTGAGACAAAGAGTTTTCTCCTGTATTGCCCACTGGGTTTTACAGTGAAGATCTCACATTTAAATTAGTACATTCCTTAACAAGTGACTATGTCCATTCCACTGAATCTGTCCAATGTCCTTTCATTGCCTCAACTACTTCCCCTGGCAGCTCATCCCATAAACCCACCTCCCTCCGAGTGACAAGCTTTGGGGCAACATCAATGGGAATGAGAGAGGACCAATTGTACCACTAGACAGATGTTTCACAACGGTAGGTAAAATATTCCAGTTCAATTGTTTGTGATTGATGCCACAGACATAAGGAGACGCTGTTTCATTTGTGAAACTTTGATTCATTCTGAGCCTGAAGAAGGGTCCCGATAAAAAACGTCACCTATGGCAGGTATTCCTGGGAATAATACAGAAGGTGTAGGATCAGTTAATTCTAAAGAGGAAGAATGATTCCAAGGGGAGTAAGGGGCGACCGTGGCTGACAAGGGACGTCAGGGACAGTATAAAAATAAAAGAGAAGAAGTACAACGTAGCAAAGATGAGTGGGAAGCAAGAGGATTGGGTAATGTTTAAAGAGCAACAGAAGATAACTAAAAAGGCAATACGGGGAGAAAAGATGAGATACGAAGGTAAGCTAGCCAAGAATATAAAGGAGGATAGCAAAAGCTTCTTTAGGTATGTGAAGAGGAAAAAAATAGTTAAGACCAAAGTTGGACCCTTGAAGACTGAAAAAGGTGATTTTATTATGGGGAACAAGGAAATGGCAGATGAGTTGAACAGGTACTTTGGATCTGTCTTCACTAAGGAGGACACAACAATCTTCCTGATGTACTAGTGGCCAGAGGATCTGGGGTGCCGGAGGAACTGAAGGAAATCCACATTAGGCAGGAAATGGTATTCGGTAAACTGATGGGACTGAAGGCTGATAAATCCCCAGGTTACTTAAGGAAGTGGCTCTAGAAATCGTGGACACATTGGTGATAATTTTCCAATGTTCTATAGATTTAGGATTAGTTCCTGTGGATTGGAGGGTAGCTAATGTTATCCCACTTTTTAAGAAAGGCGGGAGAAAGAAAACAGGGAATTATAGACCAGTTAGCCTGACATCGGTGGTGGGGAAGATGCTGGAGTCAATCATGAAAGATGAAATAGCGGCACATTTGGATAGCAGTAACAGGATTGGTCCGAGTCAGCATGGATTTACGAAGGAGAACTCATGCTTGACTAATCTTCTTGAATTTTTTGAAGATGTAACTAAGAAAATGGACAAGGGAGAGCCAGTGGATGTAGTGCACCTGGACTTTCAGAAAGCCCTTGATAAGGTCCCACATAGGAGATTAGTGGGAAAAATTAGAGCACGTGATATTGGGGGTAGAGTGCTGACATGGATAGAAAATTGGTTGGTAGACAGGAACCAAAGAGTAAGGATTAACGGGTCCCTTTTAGAATGGCAGGCAGTGACCAGTGGGGTACTGCAAAGCTCGGTGCTGGGACCACAGCTATTTACAATATACATCAATGATTTAGATGAAGGGATTCAAAGTAACATTATCAAATTTGCAGATGACACAAAGCTGGGTGGCAGTGTGAACTGTGAGGAGGATGCTATGAGAATGCAGGGTGACTTGGCAGGTTGGGTGAGTGGGCAGTTGCATGGCAGATGCAGTTTAATGTGGATAAATATGAGGTTATCCACTTTGGGAGCAAAAACAGGAAGGCAGATTATTATCTAAATGGTGTGAAGTTGGGAAAAGGACAAGTACAACGGGACCTGGGGGTCCTTGTTCATCAGTTAGTTGTACCAATCATCTGAGTACTCAGTGTTCCCGTGGATTTTGAAGCAACAGCAACAAAGAGAAGCAGGAGAAAGCACTGATTGGCTCTAGCCCAAGTGGGAGGAGAGTTCTCAGTGAGTCAGAGGGGGAAAGCAGTTGAAAACTGAGGAATTTGGTTTGTAAATTAGGCAATTGAACAGTCAATATAAGCAAGGCAGCTCTTGGGGAGTGGCCTTGTGAGGGAAGTACCCTGTGAGTAAAGTGTGAGTCTTTGGCTCGAGAGTCTTCGGAGAGGAGGCTGCGCAAAACACTGGATAGGGAGAGACCGAGGCAAAAGAAGGAGATGTCAAGCAAGCTGATGCAGTGTGATGCTTGCAGTATGTGGGAGGTCAAGGACACTGCTGGTGCCTCTGGATGCTACAAATGTGAGAAGTGCATCCAGGTACAGCTCCTGAAGGACCGTGTTGGGGAACTGGAGAAACAAGTGGATGACCTCAGGTTCATCCGAGAAACTGAGTCGTTCCTCGACAAGTCCTTCAGTGAGATTGTTACACCCAAGGCACTAGAAGAGAGAAGGTGGGTGACGGTGAGAAAGGGAGGAAAACATGGAATGCAAAGGTCCCCGGGTGTTGTACCTCTTGTGAACAGGTTCACCCACGTGGAAGCTGCCGGGACAGAAGACGGTATCTCACTGAGCGGCGGACTGGCTTGCAAAACAAAAAGGGCTGATGAGCCAAAACCAAAGAGGCCAAAGTCGGGCAACGCTATTGTAGTTGGAGACTCCATTGTGAGAGGTACGGACAGGGGTTTTTGCGGCAACAGACGGGATTCCAGGATGGTGTGCTGCCTTCCTGGTGCCAGGATCCAGGATGTTACGGACAGAGTGCAGACAATCCTCAAGGGCGAAGGTGAACAGCCGGAAGTGGTCGTGCATGTTGGCACAAATGATGTTGGAAAGAAGGGGATGAATATTTTGCAGCGGGACTTCAGAGAGCTCGGAAAAATGCTGAAAAGCAGGACTTCCAGGGTTGTTATCTCCGGTTTGCTTCCAGTTCCTCGTGCTGGCGAGAGCAGGAACAGGGAGATACGGGACCTGAATGTGTGGCTGAGGAACTGGTGCAGGGGGCAGGGATTTAGATTCTTAGATCACTGGGATCTGTTTTGGAGTAAGGGGGAACTGTACAAAAGGGATGGATTGCATCTTAACAGGTGGGGGACCAGCATTCTGGCCGGCAGGTTTGCCACTGCTACACGGATGGTTTTAAACTGAATAAGGGGGGTGGGGTGTCAAATGGGATAATCGAGAACGGAGTTAAAGGGAAAGAGAGTAAAGGGATGGTTAATGACCCCAGAATTAATGGGAAAGAAAGATCACAAAGGGATAGGAGAGTATGGCCAAGTGTAATAGGGATCGATGTGAAAGGGGCCACTTGTCAACATAAGTGTATAAGGAGTAAGAGTGTTGTAAAAACAAGCCTGAAGGCTTTGTGTCTCAATGCGAGGAGCATTCGTAATAAGGTGGATGAGTTGAAGGTGCAGATAGCGATTAATGACTATGCTATAGTTGGGATCACGGAGACATGGCTCCAGGATGACCAAGGCTGGGAGCTGAACATCCAGGGATATTCAATATTCAGGAGGGATAGACGAAAAGGAAAAGGAGGTGGGGTAGCGTTGCTGGGGAGAGAGGAGATTAATGCAATAGAAAGGAAGGACATTAGCGTGGAGGATGTGGAATCGATATGGGTAGAGCTGCGAAACTCTAAGGGGCAGAAAACGCTAGTGGGAGCTGTGTACAGGCCACCTAACAGTAGTATTGGAGTTGGGGATGGCATCAAACAGGAAATTAGAAATGCGTGCAACAAGGGTAACACGGTTATAATGGGTGACTTCAATCTGCATGTAGATTGGGTGAATCAAATTGGCAGATGTGCTGAGGAAGAGGATTTCCTGGAATGTATGCGGGATAGTTTTCTCAACCAACATGTGGAGGAACCAACGAGAGAGCAGGCTATTCTAGACTGGGTATTGAGTAATGAGGAAGGGTTAGTTAGCAGTCTTGTTGTGCGTGGCCCCTTGGGCAAGAGTGACCATAATATGGTTGAGTTCTTCATTAGGATGGAGAGTGACAAAATTAAGTCAGAAACAAGGGTTCTGAACTTGAACAAAGGTAACTTTGAAGGTATGCGATGTGAATTGGCCAAGATAGACTGGCAGGTGATTCTTAAAGGGTTGACAGTGGATGTGCAATGGAAGATATTTAAAGACTGCATGGATGAAGTACAAAAGTTGTTCATACCAGTTTGGCAAAAGAATAAATCGGGGATGATGGTGCATCCATGGATAACAAGGGAAATCAGGGATAGTATAAAAACAAAAGATGAGGCATACAAATTTGCCAGAAAAAGCAGCCTACCGGAGGACTGGGAGAAATTCAGAATCCAGCAGAAAAAGCAGCCTACCGGAGGACAAAGGGCTTAATTAGGAAAGGGAAAATAGATTATGAAAGGAAACTGGCAGGGAACATAAAAACTGACTGCAAAAGTTTTTATAGATATGTGAAGAGAAAGAGACTAGTTAAAACAAATGTTGGTCCCTTGCAGTCTGAAACAGGTGAATTGATCATGGGGAACAAGGACATGGCAGACCAATTGAATAACTACTTTGGTTCACTAAGGAAGACATAAATAATCTCCCCGAAATAGCAGTGGAACGGGGGTCAAATAAGATGGAGGAACTGAGTGAAATCCAGGTTAGCCGGGAGGTGGTGTTGGGTAAATTGAACGGATTGAAGGCCGATAAATCCCCAGGGCCAGATAGTCTGCATCCCAGAGTACTCAAGGAGGTAGCCACAGAAATAGTGGATGCATTAGTGATAATTTTTCAAAATTCCTTAGATTCTGGAGTAGTTCCTGAGGATTGGAGGGTAGCTAATGTAACCCCACTTTTTAAAAAAGGAGGGAGAGAGAAAGCGGGGAATTACAGACCAGTTAGTCTAACATCGGTAGTGGGGAAACTGCTAGAGTCGGTTATTAAAGATGGGATAGCAGCGCATTTGGAAAGTGGTGAAATCATTGGACAAAGTCAGCATGGATTTACGAAAGGTAAATCATGTCTGACAAATCTGATAGAATTTTTCGAGGATGTAACTAGTAGAGTGGATAAGGGAGAACCAGTGGATGGTGTTATATCTAGACTTTCAGAAGGCTTTCGACAAGGTCCCGCATAAGAGATTAGCATACAAACTTAAAGCACACGGTACTGGGGGTTCAGTATTGATGTGGATAGAGAACTGGCTAGCAGACAGGAGGCAAAGGGTAGGAGTAAACGGGTCCTTTTCAGAATGGCAGGCAGTGACTAGTGGGGTGCTGCAAGGCTCAGTGCTGGGACCCCAGCTATTTACAATATATATTAATGATTTGGACGAGGGAATTCAATGCAACATCTCCAAATTTGCAGATGATACCAAGCTGGGGGGTATAGTTAGGTGTGAGGAGGATGCTTGGAGGCTGCAGGGTGATTTGGATAGGCTGAGTGAATGGGCAGATGCATGGCAGATGCAGTATAATGTGGATAAATGTGAGGTTATCCACTTTGGTGGCAAAAACATGAGGGTAGACTATTATCTGAATGGTGGCAGATTAGGAAAGGGGGACATGCAACGAGACCTGGGTGTCAACGTACACCAGTCATTGAAAGTAGGCATGCAGGTGCAGCAGGCAGTGAAGAAAGCAAATGGTATGTTAGCATTCATAGCGGAAGGATTTGAGTTTAGGAGCAGGGAGGTTCTACTGCAGTTGTACACAGTTTTGGTGAGGCCACACCTGGAGTATTGCGTACAGTTTTGGTCCCAAATCTGAGGAAAGACATCCTTGCCATAGAGGGGGTACAGAGAAGATTCACCAGACTGATTCCTGGGATGTCAGGACTTTCATATGAGGAAAGATTGGATAGACTCGGCTTGTACTCGCTGGAATTTAGAAGATTGAGGGGGGATCTTATAGAAACTTACAAAATTCTTAAGGGGTTGGACAAGCTAGATGCTGGAAGATTGTTCCCGATGTTGGGGGAGTCCAGAACCAGGGGCCACTATTTAAGAATAAGGGGTAAGACATTTAGAACGGAGATGAGGAAACACTTTTTCACACAGAGAGTTATGAGTCTGTGGAATTCTCTGCCTAAAAGGGCAGTTCTCTGGATACTTTCAAGAGAGAGCTAGATAGGGCTCTTTAAGATAGGGGATATGGGGAGAAGGCAGGAACGGGGTACTGATTGGGAATGATCAGCCATGATCACATTGAATGGCGGTGTTGGCTCGAAGGGCCGAATGACCTACTCCTACACCTATTGTCTATTGTCTATCCATGTTCTCCAGAGATGCTGCCCAACCTGCTAAGTTACTCCAACACTTTGTGTCTTCATTTGTAAACCAGTATCTGTAGTTCCTTGTGTCTCCCTTCTCTCTTGGATTCTTTCTTCAGGCTCAAACAGAATAACACGATACATTGACCATGACCTCACTCGGCATCAATGGTTTGTTGTTCTGCAGGCCCATGAGAGCGTATGATGTCAATAAAAGATGACAATAATGGGCGAATTCCCTCCAAAGTAGTTTACTATCTCCATATATTATCCCTATCCCACCCTTGTATTGAATTGATTGGAAGGTACAGCATGGAAATTGGGATGTGGGAGGAAACCCATGTGGTCACAGGGAGAATATGTAAACTCCACACGGACAGCCCTCGAGATCAGGATTGAACTGGGCTTTCTGGTGCTCTGCCTCTACTTTTATGAAGTCTAAAGCTGCCTGGGTCAGATGTGTTCTGCATAAATTTTACAGATGGAGAATGCACAAGAAGTGAAGATGCCGGGCTGGAGAGGAATGGATTTGGCGTTCATACCGCACTTAATGGAATGACATATTCAGGGCAGTGGAACAATGACAAGGTATGCAAGGAGCCATAAGGCACTGCAGAAGCTGGAATCATGAGAACATCACAAAGTGCTGGAGGAACTCTGGGTCAGGTAGCATCTGTGTAGGGAATGGACAAATGAAGTTTCAGGTCAGGACCGTTCTTCAGTCTGATGGAGTTCGGGGGGGAGCTGGAAATGGCAGGTAGGGTGGGACAAAGCCTGGCAAGTGATGGGTGGATACAGTTAGGGGGGTGATTGGCACATGGGTGGAGTAAGTGACAAGGCTGGAGGTGAAGAGATAAGAAGGTGTCAGATAAGGAGAGAAAAAGATGAGTGAAATGTAAAGGCAGATGGAGTGATATAGGTGGAAGGGGAAAGGGGATGGGCTAATGGGAGAAATAGGTATGTAGCAGGGTTGGGCATTCGAAAGAGGGGCAGTGAAAGCCTGGGGGGTTCTTCCCAGTGAAAGGCTGGGAATTCTCCTAAACCTGGAGAATTCAATGGTCGCACCGTTGGGATGTGAACTACCCAAGCGGAATACGCGATTAATGTAACTAATGTGATTAGTAACTAATGTGATTAATGTAACTAATGTAATTTCTCTGCCACAGAAGGCAGTAGAGGCCAATTCACTGGATGAATTTAAAAGAGAGTTAGAACTCTAGGGGCTAGCGGAATCAAGGGATTTGGGCAGGCACGGGTTACTGATTGTGGATGATCAGCCATGATCACAATGAATGGCGGTGCAGGCTCGAAGGGCCAAATGGCCTCCTCCTGCACGTATTTTTTAATGTTTTTTATGTTTTATGATTAAACAATTAATGCGTGAAACGAAAAATAATGGTTAGAGGATAGAGAACCTATAAAGCTTTGTCATGATTAAACAGTGAAAAGGACAGCAACGTCTGAATTTACTTCACGAGATGTTTAACATCGAAGTTATAATTCAGGGTTATGATTCAGGATATTAAGGGCTGCACGTTATGGAGCTTCCTTTAGGGGAAAGGGGGTCCATGTTCCTGAAAACCTTTCTGTGGATCATGACAGCCTCTTCAACTTTGTATTTCAGGATTGTAACAATATCCACTGCAGTAAGTGCCCACACCTGCAATGAATAAATAATCCAGCAAGTTAGCACAAGTTGACCAAAATAAAACGTGCCTGATCATTCAAAGTAGCTTAGAATATATAACTGTGACATGCTAGAAACAAGGAATCTGATTGAAAGCACAGTGATCCACTGTGTTGGCTTAACCTTACATCCCTGCGCTCCAAGGAATAAATTCCACGCCTGCCCAACCTCTCCCTCTAGCTCAGGCCCTCAAGTGTAGGCAGATCCCTTGTACATCTTTTCTGCACTCTTTTCAGCTTAAAGGCATATTTCCTATATGACTATCATCCCGTTGCCAAAGAATAGTAAGGCAGCGTGCCTTAATGACTTCCATCCAGTGTCTCTGACATTCACCATCATGAGGTGCTTTGAGAAACTGGTGATAACGCCCATTAACTCCAGCCTCCCAGCCAGCCTTGATCCACAGCAGTTTGCTTATCATCGCAGTAGGTCCACGGCAGATGTCATCTCTCTGTAGCTAAACTCATCTCTAGAACACCTAGACAACAAGGACTCCTATGTTAGACTCTTATTTATTGACCTTCTACACAATAGTTCCATCCAAACTCTTGGACCTAGCAATCAGCTCTCCCCTCGACATTCTGACCCACAGACCACAATCAGTAAGGAGAGGTGTACTCTATACTCCCTGTACTCTCAAGACTGTGCAGGCAAATTCAGCTCTAACTCCATCTACAAGTTGGACGCAAAATGCTGGAGTAGCTGAGCGGATCAGGCAGCATATCTGGAGAAAAAGAATAGGTGATGTTTTGGGTCAAGACCCTCTTCAGACTGAGAGTCAGGGGAGAGGGAAATTAGCGGTAGGAAAATTGTAGATGACACCACCGTAGTGGGCCGGATCACAAACAACGACAAGACGGAGTAAAAGAAGGAGATAGAGAACTCAGTGGCATGGTGTCAGGATAATAACCTCTCCCTCAATGTCAGCACGACCAAGGAGTTAGACATTCACTTCAGGAAGCAAGATGGAGTACATATCTAAATAACATCAATGGTGCGAATGTGAAAATGGTTGGGAGCATGGAAACAGGGCCTTGGGCATCGAGTCCACGCCGACCATCGATCACCCGTTCACACTAATTCTAATTTTTTTTACATTTCAAAATAGACTTTATACAAGTAATATACAATACATTAACCATGCAAAAAAATCATCCGATATTTTCGGAGGCTATACAAACATTCAATACTGTTTACACACTTTGCTCAAATTTCACAAATTTATCCCTTGCCACTCATGTGGGGTGGGAGATTGCAACCTTCACATGGTCCGCCCTGTTTCGACGAATGCAATCAACCGGGCGTGCACAACCAAATAAGATCAAATAGAACAAGTTGTCCTACTACTTTAGGCTGTGCACGCCACACGCATGAAGAAGCCACATCATGTGTTCAGACTAATTCTGTTATCCCGCTTTCTCAGCCACTCCCTACACACTAAAGGCAATTTACCGAGGCCAATCAACCTACAAACCCACACATCTTTGGGATGTGCGAGGAAATCAGAGGAATCCCACGCAGTCACAGGAAGCATGTGCAAACTCCACACCAACAGCACCTGAGGTCAGGATCAAACCTGTTGTGAGGCAGCGGCTCTACCAGCTGCACCACTGTGCTGCCAGGGGTTGTGAGACAAGCTTAAATGAATGGAATTTAAATATAATTAATTCATTGGTTTGAAGAACTGAATAACTTATTCCTGTTCTGAGAGTATGAAGTCCTGTGACTATTTTTAATACATTAACATGATGTGAGTTAATCATTTAATTGTGAAATTTCTTTCTTAAAGATGAATGGCACCGGAAAACTGGTGCATCCGTCCGGTGCAGTCTACGAAGGAGAGTTTAAAGACAACACGTTCCACGGGATGGGGACCTACACGTGGCCAAATAATTCTAGATATATTGGAAGCTTCAATAATAACAAGTAAGCTATTCTTGTAATAATCTCGACTATGTTTCTGTTGAGGGAAGTTGTTTTTTGTTGTACAAGGTGAGGCTTTGTCCCACCCCACCTCTCTTTTCCAGCTTTCTTCCCCCAACTTCAGTCCCGACCCAAAACGTCTTCTGTCCATTCACTCCGCAAATGTTACTTGAACCGATGAGTTCCTGGCGGACATGCCCCAACCAAGCTAGTCCCACGTGCCCACATTTGGCCCATATCCCTTTAAACCTATCCTATCCATGTACAGTGGCTTGCAAAAGTTTTCATACCCCTTGAACCTTTTCACATTTTGTCACATTTCAACCACAAACGTAAATGTGTTTTATTGGAATTTTATGTGATAGACCAACACAAAGTGGCGCATAATTGTGGTGGAACTAAAATGATACATGGTTTTCAAATCTTTTTACAAATAAAAAACTGAAAAGTGTGGCGTGCAGAAGTATTCAGCCCCCTTTACTCTGATACCCCTAAATAAAATCCTGTGCAACCACTTGCCTTCAGAAGTCACCTAATTAGTAAATAGAGTCCACTTGTGTGTAATCTAATCTCAGTATAAATACAGCTGTTCTGTGAAAGCCTCAGAGGTTTGTTAGAGAACATTAGTGAACAAACAGCATCATGAAGCCCAGGGAACACACCAGACAGGTCATGGATAAAGTTGTGGAGAAGTTTAAAGCACGGTTAGGTTATAAAAAAATATCCCAAGCTTTGTTCAATCCATCATCCGAAAATGGACAGAGTATGGCACAACTGCAACCCTACCAAGGCATGGCCGTCCACCTAAACTGACAGGCCGGGCAAGGAGAGCATTGATCAGAGAAGCAGCCAAGAGGCCCATGGTAACTCTGGAGGAGCTGCAGAGATCCACAGCTCAGGTGGGAGAATCTGTCCACAGGACAACTATTAGTCGTGCACTCCACAAATCGGGCCTTTATCGAAGAGAGGCAAGAAGAAAGCCATAGTTGAAACAAAGCCATAAGAAGTCCTGTTTGCAGTTTGCCACAAGCCATGTGGGGGACACAGCAAACATGTGGAGGAAGGTGCTCTGGTCTGATGAGACCAAAATTGAAGTTTTTGGCCTAAATGCAAAACGCTATATGTGGCGGAAAACTAACACTGCACATCACCCTGAACACACCATCCCCACTGTGAAACATGGTGGTGGCAGCATCATGCTGTGGGGATGCTTTTCTTCAGCAGGGACAGGGAAGCTGGTCAGAGTTGATGGGACGATGGATGGTACCAAATACTGGGCAATCTTGGAAGAAAACCTGTTAGAGTCTGCAAAAGACTTGAGACTGGGGCGGAGGTTCACCTTCCAGCAGGACAACGACCCCAAACAGACAGCCAGAGCTACAATGGAATGGCTTAGATGAAAGCATATTAATGTGTGAGAATGGCCCAGTCAAAGTCCAGACCGAAATCAAATTGAGAATCTCTGGCAAGACTTCAAAATTGCTGTTCACATCCAATCTGACTGAGCTTGAGCTATTTTGCAAAGAAGAATGGGCAAAAATGTCAGTCTCTAGATGTGCAAAGCTGCTAGAGACATACCCCAAAAGACTTGCAGCTATAATTGCAGCGAAAGGTGGTTCCACAATGTATTGACTCAGGGGGGCGGAATACTTTTCCACGCCACACTTTTCAGTTTTTTATTTGTAATAAAATTTGTTTTTCTCTCTAGTAATAGGTTTCATCTGCCTAACTTATGCACATCACGCTTTGACAGTCCTGGAAAAGTATACAAATGTTCTTTCACCGGCTGTTACTCTGCAGATTGGAAGGGGAAGGCAAGTTCATAGATGCCGAAGGTTATGAATGGATCGGAACTTTTCATTACAAAGCTGCACCAGGACTGAAGTTAAAACTGGATATGTAATCCACGTCTGCACGGGACCCATTTCTGAATCCATATCATCAAATTATATTTCTGAATTTTTTATAAACATCACTGAGTATTTTGGTACATTTAAAATAGTATTGTGCAAAGATGGTCTTCATTCAAATACATACAACATGCACATACGATTTATTCTAAAATATCCAATAAGATAGTTCTGTTTATTTTAATAAATCAATAAAGCATAATAATTAGAACTTTCTAATCATTTGACCAGGATTCAACAGGAAGAGGTGGGTGGGGTGGGGGTGGGGGGGGGGGGGGGGGGGGCAAGTGGAATATATGCCAAAACATGGTGTTGCCCACTTTTCCTCAGACAGGGTTTAGGTTTATTATTGGCATGTGTACCGAGGTACAGTGAAAAGCATGATCTCCAAAGAGATCAGATAATACATCAATACAATCGAGTCAGACTCAAGTTCAACAGATAGAGCTAAGGGGAAGATACAGAGTGCAGAATATAGTTCTCAGCATTGTAGTGCATCAGTTACAGAGATAGACCAATATCCGCAATGTGGTAATGATGAATTGGGCAGTATCCTAGCTTATGGAAGGACCGTTCTGAAGCCTGATAACAGAGGGGAAGAAGCTGTTCTTGGGTCTAGTGATGCGCACTTTCAGTTTCTGTACCTTCTCAAGTTCAAGTTCACATTTATTGTCAGATGCACCAATTGGTACAGTGAAATTGTCGGGCCATTGTCATCTGCCAGACGGAAGCAGGAAAAAGAAGGCATGACCGGGATGGGACAAGTCTTTGATTACGTTGGCTGCTTTCCTGAGGCAGCGCGAAGTGTAGATGGAATCAATAAGGGGAATTCTGGTCTGTGCGATGGACTGGGCTACATCTACAACTCTCTGCAATATCTTGCGGTCTTGGGCAAAGCTGTCCCCAAACCAAGCTGCGATGCAATCCGACAGGATGCTTTCTATGGTGCATCCTTAGAGGTTTGTAAGAGTCATTGGAAGCATGCCAAATTTCCTCTAGTACTGCAAGGTTGCACCATGCTGTGACAGTCAAAAGTCGAGAATAGTCACAAAGTGCTGCAGTAACTTAGCAGGTCAGGCAGCATCTCTGGAGAACATGGATAGGTGATGTTTAGGGTGGAGACCCATCTTCAGATCCAAAACGTCACCATGTTCTTCAGAGATGCTGCTTGACCCACTGAGTTACTCCAGCACTTTTGTGAACCAGCTTCTACAGTTCCTTATGTCTCCAAATGTCAAGAGTAGTTGCCACGTGCAGCGACAACAAAACAATGAAATCCATTCTTGCAGCAGCTTAACAACCCTGTCATTAAACATAGTACACATAGATAATATATAATGAACAAAAATTCCATAAGCAAAAACACAACTAGTTAGTAACCACAATACTAGTGCAAAAAGACCCTGTGTCCTTAGTGCAACCACGGGACGGGATGTTTAATTCACCAAGATCTTGATCAATGAAGTAACTTAGGCCTCTTAACAGAGAAGAGCAAAAAGAGAGAGGGAGGGAGTTTTGACTCGAAGAAGCCAAAAGACACAGGGGCCAAAGGTGAAATGATGAAATGCAGAAAAAGTGTAGACTATCCGGGATCTCTGCAATCTTTCCTTACAATACATTTCCTCCATTCCCCGCATATCCATGTGCCTACCCAAAAGCCTCTCAAACTATCGTATTTGCCTCCACCACCACCGTTGGCAGCGCGTTCCAGGCACTGACCACTGACATCCATTGCACACAACACTTGCACAACCCTGCCTGTTTTCCAGCAAGCTGCTTAGGAAGCTGGGATGGTAACATTTTCATCTTGAATGTTGTTGTTCCTGCATCAACAACTTCCTCTGGCAGCACGTTTCATATCCACCACCCTCTGTGTGCAAAAGTTGCCCCTAGATCTCATGCAGAGGCAGAGATGATTAGTTTAACTTGGTATCGTGTTCACATGGACATTGTGGGCCTGTTCCTGTGTTGTATTGTTCAATGTTCTATGTTCAATAAAAATAAGGATTAATATGGCTTTAGTGTGAATGGGATGTTGATGGTCGGTGCAGACTCAGTGTTTTGAAGAGTGTGTTTTGTGTTCTGTTTTGCTGTGACGTTATGACTACCACATTTCTGATAATTTAACATGAACAATTCCACAGCAGATTTGTTAAGTTGCTTTAATGGCCGAAAAAGCCTTTGCGACCATGAAAATGTATGATACAAAAGGTACTCTGTTGATAATAGTTACTCTGGCATCTGAACTCAGCTTACTTATTTACGAATTGTCAGACACAAGATACTAACTTCTTTTTTCAAGTCCATGACCAATTTCTGACATGAAAAATATCCAGTAAACAACTAGCATTCACATGACACAGAGCCTCTTGTTTCGAGAAACTTCAAGTAGAGTCATCATTTAAACGCCTGCAAGATTCAACGCAGACTGAAAGAAGATCAAGTTGCCTGTAAGTTTAATTTAAAAATTTTCCAATGTTTAAAGCATAGGTATACTTGTCAAAAGAATTCAAATATTCTGCTAAAGGTTCTCGATTAAATGTTTTATTACGTTATTTTCCTTGATACAGGGCAGCGCTGTTGTGCTTCTGGTAGAGCCACTGCCTCACAGCGCTAGAGACCCAGGTTTGCGAGATAGAAACCCTGTCTGTAAGGAGCTTGCACATTCTCACTGTGACCACTTGGGATTTCTCTGGGTGCTCTGGTTTCCTCCCACATCCTGAAGACGTGTAGGTTTGGAGGTTAACTGCCCCTGGAAACTTGTCCCCAGTGTGTAGGGAGTGGATGAGAAAGTGGGATAACATGGAACTAGTGTGAACGGGTGATCGATGGCCGGCATGGACAGTGGGTTGGAGGGCCTGTTTTCCATGCCGTATCTCTCAATCAATCAATGGAATATGTTGATTGTCCTTTCACAGTTCACAATCCTGGCTAGTAAGGGTCTCTTTTATTTTCTGACTTTGATTTGCGACTTTTGTTGAACTAATAGCCACTCGCAGTTAATTGAGCATGTCACATGTATACCATTAAGAGTTATAGTTAAACACCTTGGAAATGTAGACGCAAAGATCTGCAGATGCTGGTTTACAAAAAAGTCAAAACGCTGGAGTAACTCAGCAGGATAGGCAGCATCTTTACACTGTAGACTTTAGAGATACAGTGTGGAAACAGGCCCTTTGGCCCACCAAGTCCCCACCGACCAGCAATCACCCTACACTATCCTACGCACTCAGAAAAATGTACAATTTTACCAAAACCAATTAACCTACAACCCTGTACTTCTTTGGAGTGTGGGTGGAAACGAGAGCACCCAGAAAAAACCCATGCAATCACTGGTAGAGTGTGCAAACTCCGTGCAGACAGCACCCATAGGCAGGATTGAACCTGGGTCTCTGGCACTGTAAGGCAGCAAGACTACCGCTGCGTCACTGTGCCGCCCTTATGGATTCATATCCTCCCAAGATGGATGAATGAATAAGATTATTGGCCTAGTATATTCACATAAAAGGAATTTGTCTTGGTGCTCCGCCCACAGGTGACAACATGATATACGGTGACAGTTAGGAATGACACATAAAACATTAAACATTGATAATAAAACATGTGAATTAAATAAAATACCAGAGCAAAAGGAGGCTACAGATTTTATTTCGGAGTCACGTGAGTGACTACGTGAAGACCCCGTCCAGCACGCATGCGCGACATTAGCGTTCATGCAGTGCACCCGCGACGAACGGGAGTTCAAGGCGCTCCCGCTACAATTTGAAAGTCGGGCCGACAGGTAAGTTTTTACCGTGGCCATGTGTATTTTCTCTGTGGTCTGCTTTACTTTTCCAGAAAGAATGAGCAAGACCAGAGGGAAGAAATCTGCAGTTCGTTTCCCGTTGAGAAGCGTTTTTTGGAGGGAGGGCAAGAGGCGGCAGGACTAACTACCGTGCCAAGCCCAGCACCGCTAGTGCAGCCTGAGCAGCGGGCTGGAGGTACCTGCAGCCAGAACTGGGCGGTAGTATCCGACGATTCGGATGAAGATGCCTCACCACTCGAGAGCGGCACAGGCAGCCGCCTAAGCCGAATGGAACGGCTTATGGAGCAATTGCTCCAGCGAGATCTGCTGAGAGAGCAGCAGCAGACTCGCCAAGGGTGCTCAGGCAGTCCCGCAGTGCCTTTTACGGCACTGGCCATTGCTTCACCTTCTATTGAAGGCAGCATTGGCGACCAGGTCTGGGCTGGTCAAGAAGAGGGGTCGTTGGCTGAAGATGTCCAGAGTACACAAGGTGTACAGGATCAGGAAGAGCTGCTGGGTGTGGTCAACCGCTACGTGGCCATTCCACAGCGGGTCGGCCTTTAGAGCCGAAACTTGCAGCCATCATTGACCACCTGTCCTCAAAACCCCTACAAGAACGGGTGGTCAATGACGCTCTTGAATTATATACAGCCCCAGAAAATTGTGCATCATTGAATGTACCAGCTGTAAACAGCCAAATTTGGGGACATTTGGGGCAGAACATCAGGAACCTGGAGTTGAAGCTCCAGAAAACCCTTAAACTCCTGACTGCAGGAATTACATCATATGCTCGGTCCATAGATGGTGTGGACATCTCCACTAATCAGCAAGATACATTAGCTCTGCTGTGCACCACTCAATATGAGATAAACAATTTGCGGAAGGAAATTATCAAGCCTGCCCTCAATCCTAAGTTTGCAGGACTTTGCAAAACACCGGGTTCAGAACCTCCAATTCTGCTCTTTGGAAAGGACCTTCCAAAAAAGGTGAAAGACCTAGAGGAAGAGTCCAAGACCTTTGGTCTCGTGAGGGCAGGTTTGGGACCGAACAGACCTAATAAACCCAAGCGGCAGTACCCCACGGCGTCTGGTGAAAGCTCGGGGTCCGCAGTCATTCCCCGTAAGCCTTTTTTAGGTCATGGCCCAGAGCGGACCCCATGGAAAATGCGCCACCCCCAATATCAACATCAATGGCAACAGCAGCCCTCTACAGCCCAGCAGACACCTCATCATCCAGCGAAGAGGCAGAAGAAGCACCAGTAACCATGGAGGTAGGTGGGTCTGGTTCCTCTCAACATATGAGCAGTAGGGTAGCAGCTCGATACTAACAGGGGGGAGATTGCACTTGTTTTTGGATACATGGGAATCCATCACTAATGACAAATATGTACTCAGCAGCATTCATGGCTATAAAATTGAATTAGTTCATGAAAACATGCCGCCAGTTCAGCATATACCGCAAAGGGTATTTATCCTCTCAGTAAAAGAGAAACAAGAGGGTCAAGCTGAACTGATGAGGCTACTAACAAAAGGTGTCATTGAAAGAACAAAACATGAACCTTTGGAATTTGTGTCTAATATTTTCACCAAAACCAAAAAAGATGGTGGATGTCGCATCATCATTGACTTAACTACTTTAAAGGAGTCTGTTAAGTATATACATTTCAAGATGGAAACTTTTGAAACAGCCAGACTATTGATTTCTGGAGGGTACTTTCTAGCAAGCATTGATTTAAAAGATGCCTACTACGCAGTACCCATACACAAGGAGCATCGCAAATTTATCTGGATTAAGTTAAGTTTATATCTGGATATAAATTAAGTTTATCTGGATGAAACAGCTATGTCAATTTAAAGCCTTACCAAATGGGCTAACCTCAGCTCCAAGGTTGTTCACTAAAATCTTAAAACCTGCTTTGGCATTGTTGAGGAAACATAAGCATATAGTCATGGCGTACTGAGACGACATTTTAATAGTAGAGAAAACCTTGGAGACAGCTATTTTGGCAGTAGCAGCCACCAAACGTTTGTTTGAAACTTTGGGGTTTGTCATACATCCAGATAAATCCAATTTGACACCGTCCTCTACCATGGACTATCTTGGATTTACCATTGACACTGTTCGCATGATTGTAACTCTGCCGAAGGGGAAAGCATCAGAGTTGGCACTATCATGCAACAAACTAATGGTTAATCATCAGCCAACCATACGGCAGGTAGCTAATGTGATTGGGAAAATGGTAGCAGCCTTTCCAGCTGTACAATTTGGGCCTTTGCACTATCAAAATTTACAAAGAGCAAAAGTGCACGCACTAAAGGAAAACTCAGGTCACTTTGACCGAGCCATGAATTTAACTGCTGAATCCATTCCAGAGTTACAATGGTAGAGAAGGAACGTTAGGCTTAGTTCCAGTCCCATAACAATCACCAACCCAGTATTAACCATTCAAACGGATGCCAGTGCTTTGGGCTGGGGAGCAACTAACATGTAATCCAGCACAGGGAGTAGATGGACTAATTCTGAATCATCTTGCCTACAGACACGGGGTATCAATTACTTAGAAATGTTGGGTGCGTTTTATGGTTTAAAAGCATATGCATCTAACTCGCATCACGCACATGCCCGGTTGCAATTAGATAATACCACGGTGGTGGCTTATATCAACCACATGGGTGGTGCAAAGTCGATATCACCAGGTCACGCAAATTTAACGATAACATCGAATGGATGTTAAATCCCAAAGTGTTTGCTGAAATTACAAAGCAATATGGCACACCAGTTATCGATCTATTTGCATCTAGACTGAATCACCAGGTACCAACGCATGTTGCTTGGGAACCAGACCCTGAGGCAGCAGCAGTTGATGCATTCACGCTGCATTGGGGGAAAATGTTCTTCGTTGCTTTTCCTCCCTTCTGCCTCATCGGCTGGGTATTACGCAAGATTCAATTGGATTCCGCTTCAGGAATCTTGATAATACCCGGCCATGGATCCCAGTGGCCCTCGACATGGCTGTCGAAACATCGTTGGAATTCCCCAGCAGTCCGGATTTATGAATCCACCCAGTGTCAGGCATTAGTCACTAGTGCCATGGCAGAGTCAATCTCCTGGCTTGCAGATTCTAAAAAGACCTCTACTGGGCCTGGGACTGTCTGAGGACGCCATCAACATGATGACCGCATCCCACCGGGAGTCCACCAGGAAACAATACCTGACCAACATAAAGAAATGGGAACGGTATTGCTCCAAAACAGGAACTACCTACACTACAGCAACAGCCACCAGTGTTGTGGAGTTCCTGGTTGGATTACATCGGGATGGTCTCAGCTACAGCGCCATCAATACAGCCAGGAGTGCGTTGTCAGCTTATTTGGTTCCAGCAACAGGACAACAGGCTTTGGGGTCCCATCCACTAGTGGTCAAAATCATGAGGGGCATTTTTAACACTAATTCCCCCAGACCAAGTTACACTCAGATCTGGGATGTCAGCATTGTACTGACGTACCTTAGGGGATGGCCACCACCCAGGTCACTCACGCTGGAACAACTTACCCTGAAATCAGTCCTGCTCATAGCACTAGTGTCAGCTCAAAGGGTACAGTCCCTCCACCTTCTGAGGCTGGACAGCATGACAGAGTAATTGGACTGTTTTACATTCCATATTCAGGGTATAGTCAAACAAACTAGACCAGGGACCTCACCTCCAGTCATGGAGTTCCGGACATATTCATCTGACCCAAGGCTGTGTCCCAAGACCCATCTCACCAATTACATAGACACAACATACAACTTAAGAGGGAGAGAAAATGCCTTATGGATAAGCCACAAAAAACCTCATGGTCAGGTGACGAGCCAAACCATTTCAAGATGGCCCAAGCAGGTGCTTAAGTCCGCGGGAGTCAATACTAATGTTTACAAATCTCACTACCACCAGGGCAGCATCCACGTCGGCGGCTAGATGAATGGACGTGCCTATGGACCACATTCTGTCCAGAGCACGATGGTCCTCGGAAAGAACTTTCCAATGGTTTTATAATAAACTACTGGTTGAACCTGCTACATTTGCAGACAGAATTTTAGAGTCTGCAGATAATATTTAATTTAAGCCCGGGGGAGCTCTCTGTTTTTTGTTGTTATTAATAAACCTTTTTTGTTCACAAACAGGTTATTGTTGATTGTGATAACATACTTCCTCCCTCAAAGGTCTTCAGACAATGAGTGAAGCATGAGCTGGTACACGGTTCGGAATCACACAGCTTTGAAGTCTTCATGTAGTCACTCACGTGACTCCGAAATAAAATAGTAAGATTAAATGAGAACTTACCAGTTCGAAGTTTGAACTGTATTTTATGAGGAGTTACGATGGGGGACTACATGCCCTCCACTCCCACCCTCTGTTATACAGATCAACTGATAATTAAGTTCTTATTTTTTCTTTACTATATTTATTTAAATCGGTGTGTTTTTTCTGTGAATCCACACCGCTGCTTTGAAGAATATTGCGCATGCGTGCTGGATGGGGTCTTCACGTAATCCCTCATCGTAACTCCTCATAAAATACAGATCAAACTTTGAACTGGTAAATTCTCATTTAATCTTACTATTTTTGGTTATTGAGTAGAGCTCCTGCTCGTGGAAAAAAGCTGTTTTAATGTCTGGCTGTGGTAGCTTTGACAGTCCAGAGTCGCCTTCCAGATGGAAGTGATTCAAAGAGTTTGTGGCCAGGGTGAGAGGGGTCAGAGATGATCTTACCCGCTCACTTCCTGGCCCTTGCAGTGTAGAGTTCGTCAATGGAGGGAAGGTTGCAGCCAATAACCTTCTCAGCTGTTCGGACAATTCGTTGCAGCCTCCGGATGTCGTGCTTGGTGGCTGAGCCAAACCAGACCATGATGGAGAAAGTGAGGACAGACTC
Organism: Raja brachyura; assembly: GCA_963514005.1. Next base: position 70,970,349 of record OY740788.1, on the reverse strand, counting down.
TATGATGGCTGTATAGAATTGGACCATCATTGCCTGTGGCAGATTGTGCTTCCTCAGCTGCCATAGGAAGTACATCCTCTGTTGTGCCTTTTTGACTGTGGATTCGATGATGGCCCCCCATTTAAGGTCCTTGGAGATGATGGTTCCCAGGAACTTTTGACTCCGTGACTGTGGTGTTGTTGATGGTGAGTGGGGTGAGGGGAGGGTGAGCTCTCCTAAAGTCTACAATCAATTCCACTGTCTTAAGAGCATTGAGCTCCAGGTTGTTGCGATGGCACCAGGACGCCAGCTGTGTCACTTCCTGTCTGTAGGCAGATTCCTCCCCATCCTGGATCAATCCAATCAGGGTTTGGTCGTCCGCAAATTTGAGAAGTCTGACAGAGGAGTCAGTGGAGGTGCAGTCATTGGTGTAGAGAGAGTAGAGGAGAGGAGAGAGTACGCAACCATCATGGCTGATCATCCAAAATCTGTACCCTGTTCCTGCTTTCTCCCCATATCCCTTGATTCTGTTAGCACTAAATTCCCCTAGTGTGTGGGGAGTGGATGAGAAAGTGAGATAACATAGACGTACTGTGAATGGGTGATCGATGGTCGGCGTGGACTGCTTCTATACCATTTATGTATTAAAAAAAAAGACTAATTGGGCAGCTTTCCACTCAGTCTCCAGGGGAAAGCAGAGCTTTGTACATGCAAGCCTTGTTCTAGCCTCACATGCTTGGTGGTAAACAACCTGATCTTTACAACAGGCACACAACAACATTTTATTTACTGGGCCACAGGACAGCTAAGGACTTTGGAACCATCTAGAAGGAGACTGGCTTAACAACTAAAGAAATAACCGATGGAGAAAAATACTGAAGGCAAGTGAGAGACAAACATCCATTCCTGATAAACCCAGACTAATGGAGCAAACCACAAAGTGCTGGAGTAACTAAGCCGGTCAGGCAGCATCTGTGGAAAACATGTATAGGCTATGTGTTGAGTCAGGACCTTTAGTTGGTTTGTAGTACAGCAGACAAAAGCCTGGCAAGTGATAGGTGGATACAGGTGAGGGGAGTGATTGCCAGATGGGTGGAGTAAGCGATGAAGGCTGGAGGTGAAAAGGAGGCAAGAGTGTGCCTCACCCCCACCTCTCCTTTCCAGGTTTCTGCCCCCTAATCCAACAGTTTGGAGAAGGGTCTTGACCTGAAATGTCACCCATTCCTTCTCTCCAGAGATGCTGCCTGTCCTGCTGAGTTATTCCAGCCTTTTGTGTCTATCTTTGGTTTCAACCAGCATCTGCAGTTCCTTCTTACACATTCCATCTACAAATACTGCCTGACCCGCTGAGTTTCTCCAGCACTTGATGTTTTGTGCTGTATTGACACAGGTTAACACTGCCTTAGAACTCTTAAGGACTGACGTTTGAGTTAAAATTGTACAGCCAAAACAGGAGAACCACTGTGGTGTCTTTCACCTGAGAAGACGAGAGCATGGAGAATAGCTTCAATATTTGTCTTCGCAAACATCTCACTTCAACAACTGTGCAATTTCTGATTCATCCAAGACTGAGAGATATTGCAGAGAGTTATGGATGCACCCCAGACCATCACACAAAGCAACTGACTCCATCCACACTTCATACTGCCTCAGCAAGGCCACCAACATAATCAAGGACCAGTTTCACCCGGACATTCCCTCTTTACCACTCTCCAATCAACCAAGGGGTACAGAAGTGTGAAAATGCACATCTTCAGATTCAGGGATAGTTTCTTCCCGGCTGTATTCAGGCAACTGAACCACCAGCTAGAGAGTGGTCCTGACCTCCCCTTCACCCTACTGGAGACCTTCAAACTGTCTTTAATTGGACTTTACTGGACTTTTTCTTGCACTAAACGTAATTCCCTTTTTCCTGTGTCTGTACACTGGGCAGCTTGATTGTAATCATGTATAATCTTTCTGCTGACTGGATAGCATGCAACTAAAAGCCTTTCACTGCACCTCGGTACACATGACAATAATAAACTAAACTAAAAAATCTTCCATTGGATCTGCTTCCACCACCTCAATAAGCAGTGTATTCCAGTTCAGAGCAAGTCCAGCTCCCTCCACAATTTTTGATGATACCTTATGCCTGATGTTTTGTTACTGACTGTAACATCTTGTGAAGCTTCATGGACTTCATTCCACTATATTTTCTTTACAGAAATCAAAGCCGCTGATGAGTCTGATTTAGCCTTACAGATTTCACAGGTAAGTGTTCTTATGTTGTTTTATTAGTTTAGTTTATTTATTATGTATCTAGAGATCTGGCGCTCAAGCCTTCCATTCACTGAAAGCTCAGAGGGCCAGTCTTGATGCCGCTCGGTGCCAGATACCCAGTTTGAACCTGACCTCGGGTGCTGTCTGTGTGCAGTTCGCACGTTCTCCCTGTGACCGTGTGAGTTTCCTCCGAGTGCTCTGGTTTCCTTCCACACCCCAAAGATGTATGTGATTGTAGGTTAATTGGTCTCTGTAAACTGTGTAGGGAGTGGATGTGAAAGTGTGATAACAGTGAGAATGGGTTATCGATGGTGTGCATGGACCCAGTGGACCGAAGGGTCGTTGCCATGCTGTATCTCTAAACTAAACTCTCTCTAAAGATACACTAGCAGGGATGACAGTGGAACAAAAATGGCAGGTATTTCTAGGAATAATACAGAAGGACCAGATCATTCCTAGGAGGAAGACACATTCCAAGGGGAGAAAGGGACGACCATGGCTGACAAGGGACGTCAGGGACAGTATAAGGAAAGAAGTACAACGTAGCAAAGATGAGCGGGAAGCAAGAGGATTGGGTAATGTTTAAAGAACAACAGAAGATAACCAAAAAGACAATACGGGAAGGAAAGATGAGGTACGAAGGTAAGCTAGCCAAGAATATAAAGCAGGATAGTAAAAGCTTCTTTAGGTATGTGAAGAGGAAAAATTAGTTAAGACCAAAGTTGGACCCTTGAAGACTGAAAAAGGTGAATTTATTATGGGGAACAAGGAAATGGCAGATGAGTTGAACAGGTACTTTGGATCTGTCTTCACTAGGGAGGACATAAACAATCTTCCTGATATAGTAGTGGCCAGAGGATCTGGGGTGACAGAGGAACTGAAGGAAATCCACATTAGGCAGGAAATGGTGTTGGATAGACTGATGGGACTGAAGGCTGATAAATCCCCAGGGCCTGATGGTCTGCATCCCAGGGTACTTAAGGAAGTGGCTCTAGAAATCGTGGATGCATTGGTGATAATTTTCCAATGTTCTATAGACTCAGGATCAGTTCCTGTGGATTGGAGGGTAGCTAATGTTATCCCACTTATAAAGAAAGGCGGGTGAGAGAAAACAGGAAATTATAGACCAGTTAGCCTGACGTCGATGGTGGGGAAGATGCTGGAGTAAATCATAAAAGATGAAATAGCCGCACATTTGGATAGCAGTAAAAGGATCGGTCCGGTTTTTGTGGATGTATCTAGGAAAATGGACAAGGGAGAGCCAGTGGATATAGTGTACCTGGTCTTTCAGAAGGCATTTGATAAGATCCCGCATAGGAGATTAGTGGGCAAAATTAGGGCACATGGTATTGGGGGTAGAGTGTTGACATGGATAAAAAATTGGTTGGCAGACAGGAAACAAAGAGTAGGAATTAAAGGGTCCCTTTCAGAATGGCAGGCAGTGACACTGCATCCCCCTGTCATTAACAAATCATGCAATCTCTTACACCACCTCAAGTCTCAGTCTCTTCCTTCTCTCTCTAATGTTATCCCACTTTTTAAGAAAGGTGGGAGAGAGAAAACGGGGAATTATAGACCAGTTAGCCTGACATCGGTGGTGGGGAAGATACTGGAGTCAATTGTAAAAGATGAGATAGCCGAACATTTGGATAGCAGTAACAGGATCGGTCCGATCAGCATGGATTTACGATGGGGAAATCATGCTTGACTAATCTTCTGTAATTTTTTGAAAATGTAACTAGGAAAATGGACAAGGGAGAGCCAGTGGATGTAGTGTACCTGGACTTTCAAAAAGCATTTGATAAGGTCCCACATAGGAGATTAGTGGGCAAAATTAGGGCACATGGTATTGGGGTAGAGTGCTGACATGGATAGAGAAGTGGTTGGCAGACAGGAAACAAAGTAGGGATTAACGGGTTCCTTTCAGAATGACAGGCAGTGACTAGTGGGGTACCGCAAGGCTCGGTGCTGGAACCGCAGCTATTTACAATATACATCAATGATTTGGATGAAGGGATTCAAAGTAACATTAGCAAATTTGCAGATGACACAAAGCTGGGTGGCAGTGTGAACTGTGAGGAGGATGCTATGAGAATGCAGGATGACTTGGACAGGTTGGGGGAGTGGGCAGGTGCATGGCAGATGAAGTTTAATGCGGATAAATGTGAGGTTACCCACTTTGGTAGCAAAAACAGGAAGGCAGATTACAATCTAAATGGCATCAAGTTGGGAAAAGGGGAAGTACAACGGGATCTGGGGGGGTCCTTGTTCATCAGTCAATGAAAGTAAGCATGCAGGTACGGCAGGCAGTGTAGAAAGCGAATGGCATGTTGGCCTTTGTAACAAGAGGAATCAAATATAGGAGCAAAGAGGTCCTTCTGCAGTTGTACAGAGCCCTAGTGAGACCACACCTGGAGTATTGTGTGCAGTTTTGGTCCCCTAATTTGAGGAAGGACATTCTTGCTATTGTGGGAGTGCAGCGTAGGTTTACAAGGTTAATTCCCGGCATGGCGGGACTGTCATATGCTGAGAGAATGGAGCAGCTGGGCTTGTACACTCTGGAGTTTAGAAGGATGAGAGGGAAGCTCATTGAAACATATAAGATTGTTAAGGGTTTGGACACGCTAAAGGCAGGAAACATGTTCCCGAAGTTGGGGGAGTTTAGAACCAGGGGCCACAGTTTAAGAATAAGGGGTAAGCCATTTAGAACGGAGACAAGGAAACACGAGGAGGCGAGGAGACGAGGTGGTGAGTCTGTGGAATTCTCTGCCTCAGAGGGCGGTGGAGGCAGGTTCTCTGGATGCTTTCAAGAGAGAGCTAGATAGGGCTCTTAAAAATAGTGGAGTCAGGGGATATGGGGAGAAGGCAGGAACGGGGTACTGATTGGGGATGATCAGCCATGATCACATTGAATGCTGGCTCGAAGGGCCGAATGGCCTACTCCTGCACCTATTGTCTATTGTCTATTAAACTGAACTATATCCTGTACTCTATATCTCCCTCTTTGCTCTACCTATTGTACTTGAGTTGGACTCAATTTATCTATTAGTATTACCTGATCTGATTGGACAGCATACAAGACAAAGCTTTTCACTGTGGCTCAGTACACGTGACAATGATAAACCTAAAGCTTGGTCTGTAAGAGATTACCCGTCTCACCTTCCCAGTTGCAGGCCTTGGCAGCTGAGCTGAAAGTGACATTCGCAAGCACCTTGCAGGTGCTGACCAGAGTTGAGGACGTCAACATCTCCCTGGAGGAAAGAGTACGGACTTGTGGACGGGAGTGGCAAGAACAGCTGAAGCACCTGAAAGAGACAGTCATCATTATTAAGGTGCAAACTCAATTCTATCCCGCCTCCACCTCTCTTCCAGCTTTCTCCCCCCCCCCCCCCCTGCTATAATCAGTCTGAAGAAGGGTCCCAACCTAAAAATCGTCGCCTATCAGTGTTCTCCAGAGATGCATCCTGGCCCACTGAGTTCCACCAACACTTTGTGTCTCTTTTGTAAACCAGCATCTGTAGTTCCTTGTTTTTCTCTTCCCTCTTGGATTCGTTCCTGCATGTTTTATTGGACAATACATTTTATTGGATCTGTGGCTCACCATATTTTATTGTAAAATTGAACATAAAATGTTATTGTACCTGTAGCTCACCTGGTGCTAATAAACTCGACCTTGGATGTGTTTTGACTATTGGGGTCGGAGCAGAGAAACGCTGCTTAAATGCCATGCTCACTTCACTAACGAGTATTTTGTCTTTGTAGATCCCTTTCCTGCTGTTTTACCCTTCTATGACCTTGCGTATTACAATGGAATTCACTATTCCAATTTTATTTTGAGGCACTCTCAGGAAACTCACTTTCCAACTCACAATCAGCATGATACGCAGCAAAGTCTGATCTATCCACGTGGTTTTGAACACAGGTTCATTCGTAATGTAATCAGGACACAGAAACAATCACACATTTATTTTTCTACTGTTCATTTGGGAAAAGTTTTTGAAAAAAATCATTATTCAGGCTGAATTGCCAGAGTTGTTGTTATCGGGACAAAGGAAGGAACCGGGAGTAAACCATTCAGCCTCCAGCGCGCTCCGCCTTAGAATTAGATCATGATTTAATCCTGTTCCTCGGCTGTGAAGCAACAGCTGAGATCGAGGCACGCTCACCCGTGGTGAAGAAATTGAGGATTGAGTTACAGGAGAAAGCGTAGAGAGAAAGTCATTAAATTGGAAAGTGCGCTGAAGAGATTCACCAGGAAGGACACAAAGTGCTGGAGTAACTCAGTGGGTCAGGCAGCATCTCTGGAGAACATGGAGAGATTACATTTTTTGGGTTAGGACCCTTCTTCAAACCATCTATATCCACCTGTCCATGTTCTCCAGGAATGCTGCCTGACCTGCTGTGTTACTCCAGCACTTTGTGTCCTTTTTTTGTAAACCAGCATCTGCGGTTTCTTGTTTCTACAAATTCACTAGGATGTTACAGAGATTTTAGTCGCAGCGGTAGAGTTGCTGCCTTCCAGCATCAGAGACCCGGGTTCAATCCTGACCTTAGGTGCCGTCTGTATGGAGTTTGTGTGTTCTCCCTGTGACTGGGTTTTTTCCGGGTGCTCTTGTTTCCTCTGACACACCAAAGACGTGCAGGTTTTTAGGTTAATTGGCTTCTGTAAATTGTTCCTAGTTTGTACGATAGAACTAGTGTACAGGTGATTGCTGGTTGGCGCAGACTAAGTGGGCCGAAGGGCCTGTTTCCACTGCATCTCTAAGCTAAACTAAACTAATCTAAACAACAGGAACATGCCCTTCAGCCCGCAATGGCCATGCTGAACATGATGCCAGGTTAAACTAATCCCCTCTGCCTGCACGTTACCCGTATACCCTCCATTCCCTGCACATCCCTGTCCTTTCCAAAAATCTCTTCAATGTTTGGGCTTGCAGGCTTGACTTTTGAGAGAGGTTGGGACTTTTTTCTTTGGAGTGTAGGAGGCTGAGGAGTGACTTTATTAAGATGTACAATTCAATTCAATTCAATTCAACTTTAATGTCATTGCACAAATACAAGTATAGGTACAACGAAATGCAGTTTAGCGTTGGTTCGTAGTGATAGCAATAGAAAAATAAATACAGAATACAGACAATGTGGACGAAGCGACTGGAGAAATCTATCGGCGGGACTCCGAGTTCAGCAGTGTGATGGTGTTATTGTAGAAGCTGTTCCTCATCCTACTAGTGCGGGACCTGAGGCTCCTGTACCGCCTCCCTGATGGTAGGAGGGCAAACAGTCCATGGTTAGGGTGTGAGGGGTCCTTGATGATCTTCCCGGCCCGTTTCAGACACCGTTTTTGGTGGAGGGCATCCATGGCAGGGAGCGGGGCACCGATGATGTACTGGGCGGTTTTCACCACCCGTTGTAGTGCCTTCCTGTCTGCCACGGTGCAACTGCTGTACCATACCGTAAAGCAGGTGGTCAGGATGCTTTCGATGGTACAGCGGTAAAAGTTGGTCAGGATCTGGGGGGACAGGTGGGCTTTTTTGAGCCTCCTCAGAAAGTAAAGGCGCTGCTGTGCCTTTTTGATCAGCTTTGAGGTGTTGAGGGACCAGGACAGATCCTCCGAGATGTGTACCCCGAGGAATTTGTAGTTGGAGACCGGCTCCACCTCAGTCCCGTTTATATGGATGGGGGTGTGTCTGCCCCTCTGTTCTTCCTAAAGTCAACAATGATTTTCTTCGTCTTCTGGGAGTTGAGGACGAGGTTATTGTTGGCACACCAGGTAGTCAGGTGCTGGACCTCCTCCCTGTAGGCTGACCCGTCGTTGCCGCTGATCAGTCCTACCACCGTGGTGTCGTTGGCAAATTTTATGATGGCGTTGGAGCCATACTAAGGGATGCAGTCATGGGTGAAGAGGGAGTAGAGGAGAGGGCTGAGCACACAGCCCTGTGGCACGCCGGTGTTCAGCGTTATAGTGGAGAAGGTGAGATTGTTGACCCTAACAGACTGTGGTCTGTTAGTGAGGAAATCCAGTGGCCAATTGCAGAGGGAGGTGGAGATGCCAAGACCGCTGAGTTTGGTGATCAAGCTAGCGGGTATGACAGTGTTAAAGGCGGAGCTGAAGTCAATAAACAGCAGCCTGATGTAGGTGTTGTTGCTGTCCAAGTGGGTCAGGGCAGAGTGTAGGGCCGCCGATATGGCGTCCTCTGTAGACCTGTTTGGCCGTTAGGCAAATTGGTAGGGGTCCAGTGTGGGGGGGAGGCTGGCTTTGAGGTGAGCCAAGATCAGCCGCTCAAAGCACTTGGCGATGACAGGGGTGAGTGCCACTGGCCGGAAGTCGTTGAGACTCCCTGTCGCTGATTGTTTGGGCACTGGCACAATGGTAGATGTCTTAAGGCAAGTGGGGACGACACCCTGGGCCAGTGACAGATTGAAAATGTCAGTGAGGACCAGGGATAGTTATCCAGCACATGCCCTGAGCACCCGCCCGGGTATGCCATCGGGGCCGGCAGCTTTGTGCTCATTCACCTTGCTCAGTGCGTCTTGTACAGCAGAGGTGGAGAGACTGAGGGTCATGGATAAAGTGAATGCACATGGTCTTTTTCCCCAGGGTAGAGGATTCTAAACCGAGAGGGCACGGGCTTAAGGTGAGAGGAGAGATTTAAGAGGGATCTCAGTGGAAACCGTACTAGTGGTAGTACAGTATGTATCTGGAACTAGTTGCCAGAGGAAGCTGTAGAAACGGGTATAGTTGTGAGATTTTTCCCTCTGCAGTTTTAGTTTGCAATATTAATTCAAAATGATTCTCAACTGACGTCAGTGCAGGCTTTTGACGTAGATCGTTTGTGTAACTAACTGTCAAAAGTTGCTTTGATTCCTTTTGTAGGAAGAGCTTCAAGGAACGACCACTCAAACCAGGGAACTGAGTGAAAGACAGAAGGAAATTGGAGCATATATTGAAACTCTACAGCAGAACAAAATCCACGGCAAAAGAAACATTGGATCTACTTCAGCATCAAATGGGTAATGGGAGTGAATGAGTATACTCTCCAGCAACTTGCCTGCACTTATGTCAGGCTCACTGGTCTAGAGTCTCCAGGCTTTTCCCTGAAGCCCTTCTTAAATAGAGGTGCAACATTAGCCACCCTCCAGTCTTCCAGCACCTCACCTGTCGATCTCAAAGTGAATAATGTTGAGAAGTTGACATGATTTTTCTTTCTCCTCGTAGAACGTGGAATTGGGAATATCAGAAAACAGGAGAGAATTATCCAGGAGACCAAGCCCAGCACTGTAAAATGAATCCTAACTACGAGTGTAGACTACACAAACGCTACTCCGTGAGTCTTCCCCACAGCACCTTTCAGAAAGGTAAAACTTTCAGGGCAACGTCTTCTACTCCATGGGTGCATTGGGTGCTTTGAAATAGACTTGTATTTAATCCACCCCACCCCCACAAAGACACAAAGTGCCGGAAAACTCAGTGGGTCCGACACATTTCGGATTGGAACCTTTCTTCAGATGACGGAGTAGGGGGGAGAAAGCTGGAAAAGAAAGGTAGGGGGGTGAGATAAAGCCTGGCAAGTGATAGATGGATACAATAGACAATAGGTGCAGGAGTAGGCCATTCGCCCCTTCAAGCCAGCACCGCCATTCAATGTGATCATGGCTGATCATCCACAATCAGTACCCCATTACTGCCTTCTCCCCATATCCCTTGACTCCATTATCTTCAAGAGCCCTATGTAGCTCTCTCTTGAAAGTTTCCAGAGAACCGACCTCCACCACCCTCTGAGGCAGAGAATTCCTGCAGACTCACAACTCTCTGTGTTAAAAATTGTTTCCTCATCTCTGTTCTAAATGGCTTACCCCTTATTCTTAAACTGCGGCCCCTGGTTCTGGACTCCCCCAACATCAGGAACATGTTTCCTGCCTCCAGCATGTCCAAACCCTTAATAATCTTGTATGTTTCAATAAGATCCCCTCTCATCCTCAATTCCAGAGTGTACAAGCACAGCCGCTCCATTCTCTCAGCATATGACAGTCCAGCCATCCCGGAAATTAACCTTGTGAACCTACGCTGCACTCCCTCAATAGCAAGAATGTCACTCCTCAAATTTGGAGAACACAATACTCCAGGCGTGGTCTCACTAGGGCTCTGTACAACTGCTCGTTGCTCCTATACTCAACTCCTCTTGTTATGAAGGCCAACATGCCATTTGCTTTCTTCACTGCCTGCTGTACCTGCATGCTTACTTTCATTGACTGATGAGCAAGGACCCTCAGATCCATTGTACTTCCCCTTTTCCCAACTTGACACTATTTAGATAATAATTTTCCTTCCTGTTTTTGCTACCAAAGTGGATAACTTCACATTTATCCACATTAAACTGCATCTGCCATGCATCTACCCACTCACCCAACCTGTCAAAGTCACCCTGCATTCTCATAGCATCCTCCTCACAGTTCACACTGCCATCCAGCTTTGTGTCATCTGCAAATTTGCTAATGTTACTTGTAATCCCTTCATCTAAATCATTAATATATATTGTAAATAGCTGTGGCCCCAGCACCGAGCCTTGCGGTACCCCACTAGTCACTGCCTGCCATTCTGAAAGGGACCCTTTAATTCCTACTCTTTGTTTCCTGTCTGCCAACCAATTTTCTATCCATGTCAACACTCTACCCCCAATACCATGTGCCCAAATTTTGCCCACTAATCTCCTATGTGGGATCTTATCAAATGCCTTCTGAAAGACCAGGTACACTATATCCACTGGCTCTCCCTTGTCCATTTTCCTAGATACATCCACAAAAACCAGACCGATCCTGTTACTGCTATCCAAATGTGCGGCTATTTCATCTTTTATGATTGACTCCAGCATCTTCCCCACCATCGACGTCAGGCTAACTGGTCTATAATTTCCTGTTTTCTCTCTCCCGCCTTTCTTAAAAAGTGGGAAACCATTAGCTACCCTCCAATCCACAGGAACTGATCCTGAATCTATAGAACATTGGAAAATGATCACCAATGCGTTCACGATTTCTAGAGCCACCTCCTTAAGTACCCTGGGATGCAGACCATCAGGCCCTGGGGATTTATCAGCTTTCAGTCCCATCAGTCTACCCAACACCATTTCCTGCCTAATGTGGATTTCCTTCATTCCCTCAGTCACCCCAGATCCTCTGGCTAGTACATCAGGAAGATTGCTTGTGTCCTCCTTAGTGAAGACGGATCTAAAGTACCTGTTCAACTCATCTGCCATTTCCTTGATCCCCATAATAAGTTCACCTTTTACAGATGAGGACAGATTTAGATTGATTGGCAGATTGGTGGACAAAGGACAGAGATGAAAAGGCAAATAGTGTGAGATGAGGGGATAAGAATGAAAGAGGCACAAAATGTGAAGTCAGAGGATGGAATATAGGTCAAAGACAAAAAGTGTTGGAGCAAGTCAGGCAGCATCTCTGGAGAACATGGATAGGTGTCGTTTGGGTCTTTTATGTAAACCAGCATCTGCATTTCCTTGTACCTCCAAGGAATATAGATGAAAGGGGAGGAGGGTGGAGGGGAGTGGGCAAGGGGAAGGGGAGAAATGATTGTTTCTTATCCGGTGCACACTCATCCTCATTACCATTCGTGGACTGAAAGGCACAGTGGCGCAGCGGTAGAGTTGCTGCCTTACAGTGCCAGAGACCCAGGTTCGATCCTGACTATGGGTGTTGTTTGTATGGAGTTTGCACATTCTTCCCGTAACCATGTGGGTTTTCTCCAGGTGCTCCAGTTTCCTCCCACACTCCAAAGTCAGACACGTTTGTAGGTTATTTGGCCTCTGTAAATTGTAAACTGTTCCGAGTGTGTACGTCAGTGCCAGTGTTCGGGGTGATTGCTGGTCGGCACAGACTCAATGGGCCGAAGGGTCTGCTTCCACGTCGTATCCCTAAAGTATAAAGACAACTGGAGACCCAGCATGAGGGGGAACCAAAAGATAATGACATCCCAACTCCAGGACCAAGCATTTACTAAGGTTGACGATGTTTACAGAGGATAGGAGGCTGACTTCTTTGCCTACACATACTATGGCGTAACAGATGTGCTTGTGTTCCAGTTGTGCACAGTGCAGACGTGGATGCAAGGCCAAACTCACCTGCCACTGTTTACCCAAGACATGAGACTGTATCCCCAGCACTGAGTAAAGGGTTTGAGGACCACGCTGACACTGATAGGATGGACACTTTCGAAGCACTGAACCAAAACAGATGTCCTCCTCGAGAAAGCGGATTAGAAACCAACCATCTCGCTCCAGAGTTGGACAAGAACATCGAACACTTGAAGGAAAAATACCACGGTAACTATTTATTATCTGAACTATTTACTATTTAAGTAAACAAACCATGATCATATGCTGATTGATTAGTTGATTGTGAGATACGTCGACCCATCAAGTCCACGCCGACCATCGATCATCCGTTCACACCGGTTCTGTTGTCCCACTTTCCCCTCCACTCCCCACACACTAGGGGCAATTTACAGAAGCCAATTAACCTACAAACCCGCATTGGGATGTGGGAGGAAACGGGGGCACCCAGAAGAAACCCAGGCGGTCGCTGGGAGAACATGCAAATAAAACTGGCCACAATTCATCGATGCAAAGTCAGCAGGCTGCCAGATTACGGGGAGGGAGGTGTGGCGTGCAGTGGGGAGGCTTCAGAATGGAAATCACCGAGGTTGGAAAGGGTGCAGAAGAGATGCACCAGGATGTTCCCTTCACCAGGATTGCGGGCTTGAGTTATAGGGAGAGGTTGGATAGGCTGGGACGTTTAATTGGAGCGTAGGAGGCTGAGGGGTGACCTTATGGAGAAGTACTTCTGAATCTTTTTGAGTTAGTTACTTGAATGAAATGCAGAAGCCGATATATAATTATAATCAAAATTACCATATGTATTTTCTGAACAGACTCTGCTCTGCACTTTCTGGTCAAAAGGCAGCACACTGTCGTGGAACTGCTTAAGTCAGAGAGACTGTATGCCTTTTACCTCTCACTTGTTCTGAAGTCCAATGTTTCCAACGCGGGAAAGGGCATCACACTCAACAGCAACAATCTGAGGTACGGTTTGCATAAACCCAAGTCATAGTTTGCAACGAATAGTTAACTTGTATAGTTACCTTCCTCTCCTATCCTTTTGCCTCCTATTTTCAGTTTTTTTAAATCTCTGGCCTATATCCAACCATCTGCTTATCAAACCTCCCTCACCTGTATTCACCTATCACTCACCAGGACACAAAGTACTGGAGTAACTCAGTGGGTCAGGCAGCATCTCTGTAGGTGGCATTTCGGGATCCTTCTGCCTGTCCTGTTGATTACTCCAGCACTTTGTGTATTAATTAGCGTCTGCAGTTCTTTGTTTCTACCACTCACCAGGCTTTCTCTCTTCCGGCTTTCTTCTCCTCCCCACCACAATCTTTTTTTTTATATATATGTCAAAATAGACATTATTCAAGTAATAAATATTTACAATACATCAACTGTGCGAAAAATCCATCCGACATTTTCAGAGGCTATACAAATTGTTCCATACAGTCTATACACATTGCTCAAATTCCACAAATCTATTCACTCATGTGGCCCCCCGGCGTGGGATACCTTCCCTCATTTTGAGGGGCGTCTCCACCATACTGTGCCCCCCATGTCCAGCAGCGGCAGCACTCTCTGAATGTGTCCCTGGGAAGAGTCCTCTGTGACGGAGCTGTTTGGAATAAAGCGTACCAGGAACCCTTGCATTTTTCTCCAGACTCTTTCGGCAAATCCACACTCTGCAAAGAGGTGGGCAACCGTCTCCTCTCCAGAGCAACCGTCCCGAGGGCAGCGTGCGCTGGTAGTGAGGTTCCGACGGTGCAGGAAGGATCTGACTGGGAGGGCTCCCCATCACCGCCAGCCAAGCCAGGTCTTGGTGCTTGTTGGTGAGTTCTGGCGATGAGGCATTTTGCCAAACAAGCTGGGCTCAGGGAACCACGCCACTGGGTCCATCGAGTCCTTTCCCTGCAGCGCCTGCAGGACATTCTGTGCTGACTACTGCCCAATGGACATGTGGTCAAAGGTGTTGGTCCGGAAGAAACTTTCCACAGACGACAGATGGGGCGGCAGTGTCCAGCTGACTGGTACCTTGCGTGGCATCTGCGCCAGGCCCATCCTTCGCAACGCACCACAATCTTTTTTTTTTTGTTTTTTTTTTTTGATTTTTTAAAAATTTATTTCAAAATAGACTTTATTCGAGTAATAAATATATACAATACATCAACCGTGCGGAAAAAAAACCAAAAAAAAAAAACCATCCAACATTTTCGGAGGCTCTGCTGGGTGGTGAACAACGCTCGGGCAGACCAGAGAGCGTCTTTCACCGAGTTGATAACCCTCCAGCAGCACTTGATGTCAGTCTCTGAATGTGTCCCTGGGAACAGTCCGTAAATCACAGAGTCCTCTGTGACGGAGCTGTTTGGAATAAAGTGTACCAGGGACCCTTGCATTTTTCTCCAGACTCTTTGGGCAAATCCACACTCTGCAAAGAGGTGGGCAACCGTCTCCACTCCATAGCAGCCGTCCCGAGGGCAGCGTGCGCTGGTAGTGAGGTTCCGATGGTGCAGGAAGGATCTGACTGGGAGGGCTCCCCTCACCGCCAGCCAAGCCAGGTCTTGGTGCTTGTTGGTGAGTTCTGGCGATGAGGCATTTTGCCAGACAAGCTGGGCAGTCTGCTCAGGGAACCACGCCACCGGGTCCATCGAGTCTTTTCCCTGCAGTGCCTGCAGGACATTCTGTGCTGACCACTGCCCAATGGACATGTGGTCAAAGGTGTTGATCCGGAAGACCCTTTCCACAGGCGACAGATGGGGCGGCAGTGACCAGCTGACTGGCACATTGCGTGGCATCTGCGCCAGGCCCATCCTTTGCAACACCGGGGACAGGTAGAACCTCAGCAAGTAGTGACACTTGGTGCCCACGTGCCTTGGCTCTACACTCCGCCTGATGCAGCCACACACGAAGGTGGCCATCAGGATGAGGGCGACGTTGGGCACGCTTTTACCCCCGTTGTCTGCTGACTTGTACATTGTGGCCCGTCACACCCGGTCCATCCTCGACCCCCAGATGAACTGGAAGACGGCCCGGGTGATCCCTGTGGCGTAGGAAGGGGGGACAGGCCACACCTGTGCCAAGTACAGCAGGCCCGAGAGCACCTCACACCTGATGACCAAATTCTTTCCCGTTATGGAGAGGGAGCGTTGCCTCCACAGCTCCAGCTTGCTCCCCACCCTGGCTATCTGCTCCAGGCAATTCTTGTTACACGCCTCAGCCCCCCCCGAACCAGATCCCCAGCACCTTCAAGAAGTCAGGCTTGATGGTGAAGGGGACGGAAGATCTGTCAGGCCAGTTGCCAAAGAGCATGGCCTCGCTCTTCCTGCGGTTCACTCTGGCTCCCGTGGCCGACTCAAACTGGTCGCAGATACTAATCAATCTGCGGACTGACCCTGGATCCGAGCAGAAGACAGCGACATCGTCCATGTACAGGGAGGTCTTTACTTGAATGCCCCCACTGCCGGGCAGTGTCACTCCTCTAATGCTCGCATCCTTCCTGATGGATTCGGCAAAAGGTTCAATACAGCAGACAAACAAGACAGGAGAGAGAGGGCAACCCTGCCTGACTCCAGACCTTACAGGGAAACTGTCTGATTCCCACCCATTGATTTGGACTGCACTACGGATGTCGGTGAAGAGCAGATTGATCCAATTCCTGATTCCCTCCCCAAAACCCATTTTGGAGAGCACGTCCCTCATGTACGTGTGCGAAATCCTGTCAAAGGCCTTCTCCTGGTCCAAGCTGACTAGGCAGGCATCCACCCGTCTGTCCTGCACATAGGCGATGGTATCTCTCAGCAGCGCTAGGCTGTCTGAGATTTTCCTGCCAGGTACAGCACAAGTTTGGTCCGGGTGGATCACCTGTCCCAGAGCAGACTTGACCCGGTTGGCGATGGCCTTAGACAGGATCTTGTAGTCTACATTCAAGAGCGTTATGGGTCTCCAATTCTTTATGTCCTTCATCTCCCCCTTCTGCTTGTAGATTAGGGTGATGTTGCCCTTCCTCATGGAGTCTGACATGCTACCAGCTAGAAGCATGTTGTTGTGCACTTCTAGCAGGTCCGGGCCCATCAAGTCCCACAGAGCCGAATACAACTCGGCCGGTAAGCCATCGCTTCCGGGAGTTTTACCCGAGTCAAAGGAACGGATGGAGCCAGTCAGCTCCTCTAGGGTCAGTGGTTGGTCCAGACTCTCCCGCTTGCTGTCCTCCAAGACCTCCGTGATCAAGGACAGGAAGTTCTGGGAGGAGGTACTGTCTATGGCCTTTCGGTCACAAACGCACCACAATCTTTTTTTATTTCAAAATAGACTTTATTCAAGTAATAAATATTTACAATACATCAACCGTGCGAAAAATCCATCCGACATTTTCGGAGGCTATACAAATTCTTCCATGCAGTCTATATACATTTTTCAAAATTTTCAAATTTCACTAATCGATCCCCCACCCGTGCCACTCATGTGAGCCCCCGGGATACCTTCCCTTATTTTGAGGGGCGTCTCCACCATACTGTGCCCCCCATGTCCAGCAGCGGAAGGACCTTAGACTGTGGCCCTCCCCCACCGAGCCTTGGCGCTGGCTGCCCCGAGCTTCAGTGCGTCCCTCAGCACGTACTCCTGCAGTCTGCAGTGGGCCAGTCGGCAACATTCCCCGACGGACATCTCACTCTGCTGGGTGGTGAACAACGCTCGGGCAGACCACAGAGCGTCTTTCACCGAGTTGATGACCCTCCAGCAGCACTTGATGTCAGTCTCTGAATGTGTCCCTGGGAACAGTCCGTAAATCACAGAGTCCCCTGTGACGGAGCTGTTTGGAATAAAGCGTACCAGGGACCCTTGCATTTTTCTCCAGACTCTTTGGGCAAATCCACACTCTGCAAAGAGGTGGGCAACCGTCTCCACTCCATAGCAGCCGTCCCGAGGGCAGCGTGCGCTGGTAGTGAGGTTCCGACGGTGCAGGAAGGATCTGACTGGGAGGGCTCCCCTCATCGCCAGCCAAGCCAGGTCTTGGTGCTTGTTGGTGAGTTCTGGCGATGAGGCATTTTGCCAGACAAGCTGGGCAGTCTGCTCAGGAAACCACGCCACCGGGTCCATCGAGTCTTTTCCCTGCAGTGCCTGCAGGACATTCTGTGCTGACCACTGCCCAATGGACATGTGGTCAAAGGTGTTGGTCCGGAAGAACCTTTCCACAGACGACAGATGGGGCGGCAGTGACCAGCTGACTGGCACATTGCGTGGCATCTGCGCCAGGCCCATCCTTCGCAACACCGGGGACAGGTAGAACCTCAGCAAGTAGTGACACTTGGTGCCCACGTGCCTTGGCTCTACACTCCTCCTGATGCAGCCACACACGAAGGTGGTCATCAGAGACGCACCACAATCAGTCCCAAAATGGACCCCGACCAGAATCCAGCATTTACAATTCCTTGTGGTCTCCAGTTATCATTCTCATTTGATCTTTCTCACCTTTGGTCCACAGTGGGGCCCTGCACAGATCCCTGCGATCACTCACACATCTCCACAGCACTCTACTGGACACGCTGGAGGAGAGGGTGTGCTGCTGGCAGTGGCAAAGCATTGTTGGGGATATATTCATGAAGCTGCTGAACAACCCAGAGGTAAGCGTGAATCCGGCCCGTTAAATGTGGGCTCGATCGCTTGTTGAATATGTTCCTCGCTGGACAGCATCGCCTGTGATTTACTTTAGACTTCAGACATACAATGTGGAACCAGGCCCCTTCGCCCTCCACGTCCCCTCTGATCAACGGTCGTCCCATACACCAACACTATCCTGCACACACTAGGGACAATTTATACTTTTACAGAAGCCAATTTCTTCTTCCTCCAAAACCTATGTCTTTGAGATGTGGGAGGGAACTCGAGAACCCGGAGAAAACCCACGTGGAGGGTATTCCTCACATGGAGAACGTACAAATCCGAACAGGCAGCACCCATAGTCAGGATCGAACCTCTGCCACTGGCACTGTGAGCTACTGTTGCGCCACCCTAATTTCTCCCTCTGTTTAGCAATGTGTTTGTGCATTGTGTTCATATAGAACAGTACTGCACATGCATTGGCCCTTTGGCCCACATTGTCCCTGCCAAACAGAATGCTAAGTTCATATAGTCACACAGCATGGAAACAGCCCTTTGGCCCAACTTATCCATGCTGACCAAGATGCACCTTCTACGCTAGTCCGACCTGCCCGCGTTCGGCCCATATCCCTCTAAACCTTTTCTATCCATGTGCCTGTCTAAATGTCTTTTAAAATGTTGTGATAGTACCTGCATCAACCACCTCCTCTGGCAGCTCGATCTATACACCCACCACCCTCTGTATGATAAAGTTGCTCCTCTGCTTCCTCTTAAATCTTTCTCCTCTCCCCTTAAGCCTGTGTCCTCATTTTTGATTTCCCTACCCTGGGTAAAGGTGCATTCAATCTGTAGGATTGCATTCAACCTGTAAAATGCAACCAGGTTGCATTCAACCTGTAAAATTTCCCCTCATGATTTTATACATCTCTGTAAGATCTTTTTGGGACTCCAAAAGATAGGAAATATACGTAAAAATTGGTTACAAGTTGCTTTCACTATTCATTGCTATCGACCAGAATGTTTTATCATGAGTTGATAGTTTAAACTCTCAATGTTGTAACTGCTCCGAGTGTGTAGGGAGTGGATGAGAAAGTACCAGTTTGAACGGGAGATTGATGGTTGGCATGGACTCGGTGGGCTGAAGGGCCTGATTCCATGGTGTGTCTCTAAAATCAAACGTCATTAGGATGATTAGTGAAAACATACATTTTAATAAAACTAACAACCGTCCATTTTGTAACATTAATGTATGTTCAACAACAAACCCTTTTTATTGTTTTAGTGGTAATTTGTGCGTGATTTCGCTTGTTTACAGGACAAGTTTTTGGACAATTACATTATCTATCTGAAGAAGCTCCCTGAATGCATTTCTGTGCTAAACATCTACGGTGGAGAATCACTCACTCTGGCCAGGCAACTCGAGGTGACAAACTCCTCATATGGGTCAAGAGAGTCAATAGTGTTTTATAGTCATATGTCCCAAGACAGAACAATGACATTCTTACTTGTAGCAGCAAAGTCAAAGTCAATTTTTATTCATCACATGCACCCGAAGGTGCAGTGAAATGAATTTGCCAGCAGCGATACAATTAAAAAACACACAATACACAATAGAATTTAACGCAAACATCCACCACAGCATTCTTCACTGTGGTGGAAGTCAACAAAGTTCAGTCAGTCCTCCTCCTTTGATCATCCGTGGTCAGGGTCATAAACCCTCCATAGTCGCCGATACGGATGGCCAGATGTACAGGCCATCTCGTCGGGATGATCAAACCTCCGACGTCGGGACAGTCGAACACACTCCGCGGCTCGGAACGCCCGAATCGGCACTTTCCTACCGGAGACCGTGGCTCCAGGATGTTATAGGCCACAGGATGGTGGTCGGAGCTCTTCTCCTGCGATCCCCTGCAATGAAACCCAGGCTCTGGATGGTAAGTCCACGCCATGCCGGTGGCTAGAAGCTCCGCAGACCACAGCCCCACGATGTCAAAGTCACCAGGCCAGCGATCGGAGCACTCCTCTCTGGTGACCCCCGGCAAGGGTTCGCCCGCTCCGCGATGGAAAATTCAACGCTGCACCCTTTGTTGAAACTCCGGGCCAGACTCTGGGAAAGGCCGCTCCAATCCATGCTGTTGGGCCACGAGGGAGGTGACATGGAAAAAGTCGCCTCTCCGTCGAGGAGGCGACCAAAATCTGTTCCCCCCCCCCCCCCCCCCCCACCACCCCCGACACAAGACACACCAAGAGACACCTAAACTAACATTTAGACACACCAAAATCTTCTCTGCACCATTTCCAACATAATAACATATTTCCATGATGCTGGCTGCCTTTTTGAGGCAGCGTCTCCTGTAGATCCCGTCGATGGTGGAGATAGCCCGTGGCCTTACACGATTACAACTTTTGAAAGACATTTGGACAGATTACTTGGTTAGTGATACATCAGGGAAATACATCACAGTACCTGTGATGGTCCGGGCCGTGTCTACCATTCCCTGTAATCTTCTTTTGCATGTCCTCCCCGTGACCTCCTGGGTTTCCTGTGAGTGCTACGGTTTCCTCCCACATTGCAAAGGTATGTAGGTCAATTGGCCTCTGTAAATTGTCGCTAGTGTGCAGGGAGTGGATGAGAAAACCGGATAACATAGAACTAGTATGAATGGATGATCGATGGGTGGCTTGGACTCGTTGAAGAGCCTGTTTCCCTGATGTATCACTAACCAAGTCATCTGTCCAAATGTCTTTCAAAAGTTGTAATCGTATAAGGCCACGGGCTATCTCCACTGCTTCCTGCCAGTGCCTATGTGTGAAACAATCAGAGAACACTTCTTACTCACCTACTGTAGAAACACCAGCAATCAGCATTGATAGCGATGAGACACATTGAAACAGACCCCTCGGCTCATCTTGTCCATGCCGACCAAGTTGGCATTCCAGGCTAGTGCCATTTGAAACCTTTAAAAGGCATGTATGATGATGTATTTGTTCCATAGCTGCAAGTAAGAATTTCAGTGTTACGTTCTGGGACATATAACAATAGAACACTTATGACTCTTGTATATTTGTTCACCTTAAGAGGTTACATTTTCAAAATGTATCATTTAAAATGATTATGTTTTACTCTGTTGACTCATTAATCTTTTTTTAATAAACTCTACCTGTTTCTTTTCTGAACGTATTGAAACAATTAACATTTTGCCAACCTTCTATTGAAATAGTTATCATTCACAACTTCCCACTCCTGGAGATGTAAATGTTATTTACTTCGGAGACACAATGAACTGCAGACGCTGGAATCTGCAGCAAAACACAAAGTGCTGGAGGAACTCAGAGGGTCAGGCAGCATCTGCGGAGGGAATGGATAGATGACCTTTTGGGTCGGGTCCCTTCTTCAAACTCCCTCCACTAGTTATGCCTGATCCACTGAGTTCCTCCAGCACTTTGTGTTTGGCTCCAGTTTCCAGTGTCTGCAGTTCCTTGTGTCTCTCTGTACATTAATTATTTCTTTGTGACAATTGCTGTCTCTTTCCATAGGACAACTCTTTCAAGTCCAGGCCTGACCTGCTGCTGTTGCTCTTTCAGCCAGTTCATCGCATCCAGGAATATATCCTGCTTCTCCAGGTAAATTATTTGGTATCACGAGGAGTCAGAGCTGTGCAGCATGGAAACAGGCCTTCAGTCCACCTTGTCCATGCCGACCAAGTTAGCATACTGGGCCAGTCCCATTTGCCTTCATTTGGCCCATATCCCGCCAAACCTTTCCTATGCATATATCTGTCCAAATGTTTTTTTAATGTCGTAATTAAATCCGTTTCTATATCTTTGAGAGGGGATCTTATTGAAACATAGAAGGATGAGCTGGGACTATGATAATTACCCATATCAGTCACAGCTACATCAATATTATCTACCGCCAAGTAACACTAAAGTATGTCAGATTTCTTCAAGTTGATATAAATGTTTGGAAAGAATCGTTGCTGTTTAATTAAAAAGCGACCTTGACATTGTCGAGTCACAGTCACACAGCACGGAAACAGGCCCTTCAATCCAAGTCATCTTTGTCGACCAAGATGCCCCATCTACATTGCTCCCACCTGCCGGCGTTCGGCCCGTATCGCTCTAAACCTTTCTTATCCATGTACCTGTCCAAATGTCTTTTAAATGTTGTTATAGTATCTGCCTCAACGACCCCCTCTGGCAGCTCGTTCCATATACCCATATGTGAAAATGTTGCCCCCGAGGTTCCCACTAAATCTTTCTTCTCTCGCCTAAAACCAATGTGCTCCAGTTTTTGATAGTGTTTAGTAGATAGAGGATGTTTCTCTCAGCTGTGTGGAGAGAGTGAGTTGTAAGTCATTATCTCTTTATATTTCTGGTGTAACAGAACATGCTCAGACACACGGAACCAAACCACCCTGACTGCTACCTGCTGCCTATATGTATCCAGCACTTCAGAATCTTCCTTTCCCAATGCAGCCATTTACTCCGGTATAACGAAGAGCTGCTCAAACAATGCGGGAAACACTCAAACAGGTGAGCAACTCAACCACTAGGATTATCCTCTGGAGAAGGGTCCGGACCCGGAACATCATCTGTCCATTCCCTCCACAGATGCTGCCTGACCCACCGGGTTCCTACAGCACTTTGTGTTTTGCTCCAGATTCTAGCGTCTGCAGTTCCTTGCGCCACCATTACAATAACTGTCGCCTCCTTAGGAGGTCCCCTAGGTTTGGGGGTAACTGTCTCCTCTCTGGGTTGTGTGGTGAATGCTGAGGGCACCCTGAGAACAGCAGCCTCTTCCACAGACAGTACGGGGAGTGGCTGATGGGTGGAGGGGGGGTCAGTGTATGAGGGAACACACTCCTTCATCATTAAGGTGGTTCCACTGTCAGAGTTAGACACTCGTCCATGCCGACCAAGGGCCCCCATCTACCCGTGTTTGCCGAATATCCCTCTAAACCTTTCCTATCCGTGAATTTGTCCAAAGAAAGACACACAAACTGCTGGTGTAACTTAGTGGGTCAGGTACCATCCATGGAGAACATGGACGGGTGAAGTTTCGGGGCGGGAAATGTCACCTATCCATGTTCTCCAGGGATGCTGCCTGACCCACTGAGCTACTCAGCATTTTGTTTGTCTTGCTGTGGTAAACCAGCATCTGCAGTACCTCGTTTCTATATGTACTTCTTCAAGTGCATTTTAAATGTTATTGCAATTGCCTCAATTAACTCCTTTGGCAGCTTGTTACATATACTCACCACTCTCTGTGTGAAAAAGTATCTATTAAATCTTTCCACTCTCACCTTAAACCTATGTCCCTGGTTCTAGAATCCACCCTACCCTGGGTAAAAGTTTCTGTGCAATCATCATATCTATTTCCCTCATGATCTCCCCTCAAGATAACCCTGCGCTCCCCTTTAGCTCGGGTCCTTGAGTGCTAGTAACATCCTTGTAAATCTTCTCTGTACTCTTTCCAACTTCATGGCATCTATCCTACAGCAGGGTGACCAAACGCGATAGAACCCAATAGTGGCATCTGTCCATGTACCTGATCAAATATTCTTTTAAAAGCCGTTATAGATTCTGCCTCAACTACCTCCTCTGACAGTTGTTCCATTTTTCCACCACCCACTCTGTTTGATTTGGTTCATAGAATAAGTAATAGGAACAAAGCAGTAAAGTAATTAAAGCCTAGGCTTTTATTTTGATTTGAGGCACAGGATGACGGCGGGCCAACAGAACAAGACGAGAGGCACTGAGCAGATCCAATGTCCGAGGTTGGACGAAACACCCAGTAGACACCAAAGACTCGATACACTTGACCACGGCCTACTTTACACCAGCGACCTTGGGCTGGAGTACAGATCTCCACCAGCAAATGTGGCCTCAAAGACAGAACCTCTGCCCAGGAAAACCAAGGACGAGTTCAATGTGAACAAGACAAGGTCCACCTTCAGTCAACCAGACAAGAGCTCAATCATCACCACTCCAAAATGCTCCTCAGTGAACTGTGGAAAGAACCTTTCTCCTGACACCCAAGATTTAACATATGGAGCCTCGAGAGGAAAAATAGGATATGAAAGTCCAGTTGACCTGGAAGATGAGGAATACATTCACGAAGCCTCGTGTTTAGATGAGAGCTCGGTCCAATCTTCGAACTCCAGTTTGGACGTACATTTCACGAGAACGTTGGATGACATTTCTGCCAGCGAGTCGCAAGCCATAGATTACCCCTCGCACCCTGTCGGCCAAGAAGATCACAACAAGGAGCTCCAGATCCACTGCCATGAAGCAAACATTGACGTGCTTGATGTTCCCAAATCCAAGGGCTTTTTCAGTAAAGTTTTCACACCAGCCCCTCGTGACAATCTGAACTTCCCCGTCTCCTCAATGCTAACCAACTCTGATAGCCCATCTTTGAAATCCAAAGTATTTGACTCATCTCAGATCAGTACATCGAGGATGAAAAACTCCCAAAAGGAAATCCCTGCCTCATACAAATCCAAAGCTTCAGATGTATGGATGGAATCAGAAAAAGTAATGTACCCATCTTAATTCTCTTATCTAGATAATCATGTGGTCTCAAACTCAAAATTCCTAACTGAAGAGGTATGGAGTAAGTCAGCTGTTTCAGACAAGAGTGATGAAGTTGCTGGAAAGTTAAGGTAAAACTTTGATTATTTGTAGTCTAATTGGCTGGAAATCCTGATGGCTCGGTCGGTCCATAATGTGTCAGTAAGTGATAGAATCTGCTGGGAGTGATAGAGAATGTGGGCGAATATTTCCAGGAAACATCAATGGGATGGGATTCATTTATGAGCCAGCATAGACTCAAGGGAGTTCAATTGTCATGTGTATGGTCAACAGAACAATGAAACTCTTTCTTACTGCAGTTTTACAGGGCCATAAATGCAATAAGATACAAGATAGACACAAGATACAAATAATTTATTAGCCAAGTATGTAAGAACATGCAAGGAATATGATCTGCCATACAATTGTACCAAAAAAGCAGCAAGACACACGACCACATAAACATTTACAGAAGGCAATAAGTATTATCTTCTTCCCTCCTTTTCCCGCACAGACGGGGCAGTTGAACCATCCGCAGTCAGGACGATCAAAGCTCCTGCAGCCGGCGATCCAAGCTCCCGCGTCGGGGCGGTCGAAGGTCCTGCGGCTTGGAGCTCCCAAAGTCGGTCCCTAACCCCGAGCTCCACAATGTTAAGTCCGCAGGCTCCTGCAGTTTGAGCTCCCAAAGTCGTTCCCCAGCAAGAGCCCGCCAGCTCCTCGATGTTTGGCTGCAGTGCGGACGGAGATACGTTACGGAAAAAGTCGCAACTCTATCGAGGAAAGAGATTTTAAAAAGTTTCCCCCACCCCCCACTTAATACAAAACTAAAGATACACTAAAACATGCATTTAACAACAAACTAAAAAACAACAAAAGAAGAAAAGGACAAGACAGACTGTTGGTGAGGCTGCCATCGTACGGTGTCACCCGCCACATGTACAATAATCAATTGTACAATAATCAGTAATACTAGGTAAATAGACTATAATTAAAACTGAAGTCTGTAGTGCAACCTAAGACACGGTCCATAGATGATCATAGTTGCTGAGGGTGGTGTTGTACAGTGTGCAGTGTGCAAGAGCTTGATGATTGCTGGGAAGAAGTTGCTCTTTAACATGGAGGTCACGGTTTTCAAGCTCCTGTACCTTGAAGACCGAAAAAGGTGAATTTATTATGGGGAATGAGGAAATAGCAGATGAGTTGAACAGGTACTTTGGATCTGTCTTCACTAAGGAGGACACAAACAATCTTCCTGATGTAGTAGTGGCCAGAGGATCTTGGGTGACAGGAACTGAAGGAAATCCACATTAGGCAGGAAATGGTGTTGGATAGACTGATGGGACTGAAGGCTGATAAATCCCCAGGGCCTGACGGTCTGCATCCCAGGGTACTTAAGGAAGTGGCTCTAGAAATTGTGGATGCATTGGTGATAATTTTCCAATGTTCTATAGACTCAGGATCAGTTCCTGTGGATTGGAGGGTAGCCAATGTTATCCCACTTTTTAAGAAAGGTGGGAGAGAGAAAACGGGGAATTATAGACCGGTTAGCCCGACATCGGTGGTGGGGAAGACGCTAGAGTCAATGATAAAAGATGAGATAGCCGCACATTTGGATAGCAGTAACAGGATCGGTCCGAGTCAGCATGGATTTACGAAGAGGAAATCATGCTTGACTAAACTTCTGGAATTATTTGAGGATGTAACTAGGAAAATGGACAAGGGCGAGCCAGTGGAAGTAGTGTACCTGGACTTTCAGAAAGCATTTGATAAGGTCCCACATAGGAGATTAGTGGGCAAAATTAGGGCACATGGTATTGGGGGTCGAGTGCTGACATGGATAGAGAAGTGGTTGGCAGACAGGAAACAAAGAGTAGGGATAAACGGGTCCCTTTCAGAATGGCAGGCAGTGGCTAGTGGGGTACCGCAAGGCTCGGTGCTGGGACCGCAGCTATTTACTATATACATCAGTGATTTGGATGAAAGGATTCAAAGTAACATTAGCAAATTTGCAAATGACACAAAGCTGGGTGGCAGTGTGAACTGTGAGGAGGATGCTATGAGAATGCAGGGTGATTTGGACAGGTTGGGGGAGTGGGCAGATGCATGGCAGATGCAGTTTAATGTGGATACATGCAAGGTTATCCACTTAGGTAGCAAAAACAGGAAGGCAGATTACAATCTAAATGGCATCAAGTTGGGAAAAGGGGAAGTACACGGGATCTGGGGGTCCTTGTACATCAGTCTATGAAAGTAAGCATGCAGGTACAGCAGGCAGTGAAGAAAGCGAATGGCATGTTGGCCTTTATAATAAGAGGAATCGAATATAGGAGCAAAGGGGTCCTTCTGCAGTTGTACGGAGGCCTAGTGAACCACACCTGGAGTATTGTGTGCAGTTTTGGTCCCCTAATTTGAGGAAGGACATTCTTGCTATTGAGGGAGTGCAGCGTAGGTTTACAAGGTTAATTCCCGGGATGGCGGGACTTTAATATGCTGAGAGAATGGAGCAGCTGGGCTTGTAGAAGGATGAGAGGGTATCTCATTGAAACATATAAGATTGTTAAGGGCTTAGACACACTAGAGGCAGGAAACATGTTCCTGATGTTGGGGGAGTCCAGAACCAGAGGCCACAGTTTAAGAGTAAGGAGCAAGCCATTTAGAACGGAGACGAGGAAACACTTTTTGTCATAGAGAGTGGTGAGTCTGTGGAATTCTCTGCCTCAGAGGGCGGTGGAGGCAGGTTCTCTGGATACTTTCAAGAGAGAGCTAGATAGGTGCTCTTAAAAATAGCGGAGTCAGGGGATATGGGGAGAAGGCAGGAACGGGGTACGGATTTGGGATGATCAGCCATGATCACATTGAATGGCGGTGCTGGCTCGAAGGGCCAAATGGCCTACTATTGCATTTATTGTCTATTACTGGTGGAAGCAGTGAGGTGAGAGTATGGCCGGGGTGGTGTGGGTCTTGGATGATACTGGCTGCCTTTCTGAGACAGTGTCCCCTGTAGATCCCTTCGATGGTGAGGAGGTCAGTACGTGAGATGGACCGGGTAGTGTCCATCACTCTTGTAGTCTCCTTCGTTACTGGGCAATGGAATTACTGAATGAGCCGGTGATGCAACTAGTCTGTGTGCTCACTACTGTACAGCTATGGAAATTTGATAGTGTTCATTGACACACTAAATCTCTTCAATCTTCTGAGGAAGTAGAGATATTAATGAGCAAGGGATGAAATGGCCACCTCATATGTGCATTTTGTCTAGTACAGATATGACTGGCCAAATAGCCTCCTGCAGTGTAAAATTCCACCCATTCAACTTCTCCTGGGGCTGATGAAACTGTTAACATTTAAGAAGAGGAGCCAGTATTATAAATGAAGCTTCTTACCCCTGTGTATATCTGCAGTAGGCCAATATATACATCTGCTGTCCGAGACATACAGATCTTTTCTCCAAGCTTAGTTTAGTTTGGAGGTATAGCGTGGAAACAGGCCATTCGGCCCACCGAGTCCATGCTGACCATCCATCACCAATTCACTCTAGTTCCATGTTATCCCATTTTCTCATCCACTCCTTACTAGGGGCAATTTACAGAGGGCAATTAACCTACAAACACGCAAGTCTTTGGGATGTGGGAGGAAACCAGTGCACCTGGAGGAAACCTACAGAGTCACAGGGAGAGAGCGCAAACTCCACACAGACAGCACCCGTAATCAGGATTGAACCCGTGTCACTGGTGCTGTGAGGAAGCTGCTCTGTCAGCTATGCCACGGTGACACGTATATATTCTCTGGAAAAGATGTGTATTTTTTAAAGGAAACAAACAGTTCTTTCACTGCGTTTATGAACACCATTAGTAACCTTCTCCCGCACTTCAAATCAACTGTCAATGCTCCTCGACAATCTCCCGTTTTTACTGGATGCCGACTATCTTGTGGCAAGCGTTACCCATTTATTGTTCCTTCCCAGCCCAAACCCTTTATAATGGTGAATGCCACTCTTCTCCAACACTGCCATATTGTTCTAACCTGCTCATCTTATGAAGCTGGTGACTCCTGTTCCCGCATCATCTGCCTCACGTGCAGGTTGGCTCCAAAAACACTCCCGATTTCAACACAACTGCTGTTCTGGCCATCCCATTACAGGAAGGATGTGGAGGTTTTGGAGAGGATGGTTTTGGGCTATTCCCCTAATTCTTGCACAATACGGGATTAGACAGCGAGGTGGCACAATACTGAGCTGCATGCAATGATGGAGGTGAAAGCTTCACAGCCTGTGATCAGTGACAGTTTTCTCTTTTATTTCAGGATAATTCTGCCATGGTCCTTGCTTTTGAGAAGTCGGGAAAATTCTACAAGGAGGAGGCAAGTAAGCAGATCGCTTTTAGCGAAGAAAGCGGTAAACAGGAACAGAAAGGATTCAGAAACTCCTTCCGGAAGTTGTTCAGGAAGAAGTAAGGCAAACTATAAACCAAGATTCATAATGTTATGCGCAGTGAAGTGTCTTTTGATGAAGGGTCTCGACACAAAACATCACCTATTTATTTTCTCCAGAGATGCTGCCTGACCCGCTGAGTTATTCCAGCATGTGTATCTATCTTTGGGTAAACCAGCAGCTGCATTTCCTTATTACACACTTGTGCTCGGTTGGGTCAGTTCAGCTTAATTTGTTCCACTTCAGATTCCCACCATGTCCTGAAATATTGATGCCCTCTGTGACTGGGCAGAGGAAATGGTACGGTATAAAGAGGTTGCCTGTGTGACCCTATTGTATAACTGGTGGGTGGTGCATTGAATAAACTCCAAAAAAAATACTTGGGGGAGGGGGGGGGGGGGGTGTAAAGAACATGCACGTACACAAGGAATTCTTTACTATAGCTTTTATTGACTACACACACATTACTGCCCTAGCTGTACATGGTCTGTCACGTTCACTAGAGAGCGAACTAGGGGATGGGAAGACACAGATATACTTGATTATAGGGGAGTGGTTAGCAGGGCTACGTCACTACAATTAAAGGGACATGCACTTATCATCTACATCCTTCCTCTACAAAAGAAAGAAAAGTGACAGCCGACCATGTCTCATACGCTAGGGAAAACAGAGAACAAAGAAACAATAACGCAGCACCGAATCATACATATTCGCCATAACGGTCAGGCGGCTGCACAAGACGGCCAGAGCGGGGCCAGAGCGGGCCTGAATACCGAGCAGGGGTGCACATTTGCCGTCCAGTAGGAAGAAAGAGAGGGGCCGAACGGCCTTCAGTACTTTGCAGTGGAGAGTGGCCTTCCCCACAGGAACAAGCAGACCTCCCCCATAGGCACGAAGGACAGAGCGTTCAGTGGTAACTCGCTCATTATTTCTTATCTTCTTGAATAAGCTTGTTGACATAACGTTTGCAGTGGCCCCAGTATCGACCTTGGCAGAGAAAGTTGTGCCGTTCACTGTAACTTGCACGGTCGGGTCTGTTATCAGCGCAGGTGCACCTCGCAGCGAAAAAACACTTAGCTCACTCTGGGAAGAGCTCAAATCAGACAGTGGGAGGTTGTCATGCAGTTGATAGGAACCAGACATGGTATCATCCTGTACCAGGTAATTGGAAGGCTTATGCTGCTGTTGCCCAGGTTTCCCACGGGAACGACATGCTGCCGAGAAATGGTTGGGCTTATGGCAGAAATTGGAGGTCTTCCCCAACGCAGGGCATACATTAAAACGATGCGAAGCGAAGTTGCAGTTCTGGCAGCGCTGACCTGGTTTTGAGCTGGAAGCAGCTTGCTTTCTGGCGTTTCTGGTCAGTGGAACGGCGGACGGCGAAAAACTTAAAACGCTCCAGAATGCAGTTGGTGGGAACATCACACATCTCGGTAAACCTTTCGACCAAACACGCCGGGTCCTGGGCGCTCTCATTGAGCCCGAAAACGAACGACTCGGAGCGCTCCAGAGCCTCCGGACCAGCCAGGTTTAGAAGGAGGGAGGCTTTAATCGCTGGGGCAACTGCAGGGTGGGCGATTGCGACATAGTGCTCAAACTCACGTCGGAAGACGTTCCATCGGTGAGCAATGTCATCGTCGAAGATCAGCCGGTCTGGCTTACGACAGGAGGAAGCCATAGCGAGTCAGGGAGGGGTAACTGGGACTAAAGAAATAAAACCCGATATACAGGAGACGCAGGGAAAGAAACTTCTGACGCCATGTAAAGAACATGCACGTACACAAGGAATTCTTTACTATAGCTTTTATTGACTACACACACATTACTGCCCTAGCTGTACATGGTCTGTTACGTTCACTAGAGAGCGAGCTAGGGGATGGGAAGACACAGATATACTTGATTATAGGGGAGTGGTTAGCAGAGCTACGTCACTACAATTAAAGGGACATGCACTTATTATCTACGGGGGGGGGGGGGGGTAGTTTTAACGAAAAATAACTACTATTTTGTGGATACAAGGAATTGTAGATGTTGGTTTACAATGAAAGACACAAAGTGCTGGAGTAACAATGGGTCAGGCAGCAATTCTGGAGAACATGTTTTGGTGATGTTTCTGGTCAGGACCCTTCTTCAGACATCTTCAAAAGTACTATTTTGTGTTCATGTAACTATATCAAAACTGAATTACAACCAATTATGGCAGTAACGCAACAATCAGAATCTGAAGAAAGGTCCAGACCTGAAACATCTATCCATTCCCTTTGCAGATGTTGCCTGACCCACTAAGTTCCTCCAGCTGTTTGTGTTCTATGCAAGAGTCCAGCATCTGCAGTTGCTTGTGTCCCCTGTATTCTTATATGTTCTAATGATTTTAACCTAATCGTTAAATTCAACAAATGAGTCAGATTACCTGAGGTTTGACTGTTGCTACATCTTGTTTTTAGTACTTGTGGATTTGTAAGGAGACGATTTGTTTGCATGTTTCAGGTCAAACCAAAATGTCTGCAATTTGGAGAGCAAGCAGAAATCTGACAACACTCACGCACAGGACACCGCGATTGTGGGAAGCCAAGAAGCTGAAGACCCGGCTGTCCCTGTGAGCACCTTTGACCGTGGCATTGCCGTCTAATCTCACGTTTGGAAAGATCTCTGAAAATTTACAGAAAAACAAAGGAAATTCGTTGGTAGTGGACATTGAATTTTGTGCAAAGCTTTTTCCCTTCTCCACATGCACTAGTTTCATTGAATGAACCTGGTCAAGTTGTTTGTTCCCTCAGACTGATCAGTGAGGGTTTCAGACAACTAACAATGAGTTTTGATTGTAGAATGTTTATAAATTTGAACAAACTTGGGATATTATACATGCACAAAAAGAAGATGGATTCATTGGCACCGTACAAATTACACATTAAATCAGTACTTTTTTGGGGACAAAAAACACGCCAGTCCACATACAACAATTCACACAATGCTGTTGGCTGCTGTGCATCAATCAGTTTTTTAAAACGTTTTATAAAACGTTTTATAGGTGCCAGTACATTGAACTGTAACAAAAGAGCCCTCATTAAAGCAATTAATTCTGATTAGATAATATGTGGGTAATTCTTGGTGGAAATGTGTCCCAACTCAATTAAGTTTAAATATATTTTAACATTTGCCCCAGTTTTATGAAAAACATTTAATCATTAAAGAATGAATGTATTTTAGAATTCTTAAGCTAAGTCTATTATTTTGTTATGGGTCTTCTGTGTCCATCTTGTGTGGGAGAGTGATCCCACCCGAACAGTTATCACTGATAAACTCTGCTGCTATTGCTCGTGACTGGTTGTGTTTGGGTTTGACAAGAGAGCTGACTTAGTCCTCACGGAGGGAGAGACAATAGACAATAGGTGCAGGAGTAGGCCATTTGGCCCTTCGAGCTAGCACCTCCATTCAATGTGATCATGGCTGATCATCCCAAATCAGTACCCCGTTCCTGCCTTCTCCCCATATCCCCATGACTCCGCTATCTTTAAGAGCCCTATCTAGCTCTCTCATGAAAGCATCCAGAGAACCTGCCTCCACGGCCCTCTGAGACAGAGAATTCCACAGACTCACCATTCTCTGTGAGAAAAAATGTTTCCTCGTCTCCGTTCTAAATGGCTTAGTCCTTATTCTTAAACTGTGGCCCCTGGTTCTGGACTCCCCCAACATCGGGAACATGTTTCCTACCTCTAGTCCAAGCCCTTAACAATCTTATATGTTTCAATGAGATACCCTCTCATCCTTCTAAATTCCAGAGTGTACAAGCCCAGCTGCTCCATTCTCTCAGCATATGACAGTCCCGCCATCCCGGGAATTAACCTGGTAAATCTACGCTGCACTCCCTTAATAGCAAGAATGTCCTTCCTCAAATTAGGGGACCAAAACTGCACACAATACTCCAGGTGTGGTCTCACTAGGGCTCTGTCCAACTGCAGAAGGACCTCTTTGCTCCTATATTCGCTTTTGTTATAAAGGCCAACATGCCATTCGCTTTCTTCACTGCCTGCTGTACCTGCATGCTTACTTTCGTAGATGCTTACTTTCATAGACTGATGTACAAGACCCCCAGATCCCGTTGTACTTCCCCTTTTCCCAACTTGACGCCATTTAGATAGTAATCTACCTTCCTGTTTTTGCTACCAAAATGGATAACCGCACATTTAACCGCATTAAACTTCATCTGCCATGCATCTGACCACTCCCCCAACCTGTCCAAGTCACCCTGCATTCTTGTAGCATCCTCCTTACAGTTCACACTGCCACCCAGCTTTGTGTCATCTGCAAATTTGCTAACGTTACTTTGAATCCCTTCATCCAAATCATTGATGTATATTGTAAATAGCTGCAGTTCCAGCACCGAGCCTTGCGGTACCCCACTAGTCACTGCCTGCCATTCTGAAAGGGACCCGTTAATCCCTACTCTTTGTTTCCTGTCTGCCAACCATTTCTCTATCCATGTCAGCACCCTACCCCCGATACCATGTGCCCTAATTTTGCCCACTAATCTCCTATGTGGGACCTTATTAAATGCTTTCTGCAAGTCCAGGTAGACTACATCCACTGGCTCTCGCTTGTCCATTTTCCTAGTTACATCTTCAAAAAATTCCAGAAGATTAGTCAAGCATGATTTCCCCTTCGTAAATCCATGCTGACTCGGACCGATCCTGTTACTGCTATCCAAATGTGCGGCTATCTCATCTTTTATAATTGACTCGAACATCTTCCCCACCACCGATGTCAGGCTAACTGGTCTATAATTCCCTGTTTTCTCTCTCCCACCTTTCTTAAAAAGTGGGATAACATTAGAGAGAGAAGGAAGAGACTGAGACTTGAGGTGGTGTAAGAGATTGCATGATTTGTTAATGACAGGGGGATGCAGTGTACTGTGAACAGCATGTTACTAATTGCGAAGTTTGTGAACTAACTCTTGGCATTTTCACCTGCATATAATTACACTATTTCATTTATAAAATAAATTATAATAAAAAAAAGACATCCAATTTTCTCTTACCTTCCCCTTGATAACGGTCCTGGGAATGGGCCTATTGTTTCTGGTCACAATAAATGTGAAGGAAAATATCTTAAGGAACTCAGCAGATCAGACAGCAGCTGAGGAGGGAATGGACATTTGGGGTCAGGACTCTTCTTCATACCTATGGGATTAGAGAAATGTGGAGCGATGGGTTGCAGCTTTAAATTTGACTTGCCTCGCGTCAAAACATTTATGTTTAGAGATACAGCATGGAAACGCACCGTTCGGCCCACCTAGAGCATGCCGACCATCAATCACCCTCTCACACCAGGTCCATGTTATCCCACTTTCTCAACCACTCCCTACACATTATGGAAAATTATACAAAACTGCATGTCTTTGGGATGTGGGTGGAAACCCCGAGGACTCACATGGTCAGAGGGAGAACATGCAGACTCCACACAGACAGCACCCGGATCCTTAGGTCAGTATCGCACCTGGGTCTCGGATGCTTTGAGGCAGCACCTCTACTTTACAGCCTCCCCAAACTTTACAATAGGGAACTTTGCCCAACACATCTCTGCCTACCCAGTGAAATCTATCCATTTTGTCGCTTCCCCCATCTCCAGACTTCATATATTTCCTCAGTTTCCTTGGTGAAGTAGTTTTGGAGTCAGCTTGCATCAAGGTTTCTGGTAGGACATTCCTGTTCCTGTTACTCTGCTCAAAAATATCTTCTAATCCTTTGCTTACATTAAATTTCCCAACTCACCCATTCTAGAGAAAGATTTTCCTGCTTTTGTTGACATTCTCATATTGGGCAACACAGTGGTGCAGCTGGTAGAGCTGCTGCCTCACAGCACCAGAGACCCAGGTTCGATCCTGACCCCGGGTGCTGTCTGTGGAGTTTGCACTCTAACCTTGTGGGTTTCCTCCGGATTTCTCCCAAAGACATGTGGATTTGCAGATTAATTTGCCTCTGTAAATTGCCCTGAGTGTGTAGGGATTGGGAGCAGGCGATTGAGGGTTTGCATGGACTCAGAGGGCCAAAGGGCCTGTTTCCATGGTGTGTCTTGCACCTCGAAACACCTGAAAGTTTTCAATGGATGCAAACTATTTTGCATATTTAATATTTCACTTTAAAACTTTCTGATATCCTAAAACTTAGCATCCAAAATATCAATAGAATGAAATGAAAACACCAATAACAAGTTTCAAAGACTTTTAATATACAGTTTTTTAAAATATAAATAAAAAGGAAAAACAGAACATTTGATACCTGGAAATTTAACATAACCATTTCAAAAGAACAAAACCCAATTACACGCAAAAATCAGACAACTGCAGAAAGTCCCATTGCGAAGCATTTTAGGATTTACATACCAGTTGAAAAATAATAAGACTTAAGATTTAAAAAAATAACTGCCCCAAGATACGAAACAGAACATCCTGGTTCAACACATTAAAAATACGTCAGTCAAATATACTTTGGATGAGAGTTCATAAGGCAAAAACAATTTTATGTTCTCGTGTATATTTTCCCTGGCTCCTATGTTGTAAGTCAAACATTGCTAAGCCATCATATACTTGCTCCCATTCTTTATGACTACCTCTTGGTGTAATCAATCCAAGGGGAAAGATAGCAATTATTATACTTAAATACAAAATCAACACTGTTATTTCTAACGCAGAATACTAAATTCTACAGACATGGTTAAAGTACACAGGTCACATTAGATGTGTCAGAAAAGATTATCGCTTTTTTCTTAAATCTAGTCAACTTCATCTAATCTTTACATATAATCAAAGCTGCAAATAACCATGCCATTAAAACAAGTTACATATATACATAATTATTTTTTACCACCAATATGTACATTTTATGTTTGGAGCCGAAAGGCTTGTCTTCTGATGCACCTAATTAGAAATACAAACTTCAACTTGGTTCAAAATTAAGAAAGTAATAGATTAAGAAAAAAATTAGCTCAAAAAAGGTCAGGAAAGAAAATGGAGATGTAATATAAAGGCACATTTGGCAGCTACTAAAACTGACATGCGCCAGGCACCAACAGTACAGTGCGCATTAATACACATCCAGTCACAGGTTAAATTACTTCATTTAAACCAAAGCAAATTACACAGGGTGAAAGAGATTTTGTCAGCATCAAGGGTCACCAGCCTTGCTGCAGTGATTTGCTGCAATTTCTTCTTCTATGAAGGAAGGCTCATTCAGTTTACAATCCCTCGAGGGAACACGGAGCAGCAGGTAATTGAAGCAGAGGTACAGATCAACTGTGATCTGGTGAATGGTGGAATAAGCTCAACGGCTAAATGATCTATTTCCTACAAATTACCCTGTACCTTTGCAGATCTATGTAGTTGGCCGATCTTTTTTGTACAAAATAAAATCCTGTGTTTCCCTGCCTTATGCGGTCATCAAATACAAAACCTAAAATAAAAATTATCATATAGAAAAAAATTATAACCAAATAGGTTTTGTTAAAAGAACAAATATGTATTTATCTTAACAGTCTTTTACTGCATTGAATGACGTAATTAATGCAACTTTCATAAGGTCAATATCAACTATCTACACAAGATGTACAGAAAGGGAAAGTGTTTCATCAATCTAGATAACAGCTATGGATTCCAGCCCATAGACAGTCACTCCTTCACCATATTTCCCAAGTGCTTTTGCTCATTCGCCCAACCACAGCCACTTGCTATTAACCATAAAAACTGAACCGCACATTGGCACAATGGTGATTTCCAACTGGTATGTAACCCTGAAAATGAAAGCAACTGATATGCAATATTTCACTGCTTGTATACTTGTTTTTCTATTGAAGTCTCCCTTTGAATGCATTTAAAATTATTCCCCAAGTTCAGCTTTCTGTGCACTCACTGCCTTTCACAGTGCGACCATTGTGAAACTGAAAATCGCATGCATATAATCCTCAAGTGGTTTAAGTGTGCTGCCAGTTAAAAAATCCAATAAGCATCCCGCATGGTTAAGAGAAACATATCAACTGGGAAACAGACAGGTCAAATCTTGACCCAGGGATAATATGCAGAGGGGGTCATAATGACATTGGCATTTATGAAGCAAAAAATATTTTACATCCAATACTGCTGGATTAAATGGGCTTCAGGATATTTCCATTATACAGTATTAATGCTTTAATATCATGCTAACAAGGATTCAGTAGTTTATGACTTGTTTAGCTCACGATTCATAAAATTGTGTATGTATCATATTTGTGATGAATTTCATTTTACATTTTACACCCAGGCCTCTTCCAGCCCTCCAGCATTTTATCAAATTTACTGACTCAATGAAAACACCACAAACTGCACTCTTGTTCCAAAAGCAATTTTATTTAATGCCAATTAAGCCTTTTTTTAGGGCTGGATACTGCAAAATGCCCATAACAGTTTAGACCTGGCAGCCCTATCAGTAGGTTAACAAAAAATAGCCATTGGTATGTCTAAATGCTTAAAATGGCCTGCCAAAATTAGAGCATTTTAATGATGTTTGCCTGCCCCATATATGCTGCAGAAATATTTTGCTTAAAGCATAATAACCTACATTATTAAGTCTATTTAGGTACAGCATATTTAAGTTTAGGTGAATTTATTTATTGTAAAGGCAATAAAGTGATGTATTTGAAAGTCAGCATGCATAAGGTGTAATTTATTCAAAACACCAATGTAAGTAATTGGGGTGAAGCCTTGAATGACCCAGATCATAACATCATCAATTTTAGACCAAGATAACATTTGTTTTTCCTTTTGCTTAGATCTATACTTATGAACATCAGAGTTCACTGTTTGGGTTTACATTAAGTCCCATGCTGCATCGACCATTGTGTGAATAAACTGAAATAGTTCCCACTGTGAAAAATCAAGCATTCCCTTTTTGATCTGCATGTAATTAATGGAATACCAAAGGGAAAACAAATGTAGGGATTCAATGAAAATTTGAGGCCATGTGAGGTGTAGAAGAGATTAGTTACCATCTTCTTGGCGGAGATAGTTTTGAAGAATAATGAAAATGAAGCCGATTTCAAAACAAATAAGAATGGATGATTTTGACTAATTTATAAAGGTTTGTGCTTTGAAAATGTTAATGATAAGCCAACAAAGAGGCAATTAATTTTTTTAGGTGAGGAGACGCACAGGTAAAAGGAAACATTTCTACTAATCCAAGAGGATACTGAATGAGGCCAAGAACAGCCACTACACCATTAAATCACTTGGTTTTCAGAGTGTGGACAAGGCAGTAAAAAGCCATCTGTGTACCGCAGAGTGTTTGTATATTTTTCTGAACTCATTCTCACATGGATTTTGGTTTCACGATATCCTCTTAAAACTGTACTTATGCACTATAGTGAGCAGGTGCTCAGTTGTCCTTGTTAGGAATTAATGGTCACCCCACCCAGACCCGAATCATGAATGCAATGTGACTTTTTTTTTTATCAGTGGTTAACACAAAATCTACTCCACAATCTGACTCACATTAAATAGAGTAAGCTACTTCAAAAGCACCTTGCCTTTACAAACCTCATTGTATTTTATTCTCTTGTTTAGGAATCAACAAATATATGTTCTGCCCAAGCTTCAACCTTCTTTACCTAAATATCCAATCACAACTTAAGGGAACATTTGGCCACCTGAATAAATAGTTGAACATTATCACAGCCAATGCTACAAGACAGAATTGCGACTGGTTATTTTGAAATAAATCCAGATCCTTACACTTTCCAATGAAACTGTTACATTGCAAAACAGTGCTAGAAGCAGTTTCCTGATCCATTCCTCCGTACAATTTCAGAAACTGACGTGATGTTATGAAATGGGTAGTCATTGGACTCAAGTCAATAATTGTGGATTTAAGAGAATAATATGTCAGAGTTCATTGAAGATGTGAATGCAGGAGTTACTAGTTTCCACATTTTACTGCATTGGGTTAAATTCAGTTAGCTTACAGTGATATAATTGAACGACTGGGTTTTCCGTTGCCTAGTGGAGATAGATGTTACTTTTGTTTTGAAGAATCTTTCTGGTCGGATTTGTTCTTGAACGACTTTCACAAAGAATGTGCTTCTTTGGTGTAGCAGGTGCCCACATTTCAGAGTTTTTAGAGTTATTATTATGCAGCGCTAGTATCTCCTCAATCGTCTAGGTACCAAAAAAATGCAATTCTAGAAATGAAACAAGGCATGATTACGTGAAACATCAATCCTGTATTTTAAGTTGAAGGTGCAAACCACTGTTTCGCTCCAAGTCTCTTGCCGGCCAGTTGATATTGAGGCCACCCTTCGTCGCTGATAAAACATCATGACGACTCCATCTCAGTTAGTGGGGAAAGTCAACATGCTTCAGTTTTTACATGTAACTGTCCAATCCGTTCTCCACTGCTTGAATGCAAACTTAAAAGGTAAATGGATGGAAACTCCTGTCCAAGCACTAACAATATTCTTGCAGCCCAGAACGTTTAGCTTGCACCCCTGGCTCGCCACCTACTCCCTCTTCCTCAAGGTGCAACCTCAGCGGTAGCCACGAGTTTGTAGTGTTTAAGGAGAATCCGTTATAGCTAGGAAGAGTGGGCATTCTCCAGCAAGGCCGGTCCATCCCGATGGAATGACGGGTGTGTGTGCTCCCTTTTGTACGTTTTTGGTGGAAGTTTTGGAATCGCTTGCGATGTGGAGCTCTGTCTCGGTGGGACGGGTGGCCCGGCTGTGACGCCAATGTCTTCCTGTGGCAGAGGCGGGGACGGCAAATGCCTGCGAGTTCCCAGTGGCGAGGGCGTCTGAGGGGGTGGCGGGGTGAAGGGGGCAGGGGAGTTTGGGAAGAAAGTGTTGGGCAGCTCAGCTTTCCGTCCCATGGGCGGGGGCTGCAGAGGCAGAGGTGAGCCTGTGAATACATCTGGTGTTCGTACGGGCTCGCGAGGAGGCAAGCAGGGAGGGCTGTCCGGAGGCTCGGAAACCGATGATCGCTCGGACAGCGGGTACCGGGGGGAGTAAACCTTCGCCGTGGGCTGCCGCGGTGGGATGGCGGGTGGACTATCCAAATGTTTTGACTTGATCTGAAAGAGAGGGAACACTGTTCATTAGTGGCTCAAAGAATGAACAGTCCTGCAAATGGTGACATTTCTAAATAAAAAACGACACACAGTATTGGAATAACTCAGGTCAGGCAGCATCTGTGGAGAACATGGATAGATGATTTTAGGAGCTTTCTTTAGATTGATGGGGGGGGGGGGGGGAGAAAGGAAGCATTACAAGAGGAGGGGCAGAACAAAGCCAGGCAAGAGATAGGTTGATACAGGTGAAGGGGAGGGGGTACTGACAGGCAGATGGCTGGACAAAGGCCAGAGATGAAAAGGCAAGAACGTGTGAGATAGGATGGAAGAGGTGAGAATTGTGAAGCCAGAAGAAGGAATGGGGAGGAGATCATTTGTTTGGAAGACAGCTTTTGAATTTTCATATAACACAATTAATAAAATGTAGACTGACCAGAGATTTGAAATGTTTAACTAATTAAGCTTTCTCTAGCCTCTAATTCATGGTTCTCCACAGATGCTGTCAAACCCGCTGACTTCCTTCAGCACTTTGTGCTTTAGGCAAGATTTCAGCACTTGCCGCATCGCACGTGCTGAGATTCATGTCTCCATGGCAAAAATATTTACGCACAGCAAAACATTCATACGTGAATTTCTTAATAAAGGTATCATGAAATGGCAGAAAAGTCACTGTCTGGTATATTTTTAGCTGATGATCTGACCATAAAAAACGTGGGCTTATACGAATTGTGTGTGCATTAAGAATAGTGCAAACATAAGATGCACTTGTGAAGTTTGAGAATCCCAGTGATACCAAGACTGATGCACCATTTTCATTTTGAATAAATTCTATTTGAAGCCACAAAGCAAAACTGCAGATAATTGTAGTTTAGTTTAGTTTTAGTTTAGGGATACCGCGTGGAAACAAGCCCTTCGGCCCACTGAGTCCGTACCGACCAGCGATCCCCACACATTAACACTATTCTACACACACTCGGAACAATTTACACGTACAACCTGCCTATGATAGCGCCTACCTGCGAACAGCACAAAGAAAAATAGTAAAATACAGCATTTATGAACTCACCTGCATCAGAAAATCCACTGAATTCAACGCCGTAAGTAGCGAACCGCTAACGCATTTATATGCATTATCGCTACTGAGAACTCCCGATGTTAGCGCCGGTAAGGGAATCCCCGGTCAGAGAGGATTCCCCAACCTCGCGGAGGAGTGCAGTTGCAGCAAGAACCTTACCTGCAAACACCGGGGAGGTCTTCATGGAATCCGGAATCGATGCCGTCAGGCAGGATCCCCCAGCAGCAACGGAGCTGGAGGTGCCGACTGTAAGGGAATTCCCGATCTCCGGGGATTCCCTAACCTCGCGGAGACCCGTAAGTACTCTATCTTTAAACACCGAGCAGGGCTTCATGGAGTACGGTAATGTGGCCGTCGGGCAGGACTACAGGTCAGACTGAAGCGGAGGGGACTTTGGCCCCCTCTCCCTACTATCCTACTAGCCAACGTACAGTCCCTAGAAAATAAAGTGGAGGACTTAAGGGCAAGGCTGCTTTATCAAAGGGAGCTGAGGGAATGTTCTGTGTTCTGTTTCACAGAGACATGGCTCACCCCCAGCTCCCCAGACTCAGCGGTCCAATCTGAAGGGTTCTCCATCCACCCTATGGACCGTACGCAGGCATCTGGGAAAGGGAGAGGAGGGGGCATCTGTCTCATGGTCAAATCTGCGTGGTGCTCAGACGTGGCGGTCCTGTCCAACTCCTGCTCTCCACACCTCGAACATCTGGTGGTGAAGTGCCGCCCCTTCTACCTCCCAAGGGATTTCACCTCCATCATCCTGACCGCGGTCTACATCCCACCCCAGGCAGACGTCCGTCTGGCACTGGAGGAGCTGCACGCCATGCTCAACAAACACCAGACGTCTTACCCCGAGGCGTTTGTCACCATAGCTGGGGACTTCAATAAAGCAAACCGTACGAAATCGCGCCCTAACTTCCACCAACATGTCTCCTGCTGCACCAGAGGACCAAACACCCTTGACCACTGCTACACCACCATCAAGAATGCCTATTGCTCTATCCCTCGCCGTCACTTCGGTAAACCCGACCATACGTGCTGCTTCTTCCTGCCTACAGGCAGCAATTAAAGAGCGCACCCCCAGAGGTGAGGTCTGTTCAGAACTGGTCGGGGGGGGAGCAGAGGAACAACTCCAGGACTGTTTGGAGTCTGTAGACTGGGCAATGTTCAGGGATTGGGCAATGGACCTGAACGTTACAAACTTCATAAAGAATGTTGGATGTGTGGACTGCATCCCAACAAAATCCTTCCAAGTGTTTCCCAATCAGAAGCCTTGGATGAACTATGAGATCCACACTCTTCTGAAGACCAGACACTGGGCATTCATGTCTGAAGATACTGAGGACTACAAGAAGACCAGATACGACCTTAGTAAGGCATCAAAAAGGCCAAAAAGGACCTGCTCCAAGCTGGAGGATGAAACGGATGTTCGGCAGCTGTGGCGGGGCCTGAATGCAATCACCTCTACAAGGCAAAATCAGGAGGCAGCACACATGTCAGTGAAACTTCACTTACTGACGAGCTCAATGCGTTTTACGCACGCTTTGAGATAGGGAGAACACTGCTGTGCCTTCTCGAGCCCACATTCGCTGTAATGGTATTTCGGTCACGGTCACTGAGGCCAACGTCAGAAAATCCTTCAGAGGAGTGAACCCTAGGAAAGCGCCTGGACCCGATGGTATACCTGGTCGAGTTCTAAAAACCTGTGCGGCCCAGCTGGCTGGAGTTTTTATGGACATTTTCAACCTCTCACTCCTGAGGTCAGAGGTTCCCACTTGCTTTTAAAGGGCTTCAATTATACCGGTGCCCAAAAAGAGCAAGGTGACGTGCCTCAATGACTATCGACCAGTGGCACTAACGTTGGTGGTGATGAAGTGCTTTGAGAGGTTGATCATGGCGCAAATCAACTCTTACCTCGACAAAAACCTGGACCCACTGCAGTTCCCTTACCGCCACAACAGGTCAACGGTGGAGGCGATCTCGCTGACTCTCCACTCCACTCTGGACCACAAAAACTCATATGCCAGGCTGTTATTCATTGACTACAGCTCAGCATTTAACACAATCATCCCTTCCAAGCTGGTTACCAAATTCGCAGAACTGGGTCTCTGCGCATACCTCTGCAATTGGATCCTCGACTTCCTCATTCACAGACCGCGGTCTGTCCGTATTGTTGAAATGTGTCAGCCTCGATAACAATCAGCACGGGAGCACCTCAAGGCTGCATGCTCAGCCCCCTGCTGTACTCACTCTATACTCATGACTGCGTAGCCGGTCATTGTGCGAACTCCATCATCAAGTTCGCCAACAACACCGCTGTTGTGGGACAAATCACTGATGGTGACGAATCAGAGTATAGAAGTGAGATCGACCGTTTGACCAAATGGTGCCAGCTCTCAACACCAGCAAAACCAAGGAACTGATTGTGGACTTTGGAAGGGTAGGATGGGGACCCATAGTCCCGTTTATATCAACGAGTCAATGGTGGAGAGGGTCAAGAGCTTCGAATTCCTAGGCGTGCATATCTCTGAAGATCTCTCCTGGTCCAAGAACAAGGATGCAATTATAAAGAAAGCACATCAGCGCCTCTACTTCCTGAGAAGATTACAGAGAGTCGGTATGTCAAGGAGGACTCTCTCGAACTTCTACAGGTGCACAGTAGAGAGCATGCTGACCGGTTGCATCGTGGCTTGGTTCGGCAACTTGAGCACCCATGAGTGGAAAAGACTACAAAATGTTGTACACACTGCCCAGTCCATCATCGGCTCTGACCTCCCTACCATCGAGGGGATCTACCGCAGCCGCTGCCTCAAAAAGGCTGCCAGCATCATCAAGGACCCACACCATCCTGGCCACTCACTCATCTCTTCGCTGCCCTCAGGTAGAAGGTACAGGAGCCTGAAATCTGCAACATCTAGGTTCAGGAATAGCTCCTTCCCCACAGCCATCAGGCTATTAAACTCAACTTACTCAAAACTCTGAACATTAATAGCCCATTGCACTTTATCTGTTTATTTATTTGTGTGTGTATATATTTATTCAATGGTATATGGACACACTGATCTGTATTTATGCCTACTATATTCTCTTGTACTGAAGCAAAGCAAGAATGTTATTGTCCTATCTGGGACACATGACAATAAACTCTATTGAATCTTGAATCTACACCAAGCCAATTAACCTACATACCTGTATGTCTTTGGAGTGTGGCAGGAAACCAAAGATCTCGGAGAAAACACACGCGGTCACGGGAAGAACGTACAAACTCCGTACAAAGAGTACCCATAGTCGGGATCGAACCTGGGTCTCTGGCGCTGCAAGCGCTGAAAGGAAGCAACTCTACCGTTGCGCCACCGTGGTCGCTAAAAACACTTCCCAAACAATCTGATTAACTGGTAAAAATATTGATGTTGCTTGTGGATCTATTTTGCATGGCTTTCATTTCCTTTAACCAAGATCGCAATGAAAAAGTTAGAATTAACAGCAGTTAACAAACCTGGACATAAGTGTCAAAACCTACAACA
This sequence comes from Raja brachyura, assembly GCA_963514005.1. The sequence goes on along the minus strand of OY740788.1, from coordinate 70,925,716 downwards.
CCCAAGCCAAGAAATCTTTAACAAAACATAAATTGCTGGAAGAACTCAGCGTGTCAGGCATCATCTGCGGACGGAATGGACAGATGGGACCATTCTTCAGACTGGGAAGAACTCTTTAACTCTGGGTAACTGGGTTAGAGTTAACCCTAATCCTAACTCTGGGTATCATTCTCACCTCTGGAAAATGGCCAGAGTGAGGTCACAAATAAGGCATGATTGCAGTGAACGGCAGAAGAGGCCCAATAAGTTTTTTTTGGCAATAACACTGACAATTAATATTTAACTGCACAAATCAACCCGACAGATGTGTTCACACACCCCATAACATTTTCGCATTCTTGTGATCCTGTTCCTAGGTCAGAAAGTAGAGGGCTCAAATTTAACTCCAAGATGCAAGTTTGAAATCCAGAGTAGCTCTTTACGATGAGACTGCTGCAATATTAAAAGAGTCTCTTTTTCTTATGATGATGCTAAACTAAGGCCCTGTCTATGTTCTTTGGTGGGCAAGTAAAATGCAACATCTATATTGCAAACGAATTTCCTTACTTCAACAAACACATCAAAAACAATTGTAATTCATTTGTTTTCTGTCTATTTGTGCTTTATGGCACAGTGGTGCAGAGGGTAGAGTCACTGCCTCACAGAGTCAGAGATTCAACCAGGTTTGATCCTGACCTCGGGTGATGTCTGTGCGGAGTTTGCAAGTTCTCCCTGTGACCGCCCAGGTTTTCTCTGGGTTCCTTGGTTTCCTCCCACATCCCAAAGACGTGCGGGTTTGTAAGTTGATTGGCCCTCTGTAAATTGCCCCTAGCGTGTAGGAAGTGAATGCAAAAGTGGGATAACATAGAGCTTGTGTAAACGGGCGATCGATGGTCAGCCTGGACTTGGTGGGCCGTAGAACCCGTTTCCATGCTGTATCTCTAAACTAAATTAACTGCTGCAGTTGCGTACTAAAGACGGCTTTTTAAAAAATAATCTAAGGGCAGAAAAATACTTCAGAACAACCAGAGTACATAAAGATATTAAACAAGATATGATAAAGAGTAAATGGCCTTTCATTATGGATATGACACACTTGATCAATATTTCACACCATGGGGGAATTGATATTGCAGGAATATTGTGGTTCGCTCACCTTCGAGGGGGACGATTCTGTTGGGGCTGACTCGGGCCGCCTGCGGGGTGGGATAGGAGGGGGCATGTGAGCTTCATCAACACTTTTATTGCAGCTCATTATTGAGGAGATTGATGCCGATCCTGTGACATAAAAACACAATTCAGTTTTGCTAACATCAGCGTGCCGAGTACTATTAGCATCGCAGGATTCAAGAGGCAAAGGCACAGTATGCAAAATTCAAAGCGGCTTGGAACACTCTTGTCAAGTAAATAAGCACTGCTTTCACTTCTTAATGCATGCATTGAAGTGTGCAATCTGGACCATGACCTGCAATGTTGAACTGCAGAGGGTAAAAGCAGTTACAAACATGCAAATTGGTGATTAACACAGCAATATCTGAAATAAAATAAAGTATTAAAAGCATTAGTAAAAGCTTGGATCTGGGATCTCAGACAAGGCTTATCTCAATGTACCAATGAGAAGGTTATGTGTGTTACAATCTAAGACCCAAATGCTCTCCGCACATGTTGTAATGTATATATCAATACATTTTTCTATAATAGTAAATGAAAAAAATCAACTCTGAAAAAGTTCTAATTCTAAATAGATAATTAACTTTCAATTATAATGCTTTTACATTTTTAAAAATGTGTTGGGAAAATCCTGATGCATATGGAATTATAGGAATGAAGGGAAGCGAACATGTGTAATGTTCCAGCATGCATGCTGTCATCTATGTTAAAACAAAGCTGCTTTTTAGCATAAAAGACTGTGCATGGTCAGCTTGATAAAGCCGTGCTATGTATTAAATATGCAACATTAAAGCCCAATACTAACTTGTGCCATGGGCCAGTGAGACGGGGCAAAATATGGTATCAGTGCCTGTGGAAGAAAATAGAGACAAACTAAGGAAGGAACCAGGCTAAGCAGATCGGTTGAATTTTACCATTTGCAGGTTAGTGGTGTGTTCTTGATGTCCACAGATGTTTGAATTTGGCACTGAAATCATTTGCTACAAACAGTATAATGTCATACATGAGATATCATGAGCTATATCTCAGCACGAAAAAAAGAGAGATAACACTAATATACTCCCCAAAACATGAGGGTTGAAAGGAAGAAAGTAACTCAAAGCCATACACCAGACCAACACAGTGTCTAGAAGCACTGATACCTTTTAAGTGGATTTTAAAATGGTTTGAGATTATTTGTCTTTTCTTTCATTGATTCCATCATATACCTAATTCCTAATGACCAAATATTGATTAAAAAATTGCTCACTACTACAAATGCAGTGATTTGTTTTTAATTTATTGAATTTAATTTGTTTTTGGTATAATTTAGTTTCTAGTTTTTGTTTTTAATTCATTGAACGTTCTTTTATTTATTTATTGTGTTATCGATGGGTACTGTGTTTACAGGCCAGGATATACAACCACAATATGTCAGGCTACAGAACGGTGTCTGGGACATGGTAGTGAGCAACACCGGGGCCCCACAGGGGACGGTCCTCTCTCCCTTCCCGTTCACCTTCTACACCTCGGACTTCAGATATAACTCGCACTATTGCCACCTGCAGAAGTCTTCGGATGACTCTGCAATTGTGGGCTGCATCAGAGAGGGGAGGGAAGCGAAGCTGAATACAGAGGTGTGGTCAACAACTTTGTTGAGTGGTGTGGGCTGAATCACCTGCAGCTCAACACTGACAAGACTAAGGAGTTAGTGGTGGACTTTAAGAGGAGAGGAACACCCCTGCCCCCTGTCTCCATCAATGGTGTGGATGTGCAGTTTACTAAGGAGTACACATACCTTGGAGTGTACCTGGGCAGTAAAATGGACGGGTCCAGGAACCCTGAGGCGCTGTACAAGAAGGGTCAGAGCCGGCTGTACTTTTTGAGAAGGTTCCACTCCTTCAATGTCTGTAGCAAGATGCTGCAGATGTTCTATCAATGCTGGGGCAGCTGGGGGCAGGCCACGGACACAAACAGGATTAACAAACTCATCAGGAAGGCTGGCTCCGTCCTGGGGACAGAGTTGGATTCATGGGTGGTGATTTTAGAGGGGAGGATTCTCCTCAACTGCGGAGCATCTTGGACACCACAACTCACCCCCTCCATGACACACTCGTCAACCCGAGGAGTACCTTCAGCAACAGACTGGTTCTACAAAGATGCAGTACAGAACACCACAAGAGATCCTTGCTCCCTGTGGCTATCAAACTGTACAACTCCTCCCCCTGTTGTCATGGACTAGACTGACTCCCCTCCCCAAATCTTTGCACATCTCCAATCCTTTCCACTCGTCACTTTAATTTCATGTATCTTGTGTTTTGTGACTAGTGGCAGATCAATTTCACTCCTGGGATAAATGAAACTCAATCGTATCGTATAATTGTGCTGCTGCAAATAAAACTTTCATCGTTCTGTTTTCCATACATATGAAAATTAAATATTCTTGATTCTTGGATGCACGTTCTCACTTTATGTGTAAAATGCTTTATAAATTAGTTTTTAGAAACAAGGAACTGTTGATGGTAGTTTACTAAAGAAGACAAAGTGCTGGAGTAACTCAGCGGGTCAGGCAGCATCACTGGAGAACATGGATAGGTGACATTTTGGGTCAGGACCAGACTGAAGAAGGCCGAGTTACTAATAGCAGGGAGACCAAAACGGAATACTGTACTCCAAGTGTGGCCTTACCAATGTCTTGTTCGGGCCTGTGCTCCTACTAATGCCCCTTATACATGGGTCTACGTGCATTCATTATCTTTGTTACGAGATGTGCAAAAGGAATTGTGGAGTTATTAACTTGGAGTACCATGAGGCAAGGGGTACATCCAAACACTTGCTACCCAGTTCAGTCCAGCTCTGGAAGAAGGAACACTATATTTCACAAGTCCGCCTGAACTAAATATGCGCCCAGAGCAAAAAACATCATATCTGCTATTGGCTTCTAGCTTGTATATTGGGCAACTTCATTTCCCCCGTCAAATCATGTAAAGAGGCAACATATTAATTAAGGAAACAGTCTCCAAAACATGGATGGCGTAATGGTCTTGGTAATGAGTCACTATTGCTATTCAGTTCCCAGCTACTTTCTGCAGCATTGTTTTGAGGTTAAAAAGTTATTAAAGTTCACAGCGTACTTGAATTGAAGGGACTCGCTGGGTCAGAGTCGCCAAAGACACTGCAGACGTCTGTTGAGCTGGATGCTGCTGAAGCCGGTGGTGGGGTCAGGGGCGTGCGTGGGGAGTTTGGTGCCGATGCCGTGCTCTCAGCTTCATTCTCCGTGATGCGGCTGTAACTGATTTTACGCGGCTCCTGCAGGAGTGGCGTTGGATGCCCGCGCAGGGTGCCTGACCCCGGATGCCGAGGATTTGATGGACGGACTCCCGGAGACTTCAGCGTGTAATTAAACTTCTTTGCCTAAAACACAGTTCAATGGAAAGAAGGTAACATTAAGTCTCATCCCTAATGGAGAATTGCAATAAGCTGAAGGGTCTAATAATCAGCAATTCTGGATGGACTAGGAACCTTAAACGGAAAAGATAAAAGATAAATATAGAACATAGAGCACAGTACAGCACACGAACAGGCCCTTCAGCCCACAATATCTTTGACGAACACAATGCCAAGTTAAACTAATCTGCTCTGCCTTCACACAATCCATATCCCTGAATATAACCATATAACCATATATAACCATATAACAGCACGGAAACAGGCCTTCTCGGCCCTTCCAGTCCCTGCCGACCATTTATTTTCCCCTAGTCCCATCTACCTGCACTCAGACCATACCCCTCCATTCCCTTCCCGTCCTATCCACTTTACTTTTAAATGTTAAAATCGATCCTGCCTCCACCACTTCTGCTGGAAGATCATTCCACACAGCCACCACTCTGAGTAAAGAAGTTCCCCCTCATGTTACCCCTTAATGTCTGTCCCTTAATTCTCATGTCATGCCCTCTTGTTTGAATCTTCCCTACCCTCAATGGGAAAAGCTTATCCACGTCAACTCTGTCTATCCCTTCCATCATTTTAAAGACCTCAATCAAGTCCCCCCTTAACCTTCTGCGCTCCAAAGAATAAAGACCTAACCTAATAAATATCCATGTGCCGATCCAAAAGCTTCTCAAACACCACAAACGTCACACCTGGCAGCAACTGCAGACACCCACCACCCTCTGTGAGCTCTATAAACAGACCTTGCAGTTGACAGCTCTATAAATCCATAAGAAAAAATCTCAATGAATGATCTCCCACTTTCTGTGAAGTTTGTAGCTCAAGTCAGGATGGACACAAGTTGAACCTGATGCCTCATTGTCTTCCTTCATGAATTACAGAAAGGTTAGTGAGTCCCGACCTGAGACGTCACCTATCCACATTCACCAGAAATGTGGCCTGACCTGCGAAGCTACTCCAGCACTTTGTATATTTGTGGTATTATCTGACATTCACTTGCATCAGTGAGTTCTTCATGATCCCAGGAAACCCAAAGATAAAGATAAAATACAAACTATTTTGTAAATTTAAGAGGCCAGAACTCTATATGTTTGTTGATTAACGATTACCCACATGATGGATAACGGATAAAAGAGTTGTTACAAATACATTACGAGGTGGGCAAAAGGAATTGTCGAGTTATTAACTTGGAGTACCATGAGGTGATGTGTACATCCAAACGCTTGTTATCCAGTTAACATCTATTAAAAAGTTGTTGCAAATACCCTTTCTACAGAACATAGAACAGTACAGTAGACGTACAACCTCTTCGGCCCACAATGCCTGTGCCAAACATGATGTTAAGACCATCACTTCGCTACCTGCACATAATCCATATCCCAATATTCACTGTATATTTATTCCAACCAGAAGTCTTTTAAAATGCCACTATCGCATCTGCCTCCACCACCATCCCCGATAGCATGTTCCTAACACTCACCACCTTCTGTGTGAAAAACATGTCCCACACAACTCCTTTAAATGTTGCCCCTCTCACTTTAAAGCTCTGACCTCGAGTATTTGAATTTTCCATCCTGGGAAAAAGGTTCTGTCTGACCACTATCTAAGCCTCTCATAATTTTTTATATTTCTATCAGTCTCCCCAAAACCTCCGGCACTGCAGAATTAAAGAATCTAAATCTGTCTAACCTCTCCTTGTAGCCAATACCTCTAATCCTTATCTTTCTGACAATTCGAGACTATTATGTCTGCTTTCTAATGTTTCACCAGTACTTTAAAATATATTAAGTAAGATACCTCTTTTCCATAAAGGCCTTAAAGTGAAGTCAAGTAAAGCCACATGTGACAATAATAAGCCAATACCAATCAACTTGACACTTGAACACCACCTGTGAAGCTGGCAATTGAAGCTCTTGAGCTTAAATTGAGTCTCACAATGTTCGTATTGTTTTAATGCCAAAACATTCAGCATGGGACAATTTCTAGGCTTCATCCTCCGAGTTATTGCCCCTTATCCTATCCAATTTCTCCACTGTCCTCCTTAACTTTAATGCTGGTAATATTCAGTAAAGGCAAAAGATTCATAAGATGCCTGAGCCACACTTTGTCTCCATAAGAAAATCTTTCTCCATTCTTAATCAGTTCCATCCAGTAGAATCATCCGGCGAGGGAATATCCCTTCGGCCCAACGGGACCTTCAATCAACCAAGATGTCCCATCTACACTAATTCCACCTGCTCGCATTTGACACATATTCCTCTAAACAGAAACATAGAAAACAGGTGCAGGAGGAGGCCATTCGGCCCTTCGAGCCAGCACCGCCATTCATTGTGATCATGGCTGATCGTCCCCTATCAATAACCCGTGTCTGCCTTCTCGCCATGTCTCTTGACTCCACTAGCCCCGAGAGCTCTATCTAACTCTTGCTTAAATCCATCCAGTGACTTGGCCTCCACTGCCATCTGTGGCAGGGAATTCCATGAATTCACAACTCTCTGGGTGAAAAAGTTTTTTCTCACCTCGGTCTTAAATGACCTCCCCTTTATTCTAAGACAATGGCCCCTGGTTCTGGACTCGCCCAACATTGGGAACATTTTTCCTGCATCTAGTTCCAGCCATGATCATATTGAATGGCGGTGCAGGCTCGAAGGGCCGAATGGCCTACTCCTGCACCTATTTTCTATGATTCTATGATTCTAGTTTGTCCAGTCCTTTTATAATTTTATATGTTTCTATAAGATCCTTCCTCATCCTTCTAAACTCCAGTGAATACAAGCCTAGTCTTGTCAATCTTTCCTCATATGACAGTCCCGCCATCCCAGGGATCAATCTCGTGAACCTACACTGCACTGCCTCAAACACAAGGATGTCCTTCCTCAAATTAGGAGATCAAAACTGCACACAATACTCCAGATGTGGTCTCACCAGAGCCCTATACAACTGCAGAAGAACCTCTTTACTGCTATACTGAAATCCTCTTGTTATGAAGGCCAACATTCCATTAGCTTTCTTCACTGCCTGCTGTACCTGTAATCCAACTTTTCTGGGGTCATTAATCATCCCTTTACTCTCTTTCCCTTTAACTCCGTCCTCGGCTATCCCATTTGACACCCCACACCCCTTATTCAGTTTAAAACCACCCATGTAGCAGTGGCAAAACCTGCCGGCCAGAATGCTGGTCCCCCACCCGTTAAGATGCAATCCGTCCCTTTTGTACAGCTTCCCCTTACTCCAAAACAGATCCCAGTGATCTAAGAATCTAATCCCTTTCCCCTGCACCAGTTCCTCAGCCACACATTCAGGTCCCGTATCTTCCTGAACCTTCTCTCGCCAGCACGAGGAACTGGAAGCAAACCGGAGTTAACAACCCTGGAGGTCCTGCTTTTCAGCATTTTTCCGAGCTCTCTAAAGTCACGCTGCAGAATATTCATCCCCTTCTTTCCGACATCGTTTCCTACCCATGTCCCTGTCCAAATGCCTTTTAAATATAGATACCTGCCTCAACTACTCCCTCTGGCAGCTTGTTCCATATACCCACCACTCTGTGTGAAAAACCTGCCACTCATGTTCCTATTAAATGTTTTATCTCTCACCTTAAACCTATTCCTTCTAGTTCTTGATTTCTCTACCCTTGGGAAAAAAGACTGTGCAGTCACCCTATCTATTCTCCCTATGATTTCATACACCTGTATAAGATCACCCCTCAGCCTCCTGCAACCCAAGGAATAAAGTGCCTGCCTGCCCAACCTCTCTTTATAGTTCAGGCCCTCGAGTTCCTGGCAACATTCTTGTAAATCCTATCTGTACTCTTTTCACTTTAATGGCAATTTTCTTTTAGCAGGGTGACCAAAACTGAATATGATAGAGTGATATAGCATGGAAGCAGGCCCTTCGGCCCTACTCATTCATGCCGATCAAGATGCTCCATCTATACATCCCACTTGCTCACAGCTGGCCCATATATATACCTCTAAACCTTTCCTATCCATGTATCTGTGCCACGTCTTTAAATGTTGTTATAGTACCTGCCTCAACTACCCCCTCTGGCAGCTCACTCCATATACCCGCCATCCTCAATGAAAAAGTTGCCCCTCAGATTCCTATTAAATCTTTGTAACTGAGCTGCCGTGTGCTGATGGAGCCTGTGACGAGTACACTTGGAGGCTACGCTCCAAGCCATCGGCGATTCATTCACTGCACTTTACAGGTGAATGGCCCTTGCATTCAACTTATGAATGTCAAAGTCTATCTACCAACATCCCCCTGTTGTACCAGATTGGCCTGGCGCCCTAGACATGTGGACCACTTCCCAGATATTCATAACTTACAGGAGCAGAATTATGCCATTTGGCCCATCAAGTCTACTCCGCCATTCAATCATAGCTGATCTACCTTACCCTCTCAACCCCATTCTCCTGCTTTTTCCCCATATCCTTTGACACTTTTACTAATCAAGAATCTGTCATCTCCACTTTCAAAATAGCCAATGACTTGGTCCCCAGAGCCGTCTGTGGCAATGAATTACACCTTCAGAATAAAGAAATTCCTCCTCTTCTCGTTTCTAAAGGTACTTTCTTTTATTTTGAGGCTGTGCCCTCTGGTCCTAGACTCCCCCACTAGTGTAAACATCTGCACAAGATATATGGGGAATATCCTCCTGTGTATCCCAATGCACAAATCACTGTTAACGTATACAAAAGATGAAACAACTACTTACAAATCTGGGTAAAGACTTGGCGTTCCTAGGCTCTATTTCCAAAGACTTATTGAACAAGTAATCTGTAAATTCTTTCTCCAATGCGTTTCCCATTGGATTTAAATTTTCAAAAAACTTCTGCAAAACAAAAGTACAAATTAATAGAAATATAGAAAGTACAAAAAAATAGAAATATAGAAATCTATCAATGATTGTAGCTCTTGTGTTCATTTGTCATAAGGAACAGAAACAGGCCCTTTGGCCACTGAGTTGTGCTCACCGTTAAGCACTTATTTACAGTAATCTAATTTTCAATCCCTTCACATTCCCAACTACTCGCTCCAGATTCTTTCACTGTACGACTGTCTCTCTTATCAAAAGGAAATGACTGATTTGTTCCAATGAGCGAAAAATATTATATTTGTAAGGAAACAATGCAAATAATCCTCATTTAAATGTTGCACAATCCTTTTGCTGGACTAAAAATGTGTTAGAAATATATAAAGAGCTAGCACATGTGCTGAGATTGGATAGTTGTTGTTGGGAAAGTTTTTCTCACTTCTAATCACAATGTGTGAAAAAAAAAGCATGTTTCAAGCAAGAAACTACAAAAATGACCCTGGATGAGGGAACCTGGGCAAGATGGTCGGATAAAAATATATAGGTTAATCTTATCAGGACAAGGAAGTTCTACCTGGTGATGTTAATTATTTCACTTTTACAAAACAAAATTGGATGAGAGTACCTATTGTTCCTGGCCCACATTTGTTTGGCCTCTGTAAATTGCCCCTAGTGTGGAGGGAGTGAATGCAAAAGTGGGATAAGATAGAATTAATGTAAAAAGGTGATCAATGGTCGGTGAGGACTCTGTGGGTCAAAGGGCCTGTTTCCATGCCATATCTCTAAACTGAACTGCCCACACCGTCCCCTCCTTCAATTAAATATGTTCTAACAGTAGACGAAAGGAAACATTAAAAAATATATCCCCACCGGGTGAATTAATTATTTATTTCCACAAAAAGAGATTCATGCGTTTTTGCTTTGCCTATTCTAAAAAGGACTAACCTTAATGTCTTGCTCGACCCGTAAGCAGTACGGCTGGTTCTGGTATTGCTGAATCTCTCCTGTGATTTCAGCAACCTTCCTCCTCTTACTGAAATTTATCAATTCTCTACCGTGTCTCTTCAGGAAATCAGGATTACCTTCCTCCGTCTTCAAAATGTTTGTCAAATATATTCCTAAATAACGAAACAAGTTTTCAGTTAACACTGTAGACACAAGGAACTACAGATACTGATTTACAAAAATAAAAGTGCCAGAGTAACTCATTGGGCCAGGCAGCAACTCGAGAGAACATACACAGGAGACGTGTTGGGTTTGGCTCAGTCTGAAGAAGGCACCTGACCAGAAATGACACCTATCCACATTCTCTAGAGATGTGCCTGACCCGCTGAGTTACTCAGGCATTTTGTATCATACTATGTTAATAAATCAATTTTAACTATTGAACTTTCTGCGCAACTAAGATTTAAAACAAGTAGCATTGAACGCAAATGTTTTAATTCAAAACGCAGCTAACCCAATGACAAACACACAGCCTGGTCCCGCAGAATGGGCTTCCCACAGCACGTTTGAATATGAATCCTGCTGATCCCACTTCCCGGTCCATAGCTCTGTTGGTTATAGGTTTTAAAGAGCTCACTGTGAACTTTATAAAAAAAAAATGTGAGAGCATTTCTGGCTCCAGTGCCCTTCACACACTGTTCTCGACTCCCAACTTTTATAGCGTGAAATAATGTTTGCATGGATCAATACTGCACAGGAACAGACTCGTTGGCCCACACTGCCCGTGCCAAATATGTTGCCAAGACAAACTAAACTCCTCAGCCTGTGTGTGATCCATATCCCTCCGTTCCCTGCATATCCACGTGTCTATCAAAAACCTCTAATCACCATCCATCACCACAACTGGCAGCGCGTTCCAATCACCCACCATCTCTGTGTAAAAAAACGTCTTTGACATGGACAAGTTGGGCTGAAGGGCCTGTTTCTGCGCTGTACGACTCTATGACATCTCATTTAAACTTTGCCCCTCACACCCTAAAGCTATGCCCTCTAGTCTTTAACATTTGCACCTGGGTAAAAAAGGTTCTGACTGTTTTCTCAACTCTTCACTTACCCTTCTGACAATAATATTACATTTATACTTCCCAGTTACTGAACACTCAACCATGGGAAAATAGGTCAAGAGGGAATCTGGGGTAATTTAGAAAAACATTGAAATGCATGCACTCTCTTAGCAACAACTTCTTTTGGAATTCCAGGGTGCAGGCCATCAGGATAAGGCTTTCTCCTCTGGTAATCATTTCTGTATTTACTTAAGACATAGGAGGAGGCCATTCAGCTCATCAAGTGTATGCCAGCTCACAGAGCAATCCCATCCCCCCCGCCCTATATTCCCTATAGCTGGCTCTGCTTCCTAGATCAGGAGCAGAAACACGTGAAAATCTGCAACTCTTTCACAAGATGGCTAGTTCAATTGAAATCTTCAAGATGGAGATTTTTGTTCGGTAAGAATTGTTATGAAGAGCAGAACAAATGAAATTGAGGTACAGATTAACCACAAGCTACATGAATCTTGAAACAAAGGTGGATTAGAATGCTTTGCACGCAGTCTGAAGGGGGCTCCAGACCCAAAACGTTGTCTGTTCATTCCCTCAACAGATGCTGCCTGACCTGCCGAGTTCCTCCAGCACTTTTGCTCAAGATTCCAGCATCTGCAGTCTGGCATCTCCACCTTGGTTCTGTAATTATGTCTCAAGGTGACCACACTTCACAATTTCTCATTAGATACTCCAATGTACATATAAATCTTAGAGAACTAGGTAAACGGTGTAAAATCCAGTCTCAAATTTTTCTCTCCAGACAGCTCTCTGATTCAAAAGCAGTCAACAAGCCCCCATCATGCTATTTTAGAACAAAAAAAGGAGAAAGAACTTCTGCAGATAAAAATGAAAACAAATACAAGATGCATGTGATATTTCCCATCCCACTGCTGCTGTTTACCAAAACAATGGGAGAAATGCCTGTATACACCCGAGAATAAAAAGTACCAGAGCTTACCAAAGAAAGGCACACATGGAGGGTTAATGGATCGGAGTTTAGCCAAATACTTTTTATAGTGATCTTCACTCAATTCGTGAGCCTCCTCCAAAATTTTCTTTTGCCGACTTGGTATTTGCTATGAATGCAAACATTACAAAGAGAAAGTACTATTGAGAAAACTTAATTCCAGCAAACCAATGTCCAGATTTCTTTATTCAAATCTACAAAATCCACAGTTGAATTTGGACTTAGTTTAGCTGCCTCTTAGAACACAATAACTAATTATTTGCTGTACTGCATCACAATACCTGAAAAGTGTGGATGATCTAGTCAGAGTCATTGTTAACTTGTGGCTTCTTGATTGCACAAAGTACATCTCTGTTCTAAATGCTATTGTTATTTTAAGGCTTTAAGTAATTTCTTCCCTTTCTTATATCTATTTTGTGGAAGACATAGGCTTGAGTTTGCATTAAAATATTCATGCCCAGGAAGTGTATTTTGTTGAGACCTATCCCATGATAAGGAGTTTGTCAATACCTGTATTTCACTATTTGAATCTTTATAAGAATATCTTTGCTCCATATAAGAAAGGATATGCAGGCAATGGAGGGTTATGGATCACATGTAGGCAGATAAGATTAGTTTATCTTGGCATCGTGTATAAACAAAAACATTGCAGGCCAAAGGGCGTGTTCCTGTGCTGTACTGTTCTATGATCAAAAGCAAGATAAGTGTAGTTTCTATACATGAGTTGTGTCGAGTGATAATCAAAATGAAAATGGTCATTCATTTTTTTCTTGTATTTAATGCAGTGCAGCCTTCTGCTTTCACATAATTGTCGCAATGGAAAGGAAGGACATTAGCTTGGAGCATGTGGAATCGGTATGGGTAGAGCTGCGAAACACTAAGGGGCAGAAAACTCTGGTGGGTGGTGTGTACAGGCCACCTAACAGTAGTAGTGAAGTTGGGGATGGTATAAAACAGGAAATTAGAAATGCGTGCGACAAAGGCAAAACAGTTATAATGGGTGACTTCAACCTACATATAGATTGGGTGAATCAAATTGGTAGGGGCGCTGAGGAAGAGGATTTTTTGGAATGTATGCGAGATAGTTATCTAAATCAACACGTAGAGGAACCAACGAGAGAACAAGCTATTTTAGACTGGGTATTGAGTAATGAGGAAGGGTTAGTTAGCAGTCTTGTTGTGCGTGCCCCCTTGGGCAAGAGTGACCATAATATGGTTGAGTTCTTCATTAAGATGGAGAGTGACATTGTTAATTCAGAAACAATGGTTCTGAACTTAAAGAAAGGTAACTTTGAGGATATGAGACGTGAATTGGCCAAGATAGGCTGGCAATCAATTCTAAAAGGGTTGACGGTGCATACGCAATGGAAGACATTTAAAGACTGCATGGATGAACTACAAAAATTGCTCATCACAGTTTGGCAAAAAAATAAATCAGGGAAGGTAGTGCATCCGTGGATAACAAGGGAAATCAGGGATAGTATCAAAGCAAAGGATGATGTGTACAAAGTAGCCAGAAAAAGCAGCCTACCAGAGGACTGGGAGAAATTCAGAGACCAGCAGAGGAGGACAAAGGGCTTGATTAGGAAAGGAAAAATAGATTATGAAAGAAAACTGGCAGGGAACATAAAAACTGACTGCAAAAGTTTTTATAGATATGTGAAGAGAAAGAGATTAGTTAAAATAAATGTAGGTCCCTTGCAGTCAGAAACAGGTGAGTTGATCATGGGGAACAAGGATATGGCGGACCAATTGAATAACTACTTTGGTTCCGTCTTCACTAAGGAAGATAAATAATCTGCCGGAAATAGCAGGGGACCGCGGGTCAAAGGAAGAATTGAGTGAAATCCAGGTTAGTCGGGAAGTGGTGTTGGGTAAATTGAATGGATTAAAGGCTGATAAATCCCCAGGGCCAGATAGGCTGCATCCCAGAGTACTTAAGGAAGTAGCTCCGGAAATAGTGGATGCATTAGTGATAATCTTTCAAAACTCTTTAGATTCTGGAGTAGTTCCTGAGGATTGGCGGGTAGCAAACGTAACCCCTCTTTTTAAGAAGGTAGGGAAAGAGAAAACGGGGAATTACAGACCAGTTAGTCTAACATCGGTAGTGGGGAAACTGCTAGAGTCAGTTATTAAAGATGGGATAGCAGCACATTTGGAAAGTGGTGAAATCATTGGACAACCTCAGCATGGATTTACGAAAGGCAAATCATGTCTGACAAATCTTGTGGAATTTTTCGAGGATGTAACTAGTAGCGTGGATAGGGGAGAACCAGTGGATGTTGTGTATCTGCACTTCCAGAAGGCTTTCGACAAGGTCCCACATAAGACATTAGTATACAAACTTAAAACATACGGCATTGGGGGTTCAGTATTGATGTGGATAGAGAACTGGCTGGCAAACAGGAAGCAAAGAGTAGGGGTAAACGGGTCCTTTTCACAATGGCAGGCAGTGACTAGTGGGGTACCGCAAGGCTCAGTGCTGGGACCCCAGCTATTTACAATATACATTAATGATCTGGATGAGGGAATTGAAGGCAATATCTCCACGTTTGCAGATGACACTAAGCTGGGGGGCAGTGTTAGCTGTGAGGAGGATGCTAGGAGACTGCAAGGTGACTTGGATAGGCTGGGTGAGTGGGCAAATGTTTGGCAGATGCAGTATAATGTGGATAAATGTGAGATTCACTTTGGTGGCAAAAATAGGAAAGCAGACTATTATCTAAATGGTGGCCGATTAGGAAAAGGGGAGATGCAGCGCGACCTGGGTGTCATGGTACACTAGTCATTGAAAGTAGGCATGCAGGTGCAGCAGGCAGTGAAGAAAGCGAATGGTATGTTAGCTTTCATCGCAAAAGGATTTGAGTATAGGAGCAGGGAGGTTCTACTTCAGTTGTATAGGGTCTTGGTGAGACCACACCTGGAGTATTGCGTACAGTTCTGGTCTCCAAATCTGAGGAAGGTCATTATTGCATTAGAGGGAGTGCAGAGAAGGTTCACCAGACTGATTCCTGGGATGTCAGGACTGTCTTATGAAGAAAGACTGGATAGACTCGTTTTATACTCTCTAGAAATTAGGAGATTGAGAGGGGATCTTATAGAAACTTACAAAATTCTTAAGGGGTTGGACAGGCTAGATGCAGGAAGATTGTTCCCGATGTTGGGGAGGTCCAGGACAAGGGGTCACAGCTTAAGGATAAGGGGGAAATCCTTTAGGACCGAGATGAGAAGGACTTTTTTCACACAGAGAGTGGTGGGTCTCTGGAACTCTCTGCCACAGAGGGTAGTTGAGGCCAGTTCATTGGCTATATTTAAGAGGGAGTTAGATGTGGCCCTTGTGGCTAAGGGGATCAGAGGGTATGGAGAGAAGGCAGGTACGGGATACTGAGTTGGATGATCAGCCACGATCATATTGAATGGCAGTGCAGGCTCGAAGGGCCGAATGGCCTACTCCTGCACCTAATTTCTATGTTTCTATGTAATTCTACATATCTCATTGGAACATATTTGGTTGCCTCATACCTCAAACGTGTGATCCAGCCGATAGACAGGAGATGAATTCATGGCACTAACCACCTCCAGCACACCATTAAAATTGTTTAGTTCCTGGAAAACCTGTAGGATCTCAATTATTCGACTGACAACTGCTATTCGTTCCTCCAAATTTTCAGTTTCTACTATGCACCTGAAAATAAAAAAATATATAAACTTGTGATGTAACTCAGGAATGCACTGTATTTCAAGAAAGTCAGGAATCTTTAACTATCACAAAATTTAATGCCAAGGAAGTCAGAATGGCATTCTTTTCACCATGCCACTGACAATTAATTGTTGGAGAATACTAAAGTTAATGTTTTCAGAATTAGATTCAGAATTAGCGACTTTCACCCGAAGCTCCTTCAGAGAAACATTTGCCCTAATATAAGTCAGATCTAGGTGCTCAATCCTCCACAGCCCACCACAGCGCTCGTTCTCCTCACCCAAGATGGTGACTGGACCTTAAGCAATGCAGTGTAACTTCACCCCAAAAGCAACTGACCAAGCTACATCAACGCTTTGCCTACTGTGAAAGTACACACTGGCTTATAATTTGAAGTACAATGAAAGTAAATCGTAAATAAGCGAAACATACATTAAAGACTTGTAAATAATAAAAAACATTAAGCTCAAGCAAAGTATTTTTTTTAATTACCTCCCCATACCTTCTAAATCTTTACCATATAATCCCCACGGAAAGAAACTGAATCTCAGATCACGTATCAAGTCTGAGGAGATGCAGAAGTTAAGAGGTGCTTCTCCAAGAGCAGATTCTAATCCACCTGCAGAATGAGCTGACAGACTGAGCTCTCCAAATTTATCCAAATACTCTGTCTTTCAGTGTCTGAGACTTACTTTAGTTTGAATAACTAAGTTTGAATAAATAACAACATTTGGACAAGTACATGGATATGAACAATTGAGAGAGATGTGGGCCAAATGCAATCAAATGGGACCTTCTTAAATGGGGCATCTTGGTCTGCACGGACAAGTTGGGTTGAAGATCCTGTTTCCGTGCTGTATGACTGTAACTGAACGTCAATGGTTCTGATCAAGTTTAATTACATTTTATTTGGTGAAAGCAAAACGCTAACTACTTTGTTTCACAAATTTCGCCACATTAAAAACAGAAATTAAAATAGCTTGAGGATTTTATGATGTATGACTACATAAGAAACAGGATAAGATTAAAATTGAAATGTTTTACACAGCACTAGGAGTTCCATTTATACCAAATGTATGAGGTAACAGCACATTTTTTAGGATACCATGCACCAAATCCATGCTTTTGCCCTCCTAAAATGTCTGCATTGGTTGTCTAATAAACAAAATCTGCCCGCTTCTATTTCAGCACAGAACTGTTGTATACATTGCCACTTTATCAAACCATAATCAAACACAGATTGCTTACTTTTCAAACCATAGAGTGAGATTGGTAGTGTGTCGTATCATCTTCAGGAGATTTGAAGAGTTGATTTCTTTGTCATCCTTTGTCCACACACTTCCCACTAGTTCTGATGGCTGAACAGCTCTGAAATCCAAATTCACAAATGCATTAATCACATTGATGGTTACGTGAAACCTGACAAATGTTTAGCCTGATATTTTGAAAGATATGATCAGCAGTTCAAACTTTCATCAATTCATTTCACGACAAATGTTCTAATTATACATTTACAAATTTACAGCATTATTACAGTCGACAACAAGATAAATTTCTAGAACTGCCTTGTCCAGAGCATTTGGCTGAATGCTGCATTAAACCGAAAAAAGCCACAAATAAAGAAAAAAACAAAAACAGCAATGTATTTTGTCCTTTAATTCATCTCACATATATAACCTGAAAGACATTTTTGAATTAATTTTAAGCATTTACAGTAACATTCGTTTCTTCGAGACTGACGAGAATTATCAATATTTCATTAAGTGTCATGAGATACATCTTGTAATTATAAAAATGAGCTTTTCAGAGACAGAATTATTCCAATGATTATTTTGATATTACAACCATTATGGCATAATAGCCACATTATTAATTGAAAGATCCAGCATGGACACAGTCCCATTGTCCCACCAAGTCCATGCTGATCATCCATCAAGAACATTTTCTTGTAAAACCTTACTCAGTAAAAACTAAATCTTGTTGCTTATTTGCCCACAGTAAAGTGCTTCTAATTTTGAGTTCAGGTATATTCAACATCAACACGAGAAAAATCTTTACCTGTAAAGATCAGATTCTAATAATGTTAACTGTCTTGCAATTTCTATCGGATGCAAAGTTAGCAAGTCAAATGCTTCAATTTGACCAATTTTACTTATGTGCCATTCAATAGATGGGGGTGAACTTTGAAATGTAATAGCGTGCGACGGTCCATTTGCTTGTGCCTGTTTTTTCCGCAGAATTATTTTACTGATAGATTCAACCCATTTTTTCATGGCTTTACCTGCATCACAAACATGAGGGGATTACCACAATTAAACTTTGTTAATAAAACAAACTTGTCTTTGTAGATAAATTATTGTTGCAGAATTGTTGATCATTTTAGGACATCTCACCTCTAACTGTCCCAATGAATTCTTCTAGACGATATAACAACTCTGCATCTCTTTCAAAGTCATAGAAGTGATGTTCCACCCAGTGTCGACAAACATTCAAAACTCTTAAAAAAAAATGCAATTAATAAAATATTTTCATAAATCTTGGAATTTTACCCATTCTTCTTATTATCGCTACTTGTTCAGCTTCTGCGGGTACAATTATTATCCCAATTGACCATTATGGATATATTTGACTAATCCCAATGTCTCTCCTTTTTATCTTTTAGGAAAAGAGTCTTCTTGTTCATGAGGAAGTTGTAAGTAATAATCTCGGTTCTAATGTTCCAAAAGCAAACATGAAAACATAAGCACATTGATCCTGGTGAATTCAATGATTCCACGTCAAGGACTCAGAGGACAGATCTCCGATGTGCTAGAAACACTAACCTTTGGTTATGAGTGCCATGATCAAAGAAGAATAATAAAAGGTCAAGATAGAGTGGATGTGGAGAGGGTGTTTCCAATAGTGGGAGAGTCTAGGACCAGAGGGCACAGTCTCAGAACAAAAGGACGTACCTTTATAATGGAGATGAGGAATTTCTTTAGCCAGAATCTGTGGAATTTATTGTGACAGATGGCGGTGGAGGCCAATTCATTGGGTATTTTTAAAGCAGAGATTGATGGGTTTCTGATTAGCAAGGGTGTCAAAGAGAAGGCAGGAGAATGGAGTTGAGAGGGATAAATAGAACAGCCATGATCAAATGGCAGAGCAAGCTCGATGGTTTGCGTGGCTTAATTCTGCTCATATGTCTTATGAACTTATGAAGAAGTACATAAATTCTGATAGGTTAAGGCTTGATTTTAGGTCTCAGCAAGTCATAATCTGTATCAACAATGTGGTGAAGGATCTAAATATAATATTTCTGAGTCTGCTGATTACAACAAACTAGATAAGATTGTGAGTACAGAGGATGAAAACAGGCTTCAAGAGGGTGTGGACCAGCTGAATGAGAACAGAGCAACTGGTGGTCTGACACCTCCTTTAATCTGGACAAAATTGAAATCCCCGTCAGAAGTGGCCTCAAAAATGTGGTCCCTAGGCCGGGTGAGGCGGCCGATCTCAGCCTCATTGGGACTTCCACGCCGATCGGCGGGTCGAATTTGCTCCCTGTGGCAGGGGCTCTGGAAGTCCGGCCCAGCCGGAACCGACAGATCTGTTCCCATTGCCAACTTCTGAGGTCAACTTTGCGGGCTTTGACCCCTCAGCGGACCGTTCAACTCCTCTCGGATGCCGTGACCTCTGTTGGTCTGGCAAAATTAATAATCCGGCAAGTTTCTGGAACTATGGCTGCCGGAAAATCAGTGGTGGACCTGTTTAAATGAAAAATTAGGTTATCCACTTTGCTGCACATCACAAAAAAGCCAAAGTACTTGTGAAATGGTAAGAGATTGGATAATGTGTTTATCCAAGGAACATACAAATGTTTGCACATGACTAATTAAAGGTCAGCATTCAGGTACACCTGGCAATCAGGAAGTTAAATAGTAATTTAGCTTTTTGATTTCCAAGAGTAGCTGAATATAGAAATAAGGACATTTTATAGGAACATACATTGGATTTAGAGCCCTGTTGCTAAATCACTTTAGAAGTCAGTTTGAATCCCAATGCATCTTGTTTTCTCCATGTAGCATTACGAAAAGCTACTTACCTAAGCTGCACAGGTTGAACGTATTCTTTCCTAAATCTTTTTAATTCTGCACTAAGAGGTTGGTCACCATGTTCCAAAGCTTTCCGGTCAGCTTCAGTAGGCTCGGGTTCTGGAATTTCAAATCTAACATACAACATGAAATTAAAATGTGCACATCCAAAATATTCTACAATTCATTCAGTAACTTACCTAAATGGCAGACTCAGCAAAATTATAATAAGATAAATATTCACCACTGCAAACATTATGTGCATCATTACTGTATTCACAATCATTAGCTTTCTCTCTTATCACTGATTGTGTTATCTCCTATTGCACATGAGAATCAAAGAATACAAACTTATTTTATTCATTGATTGATTGATACTGCATGGAAACAGGCCCTTTTGCCCACTGAGCCCACGTCAACCATCGATCACCCGTTTACTCTAGTTCTACATTATCCCACTTTTTTAAAGTTGTACTGTACTTTTACAGCAGAGAAAAGGCGTCATTAGGACCAACTGCTTTTGCTCTGTACAAGCCTTCTTCCATCTTACTACACCTCTCCTTATCCTTCGCTCCATAGATGCTGCCTCACCCGCTGAGTTTCTCCAGCATTTTTATCTACCTTCTCTTTATCAACATATCTTTCTATCCCTTTCTCGCCATATTCTGCTAGTGTTCATCTTTTATTTTGTTTGTACTATTTGTTGCAGCCACTCAGCAATTCCATATTATCAACATACGATTTTCTAACTCCACAAAATTCTGCCAAGTTCAAACCACCATGACTATTCCTCGCCCACCATCCGTGCAGCCAGAAAGTCACAGAAATGCTGAATTACGAGAAAATATACAAATAGCTCAAAATATTATTTTAATTCCCATTATGAAACTTCGCCATCTATTACAACAATTCTCCCTCCTGCCAAAGGCAGAATGCCCGACACATTTTCCTGATAAGCTGACTTTCACACCAACTATGTTACTCTATTCCACAACCTAGCCCAACACAAATTGGACAAGAATCATTCACCATCAGCTCTCTCCCATACATTCCCACTCCTGGTTTGCTCTGGATTCCTTTGTCAGTCTCCCATTTACTACCCTCTACAATGCTCACGGTAAAAAGCTGCAGAATACTATTAGATGAAACAGATGGAGAGTAATAGATTGATTGGAAATGAATAAAAGGGTTAAATTCAACTGGTAAAAGTGTGGTAGAAGAAATAAGGGAAGGGAGTAATCCAGTTCACAAGGTTTGAATTAAAAGAAATGAAATGAGATGGACTAAGACACCAAGAGTGACAATAGTTTCACATCACCGGGTGACGGCAGCAATGGCTGCCTCGCTAACAGTCTGCTGCACCGTTCTTCTTTTGTTGTTTGCTTGTATGTGTTAAATGTATGTTTCAGTGTTCTTTAGCTTGGAGGGTGGAGATTGGGGGAAACTTTTTCGAATCTCTTCCCTCGACGGAGATGCAATTTTTTTTCCGTATCGTATATCCGTCCGCACTGCGGCCTAAGATCGAGGAGTCGGCGGGCTTTGCTGGAGGCCGCCTTTGGGAGCTCCAATGTGGGAGCCTGCAGACGTACCATCGTGAAGCCCGCGATCCCTTTGCCAGGGATCAACCTCTGAGCTCCACCCGCGGGAGCCTGCGAACTTTAACATTGTGGCGCACACGGTCACTGGTCAGAGGCAAACTTCGGGAGCTGCAAGCCACAGGAGCTTCGACCGCCCTGACACGGGAGCATCGATTGCCCCGACACGGGAGCTTCGATCGCCCCGACACGGGAGCTTCGATTGCCCCGACACGGGAGCTTCGATCGCCCTGACACGGGAGTTTCGATTGCCTCGACACGGGAGCTTTGATCGCCCTGACACGGGAGTTTCGATGGCTCCAACACGGAAGCTTTGATCGCCCTGACTGAGGATGGTTCGATTGCCCCGACTGCGGGAGAATATTAAACATTATTGCCTTCCATCACAGTGAGGAATGTGGGGAATCCGCTGTGGTGGATGTATATGTTCGTTTTTATGTAGTTGTGTGTCTTGCTGCGTTTGTTTTTAGTATGGCTGTATGGTAATTCGAATGTCACTGTATCTTAATTGGTACATGTGACAATAAACTGACCTTGGAACCTTGAATCCCTACATGACTACACCTGACTACCTTCAAGATGGACCAAAGGTCACTGTCATAGAGGGGTTTTCCTGATCCATAACTACCAGCAACACATCAGTACAATGCACTCCAGATGCACTGAAAGTGGAATGTCTAAACTTTGGCCTAAAGCTTTTCTATAACCATTATCTGTGATTAGATAATGATATAAAGGAAGTACCTTAGAGACAGCTTATGGAAAATAAACCACAGCCAAATACAAGTAAATATGTACAGAAATATTTTGCAATCTAAAATAATTGTGAGCAAAGATATATTAGCAAGTGTTCTCTTTCCCTAACTTCAGTGTCATCAGTTTTCTTCAGAGCATACACAATTTGAAGCTTTCACATGTTATGGATCACTGTGTAATTTAGTGATTCAATTTAATGAAAGTTCCTGGCTTAAGGTGGCTACGTTTCTCCCTTCCCCCCCCTTTTTCCCTCTACAATAAGATAACAATGAACTGTAGCACAAAATATTAACATACCTTTCAATTAAAAGACTAAGCAACTCCTGAGGTTTGCAGAAGGAACGATATGTTGTGAGAAATGTCCTAACAAAGTTTGGATCTAGAAAAATAGAAAACATTTTGAACACGGCTCCCTTAACATGACTCAGGCACATATACATTTTCCCCTGAAAATAAAAGATGTAATTGAGATGTCAAAAATGTCTACTTCAAAATATATTGGTTTATTATTTCCATTACATGATGCATCAAAAAAAATCAGCAATTACAAAAAGTAAAATATTGATCATGTGCCAGTGCATTAATATATAGTGCCCTCCATAATGTTTGGGACAAAGACCCATCATTTATTTACTTGCATCCGTACTCCACAATTTGAAATTTGGAATAGATAAAATCACATGAGTTTAAAGTGCATATTGTCAGATTTTATTAAAGGGTATGCTTATACATTTTGGTTTTACCATGTAGAAATTACAGCTGTGTTTATACATAGTCGCCCCATTTCAGGGAACCATAATGTTTGGGGCACGTGGCTTCACATGTGTTTGTGATTGCTCAGGTGTATTTAATTGCCTCCTTAAAGCAGGTATAAGAGAGCTTTCAGCACCTAGTCTTTCCTCCAGTCTTTCCATCACCTTCGGAAACATTTATGGCTGTTTATCAACATGCGGAGCAAAGTTGTGCCAATGAAAGGCAAAGAAACCATTATGAGACTGAGAAACAAGAATAAAACTGTTAGAGACATCAGCCAAACAGGCTTACCAAAAGCAACTGTTAGGGACATAATTAAGAAGAAAGAAAGCACTGGTGAGCTTGCTAATCGCAAAGGAACTGTGTTGAATGATGAGACCCATACAAAGGGGTAATAACTCATAGTCTTTATTGCAGTACAAGCGGAGGGAACATTGCGATGCTTTCATCTCCGTGGTCAGCATCAAGTCTGTCGGGAGACAGTGACGCGCAATCTTAACAGCACTAACAGTCCAAGGTTGGGATGAAGATCTGGACTGGAATACATAAGGGATATGCAGCATGCATAATCTGTGTGGTGATATAGTAAAGACAGACTAATCTACAGACTGGCAGGCCAAGGAAGACCTCCACAGCTGATGACAGAAGACAGTGTAATTTACATCCTTCCTCTTAAGGAATTAACTCATAATCAAATAAATATGATAATTACATGCAAAATATATGTACCACTGATTACATGTGGTAAGTATAAGTAAGCTGAAGTGAAATAACATCAGAGGCAGTTCAAACATAATCCTGGCACTTTAGGTTAGACTTGCAGGTGCGACTTGCACATGCACAGTACAGTCCCACATTTCCTCCCTTTACCGGAGAGGAAATCGGTGGTAAAACAGGTGCAGGAGACTGAACAATGCCCGGCTTATGGAAAAGTTTGCCATTACTGTAAACGCAGAAATCACTTCATCCGCTGCTGTCGCTCGCGTGGGAACAGAGCAGAGAAAAAGCAATCTGTGTACCTGCTACAGTCAGAAAGTTTACAGCCAGAGCCTTCCCATGTAACTCCCACATCAACCACTCTGACTAACAAGGAGATGCTGCCTACTATCGAGGGACCGAGTATAAACATACATTCCTTGTCGGACTTGTCTTGTAAACACCGAGATCCCATTGTCACTCTCCTCATTAACAGGACGAGTGTTATTGCTAAGCTCGACACTGGAGCTCGTTGCAACGTTCTCTCCTTATCTGTGTCCACAAGATTCGGAAAGCCAAGGTCATCAAACAAACTGTTGCCACATTACTTCCCTTCGGAGGGGGTGCAGTGCACCCTGTTGGAAGAGTCGGGTTACAGTGCCATCTAAGGACATGTGTCTACAATCTGAGCCTCTTTATTGTCCGAGAGAAAGTGACTTCTCTGCTATGCATTGATGCCTGTAACGACCTAGGTTTGGTCACCTTCGGTACGGCGGTTCATCAACTGTCTACAATGTGTGGCTCTACTCAACAGTCCCTGGCACAATACAGAAATCTCTTTGACAGCAAGCTTGGCAAGCTTCCCATCAAGTACACAATCACGACCGACCCTGAGGTCCTGCCAGTTGTCCATCCCGCTATGCGGGATCGCGTACAAAAAAAACTCAACAGGATGGAGACTCTGGTGTGTGCCCCCATTGTTGAAGCATCGGATTGGGTCTCAACTTTGGTAGCAGCAACAAAAAAGAATAAGGAAGAGATACAGATTTATATCAATCCCAAAGATTTAAACACTGCCATTAAACGACCACACTATCCCACTTCTGACACCATGTTGAATGATGAGACCCATACAAAGGGGTAATAACTCATAGTCTTTATTGCAGTACAAGTGGAGGGAACATTGCGATGCTTTCATCTCCGTGGTCAGCATCAAATCTGTCGGGAGACAGTGACGCGCAATCTTAACAGCACTAACAGTCCAAGGTAGGGATGAAGATCTGGACTGGAATACATAAGGAATGTGCAGCATGCATAATCTGTGTGGTGATAGATATAGTAAAGACAGACTAATCTACAGCCTGGGAGGCCAAGGAAGACCCCCACAGCGGATGACAGAAGAATTCTCTCTATAATAAAGAAAAATCCCCAAACACTGTCAAACAGATCAGATCTACAGGAGTCAAGTGTGGATTTGTCAATGACTACTGTCCACAGAGGACTTCATGAACAGAAATACAGAGGCTACACTGCAAGATGCAAACCACTGGTTAGCCGCAAAAATAGGATGGCCTGGTTACAGTTTGCCAAGAAATACTTAAAAGAGCATACACAGTTCTGGAAAAAGGTCTTGTGGACAGATGAGACGAAGATTAACTTTTATCAGCGTGATGGCAAGAGCAAAGTACGGAGGAGAGAAGGAACTGCTCAAGATCCAAAGCATACCACCTAATTTATGAAACATGGTGGTGGGTGTTATGGCCTGGCCATGTATGGCTGCTGAAGGTGCTGGCTCACTTATCTTTATTGATGATACAACTGCTGATGGTAGTATCATAATGAATTCTGAAGGGTATAGATACATCCTATCTGCTCAAGTTCAAACAATTGCCTCAAAACTCATTGGCTGGCAGTTCATTCTACAAGACACGGATCCAAACACACTGCTAAAGCAACAAAGGAGTTTTTCCAAAGCTAAGAAATGGTTAATTCTTGAGTGGCCAAGTCAATCACCCGATCCGAACCCAATTGAGCATGCCTTTTATATGCTGAAGAGAAAACTGAAGAGGACTAGCCCCCAAAACAAGCATAAGCTAAGGATGGCTGCAATACAGGCCAGGCAGAGCATCACCAGAGAAGACACCCAGCAACATGTGATGTCAAGTCAAGTCAAGTCAAGTTTATTTGTCACATACACATACAAGATATCCAGTGAAATGAAAGTGACAATACCTGTGGATTGTGCAAAAAACGACAGAACAGAATAATGTCTATGATCGTGATGTCCATAAATCGCAGATTTCAAGCAGTCATTGCATGCAAAGGATATGGAACAAAATACTAAACATGACTACTTTCATTTACATGACATTGCTGTGTCCCAAACATTATGGTGCCCTGAAATGGGGGGGGGAGGGGGGGGGACTATGTATAAATACAGCTGTAATTTGTGCAGGGTGAAACCAAAATGTATAAAAATTGCCTTTATTAAAATCTGACAATGTGCACTTTAACCACATGTGATTTGTTCTATTACAAATCTCAAATTGTGGAGTAGAGAGGCAAATAAATAAATGATGGGTCTTTGTCCATAACATTATGGAGGGCACTGTATACAGTATATTATGCATTTTATTCCTTATGCCATTTAAGTTCTGCAATACTATATCAGTGCAGTGATTGAATACCAAGGCAGTACACATTACCTCATTTTCCAAGCAAGTAATTCACAAATTTTGTTTATAATATTCACTTAATACTTTGAGGATGGGAAAGCATGATGAAAAATAGAAAATGTAGATATAAGCAAGCGTTTCACACTTCTTCAAAGGAAAGTCATGTACAAATATATATATTTATTGCTATCAATTTATTAAGCAGAGCCAGCACTACAATTGAAGATTAACAATAGCAACAAAATAGAATAGAACTTTTTGAGGTCCAGAAACTAGAATATATTTTGCAAAACTGTCTTTAAGTAAGTAATATTAAAGTCCAACACTTCTGAAGTTTTTATTTGTTCTGCTCTATATGCCAATTAACAAAATTCAGCAAAGCCATCGGGGAAAGTTTTTCCCTATTTGGCACATTAAAGATATTTTCATTCCAACACCTCTCTTCAACAAGTGGTTATTTTCTCCTTCCAGCATTACATCTCATATCTGTGTTTCTACTTGCCTGATGAAGATAATGCAACCAATAAACAAGTCATTAAACCCGGACACAAAGAATTACAAATGCTGGTTTACAAAAAAAAGACACAAAGTACTGGAGTAACTCAGCAGGTCAGGCATCTCCTCTGGAGGAGAACATGGATAGGTGACGTTTCGGGACTGGGTACTTCTTCAGACTGCTCTCTAAGTCATTAAACCAGCCTTTTCTGAGCAGACTATCATCAACATGTATTGCATTTGCCTCTTTACTTGGATAGTTGAGTGGCTAATTATCCAACTGAAGACCGTATTATCCAAAAATGAAAATCAAATATAGGAAATGTCCAGTTCTACTGCGCAGTTTGCTGATGTGTACATGAGTAAAGATGCTGAGGAATGCCACACAGCACCTTTTGATTCCTCAAGTCCGTTGCCAGTTCTTTTTTTTCCTAGTTTAAGTGCCTTTGCCTCACAAGATGCCACTGCTGCTGAACGCCTACCTTCAAGGTTTCAGGGCTGCTGGCCTGCCTGACCTCCTGCAGCAACAACAAAAAGTGGACATCTGATTTGTAAAATGACAGCGCAGTGGACATCCTGGGTTCAGGTCTCGTGTCTATGGTAGTTTGACCAGAGCGGCAGCAGAAACTACCGAACCGCCCAGCGAGCTCTGCAAATCAAAACAGCAGATATATGTTTTCATAAGCACGTCAGTTTATCTTTTAAACTGTTTCAATGCCACCTGCAGAACTCCAAATATTGTGGTGCCAGTGGTCAGCTTTGATGTGCACATGCCAGATATGGCATTACATGCACTCTGTATCCCCAACAGGTCTCCACAGGATTGGTTCAAAATCAACCCGGCGCAGGGTCCCATTCAAACATCCAGAATGGTCCATTTGGTAGAACTTTCCTTTCAGTCATTGAATGTTAAATGCGCGCTGCCAGTCAGGCAGGATAAAGAAATGAAACAGGGAGGGGCGCAGGATGAGCAAAAATTAGCTCTGCTAAACAAGCTGCTTATTTATAACATAGTGCCGTAGTTTTCCCTGCCTACAAATAATCTAGTATTAACTAATCTGTTTGGCTAGCATGCAAAACAAACTTGTCAATGTACACATGACAATAATAAATGTAAACCTAAATGAGTATAGTTTTATTTGCTGTGTAAACACTAAACGTTGGATCACTTGTCCGTACCTATCATGGACTCTGCCACATCTCCTTAAAATCTGATTATAAAATAAATAATTCCAGATATTTAGGGTTAATTAGATAATTGCAGTATCGACAAAATTGATTCAAGGGCACAACCTTCCATATGCTCTCACACACTCACAATTGGCCCTGAAAACAGATTTTCATCATCTTAGAATGTGTTAAATCCATAACTCTGTGCACTTTTCCATATATTTAATTTAGCTTATCTGAATATTAATCATTTTGACAAAATTATTGTTCTTCTTATCTGCGAGCTACAGGAAAATGTTTCTCCCATGCTTTAGCCCTCTTTGGTCAGCTTCAAACCTCTAATTCTATATTCATACTTCATGTCAAATAGTTTGCTTATATTTATAACTCTTAATAGCTTAAAATTACCCAAAAACAAATCTAGACTGGGAATATTGTACTGAAACATTGCAAGCTGATTTAAAAATAATTCTGGTATTGTCTGTCCGAGCTCTTTCAATGTAGTGTTTAGAAGATGGATCGCAAGCAATGTCCCATCTGGTGGTTCGTCCTCCAGATTTACAGATGTCCTACCACGGCTGGTATTTTTTTTGACAGACTTCAATGTTACAAATGGTAGATGCAGTGGGAATCATAACTTGATTTTTGGAAACATTTTAGAGAGTATATTTATAGGAATAGAAATATTTAAATAAAGAACACAATCTGCTAGAGTAGCTTAAGTGGGCCAGGCAGCATTTCTGGAGAAAATGGATAGGTGATATATATTGGGACGAGATCCATCTTCAGACAGAGATAATCTTCATCCAGTCAGGTTTATGCTAACGATGATCACTGTATCCCACATAGATGATTAATCTTGTCCATGTCAAAGTATTTTAAAGATTACATGTTCAAATACTTCAGGGGAAATTTGGAGCTTTGCATCACGTGAAGAAAATATCTTAAGGACTTACTCCCTTAAAATAAACTCATTTTCTGGATACAGGACCAGTCCTGAGAAAAACACACAGAGTGCTGGAGTAACTCAGCAGGATAGGCAGCATCTCTGGAGAGACATGGATAGCTGACGTTTTGGATTGGGACCCTTCCTCAGATTAATTGTAGTAGGGGTGTGGGGGAAGAAAGCTGGAAGAGCTTTGTCTTTCGAATGTCCTTTGGCTTCAGTCGATAGGAGAGGTCCAATGAGCCAGCAATCCCTTCAGATGTTTAAATAATGCTAAATCAAAATTCCTGCTTGTTTCTAAAATCCCCAATGTTCTGTGCTTAGAGAATAAAATTCCTTGATGCAGCTGGATGAAATGCATCTCAGTCATGACCCACTCTTATAATGAGTTTCGTCCTCAAGATGGCAATGCCTGATCCTTTTGCCAGCATTTGCAAGTTCTGAATCCAGATTGTAGCCTCGTTCAGGAATATCTCTATAACAAGATCACCCACACCAGATGTTTATTTACTACTAGACCAGGTGCGGACCCGTTAGGCCCCGTTCCCCAAGGCAATATTCCACCACTGACCCAAAGCCCCCCAACTGCGCAGACGCGGCTGAGGGGTTCCCATTGTGACTCTAGAGATCCCCGTTGTGACGAGACTCACAGTAACACTCCCCCAACTGCACCTCGTCATCCCTCTTCCTACCCCCATCATTCTCCATTCCCCCTCATCCCCAGACGTCCCTCCCCTTCCTCCTCCCTCTTCTTTACCCACTCCTCCTCCCCATCCCACCTTTCCCTCCTCCTCCTCTCCTCCCCCTCCCTCTCCTTTCCCCTACCCTCAGTCCCTCCATCCCTCCACAACCCCTCTACCCTCCCTACCCCCTATCCCGCTATCCCACCCCCCCCACTCTCCCTTCTCACCTCCCCCACTGCCTTCCTCTCCCTCTATCCCCACTACCTACCTCCCCCCTCCTCTCCCTCTATCCCCCTCCTCCCCCACTTGCCCTCCTCACCTCCCCCACTTTCCCCTGCCCCCTCCTCTCCCTCAATCCCCCCCACTCTCCCTCCTCACCTCCCCAGGATCATGAGGGTCGTGCTCCTCTCCCTCCCTGCGGCCCGGAGCAGCAGCGCCACGCCCCCAGACCCAGCGTAGAGAGGGAGGGAGGGTGGAGAGGGCGAGAGAGGGAGAGGGAGGGGGGTAGAGAGGGTGGTGGGTAGAGAGGGTGGGAGTGAGGGAAGATAGGGAGGGGGTGGTAGAGATGGAGGAGGGGGTAGAGAGTGAGGGGGGCAGAGAGGGAGGAGGGTAGAGAGGGAGGAGGGTAGAGAGGGAGAGGAAGGGGGTTAGAGAGGGAGGGGGTAGAGAGAAATGGAGAGGGACAGGAAGGGGGGGTAGAGTGGGGGAAGGTGGGTAGAGAGAGATTGGGAGAGGGAGGGAGAGGGAGGGAGGAGGGTAGAGAGGGTGGGAGTGGGGGTAGATATGGACGGGGCATCTCCCTCCTCCACCCCTCCCCATCTCCCTCTTCCACCCCTCCCCAACTCCCTCCCCACCATCTCCCTCTACCACCCCATCTCCCTCCTCCTCATTACCCTCATCCTCCTCCCCTCACTCCCATTCCCTGCCGCAGGACTTACCCAGGTCGAAGAGCAGCGCCAGGGCATGGAACTCAGTCTGGTTCTCGTACTTGACTCGACCCTGGCTGTAGACTCCAGCCATCAGCTCGGCCGCCACCTGGGCTCCAGTCCAGGCCCCGACCTCATCTGCAGATTCGAGCCGTCAGCCCGGCCGCCACCTGGGCTCCAGTCCAGGCCCCGACTTCATCTGCAGATTCCAGCCGTCAGCCCGGCCACCACCTCGGCTCCAGTCCAGGCCCCGACTTCATCTCCGGGCTCGTCCCTGACCCCGGCTCGTCCGTGGTTCCAGCGGCGGCTTCTTTCTCGGCCCCGGTCACGGCCCCATCCCAAGCCCCGGGCTCGGCTCTCACTCCAGCACGAGCACCAGGAGCGGCTCCAGCCAGGGCCCGCGCATCACCACCCTTGCCACTAGTTGTCGGGCGTCAGCAGCCGCCCCCACTCCTCATTCACCGCGAGCGCTGGAGTGCCCTTCCCTCCCGGACTGTCTCGTCCTGTCTTGCGAGTACATTGTGACGTCACTTGGATTTTTTTTCCAGAAATTGCTGCGTTTTTGTGGCTGTTTTTAACATGTAAAGGATTATTATCATTGGAAATATAGGTGGGAATGCGACAGGAAGATGTTTATCACTACGACGGGAAAAATGTGAGAAGGGAAAAATGGGAAGGCTGTGGCCTAGCGTTTGGAAGAAGATAGGAAAAACAGATTGACACATCGTCAGCACAAACACAAACAATAGGAAGAGTTTTAGTATTGTAGAGCTAGAGATATAGATAAATCTGCCTTCAACACCATAATTCCAAATCAAGTCATCTCCAAACTCTTGGACCTGGGAGTCAGCAGTCTACTTGGCCACTGGACCCTTGACATGCAACAAAACATCCTCACTAAAACTCCCTATACACTCACGATTGTATGATTAAATTTGTCTCTAACTCAGCTTATAAGTTTACCTTAATGGGCTGAAATCAAATAATGATGAGACGGAGTACAGGAAGGTCACGGAGAACTCAGTGATATGAAGTCAAAATAACAACCTTTCCCTCAATGTCAGAACAAAAATCAAGAAACTAGTTATCGACTTCAGGAAACAGGCTTCAGGGTGGTGTGCACCCCACAGTTAACATCAATGATATTGAAGTGCAGATGAGTCACGAGCTTCAGGTTCTTAGGTGCAAATATCACCAACAATTTGTCCTGGGCCAATCACATTGACCATACTCTTACCAATTTCTGGAGCAGTACCATAGAGAGCATCTAAACATTGTGCATCACAACTTGGTCTGGCAACTGCTCTGTCCAAGACCGCAATAAAAATAGCAGAGAGTTGTGGATGTAGCCCAGTCCATCACACAAACCAACTTCTCCTCACCCCAACTATACTGCACACTGCCTCAGGATGAGACAGAATTTCTATAGTCAGAGAGTGGCGAATGTGCACAATTCATTACCAGAGACGGTTGTGGAGGCCAAATCAATAGATATTTTGAAGGCGGAGATTGACATATTCTTGATTAGTAAGGAAATCAGGGGTTATGGGGCAAAGGCAGGAAAATGGGGTTGAGAGGGTAAGGTAGATCAGCCATGTTTGAATGGCGGAGTAGACTTGATTGATCAAATGGCCGGGGTAGAAGATTGCAACCTTCACCTTCACCCTGTTTCGACGAATGCAATCAACCTGGCATGCACAATCAAACAAGATCAAATAGAACAAGTAGTCCGACAACTTTAGGCTGTTCACGCCATACGCAAGAAGAAGTAGTCAAATGGCCTAATTCTACTTCTAGAACTTAGCAGTGGACACATTCAAGGACCACTTACATCCCATCATTTCCTCTCCTATCGGGCAGAAGATACAAAAGCTTGCCCTCAAGATTCACATGCATTGTCAAGGATGGAATCGGTAGCAAGGAAGACAAATGTAATGTTAACATTCATTTCAAGAGGTCTAGAATATAAAAGCAGGGATGTAATGCTGAGGCTCTACAAGGCACTGGTCAAAGCACATTTGGAACATTGTGAGCAGTATTGGGCACCAAATCCGAGGAGGGATGTGCTGGCGTTGGAGAGGGTCCAGAGGAGGTTTACGAGAAAGATCCCAGGGATGATTGGGTTAACGCATGATGAGCATTTAAAGGCTCTAGGCCTGTACTCACTGGGTTTAAAAGGATGGGGGGGAAGGGGGATCTCATTGAAACATACCACATGGATGTGGATTGGAGAGAATTCAATTCAATCTTTAATTGTCATTGTGCAGTGTACAGTACAGAGACAACAAAATGCAGTTAGCATCTCCCCAGAAGAGCGAACTTAGAATAATGAACGGTAAAAAAAAAAATGTACAAACAGTATCAGTAGTGCAATTATACTGGGGGAAGGAGTGTCCGGGGGGGGGGGGGTGACTGGCAATCACCGAGGTACAGAATGCTTCTGCGAGTGGGAAGTTGAGGGCACCGCCTCAAAATAAAAGGACGTACCTTTACAACAGAGATGAAGATAAATTGACTTTGCTAGAGGGTGGTGAATCGGTGGAATTCATTACCACAGATGGCTGTGGAGGGTATTTTTAAAGTGGTGATTGACAGGTTTTTGATTAGGTGTCACAGATTACAGGGAGAAGGGTTGAGAGGAGAAGATAGATCAGCCATGATTAAATGGTGGAGTAGAGTTGATGAGCTGAATGCCCTAATTCTTCTCCCATGAACTTGTCTTTGGAGCCTCCTCTTCCCATTAGTTGCTTTACTCTCCTGCACCATTCACAACTTGATCTAGCAGGAACCAGAGGACATAGGTTTAAAGTGAGGGAGGAAAGATTTAATAGGAACCCGAGGCGTGACTTCTTCACATAAAGCGTGGTGAGTGTATGAACGAGCTGCCAGTAGGAGGTAGTTGAGGCAGGTATTATTACAACATTTAAGAAACATATAGACAGGCACATGGACAGCTTTAGAGAGATATGGGCCAAATGAAGGCAGGTGGGCCTAGTGTAGATAGGACATGTTGGGTCAATGGGCCCGCTTCCACTGTATAAGACTCTATGATTGCAGAACATTTAACTAACTATTGGCTGAGTGATTACCTAGCTTTATTTATTGCAAGCTGCTTTTGTTGGTCTGAATTTTATTGCTCCTGTGTTGCAACTTCCTTAGTTTAGCTACTTGTTCTTTAAGTGTGGCTGGTGCTACTCCCCCTATGACCATCTGCACTTCTTATTGAACCAGGGTTAATATGATTGATCTCTTGACTTAATGGCAAAGTCAGGATTTGCTGGGCCATGAGGATAGAGTATCTGTTATTGATGCTAGTGTTGGTCAGCAGTGTCTCCAAGGTCTGCCCCATTTTGCACAGTTGTAGTTGTGGGAGCCATGAAGCTTAAGTCAGTATTATTATAAAGTCTGATATTTTTAGTTTTCCTTTTTTATCTGCCTGTACTTTTGTAGGTGGGATTTGATATGTAGCAGAGGTGTGTACTTTTGTTGGAGGAGTCTGGCGCAGACTCTCAGATTAGACGTTTCAGTTTTGTGAACGAGAACGAGAACGAGAATGAGGGGAAACAGTTTTCTACCATGATCATGACACACACGTTACGAGACGACATACCTTTATAAGAAGAAGCTTTTATGTCATTTATATGATGTGAATGGAACAGCGATTAGGAACGGAGAGTTATGAGTTATTTCTTTGATTTGTATTACTTCAATAAAAAAGGAACTAATCAAGAAACGACGTCTGGCAGATTCATCTTTGCTGTCTTATGTGTGTCGTGAGTGCGTTAGGCTCAGGCATGTGCCGTCAGGGTAGGCAAGGTAGGCACTGCCTACTCTGACTAAAATAATAAAATGGTGATTATATATATATATATATAGTAAAGGCATGGGAGAATAATGCCTACCGAAGAGACCGATTTCTTAGGTAGGCATAATTCTCCGTGCCTTTCATCCGCAGTGCATGTAACACGCGAAGGTCTGTGCAGCCCACGTGCCGTCAACGATGCTTCAAGCCGTCAATTTCCAGGGGACTGAAGGCAGCTGAAATTCTGCCTTTGCAGTACTGCGGATGCGCAGCGCAAGTTTCTTGGCGAGTTTTTCAAACGTGGATTGCCATTATCTTAAGAGTATCTTAAGGAACAAAGAGAGAAGAATGGAGCTTGTGTACAAATGATGTGGTAAGTAAATTTCTTGGTGCTATATGTTTTTAAATACCGTATTTCCCGGCAATGAAGGCTCTATTTTTTACCCAAAAATAAGGCACGAAAATTTACATGTGTCTTGGAAGCCGAAGTTGGAAGGTTGTTAGCCAAGAAAGATCGACTTGGCTATCCCTCAGTACAGCAACATCAAGAACGATGTTGTTGTACTGAGGTGGCACCCTCCACCCCCCACCCATTCAGTAATTCAGAATGAAGGAGATTTGGAAGCCTTGGGCAAATTGCTTTCTTTATTTTTATTTTTTTGAGCGTGAGAAATTCTATGTCCCACCAGCCTTCTTTCAAAATTTAGCAACTCAAAATGGGGGTGCGGTTTCATTGCCGGGAAATACGGTACTTTATTAAGAGATTTGGCTTTTGGAGACAACAATCTGCGCATGCGTGGTTTAAGATTTTTTAAAAGCCGACTGACTGCCTACCTTGATTAATTAATTACTCACGGCACGTGCCTGGTTCGGCTAAACCTCCAAATCATCTCCGATAATTAATGGCTATCGAAGTTGGACTTTGAGAACGTTGTAAAAACTGCCATTATATTAAGTGGAAAACAGGAGGTAGTAAGCCAAAGACTGATTCAACAGTGGAACTGAAGAAGAAGCTGAATCTCTGCCAGAGATTAGAGCTTAAATCCTGGATCAAAGAATCAGCTGGTCACAGGCAACTGACACGGTCAGGACCAGGGTTATCAGAAGCCACGAAGATCGAAGACTTCGAAAGCCAGACCAGAACATGAGCAACGAGCAGCAAAACACTGTATTTTAAGGCTATACAAAGCTTTATGAACGGCTGAGAAGGCTGTAGATTTGAAAGGTTTTATTTTAAAAGGCTGCTATTGCAGACTTGAAAGCAGCTTTGAGATAAGCTACAATACTGTATTGAAGCGACCTTGAAAATCTCAAACTTTAGCCGATGTTTTGAATTACTGAGGATTCTTTTGAAGAACAGCTACAGCGTTTGAATTTCAGTCTGGAAGCATACGTCAATACATCTTACGTAAACACAGGTACTCGGGGCATCAGGTAAGTCGGGACGTTTTTTCCAGCCTGATGAAAAATATCCACGAGCAAAAAAAAGTCGGGAGGATGACCCGCGTACCTACGGCTGGCATAACGAGCCGCTATGATATATCTACGGACTCCTACGGACCCGTTACGAACATTCTGCGAGTTTGAATCCAGGGGGAAACTCTGGAAAATTCGTGAATAACTCGGGAAAGTGGGTCAACCTGCAGAAATATTGAAAACAGCTGAGGAAGTAGTTTAAAGATAAGCCAGCTAGTGCTGACCCATGACCTTGGAAATAACGATGTTTTGTACTTTGACAAGATACTGGCAAAATAATTCAAAACCTTGAAAATGATGAGGTGTTATTGAAGAAGCAGAACAGACTGTTTCAAACTCCTGCTCTACATTTGAATAAACGATCTGGCAGCCAGCCAAGGATTTACTCATTGTTTTAAAGAAGGAACTGCAGATGCTGGAGAATCGAGGGTTACACAAAAAGCTGGAGAAACTCAGCGGGTGCAGCAGCATCTAAGGAGTGAAGGAGATAGGCGACGTTTCGGGTCTGAAGAAGGGTCTCGACCCGAAACGTCGCCTATCTCCTTCACTCCTTAGATGCTGCTGCACCCGCTGAGTTTCTCCAGCTTTTTGTGTAACCAAGGATTTACTCATCATGGATCTTCCTACAGGTAAGTACGAAGAATCGCCACCAGAGGGAGGTGTGGAGTCAGAATCGAGAAGATGTAGCAAAAGAACCGTTAAAGTCACTGAAAGAAGACAAACGGGTTACCTGGAAAAATGCCAGAAGGACAGAGAGAAGCTGTAGAAGGAGGTTATCAAGCCGATGGGATACCAGAGGGAACCAATGGAAGCAGAAGAGAATGCGAGGAAAGTACGCCAATCTGGAAGAATTACTCGACCTCTGCTGTGAGGTTGGAAAAAAACAAAACTTATACTGAGTCTACAACTGTCGTGGGAAGAGCATGAATGGCAAGTACAGTGGTATCGTGAGAGAACAAATATTTTCCTCGGTTTCATGGAAGAGGCAGAGAGGTGGTCGTCAGAAATCATGGCATGAACATTGCGCTTTACAGTGGGAGAAGCTGTGCAACAAGGTACTGAAATGGAAGAAGAAATTAGACCCCAAGACAGTATTTCAAATGTCTCAACACGAAGATCAAGACATAAATCTGGTTCTGTAGCCATTTCAACTACAAGGGTCTCTGCTCCAATGGAAGCCAAAGCTGAAGTAACTGCTCTCTCGCTAGAAGCTGCCGCCTTGGAGAAAAAATGAGATTGAGGAACAAGAAGAACAGCTGAAGAGAGGCTGAGGAATAAAGTGAACAGCTGAAGAGGCAAGAAGAACCACTGAGGAAAGAGGCCGAGGAACGGAAAAGGCAGTTGAGGAAGGAGAAAGAAGGGCTGGAAATAGCCTCGAAGTTGGCAGCTGCCAAGGCAAAGAAGGAGATACTGGAAGGTCAAGGTACAAGATGCGGCTCGAGAATATTTCAGAAGGAGAGTTCCTTAGTCCAAGAAGGAGGTGCTAAGCTGGAAATAGCAGCAAAATCAAATCTACAGCCAGAGAATATCTGGCATAACTCAGAACTTTCACTGAGTGGGTGGATGCGCGACAAAACTTATAATTTCAGCAACAAGGAGCTAGACCGAAGCAAACAACTTTTGGGCTGTCTGTTGAGGCTCGTAATAAGCCAGCGACCCAGCACTCTTCTCAGAGCCCAATACACAGGCTTGTACAAGCCAAGATTTTGAGAGGCCTGTTTATTTCCATTGTGCCCAGCCAGGGACAAACAACTGGTCATAGGACTTGTGACAAAACTTACCCAGACCAGTACTCTTTTCAGCGGCCTGTTCATCATCATCCATCTGCTCTCAGCGAGGGATCTCAAAGCGAATTCTGTGAATTGGTGAGAATCAGCAAGCTCCTAACTCAACAAAATCTCTCTTCCACATTACCGCCAATGGAAATTCCCAAGTATGATGGTGATCCTTTGCAATATGTAACTTTCATAATAGTGTTCCATGAAAGAGTGGAAATGAAAACCACTAATGAAAGAGATTGCTTACAATTTCTGGAGCACAATACAAGCGGACATGCAAAGCAGCTTGTAATAAGTTGTCGAAATTTGCCTGCAGAGGAGGGCTATCAAATGGCAAGAAAATTGCTTAAATAACATTTTGGTAACGAAGAGAAGATTGCTAATGCATTCATGAAGGCGGCCTATGCTTGGACAGCCATCAAGGCAGAAGATGTGAAAGCATTGCACGAGTTCCCGATATTTCTTAGAGGTTGTTGTAGCTTGATGAGAAATCTCGACCACATGAAAGAAATTAATGTTATTAGTAATATGAGAACTATCATTCTAAAACTGCCCTATAGGCTTAGAGAAAGGGGAGAGATAGAGCAGGTCAGATACAGGAAGAACTCAGCAACCAGCCAATCTTCCTGACCTGGTGAATTTCATGGAAAAGGAAGTACGGTTAATGTCAGATCCACGCCATGGGAGTATTCAAGATTCTAAACCAGCAACTGTTAAAGGTTCTACCTTTACTAAAACAAAAGGAAGAGCAGGACCTGAGGAAAGCAGTTTTGCTACTGCTATAATACCTGTAGAAACGACAGGAGGAACAAAAGGAGAAGCATCCACTATTAAGCAAAAAGGGTTCTGTTTGTCATGTGATGAGGTTGATCACACCATAAGGTGGTGTCGAAAATTCAAGAAGGAATATAAAGAAAAGATGGACTTCTTAAAGGAGAAGGGAATCTGTTTTGGATGATTGAAGAAAGGACACATGGCTAGAGACTGCAAGAGTCGTATAACTTGTAATAAGTGCAGACAAGATCAAGATCAAGATCATCGTCAATTACTTCATACAATATCATCCTCAATTACTTTACACTGAACAGAAGAATACGGAAAGGAATCCGGAGCAAATAGAACAGGAGGAGAAGCCAGCTACAAGTGATGGTGTTACAGTACCTCAGATAAATGCACATATTGGGGCCGGGGTAGAAACCACTATTTTCTCCATCTTACCAGTAAAGGTAAGGTGCAGCCAGGGGAATACAATGTTGCAAACATATGCATTTTTGGATCATGGAAGTTCGGCTACCTTTTGCACAGAAAGCTTCATGAGAAGGCTGGACATCACAGGAGAAAAGA
Source organism: Raja brachyura (assembly GCA_963514005.1). The sequence goes on along the minus strand of OY740788.1, from coordinate 70,886,442 downwards.
CTAAGATTCTATTGCATACCATGAATGAAGAGAAATCCTGCAATAGTCATCATATTACAGGTATGGAAATATCTAGTCTGGGTGAAGACTTGAAACAATGGCCTTACTTGAAGGATGTCAAGATACCTAAATTAAATTCTGGTATTGACCTACTTATCGGAACGAATGCTTTGAAGGCATTGGAACCTAATGAATTTGTCAGCAGTCAAGGGGACGGACCATTTGCTGTGAGAACCCTACTCGGATGGGTTATCTATGGCACCTTGAGAAGGAACAACAGAAGCAGGAACCAGAATAACCACCCTGCTGCTGCTGCTGTCAATCAAATATCTACTGTTAAATTAGAAGAGCTGTTGATCAAGCAATATAATCACGACTTCAATGAAAAAACCAGCATGGAATCAGAAGAAATGTCCAGAGAGGAGTTAAAGTTCTTGGATGTTATGAACCACCCAGTAAAGATGATAGAAAGACATTATTGTCTAGACTTACCTTTCAAAGAGGAAAGTGTTAGTCTGCCAAATAATCGTCGCATTGCAGAACAGCGCACCCAGAATCTGAAATGCAAATTTGGCAAGAATGCGAAATTTCATGGTGAATATACATCTTTCTTAAAGGACATGATTGACAATGATTATGCCGAAATGGTACCTACAGATCAGCTAAATTGAAGTGACGGGGAGCTTTGGTATACTTCACACCATGGGGTGTATTACTCAAACAAAAGGACCTTAAGGGTGGTCTTTGACTGTGCTGCAGTCTTCAAAGGAACATCACTTAACTGTCAACTACTGCAAGGTCCAGACCTTACCAACTCACTCATAGGAGTTCTCATTAAATTCAGACAAGAACCGATTGCTTTGATGGCTGATGTTAAAGTAATGTTTCAAGTCAAAGTATCAGAAAAGCATTTTGACTATTTGCGATTCCTACGGTGGCCTGACGGTGATGCACAACAAGATCTAGTTGAATAGCGGATGAAGGTACACATTTTTGAAGCAGTATCATCACCAAGTTGTGCAAACTTTGCATTAAGGAAGACCGCCAAGGACAATAAAGCTCACTTTCCAGAAGAAGTGATACAGTAAATAATAATTTCCATGTGGATGATTGTTTAAAATCCATGTCTACGTAAGAGGAAGCAATTCAAATGGTGAAACATCACACTTCTCTTTGTAATAAGGGAGGATTCATGCTATCCAAGTGGATCAGCAACAGGCGTGTTGTGTTGGAGAGAATTCCACTAGATATCAGAGCCAAGGAGGCCAGGGAGTTGGATTTGGACAAAGACAATCTGCCAATGGAAAGGGCACTGGAACTACACTGGTGTGTCGAAAAATATGTGTTCCAGTTCAGAATTGCGATTCAAGAGCGACCATGTACTAGAAGGGGTATCCTATCAGTGATTGGTTCTGTTTACGACCTTTTGGGATTTCTTGCACCATTTACACTGCCAGCCAAGTTGATTTTGCAGGATCTTTGTAAGGAAAAACTTGGATGGGATGAGAGTACAAGGCAAACTTCCTCTCAGCGTTGGACAGAATAGTTAGCTGATCTCAACAAGATCTCAGAATTCAAAGTGGACCAGTGCATGAAGCCAACAAACTTTGGTTAAATCAGATATGCACAGCTACATCACTTTTCAGACGCAAGTGAAAGTGGCTAAGGTACTGTTTCATATCTAAGACTGCAAAATGATAACAAAGAAGTACATGTTACATACTTAATAGGAAAGGCCAGAGTGGCACTATTGAAGCAAATGACGATTCCCAGAATGGAACTTACTGCCGCAGTCTTAGCTGTTAAAGTTGACATGATGTTATGAAAGGAACTGCAACTTCAGCTGGTGAAATCTATCTTCTGGACTGATAGTACTACAGAGCTTAAATACTTTAACAATGAGAACAAGCGTTTTCTAACATTTCTAGCAAACAGAATCTCTTATGTAAGGAGAGCTACTAATGTATCACAGTGGAAATATGTTAATACAAAGGAAAATCCTGCGGATGAAGCTTCTACTGGATTAACAGCAGATCACTTCTTAAGCAATAAGAGATGGATCAATGGACCAGAGTTTCTCTGTGAGCCAGACAGAGAATGGCCAAAGCTTGAGCTGGGATTGGAAATCTCTGCTAATGATCCAGAAATTAAACAGAACGTCACAGTGAATGTTAGTGCTAAGGGTTCATCGAACATAACAAATGACTTAATTACCCATTTTTCATCATGGAATAAGTTGGTGACTGTGGTAGCTTGGGTTCTTAAAGCTAAAACAAAGTTATTGGTATTTGCTCGAAAAAGGAAAGAGATTGCTGAAAGTATTTCTGAAGAAGATCCTGAAAAACGAAAGGAAAAGGTTGAAAAGGAGATGCAAGGTTTTAAGGCATCGTATTGTGGACAGGGTTTACGTCTTGATGATCTTCTCAAGGCAGAAAACTTGATTATTTCTTTCTGTCAAAGACAAAGATACAAAGAAGAAATATCGACGTTAGAAGCTGGAGTACATGGTGTCAAAAGAGACAGTCAATTGTATAAGCTTGATCCGGTCTTCGAGGAAGAATTTCTGAGAGTAGGGGGTCGCCTGAATAGACTAGCAATGCCTGAAGAGGCTAAGCATTCTATTATTCTCTCGAAGGACTTTCATATTTCAACATTATTGTTATGACATATTCATGAACGGATTGGACATGGAGGAAGGAACCACACGCTGTCACAACTTCGAAAGAAATATTGGATTATCAAAGCTAATTCTGCTGCAAGAAAGATACTGGAGATAATGCCAGACGTTAAGTGTTTGGTGCGTACAGTATGACTTCAGACTAAGAACAACGTCTTGGTAAGACCGATAACCAAAATATGTCTGGTTTTAGAAGGCGAAGGTGAAGATGGAGGAATCGCTAAATAACTCTGAATGCTAATCTATAATGTTTATTACTTTTGCTTTTTGTGATATGTTAAGCTTTTATACCTCTTTTTAAATGTTTATTGTTAATTGCCTCGTTATATACTCAGAACAATTAGGGGACGGTATGTACGAGCCATTAACCTTAAGTCAGTATTATTATCATGACTGATATTTTTAGTTTTAGTTTTTATATGCCTGTACTTTTGTAGGTGGTATTTGATACACAGTAGGGGTGTGTTCTTTTGTTAGAGGAGTCTGGCACAGACTCTCAGATTAGAAGTTTCAGTTTGGTGTTGGAGAATGAGGGGAAACAGTTTTCTATCATGATCACGACACCTACGTTACGACATACCTTTATAAGAATCTTTTATGTGATTTATATGATGTGAATGGAACAGCGATTAAGAACGGAAAGTTATGAGTTATTTCTTTGTTTTGTATTGCTTCAATAAAAAAGCAATTAATCAAGAAAAGCATCTGGAAATCTTCGCTGTCTTATGTGTGACGTGAGTGCGTTAGGCTATACCTCCAAATCATCTCCGATAATTAATGGCTACCAAAGTTGGACTTTGAGAATGTTGTAAAAACTGCCATTATAGTAGTTATACACAACAAGGGCGCCTTAGTGTAAAGGTGGGGCTATGTCTTCATTGGTCTGTGCAGTGGTCACTTCTAAAAAATATTATTATGGCTGGTGGTTAGGCCACATGTTGATTCACTCACTGCCTGCAGCATACCTGATCCGGCAATGACATATTTCAACATGTCTGACACCAGACTCTCAAACAAGCACACTAAACCTCAACACAGCAAGAGATTTCCAGGACAGCAAAATGTTTCAAGATTATTCTCAAAAGTTCCCTGGGAAAAAAAAGTAGCATCCTTATTGACTCAGGGAACTCCCTGGCTATATTTATCAGACATAAAGAATGAACCCCAGGCACTGAGACTATGATGGGAGTATCAGGAGGTCATGCACAAACAGTATGGGAAGGACTAACATAAGATCCCAACACATTGTTTCCACCAAGTACGAAGTGAGCGCCTCACTTTACGCTGTACAACCACTTCAGAATCAAAGTACCACAGTGAAAATAGGTCACCCTCAACTCAAAGGTACTATCCAAGATCAACATCACTAACCACCTGCTATATTCAGTTGTTTAGATGTCCTTAGATACAAGGACGCGGAGATGAAATGTCTACCCTTGAACCACCCGGTTCTCTGCCATATCTATTCATTTTTTCACCTCTTAGACATAAGGAGGCAAAGAATAAATATCTACCTTAGTACCATCCAAGTGACATGACAATTTTACTTCGGAGTCACGTGAGTCACGTGAAGACCCCACATGCGAAGCGACAGGCAGGGAGGAGGGATGTTCCCCCACCGGAACGGATCTGCAGGTAAGGATTTTTTTCTTTCAGGGGCTCTGTGGGACAGAGTACCCCACCAGCCCGACTTAAACACCACAGCCCGCAGGAACACCACGGACTGTTGGCTTCAATACACACCGGGAAGTCGGGCAGCCATTGACCCGGCAGGGTCCGGGCTCACAGTCTCGCCGTTCGCGGGTGGCGACGGCAGAGCGGCAGCCCGACTTAAACACCGCAGCCCGCAGGATCACTGCGGACTGACGGCTACGCTACCTGGAAGTCGCGACCTCCGAGACAGAGTCAGGGCCCCGACTCAAACGCAGGCGGCACAATGCCTGGAAGTGGACCCGGCGGGGTTTGGGCTCAGAGACTTGCCGTTGGGGCAGTCTATATTCCCCCATGAGAAGGTGGGGAGCCTTCCAACATGTCACACTCCAGCAGGAGTGTGGTCACCATGGGTCTTCGAGCAGACCCATGGCAGTACCCATGCCAAATGCTCACCCTCTTTGCAGGGGAGCATAAGGAGTCAGGCCTAGGCTAACTCTGGAGGGAATCTCATTACGCAACGTCTGGGGGGGGGGGGGGGGGGAGGATCGCTGCTCCACCAGGGGCCAAACCTGACGGAAATATGACTAACAGGTAAGTTGTACTAACCTTGAGTTGGTTGGGTTTCTGTATTGTTTAAATCCCTTACAGAGACTTTGTAATGCAGAAAACGAGCAGTAAGAAGGCTGCTTCAAGCATGCCATTGAATACCGCAGGACTTCGGAGCGAGGTTGGCGGCTAACATTCCCGGAGCTGACCGTTGTTTTCCGGCAGCACCCGTACCTCAGGCCAGGGAGACAGCGCAGAAGTCGGGGAGCCCCGCACAGTCGGGCCCCGACTCTCCACCGCAGCAGTCCAGGGAGCTGCATACTGGCGGTAGAACTGCATGGGATCAGGGTAGCTAAGACCCCGACTCCCCACCGCTTCAGTCTGTACGAAAACAGACCAGCGGCAATAAAGTGTGGAAGACGGGGCCCGGTTAAGGGACACCCGGAATCACCACCACATCAGTTCGCAAGAGGGCGGACCAGTGGCAAAACCGCACAAAAGTCGTGTAGCCCCGTTGGAGCAGCTGGCACCGACTCACCACCGCTTCAGTTTGCTAGATTGCGGACCGGTGGCAAAACTAAATACAAGTCGAGTTGCCCCGCACGAGCGGCTGGCACCGACTTTGCGTCGCATCAGTCCCGAAGACACGGGACTGGCGGCAAATCATCGCGGGAGTCGTGTAGCCCCGTAGGAGTGGCTGGCACCGACTACCTACCTTCAGTCCAATAGACATCACCTCGACGAGGTGCGGACTGTCGGTAGAGGCCCCATTTGTTCATCAGATCTTGGGGAAGACGACTTGCCATCCGCAGATAGCGGCGCCGGTCGCATAGCTCGAATGGAGCGCATGGTCGAGCAGCTGCTCGAAAGGGACCTACTCCATCAGGAGCATGCGTCCCTAGGATCTCGAAGACCCACGGCAGGGCCCATGACAGGCCTGTCCAACATCTCTCCCTCCTCAGTAGGGAGTGCCAGAAGTCAGGCACTGGCAGACTTCGAAGAGGGGTTGGCTGAAGGCCTACACTTGCAAAGGATGCAAGAAGAGGAACTTCTGGGAATGGTGTCTAAGTTCGCTCAACCATCCCAGAAAGGGCAACCTCTTCAGCCAAGGCTAGTGGCAAGCATAAACCACCTGACAACACACCATTTACAGGAACAGGTAAGTTCGGAGACCATAAGCAAACACATGGCCCGGAAAATTGGGTGTCGCTGAACGTCCATACCGTGAACACGCAATTATGGGGAAACATCTGCCCTGGGATAAGGGCACAAGGAAAAATTCAAGAAATCCTGAAACTACTGACCTCAGGCATCACTGCGTTTGCCAGGTCAGTCAACGGTATGAACATGACGGAAGAGTAGCAGGATGCATCCATGAAGCGTATGCTCTGCTATACGCAATATGAGTTCAATTGCTTCGATAAAGCTCTATCCGTCCTACACTCAACCCCAACAATTGCGGGTTTGTGCCACCACCAAGACAGTTGTTTGGTGATGAGCTGCCCAAACAGGTAAAAGACCTAGACGAGGAAGTTAAAGTGGTAGGTTTGATAAAACCGCCTTCCTCTGGCAGACCTCCAGCGTATCGTCGGCAGCATCCATATGCAACATCTAACAGGCCCAGGCAACCGGATAGAGTGACGGGAGCAAACCCAAAGGTCGCGCCTTATCATCAGAGGCCTGTTTACGCCAAGGCCCACAGCGACCAGCCTGAAAAATGCGTCAACCCCACACCCCAGCACCCCTAGAAAGGACAGAAACATGTCCGTCTACAGATAGACAATACCACAGTGTTGGCATATTAAACCATATGGGTGGTATCAAGTCGATACATTGGGATGAATTGGCAAAAGTAATTCGGCACTGATGCATTGAAATATTTGGATATCCGCTACATACCTTCCAGGTAAGCTTAATACAGTGGCGGACACCAGGTCACGAGTATTCAATGACAACACCAATGGATGTTGAACCCCCAAATATTTGCTAATATTATAGCTAAGTATGGAACACCAGATATCGACCTCATAGCGTCCAGGTGAACAATCAGATAGCAACATATTAATCGTGGGAGCTAGATCGGGTATTGCGGTAAATCCAGCTAGATTCTGCATCAGGGATTCTGATAATACGCGTCTGCCCCACACAGCCATGGTTCCCGGTGGTCCTCGACATGGTGATGAAATCATGGGTGCAGGTTCCTAAATGCCAGAACCTACTGATACATCCCATATCAGGGGAGAATCATCCGTGCCGCGGTTATCTGAACCTGTTGGCTTGCAGGTTCTGAAGAGACCTTTGCTGGAATTCGGGCTATCGAACAGGACCATGGATATCGTCACAGCGTCGTGCAGGGAGTCCACGAGGGAGCAGTGCCTTACCCATGTAAGGAAATGGGAGGCCTTCTGTTCCAGGACTAATATCACCTACGACTCTGCCACCATCACAGATGTGCTGGAATTCCTCGCGGGCCTTCACTATGATGAGGGCCTCAGCTACAGTGCCATCAATAATGCCAGAAGCACATTGTCATCCTACCTCACTATCGGAGTAGGATCCCATCAGTTGGTGTCAAAACTCATGAGGGGTATTCAATTCTAACCCTTGTAGACTGGCCAAACTCACCTACAAAGTGGTGATGCTAATGGCACTTACACAGCTCAGCGGGTCCAGACCCTCCACAAACTAAACTGGACAGGATGGTCTCGACCCCTACCAAGGTAACCTTTTTCATTGATGAATTACTTAAACACCATAGAACTGGTACAACCGGTCTTAAATTGGAATTCCATGAATATCCCATTGATATACGCCTCTGTATAGCCACTTATCTCCAACATTATATTAATGTCACACAAAATATAAGGAGAATGGATACAGGTCTATTTATCAGTTTTTAAAGCCCACATCACAGGGTAACTGTGCATACAATTCCAGGGTCGTGTGGGATGCAGCAGGGTTAGACACTGATATTCAAATCTCATTCTACCAAGACTGCGTCCACATCAACGGCGAGGACCATGGAGGTACCCATGGACCATGTTCTCGCAACAGCGGGCTTGGCCAATGGAGACACGTCTCAACGGTTTTATAACAAACCTGTGGCCACTCCGGCGACGTTTGCAGATACTGTTTTAAGTTCTGCTCCCTGAACGGTTCCCGAACTCAAGGGTTTTTGTTTGTATTAATGAATACATTATTGTTTTTCAGCTCTGTTACAAGTCTGAAAGACGTTAACACACTTCCTCCATCAGTTATTACGGCAGTGTGTGAGCATGGACGTGGTCCGGGGCATGAAATCACAGAGCTTTGAAATCTTCACCAAGTCACTCACGTGACTCCGAAGTAAAATAGTAAGATTAAACGAGAACTTACCAGTTTGAATCCTTATTTTATGAGGAGTTATGATGATGGATTTCATGCCCTCCGCTCCCAACCCTCTATCATAAGATCAACTGGTATATGGTTCTCTTAATCTTACTATCTCCAGTCAGTTCTGCTATCTGTGATTTCACACCGCTGCTTTGAAGAATGTCGCGCATGCGTGCTGGCTTCATGAAATCCCTCATCGTAACTTCTCATAAAATAAGGATCAAACTTCAAACTGGTAAGTTCTCATTTAACCTTACTATTTTAATCAGTACTAGGATTTCAAATAGGTACATTTGTCTTTACTTACTAGGCTTGCAAGGACATAGGAAGGCATTGGGAAGAACTTCAATAGATAGTCAGAGGTGATTCGCTGGAAACATCATCCACATCACCAGTCTACAGATAATTCTGAGATTACCATCATGTTTCTAAACTCAGTATAGGATAAGGCTGCTTAATCTCTCCTCATACAACAAATCCACTGACTCAAGAGTCAACCTATTGACCTTCTATTGCACTTACTCTACTGTACATATATCCTTCTTTAGATAGGGAGACCACATCAGTACATAATATTACAGAAGCCGTCTCAACAGGAGTTAGAAATGTATTTTTTCTCTTGTCCTTAAATTCTCTTGCAGTTCAAGCCCAAGTACTCTTTGCCTTCCAGTACACGTTCTGTATTAACTAATATTGTGATTTGTGTACAAGAATATCCAGACCCCTCTAAACAGTAACCCCTTTCAATCTCTCAGCACTGACAAAATCCAATCCAGGGTTGGGGCAGCTTGAAGGAATGGAGGGGATTTAGGAAACTTTAAATAGAAGGGGATTTAGGAAACTTTAAATAGGTTTTGAATTTATCTTGATTTTTTTAGATATCAGTGCATTTGAATTTTGATTTCTCAAGTCAGTGCATCTGCAGTAAATTACTACTGTGCAAAATAAATGACATTATTAAATAACTTACCTTCCTCATTGTATAACAAACTGGAAGGGCAGGACATTATACCACTCAAATCATTTCCCACAAAAAGATAGTGATGGTTACAAAACTACGTATTCTGATTCACAAACATTAAGCAAGATTAATGGATTTTACATGCAGGATTTATGTTTACTGTATTCATTTAGCATAATTTTGTAGTCTTCGTCAATTAGCCGAACGAACAAGTTACATCTTTAAACATTTAAGAGTGGTTTCAAAGCTTTATCCAGGAAGTTCAATACTTTATAACACTCCAAATCCTCCAATTGCCCAGCCCTGCTACAAACAGTTCTGAATCAAGACTGAACAATAAGCTTCTCTGAAAACAATCATCCTTGCATTCCACAAGAAAGGAAACGGACACACTGTTGACGCACACAAGAGTGCACTTAAACACCAGTAGACTATAAATAGAACACATTTCAGTGAAATATATATGCTGGGCATAGGTCAACTGCTTCAAAACCTTGGCAATTCTGTCCCTATTTGCACAGCATTTTTAAAAAATTTAAAAACTGAAAAAGGAGAACAAGGGGATTTTCTGACAGGAAAGAAACAGGAGGTAGTGAGTTCAAATTAACTTTCCCAAACGGTAGAAACATCTTTTATGAACACCTCATTGAGGGTGGGAGAGGATCGAACAGGAAGCACCTTTCTACCACTAATACAAATTAATGCACTATTCACTTCCTAACACCGAACATTTCTCTGATTTGCATATAAAATGAAGGATACTTGACTTGACTTGAGTTGAATTGGAAAAAATTGTATTCATGTCAAAATGAAATAAAATGCATTCATACTATACCTTTGATGCAATGAAATAAAGTAAATGTCTTAATTTACACTGTTTTGCACTGAATCACGGAATGAGGTATTAGATCCAATGACATAGGCCATAGATTTTAAGATTGACCTTATAACAAGAAAGGAGCAGGCAGGGGTTAAGGGAAGATATCAATCTTAGTTACAAGTGGAATAAAGATCACATGAAGTTGAATGGCTAAAAGCATGACTATGAAATATATAGCTGAGTATATTTATATATGCAGTGATACTTTGAAGAAAAATCAGAGAAAAGTGAGAAGAATTGGAGATTGAATCACATGACAGGAAGTTGCTATGGTGTGGGCATTTAGGGAAATAAATTAAAAATAAATTTTACTGAGAAACGTGAAGATTGTTTTGAAACTAATATGCCAGTGACCAAACATGGAGTTTACAAAATAATTATTAGAGTACAATAAAACAGCAGAACAGAATACTAATATCTCTGCTAATACAAACATGAATTTAAAACAGAAAAAAAAGCATTGATCGTAATGTCAAGCATCATGCAAGCTGTGGAAGAAATCATGTTCTGAGGATTTACGTTACAACAATGTTAGAGAAAGTAAATTACATCACTTTCCAGGAGTGTTTTCTACTGAACGTATAAAGGAGAACATTGTACTTTTCCCAGCAATGTATCCTTCATATTCAAAAGTTCACAATTTATCAAAAATCACACTATCTTTATCTCACTAAAGAAGTGCATCAATTGTTCTATTGCCTTATGTTTCTCTTTTGGTAAAAACAAAAGGGAACCAAGGGAAAAGGACCCCCAAAAATCTTAAATGGACAACTGTTGAATCATTTAGCATCCATTCAGAAATCGGAGGTGCAAAGGGACTTGGGAAACGCTTGGATAGAGTGAATGTGGAGAGGATGTTTCCACTAGTGGGAGAGTCGAGGACGAGATGCCATAGTCTCAGAATAAAAGGACGTACCTTTAGAAAGGAGGTGAAGAGGAATTTATTTTTTCAGGGTGGTGAATCTGTGGAATTCAGTTACAGACGGCAGTGGAGGCCGTCAATGGATATTTTTAAGGCGGAGATTGACAGATTCGTGATTAGTACGAGTGTCAGGGGTTATGGGGCAAAGGCAAGAGAGTGGGATTGAGAGGGAAAGATAGATCAGCCATGATTGAATGCGGAGTAGACTTTATGGGCCAAATGGCCTTATTTTGCTCCGAGAACTTATGAAGGCAAGTAGTGCATCAATACACAGCCTGGCTCTCATTCAAAATTGTTCATGTAGATTTAACTTAAAATATGACACAGTGACAATCAACTACAGATATTCACACATTTATTTCCTCCAGAAAATAGATCTTGCAAATTAAATATTCTGTCTGAAATCTTAACTTCCCTGCTGTACACAGACGATAAAAGGAAAAGTTGGGATCAAACACAGTTGCAAGATTAGAAATGTCTTTTGCTCTCTCACCGTCATCTGTTATAAATATTCTAGATAAACAAACCACTGGAACAAAAAAGAACCAGAGGACATTTCAGAAACAGCTGTCAAACGTTATTTAATGCAAGAAAGTCACGAATTAGAGGAGCAAATCACGATCAATTCATACATGTTTAAAAAAGAACTGAAGATGCTGGAAAAATCGAAGGTAGACAAAAATGCTGGAGAAACTCAGAGCATAAGATCAGCATCTATGGCGTGAACGAGGGTCTGAAGAAGGGGAACGACCCGAAACGTCACCTATTCCTTCGCTCCGCAGAAGCTGCCTCACCCGCTGAGGTTCTCCAGCATTTTTGTCTACCATCAATTCATACATGTGCCTCAGGCATGCACTATCTATAGTGAAGCTTAAATAACATTGCCAAGATCTCCATTAAGAGCCCTTGGAAAAGTTGAGTAACTTGTGAAACAAAAGATGTTACTTTCGAGCATTTATATGATTTAAATGAATGATAAGAAATACTTCTGAGTTTTTAACCCTGACTTCCTTCTTTATTTGTAATTCATTACAGGTCATCCCCAGCTTACAGACACTCAAAGTATGTATAGTCCCAACAAATAACTGCTCATGTGGGAAACATGCAGGATGAATTTGCCAGCTGCTGCATGCATCTTCTGCTGTGTGCAAACAACACAGCAGAAGATGCATGCAGCAGCTGCCAAATGTGGCCAAATTTCCAACCGGCGAACTGTCAGGGTTACAAACAGTTCACAAGAATGTAATGCTGCTGTAACCAAGGGGGGTCCTGTACTATTATTCATGTTGTACACACAAACAGCATTAAAGGAGCTTACTGCTATTGAAATGTTTGCTTTATCTCCTTTTGTTAACATTTTAGTACAATAAAAAATGAATGCAAAAGATTTGTTTAAATGCTAAAAATATTCAGGCAGAATCCGTGAGGGGGAAGCAGAAAATTACCTTTAACTAGCAAAAGGAAAAGTACGAAATTGAACAAGTGTTAAATTATGGGGAAACGTAGAGACCGAGAAGTGATGCACTCAGAGGAGCCGCTGGCTGAGAGAGCGTGGGGAGAGCCTGTGATTAGCTGATTAACCTACGATGTGTCTGGAGAATTAAAATAAAGGAGACAAATGAGGACAGCTGAGAGAGAAGAAAATAGAAAATATTGTGGAAAATAAAACACTGCAATTGCCAGAAATCTGAAACATACTGGAGATTCCCAGCAGATCAAGCAGCATCTGCGGAAAGACAAAAACTGAATTAACGTTATACATTGATGACTTTCCATCAGAACTCACTGGATCCGATACACCTACTAAAAGTGCTGATTAGTTAAATTAATGAATTGTTAAGTTACACGTCCAGTGGGAAGATGAAATGTTCTATCTTAAGTTTTGGTTGGGCTTTGTTGAAGAAACCAAATGCAGATTGGGTGACGACTTTGCAGTCCATTCAGTCACTCAGTCCATAATGGTGACCAGGGGCTTCCAGGCACTTTGTCCATCTCAACACTACTCTGACCCCTCTGACTTTAGATCCTGCTCTCACAATGCCCAAGATAAACTTGAGGAACACATCCCATCTTCCCACCAAGCCACAGACTTGAAACATTAACTGGTATTCTGTCCCCAGATGTTGCTTGACTTGCTGAACATTTCTGGCATTTTCGTTTTTGTATTTCCAACATCCTGAGGTTTTCCCTTCATTTTCAATGGATGCAAGAGTTCGACTGGTGCAACTGCCATTTATAGACAACTGAGCGAGTGTGTAAATACATAGAACTGCCGATGTTGGAATCTTGAGCAAAACACAGAGTGCTGGAGTAACTCAGCGGATCAGGCAGCATCTGCAGGGGGAATGGACATGTGCTGTTTAGGGTTGGGTCCCCTCTTCAGAGCGTGAAGGAGGTTCCTGTCCTGAAATGTCATCTGTCCATTCCCTCCATTGATGCTGCCTAACCCACTGAAATCCTCCAGAAATTTATGTTTTGAACAAGAGTGTACACTTCATTCAACATTTACAAAACTATTTACAAGCCAATAACTCTAAAGTAAGAATCATAAAACACCTCGATATAGCAAGGAGATGACACCGAAAAATCTCTGCCTACCTGCATACATATGGTAAGTTAGTCGCTCGATCAGTTTGATAACTGTTCCAGCTTTGATAATGGGAATTCCTGATTTAGAATGTACGTTCTCCTCAAATACAATGTTCTCCTCAGAGTCTGGTTCAGCAAATCTGTACACCTCAGGACTTGGGAGTCTAAGTGGCTCCTCTTTTTCCTCTTGCAGCATAGTGGCATCCAACATCCGCTCCAGCGTACTCCGATATTGTAAGGAAATTAAAGCTGCCATCCAGTTATTCTTCTCCTCTGCGGATTTGGCAGCAAATATTACACTGTTTTCATCCTTCAAGATAATTTCAAAGGCATGTTTGTACTCATTGGTGTCATCCTTATCATTGATTTGTACCTTCCGCATGAAAAATTTCTCTTTGAGACGATATTCAGCACAACTCCCACCAGGTAATCTAGGCTGACCATGATTTGATTTACAGCAAATCATCAATCCGTCAAATAGGAAGATGTGTCTTTCATGTTTTGCCCCCACACGTGTCAATGTGCCTTCCATGATAAATTCATTGCAGCACTGTCCAATATCCTTGCCTTCCCAGCCGTCAATGTTTTTCTGGATTTCATTCATTTTCTTAATTGCCAAATGTTTGCTTTTCATTTGTTGATTATAAAAGCGACAGGCGGACTCGCTAGAAGAGAAAATAATGCTCTATCAAAGTTCAATATCTTAGCACTGAAGTGTTACCTCAGTTGTCAGTACAGTGATATACTTCCGAAGTAAACGTTTACGCTTTTAATAATATTCCTTTTAATGTAGAAAAGTGGAGAGGTAACCACTAAATCTTCCAGTGTATTGGAAATGAACTGTTTAGCCGTTTAAAAATTATATAGTGGATCACTTCTGAATTTTTTTTTCTCACTTTTGTCCTTAGTTCATAATTCAGGTCACGGACTTTTCTTGGGGTGTTGCCAAAAGTCACGATTGTCAACATGCAGCAGGCTTTTGCAAGGTGGGTCAGCCTTGCTGGTTTTTTCCTTTCTTCCTGGCAAGTCGCAACACACTACAGACTGCACTGCTTCAAGCCGCCCAAATGAGAAAGCACATGCACCTACTGCGAGTCACTTCACAATCTCTCTCAGCTCGGAAGGCCAACGATTAGAGAATGGCCATTGTCTTACTTGTTACAGTTAAAATGGTGCTGATTTCATCAACTTACATAGCAAGTGGAATAAATCTATCAAGTTTGGACTCTTTAGAGAAAAAAACAACAAAATCACAACTGAAACATAATGTAAACATTCACCCATTTCTTAGCAAAGACAGTACCACAGCAGAGATCCTTCTATTGAATATTTTCATGGAATGCCTTTAATCTTTAAAGCAAAATATTAAGCCTGTTGCTTAAACAAACAAGCTTTAATGTATTACGTTCAGTGTTTCACTGCTTACCTACTCATGCGCAACAAAGCTGTCATGTTCATAATTAGGATGTTGCCTGAATTTAGCTTCAGCTGTAAAAGCCTTATGCACATAAAACAATTTGAATAAAAACAAGCTTTTTACACCTGACGTTACTTCCTGTGTAAAAAAATCAGGCTTGCCACTAAAGCGGTTTATTGTTGCGAATAGTTAAGAGGAAATGGGAACAACGGAACTTACACTTGTGGCCAATCAGGAAAATTTCAGGGATGAATGGAAATTGCTTACCTCAGCCTTCTCTTTGCAAGACTTTTTGAACAAATCCTTTCCATACTGCTCTGCAAGTTAAGCAATGCAGTTATGGCTTGCTTTAAGCATTCTTTGTCTTCTTCATTGTCACTTTTCTCTTCTAATTGCTGTTGAGATGAGAAAAGAATAAAGTTTGAGCCGTTTACAAAGATTGTAAATGAGAGGTAAATGAGGGATAAAATGGTATGAGGGATGAAATGATATAATGATGCATTGAGAAACACGACTGTGAGAATTTGAAGAATATCAAAATGTTTGAATTTTTATTTTCAGCAACTATCAACAGATTCAAAAGAGACTGAATTGAAATCTACTTTTTTTATAGATTTTACCAAAAACTGTAAAAGAATGTTCAAACGCTATCCTACTTTAATGATAATGAATGCCCGCTGCATTACGTAAACTGAAGTTAAGTGAACAGAGATGGCAAAGCAAACATTAGAAGGTTAGGATTAGGGAGATAAAAACATTTTGATACCTGAAAAAAAAAGTCAGCTTTACTTTTCATATTAACAACATTAGGCATTTCAGGTGTCAAGTATTTATTGGTAAGAGGACATCATGACCGTGAGAGTAAAAATATAGAAGTAAAAACAGAAAAAATATATATGGAATAGCAGCTAAGAAGCATCTAGCACACCCTGTAAACATACAGAAACAAGCAGACTCTTATTTAGGGACATATTTTCCACTGTCATTCTGATTTTTTCTTGCACTTTTATTTTCATGTAATTGGTCTGAGAGATTTTGCCTTTCTGGGCTTCACATGCTATTCTACAACTTTGTGCACTGTTTTAGTCTTCATAGTTCAACTTGTCTGTCATAATAATTAAATTCATCCATTAAAATGCTTTTTTTGTCTCATAGCAGCAGACACGAAAGCATACCAACACCTTTGCTTCCTCAGGAGACAGACTTTCACAAACTTAAGCAGATGCACTGTATTGTCGGGTTGCATCACATCTTTGTTTGGGAACAGTTCTGCTCAAGACTGCAAAAAACTGCAGCCCAGTCCATCATACAGACCAGACTCCTCACCATTGACTCCATCTACATTTCACGCTGCCTCGGAAGAGCAGCCAATATAATGAAAAACTTGTTCCACCCCGGTCATTCCTCCTTCTCCTGGCTTCCGTCTGGCAGACGGTATAGAAGCTTGAAAACACACACCACTGGACACGGGGGCAGCATCTTCCCTTCGGTTATCAGGCTTCAAAATGGTCCTTCCATAAGTTAGGGGGTAGTCTGATCCTCATCTAGCCCATTGCAAACATTGGACTTTGTCTCCGGAACTGTTGCCCTAGAAAATCAGAGAAATATATTCTGCACTCTGTATCTTCCCCTTTGCTCAATCTATTGTTGAGCTTGGCTTGATTGTACCTATGTACAGTGTTATCTGATTTGATTAGATAGCATGAAAAATAAAAGCTTTTCACTGTACACATGACAATAATAAACATAAACTTAAAAAATCAGTTCTGGGGCCTCAGCTGTTTACATTCTATGTTAAGAGTTAGATGAAAGGGCTGGCAGTATACTTTGAGGAAGCCTAGCTCTGAGAAGAGTAACAAGACCCTGTGAACAGACATAAAAGGTTAAAAGGTCAAGTATGACGTCAGGTCAAGTATGATGTGAAGAAATTCGAGGTTAATCAATTTGGTTGGAAATTTTTAAAAATGGAATACAGTTTAAAATATAACATTGAAATATTGGTACGAAGAAGGATTTTCAGTGTCCTTGCAAATGGAGAAACTGAAACTTAAGATGCATATATTTTAATCAATTGGGAAAGCAATGGAATGCTGACTTTTACTGCAAAGAAAATGGCAAGATTCGTAAGCCTTGCTGCAATCACATATGGCTTTGTCAAGATTGAAAATGACATCTGCTTTGGTTCACTCCAAGGGAAAAAAAGAGATGCAGTCAACAAAAGCTCACTCAATTAACTCCTGACATGAAGGCTTTGTCTAATGATAACAGTTTGTGGAAGATGGGCCAATGCTCTTGCAGTTAAAGACTGGAAGTTGATCTTGTTGAATCATACAAACCTAAGAAAAGGTTAACACAAATGCTGGAGTAACTCAGCGAGACAGGCAGCATCTCTAGAGAGAAGGAATGGGTGACGTTTCGGGTCTTGACACGACCCGAAACATCACCCATTCCTTCTCTCCAAAGATGCTGCCTGTCCCGTTGAGTTACTCCAGCATTTTGTGTCTATCTTTGATTTAAACCAGCATCTGCAGTTCTTTCCTACACATACTATGAAAAGGTTAAACAGTTGGATTCTGAAGGGCCTGCTTCCCCAACTAGAAATCTTAAAATTGAGTACTGCATCAGAATAAAGCCCAGGCTATTTAGGGCTGAAGGGAAAATAAATTTCTTAGCTCAGAAGATTGAGAGTTTTTGGAATTCTCTACCTATCAGTACATTAGATATTCATATGTTGAATGCTGCTGAAGTAGATACAGTAGACAAAGGAAATTAAAGATAAAGATGTTGGGTGGAAAAATAGAGGCTAAAGATCTGTCATGATCTTACTTAAAAGATAAAAATGCTCAAGATGTCGTTGCTGTTGTTCCCTGCTCTCACTTCTTACATCCCTTATGCTCACAAGTGAAATGGGGGAAGACAGAGGCTCCAGTGTAGGGATGTACCCGGATGCCATGTAATATATTAATTTTCAAAGTGAGTGCAAGTCAAATGTTATGTTTATATTTGGATAAAAGCAGGAACCTGGAATTAGCGATTAAATTACAATAATTTTTAAAATGTTTTAAGCGATTAAATTACAATAATTTAAAAAATGTTTTTCCTTGATGAATCATGATCAACAAACTCACTAAGAGTCCTTTAGAAGATGCAACATGTTATGGTGCTGGATAGAGTGTACGTGGTCATTAAAAAGGCATTTGAAGGGGTACTTATACAAGCACGATTAGGGATGTGAAATCAGAGGAAATGTTAAGACGGGTAAAATCAGTTTAAGTGGATGGATATTCTTCATGAGGTTCGGCTCAGCTAATTATCTCCTCTGGATTTATTTCTACCAAATCATGCTAAATAATATATAAAAATACATGCATTTCACATTCTGGAACATTAGCACTCCATGCATTAACTCATTGACAGTCAGAGTTGTACAGCGCAAAACAGGGCCATTGGCCCAAGCATTCCATGCTGATCAAGATGCCTGATTTATGCTAATCCCATTATCCTGCATTTAGCCCATATTACTCTATTTGTTTCCTATCCATGTACCTGAACAAATACTTTTTAAATTCTTGTCTCTACCACTTCCTCTGCAGCTTGTTCTCAAAACTGTGCACCTCAGATCTCCTTGCATGATTCTCCTCTCGCCTTAAACATATGCCCTCTGGTTTTAGACTCTTATCCTGGAGAAAAGACTGTGACCATAGCATACAGTGCCCTCCATAATGTTTGGGGCAAAGGCCCATCATTTATTTATTTGCCGCTGTGCTCCACAATTTGAGATTTGTAATATAAACAAATCACATGTGGTTAAAGTGCACATTATCAGATTTTAATAAAGGCCATTTTTATACATTTTGGTTTCACCTCGTAGAAATTACAGCTGTGTTTATACACAGTCCCCCCCCCATTCCAGGACACCATAATGTTTGGGACACATGGCTTCACAGGTGTTTGTAATTGCTCAGGTGTGTTGAATTGAATTGTTCCCGATGTTGCGGAGGTCCAGGACAAGGGGTCACAGCTTAAGGATAAGGGGGAAATCCTTTAGGACCGAGATGAGAAGGACTTTTTTCACACAGAGAGTGGTGGGTCTCTGGAACTCTCTGCCACAGAGGGTAGTTGAGGCCAGTTCATTGGCTATATTTAAGAGGGAGTTAGATGTGGTCCTTGTGGCTAAGGGGATCAGAGGGTATGGAGAGAAGGCAGGTACGGGATAATGAGTTGGATGATCAGCCATGATCATATTGAATGGCGGTGCAGGCTCGAAGGGCCGAATGGCCTACTCCTGCACCTAATTTCTATGTTTCTATGAATTGACTCCTTAAAGCAGGTATAAGCGAGCTCTCAGCACCTAGTCTTTCCATCACCTTTGGAAACTTTTATTGCAGTTTATCAACATGAGGAACAAAGTTGTGCCAATGAGAGTCAAAGAAGTCATTATGAGACTGAAAAACAAGAATAAAACTGAGAAAAAAGAATAAGACATCAGCCAAACCTTAGGATTACCAAAATCAACTGTTTGGAACATCATTAAGAAGAAAGAGAGCACTGGTGAGCTTACTAATCGCAATGGGGCTGGCAGGACAAGGAAGACTTCCACAGCTGATGACAGAGGAATTCTCTCCATAATAAAGAAAAATCCCCAAATACCTGTCCGATAGATCAGAAACACTCTTCAGGTGTGGATTTGTCAATGACCACTGTCCGCAGAAGACTTCATGAACTGAAATACACAGGCTGCACTGCAAGATGCAAACCACTGGTTAGCCACAAAAATAGGATGGCCAGGTTACAGTTTGCCAAGAAGTACTTAAAAGAGCAACCAAGGAAAAAAGGTCTTGTGGACAGATGAGACGAAAATTAACTTATATCAGAGTGATGGCAAGAGCAAAGTGTGGAGTAGAGAAGGAACTGCCCAAGATCCAAATCATACCACCTCATCTGTGAAACACGGTGGTGGGTGTGTTATGGCCTGGGCCTGTATGGCTGCTGAAGGTACTGGCTCACATTTTCATTGATGATACAACTGCTGATGGTAGTAGCATAATGAATTCTGAAGTGTATGGACATATCCTATCTGCTCAAGTTCAAACTAATGCCTCAAAACTCATTGGCCAGCGGTTCTAACTCCTCAGTTGCATGAACAATTCCAGCCCATCCAGTCTCTTATTGTAATTAACACTGTCCATTCCAGGCAAAATCTTGGTGAATCCCTTCTGCACTCTTTCAAGTGCTAACACATCCGTTTTACATGTTGGGTAAAGTAAGCAAATATTTGAACATGCTATTTTTTTTTAAAGATGTATAGCTCCAGTAATAACCGGTGATTCATTTACTTTTTCAAACAGTGATACGTTATTCAGTCTATTGCGGGTTTTGCCATTAAAACGGAGATTTGCGAGTCACGGAACTGTTATGAAGCAATTAATCACATTCATTATATTTGTTTGTCACAATAGTATTTTAATCTTTGGACATTTCATAGTTTATTTATTTCGCTGTTTTTTGTGTTATAAATCAATAAAATAATTACTGTACATACCTTTAGGAGTTCAAAATAATGCAAACAATGGTAAACTGGTGCCAGTAACAGTCTAGGCAGAACATACTGCACGGCTTCTTTGAAACCTTCACCAATTGACTGAAATAAAACATACCAATTAGTCTCCTCGGATCTAGATTAAAATCATCATTGCTTGTTTAGGAGGCAGATTATCAGATAGCCACATACATGCAAGTGCTCACCTGCAAGTAGAATGCAGCACCAGGCTTTGACAGAAGGCTGAGGAAATGGTCATGAAAACCAGGTCGCAGTATGTCCTGTGCATAGTTTTCATACGGATCAAATGCTAACTCCTATAAGATCAAATATATATTAATATGCAATTTTGCGTTAATAAATATATGCACTTTTCCCACTATTCACTGAAAAGACGTCAAGATTTTGTACGTTTTTGGCCTAGGGGAAACGATCATAAATACAACAAACTCTGCGGAGACAGATTTGGCAATGATAAAAGTCACGGCACCAAAAATGATGGTAACTGTGTAAAGCATGCAATCCCAAATAAAACAAATTATCCAGACAATTTTTGCCAATTCCATTTGCTAAACGTAATATGCTTAAAATAATCTCAAAACTGACTGAAATGGATTTCAAGGAAATGAATCTACTAAAATAAATACACTGAACAAGTCAAAATATTTTCCTGCTTTGAGCAACACAAACTGAGGCCTCTGAAAAGGCTGCTGTATATAACATATGGTCAGAAAAGTTCAATGGTGGTTTAGAATCTCTTTAAAGAAAAATCATCTTTTATATGTTTTCACTGTGGCACATCAGTACTCTTCTTAATTCTATGCATTTCTCACAAGTTACCCAGAGTCCATACACTGCTGAGATAGAACTTGTTTTTTTTTTCCCCTCTCATTTTGTTTTATTGCCATAGTTGCAGCAAATTCAACATGATCATAGCCCGAACCAGATAGCTTTATCTCCCACTTTTGGAAGAAATATCATGTTCTTTGCTGAAAAAGATCTCATGATACAGTAAGTTTATCTATTAGTATGGGAAATTTGGGCTATTTGCTATATTTGATGTATTTGTGTCAGGCATGAAGTTTGATATATGAAGTCTCATCGCTTACCTCAGCTAAGTCTTCGAAGCAGCTTCCCACTAAGGGATGTGGGCTCCCTTCATCTGTCATTTCCACAGTATCCTCAATTAGGCCCAATAGTTTTACTGTCAACTCGTGGATATCCACAATACGGCTAAAAATGGTTTCTACATCCTATGAAAGGACAATGATAAAACTTTAAGATCGACCTAAGTAACTATATATTAACAGCACTGCAAATTTAGGGATTATTCTCAAATCTTTAAATAGCAAATGCTAATTGTATCTGAGTGTGCAAGGCAATGAACAACATTTATGAGGTGGATAGACAGGGTAGATAGTAAGAATATTTTTCCAATCTTCGGGGTGTCTAAGACAAGTGGACATAAGTGTAAAGTGATGAATAGGAAGTATTAAAAGGATCTGAGCATATATTTTTTAAAGATCATGTACAAGATCACGAGAAAGAGTGAACGCAGAGTCTTTTACCCAGAGTAGAGTAATCAAAAACAAGACGGCATAGGTTTAAGGTAAGAGGGGAAAGATTTAACAAGAACGTGAGGGGGAACTTTCCCCACATAGAGGATGTTGGGTATATGGACAGAGGAGGTAGTTGCGTTGGGTACCATGACAACATTTAAAATAAATTTGGACAGGTACATAGTTAGCAAAGGTTGAGGGATACAGTGCTATTCAGAAACTATTCAGACCCCTTCACTTTTTCCACATTTTGTTACGTTACAACCTAAAATGGATTAAATTCTTTTTTTTAAATCATCAATGTACACACAATACCCCATAATAAAAAAGCAAAAACGGGTGTTAAAAATGTTTGCAAAGTAATTAAAACGAAATAACTGAAATATCATATTTACACAAGTATTCAGACCCTTTACTCAGTACTTTCTTGAGGCACCTTTGGCAGCGATCACAACCTCATGTCTTCTTGGGTATGACGCTACAAGCTTGGCACACCTGTATTTGGGTAATTTCTCCCGTTCGTCTCTGCAGATCCTCTCAAGCTCTGTGAGGTAGGATGGGGAGAATCGACGCACAGCTATTTTCAGGTCCCTCCAGAGATGTTCGATCGGGTTCAGGGCCGGGCTCTGGATGGGCCACTCAAGGACATTCACAGACTTATCGCAGCCACTCCAGTCTGAGGTACAGAACGCTCGGGAACAGGTTTTCATCAAGAATCTCTCCGTACTTTGCTCTGTTCTTCTTTCCCTCGATCCTGACTAGTCACCCACTAAGTCACCCACCCATGATGCCACCACCACCATGCTTCACCGTAGGTATGCTAATGGCCAGATGATGAGCGGTGCCTGGTTTCCTTCAGACGTGACGCTTGGCATTCAGGTCAAAGAGTTCAATCTTGGTCTCATCAGACCAGAGAATCTTGTTTCTCATGCCTTTTGGCAAACTCCAAGCAGGCTGTCATGTGCCTTTTACTGAGGAGTGGCTTCCGTCTGGCTACTCTACCATAAAGGCCTGATTGGTGGAGTGTTGCAGATATAGTTGTCCTTCTGGAAGGTTCTCCCTTCTCCACAGAGGAACTCTGGAGCTCTGTCAGAGTGACCATCGGGTTCTTGGTCACCTCCCTGGTCAAGGCCCTTCTCCCCCGATTGCTCAGTTTGAAGAGTCCTGTTGGTTCCAATGTCCTTCAATTTAAGAATGACGGAGGCCACTGTGCTCTTCGGGACCTGCAATGCTGCAGAAATTGTTTTATTCCGTTCCCCAGATCTGTGTCTCGACACAATCCTGTCTCAGAGGTCTACGGACAATTCCTTCGTCTTCATGGCTTGGTTTTTGCTCTGACATGCACTGTCAACTGTGGGACCTTATATAGACAGGTATGTGCCTTTCCAAATCATGTCCAATCAATTTAATTTATCACTGCTGGACTCCAATCAAATTGTAGAAACATCTCAAGGATAATCAATGGAAACAGGATGAACCTAAGCTCAAATTTGAGTGTCATAGCAAATGTGATATTTCAGTTATTTCTTCTTAATTACTTTGCAAAAATTTTGAAACACCTGTTTTCAAGACTTCATTCTGGGGTATTATGTGTAGATTGATGATTAAAAAAAAGAATTCAATCCATTTTAAAATGAGGCTGTAACGTAACAAAATGTGGAAAAGGTGAAGGGGTCTGAATACTTTCTGAATGCACTGTATGGGCCAAACTCGGGCAGATGCGACTAGTGTAGTTGGGGTATCTTGGTCAGCATGTGCAGGTTGAGTTGAAGGGTCTATTTCTGTGCTGCAAGACTATAAATGGTTTATTTCAAAAAGGGAAACAAATTTTGACAGCAAATTTCTGAAAATCAATCCAAGTTCTCCAAATGGGAACAAGGAGCAGCAACACAATTGTCAAATTGTCAACAACTCAATTTAAAAAAAAGAACAGTTCTGTCAATCTTAAAGTTTCCTTTATAAAGGAAAAGTCACGTTGACAAGATCCTGTTGTCCATTTCTTGTTATTCACGCTGTTCATGACATAATCTTAAATCTGTAGAATTTGACCGTAGCACGTCGAGATGTAATATTTTGTAATCCAATTTCAGATACAAAAAATAAGAGTCTTGCAATACAGGAAAAAAAATTCCAGATTAAAAAAAAATGTATTTACAAACTTGTGGAAATATATCACCATCTGGTGTTAAAAAGCAGCAATGCAGTTGTTAGCATTTGAATGCAAAATAACGGGATATATATATATATATATATATATATATATATATATATATATATATATAAACGCACACATACAGTGGCTCGCAAAAGTATTCATACCCCTTGAACTTTTCCACATTTTGTCACGTTACAACCACAAACGTAAATGTATTTTATTGGGACTTGATGTGATAGACCAACACAAAGTGGCGCATAATTGTGAAGTTGAAGGAAAATCATACATGGTTTTCCATTTTTTTTACAAATAAAAAACTGAAAAGTGTGGCGTGCAAAAGTATTCAGCCCCCTTTACTCTGATACCCCTAAATAAAATCCTGTGCAACCAATTGCCTTTAGAAGTAACCTAATTAGTAAATAGAGTCCACTTATGTGTAATCTAATCTTAGTATAAATACAGCTGTTCTGTGAAGGCCTCAGAGGTTTGCTGGAGAACATTAGTGAACAAACAGCATCATGAAGCCCAAGGAACACACCAGACAGGTCAGGAATAAAGTTATGGAGAAGTTTAAAGCATGGTTAGGTTATAAAAAAATATCGCAAGCTTTGAACATCTCACGGAGCACTGTTCAATCCATCATCCGAAAATGGAAAGAGTATGGCACAACTGCAAATCTACCAAGACATGGCCGTCCACCTAAACTGATAGGCCGGGCAAGGAGAGCATTGATCAGAGAAGCAGCCAAGAGGCCCATGGCAACTCTGGAGGAGCTGCAGAGATCCACAGCTCAAATGGGAGAATCTGTCCACAGGACAACTATTAGTCGTGCACTCCACAAATCGGGCCTTTATGGAAGAGTGGCAAGAAGAAAGCCATTGTTGAAACAAAGCCATAAGAAGTCCCGTTTGCAGTTTGCCACAAGCCATGTGGGGGACACAGCAAACATGTGGAGGAAGGTGCTCTGGTCTGATGAGACCAAAATGGAAGTTTTTGGCCTAAATGCAAAACACTATGTGTGGCGGATAACTAACAGTGCACATCACCTTGAACACACCATCCCCACTGTGAAACATGGTGGTGGCAGCATCATGCTGTGGGGATGCTTTTCTTCAGCAGGGACAGGGAAGCTGGTCAGAGTTGATGGGAAGATGGATGGAGCCAAATACATTTTGGAAGAAAACCTGTTAGAGTCTGCAAAAGACTTGAGACTGGGGCGGAGGTTCACCTTCCAGCAGGACAACGACCCTAAACATACAGCCAGAGCTACAATGGAATGGTTTAGATCAAAGCATATTCATATGTTAGAATGGCACAGTCAAAGTCCAGACCTAAATCCAATTGAGAATCTCTGGCAAGACTTGAAGATTGCTGTTCACAGACGCTCTCCATCCAATCTGACTGAGCTTGAGCTATTTTGCAAAGAAGAATGGGCAAAAATTTCAGTCTCTAGATGTGCAAAGCTGGTATAGACATACTCCAAAATACTTGTAGCTGTAATTGCAGCGAAAGGTGGTTCTACAAAGTATTGACTCAGGGGGGCTGAATACTTTTGCACGCCACACTTTTCAGTTTTGTATTTGTAATAAAATGTGGAAACCATGTATCATTTTCCTTCCACTTCACAATTATGCACCACTTTGTGTTGGTCTATCACATAAAATCCCAGTAAAATACATTTACATTTGTGGTTGTAACGTGACACTTTGTGTTGGTCTATCACATAAAATCCCAGTAAAATACATTTACATTTGTGGTTGTAACGTGACAAAATGTGGAAAATTTCAAGGGGTATGAATACTTTTGCAAGCCGCTGTATAAACAAGACAGTGGTGGAAACACTCAGCAGATCAGGCAGCAGCTGCAAAACCGCACCAATATTTCAGCTCCAAGATCCCTTTTTGCTTTCCCAGTTCTGATGAAGGGTCTTGGACTAAAAACATTAATTGGGTTTCTTTTTACACAGATGTTGCCTGATCCGAGTGTTTCCAGCATTTTCTGTTTCTATTTTAGACATCTGGTATCGGCAGTATTTTGCATCACGTGTAACATACATCCTGGCAATTGCCCAAGAACATATTATGCCTATATAGCTGTCTTTTGGGCACATTAAAAAGGGAAGGAATATAGAAGATTAATAAAGGGAACAATTGTAACAATCCATATATCTGAAAAATTTACAACATACGTTTGAAGAAAACAGCTTTGCATCTGATACAAAGGGTTCCCTGAAGACTTTGATGATGAGATTCAATTCTCTTAGATATTGCCGAATCTCGGACATGTACATCTTCACTAAATCATAATACGCTTGTTCACCAGTGTTAATGGGCTCTTCTTCTATCACGCCTAAGTCTTCCTCATCCTGATGGAACATATCCATTAGTACCTGCAAAACAACATTTTTGATTTACTTCATGTACTGTGAAGTGAAGGAAACTGATTGCACTCATGTGAGTGTATCTTTCAATCATCAGACTCATGGCTTTTCCTGGAAGAATTTATAGAAAAATAACCAATTAGGTTTCTTTGAGGATGCCTTTGTTGCTCTAACTTCCCCCTCAACATGTTAAAAGATTTTCCATTTTGAAACACATTTGCTCTTTGCTTAGGAGAAGCAAAAGAATGATCAGCAAAATAAATCCCATCCCAAAGACTACAAAATAAACAACTTTCCAGGTGCACATCTGCCTTTATTCAAAAGTTATGCGCATATGAACACGCCTTACCAGGATTGATGCAAAGATTTATCAATTGGATTAATTTTACACCTTCCCTTCATCAGATTAGAGAAGATAGAACTTTTTCTATGAGATCTTAATACTGCTAAAGGTGGAACACCGCACCGATTAAGCCTGATTTTGGCTGTTATCTTAGATCATAGATCAATTAATCTTGACAACGTTAGTATTTCATATCTACAATTTCTCAACTGACGCATCTTGAGTCTAGATATCAATTCTTTCACTGAGAATACGTCCTCACGACACGTCCAATACTATTCGATCTAACGAAAGAGGGGAATTTGCAAACCAAGCTGAGAAATATAGCCTCAGATTACCCCATTTTCTTTTTTAAAAGTTGAATAACAAGAATTTAGATTACTAGGTGGATTCAAGATCATCCAATGCTCAGGAAATGGCATTGTTCTATCTAAAAGATGGATGATAATCTGTCCATTTACTGGCTAGGATCAAAGTTCAACAGGAACATCAAATACCATTGGAATCTGAAGTTCGAGCAGTGACCTCAATGTAAATTCAATATTCTAAGTTAAAGCAAAAGTGTCTTGGAAGAACTAATGGTCATTGAGTAGGATTGGCTGTAGATGCCTCATCACAAATAACATGAATGAAGGTGCTCAGAAATTATCAGTAACAAAAATCCCATTTGTGGGAAGCTGACGTCTGGTCAACCTGTTCAGAATGTCAATGTTAGTATTTGTGTTATGGTATTTGAGCATTTGAACTTGTAAGGGTGATACAATATGCAAGTAAACAATATAAATTATTAAAGATTTTGGATGAATTTTGGATGCATATGAAATACTTAAGTTGAAAATAATGAAAACCTTATTTTTATCATCTTTATTTTGTCCCTCGGAGTGTTGAAGGAAAAAGTACATCAATGATCACAAAGGCATAACACGATAAAGAAAGAACTATACACATATACAGAGCCCATAATGTTTGGGACAAAGACCCATCATTTATTTATTTGTCTCTGTATTCCACAATTTGAGATTTGGAATAGAAAAAAATCACATGTGGTTAAAGTGAACATTGTCAGATTTTATTAAAGGCAATTTTTATACATTTTGGTTTCACCATGTAGAAATTACAGCTGTGTTTATACATAGTCTCCCCCATTTCAGGGCACCATAATGTTTGGGACACAGCAATGTCATGTAAATGAAAGTAGTCATGTTCAGTATTTTGTTGCATAGCCTTTGCATGCAATGACTGGTTGAAGTCTGCGATTCATGGACATCACCAGTTGCTGGGTGCCTTTTCTGATGATGCTCTGCCAGGCCTGCATTGCAACCATCTTTAGCTTATGCTTGTTTTGGGGACTAGTCCCCTTCAGTTTTCTCTTCAGCATATAAATGGCATGCTCAATTGGGTTCCGATCGGGTGATTGACTTGGCCACTCAAGAATGGACTATTTTTTAGCTTTGAAAAACTCCTTTGTTGCTTTAGCAGTATGTTTGGGATCATTGTCTTGCTATAGAATGAACTGCCAGTCAATGAGTTTTGAGGCATTTGTTTGAACTTGAGCAGATAGGATGTGTCTATACACTTCAGAATTTATTATGCTAATACCATCGGCATCAATGAAGATGTGAGCCAGTACCTTCAGCAGCCATACGTGGCCAGGCCATAACACTCCCACCACCGTAATTCACAGATGAGGTGGTATGCTTTGGATCTTGGGCAACTCCTACTCTCCTCCATACTTTGCCCTTGCCATCACTATGATATAAGTTAATCTTCATTGCATTTGTCCACAAGACCTTTTTCCAGAACGGTGGTTGCTCTATTAAGTACTTCTTGGCAAACAGTAACCTGGCCATCCTATTTTTGCAGCTAACCAGTGGTTTGCATCTTGCAGTGTAGCCTCTGTATTTCTGTTCATGAAGTCTTCTGTGGTCAGTGGTCATTGACAAATCCACACCTGAAGAGTGTTTCTGATCTGTCGGAAAGGTATTTGGGGATTTTTCTTTATTATGGAGAGAGTTCTTCTGTCATCAGCTGTGGAGGTCTTCCTTGGGTCACCAGTCCCTTTGCGATAAGTAAGCTCACCAGTGCTCTATTTCTTCTTAATGATGATCCTAACAATTGATTTTGGTAAGCCTAAGGTTTGGCTGATGTTTCTAACAGTTTTATTCTTATTTCTGTCTCATAATGGCTTCTTTGACTTTCATTGGCACAACTTTGGTCCTCATGTTGATAAACAGCAATAAAAATTTCCAAAGGTGATGGAAAGACTGGAGGTAAGACTAGGTGCTGAGAGCTCTCTTATACCTGCATTAAGGAAGCATTTAAATGCACCTGAGCAATTACAAACACTTGTGAAGCCAGGTTTCCCAAACATTATGGTGCCCTGAAATGGGGGGACTATGTATAAAAACTGCTGTAATTTCTACATGGTGAAACCAAAATGTATAAACATACCCATTAATAAAATTTGACAATATCCACTTTACCCACATGTGATTTTATCTATTACAAATCTCAGATCATGGAGTACAAAGGCAAATAAATAAATGATGGGTCTTTGTACCAAACATTATGGAGGGCACTGTGGCAATGCAAGCCCTTCTCATATAAAACTCAACAAAAAGCATTTCCATCACTCCCATATTCAAAGGTAGACAAAAATGTTGTAGAAACTCAGCGGGAAAGGCAGCAACTATGGAAAGAAGGAACAGGTGACGTTTCGGGTCGAGTCTTCAGGTCTGAAGAAGGGTCTTGACCCGAAACGTCACCTAGATGCTGCCTCACCCGCTGAGTTTCTCCAGCATTTTTGTCTACCTTTGATTTTTCCAACATCTGCTGTTCTTTCTTAAACTCTTCCATATTCAACCTCTTCCTATCATAATAATCCAGAAAGTCAAAACAAAAAACACTCACAAATACCAATTCCTTTGATGTTTGGAAAAATTGAATTTAGATGTCTAAAGAAAGAGTATAAAAGGACAATAATTTCAAAATAGTTGCCCAGAATATTTCTGAGCATCTGAGCTGGAAAAATGGTTGTTGCTTATTAAATAATTCAGCTTTACAGAAGTGTATAGTATTTCAATGAAGCTAAAGTCTTTTAGATCCAAAATTAAATTAAACTAATGATGACGCAGTGGTCTACCAGAATGACGCCTGGACTAGGGGATATTAGCTATCGCGGGAGGATAGACAGACTTAGATTGTTTTGTTGGAAAGTGCTGCCAAGGGTGGTGATTGAGGCAGATATAAAAGCAGCATTTTAGAGACTTTTGAATAGGCAGTGGATATGGAGGGAATGGATTATGCGCAGGTAGATATGAGTTGGTCTTAGCGTCATGTTCGGCATAGACATTTATTACTGAAGGGCCTGTTCTTGGGCTGTACTGTTCTATGTTCAAAGTATGTTTTCTTACCTTATCAGCACACATTGCTACTTTAATGTCCTGTTGGGTGATTTCATAGTGCCGTATATTGCGTACATAATTGCCTGCCAGCTTAAGGATGTCGGCAGATATGTATTCTAACACTGCAACGATGTAAACAGAAACTTGATGGTCAACTTTGTATCCAAGAACCTCCTGGAGAGACATGAAAAACAGCGATCATCAATCACCCATCTTGTAAAAATAAACAAATTGCCAAGAAACTTTCCTGAAATCAGAACAAAAAGTTGAAATGGATTGGAGATTCAGATTTGGTGGGAAACAAGATCAAGGAGCACTGGGCTTGCTCAAAACGCAAGATGCTGGTGAAACTCAGCAGGTCAGGCAGCAACTGTGGAGGGAATGATAGGTGATGGGTCAGGGACGTTCTTCAGACTCTATACCTTGCCCAACCTGGCCCACCAGCTGTGCTTTGTCCTACAGATTCATTTACAGCTCTGCGGTTCTACCGGTGCCAGAGCCATCCTGTGGAGCAAAATTAACCACATGCTGTGACGAGGTTTCAGCCAGCTGAACCTAAAGTCCCACCACAATGGCATTTTAATGGTCACTGCCTTCAAACCCCTTTGAATTGTTGTTAAATATATGTGATAATCAGAGATTTTTAAATGTTACATGCACTGATAATTAATATATCGGCCAAAATAGTTTAAAAAATGAATTTGCTTAAATCAAATGAGGGAAAACATTTTCACACAGAGGATGGTGAACGTATAGAACGAGCTGCCAGAAGAAGCTGTGGATGCGGGCACAGTAAAAGACATTTAGACTGGTACATGGATAGGAAATGTTTAGAGAGATATGGGGCAAGCGCAGGAAAATGGGATTAGCTTAGATGGATCATAGACAAGTTGGGCTGAAGAGCTTGCATCCTGGCTGTATTACTATGGTAGTAGTAACAAAGATTTAAAAAAGTGAACTAAGCATTAACTAATATTAGTGGCTCCATTCAGATCAATGGGGCTGCAGTTCCTATGGTACCGACGCATCTGATGCCTTAACTGAGTAGGTCTGTGCTCCTGGACACGTGTATTATGTGAGTTTAGATGCACTGACAAGTAACATCAGTGGTACAGTGTGCAGGGGTGGAATCAGGGACAAGCTGGCCTAAGAGGAAGACAGTGCTGGTGTGCATTTTGACCCATTATTCTGTGAGATGTTGTTTCTTTTGGAATATATTAACACACTAACACAGAAAAACAAACAACCAGGCAATGTAACATATTGAGATTCTAAATAATGCAATTCACTGAAGATCTTGAATTAGAATAATATATTGTTTTTTGACACAATCATAATAAAGAAAGTAAACATATAAACAATGATAAACCACTTTAATCTCACATGCAAAGTGTACAGATGTACACTTTAACACAATGGTGCAAGCACCAATCAACAGACCAATACATCTACAAATTAACAGAACAGACAGATACAAATTAATAAAATCAAACTGCAACAGGCATGCCAATGAAGAAATAAAATTTAGAAAATTAACAAATGAGTACAGAAGGAGGGACTGCGCAATTAAATGAAAAAACAGCAACCACCATTACAAACACCAATTAATCATCTGGACATTCAATTCTTAGAGATGGAACATTCGCTTCAGTGTTGAAGGTCTATGGGTTCGAATTCCTCTCGATAGTCCTGAGCACAAAATTAGGCTGGCACTGGTGCAGTACTGAAGGAATGCATTACCAGCATTTAGATATGATTAATTCTAAGTCCAATTACCCCTCTGTGGCATTTGGTAAACAGTCCGACAACATTATTTTAAAGAGCAGAAAGCTCTCCTTGGTGTCCTGGTCACTTTTCCTTAACCAATTCCAGAAACAAATTGGAGACTCAAACAGCTGCAGATGCTGGAATCTGGAGTAAAAAACAAACTGTTGGAGAAACTTAGAAGGGAAATGGACAGGTGACGTTTCGAGTCTAGACCCTTTCTCTGGACTTAAGAGTGGAGGGGAGTTAGTATGAAAAGGTGAAGGGGTTGGGACGAGATCTGCATATGGCTGAATCCAGCAGAGGAATTGGTTGGATTGGTGGATGAAGACAATTGCCCTTAGAATTTAATATCACTTTTGTTAGCCCCATGATTACATTTAGTTTATAAGTAATGGGAGCAGAATTAGGCCATTTGGCCCATCAAGTCTATGCCGCCTTTCCATCGCGGCTGATCTATTTTTCCCTCTCAACCCCATTCTCCTGCCTTCTCCCCATAACCCCTGGCACCTGGCTACTAATCAAGAATCTATCAAATTCTGCCATTAAAATATCCATTGACGTCCTCCACAGCCTTCTATGGAGGCCAAGAATATCACTCGAAAGCGATCAAATGATGGTATCTAATCCAGACAAATTTATAAAAGAGCTGCAATTCTTGTGCCAGAATAATGCATGCACTTTGGCAAGTGGTGCCAGACTTTTTTTTGGGCTATGTTTTTGAATGAAATACAAATTTGAACTAGAATCATTTAATAGTTTGAGTTTAAACATTTAAACATAAGGCTAAGAATATCAATCGAAAGCAATTTATAGTCATAAAGGTAAAAAATTAAAAACCTGAAGAAAGAATTGGACTCCAAATAATGATCCAACAAATTTATTAGCATATAATAAAGTTACACTGCATTTTGACACCACTGTGACTACATCTTGACGAACAGCTAGTGTCTGGAAGCGTTAGTAATAAATGGTGACTGTATGGTAAAACCCGGACTAGATTATAAATCCGAGTGGTGTGTAACATATGCGTGTTAGTATTAGGTAGAGCAGATGTACAACAACCTCTTACCAAGGAATACATTTAGAATTAGAATAGTTTCAGGACAGTTGAATTATTCTTCAACACAATGGCAAATTTTCAATAAATATATCCTGTTGCTCAATGAATAATATAGCCACATACAGTATACCTAGATAGTTTCTTAATTTGTTAATAAAACCTGACCTCCATGAAAATGGCAGCATGAACCTAAAGTTGATTATTTGAAACTTGCCTTCAGAAGAGGGTGAATTTTATCGACAGGCAACAAAAGGGGACTCCTGCGTTTGCGTTTTTCTATGGCAGATTGAGCGTCTGCTATGGCCCACTTGTCAATTGGATGTGGAAACGATTTCTGTACCCGTTCCTAAGGGATAGATTTTAGAAAAAAATTGTAATCTATGAATCCAGTTGCACAACACAGACATTTATTAACAGATTCTAATGTTACCAGCATTTTACTTAAAATCCCAAATTTAGAATGTTAACACCCATCACAATCAAGCTACGCACTTTCTAAACCAGGAAATCCGATAATAGAAACAAGGAACTGCAGATGCTGGTTTACAAAAAATGGGACACGGCATGCTGGAGTAACTCAGGAGGTCATGCTGGAGTAACTCGGGAGGTAAGCAACAGCACACATTACTTATGCCCAGATTTGGAATATTGTGTTCTGTTTTGGTCACTCTGCTGTAGAAAGAATGTAATTAAGTTAGAAGGAGTGCAGAGAAGATTTATGGGGAGGTTGCCAAAACTCGAGGCCTGAGCTATAAAAAGAAGTTGGACAGGTGGCTGTGGGGTGTATAAAATCATGAGTGGAATGGATAGGGTGAATGCACAGATTCTTTTACTCAGAATAAGGGAATCAAGAAGCAGAGGGCATGGGTTTAAGGCAAGAGGAAAATGATTTAATAGGAACCTGAGGGGCAACTTTTTCCACACAGACGGTAGTTGGTAAATGGAATGCGGTGCTAGAGGAGGTATTATAACAGCATTTAAAAGACATTTGGAAAGGTACATGGGTAGGGAAGGTTGAGGTATATGGACGAAGTGTGGACAAATGGGATTAGCTCTGATGGGGCATCTTGGTCAGCATGGATGAGATGGGCAAAAGAGCCTGTTTATGTGTTGTGTGTCTCTATGGCCACTTCTGAGATATTCTGAAAGGGATAGTTATTGGAGATTCATCACCACAGTTAGGACGCGTCCATGATAACCTTACCTCCACATCTGGAACACTGCGAGGCTGTACTAGACAGAGCATGCTTAGTAACTGTAGGATTAGCTCTTCAATATACTGTAAGGCATCCTCAGTAGATTTAAGTTTGGGATGTACTTGTTGTTGAACCTGTCAACAGCAAATAGAAAGGCAGTTGACAATTAACCTGTAAATATACTCAACAATTAATAAACACACAATATAACTTTCAAGTAATACTTCAAAAAACATTTTCTTAAAAAATTATCTAATGTTTTCTGGTATTCCAAGCTGTATATTTTTGATTGGAAGTACATTTAATTCCAAAAAAAAAATCCCTTTGATACATCATTACAGATGTGGTAAGCCACTTGTCTCGTCCAAGTTTACCCATGCAGAAAGATCACATTCTCCCCATTGCAAATTTAGTTCAAAGCACAAAGTGCTGGAGAAACTCAGTGGATCCAGCAGCATCTGTGGAAATAATGGGCAAACAACGTTTCGAATCGGGACTCTTCTTCAGACTTGAAGGGCCCTGCTCCAAAATATAAGTTGTCCATTCCCTCCCCAAACACTGCCTGACCGCCGAGTTCTTCCACCACTTTGCGTTTTTCTCAGATTCTAGCATCTGCAATCTTTTGCAAAAGCAAATCTGGTTCTACTATGGATATGTTACATGTTACATGTAGATGCAGTGCTTCAGTTACAAATAAATGCTGTCTGATTGCATAATTTCTGCAGGAGTTAATTCAACTGACATTATTAAATTGAGATGTCATAGTACCCTTACATGACTTGAATATTATTATTTGAATAAGTGCTTCTTTATCCTTCAGAAGGCAAATCAAGCTTACACAAAAGTTTAATGAGAAATGGGAAACTCCCTTTACTTCTCAGTAACAATGAGAATATTTGAATCAATCCTTGTTCCCAAGTTTCATAATCCTATCTACAAAACCTTCCTCACATCTGGAGATAATTTTACTCAACTTCAAATGTAAAATACACCTACAGTCTGCCATTAAGCCAGGTATGAGTGTCCTCTGCCTGCAATTGCCTGTTGTTTCTTTTTGAATTCAATGTAAGCTTTTGGTAAAACTGCATTTTATCCAAAGGTTGAATCCACCAGTCTAACCTATGGGCCTGTCCCACTTAGACAACTCTTTAGGCGACTGCAGGAGACTCTGCGGTCACCACATGTTCGCGGGTGGTTGCCGGGGAGACGCCTTCATAGTCGTGAGGAGTTCCCACATTCTGGGAACTAGTCACTGCTTCATTATGGTCGCCGCAAATTTTTCAAGATGTTGAAAAATTAGCGGCAACCAGAATGAAGCCGCCATGGAGAGTAGCGAGAATTCTCGTGCAGTAGGTGGGTCTCCAGGAGGTCCTAGTGGGTTGCCAGGAAGTCAAAGGTTCTCGTAGGTTTTGTAGGTTGTAGCCGGTGAATTTAATTGGCTCATTGGGAAAAAAAAACCTTAAGCAGTAGTTTTCAGAACCAAGGATAACCGACCGGTAATGTTACTGTCTGCTGAGCTTCACAGCCATGTATCTCTGGTTTCTTATAAGTTATCTCCGCTCCTTCTCTCCCCCCCCCCCCCCCCCCCCCCCCCTCTTTTAAAGGTCTTACCATGCACTGCGCTAGCCATCTTAATTACAGGGCCAACCTTCCAGATCATCGCGGTGTGTGTCTGTATCATCTTTGCTTTACACCGTGTGAATTTAACTCAGACAGCGCCCCCCCCCCCCCCCCCGCCTGCACAATGGGGGGGGGGGGGGGGGGTGTGTGTGTGTGTGTGTGTGTGTGTGTGTGTGTGTGTGTGTGTGTGTGTGTGTGTGTGTGTGTGTGTGTCCGTTCCACTCTGACAGTCACCGTTCCAAGTGACCTAAGTGGGACAGGCCCATTAACAATCTTTACTGTCTTCAAGTGAAGAAGTGACACAGCACCAAAAACTAAAAAAAACGACTTTTATTTAATTTAAAACAAAATCAGTTATCAGTTTACTTTATTGTCATGTGCACCAAGGTACAGTTAAAAGCTTTTTTTGCATGCTCTCCAGTCAGCAGAAAGACAATAAATGATTACTGGAATACTAAACTCATTGGAATACTAAAAGCCTCCTTGATCTCTATTGAATTTGGTCCACATTCCAGTCCCAATTTCCTGCAAATCTATTAAGAGTTAAACTTAGCGTCATATGATCAGGGAGCCATACAGCATGGAAACAGCCCCTATGACCCAACTTACCCATGCCAACCAAGATGCCCCATTTATGCTAGTTCCACCTGCCCACATTCGGCCCATATCCCTCTAAACCAGTGGCTCTTTACCTTTTTGCCATCCGTACGCGCATACGCGAACAAAATACTGTATGTGGTATGTACCTTTGTTAGGTTCCTAAAAATGGGCTCAACAAATGGATATGTTATTTATGACCATGTCCCCCGGTAAAGCCCCAAACGACCCCCCAGGTTAAGAAACACTGCTCTAAACCCTTCATATCCATGTACCTGTCCAAACATCTTTTAAATGTTGTTATTGTACCTGACTCTCTGGAGGCTTATTCCTTGTACCCACTACCCTCTGTGAGAAGG
This sequence comes from Raja brachyura, assembly GCA_963514005.1. Next base: position 70,849,446 of record OY740788.1, on the reverse strand, counting down.
AAAACTGCCCATTAAACAGGTTCCCATTAAATTGTTCCCCTCTCACCTTAGCTCTGATATTATATTTTTAGGATGAACTGCTCAATAAGATATTACATTGTATTAAAGGAGATGGGCGGGGCATTTTTTTTTCACATAGAGGATAGTGGGTGCCTAGAACGTGCTACTAGGGTTGCTGGTGGAGGTTGATACGACAGTGGTATCTAAGAGACTGTTAGATCGGCACATGGATTTGCAGGAAACAGAGCGATATGGATGATGTGCAGACTGATAAAGGTTGGTCTTGGCATAATTGTCGTCACAGACATTGTTGGCCGATGGGCCTGTTCCTGTGCTGCATTGTTCTATGTTCTATTTATGCGCATTCCACTTTTACATTTAAAAGTCAATTTCCTGCAATAATCCAATTATGTGCAAACAAGAAGTTCTTCGGACCCCATCCACCCCTCCTCATCCCCTGGCATTTCCCCCTGTAACTGGAGGAGGAGGTACCACACTTATCCCCAATACCACCTCTCACCACCATCCAGGAACCTAAATAACCCGTTCAAGGGGAATGGGGGGGGGTTGGAAATAGAGATTTGTTAACACCTCTTCCAACCTGGTTTAGTACATTCAGTGCTCTTGATCTGGTCTCTTCTACATCAGGCAACAAAACATATTATAGGCAACCCTTTGCGGAGCATCTGCACTCTGCCTGCAACATCAATTTGCCATCAGATTTAATATATTTTTCATTATTACATAAATGATAATTTCCCAATGTTCTATTGACTCAGGATCAGTTCCTGTGGATTGGAGGGTAGCTAATGTTATCCCACTTTTTAAGAAAGGTGGGAGAGAGAAAACAGGGAATTATAGACCAGTTAGCCTGACATCGGTGGTGGGGAAGATGCTGGAGTCAATTATAAAAGATGAAATAGCGCACATTTGGATAGCAGTAACAGGATTGGTCCGAGTCAGCATGGATTTACAAAGGGCCAATCATGCTTGACTAATCCTCTGGAATTTCTTGAGGATGTAATTAGGAAAATGGACAAGGGAGAACCAGTGGATGTAGTGTACCTGGACTTTCAGAAAGCATTTGAAAAGGTCCCACATAGGAAATTAGTGGGCAAAATTAGGGCACATGGTATTGGGGGTAGAGTGCTGACATGGATAGATAAGTGGTTGGCAGACAGGAAACAAAGAGTAGGGATAAACGGGTCCCATTCAGAATGGCAGGCACTGACTAGTGGGGTACCGCAAGGCTCGGTGCTGGGACCGCAGCTATTTACAATATGCATCAATGATTTGGATGAAGGGATTCAAAGTAACATTAGCAAATTTGCAGATGACACAAAGCTGGGTGGCAGTGTGAACTGCAAGGAGGATGCTATGAGAATGCAGGGTGACTTGGACAGTTTGGGGGAGTGGGCAGATGCATGGTAGATGAAGTTTAATGTGGATAAATGTGATGTTATCCACTTTGGTATCAAAAACAGGAAGGCGGATTACTATCTAAATGGCGTCAAGTTGGGAAAAGGGGAAGTACAACGGGATCTGGGGGTCCTTGTACATCAGTCAATGAAAGTAAGCATGCAGGTACAGCAGGCAGTGAAGAAAGCGAATGGCATGTTGGCCTTTATAACAAGAGGAGTTGAGTATAGGAGCAAAGAGGTCCTTTCTACAGTTGTACACGGTCCTAGTGAGACCACACCTGGAGTATTCTGTGCCGTTTTGGTCCCCTAATTTGAGGAAGGACATTCTTGCTATTGAGGGAGTGCAGCGTAGGTTTAAAAGGTTAATTCCCGGGATGGCGGGACTATCATATGCTGAGAGAATGGAGGGGCTGGGCTTGTGCACTCTGGAGTTTAGAAGGATGAGAGGAGATCTTATTGAAACATATAAGATTGTTATCGGTTTGGACACGCTAGAGGCAGGAACCAGGGGCCACAGTTTAAGAATAAGGGCCAAGCCATTTAGAACGGAGACGAGAAAACACTTTTTCTCACAAAGAGTTGCGAGTCTGTGGAATTCTCTGCCTCAGAGGGCGGTGGAGGCCGGTTCTCTGGATACTTTCAAGAGAGAGCTAGATAGGGCTCTTAAAGATACCGGAGGCAGGGGATATGGGGAGAAGGCAGGAACGGGGTACTGATTGGGGATGATCAGCCATGATCACATTGAATGGCGGTGCTGGCTCAAAGGGCCGAATGGCCTACTCCTGCACCTATTGTCTATTGATTTGAACTTGGGAATCAGAGCCAATTTCAAACTTTGTTAGTGTAATGTAAGGATTAAACTGACTGCGTCAGCTAAAATGGAGTTGTCAGGCAACAGCCACGTGCATGCTTTTCAGCTAAATTAACAGCACCATTTATCATGCAAGCAGGCCGGTTTCAACAATTAAATGTTTGAGAAAATGCTTGGGCCAACTTAGAAGAACCAGTAAATCATGAGGCTACCTGTAAGGTCACTGAGATAAACTGTCACCTTCTCAGAGACATCCGAGACTAGCTCATCGGTTGAGAAGACAAATAACTCCTGCTTTTGACACTAAGGAGGTTAGCCAGCTTTAAAATGTAGTCAACTGTTCTTCTTGGATTAGAAGCACATGCTTTATAGTATAAAAATGCCTGACACATGAGCTCAGGGGACTACACCTCAGGCTGAGCTGTCCAGAGTGGTGCCAGGACACACAGGTTCTTTAAACAATCTCCAGTCCAAGCTTTCAAATGAAGTTCCCTACAAGTTCTTGAAGCTACAGCCTTTAGGACTACGAGGACGTGTGACACTCACTTTATTTGCCATTTTCTGCTGCTATCTATATTGTAGTTTATTTGTGTTTTTATTGTTGGGAGTGCAGTGTAGTTTCACGAGGTTAATTCCAGGGATGAAGGGACTGACATATGACGAAAGAATGGGCCAACTGGGCTTGTATTCACTGACATTTTGGATGAGAGGGGATCTTATAGAAACATATAAAATTCTTTGGGGATAGGACAGGCTAGATGCAGGAAAAATGTTCCAGATGTTGGGGGTCAGAACCAGGGGATCACAGTTTAAGAATAAGTGGTGAGTTATTTAGGACTGAGATAAGGAAAAGCTTTTTCACCCAGACAGTTGTGAATCTGTGAAATTATCTGCCACAGAAGGCAGCGGAGGCCAATTCACTGGATGTTTTCAAGAGAGAGTTTAGCTCTTAGGGCTTATGGGATCAAGGGATATGGGGAAAAAGCAGGAACAGGGTACTGATTTTGGATGATCAGCCATGATCATATTGAATGGCAGTGCTGGCTCGAAAGGCCAAATGGCCTACTCCTGCAACTATTTTCTATGTTTCTATGTTTAACTGAAGTTGTATTGCTATTCTATTGCTATCTTTTCAATGCTTGGTTGTTGCTGTAATGTTACTTTAATAATTCAAATTTTATATTGGCTGAGTGTTCTTCCTTCATCATTAATCCAAATCCTTGAAACCTGTTTGTATTGTTACAGCTACTGAAAGCTAAATGGGTATAATGGAAGACTATAATAGACAACACAACTTCAATAAAATTGCAGGATGAGTTCCAATATTGGTAAGTGAAATCATTTGGCAGAAGGAATAAGGACACCGCATTGTTGTTGAAAATATGGGTCAGAATGGATCAGAGGGATGCAGGATTACAAATTCTCATACATCAAATTGCTGGAGGTCATTTAATATGGAATAGAGTGTAAAGCAGTGAGGTTGCATTAACCTGGATCTTGATTTGATCACTCATGGAGAAATATGCACAGCTCTGGTTTCCTCTCGGAACAAAAGAAGGCATGGGGAAGGTATAACTAGATATTACTAATCAATGCAAAAATTGTGAGATAACTGACAAGATTGAACAACCTTGCATTACTTTATCTGGAAATGGGACTGAGTGGCAGCCTAGCATAGGGCTTAAAATACTGCAGATATTTTATATAGTATTCACGAGGAAAATGTTTCTTCTTGTTCGAAGACAAAAAAAGACTGGACCTATAAAATACAATGTAATAAAAATTAAATCCAATCAAGCATTAAGAAGTAATTCTTCAATGATTCAGTGATTAGAATGTACATTACTGTTAATATATCATTGGTTAAAAACTAGACTTGAACACAAATGATATAAAAACAGAAGGAATTCCTGATACGGTTGGAGTAGAGAAGACTCCAAAAAGCATATGCCAATTCAGACAAATGGCTTTTTTCTATCCTGCATATTCTAACTAATTCTCTCGATTACCTTCATGACTTGATCAGGGAACTTGCAATCTTATAATACATGCCAGGTTACAAACGACCCGAGATAAATCTTTAATAGACACAAAATACTGGAGTAACTCGGCAGAACAGGCAGCATCTCTGGAGAGAAGGAATGGGTGACATTTCAGGCTGACCCTAGAGTCAAGGGGAAAGGAAACGAGGGATATAGACAGCAAAGTAGAGAGATATACAACAAATGATAACAATCAGCACGAGAGCACCTCAAGGCTGCGTGCTCAGCCCCCTGCTGTACTCTCTCTATACTCATGGCTGCGTAGCCGGTCACAGTGCGAACTCCATCATCAAGTTCGCTGTCGACACCACTGTTGTGGGACGTATCACTGATGGGGATGAGTCGGAGTACAGAAGAGAGATCAAGCAACTGTCCATATGGTGCCAGCACAATAACCTGGCCCTCAACACCAGCAAAACCAAGGAACTGATTGTGGACTTTGGAAGGAGTAGGATGGGGACCCACAGTCCTGTTTATATCAACGGGTCGATGGTTGAAAGGGTCAAGAGCTTCAAATTCCTGGGCGTGCACATCTCTCAAGATCTTTCCTGGTCCGAGAACACTGATGCAATTATCAAGAAAGCTCATCAGTGCCTCTACTTCCTGAGAAGATTACAGAGAGTCGGTTTGTCAAGGAGGACTCTCTCTAACTTCTACAGGTGCACAGTAGAGCTTGCTGAATGGTTGCATCGTGGGTTGGTTCGGCAACTTGAGCGCCCTGGAGAGGTAAAGACTACAAAAAGTAGTAAGCACTGCCCAGTCCATCAACGGCTCTGACCTTCCTTCCATCGAGGGGATTTACCGCAGTCGCTGTCTCAAAAAGGCTGGCAGTATCATCAAAGACCCACACCATCCTGGCCACACTCATCTCCCTGCTACCTTCAGGTAGACGGTACAGGAGCCCGAAGACTGCAACAACCAGGTTCAGGAATAGCTACTTCCCCACAGCCATCAGGCTATTAAACCTGGCTCGGACAAAACTCTGAACATTAATAACCCATTATCTGTTATTTGCACTATCAGTTTATTTATTCATGTCTGTATACGTTTATATAATGGTATATGAACACACTGATCTGTTTTTGTAGTCATTGCCTACCATGTTCTGTTGTACTGAAGCAAAGCAAGAATTTCATTGTCCTATCAGGGACACATGACAATAAACTCACTTGACTTGAACTTGAAATGAATGAAAGATGTGCAGAAAAGTAATGATGATAAAGGTTCCATTGTTAGCTGTTTGCTAGGTGAGAACGAGAAGAAGGTGGTGTAACTTGGGCGGGGGTGGAGAGAGAGGGAATGCAGGGGTTACTTGAAGTTAGATAAATCAATATTCATACCACTGGTTTGTAATCTGACCAAGCAAAATATGAGATGCTGTTCCTCCAATTTGCATTTAGCCTCACTCTGACAATGGAGGAGGCCTTGGACAGAAAGGTCAGTGTGGGAATGGGAAGGGGAATTAAAATGTTTTGCAACCGGGATATCAGGTAGGTCCAGGCGGACTGAGCGAGGGTATTCAGCGAAACAATCCATGCTCATCTTAGTTACAGTTTTACTGTACATATAACCAGGTTTAATTGATATGTTTAGGTTATTCAAGAACATAATAATTATTTATTCCAATCTATTGTAATCCATTCACGGTGCTGTATTAAAAGAAACTGCTGAGCGTAATCTCTGCCACTAGGTGTCAATAATGTCTTTACAACTTTAATGCACTTTGCTAATTGAGCTATGTAACTATACTCTGGTACCTCAATTAGTGTTAAAGATGCATTTCCAGTAAGAGTGCGAAAGAGAATCAGCACTAAAATGGGTTAATTAAAACACTGTGATGGGCAGATGAGAACCCTGCCAACCCAGCTGTGTCAGAGATCTGGTATATGTCCCTGCCCTAGCAAAATGCTGCATCAGGGACTTGATGTAGTTCCACTGGCACTCACCAGATTTCTATTTGAGATGGAAAGCCGATCAAGCCTATGCTTTCTCTCAGAGAGCATTCTCATTCTCTCACTAATATTTCCTGTAATATATTCTCCCATTTCCCCATCAACCCCAGCAGATTTTCCCACTCATGTAAAAACAGGAACGATTTGTAGTTGCTAATTAACCTTCCAATCTATGGAATATGGGAGGAAACTGAGTACCTGAAGGAAACCCATCCAGTTGCAGATAGAACATGCAAACTCCACACATACAGCCCCAGAGGTGAGGATTGAAACCAGATTGCTAGCAACGAGAGGCAGCAGCTTCACTGTACAAGAGTGATGACTGTGATAGGTGGACGACAAAGATCATAGAGCGGAGCAAGATGGTCCACTCCTGCAAAATCCAATGGACTAATGTGTAGTACAGGACGGGGCGGGACGTCAGCCATTTTAGCAAACCCGACCCGACTTCCGTGGAACGTGTAATCAACAAAGATCATAGAGCGGAGTCGGGTCGGGTTGGTTTATTTATTTGAAAATAGAAATGAGGAAAACTATCAAGGGAATGAATTGGTATGGTAATTGAAAAGTTTCTGAAATACTAACTTAGAATGGAATCGGAGCATGCAACCATTGTTTTTTTTGGGGAGGACGGATGAGAGCTTTGGCTTACAGCCCAGGATGGAATTAATTTTATCAAATGTTTGCTTGCTGTCAGAGCAATATTTCAGTGGCCTGCATTATCTACAATTCAAACAATAAAAATGGCATGAAGGAGAGGGCAATGCTTAGGAAGGAACTACAGATGCTGGCTTAAACTGAAGATAGACACAGAATGCTGGAGTAACTTAGCGGGACAGGCGGCATCTCTGGAGAGAAGGAATGGGTGACGTTTCCGGTCGAGACCCTTCTTCAGACTGAGAGTCCCTTTCCCATGACTTTCAGTCTGAAGAAGGGTCTCAACTCAAAACGTCACCCATTCCTTCTCTCCAGAGATGCTCCCTGTCCCACTGAGTTACCCAGCATTTGGTGTCTATCTTCGGTTCAAACCAGCATCTGCAGTTCCTTCCTATACACACATCAGTCTGTCCAGTCAAGGGTACAGTTGGCGATCGAAATACAACAGCGAGTGTTCAAGGATGATTAATGCACCTGGTTCCAGTTTATGTATTTAACTTCATCCCACGCTGAAACCGATCCCGGGGTGTATTAATCACCAGTAAATACACGCTTCATTCCCCTTTTCATTACTTGAATGACAGTTTCTAAAATTGGCGCACACAATGCTTTGTGGCCCGTTTGAATGGGTGAAAAAAAAAACAGCAATTCCAAATCTCGCCTCACTTAGCTCAGTAGAGTTATTTTTTTTACTTGTTTCACTGCACTAAAAGCAAATGACAATACAACATGAAGATTCTTGCCACAAACATCAAAAAAGCTTGTAATGATTAGCATTTTATTAACATTTCGTCTTTTCATTTTGGATCGAATAAATAAAAGTGATACACGGAATTCTCATTTTTTAAAATTATGGTTAGCATTTTGGAGATTTATAGAAAAATGGAACATTTAATGTTGAGGCACCGTTACTGTAATCTGATGCTTAAAATGCCTGCGTTTTTAAATCTAAATATTTCTTTGCTGTAAAATAAATAGTTACACATGGTCATAGCTGGTTACGCTATATTCTGCTAATTGGTTTTCATATATATATATTTTTTAATGCGTAAATGATAAATTGCAGGAACAATGTGTTTGTAAAAGAGTTTACTTCAGTTGTGATTAGTTAACGGTGTACACCATTTGAAATAGAAACCAATTATATTTTCCCAATACAAAAATCAAGGAAAAATGTCCTGAGTGCATAAATTCCTACTTCACAATCAAGAAACTGCATCAAGAAACATCGGATTATAAATTGATTTTAGACTCCCAATACGATTCATTAGGAACCGCGACAGTTCCGCGTGCGGCACACACTTGGGCAAATGAAATGCATCGGTCTTTAGCGATTCAGAACTGTTTTCTGCATTGCAACAATTTCATACATATTGAGCTAGGAGCTGAAGCCAGCGCCTGCAGTTTTAGAGCACGGCACAATTATAGGTAATCAAAAAAAAAAAATCTTTATCTAACACCTGGGTGAGAAGGGTCCAGAGATGCCATGTCCAAAGATCATACATTGATCTTTGTATTGATCATCCTTTGGCCATCTCTTGTCAGTTAGTGTAATGTTTAACCTGTCAGATGGATATAGTCGGTTTTAACAGCTATTATCATAAAATGCCTTTAGAAATTTCCTTGCAACCTGTATATTTTGTTATGGATAAATTATGTGGGAAGCCAGAGTGTTTCTGTGCCAATAGCAATTACGACCCATGCTACGGCCATGGTAATTTTTGGTCCTTCACAGAAAACATGCTTGCATCAATCTGTAGTGTGCATGGTCCAGGATTTATTGACACAGGTTGATCATATGCTGAATAGTCCAACCACATTTTTGTTTGGATGTGGAAAGAACTAATAGAAATTACATTAATTGCAATGTGTAAAAAGAGTTGAGATATTGTATTATAATTTTGCTACATGTCATTGTGGTATATATCATGTCTTGATTGGTGAATATGTTTAGTTTGTGAGTTATTTGAAGCAGAAATAATATGTGAATGTAGACAAAAGTGCTGGAGAAACTCAGCGGATGCGGCAGCATCTATGGAGCGAAGGAAATAGGCAAAGTTTCGGGCCGAAACCCTTCTTCAGATTGATGGGTTTCGGCCTGAAACATTGCCTTTTTCCTTTGCTCCATAGATGCTGCTGCACCCGCTGAATTTCTCCAGCACTTTTGTCTACCTTCGATTTTCCAGCATCTGCAGTTCCTTCTTGAACATAATATGTGAATGCTTCATTGAGCATAATTTCGACTGGTAACTACGCGCTTTGTCCAAGCACATTATCGCATGCGTCATGCAAACCATCTTAAATGACCACCTAAACTGTCGTTTGGTAACCTAAAAAGCTGTCAAGTTTGCCCGGCTGGCAACAGGGAAAAAAAAAGTTAAGCGAAGATGTTGCAGTGGAAACAGTCAAGAGCTTCAAAGTCTGCAGCATGATTACCAACAATAAGCCCTGGACCAACCACATTGAAACTATTGTACATCGGGCCATCTGTAGCGGCGACTACGGAGGGTCAAGGCCCCAAACACGGGTGAACAAAAGGAAGACTGGCTGAACTTTATTGCCTTCCATTCACAGTGATCACTGTGATGGATGTTTATGTTAAATTCTACCGTTCTTTTTAATTTTGTTCTTTTAATTGTACGGCTGTATGGTAGCTCAATTATCATGTATAATTGGTGCATGTGACAATAAATGTGAATCTGAATCCGAGCTCGACAAAATTCAATTAAAAAAAGCCAAACCTATGAAGTGAATGTAAAAAAAAAAAATGTCATTATTTCCCTGATTGTAATTTCAAATTGCCCCAACTTCATAATATTTAGAGAATTATTGAATTGTTTCAAATGAAAACCACTAATGAAAAATCTGTGTTCAGTAGCTTAACAATTTGCCTTTTAAATGGGAACCACACACCCAGAGTTTAAAGAAGATAGCGCGTCCGAACATTATTAATTAAGGCTTTAATTCATCCATTTGTTTAATTCATCCAACATCCTACACCAGTACTGCACTACACTATACTTCCGCCTTCTTCAGACTAGTCAGGGGAAAAAGAAACGAGAGATTTAGACAGTGATGCAGAGAGATATAGAACAAATGAATGAAAGATATGCAATATATACATTAATATCTCTTACTCCACTTCCCAGTGCTCTATTACTCTCGTTTCTAAACTTTCCTCATCCTTTAAACCACCCATTGATTACTCTTCTTCCAAGGACATGTGGTGATAGTCCATCAAATTGATCATCAACACATTACCATCCCTGATCCGTCCCTTTAAATTACCTTGTACCCTTTAAGATTTAAGTTATTTGAATATGGAACATAGAAAAGTACAGCACAAGTACAAACCCTTCGACCCACAACGTCTGTACCGAACATGATACCAATACTATTATTTATCTACCTGCACATAACCCATATCCCTCCAATCCCTGCAGATCCATATGCCTATTCAAACATTTCTTAAATGTCTCTCAAGTATCTGCTTCGACCATGACCCCCAGTAGCTTGTTCCAGGCACTCATCACCATCTGTGCAAAATGAACTTGCCCCACACATCTCCTTTATACTTTTCCCCTCTTACCTTAAAGCTATGCCCTCTACTATTTGATGTTTTCACCCTGTGAAAAAGCCTCTGACTGTCTGCCCTATCTATGCATCTCATTATTTTATATGTCTATCTGGTCTCCCTGCAAACTCCAGCATTCGAGAGAAAACAATACAAGTCTGTCCAACCTCTCCCTATAGCTAATTGCCCACGATCCAGGCATCATTCTGGTAAACTCCCTTTACATCCTTTCCAAAACCTCCACAATCTTCCTGTAATGGGGTGAACTGTACATGTAATATATCAAATCAGGACGAAGAAAGGTACCACACACTTCTATGTTCTAAAGGTGCCCCATGTCATTTTTACCTTTTTCTCCAAATTATACATAATTACAATGCTTTCAATATTTAACTGCCAATAATTAGAAGTTTTGTGCGGCCTGCCTCTCCTTATCCCTCATACACAAGGCTTCCACAAAATTTCCAATATAACGGTAAGAGTCAACGGAGGGGAAACTGAGCAAGGTATGAAACAGTTAACCTATCCAATCAATTTTTCATTAAGCATTCATTCATTACCATTGAAAACATTAGCGACACAGTGGTGCTGGTTTCCAACGGGAACGATGACAGACGCACCACACATCTCTGTCCTCCAGTTCCTGCGGACTTCCGCCGCTGGAAGTATGGGATTTGTGTGTGTGCTTTATCATCATTCCTTACAAAGCTCTGTACGACAGTGGTCGCAACTTCTACTGAAGTGTGGATGGCTGTTGGCTCGCTAGAAGCTCATCCGCCTTGTTTTTGGTCCTGCTGGGGGTCCACAGCCCCCTACTCACCTGGCAAACCAGGTGGGGGAGACAGTTTAGTCGCCGACTATCCGACCATGATGCAGGTAGCACGGGATTACATGGTACCCGTGGTGGGGGGGAACTCCCCTGAACTGATCTCATCAAGCAGAATTGGTTAATTGCACTGCTCTCTACACCCACCATGAATTCCATACTCTTGTTCGTTTAAAGGCTGCTGCTGATTCATCCTAATCAATTGTGCGCAGTGCACATTTCTGACTGCGCATCCCACTGTAAACGAAACGAGTAAAATCCCAATGCAAACTAAATTTCACAACAACTTTACACACAAAACGCAATACAAATGACAACTTTGACACAATAATGCAAAAACTGTGAATGGATATTTTTGTTTACTTGATTTTGAATGTGACCAAATGTAGAAACGTCGAATAACTTGAAGGAGTGGGAAATACAGCTGCACCTACTGGCCAGAGCCTGTAACTACAGAATATCAATGGCCACTTTGGCATGGACCTGAAAATAGCACATTCTGAATGACAGTGCCAATGAAAAGGTTAAATGCTTTTAAATATATAAAAGATACATGGTGGAATACTTGACTGGGTTGTAGCTTGTATTCCTTCTCAAGCAGGCTTTATCTAGTGGAAAAGTACCAATTGATAAGAGAGAGAGACAAGCCCAGGCTTGTCTCAGGTTGATGTATATTGAGACAATGACTAAATATCTTTGGAATGTCTTGTCCTGAAAGTACCATCTGATAAGAGACAGATGCCTTTGAAATGTCTTGTCTTGGAAGTGCCAACTGATAAGATGCCTTTGAACTGTCTGGTCCTGAAGGTGCTGTAATGATGTATATTGGCTGCATCTTGTAACCATGACTAACATCTTTCGAATGTAACTAAGTGACACACAGTATAAAACACCGTGCGAATCTTTGTTCATTGAAGTGATGGCGCGGGGAAGTCAAGTGTGCGTTGCTTACTTGACTGATGTATCCCCGTAACTTCCGCTGGCTGATGATCAGTAAAGCTTGAGTTGGTTTACCTAACATTTTTGTGAGTTGTCTGTTTTTTAAAGTAGTGAACCTTATCACCAGAAACTTGAACAACAAACGGAATTAAGGCTTAATAGAAGGAATGCACAAGGGATAAAAATTAAACTCGAAACAAAAGGTCCACAATTTAATCTCAGTTTGGATGGGGAGAAAGTGGGGGGTGATCAGTAAATAATTTTATAATTATCAGTAAACAACCAGCTACAGTGTCCTCCATAATGTTTGGGACAAAGACCCATCATTTATTTATTTGCTTCTGTACTCCACAATTTGAGATTTGTCATAGAAAAAAATCATATGTGGTTAATGTGCACATTGTCAGATTTTATTAAAGGCCATTTTTATACATTTTGGTTTCACCATGTAGAAATTACAGCTGTGTTTATACATAGTCCCCCCCATGTCAGGGCACCATTATGATTGGGGCACATGGCTTCACAGGTGTTTGTAATTGCTCAGATGTGTTTAATTGCCTCCTTAATGCAGGTATAAGAGAGCTCTCAGCACCTAGCCTTTCATCCAGTCTTTCCATCATCTTTGGAACATGAGGACCAAAGTTGTGCCAATGAAAGTCAAAGAAGCCACTATGAGACTGGGAAACAATAATAAAACTGTCAAGAGACGTCAGTCAAACCTTAGGCTTACCAAAATCAACTGTTTGGAACATCATTAAGAAGAAAGAGAGCACTGGTGTGCTTACTAATCACAAAGGGACTGGCAGGCCAAGGAAGACCTCCACAGCTGATAGAAGAATTCTCTATAATAAAGAAAAAAAACAAATACCTGTCCGACAGATCAGAAAAACTCTTCAGGAGTCAGGTGTGGACATGTCAATGACCACTGTCTGCAGAAGACGTCATGAACAGAAATACAGATGCAAATCACTGGTTAGCCGCAAAAATAGGATGGCCGGGTTACAGTTTGCCAAGAAGTACTTAAAAGAGCAACCACAGTTCTGGAAAAAGATTTTGTGGACAGATGAGACGAAGATTAACTTATATCAGAGTGATTGCAAGAGCAAAGTATGGAGGAGAGAAGGAACTGCCCAAGATCCAAAGCATACTACTTCATCTGTGAAACACGGCAGTGGGGGTGTTATGGCCTGGGCATATATGGCTGCTGAAGGTACTGGCTCACTTATCTTCGTTGATGATACAACTGCTGATGGTAGTAGCATAATCAATTATGTGTAAAGACACATCCTATCTGCTCATGTTCAAACAAATGCCTCAAAACTCATTGGCCGGCAGTTCATTCTACAGCAAGACAAGGATCCCAAACATACTGCTAAAGCAACAAAGGAGTTTTACAAAGCTAAAAAATGGTAAATTCTTGAGTAGCCAAGTCGATCCCCCAATCTGAACCCAATTGAGCATGCCTTTTCTATGCTGAAGAGAAAACTGAAGGGGACTAGCCAGGGCTCTCACTTAACTTTTTTTCTCTATTTCCAGCCAGGCAACCTTGGCAGCTTTTTAGGTTGCCAAATGACTGTTTAGATGGTCATTTAAGATGGCTTGCATGACGTGTACGATAATGTGCTCGGACGAAGTGCGCAGTTACCAGTCGGAATTATGCTCAATGAAGCATTCACATATTATTTCTGCTTCAAATAAAGTCATAAACTAAACATATTCACCAATCAAGACATGATATATACCACAATGACATGCAGCAAAATTATAATACAGTATATACAGTATCTCAACTCTTTTTACACATTGCAATGAATGCAATTTCTATTATTTCTTTCCACTTCCAAACAAAAAAGTGGTTGGATTATTCAGCGTATGATCAACCTCGGTGAGACCAAGCACAGGCTTGGCAATCGCTTCGCACAACACCTCCACTCAGTTCGCAATAACCAACCTGATCTCCCGGTGGCTCAGCACTTCAACTCCCCCTCCCATTCCGAATCCGACCTTTCTGTCCTGGGCCTCCACCATGGCCAGAGTGAGGCCCACCGCAAATTGGAGGAACAGCACCTCATATTTCACTTGGGTAGTTTACACCCCCGCGGTATGAACATTGACTTCGCCAATTTCAGGTAATCCCTGCTTTACCTGCTCTTCCCAGCTCTCCCACAGCCCATTGTCTCCGCCTATTCCTTTCTTCTTCCCGTCCCCCCCCCCCTCACACCAGTCTGAAGAAGGGTCTCGACCCGAAACGTCGCCTATTTCCTTTGCTCCATATATGCTGCCTCACCCGCTGAGTTTCTCCACCATTTTTGTCTACCCATTCACACAAGTTCAGTTATCCCACTTTCCTCACCCACTCCCTACACATTAGGGGCAATTTTACAGAGACAAGTTAACCTACAAAGCCAATGTGTCTTTGGGATATGGGAGGAAACCCACACGCTTGCAGGGGGAATATGCAAATTCAACACAGACAGTGCCCGAGGACAGGATCGAACACAGATCTCCGGCGTGTGAGGCAGCAAATCCACCAGCTGTGCAACTATATTTTGTTTTCCAACATACAAAAAATTATACGTTGATAACTTTAGTTACTAAAAAAACCCGAAACTATCCATTTTCAGTCTTAAATCTCTAGGTGACGCTATGTCCCACTTTACAGCTACTGTATGTTTTAATTCAGTTCAAGACTATGGGGCAGTACATTGGCCATAAAGTTGCTGCCTAAAAGTGCCAGAGACCCGGAATTGATACTGAATATGGGTGCTGTCTTTTCCTTTTGATCGCATGGGTTTTCTCTGGGTGCTCTTGTTTTCTTCCACATTCCAAATCTTTCAACCTGGTTCTTGTTACAGAAATGATTAGAAAATGAAACTGGATTAACTTTCTCAAGCAAAACTGAAGTTAATGTAGTTCTAAAAAGTCTCCTGGAGGAAAACGCTCAAGGGGAATTTGACATTACTGCACTAGGGGAAGATATGATCAGTCCTGAGGGTAAATTGTTGCTAAAAATGGTCGTAAGTTTCAGCGGAAATATAAAAATAGCCACCACGCTTAGACTTTTCCTTATTTTATACAGAAACAGTCTCTGGTAAATGAAACCATTGCAGAACTTCTCATTTTCTTGTAGCACAGCTACAATTCATCAGTTTTTAGAGCTGTCAACGGCTTTTTGAAATCGTAGTTGCCATTTCTTGTTATGATTAGAAATGGAGAAAATGGAAAAACATTTTCTGAAGCATTCCATTAGGATCATCGATGACTTCCACTCCAATTTTATGGGGTCTGAGGTGATCTACAAAACTGATCCAAGAACTGCAGATACTTTTCCAACTGGAGAAAGAGCTTTATGGGTATTTTGCAAGTTGGTTCACTCCTTCTGCCATTTATACCAGGCTTCTACATGCTCCCAACTTGGGGACTTCATGTTCTCAGTACCATCTCACTCTTCTTCCATTTTGTGTAACCGTGGGCCACAAATAAGCGAGAATCAGCTCGGTATTGCACTTTTCAAGCAGTCTTTGTGAACATCCTTCACTTTTTTCCCCTCTGTCCTCGTAGTAATCTCTTCCCATGATGAAAATAAGAATGGTGCCTGGAATCTGGTGTCGAGTGTGCAAACAACGTGACAAGGCCGATGACCAAGTGTGACTAGGACTTCAATGCCAGGGATGTTGGTCTAGTTAGGGTAGCTGATGTTGGTTCATCTATCTTTCCACTGGATTTGGAGAACTTTGCAGAGATAACATGAGTGGTATTTTTCCAGTACATTGAGGAACTTCTGTGCGTTTATCCCGTCATCCAAAGGCAGTGCTGGCACACTGCAGGCAATGGAAAAATTAATAATTGAGGACACAAAGTGCTTGAGTAACAGCGGGTCAGACAGCATCTATAGATAACATGGACAGGTGATATTTTGGGTCAGGACCTTTCTTCAACATGTATAGGTAACATTTTGAAAGATCTTAACTAGAAACATTGCCTATTTATGTTCTCCAGAGATGATGCCTGACCCGCTGGTGTCTTGTTTTGTAAACCAACATCTGCAATTCCTGGAATCTTCACTGATATCCACCTTCACAAAGAGGCAGCTCCCAAAATGTGAAAAGTGAGCCACATTTTCCAGAGTCTCTTCATGAACCTTTATTGTCATGAACATTTATTGCTAGTAGTCAGCAAGGGCAAATTAGTAGAGAAACTTTGTCTCACAGATATTGCGGACAAGGTTCTTGGTTTCTTGGTCCTCCAAAATATTCCAAATGGAATTTAAACTGGAGGTGGTTCATCCTCTTAAATGCTTCAGTGAACTAGCCAACAATGATTTAGAGATTAGACTCCAATCAAGCATAAAAACAAGTGTCCCATGTGCACTGCAGCTCAACTACGTACGTTGGGGTGAAACCATACTTTAATCTACTCCTGTAGATTAACTCCACACCAGTGGGTAGCTTGACAGGTGGAGAATGGCACTTGATCAAGAAAGATTGAAAAAATGTCAGACCTACAAAGTAGCACTGGTCGACATTGGTGAAGACCAACTCGACATTGGTCTTCACCAACATTAGCTTTGCTGTGTACCTGTTGGTTAGGATCATGGCCTGCATTCTATCGTGAAGCAAATATAGAAAGGTGGAAATTATTTTCTGGAGGTAGCCAAATTTGAAGACGGTCCCCTACAGTCACTCCTGGCTGAACATGTTGAAGGCTTCAATGATGGTTCTAAAACTGCCTACAGTGTTTGGTGCTGCTCCTTCAAATTAGCTTCAAGTTGTCACATGGTTCAAGTCCTGGTGATAACTATATTCTGCACTCTGTATCTTCCCCTTGCCTCTATCTATTGAACTCTAGTTTGACTTCATTGTATCTCTGTGTGATATATCTGATCTGGTTGGATAGCATGCAAACAAAGCTTGGTACATGTGATAATATAATAAACCTAAATTTAAGATCATATCCACTGTTCCTAAAGAGGGACAGAATCAAACATATGATTTGGATAACAGCTCTTCAGCCATGAAGGTTTTGGTTGAGGAAGGCCCTAGTAATTACTTTTCCTGTAATTAATGACATTAATGACAAAGGGAGACACCTTTGTAATTGTACAATTTGATTTGTCTCATTGAACTATCTGCTTACCATCAACTATTATGCTCTTGAACCATTCTGCACAACCCTAACCACAACCCCACCTAGCATCAAACTACCATGGACTTGTTTATGGTTGCACTACGTACTTTGACTTGCACTATTATAGTCTGGTTACGTAGTATTGTTTTCTTACATTTAATAAGCCTTTAAAGCTGCAGCAAGTAAGAACTTTGTTGTTCATGTCGAAGTGCATATGACAATTACACACCTGTAACAAAATAAAAGGTGACTGAAATTTGCTACAAAACTGAAGGATGAGAAGAAATTTACAACAGCTATCAAAATTGGCCCAAAATAGTAATTATATTAAGAATAAGAGCTGGGCAAGGTAATTTAAAATCATTAACAGCAATAGTGTAACAGTAAAGAATCAGCCAAACTGCTGAATAATTACTTCACATTGTTGTCAAAGCAGAAGAGGAAACTATACCAGACGTTTCAAGGAAACTCATATTGAAACAAAACTATTTCATTGGCTATAAAGTGCGTTGATACATCCTGCAAAAGGGAAGATAGAAATTCATGTACTTCTTTCTTATATTAATTATTACTAGCTTTGATTTTCTTTCCTCTCTGGCAATTGGAAATAAAAACAAAGTACTGGAAATGCTGAGCCTGGCAACATTTTTGGAAAGCGAAACAGACTCAATTCTTCAGATCAAAGACTATCAGAATTGAAGGGTCTTCCAATTTATGTATTAATTCTGTTTTTTTCTATCCAGAAATGCTGCCTACCTGTTGAACATTTTGTGATTTTTTATTAAAGTACGTCAACTACCCAAACTCTGGTGATGATCATGAAATCTTTTCAGCATTAACACATTTTTGATACCCTGCAGAGAATGTTTACTTGATTATAATTTCCTTTCACAAAGATTCGTATATCATATCACATGACAAAATTAAATGTTTTAATCTCTTTCAATGATAGAAAATTGAAAGAACACCCAGTCCTTGAACATACTTTGACTTTTAACTTATTGACATCAAAGGCATCAGCTGCAAAATAGTTACTGTGTCATCCAAATCAACATAGTTCCAGGCACCATTCCAGTTATTGATAATGATGCAATCAAATACAGCAAAATTGTCAGTCTAAAAATGGAAAATACTCGACATACAAATTCAAATGACATCAGTAAATTAATTCATTGATAAATCTTCAAATTAGGTATTCCAATCACACGGAATTGTTGTTCGAAGTGGCAACCTGTAATTTATAATAATATTCTGGACTGAAACTCTGAGTTCTAATTAAATGTCACAGCCTCGTCTCAAATGCAGGCATCCTCCAATCTCCAATTTCAGTACAGTGCAGTCTAAAGGATATCCAAGATACCATGAGCCAAAGAGTTGCCGAGTCCCTGCCGTGCAAAATGAAGAGTTGCACAGGAGCAAGGTGTGGTTGACAGGTGTTTCTGCTACCACAATGTGAAACTGGCACCATGTCCCCTTCTTGTTGCCAGGATAAAGGGCAGACTAAATTTTATAGGGAAGCACAGCTACAGTTAAAATATTGGAATATTGGAATATGTTACAGAACACCGTACTCGAAGCATTTTCAAAACACTGTATGATGGAACAGGATTTTAAATTAATTTAATATCTTTGAACAGACTCCTGTAACTGCTAACCGATAACTATCCTGTCAGTGACAGCAAAACGACCTCTATGAAAGTGAATGCAATCTTCCGTAAGTACATTCCTTAGTCCTAATTCACGTTTGAACCAAATATGCAAGTTGGAAATAAGTTGTGCCAATAAAAGTCAAAGAATCCATTATGAGACTTAGAAACAAGAATAAAACTGTTAGGGACATCAGCCAAACATTAGGCTTACCAAAATCAACTGTTTGAAACATCATTAAGAAGAAAGCACTGGTGAGCTTACTAATCACAAAGGGCCAAGGAAGACCTCCACAGCTGATGACAGAAGAATTCTCCAGAAAGTAAAGAGAAAACCCCAAACACCTGTCCGACAAATCAGAAACACTCTTCAGGAATCAGGTGCACATTTATCAATGACCACTGTCCGCAGAAGACTTCATGAACAGAAATACAGAGGCTACACTGCAAGATGAAAACCACTAGTTAGCCGCAAAAATAGGATGGCCAGGTTACAGTTTGCCAAGAAGTACTTAAAAGAGCAACCACTGTTCTGGAAAAAGGTCTTGTGGACAGATGAGACGAAGATTAACTTATATCAGAGTGATGGCAAGAGCAAACTATGGAAGAGAGAAGGAACTGCCCGAGATCCAAAGCATACCACCTCATCCATGAAACACGGTGGTGGGGGTGTTATGGCCTGGGCCTGAATGGCTGCTTAAGGTACTAACTCACTTATCTTCATTGATGATACAACTGCTGATGACAGTAGCATAATGAATTCTGAAGTATAGACGCATCCTATCTGCTCAAGTTCAAACAAATGCCTCAAAACCCTTTTGCTGGCAGTCCATTTTATTAAAGGGTATTTTTATACTTACAGCAAGACAATCATCCCAAACATACCGCTAAAGCAACAAAGGAATTTTACAAAGCTAAAAAACGGCCAATTCTTGAGTGGCCAAGTCAATCACCCGATCTGAACCCAATTGAGCATGCCTTTCATATGCTGGAGAGAAAACTGAAGGGGACTAGTCCCCAAAACAAACATAAGCTAAAGACGGCTGTAATACAGGCCTGGCAGAGCATCACCAGATAAGGCACCCAGCAACTGGTGATGTCCATGAATCACAGACTTCAAGAAGTCATTGCATACAAAGGATAAGCGACAAAATACTAAACATGACTACTTTCATTTAAATGACATTGCTATGTCCCAAACATAATGTTGCCCTGAAATGGAGGGACTATGTATAAACACTGCTGTGATTTCTACTTGGTGAAACCAAAATGTGTAAAAATTGCCTTTATCTGACAATGTGCACTTTAACCACGTGCAATTTTTTTCTATTACAAATCTCAAATTGTGGAGTACAGAGGCAAATAAATAAATGATGGGTCTTTGTCCCAAACATTATGAGGCGCACTGTACTTCAACTGTTTTACACTGCATCTCAGTACACATGACTATAATTTTACTTCGGAGTCACGTGAGTGACTACGTGAAGAAGCCCCGCCTGGCGCTTGATCGGCATTACATCGACGCTGTCGGTAGGAGAAGAGCTGCAGAGCGCAGCTCCACCAGCGGTAAGGAACAGGCCCGCAGGTAAGTAAATTATTTTTACTTCCAGGGCATTTCAAACTCCGTAAGGCTGGTGGGTAAAGACCAGGAGGAGTTTAAAAATAAAAATGGAGAAAGCTCCTAAATAAATCGCGGGTAAAACGTGCATCCCGGGGAGGAGAAGAAAAACAGTCGGGACAGCAGATTATTACGGAGCCGGTTCCGATACCGGTGGCCGTTGAAATACCCGTTAGTGAGCCTTTGGTTGCTCCACAAGCAGAAGCCACGGAGGAAAATCCTGTGCCTAAAAAATGTAAAAGAAAATCTGAGAGGCTCGTGGTTTCTGATGAATCTGATAATGAAAGTCCTCCAGATAGAAAAGCCTTATTGGCTTAGAATGGATCAAATGGAAAATGATCCAGACAAAAATCAACCAAGGGTCTAAAAAACCCAGAATATTCCCAGGCAGTCCCTGAGGGGGTTCCGTATCATGAATATGGTGCCAGTTTTAAATGGGAATTTGAAACTCCAGAGCCCGGGATTGGGCTGGAGGAAGTCTGCTTTGAGCAAAGTCTCAGGAGTACCAGGGCTGCATGTGACTGATCCTGAAGGTGGTGATTTCGGTCATGAGTACCCGCCACAATACAAAAATATTGCTCCAGGTGTGTCTGATGTGGCACAAAGTTTTCTATACCTGGAGGAGGCGGTGAGGCCATGGAAGAAAACCTGGCGGCCAACATAAATTATTTGGTCTCTCACCAGCTTCAAGAAGCTGTTATGGTTGATACAGCAGAATTATTATACCTCACTGAAGGTACCTACGGTAAATCCAGCTTTTTTGGCGCCAATGTCATCAATGATGCGGGCGCAGGAAATATGATTTCGGCTGGGATCACTGCTTTTGGAAGGCAAGTGGAAGATTGTGGAATGACCAAAGTTCAGAAGGAGATGTTGGCATTGTTCTGCAACTCAATTTTTGAGATTAATTGTATGAGGAAGATTGCCATTTGGCCTATTTTACATCCAAGATTTGCAGGTTTGTGCAGATCAAGCAATGTTCAAGCTCCTGGTTATTTGTTCAGAGAAAATCTGTTTAAATAAATAAATTTGATAAGAGGCAAAGACTATTGCCCTTATGAAACCCTTCGTCTGGCCAAAGAAGGGCCAGTCAAACGAGAAGGGGATTTTGATTTGGAGCTGGAACAAGCCGAGGCAGGAGTATGGTAAGGAAATATTACCAACCAGCACAGCCGAATGTTCACCCATATGTTGGGAGAAGGAGACCACCACGTCCGGTTGGAGAGGTACAAAAACTTTATCCTATTACAGAAGAATCTTTGGATGAACCTCAGATTGGTGGTAGTCTACAAATGTTTTATGATAAATGGGACTGTATAACATCTGACCGTGTTATATTAGATACTGTCTTAGGATCTACCATTGATTTTGTAGAAGGTATTGATCCACCAGGACAGAATAAGCCTAATCGTATTTGGTGTTTTCTGTATTTGAAAAAATTCAAATTGATAAAGAAGTTAAGAATTGGTGTAAAAAAGGAGTTATCGAGAAATCAAGTGAGGATCCACAACAATGTGTATCAAATATTTTCCCCAGACCAAAGAAAGATGGGGGTTGTGCAATCATTTGAGACCTCACACATTTTAAATACATTTGTCCAGTATAAACATTTTAAAATGGATACGTTCAACACTGCAATGCAGCTGGTATCAACAGATTTTATACATGGCTACAATAGATTTGAAGGATGCATATTATTCAGTACCAATTCATCGTCACTTTCGCAGATATAGAAATTTAATTGGATGGGACAGCTGTGGTAATGCAAAGCATTACCTAATGGATTAAGCTCAGCTCCTAGGTTGTTCACTAATTGTTGAAACCAGCAATTGCACTGCTAAGGGCACAAAAACACATAGTTATGGCTTATCTAGATGACATTTTAATTGTCAATGCTAATCAGGAGTCAGCTGAAAAATCAGTCTCGGCAACTACAAGCCTGTTTGAAAGACTATGTTTCCTGATTCTTCCAACAAAATCTAAGTTACAGCCATCCCAAACTATTGAATATTTGGGGTTTGTGATTAATTCAGTTACCATGTTAGTAACTTTACCAATAGACAAGATTGTTGATATTACAAATGTATGTCGGTGCCTTATTGACAAACATTATCCCTCCATCCGAGAAGTTGCTAAGGTTATTGGTAAGTTAGTAGCAGCATTCCCTGCAGTAGAATTTGGTCCACTGCATTACCAAAATCTCAATAGGGCAAAAACACAAGCGCTTATACAGCGATCAGGCCATTTTGATAGGCCCATGCAATTGCCAAAGGAAGCTTTATTAGAATTGCATTGGTGCATTGAGAATGTTCCACAAGCTGTTAAAAACATTTTGGTTCAGCAGCCAGCAGTGATTTTGCAAACTGATGCAAATTCTCTCGGATGGGGTGCTACTGATAATGATACCAGCTGTGGGGGCAGATGGACTGTCTAAGAGGATTTATTTCTCCAAACATATGGTATAAATTATTTGGAGTTACTGGGAGAATTTTATGGATTAAAAGCTTATTGTTCTACTATGAAGGATTTGCATGTCCAATGACAAGTAGACAATACCACAGCTGTGGCATATATCAATCACATGGGTGGAGTAAGATCACTATCATGTGATCATCTGGTTAACCAGATGTGGCATTGGTGTATTGGTAAGAATATTCGGGTTTCAGCTATTTATCTCACAGGGAGAGACAATATTGTGGCAGACAAAAGATCACAAAAATTTAAAGACAGTACAGAATGGATGTTAAATCCACAAATTTTCAAAAATATTGTCAGTCGGTTGGAGTACCGGACATTGATCTGTTTGCATCTAGATTAAATCACCAATTGCCCAAATACGTGTGGGCAATTGGTGATTTAATTCACCGATCCAGGGGCAGTAGCGGTGAATGCTTTCTCGCTACACTGGGGGCAGGCACGTGCCGTGAGTAATTACTCAGGGTAGGCACTCAGTCCGCTTTTAAAAATTAAACCGCGCATGTGCAGAATGGTCGCTCTGTTAAATAAATAAATAAAAAGCAGTGACATTTCAATTTGCCCTTCCTAGGCTTCCTAGTCCTAGACCAATTGGGGGAACAGTTCCTTTCACAGTGTGTGCAGAGTCGGGGGTAAAGTTGTGGGGAGGGCACGAGTGTTGGGAAGGAGGGTGTCGGGGATACTGCCAGTAACTCACTCACTCACAACTAGCGCAGCTCTCTGGGCGCGAAGCCACGCACCGTAGCTGGGGATAGAAGCAGGTCGGGGAGCGGCCACCGGAACCCGACAGCAGAACTGGCCGCCACTTCAGCGCCTTCTGCCGGCCCGCTCACCTTTGGCAGAGCTCGCCGTCGGAACACTAGTCACCTGCTGTTCGCCGACTTCGCTCATGTCAGCGGCTTCCTGCAAATCCTTAAATTCCGACAGCTGAGTAACCTCAATCGCGCTGTCGGAATTTAAGGACATGAGTGAGGCCAGCGAGCGGCAGGAGAGAGGTTTTTAGACGGAGAGCTGCCAGAGGTGAGCGGGGACCGGCAGAAGGAGCGAAGGTGGCAGCTGGTTCCGCTGTCCGGCCCGGCGGCCGCTCAGCCATATGAGTTACTTCTCTCCCTCCCCCCCCCCCCCCCACCCTCATCAGCCTCAATGCGGTGGCATTCTACGCCTCCGTGCAAGGAGCGTCGCAAGTGGCATTATCCCAATCCCCTCATTCATAACATTCGTGCCCTCCCCGCAACTTTACCCCGGGCCAGACTCGCCAACTGCTTGGAAAGGAGCTCTCCCCCCACCCCCACACCCCGGGAAATACAGTATTTAAAAACATAAACACAAAATGTATTTACCACATTATTGGTACACAAACTCCATTCTTCTCTCTTTGTTACCTAAAATACACTTAAAATATTGACAAATCATATTTGAAAACCCCGCCAAGAAACTGAAAACCATATTTGAAAACCCCGCAAAGGCAGAATTTCTGCTGCCTTCAGCCCCACTTGAAACTGACGGCTTCAGGCAGCGCTGACGTCACGTGGGCTGCACAGACCTTCCCGTGTTACAAGCGCTGCGGATGAAAGGCACGGAGAATTATGCCTACCTAAGAGAGCGATCTCTTACATAGGCATATTCTCCCATGCCTTTAATATTTATATTTAGTTATTACTATTTCATAATTTTAGTCAGGGTAGGCATTGCCTACCTTGCCTACCCTGACGGCACGTGCCTGACTGGGGGAATACGTTCTTTTATGCCTTTCACCCATTCTGTCTGATTGGGCAATGTCTCAAGAAATAGCGCAAGACGCTGCCAAGGGCATTTTGGTGAGGCCAAATTGGCCTACACAGTCATGGTTCCCGTTGATGCTTAAAATGATTATTGAACCATGTATGACGATTCCTAGTTGCAACGAATGTTGACACAACCAGTAACAAAAGAAATTCATCCATTGCATGATCATATGAATTTGTTAATCTGCAGGTTCTGACCAGACCATTGCAAGAGCTTGGACTGTCGGATAGGACCATGGATGTTATAGCTGCAGCTTGGAGAAATAGCACTAAAAAACAATACATGTCGCATAAAAAGAAATGGGAAGTCTTCTGTAGACAGTCAAAGATATCTTATCATACTGCGAACATATCAAATGTATTGGAGTTCCTTGCTGGGTTGCATTTTGATGAGCACTTAAGTTATAGTGCCATTAATAGTGCTCGTAGTGCTTTGTCGTCCTATTTAGGACAAATTTCTGATCGAGATTCAATTGGGTTTCACCCATTAATATCCCGGTTCATGAAATGAATTTTTAATAAAAATCCTCCCAAGCCCAGATATACAGAAATTTGGGATGTTAGCATTGTTCTCACTTTGCTTAGGCAATGGACTCCTACTTCAATGTCTTTACAAAGGTTAACATTCAAGGTAGTAATGTAATGGCATTAGTGTCAGCTCAAAGAGTACAAACTTCGCAATTGTTACGGTTAGATTGCATGCATGTGGCTTCAGATAACATTGTGTTTTATGTTTATGATCTGATCAAACAAAGCAGACCAGGAAAAACTGGAACCAAGGTAATGTTTAAAGCATATCCTGTCGATGAAACATTGTGTGTAGTTAAACGTTTAACTAAATATATTGAAGTAACCAAAAATCTCCGAGGTGCTGAGACAGCGTTACTGATAACGCACAAGATACCACATATAAAAGTTGCAGTACAAACCATTTCTAGATGGTTAGAACAGGTTTTGGATTTAGCAAAAGTGGACACTGATGTGTTTAAGTTTCACTCTACTAGGGCTGCAGCTGCGTCCGCGGCGAAGGTACAGGACGTACCACTCGATCAAATTTTAGAGGCCGCAGGGTGGTGTGAAGAAGAAACTTTTTCAAAGTTCTACGATAAACCTGTTGTCACAGTGCCAGGATTTGGACACGCAGTGTTGGGTTCGCTTTAAATGCTTGCTTTGTTTTATATTATTGATTTATATTATCGATTTATGTTATCATTTGATATCATTATCACTTTTGTTGTAAAATTTTTCCCCTGGGATAGAGGGGTTATTATTAAAAAATTGTTCTTTTTATGATTAAAAGACATTACATAAATTGAAACAATGTTTTTAAAAATATTATTTACTCACTACTGTATTGACTAAACAGAGTGTCATATGGAATGAATGTACGACATAAAAAACAGAGCTTTAAACTCTTCACGCAGTCACTCACGTGACTCCGAAGTAAAATAGTAAGATTAAACGAGAACTTACCTGTTCGAAGTTTGATCTTTATTTTATGAGGAGTTACGATGAGGGATTATGTGCCCTCCGCTCCCAGCCCTCATAATATGATCATCTGGTAGTTCTAGTCTATGTTGAGCCTTACTATCTTACTCCGGCTATTGGTTCTGTGTTTTTCATGCTGCTGCTTTGAAGTATGCCGATCAAGCGCCAGGCGGGGCTTCTTCACGTAATCCCTCATCGTAACTCCTCATAAAATAAAGATCAAACTTCGAACAGGTAAGTTCTCGTTTAATCTTACTATTAACCAATACACATAGAAATGTGCGTGCCTTAATTTCCTCTTTTCCATGGAGAACAATCCCAGCTGTTCAGTTTAACCACACAAAATCCCTCATTTCTGGAGTCATTCTGGTACATTCTCTCTACTCCCTTTTTAGTATGATGCCCAAAACGGAATATAACATTCAAGTTGCGTCCAAACCAATCTTCTTTATTACTAAAACTCTTCTCGTATGTACATGTGAATCATCTGGCCACAATCTGGTTAATTCTTATTTTCTTCCAAACGCTAGGCCACGGCCTTCCCATTTTCACACATTCTACTCACAATTTTTCCCTCGACGGGATAAACATCCAGCCTATATTTCCGAAGTTTTTAAAGTTTTAATCATTTATTTCAAAAAATTAACTGTTTTACAGTGGGACACTCTGGCAGCACCTTCCATTGAAGATGTCACAGTGCCATCTCACAGACGTCCAATCACAATGCATCTCATTTACAAATGACATCACAATGGGACAGGGCTGGGAGATTGCAACCTTCACGTGGTCTGCCCTGTTTCGACGAATGCAATCAACCTGGCGTGCACAATCAAATAGAACAAGTTGTCAATGCACTTGGTCTAGTATTTTATAAAGGTTCATCATGACTTTCCTGCACTTTTATTTCATGTCTCAACTTAAGGCTCGGGACCTCTTGTGCACTTTGAACCTCCATCAACTTGACAACATCCAATGATATATGCAGATAAAACACTGGTTCCTCGTGTGCCTGTATCACTCAGAATTATGCCCACTATTTACATTGTTTCAGGAATTGGGATTGGAATGAAGTTATTGCTCAACATAGGAGCTAACTATAGGAGAAGGATGCAACAACATTTCAACGTGTGATTGGCAAAATGTTTTAGGCTAGACAATTTCAGATTCCTACAGTACTCAGACAAAATGGATGGAGAGGTTCACATCAAAAGGACTGTGGTAGAATATCCTTGAAAGATAGTTAAAGCGCTGATGGGGAGAATTTTAAAGAATCTGGTACTAATTTGAGGATGGAAACCATGATGGTGCATTAGCGAAGTGCATGGATAGGTCTGGAAGAAAATAAATCTATTGTAATAAAGGAATTGAGAAATACTTGTCAACAAAGTAATCTGCCTGTCAAACATCACCCTTATGAATCTCGATGGAAAGAAATGGAAAGGAAGATACAGGGTTACCAGATCCAGATTTTGGTGGGAGACAAATATCTGAGAGGGGCTTTGA
This sequence comes from Raja brachyura, assembly GCA_963514005.1. Next base: position 70,821,583 of record OY740788.1, on the reverse strand, counting down.
GACATGCTATGGATCCAATTACGTTAGAAATATGGAATGTTATAGTGGAAAAATACAATTTAAAAAGAGGGGTTCACGCATTGAAGTGGTTCGCATATGACTCAAAGTTTAAGCCAGGGGTGTATGATTCAAAATTCAAAGAATGGGCACAAAAAGGCATAACGGCAATGTATACAGTTTCAGAAAATGGAGAGTTTATGAGCTTCCAAGATTTAAAGTCAAAGTAGGGTCTCGAAAACAAAGATTTTTTTAGACACTTACAATTAAGAGACTACTTTATAAAAGAGATAAGGCCTGAACTAGATGTAACTTTAAATAATGTGATCAAGGTGATTGTGGATGCATACAAACAGAAGGGGTTTCGGGTCATCTCTGCTTTCTACCAAGCTCTGGTGGAAAGCGGGGGAGAATCAACGCTCTACATAAAAACAAAATGGGAAGCAGAATTAAAGATTCAAATAACAGAAGAAGAATGGTATCAAATGTGTGAAACACAATGTTCATCCACAAGCTCACTAGTATGGAGAGAATTTTGCTGGAAGAATCTATCTTGCTTTTTTATAACACCCAAAATAAAAAGCAGACAACTTGCTGCCCAACAACACAGTTGGAGGCTGTGTGGGAGTACGGAGGCAGACCACTTGCATATTTTCTGGAACTGTGCAAAGATAAGGCCATACTGGGAAAATGTTAATACAGCTGTAAATAATATCTTGGGTTATAAAATCCCAAATACCTGCCCTGTGATGTATCTGGGGCGTATTAGAGATAGTGTAAAAATAGAAGATACATATTTGATTAAAGCTTTGCTTGCAGCAAGTAAGAAGGCCATTACCAGGCAGTGGCTTAATGAAAAAAGTCCAAAACAGGAACAGTGGTTAGAAATTGTGCGAGACATCTTTAATATGGAGAAATTGACATATTCATTGAGAGTCAAGGATAATTCATTTGAGAAGATCTGGGAAAAATGGACTGTTTATTTGAGCCATGACACCAATTAGATAAATGCCGAGCTAGATATGGGAAGATTGCGTTATATAGCACTAGATGGTATGTTTGTATGAATGTTGAATTATCTCCAGATAACTAATCAATGTAATGTTTTTTCCTTTTTTAATTTGGTACGTGAACCACACGGTCTTATTCCAATTTTTAAATTTATTTACTTTTTTTTTCTCTCTTTTCCCCTCCCCCCCCCCCCCCCCCCCCCCATCTACTTATTTTCTTATTTTGATTGCTATTTTTCTTACTTTGTTTTATTTATGGTGATGGTGTTGCACTGTTTTGAAAATATCTCTTAAAAATCAATAAAAATGTAAGTGAAAAAAACCAAAAAAAAATCACCCTTGGGAAAAAATACACATGGGGCATTATGGTCATTTGCCAACAATATCCATTAATAAAAAACACATTGTTCAATAATGTTTCTACGATACACTATGCAACAGGGCTGCTTTAAAACTGCACAAGGAAACTTTATATAGAACTTTAGGTTTAAGTTTATTATTGTCATATATATCGAGGTAATGAATGCTTTGTTTTGCATGTTATCCAAATAGATCAGATACACCGTTAATAGATACGATCAGTTTAAACCAGTACAATAGATAGAGCAATTGTAGAATTGGAGATACAGACTGCAGAATCTAATTCTCAAACTTAATTTTCTCTCAGATTACATACTGTTTTTATTATTTTAATTCATAAAAAAGGCAAACAAATTAACTTTTTAAACATCTTTACCAATCAGATGTGAATTACAACCCAGTACTATACAAAATGTTGAATTGATAAAATATTTTCTTTGCAAAGGGCCTACTGCTACAACATGAATTTGAGACATATTGTCCAATTTGATACTGCTGCTCCGCAGCAACTGTATATTTTGTAGATTTATATTTTTATAAAATTATGAGACAGATGTAGTGTAATCCAGTACTTGCCAGACTAACACTTGGCTTTAACTGTAAAAAAAAAAGGTAATAAATTACATTGGGAGAGAAGTAAAGTAACATTGGAGAGGTTAAACAGTCACGAAAAGTTGTGGGGTTTTGGCCAAAATAATTAAAAAATGTGACCAACATCAAGTTTCCGTCACGTTTCTGGAAAACAGGTTAAGGAATCTGGTCTCCTTTTGCAGGATAACAAGCCTATGAGGCCAGGCTGAAGTTTTTTTAGCATTTTCAGGTGCCACAAACTCAATAAATGCGCTGCGTCGCTTATGAAAAATTATGTAAAACATTAATACTGTTTCTCACAATAGATACTTCTGAATATTTCCAGCATTTTTACTTTCATTCAAAATTGCACTTTCTTCAGCAACTGCAGAAGTTTGACTGATTAATTGAAAGCTATAGCATGGAAACAGGCCTCTCGTCCAACAAGTCCATGATAACTTGTTCACATTTGTTCATTGTTATCCCATATTTGCATTGACTCCCTACACAATCGGGCATTTTACAGAGGCTACAAACTCAAGTCTTTTGGATCTGGGAGGAAACCCACCCAGCCACAGGGAGAACGTGAATGCTCAAGCCGGTCAGTACCAGAGGCCAGGATCAAAACAAGTCACTGGTGCTGGGAGGCAAATCTAATCTTAAATTTGCTTCTTTTCAGAGGCTTACTTATAATAATTTTTAAATACCCGTGATAAAACAGCAACTATGATCATGACAATAACATTAGTTACTTTCGTCCTAATAAATCAAGACCTTACACTTCAAAGATAAAACAAAAACTATAAGAATTATCTGTTAAGTTGCACTGAAAACATTCTTGGTACAGTTCAGCTACCCTTGCCATTCAACAGTGTTACCATTCATGAATCTTCCCATCTTCAATATTCTGGAGTTGACAGTTTACAATCAGTAGTGGTCCTGCTCCAGATGTTAGGCTTTGAGAACATTCATCCCTCTTGTTTCTTCCCTGGTAACTGGATTCCTAAAACTGATACTAACAGTTGATTTCAAGCCATTGCTGTGGCCATCAGAGCTTGCAACTGACGTAAAGTGGGGACATTCCAAAAGATTTTCTTTCCTCTCTGCAATGCATTGCTAGTCTCCTGTTTTCAATGTAATGTAAACAAAGGCTAGAATTGTAAATGTAGTCAAATGGGGAAATTATGTTCTTCTATCGTATGATGTCCTTGCTATTAAAGGATGGCCTGCATTGTTGACTTATTCTCCCGAGTATTCCTGGAGTCACTTATGTAAGCAGGTATTGAGTCACCCAGTCAACAACATAAATGCACATCTCCCTCCAGACTAAAGAAACTACTATCAACTTTCCATGCCTTGGCCAAATATTTATCCATGCTCTACTTTCCTATTATTCCATATACCTTCAAATGTTAGATATTGATTACACAAATTGCTATTGACAGTCCATATAGGTATCAACCCTTCCACTGCTTAAAACGACTCAACCAAATTAGTTAAACACCACATATTTCTCTTGGATAACCCAACAGTATAAACAATGAATTCTCCATTTTTAGGTACCTACATAATCTTCCCCCTCCCTTCTTCTGCTATATGGATCCCATCAAGGCATAGTGACTTCGACTTTGTAATTATGATATTTAAGAAAATTGGCAGTGTTCAAATGACCCAAATTATCAATTACCTTCTTGGCTGTGATATTAGCTGTATCTCCATTAACTACAACAAATGTATTCATTTAGTTATTTGACCACAAGTTGGTTCCCTTATGATTTCAGCCTTTTTTTTTACTATCTATTTGAATTTTGTGTTATCTGCTAATCCATTGTCATTTCTTTCTCAGCTCTTCCCTATCCAGCATATTTTCTTTGGTTCTCTCATGAACCACAAAACAGACAAAAGTGCTTTAGATCTGTAAACTGAAATATATGTCAAGGCCATGCCTTGAAAATTTACGAGGAAGTAACCATGCCCAATTGAGCAATCTGTCAGAATACTGAGTAGCATCAACAGTTGTTCACCATATTTCAGTTGGAATTATTGCTTGAAGGTTAAACTTGTTTGGCTAGAGTGTGTTGTACATATTAGATAAAGCCAAGAAATGCTTGGAATTTGCTCTTTAAATACAACTTAGCCAGTACCAGTGAAATTCATGCACAATGTAAAAAAGATGAAATTAAATGGATGCAAATGTTCTTCAAAGCAAATATATGTAGTCATGTATAAGCTTCCCATCTCTTTTTCTAGTATGAAACTATTTCATTAACTGTTGTACATGATAGTCTAGTACAGTTTAATGTAAGCAGAAATCAACCCCTTTCTGGGGAAAAATTACAAATCGTATTGGAATTTTGTGGGTTCAATTTGAATACAGGGATTACACAGCAATTATTCTACATCTGCTGCACTACAAAAAGAGGACGGTTTGACCATTTTCTCAATAAACCAAATAATTGGACCACAGTACAACAATTATACTTTTTTTCTGCCAAAACCTACAATTCCACACTAGCACTTTTTCTTTACACTGTTATCAAAGCCAACAATTTATTCTGATCATGAAAAAGTGAACAGAACATGGATGTGATGTTTTGGGTTGGAACCCTTCTTCAGACCCAGGAGAACCTCTTCAAAGTAGGATATGCTTTGAGGAGATTTTGTAATCAACAGAATCATGGAATGCAGTTTGTTTTTTAATCCCAGAATCTCCAGGTTACTGAAGTTGAAATATATTGATTACTGTGAACAAGACCCCCAAGCTACACAAATCCCAGCTCTTGGGGTTACATATAGACCAGGTGCAAACAAAGTATAGCCTGGAGCAATCCAGAGGTTTGACTGTGAAATAACCGATGTTTTACTGTGTGTAGAGGTCAAGGAGCCATACTGCACAATCTCACACCTCTGTAGAAATTATTCTGGAAGGGAGTTGGGAGAGAATAATTCCCCGTGATTGGGTGGGAAAGTCTCTAAGTTGAGGACAGAATTCTGGGAAGAGAAGATGATGAAGAGCGAGAAAGTTGAAGGGGTGGAAGTGTAGTACGATAGAAAATGACAGATGAGAAATTAAGCAAAGCACTCCTCAGGAGGGAAAATACAAAGGAGGAACTCAGCAGGTCAGGCAGCACCTGGAGGAGGGAATTGGCAGATGATGTATTAGTTCATCACCTCTCTTAAGATTGATAAAGTGGGGGGGGGGGGTGCAAGAAGAAGAGGTCAGAGCAGGGAAAAGGCCGTCACATTTTCTTGTGCCTCCCATCAGAAGAAAAGGGCACCTTGACAGCAGGGAGGGTTGCATGTTCATGCTGACAAACATTTAAGTCCATTTGAGCACAAGAACATGTGCACTGAATGGAGCATATCGTAATCTACACTGAAGTAAGACTTTCACATGTATGTTCAATGGCTCATAGGTGGAACATGAAACAAAGAAAAATATGAATTATGAAACTGGTTTATTTCACAAATGTCAAAATAAACACTCTTAGCAAAAACAAATTTTTCCCCTCATAAACTTTCCCTAACCCAATGGGATTTAGAAAAGCAGGTGGATAACAGAGATACAGATTGAGTTTCAACCACGTCCCGCTACACCCCTTCCATTAGTGGTACTCAGGCTTGCCTGCTCTAATCTCATATGCTTGCATTAGATCCGTATCTCTCTATGCCCATCCTCTCCAAGCATCTGTCTTGATGACTTTTACAAGCTGTAATACCATCTGCCTTTGCCACCTCCTCAGACAGTTCATTCGAAATATTCATTACCTCTATGTGAAACAAAAACCTCGCCTTTATTTCCCCCCCCCCCCATCTCTAACCTGTGACTTCTAGTTCCACATTTCATTCTCCTTGGAAAAAAAGATTCTGACTATCCTCCCCCTCATAATTGTATAAACAACTAAAAGGGAACTATTCAGCCTCCTGTGTTCGAGTGAGAATAAAGGCAGCCTACCTGATCTCTCTTTATAATGCAATCCCTCCAATTCAGACTAGATCCTCAAAAATCTTTTCTTCACCTTCTCTAGTTTAATCGTTTTTTTCTTATAGCACGGCGACCAGAACTGTACATAATACTTTAAGTGGGGCCACAAGTAAATGTTCTTACAAATGCAACTTGATATTGGGGCGGCAGAGTGGATCAACAGTAGAGTTGCTGCCTTACAGCACCAGAGACCCAGGTTCAATCCTGGGCACGGGTGCTATCTGTTCAAAATTTGTATGTTCTCCCTTTGACCATGATGGTTTTCTCCGGGTGCTCTGTTTTCTGCCACATTCCAGACGTGTAGATTTGTAGGTTGATTGGCTTCTATAAATTTTCCCTAGTGTGTAGGATAGAAATAGCACATGGGTGCTCGCTGGTCGGTGCAGACCCGGTGGGCCAAAGGCCCTGTTTCCACACAGTATCTCCAAAACTAAAAACATCCCAACTTATATTCAATGTTTTGATCTATGAAGGCAAACGTACAAAATGCCTTTCTCATTACCCCATCGACCTGTGTGGCCACTTTCAGGGACCTTTGGACTTGCATCCCAGGGTCTTTCCATATATCAATGGTACCAAGGTCCCTGCCATTTACTCCAAATGACCACCAGAATTTCACTTCCCTAACTTGTATGTATTAAATTCAATCTGCCAACACTCCACCCAACTGTTCAAATTTATGTCTCACTGTATCCTTATAGACAAACATCTTCATCATATCCAAATCCACCAATATTTTGTGATAAATCCATTTTCATAAGTAGCCTGCACAGTTAAAATACAAGAACATTTATGATCAGGTAGTTCAGAGTCTCCAATTTTAGGCCTGTGTAAAGTTACTTGCTCCTCCAGTTCGTCAACTTAAAATTAATTTTGGAGGAAAGAACTGCAGATACTGGTTTAAACCGAAGATAGGCACGAAAAGCTGGAGTAACTCAGCGGGACAGGCAGCATCTCTGGAGAGAAGGAATGGGTGACGTTTCGGGTTGAGACCCTCTTCAGACAAGTCTGGGGAAAGGGAAATGAGAGATATAGACGATGATGTAGAGAGTTAAAGAACAATGAATGAAATATGCAAAAAAGTAATGATGATAAAGGAAACAGGCCATTGTTAGCTGTTTGTTGGGTGAAAACGAGAAGCTAGTGCAACTTAGGTGGGGGAGGGATAGAGAGAGAGGGGGAATGCCGGGGTTACTTAAAGTTAGATAAATCAATATTCATACCACTGCCCAAGCGAAATATGAGATGCTGTTCCTCCAATTTGTGTTTAGCGTCACTTTGACAATGGAGGAGACCTAGGACAGAATGGTCAGTGTGGGGACGGGAAGGAGAATTAGAGTGTTTATCAACCGGGAGATTATGTAGGTTCAGGCGGACTGAGCGAAGGTGTTCAGCGAAACGATCAGCTGGTCTATGTTTGGTCTCGGCGATGTATAAGAGTCCAGATCTTGAACAACAGATCCAGTAGATGAGGTTGGAGGAAGTGCAAGTGAAGTTCTGCCCAATGTGAAAGGACAGTCAGGGTCCCTGGACAGTCGAGGGAGGAGGTATAGGGACAGGTGTTGTTTCTCCTGCTGTTGCAGGGGAAGGTACCTGGGGAGGGGGTGGTTTGGGTGTGAAGGGATGTTAATGAGGGAGTTCCAGAGGGAACGGTCTCTGCAGAAGGCAGAAAGGGGTAGTGATGGGAAGAAGTGACCAATGGTGCGATCCCGTTGGAAGTTGCAAAAAATGTCAGAGGATTAGGTGTTGTATGCGCCGGCTGATGGGGTGAAAGACTAGGGGGACCCTGTCTCTGTTGTAACTAGGGGATGGGGGAGCGAGGGCGGACCTGCAGGGTACCGATGAGACACAAGTGAGGGCCTCATCTATGATGGGAGAGGGGGACTCCCGTTCCCTAAAGAATGGTATGGAACACTTCATCTTGGGCTCAGATGCGACGCAGACGGAGGAATTTGAGAGTAGGGGATAGAGTCTTTGCAGGAGACTTTGCAAGGCCGCGGGCGTGGACCAGAGTAAGGCCACGGGCGGGCGTGGACCCAAGCGAGGCGGTGGGCTGTGGGACTTCAGTATGACTGGGCCAGGCAAGGGGGGGATTTCCAGAACATTCCAGCATAGTTAAAACCGTTGGGAAGGTGGAGAGGGCGGCAACCCCCTCCCCTTGCGGGGGCATTGTGACGTCATTCGAAGCTGCTTGAAGAATCTGTGAGTTGTTTGAAAGGCTGTATTTAAAAAACTTTAATGATTAATAACTTTTGAAATGTAGCATGAAATGTGAAGGGAACCTGTTTATTGTGTCAATTGGGTTAATGCGAGTAATAATTTGTACACATTTCAACTCTATAGCTCGTAGCATTTTGACGAAGGTAGAAAAACACTGACACACACGCACACATTCATAGAACGTCAAAACGTCACCCACAAATCCTGTTGGCAGACAAGAGATATCTTGCTGCCTGGCAAAAAAAAAGTAATTCTTTATTTTTCTCCTGGCCTCTTATTACAATGAAGCAGCCAGGCGACCTAATGACTAGTTTCTAAACCGCCAATCATTCTTCATCACCTTCCAACACCTATCATTTTGCTTTTAACAGTTTCATTAGAATATTAATTCTTAAATCTATTAAAATATTTCATATCTAGCACTGTATTAGATAATATCAATAATTATTTAAATATACTACTACTTTATTCAGGAAAAAAAAAATTAATAATACAACTCAATGAAAACTATGCACGCAGGACTTAAAGACACCCTTACATTCATCCAATATTTTGAGTAATAACCTCCTCATTCGATTGACTGGACTGCTCAGTTCAAACCATCAAAGCTATTATTTTACAAATGTTAATAACAGACCACAGCTGTCAGCAAATAATCATTTGCCTTCTGGAAAAGTAGAATAATTACTTAACTAGTGTGCTGTGCAAAATACAACATCCGAGCAATACAATTACTTTCAAACTAAAATACTGCAGATACTGAAAACCTCAATGAAAACAAATACTCAGCTGAAGTAGTGTTCCAACCCAAAACATTGTCTGTCCACGTTCTCCACAGACGCTGCCTGACCCTCTGAGTTACTCCAGCACTTTGTGTCTCCTTTTTATAAACCAGCATCTACAGTTGCTTGTTTCTAGACAATTAACCATCTGGATGAGAAGAAACTTCGGGCCTTACTCACCCAGGCCTGCAACGGACCCCAACTATACTTCATCCTCCAGAAGATCCATCTCTTCAATCAACGATTCCTGGCCCACCTTAACTCCACCAAGGACCTGAAATTAGCCCGCCTCCAGGCCGCTCTTGCCACGACACTCTGTGACTCGACCGCCCGCAGGCTCCAACTCTGGCCCGCCCGGCTGCCCGAGTCCCATGACACCATCTTGGCCACAAGGAGCGCCTCCAGTATTCACCAGGACGCCGCCTTCACCGACCTCCGTATCCGACCTCTCTGTCCTGTGCCTCCTCCACGGCCAGAGTGAGCAACACCGCAAATTAAAGGAACAGCACCTCATATTCCGCTTGGGGAGTCTGCATCCTCTTGGCATGAACATCGAATTCTCTCAATTCTGTTAACCCTTGCTGTCTCCTCCCCTTCCTACCTCTCTCCCAGCCCTTGGGCTCCTCCTCCCCCGACCCCCCCCCCCCCCCATTAGTCTGAAGAAGGTTTTCGGCCCGAAACGTTGCCTATCTCCATAGATGCTGCTGCACCCGCTGAGTTTCTCCAGCATTTGGTGTACCCTGGATGAGAAGATAGTTGTTGTGGTTAAAAAGTTTGTGAATTACCAACATCGGTGATATAGTGGGCAGTGAAAAGGGTTATTTAAAATTACAACATGATCTAGACAAATTGGAATGTGGGCCAAGCATTAGTAGATGAAATTTATGTCAGATGTGCAAAAAATTGTGTACAAAGGAACTGCCGATGCTGGTTTGTACCGTAGATAGACACAAAGTGCTGAATTAACTTAGCTGGTCAAGCAGCATCTTCTGAAAAAAAGGATGGCTGATGTTTTGGGTTGGGACCCTTCTTTAGCTTGAAAGAAGAGGAGAGGGAACTGAACATAAGAAAAGGCCAGAACAAATCAGGGCCGGTAACAGATATAGACTCGCCCTTCCTTGGTTGTCTGTTACTGGCCCTGGTTTGTTCTGGCCTTTTCTTACCACCAGTTCCCTCCCCCCTTATGTAGCAAATAATGAAGGGATGAATGTTGAAAGTGATGGACCAGGGTTCCTGGACCATGTAAGTCTTCGCTCATTGCTGTTGCTGCACCATCCCGCAAATATTCTTGTATCTCCTAGGTGATTTGGGGGAAGTCAGGAGGCAGATTGACATCTATCCGGTTTTAGTCTGATTATATTTGTTTTTAAATACAGCAGCTTGGTACATCTTAATACAGATAGCAACAAATTTGACCTTGTTCTCACATATATACATGGACATTTACATCTTGGATCACTGGCCAGCAATCAAATGCAGAGATGTTATTCTGCACAGGGGCACCTCAATACTGCGTACTCAGTCTCCTGCTCTACTCTCACACTCTACCCGTGGCTGTGTAGCCAGTCATAGCTCCAACGGCATCTTCAAATGTGCTGTTATTGGTAATAAGGGTAACGAAGAATACAGGAGGAAGTAAAGATTTATAATCTGGTTAACCAGTGCCAGAACAATATTCTTGCAATATTCTTAGCATGACCTAGCAGTTGATTCTGCATTAATCTAAAGATGGGTCCCAAAAATTATCGGTGCATTTGCTCCACAGATGCTGCCCAGCCCGAGCTCCTCCAGCAATCCGTATTCTGCTCACGTTTCCAGCATCTGCAATTTCTTGTCATCACAGAGTTGATCGTTGACTTCAGGAAGTCAAAGGTCCATGAATCCATCTTCACTAATGGTACGGCATGATGGCGCAGAGGTAGAGTTGCTGCCTTACTGTGCCAGAGACCTGGTTTCGATCCAGAACATGGGTGCTTGTCTGTACGGAGTTTGTACGTTCTCCCCGTGACTTTTCTCAGAGACCTTCGGTTTCCTCCCACGCTCCAACGGCGAACGGGTTTGTAAGTTAATTGGCTTGGTATAGAGGTAAATAGTCCCTAGTGTGTGTAGAATTGTGTCAGTGTGCGAGGATCGTCGGACTAGGGGGGGGCCGAAGAACCTGTATGTTTAAACCAAATTAAACTAGACTGCGTTGGATAGTGTCAACAGTTTCAGATTCCTGCGCGTGCATATCTCTAAAGATCTGTCCTGGGCACAGCACACTGCTGCAATCGCAAAGATAGCTCATCAATGTCTCAACTTCCTCAGAGTTTGAGGAGATTCAACATGCCGGTGAATAATCTATGGAACTCCTCCAAGAGTACAACAAAGAGCATACTGACTGAGTACATCAAGGTCTGCTTTGTTAACAAAACACCCACAAAATGAGATGTCAGAAAGTGGTGGACAATGGCCAGTCCATCATGGAGATTAACCCTCCCATCATTGAAAGGAACTACAGGAAGCACTGCCTCAAAAAGGCAGCTAATATCCCAAGACCACACCACCCTGGCCCTCAGGGACCTTTCATCTCTTTGCAACCATCAGGAAGGTGGTGCAGGAGCATGAGAACCTTGACCTCTGGGTTCAAGAGCAGCCTCATCCTATCAATGATCAGGCTCTTGAACCGCACTGCACAATCTTAACCTCAACCTCACCTCAGCACCAAACTATTATAGATGTTGTGCGAGGTTGCACTACATACTGCATCTAGCATTATTAAAGTATGATTAACTGGCATAACTGATAATTTATTGCATTAATGTTTATTGTATATTTATACATCATGTTGTTACATTAATGTGCCTGTAAAGTTGCGACAAGAATTTCATCGTTCCGGTCCTGGTGCATATGACAATTAAATGCTCTTAACATTTTGTTGGTGCTCAATCTATCCTCCTTCCCATCTAAACCAAATCAACTCTCCGCCCCCTCTGTAACCCTACTCATCAAAGTGGTCTGCAGCAATCTGAATTCTAAACTGTTATGGTACCATTCAAGGATAAAACCTGAAAATGTCAGTTCTTCTTGATTTTAAGAATCCCTTACCATTTATCCTGTGATAAATGGAAATCCTCAAACTTACCCAACTCCAGAGATGTGTGCACATAATGCACACTGTCAAGCTAGAACAATGTTGCATTAGAGGTGCAATGGTGCAGAGGTACGGTTGTGATACCAATGGGATCCTCGTCTGTCCAATGCTCCTATTGAAAGATTTGGGGAATTTCCAATACTTATCCCCCAAATCAACTTTACTAAAAATAGATTTTCCTTTATTGTCAAACTGGTATTCATAGATCCTGGCTGTGCACAAATTATCTGCCACATTAAAACAGTATCTGTTTGAAAGTAGATAATTGGCAGTGATGGTGCAAAGTCTATTCCTCTTTAATGACCCAGAAGCAACCTGCCATCCAACAAGGGCAGGAAGTTACCAATAAACCAAGATCAGCAAGTTACCAAAATTGTATTAGGATGTAACTACTACACTTAAAAGACATTGGGACAGCCACAAAAATAGGAAAGATTTAGAGGGTTATTGACCAAACAGAGGTAAATTGGATTAGCACTGGTAGGCATGGACGAGTTGGGCCGAAGCACCCTTTACAATGCTGTGTAACTCTATGGATCTATACCAAAACCAGCTACTGAGAGTCAAATTACATCTCATAAAGTTCTACATACACCAACCATTGTATAACTCACTTGTAAATTAAATGCATATTACCATTACAGAATAAAAATAAAGATCGAAAACCCTTAATCAACTGACTTTGCAGGTTAGTGCATTAATTGTTAACATAAGAAAATCAACTAAGTGCAAATCAATAAAGATTAGAAAACCAGTATCACACTTCACCACCTGTACTCAAAACATGGGTACAGAACACTTTCTAAATTGTACAAGGGGATAAACAGATTAAATTATGTTTAAACAAACCCTGATATCTCTAATGTCCCAAATATCTCTCCACAAAGCCAGGCGTTTAGCCTTATTGAGACTACAAAAATATTAATAGATTTGCCACAGAATCTACTCTGGAAAATAACGTTGGATTTCAAGAAATATAATGATTACATTGTACATGTATTTGAAAAACAAATTCATTTTTTTCTTAAGCTCAGGAACTGTTAACAAGTGAAGTAGAAGTTGAAATACCATTATTCTCTCAGTAAACTGCAACAAAAATCACAAGATTGATCATCCCGTCTGAATGAGCATTTTTGCACAGTATAGAAATTGTAGCGTAATGCCAAGATCTACCATAAATGTTATAAACAGTGCAGTTTTTTGAATTATGACCTTCTTGTGATAAGCTAACCAAATTCACCTCAGTGAAACCAAAATATAGAACTTACTATTATCAACCAGATTCAAGTAACATTGCAAGACATTTTCATTGCATGTCTAAAATTAGGAAATCAAACATCTTATTTATAAAATTATCAAAACAGCTTATTTCATCCATTTATGAATCAGATAATACTTTTATTTTGGTTACATTCAGATACAATACAATCAGTACTATAGTTTTAACATAATTTATTTTTCCAAAAGAAAAATTAATGCTAAATTCTCCTCCCTAATCAGAGGCCCCAAGACCAACATTTACATTAATTTAAGCTTACGTTAGCCTCATGCAAGCTTGGTATGAAATACGCCTTCCACATCAAAGGTTTAAATTGTCATTCACTACAGGAATTACTTTTTCATACTCCCAAATTTAATATGTCATATTTATTATTTTCCCCATAGCCAGACTTCATTTTCTTTTGAAAGACTGGAAGAGTATTCATTTATAAATAATATACCTTTCTTTAAACATGTATATTTTTAAAGTTATATTGGCATGCAATTAAGTCTGACCCAACTGATCAATTTCAATTCAATGAAATCACTTGGAAAGATGGGCTGCTGTAATCTACCGACACTCTTGTGTTTACATTTAGAACTTACAACATAGAGAGGGGCAAGCTGAACAGTTAATCAGACTTGTGCTCCATTTGAGTCTCCCATTTTCCTTGATATAATAGGTTAATCCACCGTTCCAACTTCCCTCAGTTCTATCTAGCTTTTCCTCAAGTTAATCCATGTTATTCATCTCAATACTTTATGGTAGTAAATTCCATATTCTCACACACTGGGTAAAAAGGCTTATTTAGAATTCTCGTTTTGATTTCTGGTTAACTATCTTTAGTTATTTTTTAAATTCCCATAATTAGAAGCACTATCTTTAACTTAGACCATAGGCATTGGAACAGGGCCTTCAGTCCACAATGCCTGTACCAAACAAGATTCCAAGGCCAACTCTTATCTGCCTGCACATGATCCATATCCCATATCAACTTCTTTGATTTACTAGTCCAGTTGGGCTTTTTCCACATTGCATTAGGAATTCTGAACACATTATATACATTTCATTTGCTTTATCCTTTTAACAGTTTCAGCCAATTAATTTGAGGATACGAGTTCATCCCCAGTTGGTACAGTATTTGATATTTTAACTAACTTTCCTAGTTTGTTTATTTTCAATATTCCATTGTCATCCCCACTATCCATGCACTGTCCTGTAAATAGGATTTTTTTATATCTCAAAAATCAAAAATGAATTGCTTCCATTTCAGATTTGGAATCCACTGTGGATGCCAAATTAGCTAATGAGGTGATTGTGGGAGCCACAGGTTCTGCCAAACAGCCAGTGGGTGGGAGGCAATGTGCTCTCTCCTCCATTAATGCTGGGCTCCTTTGTGCTTCCAATGCATGGATTTAAGTTTATCAACATAAACCAAAATGCTGCGTCTTTAATTTGAACACACATGGGCTCGGCATTCCCATGAATCAGAAAGAAACAACATTTCTAAGGAGGTTTTGAGAACATCCTCTAATCATTTTCTTTGTCCACCTCTTGCCATAACTGTATTTGGAAAAAACTCAGATCTGCAAACAATATGCTGGGACAGAGAAGCCAGCTGAATGTCATTATGGCTTCAGTGCTGGGAATGCTGGTCAGCAGATAACATTGACATTGGTTCACTTATCCTGCCAATGGATTTAGAATGTAAATACTAATTACTTATCCGTGCTTTGATGTGTTTGCTGTCCATGTTCTATATCTCAGAAGCGTACAAGGGCAGGGATCACAGTCATGCAATAGATAATCAACCTGGTGATTGAGTTCTTGAGCTTCAAACATTTTTTTTTTAATTCAGGTCCTGTGCAGCTTGAATATTGGCTTCTACCAATCAATGGCAAAAACTATCTAGTAATGTGCTCTCCACAGAAATAGAGCAATTAGCAGCCAGTCTGGCTACTCTCAACCATCAACTTTCAACATGCTAACAATGTTTAAAAAAAACTACCATCTATACTTTTTCACCAATATTATGCTCACTGACACTTAATTTAAGTTTTACCAGAACCACTCAGTTCCAGACCTCGTGTCAGACTGGATTCCTATGTGGATAACAAGTTAAATTCCAGAGATACAATGACAGCAATTGTGCTGGATGTCAAGAATCCAGAAGTATTGGGGATACTGCAGCGGCATTTTTGCAGCACGTGAAAATATCAACGTGCCAATGCTGGAAATCTGAAACTAAAACAGAAAATGCTTGTTAATTGTTATTCTCATTAACATTAAGAAGAGGTTGAAATGTTATGAATTGCAGTCCATTTAGACCTAATGACTATGAGATGGGTTTTTTCGTAGCCTCTGCATGACCCTACAATACAATTTTATTCGTCACATTGCACATAATGTGCAAGTGAAATGAATTGAAGTGCAAGTGAAGTGAAATGACCCTCTACTTGAACTTGAACTAACTTATCAATGGGCTTATCAAAACACTTGGAATCTGATGAAGAATATTCAGATGAAGATCAGATGTAATGTAAACAAATAATTGGGGAAATAAATGATTATATAAAGTTTTATTTTAATGTCGATCGTTTCACTGTTTATTTGATAAATTATTTAAACAATGAGTGAATTACTTATGATAATGGTGTGCTGGTGAATGACAGTGCTACAGTCCACCCACCCATCCACACATACATACACACATACATACATCCGTAAGCACACTTCCATGCATGCACACACACACATGCACACATACATCCGCGCACACACACGCACATCCACCCATACATGTACACATCCATGCACACACATACATCCACACACATACATCCATCTACATACACACTTACATCCACACATCCACAGATACACGTTTCACAGGTATACACAGACACACACAATCTGTAAAGAATGGTCTTTTACACACATACTTTTATACTACTTTATTCACTAGTCAAATACATCGCAGCCCTAGCTGTACGTGGTCTGTCACGTGTGCTAGAGAGAGACCCAGGGGTGGGAAGATCACAATTATACTGGATGGTAAGGGGAGTGGTTAGTGGTGGTTATGTCACTATATTAAAGGTATACACACATATCATCTACACAAACTACGGATACTCAAACAATGCAACACTTTTAGGGTTATTTTAGGTTAACGGTAATAGCCCTCATTTACAAAGGCACCATCGGGGGGGTCTCTAACATAAATATAGGCTCATGGTAGCTCAAAATGAATACTCATCGAGTAAACATCAGAGCATTGGATTCTTGGTCAGGATGTGACATTTACATCAGAAATAAGACAGGTCTCTTACAGGTCTGTCCCCCAGCCTGGCACTGCCCCAGTCCCACTATGGCCGTTACCCCTACTCTCCCCACTATGGCAGTCAGTGGGGTTCAGTAAACGGGGGAACCCAGAGGATCTGTCCTGACCCTTTAATTAGGTAGGTTCATGAGCCCTTAAAACCTGGGACCTCTGCTGCAGCCTCATTACATTTCCTATTAAAGCGACTGGAAGATGCCTTGCAGGACTGTCCCCCAGCCTGGAACTACCCCAGTCCCACTATGGCCGTGACCCCCACTCTGCACACTGGCAGTCAGTGGGGTTCAGTAAAGGGAGGAACCCTCAAGAACTGCCCTCACCCATTAATTAAGCTGGTTCAGGAGCAGGATCTCTGCGACAATGTCATTAAAACAAACAATTATATTCATCATATTATTTTTATATAATATAATTATACTTAATTAAATATGAATACAGTCATATTTACTATATATGTGTATAATAATATAGTTTAAATGGACTGCAACATGGAAATAGGCTGCCCATGGTGTAATATGGGCATTGGCCACTAGATGGCGCTTACTTTCCCGATCTCATTTTCTAATTAGTTTAATTATTTAATATGCAACCTTTGGCACTGACGAGTTATGACATCCTTCTCAATTATATTTCATCTAAATCTGTGGAGAATTGAATGTAGTTCCGTGACGTGGGTCACAAATACATTCCAGACACATTTTTGATGCTCGGCCCACAGCCTAAACCTCTCCTCATAGCTAATACCCTAAAATCTGGCAAATCTCTTTTGCACTCTCTCCAAAGCCTCCACATCCTTCCAGTGATGGGGCAACCAGAACTATACACAACTGCTTCAATGACCTCCCCTCAATCTAAAAGTGAGAAATGGGATTATTGAAGGGAGCAAAATACTATTTTTTTGTTGTCCACTGGATCAACTGTCCATGGCCATGTAAACGATTCCTGGACAAGTTGAATGTGAGGTGCTATTCTTCAGTTTGCATGTGACTTCACTCTGGCTGTGGAGGCAGCAAAACAGATTTGTATGGGAGTGGAAAAGGGGAAATAAATTGTTTAAGACAGGATAAAGCTAAGTCTTTAGGTGGATAATCCAGAGTGAGGGTATCTGATCTTAAAATTAAAATGAGTCCATGCAAGGCGGATGGTGCAAAGCACCCCTTCTTCTAAACCAGTGTTGGACCAGCTGAAAATGTTAACTATCAAAATGGGAAGAATATTCTCACCAAGCAAATTATTCGTTAAGTTGTTGAGTCCTGCAACTAGAACTAGATACAAATCAATCATGTTTAACTGGTGAGACCGAACGGAGGCTTGGCGATCGTTTCGCCGAACACCTCCGCTCGGTCCGCAATAACCAACCCGACCTCCCGGTGGCTCAGCACTTCAACTCCCCCTCTCATTCCGTATCCGACCTCTCTGTCCTGGGCCTCCTCCACGGCCAGAGTGAGCAATACCGCAAATTGGAGGAACAGCACCTCATATTCTGCTTGGGGAGTCTGCATCCTCTGGGCTTGAACATTGAATTTTCTCAATTCTGTTAATCCTTGCTGTCTCCTCCCCTTCCCACTGCTCCCCCAGCCCTCGGGCTCCTCCTCCTCCTTTTTCCTTTCTTCTCCCCGCCCTCCACCTCCCATCAGTCTGAAGAAGGGTTTCGTCCCGAAACGTTGCCTATCTCTTTCGCTCCTTAGATGCTGCTGCACCCGCTGAGTTTCTCCAGCCTTTTGTGTACCCATGTTTAACTGAATGTCACAATAAGCTAACAGGTTGAATGGCTAAATGTCAATGTTTCTTTTCTTTTAAATAACTATCTTTTCAATAAGTCTAACATATATTTGAAGGTAGACAAAAATGCTGAAGAAACTCAGCGGGTGAGGCAGCATCTATGAAGCGAAGGAATAGGTGACGTTTTGGGGTCGAGACCCTTCTTCAGACTGATGTGGAGGTGGGGGACGCGGGAAGAAGAAAGGAAGAGGCGGAGACAGAGGGCTGTGAGAGAGCTGGGAAGGGGAGGGGAAGGAGGGAGAAAGATAGGACTACCTGAAATTGCAGACGTCAATGTTCATACCGCTGGGGTGTAAACTACCTAAGCAAAATATGAGGTGCTGCTCCTCCTGTGGGACTCACTCTGGCCATGGAGGAGGGCCACTGGAGGCCCAAATGTCAGATTCGGAATGGGAGGGGGAGTTGAAGTGCTAAGCCACCGAGAGATCAGGTTGTTCAAACATATATTTGAGATATCAGAAGGATTCAATGCTATATCTACTACATTTAAATAAGCTGCCGACAAACAAAAATCAAAATTAAGGCCAGAAATAATCAACTTCCATATAAAATTATGAAAGGCATAAATAGGATGGAAAAATCAAATCAAAGCTCTTAGGTGAGAGAGGCAAAGTTTAAAGGAGATGTGCAGAACAAGTTTTCATTTTACACGGTGGGTGGTGAGTGCCGAGAACATTGTACCAGTGGTGGTAATGGAGGCAGATACGATAGTGGCATTTAAGAGACTTTTGGATAGGCATATGGAATTTCAGGAAATTGAGGTATATGGATTATATGCAAGCAGATAAGAGTTGGTCTTGGCAGCATGTTTGACATAGATATTGTGGGCTGAAGACTGCACTGCACATGTGCTGTACTGTTCTTTGTTCCATTTTCTAGCTTTAACAGCATTGATGAGAAGAGAATACCTCAAACATTTTGTTAGTTTAGTTTATCGTCACGTGCACCGACATGCAATGAAAAGCTTTTGTTGCGTGCTATTCAGTCAGCGAAAAGACTATACATGACTACAATCAACCCGTCCAGTGTACAGATACAGGATAAAGGGAATAAGGGAATAACGTTTAATGCAAAACAAACTCCTGTAAAGTCTGATCAAATATAGTTAGAGGTTCTCCAATGGGGTCCATGATCTGATAACAGATGGGAAGAAACTGTCCCTGAATCTGGAGGTTCACGTTCTCACACATCTGTATCTGTTGCTTGAGAGGGAGAATAGGGAGTGGCTGGGGTGAGATTGGTCCTTGATTATGCTGGTGGCCTTGCCGAGGCAGCGTGAAGTACAGATGGAGTCAAAGGAAGGGAGGTTAGTTTGCATGATGGTCTGGGTTATGTCCATATCTCTGTAATTTCTTGCAGTCTTGGATGGATCTGTCCCCAAACTATGTTGCGATGCTGATAAAATGCTTTCTACGGTGCATTTATAATCTACTTTGTCTTGCTGACATTGAGGGAAAGATTGTTGACTTGACACCAGGTTACAAGGTTCTCAATCTCCCTCCTGTACGTCATCATGTCATTATTTGATATCTGGCCCGTCATTTGTGAATTTGTAAATGAGTTGGATTTGTACTTGGCTGCAGTCGTGGGTGTATAAGGAGTGAAGGGAAACATCTCAATTTGCAATATTACAGAGTTGTCATTAAGACAAATTAGGTATTGAGAGGTAACCTAAAATTTAGTCAAAAGGGTTACATTCTAAATTAATATTTTATTCTGCCTTGCTTTTCTCCTCCTGAAACTAAAATGTTTGCAGTATTGCTGAACAAAACCCACAAGCCTCAGGAAAAAAATATAACACCTAATCACCATGTAGATCTCAATTTTAATGAAGCCATGATTGTTTATAACAGGGGTACACAAAATACGGAATGGGAGGGGGAGTTGAAGTGCTGAGCCACCAGGAGGTCGGGTCCACAATAACCAACCCGACCTCCCGGTGGCTCAGCACTTCAACTCCCCCTCCCATTCCGTATCTGATCTCTCTGTCCTGGGCCTCCTCCACAGCCAGAGTGAGCAACACCGCAAATTGGAGGAACAGCACCTCATATTCCGCTTGGGGAGTCTGCATCCTCTTGGCATGAACATAGAATTCTCTCAATTCTGTTAACCCTTGCTGTCTCCTCTCCTTCCTACCTCTCCCTCAGCCCTCGGGCTCCTCCTCCTTTTTCCTTTCGTCCCCCCGCCTCCCCCCATCAATCTGAAGAAGGGTTTCGGCCCAAAACGTTGCCTATCTCTTTCGCTCCATAGATGCTGCTGCACCCGCTGAGTTTCTCCAGCATTTTGTGTACTCTCGATTTTCCAGCATCTGCAGTTCCTTCTTTAACAAGTTATTTATAACAGTGTGTTAAGTCAATGACTAGGATTGGAGAACATCATAATACCATTTGACCAAGTATGCCATATGACACAAGCGTATCTTTCAGGGATTTGCGGATCAGGCGGTACTCATAATAAAAAAGGTCCGGACCCGAAATGTCCCCAACCTATTTTCTCCAGAGATGCTGCCTGACCGCTGAGTTACTCCAGCATTTTGAGTCTAACCTTGATATAAACCAGCATCTGCAGTGCATTTTTATTACTCCTCATAATAATCTTTTACATTTGAAACAAATACACTAGTGGACAGGCTACCTATATAAAGTTGGCTTCTTTTATTGTGCCTTGATGTAAGAACAAAAATTTTGCTGGGTGTCAAGTTAGAGTTAAATATATTTGGATAGCAATATGGTCTTGCTTAAGTAAACAATGCATGAAATAAATTCTCGGTCCAGCATATGGCATGCTTGCCTTCATCAGTTGAGGAACTGAGTGCAGAAGTTGTGATATCATGTACAAGAGTGTTTATTATCATATGAACCAGGAACAAATTAATGAAATTCTTACTTGCTGTTGCTTTGTAGGCACATTAACGCAACAAATATATAAAATACAATATTACAATAAATGATCAATTATACTAGGTAACCAGACCACAATAGTGCAAGCCAACATACGTAATGCAACCTACACAAAGTCCATAGTAGTTCAATACTGAGGCAGGGTTGTGGTTAGTGTTGTGCAGTGTTCAGGAGCCTGATGGTTGCTGGGAAGAAATGTTTTCTTGAACTAGGAACTAATGGTTCTCACACTCTTGTACCTGCTGCCAGATAAACTAGTAGGAACCGGTACAAATACAACATTTAAAAAATATTTGGACTGTTATATGAATAGGAAAGGATTGGAGGGACATTGGCTAAATGTAGGCAAAAGGGACAAATTTTGGTAGGGAACCAGGTCGGCATGGACAAGTTGGGCCGAAGGGCCCGCTTCTCTGCTATATTACTCGATGGCTCTTCCAGCATAAACTTGCATATACCAAGAGGAATCTCCATGAACACTCCACACAGTGTGCAACGCCTGCTGTTCTGAATAAATGATACATTTGAAGATACTTAAATTTGACAGCAAGTTCCTAACAGAAACATGTAGCAGCTTCAAGACATACTGACTGAACCAGGTCATTGCTCAGTCAAGCAGCCAGATCAATGACCTGGTTTCATAAGTATAAATCCAAGGGCAACTAGCCAACGTGCCTTCCTGTAGAAGAATGAATTCAAGACAACCACCATAAGCAACTCTGATCCACTGTCAATTACCTATCATCAAGTCCAGGACAAAATAATAACCATAAACTAGTAACACCAAAAAACATTACATTCCACTTCAAATTTTTTGGTATCCCCAATAACAAAAATAACAAAAGTCTAAAATAACAGTGTCTCAAATTAAAGGTAGACAAAAATGCTGGAGAAACTCAGCGGGTGAGGCAGCATCTATGGAGCGAAGGAATACGTGACGTTTCGGGTGGAGACCCTTTAAAATATTTCCAAGAAAAAAAAATAGCTGAAGAAATACAGCAATCAAGTTTTCGCAGCCCTGGCAAATTCCAGGAAACCAGATAGTACTGAATCATGCCACTGACCTTCGCTTTTGTTCCAGTTCCTAACTCTACAAATAAAAAATTAACAACACATCTTTACAACAGAACCAGAAATAAAAAGTTTAAACAAAATACAAAGTGCTGGAGAAACTCAGTGGTTCAGGCAGCATCTGTAGAGGGAATGGATAGATGACATTTTGGGTCAATACCCATTATCCATTCCCTCCACAGATACTGCTTGATCCACTAAGTTACTCCAGCACTTTAGGTTTTCCTCAGGATTCAAGTATCTACAGTTCCTTCTCCCTCCAAAAGTTTAAACAAATAGTTACTGTCGAAATACAAATATTTCAACTATTATTACAAGAACGGAATTGTTATTAAACTGTTACCAACTTCACCAAATTGGTTCAGTTATAGATTTGGAGTAACATCAAAATTACTTATAAACGTTCACGTTAAAATATCTGAAAAGTGCTCTTGCAAGTCTGATATTGAACTGAACAAATAGGTACATGAGCAAAAGATAACCAAAGCTTGGATTTTATGGAGAGTCTTAAAACAGTACAGAAGTGGAGACACTTAGAGAGGTTTTCACAGAAGACGTCTCAGCAGCTTAAAGGCAAATCTACCAATGATGAAATCTATTCAAAAAGGGGTTGAAAAGAGGTCCCTAATTGGAACTGTACAGATGTATTTGCGGACATTGGACTTTGTCACTAGAACTGTTACATTAGAATGTTAAAAACAAAATTCTACACTTTGTACCCTTTCCCTTCACTCTATCTGTTGTACTTGAATATTGCTTGGATGGATTCGCGTGTAGTATTATCTGATTATCTAAATAGCATGCAAACAGATGCATTTCGCTGTACCTCAGTGCACATGACAATAACAAACATTGCCCTCTATTCACTGCTGCCGTTAGACAGAAAGCTCCCAGGATGCACCACGGTGCTGAACTAAGGCGGGCAGAGACGGGGGCCGCCAAGTGGAAGGGTCGCTGCCTGAGGGGGAAGCTCAGAAACTGCCACTCTCGGCCCCGAAGAGTCAAGAAAGAGGGAGCCGCTGGCGATGACGGATGCAAGGAGGGGGCCAATAGGACGGGGACCTCCAGCGCCTTCAAGGTTGAATGCAGGTGGCGGGGAAGGGGGGGGGGGAGGAGGGGGCGGGGGGAGGATGGGGTTGGAGAGGATGGGGGAGGGGAGGAAGAGGGGGGGAGGAAGAGGGGGGGGGGAAGAGGGGGGGGGAAGAGGGGGGGGGAAGAGGGGGGGGAAGGGGGGGGAAGGGGGGGGAAGAGGGGGGGGAAGAGGGGGGGAGGGGGGGGAAGAGGGGGGAAGGGGGGGGGAAGGGGGGGAAGAGGGGGGGGAAGAGGGGGGGGAAGAGGGGGGGGAAGAGGGGGGGGAAGAGGGGGGGGAAGAGGGGGGGGAAGAGGGGGGGGAAGAGGGGGGAGAAGAGGGGGGAGAAGAGGGGGGGAGAAGAGGGGGGGAGAAGAGGGGGGGAGAAGAGGGGGGGAGAAGAGGGGGGGAGAAGAGGGGGGGAGGAGAGGGGGGGAGGAGAGGGGGGGAGAGGAGAGGGGGGGAGAGGAGAGGGGGGGAGAGGAGAGGGGGGGAGAGGAGAGGGGGGGAGAGGAGAGGGGGGGAGAGGAGAGGGGGGGAGAGGAGAGGGGGGGAGAGGAGAGGGGGGAGAGGAGAGGGGGGGAGAGGAGAGGGGGGGAGAGGAGAGGGGGGGAGAGGAGAGGGGGGGAGAGGAGAGGGGGGGAGAGGAGAGGGGGGGAGAGGAGAGGGGGGGAGAGGAGAGGGGGGGAGAGGAGAGGGGGGGAGAGGAGAGGGGGGGAGAGGAGAGGGGGGGAGAGGAGAGGGGGGGAGAGGAGAGGGGGGGAGAGGAGAGGGGGGGAGAGGAGAGGGGGGGAGAGGAGAGGGGGGGAGAGGAGAGGGGGGGAGAGGAGAGGGGGGGGAGGAGAGGGGGGGGGAGGAGAGGGGGGGGGAGGAGAGGGGGGGGGAGGAGAGGGGGGGGGAGGAGAGGGGGGGAGAGGAGAGGGGGGGAGAGGAGAGGGGGGGAGAGGAGAGGGGGGGAGAGGAGAGGGGGGGAGAGGAGAGGGGGGGAGAGGAGAGGGGGGGAGAGGAGAGGGGGGGAGAGGAGAGGGGGGGAGAGGAGAGGGGGGGAGAGGAGAGGGGGGGAGAGGGGAGAGGGGGGGAGAGGGGAGAGGGGGGGAGAGGGGAGAGGGGGGGAGAGGGGAGAGGGGGGGAGAGGGGAGAGGGGGGGAGAGGGGAGAGGGGGGGAGAGGGGAGAGGGGGGGAGAGGGGAGAGGGGGGGAGAGGGGAGAGGGGGGGAGAGGGGAGGGGGGGAGAGGGGAGAGGGGGGGAGAGGAGAGGGGGGGAGAGGAGAGGGGGGGAGAGGAGAGGGGGGGAGAGGAGAGGGGGGGAGAGGAGAGGGGGGGAGAGGAGAGGGGGGGAGAGGAGAGGGGGGGAGAGGAGAGGGGGGGAGAGGAGAGGGGGGGAGAGGAGAGGGGGGGAGAGGAGAGGGGGGGAGAGGAGAGGGGGGGAGAGGAGAGGGGGGGAGAGGAGAGGGGGGGAGAGGAGAGGGGGGGAGAGGAGAGGGGGGGAGAGGAGAGGGGGGGAGAGGAGAGGAGAGGGGGGAGAGGAGAGGGGGGGAGAGGAGAGGGGGGGAGAGGAGAGGAGAGGGGGGA
The DNA here is from genome assembly GCA_963514005.1 of Raja brachyura. Next base: position 70,796,535 of record OY740788.1, on the reverse strand, counting down.
GAGGAGAGGGGGGGAGAGGAGAGGGGGAGGGGGCCCTCCCTCTCTGCCCCCCCCCTTCCCTCTCTGCCCCCCATCCCTCTCTAGGGAGTGGTGAATATTGGGACCTATGGGTGAGTGGTGGTGTATTACGTTCGGGAACCAGCCCTCCCCGTGACGCCGCCCCCCCCCCCCACTCCTCAATCTCTACCCCCTCCCTCTCCACCCCGCCCTCTCTAGCTGCGCCTGCGCAGTTGGGGATTATGCGCGAGTGGATAGGGCGGGGGATGGGGTAAAATAATGCATAATATTAATAAAATATCATGGGGGGGGTTAGTGTGTGTGGGGGGGTGGCCTAGTGTGTGGGGGGGTGGTCAGAGTGTGCGTGTGTGCGTGTCGAAGGCCAACCTCGACCCCCCCCCCCCCCCCAAGGGGACAGGACACAACGGGTTCCCTTTGGTCTAGTAAAGTTATAAATGGTTTATCCACTCAAATATACAGATTACTCCAAAAGATGGAAAATTGCAGTTTCAGTTTCCTTTTCCCGATCAGTCTCACTACATCACCAAACTCAAATACTTCTCTATGAAATTAAGTGCGGTCTTTTCCTATTAAAAAAAGATAAAATAGCCATGCTCATTGTCATAACTATTTTCAAATAAGATTGCCAACAGAGCTAATATGTAGAATTCAAATTCAAAGATACAGAGAATTCAAAAAGATATCTTGGAATCCACAGTGACAGGAAATATGCTGCAATCCAAATGACTTCTCGTTCGTGAATCATTACTCTCTCCCCCTTCCCAACCAGTGAGGGAAAGTATAACATTGCAGTGACAGATCGCTGAATTATCTATCTATTTAATCTTTTAATTTATATCTGCCAACCTCTTTGCATTGAGTTTCAAGTGGCATAATCTCTAAAAGCATTCTCCCAGACTAAGTGCACTGAGGGAAAATATATTTCAGTGCAACTTTGAAACAGTAAGGTTATTGAAAGATAGGTTCATCTAGGCTGGGTAATGAGGAGCCCAGAAAGCAAGAGCATATGCCAAAAGTCAGCCAAGAAGAGCTTTAAAAGAAAGGAAGCCATCCAGTGTTCAAATGCTTGGATAGTGGATTCAGTTACCTCAGACTGGAAGGAATTACCAAGCTAGAACAGCATATGGTCATGGTAAAATCCAAAACCATAGCATGGACCTCAAAAGTAAAGTACAGATCTCTTAACAGAGGAAAATCAGTAGTTAGTGGACACGTGGGATTTTGAACAGACAAGTACAAAGGCCCCGGCATTGTGCAGCAACTTTGCCAGGAAAAAAAGCATGCAGTAAAATGCTGGAGGGCGGGTGGAGGGGGGATTGTGTGGGCGGGGGTAGGGGGGGCGTGGGCAGGGGGAAGAGAGCTCAGAGAAAAGACGGGGCGGGGGGTTATCACGGGGGAGGGGGCAGGAGCCAGCGAGGGGGACTAGAGGGGGAGGGGCTATAGTTGACGGTGAGCTGTGGACTCCTCCGCCGGGATCAGAGTCTCCATTTTTCGTCTGGCGACATTGGCGACATCTCAGACTCCACGCTGGGCCGGGCTAGGCCGGGCTGGGTTGGGTTGGGCTGGGCCGCTTCCGGTCCCGCCATAAATTGTGTCTGGTTGGAGACCAGGCCATCCAGAGCCTCCTTCAGCCCCAGTAGAATCTCCGTTATCCGTTTGGCGACATATCCGCGCCGGGCTGGGTTGGGTGGGGCTGCTTCCGGTCCATCCGAAATTTGTGTCTGGTTGGAGACCCCCGCCGGACGTCCAGAGCCTCTCTCAGCTCCAGTCAAGACGCAATGGAAACCTCCGCCGGCTATCCAGAGCGTCCCTCAGCTCCAGTACAGATGCGATGGCGCAGGAAGGGGTGGACCGTCCCGTGGAGTAACAGGAGAAAAGACCAATCCAACAGGCAGGAGAGGAGATCGATCTGCGCACCTTAATAACTCGATAACCTTTACATTAGACCCCCGACCGGAACAAAACTTGGTGCACTCGGAGCAGAGGAGAATGGCAAGTGAAAAATCATAGCGCTACTGCGTACCGTTTTTGTGCAAATAGAAAGACCACGCAAACCGTAAGATAACAAGATTAGAGTTTTAGTTATGTATAGATGGAAAAGCTTCACGGCATTCATTCATTATCATTAATTACAGAATTACCCAGCCTTCGATCAACTCTCGTAGCAGTTCTTAAACCATGAGATTTTTGAAACACTGCAGTATTTCGGAAAAATCATGTTTATAAAATTTGCAGTTTTATATGTTGCAGAGTTCAAAACAGAGGGACAATAGTGCAGGGAACTCTCAATGTCAATAGGTGAAAAACATCCCCTCCAGGAGCGTCAACATATACACCGTACTGAGTCTGTTGATCTGTTTGCTCAATGCACTGTGGGAAAAGAGGGTTTATAAATTGTACTCTTCAAAACATGATCACTCAAATGGCTGTTCATATCATACCAGCGAAGTGGGTGGCTAATTACAGGGACAGCAATGGTAGATATGAATCTCTGATATAGAAAAAAAATCTGGTTGATTCCAAGCATGAGGGAGACAATGACACATTACCTAGGAGATCCTAAACAGAGCCTTAAAATTCTCAAACAGGGAAAGTACCTAGAAGTGAGACCCCAATTGAACGTAGAAACAAAAGAGCAGTAATAGCAAGAGATTGTCAGAAAAGAGACGGTCACCCCAAATGATATATTGCCTCCGTGGTGCCAAGGAGATGAAAAGCAACCATGGTTATGGCTCATGGCTCATGGCTCAGAACACAAGAAAGCAAGAGAAGTAGGTCACTTAGCACTTCAAAACTGTCCTGCAATTCACTATGATCATGGCTGGCCTCAATGCCTCTTTTGTGCCCATTCCCGATAACACACAATTCAATGATCTTTCCAAAATGTATCTATCTCCAACTAAAATATTTGTAATGTTTGTGCACCACCCTCAGGGGCAGAGAATTTCAGAGATTCACACCCTAAGATAAGAAATTGCAATGCACCTCAGTTTTAAACGAGCAGCCGCATATTTTGTAGTTATATCCCCTTGCTTGTGACTTTCACAAAAGAAAACCTCTCAACATCTATCTTGTTAGACCCCCTTAGGATCTTCTACGTCAGACTAAGGTCACCTCTTATTCTTCTAAACCCCACTACAAATCTAAACCGTCTCACCTCTCTTGATAGGACAACCCTCTCATGCCAGGAGTAAGCCTGACGAATCTCTTTTGAACAGCCTCCAATGCAACCATATACTTTGTTTAGGTAAGGGGTTCAAAACTGTTCACAGCATTCTAGATATAACCTCATCATCACCCCAGACAATTATAACAAAAAACATCCAATTCTTCAGCTTCAGCCCCTTTGCAACATTAGCATTAGTATTGGATTATTACTTTCAGTTGTGCCAAGAAAATTGGAAAATGCATGTTATCCAGGCAAATCATACCATATACGAGGTTATGCAAACAAAATCAAATAACGGTACACAGAATATAGCATTACACTCCTAAATACAGATCAAAAAATATTAGCAAAGACCCTAGCGAGAAGATTGAGTAAATATGTTAGCAAACTAATAAATCCGGATCAAACGGGGTTTATACCCAAGAGATACTCATTCAACAATTTGAGACGACTGTTTAATATAATGTACTCACATAAAACTGAAGAGGAAGACCTAGCAATTATTTCACTGGATGCAGAAAAAGCTTTTGATCAAGTAGAATGACAATATCTATTCAAAGTATATCAAACATTTAATATGGGAGATAATTTTATCTCATGGGTAAAATTATTATATGATAAGCCGACGGCTAGAACACCGACTAATAATATATTATTCCCGAAATTCCAATTATCAAGGGGCAATAGACAGGGGTGTACATTATCGCCCCTGCTATTAGCACTTGTGATAGAGCCTTTAGCAGAAAGTATAAGAAGTCACCCGAATATTCATGGATATAATACCAAACACTCAAATAATAAAATTTCATTATATGCAGACGACATTATTATAATTACAAATTCGCAAATTAGCATACCAAATATATTAAATAGAGAAATTAATAGAGGAATTTGGCTATTTTTCAGGATATAGAATAAACTGGAACAAAAGCGAAATTATGACGATAAAACCTCAAGAGCCAACACATCTGTTGAAATTCCCTTTTAGAATTGCAACAGAAAAATTTAAGTTTTTGGGTATCCAAATTACTAGAAAATATAAATCATTATTTAACGCAAACTATATGTCTTTATTAACAAATTTGAATGGGTTGATTAAATTCCGGAAAACACTGCCGATGTCCTTAATAGGCAGAATAAATGTTATAAAAATGATCTTTTTACCACAAATACTGTACCTATTTCAATCATTACCAATATATTTACCCCAAAAAATCTTTAAAAAACTAGACTCTGATATTACAAACTTCATATGGGACTATAAATCACATAGAATTCAAAGAAAACATCTGTGTAAATCTAACGAATTAGGGGGACTGACACTCCTTAATTTGTTGTACTACTACTGGGCAGTGAATATTAAAAATATAATTTACTGGTTGGACAGTTCTGCCCAACAAGTAGATTGGATAAGAATGGAGAAAGAGGATTGTTCCCCCTATAATATAGGAGCGATTCTTCTTTCTCCGATGAAACTGAATAATATAATATATAAGAAGAATCCAATTAGTCACAGCATAATACGAATTTGGAAACAAATAAAATTAACTTTAAAATTAAGAAACTTATCGCTTCTTTCCCCAATAGTTAACAATCCCTCATTCAAACCATCTATTATTGATAAAACGTTTATCCATTGGAAAAGAATAGGAATTAAAATGATTAGAGATATGTATGAAATGGGAAAACTACTATCATTCCAACAAGTACAACTAAAATATAATCTGAAAAGTAACCAATATTTCAAATACCTTCAAATTCAAGATTATTTAAAAAATATATACAAGGATATCAAACTCTAACCTCAGATTTATTAGAAAAAGGAATGAACAGAAAGGCAGAATCAAGCAATTTAATATCATACTTAATATTATAATATAATTTTAAATATAGAAACACCAACGACACAGGCAATTAGAAGGGACTGGGAACAAGAGTTATTGATAAAAATCCCGACAGACAGATGGGGGAAAAAACCTATTATATGTACATAAATGTTCAATTAATGTAAGGCATAACTTAATTCAATTTAAAATTTTAATAAATTATATTACTCGAAAACTAGATTGAATAAAATATTTCCAAATGTTTCCCCCATTTGTGACAAATGTCTAACTCAAAATGCCACTATAGCACATTCCTTTGTCTCCTGTACAAAACTTCATAAATTTTGGAACAAAATCTTTGGAACTTTTACAAAACTATTCAACACAAAATTGAACCCCAATACAGAACTGATTATCTTCGGATCAATGGAAGAGGGACGTAAATTAACTACGTTCCAAGAAGCTCTCTTTAAATATGGTTTAATAACAGCAAAAAAACTTATACTTAAATTTTGGGAAAACGCATCCACGCCAACGTTCAAAATGTGGATTTCAAATATGTCGGAAACGCTACATGTTGAAGAAATGAGATTCCTCCTAATAGGCAAAGTTATCAATTTCTTAAAGATTTGGTCTCCTTTTATCAACTTCTTACAAGCATATGGTGCAACATGACATAACCTTAGAAATTAAATGGTTCAGAACCGGGTGACGGATGGGTAAAGATATTAAATAGGTATATCTCTCCTAATTTCTTTCTATTTTCTCTTTTCTTTTTCAATCTCCTTAGGTTCTTATCTCTGCTTTTCGTCTCTCTCGCTATCTGTTTCTACTCTCTTGTCTATCTATCTCAACACTTTTTATTTTCCTTTTTCTATCACTGCTCTTTTATTATTAAATTAAGAATAAGAAGTTGTACAAGAATGGTAACGTGGATGTATGTATCAGGTACTTAGGTACCACACTATCGTACTTACGGCTAAAATAAATAGATAAATAAATAAATTGTATATTAAAAAATATATAGCATTACAACTACATTGAAAGTGCAGATTAAAAAAAGAGTGCAAGGGCTACAATGAAGTCAATTGGAAAATGATCCCTAGCATATGATAGATCTATTCAAGAATCTCATAACAGCGAGGAATAAGCTGCTCTTGGTGATACGTGCTTTCCAACTTTTGTATCTTCTGCTTGAAGCGAGAGGAGAGAGTGACTGGGATGTGAGTGGTCCTTGATAATGTGGGCAGGGTGAAATATACTGGAGTCAATGTGGGGGATAGGAGGTAACATTAGTTTGCAATTGGCTGGACTGCTTTCTCTCTGTAATTTCTTGCAGTCTTGCGCTGTAGAGTGCTTTCTGTGGTGCATCTGTAGAAACTGATGAGAATAGCTGACAAATGTCCTTAGCTTTCTGAGGAAGTAGAGGTAGTTATGCTTTCTTCACTACAGCATCAATGTTGCTGGAGCAGGACAAATTGTTGGTCATACTTAGACCTAGAAACTTGAACGCTCAACCATCTCTATTTTAACTCTATTGGTATGGATTGGAATGTGCACCTCCCTTACTGAAGTCGATGACCAACTCCTTCATTTTATTAACATAAATAGCAACAGGCCCAAGAACTGAACTCTGGGATACTCCTCCAATAGCATTTCTCCAGCTTGAAAAGATCCTAGATACAGGAAATAACCCTGTATTTCTAAGTGCCCCATCAGTGTCCTTTATGAACAAATTCTATCATTTTCCTTAACTACCGATGCCAGATTAACCATTTCTTAACCATCCTTTTTTAAAAATCAAAGATTACATCAACTATCTCCCAATTTGGGGGAACTGTTCTAGAATACATGGAATTTTGAAAGATGTCAATCAAAGAATATCTACACATTTCATGAACCTCAGTCAGTTTTCATGTTCCTTGGCAGATTACTCATATTCTATTTTCTTTTTCTTTACCAATCCTTCTGCTGAATTCTGAAAATTTCCCAATTCTCAGACATACTGCTCCCGCTGGTAGCATTATAAGCTTTTTCCTGTGAGCTAACAATATATTTAAATCTTAAGCTAAGATCCTTTCTTACAAACTTTATTTTATCCTTTACTATGAGACTTAAACCTCCTTCTCAATGCTGCCTCTCCCTTCCGAAAGCATATCAGACTATGTAATTCCCCAAATCTTCCCTTTTCCATATGTACAGTTTGTCTATTTTATCATATTATGTGCATTCTTTAGCTTTACCTTTCTGCCATTTTTCTTTTTTTTTTTTTTACTGAATAATTTTTATTAGAAGTATAAGTACAGATGTAAGTACAAATATAAGTACATATAAAAACAACGTTCTTGATAAAGAGATAGGTAATAATTACCATATTTTCTTATATATACATCTAAACATTTTATTGTAGTTTTTTTTAGTGAAAAGTAGGAAAATGTGAAGAATGGATAACATAAAAATAGTTATAAAATAACCAAAAGAGAAAAGTAAATAAAATAACAGTGGTATATTATACAAACAGTATTTATATAATAATATATCCGTGATCAATAATGTATTATTCTTCGTTCAATCCTTCGTTCAGGTCTCGATCAGGTCCACAAACCGAGTCATATTGGTCCCTTAAGATATTCAAGGAATGGAGACCAAATCAGATTAAATTGGTCTAACTTGCCTAAAAGTGCAAGTCTTATTCTTTCCAAGTGTAAAGTCTCAGCCATTCCTGAAATCCACAATTTGATTGTAGGGGGTATGGGGCCTTTCCAAAATTGTAAAATTAATTTTTTACCAATTATTAAACTATAATCTATGAAAGTTCTTTGTGCTGTCGTGAGTAATTGATCCCTTTCTAATATTCCCAATATTATTAATTTTGAGTCTGGAACTAGATTCTTATTTACAACATTCGAGATTACCTTAAATATTTCCAACCAAAAATTCGTAATTTTTATACAAGTTGTAAAAGAATGTGTTAAATTAGCTTCTGGGTATTGGCATTTGTCACATATAGGAGATACATTAGAAAACATTCTATGTAATTTAGATTTTGAAAAATGCAATCTATGTAAAACTTTGAATTGTATCAGAGAGTGTCTAGAATTTAATGAACAATTATGTATATATCGTAAACTTTCATCCCAGATATCGGGTTCGATTGTTTCACCTATTTCATTTTCCCATAGTTGTCTGTACTTTTCCGTATTGGGTATATCATTTTCTAATAAAATATTATAAATGTATGATATTACTTTTTCTGTGTTTGGGTGTTTATTTAAGCATTCGTCTAGAATTCCCGTCTTTCTCTTTTTATATTCCTGTGCAGTTGTTTTAATGTAGTCAGTTATTTGTAGATATCTGAAGTAGTGTTTAGAGTGTAGTCCATATATTTCCTGTATTTCTTTAAATGAAAGATACAGATTGTCCCTGTAGAGGTCACTGATCTTATTAATCCCTTTATTTTTCCATTGTAAGAATCCTAAATTTTCCAGGGATGGTTTAAAACTTACATTATTAGCGATGGGAAGAACTAATGGGATATCTTCTAGTTTTAACGTTCTTTTTAACTGTCTCCAAATATTAATTTCACTATTAATTATTGGGTTTTCACGATAAATTTTCTTAAATATTTTAATTTTAGAAAATAATATGGAACTGATTTCATACGGTAAGCAGTCTTCCTTTTCCATAAGTAACCAGTTTGGATTTTCATCCAGTTCAACCCACCAAAAGTTCATATTCTTAATACTAACTGACCAGTAATAATATATAAAATTAGGTAATGTTAAACCTCCATTAATTTTCGATTTACATAAATATTTTTTATTTATTCTATGGCTTTTATAGTCCCAAATAAAATTAGTGACTATAGAGTCAACCTTTTTAAAAAAATTCTTAGAAAGATATATCGGGATCATTTGAAATAAATATAATAATTGTGGGAGAAAAATCATTTTTATCGCATTAATTCTACCTATCATTGAGATAGGTAGTGTTCTCCAATATAAAATATTCTTAGATAATTTATTTAGTATAGGTAAAAAATTATATTTAAATAAAGAATCATATTTTTTTGTAACGTGAATTCCTAAATACTTAATCTGTTCATTAACAATCTTAAAAGGAAATTGTTTTAATGTAGTTAAATTATCTTGTGTTAATGGCATAAGTTCACTTTTATTCCAATTGATTCTGTATGCAGAAAACAAGCCGAATTGAGTTATTAAATTCAATAAATTAGGTATGCTAATTTCAGGTTTTTTAATATATAATAATACGTCATCTGCATATAGAGAAATTTTATTTCTTGTTTCGTTAGTTTCATATCCAAAAATTTCGGGGTGTAATCTTACCCGAATGGCTAATGGTTCTATAGCCAACGCAAATAACAATGGTGATAGGGGACAACCTTGTCTGCATCCTCGAAATAAATTAAATTTGGTAGATATCATTTGGTTGGTTAAGATTTTAGCAGTTGGATTAGTATATAGTAATTTGATCCATTTTATAAACTTGTCTCCCAAATTTAACTTTTCCATAACCGCAAATAAATATGGCCATTCAACTTGGTCAAAGGCTTTCTCTGCATCTAACGATATTATTACTAAGTCTTTATTATAACTCCTTTTCGAGTATATAATATTAAACAATCGTCTCAGGTTATATGATGAGTATCGTTTAGGTATAAATCCTGTTTGATCCGGGTGTATTATTTTATTAATCACTACACTTAATCTTTTAGCTAATATTTTAGTTAATATCTTTTGATCCGTATTTAAGAGAGCAATAGCTCTATATGATCCCGGATCATCTAGGTCTTTATCCATTTTTGGTATGAGTGTTATAATGGATTCGTTTAGTGTTTCTGGTAACCTCTGTTGCGCATATATATATTCGTAAAGTGTCTTCAAATAAGGTGTTATCAGATCCGTGTATGATTTATAAAATTCCGAACCAATACCATCTGGTCCTGGAGTTTTCCCGTTTTTTAATGATATAATAGAATCCTCAATTTCTTTAACTGTTAATTCAGCATTTAATAGTTTTGTATCATCTACACCCAATCCTATTAGATTACAGTCATTTAAGAATGTATTAATTCCTATCTGATTTTCAGTCGTTTTGGAAGAATATAAATCTTTATAATATTGTAAAAATCTCTCATTAATATCGTTATTCTGTGTTAAGAATTCACCATTTTCTGATTTAATCCGATGTATTATTTTTTCTCCCTGTATTTTTCGTAATTGGCGAGCCAGTAATTTTTGTGGTTTGTCCCCAAATTCAAATTGTATTTGTTTTGTGTATTGATATAATTTAACCACTTTGTCAGCATATATCTTATTTAATTTATATTTTAATGCAGTAATTTTATTATGTGTTATCATTGTAGGGTTGAGAGCATTTTCTATATCTAATTGTTTTATCTCCGTTTCCAGAATATATTGTTCCTTCCGCTTTTCTTTGTTGTGAAATGCTTGTGAAGATATCATAATTCCACGAGTAAAAGCTTTAAAAGTTTCCCATAGTAGGGATGGAGATATTTCTGGTTTATCGTTTATTTCAAAAAAAGTCTTAATCTGCTTTATAATATATTCATTAGTTGATTTATCCTTCAAAATTTGTGGATTAAGTCTCCATTGTCCTCGTATTTTCATGTTGTCATTAAATTTAATATTAAATGTTAATGGAGCGTGATCTGAAATAATGATACTGTGGTATTTAGAGTTATAGATGTATGGAATTAGCTTTATATCTACAAGGAAATAGTCAATTCTAGAATATGTTTTATGTACCGAGGAGTAAAATGAATAATCTCGTCCTGATGGGTGTTCCATTCTCCAAACATCTCTAACTTTACTAGTGTCAATATATGCATTTATTAAATCACTGGAGTGTGATTTAAGTTTCCTCTGTCCTGACGATCTATCTAAATAAGGATCTAAAGTACAATTTAAATCTCCTCCAATTATTAAATTATGTTGTGCATGATCAGGAATTGTATTAAATATTTTCTTTAAAAAAATTGGACTGTCAAAATTTGGGCCATATATATTGGCTAATATTACTTTTTGAGCATATAATTCACCCGTTACAATAATAAATCTTCCATCTTTATCAATTATAGTTGATGTATGCTTGAATAAAGTACCTTTACGTATGAGTATTGCTACGCCTCTAGATTTATGAGTAAAAGAGGAATGATATATTTTGTCAATCCATTTAGCCTTTAATCTATGCTCGGCATCTTTTTTTAGATGCGTCTCTTGAAGGAACGCAACGTCGATTTTAAGTGCTTGCAAATGTGCCAATACTTTACCCCTTTTAATAGGTTCATTAAGACCTTTAACATTCCAACTGCCAAAGATTATTCCCTCATTCCCCAAATTCTTTTTTAAGTCCTGCATTTTATTTAAGGTGGTCTATAATGGTTCACATGTCTCAGCTCGACATACCCGACCTTACCCCCGAACTCCGGATGGACGAGTTTCAAGATTTTCAAATATCTCGCACGGGTATATCTTTTGTGATTACGAGTCCACTGTGATGTAAAAAAATAAAAACATGAGATAATATAAAAAAACAGAAGATAGAAAAAAGAGTTAGTAAATAGTGAAAAGTAAGGAAAAACTACAGCTATAGTAGGTGCAGTTAGTGAAAGCCATACTAGCATGGCTAGCCATCTACAGACTTCCAGTGTAGATGATGTTAACTCGCCAGCTCCATAAGTCCTTAAAGTTATTGTCTTACAAAAGGTATTTTAACGGGAATATATAATTCTAAAATGTTTCATCAATCCTATAACATATTTAAATGCAAAGATCAAGGAAATCTTAACTATTATTGGTATAATCTGCCATTTTTCTTAACTCCAACTCTAATTGGAGATATAAAGGTGGCAGCAAAAGTTTCAAGCTGGAACGGCAAGACGATCTTGCATTCATTGTTATAGGCACAAAACTGTTGTGCAAAGCATCACTCACTAAAAAATGATCAACTTGAAGCGTCACCTTCGATAAAATTACAGCACATTTTCAGCTATAAATCTTCCCGAATTAGTATTAAGGGAAGAATAAAACTGAAATAAATGAAAAGCACGCTTAATCAGTCAATCTGCATTCAGCAAGGATGCCACAGACCAACATAAGCTACTTTTAATATTAGGAATATCGCTCAGTCTAAAGATTCATTTCCTGATGGAGAATGGCAAGGGTACTGCAGAAATGATTGAAATCTTAAGATCCCAAAACACACGTCAATGTGTCATATACAAAATTCCAATTTTGCGCAAGACTGCAGAGAGCCTCTTCTTCCAGATTAGTGCTGAAGGTATAAGCACAATGCAAAACAAACTTAAAAATTCATATTAAGATTCATTTTTAACCAAATTAAATAAAAATGACTTTGCACACTGACAGGAGTAAAGAGACAGTAATGAATTAGTAGGGCATCAAACAATTCAGGAAATTGATATTTATACCAACTATGCCGACTTCAACTATGAGACAGGCTCTGGACATCCGATTTTAGGATCTAAAGAATTCTCCAGAATTCAGTCTTGTAGATTACAGTAGGTGCTGGAGGAACTCAGCGGGTCAGGCAGCATCTATGGAGGGAATGGACAAGCGATATATTGGGTCAGGACCCTACGTGCCCGGTAACGTCCCAATCCAATCCATTCCCTCTACAGATGCTGCCTGACCCACTAAATTCATCCAGTACAGCATTTAGGCTCCAGATTCCAATATCTGCAGTTCCTTGCATTTCGTAGATTACAGATTAGTTCAATGTGCAATGAAGAATGCAATGAAATTCCTTGTTCACATGAATTTCAGAGTAAACAATATACACACAGTAATAATAAAAATAACCATAAATATGACAAGTGCAAAACAGCAGAATGTTGCAAAATTGCAGTGAAAAATATCACATTGTCCACAAACATACAATATAAATTCCAACTTGAAAATCTTGTTCACTATATTGTCATGCAAGTGTCTACGAAAGCAGAAACGTTGGACTTATAGAAGGGAAGAAAACAACCCATGTGCTTATTGAGGACTTGACAAAGCATCAGAAAATGGCAGTGTACAATGCCTAAAATATTCAGTGTTGCAACAGATGCAGCACCTGCAATAGCAAAGGGAAAAAAAAAGGATTCTCGGATCCTTGACACACAATCCCAAAATATCTAGTATTTCTCTCTCCTATTGCATCATCAATCGTGAACATCTTGCAATCAGATACTTCAAATTCAAAGAATTTAAACATCATGTTACTTGTCGACTTCAAAAGATTCAGAAAATGCGATAACATCTCACGATGAAAATAAATAACAAACCAAATGACATCTCATGCTGCTGTATTATGGGGAGTTATCCGGCACTAATGTCTTAAACAGGTTTGTGGCATGATACAGCAACGTTAAGTGCTTTTCTTTTTGTAAGTTAGAGTGATTGCAATAAAAACATGTTTAAAAAATGGGAGACCTCTAGAGCAGGCCACAGGCAGAGTATCCTTTGGTAAAAGATTCACCTCTTGACACTCTGAAACCATTCCACTATCTACAAGGCACAAGTTAGGAATATGGTGGAACATTCACTGCTCACCTGGATGAATGCAGCTCCAATATCTCTCAGGACCCTCAACTACATCATGGGCAAGGCAGCTTGGTATTCCATCTACCATTCTAAACATTTGTTTACTCCCCCACCAGTGCATACTAAAATTTCCTGATTTTAAATTGTCTGACAATAATCTTTGTGTCTGTAATAAGGTAAAATATCTTGGGCATATTATTACAGAACAAATAACAGATGATGAGGCTATTTATAGGCAATGATGTATGCTGTATGTACAGGCAAATATTCTCTTGTGTAAGTTTGATGCATGTACAGATGTGGTGAAGATGTCTATGTTTAGAGCATATTGCACACCACTCTATACTGCGCACCTGTGGTCAAACTATAGTAAGACAAGTTTGCAGAGACTAAAGGTGGTCTATAATGATGCCATGAGAACACTGCTAAGGAAACCTAGACGGTGTAGTGCAAAGATCATAGAGCGGGGCAAGATGGTTGACTCCGCGAAAAAGCCATAGTAGGCGATGGGTAATCTTCAGCGCCATTTCCGTAACCGGCTTCCGTCATAGCGTCAAGCTTATTCAGGGAGATTCTGCTATATCAGGCTGAGAGATTAAAGGAGACACACAATGTAGCAGGGTGTGTGTGTGTGTGTGTGTGTGTGTGTGTGTGTGTGTGTGTGTGTGTGTGTGTGTGTGTGTGTGTGTGTGTGTGTGTGTGTGTGTGTGTGTGTGTACCGGCACAAAGAGGGAGCGAACGCACGGACGAAAGCAAAGATCATAGAGCGGCATAGGTGACATTTTGGCTCCACACCCTTCTTCAGACTGTCAAGGGAAAGAGGAACAAGAGATATAGACAAGTACTAAGGACAAATGAATGGAAGATATGCCTATACCTCCCATTTCCCTTTCCCTTGACTGTCAGTCCAAAAAAGGGTCACCTATGCCACTCTATGATCTTTGCTTTAATCTGTCTGTCCGCACGCTCTTGGTGCCGGTGCTTCTCCCCTCAGACTCCGCCAAAGACACACGCACACTCACACTCAAACACAGCATGTCCGGCAGATCGGTACGGGCCGAGACCAGGAACAGGGCGAAGGATGACATCAAACGGGTCACGGCAGCTATTGAAAACGTCGACCTGAAATATCACCTAGTCCTTTTCTCCAGAGATGCTTCCTGATCCGCTGATTTACTCCAGCCTTTTGTGTCTGTCTTCGGTTTAAACCAGCATCTGCAATTCCTCCCTGTACAAGGTATGTGCCGTTTTCGTATGTATTAGCATGTGTCCAGTCAGATTTGGCTTCCAGTCAGATTAACAATCATGCAAGTTTCCACACACACACTTACTTCAGCAAATAGCAACCAAGGCAGTGCTCACAGTGGGGGAAATTGATGAGGGTACTAAGATTTTATATGTATTTTATGGTGTTTTTATTTGCAATGTATTTTAAGTAACGTCATCCCTTGTCTGGACCTTGAGTCCGAAATAAAGTTTAATAATAATAATAATTATAATAACTAGTCTGCACAAAGAATTAAATGCACTCCAAAGCTCCGCCTAAACACCTCCCAAATCTGCAACCTGTCCCACCACAGACAAGAAGAATTGGAATAAAGGAACATCATCACCTTTGATTTCCTTTCCGTTGAACACCATCCTGAGCAGGAAACGTTTCACAGCTCTTCGATCCATGCTGGGTTAAATTCCAGAAACTTCTTTCCCAACACTACTCAGGGCCCAAATTCAAAAGAACAGCAGCAATATAAGGGCACAGCTAATCACCGCCTGCTTAAAGGTAATTAAACTGGGCCTGGCCTTACTATTAATACCTTGATCACTGGCCAATACTTCCAAATTCATTTTATACCCAAACGTTTAAATCTAACAAACAACTGATTAAACTTTAGTAAAACGCAAAGTGCTGGAGGAACAGCAGGTCAACAGCAGAAACATAGAAAATAGGTGCAGGAGTAGGCCATTTGTCCCTTCGAGCCAGCACTGCCATTCAATATGATCATGGCTGATCATCCAAAATCAGTAATCCATTCCTGCTTTCTCCCCATATCCCTTTGTTCCGTTAGCCCGAAGAGCTATAGTTAACTCCCGCTTGAATACATCAAGCAGCATCTGTGGAGGAAAATGGAGAAGCGACAATTTGGGTTGAGGCCCTTCTTCAAACAGATTAAACTTTTGATTCCAGAAGATTCCAGACCCAAAAGTGATAAGCAATTTGATTCCAGTCAAGTTCTGTGCATCACAAGATAGTTGAAGAGGTCTGTGTAGGGCTTGCAAAGTTCTATCGGAAGCGATGCGTGACAAGCTGATCGTGGACAGTGTGTGGCTTTGAGATATTTCTGAGCATGTGAAGCCATTTCTACCTCTGTATTCCCCACCCCAAGGAAGACTTTCAAATAGACAGGTTAGCTGCGGAATCGCCAAATGTGGACCAGTCCACCAAGTTAAAACATTCGTGCAAGATGTCACTAGCATTTGACTAGTTGATTTAAATGTTGTTTCCTGCCTCATTCTCTATGTTGACTAGCATTTCACAACTCTCTGTACTGGATCCTCCTGCTTACATTTTTGTATGTAGGCAGGGAGCAGAAGCACACCTAGGTGATCAGATTTCCCGAAATGTGGTCAAGGGACAGAGCAGTAAGCATTTTATATTGATGTACAGCAGTGGTCAAGGGTGTTCTGGGCCCTGGTGAGACAATAGACATGCTGATAGTACGAGGTTGGGTTGATTGGAGTCTCCGGCTACAACAACCAAAGCTTCAGGGTGTTTTGTCTCGAGGCTACTGATAATGGAGTTCAGTTCGTTCAGAGCAAGCTAGACGTCTGCATGGGGGCTGGGTG
Organism: Raja brachyura; assembly: GCA_963514005.1. The sequence continues at coordinate 70,780,081 of OY740788.1, read as the reverse complement.
TAGACTGTTGTCAGGATAGCCGAGGTGAATTTCCTCGGCAGTTAATAGGGATGGCCCCTCACAGTCAGATATTCCAGGTCTGTGGAACATGAACTCAGCAGGACTGCTACGTCTGAGCACCACGAGGTACTGATTAGAAAGCAGACACCGCCACCTCTAACCTTACCCGAAGACACTTTACTGTCCATCCAGTGAAGGGAGAAGCCCTCGGCTGAATGGCAGTCAGGTATGTCAGCAGTGAGTCATGTCTCTGTGAAACAGAGCACAGCAGTCTCTCACTTCTTTGAGGTGTCATTCTAGCTTTAAGTTCATCTAGCTTATTTTCCATGGATTGCATATTAACCAGTAGAACATTTATTCTGTCAATTTATAGGGTAAATCCATTCTAATGTGTACTTCGATGAACAATGATCAAATCAACAATGACTCAGCCTCCCAATCTGTACATATAGAACTGTTATTTGCATTCTGCAGCTCTATGACTTTGGTTGGAGTGGCTTCAATCTGGAGAAGAAGCAACAGAGGTTGAAATATTTCCTTACTATCGAAATTAATAGCTCTACTGTAGATGGAAGTGGGATGTGATATTGTAATAAGATTGAAATAAACAGTTTACCTTAGCTGGCTCCAATGCATTGAGATTGGGTTTATGGCTTGCATGTCATCCAATTGCAGAGGCAAAGGCAGATTTTCAAGAGCTGCCAAATACGAGGACTCTTCTTCTTTCGCCCCCCCCCCCCCAGCCCCACCAAATGTTTTTTTGCGAGGATGACGCTGCTTGCTGCATTTATAACATACAGTCAAAAATAACAGACTGAAGAAGGGTCTCGACCCGAAACGTCGCCTATCTCCTTCGCTCCTTAGATGCTGCTGCACCCGCTGAGTTTCTCCAGCTTTTTGTGTAACCCTCGATTCTCCAGCATCTGCAGTTCCTTCTTTAATACAAATATGTGAGGTTAACTCCCTCCATGGATAATCTCAATTGTTTGATTTATTTCTTAGGACATACACTATTAAGTATTTTCCCGGACCAACATGAAAATGCAAAATTATGGAGAGAGGCTCACAATTCTCCTGATCCTCAATGCCAGAGAGAAATTTTGAAATGGATCTCCACAAACCTATGATGTTAAGACAGAAGTATACTTGCCTGTCAGATCAGTGAAACCCTCTTAATATCATCACCGAACTGGTTCAGTGTTATCATACCCTCAATTTTAAGGTTAAAGCTGGAAACCATGCCAAATATTTATTGGGCAAATTCATGTTCCAAAGAAATATGGATGTCATAATCCTCTCAATTAGAGTATCCTAACAGAACATACCAAGTTCTATAGATATTCTACTCATCAAAAGCTGCTTACAATTCTGCTTAAATCTTCAGCCTTCTCCAACAGGAGATACCACATTGCAATTCACTGTGACGTTTTGAACCTCAATCGAAATAATTCAATATTCAACTTAGTCGGCGGGGATGAGTTGGGAGACAGACTGTTTACATAATGTATAACTCTGACTCTTTAGAAACGTTTATGGATTTATCTGCAATGTTACAAGAACAATATATTTTCAAAACAAAGCATTTTATAATTATGTGTATGAAACATACAGAACAAATTATTCTTCATTGGTATCTTTTGATACAGTTACTTCTTCCAATTTCTCAAAATATTTATTCGCAAGTGAAATTCCAGGACAAGATATATCATATGGCACTAAAACAATATCAAGACTATGGGAATTACATTTTACATATTCAATTACTCTAGAAAAGTATTCTAGAAAAAACTTATAGACACGAATGAAGTTAATTCGTAGAACATAGAATTGTACAACACAACAGGCCCTTCAGCCCACAACATCTGTGCCTAAAACGATGCCAAGACCATCTTTTATCTACCTGTGCATAACCACATCCCTCCATATCAATTTAATGGATATCCAAAAGCTTCGTAATTGCCACTATCGTACCTCCAGCACCAACCCTGGCAACGCGATGCAGGCACCTACCAACCTCTGTGCAAAAAAGGTTGCCCCGCACACTTCCTTTAAACCTTGCCCCCCTTCTCCCCCCCCAACCCCACTCACCTAAAAGCTATCCCATCTAGTTATTGATTTTTCCACCTGTGGAAAAAGGTTCTGACTGTGTACCCATTCTATGTCTCTCAAAATGTTACATAGTTCTATCAGGTCTTCCCGCAACCTCCGGCATTCCAGAGAACAAGACTCTCCAACCTATCCCTGTAGCTAATACCCCGAATCCATGCAACATCATGGTAAACCTCTTCAGCGCCTTTTCAAAAACCTCCACATCCTTCCTGCAATGGGGTGACCAGATCGGCACACATTGTTCCTATAAAGCTGCATCATGACATCCTCATTCGTACTCAATGCCTTGATCTATGAAGGCAGTTATACCATATGCTTCCATACGTTATAAACTTGTGTTGTTACTTTCAGGGAGCTGTTGACTTGGACCCCAAGATCCCTCTGTACATCAATGTTGTTGACGGTCATACCTTTAATTGGATAATTCAGAACAAGGAAATGTGTGCAAGGATACAAAATGCTCCATCAGCATGTACATTCAACTGAAGTAAATTCCATGGGTGCAATTCACAGAATTACACAATCAATCAGCACAGACGTTTGTTATAGATATGTCGAATGATGACTGCAATAATCATTTTAATTCTCAACTCCTCAGTCAGTGTCTGCGCACACAAGACTGGACAACATTAAGACCTAAACAAGATGCTGGAGGTACTCAGCAGGTCAGACAGTATCTGTGGATGGAATGGATAGATGAACTGTCTTCAGTCAGAAGGGTCTTTGACCAAAAAGTCATCGATTCATTCCCTCCACAGATGCTGCCTGTCCCATTGAGTTCATACAACATTTAGAGTTTTGCCCAACATTCCAGCACCTGCACTTCCTTGTGTCAACAGAGACCTGGACTGATATATTGCAACTAAGCTTCACCACAGCAAGTACAATACAATAACCATCTCCTTCTCTGTTTGACATCAGTAGATTTGTCATTATTAACATTCAATGGGTATTATCACTGACGAAGCCGAACTGGACCAGCCACATAAATGCTGCAACTGAACACCAAATCAGAGATTGACTATTATTTTGGGTCTTTCCATGACCTTCAAGGCACAAGTCAGGAGCATGATGGCATCATATCTAGGTCAAACAACATACAAGAAACTTGGCACAAGCCAGACAAAGAGCACACTTGACTAACTCGCCTTCCACCACATTTAAACATTAACACTTTCCATAAATGCTGCAAATCGTCTCATGGTAAAGCTTCTGCAAAGTACACTGCAAAAACTCACCAAGATTACAATAGTTATGGGCCTGTTCTACTTAGGCGATTTTTCAGGTGACTGTCAAGTTATAGCAGGTCGCTGAAAAAACTGAGACTGGAACGGCGACTGTTAGAGTGGAACACAGACACACATATTGCTTCCTTCACCAGTCAGTTATGTAGGCAGGGGACAGGGCAAATGGGGGGGGGGGGGGGGGGGGAAGAGCTGTCTGAGTGAAATTCACACGGTGCAAAGCTAATGTGATACAGACACACACCACGATGAACAGGAAGGTTGGCTGCCGCTGTAATTAAGATGGTGAAAGCACAGTGTACGGGAAGGGTCACTTGTCCTTTAAAAGAGGGGGGGAGAGGGGTGGGGAGAAGGAGTGGAGACAACTTTTAAGATGCCAGAGATACACGGCTGTGAAGCTCGGCGGACATTAACATTACCGGTCGGTTATCCTTGGTTCTGAAAACTACTGTTTACGTTTTTTTTCCAATGCGACAACCTACGACCTCCTGGCGACCCACTACCAATGCATCTATGTCACGAGAATTCTCACTACTCTCCATGGTGTAAAAATTCTGGTCGATGATAATTTTCACCATGTTGAAAAATTAGCGGCGACCAGAATGCCGTTACAACTTGCTGCGAGTCTGAGGGCACTACTCACGACCATGAAGGCAATTCCCCGGCAGCCACCCGCGAACATGTGGCGACCGCATAGCCTCCTGTAGTCGCCTAAAAAGTCGCCTAAGTGGGACAGGCCCATTACCTCCTCAAAGGCCATGCTGATAACGCGTGCATCCTCAACAATAAAGAACTAAATAGATTAATGAAAAATCTAAACTGACTGCATAAACATTTCTGAGCATATGAAAATGTACCTCTTCAGTTATACACCATCCTGGTGAAAGATATTCACCAGTCCTCCATCATTACTGAATAAAGATCCTGGTACTCACAACCATATAGCTGTACAGAAAGACGCTCAAGAGGACTAATACATCCTTCAAGATGGAGGCTCATTACCATCTTCTCAAGGGAAATCACAAATAGGTAATACATTTCAGCATTCCTATTAAGCCTCACAACCAATGAAACAATAAGATATTGTGCCAGTGCCAGCATTTTGAAATAGCTGCGCAATTAGACCCAAATTTTCCCCATTGACCTGCAAATCTTTCCTGTTCAACCTTATATACAAATCACTTTTAAAATCTGGTTTCACCATCCTTTGAACAAGTGCATTTCAGATCATAAACAAGTACACAAATTAAATCAGAAAATATTGGAAATATTCAGATCAGCCAACACAGCTGGAGAGCGAAAATTAGTTAGCATTTGAGGCAAATAGGATTTTATCAGAACTAGATATAAAACATCACAGAGATAGGGGGAAGAGTGGGGAGAACAAAAAGGAAAGTTATTAGCAGATTAGCAGATTAGAGGCGAAGAAAGATTGAAGGACCAAAGTGGTGATGGGAACAGCTGAAAGATTGAAAAGAAAGACTAGGATTAAAGCTTTTGGATCATGAAAACGCTTTATAAATAAGTTTATAGTTCAGCTGTGTGTGTTTACATTTGAAAGCAAACTAATAACATGTAGAATGAACATTCCATGTTGTTTAAGAAGGAACTGCAGATGCTGGAATATCGAAGGTAGACAAAAGTGCTGGAGAAACTCAGCGGGTGCAGCAACATCTATGGAGCGAAGGAAATAGGTGACGTTTCAGGCCAAAACCCGTCTTCAGACGGATTTCAACTTCAGAAGGGCTTCGGCCCAAAACGTTGCCTATTTCCTTCGCTCCATAGATACTGCTGCACCCGCTGAGTTTCTCCAGCACTTTCATCGAACATCATTCCATATTCAGTTTGCTCAAGTACTTTACACCAAGATTGTCACTTATCTTCCACACAGACAGCAAAGTGCCGCAGCTGGTAGAGCTGCTGCCTCACAGAGCCAAAGACTTAGGTTTGATCCTGACATCGGTGCTGTCTGTGTGCAGTTTGCACATTCTTGGGTTCCCTCCGGGGGCTCCCAAAGATGTGCAGGTTTGTAGGTTAATGGGCCTTCTGCAGGGCTCGAAACTAGCGGTTGCCCAGATGCCAATGACAAGCCGGGCAACTTAACAGCCGTCCCCTTTTGCCCGGCTTGGCAAGCAACTCTGAGCGTCCCCCTCTCTATCTCTCTGTAACTCTCCGTCTCTGCTCGCTCCTCATCCGCCGGCACAGCTGGCCGCCTTGCACATGCGCACTGCTACGGCCAGCACATCCTCCCCCCTGCATATGCGCACAACCATGGTCCGCGCATCATCGGCCGCCCTGCACATGCGCACTGCCACGGCAACTGGTTGGCGCTGGGCACTTTCTCCCTCCCTTTGCATTGTGGGAGATCTGGCCGCCATTGCTGGCTGGTCGCCGCGACCGCTGAAAATCAAGGCAGAATCACTCCCTGGAGCTGGAGTAACTCCCTGGAGTAACTCTTGCTTCTGGTTTCCTGGTTCTCCAAATATATTCCAAATGGAATTTAACCCACCACCACCAAAATCCAAACTCTGAAAAATAATTGCCTATTGCTGGCATTATATATATATATATATATATATATAGTATTTTGACACACTGAACTTTTATCTCCTGTTCTGTATTATGTTTACACATTCTGTTGTGCTGCAGCAAGCAAGAATGTCATTGTCCTATCTGGGACACATGACAATAAAACTCTCTTGAATCTTGACTTGGACTTAAGCAAAAAAGGGTTCTTGGGGGAAAAAAGAGTTACCTTAAATTTAGTTGCGTCTGGTTGGGTAACTATGGTAGGGTGAAGACTATTCCATGCTTCAATTGTGTGAGGGAACTCCATGGAGCAGCCAGCATCTCTGGATAGAAGAAATTGGTTCACATTCTTTACATTTCTGGTTTTAGTGTTTTTAGTTTAATTTAAAGATACAGTGTGGAAACAGGCCCTTCGGCCCACCGAGTCCACGCCGACCACCGATCACCTGTACACTAGTTCTATCCCACACCTTAGCAACGCAAATCAAGAGAGATTTATTCTCTCACGTCCCAGTTAGAACAATGAAATCCTTACTTGCAGCAGCACAACAGAATATGTAAATATAGTACTCTGTAAACAATGTTATAAACGAGAAAACAAAACAGTGTATATTTATATATGAATATATAAGTATATAAATATATATATAGAATTTACCTCCTGGGATTAATAAAGTTCTATCGTATAGTATTGAGTGTGTAGGAAGGAACTGCAGGTGCTGGTTTAAACTCAAGATAGGCACAAACGCTGGAGTAACTCGACAGGTCAGACAGAATCTCTGGACAAAACGAAAATATTACATTATGGGTTGGGTCTGAAAAAAGGTCCTGCACAACTTTGGAATGTGGAAGGAAACGAGCACCCGGAGAAAACCCATGCAATCAAAGGGAAAAGGAGCAAACTCCATACAGACAGCACCCATATTCATGATCAATTCCGGGTCTCTGGCAATTTTAGGCAGCAACTTTATGGCCAATGTGCTGCCCCATAGTCTTGAACTGAATTAAAAGAAACAGTAGCTGTAAACGTAGACATTGTGTCACTTAGAGATTTAAGACTGAAAATGGATAGTTTCTTTTTTTTTAGTAACCAAAGTTGTCAAGATATAATTTTTTATGTGTTGGAAAATAAAATATAGTGGCACAGCTGGTGGACTTGCTGCCTCACACACCAGAGATCTGTGTTTGATCCTGTCCTCGGACACTGTCTGTGTTGAATTTGCACATTCTCCCTGCCAGCGTGTGGGTTTCCTCCCACATCCCATTGGCTTTGTAGGTTAACTTGTCTCTGTAAAATTGCCCCTAATGTGCAGGGAGTGGGTGAGGAAAGAGGGATAACAGAACTTGTGTGAATGAGTAGACAAAAATGCTGGAGAAACTCAGCGGGTGAGGCAGCATCTATGGAGCAAAGGAAATAGGTGACATTTTGGGTCAAGACCCTTCTTCAGACTGATGTCGGGGGGGGGGGGGTAAAAAGAAAGGAAGAGGCAGAGACAGTAGGCTGTGGGAGAGCTGGGAATGGGAGGGGAAGGAGGGAGAAAGCAGGGACTACCTGAAATTGGAGAAGCCAATGTTCATACCGCTGGGGTGAAAACTACCCAAGCGAAATATTAGGTTCTGATCCTCCAATTTGCGGTGGGCCTCACTCTGGCCGTGGAGGAGGCCCAGGACAGAAAGGTCGGATTCGGAATGGGAGGGGGAGTTGAAGTGCTGAGCCACCGGGAGATGAGGTTAGTTATTGTGAACTGAGTGTAGGTGTTGGGTGAAGCGATCATCAAGCCTGTGCTTGGTCTCACTGAGGTTGATCATACGCTGAATAATCCAACCACATTTCTGTTTGGAAGTGGAAAGAAATAATAGAAATTGCATTTATTGCAATGTGTAAAAAGAGATGAGATACTGTATTATAATTTTGCTGCATGTCACTGTCGTATATATCATGTCTTGATTGGTGAATATGTTTAGTTTGTGACTTATTTGAAGCAGAAATAATATGTGAATGCTTCATTGAGCATAATTCCGACTGGTAACTACGCACTTCGTCCGAGCACATAATCACATGCGTCATGCAGACCGTCTTAAATGACCACCTAAACTATCACTTGGCAACCTAAAAAGCTGCCAAGGTTGCCCGGCTGGCAACAGGGAAAAAAAAGTTAAGCGAGAGCTGTGCTTCTGTATATTGCCCCTCGCGTGTAGGAAGTGGATGAGAAAGTAGGATAACATAGAACCGGTGTGAACGGGAGATCGATGTTCGGTATGAACTCAGTGGGCCAAAAGGCCCGTTTCCATATTGTACCTTTCAATTCAATACATACCCCCCAATAAGTTAAGCATGCAATACCAATTACCTCTCAACTCAAATCTTTCCCTACAAGCAGTCATGTTCAAGATTCAAGAGAGTTTATTGTCATGTGTCCCAGATAGGACAATGAAATTCTTGCTTTGCTTCAGCACAACAAAATATAGAAGGCAGGAATACAGAACACATCAGTGTGTCCATATACCATTGTATAAATATATACGCACATGAATAAATAAAACAGATAAAGTGCAAAGAAACAGATAATGGGCTATTAATGTTCAGAGTTCAGAGGGAAATAAGTGTGTGGTAGGGATGGTATGGGTCCTTGATGATGCTGCCAGCCTTTTTAAGGCAGCGACTGCGACAGATCCCCTCAATGGTAGGGAGGTCAGAGCCGATGATGGACTGGGCAGTGTTTACTACTTTTTGTAGTCTTTTCCTTTCCTGGGCGCTCAGTTGCCGAACCAAGCCACGATGCAACCAGTCAGCATGCTCTCTACTGTGCACCTGTAGAAGTTAGAGAGAGTCCTCCTTGACATACCGACTCTCCGTAATCTTCTGAGGAAGTAGAGGCGCTGATGTGCTTTCTTTATGATTGCATCAGTGTTCTCGGACCAGGAGAGATCTTCAGAGATGTGCACGCCCAGGAATTTGAAGCTCTTGACCCTTTCCACCATCGACCCATTGATATAAACGGGACTGTGGGTCCCCATCCTACCTCTCCAAAGTCCACAATCAGTTCCTTGGTTTTGCTGGTGCTGAGGGCCAGGTTATTGTGCTGGCACCATTTGGTCAGTCGGAAACAGCATAGAAACAGGCCCTTTGGCCCACTGAGTCCATTCCAACCATCACATTGGTTCTGTGCTATGGTGCCTATACACCATTAACTTCCAAATTAAAAGATATTATTGTTTCATAGGTCTAAATCTAGGCTTCAGTATCACACCAACTATTCACGATATCGAAACTATTACATATCCAACAGACATCAACGGAAGGATAGTAGAGGATATGAAAAATAATTAAATTCTGCTCCATCTGGGGCCAGGCATACCAAGTAATCAGAATACAATGAATACAGAAATCTGCTTTTGTAGCACAGTATTTACTGACATGCAAGATATTTTCTGTAATCATGGCAATGTTCTGCAGAAGCAACAATTATTTTGCAACAAGTGTCTTTTTTAATTTAAAAAAGCCCTTGCACAATAATAACAATATTAGAAAGAGAGCGTTTTAAAAGTGTTAGAAATTTGAATTTGTTTTAATAATTCAAACTGACCTTTCATTCTCAAAATTAATTCAAATTACTTGCCTCAAAATGGAATGGTACCTAACATTTTTGTTTTACGAACTGCGCTTGTGTTTTATGAAAACAATGAAGCCTCAAAACCGAGTTCTGGCACAGATTGAAGAAAATAAAGATTAGAAATGTGTTCTTCTGTTCTGTATTATCTCCTGCCAGCATCCCCTCCAAGTTCCATATTTTATCTTAAATCACAATAAATAAAATAAAAGCAGAATCTGAAGCCTCCCGTTGCAATCATTTGAAATCCAGACATAACCTTACAATGCGCATGCACCTTGAAAATAACTGATTACAATCACCCTACCCAACCCCAACATATCCGAACCATCAATGATTCCAAATAGGACATTATTTACACCGGGAAATAAACCAAAAGAGACAGGTAAAACTACTTGAATTGCAGATTCAGAGGGTGATCTTGAAAGGCCAATATCATAACAACACTGAAACATTGGATTACGCTGCTCTCCAATGAGGATGCCAGTTCAGTAAAATCAGTCAAACCTAGAAATCCAAATTTCCCGTTGAGGCAACTGGCTGCTTTATACAAGTCTTCTCCATCCTCTCGACTGAAGCGTTGACATTGATGCTCCATGCACACGCCTTTGGCTGAATTGCCACCCAAACAAAATAAAACACAAGCCCTCCCACCCCCAAGCAAAGATACACAGCAGATGGCAGCGATACGAGAGCCGGCGTTGTGCAATGAGGGCCCTTACCTTGCGCAGAGCGGCGACCAACAGACCCCGCCATTTAGGCGCATTGTCCTCGCTGAACAAGTCGTACTGTTGCTGCGGCTGTTGCATGGCGCTGCCTGTCCGGCTCACGGCAAGGGGCGGCCCGACCTCCTCCTCGATCGCCACTCCTCGGGGGTGATCCCGGAGAATATATTGCTCTTCCAGCCCCCTCCTTCTCGCCCTCCTGTTAAGCAACTACCTCTCCCTTACCCTCCCTTCTTCTCCCCCCTTCTCACTCCTTCCCCTCTCACAGTCCCTCCTTCACTACTCAGGCTTTGGCCGATCGCCCCTCATTCCAGTCACAGCGACAACCACCCCCCCCCCCCACCCACCCACCCCCTCCCTGCCCCCCACCCTCCACCAACTGAAAGTTTCTGATCGTTCTCTCCCCGCCGCCGCCGCCACCACCACCCAACCCCCTTCCCCAGGCACCCAAACCCCTTCCCCAGGCCCCCACCCCTTCGGGCTGTGCTGTGTCCTGCCCCAGGCCCGGGCCCGGCCCGCAGCGCCCCGCCCCCACCCCCCAACACTCGGCTGCTGTCCGGCTGGCGCGCGCGCGCCGGGGACACCATCCGGCTGCCCGGGCAACCGGGGCAAGAAGGGGCGCGCGCAACGCACCAACGGCCGCCCGCCCGCGAGCCGCAGCGCGGGCTCAGCTCGAGAGCGGCGGTCAGTCGTAGCCCCGGATCTCCGGAGGAGCAGCGGGGGCACTCGCCAGCTGACCTCGCTTATATTCACACCAAATCTTCCTTCTTTTCCCCTCCCCTCCTTCTACTCTCTTGAGATCACATACTGGAAGACAACTCCGATGCCGGCGGCGGCTCAGAATGTTAGTTGAGGGGAGGTGTTGGCAGGGGGAAAGGGTTGGAGAAATCGCCTTCAACACAAAAATGTCCCGAATGTTGTCTTCAAACTTGAGGTCTCAGCGCCACTGCGCATGCGGGCCACCGCATTTTTTTCCGCCAAACGCGGAAAAGGGAACGGTGCCCCCGCCTGCGCACTGCCGCCCGCGGAGCGTTCTGGAAAATGTAGTCCGTCCTGCGGATCTTAGTCTGCGGGCAGCGAGTTGCTGATGCTGGAAGGCTGAAACAAAAAGCAAGATTCTGGAAACGTTCAGCGGAGAAGTGAGGAGCTTCGCGTTGCACGTCAACGACCTTTAATTAGAGCTGAGTACCGTGCATTTTCAGCAGTTTCCAGTGTTTGATGCGCCTGCCGCAGAGATTCAATGAGCGAGGAAGATCGCATGCAATAAGTCTTGCAACTTCCAGTACCGGCGGCCGCACTGACGTACGGATGAACTCTGCGGCTTGACTTTGCTCCCGGAATCAATCCTGCCGCAGTTTGACCTGTTGAAGCAAGATCAGTGGAGACGCAAGGAACTACAAATGCTGACATCTTGAGCAAAACACAAAATGCTGGAGGATCTCAGAGCGGTCAGGCAGCATCTGTGGAGGGAATGGACAGGCGACGTTTCGGGTCGGGACCCTTCAGACTTTGTGTCTCGTGCAACATTTGAGAGTCTCAGAACAGCGCCTCGTATTCCGCCTGGGTAACCTGCAGCCCAACGGTGTGAACGTTGAATTCTCCAATTTCAAGTAATAACCCATTTCCTCCCCTTCCCACCCACCCCCCGCTGTGCAAACATTTCTCCCACCTCTTAAATTACCCTGCGCCTTTCCCTTCCACCATACACTTATTCCCCAGAATCCCATATTTCCCTTTCACCCACCCCCCCCCCATCTTCCCCTCCCTTGTCCCCTTCCACCCATATTCTCCCCCCCTCCCCCGTCTTTACATTTCACTACTCTTCTCTCATCCCACACCTTTTCACCACAAACCTTTGTCACTTACTCCACATATCTGCCAAACACCCCTCCCTCACCTGTACCTACCTATTATTTTACCAGGCTTTGCCCCCCACCCCTCAGCGTCTCATCCCCCCCAACTCCATCAGTTGGAAGGGTCCTGACCCAAAATTGTCTGTCCATTTCCCTCCACAGATGCTGCCTGACCTGCTGAGTTCCAAGAGTATCTGCAGTTTAGGCATTGTAAAGGTATCACCATATAACAATTACAGCACGGAAACAGGCCCTCTCAGCCCTTCCAGTCCGTGCCGAACATTTATTTTCCCCTAGTCCCATCTACCTGCACTCAGACCATACCCCTCCATTCCCTTCCCGTCCATATACCTATCCACTTTACTTTTAAATGTTAAAATCGATCCTGCCTCCACAACTTCTGCTGGAAGCTCATTCCACACAGCCACCACTCTCTAAGTAAAGAAGTTCCCCCTCATGTTATCCCAAAACTTCTGTCCCTTAATTCTCATGTCATGCCCTCTTGTTTGAATCTTCCCTACCCTCAATGGGAAAAGCTTATCCACGTCAACTCTGTCTATCCCTTTCATCATTTTAAAACCTCAATCAAGTCCCCCCTTAACCTTCTGCGCTCCAAAGTATAAAGACCTAACTTGTTCAACCTTTCTCTGTAACTTAGTTGCTGGAACCCAGGCAACATTCTAGTAAATCTCCTCTGTACTCTCTCTATTTTGTTGATATCCTTCCTATAATTAGGCGACCAAAATTGTACACCATACTCCAGAATTGGTCTCACCAATGCCTTGTACAATTTTAACATTGCTTCCCTACTCCTATATTCAATGCTCTGATTTATAAAGGCCAGCACACCAAAAGCTTTCTTTACCACCCTATCTACGTGCGATTCCACCTTCAGGGAACTATGCACAGTTATTCATAGATCCCTCTGTTCCACAGCATTCCTCAATTCCCTACCATTTACCATGTACGTCCTATTTTGATTTGTCCTGCCAAGATGTAGCACCTCACACTTATCAGCATTAAACTCCATCTGCCATCTTTCAGCCCACTTTTCCAAATGGCCCAAATCTCTCTGTAGACTTTGAAAATCTACTTCATTATCCACAACACCACCTATCTTAGTATCATCTGCATACTTACTTATCCAATTTTCCACCCCATCATCCAGATCATTGATGTACATGACAAACAACAGTGGACCCAACACAGATCCCTGAGGCTCCCCACTGCTCACCGGCTTCCAACCTGACCAACAGCCATCCACCATTACTCTCTGGCATCTCCCATTCAGCCACTGTTGAATCCATCTTGCTACTCCGCCATTTACACCCAAAGATTGAACCTTCTTAACCAACCTTCCATGGGGAACCTTGTCAAAGGCCTTACTGAAATCCATATAGACAACATCCACTGCTTTACCCTCATCAATTTCCCTAGTAACCTCTTCAAAAAATTCAAGAAGGTTTGTCAAACATGACCTTCCAGGCACAAATCCATGTTGACTGTTCCTGATCAGACCTTGTTTATCCAAATGCTTATATATATTATCTCTAAGTATCCTTTCCATTAATTTGCCCACCACTGACGTCAAACTAACAGGTCTATAATTGCTAGGTTTATTCTTTGAACCCTTTTTAAACAATGGAACAACATGCGCAGTACGCCAATCCTCCGGCACTATTCCCGTTTCTAATGACATTTGAAATATTTCTGTCATAGCCCTTGCTATTTCCACACTAACTTCCCTCAATGTCCTAGGGAATATCCTGTCAGGACCTGGAGACTTATCCACTTTTATATTTTTCAAAAGTGTCAGTACTTCCTCCTCTTTGAATCTCATAGTTTCCATAGCTACTCTACTTTTTTCCCTTACCTCACAGAGTTCAATATCTTTCTCCTTGGTGAATACCAAAGAAAAGAAATTGTTCAATATCTCCCCCATCTCTTTTGGCTCTGCAGATAGCTGTCCATTCTGGCTCTCTAATGGTCCAATTTTATCCCTCGTTATCCTTTTGCTATTAATATAGCTGTGGAAACCCTTTGGATTTACTTTCACCTTTCTTGCCAAAGCAACCTCATATCTTCTTTTAGCTTTTCTAATTTCTTTCTTAAGATTCTTTTTACACTCTTTATACTCCTCTAGCACCTCATTTACTCCATACCTCCTATAATTATTGTAGATACCTCTCTTTTTTCGAACCGTGTCCAATTTCCCTTGAAAACCATGGCTCTTTCCAATTTTTACTATTTCCTTTCAACCGAAAAGGGACATAAAGATTCTGTACTCCCCTTTAAATGTCCTCCATTTCTCTTCAACATCCTTCCCATAAAACAAAATGTCCCAATTCACTCCTTTTAAATCCTTGCGCATTCCCTCAAAGTTAGCCTTTCTCCAATCAAAAATCTCAACCCTAGGTCCAGTTCTGACTCTCTCCATAATTATATTGAAACTAATGGTATTGTGATCACTGGTCCCGAAGTGCTCACCAACGCATACCTCCGTCACGTGACCGGCCTCATTTCCTAACAGGAGGTCCAGCACTGCCCCTTCTCTGGTCGATTCCTCTATGTATTGCTGCAAAAAACTATCCTGCGCACATTTTGCAAACTCAAAACCATCCAGCCCATTTACAGAATGTGTTTCCCAGTCTATTTTTGGAAAATTGAAGTCTCCCACAATCACTACCTTGTGCGTACTACTAATATCTGCTATCTCCTTACACATCCAGGAGAAGTTCTTCTCTTCCCCTTTAGCGCAGCAGCGCATCTGGCAATGTTTATTTTCCAGTGTCAAGAAAGTTTAATTGTCATATGTACCAGCAAAGGAACCTTGAACTTCTTACTTACAACAGCTTTATAGGCATATTAATGCAATAATGTACAGAAAAAAATACAATGATCAATAATGCAATAAATTATTAATCATTAATATCAGGTAAAAGATAAGCATTAATACCAGGTAATCCTTGGTCCCGATCTTCCAACCTACCACATTGTGGACCTGAGTCTTTTTCGTGGTAGTGTAATAAAGCCGTATTCTGAACTTAAGTATTTTTTTCTTTGTACTATCTGTTGTACTTGTATGACTTGATTGTATTAATGTACAGTACAATTTGATTTGACAATAGGTTTTCACGATATCTTGCTACACCTGACAATAATAAACCAAAACCCATACCTACGAAAACAACATAATACAAAGTTTGTCAAAGGGTCACAGAAAATGTGTCAACCAAGGAATTTACAACACAGAAGGAGATCAGAGCACATCATGTTTTATTCCTCCAGATTACAGCATCTGTGCTCTTCTGATGCAGTGTTGACTCAAAACATTCCTTTCTTCCAGCAGTTTACTTTTGCTCCAGGTTCCAGCATCTGCAGTCTCTTGTGCCTTCATATTAATGATTTGGACGAGGGAATTGAATGCAACATCTCCAAGTTTGCGGATGACACAAAGCTGGGGGGCAGTGTTAGCTGTGAGGAGGATGCTAGGAGGCTGCAAGGTGACTTGGATAGGTTGGGTGAGTGGGCAGATGCATGGCAGATGCAGTATAATGTGGGTAAATGTGAGGTACTTTGGTGGCAAAAAAAAGGAAAGTAGACTATTATTTGAATGGTGGCCGATTAGGAAAAGGAGAGATGTAATGAGACCTGGGTGTCATGGTACACCAGTCATTGAAAGTAGGCATGCAGGTGCAGCAGGCAGTGAAGAAAGCGAATGGTATGTTAGCATTCATAGCAAAAGGATTTGAGTATAGGAGCAGGGAGGTTCTACTGCAGTTGTACAGGGTCTTGGTGAGACCACACCTGGAGTATTGCGTTCAATTTTGGTCTCCTAATCTGAGGAAAGACCTTCTTGCCATAGAGGGAGTACAGAGAAGGTTCACCAGACTGATTCCTGGGATGTCAGGACTTTCAGATGAAGAAAGACTGGATAGACTCGGCATGTACTCGCTAGAATTTAGAAGATTGAGGGGGGACCTTATAGAAACGTACAAAATTCTTAATTGGTTGGACAGGCTAGATGCAGGAAGATTGTTCCCAATGTTGGGGAAGTCCAGAACAAAGGTTTAAGGATAAGGGGGAAGTCTTGTAGGACCGAGATGAGAAAAACATTTTTCACACAGAGAGTGGTGAATCGCTGGAATTCTCTGCCACAGAGGGTAGTTGTGGCCAGTTCATTGGCTATATTTAAGAGGGAGTTAGATGTGGCCCTTGTGGCTAAGGGGATCAGGGGGTATGGAGAGAAGGCAGGTACGGGATACTGAGTTGGATGATCAGCCATGATCATATTGAATGGTGGTGCAGGCTCGAAGGGCCGAATGGCCTACACCTGCATCTATTTTCTATGTTTCTATACTGACCAATAAAAGCCAATAGTCAAGTCAAGTCAAGTCAATTTTATTTATATAGCACATTTAAAAAAAACAACTCTTGTTGACCAAAGTGCTTTACATTGGTTATACAGGTATACCTTTTTATTAATGGGATATGGTTTCATAGTTTAGTTTGGAGATACAGCATGGAAACGGGTCCTTTGGCCCAATGAGACTGCACCAACCAGCAATCGCCCATGCACCAGTAATATCCTGCATGCTAGGGGCAATTTTTACAGATGCCAATTAACCTACAAACCTGCACGTCTTTGGAATGTAGGAGAAACTAGAGCATCTGGAGAAAACCTACACAGTTATAGGGAGAATGTACAAACTCCTTACAGACAGCACCCATAGGATCGCACACAGTTCTCGAAGCTTCTTCGTCTTGCGTTGAGGCAGCAGAAGTCTGCAGCAGGGTGATGCCATCCGCTCGACATCTGTAGGTGCCCGCCCTAAAATGGGCGCATGCTCCGGGTTGGCACCAAGTTGAGGTTGCATTTCTGCTGCTGTCTCTGTTTGTTGTCGTTCTCCTGACTAATGTCAGTTGACAGGGCTCACCACGGGGCGGTCGACAACATGAACCCCGTTTCTGGCACTGTAAGGCAGCAGCTTTACTTCTGCACCACTGTGCTAGTTGATGGGCCAAATGGCTTCATACTATCATCTATAATTCTATAGTTCCAACATAAGAAAGCTGATCCAAGTGGGTTTGATACTTCAACTATTGCAAAAGCATTACAATAAGGAAATAAATGAAAGCTACACATTCCATATTACAGTGTAAAAATAATTAAGAGAGTGGTTAAGAATACTAGTTAAATAGAGAGGAAAAATACATTATAGAAAGAACTGCTACATTGTTTGCAGACAAGATAAAAAAGGAATTAAATTGAAAGTGTAAAGTAATGTTGGTTAAAATTACACCAATGAGTAGAGATGTAATGTTAGAAACAAATGCCAAAGTAAAGATGGCAGGAAAAAAGGCAAACAACATTTGAAAGACAAATCACATTTGAAAGCACAACAGATAACTTATTGGTAATGCTGTTTCATTTTATCAGAACATTATATGTTGTGCTCCAGGACTCGAGTTGATAAGATAGGTTGCTGTTTGCTGTACTGAAGGAGAGCCATTAGTTTCAGTGATGTAATGCGAAGGTGAGACCCATTTGGCTTAAGAGTCAAGAGTGTTTAATTGTCATATGTACTAGCAATGGAACAATTACATTTTTACTTGCTGCAGCTTTATAGGCCCATCAACACAATAACACAAAGATAAATATGTAACGATAATACAATAATAACCATAATATTAGGTAACCACAATAGTCCAAAACCAAAGTCCGTATTGCAACCAAAGACAATCTATTCCAGATCATAGTGTTAATATTGGCTAAATTAAAGAAACCAGAAAATGGAGGATTCCTGCACTTGTCAAAATTGCTTAACCCTTGTCAGCTGAACTTTACAGGCTTTGAATGGCGCCAGCCAGTCTAGGCTCAGACTGAGATGCAGGATGGTAAGAGGTCCAGGTGCTCTCCATGTTTCTCTTAAATTGATAACATGTATCAGGGCTCTCACTTAACTTTTTTTCCCTGTTGCCAGCCGGGCAACCTTGGCAGCTTTTTAGGTTGCCAAATGACAGTTTAGGTGGTCATTTAAGATGGTTTGCATGATGCGTGTGTTAAACTGAGTTCTTTTGTCAGTCCAATTCAAGAAAACTTGATTCAAACCATTGCTGCTAAAATCAATTCTTTATTCTGACAGTGCTGGATAATTGTTTAAACCTTCAAACACAGAGCTTAAAAACTCTGGGCCAAGTTGAAAGAACTACTGACTTTGGTATAAACGTAACACATTATATAGGTAATAGACAATTATGATAAAAAAGGAGTGGCAAACTATTAACCAATCATTTATGGTTTACCATACATTTAGCCTATTTGCATTGACCAATCAACTAAATCCTTTCCAGTGATTGACAACATGTATAGTCACATGATTTTCCCTTTCCCGGCCCCTTTACAACCTTCTTCCCCTCTGTGGTTTTCTTCAACCTCTTTGCTCAAAATCATTTTATTTCAATAAAGTAAAACCACAGATATAAAACTAATTCTCAGAGAACACCTCTCAGAATATACACATCATACAGCAATCACACAATACATGCACACAAAATATATATTTTCACTTTTGGAAAAGAAAGGTATTTCTAAAACTTCAGATTTAAACAAGGTCTAATACTCACAATCCTAATTAAACACAATACACTTCACAATTAATTTCCTTACTTCATAGTTACAATACAGTTACTTATGGATTAAATATGAATTTTACCCCATTCGTACAAAGTGGTAAGAACTTAAGTTATTTCTAATCACACAATTCCCAACTCCAAGCACACAAAGGCTATATACTTGTCGCACTTGATAAATTATAATTGTTTCTTACCAAGCTTGGGTCAAGTTCTGAATTACAATCTCCCCCATACTCATCTCTGGAGGAAAGGAATGTAAGGCCTCTTTTACAACTTCTTACTAATAGCATTCCACACAGCAAATTTGAAGATTACTATATGCAGACCCCAATCGTTTGGCTTAGATCAAAACAGAGTTACTTTCTCAGTCTTCTAAAAACATAAGAAATCACCCTTATACAAAGGTCACACAACCACCACCTATGCCTTATCTCTTATCCCAACATAAATACATTTAAACAGCATAAACCAAATCACAGACTATTATCTAGCCTTGGTGCCTATGACCCAATATAGACAACCATAAATCCTCCTTGTAACACATTAGAGCTCAGAGATGTGTCACAAAGAAAGAACAAATGGTGCCCATGCCCTGGAAGAGACCCCATTAACAACCAGCACGCTAAACACTAACCTAAACCAAATACAACTTCTGACAGCGTGATTATTGCTTCAAAGCAATAAATAAAGATATGCCTATTCAGATCAACATTTCCATGTTATGATAAGCCATCTGTTCTCCTGTGTGTGTTCTTTGTACTTTATTCCCTTGTGCCTATGTATTTTGAAAACCTCTTCTCCCAGTCCTTCTCCTGCAACTCAACACAAGTTCCTCACACAGAAACCATAATTTGAGCAATTTTATTGTATAATGTTTCCTCACGTGCGATAATATAGAAATGTTACAAATTTTTGAGATTTAAAAAATCAAGTCTGCAATTTATCGCATCAGATAAAGCATAAAAAGAAGTTTAATTTGACATCTAATTCACTTTCACATCTTCAGTATCAAAAAAGTTATGGTCATTTTCATACTCGGAAATTAGCATCTTGTTCCCTATTGATTTTCCATTGACTTAACACAAAAGCTGTGATCGAGGACAGTCAAAAGCGCATAACTTTCTTAAAAATCAAGAGAACTGAATGAAATTTTCAGTTATTATAGATTGAAGCATTCTTAAACAAATATAAAACATCTTACTTGAATGTCCTGAAATTAAAGCATATAATTAGTTAATTAGCTGATTGTAGTTAATTACAAAATTGACCGTTATGACAGAAATAGTAATAAACACCCAGACTGCCTTGAAAATTCAAAAATGTGATATTCTCAAGATCAGAAATGTAATATTATTGTATTATATGCTGTAAATCCATAACAGATAGTTAAATAAAATTACAATTTCTTGCAATAGACCAAGTCTTTATGGAGAAGATCAGTTGTTAGCTGGTACATTGCATATCATAATCAGTAGCATCATCATACTCCTCAGATTGTAACCAATAAGCAACTCTGTACACCTTGTTTTTCCTCAACTTTTCAATTTTGACATTGTAAACTACAAGTTTTTGCTCTTCAAACCACACATGACATGCCTTTATGCCTACTACTTTCCCATTAACAATGTCCTGTAGATTCCATTTATTAAGAAAAGGATAATTTTTTTTAATAGCCTAAGTATCCTAATAACAAACTAATCCCATTCACACAAGAATTCAAAATATAACATGATTTTTAAATCTCACTGTCATGAATTTATATCCCAGATGGAAGGAATTTAATGTTTAATTCCCATAAATTAATCTAGAAACATCCACCCAAAATATAATCAAATTATTGTTTTTTGCACAATACATGTTGTAAATAAGCAATTCACATACTCTTGAAGTGTATGACATCCTTTAATGATAGCACAGGGTATAACACACGTCAGCAAGCACTGGTTACACTCTTCTACAGAACTGTACCCAGGGAGGGGAAAGTGTTATGATTGATGTTAACTAAGGCGGGGTTAATGGTACTAAGGTAGCTATATTATTGGTTGCATGCATAAACCATCTACATCCTTCCCCTTAGAAAATCAAAACAGATTGGAAGCCATGACAACAGAATTAAACAAAATCGCCATAACGAACAGGTGGCCTACTAATCCGACCCGAGCGCGTACACGTCTCTCCCCCTTCCCCCGAAAGATCAGAAGGAACCGGAGGCTGCGAAACAGCTGGGGAACCAGAGAAGGGCAGTGGGGTGGGGGAAGCAGGAGAGTCAGAACCGCGAGCGACAACAGGTGACCCGCGCAGAGGGGAACAGGGCACGCAAGATGGGGACCGAAGCATGCAGGGAACACTGGCTGGGACAGCAGCCGGCTGTTGGTATGAGAGTGGCGGGGCATAGGGGCCCGGAGGCTGCGGCTTTGGTTCATTCACCGCAAGCAGGTGTTGACGGCTTCTTCGGTAGATAGTTCCCTCAAAGTCGACCAGGTACGAACGAGGTGAATCAGCCACCCCAACTACGGTAGCCAGACAGGAGTAACCACTGGAGGTTTGCAACCTAACAACTTGTCCAGGCAATCCTTTAATGGTAGCACAGGGTATAACACACGTCAGCAAGCACTGGTTACATTCTTCTACTGAACTGTACCCAGGGAGGGGAAAGCGTTATGATTGATGTTAACTAAGGTGGGGTTAATGGTACTAAGGTAGCTATATTATTGGTTGCATGCATAAACCATCTACACATGTGACTCAAACAGTTGTGAATATTTAGTTTAAAAATAATGATCATGGAGAGAGAATAAGACAAAATATAGACAATTTAGACGGCTTATCTCCCAACAAAATGGGCATTTTAATCAAAGATAATCATCTTGCTTCTGGAACGCGATCAATTGGAACATTGCATTTGCAGTGAATTTGAACCCCATATCGGCAGGAAAAACACTGCCAGTTCGTATGGGGCCAAAATCACATCGTCGCAAATGAAAATTAGATTAAAACTATCCCGAGAAACAAGTTTATATGTAAAATATACGTCTTACATTATGTTTTGTCCCCTTCGTGCGATCCGTCCCGTTGTAGGCATTGAGGGCGTTTGAAGTCGGTTTTTATTTTATTGAATTGTCTCGCGATTAAATTAATTGTTCTTCAGCGACTTAGCAGCCCAAGAAAAGCCGCCTCCGATAAGCAGGAGAAAAGGCATTTTAATCCCCCCCCCTCCCTCAAAGGCGCCAAAGTCGAGCACACGGCCAGTGGCAGAACTGCAGCGCCGCTGAAGGTAAGTTTTGTAACATACCTAGATAATATGCTCGGACGAAGTGTATAGTTACCAGTCGGAATTATGCTCAATGAAGCATTCACATATTATTTCTGCTTCAAATAAAGTCAAAAACTAAACATATTCACCAATCAAGACATGGTATATACCACAATGACTTGCAGCAAAATTATAACACAGTATCTCTTTTTACACATTGCAATTAATGCAATTTCTATTAGTTCCTTCCACTTCCAAACAAAAATGTGGTTGGATTATTCAGCGTATGATCAACCTGTGTCAATAAATCCTGGACCATGATGCACACTACAGATTGATGCAAGGATGTTTCCTGTGAAGGACCGAAAATTACCATGACATGGCCAGAACAGGGGTCATTATTGCTATTGGTACAGAAACACTCGCTTCCCACATAATTTATCCATAACAAAATATACAGGTTACAATACAGGTTACAAGGCAACTGTTGAGCCTTGGAGAAATTGTTTGATTCCCAGGGCACATGTTTCATTGTTTATTCTTGGTTGCTTCCTTTGAGAGCTTTCTTTCTTATACAATGTATTGAGCTGCTGTATTATTGGGTTAGGGAAATAAATGTCTGTTATGTATGGGGTTAATCGATATCTGTAATTGTATTATTAAGAAACCACCCACATGTGGTTCGGCATCTCGAGGTCCCGGGACATATAAATGTCCGCTACCACGAGGTTCAGCGTCGATCTTCTGGGAGAGCGCTTGGGATTGTGTGAACTTCTAGAGTGTCTCTGTCTGAGCAAGGCCTAGAGAGCTTGAACAGGCAGATACGAGGATCGAACCCATGGGTACAGTAATTGAACTGTGACGTGCTTTTAAAATAAAATGTAGTTGTTTTAAGTGCTTGATGCAATGTTTTTACTGAAACTAGACTGGGGGGAAGCTTAGAAACGAGCAATTATCATTGGGGGCTCGTCCAGGATGTCAAAAAAACCCCAAACACAAGTTTGCGATCAAGGGTGTTGAGCTGTTTCGATCGTGAATGCAGAAATCGGGTCCATGGTGTGGTTTTCGCATTGATTTTCGGCACTTCATTAGTCGGAGCAGATTGATCATTGGGAAAGGGTCCAATCAAGATCATTAGAACCAGGCACGTGCCGTGAGTAATTACTCAGGGTAGGCAGTCAGTCGGCTTTAATTAAAAAAATTAAACTGCGCATGCGCAGATTGTTCTCTCCGTTAAAATGAAAAATTAAAATAAAGACAGTAACAATTCAATTTGCCCAAGGCTTCCAAGTCTCCTTTGTGCTGAATTACTGAATGGGTGGGGGGTGAAGGGTGATGGCGGGTGGACAGATTGTGGGAAAAACGGGAGCACAGGGAAAAGTTGAACCAGTTGTCATCTAATTGAATGACAACACTTGCTCAAGGGACCAATTGGGGGGAGCGTTCCTTTCACAGCGTGTGGAGAGTCTGTGCCAGGGGTAAAGTTGCGGGGAGGGCAGGAGTGTTGGGTCAGGGATAATGCCAGTAACTTACTCACTCACCGCTGCGCTCCGGGCGCCACTGCACTGTAGCCAGGGATAGAAGCAGCTCGGGTAGCTGCGAGCGGCCGCCGGGACCCGACAGCAGAACTGGCCGCCACTTCAACGCCTTCTGCCGGTCCGCTCACCTCTGGCAGTGCTCTGCATGTGAACACCTCTCACCTGCCGCTCGCTCATGTCAGCGGCTTCCTGAAAATCCTTAAATTCCCACAGCCGAGTAACCTCAACCTCAACCTGACATGAGTGAGGCCAGCGAGCGGCAGGAGAGGTTTTTAGACGGAGAGCTGCCAGAGGTGAGCGGGGCCAGCAGAAGGAGCTAAGGTGGCGGCTGGTCCGCTCTCCAGCACAGCAAGGAGCGTCGCAAGTGGCATGCTCCCGACCCCTCCTTTACTCCGGGCCAGACTCCCCAAATGCTGTGAAAGGAGCGCTCCCCCCATCCCCACACCTACACCCCGGGAAATACGGTATTTAAAAACATAAACACAAAATGTACGCATTTCAGAGGGGGATGACGACGATTATTTCGAAGACTGGGAGAGTGTTAGAACTAGAAATTCAGGTCCACCACCTTATTCACCTTACGATCCCAATACCTCAAATGCACATCGCGGAGTTCATAATAGGAATAGACAATTAAATCCCAAGGCACAAATTTCCTTAACCCCGACCTAGAGTTCTCGACAGTCCTAGAGTTCACGGTACCAGAAGCCAAACTAGGAAAAAGGCTGAGGTAGATTCTGAAGCTAAACAAACAACCCTTAGACAGTTCCCTGCAAGGGAAATGGAGGCCGATTAGGAAAAGGGGAGATGCAGCGCGACCTGGGTGTCATGGTACACCAGTCATTGAAAGTAGGCATGCAGGTACAGCAGGCAGTGAAGAAAGCGAATGGTATGTTAGCTTTCATAGCAAAAGGATTTGAGTATAGGAGCAGGGAGGTTCTACTTCAGTTGTATAGGGTCTTGGTGAGGCCACACCTGGAGTATTGCGTACAGTTCTGGTCTCCAAATCTGAGGAAGGACATTATTGCCATAGAGGGAGTGCAGAGAAGGTTCCCCAGACTGATTCCAGGGATGTCAGGACTGTCTTATGAACAAAGACTGCATAGACTCGGTTTATACTCTCTAGAATTTAGGAAATTGAGAGGGGATCTTATAGAAACTTACAAAATTCTTAAGGGGTTGGACAGGCTAGATGCAGGAAGATTGTTCCCGATGTTGGGGAGGTCCAGGACAAGGGGTCACAGCTTAAGGATAAGGGGGAAATCCTTTAGGACCGAGATGAGAAGGAATTTTTTCACACAGAGAGCGGTGGGTCTCTGGAACTCTCTGCCACAGAGGGTAGTTGAGGCCAATTCATTGGCTATATTTAAGAGGGAGTTAGATGTGGCCCTTGTGGCTAAGGGGATCAGAGGGTATGGAGAGAAGGCAGGTACGGGATACTGAGTTGGATGATCAGCCATGATCATATTGAATGGCGGTGCAGGCTCGAAGGGCCGAATGGCCTACTCCTGCACCTAATTTCTATGTTTCTATGAAATGCCGAATCCTTCTTTCGATCTAGCCAACGCAGTGAGTGCAAATAATCCCCGTACAATTAGAGTCTATTTCCCATGGAAGCCTAACAAGATGATGGCTATTTTAAGTCAAATACCGGATCATAGAAAATCACCCGCTTCTTTTGTGGATCACTTAAGAACTACAATGCGCGTTTATCACGCTGATTCCCCGGATTTCTGAGCGGCGATCCAGCAAATAATTACCCGAAGTGAGCATGCCAGATTCCTAACGAATTTAGGACATCCGTCGCATGAAGTTCTTGCAAATATAATAGCGGACAATGGAGCCAGGGAGGAAGCTATTTTAATAGATCTTGCCAACACCCTTCAGAAACCAATCGATCTAGCCAAAATATTAGATCTAAGACCAAAAGGGGGAGCAGCAGTGGATGAGTTTTTAGAGCGATTCTCTGAATTCTCTATGGACACTGGCTTATGATAAAAGTGGAAAGAATAGTGAGCTGGAAACTCTCTTTAAATCATACGAAGGACAGGAATGGGAAATAGAAGTATTGGCACTAGTGGAAGGAAAAGAGGGAGCTGCCGAATATGCTAAGATACCAG
The DNA here is from genome assembly GCA_963514005.1 of Raja brachyura. The sequence continues at coordinate 70,754,463 of OY740788.1, read as the reverse complement.
CACAATTATTGAAAAGAACTGACGAGGCTGCTCCTCACATCACTTGAAAAGTGAATTTCCCGGCTAGAGCCAAAGACATAGAAACAATGGTAAGAAAGGCAATTACTTGGCAAACCCGAATCATTATCAAAAGCAAAATTTGTCTAATCAATATGTTGTTGAATTTTACCAGGCCCCAAGGAAGGTTGTTGCCCACTTGCATCATCATCTGGGGAGTGAGGTATACGAGTATGTGGACCCTCAAGTATGAGCGGAGGACACTGCTCAGGTAGGATGCGTGAACATCAATCCCATCCGTGTAGCTCTCCAGAAAGGGGTAACACTTCCTTCATTCCAATAACATCCATTGAAACTACAGTCCATCAGCAGCATAGACAAATTAATTTGGGGGTTGCTAGAACAAGGAATATTGGTAAAGAGCCAATCTATCTGTAACACCCCTATTCTTGCCGTTCCGAAACCGGGAAAGCAGGGTCAATATAGACTCGTACAAGACTTAAGGGAAATCAATTCTGTTGTAGAACCACTTCATGCCCTAGTGCCAAATCCTGCCCATATCCTTGCCCAAATACCGGCTGAAGCCAAGGTTTTTTGATAGTCGATTTACAACATGCATTATTTTCTCTTCCTCTTCCTCTTCATGAAGACAGACAATATTTGTTTGCCTTCACCTATAAGGGCCAACAATATACCTGGACCAGGTTGCCTCAAGGATTTGTCAACTCATCTACTTTATTTTCCAAGTACCTGCAGGATCAGCTAAGTACTTCAAAGTTTAAAATGTATTCAACATTAGTGCAGTATGTTGATGACCTATTGGTGGCTAGTAAAGATGAATCCAATAATCGGGAAGACACTGCATAACTACTAAATCATCTAGCCGATCTAGGATATGTGGTTTCACCATCAAAAGTACTGGTAGCTCAGGAGAAAGTAAAATTTCTAGGGATTATAATTTCGGCCACCGAGATAAGTCTTGAGAAGAGCAGAATCGAACCTATCTGCGAATTTGCAGTCCCAAGAGAAGCCAAACAGATGAGGCAATGGCTGGGCATGGTTAATTATTGTAGACCCTGGATTCCAAATATAGTTCTAGAAACCATGGAATTAATACCCTATACCAGCAATGGAGGGTGACTTTAAATTAACAAAGGTAGCATTTGAGAACTTGAAACGATCATTGATGCAAGCCTCGGCATTGGGAAGGCCATTATACGATTGTCTTTTCTAGCTGTATTGTACAATTCTATCTGATTGTGCCACTTCTCTATTAACTCAAAAGCATGGGGATAGACATGGACCAGTTGGATATTACTCCTCTAAATTAGATCCAGTAGCCAGGGGACATCCTCTTTGCACTCAAATCTTAACTGCAATCTACAATAGTTTACAATTGACTGCTAATTTGACACTCCAGCAGGAAATTATAGTGTACAGTTCACATTCGGTATCGGCATTGTTGGGGCAGCTTCAAACGCAGCACTTGACAATGGCCCGCCAAAATAAGTATGAGATCTATCTGTTGAACAATCCGAAATTACAGTTTAAACACTGTACATTAATTAACCCGGCCTCTTTTCTTATTTCACCCCCAGAAGAGGGAGCAGAAGCAGGACATGACTGTCTATTTGTTATAGAGGAGGAAACATCAGTGAGAGAGGACTAGAGGGATGTACCCATGGAAGAACCTGACATCACATTGTATGTGGACGGTAGTACAGCCATTGGACCGCAGGGGGAGAGATTGTCTGGGTATGCAGTTATTAATCAAAAGACAGAGATTGTAGAAGCAGCTGCCTTTGAATCACCCTATTCAGCACAGTAAGCTGAATTATTTGCTTTAATTCGGGCTGGTATTATTGGGGAAAATCTAAAAGTAAATATTTACACTGATTCTCGATATGCATTTGGGGTGGCGCATGATTTTGGACAATTATGGAAAAATAGGGGATTTCTAACTTCTGCAGGAACCCGAATATCACACAAAAAATTGGTAACAAATTTATTGAAGGCCTTAATGCTACCCAGACAAATCTCTGTAATAAAATGTAGTGCCCAAACTAAACGACAGACCCCAGTAGACATTGGAAATCGTAATGCCGATTTAGTAGCTAAGAAAGTATCATGAGAACACAAGGTGGTGGTACATAAAATGATGTGGATTGAAAATTTAGATAATGAGCTCCCCTTGGAAGGTTAATGCTAACCATCTAGGAAATTACGCAGTAGTTAAGAACTAGTACCAGCGAGAACCCCTATACCAAGAACGAAGCCAATAGAATAAAAGCCGGAACCCCAATACAGAGAACGAAGCCAACATAGTAAAGAGTCAATATAGTAAAGAACCAACATAGCAGACCATAGTGAGGAGTGCATACATAAATAAGAAGAGGTACTGGAGGAAAGACTTAGTAAACTGTAAAAGAAACTTGAATAGGTATTGAGAATAGCAGAGCCGATGCATATTTGCCCGATGGATTTGAATTGTTTAACCCTTGATGGTAAAACTGCTTCTATTATCAAGGTGAAAAGAAATTTGGCAGTCTTGATTGGATTTAGGATAAAATTAACAGCAAAGGAAATTGATTGTTTAAATTTGAGCAGCTGGGAATTCCACAGGAATTGGAATGGAATGGTATTATCGGCTACATTGCTGTGGAATGAAAAGGATGAGATGGACACTGAAATTTGAAATAGTAAATCGAAGGCTGAGACTGAATTTTGTTAAATTGGAACATTTTTCATGGTCTGCTATAAATTAGAGTCACGCCTGTAGGGAAATCTGGACTGAACCCAGCTGAAATTTATATGATTACCCGTCATCAGATATACATATTATAACATCGTGTGAGTACGAAGAAGGCTAATTAGTGTCTATCCTAGAATAATAAAGAGTATATTAGGGAACAGAATACAAATAGGGATCTAGTAATAGGGTCAAATAAAGGAACTATAGTGAATGTATGGGAAAGCATGGGTGCATGATGGTAACTTGCTTTGTCCCAAGTTACTCAGGAATTTTTAGGTTTTAGGTTCGACTGTGGAAGGTGATGGAAGACTGGGCAGCAACACGGATGGAGGGAATTCGCGCCCATGAAAACTCGGGAGGTGAAGACTCCTCAGACAGAACTTGTGAAGTTATGCACATGAAAACTCGGGACGCTTGACCAGATTCTGGGAAGAAACATCATCATCTTGTGTTGCTGATAGATGGGAAATGTAAAGGACCCACTTATGTATATCTGATTGTTTAGTTATCATTTATGATGAGGGTTATCATGAATAATAAAATGGGGGAATGTTAATATTGGCTAAATTAAAGACACCATAAAATGGAGGATCCCGACACTTGCTTAACCCTTGTCAGCTGAACTTTACAGGATTTGATTGGCGCCAGCCAGTCTAGGCTCAGACTGATATGCAGGATGGTAAGGGGTCCAGGTGTTCTCCATGCTTCTCTTAAATTGATAACATGTATAATGGTTTTGCAAACTAACCTTAAATGCATAATTTCTATTGGATCGCTGCAAAAGCATTGTAAACAGTATACATAATGTTGCAAGGTGGTCATCCTGTTAATTGATGATTGGTCGAACTGTTGAGCCTTGGAGAAATTGTTTGATTCCCAGGGCACATGTTTCATTGTTTATTCTTGGTTGCTTCCTTTGAGAGCTTTCTTTCTTATACAATGTATGAGCTGTTGTATTATTGAGTTAGGGAAATGTCTGTTATGTATGGGGTTAATCGATATCTGTAATTGGATTATTAAGAGACCACCCCCATGTAGTTCGGCCCCTCGAGGTCCCGGGACATATAAAAGTCCGCTACCACGAGGTTCAGCGTCGATCTTCTGGGAGAGCGCTTGGGACTGCGTGAACTTCTGGAGTGTCTCTGTCTGAGCGAGGCCTAGAGATCTTGAACAGGCAGATACGAGGATTGAAGCCGCAGTGGGATAGGTACAGTAGTTGAACTGTGACGCGCTTTTGTTAAAATAAAATATAGTTGTTTCAAGTGCTTGATTCGGTGTTTTTACTGATACTAGACTGGGGGGAAGCTTAGAAAAGAGCAATTATCAATAGTTGTTGAGGTTAGTGTTGTACAGTTTTCAAGAGCCTGATGTTTGCTGGGAAGAAGCTGTTCTTGAACTTTGATGTCATGGTTTTCAGGCTCCTGTACCTTCTTCCCGATGGTAGCAGTGAGATGAGAGTGGCCAGGATGGTGTGGGTCGTTTATGACATTGATTATCAGATTCAGATTCAATTTCAATTTTAATTGTCATTGTCAGTGTACAGTACAGAGACAACGAAATGCATTATGTGGATGGATCTGACCCCATTATTATCAGAATGTGATTAAGTTCTCCACTCGGTGACATTTCCCTGTGTTATTTGTGAGTTCCTAATGTGCACAAATGGATGTGGCATGACCAAAAGTAATGATGGTGTTGTGAAATATATTAGAGTTCCTGAGAGATTCCAAAAGGCGAAATGTAAACTATTATACTTTTCATATTCACAAAGTTCGCAATTACATAATACATATGTTGTAATTAATTGTACCGGGCATTACATCCCATGCACTAACATAATTTACATTGGGTTTAGGTTCATTATTGTCACGTTCCAAGGTACAGTGAAAAGCTGTGTTTTCCGTGCTATCCAATCAGATTAGATAATACTATACATAAATACAATAAATTCACACACAAGTACAATAGGTAGAGCAAAGAGAAGATACAGAGTGCAGAATATTGTTCTCAGCTTTGTAGCGTGTCAGTTCTGGAGACCAATGTCTGCAATGGGAGAAAGGTGAATCGGAGTGTATCTAACTTATGGAAGAATTGTTCGGAAACCTGATAACAGAGGGGAAGAAGCTGTTCTGTGTCTGGAATTGCCGCTTTCAAGCTTCTGTACCTTCTGCCAGACGGGAGCAGGGAGAAGACGGAATGCAATAAGTCTTAGATTATGTCGACACAAGGAACTGCAGATGCTGCTTTTTACAAAAAAAAAGACACAAAGTGCTGGAGTAACTGCAGGTCAGGCACCATATCTGGAGGACGCACTGAGTTACTCCAGCACATTGTGTCCTTGATCATGTTGGTTGCTTTTCCCAGCAACGTGAAGTGTCGATGGAGACAATGATGGGGAGTCGGGTCTGCGTGATGTGGTGTAATGCTTTATGTTACGTTGCATATGTTAGCTTTTCATTCCCAAACATTCCACCTTGGAATACAAGAAACTGCAGATACTGAAATCTTAAGCTAGGCACAAGGTGCTGGAGAAACTCAGTGGGTCTGTGGAGGGGGATGGACAGGTGACATTTTAGGTCGGGAGTCGGGACCCTTCTTCAGACATTCCGCAGCTATCCCCCTTGGTCGCCACTGGCAGGAGGACCCCTTAGCGTGGTCCTTCCTCAAAAAGCCTTGGCAGTGGATGCACTGAGCTTGTATTTCTTCATTATGTACTTCATTGTGTCCTGGAATGTACCAGATAGCAGTATTCACTTATGGACATCTCTTAACTCGTAGACCAACAGGTGTTGGACGGACCAAACATCTTCAATGTTGCCTCTCAGCTTAAAGCCTTTGGGTATTGACATATCTACTGTAAATGACTTCCAGACTCAGTATACGATTCAAACACATCTTTAATCAGCACTAAAACTTAACAGCATGAAGGATGGTTAGTTATCAACACCTCCTGGCTGCCCCTTGGTGCAGAGCAATAGTATTAGTATCAGTCTTATAGTGGGGTGGAGTTAGAGATGCTGGCTGGTGTGTGATTGGTTAACATGCAACATCAATCTACATCCTTCCCCCCCCAAAGGTTAAGTATGAAAGAGCACTCATGCCATGGGGTTAAACATACTCGCCATATCTGTCTGGTGGTCTACTAACACGGCCCGAGCGCGTGCGGACCAAACTCTCCCCTCCCTCACTTGAAAGATGAGACGGAGAGCCTGGAGGCGAGAATGACGTGATGGAGGCCTGTGGTGACCGAAAGGGAAAACATGCGGTGGGAGAGGCCCCATGGTTAGTGCAGACCGCAGGACGTGGAGGGATGCAAGGCATGCGGGGACGGGCGGGAGACATTGCAAAAGGCGGCTGGAACTGGAGCGGTGGAGTATAGGGACCAGCAGGCGGTGGTCGCGGCGCCCTCACAGCAAGCAGGTGTTGTCGACTTCTCCGGTACACCGCTCCCTCACAGTCTACCAGATACGACCGTGGCTCGTCAGTCGGGTTGATAACAGTGCCCAGACGGGAATGTCCAGTTGAAGTTTGTAGACGGACGACCTGACCCGGAAGTAAAGGCCTGAGTGGTCTGCTGGATCTGTCCTTTGACCATTTCTGAATATCGTGCTTCTCTTGTAGAAGTTTCTGAATAGTGGCAAGCTTCAGGACCTGAGGAACCAGTTGCTGTTGTGCGATGGGTACCGGAGGCCTCGTCAATCTCGACATCAGTCGCTGTGCTGGCGATCCCAGGGTTCCATCTCTGGCAACATTTCTGAGATTCAGTAGATCGAGATAACGTTTGACTTTGAAATCTGTGCTCGCTCCAGCAAGTGTTTGGCGCTTCTGACAGCTCATTCAGCGAGACCATTACTCTGTGGATACTTGGGACTGCTTGTGACGTGCTGGAAGTTCCATCGGTCTGCGAAAAGCTTGAACATGTGGCTGGTGAACTGCCGACCGTTGTAGGTTCTCAGGCTGACAGGAGCGCCAAAGGTAGAGAAATGCCTTTTCAGCTTCTGGATGACCATCTCCGATGTGAGGGAGGTCAGTTGGTCTAGTTCAAACCAGTTAGAAAAGGAGTCGACTAGAACGAGGTCGTGCTTCCCGCACCATTCGAAAATGTCCGCCACCAGCGATGTCCAGGGCAGAGCTGATGGAGGTTGTTGCAGAAGCGACTGCCGCTGCTGATGAGGAGCAAGGCTGTTGCAAGCGGGGCAGGAGGCTACTCGGTCCCGGATGTAGCTGGCCATTCCCAGCCAGTAGAACAGGCTACGGGCGTGTGCCAGTGTGGCGTCGGCTCCTGGGTGACCGCTGTGTGCCTCATTGAAGTATACGTCTTGTAGCGATGAGGGTATCACCACCTTGTGACCCTTGACGACAACCCCATCCTGAACTACCAGTTCATCACGAACCAGGAAGAAAGGCTGCACCTCTGTGGGCGTGTTGGATTGTCCGTCTGGCCAGCCTGTTTTGATGATGGAGGAGAGGCGAAACCAGGAGGCGACAAGGCGAAACCAGGAGGCAGCTCGGATGTCGGCGATACATCACTCCCTGATGAGCTCAATGCATTTTACGCACGCTTTGATAGGGAGAACACCGATGTGCCTTCCCGAGCCCCTATTCGCTGTGATGGTATTTCAGTCTCAGTCACAGAGGCCGACGTCAGGAAATCCTTCAGAGGGGTGAACCCTCGAAAAGCGTCTGGACCTGATGGCATACCTGGTCGTGTCCTAAAAACCTGTGCGGACCAACTGGCTGGAGTTTTTACGGACATTTTCAACCTGTCACTTCTGAGGTCTGAGGTTCCCACCTGCTTCAAAAGGGCATCAATAATACCGGTGCCCAAGAAGAGCAAGGTGATGTGCCTCAATGACTATCGACCTGTGGCACTAACGCCTGTGGTGATGAAGTGCTTCGAGAGGTTGATCATGGCGCAAATCAACTCCTACCTCGACAAAAACCTGGACCCACTGCAGTTCGCTTACCGCCACAACAGATCAACGGTGGACGCGATCTCGCTGGCCCTCCACTCCGCTCTGGACCACTTGGACAACAAAAACGCATATGTCAGGCTGCTATTCATTGACAACAGCTCGGCATTTAACACAATCATCCCCTCCAAGCTGGTTACCAAACTCGCAGAACTGGGTCTTTGCGATTGGATCCTCGACTTCCTCATCCACAGACCACAGTCTGTTTGTATTGGTGGAAATGTGTCAGACTCGATAACAATCAGCACGGGAGCACCTCAGGGCTGCGTGCTCAGCCCCCTGCTGTACTCACTCTATACTCATGACTGCGTAGCCGGTCATAGCGCAAACTCCATCATCAAGTTCGCTGACGACACCACTGTTGTGGGACCTATCACTGATGGGGATGAGTCCGAGTATAGAAGAGAGATCGAGCAACTGTCCATATGGTGCCAGCACAACAACCTGGCCCTCAACACCAGCAAAACCAAGGAACTGATTGTGGACTTTGGAAGGAGTAGGATGGGGACCCACAGTCCTGTTTATATCAACGGGTCGATGGTTGAAAGGGTCAAGAGCTTCAAATTCTTGGGAGTGCACATCTCTGAAGATCTTTCCTGGTCCGAGAACACAGATGCAATTATTAAGAAAGCTCATCAGCGCCTCTACTTCCTGAGAAGATTACGGAGAGTTGGTATGTCAAGGAGGACTCTCTCTAACTTCTACAGGTGTACAGTAGAGAGCTTGCTGACAGGTTGCATCGTGGCTTGGTTCGGCAACTTGAGCGCCCTGGAGAGGAAAAGACTACAAAAAGTAGTAAACACGGCCCAGTCCATCATCGGCTCTGACCTTCCATCGAGGGAATTTATCACAGTCGCTGCCTCAAAAAGGCTGGCAGCATCATCAAGGACCCACACCACTCTGGTCACACACTCATCTCCCTGCTACCTTCGGGTAGAAGGTACAGGAGCCTGAAGACTGCAACAACACGGTTTAGGAATAGCTACTTCCCCACAGCCATCAAGATATTAAACCTGGCTCGGAACTCTGAACATTAATATCCCTCCATCTGTTATTTGCACTTTATTAATTTATTAAGTCATGGGTGTATTTATGTATAGAATTGTAGTTAATGCCTACTATGTTCTGTTGTGCTATGCAAAGAAAGATTTTCATTGTCCTGTCAGGGACACATGACAATAAACTCTTTTTTTTACTTTGAGGATTTGAAGCGTATCGTCTGTGGCGGTGTGCGCGGCCAAGGTGCGCAGTTGCTTGCTGGAGACGAAGTCGACACCGAGAACAGTGAAATTTTCCTGTTCATAGGGATGTTGTTCGCAAGATGCCCGAGGTGCACGGGAGAGAGTGCCAGCGACGTGCATGTCCTTACCCTTGGTGTAGGTAATAGAGAAATCGTACCGCTGCAGTTGCAAACGAGCTGGCGCGGCGTGGATGGGCTTGTTCAGGATTGTCACCAGTGGTTGGTGGTCCATCTCGACTGTGAAGGTGTTGCCAAAGATGAAGTTGTGGAATTTGGAGCAAGGCCAACAGTTCCTTTTTGATTTGCGCGTAGTGCTGCTCCGTGTTGGTCATGGTGCGAGAGGCATACGAGACAGGTAGTCGAGTGCCCTCGGCAGATGGTTGCAAACAGGCTGCGCCGAGCCCGAATTTCGAAGCATCGCAGGTAATCGTCACCGGACGTTTCAGGTCGAAAAACATTAGAGTTGGTGCACTGGTCAGTTTGGATTTTAAGATATCAAAAGCAATCTGATGTTGCTGGAACCATGACCATGCTGTGTCCTTTTTTGTCAGCTCCCGCAGTGTGGAGCTTAGTTCGCTGAGGTTCGGTATGAACTTGCCGAGATAGTTTACCATGCCCAGAAAACGCTGCAGGCCTTTCATGTCTGTGGGGGCAGGCATTTCTGTGATGGCAGTAGCCTTCTTCGGATCGGGTTTGAGACCCTTAGGAGTGGAGATGTGGCCGACGTAGGAAACCACTGGAACCCGGAATTTGCACTTGTCAGGATTAAGCTTGAGGTTGATCTCGCATGCACGATCCAAGATGAGCCTGAGATTGTGGTCGTGCTCTGTTGCATCTTTGCCGTACACTAGGATATCATCGACAATGATGGCACTAGGTAGGTCCTCGAATAATAGCTCCATAGTTCTTTGGAAGACTTCACTGGCAGAGTTGATTCCGAATGGCATTCTCAGAAACTTGTATCTGCCGAATGGGGTGGCAAATGTGGTGAGGTTTGATGACTCCTTGTCCAGCGGTATCTGCCAGAAAGAGTTCTTTGCATCGAGGACAGAAAATAAGGTGGCCGTTCCGACCTTTGCTGCAACATCCTCGACAGTCTTCATAGGATGGTGTGGGCGCATAATGGCAGTATTCAGTTCTTTCGAGGTGAGGCACAAATGGATTTCATTTTTTCCCTTCTTGACTGTGGCAATCATGGTTGAGACCCAGTCACTGGGGTCGCTGACGGCTTCAATTATGCCTGTGGAGGCCATCTCCTTCAGGCATTTATGCCTGTGGAGGCCGTGAACCCTGTCAGTCATGGCAAATGACAATCGGTGTGGAGGTCGGATGACGGGTGTCACTTCGGGGTCAATAATAATCTTGTAAGTCACAGGCAACTTGCCCAGGTTGTTGTCGAAAAGATCAGGGATTTCACTCAGCGGATCCACGGAGATTTGCAGCTTGTCAAAGGAGATCAGCCCCAGTTCCTGACAGGCCCGGTTGCCAAGCAGAGTAACTGAATTAAAGTTCAAGACATAGAAGGTCAAATTCCTCATGGTTTTTTTCAGCAACATTTCAAGTTGGTTTTGCCCAAAGGCCGCAGAACCTCCCCTCCAAACGCATGTAGAGTGGATTTGTCCTTGATCAGTGGCTCGTTAGTTCTTATCTTGGTGAAGAGGTTGATTGACATAGTATTTACCTTCGCTCCCGTGTCTAATTTCGCGCCAAAATGAACGTTGTTTACAGTTACTGTCACGGTCGGATCATAATTCTTAGCAGCAGCAAGCTGTAATGAGTATACAGTTGGGTCCTCTTGTGAGTTAATTGGAGTCTGTTCGTGGGCAGGTTCGAGCTGGAATTGGGGAGTGAGATTGTTGGTGTCTCGTAGCAAGAAGTTGAGATTAGACCTGGAGCTAGGCGAATTCTTCCCACGGGCCCGACTTGCTGCCCGACATACAGAGGCAAAGTGATTTAACTTTTTACAGTAATTGCATGATTTACCAAAAGCGGGGCAAGCTGATTGTCTGCTGTGTGAGTAGTTGCAATTTGGGCATTTCTCCTGAGGATCGCCAAGAAGCGCCTGAATGGCTTGGGTCATAAATCATCTGTTATCTGTATTGGTTCGCTGTCTAGTGAAGCCCGTCAGATTGATGGTTTTGGTTTCATGCGAACTGTCTATGGGGTCAATGAATTCCGCTGTCCTGCATGCATGTGCTGCTTCCTCCACTGTCAAATCTGGCCGTCTCAGCTGAAGGAGATTCAGCTGCAGTTATTACCTGGTCGTTGGCATCGAGGACTTACGGAGCATAACGGAATGTTCTGGATCACTGAAGGGCATCTGGGCCCGCAAGGTTGAGTAGGAGAGAGGCCTTTGCAGCATCAGGTTAATTTCGGTGTGCAATGTTCATGTAGTGTCGGAAATCAATTTCAAACGTGGCCCAGCGTTCGCTGATATCCGCATCAAAGACGAGAGGGTCAGGCTTTCGACAGGAAGAGGCCATCATACAGCAAAATAAAAACTCACAAAAGGGTAAAACAAAAAAGGTTATACAGAAGGAGTGCATCCCACTTCTGACACCATGTAAATGACTTCCAGACTCAGTATACGATTCAAACACATCTTTAATCAGCACTAAAACTTAACAGCATGAAGGATGGTTAGTTATCAATACCTCCTGGCTGCCCCAACTCTTGGTGCAGAGCAATAGTATTAGTATCAGTATTACAGTGGGGTGGAGTTAGAGATGCTGGCTGGTGTGTGATTGGTTAACATGCAACATCAATCTACATCTACTATGGGGAAAAAGGTTCTGACTGTCTTCCCTATCCATACCTCTCATAATTTTATATACTTCTATCAGGTCCAACTTGATAGTTGCCCCGCTTTTGGTAAATCATGCAACCTCCAACACACCAGTCGATGTTGGTCTGTGCGTGTGTCTGGATACAACCCATAGTCACAGATCTTGTGCTGTGTTTAGACGTACAAGGATATCACCAGGACTTGAAAGGCTGGTCTGTAGGGAGAGTTTTGGGCAGGCCAGGAATTTATTTCTTGGAGCGCAGGAAGTTGAGGGGGTGGTCTTATAGAAAGGGTGAATGCACCGGCTTTTTCCCAGGGTAGGGGAATCAAGAAACAGAGAACAGTGTGTAAGAAGGAACTGCTGATGCTGGATTAGAGCAAAGATAGAGACAAACAGCTGGAGTAACTCAGTGGAACAGGCAGCATCTCTGGAGAGAAGGATTGGGTGAAATTTCGGGTCGAGACCCTTCTTCAGACTGGTTAGGGATAAGGGAAACGAGAGAGATAGACAGTGATGTGGAGAGATAAAGAACAGTGAATGAAAGATATGCAAAACGTAATGATGATAAAGGAAATAGGCCATTTGTTTCCAACCAATGTACAAACAAGCTGTGTGTAGGGTGAAAATGAGAAGCTAGTGCGAGTTGGGTGGGAGAGGGATAGAGAGGGAATACTGGGACTACCTGAAGAGAGAGAAATCAATATTCATACCACTGGGCTTCAAGCTGAGATGCTGCTCCTCCAATTTACATTTAGCCTCACTCTGACAATGGAGGAGACCAAGGACAGAAAGGTCTGTGTAGGAATGGGAAGGAGAATTAAAGTGTCCAGCAACCGGGATATCAGGTTGGCTCAGGCGGGCTGAGCGAAGGTGTTCCGCGAAACGATCGCCCAGTCTGCGTTTGGTCTTGCCGATGTTCAAGAGTCCACATCTTGAACAACGGATACATTAGATGAGGTTGGAGGAGGTGAAGGTGAACCGCTGCCTAACCTGAAAGGACTTTCGGGGTCCCTGGACAGAGTTGAGGGAGGAGGTATAGCGGCAGGTGTTGCATGTTCTGTGGTTGCTGGGTAAGGTACCTGCGGAGAGGGTGGTTTGGGATGAGTTAACCAGGGAGTTGCTGAGGGAACATTCTCTATGGAAGGTGGAGATGGGAAAATGTGGCTAGTGGTGGGATCCCGTTGGAGGTGGCGGAAATTTCGGTAGATGATGTGTTGTATGCGACAGCTGATGGGGTGGAAGGTAAGACTAAGGGGACTCTCTGTTGCGACTAGGGGGGTGGTGAGCAAGGGCAGAGATGCGGGGTACTGAGGAGACACAAATGAGGGCCTCATCTCTGATGGGAGAGGGGAACCCCCGTTCCCTAAAGAATTAGGACATCTTGGATGTTCCCGTATGGATCACCTCATCTTGGGCACAGATGCGGCGTAGACGGAGGAATTGGGAGTAGGGGATAGAGCCTTTGCAGGAAGCAGGGTGGGAAGAAGTGTAGTTGAGATAGTTGTGGGTGTCAGTGGGCTTGTGAGAGATGTCAGTCAATAGTCTATTTCCTGTGATGGAGACTGAGATCAAGAAAGGGGAGGGAGATGTCGGAGATGTTCCAAGTAAATTTGAGCACAGGATAAAAATTGGCGGTGAAGTTGAAGAAGTCCATAAGTTTTGCATGGGTGCAGGAGATAGCACTGATGCAGTCATCAATGTATCGGAGATAGGGGATAGGGTCAGTGTACGCCTGGAACAGGGATTGTTCAACGTACTCTACAAAGAGTCAGGCATAGCTGGTGCCTATGCAGGTGCCCACAGCTATGCCTTGGACTTGGAGGAAGTGGGAGGAGTCAAAGGAGAAGTTGTTGAGGGCGAGGACCAGCTCTGCTAGGAGGAGTAAAGTGTTAGTAGACAGAAATTGGATGGTTCTGTGATCAAGGAAGAAACGGAGGGCTTTAAGGCCTTCCTGGTGGCGGAAGGACCAGAGAACAGGTTTAGGGGGAGAGGGGGAAGATTTAATAGGAACCTGAGAGGCAACATTTCCACAGAGGGTGGTTGGTATATGGAACGAGCTGCCAGAAGTGGTAGTTGAGATAGATACAATAACAGCATTTAAAAGACACTTGGACAGGTACATGTTAAAGAAAGAACTGCAGATGCTGGAAAAATCGATGGTAGACAAAAAAGCTGAGAAACTCAGCGGGTGAGGCAGCATCTATGGAGCGAAGGAATAGGTGATGTTTCGGGTCGAGACTCTTCTTCAGACTAATGTGGGGTGGGGGGAAGAAGTTGTGCTGGCACCATTTGGTCAGACGGTCGATCTCACTTCTATACTCTGACTGTGTTTTTCCGTGTCTCTGTGCCTTGATGCTGTTCCTGTACCTCACAGTACTGTGCATATCACAATAAAGTTAAACTTGAACAGTATAATTTAGAAGGACCACACTAAAGGGTCTCCTGGTTAGTGAAACCCATAAATTAAAACAATATTAGGAGACATAACACCTTCCAATGAAAGGATAGTGGAAGTATAATAAAGATATTAATGAAATTTCACTTCAACACGTAAGCTTCCCAAATACAAGTTTGCCAGCAAGGAACAATTTCATTTTGTGAACACAAGAAACTGCAGATGTTGTCACTTTAAGTTTGTTTAGTCACACGCGGCGTCGAACAAAGAGGTGGAGCTAATTTAAAAAAAAGCAAAAGCATAATGCAATCGGTGAAAATCTCAAGTGACATCAAGGAGTGCTGGAAATAATCAGTAGGCCAGAGCAAAGATGGCTATAGGATCTTTGGGCCAGGGGTGAGCTGTGGAGAGGCAGTCAGATCCTGGTGCAGGTCGGCGACGTTTTCATCAAAGGCCTGGTTTAGGACTACATTTCCCAGCGAGGCCCTCGTCTCGACATCACCCCGCGCCTTGGCTACCGGGCAGTGGTGATTGGTCTGTATCCAAGGCCCGCCTGCTGGCGGTTGATGGCAACGGGCGGGAGGGCGGGAGCGCGGACCGAGTGTGAGTTTCTTAGCGGAATCGCAGAGCGAGGGCCATGAATAAGTATGTGGTGCCACTGTCCATCGCGGGGACCGTGATTGGCGGCATGGTCCTGGCCAAGTAAGTAGTTGGGTGCGAGTCGGTCTGTAGTCCTGACTCGAGAGTATTTAACTTCGTCATGCAGCCCGGGAACAGGTCCTTCGGCCCAACATTCCCACCGAGATGCCCACTGGGGGATGGATCACAACCTCGGGTCATTCAGCTGCTGGACATTGAGGAGTGGAGTCCGGTGGGGCAGCCCTCAAACAACGGAAGGGAGATCACCCCTGGGGTGGGGGGGTCACAAGTGGTACTGGGCTTGGTGTAAGGATAGTTGCAAACACCAGTGAATGGTGACGCTAATTAATGTATAGATACGTAGAATGTCAACAGAGTTTTTTGCACAGTCCACTCCAAAGATGTAGGTTAATTGGCTTGGTAAATTTGTAAATTGTCCCTAGTGTGTGTGGGATAGTGATAATGTGCGGGCATGTGTGGACTCTGGGCCGAAGGGCCTGTTTCCGCGCTGAATCACCAAACTAAATTAAACAGTTTTTGTTTTAAAGTTTATTTTGGGGGTAAGTAAATCCCACCTGCCTGCATTTGACCCATATCACGCTAAAACGTTCCTAACTATCATAAAAATATTTAAAATACGACATATATATATATCATAAAAATATTTAAAATACGACATATATATATCTGTTATATTTTAAATATTTTTATGATTAAGAAGGAACTGCAGATGCTGGCAAAATCGACGGTAAAATGCTGGAGAAACTCAGCGGGTGAGGCAGCATCTATGGAGAGAAGGAATAGGTGATGTTTCGGGTCGAGACCCTTCTTCAGATTGTTTGGGGGGGGGGGAGAAGAAAGAAGAAGGAAAATATTTTATAGTACCTGTCTCATCTATGTCCTCTGGCAGCTTGTACTGTATACCCACCACTCTGAAAAAAATTACCCCATACCTCCAGATTCAGAGATGGTTTCTTCCTAGCTGTTAACAGGCAACTGCACCATGCTATTAACAACTAGAAAGTGGGCCTACCATCTACCTCATTAGAGATCCTCCAGCTATCTGTAATCTGACTTTACTGGGCTTTGTCATGCACTAAGTGTTATTCCCGTTATCCTGGATAGACGAAAAATGCTGGAGAAACTCAGCAGGTGAGGCAGCATCTATGGAGAGAAGGAATAAGTGAGAAGGAATAGGTGACGTTTCGGGTCGAGACCCTTGTTCAGACTGATGCGGGGAGTGGGAAAAAGAAAGGAAGAGGGGGAGACAGTAGGCTTTGTGGGAAAGCTGGGAGGGAAAGGGAAAGCAAGGGCTATCTAAAATTAGTGAAGTCAATGTTCATACCGCTGAGGTGTAAACTACCCAAGTGAAATATGAGGTGCTGTTCCTCCAATTTGCGCTGAGCCTCACATTGGAAATGGAGGAGGCCCAGGACAGAAAGGTCAGAATGGGTGAGGGAGTTGAAGTGCTGAGCAACAGGGAGATCAGGTTGGTTAGTATGAACTGAGCGGAGGTGTTGGGCGAAGTGATCGCCGAGCATGCGCTTGGTCTCACCGATGTAGAGAAGTTGACACCTGGAACAGCGGATGCAGTAAATTAAGTTGGAGGAGGTGCAGGTGAACCTCTGCCTCACCTGGAAAGACTGATTGGGTCCTTGGATTCTGTCGAGGGGGGAGGTAAAGCGACAAGTGTAGCTTTTCCTGCAGTTGCAAGGGAAAGTACTTGGGAAGTGGATCGTTTGGGTGGGAAGGGACGAATTGAACAGGGAATTACTGAGGGAATGGTCTCTGCGGAAAGCAGAAAGGGGAGGAGATTGGGAAGGTGTGGCCAATGGTAGGATCCCGTTGGAGGTGGCGAAAATGTTAGAGGATTATAATGTTGTGTGCAATGGCTGATGGGGATGAAGGTGAGGACAGGGGGGACTCTGTCCTTGTTACGAGTGGGGGGGGGTGGGGTGGGGAGTAAGAGCGGAGCTGCAGGATATAGAGGAGACCCTGGTGAGAGCCTCATCTGTAATAGAAGAGGGGAACCCCCGTTCCCTAAAGAATGAGGACATCTCCGATGCCCTGGTTTGGAACACCTCATCCTGGGTGCAGATGCGGCATAGACGGAGGAATTGGGAGTAGGGGATAGATTCCTGACAGGAAGCAGGGTGGGGAGAGGCGAGGCTAAGTGTCCAGAGCGATGGGAGAGGAAGGAGGAAGCGGCAGTGGAACGGAGTGACCGAGATGAAGAGCAACAGAAAGAAACGGCGGCTGGTGAGAGGGGAGGGTGCCCCATGATGATCAAATATCCTGTTGGTGGCAGGGGCCTTCAAAAAGCGATGTCCCCAGGGGCTACAATGTGAGCCGCAACAGCAGTCACGTCAACTGGACTGTGCCATGCATGAAGATGGACTCGCTGCTGCACCTTGCGTGCCGGGGGTGGCATTGGAATGTTCGTCCACTATTCGTAATCCGTTGTAAAGAGGTCCATTAAAACGAGTTTACTATAATTAAATTCTTACTTGCTACAGCTGAATAGGCCTGTTAATGCAATAACACACAGATAAATATACAGTCATCTGTAATACTAGATAAACAGACCATAATCGTGCAAAACCAAAGTCTGTAGTGTAACCAAAGACAGTCCATAGTATATCACAGTGGTTGAAGTAGTGGTTAATGTTGTTTAGTGTTCAGATGATAAATACAGATGGGTTGGAAGAAAGCTAAGCAAACTACAACTGCCTCTAAGTTACTAGATCCCAGCAGTCTTTAGCTTAAGGTCTGGGAATTGTTTTAAACTATATTTCTGAGCCCTGTTAGTCTCACTCTGCAGTCGACTTTGAAAATATTAAACCATTTATTAGTATGTGGAGCTAAAGAGAAACATAATCAATGCTTCAAGCCTCTGCAACACTGATTCAGTAAGTTAACAACAATGCAGAACAAAATTTGCTTAATTGTCATATGCACCAGCAATGGAACAATTCTTCCTTTTTTCAGCTTTACCGGTCTATAAATGTATTAAAACAGAGATAAAGATACAATAAACAATCCAAAATATGAATAACCATAACACTAGGTAACCATCATAGTGCAAATCTAAAGTCTGTAATGCAACCAAAGACAGGTCAGTATTGTGCAGTGTTCAAGGCCCTGTTGGTTGCTGAGAATAAGCTGTTCTTGAACCTGGAGGTCACGGTTCTCAGACTCCTTCCGGATGGTAGCAGTGAGGTGAGAGCATGGCCAGGGTTGGTGTGGGTTATTGATGATACCCTTCAGGACTCCTTCGTTCCTGATCATATGTTTGCTTTTTTTTAATCCAAAAAAAACTTCATTCAGAATAAAAACTAAAACTGCAAAAAAACTCTTCAGACATTCTCGGAGTCACTACATTCATAAGTGTCATACTGAGTAATGTTCGCAACTATCTTTAAACAAAACACCCTTGCCACACATGTGCCCCCCTGAGGTGATATCCCTTCTCATGTTTGAGAGTTGTGCTGCATATGCTGATCACTGCCCGATGGACGTGGCCATAGATGTTGGTCTGGAAAAGTTTTTTCCACAAAGGAAAGGAATGTCCAGCTGACTGGCACATTGCACGGCATCTTTTGCAACACCAGGACAGGTAGAATCTCACCAGGTAATGACACTTGGTACCCATATGCTTTGGCTCTATGCACAGCCTGATGCAGCCACACACAAAAGGTGGTCATCAGGATGAAGGTGACATTTGCTTGTGTCACAAGTAATTACTATTTTTAAGACATGTCACAAACAATTATATTTTCTATAAATATATTATCAACTAAAATTTTAGTGAATGTGAGGAAAGTCAAATGTTTATAATTTGATACCTAAAGTATCAATGACTGCCTAAAGTCACAATGTCTTAAGCACAACTTAAAATTGAGCTGAGCACTGGTAAGCCCATGATCAGCATGGGAATGAAAGTAGGAATGTGGGGGTAGGGAAACTTTTTGAAAGTGAATTGGATGCCTGTTAATGGAGGTTAGTGGAGAAAGGTTTAGTCTGCATTTCAGTAGAGCTGCACTTAACCCAAAATACTTAATGTTCTTGACTGGCATTAATAGTCACACAGTTCCCAGACCTAATGCATTTCTTGCAAGCATAGGCACTAAGAAAAGTACTTATGCTGTCTGCAATATATCCAATGAGGATGGGATACAAAAACCATGACCAGTTTTTTATTACATAATTGTTTAGAAAATGAAACGCAAAGCATTTGGTTATAAAATATTTTATGTTTAAAAAATGTCTATTATATAGCTACGATTAACGTGGCTCTTCACTATTATAACAATGAGCCTTAGCAAATAGCCTATCTTCTCACTGCTGTGTAATGGAATGCTTTTTTTTAAATGATCATAAAGTAACCATTGGTCTGGTCCATCTTTTCTGTAAAATAATGGGATCTTTAACACAAAGAAGAACCGACACCTCTCCCTTTCCAATAAAGTGTTTGTACCTCGTGGTCATTTCATATTGTAAAAAGAGCCAGAAGGATGTGCTGGCATTGAAGATGGTCCAGAGGAGGTTTACGCGAATTATCCCAGGAATGATTGGGTTAACATATGATGAGCATTTGACGGCACTGGGCCTGTACTTGCTAGAGTTTAGAAGGATGAGGGGGAACCTTCATTGAAACTTTACTGAATAGTGAAAAGCCTGGATAGAGTGGATGTGGAGAGGATGTTTCCACTGGTGGGAGAGTGTAGGACAAAAGGCCATGGCCTCAGAATAAAAAAATGTACCTTTAGAAAGGTGATAAGGAATTTCTTTAGTCAGAGGGTGGTGAATCTGTGGAATTCATTGCCACAGAAGGTTGTGGAGGCCGTCAATGGATAGGTTTAAGGTGGAGATTGAAAAATGATGATTAGTGTCTGGTTATGGAGAGAAGGGAGGAGAATGCTATTGAGAGTGAAAGATAGATCAGCCACAGTTGAATGGCAGAGTAGACCTGAAGGTCGGAATTGTCCAATTCTGCTCCAATAATTTATGAACATCCGTGTAACTTTGTCTGAATTTTAATGATATTTGGTATATTCTAACAAATAGTTCAAAGAGCATAGAACAGTACAGCATAGGAACAGGTCCTTCAGCGCACAATGTCTGTGCTGAACATGATGCCAAGATACATTCATCTCTGTCTGCATATGATCCATATCCCCCCCCCCCCCCCCCCAATTCCCTCTATCTGCCTATCCAAAAGTCTCTTAAATGTCACTATCGTATCTGCCTCCCTTGTTAGGGATTTCTCCTATGATTTTCCCTTGTTAATCTGATCAATGAACTTTCACTGCTGTCACTCACCGAGGTGGAACTTTGGAATCTGATCAACACATATTACTTTGTCATCTAGAAAAAGAAGGAATTCTTTAGTTAATTAGCTGTGGACCCAATGATGCTGCCAGGTCAACGAGCCTTTAAGGTCAAGTTAAAGCTCTACATTGTTAACATCTTTGGACTTGAATAATACAAAATGGTGCTGGAAACGTGGCAACTCTTGTGTACTGCCTCAGTGTAATCTACTATTCCTAACTCATGTACCTCAGTATGATTGTGCCTATGTGTAGTAAGTATTTTTTTTCTCTTAATTCTATGCAAAAAGGTATCTCACTATACCTTGGTACATGTAACAATAAAGAACCATTAAACTATTAAATATGTCAGAAATTCAGCCCGCAATATTCTGTTAAAAAATATGTTGAAATCTCTTGGTTCCGGCTGCACCATCGGTAGTGGTGTGCAAAGTAGGGCATTTGTGCCACAACCAATCTTTGGGCTGCCATTTTTCAGCCTGCTTCAGTGGCAGTCCCAAGGATGTAGGTTTAAGGTGAATAGCGAAGATTTAAAAGCCACCTGGGGGGGGGGGGGGGGGGGGGGGGGGGCAACTGTCACACAGAGGGTGGTCGGTGTATGAAACAAACTGCCAGAGGAGGTAGTTGAGGCAGGTACTATAACAACATTTAAAATAAACTTGGACAGGAACATGGATAGGAAACGAGTAGAGATATATGGGCCAAATGCGGGCAAATGGGACTAGCTTGGGGCACCTTGGACGGCATTCATTAGTTGGGCCGAAAGGCCCGTTTCCGTGATGTATGAAAATGGATATGCCTCCATAATTTACAAGGACCGATGGGAAAACTTTAAGCTTATTAATACTTAATCACATTTAAGAGCACAGTTTGCTTTGGGGGATGTTATCAGAAGCTGCTGCAGACTATATCTGTTGTAAGATTGTATGAAACTTGCAACAATAAAGGGAATAGGTTTAAGGTGAGAGTGGAAAGATTTAATAGGAACCTGATGGGCAATGTAGCAATGTTACAAAAAATGTTGAGATTTAAAAAATCAACTCTGCCATTTGTCCCATCAGATAAAGCATAAAAAGAAGTTTAATTTGACACCTAATTCACTTTCATATCTTCAGTATTAAAAAGGTTATGGCCGTTTATACTCGGAAATTAGCATCTTGTTCCCTATTGCTTCTCCATTGACTTAACACAAAAGTTGTGATCGAGGACAGTCAAAAGCCTTTAACTTTCTTAAAAAAGAAATGTTCAGTTATTATAGATTTAAGCATTCTGAAACAAATATGAAGCAATCTTACTTGGATAACCTGAAATTAAAGCATATAATTAGTTAGTTACCCAATTGTAGCTAATTACAAAATTCAATTACTAGATCTAAACATCTATCCATTTCTTAAGAAAATATTAACATTTTTAAATAGCCTGTGTCCAAATAACATTCACACAAGAATTCACAATATAACATGATTTTTAAATTTCATTGTCATAAATTTATAGGCCAAATTGAAGGAATTTAGTGTTTAATTCCCGTAAATTAATGGCCATTTAAATCATCTTGCGAATGGGGTTTTATGGAACGCGATCGATTGGAACGTTGCGGTTGCAATTGATTTAAACACCATATTGGCAGGAAAAATACTGCGGGTTCAAAATGGGGAATAAATCACCGTTTTGCAACATGAAATTTGGATTAAGGTCATCTTAAGAAGCACGTTTATATGTAAAATAAACGGATTTCCTTTACCTGTCCCCTACGTGAAATCCGTCCCCGTTGTCGGTGTTCACGGTATTAGAAGCTAATTTTTATTTTACTCCAGCGCTGAAATTGTCGGGGGATTTAAAAAAGAAAATTCGGAACGAATCTTCAGCAAAAGCTAGCACCCCAAGAAAATAGAACTCCGGAAGGCAGGGGAAAACCGCATTTTAACCCCCCCCCCCAAGGCGCCAAAGTCGCGCGCACGGCCATTTACAGAACTGCAGCGCCGCTGAAGGTAAGTTTTGTAACATACCTAGGCAATGTTTTCATACAGGGGGTGGTAGGGCTGGCCTTAGGGGTGCGGGGCCCAATTCGGAACAATTTTGGTGAGCCCCAGGTTCCCAGACAAGGTCTGTCAGCCCAGTTATTTAGTATATATTATGAAATTGTACACTAATGTGCTATGGATTATACACTGTCTGAATCTCTCCTGCTCCCGCCTGACTGTCAGTACCTCTACTGGCTTCCAACCTTTACCGTAGCAGCTAATTACCATTAAACTGCATTATGTGATTGGACACAATGCCCTTGGAGACAGCGGCTGATTGGACGGGAGGAGACCTATTTGTTGATTGGATGGGAATTTTAAGGCATGCTGGTTGGTGATTGGACGCAGCCCCCTTAGGGACCGCGATTGATTGGCCACCAAATAATCAGGCACAAAATAATTGACATAGGAAAACAAAAATCGCTGGTCAGTGCGAACTCAGTGGACCATCTGGCTGTATCTCCAAACTAAACAGTATAAGATGCAGGTACATTCATTTAAAATAAAATTCAGTGGTAATTTCACATGATTTCTCACTGTGTAAAGCTTAGTATCTGACCAATTTCAGTTTAACACGTTTGGTCTGCCGTGAGCATTTTTCTCTCCCAAAACAGTTCATATCTAACAATACGATCAATGAACCAGACAGCAGTTGGACGCAGTCATGCGATTACCAAGCGATTGATAAGATTTGATGGGACATCCTGAGCTTTTTTGCACTAGTATTAGGGTTAAGTTATTGAATTTATTCGTTTCTCATTTGTTCTCATACAATCTATGAGTATTGTGTTTACACGCCTGTTATGCTGCTGCAAATAAGAATTTATTTGTTCTGTTGTGGGTACACATGACAATTATACATTCTTGACTCGACTCTTCACTCGTGCATTTGTGCAATAGAAAACAGGTAACCATAGCACTCTGCGCCAAGTTTAAAAAGAGTCAACAGTTAGTCAGGAAGTGACTATTCGCCTTCAAAGAGCAACCCTTTGTTAGGTGGCTTCACTAAATGTGTGACTCAATATTCCTCCAGCAGTTTGTTTTTTTTTGCTCAAGTTCTGCAGCACCAGCAGTCGCTTGCGATTTAATATTATGTTCCGCAGCGATGTAACTAATGGATGGCCCATACAGAAGCACACGCAACATTGAAATGCTAATACGACAATTGAACAATACAGTAACACATAGCTCAAAGGACACTGGGGTTTAATTTTACAAATGCCCATTTTCACGAAGCAAGTCACTTTTGGCAACGATA
Source organism: Raja brachyura (assembly GCA_963514005.1). The sequence goes on along the minus strand of OY740788.1, from coordinate 70,731,072 downwards.
CCAGTTTTTAAGAAGGCAGACTTTGCACTGACCACTTGAAAATAAATCAGTGGTTAACTGGCAATGTAAACGTGATGGTGTGCCTGCCACCAAAGCAGCAGGCGCCGTGAGAGGAAGGTGGGGGAGAGGGAGATGAATGTGGACGGACAGGGGGTGAAACAAAAAGATAAAGAGCTGGTATCAGTCCAACAGCAGTACAAAACTTGAAACAGCTGGTCACAGGGCTAAGAGGCTGAAGTGCTTCAGGCTGCTGTTGGACTGAAACCAGCTCTTTATCTTTTTGTTTCACAGAATCACTTCAAGCCCGGTCTCTGCATTATAAATGCAACATGAACAGTGATGGACATGGGTTTTAGGAACTAGGGGTACGCTAAGGTCTGTGAGACTGAGGTTGGGAAGGGGGGGGGGGGGGGCGTAGACCCTATAAGCCCCCCGTGAGAAATGTTATTTCTCTGAAATTAAGGATAGACATAAAGCTGGAGTAACTCAGCAGGACAGACAGCGCAGCAACTCTGGAGAGAAGACCCTTCTTCAGACTGAATTGAACTCTCGTCGGTGAGAGTACTTGTGATTTTTTGAAGAAGGGTCTCGACCAGAAACGCAACCCTGACCCCATGCCCGTCCCGCTCAGCCACCACAGACAGGGAGTTGAAGGTAGACATGGGGGGGTCCACCTTCAACTTCAGAGCCAAACAAAAAACACAGAGTACTGGAGGAACTCAGCGGGCAAGGCGGCTGCTTCACCCGCTGAGTTTCTCCAGCATTTTTGTCTACCGCAAAACGTCAATGATTCTGGGAATGCCAAGGTGAGAGAGCTAGAGAGAGACGTGATGGGGAGCGCGAGAGAGAGAGGGAGGAAGAGAGCGAAAGACAGAGAAGACACAACGTGGGTCGGTAGGTGAATGACTAACCTGCACACCAAGAAGAAGCCTCTTCTCACGGTCCGGAGCCCTCAATCATGATGGTGAGTTTTAAGAAATTTTCAATGTGTCATCAATGCATCGATCTACATTCCTCAGTAAATGTAATTGTGTTTTGAACAAGTATTAATGACGCCGCGTGAATTTTATTCAAAGGAATGCGGCGTCATTAATACTTGTTCAAAACACAATTACATTTACTGAGGAATGTGGATCGATGCATTGATGACACATTGTATAACTACTTGTTAACTACTGGCTGTTAACAAGTGCTAACAGTAGTAGTTAACAAATCGTTTGTGTCCGATGGTCGTGCAGCGGTTGTTATCCATGTTCGTTTTAAAAAGAAATCCGGATGGCGAATGTTTTTTTAAAAAAACCTATTTAACAAAGCGAATTCGTATTTCCGTAGAAAATACGGAACATTAGTGCGGGGCCCAATTGGGAGCAATCGGTCCAATCGGATTAAGGCCGGCCCTGGGAGGTGATGGGTATATGAAACAAGCAGCCAGATGAGGTATTTAAGGCAGTTACGTGTATAGGAAAAGGTTTCGAAAAATACCAGCCAAATGTGGACAGCATAGATAGGGCATCTTGGTTGCCATGGATGAGTTGGGCAAAAGGGTGTGTTTCTGTGTTGTGTGACTTATTCTATAAATGCATACTTTCTCATTCTGGGTAGTAGTGGCATTTTCATTTGATTCTGCTAATTCGAGTTAGTTTCCTTGTCTTTTTACATATGAATAAAAATTCTCTGAAATAAACTGTGCATATTGGTTGTGAATTGTGTGTGTGTTTAGTTGTGCTTGCTTGAATGCACATGCCAGATTCTTTCATTCTTTCTCTGTGATTTATCTGTATTTTAGAGATTACGTGACTGGTGGAAATTGTCCAAGTACAGCAACCGTCTCAGGAAAGACTATAATCATAACTGGAGCAAACACTGGTATTGGAAAAGAAAGTGCAAGAGAGTTGGCCAGAAGAGGTAAAATGGGATTGGGGAAACCCGAGGGAGGAAACTCATTCCTTGTATCAATAGCAATGTTCTAAATCACTGCTCATGCCAACGATAAGGTAACATATTAATAAATGGCAAATGTTTCTGAACACTATTTCTGAACAAACTATTTCTGAACACTATTCCTCAGTTCTAACACTATAACCAATGAAATCAAGATGTAATGATGGCAAAAGTAACCTGTTTGCCTGTTAGATTTCATCACAGCTTGACAGCTTGGTTTGGAAACAGCTCTGCCCAAAACCACAATAAATTGCAGTGTGTTGTAGATGTTGCCCAGTCCATCGCACAGACCAGACTTCCTACCATCAACTCCATCTACACTTCACGCTGCCTCTGGAAAGTAACCAACATAATCAAGGAATTCTTTCACCCCAGTCATCCTCTCTTCCCCCCTCTTTGATACAATTTGTCTATCGCTGAACAGCAAATATTTCTGTTATCATTTCCAAAAGATCCCATTTTTAAAAAAAAGGATACTTACAGGCACAATATATTGCGCTGAGATTTTTTTAACCATAAACAGTTTGGTCTGAAAAGTAGCTAATATGGAGGGGAAAGGGGGAGTGGATTATAGACAATAGACAATAGGTGCAGGAGTAGGCCATTCGACCCTTCGAGCCAGCACCGCCATTCAATGTGATCACGGCTGATCATCCCCAATCAGTTCCTGCCGTTCCTGCCTTCTCCCCATATCCCCTGACTCCGCTATCTTTAAGAGCCCTATCTAGCTCTCTTGAAAGTATCCAGAGAACTGGCCTCCTGAGGCAGAGTATTCCACAGACTCACAACTCTCTGTGTAAAAAAGTGTTTCCTCATCTCCATTCTAAATGGTTTACCCCTTATTCTTAAACTGTGGCCCCTGGTTCTGGACTCCCCCAACATCAGGAACATGTTTCCTGCATCTCGCTTAATAATCTTATATGTTTCAATAAAATCCCCTCTCATCCTTCTAAACTCCAGAGTATACAAGCCCAGCTGCTCCATTCTCTCAGCATATGACAGTCCCGCCATCCCGGGAATTAACCTTGTAAAAGTACGCTGCACTCCCTCAATAGCAATAGTGTCCTTCCGCAAATTAGGGGACCAAAACTGCGCATAATACTCCAGGTGTGGTCTCACAAGGGCCCAATACAACTGCAGAAGGACCTCTTTGCTCTTATACTCAACTCCTCTTGTTATGAAGGCCAACATGCCATTCGCTTTCTTCACTGCCTGCTGTACCTGCATGCTTACTTTCATTGACTGATGAACAAGGACCCCCAGATCCCATTGTATTCCATTTGCCATTTTTGTACCTATCTATCCAATCCATTCATAGTGCGGCACAGCAAGGAAATAAGTCATTTGGTCTACCTTGTCCATGCCAACCAAGTTGGCATACTAGTCCCATTTGCCTGCATTTGGTTAACATCCCTCTAAGCCCTTCCTGTCCATTTATCTACCCAAATATCTTTTAAAAGTCATAATTTTTAATGTTCAGATACAGCAGAAAACATTCTATGAAAAACGTTCTCCCTTGTCATGAAAAGCTTTTCTCACTATCAAATTTTCGAATACGTTGGAGAAGCACCACATGTACATGATGTCAGATAATAAGAGGATTGAAGCTGGCAATGTTGCTAAGGCTGACAAACCAGTTTCAAGCATGAAGAACAGTCACTGGAATGGTTTGTTGTGGCACAGCAGGAAGAGCTGCTGCCTTACCATTCCAGCAACCCAGCCTTGTCTGTGGAGTTTGCATGTTCTCTTGAAGACTGTACAGGTTTCCCCCAGGTGTTCGGTTTCCCCCAGGTGTTTGGTTTCATTTCACTTCCCAAAGATGTCCTGGTTAGTAGGTTAATTGGCATTATAAGTTTCCCTTGTCCATTGGGTGGTCGGCGAATTAAGGGGAGTAATGGGCAGGTGAGTCATAGTAGTTTCATTGTCATACTTACTGACTACAGAACAATGAAATACTTACTCTCAGCGGCTGAACTGATCTGTAAACACAATAACACGGATAATAAATAACTCTTTTTAAAGATTCAGTAAATTAATAACTACAATACTAGTGCAAAAAGCGACGTCCTTAGTGCAGCCAAGGTTGTGTAAAGTAACTTTTATCTCCATGTAGGTGGAAGGATCATTTTGGCGTGTCGGAATATGGAGAAATGTGAAGCAGCGGCTCGAGAAATTAGAGGAGAAACCCTGAATCATCATGTGTACGCTCGCCACCTGGACCTGGCATCACTTAAATCAGTCAGGGAGTTTGCCAAGAAAGTAACTGAAGGTAAAATATTGACAGTGATATACAGGAATCGTGAACAAAACACAAAGTGCTGGTAGAACTCAGCAGCTCAGGCAGAATCTGTGGAGGGAATGGACAGGCGATGTTTCGGGTCAAGACCCGTCTTCAGACCCGTTCCTTTAAACCCTTGTATGAATGTGTGTAGTTTGTACCCAATCTATCTTTTCAAAGCTTTTCTACTGCAGTCTTACCCACTAGCCATTGATTCTAACTGACCAGACAAGCTCACTTAAATTAGCTCTCCTTGTGATGTGTTTAAATTTGTGAAATTCAAACAAAAAAGCAAATGCTGGAAATCTGAATAAAAATTTAAGGGTACACAAGAAACTGCAAATGCTGGAATCTTGAGTATATCACAAATTGCTGTAGGATCTCAGCACCCAGGCAGCACCTGTGGTGGGAACGGACAGGCGATGTTTCGAATTGATGGGTCTCAACCCAAAATGTCTGTCCATTCCCTCCATAGAAAATGCTGGAAGCACTTGGCAGATCAGGCTGCATTTGTGGTCAGGTTAAAGTTAGCTCTCCGTTTCTCTTCCCACAGATGTGGCCTGACCTGCCGAGTTTTCCAGAATTGTTGTTTTTATGAATTCACGCTTGATTGATTCTTGTTTTTTTCGATGACTGTTTTAACAAAATTGCTGACCAAAAATTATTGATGTAAAAAGTAGCTGCTTAATCATTTTGTAAAACACCTTTGATGTACATGAAACTATGCCGGTTAAGTAGCTCCATAACTGATTTAAAGAGTTATGTTGCCAGGACGAGAAGACGTGAGCGATGGGGAGAAGTTACAGAGGTGTATAAGATCATGAGAGGTATAGACAGGATGAATGCACAGTAATTTACCCACAGTAGGCAAAATCAGAACCAGAGGACATAAGGTGAGAGGGGGAAGATTTAATAGGAACCTGAGGAGCAACGTTTTCACTCGGAGGTGGTGAGTATATGGAACGAGCTGCCAGAGGAGGTAGACCAGGCTGGTATTATAACAACATTTAAAACACATTGTTTCTGTGTTGTATGACAATGAATGTGGCTCTATGATTGATGGGAAAACTTTAAGATTATTTATATTGAATCACATTTAAGGACAGTATGCATTCAGAATGTTATCGGAAGCTGCGACAGAACACATCTGTTGTAAGTGTGTACGGAATTTCAAAGTCCTAAATATTTTTGTTTCATTAATTTAGAGGAAGAGAATATAAATATCCTAATTAATAATGCCGCTATTATGAGATGCCCTCACTGGCAAACCGAAGATGGATTTGAAATGCAGTTTGGTGTAAATCATCTGGGTAAGTCTGCAATTTCTTTCATTTCGCTTTGTATTATTGTACTTATTTTTGAATTATTCCATGTGGGATTGGGAAAAATCTACATTTATGTGTATGGATGTGTATAAGTTGTGTATGTTGTACCCTTAACATTTTTGATGAACTCTGGGTAAAATTTCTTTATAATGTTTTTCTTTTACTTTCATCCATTTGGTTGCCCCTGCATCGATCCCTGGCTAGAAGAGACCGATCTTTGCCTTCTGCGCTATTATTGATTGATTGAAAGATACAGCATGGAAACTGGCCCTTTGGCCCACTGAGTCCACGCCAACCATCGGTCATCCATTCACATTAGTTCCACATTATCCCGATGTCTTATCCATTCCCTACCACACTGGGAACAATTTACTGAAGCCAATGAACTTGCATCCCTTTCTGCAAGGGAGTGACCAGAACTGCTCACAATACTCCTAACACAGCCTGACCAAATTCCTATAAGCTGCATCATGACTTCCTGACTCTTATACTCAATGCCCCAATGAAGGCAAACATACCATATGTAGTCTGAAGAGGGTCCTGACCTGAAATGTTGCCTATCCATGTTCTTCAGCGATGCTGCCTGACCCACTGAGTTACTCCAACACTCTCTTTTTTGTAAACCAGCATCTGTGGTTCCTACTGTCCATACAGCACCCCTCCTTTACCGCGGTATGTGCTTGTGTTGCCACGTTCAGGGAGCTGTGGCCTCCATAAGTACTCTGCGCAGGGAGTTTGGTAAGGAAATGATCAAGTTGTGATTGTAATGACAATGGTTCTTAACAGATAGCACCAGCTCAGTAAGGATAGCACTGGTCAGAGCCACAGGTGACAGTAACTTAAAAATTGTTACAGGTAGAGTTATATCACTAACATTGTGCTGAGTTATTGATGTTCTTGGCCACTTTCTTACTGGTATTGTGTACCAACCCTTGTTACTTACTTTAATCTCTGACTCCTGTGAAATACCAACAGTTCTGAAGGGGAAAAAGTGACTGATAATAATGGCTGATTGCCTACTGATGACCCACATTCGATCCTGACCTCGAGTACTGTCTGTGTGACGTTTGCACACTGTCCCTGTGACCGCATGAGTTTCCTTCAGTTGAGTTCTTGCACTTCTGCAAACTTTCTAATTTGGGTTGATGTCTTTAACCTCAGGATGCTTCCTTACCCAAGGTAATTAAAAAAAATAATAATAATTACGATTTTCCCAAAACCAATTAAGAATACACAGGAATCAGCAGCTGATGCAATTAGTACCAAAATCAGATTCTTTGCAAATCAGAGTCGTTACATCCCAAACTAACAGTCTGCGCAAACTACAAAATGGACCAGGAACTGGAGTTTCACGAGACGGTGTCCTTTTAAACGCATAGGAACCCGTAGGAAGCCTTCACTTGCCAGGCTTTGTCCTGCCCTAACCTCTTTTCCAGCTTTCTCCCCCCGATATGTTTAGAGGAATATGGGCCAAATGTGGGCAAATGGGACTAGCTTAGGTGGGCATCTTGGTTGGCGTAAAAAAGTTGAGTCAAAGGGCCTGTTTTGGTTCTCTAAGACTCTATGAAGCTGTACTACATTTAGTTTAAAGCAGAGTCCCGACCCAAAACATTGCCTCTCCTTTCCCTCCACAGATGCTGCCTGACCTGCTGAGTTCCTCCAGCACTTTGTGTTGAGCTGTTAGTGAAATCTGGTTAGGTTTATTATTGTAGTCCCCTGCGCCGAGGTACAGTGAAATGTTTTGTTTTGCATGCCATCCAATCAGATCAGACAATACTATACATAAATACAATTAGTTCAACCACAAATACAAGCAGAGCAATGGGGAAGATAGTGAGTGCAGAATATCTGTGGTGTTTTTCATTCATTGAAGCACTGAATAACATCTAATGGTGGATTTGCTTTATTACTCAGGTCACTTTCTGCTGACAAATTTACTGCTTGAAAAGTTAAAGAACTGTGGCAAGAGTCGCATCATAAACGTGTCCTCGCTGGCTCACGTAGTAGGGGAAATTGACTTTGATGATCTCAACTGGGAGAAGAGAAAATATAATACAAAAGCAGCATACTGTCAAAGTAAACTTGCAAATGTACTATTCACAAAGGAGCTGGCTAAACGACTTGTTGGTAACTTTTATTTATTGTCACCTGTACACGGATACAATGAAATGTTTGTTCAGCGTGCCATCCAGTCAAATCATATGTACATAAGTACAATAGATCCTCTTCTGGGACAGCACGCAGAGAGTCGCCACCTTATGGCGCCATCTTGCTACTTCCAAGTCGCTGTAGAGTCCGTAGATCTTGGCCCAAGGAGATCTGTAGTTTGTTATTTTCTCACTTTAAGGCCCGGTGTCCTGGCAGCACTGGAACGATGAAGTAGGGGTCAGCCTGGCTCAGTGTGATGCTGTCGGCTCCTTCCACCGCCACTCCATGCAGCTACCACAGTCTGCCCTCGATCTGCTCACTCGCCCGGCTGCTGTAGGGTCTCCCGCTGCCGCCTCCGCCAACACCACCACCCGCGACCACCACAAACATGTCGTTCATCATCTCCAGCAGCCGTCCCTCTGCTTCCGTGCGCCCAAAGTTGCCGTGCCCTGCTTCCCGAAGCGATCGCGGAACTTTATGGTGTTCTCTGAGAGCTGGAGGTGAATTTTCCCCTTCAGTTGGGTTGCATTTCTACTTGTTAGCCCCTGAAATATACCCGATCCCGCCATGTAATTTATTGCGTTATGATTGACTTATTCACTCCACACTCATGTCTTTCTCAACAAGAATTCTTAGAAAAGCAAGCAGGCAGGCCGAGGAGATTAGTTTGATTTGGCATCGTGCTTGGCACAGACATTGTGGGCCGAAGGGCCTGTTCCTGTGCTGCACTGTACTGTTCTATGTTCTTGTGTTTCAGTAAAGCCTTTTGGCCAGATGATCCTGCAGATATCCTGGCTACTCAACTGAATCAACCATCAAGGTGTGAGAGGGTCATTTCATTCTTGACCCTGTGGATTTAATTTCATGGATGACCTGTTCTTCATTGAATGCAGGAAGCGACGTGACTGTAAATGCTGTGCACCCAGGCGTAACCAATACGGAACTCGGCAGACACACAGGAATGTACAAGTCCAGCTTCTCCAGCTCGGTACTGGGTGAGTGATGCTGACTGCTTTCATCTCAACGTAAAAACACCAGGGTCTTTCCTGATAAACTCTTTGAGAAGTGTTACTCCAACAAAGAGAATACGTCTCAACCACCCTGGAGTACTGTATTCCGTTTTCATAAGTTATTGGAGCAGAATTAGGCCATTCGGCCCATCAAGTGTACTCCACCATTCAATCATGGCTAATCTATCCCGTGTAACTCCGTTCTCCCGCCTTCTCCCCATAACCCTTGACACCCGTACTAATCAAGAATTTGTCAATCTCCACCTTAAAAATACCTAATGACTTGGCCTCCTCAGCTGTTTGTGGCAATAAATCCTACAGATTCATTACCCTCTGACTAAATAAATTCCTCCTCATTGCCTTTCTAAAGGTGCATCCTTTTATTCTGAGGCTATGGCCTCTGTTTCCTAGACCAGGGGTGTCAAACTACCGGCCCGCGGGCCGGATGCAGGATGATTTGGAAGGCGTCCAATCCAACCCGCGGGATGATTTGGGAGAAAAAAAAGTATATTCTCAACAATTTATTATGTATCTGTACAGCAGCCGCTCTCTCTTTCGCCGCTTTCTCCCTCCCCGCTCCCTCTCCCACCGTTATCTATGCCGCCTGCTGCGTTGGCAGCTTGTGTGCACTTAGAAAACAAAAGGCGGGAGTTAACCAACCGTTGTCCATAAACACCTACGACCCTGCACTGACGTCACTAGGGCCCCACGTCAGATGGGTCATCAGATACAGTATAAACACACAGAGTACTCGGGTAAGTCACACCTGCAGCAAGGCTGAGACTGTTTGCTGCTGTGGTTCAAAATGCTTTCCAAGAAAAGAAAACGATAATTGGAAAGATCGTTTTTTCTTCTGTGAGGCCAACGGCAAACCTGTGTGTCTGATATCCTCGCAACAAGTGGCTGTGGCAAAAGAGTACAATATCAAACGACACTATGAGACATCACACGGAGAAAAATATGACAAGTATGCAGGACAACTCTGAACGCAAAAGGTAAATGAGCTTGAAGCAACTCTGAAAAACAGCAATCCGTGTTCACCAAAAGTCGAGAGACTGATGATGGAGCTGTCAAGGCCAGCTATATTATTGCCAACGGCGGCTGAGCTGGAGTGCCCTGAGAAGAGACAGGCTTTTGGTAATATCAGCTTGTCAAGAAATACTATGGCCGAGAGAATTGGGGACCTTGCAGGAGATTTGAACAGCCAACTAAAATACAAAGTTAAGTCATTGATTGTCTTTATTGCAATTGATGAGAACACTGACGTGACTGATGTAGCCCAATTGGGAATATTTATTCGTGGTGTTGATGCATCTTTGACTGTCACCGAGGAGCTTGTGGACGTGGTGCCCATGACAAACACCACAGCAGCAAACGATGTTTTCTCCAGCCTCGTCGAGGCCTTGGACAGACTGGGGGTTGACTGGAGTCACGGTGTCACTTTGGCAACAGATGGCGCACTGTCCATGGTCGGGGAGAAAGCCAGGTGTTGTTGCGAAACTCGGAGAGAAAGTTCCGACAGAGAATCCAGAGCAGGAATTCTGGAATTCTCATTGTATTCTACACTGAGGCGTTATGTTGCAGGAGCCTGAGAATGGATAATGTCATGGATGTAGTAATCAAAACGGTTAATTTGATTAGAGCCCATGGACTCAACCATCGGCAATTTTACACTCTTTTGTCCGAAAGTAATATTGGACGCAGCCTACCCTACCACACTGAAGTCCGCTGGTTGAGCAGAGGGGTCGTACTCAAACGGTTTTTTCAATTACGTGGGGAAATCGGACTATTCATGAACGAGAAAGGGAAGAGTTGGATGACCCAGACTGGCTCCATGATCTTGCATTTTTGGTGGATATAACAGAGCACTTAAATGTGCTTAATGTTAACATGCAAGGCCGCAGCAAACTTGTTACGGAAAACTATGACAGCATTCGTGCCTTTCAAATTAAATTAGGCCTGTGGGAAATGCAACTATCCCGGAGCAACCCAGCTCATTTCACCTCTTTGCAGTCTGTGCGTGTCGCTCATGGGAATAATGACAACATGAATAGGTACAAGGATAAAATATCATGGCTGAAAAGTGAGTTTCAGAATCGTTTCCAAGTCTTCACTCGGCTCGAGAAGGAATTCCCGCTATTTTGCTCGCAGTTTTCCGTCAACGCAGCATTAGATGTGCCGGAGGAACTCCAAATGGAACTAATTGCACTTCAGTGTAACTCGGCTTTGAAATGTAAATTTGAGACTGTGGGTCTGGACTCATTCTACCAATACCTGGGACCGATGTACACCAAGATGACAGACTTTGCCTCATAGATCCTTTGCATGTTCGGGACAATATATCTCTGTGAGCAGGCGTTCTCCATAATGAACATTACCAAATCCAAACTGCGCTCGCAGCTGACACAGACATCTAAGTGACATTATGAAAATCACAACTGCCCAGAAACTGGTCCCTGATGTTGACGGGCTGCTTAAAGCCAAGTCGGGTGCCTTTAAGCAGCAAGTGAAAAATAGCATCGTTTTTTTCTCTCTCTCATCACAACTTCTTTGTAGCCTATGACTAAGTTAATACCAATCATAAAAGTAATGCTTGCTGGGCAATCTTCTTCATAGGAAATGAAATTCGTAAAGTGAAACACTTTGTTGTTGTAGCAGAGACTGAGACACATGAGAGCAGGTTGAAAAAATGAAGGCAACGAAAGCTGCGGTAACACGCGCGCGTGCACAACTGATCCGGCCCGCATGAAGTCACATTTTGCCCATTCCGGCCCGTGACCTAAAATGAGCTTGACACCCCTGTGCTAGATTAGTGGAAACATCCTCTCCACATCCACTCTGTCCAGGCCTTTCACTATTCGGTAAGTTTCAGCGAGGTCCCCCCTCATCCTTCTAAACTCCAACGAGTAGAGGCCCAGTGCCGTCAAACGCTCATAATATGTTAACCCAGGGTTTTGGTCACCCTGCTGTAGCAAAGATGTCATTCAGCTGGTAAGGATACCGAGACGACTTTACAAGAATGTTGCCAGGACTCAAGGGGTCGAGCTTTAGGGAGAGGTTGGGCGGGCTAGGCCTTTATTCCTTGGAGTGCGGGAGGCTGAGGGGTGATCTCATGGAGATATGTAAAATCATGGGGCATAGATAGGGTGAATGCACAGAGACTATTACCCAGAGTTGGGGAATCAAGAAACAGAGGACAGGTTGAAGCTGTAATAGGAACCTGAGGGACAATGTTTTCACAGAGGGTAGTATATGGAACGAGCTATACAGAGAAGGAAGTTAAGGCAGGTACAATAACTACATTTAAAATACATTTGGACAGTACATGGATAGGAAACATTTAGAGGGATATGGGCTAAACACAGGCAGGTGGGACTAGTGTAGATGGGGCATCTTGATCAGCATGGACGATTTGGGCTGAAGGGCCTGTTTCTGTGCTGTCTGACTATAACCCCTCATGGTACTTCACACCATCCAAATCTAAGTAACTCACTTAATTTACCTACCGTTTACATATCGGGGTTAATGGTGGGGACATCCGATAGTGGCATTTAAGGGAGTTTTGGATAGGCACATGGATATGCAGGGAGTAGAGAAATATGGGTTATGTGCAGGCAGATGAGGGTTAGTTCATGTTCAGCACAGACTTTGTGGGCCAGAGGGCCTGTTCTTGTATCATCCAGTTCTACATTCTATATGGTAAACCTGAGATTTTTCAATCTCACTTTTTCTCTTCCAGGGCCTTTATTTTTTCTTCTGGTAAAATCCCCAAAGCAGGGAGCACAACCCTCCGTGTACCTAAGTGTGGCAGAAGAATTGGAAGGGGTGTCAGGAAAATACTTTGATACCATGAAACAGAAGGATCCGGCCCCACAGGCAGCAGATGAAAAGACATCCAAGCAGCTGTGGGAAACAAGTGCCAGACTAGTGGGGCTGGAGGACAATAACGCCACAATGCCAAGGTAATCCCACCGGGATCTGGATGCAGCCAGATCACTCAAAGACCAACGGCGGCAAGACAAGAGATGAATATATAATCATGGAGACACACGGAACTGGAGACGCTGGAATCTTGGAGCAAAACAAAAGTGTTGGAGGAACACACCGGGTCAGGCAGCAACTATGGCGGGAATGGACAGACGATGCTTTGGGTTGAGACTCTTTTTCTAACTGAAAAGGGGAGGTGGGGAGGGGGGGGGAGCTGGAATAGAGAAGTGGGAGCAGGACAAAGCCTAACAAGTGATAGGTGGATACAGATGAGGGGGCGATTGGCAGACAGGTGGAGTAAGTGACAATAGCTGAAGGTAAAAACTATATTCTGCACTCTGTATCTTCCCTTTTGCTCTACCTAGTGTACTTCAGTTTGACTTGATTGTATTTTTGTGTGGTAGATCTGATCCATTTGGACTGCATGTAAAACAAAGCTTTTCACTGTAACTGGGTACACGTGACAATAATAAACCCAAGCATAAAAGGAGACAAAAGGGCGACACATAAAGGGCCTGTCTCACGGTGCGAGTTGACCCACGAGGTACCCCGTGTGAAAGACTCGTGGTTGTGTACGAGACTCCAAGTTTATGAACTAGAGTTTAACCGAGTTCCCACGGGTATGACTAAGTTTGCCGTTTATGCGATGTTCCAAGTTCCTCTCACGGGTTACTCTTGAGCCAACCGTGAATGAAAGCCTGTTTTAAAAGTATCAAATAGAGGAGCTGGACAGAGTATATTCTGATTCAGTATTGAAAGTTATTCAATTTCAGAACCTAAAAAAACTGGGCATGACCTCGGCCCCGCACTCGCTGCCATTGTGCAGCAAGGAGGAGGTGGTGGCGAAGCAACAGTGTAAAAAGAAGACAACTCCATCCTGCGGCTTTGAGTTAAAAATAGAATTCAGCGCGGCCGCGTCTATTGATATGACCTACAAAGGTAAAATGCGTACTGTCGTCCAGTGCCAGAGCTAGGCTGGGATCATTCTCTGCTCTCATCTCTCTCTTTCTGTGTGTGCATTAGCAGGGGGAAGAGCGGTCTACCTCGCTGGGGCACAAGACCACTGCCACCTGCCCCTTGCAGCCATCAACTTGTTTGTTCCTTTGGTGCGCCTCATCTGCCCTGCTCCCATCCCAGCGCTGCCCCAGCTCTCTGCCCCATTCTCTTGGAAATGTCGCATCCGCTGCTGTAACGAGGAGGGGTCCGGCTGGCTGGCTTGGTGGGTGGGTACAAACCACTGAATCCATTCTCAAACGTCGGGCAGAGCCGTGTAGAACTCGCGTTTCTCTCTGCTTCATATACGTGGGAATTCCCTCCGTATGGTCACTCAGTGGGCAGGCAGCATCTCTGGAGAGAAGGAATGGGTGACGGGATGACGTTTAAAATTTAAATCATGGGCAAACCATCTTGCCCCAGGCTGCTTTACATTATTGTGTTGAGTTGTTTGTGAGGCTGGGACTTCACTGAGGGTCGCCACCTTATAGTGGAGACATATGCATGTGCCTTAGATCCTGTAAGCTGGCCTCATGGCAGGAAGGTCGAGGGGGAGGTCCCTGACAAAGCGCGGCCCAAGAAGATGACCTCAGTGAAACTGGCCGAGGATGATGTTTGGCCGGCCGCTGAGAAGCTGGAAGCAGGCTGCAGCAGGGAGAGACCCCCAACCATGGTGGAGCCCATATCATTGGACCCAGGACTGTTGTTCGAAAAGTGTTACCAATCTCTTTTGTTGGAGATGGTCATTGCCTGATAATAGAATTACAGAGTCAGCACAGCACCATCCCTTCACATCCTTTTTACCCATCCGCACTAATCGCATTTGCTCAAATTAGGTCCTTATCCTTTCCCTGCCTTATCTATTTAAATACTTAAATAGTATATTTACTATTCCGAGAATACAGCGCGGAAACAGGCCCTTTAGCCCACCGGGTCTGTGCCGACCAACGACCCTTGCAACATTAACATCATCCTACCCACACTAGGGGCAACTTTTACAAGCCAATTAACCTGCAAACCTGAACATCTTTGGAGTGTGGGAGGAAGCCGAAGATCTCGGAGAAAACCCACACAGGTCACGGGGAGACATACACACAAAGTCATTCACATCAAGATCCTTTTTATTTTGATGCTCGTTTATTGAGCTGATGAAACTGCAATGTTACAGTTCAATCACAATCACAGGAAGCACAGAACACATTGAGGGCTTTCCAAACCTTGGTGTAACAAACAATGTGAAATCAAGAGGGTAATACAGAGAGTGACAGTAATAATTCCAATCAGCACAATCTAAATCGACAGGATCAGCCTCCACACAGGGACTTTCCCACAGTCTGTGTCTGCCCATCACCATCACCCCCCGTGCCCCTGACGCTTTCTTGTCTACCTGTGCGTGTCAGAGAGATGGCACCACTCTGTACTGCTGCACCTTTCAACTGTGATGCCCAACTGTTCCCGGTGGGATTTGAGGATGGGCTCCAGCAGAATGGATGAGGAGGGGAGTCAGGTTAAAGAGGGCGGACTTATCTGTTCTGTGCAGTCCCTGGGCTTACGTCAAGGGTCAGTGTGTGGGGCAGTGCCCTGGAGTTACACCCTTTAGACATCCACCATGGTTCCCCGCTCCCCGTCCCTCTCTCAATGTGTGACGGAGAATGGCAGCGAATATCACAGATTTCGCATCCAATCGTGTAAAATGTGAAGAGTTAAGATTGCAATATGCCAGTTTAAAGTTGGAGCTTTACCATCTGAGATGGAGCACTAGGACGCAGCAGAAATGTGGAAACGTCATCCCATCACCCATTCCTTCTCTCCAGAGATGCTGCTTGTCCCGCTGAGTTAAAGAATTCCCACGGTAGACTCACGAGTCACTAAGGTAAACGCACGAGCCACTACGTTATTACAACGAGTTTAAATGTTTCCATTTTTAACTTGAACAGTAAATTTGACTCGTGCAAAATATCAAACATGTTTGATTTTTTTCACGAGTTAACAAGTTTCACGGGTACCTGCCGTTAGCGCCACGAGTCGATAAGTTGCTCGCGCGAGTTCCAACGTACGAGTGAAAACTCGGGGTCACTCGTGGGCCAACTCGCACCGTGAGACGGGGGTTTAAGGAGAGGAGGAGGAGTGAAATGTAATGCTGGAGGGAGGGGAATACGGGTGGAAGGATGACGATGGGATGGGGGGAAATAAAGACAGTAATGGGTGCGCGCTGGGGTGGAAGGGCACAGGAAAGAGCGTGGGTATGGGGGGGGTTGAGGGGGTATCATGCCATGAAAGGTAATATGTACTGTACATCCCATACTAGCGTATTTTAAATTATTGTTTTCCGTTATTTTTATAAATGTTCAGAAATGACACTGCAAAATGTTTCGTTTACCTTGTTTCCATATCAAGTCATCAGCATAATATGGTCTTGCAGCATCATCACACACATCCACTCAGCTGGAGTTTAGAAGGATGAGAGGGGATCTCATTGCAACATATAGGATTGTTAAGGGCTTGGACATGCTAGAGACAGGAAACACGTTCCCGATGTTGGGGGAGTTCAGAACCAGGTGTCACAGTTTAAGAATAAGGAGTAAGCCATTTGGAACGGAGACGAGGAAACACTTTTTCTCACAGAGAGTGGTGAGTCTGTGGAATTCTCTGCCCCAGAGGGTGATGGAGGCAGGTTGGCTGGATGCTTTCAAGAGAGAGCTAGATAGGGCTCTTAAAAATAGCAGAGTCAGGGGATATGGGGAGAAGGCAGGAACGGGGTACTGATTGTGGATGGTCAGCCATGATCATATTGAATGGCGGTGCTGGCTTGAAGGGCCGAATGGCCTACTACTACACCTATTGTCTATTTAGTCCACCACTCTGCAGCTTCTGGCATTGCTGTATCATGCTATGATGCAACCTGTCAGGATACAGTACATCTGTAGAAGTTCGTGAGTATTCGGACGTACAGCGATGCTCTTTAAACATCTAAGATGGTAGAGACGCTCAGGTGTCATCTTCATGATGACATCTCTGTACTGTGCCCAGGACAAGACATTTGAGTTGTTAATGCCCAGGAATTGGAAGCTGCTTATGGGCCTGTCCCACTTAGGCGACTGCAGGAGACTATGCAGTTGCCGGAGAGTCGCCTTAATGGCCGCGATGAGTTCGCGCATTCTGGGAACTAGTTGTGGCCTTATTATGGTCGCCTGTTGAACATGTTGAAAAATTAGCGGCAATTAGAATGAAGCCGCCATGGAGAGTGGCGAGAATTCTCGTGCCGTAGGTGGGTCGCCAGGAGGTCCTAGTGGGTTGCCAGGAGGTCGGAGGTTCTCGTAGGTTGTAGATGGTGCTGACCGATGAATTTCATTGGCTCATTGGGGGAAAAAGGGTAAGCAGTAGTTTTCAGAACCAAGGATAACCGACCGGTAATGTAAGTGTCCGCCGAGCTTCACAGCCGTAAATCTCTGGCGTATTAAAAGTTGTCTCCACTCCTTCTTCCCCCCCCCCCCCTTCTCCCCTCTCCCCCCCCCCCCCCCCTGTAAAGGACTTACCGTACACTATGCTAGCCATCTTAATTACAGCGCCAATCTTCCTGTTCATCGCTGTGTGGCTGTACCACCTTGGTTTTGCAAGCGAGAGATTGTTGCGGCACCTCTCAACCAGATGTTCTGTCTCTCTCTCTCCTGTATGCTGACTCATCACTGCTGATGATCCGGCCAGCTACAGTGGTGTCGTTGGCGAATGTATACATGGCAATGGAGTTGCGCTCAGCAAGGCTGCCATGGTGTAAAGAGAGCAGATCAAGGGACTAGCACGCAGCATTGAGGTGCACCTGTGTATTTACCCTGCCATTTGAGTGCAAGCAGCCTTAGATTTACACAATTCATTTTTAACAAAACAAGGAACACCGGAGGTTGCGGAGAGACCTGGTAGAAGAATATAAAATCGTGAGAGGCACAGCTAGGACCTTTTTCCTCCAGGTGGAAAATTCAAATACTTGAGGTAATATCTTTAGGTGAGAGGGGCAAAGTTTAAAGGAGATGTGAGGGGCAAGTTTTTTTAAACAGGGGGTTGGTTATGAGTGCCTGGGCCACGTTGCTGGGTATGGTGGTTGAGGCAGATCCAATAGTGTTGTTTAAAACACGTTTGGATAGGCACGTGGATATGCAGGGAATGGAGGAATATGGACCGTGAGCAGACAGATAAGGGTTTATCTTGGCATCAATTTCAGCACAGACATTATGGGCTGAAGGGCCTGTTCCTGTGCAGTATTATTCCACGTTCTGTTACGCTAACATATTGGTGGAATGAGGAGTTCTTCCTGAGTTCCCAAAGTTCTGAACGACATTCTGTTCGGTGCTGTTTCGGGTGCAGCCACTGTCCTGGTGGCTTCCTTACAGAGAGGAAAAAACTTACTTTCAGAAGATAGATACAAAATAATAGAGTAACTCCATAGAGGTAATGGGTAATGTTTCGGGTCGAGACCCTTCTTCAGACTGAGAGTCAGGGGAGAGGGAGATATGAAAGTATAAGGTGTGAAAAAGAGAGATCAAAGGGGATGTAGGTCAAGGAAACTGTTTAGCTCCGGGTTGCTAAACACTTTTACTCCCCCCTCCCATTCCAACACTGACCTTTCTGACCTGGGCCTCTTCCACTGTCAGTGAGGAACTGCACCTCATATTTTGCTTGGGCAGCTTACATCACAACAAGTCAATATGAATATTGACTTCTCTAACTTCGTAACCCTTGCTTTCCCTCTCTCTCCATCCGTCCCCATCCTAGTTATCCGACTAGTTTGTCTGTCCTCCAGATTAAATGTTACTGATTATATGCCTTGTTGTCGCCTTCCCCTCAGTTACCAATGATCTATTCTATATTTTCCTTAATGTTTGTCCTGTTTGATCTCTCATTTTCACACCTTACCCTTCCTTACCTCTGTCTCCCCCTCCCCTGACTCTCCGTCTGAAGAAGTGTCTCGACCCGAAACGTCACCCATTCCTTCTATCCAGAGATGCTGTCTGTCCCGCTGAGTTACTCCAGCATTTTATGTCTTACCTTCAGTGTAAACCACCATCTGCAGTTCCTTCCTACACAAACTGGTGCTTTCAGTTGCTTTTAGTAGAAGATTGAGTAATGTCACATTCCTGTCCACCTGATCCATCATAATGTGGTATATCCATCATAATGCAGTGTAATGTGGATAAATGTGAGGTTATCCACATTGGTGGCAAAAACATGAGGGTAGACTATTATCTGAATGGTGGCAGATTAGGAAAAGGGGAGATGCAACGAGACCTGGGTGTCATGGTACACCAGTCATTGAAAGTAGGCATGCAGGTGCAGCAGGCAGTGAAGAAAGCAAATGGTATGTTAGCATTCATAGCAAAAGGATTTGAGTTTAGGAGCAGGGAGGTTCTACTGCAGTTGTACACAGTTTTGGTGAGGCCACACCTGGAGTATTGCGTACAGTTTTGGTCTCCAAATCTGAGGAAAGACATCCTTGCCATAGAGGGGGTACAGAGAAGATTCACCAGACTGATTCCTGGGATGTCAGGACTTTCATATGAGGAAAGATTGGATAGACTCGGCTTGTACTCGCTGGAATTTAGAAGATTGAGGGGGGATCTTATAGAAACTTACAAAATTCTTAAGGGGTTGGACAAGCTAGATGCTGGAAGATTGTTCCCGATGTTGGGGGAGTCCAGAACAAGGGGTCACAGTCTAAGGATAAGGGGGAATTCCTTTAGGACCGAGATGAGGAAAACATTCTTTACACAGAGAGTGGTGAGTCTCTGGAATTCTCTGCCACAGAAGGTAGTTGAGGCCAGTTCATTGGCTATATTTAAGAGGGCGTTAGATGTGGCCCTTGTGGCTAAAGGGATCAGGGGGTATGGAGAGAAGGCAGGTACGGGATACTGAGTTGGATGATCAGCCATGATCACGTTGAATGGCGGTGCAGGCTCGAAGGGCCGAATGGCCTACTCCTGCACCTATGTTTCTATGTTTCTATCAGCGGGTGAAACATGGGAAAGTCTGTACTTTAGAGATACAGCGCAGAATCCAGCCCTTTGGCCTGCCGGGCCCACAATGACCAGCGATCCCCATACACTAGCACTATCCTACGCACTAGGGACAATTTGTACAATTTCACCAAAGCCAATTAATCTACAAACCTGTCCGTCTTTGGAGCGTGGGAGGAAACTGAAGCATCCGGAAGAACTCACGCGGTCACATGGAGAATATACAGATGGCTCCAAGGAAGAACGTCCCTGTAGTCAGTATAAAACCCAGGTCTCTGGCGATGTAAGGCAGCAACTCCACCGCTACGCCACAGTGTCTGCCTAAAGACTAGTGGAAACAAGGATGTATTCTCAAAACTAACTATAAATTATTACAATGTTTATCCACCAGGCTCTTGAACACTGTTTAACACTAACCACTACCTTAGCAACTGATCTTCAAGCGACTAACTTTGGTTGCACTACAGACTTTGTTTTTTGCACTATTATGGTTACCTGGTGCATTTATTGTTGATATTATTAATTATTTTATATTTGCCTGTGCTTTACTGCATTGACAGGCCTATAAAACTGCGGTAATTAAAATGTTATTTTCCATTGCTGCTACATTTAACAGTTAAACACTCCTGATGCTCATTGACGTGAGCTAGTCATTTAAGTATTAGTGTGGTTCTAGTTATTAATTTTACCAACAGGTGTCTCACTTTTTTATCTTTGTGCGGTTTTCTTAAAGGAAAAATGACCAAGTATTCTGTTGATGAAACTAAGTATGAATGGTCTTAAATGTTCTGGGATCAGTGAATTGGAGACTGCTACACATGAAACGTAAATTGAATGTTGACCACCAACAGAATGTTTTTATACTTGTGTTATAGTTGGCTCATTTTTCAGTCAGTGCAATATGTCTGTGGTTCAGAGACAATTTTTCAAAAAATTGTGTTTCATCCGTCAATATTCACAAATCGTTTTCACTCAACATTACGCAAGGTAAATGTGGTGTTAAATTCATACTATAAATTGAAAAATCACCAAACGACCTTATAAATGTCAGCTACCCATTCGCTAGTTGAGCTTGGCTATTGCAATGACCCATTCCACAGTCTGAAAAAGGTTCCCGACCTAAAACGTCATCTGTCCATTCCCTCCACGCATGCCGCCTGACCCGCTGAGTTCCTCCAGCACTTTGTGTTTTGCTCAAGATTCCAGCATCTGCAGTCTCCAGTGTCTCCACGGCTGTGATCCATAATCTTTTACTCTCAAATTTTGAATTTAAACAAGTTCAAAATCTTTATGCGTATATGAAATTGTAACTATGTTTGAATGACAGGTTAATGCACTGAATAAATGCAGATATTTCAAGCTCTTGTGTGACGGTTTTGCAAAAAAACTGTTTTTCATCCATTAATATTAACTTGTCATTTCCACACAACATGTTGCAAGATAAATGAGAGGTTAAGTTCATACTGCAGACTGAAGGACCAGCAAAAGGCTTTCCAAAAGACATGTACCCCACTATCTTGTTGCTGCAGAGATCCATCGCTGCTGCAGAGATCCAATTCCACAGGCAGTTGTATCCTTCGAGCAGCCCCAGATGGTGACTTACTATCACACAATGGAGACACTGGGTCTTCAGCCGCATTGCTTTTCACTGCTTGTTGTAATAAAAGCATTTCATTGTACCTCGGTACACATGACAATAAACTAAACGAAACATTGACACATGCAACCAGGACTCAAAAGCAAAACCAAATGCATTGGTCAAAAACAAGAAGGGTGCGTGGGACCAGTATAGGCAGCTGGGATCAAGTGCATCCCTGGAGGAGTTTCGGGAACAAAGGAGTAAACTGCAAAAGGAAATCAGAAGGGCATAAAGGGTCCAGGAGATAGCTCTGGCGGGTAGCATTAAGGACAATCCCAAAAGATTTTATAAATACATAAGGGGGAAAAGGGTAACAAGGGACAGAGTGGGACCTCTCAGGAATCAAAGCAGTCACCTCCGTGTGGAGCCGCAGGTGATAGGCAAGATCCTCAATGAGTATTTCTCCTCTGTGTTTACCGAGGAGAAAGACAGGACGGAGGAACTTGGGGCAGTCAATGGGAGTGTCTTGAGAGCAGTCAGTGTTACCGTCGAAGAAGTACTGAAGGTACTGTCGTGTATGAAGGTAGACAAATTTCCAGGGCATGTTCAGATATATCTGAGGACATTGTGGGGAAACTAGAGAGGAAATTGCAGGAGCCCTGGTTGAAATTTATGAGTCATCCTTGGAGAGTGTAGATGTTGTATGTAATGCAGGAGAGGTACCGGAAGAGTGGAGGATGGCAAATTTTGTGCCTCTATTCAAGAAGGGCTGCAGGGAACTATAGGCCGGTGAGCTTAACATCTGTAGTTGGAAAGTTACTAGAGAGTATTCTGAGGGATAGGTTACACAGGCATTTGGATGGGCAAAGGCTGATTAGGGATAGTCAGCATGGATTTGTATGTGGGAGGACGTGTCTCACAAATCTAATTGAGTTTTTTGAAGACATGATCAAAAAGGTTGATGAGGGCAGAGCTGTAGATGTTTTGTACAGGGGCTTCAGTAAGGCATTTAACAAGGTTCTGCATGGTAGGTTGCTCCGGAAGTTTAGATCGCATGGGATCCAGGGAGATTGATTTCATGGAAGGAAGCAGAGGGTGATGGTGGAAGGTAGCTTCTCGGACTGGATGCCAGTAGTTTGTGGGGTGGCATGGAGCTGTAACTCTGTTCCTGTCCAGCAGATGGAGCAAGATGCCACATTGTTTCCATGTCTACAGATCAAAACAAATTAAAATGAAAAATATTAAAGTGGTGTGCCTCAGAGTTCGGTGCTGGGCCCGTTGCTGTTTGTCATCTATATCAATGATTTGGATGAGAACATACAGGGCAAGATTAGCAAGTTCTGCTGATGATACAAAAGTGGGTGGTTTTGCAGAAGGTGAAGATGGTTGTGAAAGATTGCAGCAGGATCTGGATCGATTGGCCAGGTGGGCTGAGGAATGGTTGATGGAATTTCATACAGAGAACTGTGAGGTTTCCACACTGTATCACTCTATGGCTCCATGACGGGGGGTCTCCAAACTGGCCCGCGGGACACACCCGGCCCGCCACGAGATTTTATCCGGCTCGCAACAATCTCCATGCAGCGGGCTATTTAGTGGGTTCTGAGGTAGCGCATCTTTAGAGATACAGCATGGAAACAGGCCCTTCGGCCCATCAAAGCATTGCCCGTTCGCACTAGCACTATTCTAAACACACTTGAGACAAATTCAATTAACCTGCCAAGGTGGAGTGTGGGAGGAAACCAGAGCACCTGGAGAAAACCCAGGCAGGTACAAGCTCCGTACAGACAGCACCTGTAGTCAGGATGGAACCTGGGTCTCTGGCGCTGTGAGGCAGCCACTCTACCGCCGCGCCACCGTGCTGCTGCTCCTGTGTTGCAAAGTCAAGTTGTGCGGGGTGTGTAGCGTGGGGTGGGGAGTGGAGCGTGGGGGAGGGGTTGAGCTAGTTGTGGCCAGGGTCGGCCAGAGTGGGCGTGTAGCAGTCTCCCCCCGTGAGGGTGACCTGTGAAGAGCTCCCACTCCGTGTGTGTGTGAGTTTGTGTGTGTGCGTGTCGGTGTGTGGGTCTGTGACTGTGTTTGAATATGTGGGAGTCCACGTGTGCATTTCTGTGTGTGTGTGTCAGTGTGTATGTGTGCATGTGACATTTCTTTATTTATTTCCTACAGCCTGCAAAAATGTGCAAAATATACAGTGTGGTCCTTTGCTGAAAAGTTTGGAGGCCCCTGCTCTAAGACAACAGCTTCTTCCCAACAACACTAACTTCAACTACAAATTCTATGAAAAGCCACAAAGTGCTGGAGTAACTGGTTGGGGGGGGGGGGGGGGGGTGGTCAGACAGCATCCCAGGAGAACATGGACAGGTGATGTTTTGGACCAGGACCCTTCTGTGGAAGTAAACCAGTTTTAAATCAGAAGTAAAAGTTTTTTATAAACCAGCATCTGCAATTTCTTGTTTCTACATATGAACCAAATTAGATTGCCCGAAGGACTACTTTTTTTTGCACCAATATTGTGGTTATTAATTTAGCGAATGTTTTTGTTATATATTTTCTGTGAGTACTGTGTTTACTGTTAAGCTGCTGCAAGTAAGAATTTTGTTGTTCTGTTGCTGGTACCGATGACAAACACTTGACTTGTCATCTCGAGTGTTTAATTGTCACATATACAACAACAAAATGGAACAGGAAATGCTGCAATTCCAGCATGTTTTGTTATCGTTCCAACATGGATGAGAACAATGTCTCTCAGTTAAAGATTCCACTGAACCGTTTTTGCAAGAATTTAGAAAGTTAGGTGAGGTAGTGTGGTTTCCAAGCGGTATGGCCATCTGTCGGCTAGCTGTTGTAGTTTGTGGGGTGGCATGGAGCTGTAACTCTGTTCCTGTCCAGCAGATGGAGCCAGATGCCACATTGTTTCCATGTCTACAGATCAAAACAAATTAAAATGGAAAATATTAAAGTTCTGGAATTAAATCAGTGTAAAGTGACACAAGGATCAGCCAGATTGTAGGTCTGAAATCCCTCTTTGACTGCATTTGGCCCCAAATCCCTCTAAACCCTCTCCGTCCAACTGGAGAATGATATTCTGAAGAAGCCGCCTGACCTAAAACGTTTCTCCAGTGATGCAGCCTAACCTGCTGTGTTACTCCAGCACTTTGTGTATTTATCTGTCCATGTGTCTTTTTAAGACCAGCACTTGATACCCGAGCTTCAAGACGATCTGACTGCAAACCAGGTTATGGGGAGAAGGCAGAAGAATGGGGTTGTGATGAATGGTGGTGTAGATTTGATGGGCCAAATCAAATCTGCTCCTATATTATCCCATATATAATCCTCATGATGCACAGGCCACCTCTGATCTACCCTCCCAGAAGCCAGCATCTGCAGTTCCTTGTAATGTGATGAGGGTGATGTTGGGTGCACTTTCTCTCCCCTATAGTCTGGGGACCTTGTGTCATGAGCCATCAGACAGGCCCCACATTGGATCCCCAGGTGAGATTGAAGGGCAGGAGTTTTCAATCATAAAGTCCATCAAACGATTTGCAGATCCTCAACATTACCTGTCCTTGAGGATGTTACTGTCAGCCCCTTCCTTCTGCTTTTTTTTAAATTTCAAAATAAGCTTTAAGCATACAAATATATGAGATTGTTTTTACAAATAATGGCATAGCTCACTCTACATTCATTCTTTACATTCAGTCTACCAACAGTCTGAAGGGGGTCCTGACCCAAAATATTGCCTATCCATGTTCTCCATAGAATCTGCCTGACCCGCTGATTTATTCCAGCACTTTGTGTCTTATTTTGTAAATAGGCATGTGCGGTTCCTTTTGTCTACACATTTGTAGTGTGAGCATATTCTGTAAATATAACACAATATTTGATTTCTCTAGCTACTTTATTTGAAAAATAAACTTTATAAACATGTAGAAATGAAAAAGTGTATGGCTTTCTTTACATTCATTGTATAGGCTTGGTTTCACAGAGCTCCCCCATATAGATCACTACTAATCCCAATGCTGGGAGATGTAGCAATGAGGAGAGTGAAATATATTTGCACATGGGGACACCAGTTATTTTTCCCTCGACAAAGGATTGAAGCAAGCACTTCCTCTGCAGGAAAATGGAGAAACAGATGCTGGTTTACAACAAAAACAAGTATCTGCAGCATCATTGGACTGGAAACACATAAAACCCCATAAGCTTCATCCCACGTAAGCAGGGAAAAAATTGTGGAAAAATCTTAAGTGCTCCTCTCCATGGAAACTTTAGTAAAAGGGACAAGATCTAAATTTGATGGATTTCTTGCCCGCCCCACTAAGAAAGGGTGCCGACCATAAACAATTCTGCCTGACCTGCTGAGTTACTCCAGCACTATAAACCACTATCTACAGTTCCTTTCTATTACTTCCTCGGGCAGCTTGTTCTATATACCCATGTTTATGTGTAACAGTTGCTTCTCAGGTTCCTAGTAAATGCTTCCCCTTTCACCTATGTCCTCTGGTTCTGTATTCCCCTACCCTGTACAATTAGCTATTTGTCTACCCGATATATACACATAGGCTTTATGAACATAGGCTTTAAGGTGAAGCTGGAAGATGAAAAGGGAACCTGAGGGAACCTACACAAATGATGCCGTGTACATAGAATGAGAAAAAACGTTTATATATCTATATATCTGTTTATATATCTATGTACGCATCATCATGTGTGTCGGCTCTCAGGTTACCATTAAATCCTTCCCTCTTCACCTATGTGTGCAGAAAAAAAGTTTATATGCACATACAAATATGTTTTGTGTTCATATGTATCTATACAAACTTTTTTTCTCATTTGTTATATTGTGTACATGTGCTGTGTGTACATATTCTGTTGTGTGGTTGCAGTAAGAATTTCATTGGGTGTCTCAATGACAAAAAAAAACACTTGATTATCTATTCCCCTCATGAGTTCTACATCTCTAAATCTTGAGAGAGTCCGGCATGTCCAACCTTTCCCCTACGGACACAAAAAGCTGGAGTAACAGCGGGACAGGCAGCATCTCTGGAGAGAAGGAATGGGTAATGTTTCAGGTCTCTCGACCCGAAAAATCACCCATTCCTTCTCCAGAGACGTCTGAAGAAGGAATGTCTGAAGAAGGGTCTCGACTCGAAACGTCGTCTATCTCCTTCGCTCCTTAGATGCTACTGCACCCGCTGAGTTTCTCCAGCTTTTTGTGTAACCCTTCTCCAGAGACGCTGAGTTCCCTTGTTACACTTTCCCTATAACCTACTGATGAATGCAAATTCTATTTTTTGTTTAATGACAAGCCCCACTTACGCGGGGCATCAAAAAATTAGTGAAAACTCTGAGTGTTCCTCTCCACGGAAATCTTTAGTAAAAGGCGAAAGATTTATACGATCTGAAGAGAAACCAGAGTACTAAAGATCTCCGGCGTCGCCCTCAGCCCAATGCGGCCGTAACACCATACGGTAAAGGTGAGGCAACATAAGAAATTAACACTCACTTCAGACAAGATACAACTTCAACGCCACACATGTTTCTTGTGAAAACTGACCTTGAACTCTCAACATCTTCTTCAGAAATGGAATTGGCTGTCAGTCCGAGCTGTCCGAAGCATGCTGGATATGCAGATAAGGGGCGGGGCTAGTCTGGCCTGTTGCTACATGTCCTGTGCAGGAAGGAACTGCAGATGCTGGTTTAAACCGATACTAGACACAAAAAGCTGGAGTAACTCAGCGGGTCAGGCAGCGTCTCTGGAGAGACGTAATGGCTACAGTTCCTCCGCTGATCAAGCGTCGCGAGTGTCGCAATGAATTGCAGGTGGTGGTTCACAAAAAAACAGACACAACGTGCTGGAAGAACTCAGCGGGTCAGGCAGCATCTGTGGAGAACAGATGATGTTTCGGGTCATGGTGGGTGGGTGGGCGCGGGGGGGAGAGAAAGCGGGAGGAGAGGTGGGGCAGGACAAAGCAGGACAATGATAGGTGGATACAGATGAGGTGTTTTGTGTTAGGCAGATAGTCATACTGCGTGGAAACAGGCCCTTCAGCCCAATATGCCTTGTTTACATTAGTTCCACCTGCCTGCCCAAATGTTTTTTAAACATTGTGATAGCACCTGCCTCAACTACCTCCTCCAACAGCTCGTTCCATAAACCTACCCCCCTTTGTGTAAAAATAGTTGCCCCTCAGGTTCCTATTAAATCTTTCCTTCCTCACCTTAAACCCATGTCCTCTGGTTCTTGATTCCACTATTCAGGGCAAAAGCCAGAAATGTGAAATAAGGAGACAAGCGTGTGAAATATTTGCTTAGTTTTATTGTTTTCTTGCCAATATGAATGACATTCAGAAGCCTGACAATGGAGGAGAAGAAGCTGTTCCTGAGTCTGGTGGTGCATGCTCTCCAGCTTTTGTATCTTCTGCTGGATGGGAGGAGAAGAGAAGGAATGACAGGTGGGACATGTCTTTGATTATGTTGGTAGCGTGAAGTGTAGATGGAGTCAATGGTGGGAGAGTCTGGCCTGTGTGATGGACTGGGCCACATTCACAACTTTGTACAATTTCTTGCAGAATTGGGCAAAGCTGCTCACTTTAAGTGCATTTTACAGTGTCTGTACTTTTTCCATTGTGCTTTTTCCATTGTGCCTGTCTTCCATGGTCTAACCTCATGTTGTCCCCAGTCACAGCACAATCACATTTGAAAGAACAACATTAGTAAAAGTTACTAATTTAATCAGTTTTAGTATTTACACGTTTTCAAAGTGAAGTCTTTTGAACACTGCACAACAGTCAAGTCCACATCCTCCAGAGATGCTGCTTGATCTGCTGAGTTTATGTTGCGCTCGAGAGTTGAGAGTGCCTTATTGTTATATGTAATGAAAATGGAACAATTAAATTCTTACTTGCTGTGGCGTAACAGGCCAGTTAACGCAGTACTGATAGGTAACATAATTGATAAAAAAATTAATTAATTAAAAACCGCAATATCAGCGCAAAAAAGTCCAATGTTCATGCAACTAAGACAGTTAGTTAGTTAGTGTTTGTAATGTTCAGAAGCCTGATGGTTGTTGGGAAGAAGCTGTTCCTGAACCTGGAGATCACCAATATCAACCACACTCGCCTCAGCATCTATGATCGTCCACAGACTATGTCTTTGTTTGCACTACCGACTTCAGTTTTGCACTATTATGTCACCTAGGATTTTTGCAGGCACCCTGGATTAGATATATGAATCATCCTTAGACATGGGTGAGGTGCAGGTGACTGGAGGGCAGCTAAAGTTGTGCCTCTATGTAGACAATAGGTGCAGGAGTAGGCCCTTCGGCCCTTCGATGCAGCACTGCCATTCGATGTGATCATGGCTGATCATCCACAATTAGTAACCCGTTCCTGCCTTCTCCCCATATCCTCTGACTCCGCTATCTTTAAGAGCCCTATCTGTCTCTCTCTTGAAAGTATCAAGAGAACCAGCCTCCACCGCCCTCTGAGCCAAAGAATTCGACAGAATTACAACTCTGTGTGAAAAAGTGTTTCCCCGTCTCCGTTCTAAATGGCTTACCCCTTGTTCTTAAACTGTCGCCCTTGGTTCTGGACTCCACCAACATCTGGAACATGTTTCCTGCCTCTAGCGTGTCCAAACCCTTAATAAGTAAATAGGGACGCAAGGAAAAAGTGGGAACTATAGACCAGTGAGCCAAACATGCGTGGTAAGCAAGTTATTGGAGAGGAATCAGAGGGATATGGTATAAATTGTGTATAAAATCATGAGGAGAATAGATAGGGTGAATGCACGGAGTCTTATGAGCCAAACGCAGGCAGATGGGTCTACGGGCAAGTTGGGCCGAAGGGCCTATTTCTATGCTGTATCACTCTGTATGTTTATCTGTGTGGTTGCGTTTATGGGCCTGTTAAGCTGCAGCAAGTAAGAACATGTTTGTTCTGTTGTTGTTACATTTGACAATTAAACACTCCTGACTCTCTTAAAAGGGAGATTGTGAGACATCACACGATCAATGGAAGCCAGAAGACTCTGGTTGTTGATTAACAGTGATACATTGTTCATGCTTTCAGTTTTAATGTTATTTTTTCCAACTTACAACAATTGCTTATGACAACAGCTGTGTCCTCTTTGGCATTCTGTGCTTGCTTTACAGAAGTACACCTCTGTCTTGTTGCAGTATTTGTTTGGTACCGGTGAGAAGAGCACAATGTCAAACTTGTTCTTCAGTTTAGGTTTTGTTCTTTTCTTCTTTATTATCCAGTCTGATGCACTTGTTAATCTGGTTCCTTGGTTCCACGCATGGAGAGACTGGGTCTGTTGTCGCTGGAGTAGGGAGGTATATAACGTTATGAGCGGTGTAGATAGGGTAGACTGCAGCAAACATTCCTCTATGTCAAGAGTACTAATCCAGCCAGCATCCTGGTCATGTGCAGGAAGGAACTGTAGATGCTGGTTTACACCGAAGATAGACACAAAATGCTAGAGTAACTCAGTGGGGCAGGCAGCATCTCTGAAGAGAAGTAACATAATGGGCGACATTTTGGCTCGAGACCCTTCTTCAGACCCTTCTTCTGAAGAAGGGTCTCAACCCGAAACATCACCCATTCCTTCTACCCAGAGATGCTGCCAATTCCACTGAGTAAATCTGGTGCACTAGATACCCGGGTTCGATCCTGACTATGGGTGCTGTCAGGATCGAACCCGTGGAGTTTGTATGTTCTCCCAGTGACCGCGTGGGTTTTCCCCGGGTTCTCCAATTTCTTCCCACATTCCAAAGATGTGCAGGTTTGTTGGATAATTGGCTTCTGTAAATTGTCCCTATTGTGGAGAGAACTAGTGTGTGAACGGGTGAGCCCTGGTCAGCGTGGACTGAGTGGGCTGAAGGGCCTGGTGTCCTGCTGTATCTCTAAAGCTAACACTATAAACTGACCTCTTCTGGTGGAGCAGGTTCTATTGTGATCTTCAGGAGGGATCTAGATAAACATGTGGCATGGGGAAAATTTACAAAACGGCCGTAGAGAAGCTGGGGTGTGAAACTGGATGAGAGCTGGCATTGACACAATGGGCCAAATGGTTTGATTAAGAGCAAGGTGATTGATCCATGGCTAAGAATTTAATCCAACTGAAGAAGGGTCATGACCCAAAATGCCATCTGTTCATTCCCTCCACTGATGAATGAATGAATGAATGAATGAATGAATGAATGAAGAGAGAGTTATGTTTCAAGAGAGAGGTAGAGTTAGATTTTGCTCTTGAGGCTAAACGCTAAAGGTATCATTGGATATGGGGAAAAAGCAGGAACTGGATACTGATTTTAGATGATCAGCCATGATCATATTGAATGGTGGCGTTGGCTCGAAGGGCCAAATGGCCTACTCCTGCATCTATTTTTCTATGTTTCTATGAATAAATGATACTTTACACATGTACCAAGGGTACCTAGGTACAATGAAAAGCTTTGTTTTGCATACAACCTAGGCAGTACACAAGTGTCGCCACCTGTTGCCGTAGACAAAGTTACAAAAGTTACTGAACATCCCATCTACTGCCTGCCGCTGCATGTGGCAGCAGCCCCCCCCCCATTCCCACGCTGGGTCCCCCATTGATCTTGGCGGTTCCCGGCTGTGTCTTCCCCTTGTTCTCGTCAGTCCACCTCGCTCTGGGTGGTGCAGTTCCGTCGACACTGGTGGCTCTGAGCCGACACTGAGTCCATGATGGGTGAGCCTGTCCAACCGGGTGGGTCCTGCATCACCAGTCCACAGCGGGCGAGTTACAGGCTTGCTGCCACCTGACCCGCTGAGTTCCACCTGCACTGTGTTTTGCTCAAGATTCCACCATCAGCATTCCTTTGAGTCTCAGTCTCATCTAACTGATTACTTGGAGCATAGGTGGATGAGGGTTGATTTTACAGAGGTGTGTAAGATGATGAGTGGACTAGATAGGGTAAATGCACAGGGTCCTTTGCATAGAGTGGGGGAATCAGGTAACACAGTACAGAAGTGTAAGGTGGGCGGGGGGGGGGGGGAATGTAATGGGAACCTGGAAGGCAATTTTTGACACAAAGGGAGGTGGGTGTATAGAACAAGCTGCTGGAGGAGGTAGTTGAGGCATGTACTATCAATGTCCCACAGCAGAAGGACCCTAGACTGTGATCCTCCCCCACAGAGCCTCGGTGATGGCTACACAAAGCTACTTCAGTGCATCCGTCAGCACGTACTCCTGCAGTCAGGAGTGGGCCAGTCGGCAACATACCTTGACAGACATCCTTGTCCTGAAGGTTGCAAAGGTCCCTGTCACGGTTTCGCCCAAACTGCTCCAGAACAGAGGATTCTCTGATTTATGGACTGTTCCCAGGGACACATTCAGAGACGGACTTCAAATGCTGCTGGAAGGTCATCAACTCAGTGAAAGACCCTCTTTGGTCTGCCTGAACTTTGTTGATCTCCCATCACCCGTTCCAGCTAAATGACATTATTACTATAGCAGGGTGACTATATCTGAACATGATAATTGAACACAAATCTTTGCTTTTGAAAGGTACTTTTTGAACAGCAGTTTATTGCGACAGTCCAAACGTTTTTTTCAGGATGGAAATGTCCAACAATGGAGGGCATAGCTTTAAGGTGAGAGTGGGAAAGTTTAAAGGATACTAGACCAAGTGCAGTTGGGTCTGCTCCCCCAATGCAAGATTCCACCACTCATCCGTCCCTCGACGCAAGCCGTTGCCCCAACGCAATATTGCACCACTCACGCATAGCCCTCAACTGTGCAGGCGTGGCTCATTTCTCCTCATCCCCAAGCACTCCCTCCTCCTCTTCACCCTCCCTCTTCAATGCCTAGAAAGGGAGGGGAGGGTGGTAGAGATGGAGGGGGGCAGAGACGGAGACGGGGGGTGGGATAGAGAGGGAGGGGAGGGTAGAGGGAGAGGGAGTGGGGTAGAGAGGGAGCGGGGCAGAGAGGAAGGGGTAGAGATAGATAAGGAGGGGGGGAGAGGGAGGGTGGGGAGGGAGGGTAGAGAGGGAGAGGGCAATGGAGGGAGAGGTAGGGGGATAGAGAGGAAGGGGGTAGAGGGAGAGGGAGGGCTATAGAGTGGGGGGGAGCGAGGGTAGAGAGGGAGAGGGCAATGGAGGGAGAGGGAGGGGATAGAGAGGGAGGGGGTAGATAGGGAGGGGGTGTCTCCCTCCTCCACCCCTCTCCATCTCCCTCCTCCATCCCCCCCCCCCCACCTATCTCCCTCTACCACCCCACTCCCCATCACATTTCCCTCAACCTCGTCCCTTCACTCCCATTCCCTGCCCCAGGACCTACCCATGTCATAGAGCAGTGCCAGGGCCTGGAACTCGGCCTGGTTCTCGTACTAGGCCCGGCCCTAGCTGTAGTCCAGGTCCCGAATGCATCTCTGGGCTTGTCCCTGATCCTGGACCCAGGCTCGCCGTTGGTTCCAACGACGGCTTCTTTCTCGGCCCCGATCATGGCCCCATCCATAGCCCCGGGCTCGGCTCTCACTCCAGCTCCAGCACCACCCTCCCCATCCCGCGCCAGCAGCCACCGCCACTCCTCGTTCACTGCGAGCACTTGATTGCCCCTCCCGGAGTGTCCCGCCCTGCCTTGCGAGTGCACGTGACATCACTTGGGTTTGTTCCGAAAAGGGTGAGTTTTCGGGCTGTTTTTAAAACTTTAAACGATTAAAAACTTCGGAAATGTAGCTGGGAATGCGATGGGAAGATGTTTATTGCCTCGACGGGAAAAATGTGAGTAGAATATGTGAAAATGGGAAGGCTGTGGCCTAGCGTTTGGAAGAAAATTGGAATTAACTAGATATTCTCACACACACACACACACACACACACACACACACACACACACACACACACACACACACACACACACACACACACACACACACACACACACACACACACACACACACAAACAAGACAAAGAGTTTTAGTATTATAGAGATGTGCGGGGCTTTTTTTTTACACAGAGAATGGTGGGAGCCAGGAACGGTGGTTGAGGCAGATGTGATAGTGGCGTTTAAGAGGCCTTTAGATAGGGACATGGAAGTGCAGGGAATGGAGGGATAAAAATCATATGCAGAGAAGATACATTTAATTTGGCATCATGCTCAGCACGGACATTGTGGGCCAAGGGTCCGTTCCTGTGCTGTAAGGTCTATGTTAATTCATGAGTACGAGTTTTTGCCATGAGGTTTGCGACTGATATAGAATTCAAAATAATCCAAAGAGTATTTCTTTATGTATAATTTTTATTGGAAGCAAGGATTTTGATACCAGTTATCTTTATTTCACTTTCAAAAGAAGTCCTATTCTGAACTACAAACGACCATTACAAGGATTGTATCACACGCTAGTTCACTTAACATCGAAGAATGGATACTTTGTACAGCGATACATTATCCCAAATTGTATCTAAACATTAACAATCGGACTATCTAAAAACAATGTATCTTATTGAGAACATCCTAACCTGCAACATTCATTCACTCTGGGTCAACCTCAGTGATTGGATGGCATGGAATTTTTACCCTCAAAGTGAGTCACCCCCAGTTCCGTTTGTTTACTATCAACCAGGGGAGGACATGACATGGAGATGAGCCTTAACATGAGCAGGGTTGTTGTGGCTTTGATCAACTGAGCGGGAGTTGAGAGCTCTCACTGGCCGTTGTAAATTGTCCCGCAAGTGTGAAGATGAGTGGGATAGGATAGGGGGATGAGTGCATGGGATGGGTTAAAAAATGGCATTAGTGCAGGACTAGTGTAGGCGGATCAGATAGTGGTGTTTGGGTGGCTTTCAGACAGGCACATGAAGATATAGGGAATGGACAGATATGGATTACTTGCAGACAGATAAGAGTTGGTCTTGGCATCATGTTCGGCACAGATGTTGGCCAAAGGGCCTGTTCCTGAGCTGTACCATTCTATGTTCTATTAGTGTAACCTAACATCATGTTCGGCATGGACATTGTGAGCCGAAGGGCCTGCTCCTGTGCTTTACTGTTCCATGTACCCGTGTAAATGGATGGTTGATGGTACGTTGGTGGGATTAGCTCGAGGTCTATTATTGTCATGTGCGCTGAGGTCCAATGGAAAACTTTGTTTTACATGCTGTCCAAACAGATGAGATACACCACATCATGCATTGAGTAAATGATTAATGGTCGGTGTGGGCTCGTTTGGACTGAAGGACCTGTTTCCACGATGTATCTCCTCATGACACCTCTTGGTTCTTGGCCTGCGTTGCTGAGGGCTTTAACGAGGGCAGCACTTTTGATGCCACTGTGTATGAACCTTGAGCAGCTGATCTCCTTGGTTGCCGTGGCAACTGCAGTCAGTATGCTTCAGCCAAAGCTATTCCTAAAAGTGCTGGAGTAACTCAGCGGGTCAGGCAGCATCTCTGGAGAACATGAATAGGGGACGTTTCGGGTAAGGACGCTTCTTCAGATGATCCATGGTCTGAACAGATGCTGCCTGATCCGCTGAGTTACTCCAGCACTTTGTGTCTTTTTGTGCATTAACCAGCATCTGCAGTTCTTTGTTTCTTCACTTCCCGAAAGGCGGGTTTTTGTTTCTTGGATCTTCCTGTGGAACCTGGAATGTTCCTGCCACCTCTATGTTGATTTTCCCATTCCCAGCTCTGCCCATTTAGAGTCATACTGCATGAAACGGGCCCTTCAGCCCAACTTGCCAACACCGACCAACATGCCCGATCTGTACTAGTCCCACCTACCAGCGTCTGGCCCATATCCCTCTTAACCTATGATACCATGTACCTGTCTAAATGTTTTTTTTAGTCTTTGTGATAGTATCTGCTTCAACAACCTCAGGCAGCTCGTTCCATACACCCATCACTGTTTGTGTAAAAAAATTAAGTCTCAGGTTCCTTGTCAAAAGGTGCCAGGATGCATATCAATGAAAAATTAAACTACATTTATCAACAGTTTACCCAACGCTGGGGCACTTCAACCTGTAATATAACAACTGAACAAACAAATAAGTGCAAACAAATGAATGTTTTAACATTATATGTTAGCTAAGCATGGTTAATAAACAAACGTGTCACATTGCAAGTGATGGTACATCGTACCAACGTGTACCATCACAGAAAAAAAGCACCGCATTTAGAAGCAAAGAACACAAAGAATTTACACATTATTCCCACACATTTTCCTTCACGTTACTTAACACAAGGCAAATGATACACTATTATTTTTGTACACAGTGTTTAAAAAGACAGCATACCGCTATTAACTAATTAAAGTTGTACTTTATTCAACTGTACTATTTAACAAAAGAAACAAACGGTTCTACCAGAGACAGCATTTTGAATGTAAAAGTGCAAGTTGATCCCTGACTTGACAATTTAATTATTAACGCTTTGCTATTTTGATGGAACGATGATTAACATTTGGAAGTAGATTTAAAAGATTCAATTGAGTGGAACAAATATGTTATTGGGATCTAAAATAGGCAGTGGTTTTACTATTGCTTTTAGAATTATGACTTTTAAAAGACATTTGGACAGATAAATGGATAGGAAATGTTTAGATGGTTATGGGCCAAATGCAGGCAAATGGGATTAGCCCAGTATGCCATCTTGGTCGGCATGTACCAGGTGGGCCGAAGGGCCAGTTTTGGTGCTGCACAGCTTAATAAGTGTTTAATTAGAATAACACAGCATGGAAACAGGCCGTTCGGCCCAATCATCCATGCTGACCATGGTGCCCCATCTATGATAGTCCCATTTGCACACATTTGGCCCATATCTCTCTAAGCCTTTCCTGTCCATGTATCTGTCCAAGTATCTTTTAAATGCTGTTATAGTACTTGTCTCAACTACCTCTTCTGACAGCTCATTCCATACATGTTATTCCATAAATGTTATTGTACCTGCTTTAACTACCTCCTCTATGAGGCTCATTCCATATACCCACCACCCTCTGTATGAAAAGGTTCTCCCTCAGGTCCCTATTAAATCTTACCCCTTTCACCCTAAACTTCTGCCCTCTGGTTCTATTTCCCTACCCTGGGTAAAAGACTCTGCATTCACCTTATTCCCTTCATGATCTTATGCACCTCCGGAAGATCACCCCTCAGCCTCCTGCGCTCCAAGGAATAAAGTCCCAATCTGCCCAACCGCTCTCTTTTGATCAAATCCTTGAATCCATGCAAAAGCCTCATAAATCTTCTCTGCATCCATTCCAGCTTATTGACATCCCTCCTATAGCAGTGACCTAAACCAAACACAAAACTACAAAATCTTCCAGTAAACTTCATTTCTTCTCTACATTTGCATTACTCTACATTTACCTGTATACAGTTGATGAAATATTCACCATTGGACATGGAGAAAGCATTTAAAATACAATTGTTAGCATGTCCTGATGTAACAGTTCTGTTTTGAATCTGTAATAAACAGTAGATCTGCAGAGGGAGAAATAGAATTAACAGTTGTCCCATCCGAAACTTCACTTCATCTCCTGCTCTTGCCTGCATGTGTGTTTCCAACACTTTTAAAATATATACAAAAAAAACACAAAGTGCTGGACTTGGGTTACTCCAGCACTTTGTGCCTTTTTTTTTGTAAACCAGTATCTGCAGTTCCTTGTTTCTACTTTCTATTTATATTTTAGAATTCCAGCATTTGCAGACTTTTACTGTTGTACCAGAATGCTGGAGGCAGAAAGGATGGAAAATACAATAATCAAAGTGCTGGAGTAACTCATCACTTGCTGTTTTGCTTGGTAAACCAGCATCTGCAGTTGTTTGTGTCGTCAAAATAAAATATTCTTTGTTGCTTGTTGATTAGATTTTGTGGTGACACAAGGAACTGCAGATGTTGGAATCTGGAGCAAAGCCAAAAGTGCTGGAGGAACTCAGCAGGTCAGGCAGCGTCTGGAGGGAATGGACAGACACCATTTCTTCAGACTGGTGCTTTATATCGATTTATGGAAAAGAGAGTTAGTAGCTACTTAAATCCTTTTTACATTTGACAGCTTCACATTGCAGTTCTTGCAACAAATCCACCCAATGCTCTCATCTCACTGCTACCATCGGGAAGAAGGTACAGGAGCCTGAAAACCATGACCTACAGGTTCAGGAACAGATTCTTCCCAGCAACCATCTGGTTCTTGATCACCGCACAACACTAACCTCAACTATGAACTACAAACTGTCTTGGTTGCACTAAAGCCTTTTTACAATAACATTGGGGTTTTTAATTTATTTAATATTTTGTTTCTTATGTTATCATTGAGTACTGTGTTTACAGATCTGTTGTGCTGCTGCAAGTAAGAATTGATTTGATTATCGGCACATATAACAATGTTTTAAAGATGGGGCAGAGACCTATCATAAGTAATAATCCGTGGTAAAACCTACAGAGAATCACAAGAGCATGATCGTACGTCCCACCTCCAACGTGAGACCGGACCGGAGGAACGTTGGTTGTGCTGAGAGTAACATCAGTGTGTCAGCATGTTTTCAGACCGAGGAATCTCTGATGGACTTCTGATGCATTGTCTTCTTTCTGTCGAGGAAGGGAAAGGCTGTGCACAGGCAGCCTGCTGTCATCACCAACCCCAGACTACCCCAGGCACAGAAAATCGACCAGCTGTAGCCATGGTCCACATCGCGGGGAAGCCCGTAGATAAACCGCGGCTGGCGCGACAGGTCGTAGGAAATGCTGGCGGCAAAGGTGCACAGAGAGATGGTGCAGAAGATTCCTGGAGAGGAAGAGACAGAGGAGAACGTTTCACCAATCGTGCCCACCACCGACTGCACCCACTGACAGGTTTTAGTTTACAAACGGACACAAAGTGCTAGAGTAACTCAGTGTATCAAGCAGCATCTCTGGAGAACATGGATAGGTGACGTTTCAGATCGGGACCCTTCTTCAGACTGATTACAGAGGAGGAATTTCTTTAGCCAGAGGGTGGTGAATCAATGGACGGAGGTGGAGGCCAAGCCATTGGATATTTTTTAAAGATTGACAGATTGTAAGGGTATCAAATGTTACGGGGTGAAGGGAGGAGAATTAGGTT
Organism: Raja brachyura; assembly: GCA_963514005.1. The sequence continues at coordinate 70,692,741 of OY740788.1, read as the reverse complement.
GAGATGGAAAGATAAATAGGCCATGAATGGTGGAGTAGACTTGATGGGCCAAATGGCCTAATTCTGCTCCTATGACTTAGGAAACGTCACCTATACATTTTGCTCCACAGATGCTGACTGACCCGCTGATTCCTCCAGCACTTTGTATTTTGCACAAGTTTCTAATATCTGCAGTTGCAAATTACAGCCAATATAATTATATTACAGCCCATATAATTGTTTTAAGTTAAGTTTTCTGTTTTTACCTCAGGTTCCCAGCTTCTGTGGTTTCTCTATTTTCTGTTTTTACCTCAGGTTTCCAGCATCTACAATCCCTTGTACCTTTCTCTCCTGTTTTCACCTCAGGTTTCTGGCATCTGCAGTCTCTTTTACCCCCATCTCCTGTTTTTACCTCAGGTTTCAAGCACCTGCAAGATTTTGCATTTGGGCTGCATTTTGGAAGTACGTCACCAAGGTAGAGCAAGTTCCCATACAAATGCAGGTTCTTGCTTCCCCCTCCCTCCGCTTGGCTCCCTCCCTCCGTCCCTTCCCAGCCCACCAACAGAATTCCCCGGGATCACACGCAAGGAAATCATTGTGGACGCACGGAGGGCAGAATGAAAGTGCGGGAAAAATTGACCTGCCATTAGGAAGAGGAGACCGGCCACATGCTGAGTGAGGTGTTCCTCCCAGAAGAAGCTCATGGCAGCCACGATACAGCCACAGAGCAGGACGGCAGCAGCCATTCCCAGGAACCCTGCCGTGATCCGCCTCAGATCTGTCTCAGCACCCAGGGAAGGAAGAGACCTCGTTAGAACCATGCAGAAACAAACCCTGAATGTGTCGCTTTCCAGACTGAACAGAATTCAAGCAGCCAACATAATCAAAGACTTGTCCCACACCTGTCATTCCTTCTTCTCCCTGTTCCCATCGGGCAGAAGGTACAGAGGTTTGAAAATTTCGTACCACCAGACTTGGGAGCAGCTTCTGAACGGTCCTTCATTAAGCTAGGGTACTGTCTGATTCACCTCTACCCCATTGACCACATTGGACTTTGCCTGTGGAACTGGTGCACCCCAATGCTGAGAACTATATTCTGGTCAGATGAGGTTATCCCCCCCCCCTCTTTACTCTCACCCCATCTCTTTCCAACCATGTTCCTCCCTCCAGATTTACATTTCACTCATCCTCTTCTCCCCTTATCTGACAACCTTTAGTCTCCTTTTCACCTCCAGCAGTTGTCACTTACTCCACCCATCTGCCAATCACCCCCTCACCTGTATCCACCTATCACTTGCCAGGCTGTGTCCCGCCCCCACCCCTCTTTTCTAGCTTTCTCCATCAGTCTGACAAAGGGTCCCAACACGAACCATCACCTGTCCATCACCTCCGCAGACGCTGCATGACCTGCTGAGTTCCTCCTGCACTTTGTATTTTGAATCAGTCAGCAATCCATGATGGTGGGGTGGTGGGTGGGGTGCGGTTAGAGGGGAAAGGGAAGATGGTGGGGGAAGGAGGGGTTGGCAGGTGAGGAGGGAGGGGGGAATAGTGGAGGCAGGATGTTGGGGGCAATGGGGTAAGCGGGCAGGGTTTGAAGCTGCTCCACACTTACGCAGTAGATGCCACTCGTCCTGCTGGATGGTCTTGGTCAGGTTGAAGGGAATGTTTCTCAGACGCATGGGCTGTGAGTAGTGATATTTGACGGCTGTGCATCTCTGCGCAATTCCTGAGGAGGCGAGGAGGGGAGGATGAGAATCAGCCACATCAGGCAATGAGTCACAGTCATATAGCACAGAAACAGGCCCTTCAGCCCAACCCCTCCGTGCCAGCCAAGATGCCCATCTAGACTAGTCTCACCTGCCCGTGTTTGGCCCACATCCTTTCAAACCTTTGATAGAACATAGAACAGTACAGCAGATGATCAGGCCATTCGGCCCACAACATCTGTGTTGAACCTCATGCCAAGCCGAACTATTAACTGCCTGCACATATTTCATGTTCCCTGCATATCCACGTGCCTATCAAAAATTCTCTTTATTGCCACTATTGTGTGTGCCTCCAATACCACCCCTGGCAGCATGTTCTGGGCATCCACCAGCCCCAGTGTAAAGAAACTTGCCCCAGACGTATCCTTTAAACTTTGCCTCGCTCACCTTAAAGCTATGCCCTCCAGTCTTTGGTTTGTCCATCCTGTCTACCTTACCTATGTCCCTGCCCCTATGTTTCCTATCCAAGTATCTGTCCAAGTGTTTTTTTTAATGTTGTTATTATACCAGCCTCACCTACCACCCCCAGCAGCACATTCCATATACCCACCACCATCTGTGTGAAAAGGTCACCCCTCAGGTTCCTATTAAATCTTGCTATTCTCACCATAAACCTATGCCCTCAGGTTCTTGATTCTGCTACTCTGGGTAGAAGACTGCATTCACGCTATCTATTCCCATCATAATTTTACACACCTCAATAGGATCATCCTTCAGCCTCCTGCAGTCCAAGGAATAAAGTCCTAGCCTGCCCAACCTCTCCGTGTAGCACAGGTCCTCGAGTCCTGGCAACATCCTCATAAATCTTCTTGGTTCTTGGTTTCTTGGACCTCCAAAATATTCCAAATGGAATTTAAACTGGAGGTGGTGGAGGGAGGACTTAAGCCAGAAAGGGTTTTTTGGGAAGAAAGAGCTACCTTGAATTTAGTTGCATCTGGTTGGGTAACTATAGTAGGATGGAGACTATTCCATGCTTTAATTGTGCGGGGGAAGAACGAATTGCTGTACACGTCTGTCTTGGAGAGGGTTCCACCCCAGTGAATTCAGAAGTTTGGTACCACTCGCTCCTCTCTCATAGGTGTTAGTAACAAATTGAGCTGCCTGTCTTTGGACACGTTCGATGGAAGAAATGCTTTTGTTTGTGTATGGGTGCTGTGCTGCAACTGCGTAGTCCAAATGAGGTCTAACGAGGGTGAAGTATAGCTTCTCCTTGACAGAAGTTGAACAATGATGAAAGTTGCGTCTCAGAAAATTTAGGACACCTGTTGCTTTCACCGTTGCATGATGAGTCTGACCATTCCAACGCAGATCGTTCTGCAATTTGATGCCAAGATACTTGGTTTGTTTGGATTCTTCAAGGGTGACACCAAGTATATTGTAAGATGTTTCGCCTGGATTCCTCTTCTGGTGACACGCATGGTTTCACATTTGGAAGGGTTGAACTGCATGCCCCATTGTTGTGGCCACTCAACCATAGTATTGAGATCCTTTTGGAGAGCATCTTCATCATCAGCTGACTTAATTGGATGGTACAGCAAACAATCATCAGCGAATAATCTGGTCGTACTTGCGACTTTTCCATGGATGTCATTTATGTAAAGCAAAAACAGATGTGGGCCAAGTACTGTGCCCTGAGGTGTACCACTCAACACTGGGTGCCAATTGGAGCTCTTTCCGTTCACACACACGCGCTGAAGACATTTTGTCAGGAAACTGGAAATCCATTGTTTTGTGTTGGAACAAATACCATAGAAGTCAAACTTCCGAAGCAGTCTCTGGTGTGGGATGACATTGAATGCTTTAGAAAAGTCCAGCACTACTAAATCCATGATGACCTTACCATCAAGGTGCTTGGCCAGGTCATTTGTCGTCAGGATAAGCTGAGACTCACATGATCTATGCCTCCTAAATGCATGTTGGTTGGCAACAAGAATGTTATGTTTACTCACGTGATGCATCAGATTACTATCAATTAAATGCTCCAGCAGTTTGCAGCAAGTACTTGTTAATGAAACAGGACGATAATTTGCTGGGTTGGTGGTTGAACCCTTCATAAAGAGAGGAGTGATGTTGGCCTTCCTCCAATCCAGCGGAACATCGCCCGAGTCAAGCGATTGTTGAAAAATGAACTGCAAAACTGGAGCCAGTTCTTCGGCCGCCATCTTGAGGGCTTGATTCTGTATCTGATCTGGTCCAATTGCTTTTGTGGTATTGATGTTGAGCAATAACTTCCTGACACCTTCAACCTCAATTTTAATAGCAGGAACATCAGCATACGGGCTGGGCGGTAGATCTGGAAATGATGAAGGATCCATATCTTCCCAGGTGAAAATGTGTTGAAATTGGTTTGCAAGAGCTTCTGCTTTCGCCTGGTCCTCAGACAGTTGTTCACTTTAAGCATCTGGACACCAGAGTTGTCTGTCTGTCTGGATTTCACATATCTCCAAAAAGCCGTGGGTTGCTCTCCCCCAAGAATAGAAGAAACATGTTGTCTATGAGCACTCCTAATAGCACGGTCGACTTGCTTTCGCACTAGTAAAATTGTCCCAGTCCAGTTTTGTACCCCTTTTTTTGGCACGGTTATAAAACTTCTCTTTCTTACTGCAGAGACGTTTCAGTTTTGGACAAAAGCCAAGGAGGACGCACACGGCCCTTAATGAGTTTTTGAGGAACATGATTTGTAACAATATTATTTAAAGAGTTTCTCAGCCGCACCCAGTTGTCTTTTACGGATCTTTTATCTGGTTGCAGGTTGAAACATAGAAACATAGAAAATAGGTGCAGGAGTAGGCCATTCGGCCCTTTGAGCCTGCACCGCCATTCAATATGATCATGGCTGATCATCCAACTCAGTATCCTGTACCTGCCTTCTCTCCATACCCCCTGATCCCTTTACCCACAAGGGCCACATCTAACTCCCTCTTAAATATAGCCAACAAACTGGCCTCAACTACCCTCTGTGGCAGAGAATTCCACAGATTCACCACTGAAGAAATCTTTTCCCAGTTTTTTTACTAAGGCCAGTTTTTTTTTCTCTGCATCTCTTCCAGCTTTGTGACAGAATGGTGGATTAACCATGGCAGGCTCTCTGGTTGTATAAACTCCGTAAACATCACTTCCAGGTACTGACTATCAATAGAAACATAATTACATATTGACTGTTTTATGATAAAAACCAATGAAATCCCCAGGAAGACAAAATGCAATGTGTTAGCTTTGGCATAATGTCATAGTTGTCAAAAATGTAGTGCATGAATAACACAGATCAATAGTCAAGAGTATTTAATTGTCAGATGTACCGGCAATGGAACAATGACATTCTTACTTGCTGCAGTGTTACAGGCCCGTAAATGCAAAAAACACACAGATAAATATATAATAATCAATAATATAGTAAATTAATAATCGTAATACAGACGAGGTAAGCATGATAGTGCTAAATCAAAGTCTATAGTGCACCCAAAACCTCAAAGGATTTAACGAAAATATCAGCAGATGAGAGGGGAAAATTTTAAAGGAGATGTGCGGGGCAAGTGGTGAGTGCCTGGAACACGCTGCCAGGGGCAGTGGTGGAGGTGAATTTTCGGGTGAATTTTAATCGTTTTAGCTAACTGCTGAGATTTTAAATAAAGGCTGTGGTTGTTTTGCTCTCTCTTTGTCTGCTTGGCTTCTGCTATTTCACAGAAGGATATATTGCTGGAGTAATTCAGCGGGTCAGGCAGTATCCCTGTTGAACAATGATTGTGACGTTTCGGGTCGGGATCCTGACCTGCTGTTACTCTCGCACTTTACATCCTTCTGTGTAGTAACATCGACTGCAAGTCTGAAGAAGGGTCTCAACCCGACACGTCATCTGCACCTTTTATCCAGAGATGCTGTCTGACCCGCTGAGTCATTCCAGCTTTTTGTGCCTATCCGCAGTTCTTCATTTCCAGCTTGTGGCTTCTGATACTCTGTTGTTTTCTGAATTAAAGATCAGTAGAAAGGGCAAGAGAATCTACATGTTAAGAGACAGGAACTGCGACTATGATCTGTTCAGCTAATGGAATCATCTGTGCCAGTGGAAGAGGAGAACGAGGCTCACTCTCTTTCTCTCAGCAGATCTGAGCAGCTGAATACAGGCGCGTGAAATCCCCTTCCATTCTTCCCCTGATGCAGGGTTCTCCCACAACATCTCACAGCCCAGAGTAGCATCTGTAGCACTGTCTCCCAGTACTCCTCCCCCCCCCCCCCCCCCACCCCGCAACAATGTCCCTGGGTTCCCTCGACAACCACGAGAGCTCTGGCACTTGGTATTTATTATTATATATTCATTGTTTCACTGAGTTTACAAGCCTTTTAAGCTGCTGTTATCTAGCATTTCATTGTTCTTTTAGTTTTCAGTTTTGGAGATACAGCGTGGAAACAGACCCTTCAGCCCATCGAGTCCGTGCCCACCCCATACACTACTTCTATCCTGCATGCTGGAGACAATTTACAGCGGCTGATTAACCTACAAACCTGCACATCCTGGGAATGTGGGGGAAGCCGAGCACCCAGAGGAAACCCATGCAGTCACAGGTAGAACGTGCAAACTCCACACAGACAGCACCCATAGTCAGGATCAAACCCAGGTCTCTGGCGCTGTAAGGCAGAAACTTTACCGCTGAGCAGTGTACCAACCCTGTTCTGTCACCAGTACATATGACAATTTAAACATTCCTGACTCTTAGAATAACATAATCTTTGAATTTAATTGAACTCACGTTGGCAAGAATTTTCTGGGTCCCATGTGGGTCCCTTGAAGACAGAAACAGGTGAATTTATTATGGGGAACAAGGAAATGGCAGATGAGTTGAACAGGTACTTTGGATCTGTCTTCACTAAGGAAGACACAAACTCCACACAGACAGCACCCATGGTCAGGATCAAACCCGGGTCTCGCACTGCAAGGCAGATGTACTAGTGGCCAGAGGACCTAGGGTAACGGAGGAACTGAAGGAAATTCAGATTAGGCATGAAATGGTGTTGGGTAGACTGCCACAGAAAGCAGTGGATCATATTGAATGGCGTGCTGGCTCGATGGGACAAATAGCCTACCCCTGCACCTATTTTCTATGTTTCGATCCTGATCTCTAGCATTGTCTGTGTGGAGTTTGCACGTTCTCCCTGTGCACGTTCTCCATGGGTTTCCTCCGGGTACTCCAGTTTTCTCCCACATCCACTTCATCCTCAGTAATAATCAGTATGGGAGCACCTCAAGGCTGCGTGCTCAGCCCCCTGCTGTACTCACTCTATACCCATGACTGCGTATCCGGTCATAATGCGAACTCCATCATAAAGTTCGCCGATGACACCACTGTGGTTGGGCGAATCACAGGTGGGCACGAGTCAGAGTATAGAAGTGAGATCGATCGACTGACCAAATGGTGCCAGCACAACTACCTGGCTCTCAACATCAGTCAGACCAAGGAACTGATTGTGGACTTTAGTAGGGGAAGGATGAAGACCCACAATCCTGTTTAGATCAACGGGACAATGGTGGAGAGGGTCAATAACTTCAAATTCCTGGGTCCAGGAAAGATCAGAAGATTGCACACCGATGCAATTGTAAAGAAGGCACATCAGCGACTCTACTTCCTGAGAAGATTACGGAGATTCGGCATGTCGAAGAGGATTCTCCTAAATGTCTACAGGTGCACGGTAGAGAGCATTCTGACTGGTTGCATCGTAGCCTGGTTCAGCAACTTGAATGTCCAGGAGCGAAAAAGACTACAAAAAGTTGTGACCACTGCCCAGTCCATCACCAGCTTTGACCTCCCCACCGTCGAAGGGATCTATCGTAGTCACAGCCTCAAAAAGGCAGCAAAATCATCAAGGACCCACACCATCCTGGCCACACACTTATCTCACCCACTGCCTTCAGGAAGAAGGTACGAGCCTGAAAACTGTAACATCCAGGTTCAGGAGCAGCTTCATCCCCACAGCCATCAGGCTATTAAACACAACGAATAAGCTATGAGCTCTGATCTGCAAAAGACTATTATTATTCATTATTTGCACCATATTTGTTATTTATTGAACTTTTTATTTTTTTCCCCGTTATAAACAATGTTCTGTTGTGCTGCAGCAAGTAAGAATTTCATTGTCCCGTCCCATGCAGTCACAGGTAGAACGTGCAAACTCCACACAGACAGCACCCATAGTCAGGATTGTCGGTTAATGGGCCCTCTGTAAATTGCCCCAAGTATGTAATGAGTGGATATGAAAGTGAGATAACATAGAACAAGTGTGACTGGGTGATCAGTGGTCAGCATGGACTCAGAGGGCCAAAGGGCCTGTTTCCCCGCCGCTGTATCTGTAAACTATACACACGATGCTGCCGGAGCCGCACTTTGGGTTTTGATAAACACCTGCAGTACCTGTTCTACCTGCAGGTGGCGCCTCGACTGATATTTTACTCGGTGTTGAATGTATCACCAAGAAGTGGGGCTCATGTTGTTGACCTCCCCGTAGCGAGCCCTGTCAATTGACCTCAGTCAGGCGAACAACAACAAACAGAGACAGCAGCAGAGATAATGGCGCCAACCGGGAGCATGCGCCCTTTTTACGGATGTCGAACCGGATGGCATCACCCTGCTGCAGTTGAATGCGGAAGGCCTAACTGGCTACAGCGCCCGGAGGGCGTTATATAATTTCTGCTGCCTCAAACACAAGAAGACGACCAAGAAGTATTTTAAATGAAGTATAACATTTTATCATTGTACGATGTGGCCACAAGGCTTTACAAAATATGAATTGAAAAATGTATTTTCAATCATGTTCACTTATCTGCTGTTGAAATATGCAACAAACTAAATCATGATATTTCACATTCACATCTAAGGTTTGAAAGACTTTAGTCTTTCTTGTTAAAGCCCACATGCAGTCTGACATAGCAAGCTTTGAGCAGCATTTAGAGTTGTGCAGCTCAGCATAATCTTAACACAGCCAAACACAAAGTGCTGGAAGAACTCAACGGGTCAGGCGGCATCTGTGGAAGGAATGGATAAAACGACAGATAAGAGATGGTCTTGAATCATGTTCGACAGGGACACTGAGGACCCAAGGGCCTATTTCTCTGCTGTACTGTGCTATGTTCTATGAGATACAGTGATGCAGTGGTAGAGCCGCAGCCTCACGGTGCCAGAGACCCAGATTCGATCGTGACTGCGTGTGCTGTCTGCACAGAGTTTGTGCATTCTCCCTGTGACTGCGTGAGTTTTCTCCAGGTGTTCTGGCTTCTTCCAAAGACATGCGTGTTTGTGGGTTAATTGGCGTCTGTGAAATGTCCCCAGTGTGTAGGATAGTGCTAGTGTACGGATGGCTGGTCTGCACGGACACGGTTGGCCGAAGGGCCTGTTTCTGCGCTGTATCGCTAAAAGTCTAAAGATGTATGTGGGTGCCTACAACGAGCTGCCGGGCGGCAGTGGAGGCAGATACTTTGAGTAACGTATAAGAGGCCTTTAGATAGTCTAGGCTTAGATTTAGTATTGTCACGTGAACCGAGGTACAGTGAAATGCTTTGTTTTGATTGCTATCCAAACAGATTTGATAATACTGTACTATACGTAAATATAATCAGTTCAAACTCAAGTCCAATAGGTAGAGCAAAGCAGAAGATACAGAGTGCAGAATATAGTTCTGAGCATTCTAGCACATCAGTTCCAGAGACAAAGTCCAATGCCACAAGGATATGCAAGGAGGGGTATGGATCATGCACAGAAAATAGTGTTCCAGCATTATCACATTATAATTACAGAGAAAAAGTGCACAGGGAGCAAGGAGGTAGGTTGGAAGATCGGGATAGTACCTGAGCTTATGGGAGGACTACTCATGTGTGTGTATAAACGTGTGTGTGCATATGTGTTTGAGTGCGTGTGTGCCATGCGTACTTGTCCCAGAGTAAGCTGTTACATGGAGCCTGCTATCCACATTCTCTTTACATTTGGGGAATGCCTGGGTTCTGGGCTCCCAAAAGTCACCATGACTCCTCAGTCCTGCAAAGTTGTTGCTGACCTGCCTTCCCGAGCGTCTGTCTCTGCCTCCTACCAGTGGCCTGCCTGATGCAGCAAGGGTTTAATTTGCAACTGTGTCGCTGTGATTATCACAACTTCCTGGCAACATGTTTAACACTTCAGTCACGCGGGTTGGACTTTTTATAAATATCCAGCAAATGCCACAAAAATGTTGAATTCAGGCCATCTCAATACAATAAGAATAGATAGAACACCATTGAATCACAACAGGAGCGGCACGGTGGCGCAGTGGTAGAGCCCCTGCCTCACAGGCCCGGCTTCGACCCTGACCTTGGGTGCTGTCTGGGTGGAGTTTGCACGTTCGCCCTGTGACTGCGTGTGTTTCATCCGGGTGCTCAGGTTTCCTCCCACAACCTAAGCATCCCTGGAGAACATGGATAAAAGAAGGATCTCCTTTAAACATTCCTCCTCTCACATTATAGATGTACTCTCCAATGTTGGTCGTTTCAATAGACAATAGGTGCAGGAGTAGCCCCTCAGCCCCTTGAGCCAGCACTGCCATTCAATGTGACCATGGCTGATCATCCACAATCAGTACCCTGTTCCTGCCTTCTCTCCATATCCTTTGATTTGCTATCTTTAAGATCTCTGTCTAGCTCTCTCTTGAAAGCATCCAGAGAACCAGCCTCCACAGCCCTCTGAGGCAGAGAATCCCACAGACTCGCATCTCTTTGTGTAAAAAAGTTTTTCCTCATCTCCGTTCTAAATGGCTTACTCCTTATTCATAAACAGTGGCCCCTGGTTCTGGACTCCCCCAACATCGGGAACATGTTTCCTGCCTCTAGCGTGTCCAAACCCTTAATAGTCTTATATATTCCAATAAGCCCAGTCCCTCCATTCTATCAACATATGACAGCCCCGCCATTCCGAGAATTAACCTGGTGAACCTACGCTGCACTCCCTAAATAGCAATAATGTCCTTCCTCAAAATGGAACACCAAAACTGCACACGATACTCCAGGTGTGGTCTCACTAGGGCCCAAAACGGGGGTGGAAGATTGCAACCTTCCCGTGGTCCGCCCTGTTTCAACTAATGCAATCAACTCGACGTGCACAAACGGAAGATCCAATAGAACAAGTTGTCCAACAACTTTAGGCTGTGCACGCCACACGAAAGAAGAAGAAGAAAGGCCCAAAACAACTGCAGAAGGACCTCTTTGCTCCTATACTCAACTCCTCTTGTTATGAAGGCCAACATGCCATTTGCTTTCTTCACTGCCTGCTGTACCTGCATGCTTACTTTCAGTGACTGTTGAACAAGGACCCCCAGATCCTGTGTACTTTTTCCCAACGAGTCCATTTAGATAATAAACTGCCTTCCTGTTTTTGCCAACAAAGTGGATAACGTCATATTTATCCACATTAAACTGCATCTGCCCACTCACCCAACCTGTCCAAGTCACCATGCATCCTCATAGCATCCTCTTCACAATTCACACTGCTACCCACCTTTGTGTCATCTGCAAATTTGCTAAATGTTACTTTTGTAATGTTTTAAAATGTTACTTTTAATCCCTTCATCTAAATCATTAATGTATATTTTAAATAGCTGCGGTCCCAGCACAGAGCCTTGCGGTACCCCACTAGTCACTGCCTGCCATTCTGAAAGTAATCCCTACTCTTTGTTTCCTGTCTGCTAACCAACTTTCTATCCACGTCAGTACCCTACCCCCAATATCATGTGCTCTAATTTTACCCACTCATCTCCAATGTGGGGCCTTAACAAACGCTGTCTGAAAGTCCAGGTACACTCCATCCACTGGCTCTCCCTTGCCCATTTTCCTAGTTACATCCTCAAAAAATTCCAGAAGGTTAGTCAAGCATGATTTCTCCTTAGTAAATCCATGCTGACTTGGAGCGATCCTGTTGCTGCTATCCAAATGTGCCACTATTTCATCTTTTATAATTGACTCCAGCATCTTCCCCACCACCGATGTCAGGCTAACTGGTCTATAATTCCCTGTTTTCTCTCTCACACCTTTCTTAAAAAGTGGGAAGCTACCCTACAATCCACAGTAACTGATCCTGAATCTATAGAACATTGGAAAATGATCACCAATGTGTATACAATTTCTCCATATTGACTCCACATCTCCTGTTTCAATGTCACCCCTTGCAAAGGACAGAATTTCATTCCTCACCAACAGGGCAACCCCACCTCCTCTGCCCACCTGTCTGTCTTTTCGATAGGACGTATACCCTTGAATACTCAGATCCCAGCCCTGGTCTTCTGGAAGCCACCCCGGGTGAAAAGACTGTCTACCCTATCTTTACCTCTCATAATTTTATACAGTCTTATCAAGTCTCTCCTCAACCTCCAACATTCCAGAGAAAACAATTCAAGTCCGCCCAATCCGTGTAGCTGAAACCCTCTAGTCCAGGCATGCTTCTGATAACCCTCCTCTGCATTCTCTCCACATCTTCCCTGTAGTGGGGCGACTAGAACTGCACCCAATACTCCAAATGCAGCCGAAATAAAGTCCTACAGAGCTACATGGTGACTTCCTGACTCTTATATACAATGCCCCTAGCAATGAAGGTAATCATACCATTCCACTTCTTAACCACCCTATTTACTTGTGCTGCCACCTTTTTATGAGCGATGGACTTGGACTTCAATGTCTATCCCTGCACATCAATCCTGTCTTGCCATTAACTGTATACTCTCTCATTACATTCGACCTCGCACAGTGCAACACCTCACACTTGTTCGGGTTAGACTACATCTGCAGCTCATCTACAAACCGCTGTATCTTCTCCCCTCAACCTCCGGAGCCCAGTGGCACCCTGGGTGGCCCCACATCCCATCCTCACCTCTGGAGAATAGTCAATAGGTGGCTGAACACAGAGGCACCTTTGGGTGCACCACACCTCATCTAACCCCGGAGACCAGTTGTTGCCCCAATGAGACCCCACCCAACCCTCAAGACCAGTGGTTAACCCCGTGTGTCCCCCACAGCCCACCCTTACCTCGAGACACCAGGTGGTCGATGTCGGGGTCCACTCCCAGGTAGTAACACCTCCTCCACAGCCCAGTGTGGGTGGCGAACAGCGGCCGCGCACAGTCCGACTCCAGGAGGCCGGGTCCGGGTTCGGGGCCGGGGCCGGAGCGCCAGCTGTCGGGCGGGGCTGGGGCTGGGGCCGGGGCCGGGGCTGGAGCGGCGGCGGCTCCCGGGGGCTCGGGCTCGGGCTCCCGCAGCGGCATCAGGCGCCCGCCGCAGTCCTGCCGGTGCCGCCGGGTGTCGGTGCCGTACCAGTGGTCGGTGCCCAGCGCCGTGGCCAGAAGCAGCAGCGCCCCGAGTCCCAGCGCCAGGCTGGCCGCGCCGCTCCCCCGCCACCCCATCACTGCACACCGGGGAACCGGCCGGCCACTGGACACTGGGGAACCGGCCGGCCACTGGACACCGGGGAACCGGCCACTGGACACCGGGGAACCGGCCACTGGACACTGGGGAACCGGCCACTGGACACCGGGGAACCGGCCGGCCACTGGACACCGGGGAACCGGCCGGGCACTGGACACCGGGGAACCGACCGGGCACTGGACACCGGGGAACCGGCCGGGCACTGGACACCGGGGAACCGGCCACTGGACACTGGGGAACCGGCCGGCCACTGGACACCGGGGAACCGGCCACTGGACACCGGGGAACCGGCCGGCCACTGGACACCGGGGAACCGGCCGGCCACTGGACACCGGGGAACCGGCCACTGGACACCGGGGAACCGGCCGGCCACTGGACACCGGGGAACCGGCCACTGCACACCGGGGAACCGGCCGGCCACTGGACACCGGGGAACCGGCCACTGCACACCGGGGAACCGGCCGGCTACTGGACACCGGGGAACCGGCCGGCCACTGGACACCGGGGAACCGGCCGGGCACTGGACACCGGGGAACCGACCGGGCACTGGACACCGGGGAACCGACCGGGCACTGGACAACGGGGAACCGGCCACTGGACACCGGGGAACCGACCGGGCACTGGACAACGGGGAACCGACCGGGCACTGGACACCGGGGAACCGACCGGGCACTGGACAACCGGGAGGCGGGCACTAGACAACCGGGAGGCGGGCACAGGGCACCGGGTACCGGGCTCCCTAAACTGGGTAACGGGCTCCGGGGTCTCTTCCCCGAGCACCGCCCGCTTCACCTCCCGGGCGCCGCCGGTGCAGGGAGAGGTTCGCGGGAGCGGCTGCCTCGCTCGGTCTGTCCGTCTCTTGCAGACGCAAACACTGCTGCTCCCGCCGGATCCGATCTCTCTCTCTCTTTCTCTCTCTACCCTTCTCCTCGCCCTCCCCCTCGCTACCTACCTCTCTCTCTCTCCATCCATCCGACACCCCCCCCCCTCGCTCCTTCCCGTCTCACTCAACCCCCTCCTCTCTCTGCCTCTCTCCTTCCCCCTCTCTGTCAGTCTATCTCCCTCTCTCCGTCGCCTCAGTCTCTCCGCCCCCCCTCTCCCTCCTTCCACCTCCTCTCCTTAAGTCCAACCCCTCTCCCTCTTTCCTCCTCCCTTCTACCCACACTTACATCTCTCTCTCTCCATCATCCTTCTTTCCTTCATCCTCCTGTTGTTTCTTTCTCCCTACCTGTCGCTCCCTTATTGCCACGTGCACCAAGGTACAGTTATAAAGGTACCCCTCAGGTTATCCTCTCACCTTAAACCTATGTCTGGTTCTTGATTCCCCTTTTTGGGTAAAAGACTCTGTGCATTCACCTCATATATCCCCCTCATTATTTTATACACCTCTACAAGATCACCTCTCAGCCTCCTGCACTCCAAGGTATAAAGTCATAGCTATGAATAGAAGGTCAATGATTTGTGACATCAACTCTCCACCCTGACCATTCTTTAGTCACAGGATGGTGAATCTGTGGAGTTCATTGTCACAAGTGGCTGTGAAAGCCAAGTCACTGGGTATTTTTAAAGTAGAGATTGATAGGTTCTTAGTTAGTTCGGGTGTCAAAGGGTTATAGGGAGAAGGCAGGAGAATGGGGTTGAAAGGGAAAAATAGATCATCCATGATCGAATGGCAGAGCAGACTCGATGGGGTGAATGGCCTAATTTTTAGCTTATGTCTTATGGCAGTGATCTGCTGGGTTTAGTTTGTTAGTTTTCTTTAATTTAGAGATACAGTATAGAAACACACCGAGTCTGCGCTAACCAGCGGGCACCCATACACTAGTTCTATCCTACACACTAGGGGCAATTTACAGAAGCCAAATAACTTACAAATCACATTTCTTTGGGATGTGGGAGGAATCCAGAACACCCGAAGCAAACCCACGCGGTCGCAGAGAGAACGTGTAAACTCTGTAGAGGCAGCACCCGTAGTCAGGATCGAACCTGGGTCCTTGGCACTGCGAGGCAGCAATTCTATCAGTGCATTACTTTGCTGCACCAATACCTCTGCTTCTGTTACAGACTTCCTTCATCTGCACTGATTAGTTTCTCTTTTGATTTGGGGGTGGGTCACAATCCAAAAGGATTTGTGGCATTACCTGAGAGTGGCAAGGAAATAAATATTAGCCCTAGGCGATTTTCAAATCCCAATGCACATTCAGGTCCTGACACCGTCGCTATGACAACCAGGGAAAGAAAGCAAGGAAAAAACACCATAAGGAAACAACCGATTACACTACTATAAATACACCAACACACCCACTTCCTCGCTCCGTCCCAATCGGCATTTCACTGTGGCTCAATTACATTTACAAAATGCTTGTCAAGAATTTCATTAAAAAAAAATAATATAACGTGTTACCAAGCATGTGCATGTAAAATTATAAAGGGTGCAGTTATTTTATATTAGATTGAAATCCCATAAAATTAAGGCATTTCATGGTCTTTCTTTTCATAGGCTAAATGGCAAGTTGAAAAGGAGGCACAAGGAACTGCAGATGTTAGAATCTTGAGCAAAACACAAAGTGCTGGAGAAACGTAAGGTGGCACAGTGGCGCAGCGGTAGATTTGCTACCTCACAGACTGAAAAGATGGAAAGGTCGTGACAGCTTTGACAAACCCTCCCCTCAGACTGAAGAAGGGACCCGACCTGACACATCATGTGTCCAGAGATGCTGCCTGACCCACTGAGTTTCTCCAGCGCTTAGTGTTTTATCTGATCTGTTTGGACAGCACACAAAACAAAGTTTTTCACTGTACCTCGGTGCACTTGACAAGTTTAATCTTCAACCTAGACGTAGAACGTGCCTTGGGTTCAGTTTGGATGTGAACATAATTCAGGAAGGAGAGGACATTTCCTACATCAGGCACTGACATCCATGAGTTGAGATTGAATCCCACAGCATTCTGTTTTAGAGCCAAGAGTGGGAAGAATGAAGCAGAATAATGCTTATATCGCAAAGCAACGGGAAGCGATAAAACACAATGAAAAAGCAACAGAGCCATGCATTAACCTGTTATTATCAAGGTATTATTAAAGGGAGCACAGTTACTGAATCTATCATAATATTATACTTTCAACCATCTAGGGGGTACACGTTAGAACTCTCTCCACAAATACTTTGGGTATGCCTTCCAGTACCTCGTGCTAGTGAGGACAGGAACAGGGCGATAGGGGATCTGAATGTGTGGCTAAGGGGCTGGTGCAGGGAGCAAGGATTTAGCTTTATAGACCACTGGGATCTCTTCTGGGGTAGGGGTGACCTGTACAAAAGGGACGGGTTACACTGTAACTGGAGAGGGACCGACATTCTGGCTGGCAGGTTTGCTAGGGCTACACGTGTGGGTTTAAACTAAATAGTGGGGGGGAGGGATTGACAAATTGGGAGTATAAAGATGGAGTTGAAGGGGAAATGAGTACAGGAAATGTGACAAAAGATTCCCAAATTAATGGGAAGGAAAGTTTGAGAATGGACAACAGAGTAAGGTCGGGACCAATTGTGAGCGGTGTGAGAGGGGAGGTGAATACCGAGGTCAAAGTGTTGTATTTGAATGCGCGAAGTATAAGAAATAAAGTGGACGAGCTTGAGGCTCAGTTAGAAATTGGTAAGTATGATGTTGTGGGAATTATAGAGACATAGCTGCAAGAGAGCCAGGGCTGGGTATTGAATATTCAAGGGTATACCTCCTATCGAAAAGACAGACAGGTGGGCAGAGGGGGTGGGGTAGCTCTGTTGGTGAGGAATGAAATTCAGTCCCTTGCAAGGGGTGACATTGAAACAGGAGATGTGGAGTCATTATGGATAAACTAAGGAATTGTAAGGGTAGAAAGACCCTAATGGGACTTATTTACAGGCCCCCAAACAGTAGCCTGGATATAGGGTGCAAGTTGAATCAAGAGTTAAAATTGGCATGTAGTAAAAGTAATGCTACGATTGTTATGGGAGATTTCAACATGCAAGTAGACTGGGAAAATCAGGTTGGTACTGGACCCCAAGAAAGGGAATTTGTCGAGTGCCTCCATGATGGATTCTTAGAGCAGCTTGTATAGGAGCCTACCAGAGAGAAGGCAATTCTGGATTTAGTGTTGTGTAACAAACCGGATTTGATAAGGGAACTTGAGGTTAAGGAGCCATTCGGAGGTAGTGACTATAATATAGTAAGTTTTAATCTACAATTTGAGAGGGAGAAGGGTAAATCGGAGTTGTCAGTGTTACAGTTGAACAAAGGGGACTATGGAGCCATGAGGGAGGAGCTGGCCAAAGTTGACTGGAAAGATACACTAGCAGAGATGGCAGTGGGATAACAATGGCAGGTATTTCTGGGAATAATACAGAAGGTGCAGGATCAGTTCATTCCAAAGAGGAAGAAAGATTCCAAGGGGAATAGGGGCGACCGTGGCTGACAAGGGACGTCAGGGACAGTATAAAATAAAAGAGAAGAAGTACAACATAGCAAAGATGAGCGGGTAGCAAGAGGATTGGATAATGTTTAAAGAGCAACAGAGAATAACTAAAAAGGCAATACGCAGAGAAAAGATGAGGTACGAAGATAAGCTAGCCAAGAATATAAAGGAGGATAGTAAAAGTATGTGAAGAGGAAAAAAATAATTAAGACCAGTTGGACCCTTGAAGCCTGAAAAAGGTGAATTTATTATGGGGAACAAGGAAATGGCAGATGAGTTGAACAGGTTCTTTGGATCCGTCTTCACTAAGGAGGACACAAACAATCTTCCTGATGTACTAGTGGCCAGAGGATCTGGGGTGACGGAGGAACTGAAGGAAATCCACATTAGGCAGGAAATGGTGTTGGGTAGACTGATGGGACTGAAGGCTGATAAATCCCCAGGGCCTGATGGTCTGCATCCCAGGGTACTTAAGGAAGTGGCTCTAGAAATTGTGGATGCACTGGTGATCATTTTCCAATGTTCTATAGATTCAGGATCAGTTCCGGTGGATTGGAGGGTAGCTAACGTTATCCCACTTTTTAAGAAAGGCGGGAGAGAGAACACAGGGAATTATAGACCAGTTAGCCTGACATCGGTGGTGGGGAAGATGCCGGAGTCAATCATAAAAGATGAAATAGCGGCACATTTGGATAACAGTAACAGGATCGGTCCAAGTCAGCATGGGTTTACGAAGGGGAAATCATGCTTGACTAACCTTCTGGAATTTTTTGAGGATGTAACTAGGAAAATGAACAAAGAGAGCCAGTGGATGTAGTGTACCTGGACTTTCAGAAAGCATTTGATAAGGTCCCAGATGGAGGATTAGTGGGCAAAATTAGGGCACATGGTATTGGGGGTAGAGTGTTGACATGGATAGAAAATTAGTTGGCAGACAAGAAACAAAGAGTAGGGATTAACGGGTCCCTTTCAGATTGGCAGGCAGTGACTAGTGGGGTACCGCAAGCTCGGTGCTGGGACCGCAGCTATTTACAATAAACATCAATGATTTAGACAATGATTTTAAAGTAACATTAGCAAATTTGCAGCTGACACAAAGCTGGATGGCAGTGTGAACTGCGAGGAGGATGCTAAGAGAATGCAGGGTGACTTGAACAGGTTGGGGGAATGGGCAGTTGCATGGCAGATGAATTTTAATGTGGATAAATGTGAAGTTATCCACTTTGGTAGCAAAAACAGGAAGGCAGATTACTATCTAATGGTGTCAAGTTGGGAAAAGGGGCAGTACAACGGGATCTGGGGGTCCTTGTTCATCAGTCTATGAAAGTAAGCATGCAGGTACAGCAGGCAGCGAAGAAAGCGAATGGCATGTTGGCCTTTAAAACACGAGGAGTCGAGTATAGGAGCAAAGAGGTCCTTCTGCAGTTGTACAGAGCCCTAGTGAGACCACATCTGGAGTATTGTGTGCAGTTTTGGTCCCCTAATTTGAGGAAGGACATTGTTGCTATTAATGGAGTGCAGCATAGGTTTACAAGGTTAATTCCTGGGATGGCGGGACTGTCATATGCTGAGAGAATGGAGCGGCTGGGCCTGTACACTCTGGAGTTTAGAAGGATGAGAGGGGATCTTATTGAAACATATAAGATTGTTAAGGGTTTGGACATGCTAGAGGCAGGAAACATGTTCCCGATGTTGGGGGAGTCCAGAACCAGGGGCCACAGTTTAAGAATAAGCCATTTAGAATGTGACGAGGAAACACTTTTTCTCATAGAGAATTGTGAGTCTGTGGAATTCTCTGCTTCAGAGGGCGGTGGAGGCCGGTTCTCTGGATACTTTCAAGAGAGAGCTAGATGGGGCTCTTAAAGATAGCGGAGTCAGGGGATATGGGGAGAAGGCAGGAACGGGGTACTGATTGGGGATGATCAGCCATGATCACATTGAATGGCGGTGCTGGCTCGAAGGGCCAAATGGCCGACTCTTGCACCTATTGCCTATTGTCTATTGTCCTCTCCAGCTGTTTGCGTAGTCTCCTCTACTTAGCCTCCTCGCTGGAGACTCTCGAGCCAAAGACTTGCACTTTTCTCACAAGGCACTTCCCTCGCCAAGGTGCTCCACGACAGCAAACCTTGCTTATATTTGCTGGCAAATTGCCCAATTTGCCACTTAACCAATTTGCAAATTGTATTCCTCAGCCAATCACCGAACGCCCTCCTGCCGCTCCCGAACTTGAAGGAATGTGTTTCTAGCTGGTCGCGCCCGTTTTTTAAACTAACCGCTCCTGAGAGGGAACTCAAAGAAACTTCAAGAGCTTACCTTTCAGCCAATCACCGAACTCCCTCCTGCCGCTCCCGAACTTGAAGGAATGTCAAACGTACAAACTCCGTACAGACAGCACCCGCAATCAGGTTCAACCCAGGTCTCTGGCGCTGTAAGGCAGCAGCTCTACTGCAGCACCACCATGCCATCCCATCTCTGGAGAACATGGATAGGTGACGTTTTGGGAAGGCAATCTGAAGAAGGTTCCCGATCCAAAACGTCACCTATCCATGTTCCCCAGAGATGCTGCCTGTCCTGCTGATACTCCAGCACTTAGTGCCTAAACACTCTCGACTCTCTCCATCTCTCACAAGATTTTTGTCAACAATTACATTTTTTCTTTGAGTGTTGCTATTTCCAAACCAAGAAGGCCTTGTGTTTGTGATTAATTGGCCCAAGTAGCTCATTTTTATGGCTGTCACAGACTCCAGATGGCCTCTGTAAGTGTCTCTGAAATCTCTGGTTCTCTAAATCCAAGCTGTTGTGTTACAATATCAGATCTATTGAATGTGGATGAATTAACAGACAATATGGGCATATGCAGAAGGAAGTACGTCAGAAGAAGGTGATGGAATCAGCAGGTGATGGAATACAGCGACACGAGGTGAACGAGACCCCATGCTGCAACGTGTTTAAACGGTTACTGAGGTTAGTGTTGATACCAGCTGACATTTTGAGGTAGATCCCTTTGATGGTGGGGAGGTCATTACCCGTGATGGACCGAGCAGTGTCCACAACTCTATGTAATCTCCTTTGTTCCTGCGCGTTCTGGTTGCAGAACAAGGCTATGATGTATCTTGTCGGTGTGCTTTCTACTATATAGACATTCAAAACACCTTTAGACGTTCAAGAGAGTATTCAAGAGTGTGGCCACCCAGGGTGATGTGTGTCTGACCTTTTGAGACAGTGACTCCTGTAGATCCCTTTGGTGGATGGGGAGATCAGTACCTGTGATGGACCGGGAAATATAGTAAATGTGTGATCAACAGGTATGTATGGTTGGAGTTTTAAAATGTACCGCCGAGATGGTTGAAAGTTGAACATTATGGTAGAGCCCGTGACTGTGCTGCATTTAATAATAATAAGATAGACACAAAATACTGAAGGAATGGGTGACGTTTCGGGTCGAGCCCTTCAGAATCTGAACGGTCTGAAGAAGGGTCTCAATCCAAAACATCACCCATTCCTCCTCTCCAGAGATGATGCCTGTCTCGCTGAGTTACTCCAGCATTGTGAGTCTATCTTCGCTGTAAACCAGCACTTGCAGTTCCTTCCTGCTCCATTTAATAATGTTGTGTTAATAACCCTGGCAAGCACAGTTCTGTTGCTTTTTCATTGTTTTTTTAAACTTCCTGTTGCTTTGTGATATAAACATACATCATGTTATATTAGCTACATGTAGGTATGTTTCAAAAGTTACCTTTAGCGGCGCTGCAGTTCTGCCACTGCCCGTGTGCACGACTTTGGCGCCTTTGAGAGGGGGGCGGGATAAAATGCGATTTTTCTTCGGACTAGTCAAATCAATTTTGAACAGGCTTTTTAGTTGCTGAAGAAAAATCGCTTTGACTACCGTTTTATTACGTTTATTCAAATTAGCGCTGGAAAAATTAAAAGCAGGAGTAAATGAAAAATCATCTTCTAATGCCGTCAACGCCGACAACGGAACGGTTCTTACGTAGGGGACAAAAAAAGGTACACAGTTTATTTTTACATTAAAACGTGCTTCTTAGGAAGCCTTTAATCAAAATTTCATGTTGCGAAAAGATGACTTAAAAAATATACGAACTGGCAGTATTTTTCCTGCTGATATGGGGGTTAAATTCACCGCAAACCGCAACATTTCAATCCATCGCGTTCCACAAAAACCCACTCGCACGATGATTAAAATGGCCATTAATTTACGGGAATTAAACACTAAATTCCTTCCATTTGGCCTATAATTTCATGACAAAGAGATTTAAAAATCATGTTATATTTTGAATTCTTGTGTGAATGTTATTTGGACACTTAGGCGTTTTAAAAATGTTAACCTTTTCTTAAGAAATGGATAGATGTTTAGATCTAGTAATTGAATTTTGTAATTAGCTACAATTAGGTAACTAGCTAATTATATGCTTTAATTTCAGGTCATCCAAGTAAGATTGTTTCATATTTGTTTCAGAATGCTTCAATCTATAATAACTGAAAATTTCATTCAGTTCAATTTTTAAGAAAGTTATGGGCTTTTGACTGTCCTTGATCACAGCTTTTGTGTTGTCAATGGAAAAGCAATAGGGAACAAGATGCTAATTTCCGAGTATGAAAATGGCCATAATTTTTTTAATTCTGAAGATATGAAAGTGAATTAGGTGTCAAATTAAACTTCTTTTTATGCTTTATCTGATGGGATAAATTGCAGACTTGATTTTTTTAATCTCAAAATTTGGTAACATTGCTATTACATGGAGAGACGTGAATTGTTTCCTCTGGAAGCCAGAGATTGGGGGGAGACCTGATAGAAGTACAAAAAATAATGAGAGGCATAGATAGGTCAGAACCCTTCACTCCCAGGATGGAAATATCAAATTCTACAGGGCATAGCTTTCAGGTGAGAGAGGCAAAGTTTAAAGGAGATGTGCGGGGCAAGTTGTTTTACACAGAGGTGGTGAGTGCGTGGAATGCACTGCCTGGGGGCGGTAATAGAGGCAGATGCAATGGTGGTGTTTGAAGGGCTTTTAGATAAGCATATAGATATGTAGGTTTAAGAAGGAACTGGAGATGCTGGAAAATCAAAGCTAAACGTCTGAAAAAGTCTGATCAATCTGAAGAAGGGTCTCGACCTGAAATGTCGCCTATTTTCCTCGCTCCATAGATGCTTCCTCACCCGCTGAGTTTCTCCAGCATTTTTGTCTAGATATGTAGGTTAGTGCCTATAAAGTCCTGCCAGGGGTGGTGCTGCAGGCAGATATGATAGTGGTGCTTAAGAGGCACATGGATATGCAGGGAATGGAGGGGTATGGATCATGTCCAGGCAGAGGAGATGAATCTAATTTGGCATCATGTATGGCACGGACACTGTGCACTGAAGGGCCAGTCCCAATGCTGTACTGTCCTATGTTCTATTAACTACACAGGGTTATAGTACAATTCATGAGCAGTAACATTGCAGACAGCTCAAAATGCCTGGACACAAATCTCGGAGCTCTGAAGCAAACCCAGCAAATGTATGCGCCAGACATTCCAATTTCCGGCAAATTCCCAATGCCTGTTCCTGTCAGTAATGGAGAAAAATTACACAGCAGGACGTTAGAGGTAAAACAGTGCAAACATTGTCACATACAGTGAGATGTTTTGGGTGTAGGAAAGAACTGCAGATGCTGGTTTAAATCAAAGATAGACACAAAATGCTGGAGTAACTCAGTGGGACAGGCAGCATCTCTGGAGAGAAGGAATGGGTGACATTTTAGGTCGAGACCCTTCTTCAGACTTTTGGGTGATATGGTATTAAAAGACCATTTAGCAATAGTTCCATAAAGAAAGAGGAACAGCGGGTTAAATTAGTCAGCAACCACAGTAATACAGTGCAAGGAGAATCTCATATTAATCCAGTCCATCGCACAGACCAGTCTCCCCACCATTGACTCCATCTACACTTAGAAACATAGAAACATAGAAATTAGTTGCAGGAGTAGGCCATTCGGTCCTTCGAGCCTGCACCGCCATTCAATATGATCATGGCTGATCATCCAAGTCAGTATCCCGTACCTGCCTTCTCTCCATACCCTCTGACCCCCTTAGCCACAAGGGCCACATCTAACTCCCTCTTAAATATAGCCAATGAACTGGCCTCAACTACCCTCTGTGGCAGAGAGTTCCAGAGACCCACCACTCTCTGTGTGAAACAAGTCCTTCTCATCTCGGTCCTAAAGGATTTCCCCCTTATCCTTAAGCTGTGACCCTGTGTCCTGGACCTCCCCAACATCGGGAACAATCTTCCTGCATCTAGCCTGTCCAACCCCTTAAAAATTTTGTAAATTTCTATAAGATCCCCTCTCAATCTCCTAAATTCTAGTGAGTATAAACCTAGTCTATGCAGTCTTTGTTCATAAGACAGTCCTGACATCCCAGGAATCAGTCTGGTGAACCTTCTCTGCACTCCCTCTATGGCAATAATGTCCTTCCTTAGATTTGGAGACTTCATGCTGAGGGTTGTAGATGTGGCCCAGTCCATCACATAGACCAGACTCCCATCATCAACTCCATCTACACTTAACGCTTCCTCGGAAAAGCAGTCAACATAATCAAAGACTTGTCCACCCTATTCATTCCTGCTCCCCACTCCCGTCCAGCAGTTTGTACAGAAGCTTGAAAGCGAGCACCGCCAGACTCAGGAACAGCTTCTTAGCATCTGTTATCAGGCTTCTCAATGGTCCTTCCATAAGCCGGGGTACTGTCCTATTCAACTCTTCCCCACTGCGGACACTGGACTTTGTTTCTGGAACTGGTGCGCTACAATGTTGAGAACTATGTTTGCACGCTGTAATTGTAACAGTAAAGGGAAAACTTTCCCTTTGCTCTACCTCTTGTACTTGAGTTTGACGATTTTATTTCTGTATAGTATTATCTGATCTGTTTGAATAGCATGCAAAACAAAGCCTTTCACTGTACCTCGGTACACGTGTCAATGCCACAGCCAGACATAAAAACAGCTTTTTTCCATGAACAGTAGCTCTACTCAACAGCCAAAAGTCTGCAGCCTCCTTTTGCTCTGGTACATTTTTCACATGTTTAAATTATAATGTTTTATTTTTAATTGTCTACTGTATATCGTGTTGTTACATGCGAGCAAGGCACCAAGGCAAATTCCTTGTAATACTTGGCTAATAAAATGTATTCAATTCAATTCATATTGGTTCCTGTTTTATAACTGACACTGATTCAACCTGTTCATCCTTGTATTTAGCTCCCATCCCTCCCTCTGTAAACATTGGACAGACTTGGAATGTTATCTCTGGAACGCCAAGGTTGAAGGGAGACCTGATAGAAGCGTATAAAATTATGAGAGGCATAGATGGGATAGACAGTCAGAACCTTTTCCACAGGGCGGATATGGCAAATACTAGAAGGCATAGCTTTAAGGTACGAGGGGAAAAGTTTAAGGCGATGTGGGTGGCAAGTTTTTTACACGGAGGATAGTGGATGCCTGGAACTCATTGCGGGGAGTGGTGGTGGGGGCAGATACAGAGTCCTTGTCCTGCAAGGACAGCACCATCAGAGTGTTACACCTTTCTACACCATCAGAGTGTTACTACCAGCGCACACTGTCCTAGGGAAGGCTGCTACAGAGAGGAGACGGTTGCCCATCTCTTGCAGAGTATGGATTTGCGTAGAGAATCTGGAGAACGTCATGGTTTATCCCACACCACCCTGTAACAGAGGACTCTCTGATTTATGCACTGTTCCCAGGGGCAGATTCAGAGACGGACATCAAGTGGTGCTAGAAGATTATCAACTCAGTGACAGACGATCTTTGGTCAGCGCGTAACTTGTTGGTCTCCCGACGCAGCGAGATGTCCGTCGGGGAATGTTGCCATCTGGCTCCTTCCAGACTGCAGGAGTACGTGCTGTGGGACGCACTGAAGCTCGGTGCAGCCAACGCCAAGGCTCTGTGGGAGAGGACCACAGTCTAGGGTCCTTCTGCTACTGGACATTGAGGGGCAGAGTCCAGTGGGGCAGCCATCAAACATGGGAAGGGGGATCACCTCAGCGGGCCGCATGAGTGCCAAGGGTATTTTGTTTGAAGATAGATGCGAACACTACTGAGTATGACACTATTGGATGTATAGACACTGAGAATGCAAGAAGAGAATTTGCACAGGTTTTGCTTAGTATGTGTGTATATTGTAAATAAAGTTTATTTTTGGAAAAAATAAGAAAGGTAAACCTTAATCCCAAGCTAGTCGTTATCCCCATGGTTTGCCCAATTACCAGATGGTGATCACTGACACATGGGGGAAAGTCTCTGGGTATTTCTGTAGTAGCGTTTAACATTCAATTGCCAGAAGCCAACCATCCACTCTGGGGCAAAATCATTAAATCTCTTTTAGAATTATCTAAATTCTGTTCATACGGACTGTTTCTTTGTCTGCGTCTGTATATTCCTTGGAAAAAAAGTTTCAGCAAATGTCTTTCCATGTTAATTTTTAACTTCTGGCATCTGTACGTATTTAAATGGTTTGCTTTGGAACTGGTTCAGTCACGGCCATCTCATTTCCCAAGTACAATAAGCCCAAATTCTTTAGGCCTTCCTCCCTGCTGGGATCTCTGAGAATGGTAAAGAGGGCGTGTGATATGCTTGCTTTCACAGGTCGAAGCATTTAGTATAAGAGTCAGCAAGTTATGAGCTAGTTTTGTAGGACTCTGATTAGTCCACATCTGGATTATTGCGTGCAGTTCAGGTCACCCAATTACAGGAAAGGTTTGGAGGCTTTGGTGAGGGTGTAGAGGAGGTTTACTAGAATGTGCCTGGATTAGGGGGTATCAGTTACTTGGAGAGGTAAAATAGATTGGGATTGTTTTCTCTGGAATGCTGGTGGTTGAGGGGTGACGATAGAACTATATAAAATTATGGGAGACATAGATAGGGTAGATAGTCAGAAACTTTTTCCAGGATGGATAAATCAAATACTGGAGAGCACAGTTTTAAGATGAGAGGTGAAAAATTTACAGGAGATGTGCGGGGCAAGTCTTTTGCACAGAGTGTGGTGGTGCCTGGAAGGTATTGGCAGAGGTGGTGGTGGAGGCAGATATGAGACTTTTGTATAGACATATGGATATGCAGGTAATGGAGGGATATGGATTATGTGCAGGCAGATAAGTGTTGGTCCTGGTATCATGTTCAGCACAGACATTATGGGCTGATGGACCTGTTCCTATGTTGTGCTGTTCCATGTTCTAATTGCTGGCACCTTCTGAGAGACTGTGTGTAATTCCGAGGTTCCCAGGGTAACGGGGCCTACCACTACAGTAAACCAGGCAGGGTGCTTATCTGCTGCTGTGAGTTCAAAGGAATGGGCATGGAGAGAAGACTCACGAGGCCCGTGGCCTCTGTGGTCTGGCCCTGGGATGGACCTATATACCGTTGGCAGATGAAGGATCCTGCCCCAAAACATTGCCTGTCCCTTCCCTCCACAGATGCCACCTGACTCACTGAGTTCCTCCAGCACATTGTGCTTTGCACGAGATTCCAGCATCAGCAGTTCTTTGTGCCTCTAATTTCCATTGCAATAGTTATGCTTTCCTCTTCCAGGCACAGATCTGAATCTCCTAAGTTCTAGGTATGTCTGTACTTTTATAGGTTGGATTTGATACGTAGGAGTGGTGTGTCTATTTCTAGAGGAGACTACCGCACTCATAGATTAGGAGTCAGTTGGGTCTTGGAAGGATGGTGAGAATACAGTTTTTTATCACACACATGTTAATGAGACGACATACTTTTATAATAAGAAACTTTCATATGATTTATATGACATGAATGGAACAGCGATTAAGAATTGAAAGTGACGGATTATTGCTTTGCTATGTACTACTTCAATAAAAGACCAATTAATCAAGAAACAACATTTGGAAGATTCGTTTTTACTATCTTAAGTGTTTTGTGAGTGCGTAAAATATACCTCCTAACCATCCCCAAGGAGTAATGGCCATTAAGTTGGACTTTGAGACCGTTGTAAAGACTGCCAATATATTAAGTAAAAAACTGTTTTCTCACCATCCTTTCGAGATCCAACTGACTCCTAATCTATGAGTCTGCGCTAGTTTATTGAAGCTTAATAAATTAGTAATCCTATCCCTGTGCCTGTCCAAATGTCTTTTGAATGTTGTTATTATATCTGCTTCAACTACCTCCTCTGGCAGCTCATTCCGTATACCCACCCTCCTCTCTGTGACAAGGTTGTCCCTAGGATTCCTATTAAATATCTGTAGACAGGGTCCCGAGCTGAAATGCTGCCTATCCATGTTCCCTAGAGATGCTGAATTACTCCAACACTTTGTGGTATGTTTTCCCTATTAAATATTAAGGTCCTCAGAACTTAAAGCTATGTCATACATGCAATAGAAATGAACTATGAGGATTTTGTTTGTTGATTTTAGCTCTGCATTCAACACCATTGTGCCAGAGCTACTACACTCCAAACTTTCTGAGTTGACTGTGCCTGAATCCCTCTGTCGGTGGATCACAAGCTTCCTGACAGACAGGAAGCAGCATGTGAGGCTGGGAAAGCACATCTCGGACCTGCAAACCCTCAGCATAAGAGCACCGCAAGGCTGCATACTCTCTCCTCTCCTCTACTCTCTCTACACCAATGACTGCACCTCCACTGACTCCTCTGTCAAGCTTCTCAAGTTTGCAGATGACACAACCCTGATTGGACTGATCCAGGATGGGGAGGAATCTGCCCACAGACAGGAAGTGACACAGCTGGTATCCTGGTGCCATCGCAACAACCTGGAGCTCAATGCTCTTAAGACAGTGGAATTGATTGTAGACTTTAGGAGAGCTCCCCCTCCCCTCACTCCATTCACCATCAACAACACCACAGTCACATCTGTGGAGTCTTTTAAGTTCCTGGGAACCATCATCTCCAAGGACCTTAAGTGGAGGGCTGCCATCGACTCCATTGTCAAAAAGGCACAACAGAGGATGTACTTCCTGTGGCAGCTGAGGAAGCACAATCTTCCACAGGCAATGATGGTCCAATTCTATACAGTCATCGTAGAGTCTGTCCTCACCTTCTCCATCATGGTCTGGTTTGGCTCAGCCACCAAGCACGACACCCGGAGGCTGCAGCGAATTGTCCGATCAGCTGAGAAGGTTATTGGCTGCAACCTTCCCTCCATTGACGAACTGTACACTGCAAGGGCCAGGAAGTAATGGGGGTAAGATCATCTCTGACCCCTCTCACCATGGCCACAAACTATTTTAATCACTTCTGTAGATTGGTTTATGCATGAGAACCAATCATAGTAGAATAGCATCAATAACCCCACCCTACTGTACGATTCACACTAACACCCACTTCCTACATTAGTCAGTCTTGGAAGCGGTCACGATGCATTAACAACTAACGGCCTGCTGTACCGTTATAATATGGACACTGATTAAA
The DNA here is from genome assembly GCA_963514005.1 of Raja brachyura. The sequence goes on along the minus strand of OY740788.1, from coordinate 70,663,665 downwards.
GATGATCTTGAACTTCAGATCGTATTCTTTACCTATTTACAACTTCCCTCTGGAAGGCGATTCCGGACTGTCAAAGCTGCCACAGCCAGACATAAACACAACTTTTTTCCACGAGTAGTAGCTCTACTCAATAACCAAAAATCTGTAGCTCCTTAACCTCTGGTATTTAATTTAATTTACATGTTTAATCAATAATGTTTTATTATTAATGTTTAATGTTTTATGTATAATTCCTAACTGTCACTGTATGTCATATTTGTCACGTATAATTCCGCAACTGTCACTTGCGGGCAGAGCACCAAGGCAAATTCCTTGTATGTGAATACTGGCCAATAAATGTATTCATTCATTCAACTGCAGATGCTGGTTTATTCAGGGCTGCCAACATTGGGTGAGACTTGGGAATGAGAAATTGTGAGAGACCAAGCCTGAGGGAGCGTAGAGACCTAGAAGGGGGGGGAGGGTGTGGGAGGGGGGCGTCTCCCCTGCCACACGTTACGGAGCTTCTGCATTATTCAGCTTGAAATTGTGTAATCTGGTGCATAATGTAGCGAGTCTTTTAACTTAGACTTGAATGCAATATTTATGCTTTAAATTGGATTAGCTATGAATAAGGTTAGGCTAAATTACATTCCTAATTACATTCCACAGTAGAGCCAGGCTCTGCTCAACGGGTGCAGCACATGAATGATCTTAGTGTATTCATGTATGGAAATCAGACTATAATCAAGCACTTGGCCCATGTTGACCAACCTGGGTCTCACTGCACACCTGATACTACTCCTGACCCTGACTCCAGTTGCATACCTTCTCTCATTCCTGACCCTGACTCCAGACTTAAACATGGCCCCCTATTCTACCCTGATCATAGCTGCTTACCTGCTTAGGTTCCCAGTGCTGAACACTCCCATTGTCCCAGCTTTGACTGCACACCTAGTACTATTCCATACTTTGACTCTGGATGCACACTTGGCCTTGCTCCTAGCTCCTCTGCACTGACAATATATATGGCCCACACCAGGCACGTGCCGTCAGGGTAGGCAAGGTAGGCATTGCCTATCCTGACTAAAATTATAACATAGTAATAACTAAATATAAATAGTAAAGGCATGGGAGAATTATGCCTATGTAAGAGACCGATTCCACACAGCGGAACCAGCCGCCACCTTAGCTCCTTCTGCCGGTCCCTGCTCACCTCTGGCAGCTCTCCGTCTAAAAACCTCTCTCCTGCTGCTCGCTGGCCTCACTCATGTTCTTAAATTCCGACAGCGTGATTGAGGTTACTGAGCTGTGGGAATTTAAGGATTTGCAGGAAGCCGCTGACATGAGCTAAGTCGGCGAGTGGCAGATGACAGGTTTTCTGACGGAGAGCACTGCCAAAGGTGAGCGGGCCGGCAGAAGGCGCTGAAGTGGCGGGCAGTTCTGCTGTCGGATCCCGGTGGCCGCTCGTAGCTCCCTGAGCTGCTTCTATCCCCAGTTACAGTGCGTGGCTTCGCGCCCGAAGAGCTGCGGTAATGGTGAGTGAGTGAGTTACTGGCAGTATCCCCGACACCCTCCTTCTCAACACTCGTGCCCTCCCCACAACTTTACCCCTAGCCCAGACTCTACACACGCTGTGAAAGGAACTGTTCCCCCAATTGGTCTAGGACTAGGAAGCCTTGGGCAAATTGAAATATCACTGTTTCATTTATTTATTTATTTATTTATTTAATGGAGAGAACAATCTGCGCATGAGTGTCTACCCTGAGTAATTACTCACGGCACGTGCCTGGCCCACACATAAAGCCCCATATCTGACCCTCGGGATTATTATGTTCAAGTCCACAGGTGCTTATCTAATGCGGTAATCTTTTATGGGGCACTTTACGGACCAAATTTTGTTTAACAAAGTTTGCTACATCCATTGGTTTACTTGTTATCTCACACGCTTTGTCAAATAAGTCATCAATTGGTTGAACACAATTTCTCATCCATAAAATTATGCTCACTCAGCTGTATGTATTCTGTTACCATTTCCTTCATTCTCCTAACAAACTGTCCTGAAGTCATTTTCACCCCCAATATTTTCAGTATGTTACCGTCTTCCTCTCAAGTGGGACTTTTCCGAAATGCAAAGTCCAATAACTATATATTTAAGCAATAATATTCTATTTAATGTGATCTTGAGGGTACATAATATTTTCTGTGGTATTCATAACACAACAATGATAAAAAGATCTTTGTGTCGATTGCACCTATCAACATGCATTCATTATTATATTACAGTTAATATGTACTGAGGGCAATTTTTTGTTCCAATGCTCCCCATTCCCAATTACATTTACATTGAAGTCATTGAAACCCAAGTGAAGTTTAAATGGCATCAGAAAAATAAAACCTCCGGAAAGGATGATATTCATTACGTAGTTGGTTGGAGTCAGTATCAGCACAATTACTATATTAAACTTTGAATCTTCAGATTTCCTGGTTAAAGCTAAAACTAAAGACAAATAATAACCTCCTCACACATTCCCCTGCAAGTATATCTGTCGCTCCTTTAAAATATGCCCCTTTTTTGAACAAGCTCTTAAACATCGCATCTGAATCAGTTTCTATCTGATTACACTCCTTGAGGATGTTCATCTACGTGTTCAATTAATAAAACAATGAGGTTGGGGACATTTCTATTCAACCTGTCAAGGAATTTGGGGGGGGGGTTTAGAAATAGTCAGTGAGGTAAACAAACTTAATAGTTGAGTGGCAAATGACATAGAAAATAGGTGCAGGAGTAGGCCATTCGGCCCTTCGAGCCTGCACCACCGTTCAATATGATCATGGCTGATCATCCAACTCAGTATCCCGTACCTGCCTTCTCTCCATACCCCCTGATCCCCTTAGCCACAAGGGTCACATCTAACTCCCTCTTAAATATAGCCAATGAACTGGCCTCAACTACCTTCTGTGGCAGAAAATTTCAGAGATTCACCACTCTCTGTGTGGAAAATGTTTTTCTCATCTCGGTCCTAAAAGACTTCCCCCTTATCCTTAGACTGTGACCCCTTGTTCTGAACTTCCCCAACATTGGGAATAATCTTCCTGCATCTAGCCTCCCCAACTCCTTAAGAATTTTGTAAGTATCTATAAGATTCCCCTCAATCTTCTAAATTCTAGCGAGTACAAGCCGAGTCTATCCAGTCTTTCTTCATATGAATGTCCTGACATCCCACGAATCAGTCTAGTGAACCTTCTCTGTACTCCCTCTCTGGCAAGAATGTCTTTCCTCAGATTAGGAGCCCAAAACTGTACGCAATACTCCATGTGTGGTCTCACCAAGACCCTGCACAACTGCAGTAGAACCTCCCTGTTCCTATACTCAAATCCTTTTGCTATGAATGCTAACATACCATTAGCTTTCTTCACAGCCTGCTGCACCTGCATGCCTACTTTCAATGACTGGTGTACCATGACACTCAGGTCTTGTTGCATCTCCCCTTTTCCTAATCGGCCACCATTCAGATAATAGTCTACTTTCCTGTTTTTGCCACCAACGTGCCCACTCACCCAACCTATCCAAGTCACCTTGCAGCCTCCTAGCATCCTCCTCACAGCTAACACTTCCCCCCAGCCTCGTGTCATCTGCAAACTTTGAGATGTTGCATTCAATTCCCTCGTCCAAATCATTAATATATATTGTAAATAGTGCCACCTTCCCAATATTTAACAAAATGAAATAATGGGTTATCGGGATTGTATGTTGTGACAGACAGCCTGACACCTTGCATGTCATTTTAATATTACACTTATCCCATCCCCCTGGATATTCCGGATTAATAAATTAAGGTTTTGTCAACTAATTACAAATCAGGCTAATTACAAATCAATAGCATTAGCCAACTCCGAAACACGAAGCGCTGAGCAGTGGGATCACGACACCTCACAAAACCATCCTCAGTTCCCCGCTGACATCTGGCAGTGCACTCCGTCTGAACCAGGGGCTGCGGAGCGTTTTGAAAGTGGGGGGGTTGACCGATCACTGATCACCGGCCTTGGGGGTACCCGGCGAGGGAGTGGAGCGATCGAGTGGGGGGAGGGTGTGGAAGGTAGGAACCTTTTTAAATTTGATGTCATAAAATCATGTTTTAGTGCATTGTCGAAGTATAATTTCAATGTTTTTAGTTTGAAGTATTTTTTAAGAGGTAACTTTTTAAGAGGTACTTATAAGGGGTAACTTTTTCCACACAAAGGGTGGTGGGTGTATGGAACAAGCTGCCAGAGGAGGTAGTTGAGGCAGGGACCATCCCAACATTTAAGAAGCATTTAGACTGATGCATGGATAGGACAGGTTTGAAGGGATATGGACCAATTTTAAATTTTGTTGTACATGGTTCATGTTACAATGACAATAAAGAAACTATTCAAAAGCAGGGAGTGTATCTGGGACATGTTGGCGGGTGTGGGCAAGTTGGGCCGAAAGGCCTGTTTTCACACCGTATCACTATGATAACATACCTCCACCATGCATGAATGCTTCAAAATCATGTGGTCGAGTTTTACTGCCATATACTCAAGCAGAGAAACATAGAAAATAGGTGCAGGTATTGGCCATTCGGCCTTTTGAGCCAGCAATGCCATTCAATGTGATCATGGCTGTTCATCTAAAATCAGTACCTCTTTCCTGTTTTTTCCCCATATCCCTTGATTTCACTAGCCGTGAATTGGCTTTCACTGCCTTCTGTGGCAGAGAATTCCACAGATTCACAACTCTCTGCGTGAAGAAAGTCTGTCCTCATCTCAATCCTAAATGGCCTACTCCTTATTCTTGAACTGTGTGACCCCTGGTTCTGAACTCCCCCAACATCGGGAACATTTTTCTTGCAATTACAGTAAGTGAAAATCTAGCAGGCAAGCAGGATGCTTTCTCCAACCACCCCCATTTAAAGGCCACTATCTTCCACCGCTTCAACCCAGTGCTTGGTAGCAACTTCCAGCAGCCACTGGTTGTCCTCCAGGATGCACCGAGCTGCAGCCTGGTCCATGCCGGTCACCAGGAGGAATTCAGCAGAGAGACTCTCACGGCAGTGGCGCAACGCTTCCGACGGCCCGGGACTCTTGCACTGAGGGTGGTCTATGGCCGGAGCTGCAGCGAGCGACTCGCCAGCCTGGCAAACTCTTGCCATCCCCGGCTCACCGTCCGCATCTGTCCCCGCCGCAGCTCCTCCTTCCATCCCTCCCTCCGCCCCTGCTCTCCAACACCCGCGGCCCATGCAGTTGATGTTAGTTTTGAAATTCTCGATGATCACAGAATTTCTCACGACACAGCGTGAGAAATTTAGAATCAGCGTGAGAGCGTGAGAATTGGGCGAAACGTGTGATTCTCACGCAAAATGCTTGAGAGTTTGCAGCTCTGGTTTATTCCACAGAGCTGGATTCAGAAGAAGGGTTCCGACACCTCTCTATGTGTTCCAGAGACGATGCCTGACCCAATGCCTGGCCTGACCTGACCTGTTGTGTTACTCCAGCACTTTGTGCCTTACACCTTTGCCCTCTGGTTCTTGATTCCCCTAACCTTGGTAAAAGGCTCTGTACATACAACTTATCCATTCCCCTCAAAGATAGGATATGCACGTGTGCTTTGCCCTGGGACCCAATGCAACTGGGCATTGCCAGCCTCAAGCTCCGCGCTTGCGCAGGTCGGGTAGGGGAGGGAGGTGACGGCCGGAGCGCGCACGCGCATATCATTGACCGAGACCACAAGATGCCACGCATGCGCAGGGGGTGGACAACGGCAGCCGGAGCTGACACATGCGCAGTAGAGACGTCTCGGCAGCCATGTTGGGCGCCAGTGATTTTGAGCGAAGCCGGAGTTGAGGGGCGTGCAGGCGGGCGCTGTGGTCACCCTGCCCGGGGCTGTGGGCTGGCAGAAGGGGCAGCAGGTCTGACTGTGGACGGGCGGGCGGGCGGGCTGGCTGGAATGAGCGAGGGGCAACCGCAAGAAGGCGTGGCCCAGGCCGAGGCCCCGCGCTTGTGCTAGTGGCCGCGGGCTCGGCTCGGACCGGACACCGGGGACCGGACACCGGGGGCAGGGACAGGGACAGGGACAGGGCCCGGGGGACGGCGACAACCCAGGCCCCGGCCTCGCCATGACTTCCCACGGCAGCTTCGACCTGTCCCGGAGGAACCCGCAGGAGGACTTCGAGCTGATCCAGCGGATCGGCAGCGGCACGTACGGCGATGTTTACAAGGTGGGTGGGTAGCCACGGAGCCTGGCACCTTCGCCGCCGGGGGATCTAGGGACCGGCCGGGCTGGGGAGGGGGGACAGGCCGGTCTGGGGATGGGGAACCGATCTACGCTTCATCTGCCCTCACTGTCGGGAGAGTTGTGTTGATCTGGGTCGGGATGTAGTACGCTGAAAAGCTCTAGGTAAAGCATCACTCAGCACTGAGTTATCCCCCGGTGAGGGCGGCGGTCGCCTTGAGGATGTTTGCACAGGTGTTTGCACCACAAGAATTGGTACAGTTAGAGCCGCGACCTCCCATCCCCTCTCCATATCTCTCACTAACTCAAACTGTTCCACTCACACGGCCGTGATTATGTTACTGCACTGATGATCTAGATTATAGAAGGTCAGTTCTCTTCAAGGGGTAGTTTGAAGATTAACCCAGTGTGGGTTTTTTTTTCAAATCTGGGAGTAAAAATCTTGTTACTCCAGCTCTTTGTTTTTTTTTGTAAAGAAGTAGTAATTGTCTACTTGTGGCCAGTTGCCCTTTTGGGAAGTAAACCTATTGTCCATATTTGGGTTTGGCCTCTTCTCTCCTCAACAATGAATCTTCATTCTGCTGCCAAGGTTATGTAGGATTGGCAATAAATACACTTAAACTAGTTGACAAAGAGTCATACAGCATGGAAACTGGCCATTTGGTTAATTGTTATTCTCCCACAGACCCAACAACTGCCCCTCAATTCTACCCCTCATCCATATACTAGGGGCACACTGAGGGCAATTTACATCAGCTAATTAACCCAGTGATTTTCTTGTTGTTGGAAAACTGAGCATCTATGGGATCCCCATGACATGGAGGATGTGCAAGCTCCATATAGACAGCACCCAAGGCCAGGATTATACCCAGTCTATGAAGCTGTGATCTACCAGTGGATCTACCAACTGTGCCGTTTGAATCCTTTGAGATTTCGAACATGTAATAAAAATCACAAGGTTATATTGGGTATGTTGTGCTGTGCAAGAATATTTGGGTTGCTGAATGGGGATCCTTTTGTCAAGAAAAAACCTTGAGCAAATCCTTACAATATTTCACCCTCACCTCTTTAAACATCATAGCTGGATCAATTTTGTTCAATTGGTTACCTTACGCCAGCTACTTGCATTTTGCAAAACAGTTGAGAAGACCTTTGAACCAGTCAGGTATGCGTTTGTTCAGTAGGTTGCCCAAGGGCAATATTTCTGTTATTGACGGCCTAGGAATCTCATTGGAATCTTAAACTTCAGTTCAGTAACTAAAAGGTGCGTGGGCCATGAGACAGGTTCTTGATTGCCATAACTTTTGTTATTTAGCTTGTTGGGAATTGCTTCTTATGTGACTGTTCTTTATATTCGTGCAATAATTTCAGTGTAAACTCATCAAATTGGTCAACAAAGGAAGGCTTTTTTTGGTCTTTGCATTAGTATTGTACTTATTAATCTATTGGATTTTTAATTATACTATTGATGTGCATTTACAGGCCTTTTAATGTGCAGCAAGTAGGAATTTAATTGTTTCGTTGTCGATCCCTATGACAATGAACGACTCTTGATAAACTTGATTGAGACTTACTGTCATCGTTTAGCATTTCCATGTGTACTAACATTCACCCTGAGGGTGGTGGGTATATGGAACGAGCTGCCAGAGTAGGTAGTTGAGGCAGGTATTATAACAACATTTAAAAGACCTTTGGTCAGGTACAGTGCCCTGTATAATGTTAGGGACAAAGGCCCATCATTTATAAATTTGCCTCTACTCCAGAATTTGAGATTTGTAATGGAAAAAAATCACATATGGTTAAAGTGCTCATTGTCAGATTTTGTTAAAGGGTATTTTTTTAATATATTTTGGTTATAAATAAATGATGGGTCTTTGTCCCAAACATTATGGAGGGCATTGTACATGGATAGGAAAGGTTTAGAGGGATATAGACCAAAGGCAGGCCGGTGGGACTAGTGTAGGTGGGGCATCTAAGGTCGCATGGACAGGTTGCTCCGATGGGCCTGTTTCCATGCTGTATAACATCAAAACTCTTGCTGCCAACCGCGACCCTTAAATAATACTAGAGGGCGGCCTGCGGCATCTCACACACACACTAACCAACCCCTCACACACACACACTAACTACCCCCCATCGATATTATATTAATATTCATTCACTCCTTTTACCCCATCCCCTACCCTATCCACTCACATATAGCCCCTGACACGCAGGCGCAGCTAGAGACGGAGGGGGGTAGAGAGAGAGGGACACAGGCACAGAGGTGAGCGCAGAGAGGGAAACAGAGGTGAGCACAGGGGGGGAAGGGGGGGGTGAGAGGGAGCGGAGGGTGGCAGAGAGGGAGGGGGTAGAGTTTGAAGGGTGGGGGGGTGGTGCGTTGTCAGAGGGGAGGGCTGGTTCCCAAACCTCGCTCCAGGCTCCACTCTATGATCTTTGGCAGCAGGGCCTCGAGAATGGGGGGAGTGGTCGGGGGGGGGGGGGCGGTGTGAGCGCGCGCGCGCACACACACACACACACACACACACACACACACACACACACACGCACTATTGTTCTATGTTCTCGGTGTAGAGAATGGTAAGTTTGTGAATGCACATTTTGTTTAATTATCATCCATTGTCAAGCGTATGCGTACCACAGCCGGTCTGGTGCAAAGGGCAGATGTCTTGGCGCAAACGGTTTGGTACTTGCCTCTGCCTCTGAGGAGTCGAATGTTGGAGTGACATGAAGCAGTCCTGGGCTTTAGCAACCGTGTGGGGCCACAGCATCTGAAGTTTGTGATAGAGAAATGCTGACATTTCACCTATTCTTTCCTTTTGTCAGATTTTAAAGAAATCATGTATTTTGAGATTGTGTGGTGTTGGTATTTTTTGTGTTCTCAATGTAGAAATTTTGGTTACTTGGGACGTGCTATTGTTGACTGTAAATCCATAAAGGCATTTGGAAAATCTTATTTTTCCCACAGCTATTTCCCTTTAAAAGTAACGCAAGATATCTAGAATGTAAATGGTAGGTGGTAAATGGTTGCACCATGATTGTAGAAAGCAGAGCACATTTTAAATGATAAAACATGGGGATATTACCATTTAAAGATGTAATGTTGCCTACCGTAGTTTAAGTTGTCTGACTTTGCTATTGGAAAGAAAATGGGCATGATTTGCCTCCTACAAATTATTGTTATTTTTTAAATTCACAGTTATGTTAAGGTGAAAGGCGGAAAAAATCTACGTCACTATGGATTTATAAACTTGCCATTGGATGTGGGGAGGTGACCAGGATCAGTGCGGCCAGGCAGATAAATGAGATGGTCCGGAGAGTCAGCATTGACTTGTTGGGCAAAGCACTAAGTGCTGGAGGAACGTACCAGACCTCACATGGCATCTGTTGTAGGAGAGGACAGATGTTTCCACTGGCTTCCCTCCCCTTCCATGGTACCTCTCTTGACTCTTTGTCCCTCCCCTCTCCTTCCCTGGCCTCTTCAGACGATGTCTGACCCCGGCCCCAACCCCTGCGGTTGTTTCACCATCTCCCCCTGATCCCCTCCTTTCCAATGCTGAACGGTCTGTTCTCATCATAGGCCTTGCCTTTGCACTGCTATGCCCACACCTCAGCAACTTCCCAGCCTGCCACAATGTGAAGCTCCTCTTTCGATTCGTTCATGCCTATTTCTTGTGTGTTGATTTACAAATGAATATGGGTGAAATCTGAAATAAAATGAAATGCTGGAAATACACAAAGTCAGGCAGCAATTGGTGGGAAGAAAAACATAATTAACATTTCAGAGACCGTGCTTCAGTGAGAAGACAAGTTTTAAGCTGTTGTGGGGTGGGGAATAAAGGATGTGCTGGACCTGTATTTAATGAAATTAAAACAACAGCAATGTATTTATTGAAAACTTAAAGTTGGAGGTGCAGCAGAGTATATGAGACAGTAAATAGGCAAATCTATTTAAAGAGCAGAGGGAATGGACACTACAGTAAACAGTAAAAAAAATCTTGTAATTTATGCAGAAAAATGGGGCGAGTGGAGGATAACTGTTTAAATTATATGGAGAAACGAGGAACTGCAGATGTTGCTTTACACAAAAAGACCCCAAATTCTGGTGTAATTCAGTGGGTCAGGCAGCATCTCTGGAGAGCATGGATAGGTGACATTTTAGGTGGGCTCCTTTCTTCAGACTGATTGTGGGCAAGACAAAAGCCTGGCAAGTGATAGGTGGACACAAAATGCTGGAGTAATTCAGCGGGACAGGCAGCATCTCTGGAGAGAAGGAATGGGTGACGATTCGGGTCGAGACTTCAACAGACTGATGTCCGGAGTGGGCGGGACAGAGATAGAATGTAGTCGGTGACAGTAAGACTGGTGGGAGAACTGGAAACGGAGGGGATGGAGAGAGAGAGAGAGAGGGAAAGCAAGTGCTATTTCAAGTTCGAGGTCAGTGTTCATACTGCTGGGGTGTAAGCTACCCAAGCGAAATATGAGGTGCTGTTCCTCCAATTTGTGCTAGGCCTCACTCTGACAATGGAGGTGGCCCAGGACTGAAAGGTCAGATTGGGAGGGGGAGTTAAAGTGATAGGTGGATATAGGTGAGGGACGTTTTGATGGCTGGATGCCTGAGATTAAAAGACAAAATGTGTGAGATAAGGGTAAGTGCGAATTGTGAAGCCAGAGGAACGAATGTAATTGGAAGGGGGGGATATAGGTGCGAGTCCTGGTGGGGCACAGGGGAAGGGGGTAAGTTTGGTTCGCTACCTAAAATTGGAGCATTCAATGTTAATGCATATATTGAATCCATTGTGGTTATGTAACGGATATGTTTGATTAATGAATGACCCATTCTTCACTACTGTGTCGCTACAGTGTTGTCTCCAGTATGCAGGTAATACTCAACAAGTCAGACAGCTGCTGCAGAGGGAGAAACAGTTAACTTTTTAAGTCAATGATAATTGTCTACATTATCTAATTCTTTCACCAGATATTCCAGTGTTTACTCTTAATTCAAATTTCCAGCATTTGCAGTATTTTGCTTTTGTATCATATCTAATTAATCTTGGATTCTGAAGTGTTAAATAAACCCCTTGATAAGTCAGTGTTCATGGATGGTACACATTGATGTTAATTACACAGACCCCCACAAACCTACCGACACATTCTAACCCTGTTCACAAAGCAGTGCTTGGAATAGGAGTCACTATTTTTCATTCGGAGGGAACTGTACAGAGGCTGGGAAGAGAATATAGTGGTGGCGTATGTCATATTTCAATTGACATGTTCTGTCCTGCAAGGATTTGTTTTTGAATTTTTTTTTTACCATTTCTACAATTGATCGAACAGTGAAATATGATACTGTACGAAATGGCAAAGTAAATAGTTCAGATTGGATTCGAAATGTTGAAAAGGGTTAATTGACTAAGAAATGAATTTTCTTGATAGTGGACAAATGCAAATATTAACTGGATGACGATTAGTTATTATCATAACTAATAACTAATTATCAGTTATTGCCAGCTTATTTTGAGGGCTCAGTATAAGGGAGGGACCTTGTGTTGTTGTGTAGTCACAGATTCATACAGCATGGAAATGAACCCTTCGGTCCATCAAGTCCATGCCGACCATTGATCACTAGTTTAGTTTAGAGATAGAGCATGGAAATATTTTGTCCAAAAAGAATAAACTCAGAGCACTTGTTACTGATGTACTTTGAGCATGGTTGAAAGTTACTTTCCTGGATAAGGGCCAGTGAGAGAATAAAATGTTAGCCCATTAAATGATTCTTTAGTAAGGGACTATCAGAACTGTGATGCTTTCTTTGTGATAGCATCAATGTGCTGGGCCTGGGACAGATCTTCAGAGTACGCCCAGGAACTAGGAGCTGTTGGCTCTCACCACCACCGTCCCGCCGATGTAGCCAGGTTCATGGATCCTTGACTGATCTTTCTGATCTAGTCAATCTCCCTCCTGTGCTCATGGTTACCTGCTATTCATCCAACGACAGTGGTAGAGACGGCGCTTGATACCCTTGATTCTCAATCTGAAGAAGGGTCTCGACCTGAAACATCACCCATTCTTTCTCTCCAGAGATGGTGCCTGCCCCATTGAGTTACTCCAGCACTTTGTGTCTATCTTTGGTTTGAGCCAGCATCTGCAGTTCCTTCCTACACAAGGAGGAAGTGTTGCTAATTCATACCTTTCACTATGCATGCATGGAAATCCAAGGCTTGTTGTGGCCTGAATAGTTAGGACTGGCATTTGCCTTTGGAATTTCCTGCTGTCGTTCAGCTTGATTCACCAAATAATCTGCTGATTTCATTATTTGGTGTACCTGCTGTGGCAAATTTTAGTGGACTGTAGCATTTATTCCCATGGCTATTCTAGGTTTAGCTATAATGCCAAAAGAGCAAATTGGCATTGCAGCAAAACAGCAATGGAAACAGATTTCATCATCACTTTCAAGGTCATTTTCCTGTTTATTGACTATAATTTGGTTGAATTCATGGGAACATTTCTTTATTTCAGCAGGGAAAAACTTTAAGGTGAGAGGAACAAAGTTTAAAGGAGATGTGTGGAGCAAGTTTTTATACCGAGGGGGCCTGGGACATGCTGTCGGGGGGGGGGGGGGGGGGGGGGGGGGTGATAGAGGCAGATTCAATAGTGGCTTTGAGAGACTTTTGGATAGCCTTATGAACATGCTGGTTACTGTGAATGCTGAATACTGTGCTGGTGGATAAGAGTTGATCTTGGCATCATTTTCGGCATGGACACAGTGGCTTAAAGGGCCTGTTTTTGTGCTGTACTCTATGTTCAGGTCTTTTACACTGTGTGTATTTGGAGAAACCTAATTTATTTTGGCATTGACCTTTTAGCTGTTAATAAACTCTCCATAAACTTTTCATTTTGTTGATTATGTATGAAATGTAGTTGGGTGATCTTTTGTAGTAAACCATACTGATGTTTGCTTTTTTGTTTCTAACTTTGAATATTGTAATTGAATTAGTGTGGATTTGTTTGAATTTACTTTTTACTGAGATAAAAAATTGAATTGATACTGGTTTATTATTGTCATGTGTAGTGAATTGTAGAAAAGGCTTTGTTTTGCATGCTATTCAGGTAAAATATAGTTACAGGTAGGTAGGACAACAGAGAAATAAAATGAATGTAGACAATAGAGCACACAAATAATCACTATGCTCTGGTGCTGTCTCAGGTTAAAAAAAAGGCCAGTGCTACAATGAGGTAGTTTGGAAGATCAGGCATTCAACCCTAACATATGAGAGGTCAGTTCAAGAGATGGTTAATAGTGGGTAAGAAGCCCTTATTGGATCTTATGGCGTGTGCTTTCAAACTTTTGTATCTTCCTTCTGAGGGGAGAAAAGAGAATGATTGCGGCGTGAGTGGTCCTTGAGTATGTTTTTCACTTTCCTGAGGTAACGTGAAGAATAGATGTGGTTGATGGAAATGGAGTGGTAGTGGGTTGCTTGGGGGAGGCAGTTCTGTGCAATGGACTGGACTGCATCCACAACTGCAATTTCTTGGCTTGAGCAGAGTAATTGCCTTACCAAGCTGGGATGCATCCAGAAAGGGTGCTTTCTAAGGTGCATCTGGGGAAATTGGTAAGACTAATTAGAGGTGTGCCGAATTTCCTAAGCTTTCTGAGGAAGTAGAGGCATTGATGTGCTATCTTGGCCATGGCGCCAACGTGGTTGGACCAGAACACATTGTTGGTAATATTTACGCCTCAGGGGTGGCGTAGTGGTAGGGTTGGTGCCTTATAGTGCCGGGTTCGAGCCTGATGGTGGGTGCTTGTCTATACGGAGTTTGTACGTTCTCCCAGTGACCTGTGTGGGATTTCTCTGAGATCTTCGGTTTCCTCCCACACTGCAAAGACGTACAGGTTTGTAGGTTAATGGCTTGGTATAAATGCAAAATAATTTGTCCCTACTGTGTGCGGGGATCGCTGGTCGGTGTGGACTCGGTGTGCTGAAGGGCCTGTTTCTGTGCTGTGTCTCTAAACTAAACTGAACTTGAAACTTCCGACCATCTCCCTTCAGCACCATTGCTACAGACTGGGGTGTGTATGTACTCCACCATGCTTCCTCAAGGCAATGACCAGCTCCTTTGTATTGCTGACGTTGAGGAGGAGATTATTTTTGAAAATGTGGGAATCAATCAAAGCTGATATAAAATTAACAATGCTCTTGCTTGGAGAAATAATATTGGATTTTACTTCCATCTGCTCATCTGTCTCCACATGAAGCATTGCATGTAAAATAAGGGCAGACATTTTCCACTGAGATTGATTTTGATTTTTTTTAAACTGTACAGCTGATTTTTTTTTTTTTCTCCCAGCCATCACTGACATTGAAGATGTATTGTTGCTCCCATTAGCTGTGGTTTACGAAGGAGGAACGATTGATGCCAATCATGAATTTTTAATCCAAATTTCAAATAACTAAATGCTTTGGTATAATGCAATGCTGTACATTGCTTGAAGATCTGAGTTCTTGGAGAGCACAACATTTTCATCCTCTAATCAGAACTTGAAGCCTTTAATTTGTGAACTCCAGACAAATTACACTGTAAAGATGGCAATAGGAGCAGAAATAACCAATTGGGTTTATTGAACATGATCCCTATTTTTAAAAGAGATAGCCATACCATCTCATTTTTTTTCCTACTGCCATATATATTCTTTCATGCCTGTATCTAATAACAAATATTTTCTTGAATGTATCCATTGCATTGATGCAAAATAGTTGCAGAATACCACTGGAATTAGATGCAACAATTTATATTTGACCTCCAGAAAGTCTTGTTGGGTCCACACTATTGTTACTCCAGCACTTTGTGTCTATCTTTGTTATAAACCAGCACCTGCAGTTCCTTCCTACAGAATAACTTTGTGTTGGCCAGGATACCAGTATCGTCTTTGAGAGAGTTCTGTGGAATATTTTATGTAACATTTTAGACAATAGACAATAGGTGCAGGAGTAGTCCCTTCGGCCCTTCGAACCACCACCGCCATTCAATATGATCATGGCTGATCATCCCCAATCAGTACCCCGTTCCTGCCTTCTCCCCATATCCCCTGACTCCGCTATTTTTAAGAGCCCTATCTAACTCTCTCTTGAAAGCATCCATCTTTGAGGCAGAGAATTCCACAGACTCACCACTCTCTGTGAGAAAAAGTGTTTCCTCGTCTCCGTTCTAAATGGCTTACTCCTTATTCTTAATTTTGATTAAACTAAAAGCAAATTTGACAAATTCAGAAAGAATGTATATTTGGAATCTGAAGATTTCACTTTCCTTGCCCTTCTCAAACAAATGGATGTAAACCTTTCTTTGTATTAAAGATGCAAAATAAGTTAGTAATTTTTTTCCATCTCAAGCTCTTGGAACATGCAGTGATTTCAAAATAGTTGAGTAAGTTCTGTTCCACTGCATTCGCAGTCTGGAAGAAACAAAACATCATGATCTGTTTTGTGTTCTCCTTAAGGAATGGAAGTGATTCATGTAACACGTAATGTAGCTGAAGATATGCCTGGGCCGAGAAAATTTACTAAATTTTGTCGAGGTCATTGGGGTGCAGACTTTTAAGGATTAGAATAATTAATTATAGAGTAAGTTCTGTTAGATCCATGTAGGCTTGATATAAAGTGCGGCATAGCTGGTAGAGCAGCTGTTTCACTGCGCCATGGACCCGGATTTGAATGTGGCCTCGGGAACTATGTGGAGTTTGCATGTTCTCTCCGTGACTGTGTGGGCTTCCTCCGGGTACTCTGGCTTCCTCCCACATTGCAAAGATGTGAGGGGCTATAGATTAATTGGGCTCTGTGTCGGGAATAGATGGGGAAAGTGGGAAAACATAGTTAACTTTGAGTGATTGAAAGGTACAGTGTGGAAGTAGGCCCTTCGGCCCACTGAGTCCACACCAACCATCAATCAAACGCACAATGATGGTCTTTTACATCATGGTGGGTCGTTAATTGCCTTCCTGAGACCTAGCAATAGAAATTTACTTTACCCTGAGTTACATGTGATTCCCTTCGCACATCTGCAACTGCAAGGTAATATATTGAGATTTCATTGCACCATTGAAATTAATTTGTGTATGCAAGTGTATGGAGGTCTTGTTCTTAATGACAAAAGGAGATGATGCAGAAATTGTGGTTGAGGAGAAATGTGAACTGTCTGAGAAAATCATAATGAGTGGAGAAATTATGTGCATATGCTTGATAAAACTACATCTATTGATGCTCCTGAACACATCATCATTGGGTGTTTCGGGTCTTTCAACATCAGACACCCTCACCCAGGCAACCAAGCCGTGGTTCATCAGACCACGACTTGTGTTCAGGTGGCATTCGCTCCTCCCCATGGACCTCCCCTCCTGATCCAGAGCCATCTCAAGGCCTTCTTCACTGCCTCTGTGATAGTCTTGATGGATCTTCTCCTCTCCATTCCGATGATGCTCAGCGGTTCAAGGCTTTGTAGAGCGATTGCACTGCAAAACCTCTGCAGCCAACCTCAGTGGGCATACACCTTGCCTTCCAGCCCTGCTTACGGCGTCTGTGACCAGCTCTTCATACTTGGTCATCTTCCTCTCGTGGACCTCCTCCAGACGGTGCTCCCACGGCACTGTGTTCCAACAAGACGATGATTTTGGTTGCTTCTGAGACCAGGAGGATGTCTGGGCTCAGGGTGGTTGTGGCAATGTGCTGTGGGAATATCAGCTGGTTCACCAGGTCTACAGAAAGCTGCCAGTCCTGCGCAGTCACCAGGATTCCTGACGGATTCCTGGCTGCTGTGGTTCTTGGCAGCTGCACTCCGGCCTTCACAAGTGGTGGGGCGTGCTCGTCAGCAACTGCTGATTCCCATGCTGATGGCTTCTGTAATGGGTTTAAGAGCAGCAGCTCGGGATGTGTTCCAATATCCCCTTGTCTGAGCATTGCGGGCAATCCGAGATTCTGCTTTGCCCTAGATGAAGAGGTTCGATGGGCTGGGCAGGACATTGTACACCAGGAACTTGATATGCTGTGATTCAGCCTGCGAGAGCTCAGTCCATGTGACTTTTCGATCCATGGCCTGCTCCCACCCTGTCCGGGGCCCCTTCTGCCTCAAGCCAGCCGCTCTGGTAGACTTCTCCTCCTCCACTGCTGCCCTCACTTCATCCTGGACCAGCCTGCGTCTCTCCTTCCCCTTGGCCTCGTCATACTGGGGAGTTATAACCATATAACCATATAACAATTACAGCACGGAAACAGGCCATCTCGGCCCTTCAAGTCCGTGCCGAACAACTTTTTTCTCTTAGTCCCACCTGCCTGCACTCATACCATAACCCTCCATACCCTTCTCATCCATATGCCTATCCAATTTATTTTTAAATGATACCAACGAACCTGCCGCCACCACTTCCACTGGAAGCTCATTCCACACCGCTACCACTCTCTGAGTAAAGAAGTTCCCCCTCATGTTACCCCTAAACCTCTGTCCCTTAATTCTAAAGTCATGTCCTCTTGTTTGAATCTTCCCTATTCTCAAAGGGAAAAGCTTGTCCACATTAACTCTGTCTATCCCTCTCATCATTTTAAAGACCTCTATCAAGTCCCCCCTTAACCTTCTGCGCTCCAGAGAATAAAGACCTAACTTATTTAACCTATCTCTGTAACTTAGCTGTTGAAACCCAGGCAACATTCTAGTAAATCTCCTCTGTACCCTCTCTATTTTGTTGAGTTGGGAAGATTCCCGGACCAGCTCTTCCCCGAGTCACTGCTCCCACCAGGACTCTGTGGTGTATCCGAGACTCCGCTTGTTGCACGGCTTCGGCGGCTCTCCACTTCCTCCCAGTTTTCACCTCCACCCCTGCCTGAGCCACCTTGGGGTCGCTGGAGTCCCTGTACAGCATCACCTCTCTGGCCTGAGTCACCTTAAACTCCTCCTCCAAGGACTTCAGGGGCAGCTGGAGCTTGGTGTTATTTCCGTAAAGGGCGATGCTGTTAACGCTCCTGGGCAGTCCCAGCCACCTCCTGAGGAAGCTGCTGACTTTCCTCTCCAATCTCTCTACGATGGATATTGGGACTTTGTAGACAGGCAGTGGCCAGAGTATCCTTGGCAGCAGGATACCATTCTAGTAAATCCATGCCTTGAACTTGCCGGGAAGCCCCGACCGGTCCTCTGCTCCCAACCAGCTCTCCAGCTCCTGACAGTTGCCTGCATATGGAGTCTAGCATCTTTGAATTAAAACTGCCAGACCTGGAAAAAACATATGTCTGATTTGTAAGGAGGAACAAGGATTCAGAGCAAATACTTATGTGGTGTCTTTGACATATTTTAAAGTGTTTTACAACTGGTTAGGTAAAAATAATGAAAATACAGCAACAATTTTTACACAGCTCTTACAAATAACCTGATTGTGATAAATATGTGCCAAGACATGGGAAGAACTCCCCTTATATTCCAAAGTGCAGTCAGAACCTTTCTCCAACTGAGATCAGACCCTCGTCCAACTCCCAGTGTCTGGAAGTGTCGACCTAGTTTTACACTTAAGTCTCTGGAATATAAAGTGAAATCTTCCAAGCCGGAGTTTAGGGTACTTTCAAATGAGCTCCATCTGACCCCACGGAGGAGATAGTGGAGGGTGGTTAGCAAATATTCCAAACACATGGCTACAGTTGCAGTACTGGAGAACTGTCTAAAAATGAACCATTGTTTAAGTAAGGGAGAGAGTAATTGTAGATCAGCCAAAGGAATCTTGGTGCCAATTACATAAGTGGGGAAAATATTCTAAAGGACAGCAGTAATTGTCATTTAGGATAAGGCTGGTTAATCAAGAATAGTGGTACAGGTCCGCCACCAATTTTCCGGTACCCGTAGTCCCAGAGGCTTCCTGGATTATTTGTTTTACTGGACTACCAGAGGTCACTGCCTCTGAGAGGAGTCGAGTACTACCGGAACGGTCTGCCTAGGCTTGCCAGGGGGCCGAAATACCGGCTCGCAAAGCTGGCCTTAGAAGTTGGCTATGGGAATGGATCCGCCGTCTCTGGCAGGCTGGAGTTCCAGAGCCCCGGCAAATTCGACCTGCTGATCGTCCGCTGAAGTCCGGATGAGGTTGAAATCGGCCTCGGGGGGACTTCTCATAATTTTGTCATGATTAAAGAAGGTGCCGGACCACCGGTTGCTGGATAATTGGTGGTGGACTTGGATAAATTTGTTAAATAAGAATTTAAATAAACCAGAACTTAGTCTAAAGAAGGGTTTCGATGCAAAGCGTCACCTATTCCCTTTTCTCCAGTGATGCTGTCTGACCCGCTGAGTTACTCCAGCTTTTTGTGTCTATCTGGTTTTATTTTTGGAGAGATGCGTTTCAGAGTGACATCTGAAAAGGTACCACTTAATAGACTAGTCAGTAAATTAACAGCCCATGAGATCAAGGATAAATGGCAAGTTGAGTTCAAAATTAGTTCAATCACAGGAAATGGAGAGCAAAAGTTGTGTTTTATAAAAGTCTGTTTGCAACAAAGTTCCTGTAGGCCTCTGTGCTTTCTCCCTTATATTTAGACTATTTTAGTTTAGTTTATTGTCACGTGTACCGAGGTACAGTGAAAAGCCTTTGTTGTGCGCAAACCAGTCAGCAGAAAGACATTACAAGAATACAATCGAGCCATCCACAGTGTACAAATACGTGGTCAAGGGAATAACATGAATAAGTGTAGTGCAAAGTAAAGTCCAATCAAAAATAGTCTCCAATGTGGTAGAATTAGCTCAGGACTGCTCTCTAGTTGTTGGTAGGATGGGTCAGTTGCTTGATGACAGCTGGGAAGAAACTCTTGCTGAATCTGGATGTGTGTGTTTTCACTCTTTTATATCTCTTCCGGTTCCGGTGGCGCTGCCAGTCGGCTGCCTCGCCTGCAGCCGGTTCGTTGTTTCGACTTTTTAAGGTTTTTTTTTGGATGTCCAAAAAGATGTTTTAGTGTTTCTCTGTATGTCTTGTGTTTGGGGGGGGGGGGGGGGGGGGGGAGATGAAGGGCGAAACCGTTTTCAGGCACCTACCTCGTCAGAGAGGCAACTTTTTTCCTTGGCGCTTCTTTTCCCCCCTCCTCGCGGCCGTACAACTGGTTTGGTGCAGCCTTTCCTGGAGTCGGGCCCAGAGCTTCACCGGTGGCGCAGGGGGGACTTTAACATCGCGGACCCCCTTGTCGAGGATCGCCGGAGAAGAGATCCGACCGCCAGCATGTGGCCTACAACATCTGGAAGCCGTGGTCTCCAGTAAGGAGGTGGCTGATTTGGGAACTCCAGGCCCGAAACGTTGCCTGTCTCCTTCGCTCCATAGATGCTGCTGCACCCGCTGAGTTTCTCCAGCATTTTGTGTACCCTCGATTTTCCAGCATCTGCAGTTCCTTCTTTAACATCTCTTGGAATCATCTTCTCTTACCAAAGAGGAGGTATTGGTGGTTTTAAAGCACATTACGGAGGATAAATTCCCAGGGTCCAACTAAGTGCGCCCTTGGTGTTTGGGAGAGAAACTAGGGAGGAAATTGTAGAGCCCCTGCATTATCTTTAGTCACAGGTGGAGTTTTGGAAGATAGGAAGGTGGCAAATATTGTAGCGCTATTTAGGAAGGGTAAATTGACATCAGTGGTGAGAAGGTTGTTGGGGAGGGTTCTCTGGGATAGGATCTATGAGCGTTTAGAGAGGCACTGACTGGTTGGTGATGATTAGCATGGCTTTGTGCATGGGAAATCATCTCACGAACCTGAGTTTTATGAAGAGGTAATTAAGAGGATTGCAGAGGGAAGGGCAGTGGTTGTTGTCTACAAGATATTTTGACTGGATCCTGCATGGTAGGCTCGTCTGGAAGTTTAGATCACATGGAATCCAAGGCAAGGCAGCCAATTGGATTCAAGATTTGCCTGGAGAAAGGAACTGAAGAGTAGCTGTGCGGCGTTGTTTTTCCGATTGGAGGCCAGTGACCAGTAGGGTGCTGCAAGAATTGCAGCTACAGTGCCCTCCATAATGTTTGGGACAAAGTCCCATCATTTATTTATTTGCCTCTGTGCAATTTGATATTTGTAATAGAAAAAAAATCACATGTGGTTAAAGTGCACATTGTCAGATTTTATTAAAGGGTATTTTTTATTCATTTTGGTTTCACCATGTAGAAATTACAGAAGTGTTTATACATAGTCCCCCCCCCCCCATTTCAGGGCACCATAATGTTTCGACATGTGGCTTTACAGGTGTTTGTAATTGTTCAGGTGTGTTTAAATGCCTCCTTAAAGCAGGTATAAGAGAGCGCTCGGCACCTATTCTTTCCTCCAGTCTTTCCATCACCGTTGGAAACTTTTATTGCTGATTATCAACATGAGCATCAAATTTGTGCCAATGAAAGTCAAAGAAGCCATTATGAGACTGAGAAACAAGAATAAAACTGTTAGAGGCATCAGCCAAACCTGAGACTTACCAAAATCAACTCTTTGGAACATCATTAAGAAAAAGAGCACTGGTGAGCTTACTAATTGCAAAGGGACTGGCAGGCCAAGGAAGACCTCCACAGCTGATGACAGATGAACTTTCTCCATAATAAAGAAAAATCCCCAAACACCTGTTCGACAAATCAGAAACACTCTTCAGGAATCGGGTGTGGATTTGTCAATGACCACTGTCCGCAGAAGACTTCATGAACTGAAATACAGAGGCTACACTGCAAGATGCAAACCACTGGTTAGCCACAAAAATAGGATGGCCAGGTTACAGTTTGCCAAGAAGAACTTAAAAGAGCAACATCAGTTCTGGAAAAAGGTCTTGTGGACAGATGAGATGAAGATTAACTTATATCAGAGTGATGGCCAGAGCAAAGATTGGAGGAGAGAAGGAACTGCCCAAGATCCAAAGCATACCACCTCATCTGTGAAACACGGTGGTGGGGTGTTATGGCCTGGACATGTATGGCTGCTGAAGGTACTGGCTCACTTATCTTCATTGATGATACAACTGCTGATGGTAGTAGCATAATGAATTCTGAAGTGTATAGACACATCTTATCTGCTCAAGTTCAAACAAATGCCTCAAAACTCATTGGCCAGCGGTTCATTCTACAGCGTGCCAATGATCCCAAACATACTGCTAAAGCAACAAAGGAGCTAAAAAAGGGTCAATTCCCGAGTCAATTACCCGATCTGAACCCAATTGAGCATGCCTTTTATATGCTGAAGAAAAAAGGGGACTAGCCCCCAAAACAAGGATAAGCTAAATATGGCTGCAATGCAGGCCTGTCAGAGCATCACCAGAGAAGACACCCAGCAACTGGTGATGTCCATGAATTGCAGACTTCAAGCAGTCATTGCATGCAAAGGATTGCAACAAAATACCAAACATGATTACTTTTATTTACATGACATTGCTGGGGGGGGGGGGGGGGGGGGGGACGGGACTGTACAATCACTGCTGTAATCGCTGCATGGTGAAATACCCTTTAACAAAATCTGACAATGAGCACTTTAACCACATGTGATTTTTTTCTCTTACAAATCTCAAATTGTGGAGTACAGAGGCAAATAAATAAATGATGGGTCTTTGTCCCAAGCATTATGGAGGGCACTGTAAGAGCTGCTGCCTTATGACGCCTAAGACCTGGGTTTGATCCTGACTACGGGTGCTGTCTGTATGGAGTTTGTACGTGCTCCCTGTGATCGCGTGGGTTTTCTCCAAGTCTTCCGGGTTCCTCCCACACTCCAAAGACATGCAGGTTTGTAGGTTAATTGGCTTCGGTAAAAGTGTAAAAAAATTAGTGTGTAGGATAGCGTTAGTGTATGGGGTGATCGCTGGTTGGCTCGGGCTTGGGCCAAAGGGTCTTTTTCCATGCTGTATCTCTAAAGTCTAATATAAAGTCGCCCACTTCAGGTCATATACCCTGGTCATACTCTTCTGCACTCTCTACATTGCTACCATAATCTTTCTATAGGGTGGCGACCAGAACTGTACACGGAATACTCCAATTGCGGCCTGACTAATGGTTTGTACATCAACAACATGACATTCCAACTCTTATACTCATTGAATCAGTGATGTTGAAATTTCTCATTGCTGCTTGCTGATGTTTTATGAAATGTTTTTGGCAGATTTGAAAACTGCTTCCTGTACTGCCAAACCATATTCGTGCTCAGCAGTGATATGACTATTTATGATCCAGTAGATTATTTTCTTCTCTTCCATTTCTAAACCAGCTCAAATCTGTATTTTCATATAAAGCTGAAAAACAAAAGTTTTTGAAACCTTAGATTTGAATTCATAATGTTGAAACTACAGTACAGATATGACATGTTTAAAATAATATATCAATAAAAATTGTGATTATCATATATAGATAATAGAGAATAGGTGCAGGAGTAGGCCCTTTGAGCCATTCAATGTGATCATGACTGATCATCCCCAATCAGTACCCCGTTCCTGCCATATCTTCTGACTCCGCTATCTTTGAGAACCCTATCTAGCTCTCTCTTGAAAGTATCCAGAGAACCGGCCTCCACCGCCCTCTGAGGCAGAGAATTCCACAGACTCACAACTCTCTGTGTGAAAAAGTGTTTCCTCCTCTCCGTTCCAAATGGCTTACCCCTTATTCTTAAACTGTGGCCCCTGGTTCTGGACTCCCCCAACATCGGGAACATGTTTCCTGCCTCTAGCATGTCCAAACCCTTAATAATCTTATATGTTTCAATAAGATCCCCTCTCATCCTTCTAAATTCCAGAGTATACAAGCCCAGCCGCTCCATTCTCTCAGCATATGACAGTCCCGCCATCCCGGGAATTAAACTTGTAAACCTGCGCTGCACTCCCTCAATAGCAAGAATGTCCTTCCTTAAATTAGGGGACCAAAACTGCACACAATACTCCAGGTGTGGTCTCACTAGGGTCCTGTACAACTGCAGAAGTACCTCTTTGCTCCTATACTCAACTCCTCTTGTTATGAAGGCCAACATGCCATTCACTTTCTTCACTGCCTGCTGCACCTGCATGCTTACTTTAATTGACTGATGAACAAAGACCCCCCAGATCCCGTTGTACTTCCCCTTTTCCCCAACTTGATACCATTTAGATTAATCTGCCTTCCTGTTTTTGCTACCAAAGTGGAGAACCTCACATGTATCCACATTAAACTGCATCTGCCCAGTCACCCAACCTGTCCAAGTCACCCTGCATTCTCATAGCATCCCCCTCACAGTTCACACTGCCACCCAGCTTTATGTCATCTGCAAATTTGCTAATGTTTGGTAGAGATGAACTATTATCAGGCAGCATCTCTGGAAAAAAGGAAGGCAACATTTTGTATCTGTGCGGGGCAAAGATACTAGATGCGGGGTGAGGAAGGGTCGGAGCGAATGACGGGCCCCGAACAGCGGCAGCAGCGGCTGCGTTAGCGGCTCCCTCTCCTCCTCCACCCAGCTTTCTGTCATCTGCAAATTTGCTAATGTTTGGTAGAGATGAACTATTATCAGGCAGCGGCAGCAGCGGACGTGACAGTGGCTCCATCTCCTCCTCCTCCCACACCCCGCCCGGCCTGATAACGGCCTCTGCTTGTAAACCCGCTGACCGTGCTTTCAAAACAAACCCTCCTGCACGGTGCGGGAGAAGACGGGGCTGTTGTCGCGGTCGCTGCTGCTGCTGTGCGAAGCCCATCATTTGCTCCGACTCGTCTGAAGCAGCTGCACCAAAGATCTTATGGCTATAGGATCTCTGAGCTGCACCGCTCGGCCCCGCTCCTTGCTGTTGGCTGGCGGAGGAGGGAGGCAATAGCAAGGAGTTCCCAAAGGCCAAGGCAACGGGACGATGTTGTCCGAGGAGCGCTGACTTTCCTTACTCCCCACCTCCTCCTCCCCTCTCTCTCTCTCTCTCTCTCGTACGCCCCCCCTCCACCCCCTTATCCTGGGACCCCTCCTCTCCATCCCGCACTGATCCCCATTCCCACCTCTATTCAGTCCTCACTGACATCCCCTGTGGTCCCCTCCCCATCTACCCCCCCCATCTATTCATCCTGCGTTGATCACCCTATCCACCTCGCATTGATTCTCCTGCCACCCCCTCCCCCTCCCCCCCCCCACATCCATCCTACACTGGTTCCCTAATTCATCCTGTACTTACTCCTTTCTCATCCATCCTGCACTTCTCCATCCATTCTGTACTGATCCCCCATCCATCCTGTACTAATCCACGCATTCATCCCGTACTGACCCATTTACCCTGCACCTTCCCCCCTTTCTCCAGCACTTTTGTCTACTCCCATCCATCCCGTACTGAACCCCCCCCCATTCAACACCACTGACATCCCCGGCGCTCTCCCCTCACAATTTTACCTACTCCGACCAACACGTACTAATTCACCTGCCTCAATCCATCCACTCTGCACTGACTGCCTTCTAAACTCCCCCCATCTATCCACCCCGCATTGATTCACACATACCCTCCTCCCTGACCCTATTGTGCTGGAAATGTCTTCAGAGTGAACATTGACTATGTTTGATAACGGAATGCATTCAAATGTGTTTTAATTCCCAATGTTATTATTTGTTTTAATCCATAAAGATGGATTAATTAAATTATGAACACGTGAAACATTAAAACCGCAGTGTTCGATTGTCACTGCTGCTGTTGACACGTTATTACAGAATTCATTTTAACGGCAAATCAATGCTCTTAATATGGAGTATCAGTACTGTAGTTATTTAATGAGTAACATTCACAACTATACATACGCATATATGTTACCATGGTCCAGGATTTATTGACACAGGTTGATCATACGCTGAATAATCCAACCACATTTTTGTTTGGAAGTGGAAAGAACTAATAGAAATTGCATTAATTGCAATGTGTAAAAAGAGTTGAGATACTGTGTTATAATTTTGCTGCATGTCATTGTGGTATATTTCATGTTTTGATTGGTGAATATGTTTAGTTTGTGACTTCATTTGAAGCAGAAAAAATAATATGTGAATGCTTCATTGAGTATAATTCCGACTGGTAACTACGCACTTCGTCCGAGCACATTATCGCATGCGTCATGCAAGCCATCTTAAATGACCACCTAAACTGTCATTTGGCAACCTAAAAAGCTGCCAAGGTTGCCCGGCTGGCAACAGGGAAAAAAAGTTAAGCGAGAGCCCTGGCTAGATGCATGTGACAATAATAAATCTAATGCTAAGTTGCTTGTATGCATGTTTTGATTTGTCTTTTGCCTGAGGTGCTAAATATTAAGGTGCAGGAAGGAACTGCAGATGCCGGTTTAAACCAAAGATAGACACAAAAAGCTGGAGTAACTCAGTGGGACAGGCAGCATCTCTGGAGAGAAGGGATGGGTGATGTTTTGGGTCTGAAGGGTCTCGACCCGAAACATCACCCACTCCTTCTCTCCAGAGGCGCTGCCTGTCCCGTTGAATTACTCCAGCTTTTTGTGCCTATCTTTGTGCTAAATATTAAGTTCTTAAGTTAAAAGGGATGCTGAATATTGGTACAAAGCAACGAAAGAATGCAGAAAGTTTTTTCTGTTTTCCTTGCTGTGGCTTTGCAAATGTTCTTTCTAATTTCCTACATCTGCTTTTCTGTTCCTTTTTAAATACTCTAACTCAATGATTCATTTACTTTTGTGTTCTTCCCACCCCTCCCATTAATCCAAAGAAACATTCTCCAACTTGTATGAGTGAGTATGTTATTTTCCACTGAACAGAATTGTGAACCAGGCATATAGGCTTATGTGCTGGTTAATTGTGCAGAGATATTTTACAAGGCATTTAGAATGTGGAAAGAAACATCTGCAAAGCAATAGACCAATAGACATTTGGGTCCGCCTGTACTGACAGCAAGTTTGTATATGACTCGGAATTTAGGCAAACAAAACAATTTGGGAACAAAGCAATCTTTGCCATTTGTCAATGTTGCACTAAGACTTCAGTTCCCCAAATCTAAATTGCATCTCTTTGTTTGAAAGTAATTAGTTATTTATTTATTTGTAGTTTTCTAGTTAATTGTTATCCTAGTATTTAACGTTATTACATATCAATCTATGTGATCTGTACCCATTCTGCTTAATATTCTTAATTAAATTTAGTTGATACCAAGCTCAAAATACAAGGCACTTTGAACCAATGTACTTGTGGCAGTATATATTTCATCTGAAAAACTGGTAGATGTAGGATTTTAAATATCCTTGCTGTTATTTTTTATTTTGAATTGAGGTGCCTATTTTTTTGCTCTGGTATAGATTAACAGACTGGTTCTTGTACTTAAATAATCATTATTGCTGCTTTTTGTTGTGTATGTGGCAATCCTTGCGTGGTGTGTTGCTTTTTGTATTCACAAAGCTAATCCACAAATTACAAAAAAAAAGCAGTGCCCTTTGAATTTTGAAGGGAAAATGTGTTTTCCTTTGGTTTCAATGTTAAAACTCAGGTTGCATTTACACAGTGTAAGAATCTGCATTCAAGAAAGCTCCACATTTAAGAGTACATCAATAAAAATATTTTGAGCTTGATCTGTCCATTCCCTCCACAGGTGATGCCCATCCCGCTGAGTTCCACCAGCACTTTGTATTTTGCTCAAGATTCCAGCACCTAAAGTTCTTTGTGTTTCCATCAATAAAAATATCGGAAGTAGAATTTTATTAATAATTGTGAATTTTAGAATTGAGGATGGACACTTCAGCAATTTGGTGCCAAAGGAGCAATATGGTGATGTTAATTACGTCTGTGGATTCCAGTGGCACCTGGTATTTTCTGCTTTGAAGCAAGACTGCCCTTAAATGTTATTTTGGTAATATCAATGCAGACTGTCTTGTTCGAGATCCTATTTCAGCATCTCAACCTTCTATTTAACCTCTCTGTTAAGTTCACAATAGTTCATAAGTTATAGGAGCAGAATTAGACCATTCGGTCTACTCTGCCATTTGATCATGACTGATCTATCTTTCCCTCTCAACCTCATTTTCTGTTTTCTCCCCAGTCTTCTGTGTTTGTTTTTCGAGATGGATAATTTTTTTATTCTTTACCAATTGTAACAAAAACAAAAGCAGCCCTGTGAAACAAGGAATTGCAGGTGCTGGTTTACAAAAAAAGACACAAAGTGGTGGAGTAATTCAGCTGGACAGATAGCATCTGTGGAGAACATGGAGAGGTGACATTTTGGGTCGATGACCCAAAACTTCACCAATCCATGTTCTCCAGAGATGCTCCCCGTCCCACTGAGTTACTCCAGCACTTTCTGTCTTTTTCCATACCATAGTTATATTGGTTGATCCACATTAGGCACCTACGTTTCATTTCAGAACGTTGTAGTTCTAACCTTAAACAAACCATTATTGTCCTAGAGCTTTTTTGCATAGTAAACCTTGAGAAACATGCTTTGAAATCTATACTAATTTTGAGGACTTTTTAAAATTTCACTTAGTTGTATCAAAGCAATATTCTGCAGAGACTGAAAATCTGAAATAAAATAGGAAATTGTTCATATGTTCTGATGTTTGTCTTCCATCATCTTCCAGCTTTGTGCTATTTGGTTACTTAATGTTTGAATGTGCATGTGTGTGACTGTGTGTGTAGCCTGCACATCGATAGACGGGTATGTATGTCATTTATAATCTTTTGGAAGAGGTGCATGTTCCTTGTGCTTGATGCTCATTGTGTGGAGGTTGTTTATTGAATAGCGTGTTGGATGTGGAAAGTCTGCATTCATCCAGTGATGGAAACTGCTTTATAATTGAATGTTAGACTGATGTTGAAACTAGGACAGAATGTATCAATTCTTATTGTTGCGTAACTGCTATTATTTAGAGATTATTTTGTACTTTAGTCTTTCTACTAATGTATATTTCTTGTTGCAGAAAGTATGTCTTTGCCATGGGAGAGTTTAACAATTCAATCCACGTGACAATTGTTGCCAAAAAACGACAGGAAGTTGAAGTCGGGGAAGGGTCTCTGCCAGACCTTGTACTTTAAAAAAATATATACAAATACTTTTATTCAGGAAATAAAAACAAACATACAGAGTATTAACACAATCAAAGGCTGCCTGTATTGAGTTTACAAACAAACAGTCATCAAATTAATATATCGCCAACTTTATCAACAATACACTCGACCTCTCCCGGCGACCAGCGTTCACGGAAAGCCTCCAAAGTCCTCGTGGACACCACGTGTCCCCTCGCCAGGGACGCGCGTGCACGGACGTAGACCCGGAAAAGGGGCAGACAACCAACCCTGGTGCGGCCGTCGACTATCCGCTGTCTGGACCCGCGAATGGCCATCTTGGCCAGGCCCAGGAGCAGATCGACAGGGAGCTGTGTTCCCCCCACTGTACTGGGAGTGCTCTTGGTAATGTGACCCAGGTTTCAATGGGGGTAAGGGAATGGTGACATCTTGGGAATAGTGATCACAATTCTGTAAGTTTTACGATAGTTATGGATAAGTATGTGCTTGGATCATATCTGTGGCACCAAGACTAGCTCTGAGTCGGGGCAAACGTGATAGGGGACCCAACTGCAGATGCGGTGGCCACGGACGGGAGACAGTGGATGTTATCGCGGGGTTTCAGAACATTCTCCGGGGGCAGGGGGAACCGCCAGAAGTTGTGACCGACTTTAGGAGTTCAGTAGTTGGTGTGAGTAGCACGCAAACTGGAGGAACAGCACCTCATTCCACTTAGGTGGCTTACAACCCAATGGTATGAAGCTTGCGATCTCCAGTTTTAGGTATTGTCTCACAGATCCCTCCAACACCTCTCCTTTATCTACCACACCCCCTTTTCTTTCCCACCCTCCCCTTTACCCCATCTGGACTCGCACCTATTTCTCCATCACCCTCCCCCATACGTTCCTTTCTCTGGCTTCACAATTCACAACACTTTAATCCTTTTGTCTCACCTTCTGTTTTTTCACCTCTATTCCAACTATCTGCCAAACCCCCCCATTGCTTGTGTCCGCCTGTCACGCTTTGTCCTGCCCCTCTTCTCTTCCATCTTTCTCCCCTGTCCCCACAGTGTGAAGAAGGGTCCCAACATCATCTATCCATGTTCTCCAGGGATGCAGCCTGACCTGCTGAGTTACTCCAGCACTTTGTGCCTAGTAACTTTATATCTTGTAATGATTTCACTTATTGTCCTATTATTTTCCTTCATATGTGTGTTCTGTCTTCCAACAGGCATGTATGTGGATGGGAGAGGTTTACCGGGTTCTGTAATAGTTTACAAAAAAAATGTTCTTAAATCACATCTGCAGTGTGTACTTTAGAGAGATCCCTGCAAACACTGCGGCAGCGCAGATGGGAGCTCCCAGTGAGCGGGGAGTATCCCGGGGAGCGCCTGGAAGGTCCAGCTCACCCGCTGGAGGAGGGCGACTATCCTGGTAGGCCCGACTCGCCTGCCGTGTCTGTGGACCCATATCGTAGAGAAGAACCTGTCTGATAGGCCTAGCCTGCCCGCTGCAGACCGGGGACTCGCCCGCCATGGACGGAGGACGCATGCCACGGACTGGAACCCACCTGGAAGGCCTGGATTGTCCGCTACAGATTGAGGACCCACGGGAATGCACCCGGAGAGGCGGTGGGAGGGAGTGCACGGCCTCGACAGTGGAGATGGCTGCTGGAGGCCCTGCAGCTGCCTGGGGCTCAGGTGGTCGTGCGTCGCTCTGAGAGGTGGAGCATGTGGACAGACACAGCCTACAGTGCTGGAGCAGCGATGGAGGACACCACAGCTATGCTTGGCCCTGCAATGCCGCCAGGGCAACAGACCTTCGTGGTCAGATCAAGATCCCTGCATATACAACAAATGGGACTTGAAAATGGCGTCAAACTGGTGACTCTATACTGTCTTAGTGTAATAGTGCTATACACTTGTACTGTATCTGAGATGCTTATCTAATATGTATGCTTACATAAGTACTTGTGAACTGTATATAAAAAATGAATTTCACTGTACCTCGATACATGTGACAAATAAAGTACCATGCCATCGTTCTGGCAACAACATATCAAGGTAGTTTGAGAACTCAGTTTTTTTGGTGAGATAAAATGAGCAAAGTACAGGAATTGAGTTTTTAAATCTATTATTTTAATTCTGTTTTATTTTGTATGTCGACTTAGATTAAGCAGTCTATCTGGTCAGCATTGGAACCTCCATATTTTCTGGCAGGGGTGAAATTATTCATTTAGCAAAAAATGCAAATTAGTTGTTGGAAAGAAACTGCTGATACTGGAAACTCTCCATTAAAAATCATAGTTCTGGATATACTCAGTCGGTTAGGCAGTGTTCTGTGGAGAGCAAAGCGAGAGTTAATGTTCATAGGAATAAACCTTCTGTGGATCACATAGGTCCCATCAGTCCTGACATGTGGATAGACACAAAAAGCTGGAGTAACTCAGCGGGACAGGCAGCATCTCTGGGGAGAAGGAATAGGTGGCGTTTCGGGTCGAGACCCTTCTTCAGACAGAGTTAACTGATTCTCACTCTAGAATGCTTCCTGACCTGCTAAGCATTTCCGGCACTTTCTGGTTTACTGTGACGGGTTATTCCAGCAAGACCTGGCTATTTATAGTTGTGTTACTTGCATATCAAGTCATCCATCCTTGTTTGCAATGTAACATGGAACTAACAGCACCGATACTGGCGTTATAGGCCAGCTGGTCTTGGTAAGTGATTTACGGTCCACATGAGCCCTTTCCAACTTGTCCACGAGGTTTCTTGGAACCAGCCATGATACTAACTTCAATGTCAGTGTTGTAAACTGTGAGCAATGAAGTAAAATGAAATATCTTCCAAATATATATCAAGTACATATAAATGTTGGTTTTGAGATCAAAATGCTATTCAAAGCAGATTGGATAGTAGCAGTTAAACCAGATGAGAGATGCAGGCTTCAGTATTTGGACATGGCTAGTTTCACTGCAAAGAAAATTGCCAGTTGGTAAGGATGCTTTTATTGTTACTTGTAGTCCCTTTGAATATCTTTGCTCAGTATTTATCTTAGTCGTAAACTTTGATTTACAGTGTTCTAAAAATATCAGTAAAAAGATGAATTGCAAGAGCTAGTGTCTCATTCTCTATTTAATTAAGATTGTAGATTGCAGGAGTTGCTGCTTTGGAGCAAATATGCTCATGAGGAGCACTCCTCCTGAAAATATGGTTTGTTGGCATCCAATGGCGACTGTCTGATTCCAATGTGTAGTCGATGCAAA
This sequence comes from Raja brachyura, assembly GCA_963514005.1. The sequence goes on along the minus strand of OY740788.1, from coordinate 70,631,220 downwards.
GTTAGAAATCTAATCTTTAATCCAATCTCCCCAGCCTAAAATAACTCAATTTTAATGTTTATTGCCTGTGAGTGAGTTGAATTTTTCAGGTCTTAAAAACTGATTAAAGTCTGTCAATAATCAAGCGATGGTAGATATTTAAGAGAATTTCTAATATGACGAATAATTATGCACGATGTGTAATGAATTATAGAAAATCATTTAAGAGCTTCCTAATGTTGTGTAGCAGATTGATTACCTGCACACAGCAATGTTTTAAATGGATACGGATGGAACTAATTGTGTGCTCTATGCCTCTTAATGAAGCCAATTAAGTTTAGAAACATAGAAACATAGAAAATAGGTGCAGGAGTAGGCCATTCGGCCCTTCAAGCCTGCACCGCCATTCAATATGATCATGGCTGATCATCCAACTTTAATTAAGTTCAAGGCACCATGCATGTCTTTTTTTAGAAAAAGGTTATGAAAATGAATATCTGAAATGAGGGAATTTTATTTGATGAATTGAGAAGTGTTGGCGAATGTTACTTTTTAAAGCGAAGGAGATCAAGAGACGCAAGGAATTGCTGATGCTGGAATCTTGAGCAAAATACATAGTACTGGAGTAACTGAAGTCTGAAGAAGGGTCCAGACTCTAAAAGTCTCCTATCCATCTTTTCCAAAGATGCTACCTGACCTGCTGAGTTACTCCAGCACTTGTGTTCAGGCCAGGCAGCATCTCCTTGGAACATGGATAGATGACGTTTCAGGTCAGGACACTTCTGTCTGCTGAGATGTTGCTTGATCCTCTGCATTACTCCAGCACTTTGTGTCTGTTCTGGTTATCCAGCTTCTGCAGTTCCCTTTGTCTACAGTCCGCCGAGTTACTCCAAGGTTAATAACAGACAATTTGGATTGTTCAAAGTCATGAAAGTTTTGATTTGTTCCAACAAATCCTGTCCCCATTCAGAGTATGCAAAAAATTCTAGACGGATTCAGTGTTACCTTTAAAAAACCAAATGGATAAATTGGAAGACAGGGATTTTCCTGGTTATTGGCAAGGAAGCAGGGAGTAGCCCTAACTGAAAAACTCTACTTTAAAAAAAAAACTCTGCGGGGAGTATTTTGTCCCAGAGTTTGAGGTGAAAAGTGAATGAGCAGGCTACTCCTGTACATATTTGCTGTGGAGGAAGTGTGGCAACCGTGTGCGTGTGTGTCTGTGTCAAACTCTTCTTACTCAAGCAAAACTTGACAGCTTACAGACCAGTTAGCCTGACTTCGGTGGTGGGAAAGATGCTGGAGTCAATTATTAAAGAGGTAATAATGGGGCATTTGGATAGCTGTAAAATGATAAGTCCAAGTCAACATGGATTTATGAAAGGGAAATCATGCTTGACTAATCTTCTGGAATATTTTGAGGATGTGACAAGTAAAATGGATGAAGGGGTGCCAGTGGATGTAGTGTATCTAGACTTTCAGAAAGGCTTTGAGGTCCCGCATGGGAGACTGGTGATTAAAATTAGAGCACATGGTATTGGGGGTAGGGTGTCGACATGGATAGAAAATTGGTTGTCAGACCGGAAGCAAAGAGTAGGAGTGAACGGGTCCTTTTCAGAATGGCAGGCAGTGGCGAGTGGAGTGCCGCAAAGCTCGGTCTTGGGGCCACAACTGTTTACCATATATATTACTGATTTGGAAGAGGGAATTAGGAGCAACACTAGCAAGTTTGCGAATGACACAAAGCTGGGTGACAGTATGAACTGTGAAGAGGATGTTAGGAGGTTGCAAGGTGACCCGGACAGGTTGAGTTAGTGAGCAGATGCGTGGCAGATGCAGTATAATATAGATAAATGTGAGGTTATCCATTTTGGTGTCAAAAACAAAGGGGCCGATTATTATCTCAATGGGGTTAGGTTAGGTAAGGGGGAGGTGCAGCGAGACCTGGGTGTCCTTGTACACCGATCACTGAAAGTTGGCTTACAGGTACAGCAGGCAGTGAAGAAAGCTAATGGAATGTTGGCCTTCATAACAAGAGGATTTCAGTATAGGAGTAAAGAGGAGGTTCTGCAGTTGTATTGGGCTCTGGTGAGACCACATCTGGAGTATTGTGTACAGTTTACAGTATTGTGTACAGTTTTGCTCTCTTAATTTGAGGAAGGACATCCTTGTGAATGAGGCAGTGCTGCGTAGGTTCATGAGATTGATCCCTGGGATGGCGGGACTGTCATATGAGGAAAGATTGAAAATACTAGGCTTTAACTAACTGGAGTTTAGAAGGATGAGGGGGGATCTTACAGAAACATATAAAATTATAAAAAGACTGGACAAGCTAGATGCAGGAAAAATGTTCCCAATGTTGGGCGAGTCCAGAACCAGGAGCCACAGTCTGAGAATAAAGGGGAGGTCATTTAAGACTGAGGTGAGAAAAAACGTTTTCACCCAGAGAGTTGTGAATTTATGGAATTCCCTGCCACAGAGGGCAGTGGAGGCCAAATCACTGGATGGATTTAAGAGAGAGTTAGACTAAGGCCTAGGGGCTAGTGGAGTAGATGGATATGGAGAGAAGGCAGGCACGGGTTATTGATAGGGGACGATCAGCCATGATCACAATGAAGGGCCGAATGGCCTCCTGCACCTATTTTCTATGTTTCTATGATTAAAACACACAGGGCTGGTGGTACTCAGCAGGTCAGGCAGCATCTGTGTAGGGGATGGACAGACTATGTTTCAAATCTGAGAAAGCTCTTGATCCAAAATGTAATCTATCCATTCCCTTCACAGATGCTGACTGACTCGTTGATTCTTCCAGCAATTTGTTGTATGTCCAAGTTTCCAGTATCTGCAGTTTCTTGTGTCTCTAGACTATTCTGTTTTTAAAAAAAAACCCTACCTTGTGTTCACTTCTGCAGACGTTTTAATACTCTACACAGCCATAACTAGTGATAACTACTTCTGGCCCCAAAATAACCAATTTTACATGTGCTCGGTAGCTTTATCGTGGATAAGTATTTTAAAGTTCTTGAAGTTTAAAAAATTCTACTTTGAAATATCAGTACTCATAATAATCCTGTATGCTCCAATCTTTATTTTGGAATGTGCAAATGTTTTAGAAAAAAATCACAATGCTTCTTGTATCACTGTGTGAGAATTTGTCCGTTTGACTGGCCTTGCCTAATGGACAGCAGGACTGCTGCTGTGTGCCACAGAACCCCGATTCCTTATGTCTGACCGCTTCAGCGGTGAGAAGACCTTGGAGGACCTAGGGAAGGACCTCATTGGAATTTACCGAATGGTGAGATGCCTGGATAGAGTGGATGTAGATAGGATGTCTCCACTGGTGGGAGAGTCCAGAACCAGGGGACACAGCCTCAGAATATAAGTACATACCTTTAGAAAGGAGATGAGAAATGTATTTAGTCAGATGGTGGTGAATCTGTGGAATTCATTACCACAGGTGGCTGTGGAGCCGTCATTGAGTATTTTTAAGGCAGAGATTGACAGCTTTTTGACTAGTAAGGATTTCAAGGGTTATGGGGAAGAGACAGGAGAATGGGGTTAAAAAGGAAGATGGATCAGCCATGATTGAATGGCGGAGTAGTCTCAATAGGCTGAATGTCCTAATTCTTCTATGATTTATGAACCTATGAGATTTGAAATCTATGCCTGAGGCTTTTCTGTGTAATTTCTAAGTCAGCAATGAGTGGCACTGAAACGTCACCTATCCATGTTCTCCACAGATGCTGCCTGACCTGCTGAGTTACTCCAGCACATGGTGTATTTTTTTGTAAACCAGCATCTGCAGTTTCTTATGTCTATATTTGACTGCATTCCTTCTTTTGTTTTGAAAAACAATCCATTTTAGCTAGGCGTTAACTATATAATTATCGTGTTAGTAATTCTGCCGACTTGTCATAAAAGGTGAGCTGCTGAATCACTAACATTGAATGAAGATTGAGTCAGAATGATCATGATCATTAGCTTTTACTTTGACTGATAGCTGCCATCTTGCATTCACATTGTCTTCACTTGATTAGTTTAACTCTAGCTTTTAATTGTAAAATCGTTTTGGGACAGGTAAATCAATTGGATTGGATTCACATCATAGGGATAGTCAAAACAGATTCTTCCATTTATAAAATAACAGCACTTAAGAATCTTTTCCCAATCTCCATCTGAATAAATTGGCCGTTCAACAAAATGGTTACTGCAGTCGGAATTTTAATGGTCTGAGATTTGTTCCCCTTGGAAAGTAAATGCACACTCATGATTAAAAAATTGCTGGAATGGAGCACACGAGAGGGTAGGGGAGAGTACACAGGACCCCACTGATGGGGGGGGGGGGGGGGTGGAGAGACCCTACTGCCTGGAGAGTGGGAGCTTGGGGGGGGGGGGGGGGGGGGGGAGGGGTGAGACAAACTCCCTACTGCTGTTATTTTTAGTTGTCGCTGTTTGCCCTGCTTGTTTTGGCCTGTTGAACAACATCCTAATTGCAGAAATTCCAGTGTTGTATTATAATTGTAAATTGAGGACTGCTCGTATAAACATTCAAACCATGTTTCTTGTATCTTGCTTTAGGCTCGGAATGTGAATACTGGGGAGCTAGCAGCCATAAAAGTTATTAAGCTTGAGCCTGGTAAGTAATTATTCTGATTGTAAATAATAAACTGTACTTTTAGTTGTTTCTCTCAAAATACCAGGAAGAACGACTTTGTCTGTGAATCTTGTTGGTGGGCTTTTGTAGGTTATGTGCCTTCAGCAAATCGTTTTCTTGAGGAATTTGTTTGGACTTAAGAATAATAAATGATGGATAATTTACCAGCTGTTAGTAAATGGACGTTTTTTGCAAACAGACCCTTCGACCCAGCTTCACCATGCTGACATAGATGCCCCATCTACACTAGCCCCTCCTGTCTGCATTTGGCCCATATCTCCCTAAACCTTTCTTATCCATGCTCTTTTCCAATGTCAAATTCCTGCCCATTTCTAACTCCATGTTCCCGTGATGCAGTGCTGCAAATGTTTCCGTTCGTGATGACGATTAGTTTGATGTATAAAAGACAGCAGTGTTTCGACCTGGACATCAGTAGTCAAGGACAGGAGTTTAGATATATAAGCATAAATCTGATGATCATATCTGATGTGGTTTCTGTGTTCACTGGTTCAATGGAATAATCACACAATCACAATATACTTTATTAGCCAAGTATGTTTTGCAACATATGAGGAATTTAATTTGCCAAGTCGGTCATACAAATAAAACAATGGAACACACAAAATCCGTTTTAACATAAACATCCATAACAGTGACTCATCCGCATTCCTCACTGTGATGGAAGGCGGAAAATAAAGTTCAGATCTCTTCCCTTTTTTGCTCTCCCGCAATAGGGGGCTTCGAGCCCTCCATTGACGGGACGATCTTGACTCCTATAGCCAGTGGAATTTGGGCTCTCCACATCGGGGCGATCAACTCCTGCATCGGGGGGAATGTCAGCTTTCCCGCACCGGTGATCGAACCCCGCGTCGGGAATGATCGAGCCTCTGCGTCATTGGAGCTCCCGACTAGCCTCTCCCGAGACCGCGAGCTTGGTCTGTGACTAAAGTCCGCAGACCGAGGTTGGAGTGATCCCAGGCAAGGGATCGACTCCGATGTTAAGTCCTCGCCCCGCAGTGGGGCTCAAAGTCAGTCTGAGGAGGCTTCCAGCTCCATACAGAGCGACCGGAGATGCGATCCGGAAAAAATCGCATCTCCGGAAAGGTAAGAAACAGAAAATAAGTTTTCCCCCCGACCCCCTCCCCCTCCCCCCACATAAAACAAGCCAAGAACATTTACACAAACTTTGAAAACACACTAAACATTTTTTTTTAAAGTCTAAAACACAGACAGACTGTTGGCGGGGCTGCCGATCGTACGAAGCCCCTGGTGCAGCACTACAGCACCAGCTCCCTGCTTCAGTGGAATGATATGCAGCTTTATAGCCCCAGCTCCCTGCTTCAGTGGAATACTATCCAGCAGTACAATGCTAGACACCATGCTGCCAAAGGTTCTGTTGTAGAGCAAATAAAATTCTCCTGATACTGGTTTCCAATCTGTCTGGTGGAAGGAAGGGGTTAAATGGGCTGCTTCCATGGTGGTTTTCCCTTCCTCCAACTGGCAAATTCCAACATCTACTTACATAGAATAATAGAAAAATAAACTGTTCAGCAAGGACACATAATATTTGGATAAAGAATTCTGACAGTTGAAGGAGGGTTTATTTGAAAGTTAAAAGCCAAAATGATTCTCGGAAAATAGACACATTTGAACGATTCACACTGCAGGATTCATTATTGGCCCACCAAGTTCATGCCAGATCATTGTAGTATTCCAATTAGTTCCCTTTCCTGACGGCCATCTAAGTATTTTCTCCCATGCATCTCTAATTGCTTTTTGAGAACTCTGGTTACAATCCCTCTATGCATGCAGTGAGTTCCAAGTTATAAACATTCACTGCACGAAAAGGTCACTTCTCACTTTCCCACTACCATCATGTCTCCTGTTATATTCAACATCAAACGCATTTCTTTCGGCAATGACTACGTTTTTTTAAACCATAATTCTTGCATTACGGAAAAACATTTCAAAGCCAACTATGCATTTCATAATAAATCTTTCAACAATCTTAACTTCAAATGCTATTTGAAAAATCCAACATTTGGCAGAGTGCGTTAACAGCTTCAGTTTAAGGGCGGTGCAGTAGCGCAACAGTACAGTTGCTGCCTCACAGTGCCAGAGGCCCAGGTTCGATCCTGACTACGGGTGGTGTCTGCGTGGGTGTCATCAAGTGCTCCGTTTTCCTCCCACGGCTTTGTAGGATAATTGGCTTCAGTAAAGTTGTAAATTGTCCCTAGTATATAGGATAGTGCTGGTGTATGGGGTGATTGCTGGCGGCACGGTCTCAGTGGACCGAAGGGCCTGTTTCCGCGCTGTATCTTTGAAGTCTAAAGTATAGTCTAAATTCCTGGGCATTAACATCGTGGGTGACCTATCCTGGGCCCAGCACAGAGTTGTAACCACACAGCAAGCGTGCAATCACCTCTACTCTCATAGAAGTTGAAAGCGATTCAACATGTTTCTGAAAACTCCTACAAACCTTTCCAGGTGTAATGCATAATCTATCCTGACTGGTTACATCATGGGTAGACACAAAATGCTGGAGTAACTCAGCGGGACAGGCAGCATCTCTGGAAAGAAGGAATAGGTGATGTTTCGGGTTTACACCCGTCTTCACATCATGGCCTGGTATGAAACCTAGAAAATAGGTGCAGGAGTAAGCCATTTGCCACTTCGAGCCAGCACTGCCATTCTATATGATCATGGCTGATCATCCAAAATCAGTACCCTATTCCAGCTTTTCCCCTTGATTCCCTTAGCCCTAAGAGCTAATTCTAACTCTCTCTCGAAAACTCTATGGCAATTCCAAGGCGTAGGAATACAAGAGACTGCAGAGAGTGGTGGACTCGGCCCGGCACATCACGGACACAGCCCTCCACTCCATCTAAAGCCGCTGCCTTAAGTCGCATCTATCATCGTGGATCCTCACCATCCAGGCCGTGCCCTCTTCTCACTGCTCCCGCCGGGCAGGAGGTACAGAAGTCTGAAGTCCTACATCACCAGGTTCAGGAACAGCTACTTTCCTACAACCATCAGGTTCTTGAACCGACCCGCACAACCCTAATACTACCTCCGCAACTGAACACCACTACACATCTCTTGCACTACCGTGGACTTTTTAAAATTATTATATTTTTTACAAATGTCTTTTTTTTTAATTGTCTTCTAATCTCTTGAGGACAATGAGGGATTGTCAGTAAATGGGTCCTGACCCGAAATGTCCTCTATCTATTTCCTTCCTCAGATGCTGTCCGGCCCCCAAGTTTGTTGTTTGCTTTGCCAAGTGTTCTGCAAAACAAAAAAAGCCTTTTCAAATACAATCTCTGATTCAGCTCAAGATAAGCTACTTCCAAGCCAGTGCCAAAATAATGATTATAAAAAATTGCAGCAGTGAACAACTTTGAAGATTTAAATGAATGAAATGGAAGTCAAAGTTCTGTATGATGAGCAAACAATTCAAGATGAAAATCAAAAGAAGATGCAGTGTGGAACAGAATTAGATACGATTTAAGAGACTTTTGGATAGGCAGATGGATATGCAGGGAATGGAGAGATATGGGTTATGTGCAGACAGAAATGAGTTGGACTTGGCATCATGTCCACACTCTTCTATGTTTACAAAGGACAATAATGCATACATTGATACTTAATTATTGTTCCCTTCAGTGTTATTGATTAATCAGTCCATTTATTTGAAAAATGATTAGATTCTAAAATGTGATTAAAGCGCCGAATTACAGAGACATTGCTGCAAGAGGGCTGGGAACTGAACATTCAAGGGTATACCTCCTATCGAAAAGACAGTCAGGTGGGCAGAGGGGGTGGGGTAGCTCAAGGGTGAGAAATGAAATTATGTCCCTCGCAAGGGGTGACAATGAAACAGGAGATGTGGAGCCAGTATGGATAGAACTAAGGAATTGTAAGGGTAAAAAGACCCTAATGGGACTACAGGCCCCCAAACAGTAGCCTGGATATAGGGTGCAAGTTGAATAAGGAGTTAAAATTGGCATGTCGTAAAGGTATTGCTACGGTTGTTATGGGAGATTTCAACATGCAGGTAGACTGGGAAAGTCAGGTTGGTGCTGGACCCCAAGAAAGGGAGTTTGTGGAGTCAACTTTAGTCAAAAGTCAAACAAACTTTATTGTCATTTAGAAATACATCGATATATGCAATTCCAAACTAAATTCCGTTGCATTTGGCTCCCCGTGCAACACGATAATAAACAGAAGGATAAAAAGGATAAAAGGATAAATAGACAATGGTGGCAGCCCATTACATGGCATTCGGGAGTCTGATGGCTCATGGGAAGAAGCTGTTGCAGAACTTTGATGTTCTGCTCCTTATGCTACGATATATTTTGCCCGAGGGCAGCAGAGTGAACAGTCCGTGATGGAGGTGTGTGGGGTCTTTTATAATACTGCTGGCCTTAGACACGCAACGTTTGGTCACAATATCCCCAATTGAGGGGAGAGAAGTCCCAATGATTTTTTTCGCTGTCCTCACCACTCTCTGCACGGTCTTCCAGTCGGAGGCTTTACAGTCCCCAAACCAGACAGAGATACAGCTGGTCAAAATACTCTCTATGGTGCCCCTGTAGAAAGTAGTGAGGACGGGATGGGGGAGGTGAGCTCTTCTCATCCGGCGCAGAAAGTGCAACCGCTGCTGCGCTCTCTTAACTGTTGATGAGATGTTATTTGACCAGGCCAGACTGTTAGTGATCTGCGCCCCCAGGAACTTAGTGCTACTGACCACCTCCACATCGCTGTCATTGATGTGAAGTGGTGTGGGACAATGCCGATTTTTCCTGAAGTCGACGATGACCTCCTTGGTTTTTTCGACATTCAGGATCAGGTTGTTCGTATTGCACCAGTCCACCAGTTGTTTCACCTCCTCCCTGTAAGCCAGCTCATTGTCGTCCCGGATGAGGCCCACCACTGTTGTGTCATCTGCGTACTTCATGATGTGGTTTGTACTAAACCTGGCACAACAGTCGTGGGTCATCAGGGTGAACAGCAGTGGACTCAGGACACAGCCCTGAGGGGAGCCGGTGCTCAGAGAGATGATGTTAGAGGCGTTATTTCCAACCCTCACTGACTGGGGTCTGTCAGTGAGGAAGTCCAGTAGCCAGTTACACATGGGGGTGCTGAGACCCAATGGAACCAGTTTGCTTATCAGGTGCTGAGGGATAATTGTGTTGAATGCTGAACTAAAATCCACGAACAGCATTCGCACATAAGTGTTCTTCTCCTCTAAATGTTCCAGGCTCAGTGAGAGTACGGAGGATATAGCGTCCTCTGCGGAGCGGTTTGGCCTGTAAGCAAACTGGTATGGGTCAAGTGTGGAGGGGAGTCTGGAGGAAATATGGTCCTTGCCCAGCCTCTCGAAGCACTTCATCAATATGGGAGTGAGTGCTACAGGGTGGTAGTCGTTGAGACATTGTATATTGGATTTCTTTGGCACTGGTATGATGGTGGCAGTCTTGAAACACGATGGGACGACAGCCTGGTTCAGCGAGGTGTTGAAGATGTCCGTAAGGACATGTGCCAGCTGATCAGCACGTTGATCAGCACATTCCGTGTCTGCCAAACGCAGCCCGTAACCCGAAATTATCCGGCCCGCAGGCGGATTTTTGTACCCCCCATAATCAGTGGGCGGGCGCCCCGAGCAGCGACCGGGCACCCCGAGCAGTGACCGGGCGCCACGAGCAGCAGCCAAGCTCTGGCTGTACCGCATACTGCGCAAAGCCACCTGAACGGCCGCACACCTTCTGTGAACACGATTAAGAAAGAACTGTAGATGCTGGAGAAATCGAAGGTAGACACAAATGCTGGAGAAACTCAACGGGTGAGACATGCAAGAGTTGCATGAGGCTGCCTCATTGGTCGACGTAAACACGGTGGGCTGAAGCGAGCTGTTTCTGCACTGTATCTCTAAACTAAAAACTAAAATACTTGGGCAACAGTGGAGGGACACTGCAGGAGTAAAATTTAGCAGGAGTTTACGTCAACCAATGATCCCTGTACTTGAGCACGATCCTACACACTGGACAATTTTACAATTTACGGAAGCAAATTAACCGATAACCCTGTAAGCCTTTGGAGTGTGGGAGGAAACCGGAACACCCAGAGAAAACCCATGTGGTCACGGAGAACATACAAACAGCACCCGAGGTTAGGATTGAACCTGGGTCTCTAGCGCTGTAAGGTGGCAACTCAACCGCTGTGACACTGTGCTGCCCCCTTGCCTGATTTTATTCTCCGCTTTCCAGTCATGATGAGAGAATTGCCTGAAATGGCTTCTCGCCTAGCTCCTGCGTTATGGCCTCGAACTCCCAGGATCTGCATTTGGAGAGGCATTCATCAATTTATTATATATTTTTCAGACTGCTATGTTTTCTGTGGTGCTATTGCAAGTAAGAATTTCATTGTTCTATCTGGGACTATCTTTGTACTTTCCCCTCATTGAAATAATCTGAAAACATAATGTTCAAGAGTGAAGAGTGTTTTATTGTCGTGTGTACTGAAAAGGGAACAATAAAGTTATTTGGTTCGGCAGCAGCACGCAGGTTTGTAAACACAGTATTCAATAGATAATATATCAAACAAAAAAAAGTTAAATAGATTAAAAAATCCAATATGGTGCAAAAATTAAACAAAGCCCAAGGTAACCTAGTGCAACCAAGGCACTAGAAGTTTGGAGTTTAGTTGAAGTTAGTAGCATTCAATAGTCTGATGGTTATTGCGAAGAAGCTGTTCCTGAACCTGGATATCATAGTTTTCAGGCTCCTATACCATCTTCCCGATGGCAGATGTGAAATGAAAGTGTGGCCAAGTTGGTGTGGCTTTGATTATGCTGGCTGCCTTTTTGATCCCTATCATCGATCTCTTCGATGGCGGGAGGTCAGTACCCGTGATGGACTGGGCAGTGTTCACTTGAACTGTACACCTGTCGAAGTTCAAGAGTATTCATTGACATACAAAATCTCCTAAAGGGCCTGTCCCACTTGCATGCGATTGCATGGGTTGGCGCGACCAAACGGAAGCAGAGTTCGTGCTAAGTACGCGTGTGACGTCATTTGCGTCATACCTACCAATCAGCTGGGCAGGAGGCGGGCCGCCGGATTTTTGGCGTCGCACGGCATCGGGCAGTGACGTCATCACGCAACTCCACGGCAGGCGGTGATGTCATCGCGCAATGCCACGCGCTAGGCGTACGCCGTCAAGACACTGCGTACGACGTCAAGATGCTGCGTACGACCGCAATGCGCCTGCGTGCCAACAGGCCGTTGGCGCACGAAGATTTCGGACACTGTCAGATTTGCAGAGTCCCGCGAGATGTCGGGATAAGCCCCGCACAACTCCGCGCTTCTAAGTGGGACTGGCCCTGCCTCAAGCGACCACGAGGTCGCGTAATTTGCGAGCCAAGGTTGTGCAAGTGGGACAGGCCCTTCACTCTTCAGAGGGAGTAGAGGCGTTGATGGGGTTTCTTTATGATTGCATTAAGTCCAGTGTTTGGTCCAGAACAGAACTTCACAGATATGCATGTACAGCAACTTTAAGTTGTTGACTCTCTCCACCACTATCCTGTCTGTGAAGACGGGTTTGTGGATCCTCGTCCTTTCTCTTCGAAAGTCAACAATCAGTTTCTTGATTTTACTAAGAGCTAGATTGTTGTTATGGCGCCATTCAATCAGACGATCACCCTCCTATAATCTGACTCATTGTTACCCATAATTCATCCAACAACGGTGGTGTCGCCGGTGAATTTAGAGATGGGGTTGGTAACCGGTCATAGTCATGGGTATAGGGTGAGTAGAGCAGGCGACTGAGCCTGTTTCCATGCTGTATCTCTGAACTAAACAACCCTCACCTGCATGCTTGCTCACTGCACTGCGGCTGATTGTGTACTTGTTGATGCACTATGAAATTTGGCGTTGCACATTATGGTTACCTACCAGTCTTGTCATTCATTTATTATATTATTGATTGTTACATAATTGTCAGTGCTTAATTGTGTTAATGGGCCTGTAAGCCTGCAGCAACTAGAATGTAATTGTTCTGTTGCCGGTATAAATGATTATGCACCCTTGTCTCTTGATCTGATTGATTCCATATCTAGCAGTCCTCTATTCAAAATAATCTCGCCCTTTTCAATCTCCTCCACATCGCTAAACTACTGCTCCCCCTATTTCACATCGACCCGCATCTCTAATTTTCTGCAGTCCAACAGGGCCTCGAGATCTATTCAATCCTCCGAATCTTTCTGTTCCCTAACCTTAGTCTCGACCATCAGTAGACATACCTTCAGCTGACCTAGCCCTGAGCTCTGTCACCACCCCTGAACAAGAATGTAAAATTGAAAGCAGAAGTTCATTTGCCCCCTTGTACTATCTCTGGCATTCAATGAGGTTGGAGGTGATCTTGTAGCTTGGCATCACAGTTGTCCTGAACTAACCCCAGATCTTCATGAGGTAAAAGACCAACATATGGTTTGCTTTCCTATGTGGCTACTGTGGCTGCATATTAACCTCGAGTAGTTGGTGCACTGGCACATCCAGGTCCCTCTGAACACTTTTCAATCTCTCACTATTTAAAACAAATATTCAGATTTTCTTTATTGTCTTCTAAAATGGCTGACTTCACATTTTTTCTACATACTGCGATCTTTCTTGGTTAACCCATAATTAAGTTATTGCTGCTCATCTTCACAATTTTTACAAGAGGATGATTTTTATTTGCTACGTGAAATTGGCTGTCCACAGCCCAATGTGTTGGTTCATAGGCTGAATGTGGTACTTTATTGTGAAAAGCTTTAAATATCTTGGAGGCCAAACTGACCCTGTACAAAAAAGAAAAACAAGTTGTGGATTGTTTTTCCTCAGTACATTCTTTTCAAGGACAAAAGTTGGCTTTATTGGATTGCTTCATACATTACATGGTCTGTCACTTACTGCCTATCAGAGTTTCTTTCAAAATATTTTCAGAAGCTTCAATTTCAAGAAGTTGGCAAGTAGTGATTGACTGATAATTCTGCTTCATGGAAGCAATGCAAACTGGATTTCTGTTGTAGAGGCAAGGCTGGAGTCAGAGTGACAAATTATCCATTTTTGCAATTTAACTGTCAATCACCCAGAGATAGACATGGCTTCTGGTGAGGCTTCTGCTACCTTTTCAACAATCAAATGTCTCCATAAAACTTCAGATTATCATGCTTAAAATTGAACTGCATTTGCAGTTGTTACATAGCGATTCGTGCAATTTTTGGTTTAGTTCAGAGATACAGCATGGCCTCAACCCATCAAGTCCACGCCAACCATCGATCACCCGTTTACACTAGTTCTGTTATCCCACTTTCTCATCCACTACACACCAAGGCAAATTAGAGAGGGCCAATTAACATACACACCAGCACGTCTTGGAATGTGAGAGGAAACTGGAGCACCCGGATGAGTTTAGAAGGACGAGAGGGGATCTTATTGAAACATATAAGATTATTAAGGGTTTGGACACGCTAGAGGCAGAAAACATGTTGGGGGGAGTCCAGAACCAGGCGCCACAGTTTAAGAATAATGGGTAAGCCATTTAGAATGGAGACGAGGAAACACTTTTTCTCGCAGAGAGTTGTGAAAATGTGGAATTCTCTGCCTCAGAGGGCGGTGGAGGCCGGTTCTCTGGATACTTTCAAGAGAGAGCTAGATAAGGCTCTTAAAGGTAGCAGAGTCGGGGGATATGGGGAGTAGGCAGGAACGGGGTACTGATTGGGGATGATCAGCCATTATCACGTTGAATAGCCTACTCCTGCACCTATTATCTATTGAAACACACGCGATCACACGAAAAACAAGCAAACTCCACACAGTCAACACCTAAGGTCATGATTGAAATGGTGTCTCTTTAATACCCAGGTAATTTAGAAGTTACATTTATCCACCAAAGTTAGTATCTTGGCATTGCACTGGAGGTGAAATGATACCAAAAAATGTTTTTAGGTTATCTGTAATGTAACAGTTATGTCCAATTTAATGGGATTATGGAACTGGTTTTCAACCATTTTAAAGCAAAGATAGCCTTGAGTTACAATTTTTTTTTGTTACTTTATTTGGGAATTTTCAGTTTCCGCATCAGTAATGATTGATTTTCATGAAGCCCAGATGTTTTTGCAGAAGATAAATCTGTGTTCAGCATACAACCGGTCTTGTAGTACTGTGTGTAGGAAGACTATAACTAACTTGGAAAGGGTGTCTCTTGCTCATACTTTCACCACTGGTGAATGTGACATTAAAAAATGTCAAGGTGATAAACTCTGGAATTCACAGCATTACCGGGTTCAAATTGGATAGAGATTCACCAGGATGGCACCTGGGCTTGCGGAGTTGAGTTGTAGGGAGTGGTTGGATAGGCCAGGACTTTTTTCTTTGATGCCTAGGAGACCTTATTGAGGTGAGGTGTACCAGATCATGAGGGGCATGGATAAAGTGAACACACAATCATTTTACCAGGGTGGAGGTTTCTATAAATATAGGTTTACGGGCATAGGTTTACGGTTGGAGGGAAAAGATTTGAGGGATAACTAATTAGCCCAGAGGGTAGTCTGTATCTGGAATGAGCTGCCGGAGGAAGCTATAGAAGTGGATTCAATTAAGGTTTTTAAAAGACATTTGGATGATAATGGTTCATTTGTGCGCTTTTTGTTGCATGTTCAAATGCACAGTGGAATTATTTTCTTACATACAGTCCTGTAAAGTATCATCATACAAGATTAGCTAAGTGTACAGAAATAGTCTATGGATAGGAAGGGTTTAGAAGGCTACAGGCCCAATGCAGGCCAATGGAAGTCGCCAGGAATGCCTACCAGGTCAGCATGGTCGGTTGGGGGCGCTGCGAGTCGGCTGCCCTGCCAGCAGCGTGTTCGTTCATTTTGACTTTGTAGGGGTTTTTTTTGGTGTGTCCAAATGTTAGTTTAGGTGTCTCTCGGTATGTCTTGTGGTGGGGGGGAAAGGGGGTAAATTCTTTTTGGTCGCCTCCTCGACGGAGAGGCGACTTTTTTCCATGTCTCCACCCTTGCGGCCTAACAGCTTGGATTGGAGCGGCCTTTCCTGGAGTTGGGCCCGGAGCTTCAGCAGCGGGCGCAGAGTGGACTTTTCCATTGCGGAGCGGGCGAACCCTTGTCGGGGGTCGCCGAAGAGGAGTGCTCCAGTTGCTGGCCTGGTGACTTTGACATCATGGGGCTGTGGTCTGCGGAGCTTCTAGCCGTGGGCGTGGCGTGGACTTACCATCCAGAGTCTGGGATCGCTTGCCGGGGATCGCAGGAGAAGAGCTCCGACCGCCGGCCTGCGGCCTAAAACATCCTGAAGCCGCGGTCTCCGGTAGGAAAGTGCCGATTCTGGCGCTCCAAGCCGCGGAGTGTGTTCGACTGTCCCGACGTCGGAGGTTTGATCACACTGACGAGAGGGCCTGTACATCCGGCCATCCGTAGCGGTGACTACAGAGGGTCTATGGCCCTGACTACGGATGAACAAAGGAGGAGGACTGACTTTGTTGCCTTCCACCACAGTGAAGAATGCTGTGGTGGATATTTGTGTTAAATTCTATTGTGTATTGTGTGCTTTTTTTTTAAAGTGTATCGCTGCTGGCAAATTCATTTCACTGCATCTTTGTTGGTGCATGTGACGAATATCTTTGACTTTGGACAAGGCGGGCTGAAGGGCCTGTTTCTGTGCTGTACAGCTCCATGACTCTAAGGATTTGTAAGCAATAGCTAGCTGGTGCTGGGGCTCATTGACCTTGAAAGTACGTGTCTGCTTCTTCCCTACCTATTTCATCTACAAAAATCCTTCAGATGTTTCACATGACTGCCCACATGCAAGCAGCCTTCATCAGTTTTACTTTGCTGACCATTACAATGCTTTCTGACCTACATTGGCTTCTGGCCAAACATCACCCTTCAAAAAAACATTCTCACCGTGTTTTCAATGCAATGTCTTGCTCCTGCTTATCTCTATAATCTCCAAGCCTGTAACCTTCCGGAGAACCGCTTCTCCGATTCTGGCCTCTTGCGCGTGCTTTACCGCTGGTGAATGTGACATTAAAAAAAATGTCATGGTGATAAACTGTGGAATTCTCAGCAATAACTGCAGTATTTCTACCTCTAAATGTCTAAAATAGCCCTTAAAACCTGCTTGCTTCGGCAAGTTTTTAAGTTGGCTTAGTTCTCTTCTGTGTCCCTATGCCTTATGTAAATACATGTGTAATGTTCATAGCAAACGAGAATTGGAAGAGCAAATATGTAAAGAGATAGCAGATATTAGTAGTAAGCACAAGGTAGTGATTGTGGGAGATTTCAACTTTCCACACATAGACTGGGAAACACATTCTGTAAATGGGCTGGATGGTTTGGAGTTTGTAAAATGTGTGCAGGATAGTTTTTTGCAGCAATACATAGAGGTGCCTACTAGAGGAGGGGCAGTGCTGGACCTCCTGTTAGGAAATGAGACGGGACAGGTGGCGGAGGTATGCGTAGGGGAGCACTTTGGGTCCAGTGATCACAATACCATTAGTTTCAATATAATTATGGAGAAGGACAGAACTGGGCCTAGGGTTGAGATTTTTGATTGGAGAAAGGCTAACTTTAACGAGATGCGAGATGATTTAAAAGGAGTGAACTGGGACATTTTGTTTTATGGGAAAGATGTAGAGGAGAAATGGAGGACATTTAAAGGGGAAATTTTAAGAGTACAAAATCTTTATGTTCCTGTTCGGTTGAAAGGAACCAGTAAAAATTGGAAAGAGCCCTGGTTTTCAAGGGAAATTGGATATCTTGTTCGGAAAAAGAGGGAGATCTACAATAATTATAAGCAGCATGAAGTAAATGAGGTGCTTGAGGAGTATAAGGAATGTAAAAAGAATCTTAAGAAAGAAATTAGAAAAGCTAAAAGAAGATATGAGGTTGCTTTGGCAAGTAAGGTGAAAGTAAATCCAAAGGGTTTCTACAGCTATATTAATAACAAAAGGATAACAAGGGATAAAATTGGTCCATTGGAGAGACCGAGTGGACAGCTATCTGCAGAGCCAAAAGAGATGGGGGAGATATTGAACAATTTCTTTTCTTCGGTATTCACCAAGGAGAAGGATATTGAATTATGTGAGGTAAGGGAAACTAGTAGAGTAGCTATGGATACTATGAGTTTCAAAGTAAAAGACGTACTGGCACTTTTGAAAAATATAAAAGTGGATAAGTCTCCAGGTGCTGACAGGATATTCCCTAGGACATTGAGGGAAGTTAGTGTAGAAATAGCCGGGGCTATGACAGAAATATATCAAATGTCATTAGAAACGGGAATAGTCCCCGAGGATTGGCGTACTGCGCATGTTGTTCCATTGTTTAAAAAGGGTTCTAAAAGTAAACCTAGCAATTATAGACCGGTTAGTTTGACTTCAGTGGTGGGCAAATTAATGGAAAAGATACTTAGAGATAATATATATAAGTATCTGGATAAAGAGGGTCTAATTAGGAACAGTCAACATGGATTTATGCCTGGAAGGTCATGTTTGACTAATCTTCTTGAATTTTTTGAAGAGGTTACTAGGGAAATTGACGAGGGTAAAGCAGTGGATGTTGTCTATATGGACTTCAGTAAGGCCTTTGACAAGGTTACTCATGGAAGGTTGGTTAAGAAGGTTCAACTGTTGGGTATAAATGCAGGAATAGCAAGATGGATTCAACAATGGCTGAATGGGAGAAGCCAGAGAGTAATGGTGGATGGCTGTTTGTCGGGTTGGAGGCAGGTGACTAGTGGGGTGCCTCAGGGATCTGTGTTGGGTCCTTTGTTGTTTGTCATGTACATCAATGATCTGGATGAAGGGGTGGTAAATTGGATTAGTAAGTATGCAGATGATACCAAGATAGGGGGTGTTGTGGATAATGAAGAGGATTTCCAAAGTCTACAGAGTGATTTAGGCCAGTTGGAAAAATGGGCTGAAAGATGGCAGATGGAGTTTAATGCTGATAAATGTGAGGTGCTACACCTTGGCAGGACAAATCAAAATAGGACGTACATGGTAAACGGTAGGGAATTGAAGAATACAGTTGAACAGAGGGATCTGGGAATAACCGTGCATAGTTCCTTGAAGGTGGAATCTCATATAGATAGGGTGGTAAAGAAAGCTTTTGGTATGCTAGCCTTTATAAATCAGAGCATTGAGTATAGAAGCTGGGATGTAATGTTAAAATTGTACAAGGCGTTGGTGAGACCAAATCTGGAGTATGGTGTGCAGTTTTGGTCGCCCAATTATAGGAAGGATGTCAACAAAATAGAGAGGGTACAGAGGAGATTTACTAGAATGTTGCC
The DNA here is from genome assembly GCA_963514005.1 of Raja brachyura. Next base: position 70,612,242 of record OY740788.1, on the reverse strand, counting down.
TGGGTTTCAACAGCTAAGTTACAGAGATAGGTTAAATAAGTTAGGTCTTTATTCTCTGGAGCGCAGAAGGTTAAGGGGGGACTTGATAGAGGTCTTTAAAATGATGAGAGGGATAGACAGAGTTAATGTGGACAAGCTTTTCCCTTTGAGGATAGGGAAGATTCAAACACGAGGACATGACTTTAGAATTAAGGGACAGAGGTTTAGGGGTAACATGAGGGGGAACTTCTTTACTCAGAGAGTGGTAGCGGTGTGGAATGAGCTTTCAGTGGAAGTGGTGGCGGCAGGTTCGTTGGTATCATTTAAAAATAAATTGGATAGGCATATGGATGAGAAGGGTATGGAGGGTTATGGTATGAGTGCAGGCAGGTGGGACTAAGGGGAAAAAGTTGTTCGGCACGGACTTGAAGGGCCGAGATGGCCTGTTTCCGTGCTGTAATTGTTATATGGTTATATTATAGCAAAAAAGACACAAAGTGCCGGAGTAACTCGGCGGGTCAGGCAGTATCTCTGGAGAATGTGGACACGTTTCGGTTCGGATATGGGCCTGAGCTGAAAAGACAAAAGGTGTGAGATAAGGATGGGTGCGAATTGTGAAGCCAAAGGAAGGAATGAGGTGGAAGGAGAGGGAGAAATGGGTGCTAGTGCTGGTGGGGCACAGGGGAGAGTGGGGTGGGGGGTTGGGAATAGAGCAGTTTGCTAAAATTGGGGAATTCAATGTTCATACCGTTGGGTTGCAAGCTACCCAAGCTGAATATGAGGTGGTGTTCCTCCAGTTTGTGTATGGCCTCACTCGGGCAACGAAGGAGGCCCAGGACAGAAAGGTCAGTGTGGGAATGGGAAGAGGAGTTTAAATGGTTAGTAACCGGGCGATCCAGTAAGTCTTGGCAGACCAAGCGCGTGTTCGGTGAAATGGCTGTGCTTGGTCTCACTGTTGACCAGGAGGCCATATCAGGAACACCGGATACAGTGGATGAGGTTAGAGGAGGTGCACATGAACCTCTGTCTCACCTGGAAGGACTGCTGGCATCCCTGGGTGGATGTAAGGGAAGAGGCATAGGGAAAGGTGTTACATCTCCTGCAGTTGGAGGGCTTTCTACATTGTACTTTTCACCTTGCCTTGTTAGTATGTTGTGCACACCAACTACCTGAAGGACCTTCTTGTCAATCATAAGATATTTACCAGGAGTCATAGCACCAACACAACTCCAGAGTGCCAGAGGTCCAGGAACCTGCTATTAACCATGACGTGCAGTTTCTTCAGAGCTGAAAGGCAAGAATGTTTGTTTCTGAGCTGAAAGGCAAGTCATGTGTGGAATATATAGGGTGAATACAAAGTCTTTTACCCAGTGAGGGGAATTAAGAACTAGATGATGTAGGTTTAAGGGGAATTTGAGGGGCAACCTTTTCACTAAGGGTGGTGGGATATGGAATGAGCTGCCAGATGATGTAGTTGAGGCATGTAGTATAACATTTAAAAGATATTTGGGCAGATATATTGATAGGAAGCTTTTAGAGGGATATGGACCAAACGCAGACGAGTGGGACTAGCGTAGATGGGACATCTTGGTTGACATGGACGAGTTGGACTTTGAGGCCTGTTTCCGTGCTGTATGACTCTATGACTGCTTCATTATGGCACGTAAGCTCTGATCTTTATCAACAAATCCACAACTGTCCCAATGTCAATGTAGGTTGATGTCTTAGTTGTGTATTTTTTCTCATTTTTCTCAACGTTTTGTGCTGCAAGCTGCACTCGCCTTTAGTAAGGTGATGGGGATGAAGTTCTTTCGCCAGAGGGGGGGTGAATCTGTGGAATTCATTGCCACCGAAGGCATTGGAAACCAAGTCATTCGATATTTATAAAGCAAAGATTGACATTTTCTTAATTAGTAATGGTGTCAAAAATTACTGGGAGAAGGCAGGAGAATGGGTTGAGTGTGGTAGATAGTTAAGCCATGATTGGATGGTGGAGTGGACTCTAGGGGCTGAATGGGCTAATTCTGCTCTTATGACATGAACTTATAAACTCTCCTCCAATGAAGTGAAATGGGCAGATTTGCAGGATAAATGGGGAACTTTAAACTCCAAAACCTTCACTCCAGAAAAAAAGGCCACTTGCCATTAACAACAAGCGGCCAGGCTTCAACCCTGAGCTCCAGTGTTTCTGTGTGCCGTCTCCCTATGATTGCATGAGTTTCTCTCCCATGTCGCAAAGGTGGATTACCTTTACCGGGATACTGAGTTGGATGATCAGCTATGATCACATTGAATGGCGGTGCAGGCTCGAAGGGCCGAATGGCCCACTCCTGCACCTATTTTCTATGTTTCTATGTTAAAATGTAGGTGAATTTTAGAATTGGTGAAGGGGTAGCAGAGGTGGAGTTGATGTGAATTTAGGTATTTGAGGAAGATTTGTTTTCACCCAGAGGATGTTTGCCATTTGGAAATCACGCCTGCGACGATGATGAAGTCGGGTGGTCTTGTGTAATCTATTTTTGCATTAAAAATGCCATAGGGGCATATAGGCGCTGTTGTCAGGCAACTGAACCATCCTACCAACAACTGGAGAGCAGTCATGAGCTACTATCTACCACATTGGACACCCTCAGGCTATCTTTGATTGAACTTTACTGAACTCTATTTTGCAATAAATGTTATTCCCTATATCATGTATCTGTACAATGTGGACGGCTTGATTGTAATCATGTATTGTCTTTCTGCTGACTGGTTAGCATGCAACAACAGCTTTTCACTGAACCTCAGTACACGTGACAATAAGCTAAACCGGGGAACGGGAATAGTATGCTGGCACAGACTTGGGCTGAAGAGCCTGCATGCCCTTCTAATTGAAATCTTCAGCTTTAGTTCTTGTTCCTTTTAGATATAGATAGCAAGTGGGCAGCACAATTGGTAGAGCGGCTGCCTCGCAGCGCCAGAGACCTGGGGTTGTCCAAATCTTGGCTGCAAGTTCTCCTTGTGACTGCATGGGTTTCTTCCTGGTGCTCCGGTTTCTTCCCAAATCACAAAGGCAGTGTGTTTGTAGGTTAATTAACCTTTGTAAATAGCCCCAAGAGTCGTATAGCGTGGAAGTAGGCCCTTCAGCCCAACTTGCCCACGCCGTCCAACATGCCCCGTCTACACTAGTCCCACCTACCTATGTTTGCCCATATTCTCCTAAATCCTTCTTAAACGTTGCGATAGTACCTGCCTCAACTACCTCCTCCGGCAGCTCCTCCCACCACACTTTGTGTTTAAAAAAAAAAGGTTACCCCTCTGTTCCTATTAAATCTTTCCCCCCCTCACCTTAAACCTATGTCCTCTGGTTCACGATTCCCCTACTCTGAGCAAAATACTGTGTTCACCTGATATGTTCATCTCACGAGGAATGTTGGAGTGTTTTGGGGTGTGGGAAACATAGAACTAGTGAGGTCGATGGTTGGTGTGGACTCGGTAGGCTGAAGGGTCTGTTTCCACGCTGTATCTTTCAATCCATTCAAACAGATGCTGTTCAGATCCCTTTTTTTCCCTAAAGCCTTGTCTCAAATGCCCACTTAAGGCAGGGAGCTTCAGACTCGCCACTCTTCTTTGGTTTAAAAAAAAACTCTATGCACTCCCCTCTAACCCTGTCTGTCTGTGAGTTTAGATTTGTAGCCCTTTAATTATAAATCTCTGAGCTAAGGGAATTAAGCTCTTTCTTAAACCCGTTAGCTCGTAGCTTTTCTACCGGTAAATCTGTTTCAGAGAAAGTGACCCCAGCCAGTCCAATCGTTCCACATCACTGAACTCCTTCACTCCTCATAACATCCTCCTGCATCTCCTTTGGAGCACCACAAGTGATTTCACATCCTTCCTGTAATGTAGTGAGAACAAAACACAGTACACTGGTTATGGCTTTGTGTTTACGCAGATTTGGGATAACCTTTTGCCGTTTGTTCTCGGCCTTGGCTCGCAAAAGGAAGTGTCTTTCAAGCCCTCGGGTTCACCTTTTCTGACTTGTTTGTGTCTACTTTTGTAGCGTAGTCTCGGTATTGCTGCTGTAATGTAATAACATTATGAACAAGGAACTGCAGATGCTGGTTTATAGCAAAGATAGACACACATTGCTGAACTAACTCTGTGTCTCTCTTTGGTTAAACCAGCATCTGCAGTTCCTTTTTATTACATCATGACATAGGTTTCAGGTCTAAGGACCTTAGGACTTAATGCTGGAGTAACTATGCATGTCAGGCAGCATCGCTGGAGAACGGATAGGTGATGTTTCAGGTCAGGACCCTTATTCAGACTGATTGTAGTTCGAGGGGGTGGCGGGAGAGATCTGAAAGTGAGAAAAAAACCCATGACAAATCAGGACCGACAACCTTCAGTCTAAATCCTTAAGGGCCTGTCCCACTTATGTGATTTTTTTTCGGCGACTTGCCGGCACCCGTCGCAGCAGGTCGACGAAAATTTCAAAATGTTGAACATCCAGCAGCGACCAGAAAAAACGTACGACTCTGGACGACTACTCACGCATCACCCCGCGACATGTCATGTGAAGCAAGCAGTCCAGCATTGTGCCCTTTGAAATTTGCACCTTCTCCTGTGACCACGCGGGTTTCCTCCGGGTGCTCCGGTTTCCCCTCGTATCGCAGGGGGAATGTTGCTGTTCCTGCTTATTCAGTAAACTCTGAAAGACATTTTTGACTTGACACTGGTGGAATACACGGAAGTCTGACGTAGCAGCTTGTACAGAGGGATTTATTTCAGCTACTGAAGGTGACACGGTGCTGTAATGTTATATTGCCATTGTGACTACATTGTTCACTTTCACAAAGAGGAGATTCTGAAGCATGTTAATGAATGTGTGGTTCCGTAGCATCACGACCAAGCAACTTGACCCATACACACGATCCATTATTGCTAGCGACAACCAATTCTGCCTTTCAAACAAAAGAATAATTACTGTAAAAATACTTCTGAGAAATGATAGGAATAAGTAATAGTATTCCTTTAAAGAGATTGAAATAAACACTGTATATTCCTAAGATTGTATTAGTGGTGGAATTTGCTGACACAGGATGAACTCAGGTTATGACCGGTCAAAAAATAATTTTGCAATTTCTTACATCTGTGTGTATTTAATGGGCAGATTTGGCAGATCTGCAAGGCTTTCATCTGAACCATTAGTAGTGGCATCAAACAGTTCTGTGTTCCGTGTTTTAAGCGCAGAGAGTTTGGGAGATACTTTTTTCCAAAAATAAACTTTGTTCAAAATGAAAGCTTATACAAAGTAAGAACTCTGCACGCTTTCTCAGTATCTATACATTAAATGGCGTCATAACGGTACCTTTCTTTACACGAACACCATTGCCACTTGTGGCCCCCTGGGGTGATCTCCCTTCCTTTGTTTGAGGGGTGTCCCCACCGAACTCTGCCACTCAATATCCAGCAGCAGAACGACCTCAGTCGGTGGTCCCTTTCACAGAACCTTGGCATTGGCTGCATCAAGCTTCTGTGAGTCCCTCAGCATGCACTCCTGCAATGGAATGGGCCAGTTGGCAACATTCCCTCACGGACATTCCTGCGCGCGCGCTGGGAGGTATTGGTGGAGCAGTTGAGGTGATCAGTCCCTGCAGATGATTAATGCAGCAGAGATGGTGCGTGCACCAGGGGTGCAGGAACGTGCCGTTGGTGATGGGTGGGGTGCCACTCAATGCTTCCTCCAGGTTGGTGTTAAGCTGCAGAGAGTATTCCATCGTGCCAGACCGTATAATAGATGTGGAAAGGCGATAAAAGGTGCTGGAGTAACACAGCACACAGCGAGTCAGGCAGCAACTTTGGAGAATGTGGGTAGGTGACGTTTTGGGTTGGGATTGTTTTTGCGGGGGCGGATTAGATAGAGAAAGCTGGAAGAGAGACGGGAGGACAAAGCCTGACAGGTAATAAGTTGATACAGATGAGGTGGGTTTGATAGGCAGATGGAGGTTAAAGGCCAGAGATGAAAAAACAGATGGTGTGAGACAAGGATTGAAAAGTTGCAAATCGTGAAGTTAGAGGAAGGAATGTAGGTGGAAGGGGAGTGGGAGAGGAGAAGTAGGTAAGAGTCCAGTAGAGGCATAAGGGAGAGCGGTAGGGGGGGGGGAAGACATACAGTGTCCTCCATAATGTTTGGGACAAAGACCCATCATTTATTTATTTGCCTCTGTACTCCACAATTTGAGTTTTGTAATAGAAAAAAAATCACATGTGGTTGAAGTGCACATTGCACATGTGGTTGAAGGTATGAGATGTGAATTGGCCAAGATAGACTGGCAGGTGATTCTTAAAGGGTTGACAGTGGATGTGCAATGGAAGGTATTTAAAGACTGCATGGATGAAGTACAAAAGTTGTTCATACCAGTTTGGCAAAAGAATAAATCGGGGAAGGTGGTGCATCCATGGATAACAAGGGAAATCAGGGATAGCATAAAAACAAAAGATGAGGCATACAAATTTGCCAGAAAAAGCAGCCTACCGGAGGACTGGGAGAAATTCAGAATCCAGCAGAGGAGGACAAAGGGCTTAATTAGGAAAGGGAAAATAGATTATGAAAGGAAACTGGCAGGGAACATAAAAACTGACTGCAAAAGTTTTTATAGATATGTAAAGAGAAAGAGACTAGTTAAAACAAATGTTGGTCCCTTGCAGTCAGAAACAGGTGAATTGATCATGGGGAACAAGGACATGGCAGACCAATTGAATAACTACTTTGGTTCTGTCTTCACTAAGGAAGATATAAATAATCTGCCGGAAATAGCAGTGGAACGGGGGTCAAATAAGATGGAGGAACTGAGTGAAATCCAGGTTAGCCGGGAGGTGGTGTTGGGTAAATTGAACGGATTGAAGGCCGATAAATCCCCAGGGCCAGATAGACTGCATCCCAGAGTACTCAAGGAGGTAGCCACAGAAATAGTGGATGCATTAGTGATAATTTTTCAAAATTCCTTAGATTCTGGAGTAGTTCCTGAGGATTGGAGGGTAGCTAATGTAACCCCACTTTTTAAAAAAGGAGGGAGAGAGAAAGCGGGGAATTACAGACCAGTTAGTCTAACATCGGTAGTGGGGAAACTGCTAGAGTCAGTTATTAAAGATGGGATAGCAGCGCATTTGGAAAGTGGTGAAATCATTGGACAAAGTCAGCATGGATTTACGAAAGGTAAATCATGTCTGACAAATCTGATAGAATTTTTCGAGGATGTAACTAGTAGAGTGGATAAGGGAGAACCAGTGGATGTGTTATATCTAGACTTTCAGAAGGCTTTCGACAAGGTCCCGCATAAGAGATTAGCATACAAACTTAAAGCACACGGTATTGGGGGTTCAGTATTGATGTGGATAGAGAACTGGCTAGCAGACAGGAGGCAAAGGGTAGGAGTAAACGGGTCCTTTTCAGAATGGCAGGCAGTGACTAGTGGGGTGCCGCAAGGCTCAGTGCTGGGACCCCAGCTATTTACAATATATATTAATGATTTGGACGAGGGAATTCAATGCAACATCTCCAAATTTGCAGATGATACCAAGCTGGGGGGTATAGTTAGGTGTGAGGAGGATGCTTGGAGGCTGCAGGGTGATTTGGATAGGCTGAGTGAATGGGCAGATGCATGGCAGATGCAGTACAATGTGGATAAATGTGAGGTTATCCACTTTGGTGGCAAAAACATGAGGGTAGACTATTATCTGAATGGTGGCAGATTAGGTAAGGGGGAGATGCAACGAGACCTGGGTGTCATGGTACACCAGTCATTGAAAGTAGGCATGCAGGTGCAGCAGGCAGTGAAGAAAGCAAATGGTATGTTAGCATTCATAGCGAAAGGATTTGAGTATAGGAGCAGGGAGGTTCTACTGCAGTTGTACAGGGTTTTGGTGAGGCCACACCTGGAGTACTGCGTACAGTTTTGGTCTCCAAATCTGAGGAAAGACATCCTTGCCATAGAGGGGGTACAGAGAAGATTCACCAGACTGATTCCTGGGATGTCAGGACTTTCATATGAGGAAAGATTGGATAGACTCGGTTTGTACTCGATGGAATTTAGAAGATTGAGGGGGGATCTTATAGAAACCTACAAAATTCTTAAGGGGTTGGACAAGCTAGATGCTGGAAGATTGTTCCCGATGTTGGGGGAGTCCAGAACAAGGGGTCACAGTCTAAGGATAAGGAGGAATTCCTTTAGGACCGAAATGAGGAAAACATTCTTTACACAGAGAGTGGTGAGTCTCTGGAATTCTCTGCCACAGAAGGTAGTTGAGGCCAGTTCATTGGCTATATTTAAGAGGGCGTTAGATGTGGCACTTGTGGCTAAAGGGATCAGGGGGTATGGAGAGAAGGCAGGTACGGGATACTGAGTTGGATGATCAGCCATGATCACATTGAATGGCGGTGCAGGCTCGAAGGGCCGAATGGCCTACTCCTGCACCTATTTTCTATGTTTCTATTGTCAGATTTTAATATAGGACATTGTTATACATTTTGGTTTCACCATGTAGAAATTACAGAAGTGTTTATACATAGTCTCCCCTTTTCAGGGCACCATAATGGGTCTTTGTCCCAAACATTATGGAGGGCACTGTACTTACTTTAAATTGGAGAATTCAATGTTCATACTGTTGGCAGAAGACGAGTCGGGCATCCAGTATTTGAGAAAGGGATTGATAATTTTTTACATTTTTTGTGAATTGAATGATATGGATTTAGTGTGGCACTGATGTAGAAATGCCTTGATCTGGAGAATTTCCGGACCCAAAACTTTGCCTGTCCATTTCCACCACGGACGCTGTCTGACCCGCTGAGTTCTTCCAGCACTTTGTGTTTAGTGGAAGATACCAGCATCCGCAGTTCTTTTTGTCACTCATCCATGATCTCGTTGAGTGACCAGGAAGGTCAAATGGCCTGCTCAGGCTTCTATCTTTTGTTTTCATGACTTGATTGTGTAACCATTAATCTAGGTGAGTTTTCGATTCAAAATGTCACGCAATTAACCGATCCATTAGTTCATAATTTATAGGAGCAGAATTAGGTTTATTCGGCCCATCAAGTCTACTCCACCATTCAATCATGGCTGATATACCTTTCCCTCAAACCCATTCTCCTGCCTTCTCCCCATAACCCCTGACACCTGACGTAATCAAGAACCTATCAATCTCTACCTGACCTGCTGAGTTGTTCCTGCACTTTGTGTCTATTTTTGTAAACCAGCACCTGCAGTTCCTAGTTTCTGAATTTATTTTCAAATAGTTTTATTCAACAAAATTTATTCTGTGGCACCACAGCTGAACAAAGGCGTCCTTTGGATTTAATTCAAGGTGTACTGTTTTGTACCTTATTGGAGTTATGCAGAGGAACATGTTTTGGGTATGTGTCATCTTTACTTCCTCCAGCCCCCTCCCCCTTCCCCCCTCGCCTTCGCCTCAAGGGCAATATTAGAGTCATTAAGATTTACAGCATGGAAACTGGCCCTTTGGCCCATTTCATCCATGCTATTCAAGATGCCGCCTAAGCTCGTCCCACTTGTCTGTGTCGGCCCATTTCCCTCTAAACCGTTGCTATCCGTGTACATGTCCACATGTCTTTTAAATTATGTAATTATACTTGCTTCTACCACATCGCGTGGCAGCTGGTTCCATATATCCATCACTCTGAGGTCCACTATAAGTCTTTCCCCTCTTGCCGTAAAACAATGGCCTCCAATATTCGATTTCCCTACCCTGGAAAAAAGAACTTTGCATACAAAGCAAATGAGAAGACCTTAACGTGTGCAAACATGCACAATGATCTTTCCCCTTATAGCTCTGCCAGCAAAACCTCAAGGAGAAAATGGGAGGAAAGCAAGACCAGTCAGCTTATTCAGAGAATGATTCATCCATCAGGCCCAGAGGAGCAAGCACAGAATGCACAGAAACAAAATGTTTGGCAATACCTCCTCTGCAGTGAAACCATTTTGCCCATGTACCCAGTTCCATGTTCGTCTTGGAGACAGTGACTGTGTGTCCCAGCTGACAGCAGCAAGTGGCAGGCCTTGTACACAGACGGGTTTATCGAGCACTGCTACAAGGCCAGGGAAGGGTATTGAGAATCAGAGGACATAGTTTTAAGGTGAGGGTGGCAAGATTTAATAGGAACCTAAGGGGTGATGTTTTCACACAAAGGGTGTTAGGTGTGTGGAACGAGCTGCCGGTATGATGTGTTGAACGAGGTAGTTGAGGTTGGTAGTATCGCAACGTTTAAGAAACATTTAGACAGGTACATGGTTAAGACAGGTTTAAATGGATATAGGTCAAATGCAGGCAGGCCAACTAGTTTAGATGGAGCATGTACGTCAGTGTGGGCAAGTTGGGCCAAAGGGCATGTTTCCACACTGTATGCCTCTGTGACTCTATAAATAGCTGAGGAAACATACCCACAAAAGTCATCTATCTGAAGCAGCGAGTATGTCAGCTAGCACGGGTACCAGAAGAGTAGAGGAGTTGGAATTGTGTCAATTGGTCACCACAGAAGGTTATGCCCAAATTGTTACTTTTCTCCCCCCTCTTGTTATGGATGAGAGTTATGACTGTGTGGGCATAGTTTAGTTGCTTGTATACATTCACTCTATTGACAAATTGTTCAACATTCCTGAAGAAGTCGCAAGGCTGTGCAGAGTGGAAAAGGCCATACAAGGGGCAGACATGCTTTCCCTGAAGAGAGACACAGAGTACTGGAGTTCCAAAGTTCCATACCAATCGCCCTTTGTGTAAAATAAAACATGCCCTCGTGTTCTTATTAAATCTTTCCCCTCTCGGCACAGTGGTGCAGCTGTAGAGTTGCTGCCTTACAGCGCCAGTGACCCGGGTTCAGTCCTGACTGAGGGTGCTGTGTGTAGGGAGTTTATGTTCTCCCTGTGACCGCGTGGGTTTTCTCCTGGCGCTCCGGTTTCCTCCCACACTCCAAAGACCTACAGGTTTGTAGGTTAATTGTAGGCCTGTTTCCGCACTGTCTCTAAACTAAATTAAGCTCTCACCTTAAACCTATGTTATCTAGTTCTTGATTCCTCTACTCTGGGTAAAAGACACCATGCATTCACCCCATCTATTCCTCTCATGATCTTGCACACCCCTATAAGATATGTGCAACAGCACATGCACTTATGAAGAGAATGTCTAAGTTAAGTTTGTTTAAGCCTATCTGGTGATCATCTGCCTGTATGAATGTGCACACTGCTAGCTTCAACACAACCCCAGGCATTGATCAGTGACGAGCGAGCACATAAATCTCACTGAGGTCTTCAGGCAGCGATTTCTCCGTCAGGCCCAGGAGAGCAAGTACGTATATGTTTAAAGACCAAGCGTCCGGGCACCCCTGCTCCACAGTTTAGTCATTTAGCCCACCTTCCCACTTCCATAGTGAACTTCGGATAACAAATTACTGATGGTAATCTTTAGACTTCCGTGTTCACATATACATTTGTGGAAATTCTAAGTTGCTGGCAGTTGCAAAAAATAATAGCAAAAGCTATCAGTCATTAGCCTGTAAAATCTGGACCAGTGACATCTGGTAATAATTTAGCTGGAATTTAAGATGGAATGTAACTCTGACAAGTGTGAGAAGATGCATTTTGGGATGTTAAACCAGGGCGAGACATTCTCCTAGGCCCTATCATGTCTTGTGAGTTGTTGGACAGAGACCCTTGGGTTATAAGTACCCGTGTGTTACAAGTCTCCCACAACCTTAGGTTACAAGTCTCCTATCACTATTGCTCTCCCGTCCACCTGCCTCTTGTTTTGAATTCTGTGTGCTGTGTTTGAGTCAGAAGTGCTCAGGTTTTGTTGCGAGAGGCTTGGTTGAGGAGGCTGAGTGGTGGATCTAAAAGTGATGGTTTTCAATAAATAATATGCATGCAGTGAATCGTGGCGTTGTGAAATTCACTATTTTAAGCCAGGATGGGAAGAGATTGAGTCTTCAGTAAAAACTTGAAGGAAAAAATACTTGCAGAGGGTTTCAGGAATAGAAACAGAGAATTAAATGAACTGGGGGTTACACAAAAAGCTGGAGAAACTCAGCGGGTGCAGCAGCATCTTCAGAAGGGTCTCGACCTGAAACGTCGCCTATCTCCTTCGCTCCTTAGATGATGCTGCACCCGCTGAGTTTCTCCAGCTTTTTGTGTAACCCTCGATTCTCCAGCATCTGCAGTTCCTTCTTTAACAATTAAATGAACTGGTTTGCTTTTGCAAAAGGGTGCAATCATTCTGATTCTGTGTGGAGCTGCAACAAAATTTCCTTGATGTTGTTTTGTCAAACCATGGACGTCATGTGCTGAGGCCTCTGCTGGTGACATCATGTGCTGACGCCTCTGCTGCCGCCCAGTGCAACCATTCTGCAACTGCAAGTCTCCCATCCATTTAGTATAATGGAGAAACAAGCAATTGCACATGCTGGTGTACAAAAGATGACACAGTGCTGGAGTAACTCAGCGAGTCAGGCAACATGTCTGGAGAACGTGGACAGGTGACGTGAAGGGACCCGAACTGATCACCTTTCCATGTTCTCCAGAGATACTGCTTGACCCACTGAGTGACTCCAGCACTTTGTGTCTTCTCAGTGTAATGGCTTTGATTAATGGAACGTCACCATTTTAAGGTGAAGATGGTATTTCCAGCTTCGTTAAAGGAGGAAAGGCTTTGTGACTAGAATGGTGTTTCGACAAAGTTCCATGTCGGGGCCCATGTTTTTCTTAGTATACATCAACGATTTAGATAAATGTAAAAATCATCATTCAACAAATTTACAGACTGTTGATTATAAAGAGGATGCCGTTGAGCAAGTCAAAAATGGCAGATAGAAGAATATGAATTTATGCGCAGGCAGATAAGAGATAGTCTAGGCATCATATTTGCCACAGACATTGTGGACCGGCGGGTCTGTTCCTTTGCTGTACTGCTTGCTCTATGTGCTATGCAATTCAATCCATGGAAATGTGGCAAAATGTACTTGGGGTAAGTAAGACAATGGAGTAAACGATTTTAAGCAGCCCAGTGGAATCCCGTTTTGTTTATAGTGTCTGCAGTCTTAATGAATTGTCTGGCTGGTTTCAGCCAAAAGTTCAGATTCCTCTTATGTTGGCTAATGGGCTTCTGTGTGTTTATTGCTGGTTCTCATCTTTGCTTCTCTGAACTACATTACAGATGAAGTTTAGAGTTGGGAACTTGAGGAAAATCCTTGATGCAGATAAGGGATTGACTGCAGATGAGAAAATAGCAACTTTTTCCACACAGGGTGCTAGGTCCATGGAACGAGCTGCCAAATGAGGTAGGTGGGACGAGTGTAGATGGAGCATGTTGTCAGCATGGGTAGGTCGGACCAAAGAACCTGTTTTGACACCATGAGACTCTTGACTCTTAAGACATTTAGCACATTTTTTGGATAGTTGATGGTGGGGAATAAAAGCTGACCCTTACCAGGGCACCCGCATTGCAAGAATGAATAAAAGAACCATTCTGGCTGTGTTACTGCATTGCTTGAATGCTATCAGGAATTATCTAAGGTACATTCTGTCTGTTTCACGTAGTGATGAGTTTGTTATTCAAACTTAATGTTCTTAAATAAAGTTTAATTTCTGCTCCATTCTGTGAAAATGTTAGAACCCTGCCCTTTGGCTTATGTGAAGCAAGTGATGACTAATTTCCCCAATCTCCAAGATATGTACAGTTGTGGAATGTTTGTTCTTTCTGTCATATTCTTGCTCAGTCACTTAGCTGGTCTTTATCCATTTTCACCCTCTCTTGGCTCTTCTAAGCTTATTTTCCCATATTTGGTTCCAGCATCTACTTGTTGATGTAAATTGTAAATAGTTGAGATCAAGGCATTCCAATAATTATGCATTCATTTCCAGTTCGTCACAGACACAGTGGCACCTGGTAGAGCCGCTGCCTCACGCCGCCAGAGATCCAGGTTCGAGTCTGACTTTGGATGCTGTCTGTGTGGAGTTTGCACGTTCTCCCTGTGACTGCACTCGTTTCCTTCGGGTGCTCTGGCTTTCTCCCACATCCGAAAGATTAGCAGGTTGGTAGGTTAATTGGCCTCTAAATTGCCCCTAATGTGTAGAAAATGGATGAGAAAGTGGGATAATATCAAACTAGCGTGAACAGATGATTGATGGTCTGTGTGAACTAAGTGGGCTGAATGGCCTGTTTCCATGCTGTATCTCTAAACTAAATAGTTACCTGTCATAATTGCATATGAATATTATGATAACCCCTTGTGTACAGCCTCATCAAATGCCTTTTGAAAATCCACATACTGTATACATTCTCCGGCCTTAAAAGGCTTAGTTAGGAGGTTTTGCATGTCCCAACAACTGTCACCAATTTCTACAGATGCTCCGTAGAAAGCATTTAATCGGGATGCATCACAGCTTGGTTTGGGAACCGACCTAAACAGACCAAGACTGCAAGAAATTGCAGTGAATTTTTGACACACAAACTAACCTCCCTTCCATTGACTCCATTTATCCCATCCATTGACTCTATTTATACCTCTCACTGCCCCGGCAAGGCCAGCAGCCTTCTCCCCTCTCCCATCGGGCAAAAGGTATAGAAGTGTGAAAACACACACCCCCAGAGTCTGAAGAAGGGTCTCGACCCGAAACGTCGCCTATCTCCTTCGCTCCTTAGATGCTGCTGCACCCGCTGAGTTTCTCCAGCTTTTTGTGTAACCCTCGATTCTCCAGCATCTGCAGTTCCTTCTTTAACACTTTGTCTACTCCACTATCTACCTCATTGGTGACCCTCGGACCATCTTTGATCGGACTTTGCTGGCTTTATCTTGCACTAAATGTTATTTTGTTATTATGTATCTGTACACCATGAACGGCTTGATTGTAATCATGTAACCAACACAGTCGTTGTCTCCATCACAATCTCTCTACTTAAAAAAAAAAACACGTTTTAAACCATTGGTTCCTGTAGCTTTGTTAGATTCGGTTTTCCACGATTTCCTCACTGCTCCACTTAATTACTTTTCAGTTGATGGGTCTGGTTAAATCCTTGGTTTGCCACAGCTATTCTTTGTCATTGCTACACCAAAGGCAGACACAAACATTTTTAAAGGTACTTGTCATTTCCTGTTCATATTGTAATTGTTCCACATTGTAAAGGAACCATGTAGATTTTTGCTATTTTCTTTGGCAATCTTTCTTTCGCTTCATAGTTTTCTCTTTTATTTTCTTCATCATGATCAATTTCTTGGATACCCTTGATTTAGTAGAAAACTTTTCTGATCTTCAAGCATTGTACTCATTTTGTTTAAGTCTGCAGCTAATCACAAGTGCTGGAGTAACTCAGCAGGTCTGGCAACATCTTTAGAGAACATGGGATAGGTGATGTTTTGGGTCGAACCCTCCTTCCGACTAATTGGTCTGAAGAAGGGTCTTGATCTGAAACGCGTCAGTCCATTCCCTCCACAGATGCTGAGTTCCTCCAGCACTTTGTGTTTTGCTCAAGGTTCCAGTATCTGTAGTTCCTTGTCTCCACTTTATGAATTGTGTTTTGAAGTCCTTGTTTTTGTTTAGTTCAGTTTATTGTTGTCACATGTAGTGAGTTACAGTGAAAAGCTTCTGTTTACGTGCTATCTATCCAGTAAAAAAAAGATTATGCGTGAATATAATCAAACTGCCCATGGAAATAGAAAGGATAAAGGATAACAAGAAGTGTCTACTTCACTGCATTCATAGCCTTGGTCTGGGGAATCTAATTAGTAGGCAAAGGTATTTGGCGCCTGCAATTTGACTTCTTGCATCCAACTTATTTTTAGAGATACAGTGTGGAAATGGGCCCGTCGGTGCACCGAATCTATGCCGACCAACTAACACCTGTACACCAGTTCAATGTTATTTCAATTTTGCATCTTGCACACTATGGGCAATTTACAGAAGCCAATTAACCTACAAGCCTGCACGTCTTTGGGATGTGGGAGGGAAAATGGAGAAAACCCACGCGGTCGTAGGGAGAACATGCAAACTCCGCACAGACAGCACCCGAGGTCAGGATCGAACCCAAGACTCTGGTGCTGTGATGGGGTGACTCTACCACTATGCCACTCTTGTGCTAAACTTATTTTGGTAGACTCGCTTGTTTGCGTTGTTTAGGTGGGCACCGTGGAAAGGTCTATTCTTGATACTGTTTACCATTTTGTGGATTTGAGACAAATGCTCCATGACACAATGAAATGTTTCACAAGAATGACAATGATGGGCTTTAGTGTTTAAAAGCAGACAAGCGGAAAGACTCTGTAGAGAATGCTGCAGTGAGCCAAAAGCAATGAGGCAACACCATTCAACCGTGCGGCCATGCTCACCGTACAGTGAAGACGAATTGGAATTTTTTTTTAAAGTTTAGGTTTATTATGGTCACATGTACCCGAGGTACAGTGAAAATGTTTGTTTTACATGCTATGCAAACAGATTAGATGCACCCGATATACAATTAGTTCAGACGAGAGTACAACAAGAGCATAGGGGTTGATACAGAGTGCAGAATATAGCCCTCAGTTACATTGTAGAACGATTCACAAAGAACAGCAGACTGCTTGCGTAACATTACTATTCGAGAGGGGCGTCATGAAAATGAAAGCTACAAGTCAATTAGCCTAATAAATAACAGGCAATGGTGCTTTTAGCAAAACAAACCCTTCACAATATGAGTAGAAGAATTTCAACCTCTGACATCTTGCATCTGAGTAATTTTACAGCCTTTCATTCAAACTGAAGCCAAACATTGTGCTTGATCACAACTGTTCATATAACAGTTATACACTGGACCATGTCGTAACATTTTTTTATTTTAAAATAAAATTGTATTAATAAAACAATACAGCAAACACTGCACAAACTGTATGTCTTTATATTCCAAATATCTAGTTCATGCGTTGCAACACAGCAGTGCCATATGTAACCTGTTTGAACAATACTCCGGCAGCTGAATTGGACTCCGCATCTCTGTGCCTCGTGGTGGCAGGCCTTTTTAAAATGACAGTGGAGTAAGTAGCTAGCAAGCTACTGTAGTTGTGGCTTTACATAGAGCTGTGCAGCACAAGAACAGGCCATTTGGCCCACAAATCTGTGGCGAACATGATGCCAAGACTCTCCTTATTAGTAGGGGTGTCAAAGGGTAAGGGGAGTTCATAACTTCAAGGAGCAAAATTAATCCATCTGACCCATCAAGTCTACACTGCCATTCAATCATGGCTGATCTATCCTTTCCTCTCAATCCCCTTCTCTGTACTTTTCCCCTTAAGCCCCCTGACACTCTTACCAATCAAGAAACTGTCTTAAATATATTTATTGGCTTAGCAATAAATTCCACAGATTCACTACCCTCTGACTAAATAAATTCCTGCTCATATGAGGGAGAAGTCAGGGGAATGGGATGGGGAGGGAAAGATAGATTAGCCATGATTTAAGGAAGGAGTAGACTTAATGGGCCAAATGGTGTAATCCTGCTCCCATGGCTGATTAATTTCTGAAGACCAACTATTATCTGCCTGTGTAGGAAAGAACTGCAGATACTGGTTTATATCGAAGGTAGACACAAAATGCTGGAGTAACTCAGCAGGACAGGCAGCATCTTTGGAGAGAAGGAATGGGTGACGTTTCGGGTCAAGACCCTTCTTCAGTCTGAAGGAGGTTCTCCCCTTCAGTTTGAAGGAGGGTCTCGACCCACGAAACATCACCCATTCCTTATGTGCCTGCACATAATTCATATCTCTCTGCATTTTCTTCATTCCTGCATTTTCCGTGTGCCTTTCCCCAAGTCCCTTAAATGTCATTAAGTTATCTGCTTTAACTATCGCTACCAGCTGCACATTCCAGACAAAAACTCGTCCTGCACGTCTGCTTTTGATTATGAGGCAGGTACTGTTCTACGATGTGTAGGAAGGAACTGCAGATGCTGGTTTAAACTGAAAACAGACACAAAATGCTGGAGTGGCTGTAGCAAGTTGTGAGAAGATAGACAAAATGCTGCACAGGGATGTGTTGTGCTGTTTCAGGGGCCCAGGAGCTGCCAAACTCATAGGAAATTGCACAGCTTCCGTGTAAACGTAGCTACAAAGTAAAAGTATCTGCCACTTCTCATTCTATTTTTTGTTTAATGACAAGCCCCACAGAAGCAGGGCATCAAAAAATTAGTGAAAACTCTGAGTGTTCCTCTCCACGGAAATCTTTAGTAAAAGGCGAAAGATTTATACGATCTGAAGAGAAACCAGAGTGTACTGAATACAGCCGTCTGCGCCTCCCCCCTCACTCTGCGCCTATCCCCTTTCGGTAACGGTGACCAACCTCATTCATAATCTAATCAACAGCAACAACGAGAACACTAAATAGAATTGTTTTTCCGTTCATAAATCGCCATTTACGGAAGAATCACAGTAAACAATAATTATAATTGATTTCTATCTGCGCAAAACTTTCTGATATGCAAATAGGTGGGCGGGGCCTATTTGGAAACTCCTGTCGGCTGCAAGCACTGAACTTTTATTATTTAAACAAAACTGAAGAAAGCAGTGCAAAGCTTCTCAAAAATAATTCTGTACATTTTGTTGCTAATTTTCTACACAGTAGTGTCAGCATATATATTTGTATATATGTATTGTCTTCTACAGCCAATTTTCAATCCATTCTACTCATCCTCATGGATCTGCTTTAATATTCAGGATCAGTCTCACATGAGGGACCTTGATGCAAGCTGTACTGAGGTCCATTCTAACATCCACTGCCTAACTCTCCACAATCATCCTCATCACCTTCTCAAAAATCTTAATCAAGGTCTCCGTACAGAGCCACGCTGACTTGTTTAAATATGCCTGTGCTGTACCGGATACTAGAATGCTATGAGAATCTTCTGTCACAATTTCCCTCTAACTGATGTAAGGTTCGCCAGCCCATAATTTCCTAGTTTCTAGCTATTGTTCTTAAACATTTGATCTTTCCTGCATGGATAAGCTGCAAAGGTTCTCTATTGTCTTGAATGGATATTTCTAATTTGTACAGTCCAGTCGAAGTTTGAAGTTTGTCATCAGTCTCATGAAATGTCTCGAACTGCAACCTCACCCATCCGTGTTCTCCAGAGATGCTGCCTGACCCACTGAGTTACTCCAGCACTTTGTATTCTATGCAAGATTCCAGAATCTGCAATTCCAAGCAAGAATTTAATTGTCCTATCTGGGACACATGACAATAAACTCTCTTGACCGTGTGTCTTTGAAGGTTTAGGTTTATTATTGTCAAGTGTACTTAGAACATAGAAACATAGAAAAATATGTGCAGGAATAGGCCATTTGGCCCTTCGAGCCAGCATCGCCATTCGAGATGATTATGGTTGATCATCTAAAATCAGTATCCCCCCCCCCCCCCCCCGTTCCTGCTTTTCCCCATATCCCTCGATTCATTTAGCCCTAAGAGCTAAATCTAACTCTCTCTTGAAATCCAGCGAATTGGCCTCCACTGCCTTCTGTGGCAGAGAATTCCACAGATTCACAACTCTCTGGGTGAAGTTTTTCCTCATCTCAGTCCTAAATGGCCCATCCCTTATTCTTAAACTGTGACCCCTGGTTCTGGACTTCCCCAACATCGGGAACATTTTTCCTGCATCTAGCATCTCCAATCCATTAAGAATTTTATATGTTTCAATGAGATCCCCTCTCATCCTTCTGAATTCCAGCTAATACAAGCCCAGTTGACCCATTCTTTCATCATATGTCAGTCCTGCCATCCTGGGAATTAACCTGGTGAACTTATGTTGCTCTCCCTCAATAGCAATAATGTCCTTCCTTAAATTAGGAGACCAAAATTGCACACAATACTCCAGGTGCGGTCTCACCAGGGACTCGTACAACTGCAGTAGGACCTCTTTGCAACTATTCTCAACTCCTCTTGTTATGAAAGTCAACAGCTTTCTTCACTGCCTGCTGTACCTGATTTACAAAGGGGAAATCATGCTCGACTAATATTCTGGAATTTTTTGAGGATGTAACTAGGAAAATGGACAAGGGAGAGCCAGTGGATGTAGTGGCCCTGATCTTTAAGAAAACCATTGATAAGGTCCCACATAGGAAATTAGTGGGCAAAATTAGAGCACGTGGTATTGGGCGTAGGGTACTGACATGGATAGAAAATTGGTTGGCAGACAGGAAAGAAAAAGTAGGGATTAACGGGTCCCTTTCAGAATGGCTGCAAAAAGTAGCCAACACTGCCCAGTCCATCATCGGCTCTGACCTCCCTACCATCGAGGGGATCCATCGCAGTTGCTGCCTCAAAAAGGCTACCAGCATCATCAAGGATCCACACCATCCTGGCCACTCACTCATCTCCCCGTTGCCTTCAGGCAGAAGGTACAGGAGGCTGAAATATGCAACATCCAGGTCCGGGAACAGCTTCTTCCCCACAGCCATCAGGCTATTAAACTCAACTCAAACAAAACTCTGATCATTAATAGTCCATTGCACTTTATCTGTTTATTTATGTGTGTGTATATATATATATAAAATCATTGGTATATGGTTACACTGTTCTGTATTTATGCCTACTATATTCTGTTGTGTTGAAGCAAAGCAAGAATTTCATTGTCCTATCTGACAAACTCTCTAGAATATCTTGAATCTTGAAGGTTATCCACTTTGGTGGCAAAAAGAGGAAGGCAGATTACTATCTGTAGTGTCAAGTTGGGGAAAAGGGGTAATACGACGCGATCTGGGGGTCCTTGTTCATCTGTCAATGAAAGTAAGCATGCAGGTACAGCAGGCAGTGAAGAAAGCGAATGGCATGTTGGCCTTCATAACCAGAGGAGTTGAGTATAGGAGCAAAGAGCTCCTTCTGCAGTTGTACAGGGCCCGAGTGAGACCACACCTGGAGTATTGAAACAAAAAACTGCAGATGCTGGTTAATACACAAAAGGGGTCAATTGTGGGAAATCTGGTCGGCGTTGAAATTAATTTGTCAACTGGTATTTAACGAAGATGTTTCCTTCTTAGGTGAAGACTTTGCTATTGTACAGCAGGAGATTATCATGATGAAAGACTGTAAACACTCAAACATTGTTGCGTATTTTGGCAGTTACCTGAGGTATGTGGAACAACGTGCCTATTTCTGTTTCTTCACTGTTTGCAAATGTAAAGATGATCTTTATTTGTTCATATTGTATTTGCGTATACCTGCATTTGAAGTTATTTTAACACTGGACATAGAATATTGTGTTTATATTTGATATGTTGTGGTCATGCTTAACTTTTAAACAACATTTGTATGCATTATAGTCATGACGTATATAGTATTGGCCCAAGTTGTTAATGCTGACTGAGATGCCCTATCTACACTAGTCCCGCCTGCCCGCATTTGGCCCATATCGCTCTAAACCTTTCCCATCTATGTGCCTGCCCATATGTCTTTTAAATGTTGTTAAATTTCATTAATCTTGGTATAGAAACATAGAAACATAGAAAAATAGGTGCAGGAGTAGGCCATTCGGCCCTTCGAGCCTGCACCACCATTCAATGTGATCATGGCTGATCATCCAACTCAGTATCCCGTACCTGCCTTCTCTCCATACCCCCTGATCCCTTTAGCTGCAAATAATTCCTTTGCAGATGTGGTGTTTCCCTGAATCTCTTTCAAATGTTGATGTCCAACAGCAAAATGAAAGGTGATGAACAACGGGAAATGTTCAAATAAAGATTCAAAATATTTAATAAATTCAATTGAGAAACACAATTCCCTGCGAAAACTGACCCATCCATGACTAGCTGAGGAAGTTGATACTTTAAACTAAGAGGCTTATAACACTTAAGGGTGATTTTTGGGAAACAAGTGACCAATGGTTGATACAGGGAGAGGAGGAATTATGGGAATAAACTAGCATGAAATAATAAAACAAAATTGCCTTTGTAAAGAAGTGAATAGTTGACATGGATGTGTGTCCCACTGAGACTGGGAGAAAATTGTGGTGAATCTATAGAATTCATTGCCACAGACGGCTGCGGAGGCCAAGTCAATAGGTATTTTTAAAGCGGAGATTGTCAGGTTTTTGATTAGTAAGGGCGTCAATGGTTATGGGAAGAAGATAGGAGAATGGGGTTGAGGGAGAAAACTAGATCAGCCATGAACGAATGGCGGAGCAGACCTGATGTGCTGAATGGACTAATTTTGATCCTTTGTCATCTGGTCTTATGATCTTATGACGACGAAGAAATCATAGGAGGAAATAAAGGTATGTTTTGCCTCATTAAAAAGAAGGGACGAGAATCTTAGGCAAGATGCTGGAAATCATTGTCAAAGATTTGCAGCGAGTTACTTTTGGAAATAATTCTGATTACACATGATTTTGTGAAGGGAGAACTGTATTTTGCAAATCCGTAAGTGTGAGGGAATGAAACCATCGAGTGGAAAAAAGGGGAAGTAGCTCTTGTATGTGAAATGTCAGTCGGTCTCCTCTTTGATCCCACACTCGAGGTGTTCCCAAAAGCTGCAGTAATACTCCTCCGTTTGTACATGACTGTGTGCCATGGCATGTTTGCTTGTTAAGTATGGGGAAATGCAAACGTATTTTACCTTCAATGCAGACGCGACAAGCTATGGATTTGTATGGAATTTTGTGGTGGTGGATCATTACAAGATATTTATCATGGTGAGTAGGCAAAGCTATTTCTAAAATGATGTTTGACGAATAAACAGAAATGTGTAAAAGTCACAGATTTTATTTTAAATATTCATGTAGTTTTGGTTTTACTCCTTCACTCATAATAAACTCAAATATTTTTTTATGAAACATAATATTAGATTTGTTACAGCTTCCAAATTTAACGTTTGCTTTACTCCCCCTCCCAGCCTATTTCACTGATAATGATTTTGCTTTACACTCTTATAGCTCTGCTTGACAATGTTATTTTTTCCACCCACAGTATGTGTGGTCTTTATTCCTTTGTCCATATGTTCTGTTAACTGAAAGGAACTATTTAACATAGTACCTGCAGATCGTTCCAATGTAATGGTCTATGTTTATAATGCGGTAGTTACATTTCTAAGAAACGTTATAGAAAATAGTGTTATGAAGACAGTTAGTGAAATGTTAGGGGCCAGCAAGTTTCAGACTTGCAATACCAACATTTTGTTTCTCACAGGATTTTCAGAAATGAAGGTGAAAGATATAGCTATATGTTTATTTTGTTACTGCAAGCTAAAAATATGAAGGCTGTAAGTTACATTGCTTAACAGAGTATCATATATCCCAAATGGGGCAGCTACGTGGTGCAGCAGGTGGAGCTGCAACCTCCATGACTATGATCTCGATCCTCTCTCTTTGAGGGCGCCGTCCTGTATGGTATGGCTGCCCAGCCTGCAGCTGTATGTCTTTCCTTTTTTTTAGTGTGTTAAAGTGTTTTGTTTTGGAGTTTATTCTTTTTTATGTGGGGGGGAAGGGGGAAACTGCTTTTCCTGGTCCCTACCTGGTCGGAGAGGCAGCTTTTCTCCGGGCTGCAACTCCGACCCGTCCTCGCGGCCTACCAGCGGGCCTGGAGCGGCATTTCCTGGGGGGACGCCCAGAACCACGGCTTCGGCAGCGGCGGAGTGCTGGAGCGCCATCGCGGGACGGAGCAGGCGATGCCTTGCCTGGGTCGCCGCGCTGGAACTCCGGTGAGCTGGGACCGCCCGAGACAAACATCGCGGAGCCGCGGGACTGTGGAGCGGCCGGCTGCGGGCGGCGGCGCTGAACTTTAACACCGGGAGCCAGGGAGGAGCTCCATTCAGCGCGGCCTTGTCGGCTTTGGAAGCCGCGGACTCCAGCAGGAAGCGGCCGTTCCGGGAGTCCCAAGCCGCTGAGAGGACTCTCCCGACGCCGGAGCACCATCACCCGGCGAGAACGGCCTGGAA
Source organism: Raja brachyura (assembly GCA_963514005.1). The sequence goes on along the minus strand of OY740788.1, from coordinate 70,588,336 downwards.
CATCGGGCCTCCGTGAAGGCAACTGCGGAGGCCTCAATAGGCCTGACTATGGGTGGACATGGGTTGGGGACTGGACATTGTGCCTTCCCTCATAATGGGAACCATTGTGGGGGGATGTTTTTATGTTTAAATCTCTTTATTAGTGTTGTGTCTGTATTCTTTATTTTATGTGCTGCATGGCAAGAAGCATTTCACTACACCAATTGGTGTATGTGACAAATAAACTAATCTTGAATCTTGAACCTTTCAGTGCCAGAGACGCGGGTTCAATCCTGACCCCCGGTGCTGTCTGCATGGAGTTTGCGCGTTCTCCCTATGATCGTGTGGGCTTCCTCCGGGTACTCCGGTTTCCTCCCACATTCCAAAGACATGCGGGTTTGTAGGTTAATTGGCCTCTATAAGTTGCCCCTAGTGTGTGGAATGTGGATGAGAAAATGGGATGGTGTGAACAGGATGGTTTGTTAATTAAATAATTAGTTTAGTTTGTTTCGTTTATTTTAATGTGTACCGAGGTACAGTGAAAAAACGTTTGTTGCTTTTCACAGTACCTTGGTACATATGACAATAAACTTTAACATGTGACCATCGATCACCTGTTCACACTACCCCATGTTCTCATCCACATGGACTTGGTAGGCCGAAGAGCCTGTTTCCATACTGTATCGCTAAACGAAATAAAACTGATCGTTGCACAAATGTCAGAAGAAGTGATTGCTTGTGAATTTCACTGGCCACCAACAGTGGAACTGATAGACCGTGTTCCTAGCCAACAATGGTGTCTGAATATTGCGGGCAAGTAACAAGCAGGATTATTATTCCAATACTTTTTTCCCCCAAGGCAGCCTTTTCTCTACTTCCTTGTTTCCAAAGTAACCCTTTCACCTCTGGTGGTGAACTGACAGACTGTCTGACTAGGATGGGGCTAATTCCTGATTAAAATCGCATTATAACCATTTTGCCCTTAATGCAAACAGTGTTCGTAATTCATCAATTGCGTTGCATTTAATTTGCATCATGGAAACGCGTGTTATAGCAGAACTACCTGTTCACTGTAATACTGCTTAGTGTTTTCAGTAAATTAAAAAGGGATTACTATTGCTCCAAATTTTGACTCTCAATTTTATAAAACCTCACTCCTTGACAACTGCTGGGAGCTTTCAGGAGCTGGTAGTCTGACACCACAGACGGAGGGGTGAAGTATTACACTGCAGCCATGATTTGTGGAATGATGCAGCACTGAAGCATGTAATTTGGCCTCATTTGTATCCACTTCAGAAGCTTGTACATAGAACAGTGCAACACAAGAACAGGCCCATTGGCCCACAATGTCTGTGCTGAGCATGATACCAAGACCACCTCTTATCTGCCTGCACATGATCCTTATCCCTCCATTCCCTGCAAATCCATTTGCCTATTCAAAAATTGTTAAATGCCACTAACGTCTCTGCATCGTCACTTCCCTTGGCGGTGCATTTCAGGCACACCACCCTCTGTGTGAAAAAAAGAACATCTCCTTTAAACTTTCCTTCAATCTGAAAGCTAAGCCCTTTGGTATTTGATTTTTCCATCCCGAGAAAAGCTGACCTGCACTGTTAATAGATTTTTCGAGCAAATCTAATTTAGTTGGATATGTATTATGGCTTAAACTGGTTTCATGTGTTGATCAAATGCTTTTTTTGTTGTAACTTTATCAGTGACAGGACCTTTATCAGAACTACAGATAGCATATGTATGCAGAGAAACACTACAGGTAAGTTACTTCACTCTCTACGCCAATATTTTGTGAACTTTCTGAGAGTTATGGATGTAACCTAATTTCACTTTGAACATTGGCCGGATTTAGTCTAGGTCTCACTTGTTAATAGACAACATTTTCACGTTTTGATCTGGTATTGGATCTCGAAGGAGAATGATGAACTGAGAGGAGTTGCATTTATGCAATAAGATCAGGGAATTATCAAATTTGTCAAGCAAGCATTTATACTGACTTCCATAACATCAGGATATCCCAAAGCAGCGTACGGCAATGACGAATTTTGGAAATGTAGTTAATGCATTATTAAAGAAAACAGTCACTTATTCAGCCTGATGGAGTGGGGAGGGGGGAGAAAGCTGGAAAAAGTTGGAAAAAGGAGGTGGCAGCAGGACTAAGCATGGCAAATGATAGGTGGATACAGGTGAGGGGGCGTAATGTAAGGGTGATGCAGTGAAATATAAACCCCCGGGGAGGGATGTGGGTGGAGGAGGACAGGATGAGGGGAAAAGATGGGGGAGATAAAAGCGAAATGGGGGACTCTGGGATGGGAGATGAGTGTACAGACGAGAGGAAAGGGGGTGGTGGGTGAATGGGTGTGCACCAGGGTGGCGGGGAAGGGGAGGAGATGGGGAAGGGGTGGCATTATTGGAGATTGTAGAATTCAGTGTTCATTCTGCAGGCTATCTGCAACCTAAAATGCACTTGATTAGACGAAACTGAGAACTATACAATGTCTATTCTCTTTTTTTGTTAGGGTTTATATTATCTTCATAACAAAGGAAAAATGCACAGAGATATAAAGGTAAATAGACCTGAATGGTTGATGTTCTTTGTATATTTTGTTCACTGATTGTCTATTAAACACTTTTAAATTGACATGGCAAAAGATTTGCATCCGTTACAAAGTAATTTGCAATATACAAAAACAATCTTGACTCTGGACCCAGAAGCATAGTTTTTTAAAATGTATTTAACCCAATTAGTAGCTTCTTGCTAAGGAATAAGGCAACAAAATGCAAGCCTGAATAAGAACTTTCTATTACTACCCAATGTCTTCCATGGGTAAATCAGTTCTGAATCCAAATCACAAGTTACCATGGATTCCAGGTATCTTAATCTTTTGTTGACACAAGGATACATAAAAACCCCACAGTTCATGAGTAACTTATCGGGTCTGGCAGCATCTCTGGAGAACGTGGATAGGCGACGTTTTGGATTGGGACCCTTCTAGAAATGGTTCCAACCCAAAACATCGCCTATGCATGCTCTCCAGAGATGCTGCCTGACCCGCTGAGTTACTCCAGCACTTTGTGTCTTTAAAAAAAAAACGTAATCTTTTGGATTAGTGTACCTTGAGTGTATAGTTCACATATACTCCATACAGTTCACATGTACTGTCCTACCATTGTCAATCACCTGTAAACTTTCACACTACATATGTTCACCAGCGGTTTGATCGGATTTCCCCAACACCCCTCCCCATTCTCTCTGCTCAGCCTGCATTGCTGCATCCCGGAGATACAGTGCATTCAGAAAGTATTCAGACCCCTTCACTTTTTCCAGAATTTATGTTACAGCCTTATTCTGAAATGGATTAAATTCATTTTTTTTATTATCAATTTACACACAATACCCCATAATAAAAAAAATGAAAACGGGTATTTAGACATTTTTGCAATGTAATTAAAAAGAAATAACTGAAATATCACATTTACATAAGTATTCAGACCCTTTACTCAGTACTTTGTTGAGGCACCTTTGTCAGTGATTACAGCCTCAAGGCTTCTTGGGTAAGACGCTACAAGCTTGGCACACCTATATTTGGGTAATTTCTCCCATTCTTCTCTGCAGATCCTTTCAAGTTCTGTCAGGTTAGTTGGGGAGCGTCGATGCACAGCTATTTTCAGGTCCCTCCAGAGATGTACGATTGTGCTCAAGTCCGGGCTCTGGCTGGGCCACTCAAGGACATTCACAGACTTGTCACGAAGCCACTCCTGCGTCGTCTTGGCTGTGTGCTTCGGGTCGTTGTCCAGTTGGAAGGTGAACCTCCGCCCCAGTCTATGAGGTCCAGGACACTCTGGAGCAGGAATTCATCAAGGATCTCTCTGTACTTTGCTCCGTTCATCTTTCCCTCAATCCTGACTAGTCTCCCAGTTCCTGCCGTTGAAAAACATCCCCACAGCATGATGCTGCCACCACCATGCTTCACCGTAGGTATGGAATTGGCCAGGTGATGAGCGGTGCTTGGTTTCCTCCAGACGTGACGCTTGGCATTCAGGCCAAAGTGTTCAATCTTGGTTTCATCAGACCAGAGAATCTTGTTTCTCATGCCTTTTGGCAAACTCCAAGCGGGCTGTCATGTGATTTTTACTGTGGAGTGGCTTCTGTCTGGCCACTACCATAAAGGCCTGATTGGTGGAATGCTGCAGATATAGTTGTCCTTCTGGAAGGTTCTCCCATCTCCACGGAAGAACTTTGGAGCTCTGACAGAGTGACCATCGGGTTCTTGGTCACCTCCCTGACCAAGGCCCTTCTCCCCCAATTGCTCAGTTTGGCCGGGCGGCCAGCTCTATGAAGAGTCCTGGTGGTTCCAAAGTTCTTCCATTTAAGAATGACGGAGGCCACTGTGCTCTTCTGGACCTGCAATGCTGCAGAAATAGTTGTAGACCCATCCCCGGATCTGTGTCTCGACACAATCCTGTCTCGGATGTGTACCGACAATTCCTTCGTCTTCATGGCTTGGCTTTTGCTCTGACATGCACTGTCAACTGTGGGACCTTATATAGACAGGTGTGTACCTTTCCAAATCATGTCCAATCAATTTAATTTACCACTGGTGGACTCCAATCAAGTTGTAGAAACATCTCAAGGATAATCAATGGAAACAGGATGAATCTGAGCTCAATTTTGAGTGTCATAGCATAGGGTCTGAATACTTACGTAAATGTGATATTTCAGTTATTTCTTTTTAATTACTTTGCAAAAATTTCTGAACACCTGTTTTCTCTTTTATTATGAGGTATTATGTGTAGATTGATGATAAAAAAAATGAATGTAATCAATTTCAATATAAGGCTGTAACGTAACAAAATGTGGAAAAAGTGAAGGGGTCTGAATACTTTCTGAATGCACTGTACACTTTGTGCAACAGATCCCCAGAACTGGATCCTTTCCCCATTTCTGCTGCTCAGTAAAGCTGTCGTCAGAATAACATTGACAAACAAAGGTCTGTTGCATTCTGTTGGGAATATTGCACTCTCCTGTGATCCAGGAATAACAACAAACACTACTCTGGGAGACAGGTAATACCTACAGTATATCTGACACAGCAGTATAATAAGACATTATTAACATGGCTGCACTCTATTTGGGAAAGTTCTTTTTCATTTCAACAAACAGTGGAAGCTCACTGAGCAAATTAATTAGTTTTTGTTATACCACTAAATTTTATTAATCCCTGTTTGCTACCATCGTTGCTTTGGCTCTTTCAATAAGTTCAAAATCTTACAACCTGTTATGAAATTGAGATACTGGGTGGGAGTGAGTGGATTATTCCATTTCATCTTATGAGGAGCTGAGTGACCTACCAAATTCTTGGAGGAGAGGGCACCAGACCACAACGGTGTGGACTATACAACATGGCAGTTTGGGTGGGTGGTGCAGCCAAGCAGGGAGCCTTCAGTGAGGGGAGGGTTAGGATTAGGCAGTGATGGGAGGCTTCTTCCCCTGTAAACCAAGTATTCATTGTGGCGCTGAGGTAGAGTTACTGCCTCATAGCGCCAGAGACCCGGGTTCGATCCTGACTATGGGTGCTGTCTGTATGGAGTTTGTATGTTCTCCCTGTGACCATGTGAGTTTTCCCCGGGTGCTCTTATTTCCTTCCACACTCCAAAGACGTATAGGTTTGTAGGTTAATTGGCTTCAGTAAAAATTGTAAATTGTCCCTAGTGTGTAGGATAGTGCTAACATGTGGGTGATTGATGGTTGGCACGGACACGGTGGGCCGCAGGGCCTGTTTCCGTGATGTATCTCTAAAGTCTTGTCTAAATCAGTGCAGTTATTCATGCTAGTAACATGAATAAAGTAAAGTAAAGTATCCTTTATTGTCATTCAGACCTTTTGGTCTGAACAAAATTTTGTTACCTTGCAGTCATAACATATAATAAAAAACAAAACACACAATAAACACATATTTAACATCCACCACAGTGAGTTCACCAGGCCCCTCCTCACTGTGGTGGAAGGTAAAAGTCTTAAATTCTTTGTCTTCTTCCCTCCTTGATCTCCCTCTGCACTGAGACGATCCAGGCCTCCGATGTTATCATCCACTAGGCCCATGGCCGAGCCTCCAAAGTCGGGCTGCCGCCACCGCCATCCGCCGGAACGCTGGAACACCGCCACAGCTCTGAAGCAGGATCCGCCGCTGGAATGCCGCTGGAGCACAGCAGCTCTGAAGCCGGGTCGCCGCTGGAATGCTGGAGCACCACAGCTCTGATGCCGGGTTGCCGCTGGAACGCCACCGCTGGAGCACCACAGCTCTGAAGCCGGGTCGCCACTGGAACGCCACCGCTGGAGCACCGCAGCTCTGAAGCCGGGTTGCCACTGGAGCACCACAGCTCTGAAGCCGGCCGCCGCTGGAACGCCACCGCTGGAGCACCGCAGCTCTGAAGCCGGGCCGCCGCTGGAATGCCACCGCTGGAGCACCGCAGCTCTGAAGCCGGGTCGCCGCTGGAGCACCGCAGCTCTGAAGCCGGGTCGCCGCTGGAATGCCACAGCTCTGAAGCCGGGCCGCCGTTGGAGCACCGCAGCTCTGAAGCCGGGTCGCCGCTGGAGCACCGCAGCTCTGAAGCCGGGCCGCCGTTAGAGCACCGCAGCTCTGAAGCCGGGCCGCCGCCGCAGCTGGAAGCTGGAGCACCGCCATAGCTCCGAGGCCGCCAGCTCCGCCATTAGGCCTCAGCACAGACGGAGACGGTGACGGGGGACACGACAAGAAAAGTTGCATCCCCCCGAAGGGAGAGACTAAAACCCTGTTTCTCCCACCTTCCCTCCCCCCCCCCCCCACCCCCCCACACACACACACACACACACACACAGCCTAATATACCAAAATTCTAACTAAAACAAACACAGGAAGACAAAAAGAAAAGAAAAAACAGACGGACTGCAGGTGAGCCGCAGCTGCCAGGCAGCGCCGCCACTTCCGAATGAGAAAGCCTTGGCTTTGTAACCAAGCTAAAAAAGAGCAAGTCTCACATGTGAAATAGCAGGTGTTGCAATGATTGAAGTTGCATTCTTTTTCATCCACATGATGTCAATGTCCACCAAACGTGATGATTTTGTTTGCCATTTATATTTGTTATGGCATTCCTGAGTTACATTAAAAACAAGTGATGTGTGATTAAAATAAACATATAACTACTGATGCTGAAAATCATAAACTGGCAATGCTGGAAAAACTCAGCAGGTCAGACAGTCTCTGTGGAAAAAGAAAAATGTCAAAATGGTGAGGTGATTTGTTTACTCTGTACCCGATGAGTTTGTTACTATGAAGCATCTTACCATCAAACTATTAACTTCCAGAAATATCTGGACAAATGTGCAATTTTAACTATCATAAACAGCTGTCTTTTTATGTCCACTAGAAATGTTAACTATTTGATATTGTACGCAAGTTTTTAATATATTTAATTTTAATATACATTTTCCCATTAAAGGGAGCAAATATTCTTCTGACAGATAATGGCCATGTGAAATTAGGTAAGAGTATTTTCTCTTTTCAGAAATTTTTAAATTGTTAATGAACGATTGTTGCTGGTTCTTGCAAATTTTTAACGCAACTTAAATTGCTCTTTTCATTCATACAACAAAATCAATTCAAAACCTTCTACAATAGGTAAAGCCAAGGGGAAGATACCTAGTGCAGAATATTGTTCTCAGTATTGTAGCGCATCAGTTCCAGTTACAAAGTCCAACGTCCTCAATGGGGTAAAGGTGAATGGAACGGTACCCTAGCTTATGGAAGGATTGTTCAAAAGCCTGATAACGGGGGGGGGGGGGGGAGCTGTTCCTGAGTCTGGTGGTGCACACTTTCAAGCTTCTGTGCCTTTTGCCGGATGGGAACGGGGAGAAGAAGGAATGACGTGCATGAATTGCAATCCATATACACAGTTCAAAGTGAATTGGATTTCTCAGTCTGTAGTGAATGGAGATGGACAAACACTGTTCCCATTTTCAATGCACTACATTGCATGAGGAGCACTAAACAGCTGATTGCTGGGACAGAATGAAGGTTAAAGTTGTTAAGATACTTTATTCTGTTCATAAAATTTACCCCTCTTTAATGCAATAAACGTTCTGTGATTTGCATTTCAGCTGACTTCGGAGTGTCTGCGCAGATCACTGCAACTATAGCAAAAAGGAAATCGTTTATTGGTACTCCGTATTGGTAATGGTGACTCCTTTCTTTGTTGTGTTTGATGCTGTAGCAATTAACAAACAGAGATCATAAGACATAGAATTAGACCATTCAGTCCATCGAATCTGCTCTGCCATCCGATCATGGCTGATCTATTTTTCCGTCTCAGCCCCATTCTCCTGCCTTCTCCCCATAACCCTTGATACCTTTACTAAAGAAGAATGTCAATCTCCACTTTCAAATCACCCAATGTTTTGGCCCCCAGAGCTGTCTGTGGCACTGCATTCTACAAATTCACCACCCTTTGGCTAAAGAAATTGGTCCTCATCTCCATTCGAAAGGTACAAACTTTTATTCTGAGGCTGTGCCCTCTGCTCCTAGACTCTACCACTACTGGAAAAATCCTCTCCATGTCCACTCTATTTGGGCCTTTCATTATTTGGTGGGTTTCAATGAGATCCCCCCCCCCCCAATCCTTCTAAACTCCAGTGACTACAGACCCAATGCCATCAAACGCTCTGCATATGGAATATATAGCTGAATGCAAAAAATAATGTCTCTTAAATATTACAAATTCTGCTATATTTCTCAGTTTTTAACCAAGTTTTAAAAATTGATTTAGTCAACTTGGTATTTCTTATATCCAAAGCATGTTATAAAACAAAAATTTAGAACCAAAGTCATTGTTCGGGTAGTCAGCAAGTATTGTATATTTCTTCTTTATAAAAATGTAACACACTTGAACACGAAAAGGAAGATGGACTTCCTGAACCTCCTCTGCCATTTAATATTGTCATGGCCGATCTAACATTGAACTCCACTTTCCCACTCTCCCCCCACATCCCCAATCTCCAGTCTCAATCAGTCTGAACAATCAGTCTGACCAAAAGTGTGGAACTGACCGTGTAATGTTATGCACACCTGTAGTATTTACTTGGAAGGTAAGTTCATGAAACATTGTCCATGACAAATATCAGTTAGAATGTGGATTTAGATCTAGTTATAAAATATTTTAACGTATTTCATTCTCTCTGGAAATATACCCATCAGTGCGTGAACTTTATTTTCTAGGATGGCCCCAGAAGTTGCAGCTGTGGAGAGGAAAGGTGGATATAACCAGCTGTGTGATATCTGGGCAGTTGGTATAACTGGCATTGAGCTTGCTGAACTCCAGCCACCAATGTTTGACTTGCATCCAATGAGGTAACCAGCAACATTAGTCTTGGTGATTTTCCATCTATCCTCAAAATGGCAAAATCTTTCAGTAATTTAAATGTTGATTAGGGTTATAGAGCCATACAGCGTGATAACAGGCCCTTCAACCCAAACCTGCCCACTCTGGCCAACATGCCTTATCTATACTAGTCCCACCTGCCTGCATTTGGCCCATATCCTTCTACACCTATCCATGTACCTGTTTAAACGTTGTGATAGTTCCTGCCTCAACTACCTCCTCTGGCAGCTTGTTTCATATACATACCACGCGTTGTGTAAAATGTTGTCCCTTGCCTGAAACCTGTCCTCTGGTTCTTGATTCCCCTACTCTAGGTAAAATGGTGTATTTATCCTATCTATTCCTCTCATGATCCTACACACCTCTATAAGATCACCCCTCAACCTCCCGTGCTCCAAGGAATGAAGCACAATCTCTCCTAGAGCTCAGGCCCTCGAGTTCGGGCAACATCATCGTAAATCTCCGCACCCTTTCCATCTTAACAACATCTTTTGTTATATCATTGTTATGGATTTATTTGGCACTTTAATTGGAGAGGTCATAAATTCTGCAGGTTTTGACACGAGGAACTGCAGATCCTGGAATCTTGAGCAAAGCACTAAGTCGAGGTGGAACTCGGCAGGTCCGGTCCCTTCTGTGAGGACTGGGGATGTTTCGGATTCGGAACCTCCTTCAGTCTGAGGATGGGTCAAAGCTGAAACTTTGCCTATCCATTTCCTCCAGAGATGCTGCCTGATCTGCTGAGGTCCTACTGCCTCAAGGTGCCTGCATCTGCAGCTCCTCTCAAGATAAACATTCTCCAGCACAATCCCTGAATTTTGAAACATAACGAGTTTCCATGCTGAGTCTGTATTTTCATCCCCAATTATTCTGACTAAAAGAAGAACATTACATGTATCCCTCTGTTGTGGACTTTAACACAAACCAAAACACCATGGCGAATTTACTTTGGATTTATCTGACTGGGGAGCAATGTCTTGAGCAGAAGTGTAGTGGGCATTATTGAAGTTAAAGTAAGTGGGGAAGTATCTCCTCCCAAGTTTTAGATTCTTGAACCCTTTTTCATATTGCAGATACTAATTTCTGTTATCCTTATAAATAAAAGAGTGCTTTTACCGTTTCCCTATCTCACCTTCCCCAAATACTGCACTAAAAAAGGAACCCCCAATATTTCACCCCCCACCCCCCCCCCCCCCCCCTACCAAACCCACAGTTTAGTTTAGAGATACAGCATGGAAACAGGCGCTTCGGCACACAGAGTTCACACCGACCATTGATCATCCGGTCACACTGGTTCTACGTAATCCCACCTTCTCATCCACCCCCTGCACACTAGGGGCAATTTGCAGAGGCCAATTAACCTGCAAACCAGCACGTCTTTGGGATGTGTGAGGAAATCAAAACACCTGGAAGAAACCTACGTGGTTACAGGGAAAACGTGCAAACACCACCCAGACAGCACCTGAGGCCAGGATTAAACCTGGGTCTCTGGCAGTGTGAGACAGCAGCTCTACCTGCTGCACCCCTTGTATCAAACAAGTTATATATTTAACCTCTCACTCTCAGGAAAAGAGGCACATGTACCAAGTTATAATTCACGGCTGTCTAATTTATTTCAGGGCTTTATTTTTGATGACAAAAAGCAACTTCCAGCCCCCAAAGTTGAAGGACAAATCAAAATGGTAGGTCGCGTTTAGATATCTGTTATCTATAGAATCTTGCTTCCAAGTTGGTTCATCACAGAATCTTGTTTTTTCAGGTCTACCAATTTTCATCACTTTGTAAAACTGGCACTTACGAAAAATCCTAAGAAAAGGCCGACTGCGGAGAAATTATTGCAGGCAAGTTTAAGATGTTTTGTAATGTTATTAGATGTGCACTTCTGGTGGTGGCGGAGGGAGGATAGGAATGATGCTGGTGAGCGGGCTGGGGGCTTACTTCCTGTGCCCCTGGAGGTGGTCAGAGGCGCTCTGGATCGGCTGAAGGTGTCGCGGGTTACATAGGCTGAGTGATGAAAGTGGGAGGTGAGGGACAGGGAATTTATGGGCCAGTCAAGGAGGCAAAGGAGAGTATCGAGTTAGTGGAGTGGAACATTGGAGGCCCTAGAGTACCCCGGGGTTCCATTAAATCGGGCGCCACTCCAAGTGGCCGAGCACATGGAACGGACGCAGCCTTCAGGGGCACGGAGTGGTGGAGCAGCAATGGAGGACACCGACAACATCGCCTGGCCGGGCCGACCCAGCAACTCTGACCCAGTGCCGCTGCCAGGGCAACAGGCCTTTATGGCTAAGTTGGAATTCAATATTTTTAACAACTCTGATCTTGAAGGATCCAAGATGGCAGCTTTCCTGTACTGCCTCAGTGTGGTCTACTGTCTTACACGCTTGTGTACTGGCTCAGTGGGGTCTATTGTCTTACACTCTTGTGTACTGGCTCAGTGGGGTCTACGGTCTTACTCTTGTGAACTGCCTCAGTGGGGTCTACTTTTTTACAGTCATACTATGTATGACTGTGCCTAATGTATAGTTGGACGATCACTGAACTTTGTGCACAAATAATCACTACATAGGCACAGGTGACAATAAAGTGCCATTGAAGCATTGATTTATGTTTCAGTCATTTCTTAACACTAGGCTTTTGCACTGCATTTCAGCACCCGTTTGTTGCACAGTCTCTGAGCCGAACACTTGCCATTGAGTTGCTTGACAAGTTGAACAACCCCGACCATTCCAGCTATCATGACTTTGATGATGATGATCCTGAGGTAACATATTTTTATAATTCATATATATTATCATTTTGCAATCTGTATACTAGACTTTGGACTAATTTATGCCGCAGAATTGTTCAATGGGTTAAAAAAAAAATAGAAGTCTGTCTGAATAACGACCCTTGTTTTCTTGTTGCTATTTAATTTGTTTTGTGCACATTGAAGCTGATGTTTATGTTCAACTAAAAGCAACTTAAATTCTGAGTAAATGTTTACTTGAGTCTAGGTTTAAGTTTATCGTGATGTGTACAGAGGTACAGTGAAAATCTTTGTTTTACATGCTGTACAGTCAGGCCAGATAATACTATACATATACTATACATTCAAGTCAAACTTAAGTACAATAGAGCAAAGGGGATACAGAGTGCAGAATATAGTTGTCAGCATTGTAATGCACCAGTGTCTGCAATGGGGGGCGAGGTGAATTGGACGGTACCCTAGCTTATGGAAATGACCATTCAGAAGCCTGTGAACAGAGGGAAGAAGCTGTTCCTGAGTCTGGTGGTGTGGAACTTTCAAGCCTTTGTACCTTCTGTTCGACGGGAGCAGGGAGAAGGAGGAATGGCCGGGTTGGGACAAGTCTTTGATTATGTTGGCTGCTTTGTGCAGCAGCCTGAAATGTTGATGGAGTCAATGATGGGGAGTCTGGTCTGTGTGATGGACTTGGTTACATCCACATCATGTGGATGTGTTTAATTTATTATTGTCACGTGTCCCGAGATACGGTGAAAATCTTTTGTTTGAGTGCTAGCCAGTCAAGATACATGTTTTCAGTTAAGCTGTGCACAGTTAAAGGATAAAGGGTGTTACATGTAGTGTAAGATAAAGTCTGATTAAAGATAAAGATTGTTCAAAGGCGTCTAATGAGGTAGATGGGAGGTCAGGACTGCACTCTAGCTGATGAGATGACTGTTCAGTTGCCTGACAGCTAGCAACTGTGCTTTTAAAAATAAAAGGGGAGAGAGAGAGTGCAAAAGTCGAGCAGAGAAAAAGGATATGTCTGTGTCTGTGTGTGTATTAAGACAGTGTGCTTGTGTGACATCTGTGTGGCACACTGTGTGGTCTTAAAAAGGCTTGGGCCTCCTTGCCGTCGGACCCAGACCTCACTCGTATGGGAGTGTAAGTGCAGTGGCCACCCTTTGTTGAAGGGGCATCTTCTACTCCTCAGTTCTAGACTGAGTACATAATTCTCAACCCTGTGAGACTGCCCAGGGAGCAGCAGCAAGGCTGTGTCTCCTCCTTGGTCACAAAACACAAAGTGCTGGAGCAACAGCGGCTCAGGCACCATCTGTGGAGGGAATGGCCAGGTGGCGTTTTGGGTCAGGAAAAGATACAAAGTGCTGGAGGAACTGTGCAATTCTGGTAGGATCTCTGAAGGGAATGGACGAACGCCATTTCAGCTAGGTACCTTCTTTCAGACTGCCGAAGAAGGGTCCCAACCCGAAACGTCGCCTGTCCACTCCCTCCAATAATACTGCCAGACCTGCCGAGTTCCTCCAACACTTTGTTTTGCTGCAGGTTCCAGCATCTGCAGTTCCTTGTCTCCTCTCCATTTCCACAGAGCAAGTTTGGGAAGGATGCAATGGCGCCAAACACCTGTTGATGCATAGCCTGGGGGTTTGTGTCTGTGTGAATAAAGGTTTCTGAGCAACTGTAGCACCTCCATTATTCCATCTTTTACCACCCAGGATTGGAGAGCGTGGTAGAATTATTTTATTTAGAAATGGCTTCCAGTTTGATTCGACATTTAATTCATCATTTGTTCCTAAAAGCAAAGTTGTTATTTTGAAAACATTTGATGGATTGTATTGAGCAAGTTAATGGCAATTAATATTACAATACAGTGCAAAATTAGAAAAATCAATTCATTTTGAATTTTTTCCTCTTCCTAGAAACATAGAAATTAGGTGCAGGAGTAGGCCATTCGGCCCTTCGAGCCTGCACCCCATTCAATATGATCATGGCTGATCATCCAACTCAGTATCCCATACCTGCCTTCTCTCCATACCCTCTGATCCCCTTAGCCACAAGGGCCACATCTAACTCCCTCTTAAATATAGCCAATGAACTGGCCTCAACTACCCTCTGTGGCAGAGAGTTCCAGAGACCCACCACTCTTTTTAATTATAAAAAAAGAGCATCTTTTAAACTACAAATTGATATACAGTGAATCTTTAACTTTCATGGAGGACTTGAAGAAACAGCTGTAAATCACAAACAACATGGCTACCATAAGCTCAAAAAGATACGGTATGAATGTAAAGTATAGTAAATAATGGCACACTTTTAATAAGCTTACCATAATTATTTACCCGCTACGCTGACTGGCACCTCAAAGCTTGTATGTATTTAGTTTGGTTTATTATTTCCATATGTATCAGGATACAGTGAAAATATTTTGTTTGCCTACTATCAAATCATACTATACATGCAATAGCCGAACGACAAGTACAATCAAGTCATGCAATCATGTCAACAGGTAATGCCGAGAGAAAAATATCAGAGTGCAAAATATAGTGTTACCACATTGTTGAGTTCCAGGTACAGATAGAGTCCAATGAGGTAGGTTGGAAGGTCAGGCGATATCTGAGCTTATGGGAGGACCGTCCAGTCGTCTGTTCTTGAAATGAGTGGTGTATGCTTTCAAGCTTTTTTATCTTGTGCCTGGTGGGAGAGTGGAGAGGAGGGAATGATCCTTGATTGTGCTGGCTGCATTCCCAAGATAGTGTAAAGTTCAGATGGTGTCAACTGTTGGGGAGGCTGGTCAGTGTGACAGCCTGGGCTACATCTACAACCCACTGCTGGGGTTAATGGGGGCAAAGTGTCACATAATCATAATGGTACTTTATTAGCCAAGTATGTTTTGAAACATATGAGGAATTTGATTTGCCATACAGTCACACCAATAAAGAGCGACAAGCCACCCAAATACATTTTTAACATGAACTTCCACCACAGCGACTCTGCCACATTCTTCCCTGTGATGGAAGGCAATAAAAGTTAAATCTTCTTCCCGTCTTTGATCTCCCACGGTCGGGGCACTCAAACCTTCAGGGCGATCTTGGCTCCCGCAGCCGGCGGTCGAGCCCTCCGCATAGGGCCGATCAATCTCCTGCATCGGAAGGGATCTCAGCTCCCCCGATCGGACCCCGGGTCGGGGCTAGTCGAACCTCCTGCGAGTTTGGAGCTTCCTGACATCAGTCTCTACCCGAGACTGCGAGCTCCTCGATGTTGAAATCTGCAGGCTGCGGTTGGAGCATCGATCCCAGGCAAGGGATCCAATGGTAAGTCCACGGCCCCGCGATGGGGCTCAGAGTCAGTCTCGAGCAAGGCTGCCAGCTCCATGATGTTAGGCCGGATATACGATCCGGAAGACAATCGCAACAAAAACAAAGGTAAGAGATTGAAAAAAGTTCCCCCTGACCCCCTCCTCCACCCCCCCAACATAAAACAAACCAGAGAACATTTACACCTACTTTTAAAACACACTAAAAATAACAAAAAAGAGGAAAAGAAAGACAAACTGTTGGCGAGGCTGCCATCGCTGACGGTGCCACCCGGATAGGTGACGGCGCCAACCGGATAGTTACAGAGTTATTAAACATGATTTGCAATACTGCCATGGAAGATGTCTAAAAGGTTGGACAAAGTAGTAAACTTTGATCTGCAACTTGTTTTAATAGAGAAATAGCAGTAGAGTGGTGGAGAAATTTAAGGATTTAAGGATATGACAGTCGAGGTAGGCTTAAACGCATGTCTCAAAGTGGTAGAGTAGTTAAATTTGGCATGGTCCAAAGGAATCGGAGGAACGCAGATATTTCTGAAGAGTGTTGGCGTGAAGAGATCATCCATCACCGGCACCCAAGTAATTTATTTTGTTGCACGAAGTATGAAGGGAAGCTGGCCAGGAATATAAAGGACAGTAAAAGCTTCTTTAGATATGTTAAGGAAAAAAGAGTAGCAAAGTCAAATGTGGGTCCCTTGAAGGCAGACGCGGGTGACATTATAATCGGCAACAAGGAAATGGCAGAAGAGTTGAATAGGTACCTCGGATCTGTCTTCACTAAGGAAGACACAAACAATCTCCCAGATGTACTGGAGGACAGAGGATCTAAGGGGGTAGAGGAACTGAAAGGAATTTTTATTAGGTGAGAAATAGTTTTGGGTAGGCTAATGGGACTGAAGGATGATAAATCTCGTGGGCCTGATGGTCTGCATCCCAGGGTCCTCAGGGAGCTGGCTCTAGAAATAGTGGACGCATTGGTGATCATTTTCCAATGTTCAATAGATTCAGGATCAGTTCCTGTGGATTGGAGGATAGCTAATGTTATTCCACTTTTCAAGAAAGGAGCGAGAGAGAAAACGTGGACTTACAGACCAGTTAGCCTGACTTCGGTGGTGGGAAAGATGCTGGAGTCAATTATTAAAGACGTAGTAATGGGACATTTGGATAGCAGTAAAAGGATTAGTCCAAGTCAACATGGATTTATGAAAGGGAAATCATTCTTGACTAATCTTCTGGAATCTTTTGAAGATGTGACAAGTAAAATGGATGAAGGGGTGCCAGTGGATGTAGTGTATCTAGACTTTCAGAAAGCCTTTGATAAGGTCCCGCATGGGAGACTGGTGACTAAAATTAGAGCATATGGTATTGGGGGTAGGGTGTTGACATGGATAGAAAATTGGTTGGCAGACCGGAAGCAAAGAGTAGGAGTGAATTTTCAGAATGGCAGGTAGTGGCGAGTGGAGTGCCACAAGGCTCGGTGTTGGGGCCGCAACTGTTTACCATATATATTAATGATTTGGAAGAGGGAATTAGGAGCAATACTAGCAAGTTTGCGGATGACACAAAGCTGGGTGGCAGTGTGAACTGTGAAGAGGATGTTAGGAGATTGCAGGGTGACCTGGACAGGTTGAGTTAGTGGGCAGATGCGTGGCAGATGCAGTATAATATAGATAAATGTGAGGTTATCCACTTTGGCGGCAAAAACAAGGGGGAAGATTATTATCTGAATGGGGTTAGGTTAGGTAAGGGTGCAGCGAGACCTGGACGTCCTTGTACGTCACTGAAAGTTGGCTTACAGGTACAGCAGGCAGTGAAGAAAGCTAATGGAATGTTGGCCTTCATAACAAGGGAATTTCAGTATACGAGTAAAGAGGTTCTTCTGTAGTTGTATAGGGCTCTGGTGAGACCACATCTGGAGTGTTGTGTACAGTTTTGGTCTCCTAATTTGAGGAAGGACATCCTTGTGATTGAGGCAGTGCAGCATAGGTTCACGAGATTGATCCCTGGGATGGCGGGACTGTCATATGAGGAAAGATTGAAAATACTAGGCTTGTATTCACTGGAGTTTAGAAGGATGAGGGGGTATCTTACAGAAACATATAAAATTATAAAAGGATTGGACAAGCTAGATGCAGGAAAAATGTTCCCAATGTTGGGCGAGTCCAGATCCAGGGGCCACAGTATTAGAATAAAGGGGAGGTTATTTAAGACTGAGGTGAGAAAAAACTTTTTCATCCAGAGAGCTGTGCATTTATGGAATTCCCTGCCACAGAGGGTAGTTGAGGCCAAGTCACTGGATGAATTTAAGAGAGTGTTAGATAGAGCTCTAGGGGCTAGTGGAGTCAAGGGATGTGGGGAGAAGGCAGGCACGGGTTATTGATAGGGCACGATCAGCCATGATCACAATGAATGGCGGTGCTGGCTCGAAGGGCCGAATGGCCTCCTCCTGCACCTAGTTTCTGTGTTTCTATGCATTGTCTCAAAGCAATAAAACTGCAATGTGTTCTGGGCTTGCTGTCACTGAAACCCTGTAAAATTTCAGCAAGAGCTTTTACTCTTGTACTCCAACTCCCTTGTAGTGAAGGTTGGAATGTGTCCGCTTGGTGATGTCCATGCACAACCCCTTGGTGATTAGTGTATAAAGATGCTCAAATCAGTGGGAACTCCAAATGTCAGCCAAGGGCAGCACGGTGGCGCAGCGGAAGAGTGGCTGCCTTACAGCGCCAGAGACCCGAGTTGGATCCTAACTACGGGTACTCTCTGTACATTCTCCCTGTGACCGCGTCGGTTTTTTCCGGGAGCTCCGGTTTCCTCCCACACTCCAAAGATGCACAGGTGTGTAGGTTCATTTGCTTTGGTAATAAATTGTAAATGGTCCCTAATGTGTGGGATGGAGCTAATGTACAGGGTGATCATAAGGTCATAAGTCGTAGGAGTGGAATTAGGCCATTCGGCCATCAAGTCTACTCCGCCATTCAATCATGGCTGATCTATCTCTTCCTCCTAACCCAATTCTCCTGCCTTCTCCCCATAACTTCTGCACTAATCAAGTATCTAGCTATCTCTGCCTTAACAATATCCACTGACGGCCTCCACAGCCTTCTGTGGCAAAGAATTTCACAGATTCACCACCCTCTGACTAAAGAAATTCCTCCTCATCTGCTTCCTAAAAGAACGTCCTTTAATTCTGAGGCTATAACCTCTAGTCCTGGACTCTCCCACGAGTGGAAACATCCTCTCCACATCCATTCTCTCCAAGCCTTTCACTATTCTGTATGTTTCAATTAGGTCCCCCCTCATTCTCCTAAACTCCAGCGAGTGCCAACAAACACTCATCATAGGTTTACCTATTCGTTCCTGGGATCATTCTTGTAAGCCTCCTCTGGATCTCTCCAGAGCCAGCACATCCTTGGTTGTCGTGATCGGCTTGATCAATGGTCGGCGTGGACTCTGGACCACGCTGTATCTCTAAACTAAACTAAATGAAACTAAGCATGACATTTACGTCAATTAGTAGTTTTAGATTTTACACTTTGCAATTCCAGTGTTTATAGTTTTATACTTAGCATAAATTCAAATAATGATTCTCTTTTTTGCACCACTCTGGATCTGTCTCTTATTCCTTAAACCCGGAAGCAATCTCTCCCACCTTGTATAAACTGTCACTTAATCTCTCCAGCCTTCCCCCCTAACATCAGCCCTTTCCTTCCATTTTCCTCCTTTCACTGCCCCTCCCCCCCCCCCCCCATCATAACTCAACTTGAACTGATTTTCACTCCACAAATGCTGCCTAACCTGCTGTGTATTTTCAGTGATGACTATTTTCTTATCAATATTTCATAGGTCCTCCATTCATGAATAAAAACCTCATTGTGATAGAATCATTGAGTATTTAGGGCAGTGAAGAATTCAAGAATCAAGAGTGACAGAAAACACTGGAGTAACTCAGTAGCATCTCTGGAGAACATTGGTAAGTGACGTATCAGGTTGGGGCCCTTCCCGAAACGACACCTATCCATGTTCTCCAGTGATGCTGCCTGACCTGCTGAGTTACTCCAGCATTTTGTGTCTTTTTTGGTAAAGCGGCATCTGCACTTCCATGTGTCTCAAGCGTCAAGAGTAGTTAATTGTGAAATGTACCAACAATGAGGTCCCTACATGCGGCAGCCTTACAGGCCCTTTAATGCAACAACACACAGATAAATACTCAATAGTCCACAATACAACAACTTAATAATCAGTAATACTAGGTAAGCAGATCATAATAGTGCAAAAGCGAAGTATGTAGTGCAACAAAGTCCGTAGTAGATCACAGTTGCTGAGGTAGGGTTGTGCTTTGTGCTGGGCTGTGTTCAAGAGCCAGATTGTTGTTGGAATTCGACCCATGGTGTCCATGCCAGTTGAAAAGAAGCTCCCCGGCATAAAGCCGTCTTCCAGCATTAAGTCAAGAGGAAAACATTTTTTATTTCCAGAGCTTGCCATTTAACTTGGTGTTAAAATCTTTTGAGGAGTTAAGTTAGCAATTTGTGATTACTCACTGTTTCTAAGCTGATCAAGAGTCATACAGCTCATTCCATTTGTCTCTGGCCTGCCATGGGCAAGTATGCAGACTAACTGTATACTAGCTGCTCTGCTGCAGTATATCAGATGTGCCTTGATGTTAAATGGGAACAATTGCTGCTATTTTAGTTGAATTTATTTGCATGGGGAGGGTTGGCAAATAAGCACTCGTGTTCAAAAGTCAAGAGTGTTTTATTGTCTGTACTGAAAATGGAATTTTAATTAAAAAAATCATTGTGGGCAGTATGATGACGCAGTAGTAGAGTTTGCTGCCTTACAGTGCCACAGGCCCAGCTTTGACCCTGACTCTGGGTGCTGTCTGTACGGAGTTTGTACGCGTGGGTTTTCTTCGGGGGCTCTGGTTTCCTCCCTAACGTCAAAGACTTGCAGGTTGTAGATTAAATAGCTAGTGTACGGGGATCAACGGTCGACGGGAACTCGGTGGACCAAAGCGCCTCTATCTCTAAACAAAACTAAACTACAAAAACCCAATAAAGTGCAAAAACAACAAAATCCCAAAGTCCTTAGTGCAATGTAGGCAGTTTGTAGTTCGGAATTTAGTTGGACTTCATAGTGTTCAGTCGCCTGATTTCTTTGGTTGGGCAGAAGCTGTTCCTGAACCTGGAGGTCACAGTTTTCAGGCTCCTGTACCTTCTTCCCGATGATAGCAGCGAGACGAGAGCATGGCCAGGATGGTGTGGGTCTTTGATGATGCTGGCTGTCCTTTTTGGGGCAGTCCCTCCTGTAGATCCATTCAATGGTGGGAAGGTCAGTACCCGTGATGGATTGGCCGTGTCCAGCACTCCCTGTTGTCTACTTCGTTCCTGGGTGTTCGAGTTGCATATACATTCAGTCTACATAAACTTTGTTCTCCAAAAGCACTTGCAAGTTCTGATATAACACAACGTGAATTGTGTGTTTTTGACCTTCCTCGGGCTCTTTGCACAGACGCTTTGCTGAAAAAATTGAGTATATGACAGAAACTAGGCTATGTTTAGAATTGAGAACAACACTCCCACATAGCACCTCACCAGAGTTACACTTTGAAAAGGAAATGTTTTCTACTTTTTTTAAATTTTTTCAATGTGATTTATATTTATGCTCAAATCTATCATGAACTAATGAATGAATGAATAAGTTTATTGGCCAAGTATTCACATACAAAGAATTTGCCTTGGTGCCTCGCCTGCAAGTGACAACATGACATACAGTGACAGTTAAGAATGATACATAAAGCATTATACATTAATAATAAAACATTATTGATTTAACATGTGAATTAAATAAAATACCAGAGCAAAAGCAGGCTACAGATTTTTGGTTATTGAGTAGAGCAACTACTCGTGGAAAAAAAGCTGTTTTTATGTCTGGCTGTGGCAGTTTTGACAGTCCGGAGTCGCCTGCCAGAGGGAAGTGATTCAAAGAGTTTGTGGCCAAGGTGGGAGGGGTCAGAGATGATCTTACCCGCTCGCTTCCTGGCCCTTGCAGTGTACAGTTCATCAATGGAGGGAGGGTTGCAGCAAATAACTTTCTCAGCTGATCGTACGATTCGCTGCAGCCTCCTGGTGTCGTGCTTGGTGGCTGAGCCAAACCAGACGATGATGGAGAAGGTGAGGACAGACTTTACGATGGCGATATAGAATTGGACTATCATTGCCTGTGGTAGATTGTGCTTCCTCAGCTGCCGTACATCCTCTGTTGTGCCTTTTTGACTGTGGAGTCGATGGTAGCCCCCCACTTAAGGTCCTTGGAGATGATGGTTCCCAGGAACTTAAAAGACTCCACAGATGTGACTGTGGTGTTGTTGATGGTGAGTGGGGTGAGGGGACGGGGAGCTCTCTCAAATTCTATAATCAATTCCACTGTCTTAAGAGCATTGAGCTCCAGGTTGTTGCGATGGCACCAGGACACCAGCTTTGACACTTCCTGTCTGTAGGCAGATTCCTCCCCATCCTGGATTAGTCCAATCAGGGTTGTGTCATCCGCAGACTTGAGAATCTTGACAGAGGAGACAGTGGAGGTGCAGTCATTGATGTAGAGGAGAGGGGAGAGTACACAGCCTTGCGGTGCTCCTAAGCTGAGGGTTTGCGGGTCCGAGATGTGCTTTCCCAGCCTCACATGCTGCTTCCTGTCTGTCAGGAAGCTGGTGATCCACCAACAAAGGGGTTCAGGCACAGTCAACTCGGAAAGTTTGGAGTGTAATAGCATTAGTGTATGGGGTGATCTTAGGTCAGGGCAGACTCGGTGGGCCGAGTCTGCCTGTTTCCACTCTGTATCTCTAAAGTCTTGTCTAAAGTAAAAGTATGCCTCTCAAACTTGCTGCACCATTCAATAAAGTCGGGACTGATCCTGAACCTTGACTGTACAATCTCCACATCCCTCATTTATCTTCAATCCAAAAAATGTCTTCATCTCGGCCTTGAGAATACTCAGCGATAGACCGTTCACGGCCTTCGAAGTAAAAACCAGCAAAATTTACACACTCTCTATGAAGAGTTTTCTCCTCATTCCGCGATACTTGATCTCTTATCCTGAAACTGTGCTCCCAGTTTTAGTTCTTCAGCCAGAGGAATGATGATCTCTGGCTGCCTGTCCCCCATAGAATCTTGTTTGTCTCGGTGAGGTCCTCTCAGTCTTCAGTCACGTTTGGAAAATCCTCACCAACATATATCTCCGGAACTAACTCAGTGAATCTCCATTGCATTGACTTCTATGAAAATGTTGGTGGTTATCCAAGCTGTACACTCTTTATCTGGGGGTGCTCTTGCTAATTGTAGTATCATGTCCCTACTTGTGTACTCAAGCTTACTTGCTGTGAAGACCAAAGCACTATTTATAGAACATATCGAACAGGCCGTTCGACCCGCATGCCAAACATGATGCCAGGTTAAACTAATCTCAGCCTGTAGAGTTCCATATCCATGTGCCTATCTAAAAGCATCTACAATGCCACTATTGTATTTGCCTCCACCACCACCCCTAGCAGTGCGTTCCAGGCATCCACCACTCTCTGTGTAAAATAACTTGCCCTGCACATCTCCTTTAAGCTTTGCCCCTCTCATCTTCATTCTAAGCCCTCTAGACTTTGACATTTCCTTCCTGGGAAAAAGTTCAGACTCGCTGCTCTATATATCCCCTCATAATAAGCGAGTTCGGTATTCCGAAAAACGCAAGGAATCATGGGATTTGTCAAAGGTCATTCGCTATAAAGAAAAAGCAAACGAAGCTCTGGCTGCATAAACTGTATGTAAATTCTTATCTTTATTCATGATTTATGTGTAAAAATATATTTAATCTGAGGAATGGGGGTGCGAGGTAGTGGGAAAGCGGGTGTAACAACGAGAGAGATGCGGCAGAAACCAGTGGGAGACGGGAGAGCGCGCACAGACTCTCTGCCACGGGTACTGCCGAGCCACCGCAGGACAGCCCCGCCCCCGTCCAGGGCGACCCTGCGGCTGGCACGGGGGGGGGAGGGGGGGTGTGGCAGGCGCCTGCTCCTGCCCGGCCCTGCTCCTGCCCGGCCCTGCTCCTGCCCAAGAGGAACCCATTCCTTTTCTCCGGGGATGCTGCCCATCTAGCCAAGCCGCTGCATCACCCCGCGCGCACCCCTGCCCAGCGCCAGGGAGGTTGGCCAGCCAAGTGCCGGCTGTCGGTGGGGGTGCACGCGGGGTGCTAGATAGGCAGCGTTCCTGGAGAAAAGGAATGGGTGACATTTCGGGTCAAGACCCTTCTCTGGAGATGTTGCCTGGCCCGCCTTGGCGCCCCGTGTGCCTCCCGCCGGTGGCCGGCGCTCGGCCCCTGCCGCCACCAAACCTCTCCGTCTGAGTCACAACTCCCTCCCCCAGCAGGGCCTTTGATGTTGGAAAACTACAAGGTGCTCCAGTGGCACTGATTGCCTATCCCAGCTCCAAACTCACCGTTTGTAATGACTCATGCCCTCCATCGAGGGGGCAAACCGACGGCCACTTGACAGGGAGAGAGGCGCGGCTGGCGGTCCCCGGTTTTCTGACGCGCAGTCAGAAAACCGAACTCACACATTTGATATACTTTTATCAGATCTCCCCTCAATCTCTGATTGAGGGGAGATCTGATTCAGAGAAATTTGTCTTCTGAATTTACTGTGCCTACCTGTTAACTGGCAAGGGGAGCATAAGCGAGTCACAACAATCACTTACTAATCAGCAGCATTAGTGCGACCTGCTCTTTTCCTTCTCTCTGCTTGCGTAATCACAGAGCAAATATCTCCAAACATGGCAATTGTAGTGGATGTGGATCTCCTGGTATGCACCGCTTGCAGCGTGACCCTCTCATAATTCAGAGCACCCTTTTAAATGCCTGAAATAGTTGGAAGCCATTTTAAACGTAGGAGAGTTTCAGTATTTATTTTGGTTTCAAATCTGTGCAAATAGTATGTCCCATTAGGTGCTTGGAGTGAATGCTTCGGTGATTTCAATTAACTCCCTCTAATTAGTGAATATTTCAACAAAGGATGCAGCCTTTTTGACTCGCTTTAAGATCACTAACATGGTAAAACAGTCTGATGAAATGTACATTAGACTGTGTATTTTTGCTTCCACTCCTTATTTTCACTGAAGGGTGAATTTATTGCTTGCTTAGTTTTTCTACCCACCGAAGGGCAGAAAGGGACGATCAAGTGGCTTTAACATGAGGTTGAAGATAAAGTTGCTTGGACTTGTACTGACAGCAAAAGCTTAACCCCTTGAAAGGTGTCGCAATTTCTGCCTTTCAATGCATATGGAATTTGGTCCAAATTTCTTGTTATTTGTCTTCCAACTCTTCTCACAGGCTAATCTCGTTTGAAACCTTTACATCCAGAATTGGGGGAAACTGGTTGAATTAATGCGAATATAAGGCATTTATGAATTTGTCCCACTGTTTTAAAAAAATGTTTTTTTTCTTGTTGCGAGGGTCCAAGTGAATGTTTAATAACATACTAAACCATAAGATTTACGATGATAGACACAGCACTGGAGTAATTCAGCGGGTCAGGCAGCATCTCTGACGGACATCAATAGGTGACATTTCGAGTCAGGACTGATTATGCTGGTGTGGTGGGAGTGAAAGCTGGAAGAGAGGTGGGGATGGGACAAAGCCTGGTGAGTAATAGGTGGATAGATGCGAGGAGGATTTTGATTGGCAGATAGCTGAATATAGGCCAGAGATGAAAAGACAAAAGGTACGAGATGAGACAAAAGAAGTCTGAAGAAGGGTCTCGACCCAAAATGTCACCCATTGCTTTTATCCAGAGATGCTGCCTCTCCCACCGAATTACTCCAACATTTTGTATGGGAGATGAGGATAGAAGAGGCATGAAAGGTGAAGTCTGAGGAAGGAATATAGGTGGAAGGGAACAGGATGCACATCCATTTCCCCTTCCCTCATCTCCTTTATCTCACTACCTTTTGTCTTTTCATCTCTGGCCTGTGTCTACCCATCTGCCAATTACAAACTTCCCATCTGTTTCTACCTTTCACATGCCAGGCTTTATCCTGCCCCCTTCTCTCTTCCAGCTTCCGTTCCCCTCCTGCAATCAGTCTGTATACCAACATCTGGAGTTCCAAATCTAATAGGATGTTGCCAACAAGGAGGGCCTGAGCTACAGGGAGGGGTTGGGCAGGCTCGAACTGTATTCCTTGAAGCTTGTGAGGCTCAAGAGTGATCTTATAGAGGTGTATAAGATCACAAGAGGATTGGGTGAATGAACAGAGTCCTTTTGCCAGGGTTGGGGAATCAAGGACTAGAGGCCATAGGTTTAAAATGAAAGATTTTAAGGGTTCTGAAGGGCAACGTTTTCACACACAGGATGGTGGGTATTTTGGAGCGAGTTTTCAGAGGAGGAAGTTGAGGCAGGTACTGTAACAACAATTAAATTACATTTGGACAGTGCATTGTTAGGAAGATTTTAGAGGGATATGGGCCAAACCTGAGCAGACAGGAATAGCGTGGATGGGATATCTTGGTTGGCATGGCTGAGTTGGGCCGAAGGGCTTGTTTCCATGCTACATGACTCTAAGTATGACTTTAAAAAAAAAAAATCAAATTTGTGCAATTATTTATTTTCTCATTGAAATAAAATGTTGAAGTTTAATTCAACTTTGTAAGTATTTTCAGAAATAGGATGTTCAAGTCTGATTCTGGTTTATTTAAACATCTGTGAGTGTTTTTGTCTGTGTATAATATTAAATGTGATTCATATTTATGGGTAAGCTCAAGCTTCTTTATATTGCAAATTGAATTACAATGGCTTTTCCACTCATTTTAGATGTAATTAACTTTATTTGCAGACAAATTCATATCCTCTTTTATTGTGATTGTTCTGTTTTTGTTCTCCCAACTCAGCTAAAATTTTTGGGGATATTTTCTCCTGCCTCTCCTCTTGCACGCCAAGCCCTACGTTTTGCTGCTCGTAATAAGGTACTTTGTGGATCTCCAGCAAAGCATTCCATTAACCTCTGCTGTATATTTGCTTACGCAACCTCCTGCAGATATACAGCCGTTTTCACAAAAGACCATCTTCTAATCAACTCGTTCGGTAGCTCCCTACAGTCCTTACAGCAGGCGTAAAATTATAATCATGCTATTAACAAGCTTATTTGCAGCAAAACACTTATCTATGAAAGCTTGCCATTGACAATGCTACTGCCAATGTAATACTTTGTTTAGAAAAATGCAAAGAATCAAACCTCATTACAAACTTAAAATGATCCTAATTGGAATATTTGTAGATTGGAGCCCTGGTTCAACTTTGACAGAAGTTTGTAGTAAAGTTTGTGACCACTATATTCCACTGCATACATTTGAACTCTTTTGCATTTGGCTAATTTTTGCAAGGAGCGACTAGACTTTTATTATAAATGCTTAAAGATTTCTTAGCAAATAATTTAATGCATTGGAATGTTTATACGTTGATCAAATTATTTGGGTTGGTTGGACGTTTCCCCAGCTTTGGTTAATAGACTAGTATTTTGGCAATTTATTTCTGTCTCAGGATTAATTTTTATTTTCAAAAATAGAAGAAAAATCTTTGGATCTCTGATGTCAGCTAATTAAAGTTCTCTGTGATGTGTTAATTTTTCACGTTTCTTAATATACATTAAAAATGCCTGATCAGGTATTGGGTACAAGACAATGTTGCGGTGTCCTTGCACTCCATCTTTTTTATTTTATTTTACTTTTTCTTGAAGGTTCTAGGATTAAAATATTCTGAGAAGGAGCAATGAAGTCATGTTTTGTTATTCAAAGAAAGAAAACTTGTTGCTATGTTTCCCTACTTGACAGCTTGGTAGAAACGGACTGTAGCATAATTATTCTTAACCTTAAGCAGTCATTTATGGTGTGTGAAATATTGCTGCTTGTGATATTGTTATCAGAGTTCATTGTAAAACATGCCATTGGAGTTTCTTATACATTAAT
Organism: Raja brachyura; assembly: GCA_963514005.1. Next base: position 70,560,881 of record OY740788.1, on the reverse strand, counting down.
ACATTTCAAATACATTATTACTTACTTCCAAATGTATCCTCCGGGTGCTCCAGTTTCCTCCTATTTCCCAAAGACGTGTTGTCTTGTGGCTCAATTGGCCTCTAAATTGTCCCTAAGTGTGTAGGGAGTGGATGAGAAAGTGGGATAACCACTGGGTGACCAATGGTCAGCGCGGACTAAGTAGGCCGATGGGCCTGCTTACATGTTGTGTCTCTAAACAAAATAAAACTAATTGGTATTATCGGGCCCAAAATGTACGTGTAAAACCTCTTTCACCTCTCATCCAGCTGTATGTGCATTGGTCAGAATCAAGAGTCAAGAGTGTTTTATTGCCATGTGTCCCAGAGCAGTTCCTGAACCTGGACGTTACAGTTTTCAGTCTCCTGTATTACCTTCCCGATGGCAGGAGTGAGATGAGAGTGTTGCCTGGGTAGTGTGGGTCTCTGATGATGCTGGCTGCCTTTTTGAGGCAGCGATTCCTGTAGATCCCTTCGATGGTGGGGAGGTCAGTACCCGTGATGGACTGGGGATTTGTGGGAATGTGTGATATTTCATGGTCAGATGGAAGTCGATGGAGCTAGCTGGGATCAGCTGATCAGTATAGCGATTCTATTTTCCCACTTTTAGAATTTCCAGGCTGAATAGAACACATTTCCTTTCTACTGTGGCGCAGATGACAGCAATGGCCACGTAACTGCAGTATCTGAACAAACAACTGAGACTGATGTGCACCCCCAAGATTGGACATAAAGCTGGAATTTATCAATTTATACCACCAGGCTTCATACACTCGAAGTTCGTCTGCATGCACAAAACTACAGACTAACACCCATCTCTGCAATGATGCAGCTTTAGTTGAAGCCCTTCTGTCACCGTAACTGATCTATCTGCCCACCATGCAAAGACGAAGTCTGACAGAGAGCCTCACTTACAGTCTGTATTTATCCTCCGCCAAGTTAAGTTACAGCACCTACCCCAAATTCGATACTTAATAGTGCAAATCCTTCCTCCTCTGTGATGGGATTATTAACTCTTTGAAACTACTTGTATTTCATTTTGTGTGCTTTATCTGCTTAAGAGCGGCACAGTGGCGTAGCTGGTAGTGCTGTTGCCTCATGGCGCCCGAGGCCAATGTTTCCATCCCAACCTTGAGTGTTTGTGTGTGTGTGTGTGGAGATTCTACATTCCGCACTGGTTTCCTCAGGGTTATGTGACTGTGTGGGGTTCCTCCAGCTGTTCCGGTTTCCCCCCCTCTTTCCAAAGACATGAGGGTTAGTAGGTTAATTGGTCCTCTGCAAATTGCCCCTAATGTGTGTCCGGAATGTAATGAGAAAGTGGGATAACATAGAACTAGTGTGAACGTGTGATGAATGATCAACGTGATCGGTGGGCTGAAGCACCTGCTTCCATGCTATATCCAATTCAATCCAGTTCAAGAGAGACCTCTGATAATCTGGAAGAACACGGTGATTGTATGATCACACAGGCGTGACTATATACTATGTTTCATGCTCTTACAAGCATGTAATGTTTCTTACACAGATTCAAGGGTTGAGTTCCCAAGTATCAATCTACCAAGTTTAGACACAAACTGCTGGAGTAACTCAATGGGTCAGGCAGCATCTCTGGAGAGAAGGATTGGGTGATGTTTCGGGTTGAGTCCCTTCCACAGACTCCTACAAAATAATTTACCAAAATATTTAAAGAGTTAAACCAAATATTGCTGTGTTATATATTGAATGCTGCTGATTCTGCAATAGGTTCCCCTCAAGAATAACAGAGGCTGGAATCAATTGAATACTGAACAAAATAAACGTTGTGACTAATGTCATCCAGATTTGCTTGCATTAATCATGATGAATGCACTTCAGTGGGCAGATTCAGACATTTGCTCAATGAAGCAAGCTCAATCTAATTATTTGCTTCGAGTATTTATTTTACAGCTTGTATAGTTCTCATTTATTAAATTTGCCTCTGCTCATTTATGCAGTTTATGTTGTATGTTAACATGTTTTTTTGCATTCCTTATTAATTTCCATGGGGAATTATTCTCTAAGATGGTTTAAAATCCATTGCTGATGTATGTGATTTATACATAATGTGACTGTTTTTCTATCAGTATGCTGTTTGCATATTTGACATTCCTTCCTTCAGTATGGAAACACTGGATTGATCTGATATATATTTGTGCAGGCATATCCAGCGGTGAAAATTATTTGTAATAATGTGGTGTAGAAAGTACCATGATTGACTGATGATTCAAAAGATGCATTATCATTGTTTGCTGCTTGTGTTTTGAGATGAAAGTTCTGTGACTTGGTAGTTTCTTATTGCTCGATATTGTTCGATGCTTTGATGCAATACTGTTTAAAAAGCTGAAAATCCCCCAAAACCCTGCAGATGCCAGCAATCTGGAAGTGTTTGTTGAGTGCAATTGCACCAAAGTGTCTGCACTGTTCTGTAGAGATATTGAATTAAAATCATAATGGAATATTTGTGTGACATGTATGGTGTTGCCTCCAGTTCATTAGCACAAGACTGGAAGCACTAAAATATTAACACAGGCTCATTTTTTTGTTTTGATTAAAACATTGTATTTTAATGGTCAAAATGAATCGAAGAGGAAATGATCCCATACATTAAACATCCTTTCTGTTAGCAATGGTACAGATAATAGACAGACACAAAGCTGGAGTAACTCAGTGAGACAAGCAGCATCTCTGGAGGGAAGGAATGGGTGTCGTTACTGGTCGTGATCCTTCTTGCTTTTATCCTTTTATCTCTTTTTCTTGCCAATTTTGTTATCTGCTCGTGACGTTTTATGAATCAGGAATGTTTAATTGTCATAGTACAGAAAACAGAGCATTTAAATCAATTCTTGCTGCAGCATTACATGTCTGTATATACAGTACTCAGATAACACAATAAACAAACTGAAGTTCAACAAAATTAAGAAAACATATTAGTGCAAAATGAAGGAAGAAGTCCTTAGTACAACTAAGATAGTTCCTTGTTTAGTTGGTGTTTGAAGTGTTCAATAGCCTGCGAGAAGAAGCTGTTCCTGTGTCTGGAGGTCATGGTTGGCGGACTCTTGTGCCTTCTTCCGATGTCAGGAGTAAAATGAGAGCTCTGACAGATTAGTTTGGGTCTTTGATACTGGGGGATAGGATAGACATGCATTTAGATGGCCAAGGGCTGATTAGGGATAGTCAGCCTGGTTTTGTACGGTTATGTGGGAGGTCTTGTCTCACAAGGTGTTTTGTGATGTGACCGAAAAAGGTTGATGAAGGCAGAGCCGCAGATTTTGCATATGTGGACTTCAGCAAAGCATTCAACATGGTTCCACATGGTACGCTGCTCCAGATGGTAAGATTGCATGGGATCCAAGGAAAGATAGCTGAATGGATATTGGCTTCATGGAAGGAAGCAGAGGGTGATGGTGGAAAGTTGATTCTCGGATTGGAGGCCTGTGACTAGTGGTGTGCCTTAGGGTTCGGTGCTGGGCCCATTGCTGTTTGTCATCTATATCCATGATTTGGATGAGAATGTACATGGCAAGATTAGCAAATTTGAAGATGATACAAAAGTCGGTGGTTTAGCAGATAGTGAAGATTATTGTCAAACAGTGCAGCAGGATCTTGATCAGTTGGCCAGGTGGGCTGAGGAATGTTGATGGAATTTAATTCAGAGAAATTAAATATATATGATCAACATGACCCATTGTTGAGAATCCGCATTCTATGCATGTCTTGATTTATGCAATAACTAACTGCATGGTTTTTGGAAAAAAGAATTCAATGGAACTATTTAGGTTTGGCCTGATAAAACTCCATTGTGTATAGGCTGTGAAATTCCAGTTCATGTTTTTCAGTGGAGAAGATTTTGCGAGATAGCTTGTGTACAGCTACAAGGAGAGCTGTAACTTTGTGCTCCTTTTCTCTGTAGCCTCCAATATCGGTTCCTCATCGGATTCAGTCCACGAGCAGAAATGTGAGGGAAGAGAGAACACGCTCTGAGATTAACTGTAAGTTCTAAATCTCCAATCGGAGGTTTCAGGAGTAAAGATGTATTCTCTGAGTTTTTTTATTGGAAGTTTAAAAAATTCAGCCACGCCCCCACCGCTTGACTCTTATCTTCTCCGCCTCCCCGTTCTTTCTGAACTGCTTTCCCCACCTTCCCCACCCCTTTGTGCTCTCATACATCTTCGATCTGTGCATTTGCCCTTTAATGCCTGTGCAATGAATGATCGCCTGACTTTGAATTGTTTTACAGTTGGACAAATAAAATTTGATCCACCAATGAGAAAAGAAACTGAGCCACATCATGAACTTGTAAGTACAGCACTCCGTCTTGGACAGTTTTAAGCTACTAAATAGAAGAATTTTGCACCTCCTCATATTCACAACGGTGATGTGACTTGGATGCTTTTAATGGCCATCTTAACTGATGAAAACTGCTCCGGGTTTTCTGAAGTTGATGAAGGATTAATAGCTGGTTGCAAGTTGGAAATAAAAGGTCACATTTTCTGAAGAAAAGACACAAAGTGCGGGAGTAACTCAGCAGGTCAGGCAGCATCTCTGGAGATCATGGATCTGTGACATTTTTGGTTGGGACCCTTCTTCATACTGATTGTAGTTGTGGTGGGGGAAGGAGGGGTGTGTGAAAAAAACTGGAAGAGAGGTGGTGGCGGGACAAAGCTTGGCAAGTCGGATCCCGACCCAAAACGTCACCTATCCATGTTCTCCAGAGATGCTGCCTGACCCATTGAGTTACTCCAGCACTTCGTGCCTATTTTTGTAAACCTACACCTGCAGTTCCTTGTGTCTACATGGTAAGGAATAGGTGGATACGGGGAGGTTTGATTGGCAGATGGGTGGATATTTTACTGAATGCCCCAATGTTGTACTCAATTTGAATTTGACACATAGTTTGTTTTGCAGCTTTAATTTTAAGATTCAATCTGATAAATTATTCTATTATATGTAAATTTTCCAGCATGTACCTTTCCTGAATTGTGATTACAAATCAGGAAATACTTTGTAATTCATCCAGACTAGTCTTTCTTAAAATATCTTGCGTCATTTCTGCAGACCTGGAACTAAATATGTCTTGAATTGGAAATAAACATGTTTATCCCTCAAATATAAATGATGCGAGAAAAGACACAACGTGCTGGAGTAACTTATTGGATCAGAGAAAATGTTTTATTGCCATATGTCCCAAAACGGAACAATGAAATGACTGTGCGCCCCCCTTTGCGAAACGTCACCTATCACATTCTGAAAAAGGGTCCAGTTCTACAACGGCACCTATCTATGTTTTCCACAAATGTTGCCTAACCTGATCAGCCATGATCACATTGAATGGCGGTGCAGGCTCGAAGGGCCGAATGGCCTACTCCTGCACCTATTTTTCTATGTTTCTATGTAACCTGCTAAGTTACTCCAGCACTTTGTGTCTTTTTTTGTAAACCTGGATCTGCAGTTGCTTGTGTCTCTAAATTGTACAAGTGTTTAGTTCTTAATATCAATGTTAATTGGTTATGATCAAGGGAAATCGATACAAATGGTTTCCCCTTTGTTGTTTCTCGGGTTTGATTTAAGTAACAGGATTTTTGGTCTTTGCTGAACAGCCCAACTGTGATGATTTTTTCGACATTTCAGAAGAGATCTACTACACAGCAAGATCTAATCTGGTATTTTTCACATTGCTGTCTGTCATTTTTAGGTGTCTGTTTCCTGTCAATCATTCTCTCTTGAACCTCATCTTTTGAGGTTCTCCATAGGTCATGCAAGGCAAAACTATTCAGCTGCTATCCTGCAATTCTTAATTATTATTGAACGCTGTTGGAACCTTTACAAACTAATGTTTAGAATTTGTATTTGGGAACATCCATATACTTGCATTACCATTTTTTATTTATGATTTGATTTCAACACTCTCATAATCTTACGGCGGTAATCTCCTCTTTGTGGTATAGTTTTGGTGTTTTATTCAGCAGCGGTGACCTATCCATTTAGATTTGAAACCAGCAGATGAATTATATCCATTTAGAAAATCATTCTTATTGGCTTGTGAATTTACTTTTTAATTGTCTTTATAAAAAAAAAACATTATATGGATCCACTTGGAAGTAACAGCTGTCCTTTGTGTAGAGTCTCTAATTTACTCATATAATCCCTTCCCTGGGTTAATAGATAACAGTCCCCTCAATGGCACAGAGCATTATGGGGTAAAGACGGAGACTGCGGTATATAATGAAATGTTTGAGCAGCTGAGGTAAAACATGTCACTGATGTAGTAAAACAGATGGCTGTGGTTGAGCGATTAAAGTCAAAAACGCACAAGAGGTCTGAATTGGAGGAGCACGGTGGTCTTGCAGGGGCGTAGGAATGGAGGGTGGTACACAGAAAGGAAGGGCCAAGGGGGTGGAGGGGATTGAAAATGCAAGGTGAGGTTCTGTTCAATGAGGTAGATAGACAATGTCGCGTCATTAATTTTCTTGCGGCAGAGATTTTACAGACCATGCAATATCACTTTTTTAAGACATTTTATTGGAGTTGTAATAAATTTGGGAGAATCCAGCTTATCTCTGCATTCAAGGTTTCTATTCTATTTAATGTCTCCCGGATATCATTATAGTTGTTTGACTGCCGATGGGCGGAACTGCTGAATAAAGCATCAGTTTGTGGACTCTTTGTCACCGAGTGGAATGTGTTGGGTGTTTGGGAAAGAGATGGAGTTTGTTTGAGCAACACGTTGGGCAACACTGCCGCTGCAATCAAACTGAACTTCTGAAATATGTTCAAATGTGCTGCACCTTACTGGTGTGTATTTGATAGCAAAACAGCAATGTTTCAATCTCTGTCCATAATTAGGGAAGTGACGAGGAGCAGAGAGATCTTTGTGACATGGGTGTCCAACTTCATAGTTGATAATTGTCATTTTAAGTAATCAACCAGCACAGAAACAGGCCCGTAGGCTCAACTCGCCCGTGCCAACCACGATGCCCCATCTACACTAGTCCCATTTGCCAATATCCCTCCTTTTCCAGGTTCCAAAGGCAAGCTAGCCAAGAATATAAAGGAGCTTCTTTAGGTATGTGAAGAGGAAAAAAAAAGTTAAGACAAATGTGGGTCCCTTGAAGACAGAAACAGGTGAATTTATTATGGGGAACAAAGAAATGGCAGAACAGGTACTTTGGATCTGTGTTCACTAAGGAAGACAAACAATCCCCCAGATGCACTAGTGGCCAGAGGACCTAGGGTGATGGAGGAGCTGAAGGAAATTCACATTAGGCAGGGAATGGTGTTGGGTCGACTGATGGGACTGAAGGCTGATGGTCTGCATCCCAGGGTACCTAAGGAAGTGGCTCTCGAAATTGTGAACATATTGATGATCATTTTCCAATGTCTATAGATTCAGGATCAGTTCCTGTGGATTGGAGGGTAGCTAGTATTATCCCACTTTTTAAGAAAGGAGGGAGAGAGAAAGCAGGGAGTTATAGACCAGTTAGCCTGACATCGGTGGTGGGGAAGATGCTGGAGACTATTATAAAAGATGAGATAGCGGCACATTTGGATAGCAGTAACAGGATCGGTCTGAGTCAGCATGGATTTACGAAGGGGAAATCATGTTCGACTAATCTTCTGGAATTTTTTGAGGATGTAACTAAGAAAATGGACAAGGGAGAACCAGTGGACGTAGTGTACCTGGACTTTCAGAAAGCCTTTGATAAGGTCCCACATAGGAGATAAGTGGGCAAAATTAGAGCACATGGTATTGAAGGGTAAGGTACTGACATGGATAGAAAATTGGTTGGCAGACAGGAAACAAAGAGTAGGAATTAACGATCCCTTTCAGAATGGCAGGCAGTGGGTGGCAGTGTGAACTGTGAGGAGGATACTATGAGGATGTAGGGTGACTTGGACAGGTTGGGTGAGTGTGCAGATGCATGGCAGATGCAGTTTAATGTGGATAAATGTGAGGTGGTCCACTGGTGGCAAGAACAGGAATGCAGATTATTATCTGATTGGTGTAAAGTTAGGAAAAGGGGAAGTACAACGAGATCTGGGTGTCCTAGTTCAGCAGTCACTGAAAGTAAGCATGCAGGTACAGCAGAGTGAAGAAAGCTAATTGAAAGTTGGCCTTCATAACAAGAGGAGTTGAGTATTGGAGCAAAGAGGTCCTTTCTACAGTTGTACAGGGCCCTAGTGAGACCACACCTGGAGTATTGTGTGCAGTTTTGGTCTCCAAATTTGAGGAAGGACATCCTTGCTATTGAGGGAGTACAGCGTAGGTTCACAAGGTTAATTCCCGGGATGGTGGGACTGTCATATGTTGAAAGAATGGAGCGACTGGGTTTGTATGCACTGGAATTTAGAAGGATGAGAAGGGATCTTATTGAAATGTTAAAGATTATTAAGGGATTAGACACGCTAGAGGCAGGAAACATGTTCCCAATGTTTGGGGAGTCCAGAACCAGGGGCCACAGTTTAAGAATAATGGGTAGACCATTTAGAACGGAGATGAGGAAAAACTTTTTCACGCAGAGAGTTGTGAATCTGTGGAATTCTCTGCCTCAGAAAGCAGTGGAGGCCAATTCTCTGGATGCTTTCACGAGAGAGTTAGATAGAGCTCTTAGAGATAGTGGAGTCAAGGGATATGGGTCGAATGCTGGCTCGAAGGGCCGAAGGGCCGAATGGCCTACTCCTGCACCTATTGTCTATCCTTGTATTTGTCAAGTGCTTTTTAAAAGCTGATATAGTATCTGCCTCAACTACATCCTCTGGCAGCTCATTGCATATACCCACCACCCTGAAAAAGATGCCCCTCAGGTTCGTATTAAATCTTTCCCCTTCTCACCTTAAACATTTGTCCCCTTGTCTTTGATTCCCCTACTCTTGGCAAATGACATTGTGCATTCACCCTATCTATTACATTTCACTGCACCTTATGGCGCATGTGACAAATACATTTGAACTTGAATTTGAACTTGGACTTGGAACTTTGAACATGGTCTTATATACCTACCTAAGATCACCTGCACTCCAAGGAATAAAGTCCAAGCTGCCCAACCTCTTCCTAGTGCTAACTCCTCAAGTCCTGGCATCATCCTCGTAAATCTCTGCACTCTTTACATCTTAACCATATCTTGGGTTATGTGCAGACAGATAAGAGTTGGTACTAGCATCATGTTCGGCACAGACATTGTAGGACGAAAGGCCTGTTCTTGTGCTGTACTATTCAATGTTCTAAATTCAATGTCCATATATAAATACACAACAAAACAGATGCATAGAACACAAAGTGCTGGAGTAACTCAGTGGCTCTGGCAGCATCTCTGGAGGACAAGGATATGTGATGTTTTGGGTCGGGTCTCTTCATCAGACTGATTGTGGCCATTCACTATAGCTGAAGCTGAGCAGTATTTGAATCCATTTCAAGGAGGGTGATCAGTCGATGTATCATGCAGCGCACAGTATAAATTAGAGCATTCACTTTGTATTCCTCAGTGCACCTTTAGCGACCATTTGGTGCTGCCAAATGAATATAGTAAGATTTCTGGCATTCATACTGTGCTTCTAGATTTGGTAAAAAATCAGTGGAGTGTTTAAATTGATTTGAAGAGTTACTTTGTCAACAATTAAATGTCTTAAGAACAATTTTGTTGTCTATCCTGTACTTGGATAGAACATAATGCCACAGCATTGGACATTTGGGTTGGACTTATTGAACATTAGTTGTGGTGGAGTGGGGATTTTGACGTTTCAGACACACGAGGGGATGGAGAGAAATGGATCATGTGCAGGCAGAGTAGAGTAGTTTGACTTGACATCATGTGTAGGAAAGAACTGCAGATCGAAGGTAGACCCAAAATGCTGGAGTAACTCAGCGGTGACGGGCTGCATCTCTGGAGAGAAAGAATGGATGACATTTCGAGTCGAGACCCTTCTTCAGACATCTTGGCATCATGTTCAGTATGGACGTTGTGGACCAGAGAGTCTGTTCCTGAGCTTTTCTTTTCTAGGTTATACATAAGAGTCAACAATTTAGTATGCGACTCGTCATGCTAAATTTCATGCATCCAATTCATCCAAAACTGACGGAAAAGGTTTCGAGGGATATGGGCCCAACACGGGCAGGTAGGTCTAGCGTAGATGGAGTATCTTGGTCGGCATGGGCAGGTTGGGCCGAAGGGACTGTTTCCTTGCTGTGTGACTCTAATTTGGAATTAATGACATTCCATGTGGTCCCTTGTGATGTGAGAAGCAATGCCGTCAATCAGATCCCCCCACATTGCTCTGCAATGCAACCCCTCTCTACAGCTCATCTACTGCACCATGTTGCCCCTAATCATCCGCTAACACAGTCACCAATTCACAGTGGCCAACTATGTTTAGGCTCATTATTGTCACGTGTACCGAGGTATAGTAAAAAGCTTTGTTTTGCGTGCTATCCAAACAGATCAGATAGTACAATCAAGCTAAACGCAAGTACAATAGTTAGAGAGAAAAGAAAAATAGCAGAGTGCAGAATATAGTTCTCAGCATTGTAGAGTAACAGTTCCAGAGAAAAAGTTCTATGTCCACAATGTGGGAGGTTGGAGAATCGGGACCTTCTTAGTTTATTGGAGGAGCCTGATAAGAGGGGACGAAGCTGATGCTGTGTTTGGTGATATGCGCTTTCAAGCTTCTGTACCTCTGTCCAACAGGAGGGGGGATAAGGAATGACCAGGGTGTGAAAGGTTTTTGATTTCGTTGGCTGACTAACACACCAACCCGCACATGGGATTTGGGAGGGATCCAGAGCATATGTGGGAAACCCGGATGATCACAGGGAGAACATGCAAACTCCACACAGGCAGCACCCAAGGTCAGGATTGAACCCAGGTTGTTGGAGATCTGAGACAGCAGCTCTCCTATGCCACTGTGTTGCCCATATATTTGAGGTATTCCTTGAGAAAACATATATTTTAATGAACTATTCATTGTCGGTTGCTTAAAACACCTATTTGTTAGACAAAACGTTGTTTTCCCCTGAAAAGGTGGTGGTTTGTTAATAGGAGAAAAACCCAAAATACAATGTGGTGGAGGAACTCAGTGGGTCAGGCATCATCTAGGGAGGGAATGAACAGGGGTCAGAACCTTCAGACTTCAGACCCCGACGTCAGAGGCTTGTTAATATATGAATAAATAATTTGGATCAAGCTTCGGCAATATAGCTACATTCATTTTGAAAAAAATGACCAAAAGGTCGAGAGTGTTTAATTGTCATATGTACCGACAACGGAACAATTAAATACTTGCAGCAGCATAACAGGCCTGTAAAAACAAGACCCAGACAATATGAAATAAACTTTCAATAAATTAATAACCCTAATAATAGTGCAAAACTCTCTCTTCCTTCTCATCTCGGTCCTAAAGGATTTCCCCCTTACTTAAGGATAAGGGGGAAATCCTTTAGGACCGAGATGAGAAGGAATTTTTTCACACAGAGAGTGGTGGGTCTCTGGAACTCTCTGCCACAGAGGGTAGTTGAGGCCAGTTCATTGGATATATTTAAGAGGGAGTTAGATGTGGCCCTTGTGGCTAAGGGGATTAGAGGGTATGGAGAGAAGGCAGGTACGGGATACTGAGTTGGATGATCAGCCATGATCATATTGAATGGCGGTGCAGGCTCGAAGGGCCGAATGGCCTATTCCTGCACCTAATTTCTATGTTTCTATGTTAAAACTCAATGTCCCTAGTGTAACCAAAATGCTCATATTTGAGGTAAGTGTTGTGCAGTGCAATGGTTGCTGGGAAGAAGCTGTTCTTGAACCTGGGGATCACAGTTTTCAGGCCTCTATAGCTTCTTACTGATGGTACTAGTGAGATGAGAGCATGGTCAGGGTGATTTGGGTCTTTATTAGCTGTCTTTTTGAGGCAGTGCCTCCTGTAGATCCCTTTGATGGTGGGGAGGTCAGTACCTGTGATGGACTGGGCATTGATAATTTATGATAATTCAATTGCAGTTCAAAGGAAAAGTTAAACATTTAATCCTCCCTGTTAGCCACCTAAATACTAAATTAGCATGGTACAAAGCAAAATAACGTCACCCGTTTCTGCTCTCCAGAGATGCTGCCTGTCCCACTGTTTTACTTCAGCTTTTTGTATCTATCACCACTGTTAAGTTCAGGTTTATTATTGTCACTTGTACTGAGGTACAGTGAATAGCTTTGTTTTGCATGCTAATGTCCATTCAGACCAGATAATACCATACGCAATACAATCAGTTCCAACTCAAGTATAATAGGTAGAGAAAAGGGGAAGATACAGACTGCAGAATATAGTTCTCTGCATTGTAGTGCAACGGTTTCATGGATAAAGTTCAATGTCCGCAATGGACAGAGGTGAATCGGACAGTACCCTAGCTTATGGAAGGACTGTTCAGAAGCCTGTGAATGGAGGGGAGGAAGCAAGATGCTGAAAGCAGCCTCCTTGATGAGCCATGTACTGTAGAATGCAGGCAGTGGAAATCGTTCTGCTCGTGAAAGTTTGAGTCTTGCTGATAGCAAAAGTTGCTCTCATCGATGAGAATTAGGCATCTTGTTAATGGATGGTGCGTCCACTCAATCAGTTGTCCTAAACATTGCTAAACTTCTCTTATGTGGTTGATTATATTTTACTTATGAATCACTAGACTAATGTGTCTAATCTTAGCCATTGTACATGAACAGCGAACCAGTCATTCGCAGTATATTTGCCAATCAATTGTTCCACTAACTTCAAAGTTTGTGATTTGGTTTCTTTGCTTCGCCAATCTTTTCACAACTCTCTCTTGTCTAGCACAAAATCATTTCTCCATAAATGTTTGTCTTTGTTGAAACTGTATCGGGCTACTTTGTGTTTATGTAATTAATATGGATGTAAATCATAGTTACCTGACCTGTTTTCTTTTAACTGCAGGATCTACAGCTAGAATATGGTCAAGGACCCCAAGACAGTTATTTCTTTAGTGGAAATAAGTAAGCAATATACAGTGGCTTCTACTTTTCAGTTTTTGCACTGGAATTGTTATGCCAGATTTATTATAAAAATGGATATTGTGCAGTGGTTCAATGGTGCTTTATTTGTCACATATGCAACTGCACAGTGAAATTTGTTTTGTATATGTTACGCATGCAGGCGACGCCATGTTTTGGCGCCATTTCCAAACTCCGGTCGGCCCGCACGCTCAGAGCAGTTCCCGTGAACTGAAATTCCTTAATTATACGACGCCATTGCGCAGCGGGCACAGACATTGCCTCACAGCACCAGAGCCCCAAGTTCGATCCTAACCTCGGCTGCTGTCTGTGTAGATTTTCACATTCTCCCTGTGACCGCATGGGTTTCTTCCGGGTCCTGTGGTTTCTTCCCACATCCCAAAGACATGCGGGTTTGTAGGTTAATTGGCCTCTGTAAAATTCCCCTTGTATTTCGGGAGTGGATGAGAAAGTGGGATAACGTAGAACAAGTGTGAATAAGTGATCGATGGTTGGCATGGCTCCGATGGGCCTGTTTCCATGCTGTACCTCTAAACCTATTGAGATGTAGTAAGATCAGCAGAGGAATAGATATGGCATTGGTTCTTTTACCCAGGGTGGGGGAATCAAGAGGGCATAGGTTTAAAGTGAGAGGGAAAGATTTAATAGGAACGTGAGGGCCAATTTTTTGATACAGAGGGTAGTGGTTTTATGGGACGAACTGCCAGGGATAGTTGAGCCAGGTACTCCAATAACATTTCAAATAAATTTGGACAGGTACATAGATAGGAAAGGTTTAGAAGGATATGGGGGGAATGAGGAAAGGTAGGACAAGCGTGGATGGGGGATCTTGGTTGATGTGGGCAAGTTGGGCCGAAGGACCTGTTTCCCTGCTGCATGACTATGACTTTAATAAAAATCTAAAAAAATAATTTCAGCTTGTGAAATGTTGGCATGGGATTATCCATGTCCATGGAAGTGTATAAAATTATAAGAAGCCTAGATGGGCAATCAGTCAGAACTGTTTTCCCAGGGTTGGAAAAGGCTAGAGGGCATATGTGTGGGGCAAGATTTTTTACACAGAAGGCGGTATGTGCCTGGAATGTGCTGCCAGGCATGGTGGTGGAGGCAATTATGATGCTTTCCACCCTGTGAAAATGATTTTGACTATCTATGCCTCTCATTATTTTATATACTTCCTCTTAGTCTCCAACACTCCGGAGAAAACAATCCTCTCCTTGTAGCTAATACTCTCTAATCCAGGAAGCATTCTGATAAAATTCTGCTAATTTATTGAATATTCAAACCTGGACTGCACTGACAAATTGTATCTATTTGATTGGCTCGGTAAAATAGTTATTGTTAGCACTGTTTAAGATCCGTTCTTTGTCTAACTCAAAGTCAATTGGTAGAGCAGAGGGGAAGCTACAGACTGCAATGTACAGTTCTCAGCGTAGTAGCGCATCAGCTCCAAACACAAAGTCCAATGTCCTCAATGGGGTAAAGGTGGATCATAAAGGGTCCTGTCTTATTTCCTCCTACCATATTGGCTTTTGTTTATGGATAGGAAATGTTTCCTGATTTAAAGGACATGGGTCAAACACATGCATGTTGCACTAATGTAGATGGGGCATCTTGGTCGGTATGGGCAGGTTGGGCCTAAGGACCTGTTTCCGTGCTGTATGACTCTATGGCTGATGTGTTACAAAGTTGGGAACCAAATTCTGCACCCGATATCTGCCCTTTTGCTCTACCTATTGTGTTTGTGTTTGACTTGATGTATTTATGTGTGGTATATCTGATCCGTTTGGATAGCATGCAAAGCAAAGCTTTTCACTGTACCTCGGTATATGTGTTAATAATAATGAACCTAAACCCAAGATCCTTGCTGGATAGGGCTGTAAACAATATAGAAGTAAAGAGCAACATTGAGCATTATTTTGTTCCAAATAATATTTACATTATCATATTTTGTACAATTTTAGCATGTGGATTTCTGTGATTATTGTTTCCTTCATATTTATCTTAAAACTGCATACTTTTATTCTGTTTATTCTGTCATGTTTTAAATAAACCCTTTCTTCTAAAATTTAAAGGAGTCTTCTCAAGTCAGTGGAGGAGGAACTGCATCAGCGGTAATTTTTCTTCTATTGCATTTTTAAAAATAGAAAATTCCTCTTCACCACTTGTTTAAAAAAAATGTCATCTTGTGACCAAAAGGTAACTGTTTGCTTGAGAGCTTGTCAAAATGATTTTGTAGAAAGTCTTAACTTTCTAGGACCGTCAGATGAATAAAAACATAAAATACAACGATGACTGCATATAGAGCAAGCCCTAAAGCGAGTGCATGCCAGAATTCTGCTACTTTAGCTGAAGCGCTTCCACTGAAATCCACTGAGCCAT
The DNA here is from genome assembly GCA_963514005.1 of Raja brachyura. The sequence goes on along the minus strand of OY740788.1, from coordinate 70,545,472 downwards.
AAGTACCTTGTTCATCTCCTTAGGGGCCACGTGGCACATTTAGATGATGAAGGTGGTGATGATGAATCTGAACAGTAAGTCTTTTCTTGTTCTAGTTTAGCTGACTTGGGTTTTGCTTCGAATGGGAGTATGAGGCTAATTTGAAGTGATCCCTTTTGAGTTCTGTGTGGCATTTGAAAATGAACATTCAAACTAGCTAAACCAATGGTCTGGTTAGATTAATGGTTCATTACCTCCTTGCTTGGCTGTGTTATTTTCATTTTGATGGTGTGGTGGCCTTATGTACTTTGCTGTTTGCTTTACATTGTTTCTGTAATAGCCTCTTGAAAACTGAATTAATAGGTTGACAAGGTCATAAGTGAAAGGAGCAGAATTAGGCCATTTGGCCCATCAAGTCTGCTCCGGCATTCAATCATGGCTGATCTTTCTCTCCCTCCTAACCCTATTCTCCCGCTTTCCCCCTCATAACTGCTGACACCTGTACTAATCAAGAATCTATCTGTCTCTGCCTTAAAAATATCTATTGACTTGGCCTCCACAGCTTTCTGTGGCAAAGAATTCCACAGATTCGCCACCCTCTGACTAAACAAATTTCTTCCTCATCTCCTTCCTAAAGGAACGTCCTTTAATTCCGAGGCTATGACCGCTAGTCCTAGTGAAAACATCCTCTCCACATCCAATGTCCTCAATGGGGTATAGGTGAATCATAAAGGGTCCTGTCTGATTTCCTTCTACCATATTGGCTTTTGTTTATGGATAGGAAATGTTTCCTGATTTAAAGGACATGGGTCAAACACATGCCTTTCACTATTCATTAAGTTTCAATGAGCTCCCCCCCCCCCCCCCCCCCCCATTCTTCTAAACTCCAGCGAGTACTGGCCCAGTGCTGTCAAAAGCTCATCATATGCTAACTCACTCATTCATAGAAAATAGGTGCAGGAGACCGCCATTTGGCCCTTCGAGCCAGCAACACCATTCATCGTGATCTTGGCTGATCGTCCCTAATCAATAACCCGTGCCTGCCTTCTCCCCATATCCCTTGATTCCATTAGCCCCTAGAGATCTATCTAACTCTCTCTTAAATCCATGCAGTGATTTGGCCTCCACTGCCCTCTGTGGCAGGGAATTCCACAAATTCACAACTCTCTGGGTGAAAAAGTTTTTTCTCACTTCAGTCTTAAATGGCCTCTCCTTTATTCTAAGACTGTGGCCCCTGGTTCTGGAAATTCCTGGGATCATTCTTGTAAACCTCCCCTGGACCCTCTCCAGAGCCAGCACATCCTTCCTTGGGTCCCTTTGCATCTCCGATTTTGGGATTCTCTCCCCATTTGGAAAATACTCTACGCTTTTATTCCTACTACTCTGCCAACTTTCCCAACTTGTCCAAGTCCTTCTGCAGAGTCCCTGCTTTCTCGACACTACTTGCCCCTCCACCTATTTTCATATTATCTGCAAACCTGGCCACACAGCCTTCAATCCCCTAATTCTAATCATTAATATACAACGTGATAGTTTCTACCCTTTGATACCGTGGCCTCTCATCTTTCTTAGCAGCCTCAGGTGTGGCACCTTATCAAAGACTTTCTGAAAATTTAGGTGAACAACATCCACTGGCTCTCCTTTGTCTGTCCTGCTATTTACTTCTTCAAAGTATTCCGGCAGGTTCGTCAGACAAGTTAGTATCGTCCTCCATAAAATGCAATGTCAATTCAGTTTTCAAAACTTCCAGAATGCTTGTGATGTGTGTAGAAAAGTAAATGAGACGAGAATAACATGATAAAGCATGCCAGTATCACAATTATATTGACAGGGATTTAAATTGTAATGAATTATCTGGACAGATATATGGATTTGAAGGCTTTATATGGACATGAGCCAAATACAGGCAATGGGACAGTAGGATAGGAAATGGCCATAAAAAGCCTGTCCCACTGTACGAGCTAATTCAAGAGTTCTCCCGAGTTTCCCCTGATTCGAACTCGGAGAATTACGGTAATAGCCGCTCGTAGGTACTCGGGGCTCTTGTGGACATTTTTCAACATGTTGAAAAATCTTCACGAGCTTACAGCGTTCCCCGAGTACCTGCCGTTAGCGTTACGAGCTGCTAAGAGACGTCCCGAGCTCCGATGTACCCGCTACGTACATTCTACGTGCTTACCATGAGTTTGATTGTTCGGGAGAGAACTTGGGAGAGCTCTTGAATTACCTCATACAGTGGGACAGGCCCTTAAATCAGCGTATAGGAATAAGCTGACAAAGTATTTTGGTATTGATGAAAATAAAGTCATATTGTTCACTGATTAAAAATTATCTTGGATCATAAATGATTTATTGTTAGATAGGTCATTCTGGTGACAATTATGCGAACAACCAGGTGACTAGACACAGGAACTAGACACAGGAACTGCAGATACAAAACAAAATACAAAGTGATGGAGTTACTCAGCAGGTCAGGCAATATCTCTGGAGAACATGGGCAGGTGACATTTCTGGCCTGGGTCCTCCTTCAGAATGATTGGAGTGGAGTGGGGGGAGGTTGGGGGGGGGGGAGTGGGGGGAGGTTAGGGGGGCGGGAGTGGGGGGAGGTTAGGGGGGCGTGGCAGGGGAGCTGCAAAAGAAGTGGGAGCTAGGCAAAGCCTGACAAGTGATAGGTGGATTCAGGTGGGGGGGGGGAGGTTTTTAATTGGCAGATGGGTGGTCAAAGGCTGGAGGTAAAAATGAGACAAAATGGTGTCAGATGGAGAGAAGAGGAGTGAAATGTGAAGTCTATTGTAAGGGATATAGGTGGAAAGGGGCAAGAGGAATGGTAAAAGGTGGGGCGGGATAGTCGGTATAATGCGTGGGGCACAGGAAAGGGGGGGCAGGGGTGTTACCTAAAATTGGATAATTTGGTGTTCATACTGTTGGGTTGTAAGCTACCCAATCATTAATTGGCTTGATAGAGATGTAACTCTCAGATTTGAAGACATCACTTTACATTGAACAGCAAGGCGAACAAGCCCTTCGGCCCCCCTATGTCCATGCCTACCAAGTTGCTATACTGTGCTAGTCCCATTGCCTGTATTCGGCCCATGTTTCTCTAATACTTCAAATCCATATATCTGTCCAGATCATTCATTACAATTTAAATCTGGATCTCGGTTATCCTATTTTTTTTCCTCCAAATTTGACAATCAGCAGACAGTCTTCTCTTGGTTGTAGCCGAGAAACAAATGTGTTTCTTTCTACCAGTGCAGCTGGGCTTCATGGTGTGCGCTAGAGGATTTGGGACATGTGAATAGTAGGAAAAGCAATGCCTAATTCATAAATACAAGAGTCATTATTTGACTAAAGAAACCTGTCAATATATACCACGAGAACTCAGTGACACCCAAGAAAAAATTTAATTTAAAAAAAGATACGGTGCTGGAGTAACTGAAGAAGGGTCCCAACCCGATGTATCACCTATCCATGTTCTCCACAGACCCGATCACCCGATGAGCTAATCAAGCATTTTGTGTCTTTTTTGTAAGGAAGATGAAAGCACTTTTCCAAAACTGATTCTTGACAAAATGCATTTTGTTATTGCAAAGGTGGAGGAAGTGGGAGTGGGGAGATTTGTTAAAACTGACAAAATAATTTTTAGGCTTCTGATTATGAGAGAGAGGAAAAAAAATAAATCCATTTGGTCATTTTATAGGGAAGAAAAAGCAAAATGCACCGGAACAAAGATTCATAATTTTTGTAGATTCAGCATGGGTGGTTGAGGGTCAGGTGTTTCATTTGAGATAAGCAAGTACAGGACAAAATCTCGCATGAACGAGAGCATTTTTGTGCTGCAACAATAGTTTGTTACTTGCCCATTGTAATGTGGATTTCATTATCAGGTGGAACCAGATTGAGATTAATACAAATGTGAATGCTCATTCTCACTTTAGCTACTTGACATGTGACATCTATGAATGTTGAATACAATGCTGCATAACATTTGCATAAATACTTGTTTTATTTTTTGAATTTCTAGTTCAACATTGAAACCCAGAGTACCACCACCTCTTCCTCCCAAGGTAAGCTGCAGACGTACACATATGGTGTGTCATCCATCACATCCTACCTTTAAAACAATAAGTGCTGGAAGAATTCAGCAGGTCTGGCAGCATCTGTGGAGGGAATGGACAGACGACCTTTCAGGTTGCTGTAGGGGGGAGAAAGCTGGAAAAGAGAGGTGGGGTCGGGACAAAGCCTGGCAAGTGATAGGTGGATACAGGTGAGGGGGCGATTGGCAGATGGATGGAGTAAGTGACAAAGGAGACTAATAGCCCTGTCCCACGGTACGAGTTCATTCCAAGAGTTTTCCCGAGTTTGCCCTGATTTGAACTCGGAGATTTACGGTAATGGCCACATGTTGAAAAATCTTCACGAGTCTTCCCGTGCTTACCTGCCGTTAGCGAGTCTTCCCGAGTACCTGCCATTAGCGTTACGAGCCGCTAAGAGATGTCCCCGAGCTCCGACGTACCCGCTACGTTCATTCTCCGTGCTTACCACGAGTTTGATTTTTTTTTTTAACCCGGGCGAGCTCTTGGAATGAACTCGCACCGTGGGACAGGGCTTAAAAGGTTGTCAGATAAGGAGAGGAGGAGTGCAATACAAAAGCCAGAAGAAAGGATACGGGTGGAAAAGGGTAGAAGAAGGGTGGGATAGTGGGAGAAATGCGTACGCAATGGACAAAGAGGGAGGGAGGGAGGGGATAAAGGAAAGAGAGAGGGGAGGGGGAAGGAATGAAATTTGACCACACTTGGTAGAAAGCTGCACTTGCAACAAGCAGAGCTCTCTATTAAATAACACAGTTGCTATAGTTGATTAGATCTGGTAGATACCTATAATTTAATTTTCATAAAGAATTATAATTGGTGTTGTACACATTTTCTAATTGCTTGAGCGTGTGGAGTAATTGAAAGCAGCAATACGCACGGTGATTTTATACAGTGGGTGCTGGTGCGGAGAGGACTCTAAAACGGTTTTCCGTGCAGTAGGGTGGAAGAGGAGGGCAGGCACTGGCGTTATTTCAAAAGCAACAAAAATTGTATTTGTTGGCAGAGTGGATTTTGAGCCAAAGGTCAGCGGAATGAAGGGGAATGCTGAGATCACATGTGCGGAGTGAAGGGGAATGCTGGGATCACGTGTGTCGTGAGTGAGCAATAGGGAGCCTGGCCCATGAGTGATGGTTGGGAGATATTGTCTATCAGCGTTGTACATGAAGATTTATTAACCCAAGTTGCAAGGGAAGTTATTGTTGCAAAACTCTGTCAGGGAATGTTGCCGACTGCCCTACTCTGGACTACAGGAATACGTGCTGAGGACGCACTGAAGCTTGATGCAGCTAACGCTAAGACTCTGTGGGAAAGGACCACAATCTAGGCTCCTTTTGCTGCTGGACATTGCGGGGCAGAGTGTGTGTGGTGGAGATGCCCCTCAAACAAGGGAAGGTAGATCACCCCAGAGGCCGCATGAGTGGCAAGGGTGCCGAATATAATTGCGGTTTTTGGGAACACTACCAACTATAACGCTAACACAAGAAGGTCGTAGGAATTTCACACATATCTTGTTTTATATATATTTATTATCCTGAATAAAGTTTATTTTGATTAATTAAAAAAATTCAAACTATTGGAAGCAGGGATGGTTTGCAAAAGTTGACTGGGAGGTGGGTGAAAGGGGGCTCTTTAAAAACAAAATATTTGATTAACTCACTGATTAATGTCCAATGATGCATTTGAATGTTGTCACTTATTCTGCAGAGCTCATTATAAATGCATGCGCAGTGCAGCATGTGTAGAACATAAAAGTACTATAAAGGTAACAAAAGGAAAAGGTGGATTTCTGATAGTTATGTATTTTAATGGAAATTTAAATGTAAATTGTTAAATGGACAATCCTGCCCCCTAGTGGTATATCAGTAACAACCTTGACCTTTGTAAGGCACTTACATAGAAGATTTACCAGGAGACATAAAGTGGTGGAGTAACTCAACACGTCAGGCAACATCTCTGGAGAACATGGATAGGTGGTGTTTCTAATGTCTCCTCTCCATGTTCTTCAGAGATGCTGCCTGACCTTCTTAGTTACTCTAGCACTTTGTGTATCGCTTTGTGTATTAATCAGCATCTACAGTTCCTACAGATTTGTGCAGTTCCTACAGATTTATGAAAATGTTGCCACATCTCGAGGGCCTGAGCTATAGGGAGAGACTGGGCAGGTTAGGGCTTTATTCCTTGTTGCGCAGAAGGATGATCTTACAAAGGTGTATTGTATCATGTGAAGGATAGATAGGGTGAAGGTACAGTCTTTTACCCAGAGGACATAGGTTTAAGGTAAAAGGGGAAAACATTTAATAGGAACCCGAGGGGCAACCTTTACACATACAGGGTGGTGAGTGTGTGGAACAAGCTGCTAGAGGAAATAGTTGACTATCCATCCTCACCCTACAACTCGTCTTTGCAATAAGGCCAAGATAATCAATGTCAAATATAATAGGTTGACTTTTATTGTCACTTTTGCATTCTATGTGAAACAAGAAACAGTGATGGGCACAAAGTGCTGGAGTAACACAGTGAGTCGGGCAACATCTCTGGCGAACATGACTCCAACAAATCACAGTTGGCTATTTCTATATGCTTTGTGCTGATCAGAGATTGTGCTTCAGTAAGGCAATACTTTACTGAACTGTAAGCAAGAAAGGAATTTCACTGCACCTATGTACATGGGACAATAAAGAACCACTGACCACGGTTTCAACTGTGGACTGTTTTGCTCTGTGCAATGTTAATGCTGGTTTAGTTGCAGTTTAGTTGTAATTTCAGAGGTCCATTACTGAAAGATATATTGCTTCTTACAAACATCTTTGGATACAAGAAACAAATTATTTGTACATAAAATGCTGGAATAATTCAGCGGGTCAGGCAGCACCTCTGGTGAAAAGGTGACGTTTTGGGTCTAGACCCTTCTTCAGACTGAGAGTCGGGAGATGGTAACTAGAGGTATGAAAAGGCACCGAACAAATCACAGCCAGCACGGACGGCTAAGGAGCCCACAATGGTCCGTTGTTGGATGTGGGGGGAGGTGATAAAGAAGGGATATGAACAGTGAAATTAGCTATGGTTACACAAAAAGCTGGAGAAACTCAGCGGGTGCAGCAGCATCTATGGAGCGAAGGAGATAGGCGACGTTTCGGGTCGAGACCCTTCTTTAACAGTGAAATTAGCTAAATGACTAGGGTGGGGGAGGGATGGAGAGAGTTTGTTCTGTATCTTTTCATACCTCTAGTTTCCCTCTCCCCTGACTATCAGTCTGAAGAAGGGTCTCGACCCGATATGTCACCTATTTTCTCCATAGATGATGCCTGACCTGCTGAGTTACTCCAGTATTTTGTGTCTATCTTCGGTGTAAACCAGCATCTGCAGTTCCTTCTCACACATAGTTAATTATAGTGGCTGAATACCTACTGGCCATATCGTTTACTATAGCCTTAACGGTGAGTCCAAACACATCATGTGTAGGAAAGAACTGCAGTTGTTGGTTTAAATCGAATGTAGACACAAAATGCTGGAGTAACTCAGCGGGACAGGCAGCATCTCTGAGAGAAGGAATGGGTAACATTTCGGGTGTCTATCGTCCAAACACATCATCCATGTAATGTCTGGATTGTTATAATTGCAACAAAACTCAACTAGCTGGCAGCACCATAAAGGGTTTTAACTGAAACAAATGTTTTCCTTTACTTCTATTCAGCCAAAGTCTATCTACATACCACAGGAGAGCAGATGTACCGAAGAGGAGAACCAAGGGACAATCAAGAGGTGTCCGCTCGACAGCCCCGCACGGCCGAGTGGACAAGTACCACCGCGCCCCCCACCTCCCCGGTTGCCTCCCAACAGCAGTTATACCAGGAACTCTGCCCTAGGTAATGACAGCAAGGACCATGAGAGCTCGAGTGACGCAGAGGAGTATACAGGAGCCTTTAAGCTCTTCAGGAGGTGGCTGGAAGATTTACATGATAGGGGTGGTGAGAGCAAGGCATTTCCCATTACCACCTCTCTGCAGTGTAATGGCAAATACGCCAGCTGTTCATCTTCATGTAACATGGCTAGATCCAGCTGAAACATTTTCTCTCCAGCTGAGTTTCCATCATCCTTCCCATCATATCAAAACTCCTTTTACTTTGGGGGAAATAAAAGACACAAAGTGCCGGCACATTGTGCATTTTTTTTGTAAACCATCGCTTGCAGTTCCTTGCAGCCTCCTTTTTCTTTGGCGTAAATAAACAACACACAATTTGGTAATGTTGGAATAACCCACAACTTGTTTCCCCATTCAGTATTAACAGTGCAAAATCATCTACTTTTGGGAATCTTATACTTAGAAACCAGTCAAGTGTCCTGGTACTTGTTTTAATAGCAATATGGTGGCTTGAATTATGTTTGTTGTTTTCTCCTCTCCTCGAGCTACAGACTAAGCATAGAACAGAAAAAACTTGCCCCCCACATCTCTTTCGAACTTTGCCCCTCTGACCTTAATGCTATGCCCTCCAGTATTTGTCATTTCCAACCCAGGAATAAGGTTCTGACTGTCTACCCTATCTCTGCCTCTCATAATTTAATACTCTTCTATCAGGTCTCCTCGATAAAACATCAAACATAATTCTACCAGAGAAAACAATCGAAGTCTGTCCAACCTCTCCTTGTAGCTTTTATCTTCAAATCCATGCAGCATTAGGGTAAGTGTTAAAGAAGTAACTGCAGATGCTGGAGAATCGAGGGTTACACAAAAAGCTGGAGAAACTCAGTGGGTGCAGCAGCATCTAAGGAGCGAAGGAGATAGGCGACGTTTCGGGTCGAGACTCTTCTTCATTCTTCAGAATTGAGCTGAAGAAGGGTCTCGACCTGAAACGTCGCCTATCTCCTTCGCTCCTTAGATGCTGCTGCACCCGCTGAGTTTCTACAGCTTTTTGTGTAACCCCCAGCATTAGGGTAAACCTCCTCTGCACCCTCTCCAAAGCCTCACATCCTTCCAGTAAAGGTTTGAATTTAGTTAGTCACATGTGCCAAGGTACCGTGAAAAGCTTTTGTTGCGACCAGAACTGCACGCAGTACTCCAAATGCAGCTGAACCAAAAACCTACACTGCTGCATCATGACTTCCTGGCTCTCATAGTCAAGGCCTGACTATGAAGGCAATGGGGAGCTATGGGCAGCTCTTAGCAATGCTGAGAGCTGCCCTTGGCTCCCCATTATGTAAACAAAGTGATCTTTCATTACATTTGATCCAATACTGTGCTGGTACATCTATGTATGTTTTGGGTCAGGATATATTGGGCTCAAGTATCAGAATTGATACTGATATATACCAGTATATACCAGTATCAGAATTGAGACGGCAAGTTGTAGCTGTATTCACGTGAATTCCTTCCATCCAAGGAACATCAATGAAGTGCACTCACTCAAAATTTAAGGTGTTCCAATATGTCCAGGTCCATAGCTCCCTGAAAATGGGAAAACTGGTAAATATACTGGTAAAGAAGGAATATGGAAAGGAAATTGCCTTCATCTACTATAAGCTAGGAAGTCAAGTTGCGCTTTTGTTAGGCTGCATTTGGAATTGCTTGCAGTTGTGGTCGCCCCATTACAGGTAGGTTGTGAGACTTTGGAGAGGGTGCAGAGAAGGTTTACCCGAATACTGCCTGGATGAGACGATATTAGCTATAAAGAAAGTTTGGACACACTTTGACTGTTTCCTCTGGAACGTTGGAGGTTGAGGGGAGACCTGATAGAATTGTAAAAAATAATGAGAGTTATAGATAGAGTAGATAGTCTGAACCTTATTCCAAGAGTGGAAATGTCATATATTAGCATACATAGCTATAAGGTGAGAGGGGCAAAGTTTAAAGGAGATGTGTGGGGAAGTCATTTTTTAACACAGAGAGTGGTGGGTGTCTGGAACAGGCTGGCAGGGTGGTGATGGAAGTAGATATGATGGTGGTGTTTAAGAGGCATTACGATGGGCACATGGATATGCAGGGAGTGGTGGGATATGGATCACGTGCACGCAGAGGAGATTAGTTTAACTGGGCATCATGTTTGGCACAGACATTGTGGGCCATAGGGCTGTACTGTTCCATAGTCGGGGTCATTCTATTGAAATGGTGAGTTTTACTGTCCTAAAGGAAGAGAGAGTCATGCAGATTCAGAATTGAGGATTGCAAGCACACGGCAGTATTGGAGTGAAGGGGATGATGCACGATTACATGGAGGATTACACACTTCTGGGAGGGCTGTGGGCTGGAGATTGAAGTGTAGAGAGGAGGGAATTGTTGAGGCTTTGAAGGAGTTTGAACGTGATGGATGGGAGTACTGGAATACAGTAAAGTCTTTACGACTGACAATGTTATCTGGCAAAGTACAAGTGCATATTACAACCTTACCCCGACCAAAAATCTGTGCCTTATCTGAGGGAAATATCGTCAGAGAAAGAAAATGAAAAAAGATTCTTAAGGCACAAAATTATTCTGATTATCGTTTATGATTTAATGAATTATGTCATAAATATAAATCCAAACGGACCCCATTTGTCAACATTTAAAACCAAAAGATGTTTAAATTGGTAGCCTCTTCTTCCTTTTGTCCTTAATTTTATACCAGACACTCCGAAGTAATGTATTTTGAAGTTGCATGTTTAAATTTTCTTATGCCTTAAAGCAGTGCTTTTTTTTTAGAAAAAAAGGTACTAGTATTTATTTTCAATAAACATACTTGTAATGTGAGTAGACACAAAATGCTGGAGTAACTCAGTGGATCAGGCAGCATCTCTGGACAAAAATAAATAGGTGACGTTTCGGGTTGGAACCCTTCTTTAGACCCGAAATGTCACCTACTTCGTTTCTCCAGAGATGCTGCCTGACACGCTGAGTTGCTCCAGCATTTTGTGTCTGTCTTTGGTATAAACTAGCATCTGCGGTTCCTTCCTGCACATACGTGTAATGTGGCTGGAAATAATGACGTTGAACATTTTAGAGCCGTCGTTAGGCCGCACTGTCACAATAACGCACTGCCTTAAAGTATGATTTTGTTGGTCACAACCTTGCATCTTCCTGTGTTGGAGAAATTAGTGGTATTTGTCTGACGGTGAAATGAAGGTATGGACATTGGGAACAAGTCGCCACCAGTCATTGTACTTCACTTCATTTGGTTCAACACAGAAGTGGCTGGCGCATTCATCCGTTGCTTTACTTCCCCTGCATTGTTACTTTCCATGCCATGTAACACTGAATGCTCAGTCGCATGTTCCACCCAATGGATGCCTGTCGGCTGACTGCCTGGGCCGCCCTTATTCGCACTTATTCGCATTTTGCCCATATCCATCTAAACCTTTCCTATCCATGTGCCTGTCCAAATGCTTGTCAAGTGCTGTACCTTGTCACTGTACCTGCCTCAACTACCTTCTCTAGCAGCTTGTTCCATACATCCACCACCCTCTGTGGAAAAAGTTGCTCCTCAGTTTCCTATTAAATCTTTCCCCTCTCACCATAAACCTATGCCCTCTGATTCTTGATTCCCCTACTCTGGCTAAAGGACTCTGTGCATTCATCTTATTCCCCTCATGATTTTATACAAAATCACCCCTCAGTACATGCCAGTATAAGATCATCCCTCATTACACATCTCGGTTAGCTTGGCTATATTCTTGGCTGTTTGCAGTCGAAGCATCAGGACATATCATTTTTGGGCATGACGTTGATGCTGACGGAAGGTCTGTGTTTTTCTGTGCAGCGAACGGAGTGAACTCCACGCAGGTGAACGGGGAGAAGGAGAACAGCCCCCAGCAGCAGAACGAAAACAGAAGCAGTTACCCACCAGGGCTCCCTCCCAGGAAGGACAAGAAGGACCTCCCAGTGAGTACCTCTGCATGGTAACGTCTACAATGTACAATAACAGCAGCTGTCCAGTTGCCACGGCTGGGGAGCAATTGCAGTTATAATACATTCTTTTACTTTTGGTTTATTTATTGTCACATGTACAGTTGAAAGCTTTTTGTTGCGTGCTATCCAGTCCGGGTAAAGCGTCATTACCATCATGCCATCCATGGTGCAGAGAGTTGTGGATGTAGCCCAGATCCTCACGCAAACCAACCTCCCTTCCATTGACTCCATCCACAGTACATCTCACGCTGCCTTGGCAAGGCCACCAGCATAATCAAGGACGAGTCCCCCTTCTCCCCTCTCCCATCAGGCAAGAGGTACAGATGTGTGAAGACGCAGATCTCCAGAGTTAGGGACAGTTTCTTCACATCTCTCATCGGGCAACTGAACCATCCAGGCACCAACTAGACAGTGGTCCTGGCCTCCCATCTACCTCATTGGAGACCCTCAGACTATCTTTAATCAGACATTACTGGACTATTTATCTTGTACTGAAAATTATCTTGCCCTTTATCGTATATCTGTGCACTATGGATGGCTCAATTGTAATCATGTATTGTCTTTCTGCTGACTGGTTAGCATGTAATGTAAGCTTTTCACTTCACCTCAGTAGTCGTGACAATAAACTAAGCTAAACTGCGTACAGATACAGGGTCAGATAAAGTCCAATAAAGTTCAATTAAAGATAGTCCGAGGGTCTCAAATGTTGTAGATTGTAGGTCAGGACCGCCCTCCAGTTGGTGATAGGATGGGTCAGTTGCCGTATAACATCTGGGAGGAAACTGTCCCTGAACCTGGCTGTATTTCTGCATTAGTGAAAGAATGATCCAGACAATGACTAATATTATGTACACAACTTAGTATTTCGCCAAAATTGGCATATATGAACTTTACCCTCCCATTCTTTTTTCTAACATTTGTTTCTGCCTTTAAATTACACAGTTGACTCTTGCTCTTTGCTGTGGTTAGTTGGCACAGTGGCACAGCTGGTAGTGCCACTGCCTCACAGGGCCAAAGACCCAGGTTTGACCCTGAGCTCGGGTGCTGTCTGTCTGTGGAGTTTGCACGTTCTCCCTGTGACCGTGTGGGTTTCCCCTGGGTGCGCCGGTTGTCTCCCACATCCCAAAGACGTGCGGGCTTGTAGGCTAATTGGCCTCTGTAAATTGCCCATAATGTGTAGAGAGTGGATGAGAAAGTGGGATAATGTGGAACGAGCGTGAGTGGGTGATCGATAGTTGCCGTGGGGGGGGGAGGGGGGCGGCAAAGGGGCTGTTTCCATGCTGTATCTCTAAATCTCTAAAACTAAACCAAAAGCAGAGTGTTTTCATCAACATTTCTGTAATTTTCCATATAAGATGGGAATGTTCCTCGCCTGTAGAAAAACCCCTTTGTGAAATGCGTCAGACTGATCATCAGCTGCCAATTTACCCAGTGACCATTGGTTCAGGTTAAGTCACACCCATAAACCTAGTTTAGCTTAGTTTATTATTGTCACGTGTACTGAGGTACAGTGAAAAGCATTTTTGTTGCGTGTTATCCAGTCAGCGGAAAGGCTAGACATGATTACAGTCAAGCCGTCCACTGTGTACAGATACAGGATGACGGGTATAATGTTTAATGGAAGATAAAGTCCGATGGAAAGATAGTTTGAAGATCTCTAATGAGGCAGATAGTAGGTCAGGACCACTCTCTAGTTGGCCTTTGGCTATTTTGAAGATTAGATGGTGAAAATAACCTAGTTTAAAAGAATAATATATAAATAAACAGTGAAATTACTGCGCTGAATGGTACTTGTGCTACGTAGCCTATACATTTGTTAGCAAGTGATACCTCGTAAAGGTGCATGTGGAGACACGTTGACGACTTCCTGTCTATAAACTGACCGTGATGCACTATTGAGAACGTTTAATTCTCGTCATATGTACCAACAATGGAGCAATGAAATTCCTACGTGCAACACCATAACAATTCTGTAAACACAGTACTCATAGATAATACAATAAACAAGTTTAATAAATCAAAGTAAATTGCCAAACTCCAACATGAGTCCAGGGGTGTTGACTTTGGTGGTAAGATACGGTGTACAACTCTATCGCCCTGTTCCTTGTTTTATCTAAAGGACAGTTCTCCCAGATCAGACATCGGCCACCAGATATTCACATGGATGATATTGGGGGGGGGGGGGGGGGAGAGGAGGGGGGGATTTTGCAAGGCACCAGGATATCTCTGTCAGGTGCTTTGGTCATGCTGAGTAGTTCTTTGCTTTGACTTTTACTATCCATCGTTCTCATCTCTTGTTGACTTGTGTCAAAGCCTGCAGACAGAGCAAGGAAATAGGTGAACAGTTTACTTGGAGCTGACTTTTGTCTGACTCCCTGAGCTCATGCGATTTATAAATGTGCATCATTTAACACGTCTTTAGTACCATTATCCAGTGTTAGCCAGTAGGTTCATTTACTTCGGTAAAATTGTAAATTGTCCCTAGTGTGTAGGATAGTGCTATTGTACAGGGATCACTGGTCAGTGTGGACTTGGTGGGCTGAAGGGCCACTTTCCACACTGTATCTCTAGAGTCTGAAGTTTGTCAGTTGATGCATTGATGTTCGGTTGCAGCTAAATCTGAATATTGATTAATGTGTTCCTGGACAATGGAATCATGCAGCACTCCAGCATGGAAACAGTTCCTTTGGCCAATCTAGTCCATTCCGACCAAGTTGATAAATTGGGCTGGTTTCATTTTCCTGCATTTTACCCATGGCCCTCTAAATCCTTCCTATCCATATATCTGTTCAAATGTCTTTTATATGTAATAATTGTGTCCAATTCTATAGCTTCCTCTGGCAGCTCATTCCAGATACGGGCTACCCTCTGGGTGAAAAAGTTGCCCTGAGGTCCCTCTTAAATCTCTCCCCTCTTACCTTAAGCCTGTGTCCTCTAGTTTTAGAATCCTCTACCCTGGGGGAAAAGACTGAGCATTCACTTTGTCTATGCCCCTCGATATCTTAACAAGGTCACCCCCTCCCCCCCCCCCCCCCCCCCCCCCCCCCCCCCCCCACTTCTCCCCTCTCAACTTAACACCTATGGCCTCTAGTTTTAAAATCGAAAGCAATATTAAAGAAGGTGCTCACTGAAGGTTCTCCCCCCTGTTGTATTCTATCTGTGTGATTGTGCTGTCAGGAAGTGGCTCCTACTATCTTTGTACTTACTTTGTTTCTTTCTCTTTCCTTACAGAAACCTGTTAGTAATGGCCTTCCTCCAACCCCAAAAGTGCATGTGAGTGTCCAATACTAATGCACCATGGTAGCAGGACTTGGTTTTGAATGATGGAAGGGATTGTTAAATGGGTGTAGATTCAGACTGTATCTCTTTACAAGTTGAAGTTGGGAAAACAATCACCGTTGAATTGGGATCAATGCATCCACTTTATTTGCCAGAGCTCTTTACATTTGAAAGCCAAGGGTTTACTCTTCAAAAAGCATACTTTAATGCATCAGGGCACTTTCATAACATCTTCCGCTACTCACACATGTTGGTGTAGAAGTGTTCAGGACAGGAGTGGAGTGAGCAGGGCTGCCTCACAGCGCCAGAGACCCAGGTTCGAACCTGACCACGGGTGCTGTCTGCACGGAGTTTGTATGTTTTCCTTGTGACCGTGTGGGTTTTCTCCGGGTGCTCCGGTTTCCTCCTACACTCCAAAGATGTACAGGTTTGTATGCTAATTGGCTTGTTAAAATTGTTAAATTAGCTCTGGTGTGTGTGAGATTATCCCTACTGTTATCCCTACTCGGTGGGCTGAAGGGCTTGTTTCCGTGCTGTGTCTCTAAACTAAACTGAACACCCATCCGTGTGTTTCCAATCACACTGATTGACTGAAGTGACGAGTGCAAATGTTGCAAATGCAGTGTACTTAGACTGGGTAAATTCAATGCTAATCAGCTATAGAAACCAGGGGAACCAAATATTGGATTAAGAAGTATAAGGGTTTTTACTGACATGTGTCAAATCTTGTTGCAATCACTGACAATAATTAAAACCTGCAGAAGTGAGATTCTGCACTTGCAATAATTTTCAGTGCCAGTGGATTTATTTAACACTTTCAGCAGGAAGATGGTTTGTAGACTTGAAACAATCTGCTGGAAGAAGGGTCTCGACCCGAAACGTCACCCATTCCTTCTCTCCAGAGATGCTGCCTGTCCCGCTGAGTTACTCCAGCATTTTGTGTCTACCTGCCCTAACTCTGCTCCGTTTAGTTTGTATCCAGTGTAGAAGTGCACGAATGATCCCGCTGCGTGCATTTCTGGATGGCACGATGCAGAAGCAGCTGTTTGATTGAACCTTGAATCTGCCCCTCCCTGAAGCTGCTGTACTTTTGCATAAATAACACAGAGTGAACTTGCTTGTTATTGTGACAGCAATGTTTCAGATAGCACTTTCAGAATTTAAAGGTGAACGGAAATCATTTCAGTGCAAATGCTTTCCTGAATCTAGTTTTAAAATGACCAATTTAATAAATTGCTTTATCTATCAAATGTCAGAGATTCCAATCAATTTTCATGAATGTAGAGGAAACTGTAAGAAAGAAAGCTATTTCCTGCTGGTCTCTCCGTCACTGGGTTAGTGCCAGCCATTCATGAACGACAACTGCAAATGTAAGGAAGTCTACTTGCTGTAAATTAAATATCGGATGTGTTTATTTTACTGCAAAGGAGTAGTCCATCTTACGGCAGCTTTAGCACAGTATTAAACACGCTTCATTTATCCAGTATCTTCTCGACGTCAGCAATTATGCAACAGGGCAGATAAAACAGGCCCACAGCAACGCTTGGTCATAGAGTCATACGGAGTGAGAACAGGCCCTTTGGCCCACATGCCCATGTCAACCAACATACCCCATCTATACTAGTCCCACCTGCCTGTGTTTGGCCCATAACCCTCTAAATTGCCCTATCCAGGTACTCGTCCAAATGTTTCTTAAATGTTATGTTAGTACTTGCCTCAACTACCTTCACTGGTAGCTTGTTTCATACACCCATCACCCTTTGTGTTAAAAAAAAAAGTCACCCCTCAGGCTCCTATTAAATCTCCCCCCTCCCCCCCCCCCCCTCCCTCCCCATGCATAAAACCTATATGTTCTGGTTCTTGATTCCCCTACTCTGGACAAAGGAGTTTGTGTATTTAACTGATCTATTCCTCTCATGATTGTGTACACCTCTGTAAGATCATCTCTCATCTTCCTGTGCTCTATGGAATCATTTTCTGAATTTCCCTGAGGGGATCAATAAAGTATTTATTATTATTATTATTATTATTATTATAAATGTCAGTAAACCAGAGAAGGGGAGGACATCGGTTTAAGGTGAGGGGGAAGATTTAAAAGGGACCTGAGGAGCAACTTTTTCACATCGAGAGAGGTGGGTATATGCAGTAGGCTGTCTGAGGAGATAGTTGAGGCAGGTACTGTAACACCATTTAAAAGACATTTGGACAGGTATGTTGATGGGAAACGTTTAGAGGAATAGACACAAAATTCTGGAGTAACTCAGCAGATCAGCAGCATCTCTGTAGAAAATGGATCGGTGACGTTTCATGTCGGGACCCTTCTTCAGATTCAATGTAATAGGGGGGCAGGAACTGGAAGCAAGAAAAGACCAAGAGCTGGTAAAATCAGAGTTGGTAAATCATGACCTCGGGCAGGGTGGTTCCCTGATAGGCCAATTGTTGGACAGGGACAGTGTGATCTCGAGAGATACATCGTTGTGAGCTGTGAAATTGGTTAACCACCTTTTAATGGAGGAAGGGAATGTTTGAATGTTACCTAAAATTAGAGAATTTAACATTCATACCGTTGAGTTGTGAGCTACATATGACAATGTGACAAGTGACATATGAGGTACTGTTCCTCCAGTTTGCGTTTAGCCTCACTTAAGGCTTTGGAGGGAATTGGGCCAAAGACAGGCAAATGGGATTAGTGTAGATGTGGCATCTTGGTCAGCATGCACGGGTTGGGCTGAAGGGCCTGTCTCTGTGCGGTATGACTGACTAGCTGCTCCCTTGGATACAGCATTCTAAAAATGCTCTTCCTGTGCCTAAATGCTTCTACACCACGTCTGCTGAATGTCTGGAAGCCCAGAATCACAGGATCTGAATGCTTTTGTATTTCATGCAGTAGGTTGCAGGCAGGAGGAAGGGGGAAGCTGATTAAGGGTTGTGGGGAAGGAGTGGCATGAACTTGGTTCCTGGATCTGAATTGCTGAAGACACTCCTCCTGCACCATGCATTCCATCATGGCTATGGCTGGTCTGGTGTTAATGACTACAGGAAATGTAAGATCAGAAGACATAGTTTAGTTTATTATTGTGTACCGACAATTCTTTTCCTGAACCTCAAAATGGTGGGACTCCTTATCTCATTCTGGTTTCTTCTCGAGGTACACTGAACAGTTTTTTTAAATTGCGTGCTATAAAGTCAACGGAAAGGCTATACATGATTACAATCAAGCCACCCAGAGTGTACAGAAACAGGATAAAGGGAATATAATTTAGTGCAAGATAAAGTGCAGTAAAGTCTGACTAAAGATAGTCTGAAAGTTTCTAGTGAGGTTGATGGTAGGTCAGGATTGCTCTCAAATTGGTGATAGAATGGCACAGGAGCAGAATTAGGCCATTCGGCCCATGGAGTCTACCCCGACAGTCGATCATGACTGATCTATTTTTTTCTCCCTCAACCCCATTCCCCTGCCTTCCTGTAACCTTTGATGCCCTTACTAATCAAGAATCTATCAATCTCTGCTTTAAAAATACCCATTGACGGCGTCCACAGTATCTGTGGCAATGAATTCCACATTCATCACCACCTTGGGAAATAAATTCCTCTT
The DNA here is from genome assembly GCA_963514005.1 of Raja brachyura. The sequence goes on along the minus strand of OY740788.1, from coordinate 70,526,649 downwards.
CATCTCCATTCTAATTTGTGAACTGATATCTTAGTTTCACTACTCCGATGCGATTCAGGCAGCTTCAACAAACTGCTTATTACTTTAATTATCTTCACAATTTCAGTAATTAAAGTAACATTATAAGTTCCACAGAGGTGTCCTAGTTGTCCAGAATATCACAAAATGAGAAACTGCTTCTCCAGGTTCCAGGTCTAATTAAAAAAATTAACACATTCACACTCGCTCTTTGTTATCCCACTTGCATGCACGCTCCCTACACGCTTAGGGCGACTTACAGAAATTGAATTTAAAAAATAAAGTAACTTCTTTGACCAGAGATGAAAATGTAATGATTGTTCATTTTTTTCTGAACCTGAATTTTAATTTAGGGCAGCACAGAGGTGCAGTTGGTATAGCCATTTCACAGCGCCAGAGCCCTGAGTTCGATCCTGACCTCGGGTGTTGTCTGTGTGGATTTTGTGACCATGTGGGTTTCCTCCCACATTCCAAAGACATGCGGGTATGTAGGTAATTGGCCCACTGTAAATTGCCCCTAGTGTGTAGGGAGTGGATGAGAAAATGGGATAATATAGAAGTGGTGTGAATGGGTGATCGATGGTTGGCGTGGACATGTTGGGCCGGAGAGCCTGTTTATATACTTTATCCTTCAATCAATCTAACTTTGAGTGTCCTGGCCAATAGTGTTGGAAACCAGCAAAGCAGATGAGTCCATGCCCCTCTCACTTTAAAGCTATGCCCTCTGGTATTTAACATTTCCACCCTGGGGGAAAAAGTTGCGACTGTCTATCCTTTCTATACCATTGCAATGGTAGATGCACATAAGATGATAACTAACTGATGTATAGAGACAGCCTTGCTCCCAAACACTGGTAATGCCAAGGGTAATGGCATTATCAAAATACATGACATTTATAAATAAAACAACATGGGATTGAAGTACACTCTAAGCTTGGAATATAGTTCATATTATTCTGTTCTGATTTTTTAAATTATACCACATCATGAATTGTGAAATAAGTTTATAAAATATTATGAAAAGTTTATAGACAAAGGTAAAAGTTGGGACTAGGTGTTACAGGAATTCATCCCCATTTAACAAATCCTGTGGAGAAGATGTTTCCACTAGTGGAAGAGTCTAGGACCCGAGGCAATAAACTCGAAATAAAGGAACGTACCTTTAGTAAGGAGATGAAAAGGAATTTATTTCACCTTTTGTTTTTCTTTAGTGGGTAGTGAACCTGTGGAATTCATTGTCGCAGATGGCAGTGGAGGCAAAGTCAATGGGTATTTTTAAGACAGAGATTGACAGATTCATGAATAGTACAGGTGTCGGGTTATGGGGAAAAGACAGGAAAATGGAGTTGAGAGGGATAGATAGATCAGCCATGATTGAATGGCGTAGTAGACTTAATGGACCAAATGCCTAATTCTGCTCCTAAAATGTAATAACATGATATACAGTGCCCTCCATAATGTTTGGGACATAGACCCATCATTTATTTATTTGCTTCTGTACTCCACAATTCGAGATTGGTAATATAACAAATCACATGTGGTTAAAGTGCACGTTGTCACATTTTAATAAAGGCCATTTTTATACATTTTGGTTTCACCATGTAGAAAATGCAGCAGTGTTTATACATAGTCCCCCCCATTTCAGCGCACCATAATGTTTGGGACACAGCAATGTTATGTAAATGAAAGTAGTCATGTTTAGTATTTTCTTGCATATCCTTTGCATGCAATGACTGCTTGAAGTCTGCGATTCATGGACATCAACAGTTGCTGGATGTCTTCCCTGGTGATGCTCTGCCAGGCCTGTATTGCAACCATCTTTAGCTTATGCTTGTTTTGGGGGCTAGTCCTCTTCAGTTTTCTCATCAGCGTATAAAAGGCATGCTCAATTGGGTTCAGATGAGGTGATTTACTTAGCCTCTCAAGAATTGACAATTTCTTAGCTTTGAAAAACAACTTTGTTGCCTTAGCAGTATGTTTGGGATCATTGTCTTGCTGTAGAATGAACTGCCAGCCAATGAGTTTTGAGGCATTTGTTTGAACTTGAGTAGATTGGATGTGTCTATACACTTCAAAATTCATTATGCTACTACCATCAGCAGTTGTATCATCAATGAAGATAAGTGAGCCAATACTTTCAGCAGCCGTACATGCCCAGGCCATAACACCCCCACCACCGTGTTTCACAGATGAGGTGGTATGCTTTGGATCTTGGGCAGTTCCTTCTCTCCTCCATACCTTGCTCTTGCCATCACTCTGATATAAGTTAATCTTCATCTCATCTGTCCCCAAGACCTTTTTCCAGAACTGTGGTTGCTCATTTAAGTACTTGCAAACTGTTCATGAAGACTTCTGCGGACAGTGGCCATTGACAAATCTACACATGACTCCTGAAGAGTGTTTCTGATCTGTCGGACAGGTGCTTGGGGATTTTTCTTTATTATAGAGAGAATTCTTCTGTCATCAGCTGTGGAGGTCTTCCTTTGCCTGCTCATCCCTTTGTGATTAGTAGGCTCACCAGTGCTCTCTTTCTTCTTAATGATGTTCAAACAGTTAATTTTGATAAGCCGAAGGTTTGGCTGATGTCTCTAACAGTTTTATTCTTGTTTCTCGGTCTCATAATGGCTTCTTTGACTTTCATTGGCACAACTTTGGTCCTCATGTTGATAAACAGCAATAAAAGTTTCCAAAGGTGATGGATTGACTGGAGGAAAGACTAGGTGCTGAGAGCTTTCTTATACCTGCATTAAGAAGGAAATTAAACACATCTGAACAATTACAAACACCTGTGAAGCCATGTGCCCCAATCATTATGGTGCCCTGACATGGGGGGGGACTATGTATAAACACAGCTGTAATTTCTACATGGTGAAACCAAAATGTATAAAAATGGCCTTTAATAAAATCTGACAATGTGCACTTTTACCACATGTGATTTTTTTTCTATTACAAACCTCAAATTGTGGAGTACAGAGGCAAATAAATAAATGATGGGTCTTTGTCCCAAACATTATGGAGGGCTCTGTAAGTGACAAGTGCAAGTTAACTTTAAATAAAATGAAAACCAAATTGATCTTTTTCAGATGGGTGCATGTTTCTCAAAAGTCTTTAATGGCTGCCCTCTTAAAATTCACTGTGCAACGTCGTGGATTAATCCAGATACAAGAGGTATTTATCATTTCCAGAACTAAATGGCTTATTTTTATTTTCTGCTTTTGTACGTTTAATACATTTCTTTTCCTCCGTAGATCAGTACCTCATATTTGGTGCTGAAGAAGGCATTTATACTTTGAACCTTAATGAACTGCATGAAACATCAATGGAGCAGGTAAAGAATTAGTCTTTACACTGAATTTTTGGAGTTAATCATTTAATTTAGGTTTAGCTTTGTTATCGCCAAGTGGTACAGTGAAAAGTTTTTGTTTGCATGCTATTCAATCAAATCAGATAATATTGTACATGAATACAATCCGGTCAAACTCAAGTACAACAGATACAGTGAAGAGAAAAATGCTAAATATAGTTTCTCAGCATTGTAGTGTAACAGTTCCAGGGACAAAGTCCAATGTCCGCAATGAGGTTGATTGGAAGATCAGGACTGTATCCTAGTTTTTGGAAGAACCATTCAGAAATTGTTTACCATTCGAAATTTCCCAGAAGACTCTTTAGTTGAGAAATGAAATGGTGATTGGTTTTCTTTACAGTACGGGTGGTGAAGAGATGGAAGTGTAACTTACACATTGTAATCTCCACCTGTTACTTCAGTGATCTTGTACTTTCATTCTAGCTTATCCAGAGAAGATGCACGTGGTTGTATGTAATGAACAATTCTTTATTATCAATATCTGGTAAGTTGAACACAATTTCTTCAAATCTGGAATGTAAAATAATTTTAACTCAAGAGTAGCAAAAATAGTTTACAGTAGACGTTCTTTAAAGTAATGTTAAGGAGAGGTGCTGCTCAGATGCTACTTGACCTGCTGTGCTTTGAGCATTTTCTATCTTTTTTCCCTTACCAAGTAGCATTTATTTCATAGTTATATTTAACTATTAATTTCCTGAGCAACTTCCCTTTTCCAACTAATGTTTCCACTGGAGGGAGAGTCTAGGACCAGAGGCCATAGCCTCAGAATAAAAGGACATAGCTTTAGAAAGGAGATGAGGAGGAATTTCTTTAGACAGAGGGTGGTGAATCTGTGGAATTCATTGCTACAGACGGTTGTGGAAGCCAAGTCCGTGGGGATTTAAGGTGGAGATTGACAGATTCTTGATTAGTAAGAGTGTCAGGGGTTATGGGGAGAAGGCAGGAGAATGGGGCTGAGAGGGAAAGATAGATCAGACATGATTGAATAGTGGAGTAGTCTGTTCCCATGAATAATGAACTTATGAACTTTGTTACACCAGATAATATCCTTGGCAGAGTTTTAGCGTGGTTTTTTCACCACTAGTAGTTTCCCGTCTTGCATCGTGAAGCTGTTTACGCATCCTAAAGAATTACCGCCTCCAAACAGTAATGATATTATCCTACTGTGCTGGAATAATCAGCTGAAGAATGATATGTGTGGGAAGAGGAAGGAAGACATCAGTGCTGCAGCTGGTAGAACCGCTGCCTCACAGCGCCAGAGACCTGGAATTGATCCTGACTTCGGGCGCTGTCCATGTGGAGAGTGAACGCTCTTGTGAGCATGTGGGTTTCCTCCAGGTGCTTCAGTTTCCTTCCACATCCCAAAGAAGTGTGGGTTTGTGGGTTAATTGGCCTCTGTAAATTGTGGATGGGAAAGAGAGATAACGGGGAACTGCTGGTGCTGGGATGGTCCCGACACACATCGGAAACTTTTCCACTCAGAGGGTGGTGAGGAAATGGGAATGAGCTCTCAGAAGGGTAGTTGAGGTAGGTACAACAACATTTTAAAGACGCTTGGACAGGTACGTGGTTGGGACAGGTGTAGAGGTATGTGGGCCAAACGCAGACAAATAGGATTAGCGTAGATGGGCCAGTTTGAGTTGGGCTGAAGGACCTATTTCTGTGCTGCATGACCCTATGACTATGACTCAGTGATGTTGTTCATCCAGAGCTCGTTGCCTGAAAAGTTGCTCCGTTGAAAGCCTCACCACACTTTAAAACCAGCTGGGTGATCATTCACAGCTAGGTCTGGACCAAGACAACATCTAGCTCAAGCTAGCCTCCCTCTATCTCTGGAGACACAAGCAACTGCAGATGCTGACATCTTGAGCAGAGCACAGAGTGCTTAAGTAACGCGGCGGGTCAGGGAACATTTCTGGAGATCAGGGACAGGTGACGTTTCGGGTCGGGACCCTTCTTCAGACTGATTTCGGTAGGGGGAGGAAGTTTGCCAGGAAAGCTGGAAAAGAGGTTGGGCTGGGACAAAGCCAAAACTAAGTATCGTTTAACAAGCTTCCATCTTGTGTGAGGAAATTTGTAGATGGCATTTTATATTCTTCAGGTTTACTGAAGGCAGTTTGTTCTCTTTTTAGGAAAAGCATCACAGCTTCATTCTCACAACTTGCTGGGTCTTTTTGAATATGCTAGACAAATGCAAAAGTTGCCAGTATCTATTCCTGCCTACAGACTTCCTGACAGGATACTGCCCAGGTAAGAAGCGATTATTATTTTACAGATGATGTGCAGGGACATGCTCGGTGGCTGCAATAAAGCCTTCACTTGGCGATAAGAGTGGGTTGATTAATGTACCTTTGATAAACAAGCAAGCAAATGCATAAATAGTGAGCAGGCACGACAGCGAATCCAACCATTGGGGCGGCACAGTGGCACAGCTGGTAGAGCCGCTGCCTCAGTGCCAGAGATCCAGATTCGATCCTGACCTTGGGTGCTGCCTCTGTGGAGTTTGCACATCCTCCCTGAGACCACGCGGTGCTCCGGTTTCTTCCCACATCCCAAAGATGTGTGGGTTTGTCGGTTTCGAAATGGCCCTTTGGTGTGTAGGGAGCGGATGAGAAATTGGGTTAATGTGTGTGAATGGCTAATTCATGGTCAGCATGGACTCGGTTGGCCTGTTTCCATGCTGTATCTTTCAATCCATCAATCAATCAATATGGCGGTTTGATGGGAGGAGAAGCTAGCGAGGTTTGTTTCCCGACTGCTCTTCAGGGATCTTTATGCTCATAAGTTGTAGGAGCAGAATTAGGCCGTTCAGTTCATCGTCTACTCCACCATTCAATTATGTTTGATCTATCTTTCACTCTCAACCCCATTCTTCCCATAACCCCTGACACCCATACTAATCAAGAACCTATCGATCTTCATTGATATAAAAAATATCCATTGACTGCCTCCGCAGCCTTCTGTGGCAATGAATTCCACAGATCACCACCCTCTGACTAAACAAATTCCTCATCTCCTTTCTTAAGGTATGTTCTTTTATTCTGAGCCTATAACCTCTGATCCTAGACTCCCCCATGTGGAAACATCCTCTCCACATCCACTCCTCCCAGCCTTTTCACTTTTCGGTAAGTTTCAATGAGGTCCCCCCCCTCATCATTTTAAACTCTAGCGATTACAGGCCCGTGCATCAAACGCTCATCATATGTTAACCCAATCATCTCGTAAACCTCCTCTGGATCCTCTCCAATGCCAGCACATCCTTCCTAGGATATGGGGAAACCACTCACAATACTCCAAATGCGGTCTGACCAGTGCCTTATAAAGCCGTGGCATTACCTCCCTGTTTTTGTATTCCAACCCCCTTGAAATATACAGTGTCCTCCTTAATGTATGGGACTATGTATAAACACTGCTGTAATTTCTACATCGTGAAACCAAAATGTATAAAAATGGCCTTTATTAAAATCTAACAATGTGCACTTTAACCACATGTGATTTATTTCGATTACAAATCTCATATTGTGGAGTACAGAGGCAAATAAATAAATGATGGGTCTTCGTCCCAAACATTATGGAGGGCACTGTATGCTGGTGTTGCATTCACAAAGTTTGCTAGAATCCGCAATCGTTACTAGAAGTGGAAGGAGGCCACGGAGAACGTTGTGTTTAGTTCGATGCCATCCCTTGAAAAATTAATTGACGACAATATTGCTTGATGTGACAGTCTCCAAATTGTTTTTAACTATGACTAATTCTTAATGTGTGGATAAAATTTGTACAGAAAATCTATTAACGCTTTCATTTATTTTGCAGGAAATTTGCAGTATCCACAAAGGTCCCAGATACAAAAGGCTGCCAAAAATGTTGCGTTGGTAAGGACTTTCTGTTATATTAAATATCTCCTTAGGCATTCTGAAGAATGGTTCCAACTCGAAACGTCACCTGCCCATGTTCTCCAGAGATGCTGCCTGACCTGCTGAGTTACTCCAGCACTTTATGTCTTTGATTTGTAAAGCAGCATCTGCAGTTCCCTTTTTCCATCTATACATAACAAAAACTGATTTTGCGCTCTTCCGGTTTGCGCGTTTTTTAAATTTCCGCAAAAACAGTATGCGATAGTGCTACGATTTTTCGCCATCTCACTCACCGTTCTCCTGTGCTGCGAGTGCACCAAGTTTCGTTCTGATTGGTGGTAAATTGTAAAAGTTAGCGAGGTTTAAAAATCTTAAAAACCTCGCGTGCCCAGATTGATCTCCTCTCCTGCCAGCGGCGAGCGGATTAGTCTCTTCTGTCACTGTGTGGGACAGTCCGCCCCTTCCTGCGCAATCGCGTCATAACTGGAGCTGAGGATGTTGGCGGAGGTCTCCAACCGGACACAATTTTCGGGGGGACCGGAAGCGGCGCGGCGTGGGAGATGTGTTGATGTCGGCAAACGGAAAGCGGAGACTCTGATCCCGGTGGAGGAGAACGACTAGCGCCCGCTGTGACTCCCCATCGCACTGCCAGCTCCAGCCCCTTCCCCTCTGGTACCCCTCGCTGGCTCCTGCCCCCCTCCCCAGTGATACCCCACTTTCCCCCATGGCTCTTCTCCCGTCTTTTCTCCAAGCTCTCTGCCCCCACACCCCTCCCTCCCTGCCCTCACACCCCTTCCCCCCTCACAACCCACCTGCCCCCACACCTGAAGTGCTGGGGGAGGGTGGGCTGGGGGATGAGGGGAAATGAGCCGCGCCTGCGCAGTTTGGGGCTGTGGGTGAGTGGTGGATTATTGCATTGGGGGAACGGGTTAGTGCTGGAATATTGCATTGGAGAATGGGTTGCGTTGGGGAAGCAGGCCTACCGTCTGACTAGGACCTAACGAGTCCCACTTAGTCTAGTTTACTGTGTTGCTTTTAGACAATAGGAATACAAGGAATGGGTAGAGGCGACAGAGCACTTTGTGTTTGCTTCTCTCAGTTCAGTTCAGTTTACTGTCGCGTGTACCGAGGTACAGTGAAAAGCTTTTTGTTGCGTGCTATCCTGTCAGCTGAGAAAATTGCTCAGACATGGTCAAATAAGCTCAATCATTGGGCAATTTAAGATAAAGAAGTCCAGAATTTTTTTCGTATTTGTCTTAAATAATTGGTCTCTTGTCCGAGCAACAAGCAGGGAGAAGCTAGAACTCAACGCACGCCCTGCTTCTACTAACGTTGTAATTTTCAATATGATTCATTTTGATTCTTCTCAAAAGAAAACATAGATGCAATCTGTCCTCGGGTGTTTTTCTCACCACAGAGGTCAATCTTAATAATCTTTGTCAAAACAAGTGATGGTGTAACTCAACGGCTCGGGCATGATCTGTGGAGGAAATGAGCAGACGATGTTTCTTTGAAGAAAGGTTCCAACTCGAATCGTCATCCGTCCATTTCCTTCACAAATGCTGCCTGACCAGCTGAGTTACTCCAGCACTTTGTGTTTTGCTGAAGATTCAAGCATCTGTGGTTCCTTCAGTGCTTCCACAACTCACCTACAGTATTATGCAAGACAGCTTTCGTTGCCTCCAACAGCTTGCGGTGTCTGTTTTTTCAACCTGCTCTCATCCCTCAGTCTCTGTTCCCTCTCCCTCCTACTCTCCCTCCCTTTCTCCCTCTCTCCCTCCCTATCCCTCACTTCCTCCCTCCCTTTCTCCTTCTCTTCGTCCCTCCCTCCCTCCCTCCCTCCCTCCCTCCCTCTCCCCCCCTCCCTCTCTCCCCCCTCCCTCTCTCCCCCCTCCCTCTCTCCCCCCTCCCTCTCTCCCCCCTCCCTCTCTCCCCCTCCCTCTCTCCCCCCTCCCTCTCTCCCCCCTCCCTCTCTCCCCCCTCCCTCTCTCCCCCCTCCCTCTCTCCCCCCTCCCTCTCTCCCCCCTCCCTCTCTCCCCCCTCCCTCTCTCCCCCCTCCCTCTCTCCCCCCTCCCTCTCTCCCCCCTCCCTCTCTCCCCCCTCCCTCTCTCCCCCCTCCCTCTCTCCCCCCTCCCTCTCTCCCCCCTCCCTCTCTCCCCCCTCCCTCTCTCCCCCTCCCTCTCTCCCCCCTCCCTCTCTCCCCCCCTCCCTCTCTCCCCCCCTCCCTCTCTCCCCCCCTCCCTCTCTCCCCCCCTCCCTCTCTCCCCCCCTCCCTCTCTCCCCCCCTCCCTCTCTCCCCCCCTCCCTCTCTCCCCCCCTCCCTCTCTCCCCCCCTCCCTCTCTCCCCCCCTCCCTCTCTCCCCCCCTCCCTCTCTCCCCCCCTCCCTCTCTCCCCCCCTCCCTCTCTCCCCCCTCCCTCTCTCCCCCCTCCCTCTCTCCCCCCTCCCTCTCTCCCCCCTCCCTCCCCCCCCTCTTTCCCTCCCCATGCCTCTTTCTCTCCCTCCCTCCATCCCTCCCTCCCCCTTATTTTTTCTCCCCCTCTCTCCCTCCCTCTCTCCCTGCTCTCTCCCTCCTTCTCCCCCTCCCACTCTCCCTCCCCTCTCCATCTCTCCACCCCTCTTTCCCTCCCCCTCTTTCCCTCCCCTCTCCCCTTTTCCCTCCCTCTCTCTCTCTCCCTTTCTCTCTCCCTCCTGCTCTTATTCTCTCCTTCCCTCCTCTCTCTCCCTCCTTCCTTCTCCCTCTCTCTCCCACTCTCCCTCCTCTCCTTCTCTCCACCCCTCTCTCCCTTTCTCCACCCCTCCCTCTCTCCCTCTCCCCCTTGAGCCCACCCACCTACATAAGATCAAGGCCATTCCCAATGTAACTGCAATCCCACCGCCCCCTGGTAACTTTTCACCACTAGGCTTATTCAGAATTCTACCACTGCCTGAAAAATAATCAAAGGCTCAACTTCCACTGAGAAAGAGAATTCCAAAGACTCATTGTTATACGAGAATTTTCCCGAACAGTATGTGACCCATAGCACTGTGGCCATAGCGCTGCAACCGGTAACGTTATATTTAGAACCTATAGCGCCGCAGCCGGCAGCTCTTTGTTTAAATTCCCACGCGTTAAACTGACAGCGCTCTGTTTAAACCTTTGAGCGCCAAACCGGCCGTGCTGTGTGTATTACCTTTACACCCCTTCGCGGGCCGGATGCGGAAATTTCCCAAAATGATTCAATTTCCCGAAAAATACCGGAAGACAACCAGAATTTCCCAAATTTCAGGTAATTTCCTTCAAAATGGAAACACTTGGTTCCTTGTGTCTCCTCCTTGATTATCTTTGTCGCTGTCCCTCACAGGGGAGTGCATTTTACTCGAGTCCACAACGTTACCCAGCACTCTAGAGGAGATCCCATCAGAGCACTTCACCACATTTTTGCAAAATCTCCTATCTTTTATATACTCCATTCCTTTTGTAGCAAAGGTTAGCATACTATCTGCTTTTCTTTGGTTTACTGTGGTTGTCTTTAACTATATGAGAAACGCTACAGAAAATCAAGATGCAATCTTTGATTCTTTATCAGGAATTAACCCAATCATTTCCACCAAAGGAAGCAATGAGAATTTTAGCTTGGAATCCAGGATTTAAAAAATAATATTTATAATTGCACTTTAAGATTTCAACCTCATTGCATACAAAAATAATACGTTTCAACATTACGCTTTACTGAAATCCTAACTTTGTGAATGACACCTGCATATTGTTTTATTGAAATCTTTCTAGTCATGCTGTTTGATGCTTTAAACAAGGCAGTGATAAGATCTCTGACACAGTGCTATATTAGCTCATGATGTAATGCAGTGAACTGTGTAATGGAAACTGCAATTGCACATTATTTGTTGCAGTGAGGAACCCGTACACAGGGCACAAGTACCTCTGTGGAGCGCTGCAGTCCAGCATTATTTTGTTGGAGTGGGTGGAACAAATGCAGAAGTTCATGTTGATCAAAGTAAGTGGATATCACCCAATATTGCCGCTCACAGGACTCTCCCAGTCTGGCCTCTGGTTTGTGAGTGCCCCTGTCAAATGCCATTGAAAATCGGAAGGGGAATGCAATGTTAGTACCTGACGTCAAGACTGGGATGGATTATTATTTTTATGGATGTATTTATCTGTTGTATAAAACAGCATTTTTACATCAAGTAATTAGTAACGTTCAGCAGTCTCTAGCCTTTTTTTTTCATTGATTCATTGAAAGATACAATATGGAAACAGGCTCTTCGGCCCACCAAGACCATTGATCACCTGTTCACACTAGTTCTATATTATCCCACTTTCTCATCCAATCCCTACACACTGGCCGTGTTTGCAGAGGCCGATTTAGCTACTCACACACGCATGTTTTTGCAAATGTTGGAAGAAACCGGAGTATTCGGAGAGAAAACCCACATAGTCACGTACAAACTCCACACGTACAGCACCTGAGGTCAGGATCGGACCCGAGTCTCTGGCGCTGTGAAGCAGCGGCTCTACTAGCTGCACCACTCCGTCAATTTCCCTTTTCACCAAAAATTAAATTCATTTTAATCTTGAGGGAGGCATAGTGGCACAGCTGGTGGAGTTGCTGCCTCACAGCGCAACAGACCAGACTTCCATCCTGACCATGGGTGCTGTCTGTGTGGAGTTTGCATGTTCTCCCCATCACCTGGCCAGTTTCCTCCGGTGCCCTGGTTTTCTCCAATATCCCAAAGGGTTACGGGAAACCCTGTGGGTTTGTAGGTTAATTGGGCTCTGCCACTTACAAATTGCCGCTAGTGTGTAGGGAGTGGATGCGAAAGTGGGTTAACATAGAAATAGAGTGAACGGGTGATCGATGGAGGGCCAAAGGGCCGGATTCACTGCTGTATCTCTAGACTAAACTTAATTCCATCAACTGTAAGCGAATGTGAATTGTACAGCCTTGAACTGAGAGTGGCACATCTGTGGGCAAAGAATGTATTTTATGTTTGTTTTCACCCTAGAATGTTGATTTTCCCCTGCCACATCCGCTGAAAGTGTTTGAACTGCTGGTGGTTCCAGAACAGGAATACCCGCTGCTCTGTGTTGCCGTCAGTAAAGGGACAGAACTTAACCAAGTTGTGCGGTTTGAGACGGTCAATCCAAATTCGACTTCTTCGTGGTTCACTGAGACAGGTATGTCAGCTTGGGATAGATGGGCATAAAGAAATATGGACAAAGACTTCTGGGGAAATAAAGACAAGTGGTAGAGTAAGTCAGAGGGTCAGGCCATTCCAGACTGCAGGAGTACATGCTGAGGGACGCACTGAAGCTTGGTGCAGCCAATGTCAAGGCTTTGTGGGGGAGGATCATAGTGCAGGATCCTTCCTTCGCTGGACATTGGGGGGTAGGGTGTGGCGAAGATGCCCCTCAAACAAGGGAAGGGATATCACACAGAGGCCACATGAGTGGCAAGGGGGCTTATAATGAGAGTTTAATGAACGCTACCAAATACAAACCTAATGAATATATGTATGGCTACTGAGAATATCGGAAGAGGTTTTGCGCAGTTCTTGTTTTGTATATATTTTTAATTATTCCAAGTAAAGTTTATTTTTGAAAAGAGAAAAAACTCTGGGTCAGGCAGCATCTCTGGAGAACATGGATCGGCGACAGAAGGGTCCCAACCTGAAACGTCACATATCCACGCTCTCCAGAAATGCTGCCTGACCTGCTGAGTTACTCCAGCACTTTGTGCCTTTTATTTTTGTAAACCAGTGTCTGTGGTTCCTGGGTCTACAAAGCCTTTGATACTGTTGGCCAAATTTCAGATAATACTCTAGACAGAAAGGAAATTGGAGGGATTTATCTTGAGTGGACCAGTGCACCAGGTTGCTTATCATTACATACAGTACATCTCTCGAAGGCAAAACAAGTCATGCTTTTGGCTGCTGTACATCCATCTAGTTTTTAACTTACAGTGCATTCAGAAAGTAGTCAGACCCCTTCACTTTTTCCACAATTTGGTACGTTACAGCCTTATTTTAAAATGGATTAAATTCATTTTTTTATTATCAATCTACACACAATACCCTAGAATGAAGAAGCGAAAACAGGTGTTTAGAAATTTTTGCAAAGTAATTAAAAAGAAATAACTGAAATATCACATTTACATAAATCTTCTGACCATTTGCTATGACACTCAAAATTGAGCTTAGGTTCATCCTGTTTCCATTGATTATCCTTGAGATGTTTCTATAACTTGATTGGAGTCCACCAGTGGTAAATTAAGTTGATTGGACATGATTTGGAAAGGCAGGCACTGTCAACTGAGGGACCTTATATAGACAGGTGTATGTCAGAGCAAAAACCAAGCCATGAAGACGAAGGATTTGTCTGTCGACCTCCGAGACAGGATTGTGTCGAGACACAGATCTAGGGAAGGGTATAAAACAATTTCTACAGCATTGCAGGTCCCAAAGAGCACAGTGGCCTCTGTCATTCTTAAATGGAAGAACGTTGGAACCACCAGGACTCTCCATAGAGCTGGCCGCCCGGCCAAACTGAGCAATTGGGGAGAAGGGCATTGGACAGGGAGGTGACCAAGAACCCGAGGGTCACTCTGACAGAGCTCCAGAGTTTCTCTGTGGAGATGGGAGAACCTTCCAGAAGGAGCACTATATCTGCAGCACTCCACCAATCAGGCCTTAATGGCAGAGTGGCCAGACAGAAGCCACTACTCAGTAAATGGCACATGACAGCCTGCTTGGAGTTTGTCAAAAGGCACCTAAAGGACTCTCAGACCATGAGAAACCAGATTCCCTGGTCTGATGAAACCAAGATTGAACTCTTTGGCCTGAATGCCAAGCATCGCATCTGGAGGAAACCAGGCACCGCTCATCACCTGGCCAATACCATACCTACGGTGAAGCATGGTGGTGGCAGCATCATGCTGTGGGGATGTTTTTCAGTGGCAGGATCTGGGAGACTCGTCAGGATTGAGGGAAAGATGAATGGAGCAAAGTACAGAGAGATCCTTGATGAATACCTGCTCCTGAGTGTTCTGGACCTCAGACTGGGGCGGATGTTCACCTTCCAACAAGACAACGACCCTAAGCACACAGCCAAAACAACGCAGGAACATTCACAGACTTCGTGACAAGTCTGTGAATGTCCTTGAAGGGCCCAGCGAGAGCCCGGACTTGAACCCGATCAAACATCTCTGGAGGGACCTGAAAATAGCTGTGCATCGACGCTCCCCATCCAATTGGACAGAGCTTGAGAGGATCTGCAGAGAAGAATGGGAGAAATTATCCAAATACAGGTGTGCCAAGCTTGTAGCGTCATACCCAAGAAGACTTGAGGCTGTAATCGCTGCCAAAGGTGCAGAGTAAAGGGTCTGAATACTTATATAAATGTGGTATTTCCATTATTTCTTCTTAATTACTTTGCAAAAATGTCTAAACACCTGTTTTCGCTTTATTATTATGGGGTATTATGGGTAGATTGATGATAAAAATATGAATTTAATCCATTTTAGAATAAGGCTGTAACGTAACAAAATGTGGAAAAATGAAGGGGTCTGAATGCACTGTATTAGAGGTATTGGTATATCGTACCGTCACCAAAAAAAGCACTGATTACATTTAACTTGAGTTGTGCTTGTTGTATCACAAGGTCACTTTTTATTTCAAAGAGCGAAATTTAGTTTTCAAATTTGCCGTATAATGTTCTGTGAAGAGTAAGAACCAGGTAACACAACTCCGCTCTCGCAGCCCTGAGGAAGACTTATGAATGTACTGACCTCTGAGGGTCTCGACCCGAAACGTCGCCCATCTCCTTCGCTCCTTAGATGCTGCTGCACCCGCTGAGTTTCTCCAGCCTTTTGTGTACCCCTGACCTCTGTTCTACATGGGCCTACCAAGCTTTTACTTAGAAAGAAATTGGGACAGGGTTGAAATATGGAAGTTTCAGGGTTAAAATAATTACCTGCTACTTTACTGTATTTTGCATCGTTCCTGAGTGGTTAGAGTTGTACAGTATGGAAATGGACCCTTCGGCCCAACCGACCATGTTTGGCTCATGTCCCTCTAAACCTATCCTATCCACAAGTTAAGAAAC
Source organism: Raja brachyura (assembly GCA_963514005.1). The sequence goes on along the minus strand of OY740788.1, from coordinate 70,511,310 downwards.
GACACCAGATATTTTACTGAATTTATAAGGTCATATGGAATAGGAGTAGAATTAGGCCATTTAGCCCATCAATCTACTCCGCCATTCAATCTTAGCTGATGTGTCCTTCCTCCTAACCCCATTCTCCTGCCTCCCCATAACCTCTGGCACCTGTACTAATCGAGAACCTATCTCCCTCTGCTTTAAAAATATCCACTGACTGCCTCCACAGGCTTCTGTGGCAAAGAATTCCACACATTCACCACCCTCTGACCAAAGACATTTCTCCACATCTCCTTCATAAAAGAACGTCCTTTAATTCTGAGGCCTCTGGTCCTAGACTCTCCCGCTAGTGGAAACATCCTCTCCACATCCACTCTATCCAAGCCTTTCACTATTCTGTACGTTTCCCCCTCGTTCTTCTAAACTCCTGTCCAGTACAGGCCCAGTGCCGACAAATGCTCATCATAGGTTAACCTACTAATTCCTGGGATCATTCTTGTAAACCTCCTCTGGACCCTCTCCAGAGCCAGCACATCCTTCCTCAGATTATTGTGAGCCCAAAATTGCTCACAATATTCCAAATGTGGCCTGACCAGTGCCTTATAGAGCCTCAACATTACATCCCTGTTTTTGTATGCAAACCCTCCTGAAATAAATGCTGGCATTGAGTTTGCCCTCTTTAAAACCGATTCGACTTGCAGATGAACGTTTTGGTAATCCTGCGCCAGCACCCCCAAGTTCCTTTGCACCCCCGATTTCTGGATTCTCGCCCCATTTAGAAAATAGTCTACGCCTTTATTCCTACTACCAAAATGCATGACTCCACACTCCACACTCCACACTTTGTTCTATTGAAGATTCAGATTTGACATTAGAAAGTTTACTTTTACTGCATATCCTGTTTTAACTATAACCCAGTATAGTATGTTGGTTTGATTTAAATTATTGGCACAATTTAAATGTTAATTATTTTTAAAAGTAACATTGAGCATTAAGGAACTCAGTTTTAAAGATCAAACATGTAGAGGGAAGCTTGGGTGATGGCATTATTAGTCTGTTTCTCATGGAAGATAAATGCTTCAATGAAATATCAATACTGTTGATATTGAATGTTTTGATAATGCTTTTCACAGATACACCACAAACAAATGTCATCCATGTGACTCAGCTTGAACGAGATACGATAATAGTGTGCATGGACCGTAAGTTTCCAAAGCAGACTCATTTTAAATTGAGTTAGTTTTAAAATCTGTCCTTAATGCATGTATTATATGGAAAAACAAAGCAAACATTTTTATTTAATGTAAACATTTTTGAGCGTATTGGTACTACAGATATGAAAATTCGAATGATGAAAGTGATTTATGAATTTTGTGATCAGGATCTACTGCAGACAATCATTTGCCATCAAGAAACTTTTGACCAGCTTAAACTATATCAAAATAATATAGTTCTGTAAGTTTTACTTAACTCCCAGTGTTCCATGCTGTGCCCTATCTAAGAAAAGCCTTTGTGCCAGTTTGTAGCTAGTATTGTTCAAAACACCAAATGCAGGAAGAACTCAGCGGGTCAGGCAGCATATTTGGAAGGAATGGGCTGGCGATGTATCGGGTCGGGACCCTTCTTCAGACTGATGTTTCAGATCCTGACAAACATCATCTGTTCATTCCTTCCACAGATGTTTCCTGAACTGCTGAGTTCCTCCCATACTTTGTGTTTTGCTCAAGATTCCAGCATCTGCAGTTCCTTGTGCTTCCAGCTAGTATTGTTCTATTGATCTCGCTAATAGATGTTCATAAGTTCTGGGAGCAAAATGAGGCCATTCGGCCCATCAAGTGTACTCCACCATTCAATCATGGCTGATCTATCGTACCCTCTCATCCCCATTCCCCATAATCTCTGACACCCTTACTAATTAAGAATCTGTCAATCCCCATCTTAAAAAAAATCCAATAACGACCTCCACAGCCGTCTGTGGCAATCAATTCCACAGATTCACCACCCTCTGACTAAATAAATTCATTCTTATTTACATTCTGCTCTGAGACTGGCTGGATTAATGTCATGCAGGATACTCACTCTAAAGTGAGAGACCTTCATCCAATTAGCTTTCGTAACCGAGTCTCAGCTCCATACTGCACAAAAACAGGCCCTTCAGCCCATCAGAAACCTGCTGACCATGAAGCACCCATCTACGTTTAGCAAACAACGACCCTAGTTTATTCCCATCAGCTCCACACAGATTCTACCGTTCGCCTACTCTACACACCAGAGGCAGTTCAGTAACCAATTGGCCTACTAAGTCTTTGCGATGTGGGAGGAATTCCACACGGTCACAGGGGAAACGTGCAAACTCCACATAGATAGTATGTGGTCAGGATCAAACTTGGCTGCTGAGTCTGTGAGCCAGCAGCTCCGCCAGCAATGCCACTATACTACCTAAAGTTGGATCCAAGCCTGAAGTTGAAACACAGGATTGTAATCCTCTCCACCAACTCAGACTTTCACTTTTTGATCTTCGAAGTTTTGTATTGTATTTTTAAATCTGTCTCATTCCCTAACTCTACTGTGCCCAAGGCATTCCTTGGATATCTAATAGTGCAAAATTGGTGAAATATTTTGGAACACGTACAAGAAACATTTATTTTGAGCTTCCCTGAAGAATACTTCCAAATAGTGTGACACTAGTTCTATATTATCCCAGTTTCACGTCACACCCATTAGGGACAATTTACAGAAAACAATTAATCTACAAACCTGCATGTCCTTGGGATGTGGGAGGAAACCGGAGCACCCAGAGGAAACCCATATGGCCACGGGGAGAACATGCAAACTCCACACAGACAGCATCCGAGGTCAGGATCAAATCTGGGTCTCTGGCACTGTGAGGCAGCGGCTGTACCCGCTGCACCACTGTGACGCCCTTAATGCTGTGTTTTGATTGGGGAGCATGCAAAACAAAGCTTTTCACTGTAGTTCGGTACACGTGACAGTAATAAACTTCATTGGCAGGAACAAGATGTTTGCAGGTACTCAGAACATAGAACAATATAGCACAGGTACAGGCCCATCGGCCCACAATGTCCGTGCTGAACATGAGGCAAAGTCAAACTAATCTCTTCTGCCTGCACATGATCCATGTGCCAAAGCAGTTGTTTTTTACTCTTCTGTCATCTTTGGAAGTAAATGTAACAACATTATTCAGATGCTAATGTTATTCTGTTATTTCAACCTTGTAGGATGCTTAAAGATTGTAAATCTTCGAGGCAGATTGAAATCCAGCAGGAAACTTTCTTCTGAGCTGACGTTCACATTTCAGATTGAGTCCATAGGTAAGAAAGCGATCCCCATTAACCCTTTGTACGAAAGGTGACTGTTTGCACTTAAATGGGGCCCCACGCATAGTGGAGTAAAAGTAAACATGGAACTTTTATCATAATTCCGTTGCTAATGGATGAATTATTTTAATCAAAAGACATTGCTTATTCATTTTAATATTACTATTCACTTTTGAGCACCAAAATAAATATGAAATATAATTTTAATTCCTGCTACAAACAAGTCCTTAAAAGTCTTCTGCATGGACATACCCTGGGCTTGTGAATAAAGGGGAGGCCGTTTAAGACTGAGGTGAGAAAACACTTTTTCACCCAGAGAGTTGGGAATTTGTGGAATTCCCTGCCACAGATGGCAGTGGAGGCCAAATCAGTGGATGGATTTAAGAGATAGTTAGGTAGAGCTCCGGGGGCTAGTGGAATCAAGGGATATGGGGAGAAGGCAGGCATGCGTTATTAATTGGGAACGATCAGCCGTGATCATAATGAATGGCTGTGCTGGCTCGAAGGGCTGTATGGTCTCCTCCTGCACCTATTTTCTATGTTTCTAAGATCAGCGTTTCACATTCAGAAATTGAGTATGCCCATGTATTTTTTTTCCTGCTGAAATCTTAACTATACATAAATGTTTTGATTTTAAACTGTTTAATTTTGAAAACCTGACGTGGAATTCTGCAAAATAACGTGTGAATCCCTGCTTTGTCAGTTTGTTTACAGGACAGTGTACTTGCTTTCTGGAAACATGGAATGCAGGGAAGAAGTTTTAAATCAAACGAGGTAATGCAAACACAATCTTATAACTATTTGTACTCTACCCTGCTTGCTTTCCACTTGAAAAACGTGGAAACCTCAACCACTTCTGCTAACATCATTAAACTTTCAAGACCCATCTGCAATTACTATTGGTTTACCATTCAGATTGCTTCATGGAAACAGGTTCTTTGGCTCACAAAATTTACGCCGACCATCGATCACCTGTTCACACTGGTTCTTTGTTATCCCACTTTCTCATCCACTCCCTACACACTAGGGGTACTTTTACCGAGGGCCAATTAACCTACAAACCCCCACGTCTTTGGAACGCAGTTGCAGGGAGAACGTGCAAACTCCGTGCAGACAGCACCTGGGGTCAGGATTAAACCAGGGTCTCAGGTGCTATGATGTAGCGGCTCTACCAGCTGCACCACTGTAGATGTATTTCCTTTTGAGCGCATCTTAACTGGAAGGGAATAAAATAATACTTTTTCCATATTTGTCACCTCATAAATATCGCCTAACAGTTTGATACATACATGAACATTACAGAACAAGACTTTGTACTTTAAGAATAATTGACAAGAGCCAGGAGTGAATAAGCAGTAAAATGTGTTTTGTGTAGATAGAGGTCCAATGAGTATATTACAGATGTTACTGTAAATGCTGACATTTCTTTCCTAGATAACACAAGAAATATGTGATAATTCAAGAATCTTCAAGCTCTTAGGCTCTGACAGGTATGTAATGTATTGACTGTGTACCAGTACTTCAGGAACACCGGTTCTGTACTTCAAAATAATTTAAACGTACATCATGTTGAAACTACTGATATTTTAATATTGTTCAAAATATGAAGTGATTATAACTTTTGTGGTGACAGTTTTCACAATGTCTCAAGGGTTCAGCCCTCAATAGTCCCTTTAAATGATGACTATGGATGAGAAGGTAATCTATACGCACCCACGAGCCCTCCATGAGACATTCAATGCTGTTGAAAGATGAATCTTCCGAAAACACTCTTGATTAATAGTTTCTATATTGTATTAGTACGAACAGTAAGATAATTAATAAAAGCTTCTTCTTGTATAAGTACATTTCAATCATACCCATGGTCATGCTCGTGCATGGTCAAAAACTATGTCTCTCCCCTTATCTTCATAGAACTAAACAAAGCGCCTAGGGAGTCTGCGCCGGAATCCTAGCCGCCAACCACTCCAGAATATATATAAATCCAACCCACATAATTACAGGCAGATAAAATTAAAGGTAACTGGTTATAATTATAACATAAGCTAAATGGTTAAGCTACAGTAGCTTGCAAACCCCTTGAACTTTTCCACATTTTGTCACGTTACAACCACCATCGTAAATTGGGATTTTATGTGATAGACCAACACAAAGTTGGGCATAATTGTGAAGTGGAAGGAAAATGATACATGGTTTTCAAATTTTTTTACAAATAAAAAACTGAAAAGTGTGGCGTGCAAAAGTATTCAGCCCCCTCTACTCTGATACCCCTAAATAAAATCCTGTGCAACCAATTGCCTTCAGAAGTCACCTAATTTGTAAATAGAGATTGTGTGTAATCTAATCTCAATCTCAGAGGTTTGTTAGAGAACATTAGTGAACAAACAGCATCATGAAGCCCAAGGAACACACCAGACAGGTCAGGGATAAAGTTGTGGAGAAGTTTAAAGCAGGGTTAGGTTATAAAAAAAAATATCCCAAGCTTTGAACATCTCACGGAGCACTGTTCAATCCATCATCCGAAAATGGAAAGCGTATGGCACAACTGCAAACCTACCAAGACATGGCCGTCCACCTAAACTGACAGGCCAGGCAAGGAGAGCATTGATCAGAGAAGCAGCCAAGAGGACCATGGTAACTCTGGAGGAGCTGCAGAGATCCACAGCTCAGGTGGGAGAATCTGTCCACAGGACAACTATTAGTCGTGCACTCCACAAATCGGGCCTTTATGGAAGAATGGCAAGAAGAAAGCCATTGTTGAAACAAAGCCATAAGAAGTCCCGTTTGCAGTTTGCCACAAGCCATGTGGGGGACACAGCAAACATGTGGAGGAAGGTGCTCTGGTCTGATGAGACCAAAATGGAAGTTTTTGGCCTAAATGCAAAACGCTATGTGTGGCGGAAAACTAACACTGCACATCACCCTGAACACACCATCCCCACTGTGAAACATGGTGGTGGCAGCATCATGCTGTGGGGATGCTTTTCTTCAGCAGGGACAGGGAAGCTGGTCAGAGTTAATGGGAAGATGGATGGAGCCAAATACAGGGCAATCTTGGAAGAAAACCTGTTAGAGTCTGCAAAAGACTTGAGACTGGGGCGGAGGTTCACCTTCCAGCAGGACAACGACCCCAAACGTACAGCCAGAGCTACAATGGAATGGTTTAGATCAAAGCATATTTATGTGTTAGAATGGCCCAGTCAAAGTCCAGGCCTATATCCAATTGAGAATCTCTGGCAAGACTTGAAAATTGCTGTTCACAGACACTCTCTATCCAATCTGACTGAGCTTGAATTATTTTGCAAAGAAGAATGGGCAAAAATGTCAGTCTCCAGATGTGCAAAGCTGGTAGAGACATACCCCAAAAGACTTGCAGCTGTAATTGCAGCGAAAGGTGGTTCTACAAAGTATTGACTCGGGGGCTGAATACGTTTGCACGCCACACTTTTCAGTTTTTTATTTGTAATAAAATTTGGAAACCATGTATCATTTTCCTTCCACTTCACAATTATGCACCACTTTGTGTTGGTCTATCACATAAAATCCCAATAAAATACATTTACGTTTGTGGCTGTAACGTGACAAAATGTGGAAAAGTTCAAGGGGTATGAAAACTTTTGCAAGCCACTGTAGATGGCTTAAAAGTTAGGCTAAATGGCTACTACATACCGGCCCCTAATTGTTCTGAGTATATGACGAGGCAATTACTACTTCTTCTTTTGTGTGGCGTGCACAGCCTACAGTTGTAGGACAACTTGTTCTATTTGATTGCATTAGTCGAAACAGGGCGGACCACGTGAAGGTTGCAATCTTCCACCCCAGGCAATTACTAATAAGCATTAAAAAAAGTAGCTATGAAAGCTAATGAGGGACTCTTCTTCAGCGATACTTTCGAACCGCATCCTGATCCCCGACTCTCCGATACATTTTTCTTCACGTTGGCAACTGCCAACTTCGTGCCCATTTTCAGCCGTTCCTTTTCTCTCCCCTCAACCCTTCTTCTTCTTCTTCTTCCTGTGCCAGTCTAACCAGCTCTTCGGCTTCTCTCTTCAACCGCCCTTTTTGTTCCTCATGGGTATTTTCCAAGGCTGCCGTTTCTAGCGAGAAAGTAGCAAATTCAGCTTTTGAGTAGAAACTCTTGAAATTGAACTGACTTCACCTGATAAAGGACAAAGGACATTTATTGTCACATACACCAATTAGTGCGGTGAAATTTGAGTTACACAATTAAGATAAACACACCATTTAGAATTTAACATAAAACATCCCCTACAACGGAATCAACGTTTCCCACTGCGAGGGAAGGCAATAAAAGTTCAGTCCTCTTCCTCATGGTCACCCGTGGTCGGGGCCTACTGAGGCCTCCACAGTCGCCGCTACGGACGGCCCGATGTTTCAGGCCCTCTCGCCGGATGATGGTTCCCCGGCGTCGGAAGAACACTCTCAGCGGCTTGTAGTTTCCGAACCGGCCGCTTCCAAATGGAGACCGCGGCTCCGGAAGTCCACAGGCCGAGCTGGGCGGAGCTCCAATACTGGTGACCTCGGCGAAAGATCCCAGGCCTTCGTGATGTTAAAGTGAGCGCCGCCCGCGGCTGGAAGCTCCGCAGACCACAGCTCCACGGTGTCAGTCGGCAGTCCCAGCACTCCGGAGCTTCCAACATGGCAACCCTAGTAAGGAATCGGCCGCTCCGCGATGGTACTTCAGTGCTGCGCTGGCGGTCTCTGGCAGGAAAGGCCGCGCCAATCCAGATGGTAGGCTGCGAGGAGGGGGCGAAGATGCGGCTTGGAGGAAAGATACATCCTTGACCCAGGTAGCGACTGTGAAAAACTCTTTCCCCCATCCCTTTCCCCCCCCCCCCCCCCACATAAAAATACTAAAAGACCTCCACGACAAAACTTTTGACAGACTAAAAATTTAAAAAAGGATGAAAGTACGAACAGCTGCAGGCGAGGCTGCCACACTCGATGGCGGCACCACTCGGATCCTTGTGTTGAGACGTTTGAGACACTGTCTTGTGGTGTTACTACTTCCATTTGGGTACCTTGTTGCATAGCTTCTCTGACTTTATAGCACGCGGTTTTCTGTTCAATTTCAAATAACCATTTTCCTACATTGCCCATGACGCCGTTAAGATATTTCATCACTTCTTAAAATCACTGATTATGCCCTTCGTTTTCCTCCTCAGTCAGTGAGAGGCTCAGTAATGTGGTTGTGCGCAACCTCAAGGCGGAGGTTGACTAGTCGCCCATGATTGGATTTGACCTTTTTAGCATTCTCTTCAAGATGCACGAGTTCTTCCTGGTTCTCTATTAAATTAATAATCTGCTTCCACAGCTTGTTTTTTCTCCTTCTGGCATTTCTCCAGAAATGCAACTCGGGCCTTTTCAGTGAGCTTCTTAGTTCGTTGGCTAAATCATCTTAGTGCTGGCTCTTCTTCATACCCCAGTGGCTCTTCTCCACCTGGCTTACCTGTCGAAGATTCTATGGCTTCCTCTGGTGGCGTTCCTTCACCTGCCTTACCTGTTTCATCTTGCTCCATGAATTAAACAGGTCTTTGGTAGACAGCGAGGTCGTTTGTTAAATAGTTGAGCGTAAACCCATAACAATCATTCATTCCGGTGCAGTGTTCCATAAACACCCAAAAGAATCCAAAACAAAACTGGCCTTTCAGAAAACATCCAATTATTTTTGAAATGCAGGGCTGATTATCTTGAAAGAATGTGAAAACATCTTAACTCTCATCTCAAGGCCAAGCACCTGGCTTAATCCAGGCTGGCAAGCAAACAAGCTTCTTGGCTTTCCAAAACTTTAGCAGAACTTAGACTTCTAGTGTATCTTAGACTCTTTGTTAGAGCCTCTAATTCAGTTGAACCTTTCACAGCATCTCGTTCTGTTTGAATTAAAGAGTTCTAGCTTTCAAATCTACAGCATAATACAAAAGCTGTTCTTTACTCACGCTCTCGATCAGTGAAGTTTTTAATCTTCAGATACGTCTAGTGGCTGTGTCGATTAACCGATCGGTGGGTAGGCTGGAAACCAGGTCAAGCTATAATCTCTGGCAGAAATTTAGCTTCTTCAGTTCCTCTGCTACGGAACCAGCTTTCAGGCAGTATCTCTCACCGAGATCCAGCCCAATCTCCTGTCCCTCTTCTATGGGACCAATCTTCTACCTCCTGGTAGTAAGGTTGTGTTCGACTCTAGGTATAGTGACAGTTTTTGCAATGACTAAACGGTTTAGCCCTCAATAGTCACTTTAAATGATGACCGTGGATCAGAAGGTAATCTATACGCACCCACGAGCCCTCCACGAGACATTCAATGCCGTTGAAAGATGAACCTTCCAAAAACACTCTTGACTAATAGTTTCTTTATTGTAGTAGTACGGACAGTAAGATAATTAATAAAAGCTTCTTGTACAAGTACATTTCAATCATACCCATGGTCATGCTCGTGCATGGTCAAAAACGATGTCTTCCCCTGATCTTCACAGAACTAAACTAAACTCCGAGGGGGTCTGCGCCAGAATCCTAGCCGCAAAGCACGCCCCAGACTATGTATAAATCCCACCCACATAATTACAGGCAGATAAAATTAAAGGTAACTGGTTATAATTAGAACATAGGTACACAAAAGTGCTGGAGAAACTCAGCGGGTGCAGCAGCATCTATGGAGCGAAGGAAATAGGCAACATTTTGGGCCGAAACCCCTCTTCAGACTGTTTCCTTCGCTCCATAGATTTTGTTTCCAGCATCTGCAGTTCCTTCTTAAACATAATTATAACACACTGAGTTAAGCTAAAGGGCTACTACAACTTTTTTCAAAGAAAATATAGATTTTAATCACACTCTACCAATCCCTCTCTCTCCCCCTCCCATTCTCTCATCTCTCTCCCCCTCCCATTCTCTCATCTCTCTCCCCCTCCCATTCTCTCATCTCTCTCCCCCTCCCATTCTCTCATCTCTCTCCCCCTCCCATTCTCTCATCTCTCTCCCCCTCCCATTCTCTCCCTCTCCCTCTCCCTCTCCCTCTCTCTCTTTCCCCCCCCCTCACCAGCCCTCAGCTCCTCTCCCCCTCTCTTAGCTCCCCCCCTCATTTAGCTCCTCTCCCTCTTTCTCAGCTCCCCTCTCCCTCTCTTTTTCAACTCCTCCCATTTTCTTTCTCAGCTCCCTCTCTTATCTGCCCCCCTCTCTTTCTTAGCTCCCCATCTCCCTCTCTTTCTCAGATCCCCCCCTATCCCTCTCTTTCACAGCTCCTCCCTCTGTATCTCCTTCTCTCTCTCAGCTCTCTCCCTCTCTCTTTATCGCTGTCTCTCTGTGATATGCCTGTGATGCTCTATGTGCTGGCTGCCATTGTTGATAAGTAAATTCAACATGCAGAGCATTTTAAGCCTGGGAACAAAGGCGGATTTAATTTCAGAATTTTTAATGAGCTTTGTTATTTCCCTGCAGAGTTGTGGTGCTGGAAAGCAGACCAACAGACAACCCAACTGCCAATAGCAACCTGTACATCCTGGCTGGCCATGAAAACAGCTATTGATTGGCACCTTATTGTTTTGCATGGGAGTGCACAAGGAAAGTTCATGACTGGTTTCTGCAGCATTGTTTAAGACTGATCAGAAGTCAGAGTACCGTCGTCATAGACAAAGAATAAATCAATGGTTTATTTATTGTGGCATGAAACGTGTGGACAGTTAAAACCACAGCCACCTTAATTTCAAAATGCTACACAAGTGCTTGGTTTTACGGTATGTAATCTTTGTACATAAATGTGTAGTTTTTCCAGTGCCCACTGCATCTTGTTGAAGTTGCACAGTTTAACTCTTAATGTAGATAGTAATGCATATGATGTACAGTTAAGTATCTTTACTGTACAGATGTGTAAAGGTTTGCATGTTGCAAAAACTTAATTTGGGTACTGCTTTTAAGGAATTAAATGGGTTTTACTTTATTCTGTTGAGATTAGTATATATTTTGCAGCAAGAAATGAGCAGTACGCCCTTGTAATCATCTGACTAACACCATTGTATTTTAAAGTGTAATTTAGATATGAGTTGGAATAATCTTGAAGGGTTGTAATCCAAACTTTTCATTTGCTTGTTGGTTTTAACAGTTTTCTTGCAAGTACACTGGTATTACGTTTGCACAGTAACGCTGAGAAAATGTGATGTATTTACTCACTTAGTTATATAGTGAACCATGGGGCATCCATTAGGAATTAATGGTCCTATTTTCAAGAGTAGCAGAAAAGTGCCACTATCTAATGGCTGTTGATGTATTTTATATATCATGTTAAAACATACAAAACAATTGGATTGAGTCTGCAAACTTTTACCATCCTGGTAACATCTACATTTTGCAGAGCAAAAATCACTGATTTGTCTGATCTTAACTCGCATTGCCTGTGTTGGCATGACTACAGAAGCAAATACAATTGTTTTTTTTTGTATATGGAGAAATGAACCACTGTAAAAAAAGCTTCAACTAACTATGGTACCAACATGCACAAATCTTCGGAAAGTTGTTCATAACATTATACACAATTTTTGATGTAACACTATACCATTGCATTAATATCACCCAGTTATACACTTTCAGCTACCAATAACTTCTGTAATTAAACAAAAACTTAACTTTTGTAAATGGTAGGCGTTTGAAAGATCTAACTTCAGGTTATTAATGGAAACTGTTCATTGTGTAAGCCTCGCTCTGCCAAATCGACTACATTTTTCAGCATTTCTTCCTAAACTCTTGTATTACACGCAACACAAGTTAGTTAAGTGTTTCTACCTCATGTAGATACTATTTTTTGTGAGAAACACTCAGTACAAAAACATTATTGATATTAGGGATTTTCTCCTGACTCAGTTCAAAGTATCTAATATTTGTATAAATTATGGAATTGCACAGTTAGGCATTTTACTTTTTTTATACATTTCCATGTTTTCATTTGATTATGGTCATTGGGAACAAAAGTTATGATTTATGTTGATTTGCCAAATTACTGACATGATTCATTCTATTGTTTCTGGTTATGTATATACTGTAAAATAAACTCGAAGGGTTTACATTGGAGGGTTACATTTATGTTCTTTTCAAATGTCTATTTCTATGTTTGCTCAAAATTGTGTCCCTATAGATTGACAAACACATCATAAACTTGAGCAAAACACATGGTGCTGGAGGAACTCTGCCGGTCAGGCAGCATCTGTGGAGGGGAAGACACAGGTGATGTTTGGGGTCTGGACCCGTCTCCAGAATAATGGAGTACTAACACTCCCCCCAGCCTGCTGGGCACTCATTTCACACACGATCTACCACTAAAGGGCCTGTCCCACAGGTTACTTTTCAGCGGGCTGCCTGCGACCCTCAAGCTCGCGGCACTCGCCTGAAAAACCGCGAACTGGAACGGCGACCGTCAGAGCGGAACACACAAGCAAACACATCGCAAAGGCGGGGGCCAGGGAAAGCGGGGGAGTGCGGTCTGACATTGACACGGTGCAAAGCCAAGGAAATACAGACACACACCGCGATGAACAGGAAGGTTAAAGACGGCTAGCACAGTGTACGGTAAGTCCTATAAAAGAGTGGGGAGGGGAGAAAGGTGGGAGAAGGAATGGAGACAATTTTAAGAAGCCAGACAACTTTAAATAAGCCAGAGATACACAGCTGTGAAGTTTAGCGGGCATTTAACATTACCAGTCGGTTTTCCTTGGTTCTGAAAACTTGTGCTTACGTTTTTTTCCCCCCAATGTGCCAATGAAAATGCCCGGTCAGCATATGAGATGAACTAAAATGACCTACGGCGACCTCGACTACCGACAACGATATGGCGACCCCACTACCACTGCACCTACGACTACAAAAGTATTGATTTTCTCCACGGCGACCAGTTTTTTGTCGCAGAAAATGTTTCAACATGTTGAAAAATTTGCTGTGACCATACTGAGGACGCGACTAGTTTTGAGAATGCGGGAACTCCTCTCGACTATGAAGGAGACTCACCAGAGACCACCAGCGAACATGTGGCAAGCGCAGAGTCTCCAGCACTCGCCTAAAAAGTTGCCTAAGTGGAACAGGCCCTAAACCCTTAGGTTTAGCTTTATTATTGTCATGTACCGAAGTGCAGTGAAATGCTTTTGTGTGGTATCCAATCAAAATCAGACAATGTTATAATGTAATAAAAAGAAACCACAGATGCTGGTTTATAGCAAAGAAAAGCAAAATGCTGGAGTAACTTGGTAGGTCAGGCAGAATCTCTGGAGAACATTGATAGGACGTTTTGGGTCGGGACCCATTTACAGTCTGTAGAAGGTCTGAAGAAGGCTCCAGACCTGAGACATCACCTATCCATGTTCTCCAGAGAGGCTGCCTGACGTGCTGAGTTACTGCAGCAGTTTGTGTTCTTTTGCGTATGAACCAGCATCTGCAGTTCTGCCGCTCCACATTATCACTTGCCAGGTTTTGTTCCACCTCTTTTCCAGCTTTCTCCCCCTACCAGAATAAGTCTGAAGAAGGGTCTTGTGGAGTCATGTGTGCTGTCTGTGTGGAGTTTGCCCATTTTCAATATGACCGTGGGTTTCCTTTAGTTTATCCCCATATCCCAAAGCCGTATGGGTTTGTAGGTTAATAGGCCATCAGTAAATTGCCCCTAGTGTGTAGGGAGTGGATGCCAAAGTGGGATTACATAGATCTGTCATTCATTTAATGTTTTACCTCAGGAGTCGGGCATCTGCAGCTGCTCTTGATTGATTGACAGGCAGTGGGCCCCGATCTCCTGCCCTGGTTACGGGCCAGTTTCGTCGAGCTGAGCAACGAAACGTTTGCATCCAAGACTGCTGTTCTTCCATCGATTTCAGTTGCAGTTTGATTGCATTGTCCGCAGTTTTACTTATTTTCCCTTCCCTCCTGCATCCACCCCATGAACCCTAGTGAGACCACACCTGGAGTATTGTGTGTAGTTTTGGTCCCCTAATTTGAGGAAGGGCATTCTTGCTATTGAGGGAGTGCAGCGTAGGTTTACAAGGTTAATTCCAAGGATGGCGGGACTGTCATATGCTGAGAGAATGGAGCAGCTGGGCTTGTACACTCTGGAGTTTAGAAGGATGAGGGGATCTCATTGAAACATATAAGATTGTTAAGGGTTTGGACACGCTAGAGTCAGGAAACATGTTCCCGATGTTGGGGGAGTCCAGAACCTGGGGCCACAGTTTAATAATGAGTAAGCCATTTAGAACAGACGAGGAAACGCTTTTTCTCACAGAGTGGTGAGTCTGTGGAATTCTCTGCCTTAGAGGCCGGTTCTCTGGATGCTTTCAAGTGAGAGCCAGATAGGGCTCTTAAAAATAGTGGAGTCAGGGGATATGGGGAGAAGGCAGGAACGGGGTACTGATTGGGGATGATCACATCGAATGGCGGTGCTGGCTCGCAGGGCCGAATGGCCTACTCCTGCACCTATTGGCTATTGTGAACCGACGATGCTCGCGCTACGACTGGCGCCGTCTCCGTGGCAACGGTAGTTGCCTGCAAGCAGCGCACTGCCGTGTATCCTTCCGCAGGCATGGCCGCTCGCGATGTGAAGGGGCGGACGTGATGAGGCTGCGGACTACGTGGGCGAAGGTGGGATTATTTCGGGGCGCGGCAGGGCTGGCACGGGGAGCAGCGGGCTGGCGGGCAGACACCGGGTAAAGCTCATTCATCTACCTCCGACCCAGCTCTCCCCTCCACCTCCCGTCACCTCGCCTCAGTGCAGCGGGAACACCGGCCGGATGCTCAGCAGGTCAGGCAACGTCCGTGAAAGGACGAGGGGTGCAGGTACTTCAGGAATGAATGGTTGGAAGCTGGCCCTTCGGCCCATCCAGTCCTGGGTGACCAGGGCAGGACAGAGGAACGCAGGGCTGCCAATGTCGACACATGGAGCTGCAGATGTCGGATTCCTGAGACCAAGCACAGTTATTGACAGATACAGCATGGAAATGGGCCCATTGAGATCACCTGTTCACACTAGTTCTATGTTATCCCAATTTTGCATAAATTTACTTTTAGGGGCAATTTACAGAAGCCAATTAACCTACAAACCCACAGGTCTCTTGGATGTGGGAGGAAACCGGAGCACCCCAAGGAAACCCACGGGGTCTCAGGGAGAACGTGCAAACTCCACACAGACAGCACCCGAGGTCAGGGTCAAACCTGGGTCTCTGACGCTGAGGCAGTGGCTTCACCAGCTGTGTCACTGTATGTTGAACAAAACGGGTGGCTGGTGGTGTGAAATAGTTTAATTCAATGCAGGGGCCCTAAAGGGCTGTGGGGGATTGGAGATAAGGGTTTGTTCTTTGGAAGGAGAGTCCAGACGCAATATGTCACCTATCCATATTCTACACTAACCTTTGGTACTGTCTATGTGAAGTTTGCATGTTCCCCCTGTGACCACATGGATTTCCTCCGAGTGCTCCAGTTTCCTCCCACATCTCAAAGACATGTGGGTTTGGAGGGTAATTGTCCCTCGTGTGTAGGGAGTGGATGACAAAGTGTGGTGACATAGAACTAGTGAACTAAAAAGTTTCCATGCTGTGCAGCAGACACGGAGTTGTCCGTTAAAGAACGAGGCAGACACAAAGTTTTTCCGAAATACTGGATCTGTATTCTACACTAACTCTCCTCACTCAACAACCCTGTGCACATGCAATTAACCCTTAAATACTCCCCAGGGGCACCCATGACCCCTATATCTTGTTACCTCATCACGTCCCCCCCCCCCCCCCCCCCAAGAGCCGAAGGTCATGTACAGTGTGTGGCCCATTATCCAGTGTCACCACATTACCCCCTCCCCCCAGAACCGGAGGCACAAAAATGGACGGGCTGCCGGACCTCGTACGTTCGTCCCCACAGAAAGGTTTATTTTCTGGTAAGGACGAACTAGGTGGGACCCGAGATGGCGGATGTCCTCGACGGTGAACCTGGGCCACCTGGACTTCAAACGAGCCACCAGCACGGTCTCCCCTCGACCCCCCCATGTCCAATTCAAAAGTGTGGGACCTTGCTGGAGCACCCAAAAAGGACGTAGTAAGGGCGACCTGTGGGCGTTGTGGCAGCGGAAGACATACTGACAGTCCGCAAGAGCCGGCGGCAAGTGTGATGGAACGACATCATGCCGAGACATTGGGACAGGAGCTTGCAAGTCCTCCTTAGGGGCGGTGCGAGTCCCCAGCAGGACCCACGGCAACTCGTCCATCCAACCGGGACCGGCGAGGCGAGCCTTCAAAGCGTCCTTAAGTCGGCGGTAGAAACGTTCCACCAACCCATTCGACTGTGATTGATAGGGCATCGAGTGGTGGAGCTGAGCCCCCAACAGGCGAGCCATTGCTGACCACAGCTCCGACGTGAATTGGACACCCCGGTCGGACGAGATGTCCAGCGGTATCCTGAAACGGGCAACCTAATGGGCCACCAGGGCACACGCGCATGACGTGGTCGAGGTATCGACAAGCGGGATGGCCTCCGGCCTCCAGGTGAAACGGTCCACCACCGTAAGCAAGTGTGAAGTTCCGCAGAATGGAGGCAGCGGCCCCACGATATCCACGTGGACATGGTCGAAACGTCGGCGAGGCACCGCGAAGTCTTGAACTGGCGCCCGGACATGCCGCTGAACCTTCGATGTTTGACAGGGAATGCACGTCCAGGCCCAATGACTGACCTGCTTCTGCAATCCGTGCTATACGAATCTTGCAGCAACCGATTCCACCGTCGCCCGGATGGATGCGTGGGCCAAACCATGAATGGTGTCGAAAACCCAATGACGCCAGAACAATAGGCCGCGGCTGCCCCGTGGAGACGTCACACAGGATGGTGGTGCCAGCGGAACCCAAAGGCACGTCCTCAAGCACCAGCCCCGTGATGGCAGTTCGTTACGCCCTCATCTCCTCGTCCGCTAGCTGTGCCGCAGCTAAAGTGGAGTAATCGATTCCTGGGGACGCATCGAGAACGTCCATAACAGCCGGGCGGGACAAGGCGTCCGCTACCAGGTTATTTTTCCCGGCGATGGCGGACGTCCGTCCTGAACTCGGAAATAGCGGTGAGGCGGCGCTGCTGCCGAGCGGACCCAGGATCGGTCACCTTGGCAAAGGCGAAAGTGAGGGGCTGATGGTCAGTAAGTATAAAGTATCCTTTATTGTCATTCAAACGTTTAGTTTGAACGAAATTACGTGCCTTGCAGTCATGACAGAGAATAAAATAACAGAACACACAATGAACACAGTTTAACATCCACCACAGTGAGTCTACCAGGCACCTCCTCACTCTGTTGGAAGGCAAAAGTCTTAAAGTCCTTGTCTCTTCCTTCCTTGTTTCTCCCTCTGCATTGAGGCGATCCCCAGCCCCCCACACATACACAACTAAAAATAAACTAAAACATATGTCCAACAAGACAAAAGAAAACGAAAAAAAGAAAAAGATAGAGAGGGACTGCAGGCGATCCGCAGCTGCTTGGGCAGCACCGCCACCTCCGGTGTTTGAATATTGATCCAGTGGACAGATGTAACTGTGGGGAGTTGATTGAAACCCCCTATTTTGATATATATATCGAGTCGAAAATGAGAAATCCAAGATGGCTGGAATTGATAAAGGCAGCAGGTAT
Source organism: Raja brachyura (assembly GCA_963514005.1). The sequence goes on along the minus strand of OY740788.1, from coordinate 70,493,361 downwards.
ACATTGCCGAGTTTATCAAATTAAGTATATGTTGACTACAAAAATAAATAGAAACATAGAAAATAGGTGCAGGAGGAGGCCATTCGGCCCTTCGAGCCAGCACCGCCATTCATTGTGATCGTGGCTGATCGTCCCCAATCAATAACCCGTGCCTGCCTTCTCCCCATATCCCTTGACTCCACTTGCCCCTAGAGCTCTATCTAACGCTCTCTTAAATCCATCCAGTGACTTGGCCTCCACTGCCCTCTGTGGCAGGGAATTCCATAAATTCACAACTCTCTGGGTGAAAAAAAAAATTCTCACCTCAGTATTAAAGGACCTCCCCTTTATTCTAAGACTGTGGCCCCTGGTTCTGGACTGGCTCCACATTGGGAACATTTTTCCTGCATCTAGCTTGTCCAGTCCTTTTATAATTTTATAATTCCGTGAATACAAGCCTAGTATTTTCAATCTTTCCTCATATGACAGTCCCGCCATCCCAGGGATCAATCTCGTGAACTTACGCTGCACTGCTCAATCACAAGGACATCCTTCCTAAAATTAGGAGAGCAAAACTGTACACAATACTCCAGATGTGCTCTCACCAGAGCCCTATACAACTGCAGAAGAACCTCTTTACTCCTATACTGAAATCCTCTTGTTATGGCCAACATTCCATTAGCTTTCTTCACTGCCTGCTGTACCTGTAAGCCAACTTTTAGTGACCGGTGTACAAGGATGCCCAGGTCTCACTGCACCTCCCCCTTACCTAACCTAACCCCATTGAGATAATAATCTGCCCCCTTGTTTTTGCCGCTAAAGTGGATAACCTAACATTTATATATATTATACTGCATCTGCCATGCATCTGCCCACTCACTAAACCTGTCCAGGTCACCCTGCAACATCCTACAATCCTCTTCACAGTTCACACTGCCACCCAGCTTTGTGTCATCCGCAAACTTGCTAGTTTTGCTCCTAATTCCCTCTTCCAAATCATTAATATATATGGTAAACAGTTGCGGCCCCAACACTGAGCCTTGCAGCACTCCACTCGCCACTACCTGCCATTCTGAAAGGACCCGTCCCGTTCACTCCTACTCTTTGCTTCCGGTCTGACAACCAATTTTCTATCCATGTCAACACCCTACCCCCAATACCATGTGCTCTAATTTTTAGTCATCAGCTCCCATGCGGGAACTTATCAAAGGCTTTCTGAAAGTCTAGATACACTACATCCACTGGCACCCCTTCATCCATTTTACTTGTCACACCCTCAAAAAATTCCAGAAGATTAGTCAAGCATGATTTCCCTTTCATAAATCCATGTTGACTTGGACTAATCCTTTTACTGCTATCCAAATGTCCCATTATTACTTCTTTAATAATTGACTCCAGCATCTTTCCCACCACCGAAGTCAGGCTAACTGGTCTGTAATTCCTCATTTTCTCTCTCGCTCCTTTCTTGAAAAGTGGGATAACATTAGCTATCCTCCAATCCACAGGAACTGATCCTGAATCTATTGAACATTGGAAAATGATCACCAATGTGTCCACTATTTCTAGAGCCACCTCCCTGAGGACCCTGGGAAGCAGACCATCAGGCCCAGGAGATTTATCATCCTTCAGTCCCATTAGACTACCCAATACTATTTCTCGCCTAATGAAAAATTATTTCAGTTCCTCTACCCCCTTAGATCCTCTGTCCTCCAGTACGCCTGGGAGATTGTGTCTTCCTTAGTGAAGACAGATCCGAAGTACCTATTCAACTCTTCTGCCATTTCCTTGTTGCTCATAATAATGTCACCCGCGTCTGCCTTCAAGGGACCCACATTTGACTTTGCTACTCTTTTTCCCTTAACATATCTAAAGAAGCTTTTACTGTCCTTCTTTATATTCCTGGCCAGCTTCCCTTCGTACTTCATCTTTTCAGCCCGTATTGCCCGTTTTGTTTCCTTCAGTTGTCCTATGAAAGTTTCCCAATACTCTGGCTTCCGGCTACTCTTTGCTGTGTTATACATCTTTTCTTTTAGTTTTATTCTATCCCTAACTTCTCTTGTCAGCCACGGTTGCCTCCTACTCCCCTTAGAATCTTTCTTCCTTTTTGGAATGAAATGATCCTGCATCTTCCGGATTATGCCCAGAAATTCCTGCCATTGCTGTTCCACCGTCATTCCTGCTAGGATCCCTTTCCTACCTTCGCCAGCTCCCCTCTCATGCCTTCACAGTCCCCTTTGTTCAACTGCATCACTGACACTTCCGATTTAACCTTCTCCTTCTCAAATTGCAGATCAAAACTAATCATATTATGATCACTACCTCCAAGCGGTTCCTTTACCTCGAGTTCTCATATCATATCTGGTTCATTGGACAAAACTAAATCCAGAATTGCCTTTTCTCTGGTCGGCTCCATTTCAAGCTGCTCTACGAATCCATCTCGGAGGCATTCTACAAACTCTCTTTCTTGGGGTCCTGAACCAACCTGATTTTCCCAGTCTACCTGCATATTGAAATCCCCCATCGCCACAGTGGCATTACCTTTGTTACATGCCAGTTTTGACTCCTGCTGCAACTTACACCCTACATCCGGGCTACTATTTGGGGGTCTGTAGATAACACCAATTAGTGTTTTCTTGCCTTTACAATTCCTCAAATTAATCCACAGTGACTCTACCTCGTCAGTCCCTATGTCTTCTCTCACAAGGGACTGAATTCCATCCCTCACCAGCAGAGCTACCTCCCCCTCCTCTGCCCATCTGCCTGTCCTGTGTGCGTGTGTGTGTCATTTTGCCTTTGAAACGTATTCCTCGAAAACCAGACGCAAAAACGCATGAATTCCATAGAGCTGCCGACAGCTTTCATGCACGAGACGCGGACGCTTCATTTCCAGAACATTCTGAACGCGTGACGCAGTTGCATTTCGCTCTCTCTGTCTCTCCCCTCTCTTTCTCTCTCACTCCCCTCTCTCCCCCCTCACTCTCCCCCTCTCTCTCTCTCTCTCCTCCCTCCCTCCCCCTTCCTCTCCCCCACCCCCCTGCCCTCCCCCACTCTCCCTCCTCTAAACCCCCTTCCCCCTCCCCTACCCGCACCTCTCCCCCCTCTCCCCCATTCCTTTCCCACCCTCTCTCCCTCTCTCTCCTCCCCTCTCTCCTCCCATCTCTCTCGCCCCTCCTCCCCCCCTCGCCCACCCTCCCTCTCCTCCTCCCCTCCACCCCCTCTCCCTCTGTCTCTTGCCCTTCTGTCTCTGCACCCATCTCTGTCTCTCCCCATTCTCTCACTGCCCTCACTCTCTACCCCACCCCCCTCTCTAGACGCGCCTGCGAGTTGGGGGCTATGCGTCAGTGGATAGGGCGGTTATGGGGTAAAAGGAGCAAATTAATAATATTAATAAATCAAGGAGGGTAGTTAGTGTGTGTGTGAGGGTGGTTAGTGTGTGTGACACTGCCGTGCCGCCCCGCTCCCCCCCCCCCCCCCCCCCCCGCAAACACATGTTGGGGAACAGACCCAACGGGTCTGCATTTGGTCTAGTATACAATACTTTTAATTCCTTATGCATCTCACCTTTCACATCGATCCCTATTACACTTGGCCATACTCTCCTATCCCTTTGTGAGCTTCCTTTCCCGTTAATTCTGGGGTCATTAACTATCTCTTTACTCTCTTTCCCTTTAACTCCATCCTCGACTATCCCATTTGACACCCCACCCCCCTTATTCAGTTTAAAACCACCCTGAACCACACATTCAGGTCCCGTATCTCCCTGTTCCTGCTCTGGCCAGCACGAGGAACTTGAAGCAAACCGGAGATAACCACCCTGGAGGTCCTGCTTTTCAGCATTTTTCCGAGCTCTCTAAAGTCACGCTGCAGAATATTCATCCCCTTCTTTCCGACATCGTTGTGCCAACATGCACTACCACTTCCGACTGTTCACCTTCGCCCTTGAGGATTAAAAATTAAAAATTAATAACTGAAATATCACATTTACATAAGTATTCAGACCCCTTACATAAGAATTCCGACCCTTTTGTTGAGGCACCTTTGGCAGCGATTACAGCTTCAAGTCTTTTTGGGTATGACGCTACAAGCTGGGCACACCTGTATTTGGGTAAATCCTCCCATTCTTCTCTGCAGATCCTCTCAAGCTCTGTCAGGTTGGATGGGGAACATCGATGCACAGCTATTTTCCGGTCCCTCCAGAGATGTTTGATCGGGTTCATGTCCGGGCTCTGGCTCAAGGACATTCACAGACTTGTCACGAAGCCACTCCTGTGTTGTCCTTTCTGTGTGCTTAGGGTCGTTGTCTTGTTGGAAGGTGAACATCCGCCCCAATCTGAGGTCCAGAATGCTCTGGAGCAGGTTTTCATCAAGGATCTCTCTGTACTTTGCTCTGTTCATCTTTCCCTCAATCCTGACTTGTCTCCCAGTTCATATGAGGAAAGATTGGATAGACTCGGTTTGTACTCGATGGAATTTAGAAGATTGAGGGGGGATCTTATAGAAACCTACAAAATTCTTAAGGGGTTGGACAAGCTAGATGCTGGAAGATTGTTCCCGATGTTGGGGGAGTCCAGAACAAGGGGTCACAGTCTAAGGATAAGGGGCAATTCCTTTAGGACCGAAATGAGGAAAACATTCTTTACACAGAGAGTGGTGAGTCTCTGGAATTCTCTGCCACAGAAGGTAGTTGAGGCCAGTTCATTGGCTATATTTAAGAGGGCGTTAGATGTGGCACTTGTGGCTAAAGGGATCAGGGGGTATGGAGAGAAGGCAGGTACGGGATACTGAGTTGGATGATCAGCCATGATCACATTGAATGGCGGTGCAGGCTCGAAGGGCCGAATGGCCTACTCCTGCACCTATTTTCTATGTTTCTATGTTTCCTGACGCTGAAAGAACATCCCCACAGCATGATGCTGCCACCACCATACTTTACCGTAGGTATGGAATTGGCCAGGTGATGAGCGGTGCCTGGTTTCCTCCAGACGTGATGCTTGGCATTCAGGCCAAAGAGTTCAATCTTGGTTTCATCCAACCAGAGAATCTTGTTTAGGTGCCTTTTGGCAAACTGCAAGCGGGCTGACGTGTGCCTCTTACTGAGGAGTGGCTTCCGTCTGGCCACTCTACCATAAAGGCCTGATTGGTGGAGTGCTGCAGATATAGTTGTCCTTCTGGAAGGTTCTCACATCTCCACAGAGAAACCCTGGAGCTCTGAGTGACCATCGGGTTCTTGGTCACCTCCCTAACCAAGGCCCTTCCCCCCGATTGCTCAGTTTGGCCGGTTCCACAGTTCTTCCATTTAAGAATGACAGAGGCCACTGTGCTCTTCGGGACCTGCAATGCTGCAGAAATTGTTTTATACCCTTCCCCAGATCTGTGTCTCGACACAATCCTGTCTCCGAGGTCGACGGACAATTCCTTCATCTTCATGGCTTGGCCTTTGCTCTGACATTCAGGGCCAGCCTTAAGCCAATTGGACCAATTGCTCCCAATTGGGCCCCGTGCCAAAGGGGGCCCTGCACTAGGCTGGTGGGCAACACACTCTATCCCCTCAGCAGCGACCCCAGTAGATGAATTTCCTCACCGACAACAACACAGCCCCGTGGTAACTCTCAATGCTGTCAGCGGCACCAGTGATGGAAATGGAGGGGAGGGGGGGGTAGCAGGGGGACGGCGTTCACCTACTTTTCAGTTTCCAGCTCGGGTTTAATGAGTACTGCAGGAAGATTGGAGTCGTTTATCACTTGATTCAACCGAGACAAAAACGCTTTGTTAACTGCCACTGTTAGCACTTGTTAACAGCCAGTAATTAACACGTAGTTATACAATGTGTCACCAATACATCGATCTGCATTCCTCAGTCAATATAATTGTGTTTTGATCAAGTATTAATGACGCCGCGTTCCTTTGAATAAAATTCACGACAGAATTTCTTAAAACTTACTGTCATTAAGGGCTCCGGACTGCAAGCACGGGCTTCTTCTGTGCAGGTACAGTCATTCACCCACGTTATTTTAAGAAGGAACAGCAAATGCTGGAACAATCGAAGGTAGACAAAAATGCTGGAGAAACTCAGCGGGTGAGGCAGCAACTTGTAATATTTAGTAATTTGTAAGCGTCATTTAGGGATGTTATATGAATTTGTTTTTTAAAAAGCTTATGCGTGTTGTTTTCTCTCTCTCCTTCAAGGTTAATTCTTCTGTATGCCTTTATTTGCTTCAGTTTTATTTAGTGTTATTTATCACATTGTGGTTGCAGCTTTTGAACAATTTAAACGTATCAGATTTTAATAATTCATACAAATTCATAGCGTTGCCCGAGCGCCAAACCCCTTCAGCTGTACCTGCAACTGAAGCTACGGGTGGATTAGTAGAACTTGAAGAGGCATTGACACTTTGTTTTTATGTAGAGGGGTAATAGAGAAGGGCTCCGGACGTGAGCTCACAGACAGAATGATACAAACGTCTGGACTGAAAATCACACCCTTCCGATCAATTATTTTACGACATGCCTTTCTAGAGAACATACTACTGTTTTCTTTGCCCATTTTCAAAATATAGAATTTTGAATTTGGCATTTGATTGGTACAAGGAGACTACAAAGCTCGTAATATCTTTTTTTTTTACACACTGTAACTTTCTACATTTCTACTTTTGGGTATGTATGTGGCAATTATGGCTCATGGAATTTTCTCCCACACTACTAGTTATATTCGTAACAACATATTTAAATACGTGAAATGTTCGATCTTTCCAAACCCCTTAAAAAATGCCTGAAGAATGGACCGGACCCTAAACGTCGCCTAGCCATTCTCTCCATAGATAGACACAAAATGCTGGAGTAACTCAGCGGGTCAGGCAGCGTCTCTGGAGAGAAGGAATATGTGACATTTTGGGTCAAGACTCTTCTTCGGATCCTCCATAGATCCAGCCTGACCTGCTGAGTTCTCCAGCACTTTATGTTTTGCTCTTAAAATAAATCCGTGGTACGTTGAAGAAACAACACGATAGACCACTCTGGAAGTGCAAATTTTGCTGTACACTTCATACTGTAGAACACATCATAATACACCTTGAGTGAATTAATGGGGTTAGATTATTTTTTTAATCTGTTGTCTAGAATTAATCGACACCCATCCTATGTACCATATATAAGATTTAAATCGGAATTCTGATTTTTTTGTTTTCCTATTTGTCAATTTTTTGTCGCTGATTATTTGGCGGCCAATCAACCACTAATATAATTTCATAATATATACTAAATAACAGGACTGACAGACCTTGGCTGGGAGCCTGGGACTCACCAAATTTGTTCCCAATTGGGCCCCACTCCTCCTAAGGCCAGCCCTGCTGACATGCACTGTCAACTGTGGGATCTTATATAGGCAGGTGTGTGCCTTTCCAAATTATGTCCAATCAATTTAATTTACCACTGGTGGACGCCAATCAAGTTGTAGAAACAGCTCAAGGATAATCAATGGAAACAGGATGAACCTTAGCTCAATTTTGAGTGTCATTGCAAAGTAATTAACAATATAGAACTGAAATATACATTTACATAAGCATTCAGACCCTTTGCTATGACACTCAAAATTGAGCTTAGGAGAGGTGGAGGGCGGTGGAGAGAGGGGGAGGAGGAAGAAGAGAAAGAGGGGGAAGAGAGAGTGTATGGGGGAGGGGGAAGAGAGGGTAACAAAGGGTCTGTATAAAGTTTAGGACAGAGAGGGGTGAGGGTAATTTTCAATACTAGTTCTCAAACTAACAGTTATGTTCAGTAGACATGATATTTCTTAAATATATAAATATTTATATATGTGGGCCCCCATCCGCTCATAGACTTGGGTCCTGGCCCCTATGCAGAAAAAATATAATTAAAAAAAAAAAAATTAATCCATTTTAAAATAAGGCTGTAACATAACACAATGTGGAAAAAGTGAAGGGGTCTGAATACTTTCTGAATCCACTGTAAAAAATAAAATCAACTTTGGATCATGAGGTAAAATGTAATTTCATGGGGCCAGGATCAGATCACCTGTAATCTGAGAGTGGGTAGATAACGTAAACCAGCATCTGCAGATCCTGTGTCTACACCTTTGCAGTAAGGGATTTGACCATCCCAGGCTCTACGGTGCTCAATGTTTTCTCCCTTGTCTCAGTTTTAATATCAATCTGGAACCTATATCCAGAGGCATGCCTCATCACATGTTTATGGGAGCATGGAAACAGGGCCCACACAGGTTCAAGGAAGCTGGGAATGCACTGAAAGAACTGAATTACGCAACCAAGCAAGTAACATACTGGGTGAGCAATATTTTCCTCAGGGAACGCTGGAATATTGGAAAGAGAACCAGATCGTTGAACGAGTTATCCGACGCCACCAGCCGACGACAAACGACATAGACAAACATCAGATTTGGGCGACATCACCATATGAGGTAGGACTGACTTATTGTGCTCCTGTAACGATCACGCTTAAGCTGGGTGTTCGCCTCCCTGCGGTCCCCCAATATCCATTAAAGCCAGAAGCAGTGGCAGGAATACAACAGCTGGTGCAGTCTCCAGGGTTTACACCAGGGTATATTGGTGCAGTGTCACTCACCATGTAACACCCCGATCTTCCCAGTACCCAAGCCCAGATGTTCAGAGTGGAGGCTAGTACAAGACCTCCGTGCAATTAATGAGATTGTTACGCCTATGCACGCCATCGTACCTAACCCCGCAACTATCCTCAGCCAAGTTCCCGCCTCTGCGACCATCTTCACAGTTACTGACCTACAACACGCATTCTTTGCAGTCCCACTGCATCCCGATTGCCAATACCCCTTCGCCTTTACATACGAAGGACGACAATACACATGGACACGCCTACCGCAAGGTTTTGTACATTCGCCCACTATGGTTTCCCAAATACTAGCAGACCAGTTAAAGACATTGACCGTACCCCAAGGCTCCACTGTAATTCAGTATGTTGATGATTTACTTCTTGCCAGCTCTGATGAGGCCAGCAATATCACTGACACAGCAAAGTTATTAGAAGCCTTACATGCTTTGGGGTATGTGATCCCTCGGAGGAAAGTTAGAGAGGGCAAGAGGAAGTTAAATTTCTTGGAGTTTCAGTGCCACTGAAAGAGCACTTACTCCAGCAAGAGTGGACCCTATTGTTCGATACCCAAAACCAGAAACCCCCAAACAAATGAGAGCCTTTTTGGGGTTAGTGAACTTTTGCTGTCAGTGGATTCCCAATACGAAGCATCTATCACCACTGGCTTCTGCAAATGCTGAAAGACATTTTTCCCTCGATGAGAAACAGACTGAGGCCTTTATAGCGTTAAAAGATGCATTAGCCTCCGCCCCAGCCATTGGCAGACCACTGTGTGACAGATCGTTTCAGCTATATGTAACAATAATTCAAGATTGTGTGTCAGCTGTACTGACTCAAAAACATGGGGATGTTAACCGACCAGTAGCTTACTTCTCAGTTCGCCTGGATGCGGTAGCACGCGGCTACCCCCCTTGCACCCAGATTTTGCCTGGTATACATGCCACTGTCTCGGCCGCCGCGAACATAATTTTGCTTCAACCGGTGATCGTATTTACAACTCATTGTGTCGCCTCATTAATGAAAGCGAGCCAAACGAAATGCCTCACGCAGGCACGCCTGGGCCGCTATGAACTGACTTTGTTGAATAATCCAAATTTGACCTTTCGACATTGTTCTACGATAAATCCGTCTGCCTTTTTGACAGAGCCACCTGAGCCTTGCATAGAGCCACCCCACAATTGTGAGTTGGCCAATAACTTATTGACCAACACACGGGAAGGATTGTCTGATGTACCATTGGAAGGCAACATACCAACCCGACCTCCCGGTGGCTCAGCACTTAAACTCCCCCTCCCATTCCGTATCCGACCTCTCGGTCCTGGGCCTCCTCCACGGCCAGAGTGAGCAACACCGCAAGTTGGAGGAACAGCACCTCATATTCCGCTTGGGGAGTCTGCATCCTCTGGGCTTAAACATTGAATTTTCTCAATTCTGTTAACCCAGACCCGGCCGAGGTCAGGAATCCTCTGTGTTGCCAGAGAGCGCCAAAGTCATGAGCAACGCCGAAGGCGTATCGGGAATCAGTATAGATGTTAATTTGTTTGTCCGTAGCTAATATGCAGGCTCTAGTTAAGGCAAATAGTTCAGCCTGCTGTGCCGATAACGGAATCTGAAACTTTCCTTCTTCCAAAATCATCTGTGACTCGTTTACAACTGCATAGCCGGATGGCCGCTGTCCTGTTTCAGGAATAATCATGGAGGACCCAGTAACATTGTTGTTAAGAGAGGTTATTCCCAGGTTTGTCCTACCAACTGTTATAAGCTCGGACAATGGGCCCCATTTTATTGCCACTATTAATAAGGAAATATGTGCACATTTTAAAATCCGACAGCAATTTCACTGTGTACACCACCCACAGGCATCTGGGATGGTGGAGAGAGCCAATGGGGCGTTGAAAAACAAAATTACCAAGCTAATGGGAGAAATGGGACAGACATGGATTAAAGTATTACCCTTAGCATTATTTGAAATGAGGGTAACGCCCCATAGTTCTACAAAGCTTTCTCCCGCGGAAATTATCTATGGTAAACCTCTACTAACCCCCTGGGCAGCATCACTTAAGAAGGAACCTTAGATTTACACGCATTAAACGATGAAATGATAGCCTATGTTCAACAGCTAACCCATATTCTGTCAGCATTGCATTTGCAGGTGAAGGAGGTGAATTCCCAGAGGCCGCTACCTGAAGGAGACCAGAGCAAGATAGTCCAACCAGGGGACTACGTACTTATAAGAAACTGGGGCCGTAAGAAACTTGACGTCCGGTGGAACGGGCCATACCAAATATTGCTGACTACACCAACAGCTGTGAAGGTTGAGAACCATCCTCGTTGGATACATCTTACAGACTGCAAGAAAATTGGACTTAAACGAAAAGGACATGGCACAGACAATTCCAATCTTGTTGCTGGTCCTGGGAATGGCTCAGGACTGATAGCTTTTGGTCTATGAGTTATGAATTTGCTCGATAGGGGGAATGGCAGTAACTGTTGGGTGTGCACTTCTGTTCCCCACAACAGTGAGGAAGGCGTACCACTAGTGCCAATACCCCTAAATCTAACTGAACGGTTGGCCCTACTCTGTTTTCGCAATACTACAGCGTCTAGTAGTTGCCGAGTTATCAAGCCATGGGCAAATGGGACCCGTAGGTATGGGGGGGACTTATGTATGATAATTTTTAAAGGAGGGTACACATCCCAGTTTAAACCAGGGTGGAAGGTGAATGAAACTATGGCAGGGAAAATAACACGGTTAAGAATAATAAGCGATCCTCGTATACCATTAAATACCTCATGTCATTGCAATTACCCAGAGAAAGGGGTATATTTGGGAAACAGCGCATGCACTACAATCTCTCCTCAGGGACCACCACGATCAGTAAATGGAACATATTTTATATGTGGGTTATGGGCATATCCATGGCTGCCAGGGATGCCATTGGGAGACGACAGCAATTGGGAAAGGAAGTGGGGAAAGAATGACCATTGGAACGGGTGCTGCTATATAGCCTATGTAGTTCCCTACATGAGGGTGGTCCACGATCTTACAGAGGTAGCTGGAACCCCGAGAGTCAAGAGCGGTATCTCAGACACCGAAAAGGTATTGGATGATCGTTTTTCCTCCATACAGTGTCGCTAGAGCAGCTATAGAATTAAAAAATATGGCATCAGCTATAGCTATGGAAACGTTATATATATTATATATATTCCATAGCTATGGAAACGTTAGCTAATTCCACTGCATAGGCTTTTATGGATGTATGGCAATCCATTCTGGATATTACTGCTGAAATGGTGGCAATGAGAGTAGTAGTCCTCCAGAACCGAATGGCACTAGATTTTATTCTGGCAGAGAAAGGGGTACTTGTGCTATTATAGGGCACGAATGCTGCACTTACATCCCTGATGAATCTTCCAACATTACAGATTTAGCAGCACATATTACTGCAGAGATGAAGAAGATTACAGAGGTAGGGGAGGAAATGCATAACTTTAATAAAGGTGTAGAATGGTGGCCATTTAGCATGTTTGGGGGAATATGGGGAATGGTAATACATTATGGATCTATTGTGCTGCTGATATCATATTAATCTATGTACTGAAATGTCTGAAGCCTCTACTATGTACTAACCAAGGACTATAATTGTTATGAGGTTCTGATAAAAGGAAGGAATGAAAGAGTTAGTTATTAATTGATTGTTGTCATATTTAAGCTTTCCAGTTGTAAAAGGCCAATTGTAATGCATGATGGGATTTGGGCAACTCGCATCCTGACAAGGGTTTTTTTTAACTTAAGTTGAATAGTTCACAGCTCTCTTGCAAGGTTTTTTTATATAAGTTGAAAAGTTCGCAGTTTTTTAGGTAAGTTGAAGAGATTAATCAGATAAGAAGAGGCCCAGAAGATGCCATTGGGTGTCTGGTTTTTGGCAAAGAGTGAAAAACAACTCCATATTTGGAGGTGGATGAAGATTTTTGGTACATTACATCATCCAATTTGGTTCATATCTGTACGTATATAAACTTGAGTTCTCTGGTATTTCTTTGTGTGTGCTGCTGGAGATTCAGATGTGAAACTGTTGCCTCTGGGTCTCTAGGTCCACACCCATCTGACGTTAAATTAAAGCTTTGTATGGGCTTAAGAATTTGTGCTTTGTCTATCTTTTTAAGTGAACTTTTTCAGAACCAAATGCTGACCATTGTGATTTCAATATTCAATGGTTCAATTGTGCTTTATTGTCACATGTGCAAATGCAAGGTGAAACTCTTTCCTTACAAACAGTCCAGTTAATTATTGCCATAGCTAAGCACATCCTAATTAGCAAAGTGAACATAAGTAGTCCACTGAGCCCGCATGCAAGATGCACCATGTCTTGGCGATATTTTCATAGTCCAGGCCCATAGATCTTATGGGCATCGCCTTCTTTAGACGTCTTTGACCTGCGAACCAACATCCCTTTCCCAATGCAACAGGCAACACTTCTGAATATTTAAACAGCATGATTAATTCTGCTATAATGGAAAAAGTACTGAGGGAAGTTCAGATGCCCGCTGATGTAGTAGATATTAAATTCCTCAAAAGTGCTGACCCATTCTGCAAAGCTCAACGTAAATGATGCAGCTGCGGCATGTTCAGAAAGCAACTATCATCTGTGAAATGGGTTTTAAAAAGTAGCCTGGAGACACAAGGAACTGCATAGAAACATAGAAAATAGGTGCAGGAGTAGGCCATTCCGCCCTTCGAGCCTGCACTGCCATTCAATATGATCATGGCTGATCATCCAACTCAGTATCCTGTACCTGCCTTCTCTCCATACCCCCTGATCCCATTAGCCACAAGGGCCACATCTAACTCCCTCTTAAATATAGCCAATAAACTGGCCTCAACTACCTTTTGTGGCAGAGAATTCCACAGATTCACCACTCTCTGTGTGAAAAATGATTTTCTCATCTCGGTCCTAAAAGACTTCCCCCTTATCCTTAAACAGTGACCCCTTGTCCTGGACTTCCCCAACATCGGGAACAATCTTCCTGCATCTAGCCTGTCCAACCCCTTAAGAATTTTGTAAGTCTCTATGAGATCCCCCCTCAATCTTCTAAATTCCAGCGAGTACAAGCCGAGTCTATCCAGTCTTTCTTCATATGGACGTCCCTGCCACCCTGCAGATGCTGGTTTACAAAAAAAGACAAAGTGCTGGAGTAACTCAGCGGGTCAGGCAGCATCTCTGGAGAACATGCATAGCCGGCGTTAGGACCAGTTACTCCAACATTTTGTGTCTTTTCTTTAAAGAGAAGCCCATTGACAGTTTCTTAAAAGGTGTCACAGTAGTGGATTTGATATTAGCTATATGCAGCATCAAATTAGCTTACTAAAAATGCCTAGAGTAATCCATCTAATTATAACTCGTATTTTAACTATAATCCGTCATCAATCAAAAATTAATTTTTCATTCGTACATTTATCTGTCATTTAAACTGTATCTGATGAAGTTCAAACTTCAAATTAACAATCTGTTTAAACTGTAGCAAATTCTGATTCAAGTTGAAAATGCTCATTAACATGAGAACTTGCAAAGCGTGTAAGGGTCCCAATAATGGATAGGTTATTTCTGTATTGTTGTATAAGATACGGTACAATTGAACTTTATGCATCTCCGGAGGAAAATTGGTCTGGAATTGGTATACGTGCAAGGGCTTATTTTAATTCGGCTTCCTAGAATTCTTGTAATCTCCCAGAATCACCATGTGATGAAGTTGGAAATTATTGCTAATTTCCAATCCCACTAATTTACAATCCCGCTGACAGGGATTCTGGGGAGTAATCCCCATAATTTTATGGGTGAAAGGGATTTATTTTGTAACCAGGAGATGTCAGATCTAGGTGTGCCCTTTAAAATCGAAGGGGATATCCCCATGGGTACGAGGTTGTGGGCTGGAAGATCCAAGGTTGAGTTGGTTCAAACTCTCTACAACCTGAACTTTAGCAATATTCCATTAATAATGAATTATGATTTTAATCATTCCCCTGACCTCTCCTATAGAGATTGGATGTAACCAAGGCATTAAAATCAAGGACGACAGCAGACATGATGTGCACTTCTTCAATATTTATTAGTTTGTTCTGTCATTTTTTAAATCAGCTTCTGCCTCAGCTCCCTGGTAATAATGGTTCTCCCGCACCAGATCCCAGGAAGCAGGTTCGTCACCAGCAGTATGATCACCTGCCCACCATCTAACATACCGCATCACTTCAGAATGGCCATGAACTGAAGGAGAAATCTCAGTGAAATGTGTTCAAGATTTGTATGACTGAAGTGCCTTTATGGATGTTACTGTATTTTGATGCTTGTATTAAAAAAAAAGTTTTGTATTTAGATCTTGTTTGTTTCTTAAACTCAAAATGTGGTTATTTTAAACACGGCAATCAAAGAGTAAATTAAATGCTGCAACAGAGTGGGATATGCTTTTGATCATCTGTGGTTGACCACCAAAAATGTGCTTGACTCAATCGTATAACATCGGCAAATTCACTTTTGCTGCCAATTTTCACCTTGCTCTCAGATGCACATGGTCCATCCCAATTTTATATTTCAAGGCAGAAACAGAAAACGCTGGTAATACTCAACAGACCACACCCAAGCAAAGAGATGTGCATTCCACAGTCTACCCTTCTGAGTATGTCCATCCTAAGCAATTGTAATTTACATTAATGTATAGGCTGTTGACTTAGGTGGCACAACAGTAGAGTTGTTCCAGAGACCCCGGTTCAATCTTGATTATTGGTGCTGTCTGTATGGAGTGTGCATGTTCTTCCTGTGATCATGTTGGTTTCCTCCCACATTCCAAAGATGTGCAGGTTTGTAGATTAATTAGCTTCTGCATATTGTTCCTAGAGTGTAGATTAGAACTAGTGCATCGGTGACTGCTGGTCAGCATGAACGATGGGCCAAATGACACGCTTCCGCATTGTATCTCTAAACTAAATTAATATTTATGACGTCCACAGACATCAACTTAGCTTCATCTTTCATTCTCCCAGATTGGCCCTTTAGCCCAATTTGCTCATTAACAGCATATTTCCCTTCAACCCCAATCAAAAAGCCAAGTACAAGAACAGCATACTTAGAGAAAGCAGTTTCTCTCGATCTTTATTCCAGGAAGAAATTAAAACTGACATAAGGGAAAAGTCTTTAACTGGGGTCAAGTCAGGGGTAGGTCCATTGCTATGAAGGTGTCTGTGTTCATTTGCATCCAGACTATGTACTGTATTTGGACTGACTTGACGTTCTCTCTCTCTCTCTCTCTCTCTCCTTAAACACTTCACCTGATATTGAAGTGTGTCATGCTCTCTACACCATTGTAGATCACCAGGAGATCTGATTATGAGCAGCTCTGCACAGAAAATAAAATGCAGGGACGCCTATATGGTGGTAAAAACTAGGCAGAGTGGGAGATGGAGACCATGAAGATATCAATCTCTTCAGTCAGAATCATATTTTCAAATTCATGTTAAGATTGTTTATTCAGCAATAACAGAAGCTACAATAATTCCACCATGCCATATTTGAATAACATGATTTATATGACGAAAAAGTTTGATTGGTGTACAGGTAGCACATAAGAGGTTTTGTAATAGACAGTCAAAATTCCCACAATTCAACTTTAGTGCATAATTCACTGGATTCGTGAGCAGGAATCACTTAACAAAGTACATTCTTCCTTCCAAGGGATTGTGAGAACTTTAAAGTTGCAATGTTGTACCTGAAAAATTAGAAAATCGGTCATTTTTCGGGAAAACATTTTTTGGTTACACCCAAATCATTCTGTATCAGCTAAAGAATATTTAAGCCCAGAAAGAACTTTCTGCATCAACCTTGCACTGCTGGCAGCTGCCAAGGCACTAGGTTCAAAATTCCCGCTCTAAACACCTGGCTCTTCAAGCACCTTTTAAAACCTACTATCCTTTGATCAAATTATTTTGGCCATCACTAATGTAGCATCGAGTCAAATGGCTTTCTGATATTACTCATGTGAAGTAGTTGGGGAATTTTGTCATAAAATCTAGTGCACAAACACAAGTTGCTGCTGTTTGTTTGGACTAGAACTACCTACCAGCAGAAAATTAACTTGTTTAAATTGTTTTTAAATATTCACCAAATCAAGAACAATTCAATTATTTAAAGAACAGTATTTTCCATAAATATCACAATTCAGAATAACAGGTTACTCATGCAAATCTAAACAAATACAGTGAAACTCAAACAGTAAGCCCTCTTTATAATGGACCACAGTGGGGGGAGTGGTATGTGTTATAGCTGATTGTCCGCTACACCGAGCAAGTTATTATCATCGTATGTAGTGGAAATAAAGAACTGCAGACGATGGTTAATATGCAAAAGGACACAAAGTGCAGGAGGAACTCAACGGGTTGGGCAGCATCTCTGAAGAACATGGATAAGTGATCCTCTTTAGACTGATTCAGTCTGCTGAGTCACTATAGCACCCAGTGTTGTTTCACCTTAAAACTAAGTGGCAATGCTGCCTGTTGCACGAGCATGTTCCTCCCTCCCCATCAACCACCCTGTTGTACGGCCGCCGTGCAGCCCACACAGCGTTCCCCAGCCGTCAACTTCCCACGCCTCAGTCCACTGCCAACAATGACGTACGCTGCCACCATGGGACCCTATCTGTTCCCCGCTCTGCCCCCCTCCCCCAGCTGCCGAGGTGGAATATGTCACAGACTCGGGAGAGGGGTGGGAGAGGGTGACAGGAGGAAGAGGTGACAGTGTGGCAGGAAGTGGACAAAGCGAAGGAAGAAGGTCTGAAGAAGGGTCTCGACCCAAAACATTACCCATTCCTTATCTCCAGAGATGCTGCAGGTTCCGCTGAGTTACTCCAGCTATTTTGTGTCTATCTGCAAAGGAAGAAGTGGCTGCTGATGAGAGGGGAGGGAAACCAACAGTGACCAAGTGTGTCCCGCAGACAGCAGCGACCTGAAGAAACCGCTGTCTGGTTACAACATGAGCCACAAAAACCGCCGCCTGAACCGGATCACACCTTGCAAGCTGGGGATAGTGTTGGAAGCCGGGGCTGGTGAGGCCATGTGAGCTGGGATGGTGTCAGTTATAACCAAAATCCATTAAACAAGGGTGTACTGTAACCCCCGATCTGACCATTCAGAGATCCCAATGCCGTGGCATTTAGTTCAGCAGGCAATGCTTCGTAGGCAATAACACATGGGGGGGGGGGTGGATGTGTCAGGCATTGGCCGCCTTCCAATGTTCCTTAAACTCATTGGAAAATGGCCATGTCACATTTAATAAAAAAAAGCAAATTAAAGCGGTTCTACAATATTAGAAGAGGAATAGCACCAGTTGTCCAGAAAAGCTACTCGTCAGCTGCCCAAGTCCCAACCGTGACCCATGGTCAGAATTTTACTTTACTGGGAAATCATGTATTACTAGAGGTGCTGCTCCAAAATATGTGATGGCTACTCCAAAACAGATAGCCAGCTTATTTTTATTTTAAGCACTAGTCAACATACAGAGCACTGGAATTGATACATTTGTTCTGCGAATCGTTAATTCCATTTTTTGTCACAATGTCAGCACAGTTAGCCTTACCTCCATAGGTGAAACAAAAGCACAGCTTTCCAGCTGTTCACTTCCACTTTTCCGGCATTCTGTTTTCCCAATATACATTTCAATGTAGTATGCCACACCATTAACAATCTGATGATAGACCAAATATTAAATTACAACATCAATCTGAATTGTAAAAATCATGAAGTATTCACCATAACGTAGGAATGGTGCCACACTTTACTCTCAACAATTTTTCAGCACAAAATTGAGTTCCCCACTGGTCTATATTAAATAATGCAAATACAGAAATTTCCATCAGATGTTACAGAATTTGAATTACACTTGAGGCCAAAAGCTTTATGCTTCTTCTTTCGAATGGCGTGCACAGCCTAAAGTTGTAAGACAACTAGTTCTGTTTGATTTTCTGTTTGTGCACACCAGATTGATTGCATTTGTTGAAACAGGGTGGACCACGTGAAGGTTGCAATCTCCCACCCCAGCTTTATGCTGCTCTTCAGTTTCATGGTTACCCCACTGTGTACAACTGAAGAGCAGCCCATTTCAGATTTCTGACCACGATGTAATGAAACCTTTGTTTGCCAGTTAAACACAAATTCCAAATTTGGCAAATTCTAAATATATGATAATTGAATAGAAATTCAAAACGAATGGTTACAATTTTTAAAGCACATTTCAGTGGCTCATTGGTAACCTCGCGTCCAGGTCTGGCAGCTGAGATTCAAAATGCGTAACTTTGCTGTGCCATGGTTGCAGTGATAACTTCTCTGTGCAACACTTCTCTAGTCTCTAGGGAAGATTTGACTTAGCTCGGTCGTTTCCAGACGCAGCCTGACCTGCTGTGAATATCCAGCATTTTTTGTTGGTGACATATTTAAAAAAAATTTAGGTAAAGCTAGAGAATAAACCCCTATTTTGACTAATGTAATTGGACAAGCTATGCCATTGATCGTTAAACATAGAAACATAGAAATTAGGTGCAGGAGTAGGCCATTCGGCCCTTCGAGCCTGCACCGCCATTCAATATGATCATGGCTGATCATCCAACTCAGTATCCCGTACCTGCCTTCTCTCCATACCCTCTGATCCCCTTAGCCACAAGGGCCACATCTAACTCCCTCTTAAATATAGCCAATGAACTGGCCTCAACTATCCTCTGTGGCAGAGAGTTCCAGAGACCCACCACTCTCTGTGTGAAAAGATTCCTTCTCATCTCGGTCCTAAAGGATTTCCCTCTTATCCTTAAGCTGTGACCCCTTGTCCTGGACCTCCCCAACATCGGGAACAATCTTCCTGCATCTAGCCTGTCCAACCCCTTAAGAATCTTGTAAGTTTCTATAAGATCCCCTCTCAATCTCCTAAATTCTAGAGAGTATAAACCGAGTCTATGCAGTCTTTGTTCATAAGACAGTCCTGACATCCCAGGAATCAGTCTGGTGAACCTTCGCTGCACTCCCTCTATGGCAATAATGTCCTTCCTCAGATTTGGAGACCAGAACTGTACGCAATACTCCAGGTGTGGCCTCACCAAAACCCTATACAAGTGAAGTAGAACCTCCCTGCTCCTATACTCAAATCCTTTTGCTATGAAAGCTGACATACCATTGGCTTTCTTCACTGCCTGCTGTACCTGCATGCCTACTTTCAATGACTGGTGTACCATGACACCCAGGTCGTGCTGCATCTTCCCTTTTCCTAATCGGCCACCATTTAGATAGTAGTCGGCTTTCCTATTTTTGCCACCAAAGTGGATAACCTCACATTTATCCACATTATACTGCATCTGCCAAACATTTGCCCACTCACCCAGCCTATCAAAGTCACCTTGCATTCTCCTAGCATCCTCCTCACAGCTAACACTGCCCCCCAGCTTAGTGTCATCCGCAAACTTGGAGATATTGCCTTCAATTCCCTCATCCAGATCATTTATGTATATTGTAAATAGCTGGGGTCCCAGCACTGAGCCTTGCGGTACCCCACTAGTCACTGCCTGCCATTGTGAAAACGACCCGTTTACTCCTACTCTTTGCTTCCTGTTTGCCAGCCAGTTCTCTATCCATATCAATACTGAACCCCCAATGCCATATGCTTTAAGTTTATATACTAATCGCTTATGTGGGACCTTGTCGAAAGCCTTCTGGAAGTCCAGATAACCACATCCACTGGTTCTCCCCCATCCACGCTACTAGTTACATCCTCGAAAAATTCCACAAGATTCGTCAGACATGATTTACCTTTCGTAAATCCATGCTGACTTTGTCCAATGATTTCACCACTTTCCAAATGTGCTGCTATCCCATCTTTAATAACTGACTCTAGCAGTTTCCCCACTACCGATGTTAGACTAACTGGTCTGTAATTACCCGTTTTCTCTCTCCCCCCCCCCCTTCTTAAAAAGAGGGGTTACGTTTGCTACCCGCCAATCCTCAGGAACTACTCCAGAATCTAAAGAGTTTTGAAAGATTATCACTAATGCATCCACTATTTCCGGAGCTACTTCCTTAAGTACTCTGGGATGCAGCCTATCTGGCCCTGGGGATTTATCGGCCTTTAATCCATTCAATTTACCCAACACCACTTCCCGACTAACCTGGATTTCACTCAAGTACTCCTTTGACCTGTGGTCCCCTATTTCCGGCAGATTATTTATGTCTTCCTTAGTAAAGACGGAACCAAAGTAGTTATTCAATTGGTCCGCCATATCCTTGTTCCCCATGATCAACTCACCTGTTTCTGACTGCAAGGGACCTACATTTGTTTTAACTAATCTCTTTCTCTTCACATATCTATAAAAACTTTTGCAGTCAGTTTTTATGTTCCCTGCCAGTTTTCTTTCATAATCTATTTTTCCATTCCTAATCAAGCCCTTTGTCCTTCTCTGCTGGTCTCTGAATTTCTCCCAGTCCTCTGGTATTCTGCTTTTTCTGGCTACTTTGTACGCATCATCCTTTGCTTTGATACTATCCCTGATTTCCCTTGTTATCCACGGATGCACTACCTTCCCTGATCTATTCTTTTGCCAAATTGGGATGAACAATTTTTGTAGTTCATCCATGCAGTCTTTAAATGTCTTCCATTGCGTATCCACCGTCAACCCTTTTAGAATTGATTGCCAGTCAATCTTGGCCAATTCACGTCTCATTACCCTCAAAGTTACCTTTGTTAATTCAGAAACAATGGTTCTGAACTTAAGGAATGTCACTCTCCATCCTAATGAAGAACTCGACCATATTATGGTCACTCTTGCCCAAGGGGGCACGCACAATAAGACTGCTAACTAACCCTTCCTCATTACTCAATACCCAGTCTAAAATAGCCTGCTCTCTCGTTGGTTCCTCTACATGTTGATTTAGATAACTATCCCTCATACTTTCCAAAAAATCCTCTTCCTCAGCGCCCCTGCCAATTTGATTCACCCAATCTATATGTAGATTGAAGTCACCCATTATAACTGTTAAGAATTGCACCGAATGGGAACGCTTCTCATAACTTTAATTATTCCAACACCAAAGTTGTTCTGGTTTGACGCACACCACATGGACATACCCACGAAAGCTAAATGCCTCGCTCTGCAGGGGGTATGGCATTCTGTGCCAACATTTGCTGCCCAGTTTAAGACCCAGTCCCACAAATATATAGGTTGGGACTGATGCCACACCAACACCACAACTTGACAGAAAATGATGGACAGAGAAAGTTTCTATGGAGAGAGTAAAACAGTTAACGCTTGTGCTGGTTGAAGGGGACAGTACTGATCAGGAAGATCTAATGATTCATTAGCAACGGGAATAGTGCCGGAGGATTGGCGTACTGCGCATGTTGTTCCATTGTTTAAAAAGGATTCAAAGAATAAACCTAGCAATTATAGACCTGTTAGTTTGACGTCAGTGGTGGGCAAATTAATGGAAAGGATACTTAGAGATAATATATATAAGCATCTGGATAAACAGGGTCTGATCAAGAACACTCAACATGGATTTGTGCCTGGAAGGTCATGTTTGACAAACCTTCTTGATTTTTTTTGAAGAGGTTACTAGAGAAATTGATGAGGGTAAAGCAGTGGATGTTGTCTATATGGATTTCAGTAAGGCCTTTGACAAGGTTCCCCATGGAAGGTTGGTTAAGAAGGTTCAATCTTTGGGTGTTAATGGCGGAGTAGCAAGATGGATTCAACAGTGGTTGGATGGGAGATGCCAGAGAGTAATGGTGGATGTCTGTTTGTCAGGTTGGAAGCCGGTGACCAGTGAGGTGCCTCAGGGATCTGTGTTGGGTACACTGTTGTTGGTCATGCACATCAATGATCTAGATGATGGGGTGGAAAATTGGATAAGTAAGTATGCAGATGATACTAAGATAGGGGGTGCTGTGGATAATGAAGTAGATTTTCAAAGTCTACAGAGAGATTTGGGCCATTTGGAAGAGTGGGCTGAAAGATGGCAGATGGAGTTTAATGCTGATAAGTGTGAGGTGCTGCATCTTGGCAGGACAAATCAAAATAGGACGTACATGGTAAATGGTAGGGAATTGAGGAATGCTGTGGAACAGAGGGATCTAGGAATAACTGTGCATAGTTCCCTGAAGGTGAAATCGCATGTAGATAGGGTGGTAAAAAAAGCTTTTGGTGTGCTGGCCTTTATAAATCAGAGCATTGAATATAGGAGTAGGGAAGTAATGTTAAAATTGTACAAGGCATTGGTAAGGGCAATTCTGGAGTATGGTGTACAATTTTGGTCGCCTAATTATAGGAAGGATGTCAACAAAATAGAGAGAGTACAGAGGAAATTGACTAGAATGTTGCCTGGGTTCCAGCAACTAAGTTACAGAGAAAGGTTGAACAAGTTAGGTCTTTATTCTTTGGAGCGCAGAAGGTTAAGGGGGGGGGGACTTGATTGAGGTCTTTAAAATGATGAAAGGGATAGACAGAGTTGACGTGGATAAGTTTTTCCCATTGAGGGTAGGAAAGATTCAAACAAGAGGGCATGACATGAGAATTAAGGGACAGAAGTTTAGGGGTAACATGAGGGGGAACTTCTTTACTCAGAGAGTGGTGGCTGTGTGGAATGATCTTCCTGCAGAAGTGGTGGAGGCAGGATCGATTTTAACATTTAAAAGTAAAGTGGATAGGTATAATGACGGGAAGGGAATGGAGGGGTATGGTCTGAGTGCAGGTAGATGGGACTAAGGGAAAATAAATGGTCGGCACGGACTGGAAGGGCCGAGAAGGCCTGTTTCCGTGCTGTAATTGTTGTATGGTTTATATGGTAGAAAGCAATGTTATTATGTTTTACACATTTTAAAGCCACCCAGTAATTTGGATTCCCAATGGATTTGATGATATAATTTACTGGTGAACAACACATCGAACTTTAGCCAGTTATCGAGTCAGTGCGATATATGGATAGGAAGGGACGGAGGCAAATGGAAGTAGGCACGATGGGTAGGTATGTTACAAAACTTACCTTGAGCAGCGCTGCAGTTCTGCCGCTCCCCGTGTGCGCGACTTTGGCGCCTTTCAGAGAGGGGCAGGCTTAAAGTGCCGTTTTTCTCCAGACTGGGAAAATCGATCCATGTCGGGTGATTTCGTTGCGGAAGAAAAATCGCTCAGACATTTCATTAATTAAGGTATTTTTAAATTACGCTAGATTTTACGCTAAATTACGTTATTTATTATCTAGAGTAATTTAAAAATCACCTTCAAAAGCCGTGAGCACCGATAACGGTAAGGATTTTGCGTAGGGGAGAAAAAAAGGTACACAGTTTATTTTTATATTAAAAGTTGGTTTTTATGGAGGCTTTAATAATATTTTCATGTTGCGAAATGGGGTCCAAAAAAAATGTATGAACCGGCTGTATTTTTCATACCGACTTCACCGAAAACCGCAACGTTCCAATCCACCGCATTCCACTAAAACCCACTCGTTAGTTGATTTAAATGACCATTAATTTACAGGCATTAAACACTAAATTCCTTCCATTTGGCCCAGAAATTCATGAAAATGAGATTTAAAAATTATGTTATATTGTGGATTATTGTGTGAATGTTATTTGGACACTTAGGTAACTTAAAAAAAAGTTTATCTTTTCTTAAGAAATGGATAGATGTTTAGATCTACTCATTGAATTTTGTAATTAGCTACAATTAGATAACTAACTAATTATATGCTTTAATTTCAGGTCATCCAAGTAAGATTGTTTCATATTTGTTTTTAGAATGCTTCGATCTATAATAACTGAAAATTTCATTGAGTTCTCTTAATTTTTAAGAAAGTTATGGGCTTTTAACGGTTCTAGATCACAGCTTTTGAGTTAAGTCAATTGAAAGGCAATGGGGAGCAAGATGCTAATTTCCGAGTATGAAAATGGTCATAACTTTCTTAATACTGAAGATATGAAAGTGATTTAGGTGTCAAATTAAACTTCTTGTTATGCTTTATCTGATGGGATAAATTGCAGACTTGATTTTTAAAATCTCAAAATTTTGTAACATTGCTACGATGGGCAAAACGTCCTGTTTGACGGAGTCCGGCTCCCAGATCGCGTTCCACCCACCTGCTGCTTCGCGGCCACCAGCCTCTGGGACTTGTAGAGGTAGGCTTCGTTGCTCTTCACGTTGTACTTGACGACGGCGAAGTTGGCGGCCTTCACCACGTTGGCGTCCTCCACCGAGATGTCGGTGGGCGCGCCCAGGGCGGTCGGCGTCCCGTGTGCCGAGTCCACCGCGGACAACAACTTGCCGCACGCGCGTGCGTGGCCCGCCAGCGACGCCACCAACGCTGTCACCAACAGCGCCGCCGCCCCCGTCCTCGCGCCCGTCCCGCGCTCTCCCACTGGCCAACCGTCGCCCATCCCGCCAACCGTCGCCTGCAGCACGCGCGGCAGCCTCCTTATAGAGCCGGCCTGGGGGCGGGGTCAGAGGCCAAACCCCGCCCCTCACACCCCTCTCCATCCAGTAACCAGAGCGCCTGCAATACGTCACCCCTGGATATCTTTATTTGGAATTGTGCGGCCCTTTTTGTTTCGAACGACTTCCCACCAAAGATACAAGAGGAGATATTTGCTTCACACGCACGACGCAGGGTGCAGGGTGCAGGGTGCAGGGTGCAGGGTGCAGGGTGCAGGGACGCAGGGACGCAGGGACGCAGGGACGCAGGGTGCAGGGTGCAGGGTGCAGGGTGCAGGGTGCAGGGACGCAGGGTGCAGGGACGCAGGGTGCAGGGACGCAGGGTGCAGGGACGCAGGGTGCAGGGACGCAGGGTGCAGGGACGCAGGGTGCAGGGACGCAGGGACACAGGGACGCAGGGACACAGGGACACAGGGACACAGGGACACAGGGACACAGGGTACAGGGACACAGGGTACAGGGACACAGGGTACAGGGACACAGCAGCTAGGGACTCCACAGTTGCTGCCTGACCCGCTGAGTTCCTCCACCACTTTGTGTGTTTTGCCCAAGATCCCAGCATCTGCAGGACCTTGCGGGTTCGATTTAGACGAGGGAATTAAATGTGCCATCTCCAAGTTTGCGAATGACACAAAGCAGTGTGAGCTACGGTGAGGATGCTAGAGGGTGACTTGGATAGGTTGCGTGAGTGAGCAGATGCATGGCAGATGCAATATAATGTGGATAAGTGTGAGGTTATCAACTTTGGTGGCAAGAACAGAAAGGTAAATTATTGTCTGAATGGTGTCAGATCAGGAAAAGAGGAAGTGCAAGGAGACCTGGGTGTTTCTTGTACATGGGTGATTCTTCAGTAAGTGTCTATTTTGGTGTCCCACTACTTTGATGCTGCATATAATGAAAATCTGTAAATCTATCCCATTTCTTCTATATTGTTAATAAACATAATCCTCATAAATAACAGGGCTCAAAATTGGCTTCAGTTTATACCGTGGGAAAGATGCTAAGTGTGGCGTGACGGAGGGTCGGAGTGAATGACGGACCCCGCACAGCAGCAGCGGCGGCTCCATCTCCTCCTCCTCCCGCAACCCGCCCGGCCTGATCATGCTATAGGATCTTTGCTGATAACGGCCTCTGCTGCCACTCCGCCAACAGCGCTTTCGAAACAAACCCTTGAAAGAGGGAGGTGTCGGTCGGAGGTGGAAGTGGGGGGGGGGCTGAGGATAGAGCGCGGTGATTGGACGAGGGAGATGTGCCAAAACACACTCGGCAGCCCTGCACCGCAGCCAGGATCGATCCCAGTCTCCGGCGCTGCAGTAGCTGCCGAACTGCCACTGGACCATCCCCCTCCCCACCCGAGAGCCCCCCCCCCCCCCTCCACGCCCGGGGGTGGCCAGAGACGTCAGGAGTCAGATGGGCGCGGTGCCCCCAGACCCACAGCCAGTGCAGAGAAGCAGCGCTAAACGCAGCTCAACTCTGCATGTCCCGCCAGGTTATCCCTGCCTGGATTTATGGGAAATATGTAATCAGTCCAGGCATGACCAGGCGAGACAGGCAGAGTTGAGCTGCATTTAGTGCTGGATTGAGCCTCCCTAGCCTCGGGCGCGTTTGTGAGTGTGCACATGCGCGCGCAGCTGCCAAAATATTGTGTCCCGGGTCCCCTCCATATTTTGATAGCGATTTGAGCGGTGATGGCGGTGTTGTCCGAGGAGCGCTGACCTTCCTTCCCACCTTCTCTGCCCCTTCCTCTCTCTCTCTTGTATGCCTCCCTCCGCCCCCCTTATCCTGAGACCACCCCCCACTGATTCCCATTCCTGCCTCTATCCCCTGTGCTCCCCTCCTCATCTACCCCCCCCCCCTCATCTATTCATCCTACACTGATCTCCCTATCCACCTCACATTGATTCTCCTGCCACTCCGCATCAATGCTACACTGGTCCACCAATTCATCCTTTACTGAACCCCCTTCCCATCCATACTGCACTTCCCCTCCCCTTCATCCTGCACTGCTCCCCCCATCCATCTTGCACAGATCCCCCCCCCCCATTTAACCCCACTGTCTCTCCCCTCACAATTCTACCTACTCCAACCAATATGCACTAATTCCCCAGCCTCAATCCATCCATTCCGCACCGATTGCCTTCTCAACCCCCCCCTCCCCCCCCCCCCACACCGCAATCTATCCACCCTGCACTGATTCACACCCCCCCCCCCCCCTATTGTGTTGGAAATGTCTTCAGAGCGAACATTGACTATGTTTGATAACGGAATGCAATCAAATATGTTTTAATTCCCAATGTTACTATTTGTTTTAATCCATAAAGATGGATTAATTAAATTGTGAACACGTGAAACATTAAAACCGCAGTGTTTGATTGTTACTGCTACCGTTGACACATTATTACAGAATTCATTTTAACAGCAAATCAATGCTCTTAATATGGAGTATCAGTACTGTAGTTATTTAATGAGCAACATTCACAACTATACGTTGGATTTATCCAGGTTTTACTTCTACAGTTGGTCATATACATCACAAATTTGGTCAGGAGATGTTTCAGTTGAAATTTTAAAGTTAATTCTGAAGTGGGAATGATGGAAAAAGCGTTTCTCAACAATTTTTTTTTAATTTGTTGCTTACAAACTGGGTATCTTCATTGCTGTTCACAACACGTACAACTAATCTGAATATCCGGTAATGTGGCGTATTGGCAAACTTTAAATATATTACCAAAAGAACATTTGCTGCATTTATGTCCTTTGGCCATCTCTTGTTAGTTAGTGTAATGTTTAACCTGTCAGATGGGTATAGTCAGTTTTGACAGCTATTATGATAAAATGCCTTTAGAAAATTCCTTGCAATCTGTATATTTTGTTGTGGACAAATTATGTGTGAAGCGAGAGTGTTTCTGCACCAATAGCAATAACGAACCATGCTATGGCCAAGTCATGATAGTTTTTGGTCCTTCACAGAAAACATGCTTGCATCAATCTGTAGTGGGAATGGTTAAGCATATATGTTATCATGGTCCAGGATTTATTGACACAAGTTGATCATATGCTGAATAATCCAACCACATTTTTGTTTGGAAGTGGAAAGAAATAATAAAAATTGCATTCATTGCAATGTGTAAAAAGAGTTGAGATACTGTATTATAATTTTGCTGCTTGTCATTGCGGTATATGTCATGTCTTGATTGGAGAATATGTTTAGTTTGTGACTTTATTTGAAGTAGAAATAATACGTGAATGCTTCATTGAGCATGATTCCTACTGGTAACTATGCAGTTCGTCCGAGCACATTATCCCACGCGTCATGCAAGTCATCTTAAATAACCACCTAAACTGTCATTTGGCAACCTAAAAGGCTGCCAAGGTTTTAAAGAAGGAACTGCAGATGCTGGAGAATCGAGGGTTACACAACAAGCTGGAGAAACTCAGCGGGTGCAGCAGCATCTAAGAAGTGAAGGAGATGGGCGACGTTTCGGGTCGAGACCCTTCTCAGGCTGCCAAGGTTGTCTGGCTGGCAACAGGGAAAACAGTTAAGCGAGAGCCCTGAATAAAGATGAAACCCTATATGAATAAAGTGTTTTTTTAAATGTTTAATCCCGATCTTCGATGCCCCCACTCCCCCCCCAAACCGCATGTCCCGATGGTAACTTGTGAAATTTCAAGTCGGCATATTTATTTAATGGGGGTTTAACTGAAATGAAAATACTTTTAAACGGTAGGTAATAATAATTAAAATATTTATCACACTTAAAAATATTCCTGGATTCTTGATAACATTTAAAATCTTACCAGTTTTTTCAAAAGTTCCTTGTCCCGATGATTGGAATAATTTTCCATCACGCACCTTTGTTAAGCAATCCCACATAGCTATAAATGGAATAGACCCGAACTTCCTACCTCAAAAGATCGCGTACCTCGATAGTTACCTACCTTGTGAATTTCTCTTGATTCGCGGCACGAAAAGCATGTGAAAACTCTGCTTTTTGTTGCATAACGAGGTAATTACCTTTAGTCACCGTCATCTCCAAACGGTGTTGAAGTCGTAGGGGAAAAAAAATCTTTATCTTTTTGTTGTGAAGTTGGATATGCGTTCCTGCCGTGTGCCGTTCGTCCAAACGCTATGGCCCGGCATGGCCTTCCGGCGAGGCCACCCTGGGGTAAAGGCTTGGGCCACCATTCCCATCACGCCACCTCCGTCACGCAATCCCCGATCTCCATCTAGCTCCATCTCCTGCTTATCTTTCCTTCCCCAACGTTAATCACAACGACAACCCTGACGCATGCCCCGACGAATGCCCCAACGCTAGCCCCAACGCTAGCCCCAACGCTAGCCCCAACGCTAGCCCCAACGCTAGCCCCAGCTCTCAGCCCCAGATCCCCAGACCCCCCCAGCCCCAGATCCAGCCCTCCCAGCCCCAGAACCGCAGCCCCAGAACCCCAGCTCCCAGATCCCTAGCCACAGGGGCAGCCCCAGATCCACATCCCTAGACCCAGCCCCCAGACCCCCATACCCCCCGCCCCAGCCCCAGACCCACCAGCCCAAAATCCAGACCCCCCAGCCCCAGAACCCCAGCCCTCAGCTCCCAGCCCTCAACTCCCAAATCCAGATCCCCAGATCCTCATCCCCAGATCCCAAACTCCCAGCCCCCAGCTCCCAGCTCCCAGATCCAGATCCAGATCCCCAGCCACAGGGGAGGACCCCAAGCCCCAGATCCCCAGCCCCAACCCCCAAATCCACAGACCCAGATCCCCGACAAGATATGGTATAATTATGATAATGTCATAACTTGGATACCACCACCTGAGAAAGTGACCAACAGGCATCACCGGGTTGTTGTAGATTTCTGGAAAGGAATTCTTGGAATTCCATTTCCATCACGCCACCTCCGTCACGTAACCCCCGATCTCCATCTAGATCCATCTCCAGCTTATCTTTCCTTCCCTAACGATAACCACAACGACAACCCTGACGCTAGCCCCGACGCATGCCCCGAAGCAGGACCCGACGCTAGCCCCGACGCTAATCCCAGCTCCGAGCCCTCAGCCCCAGCCACACATCCCTAGCCCCAGACCCTCAGCCCCAGAACCCCCCCAGCCCCAGATCCAGCCCCAGAACCCCAGCCCCAGAACCCCAGCCCCACATCCCCAGCCCCACATCCCCAGATCCCCATACCCAGATCCCCATACCCAGATCCAGACCCCCCCAGCCCCAAACCCAGCCCCCCCCAGCCCCAGATCCCCAGAACCCCAGCCCCCAGCCCTCAGCTCCCAGCCCTCAGCTCCCAAATCCAGATCCCCAGATCCTCAGCCCCAGATCCTCAGCCCCAGATCCTCAGCCCCAGATCCTCAGCCCCGACCCCCAATTCCCAGCTCCCAGCCCCCAGCTCCAGATCCCCAGCCACAGGGGGGACCCCAAGCCCCAGATCCACATCCCCAGCCCCCAAATTCGCAGACCCAGATCCCCGACAAGATATGGTATAATTATGATAATGTCATAACTTGGATACCACCACCTGAGAAAGTGACCAACAGGCATCACCGGGCTGTTGTAGATTTCTGGAAAGGCATTCTTGTACATCTTGGCAATATTGATTCATAATAAACTGTACACTGTTAAACTGTTAAAAACTGTTATTTAAGAAACATAGAAACATAGAAATTAGGTGCAGGAGTAGGCCATTCGGCCCTTCGAGCCTGCACCGCCATTCAATATGATCATGGCTGATCATCCAACTCAGTATCCTGTACCTGCCTTCTCTCCATACCCTCTGATACCCTTAGCCACAAGGGCCACATCTAACTCCCTCTTAAATATAGCCAATGAACTGGCCTCAACTACCCTCTGTGGCAGAGAGTTCCAGAGACCCACCACTCTCTGTGTGAAAAAAGTCCTTCTCATCTCTGTCCTAAAGGATTTCCCCCTTATCCTTAAGCTGTGACCCCTTGTCCTGGACCTCCC
The DNA here is from genome assembly GCA_963514005.1 of Raja brachyura. The sequence continues at coordinate 70,462,316 of OY740788.1, read as the reverse complement.
CAACATCAGGAACAATCTTCCTGCATCAAGCCTGTCCAACCCCTTAAGAATTTTGTAAGTTTCTATAAGATCACCTCTCAATCTCCTAAATTCTAGAGAGTATAAACCGAGTCTACGCAGTCTTTGTTCATAAGACAGTCCTGACATCCCAGGAATCAGTCTGGTGAACCTTCTCTGCACTCCCTCTATGGCAATAATGTCCTTCCTCAGATTTGGAGACCAGAACATTTGGGTGGCACGGGTTGAGTGAACTAAGGATTGCGGAGCAAGCGATCACTGCAGAAGGCAGAAAGGAGTGGGGATGGGAAGATGTGAATGGTGGTGGTATTAGAGGTGGCGGAATTGTCAGAGGATGATGTGTTGTTTGTGGAGGTTAATGGGGTAAAAGAAAAGAATCAGGGGAACTCCATCACGTCAAACATGGCCACGCCACATCCTGTTCACACTGAATCAGACAGAAGTTTTTGTCTCGTCCAGATGGGAGCAGCTTGAGGCTCTAAAGGAACATAATGTAGACTAGTATCTCCACTGAGCAATGAGATGTTCCTTGTGAAAAACAGGTTCCTGCTCCTAATGCTCACAGCGTTACTGCCAATGCGAAGGCAGTGGTTCTTCACAATCGAAGAGGTGCTACGATTCAGCAGCAAGCTGTCCTCCATGATCAGAAATGTGCCACGCACCAACATATTGACTGGAATTTAGAAGGATGAATGGGGATCTTATAGAAACATAAAATTCTTCTAGGATTGGACAAGCTAGATGCAGGAAAAATGTTCACAATGTTGGGGGAGTCCAGAACCAGGGGGTCACAGTTTATGAATAAGGAGTAGGCTATTTAGGACTGAGATAAGGGCTAAAGGAATCAAGGGATATGGGCAAAACACTGGGTGGTGCCACCAGCAGTGGCTGCCTCGCCAACAGTCTGTCCTATCTTTTTTACTTTAATTTTTAGTATGTGTTAAAAGTATGTTTTAGTGTTTCTTGGTTTGTTTTATGGGGAAGCGGGGCAGTGAGTTGGGGAAACTTTTTTCAATCTCTTACCTTGACGGAGAAGCAATTTTTTTCCCCGTATTGTATCTCCGCCCCCACTTCAACCTAACATCATGGAGTTGGCAGCCTTACCTGGAGACCAATGGACGCTCCAAGCCGCAGGAGTCTGCGGGACTTTAACATCGCGGAGCTCCAACCGAAGCTCCAACCGCGGGGCCTGTGGACTTTAACATCGTGAAGCCTGCGGTCTCCGGTAAGAAGAGGCCGACTCAAGTGCTCCATGCCGTGGAGAGAATTTCAACCGCCCCGACACGGGAGTTTCGGTCACCACGACAGGGGCTTCAACCGCCAGCGGCGGGAGCTTTGATCGCCCCGACTGCAGATGCTTTGACTGCCCCGACCCAGGGTGAGCAAAGAGAAAGAAGATTGAACTTTATTGCCTTCCATCACAGTGAGGAATGTGGAAACCATTGTGATGGATGTTTAAGATAACTTTTACGTGGTTGTGTGTCTTGTTGCTTTTCACTTGGTATGGCTGTATGGTAACTCAAATTTCACTGTACCTTAATTGGTACGTAACAATAAACTGACCTTGAAACCTTGAAAAAAGCAGGAACGGGGTACTGATTTTAGATGATCAGCCATGATCATATTGAATGGCAATGCTGGCTCAAAGGGCGAATGGCCTACATCTGCACCTATTTTTCTATGTTTCCATCTAGAATATACAGTGCATCCAGTGCACCCTTCACTTTTTCCACATTTCGCTACGTTACAGCTTTATTTTGAAATGGATTAAATTCATTTTTTTAATCATTAAGCTACACACAATACCCCAGAATGAAGAAGCAAAAACAGGCGTTTAGAAATTTTTGCAAAGTAGTGACCAAGAACCCGATGGTCACTCTGACAGAGCTCCAAAGTTCCTCTCAGAAGGACAACTATATCTGCAGCACTCCACCAATCAGGCCTTTATGGTAGAGTGGCCAGATGGAAGCCACTCCTCAGTAAAAGGCACATGAGAGCCCGCTTGGAGTTTGCCAAAAGGCATGAAAAAAAAAAGATTTTCTGGTCTGATGAAACCAAGATTGAATTCTTTGGCCCGAATGCCATCGTCACGTCTGGAGGAAACAAGGCACCGCTCATCATCTGGCCAATACCATACCTACGGTGAAGAATGGTGGTGGCAGCATCATGCTGTGGGGATGATTTTCAGCGGCAAGAACTGGGCAACTAGTCAGGATCGAGGGAAAAATGAATGGAGTAAAGTACAGAGAGATCCTTGATGAAAACCTGCTCCAGAGCGTTCTGGACCTCAGACTGGGGTGGAGGTTCACCTTCCAATAGGACAACGGCCCTAAGCACACAGCCAAGACAACGCAGGAGTGGCTTTGTGACAAGTCTGAATGTCCTTGAAGGGCCCAGCGTGAGCCCAGACTTGAACCCGATCTAACATCTCTGGGGGTATCTGAAATTAGCTGTGCATCGACTCTCCCCATCCAACCTGACAGAGCTTGAGAAGATCTGCAGAGTAGAATGGGAGAAATTACCCAAATACAGGTGTGCCAAGCTTGTAGCATCATACTCAAGAAGATTTGAGGCTGTAATCACTGCCAAAGGTGCCTCAACAAAGTACTGAGTAAAGGGTCTGAATACTTATGTAAATGTGATATTTCAGTTATTTATTTTTAATTACTTTGCAAAAAATTCTAAACACCTGTTTTTGATTTTTTATTATGGGGTATTGTGTGCAGATTGATGATTTAAAAAAAAAGAATTGAACCCATTTTAGAATAAGGATGGTGTCGCTGTCCTAAGCTCCCCATCCGAGAGCACTCTCATCAGTCTGTAATAACACTGAAGACTTCTGAACAAGCACATTTTTACTTCTAGTAACTTGTGCAATATTGAGAATCCATCATTGAATTCAACTCAACCTTTAGTTGGTAACTGCATGGACCTAATCAATAACCTGCACGCTTTTTACTCTTATACTCTGGTCTTTGCAGACTTTGATCATGCAGAGGTCCCAATTTGACAGCATGAATGCTCCTATCACTTTACCAGTAACCGTAGCTACTTCTTGGATTGTGGGATAATGTTTTTTCCCCCAAGATAAATACAGGCATTTGTAACATCCCCAACCTTAATTTGTTGATAAAGTTACTCACATATCAACTGTATTAAAGACAAACCCCAAATAATCAACTGTATTAAAGACAAACCCCAAATAATCAACTGTTTGGGATGCCTGTAACTTCCATGTTGTTTGGATGTACAGAACCTTAGCCTTTCAATAGGCTTATGGTTGCTGAACTCAGTTCTTCAGCTGTCTCCCATTTACAATTAACATATCCTCTAGATAAGTCATTACAATGTGATTCTGAGCCCTCATTAACACCAGTGCTGGTTTCAATAATTGTGTGAGCAATTTGAGGGCTGAATTTAACCCATTAGGTAATTCCTTCAGCTGACCCATCCAATTAATTGAAGTACCTGAATAATAAGGCATCTTTTTTAAATCTAAAAAATAATCACATAGCAGCCCTGTGATAACAACTTCATTATAATGCTGAAGTGTACATTTTTAAATGTTCATACTGAACTATAAATTTAAGTTTGTAGTCCTCGAATGACTCTGCAACCCCCATACTTGTGTCTGGGATATATTATCTCTACCTGACGAGTTTCTTGTACATTCAAATACCAAGCCGATCAGATTAATGCAGAATTACAAAACAATTGTAATCTTAACCAACCAGAGGTTGTTTCCCCATAAATTCCATGTGTAATGGAATGACGTTTCTGTACTTCCGTAAATGAACCAGAAGATCTCCTTCTTCTTAATATTAGGGGTTCGTTTTCATCAATCATAAATCTGGTTATAGCTTGCCCACATAATCCTGCATTTTTGGGGATAATGTTAGCCAAATGGCAATTTGCATCATACAATTGGGTTCGAATATGCATTGCAGAGTAACGCAAGCATGTCTTAAAAGTATTGGACATTATCGACCCATGTATGTCTTCCCCAAATACAATGATGCCAACTGAATATCAGCTAGAGGACATACTGGAACACATTTCCTGTCCTCGCATCATTGACTCATGGGTGCCCAATTACTGAGTTACTGTTGGCACCCTGAGCAAAGCACAATAGACGGGTGTTTTATATATTTTTATATATTATTTACTGTTTCAGTCATAACAGTATCTTGGAGTAGGTGAGAAACCAAATAATGTTGGCCGCCAGGTTCATCCATAGCCTCACCAATCCATACCAATATAGCAAAACTTGGTGCTACATTGGGAACACCCGGAATATTTCTATTGTGCTCTGGTGTATACACATAAGTAGGGACACCAGCTTCAGGGTCAGTTTCATCCTGCCCTGGTACTCCCGAGTCTTGCTCCAGGGAGACTTCATCCAGACCTATGCAAGGCGCTGGTGAATGAGATTCTCATTCTTCATAGGCACCATACTCATTGTATGGAAACTCCTTCGGAGCCTGCCTTAGAATCTCATGGGTCTTAAAACGCTTAATTGTTTAGAGTTTTGAGTATTTTATCTTGCTCTAAGGACTTCATCCAGACCTATGCAAGGCACTGGTGAATGAGATTCTCATTCTTTATAGGCACCATACTTAGTGTATGGAAACTCCCACGGAGCCTGCCTTAGAATCTCGTGGGCCTTTAAAACCCTTGACTGATTAGAATTTTGAGCATTTTATCTTGCTCTAGTGACCTCATCCAGACCTAACCAAGGTACTGGAGAATCAGAATTCCATTTTCATAGGCACCATACTCAGCGTATGGAAACTCCTTTGGAGCTTGCCTTACAGGAAGACATACATGGGTCTTAGAACCCTTGACTAAGTCAAGTGTGGAGCATTTTCTCCATTTCCAGCCTTCCCCTCATTCTTGTCCTCCCTTGGAGGAGAGTTACTTTCTTTACTGTTTTGTATTTGTGCATAAATCATATACCTTTAAAATTATAATTCTGAGAGGCACATTCTGCTTGCAGAATATTAGTATTAACCTCAGTATCACACAGGGTTATATACATTTCCATAAAGGAAAACTGCATCTGGTAACATATCCACAGAGCAGACTTTATTTTACCATTGTGGGTATTTGGAGCCGGTATTTAGCGCAGCCGTTATCCCCAAACCCGATCTAAATAGTGGTAAATAGCGGGAACCGGCTTTTAAATCAGCCTTATCTCCCGATCCGATCTAAATCGGAAGCTGGGGTTTCAGCGCGTTCCATTCAATTACCGCAGTTTAAATACTTATACTCCAGCTGGCTCCATATTATCAAGCCAGATTTATAGAGTTAAAAAAAAAAAATTCCACAATACATATACATTCTAGCTGGCTCTGCAGACTTACAGAGTTTAAAAAACACTCGCAAGAAGTTCAACACTGACTTACCTGCGGGTTAAACTTACCGCTGGTGGGAGCAGCGCTCTCCACCCTGTCGGTGCCACATGCGTCGACGTAATGCCGAACATGCGCCTGGCGGGGCTTCTTCACGTAGTCACTCATGTGACTCCGAAGTAAAATTCCCTGTTTTCTATCGCTCCTTTCTTGAAAAGTGGGATAACATTAGCTATCCTCCAATCCACAGGAACTGATCCTGAATCTATTGAACATTGGAAAATGATCACCAATGCGTCCACTATTTCTAGAGCCACCTCCCCGAGGACCCTGCGATGCAGACCATCAGGCCCAGGGAATTTATCATCTTTCAGTCCCATTAGCCTACCCAATACTATTTCCCGCCTAATGAAAATTTATTTCAGTTCCTCTACCCCCTTAGATCCTCTGTCCTCCAGTACATCTGGGAGATTGTTTGTGTCTTCCTTAGTGAAGACAGATCCGAAGTACCTATTCAACTCTTCTGCCATTTCCTTGTTGCCCATAATAATTTTACCCGTGTCTGCCTTCAAGGGACCCACATTTGACTTTGCTACTCTTTTTCCCTTAACAAATCTAAAGAAGCTTTTACTGTCCTTCTTTATATTCCTGGCCAGCTTCCCTTTGTACTTCATCTTTTCAGCCCGTATTGCCCGTTTTGTTTCCTTCTGTGTCCTATGAAAGTTTCTCAATCCTCTGGCTTCTGGCTACTCATTGCTATCTTGACTTCTCTTGTCAGCCATGATTGTCTCCTACTCCCCTAAGAATCTTTCTTCCTTTATGGAATGAAATGATCCTGCGTCTTCCGGATTATACCCAGAAATTCCTGCCATTGCATTCCACCGTCATTCCTGCTCAGATCCCTTTCCAGTCTACCTTGGCCAGCTCCCCTCTCATGCCTTCATTGCCCTCTCTGTTCAATTGGGTTTATAGTGGATGTCGGTCAGAAGTCTATCACCTGCGATGGAGATAATGAGGTCAAGAAATGGTAGGGAAGTGTCGGAAATGGTCCAGATGTATTTGAGTGCCGGATGGAAGTTAGTGGTGAAGCAGATTAAGTCAGTCAGTTGTGTGTGGGTGCAGGAGGTAGCACCAAAGCAATTGTCGATATAGCTGAGGTAGAGGTCAGGGATGGGGCCGTGGTACGCCTCGAACAAGGATTGTTCGACGTACCCAACAAAGAGACAGGCATAGCTGGGGCCCATGCGTGTGCCAATAGCTTCACCTTGTATTTGGAGGAAATGGGAGGAGTCAAACGAGAAGTTATTAAGGGTAATGACCAGCTGAGGTTGGAAGCTTATGAGGGCAGGGATCCGGAGTGGATGAAGTCAGTGATGGTGCTGGAGACAGTGGCCTGGTGCTCGTCTGTGGGGTCATGGTCCAAGGGTAAGTAGGAGGAGGTGTCTGAGAGTTGGCGCGTGGCCGCAGCTTTGTAGAGTTCGACGTGCCAGACTACCACGGCACCTCCCTTGTCGGCGGGTTTGATCACCCAGTCTGGGTTGTTGCAGAATGAGTCGATGGCATGACATTCAGGGAGGGAGTGGTTAGAGTGGGACAGGGGAGTGGAGAAGTTTAGGCGGTTGATGTCCTGCCGGCAGTTTTGAATAAAAAGGTCTAAAACCGGAAGGCCACGAGGAGGGGTCCAAGAGAAGGGGGTCCGTTGGAGACGGGAAAAGTGATCATCAATAGGGGCGATCATCATGGAAGAACGCTGTGAGGCAGAAGTTGAAGCGTCTCGACCCGAAATGTCACCCATTGCTTGTCTCCACTTCTCTGTGGTGCTCCATTTGCAGTCTCTTCTGTAGATCCATCACACTACACCATCTGGAAATCCATATAACCAACATTCATGGATTGCCACACATCTGTCACTTAAACTAATCTCCTTAAAATGAAATATATATTTAAAGTACTTCATTCCACCTCGCTGGCTGTCTGAATTAAAGCAGTCAGTCGTTAGATTTTTAGACCAGAAATCTTAGAGATACAGAGTGCAAACAGGCCCTTCAGCCCACAGAGTCCATGCCGATCAGCGATCATCCCGTGCACCAGCACAATCCTACACACTAGGGACAATTTACAATTTACAGAAGCCAATTAATCTACCAACCTGAACGTTTCTGGAGTGTGGGAAGAAACCGAAGCACCCGGAAAAAACCCACGTGGTCACAGGGAAAATGTACAAACTCTGTACAGACAGCACCTGTAATCAAGATCAAACCCAGGTGTCTGGTGCATAGATATTGCAGAAGATCATACGTAATTCAAACTGAATCTAGTTACTGGTTTAAAGATTATAATGAGGCCAATCCTGCCCAAAATCTCACAGAGTTCTTAGAAGGAAAAAAAGATTCTGAATTTCCAATCATTTTGCCCACCTTTTCAGAAGGCTCTTTAAAAATTTGCTAATTTTCATCAGCCTTCCTGCAAAGTAAAGTTTTTTTTCAAGTAAGATATAGGCCTAGCAGTAATGGGTTTATTTAAATTGTATTATTTAATTATACTATTTCACCATTATACGTTCAACAAATAGTTAAATATTTAACAGAAGATATATAAGCATAAACGGTATCAAAGCCGCTGCAACATCTATCTATCTATCTATCTATCTATCTATCTATCTATCTATCTATCTATCTATCTATCTATCTATCTATCTATCTATCTATCTATCTATCTATCTATCTATCTATCTATCTATCTATCTCTAAAACTCTGATCTTGTGCTCTTCCGGTTTGCGCGGTTTTTCTATTTGCGCAAAAACAGTACGCGATAACGCTACGATTTTTTGTCAGCTCACTCACCATTCTGTGCTGCGAGTGCAACAAGTTTTGTTCCGATCGATAGTATATTGTAAAAGTTAGCTAGGTTTAAACATCGTAAAAACCACGTGTGCGCAGATCGATCTGCTCTCCTGCCAGGCAACGCCACGCGGATTGGTCTCTTCTGTCACTCCCCGGGACGGTCCGCCCCTTCCTGCGCCATCGCTTCTTTACTGGATCTGAGGGACGCTGTAAGTGGCCGGCAGAGGTCTCCAACCGGACACAATTTTCGGAGGGGCTGTAAGCGGCCCGGCTTGGAGTCGGAGATGTCGCGAAACAAAAAGCGGAGGAGAGCGTCCAGCGCCAGCTACGAGTCCCAAACGCACCGCCATTGCAAAGCCCCACAGCTCCAGCCCCTTCCACTCTGGTCCCCCTAGCTGGCTCCTGCACCCTACCCCCGTGATACCCCCCATCTCCCCCATGGCTCTTCAGCTCTTCCCCCGTCTTTTCTCCAAGCTTCCCCCCCCCCCCCCCCCCCCCGCCGCGGCTGTAGTTGCTGGTGCTTCCGGGCCGAGCCGAGGATCCGCGCCGATGGCTGATGCTCCACCGGGACACTAAAGAAAGGAGAGGAGCAGCAACCTCGAGATTCTGGGGAGGGAGGGAGAGGAGGGGAGTAGGGAAGGGAGAGGAGTTATGGAGGGAGGGAGTGACTGAGGGTAGGGAAATGGAGAGGGAGGGGAGGGATTGGGGAGGGCGGGAAGTGAGGGAAAAGAAGAGGGAGGAGGTTAGGAGGAAGGGGGAGGAGGGAGAATAGCGGGAGAGGAGAGGGGAGGAGGGAGGTAGGAAGTGGGGAATAGAGGGAGGAGGGCAGTGGGGGCGGTGAGGAGGGATAGTGGGGGGATAGGGGAGGTGAGGAGCGGGGAGCTGGGGGATAGAGGGATAGGAGGGGGGAGAGGAGTTATGGAGGGGGGAAGGGAGTGACTGAGGGTAAGGGAAAGGAGAGGGAGAGAGAGGTGAAGGAGGGATTGGGGAGGGTAGGAGGAGAGGGGGAAGAAAAGGGAGGGTGAAGAGGAGGGGAGAGAGTGCTAGGGATGAAGGGAAATGAGCTGTGCCTGTGCAGTTGGGGCTATGGGTGAGTGGTGGAATATTGCGTTGGGACCCAACGGGTCCCACATAGTCTAGTTCATTCTAACTATGGCTGATCCTCACTCTCAACTCATCTTTCCTATTTGATCCCCATGTACTTTGATTTGATTAATCAATCTTATTTTTTAATATCCCAAGTTGTTGATATCCATGGACTACTGGTGAGATGATTGGTAAAATTTACAACTCCCTAGGCAAGCTATCCCTTTATTTGTAATTTACATGGCTGCCTATCTGAGACCACGACCCCCAGTACTCCCTCTCAGCATCTCTGTCATTGTTCCTCAGGGCTGATTTCGATTTTGATAACTTTGTGGTATTGTTAAGGATTTCCAATTCATTTTTTGAATTGTATATAAAATATTATAATTTCATCATCCTTCCAACATTTTTAATTTAGGAGAAGAACTTGGAGAAGAGGGAGCTGGAGAGTTTTCCCCGATTGTAATTGAACAGGATTTGCTGGAGCTGTTGGAGGTATTGGTGATGTTACAAGTTCAATCTTAACTTCAGGTGTTCTCTATGTGAACTTTACATGGTCTCCCTATAACCACATACGTTTCCCCAGGTGCTCCAGTTTCCTCCCACATTTCTAAAGATATGCAGGTTGGTAGTTAATCAGCCACTGTTACTGTTGTATAGGCAGTGGACCACAGGGACTATTTCTGTGCTGCATGATAATAGAAACATAGAAAATAGGTGCAGGACACAATCACAATCACAATCAGTTTTATTCGTCACATTGCACATAAAGTGCAAGTGAAATGAATTTGCCAGCAGCGGCACAATGATAAAGAACACACAAAACATTTTACACAAACATCCACCACAGCATTCATCACTGTGGTGGAAGGCACAAAAATTGGGCAGTCGTCCTCCATTTTCCCCTGTGCAGACAAGGTAAAGGCCAGGTAAGTCCTGAACCAGTGCCTCTCCACCGGATACCGCGGCTTCAGGCTGGCGTAGGCCGCAGGCCGGCGGTCGGAGATTTAAAGCCCGCGCCGCAGCCAGAAGCACCGCAGACTGTAGGGCCGGCAGTCGAAGCTCCCCTCCAGGGATCCCTGGCGAGAGACCCCACTCCTGAGGGTAAGTCCCCTCCGCGCCTGTGGTAGAAGTTGGCCGCGGGCCGGCAGTTGGAGCTCTTCTTCCCCCGGATCCCCACGAGGGATCCCAGGCCCAGGACGCCGCGCCACCTGGAGCTCTGCAGACCCCGGCTTCATGCTGCCGCGGGCCAGCGAACGGAGCGCTTCCCCGCTCCACGCCAAGAGTCCGCGCTGCGCCCGCTGCTGAAGCCCCGGGGACGTCTCCGGGAAAGGCCGCCCGATCCTCGATGTTAGGCCATGTGGGAGACGACATGGAAATAGTCGCCTCTCTGTGGAGGAGGCGACCAAAGCGGTTTCCCCCTTACCCCCCCACACCAACCCCCACACAAGACACACAAAGAAACATTAAAACCAGACATTAAAACATACTAAAAATACAACAAAATTAGAAAAAAAACAGACACGCTGCTGACAGGGCTGCCGGCTTGCAGCGACCCCACCGACCGAGTAGGCCATTCGGCCCTTCGAGTCAATACCGCCATTCAATGTGATCACGGCTGATCATCCAAAATCAGTACCCTGTTCCTGCTTTCTCCCCAACCCCCTTGATTCCTTTAGCCCAAAGAGCTATATCTACATAACTCTCTCTTGAAAACATCCAGTGAATTGACCTTCACTGCCTTCTGTGGCAGAGAATTCCACAGATTCACAACTCTGTGTGAAGAAGCTTTTCCTCATCTCAGTCCTAAATGGCCTACCTCTTATTCTTAAACTGTGACCCCTGGTTCTGGATTCCACCAAAATCAGGAACATTTTTCCTGCATCGAGCCTGTCCAATCCCTTAAGAATTTGTTTCTATAAAATCCCCTCATCCTAAATTCCAGTGAATATAAGCCCTGTCGACCTATTCTTTCATCATATGTCAGTCCTGCCAACCCGGGAATTAACCTGGCGAACTTACACTGCACCCCCTCAATAGCAAGAATGTCCTTCCTCAAATTAGGAGACCAAAACTGCACACAATACTCTAGGTGTGGTCTCACCAGGGCCCTGAACAACCGCAGTAGGACCTCCTTGCTCCTATACTCAAATCGTCTTGCTATGAAGGCCAATATGCTATTAGCTTTCTTCACTGCATGCTGTACCTGCAGGCTTACTTTCAGTGACTGATGCACCAGGACACCTAGGTCTTGTTGCACCTTCCCTTTTCCTAATCTGACACCATCCTTCTCTCCAGAGATGCTGCCTGTCCCGCTGAGTTACTCCAGCATGTTGTGTCTACCTTCGATTTAAACCAGCATCTGCCTTCTTTTTCTTCCCACCAAAGTGGATAACCTTACATTTATCCACATTATACTGCATCTGCCATGCATCTGCCCACTCACCCAACCTATCCTAAGTCACCCTGCAGCCTCATAGCATCCTCCTTGTTTCTCACACTTCCACCTAGCTTTGTATCATCCGCAAACTTGAAGATGTTACATTTAATTCCTTCATCTAATTCTAAGACTTTTAACACAGAAGGAGACTACCCAGTACATCAAATCAGGCCCTCTCCGAGGGGATCAATCCCACTGGTTCCATTCCTCAGATCCTGTAACTGGGCAACTTATTCTTTCACAGACTTGTTCATTAACTTCCCTTGGATCATTTCTGCCATTAAACTATACAAAACAATATTTATAGTACCATTTAGACTACTGGTACAACCTTTCAGATACATAACGAAACCAGAGCACCCAGAGGAAAACTACAGTCCTGGAGATATTGTACATGAGAATCGGATTGAACGAGGCACTAACTGCTGTGCCCTCATGTCAGTGATATAATGTACTTCAAAAATTGCAATGCAGCAAATTTCTAAGCTAGTGTTGCAGTGCATACATAGTGTGTCAGGTGCTATTCGTGTTAATCCTAATAGAATGGATGTTGTTAATTTGAATACTAATCCCGTTGATTAGTGTAGCAATTCGGAACTGTTTTACGGCAGGCATGTGTATAGGCTGTGCCACCTCCAATTGAAAAGAATTAACTCCAAAACTAGATAAATTCACACATATTCAAGCTGCTGATTTTTCACACATAAAGCTGTGATTTCACAGCTCTGCACACAAGCTGCCGATTGTTAGACAATCATATGTTATACCCTGCTGTGCACTGGAAACTATAGGCCTCAGACAGCATCGGAGAAATTTAAGATGAAGATAAACGCAAATGCTGGAGTAACTCAATGGGACAGACAGCATCTTTGGAGAGAAGGAATGGGTGACGTTTCGGGTCGAGACCTTTCTTCAGACTGAAACGTCACCCATTCCTTCTCTCCAGAGATGCTGCCTGTCCCCCTGAATTAGTCCAGCATTTTGTGTCGATCCTCGGTTTAAACCAGCAACTGTCGTTCCTTCCTACATGGGAGAAATGTATTGTAACACCAGTGCTAATCAAGTGCGAGAGTATGGGCCTCCGGTTGTGTAAAACATCATATGTTCAGCTCCATTGAGTTCAGTGAAGGTAGCTGAATCTGAGCAAGCAAATAACGACATGGCATATATTCCCACACATGTTTCCAAATAGCTACCAGAAATGAATTCCAGCCCCAAGGTGTTTTTCACCATCCTGCCATCCTACTGAATGTTTACTTCAGTCAGTTTGATGCAACATTATTCTTAACTCGCCTTTAATAAAATGAATTATATGTTACATTTGAAAAAAATCTGCTTTACATACCATATTTATTGCACTTGTCACATATTTGGGATAAACTTATGGGGTATTTCCTCCCTCCTGCTTCGTATGAACTCAGATCCTCAGTGAGCAATAAGGTGTCAGGTGCACTGTTTTTCACATGTAGTATGCACAATGTTCCTCAGTCATATGTTTAAAATGGGAGGTAGAATGTTTAGAGGGTTCCTAAGCAGGACATTTTCACACAGAAGGTTGTTGGAGCCTGGAATGCGTTGCCCAAGAAGCTGTGGAGGCAGAGACTCTTACAACATTTAAGAAGCACGAGACGTGTGAACCATCAAAGCATGGAAGGCTACAGAGCTAATGCGGGTGATTGGAATGAGTGCAGATGAGTACAATGGGCAGCATAGACATACAGCATAGACCAAAGGTCTTGTTTCTGTGACTAGATGACACAAGATTTATTGGTATCCTATTTGGACAATCCATGGTATGGTGGTCTACCACTATATCCCCATCTCTGATGCACCATTTTGTGTTTGGGTCAGGACAAATCCAGAGCTGATGACAAAGTAATCTGGTACACAGGATATAAGCTTTGATTCTGTGAGCTTGACTATGCCAGGCTGTGACAGTCTCATCTGTGGGAGATAGGCTTTGTGAGGAAAGCTTTGCAGACATCTGGGCTACGTGTGCCTTTGCCATGTTTGGTTCCCAGACCTAGGTTGAATCATAGGGGTTTTGGCACAACTGGGGGATTTGCAAGGTTTAGCATAAATGTGCATATCAAATATGAAAAATAATTTGGGCAGGCATTTGAATTGTAAAAAGAAAATTTCAAGCTCAGTTGTCAACCAGTTTCTTAATTCCACATAAGGCCAAAATCATGTTTCCTGATGTGTTTATCTTCTTTCTCCGTTGTGAAATTCAATAGGAAGTTACTTTATTCCTTCATTTTTAATTCCATTATCAGCCTGACTCAGAATCTATAGTTCTGTGAATCTTTGCTAGCAGTAATGCTAATCCTCTGTTTGGGTCTGTTAATATGACTGTAACTTCAAATCAAAATTCCTAAGAACAAGAGCTAATGGAACAACTATTAGAACTAGTCAGGAACAGAACATTTGGAACAAATAGTTTTCACGCAAATGGATAAAGGTTGCAGTATCCAGACATTTATGTTTAATTGTTTTGGCAGAGCGAACATTAAGGTGGTGTGAGAAGATGGAAAGAAAGTTTAGATTTTTAATAAATTGTTTGATCACGGATTAAAACAAGCATGACGCTATGAAAATCTTTTTTTACGCAAAGAAAGACAAACAAGCAAAATAAAGGTTCAAATAAACTGAAAGGTAATACAGGAGAGCAAAAATTTAAAAATAAGTATGGGAAATATAGGAATAATCAACAATCAGATAAGAACAGACAACTATAATTCCATGGTTTTGTGTCAAAACCAGTCTGTAGTATCCGCAGAGCCAGTAGAAATGACAGTCACGACTAAATAAACTATACCAGCAATGTGTAACAAAGATATAAGTAAGCCCTTGATCAGAACAACTTTGATGAGCCTGTTGACACAGTATTTGCTTGTATTACAACTTGGTGTGATTTGGTGTGATGTCAAGAGTCAAGAGTGTTTTATGGTCATGTCCCAGATAGAACAACAAAATTCTTACTTGCAGCAGCACAACAGAATATGTAAACATAGTACACTGTGAACAATATAATAAATATTGAATCTTGGATCTAAACAAGAGAGAGAGAAAAAAAGTTCAGTGTGTTATATATACATATATTCACAAATACACACATATATATAGATACTAGACTAAGTAGGACCCGTTGGGTCCCAGCATCACACGGGAGGGCTGGTCCCTCAATGCAATATTCCATCTCTCCACCAATTCCAATATTGGTGGCCAGTGGGGGGGGGGGGGGGGGGCTTTCTGGAGCGTTAGTATGGGTATTGTGGGCTGAAGGGACTGGTTTCCAGAGAGCTAGTATCGACATTGTGGGCTGAATGGATTCTTGGGCTGGCGGCTCAGTCACTCAAGCCTGTTTTGCTGGCAGCTCACTCACTCACGGCTGGTGGGCTGGCAGTTGACTCACGGCTATTCCTTGAAATTCGATTTCAAGCAGGGTGCAAGGCCACCAAATTCAAATGCAGTTTCTTATCACTTCAAGCAGGGTGCAAGGCCACTAAAGACAGCAAGTCGTGACCGCTGCCTCCTCCATCTTGCAGAGACTGAGCCACGCCCACGCTGCTGGGTTTTATAGTCCCTCCCACCAGAAGGGCGTTGCCTTCATGGCGTGATTGACAGGAGAGAGAATCTCAACATTTTTTAAACAATAATAAATCTTTTATTTCTCATCGATGGGAAAAATCCTCGGCACCTGATGAGCAGAGGGGGACTCTGAGTACGATGGCCAAAAATCACAGCTATACGTGGTAGCTTTTTTTCTAAATCAATATGAAGCACAAACAGGATGTGGTCAAGATTAGACTTTCAATTATATAGAAGGCAAGGCAACTTTAATAAGGCAAGGCAACTTTAATTAGGCAACACAGCTTTATCATTTCCAAACCAAAGGCAACACAGCTTTAGCATTTCCAAACTATATTTTCAAACCACATTAAGGGCACTGACAAGTCAGTAAAACCACTCACAGTTTAGCAGACATGTTCAGTGTTATTCACAGCTCAGACTGAGAGACGTGACCCTCTAGCTCCCCCATCTTGCAGAGACTGACTGAGGCACTCAACACTTCTGGTTTTATAGTCCCTCCGGAAGGGGCGTGGCCTTCAGGAGAGAGAATCTCAACATTTTTTAAACACTAATAACTCTTTTATTTTTCATCGATGAGAAAATCCTCTTGTCCTGCGCAGCGGAGAGGGACTCTGAGTAAGATGGCCAAAAATCACAGCCCTAAGTGGCAACGTTTTTTCTAAAATCAATATACAGAACACCAGGAAGTGGTCAAGATCAGACTTTTAGTAATTTAGATATAAAGGTCAGAGCCGGTGATGGACTGGGCAGCGTTCACAACCTTTTGCAGTCTTCTTCGCTCCTGGGCAATCAAGTTGCCGAACTAGGCCGTGATGCAACCAGTCAATGTGCTCTCTATTGTACACCTGTAGAAGTTCAAGAGAATCCATTGACATACCAAATCTCTGTAATCTTCTCAGGAAGTAGAGGTGTTGATGTGCTTTCTTTATAATTGCATCAGTGCTGGGACCAGGAAAGATAAAAAAATATGCACGCCCAGGAATTTGAAGTTTTTGACTCTCTCCACCATCGTCCCGCTTATATAGACGGAATTGTGGGTCCCCATCCTTTCTCTTCCAAAGTCCACAATCAGTTCATTGGTCTTACTGATATTGCGAGCCAGGTTGTTGGGCTGGCACTATTTGGTCAATTGTTTGATCTCACTTCTTTACTCTGACTCATCACCATCTGTAATTTGTCCAACAACGGTGGTCTCATCGGCGAACTTGAAGATGGAGTTCACACTGTGTCTGGCTCTACAGCCATTAGCATAGAGTGAGTAGAGCAGGGGGCTGAGCATTCAGCCTTGAGATTCACCCGTACTGATTGTTATTGAGCAAGAAGTGTTTCTCCCAATTCGAGCAGACTGTGGGCTGTTGAAGAGGAAGTTGAGGATCCAGTTGCAGAGAGATGTGGAGCGACCCAGCTCCTTGAGCTTGGTAACTAGCTTTTTCTAGTTTTCTTTTTTTGTTTTTTTTGTATCAAAAATAATTAAATTAATTACGATCCTGATACAAATCAAAACCGTGGTAACACACCCACCAACATAGTACAAAATCAAATCACAGAATTGAAAAACAATTATGTCACAATCCTTACAAATATACTAAATAACTACAATACAACTATGTCCCGCTCTAATACCACCCGGGCGCGGACACGTAGCCCTGAAAAAGGGGCAAGCATCTAGCTCGGGCAAAGCCCACTTCCGCCTGGCGCCGTGACTCACAGATGGCCAGCTTGGCCAGGCCCAAGCAAGACATCTACGGCCCTACCCATTCCCTAGATCCCGCCACCAGTCCTCCGGTCGCTGACAGCAGAGCTGCTCCACCACCTACAGAGGCGGTGCGCCTTGTCCTCCGGATCTTGGCTACAAAAAAAACGCTCTACTGGTCCCTCTACCCTCAACAACACTGCTCTGGGCCGCGGCTTCCTTCTCTAGGTCGTCCAAGAAGGATCCGAGCTGACACCGAGCTGGTGAGCCCGTGTAAGTTTGGCAATCAGAGGGAGGTCAGACTGGGACGATCTTGGGCTCCGTTGGTGGCCACAAAGAAACCACGGATTTCCTCCACTGGAATGAGTGGAGTGGCGTCGGCGGGAGCGAGAAACTCCATTGACTCACCTTCTGAGGAGTTCCCTTCCACCTGCTCACTGCAGATGGAATCATCATCCCCATCCCCGGACATACCCTTAATGCTCGATACTCCCGCCCCACCCTGTGCAGCAGTTGCCTCTTCCCCACCCGCGGGTCTCTCCTCCACTTCAGTCCCAATCCTGGAGTCAGTGGCAGAGAGGCCTTCCCCAGATGTACCCGGGGAGTCAAGACCATCGATTGTGGGGGCGTCTATCCCTCCACCACTTGTGCGCAAAGTGGACTCTGGTGCACCAGACTCAGGGAATCCCTCTGGAGCCAGGTATTGAGGGAGAGAAGGGCTGGTTTCCCCTACCCCTTCCTCATCTACTGTCCCTAAAGGGCCTGTCTTACAAGCATGCAACTCCATGTGATGAGCGCGACCTAACGTGGTCGCTTGAGCCGTCCGGTGTCACGGGGCCGGTCCCACTTCGATCGCCGGAGCCGTGCGGAATTGTGCGGAGTTCGTCCCGACATCGCACGGAGCTCCGAAAAACTGACTATGTTAAAAAATTCCGCGTGGCAACGGCTTGTCGGCTCGCAGTCGCCTCGACGCATTACACACCGCCTCGACATCGTGCCTCCGTGAACCTATCTGTAGGTGCCTCCGTGATCTCTATGTGTGTGGCTCCGTGGCCCTCTGTGTGTGTGCCTCTGTGCCCCTCTCTGTGTGCCCCTCTCTGTCCTGGCGAACTTACCTTAAGATTTCGCTCCAAGTTCACGTCACTTTGCACCGCGTTGCGCACTCACCCGACCTCTGTGCGGCCCTCGCTGCCGGTTTGGTCGCGCTTGCCGCATGCAGGCGCATGCTGGTGGGAACGGCCCTGTACAGGTGATCACCCGACCTCCGCGCGGCCTCCGCTTCTAGTTTGATCGCGCTCATCGCATGGAGTCGGATGCTGGTAGGACAGGCCCTTAACTCCAGAGGCATGCTCAGCAGTTTGTCCTGGGTGGATTGCCCCTGGACTTTCTTGGATGCATTATGCGGGATTCCCTCCCCAACAGGAATCTCCCCCTGCTCCATCTCACCTGAGTGGTCCCCATCACCGCCTTCTCCAGAATCCCCTTCAGAGCATGGGACCGGGGCCTGAACCAGAGGGTGGGAGTCTTCCTCCACCACAGTACTCCCCACCCCCTTGGAGGATTCCTGTTCGTCCCCCTTCCACTTCTCTCTAGAGAGATTCTTCCTTTTTTTCGAACGGGAGGCGCTCACAGACAACATGGGCCGGATCACGAAAAATGTTGAGATGGAACACTGAAAGAAGATGGAGTACTTAGTGATATGGTGTCAGGACAAGAACCACTCCCACAATGTCAGTAAGCCGAAGAAGCTAGTTACTGACTTCAGGAAGCATGGTGGAGCACTTGCCCAATCAGCAGAAATGGTTGAGGGCTTCCAGTTCCAAGTTATTGTTATTCATTGAAAAATTATTAAAATTGAAAATATATAAGAAATCAGATGTATGGAGCCAGGTCACATGGTGTGGGTTGGGTTGTTGGAGGGAGAGGCCAGAAGTGTAGAAGAACATTGGCTATTGGAAGGAACGTCATTAGGTAAAGGAGTCTAAGTGGGTCCATAAGGGAGTGGTAAGGTATGGTATGGCCATGAATTTGATGGGTTGAGTAGATCAGCCCAAGCTGTATGAAGTCGTGAAGTGAGCGTTTGGATGGTTTTGGATCAATAGTCGAGAGGTGGGGATGATTGGATGTTGGATGTAAGCAGGGAACTCGTCATGAAGGCCATGGTCAGTGATTAGTGGGGGAACCCTGATGGAAAGTCAGATAAGTACATTACCTCTCTGTGCTGGATTCCCAGCAGCCCAGGCTCCAGGGTCTGGCACTTACTCAGCCATGTCCCCTACAAGCAGACCTCTTTACACATTTAGACCCCTTCATGCACTGGTGGTACACCGTGCGACTCACATTAGTTTTCAATTTACTTTGACTCTCCCTTGAAGTTAAATGCATGGCACAACAATTTAATAATATGTAATCCAATTTCTAGGAACTTGGTTCCCCATTGTAAGAACAAAAGCTGAACCAGGAACATTAACGCATCAAAGTTAATTTTACTATTGTTTTTTTTGATGGAACCAGGCATATTTTAGAAGTTAAGATAGGAAGAACTCAATACTGAGAGCAACCTGCTGTGTTTCACTGCTTCTCCTTAACTTATTCAGAGAAATGACTGAGAAAAGCGGGACAAGGTGATATTGGCAAGGTCAATTTATGAGAGTTAATAACAATACAAATTCTTCTTGTTCTTTCAGTATCCACTGTGTATCTTTGATGTATTGAATACTACCTTATTTGACCAAAGATGGCTTTTGGATACCTGCTACAATGTTAACTCACACATTAGGAGAACAGCCCGTTGCACATTAATAACTTCCCGGATTCATAGTGGTAAAGCTATCATACAGCCATTGTGTCTTAGATAGGCAACAAAGCTAAATGTACACTTGTGGCTGTTAAATGTAAAAATCACATTGGATTTCCATTAATATCCCCACAGTTACTTGTATTAGGAGCAATAGATTTTGTGCAATGATGACATCAAATATCTGAAAATCTTGTTAGGTTATGGACTGATGTTTATTTTGGTAAATTGTTTGATTTATTCGGATATTTATTGGTGTGTGTACTGTGTCCAGGCAAATCGTGTGTTACATGTGTACAATCAAACCATGTGTGAGTTAAATGAGTAGTGCAAAAAGAGAAAGGAATCAGAGTGCAGAATATAGTAATGCTGCTAGAAAGAATGTTTTTTAAAAGGTGCAAGGGATGCAACAAAGTAGATAGGGATATTGAGATTTATCCTTTTATCTTATGAGAGGACCATTCAAAAGTTTGATTACAGTGGGGAAGAAGCTGAATCTGGGGTACATGCTCACAAGCTGTTATATTTTCTGCACAATGGTAGAGGCGCAGTAGAAGGAATGATCAGGGTGGTCCTTGATTATCTTGGTTGTTTTCCCAAGGCATCGTGAAGTATATGTGGAGGATGGACTGGGCTTCATCCACAACTCTGCAATTTCTTGCAGTCTTGGGGAAGAGCTGTTGCCAGGTTGATAAGATGCTTTCTATGGTGCATCTGTAGAATTGGTATATTTTATGTGTGTGTGTGTATATATATGTGTATACATACAAATATGTATGTGTATATATATGTATATAAACACATATATTGTAATATTTATTGTGATATATATATATATATATATATATATACACAATAAATACACACACACACAGATTGAAAGAAAAAGGTTGCTAAACAAATTATAGGAAATCTGAAGAAAGAAACTAGAGAAATATGTCAAGTCAAGTCACTTTTATTTATATAGCACATTTAAAAAACAACTCTCGCACAACGCCATGCGCTAGGCGTATGCCGTCAAGACACTGCGCACGACATCAAGACGCTGCGTACGCCCTCAATGTGCTTGCGGGCTGACAGGATTTTCGGACAGTACAAGAGTTTTGGAGCCCTGCGTGATGTCGGGCCCAGCCCCGCACAACTCCTTACACCTCCGGCGATTGAAGTGGGACCGGCCCCGCAAGGCCGTACGCCTCAAACGACCACGTTTGGTTGCGCTAGACGCATGCAATCGCATACTGGTGGGACAGGCCCTTAACTTGCCTCACACACACAAACACACATTCATATTAATATATATATAAGTTAAATTTAATTTTGTGCACAGTGTGTGTTGAAGCAATACAAGGGAAGCTGCACAATACAATGCAAGGGAAACCACGCGAACGTGGGGGCTGGGGAGGAAAGATGGGAGGGAAATGGGGGAACAGGGGGAAAACATTTACAATAAAATGAACTAAAATATGTGATGTTCTAGATGCACTATATCAAACACTGTTCCCTACAACACTGATTACACCAAGGATGATAGAGCGGAGTGCACAGCGGGAGGCATACCGGAAGTCGCGTTTTGCTTTAAAAAATGGCGGCCGTGACATTCCGTTACGTATTACATGTCAGTCCATTGGATTTCAGAAGAGTGGTCTATCTTGCTCCTCTAGGATCTTCGGTTGAAAAGGATAACTTCTTCATCACTTTTTTTCTGGGAAGGCGGCATCAGCTCGATAAACAACAGTCTTTGAGTGGTCCCTGGAACAAGGAACCCCATAGTTATGCATCACCTATACACTTAGAAGAACAGAGACACCCCCTTTCCATGGCCACAGGTGCACTGAGACCCTTTACTGGCAGAGCAGGATCTGGAAGTTTCTTTGAATTTTTCCTTTCACAATTCTGTTGTGTATTCTTCCCTTTGCCTCCCTTGGACAGTTTGGGATGCCAATGTACCTGATTGTTGCTTGCTATTGGTACTAATGACCCAGCATTGAACAAGGTGATGAGGAGAGGGAGACACAAGGAAGTGCAGGTGTTGGAATCTTGAGCAAGAAACAGTGCTCATTATCTATAATCCCACATTGGTTCAATAGTAAGATTAAATGAGAACTTACCAGTTTGAAGTTTGATCTTTATTTTATGAGGAGTTACGATGAGCGATTACGCGAAGAAGCCCCGCCAGTCCGCATGCGCATCAATCTTCAAAGCAGCGGTGTGAAATCACAGATAACAGTAGTCGAAGTAACATAGTAAGACTTAGAGAAGACTAGAACTACCAGATGACTTTTGCGATATGTGAGTTTGGAGCGGTCAGCACTTAATCGCTCATCGTAACTCCTCATAACATAAAGATCAAATTTCAAACTGGTAAATTCTCGTTTAATCTTACTATTTTACTTCGGAGTCACGTGAGTGATTCCGTGAAGATTTCAAAGCTCTGTGATTTCATGCCGTAGATACAGGTCCATACGACACACTGCCTCAGTTGACATGGGATAAACAAATAATGTATTCAACATAGTTCAAATTATACATGTTAATGTTTTAATAAACAAAAGAACATTAACGACTCCTCTCTCCCAGGGGATAGTTAAAAAACAGAACTCAAAATAGTATGCCCAAATACTTCAGGCGTGAGGACAGGTTTATTATAAAACCATGGAAATGTCCCTTCACTGGACCATCCTGCGGCCCCGAGGATTTGGTCTAAAGGGACATCCAGTGCCCTGCTGCGGATGTTGATGCCGCCCTGGTGGAGTGAGATTTAATCGCATCAGTGTCCACTCTGGCACAATCCAAAACTTGTTTCAGCCATCTAGAAATGGTCTGTACTGACATCTTCTTATGAGGTTTTATGTGACTGATGAGCATCATAATTTCCGAGTCTTGGTGTCCTCGGGTCCTCGACATACTGCCATAAGTGTGTAACTACACATAGCCGTAGATCAATGGGATATGCCATAAAACTCAGTTTTATCCCAGACGTCCCTGGCCTGCTTTGTTTGATTAAATCATAAACATAAAATGTAATATTATTTACAGAAGAAACAATGCTGTCCAGTCATAGTTTTTGCAGTGTCTGGACACATTGCGCTGAAACGAGCGCCATGAGCATGACTACTTTAAGGGTGAGTCTTTGCAAAGACAGAGATGTAATTGGAGCCCATTGACGAAGTGGTGTGAGAACTATGCTCACATCCCAGATTTCCATATACCGAGGCCTAGGAGGATTACAGTTAAAAATACCCTTCATGAATCGGGACACCAATGGATGTGACCCAACAGAATGTTGTCCCGACCCCTGCCATAAATAGGAGGACAATGCACTTCTGGCACTATTTGTGGCACTATAACTCAGTCGCTCATCAAAATATAATGTGGCAAGGAACTCCAATGCATCAGGTGTGCTTGCAGTGTGATAAGATATATTTGACTGCAAGCAGAACATCTCCCATTTTTTGATATGGGATAAGTATTGTTTCTTAGTACTATCCCTCCAGGCCACAGTAATCACATCCACCGTACGATCTGATAGTCCGAGCCCCAGGAACGGTCTCGTCAGAACCTGCAAACCAATAGATTAATACGATCATGTAAAGGATGACTCTCTCCTGACACAGGGTGAACCAACAGGTTGCTACATTTGGGGACAACCATAAAAGGCTGTGTGATCAGTCTCAGAACGAGTGGGAAGCATGGTTGTGTAGGCCAGTCGGGGACTACCAAAACGCCTGAAGTGGAGTCCTGCTCAATCTTAATGAGACATCGACTGATGAGGCAGAATGGGGGAAAAGCGTAAAAGAATATACCACCCCAATGTAGTGAGAATGCATCCACCGCTACTGTCCGTGGATCCGGCTCCCATGCAACATACTTTGGTAACTGGTGATTTAGCCTGGATGCAAAGAAATTAATGTCCGGCAACCCATACTTGGCAACAACATTTAAAAAAACTTTTGGATTCAACATCTATTCTGTGTTGTCATTGAATTTTCGTGACCTGGTGTCTGCCACCATGTTATATCCAAAGATTATAGAGGAGCAAGATAGGCCACTCCTCCAAAATTCAATGGACTGATGTGTAGTACGTAACGGAACGTCACGGCCGCCATTTTACCATTATGCCTCCCGCTGTGTAATCCGCTCCAAAGCTACAGAGCAGTTGCAAGCAAAGATTATAGAGGAGCAAGATGCATTAGAAAATTATTATATTTATTTGTAATAGATCTTTACTTACCTCTCGATTTCGATCTCTCTCTCTCCCCTCCCCTCTCTTCGCTATCTCTTTCTCTCCCCACTCTTCTCTCGAT
Source organism: Raja brachyura (assembly GCA_963514005.1). Next base: position 70,438,189 of record OY740788.1, on the reverse strand, counting down.
CTCTTTCTATCCCCTCTCTTCTCTCGATCTTTTTCTATCCCCTCTCTTCTCTCTTCTCTCTCTCTCTCCCCTCTCGATCTCTTTATCTTCCCTCTCGATATCTCTCTCCCCTCTCTTCTCTCGATCTCTATCCCCTCTCTTCTCTCTCTCTCTCTCCCCTCTCGATCTCTCTTTCCCCTCTCGATCTCTCTCTCCCCTCTCGATCTCTCTCTCCCCTCTCTTCCCTCTCTTCCCTCTCTCCCTCCCTCTCTCCCTCTCTCCCCTCACTCCCTCCATCCCTTCCCTCTCTGTCTCTTTCCCTTCCCTCTCACTCTCCCTCCTTCCCTCTCTCCCTCCTTCCCTCTCTCTCTCCCTCCTTCCCTCTCTCTCTCCCTCCCTCCTTCCCTCTCTCTCCCTCCCTCCCTTTTCCCCCTGTTCCCCCATTTCCCTCCCATCTTTCCTCCCCAGCCCCACCTTTGCGTAGTTTGCCTTGCATTGTATTGTGCACCTTCCCTTGTATTGCTTTAACACACCGTGCACAAAATGACAGGCACACACAAACACACATTCATATAAATATATGGTGGGACAGGCCCTTGAGAGATAATTACATTTCCTTCTCATGGATCAGAAGCAACTTTGATTTAAAGCATCACTATTACTCTCTATCTTATTTATCAGATGATGTACACAAACCATATATGCATACATACATATGCATATACATACATACAAACATACATATGCATACATACATAGGCATACATATATATATACACATATATACACATACATATATATACATACATATATATAAACACACACACACACACACACACACACACACACACACACATATATATATACACACACACACATACACACACACACACACACACACACACACACACACACACACACACACACACACACACACACACACACACACACACATATATATACATACCTATACATGCATATATACACATTCATATATACATATGATCATTTTCCAATGTTCAATAGATTTAGGATCAGTTCCTGTGGATTGGAGGATAGCTAATGTTATCCCACTTTTCAAGAAAGGAGCGAGAGAGAAAACGGGGAATTATGGACCAGTTAGCTTGGCTTCAGTGGTGGGAAAGATGCTGGAGTCAATTATTAAAGATGTAATAATGGGGCATTTGGATAGCAGTAAAAGGATTAGTCCAAGTCAGCATGGATTTATGAAAGGGAAATCATGTTTGACTAATTCTCTGGAATTTTTTGCCACAATGCTCGGTGTTGGGGCCGCAACTGTTTACCACATATATTACTGATCTGGAGGGAATTAGGAGCAACACTAACAAGTTTGTGGATGACACAAAGCTGGGTGGTAGTGTGAACTGTGAAGAGGATGTTAGGAGGTTGCAGGGTGACCTGGACAGGTTGAGTGAGTGGGCAGATGCGTGGCAGATGCAGTATAATATAGATAAATGTGAGGTTATCCACTTTGGCGGCAAAAACAAGGGGGCAGATTATTATCCCAATGGACTTAGGTTAGGTAAGGGGGAGGTGCAGCGAGACCTGGGCGTCCTTGTAAAGGTTGGCCGTGCAGGTACAGCAGGCAGTGAGGAATCGTGTTGCTCTGGGAGCCAAATGCAACGGAATTTTGTTTGGAATTGCATATATCGATTTATTTCTAAATGACAATAAAGTTTGTTTGATGATGATTTGATTGAAAACTAATGGAATGTTGACCTTCATAACAAGAGGATTTCAGTATAGGAGGTTCTGCTGCAGTTGTATAGGGCTCTGGTGAGACCACATCTGGAGTATTGTGTACAGTTTTGGTCTCTTAATTTGAGGAAGGATATCCTTGTGATTGAGGCAGTGCAGCGTAGGTTCACGAGATTGATCGCTGGGATGGCGGGACTGCCATATGAGGAAAGAATGAAAAGACTAGGCTTGTATTCACTCAAGTTTAGAAGGATGAGGGGGGGTCTTATAGAAACATATAAAATTATAAAAGGACTGGACAAGCTAGATGCAGGAAAAATGTTCCCAATGTTGGCCGAGTCCAGAACCAGGGGCCACAGTGTTAGAATAAGAGTGAGGTCATTTAGGACTGAGGTGAGAAAAAACCGTACTAGGTGTTTATTGCAGGAGTGGTCCATCTTGCTCCGCTATAGGATCTTTGATCTTAGTGGCTCTCCCACAGAGTATCCATTCCTGCCCATTAGGTTCCCATTGTGATGAAGAACATGCAGGCATGAAAAGTGGAAAAAGGATTTATTACAGTTTAAAATGTGAATAACTCTTAAAATATAAGAACAATTTAAATGTCAAAGATGAGAATTATTAAGTTCTTTCTTGTTGTGTCTCTTGTTGCTGCCCACAGCGTCTTTATGTCGCTTTGTCGCGGTCAAATTTTAACCAAGGTAATCTGATAATATACCTCAGAAGTCATCATTCAACGAAGCACGCTTTTATATAAGCACGCATATATACACACACATACACAGACTCACACACAGAGACTCGCACACACACATACTCACACACACTGACTCTCACACACACACAGACTCACTCAAACGTTTAAAGCCTCCTGTAGAGGCTGCTTGCTGAAGCAAAAGTCCCGTTTATATCAATGGGTCGATGGTTGAAAGGGTCAAGAGCTTCAAATTCCTGTGCGTGCACATCTCTGAAGATCTTTCCTGGTCCGAGAACACGGATGCAAATATTAAGAAAGCACATCAGCGCCTCTACTTCCTGATAAGATTACGGAGAGTCGGTTTGTCAAGGAGGACTCCAACTTCTACAGGTGCACAGTAGAAAGCATGCTGACCGGTTGCATCGTGGCTTGGTTCGGTAACTTGAGCGCCCAGGAGAGGAAACGACTACAAAAGTAGTAAACGCTGCCCAGTCCATCATCGGCTCTGCCCTCCCTTCCATCGAGGGGATTTATCGCAGTCGCTGCCTCAAAAAGGCTGGCAGCATCATCAAGAACCCACACCATCCTGGCCACACACTCATCTCCCTGCTACCTTCAGGTAGAAGGTACAGGACCCTGAAGACTGCAACAACCAGGTACAGGAATAGCAACTTCCCCACAGCCATCAGGCTATTAAACTTGGCTCGAACAAAACTCTGAACATTAATAGCCCAATATCTGTTATTTGTACTTTATCAATTTATTTATTCATGTGTGTATATATTTATATAATGGTATCTGGACACACTGATCTGTTATGTAGTCAATGCCTACTATGTTCTGTTGTGCTGAAGCAAAGTCAAGAATGTCATTGTACCATCAGGGACAAATGACAATAAACTCACTTGGATTTGAACTTGAATAGTATTACTTTAAATAAATACATGTTGAAAATTATGCACTTTACTTATGGTCTACTTCTTGAAGTTTTTTACATTTCCTTTTAACAGTCATGTTATGCATTTTTCTATTCTTGAATTTGAGTCCATAGTGCATGTGGATACTCACAAAGATCGCTACAATTCTAACCTTGACTCTATTGCAGCACAAGTTCATGTCTTTGTATTGCTGTGTGTTATGTATTGCTGTGTTTATTACATGGGAAAGATAGAAGAGCTTATTAAAATCTTCTTACAAAGACCATTATGTAATTTCTTTCTATCCTCTTTTGGACCTAAGGCATAGCAGGGCTGCCAACTCTCACACAGAGGGAGGGAGAGAGGGAAGGGAGGGAGAGAGGGAAGGGAGGGAGAGAGAGAGGGAAAGGAGGGAGGGAAAAGAGAGAGGGAAGGGAGGGAGAGAGGGAAGGAGGGAGACAGAGAGGGAAGGAGGGAGAGAGAGAGGGAAGGGAAGGGAGAGAGAGAGAGGGAAGGAGAGAGAGAGAGAGAGGGAAGGAGAGAGAGAGAGGGAAGGAGAGAGAGAGGGGGAGGAGAGAGAGAGGGAAGGAGAGAGAGAGCGGGAATGAGAGAGAGGGAAGGGAGGGAAGGAGAGAAAGAGGGGAGGGAGGGAGAGAGTGAGGGGAGGGGGGGAGAGAGAGGGGAGGGAGGGAGGGAGGAGTGGGAGGGAGAGAGCGGAGGGAGGGAGAGAGGGGAGGGGGAATGGAGGGATGAAATGGAAGGAAGGGAGGGAAGGGAGGGAGGGGGATTGAGAGAAGAGAGGGGAGAGAGAGAGATCGAGAGAAGAGGGGATAGAGAGAGATCGAGAGGGGAGAGAAAGCGATCGAGAGGGGAGAGAGAGAGATCGAGATCGAGAGGTAAGTAAAGATCTATTACAAATAAATCTAATAAGTTTCTAATGTACCGCCAAAGATTATAGAGGAGCCTAGTTTCCCAATTATGTAGACGTCATAGTCGACGCCATCTTTGGTTGCAGCACATCGGTAAAATGGCGTCGACAATCACACAGGTGATACTGCGTTTTTTTTGCTGAGTGGCGCATCTTGCTCCTCTATAATCTTTGGTTATATCTACCTGGTAAGTAGATTGCTGAAACCCAAATGTTCCTTGCAATACACCAATGCCAAATAAGGTTAACCTGCTTATCACATGATACTGACTTAATTCCACCCATGGGATTCACATATGCAACTGCTGTGGTGTTATCAATCTGGAGCTGAACATGCAAATCATGCATAGTTGAACAATACGCTTTTAAGCCATAGAATGCTCCTAACAATTCAAAATAGTTAATACCATGCATCTGAAGAATTAACGCCTCATGCACATTCCATCTGCCGCCGCAGCTAGAAATGGTATCAGTGGCTCCCCATCCCAAGGCACTTACATCAGTTTGTAAAACAACTGAAGGTTGATTAACCCGAATTTTACTAGAGCAACGTGAAACATTAGTTATCCACCACTGTAACTCAGTGATAACTTCAACTGGCAAAGGCATGAGTCTATTGAAATGACCTGCATGTATTTTGAGTGCCTGTTCCTTAGCTCATTGCAAATTATGTTAATGTAAAGGCACAAATTGCACTCCAGGTTAAGCAGCCACTAATTTGCCAATTACACTAGCCACTTGTCAGATGGAGGATTGCTGCTCATCAACGAGATTGCTGCAAACTCCCATTAATTATAATCTCTTGCCTCTAGGCAGAGTTACTAACATGTTAGTTGAATCAATGGTGAACCCCAAATAATCAATGATCCTTGATGGTATCAAATTGGATTTAGCTGGATGAACGAGAAACCCCAACCTTTCAAACATCTGTTTAGTAACTGAAACAGCTAATTCAGCTGCTTCCTGACTCTTGACTATGATTAGAATATCATCCAAATAGGCCATCATAATATGATTCTGAGCCCGGAGTAAACCCAACACTGGTTTCAACAACTTTGTAAATAATCTAGGAGCTGAGGTTAACCCATTAGGTAATGCTTTAAACTGCCATAGTTGTCTCATCCAACTAAATTTCAAATACCTCAGATAATCGTAATGAATCGGTATAGAACAATATGCATCTTTCAGATCTACATTTGCCATATAACATCCTTTGGAAACCAATTGCTTAGCAGTAACAAAAGTTTCCATTTTGAAATGTTTGTACTGGACATAGGACTTCTGTCGAGTTAGATCAAGAATGATTCGACACCCACCATCCTTCTTTGTCTAGGAAATATATTGGACACAAACTGGTGAGGTTGATGAACTGACTTTTCAATTACACCTTTTGTAAATAACGTTTCAATTTCAGCATTTACCTGTATAGTTTCTGGTTTTGAAAACACCAATGTCTGACTCGGTGTATGTTGTGTGGCTGGTCACAATTTAAAAATGAACTCAATTCGAAACCCCTGAATGCTGTCCAGTATAAACGGGTCTGATGTTAAGGAGCACCATTCATTAAAGAACAACTGCAATCTACCCCCAACTCGTGACTGATCCATATATAACATGTCCTGAACAGAACCAGATGCACGTACCTCCATAGTTGCAGGTGGATACTTAAGCCTCCGAGTTCTGGAGGGAGTAAACGTTGGAGTACGCCAATTGCGTAATGATGGTAGAACCCGGCTTGGCCCTTGACCTGAACCAGCCTCAGTGAACCGTCTATAGCGGTGTGATCGACGAAACGGAATTCTACCGGTCAGTTGTGCTTTAATAAGGCCGACCGTCTTCGCCTCGTCATCCAGTTCTTTGACCTGTTTTGGCAGATCCTCCCCAAACAATAGGTTCGGCGGCTGCACCTTAGTTGTTCTGCACAACCCTGCAAACTTTGGATTTAAAGTTGGCCTTATTGCATTTTTTCGAATGCAATTTATTTCGAAGTGCGCATTGCACAACAGTGCCAAAGCATCCTGCTGGGTATTAGACAGCGGCGCCCCTTCGACTGATCTTCCAAAGGCCGTAATGCCTGAACCAACCAGTTTTAAGACCCTTTGCAGCCTTAATTCTTGTCCTCTCATGCTTGTACCGATTTGCCCCCAGATGGCCTGGTTAACAGTGGGCACTTTGATTGAGGCACAGTTGAAAGGTGTCATACCTTTTCGCCGTCTCTTCCATGATTAACTCCTGTAACTGATGGGAAACCATATAATTGATGTTTCTAGCCAGGTTGTCTTCCTTTAGCTCACCAGTTCCAGTGGGTATGGTGAATTTGCACGCCACATCTGGCACGTCACGATGGAGCATCCTTTCTATTAGGTGCTCCATCTTATCTAGACGTCCCCAGACGTCCCTCATCCTGGCCCGACTTATCAGAGTCCATGGGCCTTACTGATTTTTTAGTGGCTTTTCTCCTTACAGGAGTAGCCATGGTGCTTAGAATCAGCACCGGAATAGCTGCCGCTGGCTGAACTGCCGGCGGCTCCGAAGGTGAAATGGGCGCCCGCCCGCTGACCGCACTCCTGCGTTTTTATTCGGCTGATTTCCCGGTGGCGCGTTTCGACCTTTTCAGTGACTTTTCCATGGTCCTGCTGCTTCCTGTAAACCAGCCTTACAGACCTCCAAAAAATGAGCGCAGTAAATTTTTTAAAAATGTACCTGCTAGTTTTTAACTTACCGCTGGTGGAGCTGCGTCCTGCCAGCCCGTCGTTGCGGCATGCGTCTGACGTAATGACGCGCATGCGGACTGGTGGGGCATCTTCACGGAATCACTCACGTGACTCCGAAGTAAAATCTCATGCAAACTTTCAGTGTGTCATCGTAAAAGGGAGCTAGTTCGTCCATCGGCTTGCTACGGTGAACAAAGGTGTGATACTTTTTTCACACTGTGCTGCTACAGATTGGATAGAGGCACAGCTAGATCCGGAGCTCCAACCTTCACCACTTCATTCAAGATGTGCCTCATTGCATAACGTCTGCTGCACCAAGTGCATGTCGCCTTTACTTACCTTGTCAAGTGAATAGAATTGGTTGCAGATGGTTTCTACATTGGTGGGAATCTCTGAAGATGAAACTGACCATCAACTTAACTGTTATTGTGGAATATAGTTGCCGACCTTTAAACTCTCCTGGAATGCACTGCAGAGGAGATGATGCATGTCTGGATTCAGTCTTGTTTCTGCTAACCATTTGCTGCACCTCCGACAGATGGCAGGCTTGTCACTTCCTATAGATGTTTACACATGTAATGCACCAGAGGGCACACTTCACTGCAAAAAGTAACGTTTGGCTGTGAATCTTTCAATCCCAAATACAATGATGTCGAATTATGGGGTAAAGTAACATAGTGGCTAAGTTAGTAAATAAGTAATCAAGAGCTCTAGATGCAACAAATTGGTTCAAACTCCAGCACAGCAGCTGAGGAATTAAAGTTCAATTTTACTGTTAGGCATCAGTGGTCACCATAAAACTAATGTGGTCGAGACGGTGAGTAAATAACATTGTTTTATTTTGAACACGAAAACAACGAGATTACTCAAATTGATAGAGGCAGCCAAAAGCATGATGTTGAATCCACACGTGTGGCGCTAGAATGAATAAATACAGTAAAAAACCCGTGAATAAAACTACCGGCGCTCATGTGACTCCTCCAGCCAATCACAGGGTTTGACTACCCGGGGCCCCCACAAGGTGTCTCTACAGGACCCCCACCCCCCCCAGAACCCGAGGTGCAGAACCGAGCAGGGGGCCGGACACGGCGACCGGAACGTGTGATGACTGGAGACGGGTCAGGCGTAACAGAGGGGGCTGGCAGAACAAGGCCAGTGGACTGTAACAGGGTGGGAGAAACAGAAACAACTGGGTCGGGAGAAACAGGCACAACAGGTGCAACAGGATCAGTGCCGTGCTGTACACTGGCTCGGCGGACAATGTGTCTAAGTCCGCCTTGGGGGCAGTGCGGATGCCCAGCAGCACCCAAGGCAACTTGTCTACCCAGTCCGGACCCATGATCCGAGCCTTCAGCACTGCTTGAGGTGGCGGTGGAAGCACTCGACGAGCCCATTGGCCTGTGGGTGGTAGGCGGTGGTGTGGTGCAACCGCGCCCTGTACAATTGCGCCAGAGCAGTCCACAAAGAGGACTTGACTTGTGCCCCCCGGTCGGTAGAGATATCTGATGGAACCTCAAACCGGGCAATCCAGTTGGCCGCCAGGGCCCAAGCATAAGACGCAGCGGAGGTGTCCGAAAGCAGGACAGCCTCCGGCCACCTCGTGAACCTATCCACAAAGGTGAGTAGGTGAGTGGCGCCTCGGTATATCGGTAACGGACCCACCAAGCCGACGTGAATGTGCAGGAATTGGGCCGAAGGGACAGCAAAATCCTGCACCAGGGGCCGCACATGCCTTTGGAAGTCTGGCAGGGGAGGCAGGCACGTGCCCAGGCCACAAACTGCTTGCGGATGCCATGCCAGACAAACGTGTCCGCCACCAGCACGCAGGTCGCCCGGATGGACGGGTGGGCCAGGCCGTGGATGGCGTCGAAGATCTGACGGCGACAACGCATGGAAACGATGGGGCAAGGTCGACTAGTGAAGACGTCACAGAATACCACCGTGCCCAAGGGCCCACACAGGACGTCGGCTAACCGTAGGGCAAAAGCAGCAGAGCGGTAGTCTGCCATCCCAGCATCCGCGCACTGCGCCGCAGCCAGCTCCTCGTAGTTCACGCCGTGGTCAGCGGCTGCCATGGCAGGGAGGGCGGAGCGGGACAGGGCGTCAGCGACCATGTTGCACTTGCTTGTGACGTGCTGCACGTCCGTGGTAAATTCAGAAATAAAGGCGACATGTCGCCGTTGGCGTGCAGACCACCGGTCGGACACTTTACCCAAGGTGAAAGTTTGAGGCTTATAGAAACATAGAAATTAGGTGCAGGAGTAGGCCATTCGGCCCTTCGAGCCTGCACCGCCATTCAATATGATCATGGCTGATCATCCAACTCAGTATCCCGTACCTGCCTTCTCTCCATACCCTCTGATCCCCTTAGCCACAAGGGCCACATCTAACTCCCTCTTAAATATAGCCAATGAACTGGCCTCAACTACCCTCTGTGACAGAGAGTTCCAGAGACCCACCACTCTCTGTGTGAAAAAAGTCCTTCTCATCTCGGTCCTAAAGGATTTCCCCCTTATCCTTAAGCTGTGACCCCTTGTCCTGGACCTCCCCAACATCGGGAACAATCTTCCTGCATCTAGCCTGTCCAACCCCTTAAGAATCTTGTAAGTTTCTATAAGATCGCCTCTTAATCTCCTAAATTCTAGAGAGTATAAACCGAGTCTATGCAGTCTTTGTTCATAACACAGTCCTGACATCCCAGGAATCAGTCTGGTGAACCTTCTCTGCACCCCTCTATGGCAATAATGTCCTTCCTCAGATTTGGAGACCAGAACTGTACGCAATACTCCAGGTGTGGTCTCAGCACTGACCCTATACAACTGAAGTAGAACCTCCCTGCTCCTATACTCAAATCCTTTTGCTATGAAAGCTAACAAAGCTAACATACCATTCGCTTTCTTCACTGCCTGCTGCACCTGCATGCCTACTTTCAATGACTGGTGTACCATGACACCCAGGTCGCGCTGCATCTCCCCTTTTCCTAATCGGCCTCCATTTAGATAATAGTCTGTTTTCCTATTTTTGCCACCAAAGTGGATAACCTCACATTTATCCACATTATACTGCATCTGCCAAACATTTGCCCACTCACCCAGCCTATCCAAGTCACCTTGCAGTCTCCTAGCATCCTCCTCACAGCTAACACTGCCCCCCCGCTTAGTGTCATCCGCAAACTTGGAGATATTGCCTTCAATTCCCTCATCCAGATCATTAATGTATATTGTAAATAGCTGGGGTCCCAGCACTGAGCCTTGCGGTACCCCACTAGTCACTGCCTGCCATTGTGAAAACGACCCGTTTACTCCTATTCTTTGCTTCCTGTTTGCCAGCCAGTTCTCTATCCACATCAATACTGAACCCCCAATGCCGTATGCTTTAAGTTGATATACTAATCTCTTGTGTGGGACCTTGTCGAAAGCCTTCTGGAAGTCCAGATACACCACATCCACTTGTTCTCCCCTATCCACGCTACTAGTTACATCCTCGAAAAATTCCACAAGATTCGTCAGACATGATTTACCTTTCGTAAATCCATGCTGACTTTGTCCAATGATTTCACCACTTTCCAAATGTGCTGCTATCCCATCTTTAATAACTGACTCTAGCCCACTACCGATGTTAGACTAACTGGTCTGTAATTCCCCGTTTTCTCTCTCCCCCCCTTCTTAAAAAAAGGGGTTACGTTTGCTACCCGCCAATCCTCAGGGACTACTCCAGAATCTAAAGAGTTTTGAAAGATTATCACTAATGCATCCACTATTTCCGGAGCTACTTCCTTAAGTACTCTGGGATGCAGCCTATCTGGCCCTGGGGATTTATCGGCCTTTAATCCATTCAATTTACCCAACACCACTTCCCGACTAACCTGGATTTCACTCAAGTCCTCCTTTGACCCTTATTTACGTCTTCCTTAGTGAAGACGGAACCAAAGTAGTTATTCAATTGGTCCGCCATATCCTTGTTCCCCATGATCAACTCACCTGTTTCGGACTGCAAGGGACCTACATTTGTTTTAATTAATCTCTTTCTCTTCACATATCTATAAAAACTTTTGCAGTCAGTTTTTATGTTCCCTGCCAGTTTTCTTTCATAATCTATTTTTCCTTTCCTAATCAAGCCCTTTGTCCTTCTCTGCTGGTCTCTGAATTTCTCCCAGTCCTCTGGTATGCTGCTTTTTCTGGCTACTTTGTACGCATCATCCTTTGCTTTGATACTATCCATGATTTCCCTTGTTATCCACGGATACACTACCTTCCCTGATCTATTCTTTTGCCAAACTGGGATGAACATTTTTTGTAGTTCATCCATGCAGTCTTTAAATGTCTTCCATTGCGTATCCACCATCAACCCTTTTAGAATTGATTGCCAGTCAATCTTGGCCAATTCACGTCTCATACCCTCAAAGTTACCTTTCCTTAAGTTCAGAACCATTGTTTCTGAATTAACAATGTCACTCTCCATCCTAATGAAGAACTCGACCATATTATGGTCACTCTTGCCAAAGGGGGCACGCACAATAAGTCTGCTAACTAACCCTTCCTCATTACTCAATACCCAGTCTAAAATAGCCTGCTCTCTCGTTGGTTCCTCTACATGTTGATTTAGATAACTATCCCGCATACTTTCCAAAAAATCCTCTTCCTCAGCGCCCCTGCCAATTTGATTCACCCAATCTATATGTAGATTGAAGTCACCCATTATAACTGTTTTGCCTTTGTCGCACGCATTTCTAATTTCCTGTTTGATACCATCCCCAACTTCACTACTACTGTTAGGTGGCCTGTACACAACTCCCACTAGCATTTTCTGCCCCTTAGTGTTTCGCAGCTCTACCCATACAAATTCCACATGCTCCAAGCTGATGTCCTTCCTTTCCATTGCGTTAATCTCCTCTCTAACCAGCAACGCTACCCCACCTCCATTTCCTTTCCCTCTATCCCTCCTGAATATTGAATATCCCTGGATGTTCAGCTCCCAGCCTTGGTCACCCTGGAGCCATATCTCCGTGATCCCAACTATATCATACTCATTAATAGCTATCTGCACGTTCAACTCATCCACCTTATTACGAATACTCCTTGCATTGAGACACAAAGCCTTCAGGCTTGTTTTTACAATGCTCTTACCCCTCATACAATTTTGTTGAGAAGTGGCCCTTTTTGATTTTTGCCCTGGTTTTGTCTGCCTGCCACTTTTACTTTTCACCTTGCTCCCTATTGCTTCTACCCTCGTTTTACACCCACCTGCCTCTCTGCTCTTGTACCCATCCCCCTGCCACATTAGTTTAAATCCTCCCTGACAGCACTAGCAAACACTCCCCCAAGGACATTGGTTCCATTCCAGCCCAGGTGCAGACCGTCCTGTTTGTACTGGTCCCACCTCCCACAGAAATGGTTCCAGTGCCCTAAAAATTTGAATCCCTCCCACTTGCACCATTTTTCAAGCCACGTATTCATCTGCAATATCCTCCTATTTCTACTCTGACTGGCCCGTGGTACTGGTAATAATCCAGAGATTATTACCTTTGAGGTCCTACTTTTAAGTTTATCTCCTAGCTCCCTAAATTCACCTTGTAGGACCTCATCCCTTTTTTTACCTATATCGTTGGTGCCAATATGCACCACGACAGCTGGCTGTTCACCCTCCCTCTCCAGAATGTTCTGCAGCCGTTCAGTGACATCCCTGACCTTTGCACCAGGGAGGCAACATACCATCCTGGAGTTACGTTTGCGGCCGCAGAAACGCCTATCTATTCCCCTGACAATTGAATCCCCTATTACTATTGCCCTTCCCCTCTTTTTTCCCCCATCATGTGCTGCAGAGCCACCCATGGTGCCATGAACTTGGCTGCTGCTGCATTCGCCTGATGAGCCATCTCCCTCAACAGTATCCAAAATGGTAAACCTGTTTAAGAGGGAGATTTAAAAAAAAAAAATTTCAAAATAGACTTTATTCGAGTAATAAATATATACAATACATCAACCGTGCGAAAAATCCATCCGACATTTTCGGAGGCTATACAAATTGTTCCATACAGTCTACACACATTTTTCAAATTTCGCGAATTGATCCCCCACCCGTGCCACTCATGTGGCCCCCCGGCATGGGATACCTTCCCTTATTTTGAGGGGCGTCTCCACCATACCGTGCCCCCCATGTCCAGTAGCGGAAGGACCCTAGACTGTGGCCCTCCCCCACCGAGCCTTGGCGTTGGCTGCACCGAGCTTCAGTGCGTCCCTCAGCACGTACTCCTGCAGTCTGCAGTGGGCCAGTCGGCAACATTCCCCGACGGACATATCGCTCTGCTGGGTGGTGAACAACGCTCTGGCAGACCAGAGAGCGTCTTTCACCGAGTTGATAACCCTCCAGCAGCACTTGATGTCAGTCTCTGAATGTGTCCCTGGGAACAGTCCGTAAATCACAGAGTCCTCTGTGACGGAGCTGTTTGGAATGAAGCGTACCAGGGACCCTTGCATTTTCCTCCAGACTCTTTGGGCAAATCCACACTCTGCAAAGAGGTGGGCAACCGTCTCCACTCCATAGCAGCCGTCCCTAGGGCAGCGTGCGCTGGTAGTGAGGTTCCGACAGTGCAGGAAGGATCTGACTGGGAGGGCTCCCCTCACCGCCAGCCAAGCCAGGTCTTGGTGCTTGTTGGTGAGTTCTGGCGATGAAGCATTTTGCCAGACAAGCTGGGCAGTCTGCTCAGGGAACGACGCCACCGGATCCATCGAGTCCTTTCCCTGCAGTGCCTGCAGGACATTCTGTGCTGACCACTGCCCAATGGACATGTGGTCAAAGGTGTTTCCGTGTCCGGAAGAACCTTTCCACAGACGACAGATGGGGCGGCAATGTCCAGCTGACTGGCACCTTGCATGGCATCTGCGCCAGGCCCATCCTTCACAACACGGGGGACAGGTAGAACCTCAGCAGGTAGTGACACTTGGTGCCCACGTGCCTTGGCTCTACACTCCGCCTGATGCAGCCACACACGAAGGTGGTCATCAGGATGAGAGCGACGTTGGGCACGCTTTTACCCCCGTTGTCTGCTGACTTGTACATTGTGGCCCGTCGCACCCGGTCCATCCTCGACCCCCAGATGAACTGGAAGACCGCCCGGGTGATCCCTGTGGCGTAGGAAGGAGGGACAGGCCACACTTGTGCCAAGTACAGCAGGCCCGAGAGCACCTCACACCTGGTGACCAAATTCTTTCCCGTTATGGAGAGGGAGCGTTGCCTCCACAGCTCCAGCTTCCTCCCCACCCTAGCTATCTGCTCCAGCCAATTCTTGTTACATGCCTCAGCCCCCCCGAACCAGATCCCCAGCACCTTCAAGAAGTCAGGCTTGATGGTGAAGGGGACGGAAGATCTGTCGGGCCAGTTGCCAAAGAGCATGGCCTCGCTCTTCCTGCGGTTCACCCTGGCTCCCGTGGCCGACTCAAACTGGTCGCAGATCCTAATCAGTCTGCGGACTGACCCTGGATCCGAGCAGAAGACAGCGACATCGTCCATGTACAGGGAGGTTTTTACTTGAATGCCCCCACTGCCGGGCAGTGTCACTCCTCTAATGCTCGCATCCTTCCTGATGGATTCAACAAAGGGTTCAATACAGCAGACAAACAAGACAGGAGAGAGAGGGCAACCCTGCCTGACTCCAGACCTTACATGGAAACTGTCTGATTCCCACCCATTGATGTGGACTGCACTACGGATGTCGGTGTAGAGCAGTTTGATCCAATTCCTGAATCCCTCCCCAAAACCCATTTTGGAGAGCACGTCCCTCATGTATGTGTGCGAAATCCTGTCAAAGGCCTTCTCCTGGTCCAAGCTGACTAGGCAGGCATCCACCCGTCTGTCCTGCACGTAGGCGATGGTATCTCTCAGCAGCGCTAGGCTGTCTGAGATTTTCCTACCAGGTACAGCACAAGTTTGGTCCGGGTGGATCACCTGTCCCAGAGCAGACTTGACCCGGTTGGTGATGGCCTTAGACAGGATCTTGTAGTCTACATTCAAGAGTGTTATGGGTCTCCAATTCTTTATGTCCTTCATCTCCCCCTTCTGCTTGTAGATTAGGGTGATGTTGCCCTTCCTCATGGAGTCTGACATGCTACCAGCTGGAAGCATGTCGTTGTACACTTCTAGCAGGTCCGGGCCCATCAAGTCCCACAGAGCCGAATACAACTCGGCCGGTAAGCCATCGCTTCTGGGAGTTTTACTCGAGTCAAAGGAACGGATGGAGCCAGTCAGCTCCTCTAGGGTCAGTGGTTGGTCCAGACTCTCCCGCTTGCTGTCCTCCAAGACCTCCGTGATCGAGGACAGGAAGTTCTGGGAGGAGGTACTGTCTATGACCTTATGGTTATACAAATCTGTGTAAAAGGATTTGCAGATCCTCAGCATGTCTGTCTGTGAGGATGCTACCGAGCCGTCCTCCTCCGTAAGGCTGTTCATCACAGAGCTCCCCCTGTGAACCTTATGGAAGAAGAAACGTGAGCACGTCTCATCCTGCTCCACATGGCGGACCCTGGATCGGAAGATGATCTTGGAGGATTCAGAGGTAAAGAGCCGAGCTTACCGGTCCTTCACATCTCTAAGTTCCTCCCTCACATCCACCCCTCTCGACTGCAGAAGGAGCAGTTGTTGCAAATCTGTCTGGAGTTGGCACAATTCCCTCTGACTCTGTCTTGCTCTCTGAACCCCTTTACTTATGAAGAACCTCTTAATGTTCTCCTTGGTTGCTTCCCACCAGAGTGTGGGGGAGTCAAAGAGGGGCTTCACCGTTCTCCAACATGCGTAGTCCCTCTTTAGCTCCTCGATGTTCTCTGTGGTCAACAGCTTCATGTTTAACTTCCACGTCCCTCTGCCTGCCTTCCGGTTCTCCTGTAGGTGACAGGAAGCCTGAAGGAGGCAGTGGTCGGAGAAGAACACCGGCGTGAGGTCAGTGTGTCTCACCGTGACGGCCTTCGTCGTGAAGACAAAGTCTATCCGAGATCGGGCTAAACCGTCCGATCTCGACCAGGTGAACCGTGGCTGGGACCCGCCTGCAGGGTCGCTGAAGGCATCGCGCAGCTTTGCATCTTTTACCATATCCATCAGGAACTTGGACGTGCTGTCCAGTCTGCTGTCGGCACTGCCGGATCGTCCAGCCGCATCAATGATGCAGTTGAAGTCACCGGCCAGAACGAGCTGCCAGGGTGTGTCCCCCTCTTGCACAAGAAGATGATGGGTTTGGGTTAATTCCTGTCATAACTGATTGCAGAGTCATTGGGGTGGGAGATTGCAACCTTCATGTGGTCCACCCTGTTTCGATGAATGCAATCAAGCTGGCGTGCACAAACAGAAGATCAAACAGAACAAGTTGTCTTACAACTTTAGGCTGTGCACGCCACACGCAAGAAGAAGCAGAAGCAGAGTCATTGTTCTGATGGAAATTAGATTCATACACAGTGAGCAACTGGGGGTTTCTCTCCCCTTCCTACACACAAACTACTCCAGGACCACTTCTTTCTTCAAACCACTGTGGAATAGTAATTTGGTTAACTTTGTGCAAAATTTGGCTTACGGTTTTTTATTGTTGCACCTGGATGACCTTGCATTAAATATACAATTTGAGTGGCTTGCAAGGCCAAGGTAAAATAAATGTTTGCCCTGTGAACAATAACAGTTTCTTGGTGTGGAAATTCTAATCTTTGTTTTGTTACAGAGCTAAATGAAAACATTTTGTTATCTCAACTAAATTGATGTATTGCGTGCATTTATGTGACCAAGGCTGTAACGTGAATCAGAATTTGACATTTACATTAGTTTATCACCTTTTTGAAATGTTATTTTGATAATATTGTTTGAATAATAGAGATAAATAGGTGTTGACAGTGGGAGTGTTACAGTTTTGCCCTTAGTGAACTGGATGTGAATTTCTCCAACCCATGGGTGGTGAAACTTGAGATTTATTCAATCCTATTGTGGTAAAATAAAAAATGAAAGGAATCCGTGCTTACATCCCCAAATACATTCCAGATGATTAAATCCTTCTGAAGTGTTGTCAGTGTTGAAATGTAGAAACTTGAAGAACTAATCTGTGAGTCCCAGAAAAATAAATAAATGATTGGATACTCCACATTGGCGATGTTAAAATGTCATACAACACCATGTCTATACCAACATTTTTGACACTAATTCCATTTGACCACATATGGTCCATATCCTTTTATGCCTTGCCTATTTAGTTGCCTGTCTAATTGTCTCTTAAACCTAAGAGACCTCTGATGCCACTTGTTTGAAGAATATATACTGTTCCAGGGCATCAAAGATCTGCTCCATTAATCTTCTACATCCACAGAAAGAGCTGACCAGATCCATGTTTAATGTCTTATTCAAATACAACAGATCTTGAAATTAGATTGGTTAGTCACTATTTTTCACATAAAAAAGATTTAACTGAAATAAATTGTGCTTGTGATAATTTCTGAGTTAAACCGTGCTCAGTGCAGACTTGGAGCAAGCGTTTGTGTGTGTTATTCATGTGAAAGACCTAATGTTGTGTAGCTTTGTTGTACTAACATTATTTAAATCTTCGTTCAGCTGGCTTTGGTAGACTTGACCAGGCAGTTTCAGAAAAGTGTGGAAACAGGCCTTTCGGCCCGACTTGCCCACACGGGCTAGGTTAAGAACTCAGCCTGTAATGCAGTGGTTCTTAACCTTTTTGGCCCCACAACCCCATCAGACATTCTTGGTCAGTACCGTGACCCCCGAAACAAAAATTAAAGAAATAAAACAGCCCAATTAATTAAAACATGTCTGCCAATACTCAGTCAATGGGATGGCTGAAATTGTTTCGCAGCCATCAGGCGATTAAAATGAGGACGAATGCTCGGCAGGCAGCGTCGATCACAAGCTTATTGCGTGCCTTCGTTTTCCGAGTTACTATGGTTGAGAATCCAGTCTCACAGCGCCAGGTTGAGGGGGATTGAACCAATAGGGTCAGTTTCCTCTTTGAAAGAACAGGACAGTCCTTCACTTTTAGCCAAAACGTGACGAGCTCTTGTTCCATGAAGTCACTCTTGAGCTGCGCATCTTCACAAATTCGGTAAAATTCAACTTTCACAGCCACGTCTGTATCGTTGTATCGCTGATGGCACCATCTTCAGCTCAACAAATTGACATGTGATTTATGACTCCTTCATGACCCCCAGAAAAACCCCAAACGACCTCCATGGGGTCACGACCCCCTGGTTAAGAACCACTGCTATAATGTGAAGAGAACTGAGCTCACACATGCCCTTTGTCTTCAGGAGAGTAACACGGAAACACGGAAACACGGAAACACGGAAACACGGAAACACGGAAGCATGGAAACACAGAAACACGGGAACACGGAAGCATGGAAACATGGAATCACGGAAGCACAGAAACACGGAAACACGGAAACACGGAAGCATGGAAACACGGAAACACGGAAACACGGAAGCATGGAAACACGGAAACACGGAAGCATGGAAACACAGAAACACGGAAACACGGAAGCATGGAAACACAGAAACACGGAAACACGGAAGCATGGAAACACGGAAACACAGAAACACGGAAACACGGAAGCATGGAAACACGGAAACACAGAAACACGGAAGCATGGAAACACGGACACACAGAAACATGGAAACACGGAAGCATGGAAACACGGAAACACAGAAACACGGAAGCATGGAAACACAGAAACACGGAAACACGGAAGCATGGAAACACGGAAACACAGAAACACGGAAGCATGGATGCATGGAAACACGGAAACACAGAAACACGGAAACACGGAAGCATGGAAACACAGAAACACGGGAACACGGAAGCATGGAAACATGGAATCACGGAAGCACAGAAACACGGAAACACGGAAACACGGAAGCATGGAAACATGGAAACACGGAAACACGGAAGCATGGAAACACGGAAACACGGAAGCATGGAAACACAGAAACACGGAAACACGGAAGCATGGAAACACAGAAACACGGAAACACGGAAGCATTGAAACACGGAAACACAGAAACACGGAAACACGGAAGCATGGAAACACGGAAACACAGAAACACGGAAGCATGGAAACACGGAAACACAGAAACACGGAAACACGGAAGCATGGAAACACGGAAACACGGAAACACGGAAGCATGGAAACACAGAAACACGGAAACACGGAAGCATGGAAACACGGAAACACAGAAACACGGAAGCATGGATGCATGGAAACACGGAAACACAGAAACACAGAAACACGGAAGCATGGAAACACAGAAACACGGAAACACGGAAGCATGGAAACACAGAAACACGGAAACACGGAAGCATGGAAACACGGAAACACAGAAACACGGAAACACGGAAGCATGGAAACACGGAAACACAGAAACACGGAAACACGGAAGCATGGAAACACGGAAACACAGAAACACGGAAGCATGGAAACATGGAATCACGGAAGCATGGAAACACGGAAACACGGAAACACGGAAACAAGGAAACACGGAAGCATGGAAACACGGAAACACGGAAACACGGAAACACGGAAGCATGGAAACACGGAAACACGGAAACACGGAAACACGGAAACACGGAAGCACGGAACCACGGAAACACGGAAACACGGAAACACGGAAACACGGAAGCATGGAAACACAGAAACACGGAAACACGGAAACACGGAAGCATGGAAACACGGAAACACGGAAACACGGAAACACGGAAACACGGAAGCACGGAAACACGGAAACACGGAAACACGGAAACACATGTGCCGGAGTAGGCCATTCGGTCCTTCCAACCAGCACTGCCATTCAATATGATCATGGCTGATCATCTAAAATCAGTGCCTGTTCCTGCTTTCTCCCCATATGCCTTGATTCCTTTAGGCCTAAGAGCTAAATCTAACTCTCCCTTGAAAACATTCAGTGAATTGGCCTCCATTGCCTTCTGTGGCAGAGAATTCCACAGATTCTCAACTCTCTGGGTGAAGACATTTTTCCTCATCTCAGTCCTAAATGGCCTATCCCTTATACTTAAACTGTGACCCCTGGTTCTGGACTCCCCAACATCGGGAACATGTTTCCTGCATCTAGCCAGTCCAATCCTTTAAGAATTTTATATGTTTCTATAAGATCCCCATTCATCCTTCTAAATTCCAGTCCATATGTTGGTGCGTGGCACATCTCTGATCATGGAGGACAGCTTGCTGCTGAATCGTAGCACCTCTTCGATTGTGAAGAACCACTGCCTTCTCATTGGCAGTAACGCTGTGAGCATTAGGAGCAGGAACCTGTTTTTCACAAGGAACATCTCATTGCTCAGTGGAGATACTAGTCTACATCATGTTCCTTTAGAGCCTCAAGCTGCTCCCGTCTGGACGAGATAAAAACACCTGTCTGATTCAGTGTGAACAGGATGTGGTGTGGCCATGTTTGACGTGATAGAGTTCCCTGATTCTTATCTTTCACTCCATCAACCTCCACAAACAACACATCATCATCTGACATTTCCATCAACTCTAATACCACCACCATTCACATCTTCCCATCCCCACTCCTTTCCGCCTTCTGCAGAGATCGCTTGCTCCGCAATCCTTAGTTCACTCAACCCATCCCACCCAAATTACCCTCTCCCTACAACAATAGATGTAACATCTGTTCCTATACCACCCCCCTCACCTCCTTCCAGGGACTCCAGCATTCTTTCCAGGTGAGACATAGGTTCACGTGCACCTCCTCTAATCTTGTCTACTGCATCCGGTGTGCATAATGTGGCCTTCTGTACATCTGTACCAGATCTCCCAGTTGCTCACCATTTTAACTCCTCTTCCCATTCACTTACCGATCTTTCTGTCTTGGGCCTCTTCCATTGCAAGAGAGCGGTCACACGCACATGAGTGAAGAACAGCACCTCATATTCTGCTTGGGTAGCTTACAACACACAGGTGTGAAAATGGAATTCTCCAATGTTAGGTAACTACAAAACTCTCCCTTTCTCCCTTCTTACACCCTAAACCTCCCCTCCGCTCTCCCCTGTGATCCACACTTATCTCTCCCCGCCCCCTTCCCCTACATTCCTTCCTCAAGTTTCACCATTTGCAACTCCTCAATCCTTTTGTCCCACATCCTTTGTTATTTCATCTCTTGCCTTTGTCCACTGTTGACCTATCAAAACCCGCTCCTCATCTGTGTCAACCTAATACCTACCAGGCTTTGTCCTACCTCTCCTCTCTTCCAGCTTTCCCCGCCCCCCCCGCCCCCACAATCTGTCTAAAGAAGGGTCCCAACCTGAAACGCCACCTATCCATGTTCTCCAGAGATGCTGCCTGACCCACTGAGTTACACTTTGTGTCTATCTTTGGTATAAACCAGCTTTTGCAGTTGCTTGGATAATTGGAATACCTTGCAAAATGACCAAATGCCTGAGAAAGAGGAACGGGACACTGCACAAATGGTACATCTGAAACACGTACCCTGGTGTATGTAACTGGTGTTGTCCCTAGCATGACCTATTCCCAAAGCTAAACCCAGCGGTGGCATTGGGGTGAGGGAGCCTGTTGGGTTGTGATGCTAATAGAGTGCCAGTGAACAACTCCAGGAATGGAACACTCCCTCAGCACCTCGCTGGAGATCAGTGCAGACATCCCACTCGATTGTCTCCAGCCGGTGGCACAGTGGCGCAGTTGGTAGAGCTGCTGCCGGGTTCGATCCTGACCTCAATAGACAATAGACAATAGGTGCAAGAGTAGGCCATTCGGCCCTTTGAGCCACTCAATGTGACCATGGCTGACCATCCCCAATCAGTACCCCGTTCCTGCCTTCTCCCCATATCCCCATGACTCCGCTATCTTTAAGAGTCCTATCTAGCTCTCTCTTGAAAGTATCCAGAGAACCGGCCTCCACTGCCCTCTTAGGCAGAGAATTCCACAGACTCACAGCTCTCTCTGTGAAAAAGTGTTTCCTCATCTCCGTTCTCAATGCCTTACCCCTTATTTTTAAACTGTGGCCCCTGGTTCTGGACTCCCCCAACATCGGGAACATGTTTCCTGCCTCTAGAGTGTCCTCAGGTGATGTCCGTGTGGAATCTGCACGTTCTCCCTATGATGGTGTGGCTTTCTTCAGGATGTGCAGGTTTGTAGTTTAATTTGCCTTTGTAAATTGCCCCTAGTGTGTACAGATTGGATGCGAAAGTGGGATAACATAGAACTAGTGTGAGCGAGTGTGGACCTGGCGAGCCGAAGGGTCCTGATTCCACGCTGTATCTCTATACTAAACTAAGCATGTCTCGAAGCCTGAACTCCCAATAACAGAAGCAAGAAATGACCCATGTTACCTCTTGAATGTTGAATCATGTGTTGTGGACTTGACCGCACTGTCGTACACCTGAATGGGGTTTATTGCCTTCTCGAGAACTAAACGATAAATGCAGAAACATGGGAAGGAGTTGATGGGAATTTGAGGAGAATAAAACAGGTCAGTGTCAATGATGGCTTGATGATTGGTGCAAACTCATTGGGTTGAAAGGCCTGTTTCCCAGACCTGGAGTACGATGACCATCATTAAACTGGCTGCTAGGCCATTTTACAGAGCTTGTGCAGAAGAGATTTACCAGAAGGCTGCACGGATTACAGCTATAAGGAGAAGTTGGACAGACTTCAATAGTTTTTTATAGAATGATGGAGGCCGAGGGCAGACCTGTTAGAAGTATATAAACTTATGTGAGGCATAGATGGTCAGAAGCTTTTTAATAGGCACGTGCCGTAATCAGGCAGCGTAGGCAGTGGCTTTTAAAAATCTTGAAAACCACGCATGCGCAGATTATTCTCTCCCCGGTGAGCTGTCAGTCGGCTTTTTTTAATCTTGCAACTGCGCATGCGCACATTGTTCCCTCCCCGTGAGCTGTCGGTCGGAATTTTTTATCTTGAAAACCGCGCATGCGCAGATTGTTCCCTCCCCGGTGTACTGTCATTCGGCTATTTTTAAATCGTGGAAACCGCGCATGAGCAGATTGTTCTCTTGACTTCTATCATGTAATTTGTTTTCAATAGATCCTATCTCTTAATAAAGTATTTAAAAACATATAGCTCCAAAAAATTTACTTACCATATTATTTGTGCACAAAATCCATTCTTCTCTCTTTGTTTGCAGCAAAAATATCCATAAGGTTGCTCCTTGAAACTCTTCAGGTAATCACCAAAGATTATAGAGGTAAATCCACCCTTGAAAACCCCGCTAAGAAACTTGCGCATGCACATGCGCAGTAGGCTGGTGTGCATGTGCAGTGCGCCATGCAGCACATGCACTGGTTCACAGTGTAAAGGCAGAGTTTCAGCTGCCTTTATGGACCGTTCCCACTGATGGCTTGAAGCAGCGTCGACGGCACGTGAGCAGCCCGTACTTCCGCGTTTAAAACGTACTGCTGATGAAAGGCACGGGAGAATTATGCCTCCCTAACGGATCGATCTCTAAGGGAGACATAATTCTCCCGTGCCTTTACTATTTATGACCATTTTATGCATGTTTTATATATATTTTATATATATTATATTTATATATAAAATAATCACTATTTTATAATTTTTACTCAGGGTAGGCACTGCCTACCTTGCCTACCCTGCTATGCCTGCTTTTTAACCAGGGTGGAAATGTCAAATACTAGAGGGCATAGCTTTCAGGTGAGAGGGGACAACGTTTGAAAGTGATGTACTGGGCATGTTCTTTACACAGAGTGTTGGCGCATGGAATATACTACACAAAGTGGTGGTGGTGGAGGCAGATATGTGGCATTTATGAGGATTTTGGATAGATTCAAGATTCAAGTGAGTTTATTGTCATGTGTCCCAGATAGGACAATGACATTCTTGCTTTGCTTCAGCACACCAGAATATGGTAGACATGAATGCAGAACAGATCAGTGTGTCCATATACCATTATATAAATATATACACACATGAATAAATAAACAGGTAAAGTGCAAATAAACAGATAATGGGCTATTAATGTTCAGAGTTTTGTTTGAGTTGAGTTTAATAGCCTGGCTGTGGGGAAGTGGCTATTCCTGAACCTGGACATTGCAGTCTTCAGGCTCCTGTACGTTCTAACTGAAGGTAGTGGGGAGATGAGTGTGTGGCCAGGATGGTGTGGGTCCTTGATGATGCTGCCAGCCTTTTTGAGGCAACGACTGTGGTAGATTACCTTGATGGTAGGGAGGTCAGAGCCGATGAAGGACTGGGCAGTATTATGGATATGCAGAGAATGGAGAGACGTGAATGATATGCAGGCAGAGCAGATTAGTTTAACTTGACATCATGTTTGGCACGGACATTCTGGGCTGAAGGGTCTGTTCCTGAGCTGTACTGTTCTAGGGTCATTTTCACCAATACCTGCCTTCCACGGAGCTAAATCCACACACCTGGGTCACTGATTAAACACGTGAATCAAATGTTTTTTTTGAACTCGCATCTGATAAGAAATATGAGTAACATGGTTCAAAATAAAAATACACAAAACACTCCTATTTGCTCTAAGAAGTCACTTAATTTGTTCTTATCTTGCAAATACCACAAAATATATATATATATATTTTTTAATGTATTTTTATTTATTAGAAGCAGTGTACAAAAATATAAGCAGCGGCTTAAGACATAATACAGTTATTGTACTCCTTCAATTTTAATTTTTAGCTAAAGTTAAGAGAAAAGAAGAGAGAAAAAGCAAGAAAGAGAAAAAGTGGATGTGCAAGAATAGAACCCATAGACTACCAAATTGGTGTAGCCAAAGAGTGAGTAAGTAAAAGAAATAAGAAGATGTAGAGAAATAAAAAGACAAAAACAGAAAGAAAAACAAAAGGTGATGATGTACCTGCCTCTTATCCCTCCCCACCCATCACCCAACCCGTAATTAGATTTAACCCCAAAATTGTGTTGCACCATACTATCCTTGTAAAGTATCAATGAATGGTGCCCATGTCTTCAAAAAATGCTCTGGTTCTTCCGCTAAGACAAGTCTCATATTTTCAAGATGTAGTGTCTCAGACATGTTTGTAATCCGCATTTTGAGAGTAGGGGCAGATGTATGTTTCCAGAATTTGAGTATTCGTTTTTTCGCCATTATCAGACCATAATTGAAGAAATGTCTTTGAAATATTGATAGCTCAGAGCAGGCTTCTGACGTACCTAGAATAATCTTGGTTCAGTATTGATGTGGATAGAGAGCAGGCTGGCAGACAGGAAGCAAAGCGTAAACAGGTCATTTTCAGAATGGCAGGCAGTGAGTAGTGGGGTACTGCAAGGCGCAGTGCTGGGACCCCAGCTATTTACAATATATATTAATGATCTAGATGAGGGAATTGAATGCAACATCTCCAAGTTTGCAGATGACACGAAGCTGGGGGGCAGTGTTAGCTGTGAAGAGGATGCTGGGAGGCTGCAAGTTGACTTGGATAGGTTGGGTGAGTGGGCAAATGCATGGCAGATGCAATATAATGTGGATAAATGTGAGGTTATCCACTTTGGTGGCAAAAACAGGAAAGTAGACTATTATCTGAATGGTGGCCGATTAGGAAAAGGAGAGATGCAACGAGACCTGGGTGTCATGGTACACCAGTCATTGAAAGTAGGCATGCAGGTGCAGCAGACAGTGAAGAAAGCGAATGGTATGTTGGCATTCATAGCAAAAGTATTTGAGTACAAGAGCAGGGAGGTTCTACTGCAGTTGTACATGGTCTTTGTGAGGCCACAACTGGAGTATTGCGTACAGTTTTCGTGTCCAAATCTGAGGAAGGACATTCTTGCCATAGAGGGAGTACAGAGAAGGTTCACCAGACTGATTCCTGGGATGGCAGGACTTCCATATGAAGAAAGACTGGATAGATGCGCCTTGTACTCGCTGGAATTTAGAAGATTGAGGGGGGATCTCATAGAGACTTACACAATTCTTAAGGGGTTGGACAGGCTAGATGCAGGAAGATTGTTCCTGATGTTGGGGAACTCCAGAACAAGGGGTCACAGTTTAAGGATAAGGGGTAGTCTTTTAGGACCGAGATGAGAAGATCTTTTTTCACACAGAGAATGGTGAGTCTGTGGAATTCTCTGCCACAGAAGGTAGTTGAGGCCAGTTCATTGGCTATATTTAAGAGGGAGCTAGACGTGGCCCTTGTGGCTAAAGGGATCAGGGGGTATGGAGAGAAGGCAGGTACAGGATACTGAGTTGGATGATCAGCCATGATCATATTGAATGGCGGTGCAGGCTCGAAGGGCCGAATGGCCTACTCCTGCAGCTATTTTCTATGTTTCTATGTTTCTAATCAGTTCCGTGTCGGGGTCCAATGTTGATTTTAATGTTTTTGAGAAATCTTCAAAAATTCCTCTCCAAAAGTTATGTAATTTTATGCAAGAGGCAAAGGAATGTGTTATAGTTGCTTCTTGATAGGAGATACATTTGGAAAGATCTTATTCAGTTTAGTCTTTGAATAATAGAGTCTGTGCAGTATTTTTAATTGAATTAACGTATGTCTAACATTAATCAAACAATTGTCTATATATAAAAGGTTTTCTTCCCATCTGTCTTTTCAAATTTTTAGGCCTAGTTCCTCTTCCCAGTCTCTTCTAATTGTTTCTGACGATTGGATTTCTATATTTAGAAGGGTATTGTACAAATATGATGTTAATTTGTTTGACTGAATTTCTATTCATACATTCGTCTAGTGTATCTGGCAGCAAAGTTGGGTAGTCTTGGGTATATGTTTTCAGATAGTCTCGAATTTGAAGATATCTGAAATATTGATTACCTTTCAGGTGATATTTCGACTGTAATTCCTGAAATGAGAGAAGAGTTTCCATCTCGTAGAGATCTCCAAGTTTTTTGAATCCTAGTCTTTCCCAATAAGTAAACGTTTTATCTATAGTAGATGGCTTGAACAAAGGGTTATTAGCTATTGGTGAAAGAACAGATACATTTCTTAGTTTAAAAGTTGATTTTACTTGTCTCCAGAATCGTAGAGTGCTGTGAATAATCGGATATGTTTCATACAGTATGTTCTTCAAATTTATTGGGGAGAGAAGAATCGCGCCTATAATAAAAGGCGAGCAATCCTCTCTTTGCATTATCAACCAGTCTACCTGTTGGCATGAGTTATCCAGCCAGAAATTACATTTTTAATATTCGTTGCCTAATAATAGTATAAGAAGTTGGGGAGGGCCAATCTGCCCGTTTCTTTTGTTTACATAGATGCCGTTTATGAATTCTATGTGTTTTATAATCCCAGATAAAGTTTGTAATCAGAGAATCAAGATTTTTGACAACAGTTTTAGGAAGGTATATCGGTATAAATACAGGATTTGTGGGGGGAATATTATCTTTATAGCATTTATTCTGCTTATTAGAGACAATGGCAGTGTTTTCCAAAATTGAATAAGAGCGTTTAATTTAGTAATTAAAGGCGGGAAGTTTGCATTGAATAGAGAGGTATATTTTCTGGTTACCTGAACACCCAGATATTTGAATTTTTCATAGCAATTCTGAAAGGGAATTTTAGAAGGTGTGTCAACTCTTCAGAATGTCACTTTTGTTCCAGTTTATTCTATATCCTGAAAAGGAACCTAATTCCTCTATAAGATTTAATATATTTGGAATACTAACTTGAGAATTGGTGATATATAATCATCTGCATATAATGATATTTTATTATTGGAGTATTTAGAATTATAGCCGTGAATGTTCTGATGTACTCTTATACTTTCCGCTAGAGGTTCAATCGCAAGGGCAAATAACAGGGGTGATAATACACATCCCTGTCTATTGCCCCTGGATAACTGGAATTTATGAGCGCATATATGGTTAGCCAGTATTCTGGCAGGTGGCTTATCATATAATAGTTTTATCCATGAAATAAAATGTTCTCCCATCTAAAATTTTGCAGTACAGTAAAAATATATTTCCATTCTACTTGGTCAAATGCTTTTTCTGCATCTAATGAAATAATTGATAAATCTTCTTCTTTAATTCTGTGTGAGTACATTATGTTAAAAAGGCGTCTCAAATTATAAAACAAATGTGTCTTGGGTATAAACCTCGTTTGATCCGAGTGTATTAATTTATTAACGTATTTACTTATTCTTCTTGCCAAAGTTTTCGCTAATATTTTCTGATCTGTATTTAACAGGGCAATGACTCTGTATGATCCCGGGTCTTCTAGATCCCGGGTCTTCTTTATCTTTTTTGGGTATAAGTGTGATAGTTGATTCAGCTAGTGTCTGTGGTAATGTCTGTTCTTTAAATGCGTATGTATAAAGGTTGTATAAACGCGGGGAAATTACCTCGTAAAATCTTTTATAAAATTTGTTACTAAACCCGTCTGGTCCTGGTGTTTTACCGTTCTTCAGTGAATTGATTGTCTCCTCTATTTCTTTAATTGAAATCTGTGCTCCTAATTCATCTTGTTCCAGTTGAGTTTAATAGCCTGATGGCAGTGGGGAAGTGGCTATTCCTGAACCTGGACGTTGCAGTCTTCAGGCTCCTGTACCTTCTACCTAATGGTAGCGGGGAGATGAGTGTGTGGCCAGGATGGTGTGGGTCCTTGATGATGCTGCCAACCTTTTTGAGGCAGCAGCTGTGGTAGATCGCCTCGATGGTAGGGAGGTCAGAGCCGATGATGGACTGGGCAGTGTTATGGATATGCAGGTAATGGGGAGTCGTGAATGATATGCAGGCAGAGGAGGTTAGTTTAACTTGGCATCATGTTTGACACAGACATTGTGGGCTGAAGGGCCTGTTCCTGTCCTGTACTGTTCTAGGGTCTATGTTCTATTGTGGAGACACATCGTGTAGGGCTTGCTCAGTGGAAGGCAGATATGGTGAAAATGCAAATCTGATCTAATTGTGTCACCAATGTTTGTTCATAATGTAGGAAATTTTTGGGATTATTTATCCGGGACTTACAGCTGAATAGAGTTTGGAAAGCTGCACACCTGGGTCACTGATTAAACACGTGAATCAAATGTTCTTTTTGAACTCGCATCTGATAAGAAATATGAGTAATATGGGTCAAAATAAAAATACACAAAACACTCCTATTTGCTGTAAGAAATCACTTAATTTGTTCTTATCTTGCAAATACCACAAAATATTTAGGTAATGAAACTAATTCAAAGCTAACGGTATATCACCATCCTAATATTTAATTAAATGAGTATCACTGTCACACCCTTGAGTTGAAACAGTATAAAAACAGGGCAGTGAATTGCCTGCTATCTGTTCATCGAGTGAGACGAAGAAAAGATCATGGCTGGCTGGCAATTTGCACTCGCTGTTTTCTCCCTTACCCTTCTTTCCGTCTCTGCTGAGACCAAGCACCAAGTGAAGGAAATGCAGCAACTTGCCCAGACTGGCCAGAGCAATCCTTTACTTCTGAACGTTGATACCAGTGACAGAGACTTCCAGGCAATTGCAGAAATGGCCCTGCAAGAACTCAACAGCCAGAAAAGCGTTCTGTTCAAAATTGTTCAGTACCTGAATGCCAAAGCGCAGGTAAGAAAGCAACTTATTCTTTCAGGAATGACAGTGGAACAACAATGGCAGGTATTTCTGGGAATAATACAGAAGGTGCAGGATCAGTTCATTCCAGAAGAAGAAAGATTCTAAGGGGAGTAAGAGGCGACTGTGGCTGATGAGGGAAGTCAAGGAAAGTATAAAAATAAAAGAGAAGAAGTATAACATAGCAAAGATAAGCAGGAAGCCAGAGGATTGGGATACTTTTAAAGAGCAACAGAAGAGAGCTAAAAAGGCAATGCAGGGAGAAAAGATGAGGTACGAAGGTAAGCTAACCAAGAATATAAAGGAGGATAGTAAAAGCTTCTTTAAGTGTGTGAAGAGGAAAACAATAGTTAAGACAAATGTGGGTCCCTTGAAGACAGAAATAGGTGAATTTATTATGGGGAACAAGGAAATAGCAGAAGAGTTGAACAGGTACTTTGGATCTGTCTTCATTAAGGAAGACACAAACAATCTCCCAGATGTACTAGTGGCCAGAGGACCAATGGTGATGGAGGAACTGAATGAAATTGACATTAGGGAGGAAATGGCACTGGCTAGACTGATGGGACTGAAGGCTGATGAATCCCCATGGCCTGATGGTCTGCATCCCAAGGTACTAGTGGCTCTAGAAATCATGGACATATTGGTGATCATTTTCCAATGTTCTATAGATTCAGGATCAGTTCCTGTGGATTGGAGGGCAGCTAATCTTATCCCACCTTTTAAGAAAGGAGAGCGCGTGAAAGCAGGAAATTAGAGACCAGTTAGCCTGACATCGGTGGTGGGCAAGATGCTGGAGTCAATTGTAAAAGATGAAATACTGGCACATTTGGATAGCCGTAACAGGATCGGTCCGAGTCAGCATGGATTTATGAAGGGGAAATTATGCTTGCTAATCTTCTGGAATTTTTTGAGGATGTAAGTAGGAAAATGGACAAGGGAAAGCCAGTGGATGTAGTGTACCTGGACTTTCAGAAAGCCTTTGATAATGTCCCACAGGAAATTAGTGGGCAAAATTAGAGCACATGGTATTCGGGGTAGGGGACTGACATGGATAGAAAATTGGTTGGCAGACAGGAAACAAAGAGTATGGATTAACGGGTCCCTTTCAGAATGGCAGGCAGTGATAGTGGGGTACCACAATGCTTGGTGCTGGGACCACAGCTATTTACAATATACATTAATGATTTAGATGAAGGGATTAAAAATAACATTAGCAAATTTGCAGATGACACAAAGCTGGGTGGCAGTGTGAACTGTGAGGAGGATGTTATGAGGATGCAGGGTGACTTGGACAGGTTGGGTGAGTGGGCAGATGCATGACAGATGCAGTTTAATGTGGATAAATGTGAGGGTATTCACCTTGGTGGCAAGAACAGGAAGGCAGATTATTATCTAAATGGTGTCAAGTTGGGAAAAATGGAAGTACAACGTGATCTCGGTGTGCTTGTCATCAGTCACTGAAAGTAAGAATGCAGGTACAGCAGGCAGTGAAGAAAGCGAATGGCATGTTGGCCTTCATAACAAGAGGAGTTGAGTATAAGAGCAAAGAGGTCCTTCTGCAGTTGTACAGGGCCCAACACCTGGAGTATTGTGTGCAGTTTTGGACTACAATTACTATTGAGGGAGTGCAGCGTAGGGCCTGTCATATGTTGAAAGAATGGACCGACTGGGATTTAGAAGGATGAGAGGGGATCTTATTGAAACATCTAAGATTATTAAGGGATTGGACACGCTAGGGGCAGGAAACATGTTCCCGATGTTGGGGGAGTGCAGAACCAGGAGCCACAGTTTAAGAATAAGGCCATTTAGAATGGAGATGAGGAAAAACATTTTCACCCAGAGAGTTGTGAATCTGTGGAAATCTCTGCCTCAGAAGGCAGTGGAGACCAATTTTCTGGGTGCTTTCAAGATAGAGTTAGATAGAGCTCTTAAAGATCGCAGAGCCGTGGGATATGGGGAGAAGGCAGGAATGGGGTACTGATTGTGGATGATCAGCCATCAGACAGTGATTGGCGGTGCAGGTTCGAAGGGCCGAATGGCCTACTCCTGCACCTATTGTCTATTGCCTATAGATTGCTGCAAACTGGTGCACTCTAGTTTTATCCACCTTATGGAACTGAATTTTAGTGGAGATACATTTAAAGTAAGGGGGAGGTGATTTTGTGGGAATCTGAGGGGGAACTAAGTGATGAGTATCTGGAATGCCCTGCTGGAGAGAGTGTTGGAAGTAGAGTCACTGGCATCGTTTAAGCAGTGTCTGCATGAGCACTCGGCATAGAAGGCGATGGACCAAGTGCTGGACGATGAGATTAATGTAGAGGGGTGTCCACTGGGCACAATGGGGCCAATGGCCTGTTTTCACGCTTGGTCTCCGAGTGGATGACATGTTGTGAGGAGTGATGAAGCTGGCTGCTGCTCTGGACAAAAGGGCCACAGATCAGGCCCTCAAATCACTGTGCATTAGGTGGACAGAATTTGTGTTCAAGTCCCAGGAAATATTTGCTCAAAAGGGTTGTATATAAATTTGGATTTAGATTTATTATTGTAAGTATAGCAAGGTACAGTGAAAAGCTTTATTTTGCATGCTATCCAATTAAATCAGATAATACTAGCAATGTTACAAAATTTTGAGATTTAAAATATCAAGTCTGCAATTTATCCCATCAGATAAAGCGTAACAAGAAGTTTAATTTGACACCTAATTCACTTTCATATCTTCAGTATTAAGAAAGTTATGGCCATTTTCATACTCGGAAATTAGCATCTTGTTCCCCATTGCCTTTCAATTGACTTAACTCAAAAGCTGTGATCTGGAACAGTTAAAAGCCCATAACTTTCTTAAAAATTAAGAGAACTCAATGAAATTTTCAGTTATTATAGATTGAAGCATTCTGAAACGAATATGAAACAATCTTACTTGGATGACCTGAAATTAAAGCATATAATTAGTTAGTTATCTAATTGTAGCTAATTACAAAATTCAATGAGTAGATCTAAACATCTATCCATTTCTTAAGAAAAGATAAACTTTTTTTAAATTGCCTAAGTGTCCAAATAACATTCACACAATAATCCACAATATAACATAATTTTTAAATCTAATTTTCATGAATTTCTGGGCCAAATGGAAGGAATTTAGTGTTTGATTCCTGTAAATTAATGGCCATTTAAATCAACTAGCGAGTGGGTTTTAGTGGAATGCGGTGGATTGGAACGTTGCGGTTAGCGGTGAAGTCGGGAGGAAAAATACTGTTTGTTCATACATTTTTTTGGACCCCATTTCGCAACATGAAAATGTTATTAAAGCCTCCCGAAAAACCAACTTTTAATATAAAAATGAACTATTTACCTTTTTTTCTCCCCTATGCAAAATCCTTCCGGTTGTCGGCGCTCACGGCTTTTAAAGGTGATTTTTAAATTACTCTAGTTAATAAACAATTTAGAGTAATTTAAAAATACCTTCATTCATGAAATGTCGGAGCGATTTTTCTTCCGCAATAAAATCGCCCGACATTGATCGATATTTCCTGCCTGTGGAAAAACGGCACTTTAAGCCCGCCCCCCTCTGAAAGGCGCCAAAGTCGCGCACACGGGGAGCGGCAGAACATACCTAATAATACTATACGTAAATGCAATCAAGTGCAATAGGTGGAGCAAAGGGAATGATACAGAGTGCAGAATATTTTTCTCAATGGTAACTGATGTGTTAATCGTAAATGATTGGACTTACGAGGAAAATGTTGAATGTTATCTGTAACACGGAATGTTCTCTATAATACACATTACAATTTTGGATGCATGAAGACCATTTTTGAAATGAGAATAGGAAGGAGTGTGAGGAATGGTTATGTGAGGTGTCCCAGCGTGCCTCCATCATCCATGTACCTCTGGCAAAAGCAGTGTAAAATTTAAGAGTGCAGCAATAGCACAGTGGGTTAATACAGCATCTTTTTATCTGGGATAGAACTACTGGTAGACTGATGAGATGAAAATGGTACAGTTATTTAGGGGTTAAGGCAGCATTCAACACATGTATAAATAGGTTTTGTTCTCACTCCAGGTGCACGAGGGAATTCTCTACATTACGGATGTCTTCATCGGGAAAACTGACTGCCCAGCTTCTAGAACAGGACTAGCAGCAGCAGGCTGCAAAGTCATTAAATCCTTTCCAAAGGCTGAGGTAAAGAGCAGCACTGTGCAATCTCTGTAGATTTTCATTTTGTTGTGTTAGATAAATTAATCTTATTTTACGTCATTCTTTTCTTTCCTAGTTCTTCATGTGCCACATGGTGATCTGGACTCCTCCTGCTAGTACACAAGGCCGGGTTTTGTCAAAGAACTGTCAGAAAATTAATCTGTAATCCATCCAGCCGTCAAGACCATCGTCAGCAATGAAGGGAAAATGCCCGAGTCCGTGTTGAATGATTTTTCTGTAATTTTTATTAATAATAGTGTAAATGCTTTTACTCTGATTGTGGCAATGCCAGAACACGAATTACTTGATTAAATAATTATTCAGAAATTAAATGCTTTAAAGAATCATTTCATTGTGTGGGATATGAGCAGTACACGGTTACAAAGCCTTGACACAACTTGTAATCAGCCCATCCACTGATTTCTGATGCACACAATTTCTCACTATTGCAATATAACCTACCAAAGTATTCCACAAATCCATTCATTCAGGCATGCATACAACTGGGGATTAATTTTAATAACATTTGTCAGCAATTACTACTTCCATAGTTGTCTTGAATGCCAAAGTTTATTGTTAAATGTACGGTTAGGCACAGGTACAATTAAAATCTTGCTTGCAGTAGCAGCACAGGAACGTAGGCTAAGACAACACATAAATACATCAATTATGCATAAATTACGCATAAATTCTACAACACCATGAAATGAAGAGCGGCTGTGCAAAAAAATCAAGTCATTAGTGAAAAATACATTTTGAAATGTATTCCGCTGGTACGTTCTGGAACCTGACATTTGAGGGAAAGTAGCGGTTCCTGAACTTGCTGGGGAATGACTTCAGGCTTCAGTAACTCCCACATGATGGCAGCGTCTCATGTAGATGGTTCTGGTGAAGGGAAGGACTGTGCCTACGTTGGACATTGTGCAGCCTCTTGCATTCCTGTGCATTGGAATTGCCATACCAAGCCATGATGCAGCCAGTCAGGATAGTTTCAACAGTATATTTGAAGAAGTTTGTTAAAGTATTCAGTGATATGCAGAATCTCTTTAAACTTAATAGAAAGTAGATTTGCTGGACCCAGGACAGATCATCTGAGATGTGAACACCCTGGAATTTGAAGCTCCACTGTTGATCTTTTAAAAACCTTGCATTTGTTCAAGGTTTTGTTTTTGCTCCCAGAAGGTGGTGAATCTTTGCAATTCTCCATCCTGAACTCTTAAGGAAAGAGGGCAATGATTTAAAAGAAATCCGAGAGGCAACATTTTCTACACAGTGGGTGGTGGGTATATGGAATGAACTGCCAGAGGAAGTAGTTGAGGCAGGTACAATAACAACTTTTGAAAGACACTTGGCCAGGTACATTGATAGGACAAATTGAGAGGTTTTAAGGCCAAACATGGGCAAATGGGACAAGCCTAGATGGGCCTTCTTGATCTGCATGGACGAGTTGAGCTGCAGGGCCTGTTTCTGTGCTGTTTGATTCTAAAAGTAGAGACTCCCTCATTTTATAAATTCACACATAGATGGACAGTTTGGTGGATAATAATTGAAGAAAGAGATACAGTAGGTGGAAAGTCCAGAGAAATTGTGCTGATGTAAACCAACTATGAACGGTGAATGCCATAGTGTCAGATGGTCAACTCTTGATCCGAAACATTCCGTTTTTATGTTCTCAAATAAAAATCCAACACTACAAAAGATTAATATTGTGGCAAACTAAGCAAAGATTAGTTGACTATAAATGCATGATGTTGATATCTGAGACATACTGACAACGAGCCACCAAACTGAAAGATTAAACGTTACCAGAATGCTGCCTGGATTAGAAGACATTAGCTATAAGCAGAGGTTGGACAGACTTGGATTGTTTTCTCTGAAATGACGGAAGCTGAGGGGGAGACCTGATAGAAGTATATACAATCAAGAGAAGTATAGATTGTATAGACAATCAGAATCTTTTTCCCAGGGTGGAAATATCAAAGACTAGAGAGAGGGGCAGAATTTTAAAGTAGAATTGTGAGGAAAGTGATTTACACAGATGTTGGTGGGTACCTGGAATATGCTGTTGGGGCAGTGTGGAGGTAGATATAACAGTGTATAGAGGCATTTAAGATACTTTTAGATGGGCACAGGGATGTGCAGGGAATGGAGGAGTCTGGATCATGTGCATACAGAAGAGATTAGTTTAGTTTGGCATCATGTTCACACGGATATCTGAAGAAGGGTCTCGACCCGAAATGTCGCCTATCTCCTTCGCTCCTTAGATGCTGCTGCACCCGCTGAGTTTCTCCAGCCTTTTGTGTTACCCTCGATTCTCCAGCATCTGCAGTTCCTTCTTTAGCACTATGTTCACACGGATATTGTGTATGGAAGGCCCTGTTCCTGTGCTGTACTGTTCTATGTTAAGAACGGTTCCCTCTCTTGATGCTGCCTTGCCAGCTGAATATTTCTGTATTTATCTACAAAGATGTTGTCAGAAGCATCCACAGGCTCACAAATATTTTGGTCAAATTGGTTTCAATTCTAAAAGTGATTATAATTCTGGATGTATGTGAATCGGTTGTTCTATCCGTCCCACTGTTAATATTCCTGTCTGAAGAATGTTGCCAACCCAAAACGTCACCTATCCATGTTCTCCAGAGATGTTGCCTGACCCGCTGAGTTACTCCAGCACTCTGTGTCTTTTTTATTATTCCTACATTGTGCTCTGTAGGGACTGAGGGAGAGAACAACGTTTTGATTTGAGGCTGTGCTGTTATTTGGTTCTGGATTCATTCAATCTTTTGTTTCTTCTGTGCTGATCAAGAATGCAACTAAATCTGTTACACAAATAGTTCCTTATTGCTGGTGCTCTCGAGTTAGATCAGATTTGCCAGTGTAGATAATGTTAGTCAGTAGGAAAACGGAAGCTGCAGATGGTGGAATCTTGAGCAAAACACAAAGTTCTGGAGGAACTCGGCGGGTCAGGCAGCATTTGTAGAAGGAAGAAAGTTCTGACCTGAAACGTTATCTGTTCATTTCCCTCCAATGTTTTTTTTAACGTTAGTCGCCATTGATTGAAAAAATTAAATGGAAACCTAGGTCTTGCTGGAATTGTGCTGATTAACCTGAGCACAGTTAAAACATTAGTGGTTCTTTATTCATCATAGTGCAGTTTGTCATCTGCCCAGTGGGTCAATGGATGCCATGACTCAGCAGCAGAAAGGCCAGTCTTTATGGTGATAGCCTTGTTGTAGAATGGATTACCTTCGACTTTACCTTTCATTCACCTCAAATGCCCCAATTGCCCCTTATCCAAGTTAAATGTTGAATTTCAACTAACTTAGACAATAGACAATAGGTGCAGGAGTAGGCCATTCGTTCCTTCGAGCCAGCACCTCCATGCACTGTGATCATGGCTGATCATCCACAATCAGTACTCCATTCCAACCTTCTCCCCATATTCCTTGACTCCGCTATCTTTGAGAGCTCTATCTAACCCTCTCTTGACAGCAACCAGAGAATTGGTTCCAAAAAATCGGCTCAACAAATTGACATGTTATTTATGACCCCTTCATGACCCCGTAAAACCCTCAAACGACCCCCATGGGGGTCACGACCCCCTGGCTAAGACCCACTGCTATATTGTGAAGAGAACTGAGCTCACACATGCCCTTTGTCTTCAGGAGAGTAACATTGATCTACAGAAACACAGAAACATAGAATCACGACACACGAAACAAGAAATCAGAAACACGAAAACACGAAAACACGAAAACACGAAACACAGAGACACAGAGACACGAAACACAGAAACACAGGAACACATAAACACAGGAACACAGAAACACATGTGCCGGAGTAGGCCATTCAGCCCTTCGAACCAGCACTGCCATTCAATATGATCATGGCTGATCATCTAAAATCAGTGCCCGTTCCTGCTTTCTCTCCATATGCCCTGATTCCTTTAGGCCTCAGAGCTAAATCTAACTCTCCCTTGAAAACATTCAGAGAATTCCACAGATTCACAACTCTCTGGGTGAGGACGTTTTTCATCATCTCTGTCCTAAATGGCCTATCCCTTATTCTTAAACTGTGACCTCTGGTTCTGGACTCCCCCAACATCGGGAACATTTTTCCTGCATCTAGCTTGTCCAATCCTTTAAGAATTTTATATGTTTCTATAAGTATTCCCTTTCATCCTTCTAAATTCCAGTCAATATGTTGGTGCGTAGCATATCTCTGATCATGGAGGACAGCTTGCTGCTGAATCGTAGCACCTCTTCGATTGTGAAGAACCACTGCCTTCTCATTGGCAGTAACGCTGTGAGCATTAGGAGCAGGAACCTGTTTTTCACAAGGAACATCTCATTGCTCAGTGGCGATACTAGTCTACATCATGTTCCTATAGAGCCTCAAGCTACTCCCGTCTGGACGAGACAAAAACTTCTATCAGGATGTGGTGTGGCCATGTTTGACGTGATAGAGTTCCCCTGATTCTTATCTTTTACCACTTTATCTTTATCTGATTCTTATCTTTTATCTTCAACCTCCACAAACAACACATCATCCTCTGACATTTTCATCACCTCTAATACCACCACCATTCACATCTTCCCATCCCCACTCCTTTCCGCCTTCTGCAGTGATCGCTTGCTCCACAATCCTTAGTTCACTCAACCCGTCCCACCCAAATTACCCTCTCCCTACAACAATAGATGTAACATCTGTCCCTATACCACCCCCCTCACCTCCTTCCAGGGACCCCAGCAGTCTTTCCAGGTGAGACATAGGTTCACGTGCACCTCCTCTAATCTCCAAACCCTTAATAATATTAAGATTAAACGAGAACTTACCAGTTTGAAGTTTGATCTTTATTTTATGAGGAGTTGCGATGAGGGATTTCGTGAAGAACCCGCCAGCACGCATGCGCGACATTCTTCAAAGCAGCGGTGTGGAATCACAGAACCAACAACCAAAGAAATGACTTGTTATAGTAAGATTGAAGAGACTCTAGTTACCAGTTGACTTTATGATCGAGGGTTGGGAGCGGAGGGCACGAAATCCCTCATCGCAACTCCTCATAAAATAAAGATCAAACTTCAAACTGGTAAGTTCTCGTTTAATCTTACTATTTCATTTCGGAGTCACGTGAGTGACTTCGTGAAGACTTCAAAGCTCTGTGATTTCATGCCCTGGACAACGTCCATGCTGTCACACACGCCACTGTAAGGATGGATAGGAGTAATCAAATTTTCAGACTGCTTATTCTGAAAAATAATAATATTTATTAATAATAACAAAAAGAAAAAAACCCTCACTGGGGAGTAGTCGTATGTTCTCGGCCTGCATTCAGCACGGCTTCTGCGAACATTCCAGGAGCGGTAACAGGTTTATTATAAAACCGCTGAAAGGTGGCTTCACTGGCCCATCCCGCTGTGGCAAGAATATGGTCCATGGGCACCTCCATGACCTTTGCCGCCGACGTTGATGCAGCCCTGGTGGAATGGGATTTAAAAACATTAGTATCAATACCTGCTTCGTTCAAAACGATCCTGAGCCATCTGGAGATTGTCTGTACCGTCACTCTATGGTGAGGTTTTTTGTGGCTGATTAGCAGGTATTGCTCCATTCCCCTTAATTTCCGCGTCACTCTAATATAGTGGCGGATATGGGTGGCTAAACATAGATAGCATCAGCGGGGTATGCTGGAAACACCAGCTGTAGCCCTGTGAATCCAGGTCTATGCTGCTTAATCAATTCATCAATGAAGAAAATAACCTTCTCTGGGGTAGAGATCATTCTGTCAATCTTGACCTTGTGAAGAGTCTGTACCCTTTGTGCCGAAGTAAGTGCCAATAACATCACCAGCTTCAGGGTGAGTTTGTCCAATTCCAGCCCAGCCGTGGGCGACCACGTCCTGAGTAGGGTCAGTACTTTCCCAATGTCCCAGGTGATGTTGTAACGGGGTCTTGGAGGGTTGGAATTAAATATTCCCCGCATCAGTTTGGACACCAGTTTATTGGATCCTACCTCAATATTGAGGTAGGATGATAGTGCACTCCTGGTGCTATTGATGGCACTGTAGCTGAGGTGTTCGTCATGGTGTAACCCCGCAAGGAATTCCAGCACATCTGTGATTGAAACGGAGTCATATGCAATGTCCAAGCGGCCGCAGTAGGTTTCCCATTTTCTGATGTGCGATAAATATTGCCGGCTTGTGGACTCCCTGCATGATGCCCCCATGGTATCCTTAGTCCTTGATGAGAGACCATACTGCAGTAATGGTCTGTTCAAATCCTACAAGCCAATAAATTCAAGTGACTATGGCAGGGATGTGGTTCCCCTGTAACAGGGTTCGTCACCAATTGTGGGCAACCCTCTAAGAGGACCCATGGTTGACTGATCATACCAAGGACCACCGGATACCATGACTGAGTAGGCCAGTCGGGTATGATAAGAATACCATTAGCAGCATCTAGCTGGATTTTCCGCAATACCCGACTGATGAGGCAAAATGGAGGAAATGCATAGAAAAACCATTTCCCCCAATCTAGCGAGAAAGCGTCCATCGCCATTGCCCCAGGATCTGGTTCCCATGATACGTATGTTGGTACCTGATGGTTCAACCGTGACGCAAAAAGGTCAATATCCGGTTTACCAAATTTGGCTGTAATTTTGGCGAATATTTGGGGATTCAACATCCACTCGATGTTGTCATTAAATTTCCATGACCTGGTGTCCGCCACTGTGTTGAGCTTACCTGGTAAATAGGTAGCTGAAATCCAAATATTCCGTTGTATGCACCAGAGCCAAATTGTATTAGCCAATTCATCACATGAAATTGACCTGGTACCGCCCATATGATTTAGATATGCCACCGCAGTGGTGTTGTCTATTTGGAGACGGACATGAGTGTCAGTAATGTTTGAACAATAAGCTCTAAGTCCGTGGAATGCCCCTAGCATCTCCAAATAGTTTATCCCTTGTGCTAACAAAAGGGTAGATTCAGGTGAGTCCCATCTGCCCCCACAACTAGTGTTGTTGTCCGTAGCTCCCCAGCCATGGGAGCTTGCATCTGTTTGTAAGTATACCACCGGACGAGGCACAATGATGGGTTTGAATGAGTTATGGATATTGTCAATCCACCATTGTAACTCAATTTTTGCCTTAAGTGGCAGCTGCATAGGTCTATCAAAATGTCCAGCATTCAATATTAACGCTGAAATCTTGGATCTTTGTAAATTTTGATAATGTAAAGGTCCGAATTGAGCAGCTGGAAAAACTGCTACCATTTTTCCAATTACCTTAGCAGTTTGTCTGATTGATGGTATACTGGCGCAGACCAGGTTCTTGCATGCTTGAAAGACATCCCCAACTTTGTTAGTTGGTATGGTGGCAATCATATGATTGGAATCTACCGTGAACCCCAGATAGTCCATGATCTGTGAAGGACAGAACTTTGATTTATCTGGATGGATAATAAATCCCATTTTTTGAAATATTTCCACAGTGGCTGAAACTGCCAATTTCGCTGACTCCAGTGTATGCCCAATAATTAGGATATCATCCAGATAAGCCATGACCGTATGATTTTGCCTCCTCAGTGTTGCTAGCACTGGCTTGAGTAATTTGGTAAACAGTCTGGGGGCTGTGGTAAGCCCATTGGGCAAAGCTTTGTATTGCCAAAGTTGATCCATCCAGGTAAATTTCAAGAACTTCCTGTGATGTTTCTGAATGGATACTGAATAGTATGCATCTTTTAAATCAATGCATGCCATGAAGCAGCCCTCAGAAATCAAAGATTTGGCTGTTTCAAACGTGTCCATTTTGAAATGGGTATATTTTACAAAGGTATTCAAATGGGTTAGATCTATAATGACCCGACATCCACCATCTTTTTTGGTTTTTGTAAATATGTTAGATACAAATTCAATTGGTTCATGTGTAGTTCTTTCTATCACGCCTTTCTCTTGTAGTCTCAAGATTTCAGCATAGCCTACTGCTGTTTCCTTCCTGGAAAGTGCAAATTTGCGATTCGGCATATGCTGAGGTGGAGGAATTTGGCCATTTATGAACTCAATCTCATAGCCCTGAATACTTTGTAAGATAAACTCATCTGAGGTGATGGTTTCCCATGCCTCCTTAAACCCCTATAGTCTACCCCCAACATGTGAGGTTAGACATGCAAGTGCATGGAATCCAGACCGCCTTACCTTCATGGTTATCGGTGGTCCCTGACGTGTTTGGTGGGACGTGGAGGTGCTGGGTTGCGCTGGTAATGTGGAAACCGCATTTTCCATGCTGGCCGTTGAGGGCCTAGCCCTAAAAAAGGCCTGGGCTGTTGAGGCTGTTGGTATAGAGGAGGTGCCGGAACGTAGGTCCTTGCTGGCCTTTCGGTTTGACCTCGTGGCCTGAAAAAAGGTGTTTTCTTGGCCGTTTGTCTGGTCAAGGTGTGTGACCTCATAAGACCCAGTGTCTTGGCATGGTCATCTAAATCTTTGACCTGCTTCGGGAGGTCTTCTCTGAATAGCTGTCTGGGTGGTGGTGTTGGAGGTGCTCTGCATAGCCCCGCAAATTTGGGGTTTAATGTAGGCTTGATGATGCTTTTCCTAAAAGCATTGATCTCATATTGCGTATTGCAAAGTAGTGCCAGAGCATCCTCCTGTTCGGTGTTCAAGTCCACTCCATCCACCGACCTCGCAAACGCGGTAATCCCAGATGTGAGTAATTTCAGGATTCTTTGCATTTTTACTTCCTGAGCTCTAATGCCCGGGCTGATATTGCCCCAAATTGGCATGTTCACAATAGGCACATTGAGCGAGTTGCAATTACCCGGTGCCTTGTGTCTGTCCATGGCCTTCGCAAGGACCTCCTCCTGTAGCTGATGGTTGGTGAGGAAATCTATGGTAGCAGCCAGCTTGGTATTGAGGGGTTGTCCCGATGATATGGGTAATCCAAACTTGGCTGCCACGTCCAGGAGCTCTTTCTGGGGAACCTCAGGTGCTACTGGAGCATGTACCAAGATCTCCTCTTCTTCTGGCCTCATGCTATCCATGGATGATGGGGATGTATCCATGAGTCCCCTGGAACTGTGTGTTTCCCGCCTTTGATTTTGCAGGACTTGTTCCAAAATCCTCTCCATCCGATCTATGCGCCCTTCATCGTGCGTGAATGGGCGGTCAGAGTCCTCATGCCCGAAGGAACTTCTGAGGCTCCTATCATCGGCCCGTACCTCGTCGAGGTAATATCGGTGCCGTGACGATAAGTCGCTACCAGCCGCCTCAGCGAAACTGA
Source organism: Raja brachyura (assembly GCA_963514005.1). Next base: position 70,395,220 of record OY740788.1, on the reverse strand, counting down.
ACGACTCCCGCGCGGATCTGCTCATACGCCTTCTTTTGGCTGAGCTAAATCCGGCTGCCTCTGAGGGCATATGCGGTGAGAAGTCGGCACTCAACGCCGCAGCGTGGTGACCCGACATCAGCGCGGGCTTGCCGACTGTCCTTTTCCTGGACCCAGACGGCGTACGGTCCTGTCCCGCCCCCAGCGAGGGAAGCGGTGACCGTGGCGAGACTCCACCTGTGTGACTCCTCCTGGTCCAACTAGGTGGTGAGTCTCCACTGGCCCTTCCTGGTCTGCCAGTGGACTCGGGTCTCGCTGATTCACCAGGCCGCAATCTTGCGGCTCCTGGTGAAACCTCTGCCCGAAAAGGGCTAGGTTGTCGAGCTCTATCCCTGGCTCCTCCATGAGGGCTCAGGAAGAAGGGCCGTGCAGCAGCACGTAAACCCCGTTTGCTCGTCTCTGCCAACGATCCTGTTGGCGATAATGAAATGGAGTCAGGGTCTACCTGCTCCGGCGCTGTACCGACTTCTTGCTCTGCGGGAACCCCGCTAGTGCTCAGCTGTGTCGGTGATTCGGGTCCTGTGACTACAGGGCTCCCCGATTTGCGTGCCTTTTTCCCGGCCCGTCCAGCGGGTGCTGTAGAAAGGAAGCTCCGGGATAGGTGGCCGGCAACTCCTTCCGGATGTCCTGCGGCCCGTACTCCTCTTGTCCATGTCCCTGTTGGAGAGAAAAAATACTCAAAACAGGAACAACCAACTCAAGGTTGTCTGTACTTACCTGAGTGGCCCTTATGATGGGCTGGTGGTGAGCCGCGCTCCACCTCCAGCCGTCGACTGCAAATGCGAGCGACGATATGTCGCGCATGCGTGCTGGCGGGTTCTTCACGAAGTCGCTCATGTGACTCCGAAATGAAATCTTATATGTTTCAATAAGATACCTCAGGTGATGTCCGTGTGGAATCTGCACGTTCTCCCTATGATGGTGTGGCTTTCTTCAGGATGTGCAGGTTTGTAGTTTAATTTGCCTTTGTAAATTGCCCCTCGTGTGTACGGATTGGATGCGAAAGTGGGATAACATAGAACTAGTGTGAGCGAGTGTGTGGACCTGGCGCGCCGAAGGGTCCTGATTCCACGCTGTATCTCTACACTAAACTAAGCAGGTCTCGAAGCCTGAACTCCCAATAACAGAAGCAACAAATGACCCATGTTACCTCTTGAAAGTTCAATTATGTGTTGTGGACTTGACCGCACTGTCGTACACCTGAATGGGGATAATTGCCTTCTCGAGAACTAAACGGTAAATGCAGAAACATGGGAAGGAGTTGATCGGATTTCGAGGAGAATAAAACAGGTCAGTGTCAATGATGGCTTGATGATTGGTGCAAACTCATTGGGTTGAAAGGCCTGTTTCCCAGTCCTGGAGTACGATGACTATCATTAAACTGGCTGCGAGGCCATTTTACAGAGCTTGTGCAGAAGAGATTTACCAGAATGCTGCACGGATTAAAGAGTATTAGCTATAAGAAGAAACGTTTGAAAGTGATGTACTGGGCATGTTCTTTACACAGAGTGTTGGTGCCTGGAATATACTACCCGGAGTGGTGGCGGAGGCAGATATGTGGCATTTATGAGGATTTTGGATGGATTCAAGATTCAAGATTCAAGTGAGTTTATTGTCATGTGTCCCAGATAGGACAATGACATTCTTGCTTTGCTTCAGCACAACAGATTATGGTAGACATGAATACACAACAGATCAGTGTGTCCATATACCACTATATAAATATATACACACAAGAATAAATAAACAGACTTCCGGTGGCGCCATGTTCTAAGAAGGAACCGCGCCAGATCTGCTCCGCAAAAATCTGAAAAAAATCGGGGGTTAAAGGAGGCTACTAACGGTACTTACCGCAGGAGAACGACTTTAAACAGCTCCGGGTGCGATTGCAAGCTGCGTGACGTCATCAGGCGCGCGACTTTGGTAAGAAATTTAAAATGCATCCCTCCTCCCCCCCACGACACAAAAAGGTCAAAGAAGGGAGGTAGGCCTCGCCAAAGCCTCGGGCTCGAGTTTGGCTGCCTCCCAGGAAGAGATCTCACAGAGAAAAAGTGAAATGGAAGAACTTAAAAACTCCTTGCTAGGTGAGATGAAGAAACTGCTGAAAGAAATGAAAGATATGAAGAAGGAATATAAAGATGAAATAAAACTGTTAAGAACAGATATCCAGGCGTCTCACGAGAGAATTAAAGAAGAACTAAAAAAAGAAGCTACAGAGACGGTAAAGATTATGATGAATGAATGGAAAATAAAGGCGGACGCTGAGTTTCAAAACCGAATGGCTGAGGTAAACGACAAGCTTGCTGGGATGGAACAAATGTTGGATGCGAAGATAGATCCTATTTCAATCTCACTTGACCAACAAAATGATGCAATTAAAGAACTGACTGATTTTGCTGTATCAAGTGCTAAGGAAAGTGAGAAGCTACGCGCCGAGAATAAACGTCTCTCAGAGCTACTACGTAAAATAAACGAGAAATGTATTGATTTGGAGGGACGACAAAGACGTAAGAATTTGCGTATAGTAGGATTGACCGAGGGTCGTGATGGAAATCAAGACCCGCGAAAATTTGCTGCAAAATTCCTAAAGGACATTCTGAATTTGGATCAAGAGCCCCTGTTGGGCCGTGCACACAGGGCTTTAAGACGGGCCCCTGGGAGAGGTGCACCGCCAAGACAAATGATTGTAAAGGTGGCCTATGATCACGTCTTTGAAGAAATGATGAAGATAATAATAAGAAAGAAAAATTTGAAATACGAAGGAGATAACATCAGTATCTTCAGAGATTACCCGGCTGAAGTGGCTAAGAGAAGATCTTTATTCACAGAAACAAGAGGTATTCTGCGGAATATAAAGGATACAAAGGATCTCAGATATGGTCTGATGTACCCAGCAACATTGAGAGTGACCTACGACAACAAGGAATATCGTTTCGTTAAGCATACTGACGCACTGGAATTCGCTCGAGACATACAGAAGAAGGCAGAAGAGGAAGCAGAAGAAGAAGCACGGGAGGAAGAAGAAGATGACTGAACTTTTATCACCGGCCTGCGGTTATGAATTATTCATTGAGAAAGAGGGGGAATAATGGACATGTTGTTGTAGTTTGGTATTAATTAGTGAAATTTCAATTGTTCCCCTAATATAGTATTACTTATTATAATATTAATTATAATAGAAATTAATAACTAGTAATTAGTAATATGAATAATAGAAATAATTACTAAATATTTAAAGTTAGTACCCCACCCCAATATACACAGCATTATAGATAGGAGCTGGAACATTTAACATCTTTTTTAAAAAAAAACGGAAGTCAGTAGATTAATAGCCACGCTAGTGTGGCTCTCACTAATGCACACTACACAACATATTAGTGTAGTTTCTTTTTTTTCTGGGCACCCTATTAACACCCTTTTCTCTTTTTTTATTTACACTTTTTATTTTTTTTTATATATCAAGTATTTGATTTTATGTTATATATTATATGAATGTAGTTATGAACGATATTGTATAATTACTTTAAGAAGACATGTATATGGATTATTGAGGATAATAATTTTCAGCAGGTTGGCGCTTGGGTATACCGTTGGGCTGGAGGAGTCGAGAAGGCTACTCCAAAAAAAAACACCCTAACAGCAAAATGCAAGACATGAATGTGAAGACTGGGGGGGATGGAATTACCTTCTGTAGTTGGAATGTTAAGGGAATTAATGAACCAATTAAAAGGGGAAAGGTGCTAGCACAGTTGAACAGATTGAAATCAGACGTGATCTTCCTTCAAGAGACCCATCTTAAAAGAGATGCTCAACATAGATTAACAGCAAAATGGATTTCTAAGGTGTATCACTCTTCATTTATACACAAATCTAGAGGAGTTGCAATAATTATTCGTAAAGGTATACCTTTTAAACAAAGTACTATAATAGAGGATAAAGAGGGTAGATATGTAATAATTACAGGGGAATTATATTCAAAGAAAGTAATTTTTGTGAATATATATGCCCCTAATTTTGATAATCCATTATTTTTTAAGAAAATATTTAATAATATTCCCATTTCCACTCAATATAATTTAATAATTGGGGGTGATTTTAATTGCACCTTAGATAGCTATCTAGACAGATCTTCTACAAAAAGGAAAGCTATCTCTAAATCAAGTAAACTTATAAATTCTTTTATTAACACATCTAATGTTAAGGATATTTGGAGATTAGATAATCCATCCGGACGAGAATACTGCTTTTTCTCGCCCGTATATGGAACTTACTCTAGGATAGATTATTTTCTAATAGATTCAAAATTACTACCTTTTACGTATGATGCAAAATATCACAATATTATTATTTCAGATCATGCGCCACTAACATTCAAGATAAAATTAAAAGATATACTTAATAAAACTACTACTTGGAGATTTAATCCCCAGATATTAAAGGATAAGGACTGTTGTAAACATGTAGTGGAACAGATTAAATTATTTTTTGAAACTAATGACAAACCTGAAATTTCACCATCGTTACTTTGGGACACATTTAAAGCATTTATGCGTGGTGCAATAATATCAGCACAAGCATATTTTAATAAAGAAAATAGAAAGATGGAACAAAAGTTAGAAAATTAGATAAAACAACTAGATAGCGAAAACATAAAACACCCTTCTAAAGAGTTAAGTAATAAAATTGCAATAGTAAAATATAGACTAAATAAAATATATTCTAACCAAGTCATTAAACTTTTTCAACAAACCAAACAAGTGCATTTTGAATTTGGAGACAAACCACAAAAATTGCTAGCACGACAACTTGGAAAATTAGAAGATGAAAAAATGATACATAGAATTAGATCTGCGCATGGAAATATATTGACTATACCAAAAGATATTAATGACAGATTTCTACAATATTATCAAAATCTTTATTCATCTAAATTAACAGGACAAACAGATGGTATGGAAACATTCCTACAAGAATGTCAAATTAATAGTCTAGATCAGGAAGGTAGACATTTGTTAAATGCTGAAATAACAGTAAAAGATATTGAAGAATCAATTAGTTTGTTAAAGAATGGAAAAGCAGCAGGCCCTGATGGCCTGAGTGCAGAATTTTATAAAAAATTTCAAGATCTGATTTCCCCAAGATTACATACAGTGTATAGATATGCATATGAACAAGGAAAATTACCAGAATCTTTAAATGAATCCACAATTACACTCATTCCTAAGGCAGACAAGGATTTGGAAGATCCAGGATCATATAGAGCGATTGCCCTTTTAAATACAGACCAAAAAATATTAACTAAAGTTTTATCTCGGAGATTAAGTCTGGTGATTTCTAAATTAATACATTATGATCAAACAGGTTTTATTCCAAAACGCTATTCATCCCATAATCTCAGACGCTTGTTTAATATTATATATTCAAAAAGAGTACGGGACAGGGAATTAGCGGTTGTATCGTTAGATGCAGAAAAGGCATTCGATCAGGTGGAATGGTTATATTTATTTAATATAATGGAAAAGTTTCAATTGGGGGATAGATTCTGTAAATGGATAAGAATTCTATATTCGAATCCTACTGCAAGAATCTTAACTAATCAAATATTATCAGCTAAATTTAAGCTCTCTAGGGGATGTAGACAGGGATGTCCGTTATCACCTTTATTATTTGCTTTGATGATAGAGCCTTTGGCGGAAAGAATTAGATCTGAACCTGAAATATACGGCTATAATACTGACACAACAACTAATAAAATATCTTTATATGCAGATGATGTTTTGATTTATATTACAAAACCGGAAATTAGTATACCCAAGCTGTTTAATGTTATAACTAAATTTGGCACATTTTCTGGATATAGGATTAATTGGAACAAAAGTGATATTATGCCTATAACTGGAATAAATTTAAATATATTACAACAATACCCACTAAAAATAGTTACAGACAAATTTAAATATTTAGGAATTAATGTAACTAAATCCTATAATTCACTAATTAAATCTAATTATCCTCAATTACTAGATAAACTTAGAAAAAATATTTTATATTGGAAAACACTTCCTATATCTATGATTGGTAGAATAAATGCTACAAAGATGGTTTTTTACCACAATTGTTATATTTGTTTCAGGCTATTCCTTTTTTTCTCCCCAAGACCTTTTTAAAAAAAATAGATAATATTATTAATAGTTTTATTTGGGATTATAAAAATCATAGAATAAGTAAAAAACATTTATGTAAATCTAAGATAAATGGAGGATTAGCACTTCCAAATTTTTTATATTATTTTTGGGCAGTCCAGATTAAGAATATGAATTTCTGGTGGGTAAATATGGATCATGAACCAATGTGGTTAAAGATGGAAATGGAAGACTGTTTACCTTTCAATGTAGGCTCGATTCTCTTTGCCCCAAAGGAAGTACAAAAAAAATTTATAGGGACAACCCTATAATTTATAATAATAGACGTATTTGGAAACAAATAGTTAAGACTTTACATTTAGATAATCTTTCACTTAGACTACCAATTACGAATAACCCATTATTTAAACCCTCTATATTGGATGGGGGGTTTAGACATTGGGATGATTTAGGAATTAAAAGGATAGAGCACCTTTGTAGAAAAGGAAAATTTCTTTTATTCCAGGAGTTACAAGATATCTACGGATTGTCTCCGCAACACTTGTTTAGGTACTTACAAATTAGAGATTATATTAAATCCAATACACAAGATTATAAAAATAAAGAACCAGGATTATTAGATGAATTGTTTAATTTGCACCCAAATACAGAAAAACTAATAGCCTATATATATAACATTATTTTGGATGAGAACCCAACAACTGAAACATATCGTCAAGCATGGGAAAATGAAATTGGTTTATCTATAACAAAAGAAAATTGGGAAGAAAGTTTACAGCGAATACATCGGTGTTCGTTAAATGCCAGACATACATTGATACAATTTAAAGTACTATATAGATTACATTATTCAAAAACTAAATTAAATAGTATCTTTCCCAATCTCTCTTCAACTTGTGATAAATGTAAGAATTTAGAAGCCAATTTAATACACAGTTTTGTTACATGTCCCAAATTGAATTACTACTGGACAGAAATTTTTAAAGTTATTTCTGAAGTTCTTAAAATTAGATTGGACCCTGACCCAAAGTTAATAATATTTGGAATTCCGGATTCAAATTTGGTACTTACAGTAAATCAAAGAAATTTCTTTGATTACTGTTTGATAATAGGGAAAAAAATCATATTGAAATTTTGGAAGGGAACATTATCCCCCACAATTAAAATGTGGGCAGCAGAAATGTTGGAGACGTTACATTTAGAAAGAATTAGATTTGTCCTATTGGACAAATATAATTCCTTCGAACAAATATGGTCTCCATATATACAGTATTTAGAGAAGTAGCTATTCTTGACATCACAACTCGGCGGGTACCCTACGGGATTTGGTGAGAATAATTTATTTTTATACTAGGATTAATATGCATGTCTTTATTGATATTATCATTTGTAATAGTTTTATTTACAATATATTTTGTTGTTTTTCATTTATATATATATATAATATCTTTTCACTTTTTGTTAACCTTCTTCCCTTTCTCTTTTTTCTTTTTTTCTTATATATAATCAAATTATTATTTAATCACATCTTTATTGATTTAAAACTGCTCTATTCTATCTTTATCTTTATTTCCAAAAAAATAGAAGATAATAATTATCAACGTGTTATTTGTATAAATATTGAATTAAGTTGATGTTTGTAAATCTGTTTACACTATTGTAAATTGATTACTTCTAATAAAATAAATTATACAAAAAAAAAGAATAAATAAACAGATAAAGTGTAAATAAACAGATAATGGGCTATTAATGGTCAGAGTTTTGTTTGAGTTGAGGTTAATAGCCTGATGGCTGTGCGGAAGTAGCTATTCCTGAACCTGAACGTTGCAGTCTTCAGGCTCCTGTACCTTCTACCTGAAGGTAGTGAGAAGATGAGTGTGCGGCCAGGATGGTGTGGGTCCTTGATGATGCTGTCAGCCTTTTTGAGGCAGCGACTGTGGTAGAACCCCTTGATATAGGCAGATATGGTGAAACGAAAATCTGATCTAATTGTGTCACCAATGTTTGTTGATAATGTAGGAAACTTTTGGGATTATTTTTCCGGGACTTACAACTGAATAGAGTCTGGAAAGCCGCACACCTGAGTCGCTGATTAAACACGTGAATCACGTAAACTCGCATCTGATAAGAAATATGAGTAATATGGTTCAAAATAATAATACACAAAACACTCCTATTTGCTGTAAGAAATCACTTATTATTTTCTTATCTTGCAATTACCACAAAATATTTAGGTAATAAGACGAATTCAAAGCTAACGGTGTATCACCATCCTAATATTTAATTAAATGAGTATCACTGTCACACCCTTGAGTTGAAACAGTATAAAAACAGGCCAGTGAATTGCCTGCTATCTGTTCATCGAGTGAGACGAAGAAAAGATCATGGCTGGCTGGCAATTTGCACTCGCTGTTTTCTCCCTTACTCTTCTTTCCGTCTCTGCTGAGACCAAGCACCAAGTGAAGGAAATGCAGCAACTTGCCCAGGCTGGCCAGAGCAATCCTTTACTTCTGAACGTTGATACCAGTGACAGAGACTTCCAGGCAATTGCAGAAATGGCCCTGCAAGAACTCAACAGCCAGAAAGGCGTTCTGTTCAAAATTGTCCAGTACCTGAATGCCAAAGCGCAGGTAAGAAAGCAACTTATTCTTTCTGCAATTATGAATGAAAGCTGTTTACTCTACCTTTAAATGGCAGCTATGCCCTGCTTCCAGAAGTGCCACTCTAACAAGTCAGGAGTTTGAAAATCGCTTGCATGATGCAAGTGCAGACACAGTGACCAACACACGATGCTGTTCCCACTTGAAAAAGGCAGGAGTGACTGCAGGTAATTTGCTGACCTGTGGAGAGTTATATGGCGGGTCCCGATGTTATGTGGTGAATGTGTACTCCAGAGCAGATAGTTGTGCAGTGGCTCTAGAAATCGTGGACATATTGGTGATCATTTTCCAATGTTCTATAGATTCAGGATCAGTTCCTGTGGATTGGAGGGCAGCTAATGTTATCCCAACTTTTAATAAAGGAGAGCGCGAGAAAGCAGGAAATTAGAGACCAGTTAGCCTGACATCGGTGGTGGGGAAGATGCTGGAGTCAATTATAAAAGATGAAATAGTGGCACATTTGGATAGCCGTAACAGGATCTGTCCAAGTCAGCATGGATTTATGAAGGGGAAATTATGCTTGCTAATCTTCTGGAATTTTGGATAGGGAGTATTTTGGATAGGGAGAATCCAACAACAGAAATGTATCGACAAGCATGGGAAAATGAAATAGGTTTGTCTATAACGAAAGAAACTTGGGAAGAAAGTTTACAACGTATACATCGTTGTTCGTTAAATTCTAGGCATACATTGATACAATTTAAAGTATTATATAGATTACATTATTCGAAAACCAAATTAAATAGAATTTTTCCTAACATTTCTTCTATTTGTGATAAGTGTCAGAATTTAGAAGCCAATTTAACACATAGTTTTGTAACGTGTTCAAAACTTAATTATTATTGGATAGAAATCTTTAGAGTTATCTCTGAAGTTCTTAGAGTTAAACTGGATCCAGATCCAAAGTTAATAATATTAGGAATTCCAGACTCAAAATTGGTATTAACAATAAATCAAAGAAATTTCTTTGATTACTGTTTGGTAATAGGGAAAAAAAAATATTGAAATTTTGGAAGGGAACATTATCCCCCACAATTAAAATGTGGACAGCAGAGATGTCGGAGACGTTGCATTTGGAAAGAATTAGATTTGTCCTAATGGACAAATATGAAATCTTTGAACAGATAGGGTCTCCATATATACGGTATTTGAGGGGGTAGCTGTTCTTGGCATCACAACTCAATGGGTACCCGACAGGATTTGATGAAAATAATTCATTTTCAAACTGGGATTTGTATACATGTCTCTATTGATATTATCATTTGTAATAGTTTTATTTACAATATATTTTGTTGTTTCTCTTTTATAGATATATATAATACTTTTTACTGTTTTAAAAAATATATATATATTAAATGGATATATATTAATTGTTTTTTTTTTCTTTCTTTTTTTTATATATATAATCAAAATCATTATTTAATCACAACCTTTGTTGATTTAAAACCTATTCTTTTTTCTTTTCCTCTCTATTTCTAAAAAATAGAAGATAATAATAATCACTGTAATATTTGTATAAATACCGAATTAAGTTGGTATTTGTAAATTTGTTTTAGCATTGTGTAATGTTTACTTCTAATAAAAATATTATTAAAAAAAAAAAAAAAAATCTTCTGGAATTTTTAGAGATTGTAAGTAGGAAAATGGACAAGGGAGAGCCAGTGGATATAGTGTACCTGGACTTTCAGAAAGCCTTTGATAAGGTCCCACATAGGAGATTAGTCGGCAAAATTAGAGCACATGGTATTCGGGGTAGGGGACTGACATGGATAGAAAATTGGTTGGCAGACAGGAAACAAAGAGTATGGATTAACGGGTCCCTTTCAGAATGGCAGGCAGTGACTAGTGGGGTACCGCAATGCTTGGTGCTGGGACCACAGCTATTTACAATATACATTAATGATTTAGATGAAGGGATTAAAAATAACAATAGCAAATTTGCAGATGACACAAAGCTGGGTGGCAGTGTGAACTGTGAGGAGGATGCTATGAGGATGCAGGGTGACTTGGACAGGTTGGGTGAGTGGGCAGATGCATGACAGATGCAGTTTAATGTGGATAAATGTGAGATTATCCACTTTGGTGGCAAGAACAGGAAGGCAGATTACTATCTAAATGGCGTCAAGTTGGGAAAAATGGAAGTACAACGAGATCTGGGTGTCCTTGTCATCAGTCACTGAAAGTAAGAATGCAGGTACAGCAGGCAGTGAAGAAAGCAAATGGCATGTTGGCCTTCATAACAAGAGGAGTTGAGTATAAGAGCAAAGAGGTCCTTCTGCAGTTGTACAGGGCCCAAGTGAGACCACACCTGGAGTATTGTGTGCAGTTTTGGTCTACAATTGCTATTGTTGGAGTGCAGCGTAGGTTCACGGGGTTAACTCCCGGGATGGCGGGCCTGTCATATGTTGAAAGAATGGAGCGACTGGGGTTTAGAAGGATGAGAGGGGATCTTATTGAAACATGTAAGATTATTAAGGGATTGGACACGCTAGAGGCAGAAACATGTTCCCGATGTTGGGGGAGTGCAGAACCCGGGGCCACAGTTTAAGAATAAGGCCATTTAGAATGGAGATGAGGAAAAACATTTTCACCCAGAGAGTTGTGAATCTGTGGAAATCTCTGCCTCAGAAGGCAGTGGGGACCAATTCTCTGGATGCTTTCAAGATGGAGTTAGATGGAGCTCTTAAAGATAAGAGTGGACAAACATTTAAAGTAAGGGGGAGGTGATTTTGTGGGAATCTGAGGGCGAACTAAGTGATGAGTATGCTCAAAACGGTTGTATATAAATTTGGATTTAGATTTATTATTGTAACTATAGCAAGGTACAGTGAAAAGCTTTATTTTGCATGCTATCCAATTAAAACAGATAATACTATACGTAAATGCAATCAAGTGCAATAGGTGGAGCAAAGGGAATGATACAGAGTGCAGAATATTTTTCTCAATGGTATCTGATGTGTTAATCGTAAATGATTGGACATACGAGGAAAATGTTGAATGTTATCTGTAACACGGAATGTTCTCTATAATACACATTACAATTTTGGATGCATGAAGACCATTTTTGAAATGAGAATAGGAAGGAGTGTGAGGAATGGTTATGTGAGGTGTCCCAGCGTGCCTCCATCATCCATGTACCTCTGGCAAAAGCAGTGTAAAATTTAAGAGTGCAGCAATAGCACAGTGGGTTAATACAGCATCTTTTTATCTGGGATAGAACTACTGGTAGACTGATGAGATGAAAATGTTACAGTTATTTAGGTGTTGAGGCAGCATTCAACACATGTATAAATAGGTTTTGTTCTCACTCCAGGTGCACGAGGGAATTCTCTACATTACGGATGTCTTCATCGGGAAAACTGACTGCCCAGCTTCTAGAACAGGACCAGCAGCAGCAGGCTGCAAACTCATTAAATCCTTTCCAAAGGCTGAGGTAAAACGCAGCACTGTGCAATCTCTGCAGATTTTCATTATGTTGTGTCAGATAAATTAATCTTATTTTACGTCATTCTTTTATTTCCTAGTTCTTCATGTGCCACTTGGTGATCTGGACTCCTCCTGCTAGTACACAAGGCCAGATTTTGTCAAAGAGCTGTCAGAATATTAACCTGTAATCCATCCAGCCGCCAAGACCATCGTCAGCAATGAAGGGAAAATGCCCGAGTCCGTGTTGAATGATTTTTCTGTAATTTTTATTAATAATAGTGTAAATGCTTTTACTCTGATTGTGGCAATGCCAGAACACAAATTACTTGATTAAATAATTATTCAGAAATTAAATGCTGTAAAGAATCATTTCATTGTGTGGGATATGAGCAGTACACGGTTACAAAGCCTTGACACAACTTGCAATCAGCCCATCCACTGATTTCTGATGCACACAATTTCTCACTATTGCAATATAACCTACCAAAGTATTCCACAAATCCATTCATTCAGGCATGCATACAACTGGGGATTAATTTTAATAACATTTGTCAGCAATTACTACTTCCATAGATGTCTTGAATGCCAAAGTTAAACGCACAAGTACAGTTAGGGACAGGTACGATTAAAATCTTGCCTGCAGTAGCAGCACAGGAACATAGGCTAAGACAACACATAATTACATCAATTATGCATAAATTACCCATAAATTCTACAACAGCATGAAATGAAGAGAGGCTGTGCAAAAAAATCAAGTCATTAGTGAAAAATACATTTGAAAAAAAAAAGTTCACCTCAGTACAGGAGGTAGTCTGTAGTTTCCTGACATTTGAGGGAAAGTAGCGGTTCCTGAACTTGCTGGGGAATGACCTCAGGCTTCAGTAACTCCCACATGATGGCAGCGTCTCATGTAGATGGTTCTGGTGAAGGGAAGGACTGTGCCTACGTTGGACATTGTGCAGCCTCTTGCATTCCTGTGCATTGGAATTGCCATACCAAGCCGTGATGCAGCCAGTCAGGATAGTTTCAACAGTATATTTGAAGAAGTTTGTTAAAGTATTCAGTGATATGCAGACTCTCTTTAAACTTATTAGAAAGTAGATTTGCTGGACCCAGGACAGATCATCTGAGATGTGAACACCCTGGAATTTGAAGCTCCACCGTTGATCTTTTGAAAACCTTGCATTTGTTCAAGGTTTTGTTTTGCTCCCAGAAGGTGGTGAATCTTTGCAATTCTCCATCCTGAACTCTTAAGGAAAGAGGGCAATGATTTAAAAGAAATCCGAGGGGCAGCATTTTCTACACAGTGGGTGGTGGGTATATGGAATGAACTGCCAGAGGAAGTAGTTGAGGCAGGTACAATAACAACTTTTGAAAGACACTTGGCCAGGTGCATTGATAGGACAAATGGAGAGGTTTTAAGGCCAAAGATGGGCAAATGGGACAAGCCTAGATGGGCCTTCTTGATCTGCATGGACGAGTTGGGCTGAAGGGCCTGTTTCTGTGCTGTTTGATTCTAAAAGTAGGGACTCCCTCATTCTATAAATTCATACGTAGATGGACAGTTTGGTGGATAATAATTGAAGCAAGACATACAGTAGGTGGAAAGTCCAGAGAAATTGTGCTGATGTAAACCAACTATGAACGGTGAATGTCATAGTGTCAGATGGTCAACTCTTCATCCGAAACATTCCGTTTTTATGTTCTCAAATAAAAGTAAAAAATTACAAAAGATTAATATTGTGGCAAACTAAGCAAGGATTAGTTGACTATAAATGCATGATGTCGATATCTGAGACGTACTGACAACGAGCCACCAAACTGAAAGATTAAACGTTACCAGAATGCTGCCTGGATTAGAAGACATTAGCTATAAGCAGAGGTTGGACAGACTTGGATTGTTTTCTCTGAAATGACGGAAGCTGAGGGGGAGACCTGATAGAAGTATATACAATCAAGAGAAGTATAGATTGTATAGACAATCAGAATCTTTTTCCCAGGGTGGAAATGTCAAAGACTAGAGAGAGGGGCAGAATTTAAAGTAGAATTGTGAGGAAAGTGATTTACACAGATGTTGGTGGGTACCTGGAATATGCTGTCGGGGCAGTGTGGAGGTAGATATAACAGTGTATAGAGGCATTTAAGAGACTTTTAGATGGGCACAGGGATGTGCAGGGAATGGAGGAGTCTGGATCATGTGCATACAGAAGAGATTAGTTTAGTTTGGCATCATGTTCACACGGATATCTGAAGAAGGGTCTCGACCCGAAATGTCGCCTATCTCCTTCGCTCCTTAGATGCTGCTGCACCCGCTGAGTTTCTCCAGCCTTTTGTGTACCCTCGATTCTCCAGCATCTGCAGTTCCTTCTTTAGCACTATGTTCACACGGATATTGGGTATGGAAGGCCCTGTTCCTGTGCTGTACTGTTCTATGTTAAGAACGGTTCCCTCTCTTGATGCTGCCTTGCCAGCTGAATATTTCTGTTTTTATCTACAAAGATGTTGTCAGAAGCATCCACAGGCTCACAAATATTTTGGTCAAATTGGTTTCAATTCTAAAAGTGATTATAATTCTGGATGTATGTGAATCGGTTGTTCTATCCGTCCCACAGTTAATATTCCTGCCTGAAGAAGGTTGCCAACCCAAAACGTCACCTATCCATGTTTTCCAGAGATGTTGCCTGACCCGCTGAGTTACTCCAGCACTCTGTGTCTTTTTTATTATTCCTACATTGTGCTCTGTAGGGACTGAGGGAGAGAACAACGTTTTGATTTGAGGCTGTGCTGTTATTTGGTTCTGGATTCATTCAATCTTTTGTTCCTTCTGAATTGAATTGAATTGAATTGCCTTTATTGTCATTCAGACCTTTTGGTCTGAACGAAATTTCGTGCCTGCAGTCATACATATATAAAAATAACAATACCATACAATAAACACAAAATTAACATCCACCACAGTGATAAAGAAGGAACTGCAGATGCTGGAGAATCGAGGGTTACACAAAAAGCTGGAGAAACTCAGCGGGTGCAGCAGCATCTAAGGAGCGAAGGAGATAGGCGACGTTTCGGGTCGAGACCCTTCTTCAGACTGGTCAGGGATCAGGGAAACGAGAGATATAAACAGTGATGTGGAGAGATAAGGAACAATGAGTGAAAGATATGCAAAAAAGTATTGGTGATAAAGGAAGCAGGCCATTGTAAGCTGTTTGTGGTGTGAAAATGAGAAGCTAGTGCGACTGGGGGGGGGGGGGGGGGAGATGGAGAAGGAATGTCAGGGCCAGAGGGCTGAGGGAGAGGTGGGGGGGGAGGCAGTCTGGGTTAACAGAATTGAGAAAATTCAATGTTTATGCCCAGAGGATGCAGACTCCCCAAGCGGAATATGAGGTGCTGTTCCTCCAACTTGCGGTGTTGATCACTCTGGCCGTGGAGGAGGCCCAGGACCGAGAGGTCGGATACGGAGTGGGAGGGGGAGTTGAAGTGCTGAGCCACCGGGAGGTCGGGTTGATTATTGCGGACCGAGCGGAGGTGTTCGGCGAAACGATCGCCCAGCCTCCGCTTGGTCTCACCGATGTAGATCAGCTGGCATCTGGAGCAACGGATGCAGTAGATGAGGTTGGAGGAGGTGCAGGTGAACCTCTGTCGGACTTGGAATGACTGCTTGGGTCCCTGAAAGGAGTGGATGGGGGAGATGAAGGAACAAGTGTAGCATCTCTTGCGGTTGCAAGGGAAAGTGCCCGGGGAAGGAGTGGAGCGGGAGGGAAGGGAAGAATTGACGAGGGAGTTGCGGAGGGAGCGGTCTTTGCGGAAGGCAGACAGGGGGGGAGATGGGAAGATGTGGCGAGTGGAGGGGTCACGTTGGAGGTGACGAAACTGGCGGAGGACTATCTGTTGTATGCGCTGGCTGGTGGGGTGAAAGGTGAGGACCAGGGGGACTCGGCCCTTGTTGTGAGTGGGGGAATGGGGAGAGAGGGCAGTGTTGCGGGGTATGGAGGAGACCCTGGTGCGAGCCTCATCTATAGTGGGGGAGGGGAAACCCCGTTCTCTGAAGAACGAGGACATTTGCGATGACCTGGTGTGGAACACGTCATCCTCACTAACAGACCACAGTCTGTTAGGGTCAACAACCTCACCTCCTCCACTATAACACTGAACACCGGCGTGCCACAGGGCTGTGTGCTCAGACCTCTCCTCTACTCCCTCTTCACGCATGACTGCATCCCCAAGTATGGCTCCAACGCCATTATAAAATTTGCCGATGACACCACGGTGGTAGGACTGATTAGTGATAATGACGAATCAGCCTACAGGGAGGAGGTCCAGCTCCTGGCCACCTGGTGTGCCAACAATAACCTCGTCCTCAACTCCCAGAAGACGAAGGAAATAATTGTTGACTTTCGGAAGAACAGAGGGGGCAGACACACCCCCATCCATATAAACGGGACTGAGGTGGAGAGGGTCTCCAACTACAAATTCCTCGGGGTACACATCTCGGAGGATCTGTCCTGGTCCCTCAACACCTCAAAGCTGATCAAAAAGGCACAGCAGCGCCTTTACTTTCTGAGGAGGCTCAAAAAAGCCCACCTGTCCCCCCGGATCCTGACGAACTTCTACCGCTGCACCATTGAAAGCATCCTGACCACCTGCTTTACGGTATGGTACAGCAGTTGCACCGTGGCAGACAGGAAGGCACTACAACGGGTGGTGAAAACCGCCCAGTACATCATCGGTGCCCCGCTCCCTGCCATGGATGCCCTCCACCGAAAACGGTGCCTGAAGCGGGCCGGGAAGATCATCAAGGACCCCTCACACCCTAATCATGGACTGTTTGCCCTCCTCCCATCAGGGAGGCGGTACAGGAGGCACATGTGTTTCCGTGTTCTGTGTTTCTATGTTCCTGTGTTTCTGTGTCTCTGTATTTCGTGTTTCGTGTTTCGTGTTTCGTGTTTCGTGTTTCGTGTTTCTGTGTTTCTGTGTTTCTGTTTCTCTGTGTCTCTGTGTCTCTGTGTCTCTGTGTTTCGTGTTTTCGCACCAGGTCCTGGTCCCGCACCAGTAGGACGAAGAACAGCTTCTTCAACTACACCATCAGACTGCTGAACTCGGAGCCCAGCTGATAGACTTGTCTGTACCCTGTATTTATTTATTTCCGTGCTGCTACCACTGCACTCTGTATTTATTTTTTTATATCGCTATCACTAAGAATGACGCTAAACTGCATTTCGTTGTACCTATACTTGTATTTGTGCAATGACATTAAACTTGAATTGAATTGAATTGAATTGAACTGGGAGCAGATGCGGCGTAGACGGAGGAATTGGGAATAGGGGATGGAGTCCTTACAGGAAGCAGGGTGGGAGGAAGAGTAGTCCAGGTAGCTGTGGGAGTCAGTTGGTTTGTAGTGGATGTCAGTCAGGAGTGTATCACCTGCAATAGAGATGGTGAGGTCAAGGAATGGTAGGGAAATGTCGGAAATGGTCCAAGTATATTTGAGTGCCGGATGGAAGTTGGTGGTGAAATGGATGAAGTCAGTCAGTTCTGCGTAGGTGCAGGAGGTGACACCAAAGCAGTCGTCAATGTAACGGAGGTAAAGGTCGGGGGTGGGGCCCTGGTACGCCGAGAACAAAGATTGTTCGACGTGCCCGACAAAGAGGCAGGCGTAGCTAGGGCCCATGCGTGTGCCCATAGCTACGCCTTGTGTTTGGAGGAAATGGGAGGAGTCAAAAGAGAAGTTGTTGAGGGTAAGGGCCAACTCCGCTAGGCGGAGGAGGGTGTCAGTGGATGGGTATGGAAGGCAAAAGTCTTAGAGTCTCTGTCTTTCTTCCCTCCTTATTCTCCCTCTGCGCTGAGGAGATCCAGGCCGCCGCCACCGCTGTCGCTGGAACGCCGGAACACCGCCACAGGGCCCGCCTCCGGAACGTCGCTGGAGCACCGCAGCCCCCGAAAACCAGGCCGCCGCTGGAGCACCGCAGCTCCCGAAACCCAGGACGCCGCTGGAGCACCGCAGCTCCCGAAACCCAGGTCGCCGCTGGAGCACCGCAGCTCCCGAAACCCAGGTCGCCGCCGGAAGCCAGGTCGCTGCTGAAGCTCTGAAGGCCGTGCCGCCGCCGCTGGAAGCTGGAAGCTGGAAGGCCGTCACCAGGGCCTCAGCACAGACGGAGACGGTGTCGGGGGACACAACATGAAAAGTCGCATCCCCCCGAAGGGAGAGACTAAAACCCCGTTTCTCCCACCCTCCCCCCCCCCCACACACACATACACAACTCAACAAACCAAAAATAAACGCCAAAAACAGGGACGAAGACAAAAATAAAATAAAAGACAGGCGGACTGCAGGTGAGCCGCAGCTGCCCAGCAGCGCCGCCACTTCCGGTGCTGATCAAGAATGCAACTAAATCTGTTACACAAATAGTTCCTTATTGCTGGTGCTCTCGAGTTTGATCAGATTTGCCAGTGTAGATAGTGTTAGTCAGTAGGAAAACGAGAAGCTGCAGATGGTGGAATCTTGAGCAAAACACAAAGTTCTGGAGGAACTCGGCGGGTCAGGCAGCATTTGTAGAAGGAAGAAAGGTTCTGTCCTGAAACGTTATCTGTTCATTTCCCGCCAATGTTTTTTTTAACGTTAGTCACCATTGATTGAAAAAATTAAATGGAAACCTAGGTCGTGCTGGAATTGTGCTGATTAACCTGAGCACATTTAAAACATTAGTGGTTCTTTATTCATCATAGTGCAGTTTGCCATCTGCCCAGTGGGTCAATGGATGCCATGACTCAGCAGCAGAAAGGCCAGTCTTGATGGTGATAGCCTTGTTCTAGAATGGATTACCTTCGACTTTACCTTTCATTCACCTCAATTGCCCCAATTGCCCCTTATCCAAGTTAAATGTTGAATTTCAACTAATAGACAATAGACAATAGGTGCAGGAGTAGGCCATTCGGTCTTTCGAGCCAGCACCGCCATGCACTGTGATCATGGCTGATCATCCACAATCAGTACTCCATTCAAACCTTCTCCCCATATTCCTTGACTCCGCTATCTTTAAGAGCTCTGTCTAACCCTCTCTTGACAGCAACCAGAGAATCGGTTCCTAAAAATGGGCTCAACAAATTGACATGTTATTTATGACCCCTTCATGACCCCCGTAAAACCCCCAAACAACTTCCATGGGGGTCACGACCCCCCTGGTTAAGACCCACTGCTATAATGTGAAGAGAACTGAGCTCACACATGCCCTTTGTCTTCAGGAGAGTTACGTGGAAACACAGAAACAAAGAAACACGCCACACGACACACGGCACACGCCACACAAAACAAGAAATCAGAAACACGAAAACACGAAACACAGAGACACAGAGACACAGAGACACAGAGAAACAGAAACACAGAAACACAGAAACACGAAACACGAAACACGAAACACGAAATACAGAGACACAGAAACACAGGAACATAGAAACACAGAACACGGAAACACATGTGCCAGAGTAGGCCATTCGGCCGTTCGAACCTGCACTGCCATTCAATATGATCATGGCTGATCATCTAAAATCAGTGCCCATTCCTGCTTTCTCCCCATATACCTTGATTCCTTATGACCCCTTCATGACACCGTAAAACCCCCATATGACCTCCATGGGGGTCACGACCCCCTGGTTAAGACCCACTGCTATAATGTGAAGAGAACTGAGCTCACACATGCCCTTTGTCTTCAGGAGAGTAACATGGAAACACAGAAACACAGAAACACAGAGACACAGAAACACAGAGACACAGAAATACGAAACAAGAAACCAGAAACGGGAAACCAGAAACACAGAAATACGAAAACACAAAAACACGAAACACAGAGACACGAAACACGAAATACGAAACACAGAAACACGAAACACAGAGACACAGAAACACAGGAACACGGAAACACGGAAAAGAATGAAACACGAAACACGAAACACATAAACAGAGAGACACAGAAACACAGGAACACGGAAACACATGTGCCGGAGTAGGCCATTCGGTCCTTCGAACCAGCACTGCCATTCAATATGATCATGGCTGATCATCTAAAATCAGTGCCCGTTCCTGCTTTCTCCCCATATGCCTTGATTCCTTTAGTCTGAAGAGCTAAATCTAACTCTCCCTTGAAAACATTCAGTGAATTGGCCTCCATTGCCTTCTGTGGCAGAGAATTCCACAGATTCACAACTCTCTGGGTGAAGACGTTTTTCCTCATCTCAGTCCTAAATGGCCTATCCCTTATTCTTAAATTGTGACCCCTGGTTCTTGGCTCCGCCAACATCGGGAAATGTTTCCTGCATCTACCTTGTCCAATCCTTTAAGAATGTTATATGTTTCCATAAGATCCCCATTCATCCTTCTAAATTCCAGTCAATATGTTGGTGCGTGGCACATCTCTGATCATGGAGGACAGCTTGCTGTTGAATCGTAGCACCTCTTCGATTGTGCAGAACCACTGCCTTCTCATTGGCAGTAATACTGTGAGCATTAGGAGCAGGAACCTGTTTTTCACAAGGAACATCTCATTGCTCAGTGGCGATACTAGTCTACATCATGTTCCTTTAGAGCCTCAAGCTGCTCCCGTCTGGACGAGATAAAAACATCTGTCTGATTCAGTGTGAACAGGATGTGGTGTGGCCATGTTTGACGTGATGGACTTCCCCTGATCTTATCTTTTACCCCATCAACCTCCACAAACAACACATCATCCTCTGACAATTCCGCCACTTCTAATACCACCACCATTCACATCTTCCCATCCCCACTCCTTTCCGCCTTCTGCAGTGATCGCTTGCTCCGCAATCCTTAGTTCACTCAACCCGTCCCACGCAAATTACCCTCTCCCTACAACAATAGATGTAACATCTGTCCCTATACCACCCCCCTCACCTCCTTCCAGGGACCCCAGCAGTCTTTCCAGGTGAGACATAGGTTCATGTGCACATCCTCTAATCTTCAAACCCTTAATAATCTTATATGTTTGAATAAGATACCTCAGGTGATGTCCGTGTGGAATCTGCACGTTCTCCCTATGATGGTGTGGCTTTCTTCAGGATGTGCAGGTTAGAGGTTTAATTTGCCTTTGTAAATTGCCCCTAGTGTGTACGGATTGGATGCGAAAGTGGGATAACATAGAACTAGTGTGAGCGAGTGTGTGGACCTGGCGAGCCGAAGGGTCCTGATGCCACGCTGTATCTCTACACTAAACTAAGCATGTCGCGAAGCCTGAACTCCCAATAACAGAAGCAACAAATGACCCATGTTACCTCTTGAATGTTCAATTATGTGTTGTGGACTTGACCGCACTGTTGTACACCTGAATGGGGTTTATTGCCTTCTCGAGAACTAAACGATAAATGCAGAAACATGGGAAGGAGTTGATGGGAATTTGAGGAGAATAAAACAGGTCAGTGTCAATGATGGCTTGATGATTGGTGCAAACTCATTGGGTTGAAAGGCCTGTTTCCCAGACCTGGAGTACGATGACTATCATTAAATTGGCTGCAGGGCCATTTTACAGAGCTTGTGCAGAAGAGATTTACCAGAATGCTGCACGGATTAAAGGGGATTAGCTATAAGGAGAAGTTGGACAGACTTCAATAGTTTCCTCTAGAATGATGGAGGCCGAGGGCAGACCTGTTAGAAGTATATAAACTTATGAGAGGCATAGATAGTGTAGATGCTCAGAACCTTTTTAACCAGGGTGGAAATGTCAAATACTAGAGGGCATGGCTTTCAGGTGTGAGGGGACAACGTTTGAAAGTGATGTACTGGGCATGTTCTTTACACAGAGTGTTGGTGCCTGGAATATACTACCCGGAGTGGTGGTGGAGGCAGATATGTGGCATTTATGAGGATTTTGGATAGATTCAAGATTCAAGATTCAAGTGAGTTTATTGTCATGTGTCCCAGATAGGACAATGACATTCTTGCTTTGCTTCAGCACAACAGAATATGGTAGACATGAATACACAACAGATCAGTGTGTCCATATACCACTATATAAATATATACACTCATGAATAAATAAACAGATAAAGTGTAAATAAACAGATAATGGGCTATTAATGTTCAGAGTTTTGTTTGAGTTTAGTTTAATAGCCTGATGGCTGTGGGGAAGCAGCTATTCCTGAACCTGAATGTTGCAGTCTTCAGGCTCCTGTACCTTCTACCTGAAGATAGTGAGAAGATGAGTGTGTGGCCAGGATGGTGTGGGTCCTTGATGATGCTGCCAGCCTTTTTGAGGCAGCGACTGTGGTAGAACCCCTTGATATAGGCAGATATGGTGAAACGAAAATCTGATCTAATTGTGTCACCAATGTTTGTTGACAATGTAGGAAACTTTTGGGATTATTTTTCCGGGACTTACAACTGAATAGAGTCTGGAAAGCCGCACACCTGAGTCGCTGATTAAACACGTGAATCACGTAAACTCGCATCTGATAAGAAATATGAGTAATATGGTTCAAAATAATAATACACAAAACACTCCTATTTGCTGTAAGAAATCACTTATTATTTTCTTATCTTGCAATTACCACAAAATATTTAGGTAATAAGACGAATTCAAAGCTAACGGTGTATCACCATCCTAATATTTAATTAAATGAGTATCACTGTCACACCCTTGAGTTGTAACAGTATAAAAACAGGGCAGTGAATTGCCTGCTATCTGTTCATCGAGTGAGACGAAGAAAAGATCATGGCTGGCTGGCAATGTGCACTCGCTGTTTTCTCCCTTACTCTTCTTTCCGTCTCTGCTGAGACCAAGCACCAAGTGAAGGAAATGCAGCAACTTGCCCAGGCTGGCCAGAGCAATCCTTTACTTCTGAACGTTGATACCAGTGACAGAGACTTCCAGGCAATTGCAGAAATGGCCCTGCAAGAACTCAACAGCCAGAAAAGCATTCTGTTCAAAATTGTTCAGTACCTGAATGCCAAAGCGCAGGTAAGAAAGCAACTTATTCTTTCTGCAATTATGTTGAAAGCTGTTTACTCTACCTTTAAATGGCAGCTATGCCCTGCTTCCAGAAGTGCCACTCTAACAAGTCAGGAGTTTGAAAATCGCTTGCATGATGCAAGTGCAGACACAGTGACCTACACACGATGCTGTTCCCACTTGAAAAAGGCAGGAGTGACTGCAGGTAGTTTGCTGACCTGTGGGGAGTTATATGGCGGGTCCCGATGTTATGTGGTGAATGTGTACTCCAGAGCAGATAGTTGTGCAGTGGCTCTAGAAATCGTGGACATATTGGTGATCATTTTCCAATGTTCTATAGATTCAGGATCAGTTCCTGTGGATTGGAGGGCCGCTAATGTTATCCCAACTTTTAATAAAGGAGAGCGCGAGACAGCAGGAAATTAGAGACCAGTTAGCCTGACATCGGTGGTGGGGAAGATGCTGGAGTCAATTATAAAAGATGAAATAGTGGCACATTTGGATAGCCGTAACAGGATCTGTCCAAGTCAGCATGGATTTATGAAGGAGAAATTATGCTTGCTAATCTTCTGGAATTTCGGATAGGGAGTATTTTGGATAGGGAGAATCCAACAACAGAAATGTATCGACAAGCATGGGAAAATGAAATAGGTTTGTCTATAACGAAAGAAACTTGGGAAGAAAGTTTACAACGTATACATCGTTGTTCGTTAAATTCTAGGCATACATTGATACAATTTAAAGTATTATATAGATTACATTATTCGAAAACCAAATTAAATAGAATTTTTCCTAACATTTCTTCTATTTGTGATAAGTGTCAGAATTTAGAAGCCAATTTAACACATAGTTTTGTAACGTGTTCAAAACTTAATTATTATTGGATAGAAATCTTTAGAGTTATCTCTGAAGTTCTTAGAGTTAAACTGGATCCAGATCCAAAGTTAATAATATTAGGAATTCCAGACTCAAAATTGGTATTAACAATAAATCAAAGAAATTTCTTTGATTACTGTTTGGTAATAGGGAAAAAAAAATATTGAAATTTTGGAAGGGAACATTATCCCCCACAATTAAAATGTGGACAGCAGAGATGTCGGAGACGTTGCATTTGGAAAGAATTAGATTTGTCCTAATGGACAAATATGAAATCTTTGAACAGATAGGGTCTCCATATATACGGTATTTGAGGGGGTAGCTGTTCTTGGCATCACAACTCAATGGGTACCCGACAGGATTTGATGAAAATAATTCATTTTCAAACTGGGATTTGTATACATGTCTCTATTGATATTATCATTTGTAATAGTTTTATTTACAATATATTTTGTTGTTTCTCTTTTATAGATATATATAATACTTTTTACTGTTTTAAAAAATATATATATATTAAATGGATATATATTAATTGGTTTCTTTTTTTCTTTCTTTTTTTTATATATATAATCAAAATCATTATTTAATCACAACCTTTGTTGATTTAAAACCTATTCTTTTTTCTTTTCCTCTCTATTTCTAAAAAAATAGAAGATAATAATAATCACTGTGATATTTGTATAAATACCGAATTAAGTTGGTATTTGTAAATTTGTTTTAGCATTGTGTAATGTTTACTTCTAATAAAAATATTATTAAAAAAAAAAAAAAAAATCTTCTGGAATTTTTTGAGATTGTAAGTAGGAAAATGGACAAGGGAGAGCCAGTGGATATAGTGTACCTGGACTTTCAGAAAGCCTTTGATAAGGTCCCACATAGGAGATTAGTCGGCAAAATTAGAGCACATGGTATTCGGGGTAGGGGACTGACATGGATAGAAAATTGGTTGGCAGACAGGAAACAAAGAGTATGGATTAACGGGTCCCTTTCAGAATGGCAGGCAGTGACTAGTGGGGTACCGCAATGCTCGGTGCTGGGACCACAGCTATTTACAATATACATTAATGATTTAGATGAAGGGATTAAAAATAACAATAGCAAATTTGCAGATGACACAAAGCTGGGTGGCAGTGTGAACTGTGAGGAGGATGCTATGAGGATGCAGGGTGACTTGGACAGGTTGGGTGAGTGGGCAGATGCATGACAGATGCAGTTTAATGTGGATAAATGTGAGATTATCCACTTTGGTGGCAAGAACAGGAAGGCAGATTACTATCTAAGTGGCGTCAAGTTGGGAAAAATGGAAGTACAACGAGATCTGGGTGTCCTTGTCATCAGTCACTGAAAGTAAGAATGCAGGTACAGCAGGCAGTGAAGAAAGCAAATGGCATGTTGGCCTTCATAACAAGAGGAGTTGAGTATAAGAGCAAAGAGGTCCTTCTGCAGTTGTACAGGGCCCAAGTGAGACCACCCCTGGAGTATTGTGTGCAGTTTTGGTCTACAATTGCTATTGTTGGAGTGCAGCGTAGGTTCACGGGGTTAACTCCCGGGATGGCGGGCCTGTCATATGTTGAAAGAATGGAGCGACTGGGGTTTAGAAGGATGAGAGGGGATCTTATTGAAACATGTAAGATTATTAAGGGATTGGACACGCTAGAGGCAGAAACATGTTCCCGATGTTGGGGGAGTGCAGAACCCGGGGCCACAGTTTAAGAATAAGGCCATTTAGAATGGAGATGAGGAAAAACATTTTCACCCAGAGTTGTGAATCTGTGGAAATCTCTGCCTCAGAAGGTAGTGGGGACCAATTCTCTGGATGCTTTCAAGATGGAGTTAGATGGAGCTTTTAAAGATAAGAGTGGACAAACATTTAAAGTAGGGGGAGGTGATTTTGTGGGAATCTGAGGGGGAACTAAGTGATGAGTATGCTTAAAACGGTTGTATATAAATTTGGATTTAGATTTATTATTGTAACTATAGCAAGGTATAGTGAAAAGCTTTATTTTGCATGCTATCCAATTAAAACAGATAATACTATACGTAAATGCAATCAAGTGCAATAGGTGGAGCAAAGGGAATGATACAGAGTGCAGAATATTTTTCTCAATGGTAACTGATGTGTTAATTGTAAATGATTGGACATACGAGGAAAATGTTGAATGTTTTCTGTAACACGGAATGTTCTCTATAATACACATTACAATTTTGGATGCATGAAGACCATTTTTGAAATGAGAATAGGAAGGAGTGTGAGGAATGGTTATGTGAGGTGTCCCAGCGTGCCTCCATCATCCATGTACCTCTGGCAAAAGCAGTGTAAAATTTAAGAGTGCAGCAATAGCACAGTGGGTTAATACAGCATCTTTTTATCTGGGATAGAACTACTGGTAGACTGATGAGATGAAAATGTTACAGTTATTTAGGGGTTGAGGCACCATTCAACACATGTATAAATAGGTTTTGTTCTCACTCCAGGTACACGAGGGAATTCTCTACATTACGGATGTCTTCATCGGGAAAACTGACTGCCCAGCTTCTAGAACAGGACTAGCAGCAGCAGGCTGCAAAGTCATTAAATCCTTTCCAAAGGCTGAGGTAAAACGCAGCACTGTGCAATCTCTGCAGATTTTCATTTTGTCGTGTTAGATAAATTAATCTTATTTTACGTCATTCTTTTATTTCCTAGTTCTTCATGTGCCACTTGGTGATCTGGACTCCTCCTGCTAGTACACAAGGCCAGATTT
The DNA here is from genome assembly GCA_963514005.1 of Raja brachyura. The sequence continues at coordinate 70,368,383 of OY740788.1, read as the reverse complement.
TGTCAAAGAGCTGTCAGAATATTAATCTGTAATCCATCCAGCCGCCAAGACCATCGTCAGCAATGAAGGGAAAATGCCCGAGTCCGTGTTGAATTGAATTGAGTCCGTTTCTGTAATTTTTATTAATAATAGTGCAAATGCTTTTACTCTGATTGTGGCAATGCCAGAACACAAATTACTTGATTAAATAAATATTCAGAAATTAAATGCTGTAAAGAACCATTTCATTGTGTGGGATATGAGCAGTACACGGTTACAAAGCCTTGACACAACTTGTAATCAGCCCATCCACTGATTTCTGATGCACACGATTTCTCACTATTGCAATATAACCTACCAACGTATTCCACAAATCCATTCATTCAGGTATGCATACAACTGGGGATTAATTTTAATAACATTTGTCAGCAATTACTACTTCCATAGTTGTCTTGAATGCCAAAGTTTATTGTTAAACGCACAAGTACGGTTAGGGACAGGTACGATTAAAATCTTGCCTGCAGTAGCAGCACAGGAACATAGGCTAAGACAACACATAAATACATCAATTATGCATAAATTACGCATAAATTCTACAACACCATGAAATGAAGAGAGGCTGTGCAAAAAAAATCAAGTCATTAGTGAAAAATACATTTTGAAAAAAAAAAAGTTCACCTCAGTACAGGAGGTAGTCTGTAGTTTCCACTGCAGAGGTTGGATTAGGGTTCCGCTGGTACGTTCAGGAACCTGACATTTGAGGGAAAGTAGCGGTTCCTGAACTTGCTGGGGAATGACTTCAGGCTTCAGTAACTCCCACATGATGGCAGCGTCTCATGTAGATGGTTCTGGTGAAGGGAAGGACTGTGCCTACGTTGGACATTGTGCAGCCTCTTGCATTCCTGTGCATTGGAATTGCCATACCAAGCCATGATGCAGCCAGTCAGGATAGTTTCAACAGTATATTTGAAGAAGTTTGTTAAAGTATTCAGTGATATGCAGAATCTCTTTAAACTTAATAGAAAGTAGATTTGCTGGACCCAGGACAGATCATCTGAGATGTGAACACCCTGGAATTTGAAGCTCCACTGTTGATCTTTTAAAAACCTTGCATTTGTTCAAGGTTTTGTTTTTGCTCCCAGAAGGTGGTGAATCTTTGCAATTCTCCATCCTGAACTCTTAAGGAAAGAGGGCAATGATTTAAAAGAAATCCGAGGGGCAACATTTTCTACACAGTGGGTGGTGGGTATATGGAATGAACTGCCAGAGGAAGTAGTTGAGGCAGGTACAATAACAACTTTTGAAAGACACTTGGCCAGGCACATTGATAGGACAAATTGAGAGGTTTTAAGGCCAAAGATGGGCAAATGGGACAAGCCTAGATGGGCCTTCTTGATCAGCATTGGCTGAAGGGCCTGTTTCTGTGCTGTTTGATTCTAAAAGTAGAGGTTCCCTCATTTTATAAATTCACACATAGATGGACAGTTTGGTGGATAATAATTGAAGCAAGAGATACAGTAGGTGGAAAGTCCAGAGAAATTGTGCTGATGTAAACCAACTATGAACGGTGAATGCCATAGTGTCAGATGGTCAACTCTTGATCCAAAACATTCCGTTTTTATGTTCTCAAATAAAAGTCCAACACTACAAAAGATTAATATTGTGGCAAACTAAGCAAGGATTAGTTGACTATAAATGCATGATGTCGATATCTGAGACTTACTGACAACGAGCCACCAAACTGAAAGATTAAACGTTACCAGAATGCTGCCTGGATTAGAAGACATTAGGTTTAAGCAGAGGTTGGACAGACTTGGATTGTTTTCTCTGAAATGACGGAAGCTGAGGGGGAGACCTGATAGAAGTATATACAATCAAGAGAAGTATAGATTGTATAGACAATCATAATCTTTTTCCCAGGGTGGAAATATCAAAGACTAGAGAGAGGGGCAGAATTTATAGTAGAATTGTGAGGAAAGTGATTTACACAGATGTTGGTGGGTACCTGGAATACGCTGTTGGGGCAGTGTGGAGATAGATATAACAGTGTATGGAGGTATTTAAGAGACTTTTAGATGGGCACAGGGATGTGCAGGGAATGGAGGAGTCTGGATCATGTGCATACAGAAGAGATTAGTTTAGTTTGGCATCATGTTCACACGGATATTGTGTATGGAAGGCCCTGTTCCTATGCTGTACTGTTCTATGTTAAGAACGGTTCCCTCTCTTGATGCTGCCTTGCCAGCTGAATATTTCTGTTTTTATCTACAAAGATGTTGTCAGAAGTATCCACTGGCTCACAAATATTTTGGTCAAATTGGTTTCAATTCTAAAAGTGCTTATAATTCTGGATGTATGTGAATCGGTTGTTCTATCCGTCCCACTGTTAATATTCCTGTCTGTAGAAGGTTGCCCACCCAAAACGTCACCTACCCATGTTCTCCAGAGATGTTGCCTGACCCGCTGAGTTACTCCAGCATTCGTTCCTTCGAGCCAGCACCTCCATGCACTGTGATCATGGCTGATCATCCACAATCGTTACTCCATTCCAACCTTCTCCCCATATTCCTTGACTCCGCTATCTTTAAGAGCTCTATCTAACCCTCTCTTGACAGCAACCAGAGAATTGGTTCCAAAAAATCAGCTCAACAAATTGACATGTTATTTATGACCCCTTCATGACCCCGTAAAACCCCCAAACGACCCCCATGGTGGTCACGACCCCCTGGCTAAGACCCACTGCTATAATGTGAAGAGAACTGAGCTTACACATGCCCTTTGTCTTTAGGAGAGTAACAGATCTACAGAAACACAGAAACACAGAAACACGAACACGAAACAAGAAATCAGAAACACGAAAACACGAAAACACGAAAACACGAAACACAGAGACACAGAGACACGAAACACAGAAACACAGGAACACGTAAACACAGGAACACAGAAACACATGTGCCGGAGTAGGCCATTCAGCCCTTCGAACCAGCACTGCCATTCAATATGATCATGGCTGATCATCTAAAATCAGTGCCCGTTCCTGCTTTCTCTCCATATGCCCTGATTCCTTTAGGCCTCAGAGCTAAATCTAACTTTCCCTTGAAAACATTCAGTGAATTGGCCTCCTTTGCCTTCTGTGGCAGAGAATTCCACAGATTCACAATTCTCTCGGTGAGGACGTTTTTCATCATCTCAGTCCTAAATGGCCTATCCCTTATTCTTAAACTGTGACCTCTGGTTCTGGACTCCCCCAACATCGGGAACATTTTTCCTGCATCTAGCTTGTCCAATCCTTTAATAATTTTATATGTTTCTATAAGTATTCCCTTTCATCCTTCTAAATTCCAGTCAATATGTTGGTGCGTAGCATATCTCTGATCATGGAGGACAGCTTGCTGCTGAATCGTAGCACCTCTTCGATTGTGAAGAACCACTGCCTTCTCATTGGCAGTAACGCTGTGAGCATTAGGAGCAGGAACCTGTTTTTCACAAGGAACATCTCATTGCTCAGTGGAGATACTAGTCTACATCATGTTCCTATAGAGCCTCAAGCTACTCCCGTCTGGACGAGACAAAAACTTCTATCAGGATGTGGTGTGGCCATGTTTGACGTGATAGAGTTCCCCTGATTCTTATCTTTTACCACTTTATCTTTATCTGATTCTTATCTTTTATCTTCAACCTCCACAAAAAACACTTTATCCTCTGACATTTTCATCACATCTAATACCACCACCATTCACATCTTCCCATCCCCACTCTTTTCCGCCTTCTGCAGTGATCGCTTGCTCCGCAATCCTTAGTTCACTCAACCCGTTCCACCCAAATTACCCTCTCCCTACAACAATAGATGTAACATCTGTCCCTATACCACCCCCCTCACCTCCTTCCAGGGACCCCAGCAGTCTTTCCAGGTGAGACATAGGTTCACGTGCACCTCCTCTAATCACCAAACCCTTAATAACCTTATATGTTTCAATAAGATACCTCAGGTGATGTCCGTGTGGAATCTGCACGTTCTCCCTATGATGGTGTGGCTTTCTTCAGGATGTGCAGGTTAGTAGTTTAATTTGCCTTTGTAAATTGCCCCTCGTGTGTACGGATTGGATGCGAAAGTGGGATAACATAGAACTAGTGTGAGCGAGTGTGTGGACCTGGCGAGCCGAAGGGTCCTGATTCCACGCTGTATCTCTACACTAAACTAAGCATGTCTCGAAGCCTAAACTCCCAATAACAGAAGCAACAAATGACCCATGTTACCTCTTGAAAGTTCAATTATGTGTTGTGGACTTGACCGCACTGTCGTACACCTGAATGGGGATAATTGCCTTCTCGAGAACTAAACGGTAAATGCAGAAACATGGGAAGGAGTTGATCGGATTTCGAGGAGAATAAAACAGGTCAGTGTCAATGATGGCTTGATGATTGGTGCAAACTCATTGGGTTGAAAGGCCTGTTTCCCAGTCCTGGAGTACGATGACTATCATTAAACTGGCTGCGAGGCCATTTTACAGAGCTTGTGCAGAAGAGATTTACCAGAATGCTGCACGGATTAAAGAGTATTAGCTATAAGAAGAAACGTTTGAAAGTGATGTACTGGGCATGTTCTTTACACAGAGTGTTGGTGCCTGGAATATATTACCCGGAGTGGTGGCGGAGGCAGATATGTGGCATTTATGAGAATTTTGGATGGATTCAAGATTCAAGATTCAAGTGAGTTTATTGTCATGTGTCCCAGATAGGACAATGACATTCTTGCTTTGCTTCAGCACAACAGATTATGGTAGACATGAATACACAACAGATCAGTGTGTCCATATACCACTATATAAATATATACACACAAGAATAAATAAACAGACTTCCGGTGGCGCCATGTTCTAAGAAGGAACCGCGCCAGATCAGCTCCGCAAAAATCTGAAAAAAATCGGGGGTTAAAGGAGGCTACTAACGGTACTTACCGCAGGAGAACGACTTTAAACAGCTCCGGGTGCGATTGCAAGCTGCGTGATGTCATCAGGCGCGCGACTTTGGTAAGAAATTTAAAATGCATCCCTCCTCCCCCCCCACGACAAAAAAAGGTCAAAGAAGGGAGGTAGGCCTCGCCAAAGCCTCGGGCTCGAGTTTGGCTGCCTCCCAGGAAGAGATCTCACAGAGAAAAAGTGAAATGGAAGAACTTAAAAACTCCTTGCTAGGTGAGATGAAGAAACTGCTGAAAGAAATGAAAGATATGAAGAAGGAATATAAAGATGAAATAAAACTGTTAAGAACAGATATCCAGGCGTCTCACGAGAGAATTAAAGAAGAACTAAAAAAAGAAGCTACAGAGACGGTAAAGATTATGATGAATGAATGGAAAATAAAGGCGGACGCTGAGTTTCAAAACCGAATGGCTGAGGTAAACGACAAGCTTGCTGGGATGGAACAAATGTTGGATGCGAAGATAGATCCTATTTCAATCTCACTTGACCAACAAAATGATGCAATTAAAGAACTGACTGATTTTGCTGTATCAAGTGCTAAGGAAAGTGAGAAGCTACGCGCCGAGAATAAACATCTCTCAGAGCTACTACGTAAAATAAACGAGAAATGTATTGATTTGGAGGGACGACAAAGACGTAAGAATTTGCGTATAGTAGGATTGACCGAGGGTCGTGATGGAAATCAAGACCCGCGAAAATTTGCTGCAAAATTCCTAAAGGACATTCTGAATTTGGATCAAGAGCCCCTGTTGGGCCGTGCACACAGGGCTTTAAGACGGGCCCCTGGGAGAGGTGCACCGCCAAGACAAATGATTGTAAAGGTGGCCTATGATCACGTCTTTGAAGAAATGATGAAGATAATAATAAGAAAGAAAAATTTGAAATACGAAGGAGATAACATCAGTATCTTCAGAGATTACCCGGCTGAAGTGGCTAAGAGAAGATCTTTATTCACAGAAACAAGAGGTATTCTGCGGAATATAAAGGATACAAAGGATCTCAGATATGGTCTGATGTACCCAGCAACATTGAGAGTGACCTACGACAACAAGGAATATCGTTTCGTTAAGCATACTGACGCACTGGAATTCGCTCGAGACATACAGAAGAAGGCAGAAGAGGAAGCAGAAGAAGAAGCACGGGAGGAAGAAGAAGATGACTGAACTTTTATCACCGGCCTGCGGTTATGAATTATTCATTGAGAAAGAGGGGGAATAATGGACATGTTGTTGTAGTTTGGTATTAATTAGTGAAATTTCAATTGTTCCCCTAATATAGTATTACTTATGATAATATTAATTATAATAGAAATTAATAACTAGTAATTAGTAATATGAATAATAGAAATAATTACTAAATATTTAAAGTTAGTACCCCACCCCAATATACACAGCATTATAGATAGGAGCTGGAACATTTAACATCTTTTAAAAAAAAAAAAACGGAAGTCAGTAGATTAATAGCCACGCTAGTGTGGCTCTCACTAATGCACACTACACAACATATTAGTGTAGTTTCTTTTTTTTCTGGGCACCCTATTAACACCCTTTTCTCTTTTTTTATTTACACTTTTTATTTTTTTTTATATATCAAGTATTTGATTTTATGTTATATATTATATGAATGTAGTTATGAACGATATTGTATAATTACTTTAAGAAGACATGTATATGGATTATTGAGGATAATAATTTTCAGCAGGTTGGCGCTTGGGTATACCGTTGGGCTGGAGGAGTCGAGAAGGCTACTCCAAAAAAAAACACCCTAACAGCAAAATGCAAGACATGAATGTGAAGACTGGGGGGGATGGAATTACCTTCTGTAGTTGGAATGTTAAGGGAATTAATGAACCAATTAAAAGGGGAAAGGTGCTAGCACAGTTGAACAGATTGAAATCAGACGTGATCTTCCTTCAAGAGACCCATCTTAAAAGAGATGCTCAACATAGATTAACAGCAAAATGGATTTCTAAGGTGTATCACTCTTCATTTATACACAAATCTAGAGGAGTTGCAATAATTATTCGTAAAGGTATACCTTTTAAACAAAGTACTATAATAGAGGATAAAGAGGGTAGATATGTAATAATTACAGGGGAATTATATTCAAAGAAAGTAATTTTTGTGAATATATATGCCCCTAATTTTGATAATCCATTATTTTTTAAGAAAATATTTAATAATATTCCCATTTCCACTCAATATAATTTAATAATTGGGGGTGATTTTAATTGCACCTTAGATAGCTATCTAGACAGATCTTCTACAAAAAGGAAAGCTATCTCTAAATCAAGTAAACTTATAAATTCTTTTATTAATACATGTAATGTTAAGGATATTTGGAGATTAGATAATCCATCCGGACGAGAATACTGCTTTTTCTCGCCCGTATATGGAACTTACTCTAGGATAGATTATTTTCTAATAGATTCAAAATTACTACCTTTTACGTATGATGCAAAATATCACAATATTATTATTTCAGATCATGCGCCACTAACATTCAAGATAAAATTAAAAGATATACTTAATAAAACTACTACTTGGAGATTTAATCCCCAGATATTAAAGGATAAGGACTGTTGTAAACATGTAGTGGAACAGATTAAATTATTTTTTGAAACTAATGACAAACCTGAAATTTCACCATCGTTACTTTGGGACACATTTAAAGCATTTATGCGTGGTGCAATAATATCAGCACAAGCATATTTTAATAAAGAAAATAGAAAGATGGAACAAAAGTTAGAAAATGAGATAAAACAACTAGATAGCGAAAACATAAAACACCCTTCTAAAGAGTTAAGTAATAAAATTGCAATAGTAAAATATAGACTAAATAAAATATATTCTAACCAAGTCATTAAACTTTTTCAACAAACCAAACAAGTGCATTTTGAATTTGGAGACAAACCACAAAAATTGCTAGCACGACAACTTGGAAAATTAGAAGATGAAAAAATGATACATAGAATTAGATCTGCGCATGGAAATATATTGACTATACCAAAAGATATTAATGACAGATTTCTACAATATTATCAAAATCTTTATTCATCTAAATTAACAGGACAAACAGATGGTATGGAAACATTCCTACAAGAATGTCAAATTAATAGTCTAGATCAGGAAGGTAGACATTTGTTAAATGCTGAAATAACAGTAAAAGATATTGAAGAATCAATTAGTTTGTTAAAGAATGGAAAAGCAGCAGGCCCTGATGGCCTGAGTGCAGAATTTTATAAAAAATTTCAAGATCTGATTTCCCCAAGATTACATACAGTGTATAGATATGCATATGAACAAGGAAAATTACCAGAATCTTTAAATGAATCCACAATTACACTCATTCCTAAGGCAGACAAGGATTTGGAAGATCCAGGATCATATAGAGCGATTGCCCTTTTAAATACAGACCAAAAAATATTAACTAAAGTTTTATCTCGGAGATTAAGTCTGGTGATTTCTAAATTAATACATTATGATCAAACAGGTTTTATTCCAAAACGCTATTCATCCCATAATCTCAGACGCTTGTTTAATATTATATATTCAAAAAGAGTACGGGACAGGGAATTAGCGGTTGTATCGTTAGATGCAGAAAAGGCATTCGATCAGGTGGAATGGTTATATTTATTTAATATAATGGAAAAGTTTCAATTGGGGGATAGATTCTGTAAATGGATAAGAATTCTATATTCGAATCCTACTGCAAGAATCTTAACTAATCAAATATTATCAGCTAAATTTAAGCTCTCTAGGGGATGTAGACAGGGATGTCCGTTATCACCTTTATTATTTGCTTTGATGATAGAGCCTTTGGCGGAAAGAATTAGATCTGAACCTGAAATATACGGCTATAATACTGACACAACAACTAATAAAATATCTTTATATGCAGATGATATTTTGATTTATATTACAAAACCGGAAATTAGTATACCCAAGCTGTTTAATGTTATAACTAAATTTGGCACATTTTCTGGATATAGGATTAATTGGAACAAAAGTGATATTATGCCTATAACTGGAATAAATTTAAATATATTACAACAATACCCACTAAAAATAGTTACAGACAAATTTAAATATTTAGGAATTAATGTAACTAAATCCTATAATTCACTAATTAAATCTAATTATCCTCAATTACTAGATAAACTTAGAAAAAATATTTTATATTGGAAAACACTTCCTATATCTATGATTGGTAGAATAAATGCTATAAAGATGGTTTTTTACCACAATTGTTATATTTGTTTCAGGCTATTCCTTTTTTTCTCCCCAAGACCTTTTTAAAAAAAATAGATAATATTATTAATAGTTTTATTTGGGATTATAAAAATCATAGAATAAGTAAAAAACATTTATGTAAATCTAAGATAAATGGAGGATTAGCACTTCCAAATTTTTTATATTATTTTTGGGCAGTCCAGATTAAGAATATGAATTTCTGGTGGGTAAATATGGATCATGAACCAACGTGGTTAAAGATGGAAATGGAAGACTGTTTACCTTTCAATGTAGGCTCGATTCTCTTTGCCCCAAAGGAAGTACAAAAATTTTTTTAGAGGGACAACCCTATAATTTATAATAATAGACGTATTTGGAAACAAATAGTTAAGACTTTACATTTAGATAATCTTTCACTTAGACTACCAATCACGAATAACCCATTATTTAAACCCTCTATATTAGATGGGGGGTTTAGACATTGGGATGATTTAGGAATTAAAAGGATAGAGCACCTTTGTAGAAAAGGAAAATTTCTTTTATTCCAGGAGTTACAAGATATCTACGGATTGTCTCCGCAACACTTGTTTAGGTACTTACAAATTAGAGATTATATTAAATCCAATACACAAGATTATAAAAATAAAGAACCAGGATTATTAGATGAATTGTTTAATTTGCACCCAAATACAGAAAAACTAATAGCCTATATATATAACATTATTTTGGATAAGGAGAATCCAACAACTGAAACATATCGTCAAGCATGGGAAAATGAAATTGGTTTATCTATAACAAAAGAAAATTGGGAAGAAAGTTTACAGCGAATACATCGGTGTTCGTTAAATGCCAGACATACATTGATACAATTTAAAGTACTATATAGATTACATTATTCAAAAACTAAATTAAATAGTATCTTTCCCAATCTCTCTTCAACTTGTGATAAATGTAAGAATTTAGAAGCCAATTTAATACACAGTTTTGTTACATGTCCCAAATTGAATTACTACTGGACAGAAATTTTTAAAGTTATTTCTGAAGTTCTTAAAATTAGATTGGACCCTGACCCAAAGTTAATAATATTTGGAATTCCGGATTCAAATTTGGTACTTACAGTAAATCAAAGAAATTTATTTGATTACTGTTTGATAATAGGGAAAGAAATCATATTGAAATTTTGGAAGGGAACATTATCCCCCACAATTAAAATGTGGGCAGCAGAAATGTTGGAGACGTTACATTTAGAAAGAATTAGATTTGTCCTATTGGACAAATATAATTCCTTCGAACAAATATGGTCTCCATATATACAGTATTTAGAGAAGTAGCTATTCTTGACATCACAACTCGGCGGGTACCCTACGGGATTTGGTGAGAATAATTTATTTTTATACTAGGATTAATATGCATGTCTTTATTGATATTATCATTTGTAATAGTTTTATTTACAATATATTTTGTTGTTTTTCATTTATATATATATATAATATCTTTTCACTTTTTGTTAACCTTCTTCCCTTTCTCTTTTTTCTTTTTTTCTTATATATAATCAAATTATTATTTAATCACATCTTTATTGATTTAAAACTGCTCTATTCTATCTTTATCTTTATTTCCAAAAAAATAGAAGATAATAATTATCAACGTGTTATTTGTATAAATATTGAATTAAGTTGATGTTTGTAAATCTGTTTACACTATTGTAAATTGATTACTTCTAATAAAATAAATTATACAAAAAAAAAGAATAAATAAACAGATAAAGTGTAAATAAACAGATAATGGGCTATTAATGGTCAGAGTTTTGTTTGAGTTGAGGTTAATAGCCTGATGGCTGTGCGGAAGTAGCTATTCCTGAACCTGAACGTTGCAGTCTTCAGGCTCCTGTACCTTCTACCTGAAGGTAGTGAGAAGATGAGTGTGCGGCCAGGATGGTGTGGGTCCTTGATGATGCTGTCAGCCTTTTTGAGGCAGCGACTGTGGTAGAACCCCTTGATATAGGCAGATATGGTGAAACGAAAATCTGATCTAATTGTGTCACCAATGTTTGTTGATAATGTAGGAAACTTTTGGGATTATTTTTCCGGGACTTACAACTGAATAGAGTCTGGAAAGCCGCACACCTGAGTCGCTGATTAAACACGTGAATCACGTAAACTCGCATCTGATAAGAAATATGAGTAATATGGTTCAAAATAATAATACACAAAACACTCCTATTTGCTGTAAGAAATCACTTATTATTTTCTTATCTTGCAATTACCACAAAATATTTAGGTAATAAGACGAATTCAAAGCTAACGGTGTATCACCATCCTAATATTTAATTAAATGAGTATCACTGTCACACCCTTGAGTTGAAACAGTATAAAAACAGGCCAGTGAATTGCCTGCTATCTGTTCATCGAGTGAGACGAAGAAAAGATCATGGCTGGCTGGCAATTTGCACTCGCTGTTTTCTCCCTTACTCTTCTTTCCGTCTCTGCTGAGACCAAGCACCAAGTGAAGGAAATGCAGCAACTTGCCCAGGCTGGCCAGAGCAATCCTTTACTTCTGAACGTTGATACCAGTGACAGAGACTTCCAGGCAATTGCAGAAATGGCCCTGCAAGAACTCAACAGCCAGAAAGGCGTTCTGTTCAAAATTGTCCAGTATCTGAATGCCAAAGCGCAGGTAAGAAAGCAACTTATTCTTTCTGCAATTATGAATGAAAGCTGTTTACTCTACCTTTAAATGGCAGCTATGCCCTGCTTCCAGAAGTGCCACTCTAACAAGTCAGGAGTTTGAAAATCGCTTGCATGATGCAAGTGCAGACACAGTGACCAACACACGATGCTGTTCCCACTTGAAAAAGGCAGGAGTGACTGCAGGTAATTTGCTGACCTGTGGAGAGTTATATGGCGGGTCCCGATGTTATGTGGTGAATGTGTACTCCAGAGCAGATAGTTGTGCAGTGGCTCTAGAAATCGTGGACATATTGGTGATCATTTTCCAATGTTCTATAGATTCAGGATCAGTTCCTGTGGATTGGAGGGCAGCTAATGTTATCCCAACTTTTAATAAAGGAGAGCGCGAGAAAGCAGGAAATTAGAGACCAGTTAGCCTGACATCGGTGGTGGGGAAGATGCTGGAGTCAATTATAAAAGATGAAATAGTGGCACATTTGGATAGCCGTAACAGGATCTGTCCAAGTCAGCATGGATTTATGAAGGGGAAATTATGCTTGCTAATCTTCTGGAATTTTGGATAGGGATTATTTTGGATAGGGAGAATCCAACAACAGAAATGTATCGACAAGCATGGGAAAATGAAATAGGTTTGTCTATAACGAAAGAAACTTGGGAAGAAAGTTTACAACGTATACATCGTTGTTCGTTAAATTCTAGGCATACATTGATACAATTTAAAGTATTATATAGATTACATTATTCGAAAACCAAATTAAATAGAATTTTTCCTAACATTTCTTCTATTTGTGATAAGTGTCAGAATTTAGAAGCCAATTTAACACATAGTTTTGTAACGTGTTCAAAACTTAATTATTATTGGATAGAAATCTTTAGAGTTATCTCTGAAGTTCTTAGAGTTAAACTGGATCCAGATCCAAAGTTAATAATATTAGGAATTCCAGACTCAAAATTGGTATTAACAATAAATCAAAGAAATTTCTTTGATTACTGTTTGGTAATAGGGAAAAAAAAATATTGAAATTTTGGAAGGGAACATTATCCCCCACAATTAAAATGTGGACAGCAGAGATGTCGGAGACGTTGCATTTGGAAAGAATTAGATTTGTCCTAATGGACAAATATGAAATCTTTGAACAGATAGGGTCTCCATATATACGGTATTTGAGGGGGTAGCTGTTCTTGGCATCACAACTCAATGGGTACCTGACAGGATTTGATGAAAATAATTCATTTTCAAACTGGGATTTGTATACATGTCTCTATTGATATTATCATTTGTAATAGTTTTATTTACAATATATTTTGTTGTTTCTCTTTTATAGATATATATAATACTTTTTACTGTTTTAAAAAATATATATATATTAAATGAATATATATTAATTGTTTTTTTTTTCTTTCTTTTTTTTATATATATAATCAAAATCATTATTTAATCACAACCTTTGTTGATTTAAAACCTATTCTTTTTTCTTTTCCTCTCTATTTCTAAAAAAATAGAAGATAATAATAATCACTGTAATATTTGTATAAATACCGAATTAAGTTGGTATTTGTAAATTTGTTTTAGCATTGTGTAATGTTTACTTCTAATAAAAATATTATTAAAAAAAAAAAAAAAAAATCTTCTGGAATTTTTAGAGATTGTAAGTAGGAAAATGGACAAGGGAGAGCCAGTGGATATAGTGTACCTGGACTTTCAGAAAGCCTTTGATAAGGTCCCACATAGGAGATTAGTCGGCAAAATTAGAGCACATGGTATTCGGGGTAGGGGACTGACATGGATAGAAAATTGGTTGGCAGACAGGAAACAAAGAGTATGGATTAACGGGTCCCTTTCAGAATGGCAGGCAGTGACTAGTGGGGTACCGCAATGCTCGGTGCTGGGACCACAGCTATTTACAATATACATTAATGATTTAGATGAAGGGATTAAAAATAACAATAGCAAATTTGCAGATGACACAAAGCTGGGTGGCAGTGTGAACTGTGAGGAGGATGCTATGAGGATGCAGGGTGACTTGGACAGGTTGGGTGAGTGGGCAGATGCATGACAGATGCAGTTTAATGTGGATAAATGTGAGATTATCCACTTTGGTGGCAAGAACAGGAAGGCAGATTACTATGTAAGTAGCGTCAAGTTGGGAAAAATGGAAGTACAACGAGATCTGGGTGTCCTTGTCATCAGTCACTGAAAATAAGAATGCAGGTACAGCAGGCAGTGAAGAAAGCAAATGGCATGTTGGCCTTCATAACAAGAGGAGTTGAGTATAAGAGCAAAGAGGTCCTTCTGCAGTTGTACAGGGCCCAAGTGAGACCATACCTGGAGTATTGTGTGCAGTTTTGGTCTACAATTGCTATTGTTGGAGTGCAGCGTAGGTTCACGGGGTTAACTCCCGGGATGGCGGGCCTGTCATATGTTGAAAGAATGGAGCGACTGGGGTTTAGAAGGATGAGAGGGGATCTTATTGAAACATGTAAGATTATTAAGGGATTGGACACGCTAGAGGCAGGAAACATGTTCCCAATGTTGGGGGAGTGCAGAACCCGGGGCCACAGTTTAAGAATAAGGCCATTTAGAATGGAGATGAGGAAAAACATTTTCACCCAGAGTTGTGAATCTGTGGAAATCTCTGCCTCAGAAGGCAGTGGGGACCAATTCTCTGGATGCTTTCAAGATGGAGTTAGATGGAGCTCTTAAAGATAAGAGTGGACAAACATTTAAAGTAGGGGGAGGTGATTTTGTGGGAATCTGAGGGGGAACTAAGTGATGAGTATGCTCAAAACGGTTGTATATAAATTTGGATTTAGATTTATTATTGTAACTATAGCAAGGTACAGTGAAAAGCTTTATTTTGCATGCTATCCAATTAAAACAGATAATACTATACGTAAATGCAATCAAGTGCAATAGGTTGAGCAAAGGGAATGATACAGAGTGCAGAATATTTTTCTCAATGGTAACTGATGTGTTAATTGTAAATGATTGGACTTACGAGGAAAATGTTGAATGTTTTCTGTAACACGGAATGTTCTCTATAATACACATTACAATTTTGGATGCATGAAGACCATTTTTGAAATGAGAATAGGAAGGGGTGTGAGGAATGGTTATGTGAGGTGTCCCAGCGTGCCTCCATCATCCATGTACCTCTGGCAAAAGCAGTGTAAAATTTAAGAGTGCAGCAATAGCACAGTGGGTTAATACAGCATCTTTTTATCTGGGATAGAACTACTGGTAGACTGATGAGATGAAAATGTTACAGTTATTTAGGGGTTGAGGCAGCATTCAACACATGTATAAATAGGTTTTGTTCTCACTCCAGGTGCACGAGGGAATTCTCTACATTACGGATGTCTTCATCGGGAAAACTGACTGCCCAGCTTCTAGAACAGGACTAGCAGCAGCAGGCTGCAAAGTCATTAAATCCTTTCCAAAGGCTGAGGTAAAACGTAGCACTGTGCAATCTCTGCAGATTTTCATTATGTTGTGTCAGATAAATTAATCTTATTTTACGTCATTCTTTTCTTTCCTAGTTCTTCATGTGCCACTTGGTGATCTGGACTCCTCCTGCTAGTACACAAGGCCAGGTTTTGTCAAAGAGCTGTCAGAATATTAACCTGTAATCCATCCAGCCGCCAAGACCATCGTCAGCAATGAAGGGAAAATGCCCGAGTCCGTGTTGAATGATTTTTCTGTAATTTTTATTAATAATAGTGTAAATGCTTTTACTCTGATTGTGGCAATGCCAGAACACAAATTACTTGATTAAATAATTATTCAGAAATTAAATGCTGTAAAGAATCATTTCATTGTGTGGGATATGAGCAGTACACGGTTACAAAGCCTTGACACAACTTGCAATCAGCCCATCCACTGATTTCTGATGCACACAATTTCTCACTATTGCAATATAACCTACCAAAGTATTCCACAAATCCATTCATTCAGGCATGCATACAACTGGGGATTAATTTTAATAACATTTGTCAGCAATTACTACTTCCATAGATGTCTTGAATGCCAAAGTTAAACGCACAAGTACAGTTAGGGACAGGTACGATTAAAATCTTGCCTGCAGTAGCAGCACAGGAACATAGGCTAAGACAACACATAATTACATCAATTATGCATAAATTACGCATAAATTCTACAACAGCATGAAATGAAGAGAGGCTGTGCAAAAAAATCAAGTCATTAGTGAAAAATACATTTGAAAAAAAAAAGTTCACCTCAGTACAGGAGGTAGTCTGTAGTTTCCTGACATTTGAGGGAAAGTAGCGGTTCCTGAACTTGCTGGGGAATGACCTCAGGCTTCAGTAACTCCCACATGATGGCAGCGTCTCATGTAGATGGTTCTGGTGAAGGGAAGGACTGTGCCTACGTTGGACATTGTGCAGCCTCTTGCATTCCTGTGCATTGGAATTGCCATACCAAGCCGTGATGCAGCCAGTCAGGATAGTTTCAACAGTATATTTGAAGAAGTTTGTTAAAGTATTCAGTGATATGCAGACTCTCTTTAAACTTATTAGAAAGTAGATTTGCTGGACCCAGGACAGATCATCTGAGATGTGAACACCCTGGAATTTGAAGCTCCACCGTTGATCTTTTGAAAACCTTGCATTTGTTCAAGGTTTTGTTTTGCTCCCAGAAGGTGGTGAATCTTTGCAATTCTCCATCCTGAACTCTTAAGGAAAGAGGGCAATGATTTAAAAGAAATCCGAGGGGCAGCATTTTCTACACAGTGGGTGGTGGGTATATGGAATGAACTGCCAGAGGAAGTAGTTGAGGCAGGTACAATAACAACTTTTGAAAGACACTTGGCCAGGTGCATTGATAGGACAAATGGAGAGGTTTTAAGGCCAAAGATGGGCAAATGGGACAAGCCTAGATGGGCCTTCTTGATCTGCATGGACGAGTTGGGCTGAAGGGCCTGTTTTTGTGCTGTTTGATTCTAAAAGTAGGGACTCCCTCATTCTATAAATTCATACGTAGATGGACAGTTTGGTGGATAATAATTGAAGCAAGACATACAGTAGGTGGAAAGTCCAGAGAAATTGTGCTGATGTAAACCAACTATGAACGGTGAATGTCATAGTGTCAGATGGTCAACTCTTCATCCGAAACATTCCGTTTTTATGTTCTCAAATAAAAGTAAAAAATTACAAAAGATTAATATTGTGGCAAACTAAGCAAGGATTAGTTGACTATAAATGCATGATGTCGATATCTGAGACGTACTGACAACGAGCCACCAAACTGAAAGATTAAACGTTACCAGAATGCTGCCTGGATTAGAAGACATTAGCTATAAGCAGAGGTTGGACAGACTTGGATTGTTTTCTCTGAAATGACGGAAGCTGAGGGGGAGACCTGATAGAAGTATATACAATCAAGAGAAGTATAGATTGTATAGACAATCAGAATCTTTTTCCCAGGGTGGAAATGTCAAAGACTAGAGAGAGGGGCAGAATTTAAAGTAGAATTGTGAGGAAAGTGATTTACACAGATGTTGGTGGGTACCTGGAATATGCTGTCGGGGCAGTGTGGAGGTAGATATAACAGTGTATAGAGGCATTTAAGAGACTTTTAGATGGGCACAGGGATGTGCAGGGAATGGAGGAGTCTGGATCATGTGCATACAGAAGAGATTAGTTTAGTTTGGCATCATGTTCACACGGATATCTGAAGAAGGGTCTCGACCCGAAATGTCGCCTATCTCCTTCGCTCCTTAGATGCTGCTGCACCCGCTGAGTTTCTCCAGCCTTTTGTGTACCCTCGATTCTCCAGCATCTGCAGTTCCTTCTTTAACACTATGTTCACACGGATATTGGGTATGGAAGGCCCTGTTCCTGTGCTGTACTGTTCTATGTTAAGAACGGTTCCCTCTCTTGATGCTGCCTTGCCAGCTGAATATTTCTGTTTTTATCTACAAAGATGTTGTCAGAAGCATCCACAGGCTCACAAATATTTTGGTCAAATTGGTTTCAATTCTAAAAGTGATTATAATTCTGGATGTATGTGAATCGGTTGTTCTATCCGTCCCACAGTTAATATTCCTGCCTGAAGAAGGTTGCCAACCCAAAACGTCACCTATCCATGTTTTCCAGAGATGTTGCCTGACCCGCTGAGTTACTCCAGCACTCTGTGTCTTTTTTATTATTCCTACATTGTGCTCTGTAGGGACTGAGGGAGAGAACAACGTTTTGATTTGAGGCTGTGCTGTTATTTGGTTCTGGATTCATTCAATCTTTTGTTTCTTCTGAATTGAATTGAATTGAATTGCCTTTATTGTCATTCAGACCTTTTGGTCTGAACGAAATTTCGTGCCTGCAGTCATACATATATAAAAATAACAATACCATACAATAAACACAAAATTAACATCCACCACAGTGATAAAGAAGGAACTGCAGATGCTGGAGAATCGAGGGTTACACAAAAAGCTGGAGAAACTCAGCGGGTGCAGCAGCATCTAAGGAGCGAAGGAGATAGGCGACGTTTCGGGTCGAGACCCTTCTTCAGACTGGTCAGGGATCAGGGAAACGAGAGATATAAACAGTGATGTGGAGAGATAAGGAACAATGAGTGAAAGATATGCAAAAAGGTATTGGTGATAAAGGAAGCAGGCCATTGTAAGCTGTTTGTGGTGCGAAAATGAGAAGCTAGTGCGACTGGGGGGGGGGGGGGGGGGGGGAGATGGAGAAGGAATGTCAGGGCCAGAGGGCTGAGGGAGAGGTGGGGGGGGAGGCAGTCTGGGTTAACAGAATTGAGAAAATTCAATGTTTATGCCCAGAGGATGCAGACTCCCCAAGCGGAATATGAGGTGCTGTTCCTCCAACTTGCGGTGTTGATCACTCTGGCCGTGGAGGAGGCCCAGGACCGAGAGGTCGGATACGGAGTGGGAGGGGGAGTTGAAGTGCTGAGCCACCGGGAGGTCGGGTTGATTATTGCGGACCGAGCGGAGGTGTTCGGCGAAACGATCGCCCAGCCTCCGCTTGGTCTCACCGATGTAGATCAGCTGGCATCTGGAGCAACGGATGCAGTAGATGAGGTTGGAGGAGGTGCAGGTGAACCTCTGTCGGACTTGGAATGACTGCTTGGGTCCCTGAAAGGAGTGGATGGGGGAGATGAAGGAACAAGTGTAGCATCTCTTGCGGTTGCAAGGGAAAGTGCCCGGGGAAGGAGTGGAGCGGGAGGGAAGGGAAGAATTGACGAGGGAGTTGCGGAGGGAGCGGTCTTTGCGGAAGGCAGACAGGGGGGAGATGGGAAGATGTGGCGAGTGGAGGGGTCACGTTGGAGGTGACGAAACTGGCGGAGGACTATCTGTTGTATGCGCTGGCTGGTGGGGTGAAAGGTGAGGACCAGGGGGACTCGGCCCTTGTTGTGAGTGGGGGAATGGGGAGAGAGGGCAGTGTTGCGGGGTATGGAGGAGACCCTGGTGCGAGCCTCATCTATAGTGGGGGAGGGGAAACCCCGTTCTCTGAAGAACGAGGACATTTGCGATGACCTGGTGTGGAACACGTCATCCTCACTAACAGACCACAGTCTGTTAGGGTCAACAACCTCACCTCCTCCACTATAACACTGAACACCGGCGTGCCACAGGGCTGTGTGCTCAGACCTCTCCTCTACTCCCTCTTCACGCATGACTGCATCCCCAAGTATGGCTCCAACGCCATTATAAAATTTGCCGATGACACCACGGTGGTAGGACTGATTAGTGATAATGACGAATCAGCCTACAGGGAGGAGGTCCAGCTCCTGGCCACCTGGTGTGCCAACAATAACCTCGTCCTCAACTCCCAGAAGACGAAGGAAATAATTGTTGACTTTCGGAAGAACAGAGGGGGCAGACACACCCCCATCCATATAAACGGGACTGAGGTGGAGAGGGTCTCCAACTACAAATTCCTCGGGGTACACATCTCGGAGGATCTGTCCTGGTCCCTCAACACCTCAAAGCTGATCAAAAAGGCACAGCAGCGCCTTTACTTTCTGAGGAGGCTCAAAAAAGCCCACCTGTCCCCCCGGATCCTGACGAACTTCTACCGCTGCACCATTGAAAGCATCCTGACCACCTGCTTTACGGTATGGTACAGCAGTTGCACCGTGGCAGACAGGAAGGCACTACAACGGGTGGTGAAAACCGCCCAGTACATCATCGGTGCCCCGCTCCCTGCCATGGATGCCCTCCACCGAAAACGGTGCCTGAAGCGGGCCGGGAAGATCATCAAGGACCCCTCACACCCTAATCATGGACTGTTTGCCCTCCTCCCATCAGGGAGGCGGTACAGGAGGCACATGTGTTTCCGTGTTCTGTGTTTCTATGTTCCTGTGTTTCTGTGTCTCTGTATTTCGTGTTTCGTGTTTCGTGTTTCGTGTTTCGTGTTTCGTGTTTCTGTGTTTCTGTGTTTCTGTTTCTCTGTGTCTCTGTGTCTCTGTGTCTCTGTGTTTCGTGTTTTCGCACCAGGTCCTGGTCCCGCACCAGTAGGACGAAGAACAGCTTCTTCAACTACACCATCAGACTGCTGAACTCGGAGCCCAGCTGATAGACTTGTCTGTACCCTGTATTTATTTATTTCCGTGCTGCTACCACTGCACTCTGTATTTATTTTTTTATATCGCTATCACTAAGAATGACGCTAAACTGCATTTCGTTGTACCTATACTTGTATTTGTGCAATGACATTAAACTTGAATTGAATTGAATTGAATTGAACTGGGAGCAGATGCGGCGTAGACGGAGGAATTGGGAATAGGGGATGGAGTCCTTACAGGAAGCAGGGTGGGAGGAAGAGTAGTCCAGGTAGCTGTGGGAGTCAGTTGGTTTGTAGTGGATGTCAGTCAGGAGTGTATCACCTGCAATAGAGATGGTGAGGTCAAGGAATGGTAGGGAAATGTCGGAAATGGTCCAAGTATATTTGAGTGCCGGATGGAAGTTGGTGGTGAAATGGATGAAGTCAGTCAGTTCTGCGTAGGTGCAGGAGGTGACACCAAAGCAGTCGTCAATGTAACGGAGGTAAAGGTCGGGGGTGGGGCCCTGGTACGCCGAGAACAAAGATTGTTCGACGTGCCCGACAAAGAGGCAGGCGTAGCTAGGGCCCATGCATGTGCCCATAGCTACGCCTTGTGTTTGGAGGAAATGGGAGGAGTCAAAAGAGAAGTTGTTGAGGGTAAGGACCAACTCCGCTAGGCGGAGGAGGGTGTCAGTGGATGGGTATGGAAGGCAAAAGTCTTAGAGTCTCTGTCTTTCTTCCCTCCTTATTCTCCCTCTGCGCTGAGGAGATCCAGGCCGCCGCCACCGCTGTCGCTGGAACGCCGGAACACCGCCACAGGGCCCGCCTCCGGAACGTCGCTGGAGCACCGCAGCCCCCGAAAACCAGGCCGCCGCTGGAGCACCGCAGCTCCCGAAACCCAGGACGCCGCTGGAGCACCGCAGCTCCCGAAACCCAGGTCGCCGCTGGAGCACCGCAGCTCCCGAAACCCAGGTCGCCGCCGGAAGCCAGGTCGCTGCTGAAGCTCTGAAGGCCGTGCCGCCGCCGCTGGAAGCTGGAAGCTGGAAGGCCGTCACCAGGGCCTCAGCACAGACGGAGACGGTGTCGGGGGACACAACATGAAAAGTCGCATCCCCCCGAAGGGAGAGACTAAAACCCCGTTTCTCCCACCCTCCCCCCCCCCCACACACACATACACAACTCAACAAACCAAAAATAAACGCCAAAAACAGGGACGAAGACAAAAATAAAATAAAAGACAGGCGGACTGCAGGTGAGCCGCAGCTGCCCAGCAGCGCCGCCACTTCCGGTGCTGATCAAGAATGCAACTAAATCTGTTACACAAATAGTTCCTTATTGCTGGTGCTCTCGAGTTTGATCAGATTTGCCAGTGTAGATAGTGTTAGTCAGTAGGAAAACGAGAAGCTGCAGATGGTGGAATCTTGAGCAAAACACAAAGTTCTGGAGGAACTCGGCGGGTCAGGCATCATTTGTAGAAGGAAGAAAGGTTCTGTCCTGAAACGTTATCTGTTCATTTCCCGCCAATGTTTTTTTTAACGTTAGTCACCATTGATTGAAAAAATTAAATGGAAACCTAGGTCGTGCTGGAATTGTGCTGATTAACCTGAGCACATTTAAAACATTAGTGGTTCTTTATTCATCATAGTGCAGTTTGCCATCTGCCCAGTGGGTCAATGGATGCCATGACTCAGCAGCAGAAAGGCCAGTCTTGATGGTGATAGCCTTGTTCTAGAATGGATTACCTTCGACTTTACCTTTCATTCACCTCAATTGCCCCAATTGCCCCTTATCCAAGTTAAATGTTGAATTTCAACTAATAGACAATAGACAATAGGTGCAGGAGTAGGCCATTCGGTCTTTCGAGCCAGCACCGCCATGCACTGTGATCATGGCTGATCATCCACAATCAGTACTCCATTCAAGCCTTCTCCCCATATTCCTTGACTCCGCTATCTTTAAGAGCTCTGTCTAACCCTCTCTTGACAGCAACCAGAGAATCGGTTCCTAAAAATGGGCTCAACAAATTGACATGTTATTTATGACCCCTTCATGACCCCCGTAAAACCCCCAAACAACTTCCATGGGGGTCACGACCCCCCTGGTTAAGACCCACTGCTATAATGTGAAGAGAACTGAGCTCACACATGCCCTTTGTCTTCAGGAGAGTTACGTGGAAACACAGAAACAAAGAAACACGCCACACGACACACGGCACACGCCACACAAAACAAGAAATCAGAAACACGAAAACACGAAACACAGAGACACAGAGACACAGAGACACAGAGAAACAGAAACACAGAAACACAGAAACACGAAACACGAAACACGAAACACGAAACACGAAACACGAAATACAGAGACACAGAAACACAGGAACATAGAAACACAGAACACGGAAACACATGTGCCAGAGTAGGCCATTCGGCCGTTCGAACCTGCACTGCCATTCAATATGATCATGGCTGATCATCTAAAATCAGTGCCCATTCCTGCTTTCTCCCCATATACCTTGATTCCTTATGACCCCTTCATGACACCGTAAAACCCCCATATGACCTCCATGGGGGTCACGACCCCCTGGTTAAGACCCACTGCTATAATGTGAAGAGAACTGAGCTCACACATGCCCTTTGTCTTCAGGAGAGTAACATGGAAACACAGAAACACAGAAACACAGAGACACAGAAACACAGAGACACAGAAATACGAAACAAGAAACCAGAAACGGGAAACCAGAAACACAGAAATACGAAAACACAAAAACACGAAACACAGAGACACGAAACACGAAATACGAAACACAGAAACACGAAACACAGAGACACAGAAACACAGGAACACGGAAACACGGAAAAGAATGAAACACGAAACACGAAACACATAAACAGAGAGACACAGAAACACAGGAACACGGAAACACATGTGCCGGAGTAGGCCATTCGGTCCTTCGAACCAGCACTGCCATTCAATATGATCATGGCTGATCATCTAAAATCAGTGCCCGTTCCTGCTTTCTCCCCATATGCCTTGATTCCTTTAGTCTGAAGAGCTAAATCTAACTCTCCCTTGAAAACATTCAGTGAATTGGCCTCCATTGTCTTCTGTGGCAGAGAATTCCACAGATTCACAACTCTCTGGGTGAAGACGTTTTTCCTCATCTCAGTCCTAAATGGCCTATCCCTTATTCTTAAATTGTGACCCCTGGTTCTTGGCTCCGCCAACATCGGGAAATGTTTCCTGCATCTACCTTGTCCAATCCTTTAAGAATGTTATATGTTTCCATAAGATCCCCATTCATCCTTCTAAATTCCAGTCAATATGTTGGTGCGTGGCACATCTCTGATCATGGAGGACAGCTTGCTGTTGAATCGTAGCACCTCTTCGATTGTGCAGAACCACTGCCTTCTCATTGGCAGTAACGCTGTGAGCATTAGGAGCAGGAACCTGTGTTTCACAAGGAACATCTCATTGCTCAGTGGAGATACTAGTCTACATCATGTTCCTTTAGAGCCTCAAGCTGCTCCCGTCTGGACGAGATAAAAACATCTGTCTGATTCAGTGTGAACAGGATGTGGTGTGGCCATGTTTGACGTGATGGACTTCCCCTGATCTTATCTTTTACCCCATCAACCTCCACAAACAACACATCATCCTCTGACAATTCCGCCACTTCTAATACCACCACCATTCACATCTTCCCATCCCCACTCCTTTCCGCCTTCTGCAGTGATCGCTTGCTCCGCAATCCTTAGTTCACTCAACCCGTCCCACGCAAATTACCCTCTCCCTACAACAATAGATGTAACATCTGTCCCTATACCACCCCCCTCACCTCCTTCCAGGGACCCCAGCAGTCTTTCCAGGTGAGACATAGGTTCATGTGCACATCCTCTAATCTTCAAACCCTTAATAATCTTATATGTTTCAATAAGATACCTCAGGTGATGTCCGTGTGGAATCTGCACGTTCTCCCTATGATGGTGTGGCTTTCTTCAGGATGTGCAGGTTAGAGGTTTAATTTGCCTTTGTAAATTGCCCCTAGTGTGTACGGATTGGATGCGGAAGTGGGATAACATAGAACTAGTGTGAGCGAGTGTGTGGACCTGGCGAGCCGAAGGGTCCTGATTCCACGCTGTATCTCTACACTAACCTAAGCATGTCTCGAAGCCTGAACTCCCAATAACAGAAGCAACAAATGACCCATGTTACCTCTTGAATGTTCAATTATGTGTTGTGGACTTGACCGCACTGTCCTACACCTGAATGGGGTTTATTGCCTTCTCGAGAACTAAACGATAAATGCAGAAACATGGGAAGGAGTTGATGGGAATTTGAGGAGAATAAAACAGGTCAGTGTCAATGATGGCTTGATGATTGGTGCAAACTCATTGGGTTGAAAGGCCTGTTTCCCAGACCTGGAGTACGATGACTATCATTAAACTGGCTGCAGGGCCATTTTACAGAGCTTGTGCAGAAGAGATTTACCAGAATGCTGCACGGATTAAAGGGGATTAGCTATAAGGAGAAGTTGGACAGACTTCAATAGTTTCCTCTAGAATGATGGAGGCCGAGGGCAGACCTGTTAGAAGTATATAAACTTATGAGAGGCATAGATAGTGTAGATGCTCAGAACCTTTTTAACCAGGGTGGAAATGTCAAATACTAGAGGGCATGGCTTTCAGGTGTGAGGGGACAACGTTTGAAAGTGATGTACTGGGCATGTTCTTTACACAGAGTGTTGGTGCCTGGAATATACTACCCGGAGTGGTGGTGGAGGCAGATATGTGGCATTTATGAGGATTTTGGATAGATTCAAGATTCAAGATTCAAGTGAGTTTATTGTCATGTGTCCCAGATAGGACAATGACATTCTTGCTTTGCTTCAGCACAACAGAATATGGTAGACATGAATACACAACAGATCAGTGTGTCCATATACCACTATATAAATATATACACTCATGAATAAATAAACAGATAAAGTGTAAATAAACAGATAATGGGCTATTAATGTTCAGAGTTTTGTTTGAGTTGAGTTTAATAGCCTGATGGCTGTGGGGAAGTAGCTATTCCTGAACCTGAATGTTTCAGTCTTCAGGCTCCTGTACCTTCTACCTGAAGATAGTGAGAAGATGAGTGTGCGGCCAGGATGGTGTGGGTCCTTGATGATGCTGCCAGCCTTTTTGAGGCAGCGACTGTGGTAGATCCCCTTGATATAGGCAGATATGGTGAAACGAAAATCTGATCTAATTGTGTCACCAATGTTTGTTGACAATGTAGGAAACTTTTGGGATTATTTTTCCGGGACTTACAACTGAATAGAGTCTGGAAAGCCGCACACCTGAGTCGCTGATTAAACACGTGAATCACGTAAACTCGCATCTGATAAGAAATATGAGTAATATGGGTCAAAATAATAATACACAAAACACTCCTATTTGCTGTAAGAAATCACTTTATTTTCTTATCTTGCAATTACCACAAAATATTTAGGTAATAAGACGAATTCAAAGCTAACGGTGTATCACCATCCTAATATTTAATTAAATGAGTATCACTGTCACACCCTTGAGTTGAAACAGTATAAAAACAGGGCAGTGAATTGCCTGCTATCTGTTCATCGAGTGAGACGAAGAAAAGATCATGGCTGGCTGGCAATTTGCACTCGCTGTTTTCTCCCTTACTCTTCTTTCCGTCTCTGCTGAGACCAAGCACCAAGTGAAGGAAATGCAGCAACTTGCCCAGGCTGGCCAGAGCAATCCTTTACTTCTGAACGTTGATACCAGTGACAGAGACTTCCAGGCAATTGCAGAAATGGCCCTGCAAGAACTCAACAGCCAGAAAAGCATTCTGTTCAAAATTGTCCAGTACCTGAATGCCAAAGCGCAGGTAAGAAAGCAACTTATTCTTTCTGCAATTATGTTGAAAGCTGTTTACTCTACCTTTAAATGGCAGCTATGCCCTGCTTCCAGAAGTGCCACTCTAACAAGTCAGGAGTTTGAAAATCGCTTGCATGATGCAAGTGCAGACACAGTGACCTACACACGATGCTGTTCCCACTTGAAAAAGGCAGGAGTGACTGCAGGTAGTTTGCTGACCTGTGGGGAGTTATATGGCGGGTCCCGATGTTATGTGGTGAATGTGTACTCCAGAGCAGATAGTTGTGCAGTGGCTCTAGAAATCGTGGACATATTGGTGATCATTTTCCAATGTTCTATAGATTCAGGATCAGTTCCTGTGGATTGGAGGGCCGCTAATGTTATCCCAACTTTTAATAAAGGAGAGCGCGAGACAGCAGGAAATTAGAGACCAGTTAGCCTGACATCGGTGGTGGGGAAGATGCTGGAGTCAATTATAAAAGATGAAATAGTGGCACATTTGGATAGCCGTAACAGGATCTGTCCAAGTCAGCATGGATTTATGAAGGAGAAATTATGCTTGCTAATCTTCTGGAATTTCGGATAGGGAGTATTTTGGATAGGGAGAATCAAACAACAGAAATGTATCGACAAGCATGGGAAAATGAAATAGGTTTGTCTATAACGAAAGAAACTTGGGAAGAAAGTTTACAACGTATACATCGTTGTTCGTTAAATTCTAGGCATACATTGATACAATTTAAAGTATTATATAGATTACATTATTCGAAAACCAAATTAAATAGAATTTTTCCTAACATTTCTTCTATTTGTGATAAGTGTCAGAATTTAGAAGCCAATTTAACACATAGTTTTGTAACGTGTTCAAAACTTAATTATTATTGGATAGAAATCTTTAGAGTTATCTCTGAAGTTCTTAGAGTTAAACTGGATCCAGATCCAAAGTTAATAATATTAGGAATTCCAGACTCAAAATTGGTATTAACAATAAATCAAAGAAATTTCTTTGATTACTGTTTGGTAATAGGGAAAAAAAAATATTGAAATTTTGGAAGGGAACATTATCCCCCACAATTAAAATGTGGACAGCAGAGATGTCGGAGACGTTGCATTTGGAAAGAATTAGATTCGTCCTAATGGACAAATATGAAATCTTTGAACAGATAGGGTCTCCATATATACGGTATTTGAGGGGGTAGCTGTTCTTGGCATCACAACTCAATGGGTACCCGACAGGATTTGATGAAAATAATTCATTTTCAAACTGGGATTTGTATACATGTCTCTATTGATATTATCATTTGTAATAGTTTTATTTACAATATATTTTGTTGTTTCTCTTTTATAGATATATATAATACTTTTTACTGTTTTAAAAAAAATATATATATTAAATGGATATATATTAATAGTTGTTTTTTTTTCCTTTCTTTTTTTTATATATATAATCAAAATCATTATTTAATCACAACCTTTGTTGATTTAAAACCTATTCTTTTTTCTTTTCCTCTCTATTTCTAAAAAAATAGAAGATAATAATAATCACTGTGATATTTGTATAAATACCGAATTAAGTTGGTATTTGTAAATTTGTTTTAGCATTGTGTAATGTTTACTTCTAATAAAAATATTATTTAAAAAAAAAAAAAAAAATCTTCTGGAATTTTTAGAGATTGTAAGTAGGAAAATGGACAAGGGAGAGCCAGTGGATATAGTGTACCTGGACTTTCAGAAAGCCTTTGATAAGGTCCCACATAGGAGATTAGTCGGCAAAATTAGAGCACATGGTATTCGGGGTAGGGGACTGACATGGATAGAAAATTGGTTGGCAGACAGGAAACAAAGAGTATGGATTAACGGGTCCCTTTCAGAATGGCAGGCAGTGACTAGTGGGGTACCGCAATGCTCGGTGCTGGGACCACAGCTATTTACAATATACATTAATGATTTAGATGAAGGGATTAAAAATAACAATAGCAAATTTGCAGATGACACAAAGCTGGGTGGCAGTGTGAACTGTGAGGAGGATGCTATGAGGATGCAGGGTGACTTGGACAGGTTGGGTGAGTGGGCAGATGCATGACAGATGCAGTTTAATGTGGATAAATGTGAGATTATCCACTTTGGTGGCAAGAACAGGAAGGCAGATTACTATGTAAGTAGCGTCAAGTTGGGAAAAATGGAAGTACAACGAGATCTGGGTGTCCTTGTCATCAGTCACTGAAAATAAGAATGCAGGTACAGCAGGCAGTGAAGAAAGCAAATGGCATGTTGGCCTTCATAACAAGAGGAGTTGAGTATAAGAGCAAAGAGGTCCTTCTGCAGTTGTACAGGGCCCAAGTGAGACCATACCTGGAGTATTGTGTGCAGTTTTGGTCTACAATTGCTATTGTTGGAGTGCAGCGTAGGTTCACGGGGTTAACTCCCGGGATGGCGGGCCTGTCATATGTTGAAAGAATGGAGCGACTGGGGTTTAGAAGGATGAGAGGGGATCTTATTGAAACATGTAAGATTATTAAGGGATTGGACACGCTAGAGGCAGGAAACATGTTCCCAATGTTGGGGGAGTGCAGAACCCGGGGCCACAGTTTAAGAATAAGGCCATTTAGAATGGAGATGAGGAAAAACATTTTCACCCAGAGTTGTGAATCTGTGGAAATCTCTGCCTCAGAAGGCAGTGGGGACCAATTCTCTGGATGCTTTCAAGATGGAGTTAGATGGAGCTCTTAAAGATAAGAGTGGACAAACATTTAAAGTAGGGGGAGGTGATTTTGTGGGAATCTGAGGGGGAACTAAGTGATGAGTATGCTCAAAACGGTTGTATATAAATTTGGATTTAGATTTATTATTGTAACTATAGCAAGGTACAGTGAAAAGCTTTATTTTGCATGCTATCCAATTAAAACAGATAATACTATACGTAAATGCAATCAAGTGCAATAGGTTGAGCAAAGGGAATGATACAGAGTGCAGAATATTTTTCTCAATGGTAACTGATGTGTTAATTGTAAATGATTGGACTTACGAGGAAAATGTTGAATGTTTTCTGTAACACGGAATGTTCTCTATAATACACATTACAATTTTGGATGCATGAAGACCATTTTTGAAATGAGAATAGGAAGGGGTGTGAGGAATGGTTATGTGAGGTGTCCCAGCGTGCCTCCATCATCCATGTACCTCTGGCAAAAGCAGTGTAAAATTTAAGAGTGCAGCAATAGCACAGTGGGTTAATACAGCATCTTTTTATCTGGGATAGAACTACTGGTAGACTGATGAGATGAAAATGTTACAGTTATTTAGGGGTTGAGGCAGCATTCAACACATGTATAAATAGGTTTTGTTCTCACTCCAGGTGCACGAGGGAATTCTCTACATTACGGATGTCTTCATCGGGAAAACTGACTGCCCAGCTTCTAGAACAGGACTAGCAGCAGCAGGCTGCAAAGTCATTAAATCCTTTCCAAAGGCTGAGGTAAAACGTAGCACTGTGCAATCTCTGCAGATTTTCATTATGTTGTGTCAGATAAATTAATCTTATTTTACGTCATTCTTTTCTTTCCTAGTTCTTCATGTGCCACTTGGTGATCTGGACTCCTCCTGCTAGTACACAAGGCCAGGTTTTGTCAAAGAGCTGTCAGAATATTAACCTGTAATCCATCCAGCCGCCAAGACCATCGTCAGCAATGAAGGGAAAATGCCCGAGTCCGTGTTGAATGATTTTTCTGTAATTTTTATTAATAATAGTGTAAATGCTTTTACTCTGATTGTGGCAATGCCAGAACACAAATTACTTGATTAAATAATTATTCAGAAATTAAATGCTGTAAAGAATCATTTCATTGTGTGGGATATGAGCAGTACACGGTTACAAAGCCTTGACACAACTTGTAATCAGCCCATCCACTGATTTCTGATGCACACAATTTCTCACTATTGCAATATAACCTACCAAAGTATTCCACAAATCCATTCATTCAGGCATGCATACAACTGGAGATTAATTTTAATAACATTTGTCAGCAATTACTACTTCCATAGTTGTCTTGAATGCCAAAGTTTATTGTTAAACGCACAAGTACGGTTAGGGACAGGTACGATTAAAATCTTGCCTGCAGTAGCAGCACAGGAACATAGGCTAAGACAACACATAAACACATCAATTATGCATAAATTACGCATAAATTCTACAACAACATGAAATGAAGAGAGGCTGTGCAAAAAAATCAAGTCATTAGTGAAAAATACATTTGAAAAAAAAAAGTTCACCTCAGTACAGGAGGTAGTCTGTAGTTTCCTGACATTTGAGAGAAAGTAGCGGTTCCTGAACTTGCTGGGGAATGACTTCAGGCTTCAGTAACTCCCACATGATGGCAGCGTCTCATGTAGATGGTTCTGGTGAAGGGAAGGACTGTGCCTACGTTGGACATTGTGCAGCCTCTTGCATTCCTGTGCATTGGAATTGCCATACCAAGCCGTGATGCAGCCAGTCAGGATAGTTTCAACAGTATATTTGAAGAAGTTTGTTAAAGTATTCAGTGATATGCAGACTCTCTTTAAACTTATTAGAAAGTAGATTTGCTGGACCCAGGACAGATCATCTGAGATGTTAACACCCTGGAATTTGAAGCTCTACTGTTGATCTTTTGAAAACCTTGCATTTGTTCAAAGTTTTTTTTTTGCTCCCAGAAGGTGGTGAATCTTTGCAATTCTCCATCCTGAACTCTTAAGGAAAGAGGGCAATGATTTAAAAGAAATCCGAGGGGCAACATTTTCTACACAGTGGGTGGTGGGTATATGGAATGAACTGCCAGAGGAAGTAGTTGAGGCAGGTACAATAACAACTTTTGAAAGACACTTGGCCAGGTACATTGATAGGACAAATTGAGAGGTTTTAAGGCCAAACATGGGCAAATGGGACAAGCCTAGATGGGCCTTCTTGATCAGCATGGGCTGAAGGGCCTGTTTCTGTGCTGTTTGATTTTAAAAGTAGAGGTTCCCTCATTTAATAAATTCACACATAGATGGACAGTTTGGTGGATAATAATTGAAGCAAGAGATACAGTAGGTGGAAAGTCCAGAGAAATTGTGCAGATGTAAACCAACTATGAACGGTGAATGCCATAGTGTCAGATGGTCAACTCTTGATCCGAAACATTCCGTTTTTATGTTCTCAAATAAAAGTCCAAAATTACAAAAGATTAATATTGTGGCAAACTAAGCAAGGATTAGTTGACTATAAATGCATGATGTCGATATCTGAGACGTACTGACAACGAGCCACCAAACTGAAAGATTAAACGTTACCAGAATGCTGCCTGGATTAGAAGACATTAGCTATAAGCAGAGGTTGGACAGACTTGGATTGTTTTCTCTGAAATGACGGAAGCTGAGGGGGAGACCTGATAGAAGAATATACAATCAAGAGAAGTATAGATTGTATAGACAATCAGAATCTTTTTCCCAGGGTGGAAATATCAAAGACTAGAGAGAGGGGCAGAATTTGAAGTAGAATTGTGAGGAAAGTGATTTACACAGATGTTGGTGGGTACCTGGAATATGCTGTTGGGGCAGTGTGGAGGTAGATATAACAGTGTATAGAGGCATTTAAGAGACTTTTAGATGGGCACAGGGATGTGCAGGGAATGGAGGAGTCTGGATCATGTGCATGCAGAAGAGATTAGTTTAGTTTGGCATCATGTTCACACGGATATTGTGTATGGAAGGCCCAGTTCCTATGCTGTACTGTTCTATGTTAAGAACGGTTCCCTCTCTTGATGCTGCCTTTCCAGCTGAATATTTCTGTTTTTATCTACAAAGATGTTGTCAGAAGCATCCACAGGCTCACAAATATTTTGGTCAAATTGGTTTCAATTCTAAAAGTGATTATAATTCTGGATGTATGTGAATCGGTTGTTCTATCCGTCCCACTGTTAATATTCCTGTCTGAAGAAGGTTGCCAACCCAAAACGTCACCTATCCATGTTCTCCAGAGATGTTGCCTGACCCGCTGAGTTACTCCAGCACTCTGTGTCTTTTTTATTATTCCTACATTGTGCTCTGTAGGGACTGAGGGAGAGAACAACGTTTTGATTTGAGGCTGTGCTGTTATTTGGTTCTGGATTCATTCAATCTTTTGTTTCTTCTGTGCTGATCAAGAATGCAACTAAATCTGTTACACAAATAGTTCCTTATTGCTGGCGCTCTCGAGTTAGATCAGATTTGCCAGTGTAGATAATGTTGGTCAGTAGGAAAACGGAAGCTGCAGATGGTGGAATCTTGAGCAAAACACAAAGTTCTGGAGGAACTCGGCGGGTCAGGCAGCATTTGTAGAAGGAAGAAAGGCAAATAGAAACCTAGTTCTTGCTGGAACTGTGCCGATTAACCTGAGCACATTTAAAACATTAGTGGTTCTTTATTCATCACAGTGCAGTTTGTCATCTGTTCAATGAATGCCATGACTCAGCAGCAGAAAGGCCAGTCTTTATGGTGATAGCCTTGTTCTAGAATGGATTACCTTCTACTTTACCTTTCATTCACCTCAATTGCCCCAATTGCCCCTTATCCCAGTTAAATGTTGAATTTCAACTAACTTAGACAATAGACAACAGGTGCAGGAGTAGCCATTCGGTCCTTCGAGCCAGCACCGCCATGCTTTGTGTTCATCCACAATCAGTACTCCATTCCAGTCCTCTCCCCATATTCCTTGACTCTGCTATCTTTAAGAGCTCTATCTAACTCTCTCTTGACAGCAACCAGAGAATCGGCCTCCACTGCCTTCTGAGGCAGAGAATTCCGTAGATTCACAACTCTCTGGGTGAAAAGATCTTTCCTCATCTCCGTTCTAAATGGCCGACCCCTTATTCTTAAACTGTGGCCCTTGGTTCTGGACTCTCCCATAATCGGGGACATGTTTCCTGCTGCTAGCGTGTCGAATCCCTTAATAATCTTATTGGTTTCAAGAAAGATCCCCTCTCATCCTTATAAATTCCACTGCATACAAGCCCAGTTGCTCCATTCTTTTGACATATGACTGTCCCGCCATCCCGGGAATTTACCTCATGAACCAACGTTGCACTTCCACAATACTCCAGGTATTTCAAGCCCAGTTGCTCAATTCCCACAATACTCCAGGTATACGAGCCCAGTCGCTCCATTCTCTCGACATATGACAGTCCAGCCATCCCGGGAATTAACCTCAAGGGCCAACGTTGCACACAATACTCCAGGTATTTCATTTTGTTTCTTGAGCAAAACACAAAGTGCTGGAAGAACTCAGCAGGTCTGCCACTATTGTATCTGCCTGCACCACCTAGAAGAATGAGAGGTGATATCATTAGGATGTACATGACACTAGGGGGATGTACATGACAGTAGGGGGCGCCGTCCTGTACGGGTATGGCTGCCCAGCCTGCAGCTGTCCGTTTTTTTCTCTCTTTTTTTTATTTTTAGTTAGTTGAGTTTTTCTGTTTTTCGGAGTCCTAGCCTTTTTTATGTGGGGGTGGGGAGAGGAAAGGGGGAAACTGCTTTCTAGGGTCCCTACCTGGTTGGAGAGGCAGCTTTCTCCGGGCTGCACCGTCGACCCGTCCTCGCGGCCTACCAGTGGCCTGGAGCGGCATTTCCTGGGGGGACCGCCCAGAACCACGGCTTCAGCAGCGGCGCAGCGCTGGAGCGCCATCGCGGAGCGGGCGATGCCTTGCCTGGGTCGCCGCGCTAGAGCTCCGGTGAGCTGAAGACCGCAGGTGAACATCGCGGAGCTGCGGGTCTGTGGGGCTGCCGGCCGCAGGCGGCGGCGCTGAACTTTAACATCGGGGGCCTGGGATCTCTCGGCGAGATCGCCAGTTGTGGAGCTCCATCCAGCGCGGCCTGTTGACGTCGGAAGCCGCGGTCTCCAGCAGGGAAGCGGCCGTTACAGGCACCCCGAGCCGCTGAGAGGGTTCTCCCGTCGCCCGAGTGAAGAAGGGCCTGGAACATCGGCCCCCATAGAGGCGACTGTGGAGGCCTCAATAGGCCCGACTATGGGTGAACTGGGGATGGGGTCTGGACTTTGTGCCTTCCCTCATAAAGGGAACCATTGTGGGGGGATGTTTTTCATGTTTTATGTTAAATTCTTTAATGTTATGTCTTATCTTTATCTATGTGCTGCGTGGCAAGACAGATTTCACTACACCAATTGGTGTATGTGACAATAAATGTCCTTTGTCCTTTGTCCTACTTGGTTGCAGAATCTTCCATTCTGTGCAACACTGCTACTCTAGAGGAGGTAGTTAAGGCAGGTACTATAACAACAGTTATGAGACACTTGCACAGTTACATGGATAGGAAAGGTTTAGAGAAATATGGGCCAAATGCAGGTAGGTGGGACTAGTGTAAATGAGGCATCTTGGTTGGCATGGATGAGTTGGGCCGAAGGGCCTGTTTCCATGCTGCATGACTCTATTAGATGCAGCAGCTGTGCAAATGAACACTGATGCTCGTGTTTACCTTTTTGCTTACACCTGCCACCTGTGTAAGGCCAGCTTTGATTTTGTTGCCATGGTGTAAACAGAAAGCTGAGCAAACAAAATATATCATTACTTTAACCACAAGGTTTAAACAAGCAATAACAATCTTTTGAGGAGATCAAAAAAGCTGTTCAATATCGGAGGCTTCAGGGACATTCGACATGCAGGAAATAAGATGTTCTGGAGTCACACCACTCCTGTATTTCTGTAAGTGTCCTGCGGGGGCAGTGATCTGGTCCACAGGTACAGAGGGACACCGCTGTGAATGTTTGTTATTGCAAAGCATCTTTGGTTTCAGTAAATGTCTGATTTGTCATCATTTTTAGCTTTTGGGGTCATAGAATCATGGCAACAGGCCCTTCGGCCCAGCTCATCCATGGCGACCATGATCCCCAATTTAAGCTGTGTTTGGCCTATAGCCCCCTCAATCTTTCCTATTCATGTACCTATCCAAATGTCTTTTAAACCGTGTTACCGCACCTGCCTCAACTGCCTACTCTGGCAGCTCATTCCGTATAGCCACCAGGCTCTGCGTGAAAAAGTTGCCTCTTGAGTTCCCATTAAACCTTTCACTTCTCACCTTCTGTCTAGTTCTTGATTCCCCTACCCAGAAAGAAAGTCGGTGCATTCACCCTTTCTATTTCCCGCAGGATTTTATACACCTCTTTAAGATCACCCTCAGCCTCCAGCACTCCAAGGGATAAAATCCTCGTCTGACCAACCTCTCCCTATAGGTCAAGCCCTCTTGATTATGGGTTTCATCAAGTTGTGTTAGGATAAATATTCAATGAAATAAAATAATTATAGGACAAGCATATAGGACAATATGTTATGTTTTTCTATAGAAACAGATGCTCCTGATGAATGTATGTAGCAATGTTACAAAATTTTGAGACAAGTTTGCAATTTATCCCATCAAATAAAGCATAAAAATAAGTTTAATTTGACACCTAATTCACTTTCATATCTTCAGTATTAAAACAGTTAGGGCCATTTTCATACTCGGAAATTAGCAACTTGCTTCCTATTGCTTTTCTATTGACTTGTCACAAAAGTTGTGATCGAGAACAGTCAAAAGCCCATGACTTCCTTAAAAATTAAGAGAACTTAAAGAAATTTTCAGTTATTATAGATTGAAGTATTCTGAAACAAATATGAAACAATCTTACTTGGTTGACCTGAAATTAAAGTATATAATTAGTTAGTTACCCAATTGTAGCCAATTACAAAATTCAATTACTAGATCTAAACATCTATCCATTTCTTAAGAAAAAATTAAAAAAAAATTTAAAGCCTAAGTGTCCAATTAACAGTCACACAATAATTCACAATAAAACATGATTTTTAAATCTAATTGTCATTAATTTATAGGCCAAATTGGGGGAATTCAGTGTTTAATGCCTGTAAATTAATGGGCATTTTAAACAGCTTGCGAGTGGGATTTTCTGGAACGCGATTTTTTTAGAACGTTGCGGTTGCGGTGAATTTACACCCAATATCGGCAGGAAATTTTGTGCCAGTTCATATGGGGGCTAAATC
This sequence comes from Raja brachyura, assembly GCA_963514005.1. The sequence goes on along the minus strand of OY740788.1, from coordinate 70,332,055 downwards.
ATCGTTTCGCAACATGAAATATTGATTAAAGTCCCCTAAAAAAACAAGTTTATATGTAAAAATAAACGGCTTTCACTTACCTGTCCCCTACGTAAAATGGTCCCCCTTGTCGGCGTTCACGGCATTAGGAGCTAATTTTTATTTTACTGCAGTGATTAAGTAGTCGGGCTATTTATTTAAAAAAAACGGACTTACCGACAGTCGGAACGCATCTCCAAAAATAGCTTTCACTCCGACAACAGAAAGCTCCGGATTGCATGGAGAAACCCGCATTTTAACCCCGCCCCCCCTTAAAGGCGCCAAAGTCGCGCACACGGCCAGCGGCAGAACTGGAGCACCGCTAAAGGTAAGTTTTGTAACATACCTAATGTATGTATCCTTCGCATAATGTAGTTACATGAATGGTTAGATTCTAATTGTGGGGTGATGTAAGATTGTTACCTTGACAGCCGGTAAGGAGGTACATTTTTACCCCAGAGGCAAAAGAACCGTAGTCTTCGCACTCCCCAGAGGCACAAGGAACTGTAGAGGCTGGAATCGAGCAAAACACAAAGCGCTGGAGTAACTCAGTGGATCAGGCAGCATCTCTGGAGGACATAGTGTAGAATGCTCTGGGCCAAATGCAGGCAACTGGCACCAACCATGTATGCTAATGTGTTTGGCATGGACAAGGTGAGTTGAAGGGTCAGTGTCCATGCTCTTTGACTCATTTCATGGTAATTGCCTGAGCGCAAAATAAGAGATCACATCCAGTCATTCAAATTTCCAGCCACCTTATTTTGCAATAAAACTATTGGTTTATTGAGCAAGCAGAATTACACCTGAGGACAAACACCACAAATTAAATGGCCGCAGAGATAGCAGACGTTTATCTCCAGTGGGACAGAAGTGAAAGAGTGAAAGTTGTGTTACGCACCACTCTATGGAGCAGTCTAATGTGCTACTCCCTTCTCATCAATGACTGCAATAGAGTAGATGCAGAGACGATTTAGGAGAAGGGAATCAGAACTAAAGGTCTGGAAAGGACGAAGAGCAGCAGTCTCGACGGTGTGAAGATGCCTGGGGCCCTCATTGCTGTGATCGATTGGAAGAGGCGGGAACCCAGTGTTGGCTTTCTGGAATCCATCAGGCCTGGGCAGTTGGGGCGAGACTTCCCGAAAGATGTTCTGTGCTCATCTCCTGTTGGGCGGCTGGGACGCAGTTGGATTTCATAAGGCTTTTCTGGGAACGCCAGAACGTGTCCAGCACTTCAAAGTGGCAGAGGAAGACCTGAAAATGAATCAGAGCATCGTTACAGAGAATCAGCGGTGCCCAGACTAGTGCAATCGGTAAACACAATGCCCCATTAACCTAGTGATGTGGAGACTAATTTTCCTTGAGGCAGACAATTCCCCTTGCTGCTCCTGCACCCCTGATTCTGGGGAGGGGTATTCCACTGATCCAGTGGAGAGGGGCAGCAATTACTGAGTTCAGTACCACACCTCCAAAACCACTAGAGGGTGTGTTGTTCAAAGAGGCAACATGAGTGTTTTGTACACAGAATGTGTTCACTTGATGGTACATTGAATATTAATTGATTTGACAACACCATGTAGATAATACAGGGCCCTGGTGAGACCACACATGGAGTATTGTGTGCAATTTGGGTCTCCTAATTTGAGGAAGTACATTATTGCTATTAAGGGAGTGCAGCCGAGGTTCGCCAGGTTAATTCCCGGGATGGCAGGACTGACAGATGCAGTGACTGTTGGGGTGCCGCAAGGCTCGGTGCTGGGACCCCAGTTATTTACAATATATATTAACGATTTAGACGAGGGAATTAAATGTGACATCTCCAAGTTTGCGGATGACACAAAGCTGGGTGGTAATGTGAGCTGTGAGGAGCATGACAGATACAGTATAATGTGGACAAATGTGAGGTTATCCACTTTGGTGGCAAGAACAGGAAGGCAGATTATTATCTGAATGGTGTAGGAAAGAAATGCAGATGCTGGTTTAAATCAAAGATAGACACAAAATGCTGGAGTAACTCAGCGGGACAGGCAGCATCTCTGGAGAGAAGGAATGGTGTCAGATTAGGAAAAGGGGAGTTGCAACAAGACCTGGGTAGGCTTGTACATCAGCCACTGAAAGTAAGCATGAAGGTACAGCAGGCAGTGAAGAAAGCTAATGGCATGTTGGCCTTCATTGCCGGGTACCAAGAAAAAGCCTTCCCCGGTGGAATAAACTTGAACAATTAATTTGACCCCTTATTTGTTCTTTGGGATCCCGGGATTAGGATTAACAGTCCACCTCTCTCAAAACCACAGAGATCGATTTAACCTTTGAGACACCTCTGAGTCACACTTGACCATAGCTACGAGACCTCCAGCAGCAGTGAAGGAAATATGAGAGATGATAAAGAGGCTGAAGGACAAACTGTCAATTCATGTTTTAATGATGCTAAAGGGAAAAGGAGAGGTCCAGATTGACTTCTTTAATGACACAAAAGGAAAGATCACATGGGTCAGAAAGGAATGGGACGCTATTTTTGAACAGCAACAGCTCCCTACTGAGATTCCGCCAAGGTTACCAATGGCTCTGGTCCCAGTACCCTCTGAACTATGGGCGGAGCATAAGAATCATGTGGGGTGAGTGCGTGCAGCCCCTGAGCTTAAAGTGACTTTAAAACAGTCTCCACTTTTCCTTTCATTTCCATCTAAGTTAATTTCTTCATCCAAAGAGCTGTGAATCTGTGGAATTTTCCGCCACAGAAGGCAATGGAGGCCAATTCAGTGGATGTTTTCAAGAGAGAGTTACAGGTAGATTTAGTTCTGAGAGCTAAAGGAATCAAGGGATAATGGGAAAAAGCAGGAATGGTTATTAATTTTAGATGATCAGCCATGATCACATTGAATGGCGGTGATGGCTTGAAGGATAGAATGGCCTACTTCTGGACCTATTTCTCTATGTTTCTATGTTTCTAATCAAATACATGTCTTAATTGCATTTTATTTTCTGCATATACTTTTATGCCATTAGGTGCAACATGGCAGCATGGCTGGTAGAGCTGCTGCCTCATGGCACCAGAGTCCCGGATTTGAACCTATTTGCCGGTGCTGTCGATGTGGAGTTAGCGCATTCTCCCTCTGACTGCATACGTTTCCTCCCACCCAGTTGCATATCCTCCTTGAGATCTTTCAAGGAGGTTGCCAATGGAGTATTGGCATCTGCAGGGATGGACATGTCGCAATTATTCATCACCCCCTGCCCGCCCACTTTCCCCCCCCCACCCCCCCATCCACACTCTGCCACTCCCATTCCCCCACTGGCTGATGATCAGTGCTCCACCAGTGGACATATTACTCTTACCGTGGAGACTCCCATCAATATGGGGCACTGTCTCAGGTCCTCACCAGCTCCCTTCCTGCATCCCGTCTTCTCCAGTTCAACGTCGAGGATGTACAACATTCCACCCAGGTCCTATCAGCAAAACAATTTACCCAGAGTTTAATAAACAAAAAAAACATTGGCTGTAGTTTCTGTACCAAATCCACCAACATCTCGAGTGCCTGTACCACCGTGTTGTGTCCTAGTGTCTGTTAAGAGTTTAATGGTCATGTTTTTGAGAATGGATCAAGTTGGTTCCTGTTAAAGTTATCATTAAAGTGTGGTATCTTAATGCAGCCTTAATGCATGCACCGCCAGACTCAGGAACAGCGAAAGGATTTGAGTATAGGAGCAGGGAGGTTCTACTGCAGTTGTACAGGGTTTTGGTGAGGCCACACCTGGAGTATTGCGTACAGTTTTGGTCTCCAAATCTGAGGAAAGACATCCTTGCCATAGCGGGGGTACAGAGAAGATTCACCAGACTGATTCCTGGGATGTCAGGACTTTCATATGAGGAAAGATTGGATAAACTCGGCTTGTACTCGCTGGAATTTAGAAGATTGAGGGGGGATCTTATAGAAACTTACAAAATTCTTAAGGGGTTGGACAAGCTAGATGCTGGAAGATTGTTCCCGATGTTGGGGGAGTCCAGAACAAGGGGTCACAGTCTAAGGATAAGGGGGAATTCCTTCAGGACCGAGATGAGGAAAACATTCTTTACACAGAGAGTGGTGAGTCTCTGGAATTCTCTGCCACAGGAGGTAGTTGAGGCCAGTTCATTGGCTATATTTAAGAGGGCGTTGGATGTGGCACTTGTGGCTAAAGGGATCAGGGGGTATGGAGAGAAGGCAGGTACGGGATACTGAGTTGGATGATCAGCCATGATCACATTGAATGGCGGTGCGGGCTCGAAGGGCCGAATGGCCTACTCCTGCACCTATTTTTCTATGTTTCTATGTTTCTATGTTTCCCTTCTATTATCAGGTTTCTGAATGGTTCTTCCATAAGCTAGGATATGGAAATAACATCACGTTTGAGCAGTATCACTTTAGGGGGATATTAAACAAGTTAATGTGATGTGAGAAAGAAGGAACTGCAGATGTCGGTTTACAATAAAGACACAAAGTGCCGGAATTCTTTGAAGGTGGAGTCACAGGTAGATAGGGTGGTCAAAAAGGCTTTTGGTACATTGGCATTCATCAGTCAGAGTATTGGGTATACAGTAGAAGGAATGGGTGATGTTTCAGGTTGGGACCCTCCTTCAGACCAGGGTCTTGATCCAAAACGTCACCCATTCCTCCTCTCCAGAGATGCTGTCTGTCCCACTGAGTTACTCCAGCATTTTGTGTCTACCTACAGTTCCTTCCTACACATTGAGTATAGAAATTGGGAGGTCATGTTGCAGTTGTATAAGATGTTGGTGAGCCCGCATTGAGAGTATTGTGTTCAGTTCTGGGGCACCATGTTATAGGAAAGATGTTGGCAAGCTGGAAAGTGTTCAGAGAAGATTTACGAGGATGCTGCCAGGACTCGAGGGTCTGAGCTATAGAGAGAGGTTGAGTAGGCTGGGACTCTATACCTTGGAGCACAAGAGGATGAGAGGTGATCTTATTGATATGTATAAACTCATGAGAGGAATGGATTGGGTAAATGCACAGAGTCTCTTGCCTAGAGTAGGGAAATTGAGGACCAGAGGAGATAGGTTTAAGATGAAGGGGCAAAGATTTAATGGGAATTTGAGGGTAACATTTTCACACAAAGGGTGGTGGGTGTATGGAACAAGCTGCCAGAGGAGGTAGTTGAGGCAGGGACTATCGCAACGTTTAAGAAACAGTTAGACAAGTACATGGATAGAACAGGTTTGGAGCGATATGGGCCAATTGCAGGCAGGTGGGACTAGTGTAACTGGGGCACGTCGGCCGGTGTGGGCTAGTTGGGCCAAAGGGCCTGTTTCCACACTGTATGGCTTAATGACTCTATAATTCAACAGGTCACTCAGCATCTCTCGAGAGCATGGATAGACGACCAAAAACATCCATGTTCTCAAGAGATGCTACGTGACCCGCTGAGTTGCACCAGCACTTTGTGTCCTTGAATGTGATGTCAGTTGCCCAGAGAATTATGTGAATTAATTGAAACCCACTTAGTGGAAAGTGCGCAGACAAAATTCACCAGGATGTTACGTAGGCTTGTGGGCTTGTGTTATCGGGAGTGGTTGGATAGGTGAGGACCTTTTTTTCTTTGTAACCTAGGAGGCTGAGGGATGATCATATTGTGATGTCCAAGAGGCATGCGATCATAGGAGCATGGATAACGTGAATGCTCACAGTCGTTTTTTCCAAGGGACAGAATCCTAAAACTGAAGTGCATAGGCTTAAAGTGAGGTGTGAGATTTAAGCAGGACCTTGGGAGCAATCTCTGCACTCAGAGTCTAGTCCATACCTGGAGTGAGCTGCTGAGGAAGCTATAGAAGCGGATACAATTATGAGTTTTCAAGAATTTGAAGAAATAAGACCATGAGACATAGGAGCTGAATTAGGCACATTCGATCATGGTCGATCTATTTTTTCTTCTCAACCCATTTTCCTGCCTCTCTTCACACCCTTATAAACCATGAAGCTATCAATCTCTGCATTACAAATGCCCAATGACTTGGTCTCCACAGCATCTGTAGTAATGAATTCCAGTTTCACTGCCTTCTGTCTAAAGAAATTCCGTCTAACCTCCAATCTAAACATACGTCCTTTTATTCTGAGGCTGTGCTCCCTGGTCCTAGACTCTCCCTCAGCTAGAAACATTCTTTCCACATCTACTCTATCTAGGTCTTTCATTATTCAAATACATTGATACGAAAGGCTTAGAGGGATATGTACCAGAGGCAGACAAAAGGGGCTAGCCCAGTATGCCAACTTGGTCGGTATGGACAAAGTGGGCCGAAGAGTTTGTTTCCATGATGTGCTTGCTACATGAAGTGGGAGCAGCCCTGAGCAATGGAGGCAGAGAGTCTTATAGACCAACTGAATATGGAAACAGGGCACTGGGTTATGTAAGGCCAAGAGAATCAGAAAATAAGGTTTTATTTATTCATCTCTCAGGATCTGGGCTTCACTCCCATAACTGCTGATTAGTGCCCACCCCTGGCTGTTGGTGAGCCACCTCCTTAAGTCCACAGTTTCTGCAGGTACAGGTGTTAGATGTAGAGTTCCAGCATTTGGACCCATTGACATTGAAGGGGAAAAACCGCGTTGAAGCGACAGCCAAGAACGCACACAAGAAGGCAACGCCTCTGGGGACAGATCATCCAAATGAAGGTTGCTTGTGCGAGGGGAAGCGTTGATGACACCCCGCTGTGCTGCCCCCTCCAAAGTGTGGCTGTAACACTACAACACGCACTCTGGTTATTTTATCTTTTGACACTACCTGGACATACTCATGTCTCTGGGTAGCACACAATGCACTGGTGACCATAATACCCCAATACCACTACCCTTCAGCACATCACAAGGCTCGACCTCACTGAACCCATGACCTCACAACCATGTCCTGTCATGGCAACCAAGGAGAGGAAGGTTCTTTGTCTGATTATTAAGCACAACTTTCCTGATCAATCTATTTTGATAACAAAAATAGTTAATATTCCTTCTCCCCCACTGCCCCTTTCCACCATACCCTCCAGCTTTACATTTCACTCTTCCTCTCGACACCCTTTTCACCTCCACCCTCTGTTATTTATTCCACCCATCTGCTAATCACCCCCTCACCCGTATCCAGCTGCCACTTGACAGGCTTTGTACCGATCACTCCTCCCTTTTCCAACTACAACCTCCCCCCCCCCCCCCCCCCCCCCCCCCAGTCTCCAGTCTGAAGAAGGGTCCTGACCCGAAACGTCATCTGTCCATTCCCTCCACAGATGCTGCTAGACCCACTCGGTTTCTCCAACACTATGTGTTGTGCTCAGGATTCCCGCATCTGTAGTTCCTTGTGCCTCCATATTTATTTTATCCGACACATTTTCTGCACAACAGGGCAGGCCCAAGTTGTCAGTCAAAGTGGAAAGTAAACTAGAGCAGAAGGCGTTCTTTTAGCCTTTAAAATGTGTAGTCAGCGCTCCCTGACAAACACGTTTCACTTCAGGGTTAAAGGGCTCACCAAAGCTTGATCTAGTTACCTGAAATTGCGAGGACAAGATCCTTCCAACTTTGAAGAGGTGATCGTCCTCTGAGAAGGTGTTGAACGATTCAACGGCAAAATCCAGTGAGCTGCTGACAGCCTTGTTGCTGGAGCTAATGGGCGCTCCATCGGCAGTGCGGACACAGAAGAGGGCAGCGGTGATTAGGGCACAGAGGCACAACCATCTCACGCACATTTTGCCTGTTGGACAATGGGGTACAATTTCAGTAAGTCACAAATAACTCTGGGAGCACACATTAGCTGGGTTTGGCAGACTCCTTTGTGTCACATGCACGGTCACTGTTCCATGTAGTTGGTTTAGATAGGTCTAAGCATTCTACGAGATGCTGACGAACAACATAATAAACACACGCATATTTGCCCATGTATTCTTTGGCAGAGGTCCTTCCTGAATATAATTATTAACAGTGTTATCACTCTCAAACACTGGTTTAATATTTAAGGCTGGACCATTCCCAGGTGAAGGGATTGTGAAATATGGGATTCTTCATTAAAATAAATGTTTACATAATGAGCCCGTTACTAGATACAATATTGACATTTGAAAGGCTTTTAGATAGGCACATGGATATGAATGGAGGAATGTGGATCACGTGCAAGCAGATAATAGTTGGTTTTGGCATCAGGTTCAGCATGGACATTGTGGGCTGAAGTGCCTGTTCCCGTGCCGTTCTGTTCTATGTTCAGAAAAGCCTGTTCTAAAGTTACAAAGCAACAGGATTAACAGCTATCTTCTGCAAATGTTAATGATTTCATGGACTTTGGTTGTTTTTACCCACGCAAATGTCACATTTCCTAAACCGAACGATCCATCCCAAATCCTGTGTCTGCAGCAACTTGCAGCTGGAAACTAAGTCAGGGCCCATCCTGATCCAGGGAATCTGACAAAGCACCAGAGTGTTTAATTGGCATATGTACCAGATGCACAACTGTGACATTCTTAATTACTGCAGCTTAACAGGCCATTGAATGCAATAAAACGCAAAGGAATATGCAATAATCAATAACTTAACAATCAGTGATACCCAGTAACCAGATCATAATAATACAAAACCAAAGTCTATAGTGCAACCAAAGACACAGTCCAAAGAAGCTCATAGTTGCAGAGGTTGGTGTTCCCACATCCCTGATGGTTGTGGAAAGAAGCTGTTCTTGAACCTGGAGGTGACGGTTTTCAGGCCATTTCATGTCCATTCTTCCCGATGGAGGCAGTGAGATGAGAGCGTGTCCAGAATCGTGTGGGTTTTTGATGATGCTAGCTGCCTTTTTGAGGCATCGCCTCCTGTAGATCCCTTTAATAGTGGGGAGATCAGTACCTGTGATACACCGGGCAGTGTCTTCCATTGTCTGTTGCCTCTCTTATTCCCGGCTGTTCGTATTGCTGAACTAAACTGTGGTGCATCAGTCAGGGTGTGGTGCCTTTACACACACATTGGTTTTGCATACAGCCCGTCACCGCTGGCGACTCGCCAGCAGCCTCACGAGAAGGTCCCGCCACAAGAGCTCAATAACAACTCCAAAGTCAGACGTGCTAATTGGCCTTATCTGCACACAGGTTATGATTGGTCACAATGTGCGTAAAAGGGGCTTCTAGAAGAAACATGACACAAGGTGTCCGGCTCAGCAAAGTACCGTTTTTTTTTCTTTTTGTCGTGGGTTTGAGTAGATCCTACAACTACACACAACCTTCCAGTTACTCACGAAATGTATGACGATAAAAGTGACACAGTGTCAGGCGACAAAGTAAAACTCGACATCCCAACTCTTTTTACAACCAATTCGAGAGCGTGGTTTTCAATACTAGAAGCTCAAATTCACTCCCTCAATGTCACGAGCCAACGGACAAAATTTGGGTTCCTAGCAGCTGGTCTTCCAGAGCAGATCGCATGGGAAGTACTCCTTAATCCTGAAGAAATGCTCCTTAATCCTGAAGAAATGATGCCATATGACGTGCATAAATCCACTATCTTGGAGCGAACGAAGCCCTCGAAGCAAGCCCACATTTTGGAGCTGCTGGGAGGTGATAATCTCGGTGATAGGACGCCATCACAAATGCTGTGGAGATGGCGCAGGCTGGCGGTAGACAAAAGGATTGACGGCGAGGTCTGGAAATGGAAGATTGTCCGCTGCATGCCTACTCGGGTGCAGGGGCACCTGATAGGTATGTTGCAATCAGCCAGCATAGACGAGCTTGCAAAACAGGTTGACATTGTCATGGAGACAACCACTGCGCTGCTGGTGACTGTGGTTAATGCAACAACAGTAAAGCCGGAAAAGCACAGCACGAACAGCAAATTTCAGCGCTCACTGCGCAAGTCGAGGATTTGGCAGCCCAGCAGAACCATCCTCGTTTCAGGTTAACGCAAACCTTGGGGGTCGGGGACGGGGCCGAGGCGACACCCAACACATTTTCTGGAAACACAGGAGATATGGAGCAGCGGCCTGGTCGTGTCAACCTCCTGGCTCCTTCTACAAACATCAACACCTGGGAAACGACCAGGACCGGCAGTGGAGGCGACTGCTGCCCGTGGGCAAACTAGCCACCGCCTTGTTCTCAGCCACCGCCACTCGGGTATGCAATATCTTATTGACTCCGGCGCTGAGCTACCGGTCGTTCCTTCTAGTACCCAAGAGCATTTTCACCCTAACCCTGGATGTATTATCACCACCATAAATAATTCTAGCATACATACATTTGGTCAGAAATCAATCACGCTCGACATGTCGCTGGATTTAGTGTTTGATTCCTGTAAATTAATGGCCATTTAAATCAACTAGCGAGTGGGTTTTAGTGGAATGCGGTGGATTGGAACGTTGCGGTTAGCGGTGAAGTCGGGAGGAAAAATACTGTTTGTTCATACATTTTTTTGGACCCCATTTCGCAACATGAAAATGTTATTAAAGCCTCCCGAAAAACCAACTTTTAATATAAAAATAAACTATTTACCTTTTTTTCTCCCCTACGCAAACTCCTTCCGGTTGTCGGCGCTCACGGCTTTTGAAGGTGATTTTTAAATTACTCTAGTTAATAAATAATTTAGCGTAATTTAAAAATATCTTCATTCATGAAATGTCGGAGCGATTTTTCTTCCGCAACGAAATCGCCCAACATTGATCGATTTTCCCTGCCTGTGGAAAAACGGCACTTTAAGCCCGCCCCCCTCTGAAAGGCGCCAAAGTCGCTCACACGGGGAGCGGCAGAACTGCAGTTAAATACTGCTCAAGGTAAGTTTTGTAACATACCTACACAATGATATCAAACACCCTGTCACGCATCATAGTCAGACCCACGGCTCTCCAGTTTAGGCAAGAGCGCGCAGGTTGCCCGTAAATCACCTCAAAGTTGCAAAGGCCGAATTTGACTATATGTTGGAGCCCGGGATCATCCACAGGTCTACGAGAAGCTGGGCATCATCTCTTCACATGGTCCCGAAGAAGTCTCCCGGAGATTGGCGACCCAGCGGCGACTACCGTTCACTAAACAATGCCACTATTCCAGATCGATACAACATCCCACATTTGCAGGATTTTGCAGCAAGCCTACAGGGTAAGCGGGTGTTCGCAAGCATCAATCTCATTAAATTCCGGTCGAGCCTGCCGATATTCCCAAGACAGCCGTGGTCACTCCATTCGGGATGGTCAAATGGAGCAGTGAGTAGGTGGGAGTCTCTGGCATTCTTTTCGGCAAAATTATCACCCACTCAGATAAGGTACAGTAGATTCTCCTAGTGGCGGCATGCTGTAAAGGTTGCAAACTCGTTTGCTCCCTTAACGTTTAACTTCCATTTACCTCTCTTTCAATGTTACTTGTGACTATTTGACATCAAGACACGGTCTAACTTTTCATAAAGTGTTGATAACACTTTTACACACCTTAATCGTGAAAAGGATGGAGGCAAGAAGGAAAGGAGGCTCCCCAAGGAAGGAACAGGGGAAAGCCACAACCACAGCAACAGCTTCTGACTCCAGTATCATAGAAGCAATATCGAAAATGAACGATGAATTGAAAAATGAACTGAAATATGAAATAAAAACAAGATTTGGCAGTTTGGAAGATATGGTGAAAGGAGTTTCGACCAAACTGAAGGAAGTCCAAGGAAAACTGTCTATGCTACAAAATGAACTTTGTGAACAAAAATAACAAATTGATATCTTGCGAACCCTGGGCCAGGAGAGAGATTTGAAGATTGAAAAACTGGAACGGAGAATGAATGAAAATACTCAGGCACTTCAGTAATACAAGACTAAAAATATGGACCTGGAAAACAGAAGCCGTCGTTTGAATTTACGAATTGTTGGTTTGACGGAAGGTTAAAAAGGAGATAACGTTATAAAATATGCTTCTAAAATGATAAAGGAAACTTTCATTGAGCACAATGAAAACCTTCCGTTTATGGATAACGCACACAGGATTGGGAAGAAATCTGGTAATAAACCGAGACACATGATTATTCGGTTTCACCTTTTGCAAATGAAGGAGAATATTCTCCAGGCAGCAAAAAAGTTGGGCGTGGTTGAATATGAAGGATGCCAGTTTCGGTTTGTTCCTGATTATAGTTACGAGCTTTTGGAAATAAGAAAGTCCATTCATAATGTAATGTCTGATTTGTCAAGAAAAAGCTGCGCTCAGTCTTACTATACCCTGCTAGATTGCGTATTCGACTTTTCAACAGTAATACTCGAATTTTTAATAATCCTCAAGACGCCTCCAGCTTTTTGGAGAGTTACGAGGAGGAAGGGGAGTAAGTGATAGCTGATTATGTTATAATTGGAGATTTACTGTTCCTATTTTGACAACATATCGCATGGTAATGATTAAGAATTTAACTGGACGAGTTGCTTTTCTTTTATATATACTAACTTTTAAGAATTTATTTGTTAATTCGTGTTCCCCTGTTGTTACACAAACTAAGAGAATGCTGTCCTTGTTTTTCATATGGATTTTTCACCTTGGATAATAATATGTAGCATTCGTTCTTTAACTCCATTGCCAGCCTGTGTTTTTTTTCTCTCTCTTTCAAACGATAACAATGACTGTGTTATGGCTAGGAAGTGGGTAAACATGATCTTCTCTATGTCGGGTGCGGTTGCTAGGAGAGATTGGGTCAGGGATGGGATTAGGTAGCTTACTGACTGTCTATTGGTCAGTTTGGGGCTTTACAGGGGTGGGAGGGTTTTTTTGTTCCTTATTTAGTGTCCTTCATTTGTGCAAATTCTGAACTACAAACATGTCCGAAATGTTGTCACTTCTGGCTCCGCCCTAGATTTTTCTTCTTCCAGTATCATGAACTATTAGGCTTTAAGAAATTAACCGTTTATATCCCACATGATTTTTACAAGCAATATGGATAAAGTTATTAACTTTTCCTTTCATGGAATGTGAATGGCTTGAACCATCCCATTAAGAGGAAACATTTTTTTAAAGCCCTTCACAGACTAAATGCTCAGATTATCTTTGTTCAGGAAATCCATGCAAGACAATATGACAATTTACGATTCTTCAAGTTTTGGAGAGGACAGCAGTTTCATTCAAATCCACAGGCTAAGGCTAACACTTACAAAATTCTTAAGGGGTTGGACAAGCTAGATGCTGGAAGATTGTTCCCGATGTTGGGGGAGTCCAGAACAAGGGGTCACAGTCTAAGGATAAGGGGGAATTCCTTTAGGACTGAGATGAGGAAAACATTCTTTACACAGAGAGTGGTGAGTCTCTGGAATTCTCTGCCACAGAAGGTAGTTGAGGCCAGTTCATTGGCTATATTTAAGAGGGAGTTAGATGTGGCCCTTGTGGCTAAAGGGATCAGGGGGTATGGAGAGAAGGCAGGTACGGGATACTGAGTTGGATGATCAGCCATGATCACATTGAATGGTGGTGCAGGCTCGAAGGGCCGAATGGCCTACTCCTGCACCTATTTTCTATGTTTCTATGTTTCTAAGGCGAAAGGAGTCTCTATTTTTATTGACTCCTCAATTCCGTTTGTTCACTATGAAACAATTTCTGATCCATATGGCAGATAACCATTTTGGTGATTACCGGTGTACTTTATAAGCAAAACGTCGCTATGGTGAATGGCTGCGCACCAAATATTGATCACCCTGAGTTTTTTAAACAGTTAATTGCATCCTTTCCTAATTTATATGATTACTTTTTAATAATGGGTGGAGATTTGAACTGCTGTCTGAACCCCTTGATTGACAGGTCTACATCTGATCATGTGCTTCCAAATAAATCAGCTAATTTTATTAATTCTTTTTTACTTGACTGGAATGTTAGAAGTTTGGAGATTCTTACACCCAAATGACAAAGAATTTTCATTTTTCTCTCATGTATATCATAGTTATTCTAGGATCAACTACTTTATAATAGATTCTCGGCTAGTTCCATCGGTCACTGCATGTAAGTATGATGCAATTGCTATTTCTGATCATGCACCATTGAAACTATTAATCAAACTACCTGATTCCAAGTTTAGTGCTAAACAATGGCGGAAATGAGAGGGAGAGCGAGAGGGAGAGGAGGAAGGGAGAGGGAGAGGGAGGGGGAGAGGGAGAGGAGGAAGGGAGAGGGAGAGGGAGGGGGAGAGGGAGAGGAGGAAGGGAGAGGGAGAGGGAGGGGGAGAGGGAGAGGAGGAAGGGAGAGGGAGAGGGAGAGGCGGAAGGGAGAGGGAGAGGAGGGAGAGGGAGAGGGAGAGGGGGGAGAGAGGGAGAGGGAGAGGGAGAGGAGGGAGAGGGAGAGGGAAAGGGACAGGGAGAGGGGGAGAGAGGGAGAGGGGGAAGAGGTAGAGGGAGGGGAGTGGGAGAGGGAGAGGTAGAGGAGGGAGAAGGAGAGGCAGAGGGGGAGATAGGGAGAGGGAGAGGGAGAGGAGGGAGAGGGAGAGGGAGAGGGAGAGGGAGAGGAGGGAGAGGGAGAGGGAGAGGGAGAGGAGGGAGAGGGAGAGGGGGGAGAGAGGGAGATGGAGAAGAGGTAGAGGGAGGGGAGCGGGAGAGGGAGAGGTAGAGGAGGGAGAGGGAGAGGGAGAGGCAGAGGGGGAGAGAGGGAGAGGGAGAGGGAGAGGAGGGAGAGGGAGAGGGAGAGGGAGAGGAGGGAGAGGGAGAGGCAGAGGGGGAGAGAGGGAGAGGGAGAGGGAGAGGAGGGAGAGGGAGAGGGAGAGGGAGAGGCAGAGGGGGAGAGAGGGAGAGGGAGAGGAGGGAGAGGGAGAGGCAGAGGCAGAGGGGGAGAGAGGGAGAGGGAGAGGAGGGAGAGGGAGAGGGACAGGGAGAGGGGGAGAGAGGGAGAGGGAGAGGGAGAGGAGGGAGAGGAGGGAGAGGGAGAGGGAGCAGAGGGAGAGGGAGAGGGAGAGGAAGAGAAAGGAAGAAAGAAGGGAAGAAAGACGGGAAGGAGAAATTTAATGCTACTTTGCTTCATGACTTAAATTTTACTAATTTTATGAAAGATCAGATTGCCTTTTACTTCTCGACAAACTCTACTGAAGAAATATCCAAGGGTGTAGTCTGGGATGCTTTTAAGGCATATATTCGTGGACAATTTATTTCATACTCTGTGGGATTAAAAAAACAAACACAAAAAGAAATACGTACATGGCTGACGAGATTAAAGAAATTGATAAAACAAATTCAGAAGCTCCTAGTTTAGAGCTCTATAAGAATAGAGTTGAACTTCAATTGAGACATGATTTGTTATTAGTATCACCGATTCAGAACCAGCTACTTAATCCAAAAGTCAATTTTATATACATGGCAAAAAACCTGGTAAATTACTCGCTAATCAGTTGAAAGCAGTGTCGGCCAAGCGTCAGATTACTAAAGTGAATAAACGGGATGGTACATTAACTGTAGACCATGAAGAAATTAATAAATCCTTTCAGGAATTTTGTACTTCCCTACACCAATCAGAATTTCCTACTGATTCCAATATAATGCATGAGTTTTTAAAGAAACTGAACTTGCCAAATTTACCACATAATGAGTCTCTGTTGTCACGGAAGAAGAAATCCAGAAAGCAATTCTTTCAATGAATTTTGGTAAAGCTCCCGATTTAGATGGGTTTACAGTAGAATTTTTAAAGTACTTTCAAATTTATTGTCTCCCTGGCTATGCAAGGTATTTAAAGAAGCCTTTTTAAGGAATAGATTAACACAACCTTTTTATGAAGCATCTATTTCCTTAATTCTTAAAAAAGATAAAGACCCTACTGAAGTGAGATCATATAGACCAATATCAATGTTAAATGTAGATTTCAAAATTATTTCCAAAATATTAGCTATGAGATTGGAAAATATTTTACCGCAAATTATCTCTGAAGATCAGACAGGTTTTATTAAAAATCGTTTCTCATACTTTAACATTAGGAGATTAATGAATATTGTATGTACAGCATCAAATAAAACCCCTGAATGTGTCATCTCACTCGATGCCGAGAATGCGTTTGATCGAGTAGAATGGAAATACTTATTCAATACACTTCAAAAATGTAAGATTGGTCCAAAATGTATTTCTTGGATCAAGCTGATATATTATATACCTCATGCTTCTGTATTTACTAATAATCAGAGATCCCCTTTTTTCAGGCTCTTTCGAGGTACTAGACAGGGCTGTCCCTTAAGTCCTTTACTATTTGATATTGCTTTGGAACCTTTAGCCACCGCTATTAGGGAATCCCCTAATATTTTTGGTATTGTCCGCGGGAATAAGACACATAAGCTCTCTCTTTATGCAGATGATCTGTTATTATTCATTTCTAACCCTGAGAAATCTATTCCGGCAATAGTAGCATTACTTAATCAATTTAGTTGTTTTTCGGGTAATAAACTAAATCTTAGTAAGAGTGAGCTTTTGCCATTAAATAATCTTGTTTCGAATTATGGACAGTTTCCACTTAGATTGACTACCGAAAGTTTTACTTATTTAGGTATTAAGATCACCAAGAAACGCAAGGATTTATTTAAATTTAATTTTATGCCTTTAATTGACCATAACAAACATCAGTTCACTAAATGGTCACCAATGTCCTTATCTTTAATCGGCCGAATCAATGCTGTTAAAATGTTCATTTTACCTACATTTCTGTATTTATTTCAGACGATACCAATTTTTATTGCCAAATCTTTCTTTGATATAGTAGATTCCAAAATTCTTCATATATATGGCAGAATAAAAATTCCAGACTAAGTAAAAAATACTTACAGAAATCAAAAAAGATGGTGGTTTGGTATTGCCGAACCTTAGATTCCACTATTGGGCAATCAATGTTCGTTATCTAACATTTTAGACAAAAGATTTAGAAGATACCCAGGATGGATAAACCTTGAACGTGATTCCTTGCAAGGGCTATCGTTGGCTTCTATTCTAGGGGCGTCCTTACCTTTAACAATTATGAGATTGAATAAATATACGACTAACCCAATAATAAGACATACGTTCCGAATATGGTTTCAATTTCATACTTTTTTTGGACTAAATGATTTTATCTTATCGAGTCCTATCTTATCCAATTTTCTCTTCCAACCTTCTAGTACTGATCAAATCTTTTTGTGATGGAAGAGGAAGGGACAAGTAGCTTTTCGTGATTTGTTTTTGGAGGGTTGTTTTATGTCTTTCGAACTCTCCAAAAAATATAATTTACCTAATTCACACTTTTTTAGATATTTACAAATTAGACATTTTTTGAAGGCTAGTCTACCCCTTTTTCCGCTACCACATCAAACCGAAATTTTGGAAAAAAAATTACATTTGAACTCTTATCAGAAAGGATTAATAACGACTATTTATGAGGATTTTGAAATTACAAATATTACACATATCTGCTCACTTGCTGGTCAGAGAGCTTGCTGACCGGTTGCATTGTGGCTTGGTTCGGCAACTTGAACGCCCTGGAGAGGAAAAGACTACAAAAAGTAGTAAGCACTGCCCAGTCCATCAACGGCTCTGACCTTCCTTCCATCGAGGGGATTTACCGCAGTCGCTGTCTCAAAAAAGCTGGCAGTATCATCAAAGACCCACACCACCCTGGCCACACTCTCATCTCCCTGCTACCTTCAGGTAGAAGGTACAGGAGCTTGAAGACTGTAACGACCAGGTTCAGGAATAGCTACTTCCCCACAGCCATCAGGCTATTAAACCCACTAATAACCCATTATCTGTTATTTGCACTAATAGTTTATTTATTCATGTGTGTATATATTTATATATGGTATATGGACACACAGATCTGTTTTGTAGTAAATGCCTTCTATGTTCTGTGTGCTGATGCAAAGCAAGAATTTCATTGTCCTATCAGCGACACATGACAATAAACTCACTTGAACTTGAACTTGTGAAGACACAAGATGGCAAGATGCTGTCCCAGTCATCAACATTTCAGCGGAAACAATAGCCCACGCTTTTGTTGACCGATGGATTCCGGTCTTTGGGACCCAAGTACGATCACAACAGACCGAGGACCGCAATTCGAGTCTGCGCTGTTTCAAACACTAACCGACTTCTTGGGTACTGTAAATATGCAGACTGTACAATCTGGAGTTCAAGAACATCTTTAATTGGTATACATAGTATAACGGTACAGCGGGTTGTTAGCTGTTAGTTCATCGTTACCGCTTCCAAGACTGACTAGTGTAGGAAGTGGGTGTTAGTATGACTCATACAGTAAGGTGGGGTTAATGATGCTATTTCTACTAGCAGTCTACTAGACCTTGCAGTCAGAAACAGGTGAGTTGATCATGGGGAACAAGGATGTGGCGGACCAATTGAATAACTACTTTGGTTCCGTCTTCACTAAGGAAGACATAAATAATCTGCCGGAAATAGCAGGGGACCGCTGGTCAAAGGAGGAATTGAGTGAAATCCAGGTTAGTCGGGAAGTGGTGTTGGGTAAATTGAATGGATTAAAGGCCGATAAATCCCCAGGGCCAGATAGTTTGCATCCCAGAGTACTTAAGGAAGTAGCTCTGGAAATAGTGGATGCATTAGTGATAATCTTTCAAAACTCTTTAGATTCTGGAGTAGTTCCTGAGGATTGGCGGGTAGCAAACGTAACCCCTCTTTTTAAGAAGGGAGGGAGAGAGAAAACGGGGAATTGCAGACCAGTTAGTCTAACATCGGTAGTGGGGAAACTGTTAGAGTCAGTTATTAAAGATGGGATAGCAGCACATTTGGAAAGTGGTGAAATCATTGGACAAAGTCAGCATGGATTTACGAAAGGTAAATCATGTCTGACGTGGATAGGGGAGAACCAGTGGATGTGGTGTATCTGGACTTCCAGAAGGCTTTCGACAAGGTCCCACATAAGAGATTAGTATACAAACTTAAAGCATACGGCATTGGGGGTATTCCGTATGCTAGGAGGCTGCAAGGTGACTTGGATAGGCTGGGTGAGTGGGAAAATGTATGGCAGATGCAGTATAATGTGGAGAAATGTGAAGTTATCCACTTTGATGGCAAAAACAGGAAAGTAAACTATTATCTGACTGGTGGCCGATTAGGAAAAGGGGAGACCTGGGTGTCATGATACACCAGTCATTGAAAGTATGCATGCAAGTGCAGCAGGCAGTGAAGAAAACAAATGGTATGTTAGCATTCATAGCAAAAGGATTTGAGTATAGGAGCAGGGAGGTTCTAATGCACTTGTACAGGGTCTTGGTGAGACCACACCTGGAGTATTGCATACAGTTTTGGTCTCCAAATCTGAGGAAAGGCATTCTTGCCATAGAGGGAGTACAGAGAAGGTTCACCAGACTGATTCCTGGGATGTCAGGACTTTCATATGAAGGAAGACTGGATAGACTCGGATTGTACTCGCTAGAATTTAGAAGATTGAGGGGGGATCTTATAGAAACTTACAAAATTCTTAAGGGGTTGGACAGACTAGATGCAGGAAGATTGTTCCCGATGTTGGGGAAGTCCAGAACAAGGGGTCACAGTTTAAGGATAAAGGGGAAATATTTTAGGACCGAGATGAGAAAAACATTTTTCACACAGAGAGTGGTGAGTCTCTGGAATTCTCTGCCACAGAAGGTAGTTGAGGCCAGTTCATTGGCTATATTTAGGAGGGAGTTAGATGTGACCCTTGTGGCTAGAGGGATCAGGGGGTATGGAGAGAAGGCAGGTACGGGATACTGAGTTGGATGATCAGCCATGATCATATTGAAATGCGGTGCAGGCTCGAAGAGCCGAATGGCCTACTCCTGCACCTATTTTCTATGTATCTATGTTTCTATGTCATTAGAAGAGAAGGATCCAGAATCTTACCAGCTGTGTGAAGGAGTGAATGCACAGTCGACTCCTCATGTGTGTTAATTGGATCGTCCTCGTGGGCAGAGTCGAGCTGGTCTTGAGATTCATGAATTGTTTGATTTTGTTGCAACAGGAGCAGATTAGACGCTGAGCTGAAGGGTCTTTTCCCACGGGCTCTGCAAACGACGGCAAAATGATTCATCTTTTTGCAGTAATTGCAAGGCTTCCCATAAGCCGGACAAGTAGTTCGCCTCTTGTTGTGGAAGTAGTTACAATTAGGGCATCTCCAAGGGGGCTCATTGGTGAATCCCCGGTAAGACGGTTGAGAGGGCTCAGTAATAAATCTTCTGTTATCGGTCGGTGTTTGTAGTCTGTTGAAACCCGTCAGGTTTATGGTCTTCTTCTCAGAGTCAAGCTGTTCGCTTAATGGAGCAACAATCTCAGACATTCGACAGGCATGTATTGCTTGCTCAGGGGTTTAATCAGCATTATGCAGTAAATCAGTCCTTAGCTTTTGATCAGCCATACCACTGACAAGCTTATCCCGGACTAATTAATTTGTCATGATTTGAAAACGACATCTTTGAGCCATATATTTCAAGTCACAAATAAATCTTTCTACCGGCTCATCAGGAAGCTGGTGTCTCGCAAAGAATTTGTCCCTTTCTAAAATGCGGTTCGAGGGTAGGTTGCATAGTTCACGGAATTTACGCAGTAAGACATTAGGGTCACGTATAGACTCGGCAGACACAACTACCTGATCGTTGTCGTCAAGGACGGCTGGTGCGCATTCAAAGGTCTGAGCTCTAATCATGGCTTCGGGTCCCGCCAGGTTAAGTAGGAGGGAAGCCTTGACAGCGTCAGGTTCATTTCGGTGGATGATATTGATGTAGTGTTTGTAGTCAATTTCAAAGAGCCTCCATCGTTCCCCGATGTCAGAATCGAAGATAAGCTGTGCAGGCTTTCTGTATGATTGAGCCATAGTAAAGCAAGAAAACTGATAAACAGAAATAAAAACCGATAAACGGACGCGGTGGATTACTCCAAGCTTAATGATACCATGTAAATATGCAGACTGTACAATCTGGAGTTCAAGATCATCTTTAATCGGTACACATAGTATAGCGGTACAGCAGGTTCATCGTTACCGCTTCCAAGACTGACCCGTATAGGAAGTGGGTGTTAGTATGAATCATACAGTAAGGTGGGGTTAGTGATGCTATATCTACTATGATTGGTTCACATGCAATAACCAATCTACAGGTACGAACCGGAATTGAATGACTGCGTATCATTCACAAGCGAACGGCCTGATTGAACGGTTCCATCGCCAGTTGAAAGCCGCTCTGGCAGCCGGAGGAGATGCGTAGAACTGGGGTGAACGGTTGCCTCTGGTTGTGCTTGGCATTCGTACGGCGGTGATAGCAGACCTAGGATGTCCGTCGGCGGAAATGGTTTAAGGCACATCTCTGAAGACGCCCAGGGAATTTGTCTAACCAATCCCCACAGACAGGTCCTTTGATCCAAGCAGGTATGTCGTTCGATTACGGTGAACTATGCAGCTACTCAGGCCAACACCGACACGGCCAACACCTGCAATGGTCTACATGCCTGCTGACCTCCAATGCTGCACACATGTTTTGGTCCAACATGACTCCGTCCGCTGACCTCTACAGCAAGCATACGATGGCCCTTACCAAGTCATCCAACGCCTACCCAAACGTTTTGTGATCTATCTGAATGGAAAAACTGACACTGTTTCCGTCGACCGGTTAAAGCCAGCATACGTCGAGAACCAACCGACTTCCTCACCCACCGAGCCGGCGAAGTGACAAGACCCCAAGACTTCCTGTCAACGACCTCCCACACTGCAATACCAAACAACATCAGGCCGTAAAATCAACCCGCCAGACCGGTACGGGGCATGACAAAGCCAGGCAGTCGCCACCTTTGTATGACTCAGAGGCTGAGAGGGGAACTGTGACGCTTTCATGCCCACGTTGGTTTTGCATACAACCTGTCACCACTGGCAACTCGCCAGCAGCCTCACGAGAAGGTGCAGCCACAAAGGCTCAACAACAACCAAGGTCAGATGCACTAATTGGCCTTATCATCACACGGGTTATGATTGCTGAGAATATAGGTAAAAGGGGCTTCTGGAATAAACGTGACACAAGGTGTCTGGCTCAGCTGAGTGTTGTTTGGTCTTTGCTTTCTGTCGTGGGGTTCAGTAGATCCTACACGTGGGTTGTTTACTGGACACCCGCTGAAGGGCACTAGAGTAAATGGTGCAGAGACTCTCATTAGCACTGACCGTTCATGAGAGAAATGTTGGCCACAGCCAGGGACAGATAGTGTGTAGGAAGGAACTGCAGATGTTGGTGTACACCGAAGATAGAAACAAAATGCTGGAGTAACTCAGTGGGACCGACAGCAACTCTGGATAGTAGGAATGGGTGAAATTTTGGGTCGAGACCCTTCTTCAAACTGAGTCAGGGGAGAGGGAAACTCAAGATATGGAAGTGTAAGGGCCTGTCCCACTTGGGTTATTTGAGCGTCATTTACGCGACACCCTAAAAATTGGTTGGCGCGTCGTGACGCGCACACGGCGTGGCATATGCAGTGACGTGCGGTAGCGCCCGCTGCCCCAGGGTTGTGGGATGCTCAAAATCCTCGCCCGCCACCTTCGTGTCGCGCAAATGACGCCCAAGTGAGACAGGCCCTGTAAGGTGTGAAAATGATGGATCAAAGCAGATGATGATCAAGGAGCTGGAGAGCAGAGGAATCAGAAGGGGAGCAGCGAGAGAGGGTGTTGCAGACCACTCGTCAAAGAGAGGTGAACTTCAAAGTGGGCATACCTTGAGGAGATTTTGCAGTCGTGCAGACAAAATAACTCAGCATCAAACAACTTGGGTTTGCACTGTTATGGTTGCTCTAAGTACTTTGATTTTTTTCTGCTCTCTCATGGACTGGTTTACTTAGAATCGCTGATAGTTTATTTGTTGTTGTTGCTTATAATGCGATTGTAAAGCAGCAAGTAAGATTTCCATTGTTCTGGTTTGTATTTGGAGCGTTTGACAAATAAATTCTATTTCCTCTTCAAATTGTTTAGAAAGGGACTATTAGACACGGAGAGAGACTTTTTCAGACAGTGGTGAGAGAAGGGAGGGGGGTGGTGAAGGGAACCTGGAGAAAACAAAATAGTAATTCAAATGGCTGATTGATGGACAATCTTCTGGTCCAGCTTCAGTGTTGCTGACCCAGTGGGAATCTAGTGGTGACCATCTGGTCTGAAGGAGGAATGGGGGAGGGAGCAGAAGCCGTGGGGAGCTGCGATAGCTCAAGGCCATCCCCCTGTGCTCTACCATTCAGTGTGAAGGCCCTGCTCTAGGTTGACTTCATAAAATGTAACACCTTGCACTTCTCTGAATTAAATGTGGCCGGTGGGCAGAAGGGCCTGTTTCTGCAATGTATCTCTAAAACTAAATAAAAACTAAAACTAAATTGAATTAGAGTTGTGGTTGACTTAAAATGGAATTTGAACTGTCGGGTTTGACATCCATTGGATACAATGAACTCCATTGCACTCTCATTAATAGAGTACCTAACCAGAGAAATGATTTACCATGCTGTTGCCGTACCTACGGTTCTGCTAGACTTAGTCTTCAGCAGTCTCATTCAATGTCATTCTGTTGATGTTTCTTGCTGGGCTGACAACCAGGGACGTGGTGAATTTTCCATATACTATAATTTACCACTCCCGGTGTTACAGTGCACACGGTGTCTCTTTATCCAGTGATACAGTGCACACTGTGTCTCTGTGTGGGGGTGAACAATGCACTGTGTGGAATGTAAGCACATCCCAAAGAGCTTTGGGATTGCGTGCTGCCTGTTGGTGGGCTCTGACACCGCACTGATGTGCCCTGATGTGGCACACAGTCCCAGGGCAAAGGCCGGCTTCCACTCGCCCAGCAGCTCTCGCAGTGTCCTGGGGGCAGTGCGTGGCCCAATCCGTCAGTGCCTGACAATGAGGGGAAACCTCACATGGGTAGAGCTGACTCTAGGCGCCAGAGACCCAGTTTCCATCCTGACCTCGGGTCCTGTCAGTGTGGAGTTTGCACGTTCTCCCTGTGACCATGTGAGTCTCATCCAGGTGCTTGGGGTGCGAGGTTGCGACCTTCACGTGATCCACCCTGTTTCAACAAATGCAATCAACCTGGCGTGCACAAACAGAAGATCAAACAGAACAAGTTGTCTTACAACTTTAGGCTGTGCACGCCATATGCAAGAAGAAGAAGCTGCAGGTGATTTAATTTCCCCCTACATCCCAAAGACGTGCGGGTTTGTAGGTTAATTAACCCACTGTAAATTGCCCCTAGTGCGCAGGGAGTAGATGAGAAAGTGGGATAACGTAGAACTAGTCCACTATACATGGTTGGAAGTTGTTCAGCCAGAGCTGAACACACTTCTCTGCATCTGCACAATAGTGTCTGTCTTGTGCTTCTTGTGCTTCTTGCGTGTGGTGGTGGAAAGATTGGCGGAAACAGGGCCGCAACATGAACGCTCTAAACTCGGGCGTTTAGAGATTGGAATACATGGTTCCGAGACCATGTCGAGTACCACAGGAAACCATGGCTGAGTAGGCCAGTCGGGTACTACCAAAATACCCGACGCGGAGTCTTGTTGTATTTTCCGCAAGACCCAACTGATGAGGCAGAAGGGGGGAAATGCATTGAAAAACAATTCCCTCCAGTGTAGCGAGAAAGCATCCATCGCTACTGCCCTAGGGTCTGGTTCCCATGCAACATATGTTGGTATCTGGTGATTAAGTCTGGATGTGAAAAGGTCCATATCTGGTGTTCCATACCGAGCTACAATGTCAGTAAATACTTGGTGGTCCAACATCCATTCGATGTTGTCATTGAATTTGCATGACCTGGTGTCTGCCACTGTATTGAGCTTACCAGGAAGGTAAGTAGCTGATATCCAAATGTTTCTTTCTATGCACCAGTGCCAGATTGTATTCACCAATTCATCACAAGATATCGACTTAATTCCACCGATATGATTAATATATGCCACCACGGTGGTATTATCAATTTGAAGGCGAACATACAGATGGAGCATGTCTGAACAGTAAGCCCGAAGTCTGTGGAACACTCCCAACATCTCTAGATGTTTGATACCCAGTGCCTGAAGTAAGGTTAACTTATGTGCATTCCATCTACCCCCGCAACTGGAGGTGGTATCGGTTGCTCCCCAGCCGTGAGCGCTGGCGTCAGTTTGTAACACAACTGAAGGATTTGTGACTATGATGGGATGAGAGCAATGTCGAGCATTGTTAATCCACCATTGCAACTCCAATTTTGCTTTGGCTGGTAACTGCATTGGCCTGTCAAAATGGCCAGCATGGTGTTTGAGTGCTGCAATTTTGGCCCTCTAAATTTTGGTAATATAAGGGTCCAAATTGTGTGGCTAGAAAGGCAGCCACCAGCTTCCCAATCACCCTGGATACTTGTCGAATAGATGGTTGACTGATGCAAACAAGGCTGTTGCATGCCTCTATTAAGTCTGTTGATTTGTCCCTTGGCAAACTGACAGACATGTGAACAGAGTCAATTGTGAACCCCAAGTAATCCATAGTAATAGAAGGCATTAACTTGGATTTATCTGGATGGATGATAAACCCCAACTTTTGAAATAGGAGCTTGGAGGCTGAGACAGCCAATTTGGCCAACTCCAGAGTTTTCCCGACAATTAAGATGTCATCCAGATATGCCATGTCAATATGTTTTTGTTTCCGGAGAAAGGCCAAGGCTGGTTTCAATATTTTAGTAAACAGTCTGGGAGCTGATGTTAATCCATTAGGCAGCGCTTTATACTGCCAGAGCTGCCCCATCCAGATAAATTTCAGATATCTGCAGTGATCTTTCTCTATTGGTACTGAATAGTATGCATCTTTTAAGTCGATGCAAGCCATGAAGTATCTCTTGGAAACTAGTTGTTTGGCAGTAAAAAAAGGTTTCCATTTTGAAGTGGGTATACTGCACAAAGGTATTCAGCTGTGTCAAATCAATGATGATGCGACAGCCACCATATTTGACCCAAACTCAAGAGATTTGTGTTTGTTATTCTCAATTACTCCTTGTGTATGTAGTCTTAACAGTTCTGCATGACCTTCCAATTTTTCTTTTTGTGAAAGCACGAACGTTCGGCTAGGTGCATGCTGAATCAGAAGGATGTGTTTGTGAACAAAATTCAATTTTGTATCCCTGAATACTTTGCAGTATAAAAGGATCAGAAGTTATGGAACTCCATGCATTTCTAAACAAGGGTAACCTTCCCCCAGTCTGTGAAGAACTTACACGTGCTATGTTCGGGAAGAAACCAGACCCACCTACCTCCATGGTTACCGGTGGTGCTGTGTTGGTTTCTTCCGTCCTTGTTTCTTGGGGGGTGGAGGCGCTGGGGTGTGGGGTTGGCACATCTTCCAAGAAGGCTGTTCTGGGCCATGGTCTAAAAAACACCTTTGTCCTGAACGTACGGCCTTGGAGCTTTCACCAGCTGGTGCTCTTTCGTTGTAGTAACGTGGTTTGCTGGTGGATGCGTAGGGGTGCTGCCGTCGAGGATACGAGGTCTTGGCAGTGGACGGTGCTTTCATCAGGCCAACGGCTTTTGCCTCCTCATCGAGGTCTTTAACCTGCTTCAGCAGGTTGGCCCCGAACAGTAAAGTAGGCGGCTGCGTGCTGCTGGTCTTGCACAATCCCGCAAATTTGGGGTTTAGGGCAGGTTGGATGGCACTCTTCCTAAAACAGTTTATTTCGAACTGTGCTTTGCAGAAGAGTGCCAGGGCGTCTTGTTGCTCCTCCGACATGTCCTTGCCATCCACTGACCTGGCAAACGCTGTTATTCCAGAGGCCAGTAGTTTCAGGATCTTTTGCATTTTTATTTCTTGGTTTCTGATGCCAGCACTGTTGTGGTTGTTTACCGCAGGCACATTGAGGGAAACACAGTTCTCTGGTGCAGTCGTGTCATTCATGGCCTGTTCCTGCAGTTGGTTGGTGGTGAGGTAGTTGATGCTGGCTGCCAGCTGCGGCTGTAACGGCAGTCCCTTTTGCGAAGGCATCGCAAATTTGGTGACCATGCCGAGTAGCTCTTGTTGTTTCTGCACCCCTAGCATGCTGGAAGAGTGTTCAGCCAAATCCCCCTGTTCGGAGTCAGCCCAGAATTGACTCCTTATGCTCCCCTCCGAGGAGAGGGAGACAGTTGGCAGCCTGTAAAAGGTGCTGCCGTGGGTGTCCGAGGAGACCCACGGTGACCAGACTCCGTTTGCTGGAGTAGGTCACGTTGGAGCAGTTGCTCCATCAACCGCTCCATGCGGGATAAACGCCCACTGTCGCTATCCGCAGGCGGTGAATCTTCCAGCCCGGACCCTGCCGAGTCTCCGGGCTTATCCGACTTTCGGGGGGCTTTACCGCCATTCCAAGGTACACCTTCGGGCTGTAGCGGTGCCAAGTCTGGGGCTGCTGGTCAAACGGTTAGCAGCTCCGGTGAAGTTGGCCGCTGCTGACGGCCCGCATTCCCGCGGTCCTCCGCAGTCAGTTTAGTTGCGGTCCGTTTGGACTTAGTCCTTGACTTGTCCATAATAGTTGTTGCTCTGTAAAAGAAATTACACAGAGCGGCCAAAAACGACCTCAGAATAGTGAAAACGTACCTGCAGGTCCGTTTTAAACCTACCGCTGGAGGAGCAACGCGATGCGTTGGACGATATGTTGCGCATGCGTGCTGGCGGGGTCTTCACGAAGTCACTCACGTGACTCTGAAGTAACATTGGACATTACCCTAGCTTATGGAAGGACCGTTCCGAAGCCTCAGTCAAGTGGTGCACAGTTTCAAGCCTCTGTACCTTCTGCCAGATGGGAGCAGGGAGAAGAAGGAATGACCGGGGTGGGACAAGTTTAGTTTAGTTTAAGGATACAGCATGGAAACAGGTTCTTCGGCCCACCAAGTCTGCGCTGACCAGCAATCACCCTGTACACTAGCATTATTCTACACACTAGGGACAATTTACAATTTTTTACTCAAGCCAATAGACCTACAAAGCAGTACCTCTTTCGAGTGTGAGAAAACCAGAACACTGGAGAAACCCTACGCGGTCAAAGGGAGAATGTACAAACTCTGTGTAGACAGCGCCCACAGTCAGGATTGAACCCAGGTCTCTGGCGCTGTAACACAGCAACTTTACTGCTGTGCCACTGGGCTGCTCCTCTGAGTCTTTGATTATGTTGGCTGCTTTTCCGAGACAGTGGGAAATCTAGATTTTTTTTATTAAAAAAAAAATTCTTAATATACTTTATTCGAGAAATAAATATATACATGATCCTTACAAAACTCCATCAGACATTCTCAGAGGCCGCATACATTCAACACTATTTACACTAATACACAGTTTTATTCCTACCACCCTTGCTGCTCATGTGGCCTACTGGCGTGGGATCCCTTCCCTTATTTTGAGGGTCATCTCCACCACACCCTGCCCCCCATGTCCAGCAGCGGAAGGACCCTAGACTGTGGTCCTCCCCCACCAAGCCTTGGCATTGCTGAGGGACGAGCACTGGGTGGTCAACAAAGCTCGGGCAGTCCTAAGTGCGTCTTTCACCGAGTTGATGACCTTCCAGCAGCACTCGATGTCCGTCTCCGAATGCGTCCCTCTGAACCGTTCGTAAATCACAGAGTTTTATTTATTGTAGTGTAAATATTATTTTTTAATAATTGAATAAATTTTTTGATTAAAAAAAATAAGTCAGGTTTCATGGTGAAGGGTACGGATGATCGGTCTGGCCAGTTGCCAAAGAGCATAGCTTCGCTCTTCACGCGGTTCCCCCTGGCTCCCGTGGCCGGCTCAACCTGGTTGCAGACGCTGATCAAACTGTGGACCGACCCTGGATCCGAGCAGAAGACGGCGACATCATCCATGTACAGGGAGGTTTTGACCTGAGTGCCCCACTGTCTGGCAATGTCACTCCTCATGCTCACATCCTTCCAGATGTACTGGGCAAAAGGTTCTATACAATGGATGAACATGACTGGGGAGTGAGGGCAACCCTGCCTGACTTCTAGATGGAATCCAGATGAAGTCAATGGCGGGGAGTCGGTTGTGGTCTGTGAGATGGACTGGGGCTGTGTTAGTCCTTTATTGATTAACTCAACTACTAACACAGACACGGAAGACCTTTGATCTGCCTGCAACAGTGTGGCTGACACATTCACTGGTGCCAGGGGGATCTCCAGGGCTGAGAAAACATGACCACGTTCGACGACCTGCTGGAAGAAGCCGGCTCCTTTGGGCACTTCCAGAAGACCATCTTCCTGCTGTTGTGCATCTGTTCGGCCATGTTCTCCTACCTGTACGTGGGGATCGTGTTTCTGGCCATCACACCCGAGCACTGGTGCCGCAGCCCCGGGGCGTCTGAGCTGAGGGCCAGCTGCGGATGGTCGCAGGAACAGGAGCGCAACTACACCGTGCCACCCGCTGACAGCCGCTGCCACCGCTACGACGTGCAGTGGGAGTGGACGGCAGACAGCAGCTGCGACAGCCCCCTCTCCTTCCTGCCCAACGCCTCGACCATGTTGCCCCTCGCCTCCTGCCACGAGGGCTGGGTGTTCGAGGAGGGCTCGCACCCCAGCATCGTCACCGAGGTAAGGCTGCAGGGCAGCGGGGACCCTGCTGGTGCAAGCCAAGAGAATGCATGCTACCATGCATGCAACTGGCCATCCTGTGCATGCATAGTGATGCTCTGGGGAGTTCCATCCTTGTACAAGCTAGGGTACTGATCAATTCATCTCTACCCCATTGTCTCAAGGTCCCAGTAAGCAGCTTGTAACTACTTGCAAAACGTAATGGACTCATTGGGGCGCAGGAGGCTGAGGGGTGACCTTATAGACGTGTATAAAATCACAAGGGGAATAGAAAGGGTGAATGCACAGTCTTTTCTCCCAGAGTTGGGAGATCAAGAATCAGAGGACATAGTTTTAAGGAGAGAATGGGAAAGATTATATAGAAACCTGAGGGGCAACTTTTCACACGAGCTGCCAGAGGAGGTAGTTGAGGTAGATACTATAACAACTTTGGAAAGACACTTGGACAGGTAAATCGATAGGAACGTTTTAGAGGGATATGGGCCAAATGCGGGCAAATGGCACTCATCTTAAACCTATACCGTCTAGTTCTTGATTCCCTACTCTGGTTAAAAGACCAGAGCATTCAACCTATCTATGAATGGGGCTGAGAGGGAAATAGTCATCAGCCATGATTGAATGGCGGAGTAGACTTGATGGGCTGAATGGACCAATTCTGTTCCTATGTCTTATGGTCTTATGGTCTATCCCCTCATGATATTAGACACCTCTATAAGATCATCCCTCAGCCTCCTGCTCTCTAAGGAATAAAGTGCTAGCCTGTCCAACTTCTTGTTATAGATCAGCACCTCAAGTCCTGGCAACATTCTTATAAATTTCCTCTACTTGTTTTTACAAACATTCAGTAACAGTTTGTATTAAATAAATTGATATAGCACAGATTTTGGTTTTACACTCTTATGGTTACTTTGTATTCTTTTTTTTTTGATTATTGATAATTTCATATTTATCTGTGTGTTATTGCGATATCGGGCCTGTTAAGCTGGAGCAAGTAGGGGTTTTTTTTGTTCCATTGCTGCTGCATGTAGCAAATAAACACTCTTCACTCTCTTGAAATTGCCAAATTTAGTCTGGATCCTCCGCGAAGCTCGAGACCAGCCCGACACAGCGGCTGGTATAAAAACAGTGCAATTATTCAACAGGTATATCAGCATCTGAGGAGAAAGAAGCTGAGGGGTGATCCTAAAGAGGTGTATAAAATCATGAGGGGGATTGATGTGAGAGATTTGTTCCTGCCATCATTTTTGTTAAAAATAGACCTGACAGAAAGTGGTGGAAATTCTATATTTGGGGACATAGTCTCCTGGTCAAGGTTTAGATTTAGATAGACACAAAAAGCTGGAATAATTCAGCAGGACAGGCAGCAATCTGTAGAGAAGGAACGGGTGACATTTCGGGTCGGGCCCCTTTAGGTTTATTATTATCACGAGTACCGAAATGCAATCACAGACTTTGTTTTGTGTGCTATCCAATCGGATCAGATAACACTATACATAAAAACAACCAAGCCAAACTCAAGCACATTAGATAAAGGGAAAGATACAGAATGCAGAATAACCAAAGTTCCTAATGGATAAATAAAGTTTAATAAGATAAGGTAAGATAAGATATAGTTCTCAACATTGTCGTGCATCAGTTCCAGAGACAAAGTCCAATTTCCGCATGGGGTAGAGATGAATCGGGCAGTATCCTAGAATATGGAAGGACCGTTCGGAAGCCTGAAAACTGGGCAAGAAGCTGATCCTGCGTCTAGTGTTACTCCTATAAAGAATTTGACAAATTAAATTGCAATGAAGAGTTTTGGTTCGGTGGTGTTGAGAATGTGACCCAAAGCCATTATCTAGGACAGAGTCTGTTAAGTGTTTTGGATAAAAGTAGAATATTAACACTCAGAAACTGGAATGGGTGCAAAGAAGATTTACTAGGATATGGTCAGGACTTGAGGCCAAACAGAATCGAGCTTAACAATAATTAAGCAATTTTGATTACTATGTTATAGGAAGGATGTCATTAAGCTGGGAAGAGTGCAGAGAATATTTGCAAGGATGTTGCCAGGACACGAAGGCCTGAGCTATGAGGAGAGGCTGGGCAGGAGAGGACTTTATTCCTCGGAGCTCAGAAGGCTGATGGATGATGTTATAGAAGTGTATAAAACTATGCGAGGAATAGATAGGGTGAGTTTTATCCCGGGTAGGAGAATTAAAAACAAGAGGACATAGGTTTAAGGGGAGAGGGGCTAGATTTAATATGAAACCGGGGGACAACATTTTCACGTAGAGGGTGGTGGATATATGGAATGAGCAGTTGAGGCACATACTGTAACATTTCAAAGACATTTGGACAGGTACATTGATAGGAAAGGTTTAGAAGGATATGGGCCAATTATGGGCAGGTGGGACTAGTTTAGATGGGGCATGAACGAGTTGGGCCGAAGGGCCCATTTCCGTGTTGTAAGACTCTGTGACTCTGTGTGAGAACGTGAACGTGCAGAATATTAACGTTATGTTGTTGTGTTTGTCTACTCCATGGGTTGTACAGTTCGGACTTGTGTGTGCAAATGCCTGGAAGGTGGATCTAGCCCAATCTTGCCTGAATCTGGGATTTATGATTGGAACAATATTCCTAGGCTATGCGGCAGACATGTACGTATCAATCTCATCGGCATAAAATGGACTGTAATATTCAACAATGTGTGCCTATATTAAATAGCAATGTTTCCCTTTCTTTCTTGTAGGTATGGTAGGAAGTTCAGCTTCATGATTTCTAACCTTGCGACCTCGGTGGCAGGAGTGGCCGTTGCTTTTGCTCCAAATTACATTTGGTTTATCATCTTCCGCACCCTGCAAGGACTATTCAGCAAGGGAGGTTGGCTTGGGGCCTATATCTTGAGTAAGCTTCTCCTTTCTCTCTCTGGTGTTGACATTGTAGTTACATCCCGACACCCGTCAAAACCAGACAGTGATTACATCTGAAAGATGTCTGTTAACTTGGGTATAGGTTGCAGCGAGACGCGGTTACTCAGAGAGCTCTAGGCCACTTCTTGTGAGCACTGCCGTTTTGTAGACAAGAAGGTGCTGCTGAACATATTATGCCCTGCTGTTAGTGTCTATGGCACATTGCCGTTAAGCTGCTTAAGAGCCTGACTGCAGTCCTATTTCCTCACTCGGAGAAGGGTTCTGACCATCTATCCTAGCTATGCCTCTCATCATTTTGGATATTCTATCAAGTTTCCCCTCAGCTTCCGACGTTCCAGAGAAAACAATACAATTTTGTCCAATCTCTCCTTCTAGTTAATACCCCCTGATGCAGGCATCATTCTTCATCAAACATCCTCTACATCCTCTTCAGAAACTCCACATCCTTCCTGTAATGGGGTGACAAGAACTACAATAATCGAAACGCAACCTAACCAAAGTGCTTTAAATCTGCAACATTTCTTCATGGCTCTTATACTCAATGCCCCAACTGATGAAGGCAAGCATACCATATGCCTTCTTTACCACTCTATCTACTTGCGTGCCACTTTCATGGAGTTCTGGATCCCAAGATCCCCCTGTATGGGGGAGGGATGTGGGGGGGGGTGGGGGGGGGGTGGGGGGGGGGGGTGGGGGAGGGGGTGGGGGAGGAGGGGGGGGGGTGGGGGGGGGGTGGGGGGGGGGGGGTGGGGGAGGGGGTGGGGGAGGAGGGGGGGGGGTGGGGGGGGGGTGGGGGGGGGGGGGTGGGGGAGGAGGGGGGGGGGAGGGAGGAGGGGAGGGGGTGGGGGGTGAATGAGAGGGGACCTGGTGTAACTTGCTGTGGGAATGTTTGGTACAGGAAGTTGCCTTTGAAGATCCTGAAAGATGTTTATTTTCGCCCAACCCTTAGTTTCAGAACTGGTTGGACTGGAGCACAGAAGGACAGTGGGGATTGTAATGCAGATGTGTTTCAGCTTTGGGATGATGTTCCTTTCCGCAATTGCTTACTTCGTTCCCTCCTGGAGGAACCTGCAACTGGTGACAACTGTCCCGAACTTCATCTTCCTGGTCTACTATTGGTAAAGCCCATCATTACTGCTCGGTTATGCGTGTGAGTCAGTGTTGTGGAGGCAACGCACGGCTGTTTTGTAATCACAGATACGTTCAAGGTATTGCATTTTGGGAAGGCAAACCAGGGCAGGACCTACACAGTGAATGGCAGGGCACTGGGGAGTGTTGCAGAGCAGAGGGATTTAGGAGTACAGGTACATAGTTTCTTGAAAGTGGCGTCACAGGTAGATAGGGTGGTCATGAAGACTTTCGGCATACTGGCATGCATTAGTGTGAGTATAGAAGTTGGGAGGTTATTTCTCAGCTGTGCAACAGGTTGATGAGGCCACATTTGGAATTGTGCTGAGTTTTGGGCATACTGCTACAGGCAGAATGCCATTCAGGTGCAAGGAGTGTCATGAAAAGTTACGAGTTAAATTTACCAGGTCATCATGTAGATAGTGTAGTCAAGAAGGCATCCAGAACATTGGCCTTCATCGGTCAGAGTATTGAATATAGAAGATAGACACAAAAAGCTGCATTAACTCAGCAGGACACGCAACATCTCTGGAGAGAAGGAATGGGTGATGTTTCGGGTCGAGACCCTTCTTCAGACTGGTTAGAGATAATGGAAACGAGAGATATAGATGGTGATGGGGAGAGATAAAGATCAATGAATGAAAGATATGCAAAAAATAACGACGATAAGGTAAACAGGCCATTGTTAGCAGTTTGTAGGGTGAAAATGAGAAGCTAGTGCGGCTTGGTTGGGGGAGGGATAGAGAGAGAGGGAATGCCGGGGTCACCTGAAGTGAGAGAAATCAATATTCATACCATTGGGCTGTAAGCTGCCCAAGCGACATATGAGATGCTGCTCCCCCAATTTGTGTTTAGCCTCATTCTGACACAGAGGAACAGCATCTCAGAGTGAATGCAGAGTCTTTTATCCAGAGTTGGGGAATCAAGAACTAGAGGACGTATGTTTAAGATCAGTTGGAAAAGATTTAATAGGAATTGAGGGGCAGCATTTTTTTCCACAGTATATGGGACAAGCTGCCAGAAGAGGTAGTTGTGCAGGTACAATAACAACATTTAAAACACATTTTGACAGGAACATGGATAGGAAAGATTTAGGGGGATGTGGGCCAAACACAGGCAAATAGGGCTAGCTTAGGAGGGACATCTTTGTTGGCATGGACGAGTTGGGCCGATGGGCCTGTTTCCGAGCTGTGTGACTCTATGACTATATAACACAGGCTGCTGCCAGAGTCTCCCCGGTGGTTACTGTCGAGGAAGAGGAGAGAAGAAGCTGTCAGTATTCTGCAGAAGATTGCGAAGAAGAACCAGAAGAGCTTCGCGATGAATATTGAGGTGACCACCATCACCGTTGTCCACACCTTACATCACTTTTTACCCACTTGGTCACCTGACGTCCAGACCTGGACTGGGGTCAAATCCATGGGTACCTGCAGCTTATTACAATGGTTCAATGGGATGGAGGAGAGGGTCGGTGTTGGTGAGGGGGTTGGGAGCTCGCCTCCCATAGCAACACCCATAGGACCGGCGAGGTCAGTTGTGTACCGTTCATTGGCATCGATCCTCTCCTCTGTCCGTCACCACTACTGTCACCTTGAAGTCCCAGAGGGTCGTAAGACTGCCCTGAGCATCAAGCTACTTGGCAAAAAATTTAGAGCACATGGGGTCAGGGTGATACTCTGACATAGATTGAGGATTGGATCACAAACTGAAGGTGATTAGATGGGTGATTTTGATCAGCGAGGCTCAGACTCATAGGGTTTGCGTGGCACTGGAACTAAGATTCCACCTCCACACAATATCAATGATATGAAAATGGGGACCAGATGTAACGTAGCCACGTTTAGAGTCAAGCATCATACAGCACGGAAACAGGACCTTTGCCCATGCCGACCAAGATACCCTATCTATAGCAATGTTACAAAATTTTGAAATTTAAAAAAAAATCAAGTCTGCAATTTATCCCATCAGATAAAACATAACAAGAAGTTTAATTTGACACCTAATTCACTTTCATATCTTCAGTATTAAAAAAGTTCTGGCCATTTTCATACTCGGAAATTAGCATCTTGTTCCCCATTGGCTTTCCATTGACTTAACTCAAGAGCTGTGATCTAGGACAGTCAAAAGCCCATAACTTTATTAAAAATTAAGAGAACTCATTGAAATTTTCAGTTATTATAGATTGAAGCATTCTGAAACAAATATGAAACAATCTTACTTGGATGACCTGAAATTAAAGCATATAATTAGTTAGTTACCTAATTGTAGCTAATTACAAAATTCAATTTCTAGATCTAAAC
This sequence comes from Raja brachyura, assembly GCA_963514005.1. Next base: position 70,296,225 of record OY740788.1, on the reverse strand, counting down.
ATCTATCCATTTCTTAAGAAAAGATAAACATTTTTAAATTGCCTAAGTGTCCAAATAACATTCACACAATAATTCACAATATAACATGATTTTTTAATCTCATTTTCATGAATTTATAGGCCAAATGGAAGGAATTTAGTATTTAATTCCCGTAAATTAATGGCCATTTAAATCAACTTGCGAGTGGGTTTTAGTGGAGTGCCGTGGATTGAAACGTTGCGGTTTGCGGTGAATTTAACCCACAGCCTGCAGGAAAAACACTGCTGGTTCGTATATATTTTTTGTCCTCTTTTCGCAACATGAAAATTTGATTAAAGGCTTCCTGAGAAGCACGTTTTAATGTAAAAATAAACTGTGTACCTTATTTTATCCCCAACATAAAATCCTTCCCGTTGTCGGCGCTCACGGCTTTAGAAGATGATTTTTAAATTACTCTAGCTATTAAATGATCTAGCATAGTTTTAAAATACCTTCATAAAACAAATGTCGGAGCGATTTCTCTTTAGCAATGAAATCCCCTGAGATGGATCGATTTGACCTGTCTGGAGAAAAACGGCATTTTAAACCCGCCCCCCTCTGAAAGGTGCTAAAGTCGCGCACACGGGGAGTGGCAGAACTGCAGCGCCGCTCAAGGTAAGTTTTATAACATACCTACTATCTACACTGGTCCAATTTGCCCACCTTTGGCCCATGTCCTTCTAAACCTTTCCTATTCATGTAGCTGCCCAAATGTCTATTCAATGTTGTTATTTACCTACCTCAACCACCTCCTCTTGCAGCTCAAAGAGTCGAGTCAGTGGAAGATGTGGAAAAATTGAGTGTCCACTCTAGTTGGAACAAAATAGATAACTTTGATTTATTGTAGTGTTGATAGATTGAGGAATGACATCATCGAATCATAGAGAGATACAGTACAAAAACGGGCTCTTTAACCCATACTAACCAACAACCGCCCATTGACACTGGAACATAGAACAGTACAGCACAGGAACAGGCCCTTCAGCCCACAATGTCCATGCCGATCATGATGCTGAGTTAAACTAATCTCCTCTGCCTGCAAGTCATCTATTCTCTGCAAAAACATGTGTCTATCTAAAAGCCTCTAAAACCTATATGACTACATTACCATACTAATTTTATATTGATCCCTTGTTCTTAGTTTAGTTTAGTATAGTTTAATTTACTTGAGTTTAGTTTAGAGATACAGCTGGAAATATGCTCTTCAGCCCACTGAGTCCATGATGACCAGTGTTCACCCATTCACACTTGTTCTATCCTACACACGCGGGACAATTTACAGAAGTCAATTAACCTACAAACCTGCATGTTTTCGGAATGTGCGAGGAAACTGGCGCACTGGGAGAAAACCTGCGCGGTCAGAAGGAGAAGGTCCAAGCTCCGCATAGACAGCACCCGTGGTCAAGGTGTAACCCAGGTCTCTGGTGCCAAAAGGCAGCAACTGCCGCAGCGCCACTGTTGCCGCCCTACATTCTCCCCATATTCCCACCATTACCCTCCAGGTTCCACGCCTCGCCATCACACCGGGGGCAATTTACAGAGGCCAATTAACTTGCAAACCCACATGTCTTTGTGATGTGGGAGGAAACCGCAGCACCCAGTGGAAACCCATACGGTGACAGGGAGAATGAGAATGGGAACCTGCTCCGTCTGACATCCCCACATGTACTCACCCTCCTGGGCTGGGATGATCACCAGAGGCAGGGACGTGGGTTCCTGACCACAATCAAAGGCACTAACAACAGACTGCACCCCTGCATTAACACAGCACAAAGTGTGTCCCAATATCCCTGCTCCTGCAAGGATTGCAACACATGATCCTGATGCCACTGTAAGTCTAAAACCAAAGTGCCAAGTTGAGGCAATTCTGAGAACTTGCTAATCCCATCTGTCTGGTGAGACACAAGGAACTGCAGGTGCTGGAATCTTGAGCAAAGCACAAAGTGCTGGGGAAACTCAGTGGGTCTGACATCTGTGGAGGGAATGGACAGATGACATTTAGGGTTTTGACCCTTCTTCAGACTGATGAGTCTGTCTTGAGAGTTCTTTTTCAAAACCAGTCATTCTTAGATGACACCAGGAACAGCAGATGCTGGTTTACAAAAAGAAATAAAGTGTTGCAGTAACTCAGCGGGTCAGGCAGCATCTCTGGAAGAGATTGCAGGGACTACCTTAGATGGGGCACCTTGGCCAGCATAAACAAGTTGGACCAAAGGGCCTGTCTCTGTGCTGTATGCGTCTACATAGAAAGATCTAACCAATTGTACATCAGTCTGAAGAAGGGTCCTGACCCAAAACGACGCCTATTCATGTCTTCCAGGGCGGGCACAGTGGTGCAGCGGTAGAGTTGCTGCACCTGAAACCTGGGTTCAATCCTGACTACGGGTGCTGTCTGTACAGAGTTGTTCTCCCTGTGACCGTGTGGGTTTTCTTCGGGCACTCTGGTTTCCTCATAAACTCTAAAGATATGCATGTTTGTAAGTTAAATGGCTTCGATATAATTGTACATTGTCTCTAATGGCCGGCACGGACTTGGTGGGCCGAAGGGCCTGTTTCCGAGCTGTTTCTCTAAACTAAACTAAACTAAAGATGATGCCTGACCCGTTGAGTTACTCCAGCACTTTGTATCATTTTTAATTGTCGTATCCTGAAACTATTCATTGACATGGCTGAAGCACATAATAATAGCTCTATGTTATGGCTGATGGTTTGAATTGGTGTCCGTCCTATGGAACAGTTAACTAATCCAAAGGTGACCTCCCAAGACATTTGATCATTTTGGGATTCTCTTTTCGGCAGGCGGTCCACATCGACAGTTCCGAGGATGAGTTAAAGAGTCCCTCGATCACAGACTTGGTGAGAACGCCTCAGATAAGGAAGCATACTCTGATCCTGATGTACAACTGGTGAGATCTTTTTACACAGAGTTATACAACACGAAAACAGGCCCTTCAGCCCAACTTGTCCAAGCTGACCAAGAGCCCCATCTAAGCTAGTCTCATTTGCCCACATTTGACCTTTCAGCTCACAATGTTCATACTGAACATGATGCCAGGTTAAACTAATCTCCTCCGCATGCCCGTGATCCATATCCCTCTATTCCCTGCATATTCTCCTCCCCCACCCACTCCCCTTCCCCCTCTCTCCCTCCCTCTGGCTTTACATTTCATATAATAGTAGAGCACAAGAACAGGTCCTTCGGCCCGCAATGTCTGTGCTAGACATGATGCCAAGCCCACCTATCTGCATGTGATCCATATCCCTCCAATCATTGCATTTCCATATGCCTATCAAAAACGCACAATTATGCTTGCTTCCACCACCACCACCACCACCGGCAGCGTGTTCCAGGCACCCACCACCCTTTGTGTAATACACTTGCCCTGCACATCTCCTTTAAACTTTGCCCCTCTCACCTTAAAGCTACGCCCTCTAGTCTTAGATTTTTTTCCATCCTGGGTTAAAAGCTTCTGACTGCTGACCCGATCTATGTCCCTCATAATTTTCTATACTTCTATCAGGTCTCCCTGAAAGCTCTGGCATTCCAGAAAAAAACAATCCAAATCTGTTTAACGTCTCTCTGTAGCTAATCTCCCCCTAATCCTGGTGTCATTGCAGTAGCTCCTCTTCTCTTCTTATCTGACATTCATTTTCACATCTAGCCTTTGCCACTTACTCCACCCATCTGCCAATAACCCCCCCCCCCTTCCTCTCCTGTATCTTTTTTGCATATCTTTCATTCATCGTTCTTTATCTCTCTACATCATCTTCTATACCTCTCCTTTCCCTTATCCCGTGACTTTCGGTCTGAAGAAGGGTCTCGACCCGGAACGTCACCCATTCCTTCTCTCCAGAGATGCTGTCTGCCCCGCTGGGCTGCTCCAGCTTTTTGTGTCTATCTTCGGGTTCAAGATTCAAGAGTGTTTTATTGTCATATGTCCCAGGTAGAACAATGAGATTCTTACTTGCAGCAGCACAACAGAATATGTAAACATAGTACGTTGTAAACAATATAATAAACGAGAGAAAATAAAAAGTTCAGTGTGTATGTATACACATACTCACATGTACACACACACATATATATATATATATATAAATACTGTATATATACACATACACACATACGTACACACAAAAAACAAACGACAGTAGTGTCATAATAATAAAAATAATAATAATAATAATAATAATAGTCTATTGTAGTTTTGAGATTATTTGAGGTTCTAGTTTTATAGCCTGATGGCTGTAGGGAAGAAGCTGTTCTTAAACCTGGATGTTACAGTTTTCAGGCCCCTGTACCTACTTCCTGATGGCAGGGGTGAAATGAGTGTGTGGCCAGGATGGTGTGGACCACACACTCGTTGGTTTAAACCAGTGTCTGCAGTTCCATCCTTCACTTATCGCTGGCCAGGCTTTGTCCCACCCCCACCTCCCTTTTCTAGCTTTCTTCCCCTCTACTCCATCTGAAGAGGATCCTGACCCAAAACATGTTCTGTCCATTCCCTCCACAGATGCTGACAGACCCACTGAGTTCCTCCAACTGCATCCGCAGTTTCTTGTGTCTCCTTGCTTACCTTGTCATTCTTCCACTGTCCTGCATACATTATTCCATTGAGTGTAGTATGGAAGTGAAATCCATGTCTCTCCAGCACTTAGTTTAGTTTAGTTTAGTTTAGAGATACAGCGCGGAAACAGGCCCTTCAGCGCCGACCAACTCCACACACACAGACAGAACCCAAGGTCAGGATTGAACCCGGGTCTCTGGCGCTGTGAGGCAGCAGCTCTACCACTGTGCCGTCACTTAGATTAGTTTATTATTGTCACCTGTACCGAGGTCAGTGAAAAGCTTTTGTTCCGTGTTACCCCGTCAAAGAAAAGACTATACATGATTACAATTAAGGAGGCCACAGTGTACAGATAAAGGATAAAGGGAACAACATTTAGTGCAAGTTATAATCCGATTAAAGATATTTCAAAGGTCTCCAGTGAGGTAGACAGGAGGTCGACAGCGTTTGCAGTTCCTATTGCCTCTCCTAATTGCAAGGCTCCTTCCCTTTCAGGTTTGTCAGTGCCGTGGTGTACCTCGGCCTGGTCTTGCGTTTGGGCATTGTGGGCGGGAACATCTACCTCAACTTCTTCATCTCAGGAGTTATCGAGATCCCTTCAGCCGTCATCATCCTGCTGCTCATCGATCGAGTGGGCCGCCGCTGGCCGTTTGCAGCGGGCAACCTGTTGGCGGGGGTCACCTGCCTGGTGACCGTCTTCATCCCCGATGGTGAGTCACGGGTCACCCACTGTGACTCTCACACCCGCTGGTTTATGATTGCCACCTGCACCAAGCTACATTGAAAAGCTTTGTACTGCATGCTATCCAATCAAGTCAGATCAAACTATACATAAATATAATCGTCAAACTTCAGTAAAATAGGTAGAGCAAAGGGGAAGATACAGAGTGCAGAATATGGTTCTCAACATTGTAGAGCAGTTCCATAGACAAACTCCAATGTCTGCAATGGGGTAGAGGTGAATCGGACGAAACCTTCGCTTATGGAGACCTCAGAAGCATAATAATGGAGGGGAAGGAGCTATTCCTGAGTCTGGTGGTATGCGCTTTCAAACTCCTGTACCTTCTGCCAGATGGGAGCGCGGAGAAGAAGGAAAGACCGGGGTGGGACAAGTCTTTGATTTTGTTGGCTACTTTCCCAAGGCTGCGGGGAGTATAGATGGAGTCAATGGCGGGGAGTCTGATCTGTGTGATGGACTGGGCTACCATCCACAACTTTCTGCAATTTCTTGCAAGCTGTTCCCAAAGCAAGCTGTGATGCAACCTGATGGTGTGATTTCTACAGTGCAGCTGTAGAATTTTGTAAGAGTCATTGGGGACATGACAAATGACCTCAGTCTTCTGAGGAAGTAGAATCATTAGTGATGATTGGGGCATGCTTCCTGCAGAGGTTATTGTCGTGACACCATATTAGTAAGTTCTCTATTTCAGTCCTGTACTCTGTCTTGTCATTGTCTGTGATCTGGCCCACCACAATGGGTAAAAAGCAGGAGAAAGGGGTTAGTAGGGAAAGATAGATCAGCCATGATTGAGTGGTGGAGTAGACTTGATGGGCCGTATGGCCTAATTCTACTCCTATCATATGATCTCATGATCTACCTCCTAGTGTGTTTGGCAAAAGGAAGAGATGTTTGGCAGTGTTTACTGTTAGTGTAGAGTAAAATAGTTGGCATTGCATCTTGTGCAGGAAGGAACTGCAGATGCTGGTTTAAACTGAAGATAGACACAAAAAGCTGGACTAACTCGGCAAGACAGGCAGCATCTCTGGAGAGAAGGAATGGGTGACATTCCAGGTCGAGACCCTTCTTCAGACTGGTTAGGGATAAGGGAAATGAGAGATATAGACAGTGATGTGGAGAGCTAAAGAACAATGAATGAAAGATATGCAAAAAAAGTAACGTTGATAAAGGAAACAAGCTGTTTGTAGGGTGGAAATGAGAAGCTAGTGCGGGGGATGGGGGAGGGATAGAGAGAAAGGGAATGCTGGGGCTAACAATATTCATACCCCTGGGTTGTAAGCTGCCCAAGGGAAATATGAGATGCTGTTCCTCCAATTAGCATTTAGCCTCATTCTGACAATGGAGGTGACCGAGGACAGAAAGGTCTGTGTAGGAATGGGAAGGGGATGGAGACTGTGAGATCAAGAAAGGGGAGGGAGGTGTCGGAGATGGTCCAAGTAAATTTGAGCGCAGGATGAAAATTGGTGGTGAAGTTGAAGAAGTCCATAAGTTCTGCATGGGTGCAGGAGATAGCACCGATGCAGTCATCAATGTAACGGAGTTTCGGGGATAGGGCCAGTGTACGCCTGGAACAGGGATTGGTCAGCATATCCTACAAAGAGGCAGGCATATCTGCGGCCCATGCGAGTGCCCATAGCTACACCTTGGACTTGGAGGAAGTGGGAGAAGTCAAAGGAGAAGTTGTTGAGGGTGAGGACCAGCTCCGCTAGGCGGAGTAGAGTGTTAGTAGAGGGAAATTGGATGGTTCTGCGATCGAGGCATTGCATCTTCTCTAGGTTACTGCTATGTGGACAAATGTTTTGTGTTGGGGACAGTCTTGGGTGAAATGGGACAAAGGATTTCTTAAATCATACAGACATTCCCAAATAACCTGTCAGTATACCCACCTTCTAAACCTGTACCTGGTGAGTGCTTCTTTTAAAAATGTGCAACAGAAGCTCGCAAGAGCCTTGTTTAGTTTAGATACAGCATGGAAACAGGCCCTTCAGCCCATCGACTATCGTCACCTGTTCACACCGGTTCTATGCTACCTCACTTTCTCATTCACTCTCTACACACTATGGGCAGTTTACAGATACCAGTGAACCTACAAACCTGCACGTTTTTGGCATGTGGGAGGAAACCAGGGAACCCAGAGGAAACCTAGGTGGAGCAGCCTCTGATATGACACATCTGGACCCGCCCAAGCAACTAGCCCAGTATCCACTTACAAATCCTTCCCATAAAATCAATACCTTGGAATCATGACATGCATGGCCCTACATTCTGGAATTGATTTTAATCCACCTCATACGTAGCGTCCAGTGAATCATGGAATGTGCACATTTCCCCAAGTACAGAAACAAGGGCACAGTGCTGGAGTAACTCAGCGGGTCAGACGGCATCTCTGGAAAACATGGATAGGTGACTCTTCAGGTCGGGACCCTTCTTCAGACTAATTGGGGGGGGGGGGGGATGGGGAGAGCTGGAAGAGAGAAGAGGCAGGACAAAGCCTGGTTTACCCACGGCTAGATTGCAGCTTGCACTCAGCAGCTGGATATTGGAAGTACCAGAGTTTGACCAACAGCCCCACCTGCTGGTAATTTCAGGCCAACATAGACACAAAATGCCAGAACAGCTCCGTGGATTAGGCAGCATCTTGGAGGCCATGGATAGATGACATCTCAGGTTAGGACCCTTCTTCAGTCTCAACCCAAAACATCACTTATACATGTTCTCCAGAGATGTGCCTGAGCTGCTGAGTTGCTCCAGCGCTGGGCAACTTCAGGTCAATTTATGCAGACGGAAGAAGGCTTTGGGAGAATGGGTGAAGCTCTAGACAAATGAAACTTTTCCTTTCAATCTTTGTAAATGTACATAACAAATGCTTGTAAATGAACAGATCTAAATACCTATTACTTTATTGCATATAGGAAGGATGTGGAGGGCTTGGAGAGGGTGTAAAAGAGGTTTGCCAGTAGGACGCGTGGATTAGGATATTAGTTACAAGGAGAAATTGGGCAGCGTAGGATTGTTTTCTCTGGAACAACTCTGGAGGCTGAAGGAAGGCCTGATAGAGGTATATACAATTATGAGAGGCATAGATAGGGTAGACAGTCAGAACAATTCTCCCAGGGTAGAAATGTCAAAGACTAGAGGGCATAGCTTCTAGGTCATGGGGACAAAGTTTAAAGGACATGTGTGGGGCAAGGCTTTTACAAGTAGTGAGTGCCTGGAGCGTCTTGTCAGGGATGGTGGTGGAGGCAGATACGATAGTGGTGTTTAAGAGGCTTTTAGATATGCACATGGATATATAGGGAATGAAGAGATATGGGTTATGTGCAAGAAGAGGTGATGGTTTTACTTGACATCATGTTTAGCACGGACATCGTGGGCCAAAGGGCCTGATCCTGTGGTGTACTGTTCTACATACTATGTTTCAAAGAACTCAAAAAAAGGCATTTTCCTCAATAAAATTTAAATGATGCTCAAAAAATATGAATTGATAAAACAATAGCTTGATTTCCCATATAATTTTCAATAACATGAAAATCAAAAATTTGAATTTTGTTTGAGAAAAGACTTTTGCAAATTGTACATTAACCTATTTCTAATTCAGATTTCTTCTGGCTGAAAACAGTAATCACATCTTTGGGCAAACTAGGAATTACGATAGCCTTTTTAATGGTCTGTTTTGTAAATACTGAATTGTATCCAACATTTTTAAGGTAAGAAAATTTACAAATTGCAATAGCTGACTTTCGGCTTATCTGTTCAGCTGCAATCAAAAGTTCTAATGCCCAACAGCTTGCTATGATTCAGTTATCATAATCTCTTTACCACCTTTTTATTCCAAACATAAACTCTATTCAGATTAAACAATATATACAAACACAAAAACTACAAAAACTCTTCATACATTCTCAGTGTCTATATATTAATTACTGTCATATGCAGTAATAATCCCAAATATCATTAAACAAAATACACTTGCCATTCATGTGGGCCATGGAGTGATATCCCTCCCTTCCCTTGTTTTGCAGGGTGTTCCCACCGGACTCTGCCCCCCTTTACTACTTAGAGAAGTGCAGAACGATTAATTGCATTTAAAGATTGAGTATTTCCATTCACCGTACAAGAAGTAAAAACAAAGAATTGCAGATGCTGGTTAATACACAAAAGGACACAAAGTGCTGGAGTAGCTCAGCAGGTCTGGCGGCATCTCCGGAGGTTTGAGGAATGGTCTCAACCCAAAATGCCACCAATCCATGTTCTCCAGAGATGCTGCCCGACCTGCTGAACACTCCGTGTCCTTTCTCACCGTTCAAGGAGGCTCCTTTGTCCCATTGAGTCTATCAGATCAATTTGATTCCCTGCCAAATGTTCCCTGCATCATTTCCCCAAATTCTCGTCAGATTCTCCTGCCAAGTTATGGCTCAGAACTCACCAAGATCAATTAACTCAGCAACCCACGGTGTGTTTCTTCAAGGACAGTGAAGAAACACACGTGACTCATAGTCAGAGAGCGAATCTTAGAGTCGTACCACACAGAAAAATGCCCTTCAGCCCATCTTGTCCGTGCTAACCCAGATGCCCCATTCAAGCTGATGCAGCTGGTAGAGCTGCTGCCTCGCAGTGCTATAAATCTGGGTTTAATCTTGACCTTGGGCACTGTCTGTGTGGAGTTTGTACGTTCTCCCTGTGCGCATGGATTTACTCCCACATTCCAAAGACATGCGGGTTTGTAGGTTAATTGGCCTCAGTAAATGACCCTAGTGTGTAGCGAATGAATGAGAAAATGGGATAATATAGAACTGGTGTGAACGGGTGATTGATGGTCGGCGTGGACTTGGTGGGCCAAGGGCCTGTTTCCATGCTGTATCTCTAAACTAAAACTAAAATATACCCATGAGAGTCCTGATTAAACCTGCAGCAGGAATTCAGCATTCAAAACACTTTCTAAACAGACGGATTAATTTAACCAGTTGAAACATGTTTTATTCCTTACCCATCACAAATGGGCAATTATTATCTGTTAGAGTTTAGAGTATCCCTAAACTCTAAATAGCAAATCCAAGCAAGATAACGCTTCTGTTGAGAGTCAATGTGGTTATAAAAGCAGGGCTGCCAACATTGTGTGAGAGTTGGGAATGAGAAATTGCGAGAGACCAAGCCCGAGGGAGCGGTGCGACCAGGGTGGGGGGGGGGGGGGGGGGGTTAGGGTTGGTGGGGTTGGTGGGGGGGGGGGGGGAGGAGGGAGTCCCCCCTCCCATTGGTACAGAACTTTTGCATTTTTAAGCTTGAAATTGTGCAATATGGGGCATACTGTAGCTAGTCTTTTAACTTACACTTGAATGCAATATATATGCTTTAAATTGGATTAGCTATGAATTAGAGTACATTACATTCCTAATTACATTCCACAGTAGAGCCCAGGCTCTCATCAACAGGTGCAGCACATGAATGATCTTAGTGTATTCATGTATGGAAATCAGATTATAGCCAAACACTTGGCCCATGTTGACCAACCTGGGTCTCACTGCACACCTGGTACTACTTCTGGCCCTGACTCCAGTTGCATACCTTCTCTCATTCCTGTCCCTGTGTCCAGTCTTACACCTGGCCCCCTATTCTATTCTGATCGTTGCTGCTTATCTGTTTAGGTTCCCAGTGCTGAACACACCCCTGGTCCCAGCTTTGACTGCACACCAAGTACTATTCCAGACCTTGCTCCTAGCCCCTTTGCACTGACAATATATCTGGCCCACACGTAAAGCCCCATACCTGACCCCCTGGAATTAACCTATTACGTTCAAGTCCACAGGTGCTTATCTAATGCAGTAATCATTTATGGGGCACTTCACAATCCAAATTATGGATAACAACATTTGCTACATTCATTGGCTTCCTTGTTATCTAACATGCTACTCACTTTGACAAAGAAGTCATCAATTGGTTGAACACAATTCCCATCCATAAAATTAAACTCACTCAGCTGTATAAGTATTCTGATACAATTTCTTTCATTTTTGTAACAAACTGGCCTGAAGTCATTTTCACCCCCAATATTTTCAGTATTTTGCTGTCTTCCTCTCAGCTGGGACTTTTCCGAAATGCAAAGTCCAATAACTATATATTTAAGCAATATTATTCTATTAACTGTGATCTTGAGAGTACATAATATTTTCTGTGGTATTCATAACACAACAATGATAAAAAGATCTTGTTTCAATTGCACCTATCAACATGCATACGTTATTATATTACAGTTAATATGTACCAAGGGCAAATTTTTGTTCCAATGCTCCCCTCTCCCAATTACTTTTACATTGAAGTGATTGAAATCCAATGAAGTTTAAATGGCATCAGAAAAATAAAACCTCCGGAATGGATGATATTCATTACGTGGTTGGTTGGGGTCAGTATCAGCACAATTACTATATTAAACTTTGAATCTTCAGATGTCCTGGTTCAAGCTAAAACTAAAGACAAATAATAATCTCCTCACACATTCCCCTGCAAGTATATCTGTCGCTCCTTTAAAATATGCCCTTTCCTTGAACAAGCTCTTAAACATCGCATCTGAATAAGTTTCCATCTGATTACACTCCTTGAGGATGTTCATCTATGTGTTAAATTAATAAAACAACGAGATTGGGGACATTTCTATTTAACCTGTTAAATTAATTGGGGGGAGGGCGGTGGTTAAAATATTAATAAATTAAGGTTTAGTCAACTAATTACAAATCAGGCTAATTACAAATCAATAACATTAGCCAACTGCGAAACATGAAGCGCTGAGCATTGGGATCCAGACATCATGGACAACTGGCCTCAGTTCCCCGCTCACACATGGCAGTGTTCTCCGTCTAAACCAGAGGCTGCGGAGCATTTTTGAAAGTGGGGAGGCTGAGCGATCACTGATCACTGGCCTTAGGGGTACCCGGTGAGGGAGTGGAGCAACCGAGTGGGGCGAGGGTGTGGAAGAAGGGTGTCCCCCCCCCCCCTTCGCAGGGTACGAACTTTTGGAAATTTGATGTATTAAAATCATGTTTTAGTGCATTGTAGAAGTATGATTTCAATGTTTTTTGTATTAAGTATTTTTAAGAGGTAACTTTTTAAGGTGTAACTTTTTCCACACAAAGGGTGGTGGGTGTATGGAACAAGCTGCCAGAGGCGGTAGTTGAGGCAGGGACCATCCCAACATTTAAGAAACAGTTAGACTGATACATGGATAGGACAGGTTTTGAGGTATGGACTAAAAACAGGTAGCGTAGCTGGGACATGTTGGCGGGTGCGGGCAAGTTGCGCCGAAGGGCCTGTTTTCACACTGTATCACTCTATGACTATATTATAACCATATAACCATATAACCATATAACAATTACTGCACGGAAACAGGCCTTCTCGGCCCTTCCAGTCCGTGCTGACCATTTATTTTCCCCTAGTCCCATCTACCTGCACTCAGACCTTACCCCTCCATTCCCTTCCCGTCCATATACCTATCCACTTTACTTTTAAATGTTAAAATCGATCCTGCCTCCACCACTTCTGCTGGAAGATCATTCCACACAGCCACCACTCTCTGAGTAAAGAAGTTCCCCCTCATGTTACCCCTAAACTTCTGTCCCTTAATTCTCATGTCATGCCCTCTTGTTTGAATCTTTCCTACCCTCAATGGGAAAAACTTATCCACGTTAACTCTGTCTATCCCTTTCATCATTTTAAAGACCTCAATCAAGTCCCCCCTTAACCTTCTGCGCTCCAAAGAATAAAGACCTAACTTGTTCAACCTTTCTCTGTAACTTAGTTGCTGGAACCCAGGCAACATTCTAGTAAATCTCCTCTGTACTCTCTCTATTTTGTTGACATCCTTCCTATAATTAGGCGACCAAAATTGTACACCATACTCAAGAATTGGTCTCACCAATGCCTTGTACAATTTTAACATTACTTCCCTACTCCTATATTCAATGCTCTGATTTATAAAGGCCAGCACACCAAAAGCTGTCTTTACCACCCTATCTACATGCGATTCCACCTTCAGGGAACTATGCACAGTTATTCCTAGATCCCTCTGTTCCACAGCATTCCTCAATTCCCTACCATTTACCATGTACGTCCTATATTGATTTGTCCTGCCAAGATGCAGCACCTCATACTTATCAGCATTAAACTCCATCTGCCATCTTTCAGCCCACTCTTCCAAATGTCCCAAATCTCTCTGTAGACTTTAAAAATCTACTTCATTATCCACAGCACCACCTATCTTAGTATCATCTGCATACTTACTTATCCAATTTTCCACCCCATTATCGAGATCATTGATGTACATGACAAACAACAGTGGACCCAACACAGATCCCTGAGGCACCCCACTGGTCACCGGCTTCCAACCTGACAAACAGCCATCCACCATTACTCTCTGGCATCTCCCATTCAGCCACTGTTGAATCCATCTTGCTACTCCGCCATTAACACCCAAAGATTGAACCTTCTTAACCAACCTTCCATGGGGAACCTAGTCAAAGACCTTACTGAAATTCATATAGACAACATCCACTGCTTTACCCTCATCAAATTCCCTAATAACCTCTTCAAAAAATTCAAGAAGGTTGGTCAAACATGACCTTCCAGGCACAAATCCATGTTGACTGTTCTTGATCAGACCCTGTTTATCCAGATGCTTATATATATTATCTCTAAGTATCCTTTCCATTAATTTGCCCACCACTGACGTCAGACTAACAGGTCTATAATTGCTAGGTTTATTCTTTGAACCCTTTTTAAACAATGGAACAACATGCGCAGTACGTCAATCCTCCGGCATTATTCCCGTTTCTAATGACATTTGAAATATTTCTGTCATAGCCCCTGCTATTTCTACACTAACTTCCCTCAATGTCCTAGGGAATATCCTGTCAGGACCTGGAGACTTATCCACTTTTATATTTTTCAAATGTGTCAGTACTTCCTCCTCTTTGAATCTCATAGTTTCCATAGCTACTCTACTTTTTTCCCTTACCTCACAGAGTTCAATATCCTTCTCCTTGGTTAATACCAAAGAAAATAAATTGTTCAATATCTCCCCCATCTCTTTTGGCTCTACAGATAGCTTTCCATTCTGGCTCTCTAATGGACCAATTTTATCCCTCGTTATCCTTTTGCTATTAATATAGCTGTAGAAACCCTTTGGATTTACTTTCACCTTTCTTGCCAAAGCAACCTCATATCTTCTTTTAGCTTTTCTTATTTCTTTCTTAAGATTCTTTTTACATTCTTTATAATCATCTAGCACCTCATTTACTCCATGCCTCCTATAATTATTGTAGATATTTCTCTTTTTTCGAACCGTGTCCAATTTCCCTTGAAAACCATGGCTCTTTCCGATTTTTACCATTTCCTTTCAACCGAACAGGGACATAAAGATTCTGTACTCTTACAATTTCCCCTTTAAATGTCCTCCATTTCTCTTCTACATCCTTCCCATAAAACAAAATGTCCCAATTCACTCCTTTTAAATCATTACGCATTCCCTCAAAGTTAGCCTTTCTCCAATCAAAAATCTCAACCCTAGGTCCAGTTCTGACTCTCTCCATAATTATATTGAAACTAATGGTATTGTGATCACTGGTCCCGAAGTGCTCACCAACGCATACCTCCGTCACCTGACCTGCCTCATTTCCTAACAGGAGGTCCAGCACTGCCCTTTCTCTGGTCGATACCTCTATGGATTGCTGCAAAAAACTATCCTGCACACATTTAACAAACTCCAAACCATCCAGCCCATTTACAGAATGTGTTTCTCAGTCTATTTTTGGAAAATTGAAATCTCCCACAATCACTACCTTGTGATTACTACTAATATCTGCTATCTCCTTACAAATTAGCTCTTCCAATTCTCGCTCCCCATTTGGCGGTCTATAATACATAAGTGCTACCCCGTTCCCACTTCTCAGTTCCACCCAAATAGCCTCCCTAGATTATACCTCCACCATGCATGAATGCTTCAAAGTGATCGAGTTTTATCGCCATATACTCAAGCATAGAAACATAGAAAATAGGCGCAGAAATAGGCCATTGGTCCTTCGAGCCAGCACTGCCATTCAATATGATCATGGATATTCATCGAAAATCAGTACCTCTTTCCTGTTTTTCCCCATATCCCTTGATTTTGTTAGCCCCAAGAACTAAATGTAACTCTCTCTTGAAAACATCCAGTGAATTGGCCTACACTGCCTTCTGTGGCAGAGAATTCCACAGATTCACAACTCTCTGCGTGAAGAAAGTTTGTCCTCATCTCAGTCCTAACTGGCCCCACCTTGATTCTTAAACTGTGACCCCTGGTTCTGAACTCCCCCAACATCGGGAACATTTTTCCTGCAGTTAAAGTAAGTGAAAATCGAGCAGGCAAGCAGGATGCTTTCTCCAACCACCCCCATTTGAAGTCCAGTATCTGCCACCGTTTCTACCCAATGCCTGGTACTTACTTCCAGCAGCCACTGTTTGTCCTCCAGGATGCACCGAGCCGCAGCTGATCCATGCCGGTCACCTGGGCGAATTTGGCACAGAGACTCTCACACCCCTCTGTCCCCGTCACTGCTTCTGCTTCCAACACCCATGGCCCATGCAGTTGATATGAGTTTTTAAATTTTCGTTGATCACAGAATTTCAGAGCGTGAGAAATTTGTGATCAGCGTGAGAATGTGGCGAAATGCGTGATTCTCATGCTCAATGCATGGGAGTTGGCAGCCCTGCCACTCTCTCCCCCTCTCTCCCCCTCTCTCGCTCCCCCCCATTCTCTCTCCCCCTCTCTCTCTCCCCCCCTTTCTCTCTCCCCCTCTCTCTCTCCCCCTCTTTCTCTCCCTCTCTCTCTCCCCCTCTCTCTCCTCTCTCTCTCCCCCTCTCTCCCTCCCTTCTCTCTCCACCTCTCTTTCTCTCCCTTCTCTCTCTCCCTCCCACCTCCCTCTCCTCCCTCTCTCTCTCCCCCTCCCCTCTCTCTCTCTCCCCCCTCTCTTCCACTCTCTCTCCTCTCACACCCCTCGTTCTCTCCCCCTCTCACCTATCTCTCCCCTCCCCTCTCTCTTCCTCTCTCTCCTCTCTCTCCCCTGTCTCCCCCTCTCTCTCTCCCCTTCCCTCTCTCTTCTCTCCCCCCTCTCTCTCTCTTCTCCTCCCATCTCTTCCTCTCTCTCTCCCCCTCCCCCTCTCTCTCCCCTCTCTCACCCCCTATCTCTCTCTCTCTCCCCCTCTCTCTCTCTCCCCCTCTCTCTCTTCCCCTATCTCTCTCTTCCCCCTCTCTCTCTCTCTATTCCCCCTCTCTCTCTCTTCCCCCTCTCTCCCTCCCACCTCACTCTCCCCCCTCTCCCTCCCCTCTCCCTCCCCCTCTCTCTCTCTTCCTCCTCTCTCCCACCTCACTCTCCCCCTCACTCCCCCGTCCCCACCTCTCACCTCTCCCTCCCTCTCTCTCCCCGTCTCTTTCTTCTCTCTCCCCCTCTTTCTTCTCTCTCCCTCTCTCCCTCCTCGCTCTCCCTCTCGCTTCCCCCCTCTCCCCCCTCTCTTTCTCCCTCTCTCTCTATCTCCCCCTCTTTATCCCTCTCGCTCTCATCTCTCTCTGCCCCTCTCTCTCTCTCCTCTCTCTCCCCTCTCTCACCCCCATTTCTCCCTCCCACCTCACTCCCCCCCCTTGCTCTCTCTCCCCTCTCTCTTTCTCCCGTCTCTATCACTTTCTCTTTGCCCCCATCTCTCTCTCTATATCTCCCGTTTCTCTCTTACCCCTCTCTCTCCCATTCTCTCCTACCCTCTCCTTCCTCTCCACCCCCTCTCTTCCCCCTCTCTCTCTTCCCTATTTCTTCCCTCTCACCCCTCTCTCTCTTCCCCCCCTTCTCTCACCTCACTCTCCCCTCTCTCTCCCTACCTCACTCTCCCCTCTCTCTCCCTCTCTTCTCTCTCCCCATTCTCTCCCTCTCGGTCTCTCCCTCTCTCTCCTCTCTCCCCCTGTCTCTCTCCCCCCTGTCTCCCTGTCTCCTTCCCCTCACTATCTCCGCCTCCCTTTGAGAGTCTCCCTCCCTTCGGCACAGAGACTCTCACGGGAGCGGCGCAACGCTTCCGATGCCTCCGACGGCCCGGGACTCTTGCACTGAAGCTAATCCATGGCCAGAGCTACAGCGAGTGAACACTCGCCAGCCCCGCAAACACTCGCCAGCCCGGCAAACACTCGCCAGCCCCAGATCCCCGTCCGCATCTGTCTCCGCTGCTACTTTTACTTCCATCCCTCCCTCAGCCCCGGCTCTCCAACACCCACGGACCATGCAGTTTATCTAAGTTTTGACATTTTCGTTAAATCACAGAATTTCTCACCACAGAGCGTGAGAAATTTATGATCAGCGCGAGGGCGTGGGAATTTGTTAAAATGCGTGATTCTCACGCTCAAAGTGCAAGAGTTGGCAGCCCTGTATAAAAATAAATGCTGCTTTTTGATCTACAGAGTAGAATTGGTACATTTTGAGTTCTAATGGTTGTGATACCAAAAGCTTATTTTCTCCAACAGAAACTTTGCTATTTCGATATGTTCAGCAATGTCTGACGTGGGAGGGATAGTGGCTCCCTTTATCTTGTACAGGCTAGCAGCGCTGTGGACGGAGCTGCCTCTTCTGGTTTTCGGTGAGTAGGCTGCTTGCTATTAACCAATTTGGTACTGGTATTGGTTTATTGGTTAATCGGCCTCTGCAAATTGCCCCCCCTAGTGTGTAGCAAGTAGAGGAGAAAGTGTGGTAACATGGAGCTAGTGTACGGGTGGTCTTCAGTCAACCTGGACTCAATCGGCCGAAGGGGCTGTTTCCACGCTTTATATCTAAAACTAAAAACCATGTAACATTGTGAGAGACATAGATATTGTCGACAGGCAGAACCTTTCCCCCAGGATGGAAAAATGTTAAAAGGGATGCGCGGGGCACATTTTTTTCACAGAGGGTGGTGAGTACCTGGAACGTGCTGCCAAGGGTGGTGGTGGAAGCAGACATTAGAGAGCATTTAAGAGACTTTTGGATAGGCACATTAATATGCAGGGAATGGAGGGATATGGATTATGCAGGCATTTAAGAGATGGTCATGGCATTATGTTCAGCGCAGACAGTGTGGGTCAAAGAGCTTGTTCGTGTACTTTACTGTTCTATGTTGTATGTTGTATGTGGTATGTTACGTGTAGGAAGATATAGTGAAAAGCTTTTGTTTGCATGCTATCCAGTCAGATCCAACCATGCACGAGCACAATCAAGTCTTACACGTACAACAGGGAGTGCAAAGAGAAATATAACAGAGTGCAGAATATAGTTACAGAGAAAAAGTCCAATGTCCATAAAGAGGTAGGTTGGAAGATCAGGACTATACCCAAGCTTACGGAAGGATTTTTCAATAGTCTGATAAATGGTATAGGTTTATTATTGTCACGTGTACTGAGGTACAGTTAAAAGCTTTGTTTTGCATGCTATCCAAGCAGATGAGATATATCATAAATAACTCATCAAGTATAATAGTTAGAGCAAAGGGGAAGATACGGTGCAGAATATAGTTCTCAGCATTGCCACACATCAGTTCCATAGACAAAGTCCAATGTCCGCAAAGGGGTCGAGGTGAATCGGACAGTACCCTAAGCTTTTGGAAGGAACAATCAGAAGCCTGAAAACAGAGGGGAAGAAGCTGTTCCTGAGTCTGGTGGTGCGCACTTTCAGGCTTTGAGGATGTTGCTGTGGCAATCTCTTCAGACTGCTGGTGTATGCTCTGTGCCATCTAGAGTAAAAACGTCTCCAAAATAAGGTCACTGTTAGTTTCACTTACAAGATGTCTAGCTCATAACACGGGTGTTAATGGTGTTGCCCAACAAAGGCACTACATTGGGAATGCACTGACTTGTCACTGGACATTGAGGATAACGGTCAGAAAGTCATGATGCCGCTCTGGAGGACATTGGTCAGGCCACATTTGGAGTATTGCATACAAGTCTGGATGCCCTATTACAAGAAGGATGGGAAGGCTTTAGAAAGGGTGTAAAAGAGGTTTACCAAAATTATCTTTCGGAAAGAACTGCTGATGCTGGATTAAACCGAACATAGTCATAAAAAGCTGGAGTAACACAGCGGGTCACACAACATCTCTGAAGAAAAGGAATAGGTGACATTTCAGATTGAAAGCCTTCTTCAGACCCTATTCCTTTTCCCCGGAGATGCTGTCTGACCCGCTGAGTTACTGCCTATCTTACCAAAATGATGCCGGGATAAGAGCATGTTAGCGACAAGGAAAAGTTGGAACTTTTCTGTGGGACATTGGAGGCTGAGGGGAGAAGTATGTAAAATTATGAGAGACAGTCAGATCCTTTTTCCAATGATGAATATATCAACGACTAGAGGGCATACAGTAGCTTTAGAGTCAGAAGTGGGGACATTTAATAAGGTGTGTGGTGTAAGTTTTTACAAGTTTTTTTACAAAGAGGGTGGTGAGTGCCTGGAACGCACTGCCAGGGCTAGTAGTGGAGGCAGATACGATAGTGACCTTTAAGAGAGTTTTGGATGGGCACATGGACATGAAGGGAATGGAGGGATATGGATAGCAGATAAGAGTGAGTCTTGGCATCATGTTTGGCACGGACATTGTTGACCAAAGGGCTGGTTATGGTGTAGTATTGTTCAGAGTACCGGCAAAGCAACAATGCAATGCATACTGGCTGCAGTTTTATAGGGCCACTAATGCAATAACACACAGATAAATCTACAATAATCAATAATATAATAAATGAATAAGAGTAAAACGAGATAACCATCGCAGTGCAAAACTGGTCCATAGTGCAGTCAAAGACACGGTCCACAGCAGGTCATAGAATAGAATAGAATGCCTTTTATTGTCATTCAAACAAACAAAAGTTTGAACTAAATTTTGTTCCCTGCAGTCATAACAGCAAAAAACCCCACACAATTAACGCAGTTTCACACAAACATTCATCACAGTGAATCTCCAAACACCTCCTCACTGTGAGGTGAGGCAAAAGTCTGTGATGTGAGGCGCTTCCTTGTTCTTCTCCTGCGGTCAGGCGGTCAAAATGCTGCATCGAGGTGATCGAGGCTCTTGATATTAAAGCCCCCGGCGGGCGATGGTAAGTCCCTCGACTGATTAGGCCGATTAAAAGCCCTGCGACGGGCCGATTGAAACCCCACGATTCAGGGCGGGTGAAGTTGCTGTTGCGGGAGCTCCCAAAAATCGGTCTCCTACCAGGGACCTGCGAGCTCCCGATGTTAACGTCCACAGGGCCCGCGGGCCGAAGCTCAGAAGTCGAGTTGCAGCCGCAGCGCCACCGCAGCCTCCAAAGTCAGCCAACTCCGTGATGGTAAGTCCACAGGCTCTGCGACCGGAGCCATCAGATCGATCCCAGTTGGAGGCCGCCAGCTCCACGATGTTAGGCCCCAGCAAAATGGAGACACTACAAGGAAAAGGTCGCATCCCCATTCAAGGAAGAGATTTAAAAGTTTCCCCCACAAACCCCCTCACCCCCCCCCCCCCCCCCACATATACACAACTAAAAATATGTCAAAAACATACCCCTAACAAGACAAAAAAAAGGACACAAAGAAAAAAGAAAATCGGACTGCAAGCAAGCTGCAGCTGCTTAGGCAGCGCCACCACTTCCTTTTTTGAGATTAATGTTGTGCAGTGTTGTCACGCCATTTCCTGGGGTTAGTGCTGTGCAGTGTTCAAGAGCCTGACGGGAAGAAGCTGTTCTTGAGCTTGGTGTCAGACCACCAGAGAGGCTGGCAGAGAGGCCAATTTATGCTAGTACACATGGAAGAGCTCCATAGAGCCATTACTGCTCCAGTGAATGTGATTTGGATTTTCAAGACCCTGCTGTCAAACTCCAGGCTGTTTCCTCGGACAGCAAACGTAATATTTGACCATCACACGCTGTGTTGCCATTCACTTTCAGGGGTGATCGCTCTGATCGCTGGAGGCCTTGTCTTGTGTTTACCCGAAACCAAGGGGATCAGATTACCGGAGAGTATCGAAGATGCAGAAATCATGGGACGGTATGTAAACAGGCAGCCTTTGGGAGGCTCTACAAGACTGGGAGCCCATGTACTCCTGCACATAGTGGCACAGTGGTAGAGCTCCTGCCTCACAACACCAGAGAGCCGGGTTCCATCCTGACCTCGTGTGCCGTCTGTATAGAGGTTCGACTTCCCCTCCCCCCCTCTGGTGCTCTGGTTATTCCATTATTGGCCCTGTAAAGCTGCAGCAAGGGAGAATGTAATTGTTCCATTGCCTAGACATGGAGCATAGAACAGAACAGCACAAGGACAGGCCATTCAGCCCACAATGCACAAGCCAAAATGATGCCAAGACCAACTCTTATCTGCCTAAACATAATCCATCTCCCTCCATTCCCATGTGCCTATCCAAAGGCCTCACCCACCACCCCTGGCAGCACATTCCAGGCACCACCATCCTCACGGTAAAAATAACGTGCCTTGCAGATCCTTGCAGATCTTTGACCCTCGTACCTTAAACCCACGCTGTCTTGACTTTGACAGAAAGACTAGACATGTTCACCGTATCCCAGTATGTTCCAGTCTGGTCTCACCAGGCCATTTCATTATTGCAGTCTTCATTCTTGTATTCAAATGCTCTTGCAGTAAATAGAGTTATAGAATCATACATCGTGGAAACAGGCCCTTCAGCCCAAATCTACACTCGTCCCATTTATCCTATGTCCCCTTTCATCCTAAACTTCTGTTCTTGATTCCACTCAAGAATCAATGGGGTCTAGATTCCCCCTACCCTGGGTAAAAGACTCTGCGCATTCATCCTATCTGTTCCCCTCCTGATTTATTCACCTATTTTGCTACCAACATTCCTGATCAGTGGGGAATTCCATGACATTTGGTGAACCTTATGCACGCTAACAGGCCCACTGCGCATCCTACACACCAGAGCAGCAAGGCATCACCTGGTTTCTTGTCCTTTAAATGCTTTCTTACTTTAGTTTAATCAATTCATTTCCCTTCCGTCACCATAATTCACTGAAGTGCCTGATTTATCCACATCTGCCCTCTACTGGACACTGCCTGAGGGTCAGGCTGTGCTTTGAGCTGAGTCCACACACTAACTCTCCCAGGCCCACCACTTTTGCAACCCCTGGATTCCTGTCACCAGTCCAAGCTGGTTACCTAGTAATCTAACAACTACTCCAAGAGTCAAGTGTGTAAGTGTCCTTTGTACCGGCAACGCAACAAGGAAATTCTTACTTGCTGCAGCGTTACAGGCCCTTAAATGCAATAACACATATATATAAGTAACGATACAATAATTTAATAATCAGTAGTACTAGGTAACTATAGTCAAGTCAAGTCAAACAAACTTTATTGTCATTTAGAAATACATTGATATATGCAGTTCCAAACAAAATTACGTTGCATTTGGCTCCCTGTGCAACACGATAATTAACAGAAGGATAAACATGGATAAAATGGATAAAAAGGATAAAAGGATAAATAGACAATGGTGGCAGCCCATTACATGGCATTCAGGAGTCTGATGGCTCGTGGGAAGAAGCTGTTGCAGAACCTTGATGTTCTGCTCCTTATGCTGCGATATCTTTTGCCCGAGGGCAGCAGAGTGAACAGTCCGTGATGGAGATGTGTGGGGTCTTTTATAATACTGCTGGCCTTAGACACGCAACGTTTGGTCGCAATATCCCCGATTGAGGGGAGAGAGGTCCCGATGATTTTTTCCGCTGTCCTCACCACTCTCTGCACGGACTTCCAGTCAGAGGATTTACAGTCCCCAAACCAGACAGAGATACAGCTGGTCAGAATACTCTCTATGGTGCCCCTGTAGAAAGTAGTGAGGATGGGATGGGGGAGGTGAGCTCTTCTCATCCAGTGCAAAAAGTGCAACCGCTGCTGCGCTCTCTTAACTGTTGATGAGATGTTATTCGACCAGGTCAGACTGTTAGTGATCTGCACCCCCAGGAACTTTGGGCTACTGACCAACTCCACATCGCTGTCATTGATGTGAAGTGGTATGGGACTGTGCCGGTTTTTCCTGAAGTCGACGATGACCTCCTTTGTTTTTTCGACATTCAGGATCAGGTTGTTCAATAGTAGTGCAAACCGGGCCTGTGGTGCAACCAGAGACACAGTCCATAGAAGATCCTTGTTTCTGAGGTTAGTGTTGTGCAGTGTTCAAGAGCCTGATGGTTGCTGAGAAGAAGCTGTTCTCGAACCTGCAGGCCAGGGTTTTCAGGCTCCTGTACCTTCTTCCCAATGGTAGCAGCGAGATGTGAGCGTGGCCAGGGTGGTGTGGAACTTTGATGATACTGGTTGACATTTTGAGGCTGTGCCTCTTGTAGACCCCTACGATGGTGGGGAGGTCTGTACCCGTGATGGACCGGGCAATGTCCACCACTCTCTATAATCTTCATTCCTGGACGTTCAGGTTGCCGCACCAGGCCGTGATGCAACCAGTCGGTGTGCTCCATCCTGTACACCAGTAGAAGTTTGATAGAGTATTCATCAACCTATCAAATCCACTCCATTTTCTAAGGAAGTAGAGGTGTTGATGGGGTTTCATCATGATTGCATCATGAGGTCCAGGACAGATCTTCCGAGAGATGCACAACCAGGAACTTGAAGCTGTGGCACCACATAACCTGAGTGCTATTTAAAAGCCATAAGGTGAAGAGAATGTAAATGTAAAATACCTTACACTCAAGTAAATCCCCCACATCTATTGATAAGGAAATGTGTGCTTGTTTCTTCAGGAAGAAGGAAGCTGTCCCTGCACGAAGCTATGAGATGGTAGCTCCATATTCTTCAGTAGAAACAAACAGCGAAAAGGAACCTGCCTCAGAGAAAATCTTCATATGACGAGATTAAATCATTCAACACAAACTCCGAGTGAATCTAATCATCAATAATATTTAATGGCATATCCTCAAAGCTTAGCAGTGACACGCGCTTTTAAAATTCACTCAAACTTCAGATTTTTTGTGATCAGATATGTTGGTGATTCACTATTTGTCTGTAAGGATTATAAAAATGAACGTTACTCTTTGTGTCTGTAAGCTTAGCTTGAAAATGCAACTTGGAAATAGGCCCTTTGGCCCACTGAGTTGATGCCGGCCATCCATTATCCATTCATATTAGATTTATGTGTTCCCACTTTCTCATCCATTCCCTGCTATTTACAGAGACGCACGTTTTTGGGATGTGGGGTGAAACTGGTGCACCGGGAGAAAACCAATGGTCATAGGGAGAATGAACAAACTCCACAGAGACAGTACCCCAGGTCAGGATCGTACCCGAGTCTTTGGTGCTGTGAGACACCTGCTGCAACGCCCATTCACCAGATCATCCTTCGCAGTGCCCAACAAGCTTCCAACACTGGAGACATCCTCCCATCGACTGGACGATTCCTCTCTTCTCTCCCCGCCTCCCTCATCCCATCTCATTCCACTTTCTATTGTAAACCGCAACTGGTACAATCTTTGTGCTTTACCTCTTCCCTTCCCACCGTACGGGGACCCAGTCTATTCAGCTGCTGGAGCAGTTCACCTGAATAATGAAAGGCCAGGATAGAGTGGATGTGGAGAGGATGCTTCTTGTAGTGTATGAGTCTAGATCCAGAGGACGCAGCCTCAGAATAAAGGGACATACCTTTAGGAAGGAGATGAGGAAGAATTTCATAGGGTCAAAGGGTGGTGAATCTGGGGAATTCATTGCCTCAGACAGCAGGGGAGGCCATGTTATTTGGTAATTTTAAAGTGGAAGTTGATAGGTTCTTGTTTTAGTATGGGCGTCAAAGGTTACGGGGAGAAGGCAGGACAATGGGGTTGAGGGGGAAAAATAGATCAGCCATGATCGAATGGCAGAGCAGACTCGATGGGCGGAATGGCCTAATTCTGCTCCTCTGTTTTCTGACCTTATGGTTTTAGGCAGAAACAAGGAATTGCATCCACTGGTTTACAAAAAAAGACACAAAATGCTGGAGTAACTGAGCGGGTCAGGCAGCATCTCTGGCGAACATGGATAGGTAACATTTTGGGTTGGGACCCTTCTGAAGAATGAGACTGAAGACGGGTCCCGACCCAAATGTCACCTATCCATGTTCTCCAGAGATGCTGCCTGACCCACTGAGTCTTGTTATCTAAGCCAGCATCTGCAGCCTTGTGTACAGCACCGGGTGTTTGCAATATGCTGCATGCTGGAGAAACCAGGCGTGGATTTGGGTGATGACTTTGCAAATAATCTGTCACTGCACAAGGGTGATATAAAATGTACCCGTAGCCGCCCCTTTAATTCCCTATCCCGCCCCCAACTCTGACTTATCAGACTGCAGCTTTTCCAGTGTGACAGTGTCACAGTGAGGCCCAACACAAGGTTGAGGAACGGTCCCCCATCTCCTCCCTGGCCACATTGCGTCCTTTTGGACTAAATATTGAATTGTACAGCTCGCTTTCATCGTATCAGAACTGGCTTGGTTTGCTTGTGAGGCTACCATGTGTGATGTTGGCTCAGTTTTCCATACAGTTTTTCCATGCATGACATGGTGTAGTGGCACAGCTGGTGGAGCTGCCGCTTCACAGCGCCAGACACCCGGGTTACACGCCTGACCGTGAATGCTGTCTGTGTGGAGTTCTCCCCGTGGCTACGCGAGTTTCCTCCAGGTGCTCTGTTTCTTTCCAAAATCCCAAATATATGTGCGGGTTTGTAGGTAAATTGGTCTCTGCCAATTGCCCCTAGTGTGTAGGGAGTGGATGAGAAAATGGAATAACATAGAACGTGTGAACAGTGGACTGAAGGGCATGTTGTATCTTTAAACTAAACTAAATCATGACCTATTGTTTGCTACACATCGTATTCTCCAAATGACATTACTGCCTCATCGCCATGGCTAGCTACTGGCATCGCACTGGGTCAGGCCGATCCCTTCCTCATCTATCCAGTGCCACCAGGACCTTGGGCTTCAAAGTAAAAAATATAGAAAGTACACATCTTCTTGGGCCAAGATCGGGCTTTTCACAGACTTTGAAGTTGAAAGATGGCATCATAAGGTAGCAACTCTCTACGTGCTGTTCCAGAAGAGGGTCTATTGTATTCATGTTTGGGGCGATTTGACTGGATTGCATGCAGAACAAGCTTTTCATTAGATACTGTATCTGTACACATGACAATAAATAAACCAGGCTGGCCTCACATGTCACAGAGATTGTTTTTGTCTTATCCATGTCTCCCTCCACCTTCTCTGCAACCTAAAACTATTATTTTTTCCCAATTCTTAAACAGGTCTGAATTGTTCACATTGAACAGTTCAGCACAGGAACATGCACATGATCCATATCCCTCCATTCCCTACATATCCATGTACTACCATATCTGCCTCCACACCACCCTTGGCAACACGTTCTAGGCACTCACCACTCTCTCTGTGAAAAACATTCCCCCGTGTATCCCTTTTAAACTTTGTCCCTTTCACCTTAAAGCTATGCCATCTAGTTTTTGACATTCCCATGCTGGGCTGAAGGATTTGACTTTCTACCCTATCTTTGCCTCTCATAATTTCATATACTTCTATCAGGTCTCCCTGCAACCTCTGATGCTCCAGTGAAGAAAGTCCAAGTCTGTCTAACATCTCCCTGTAGCAAATACCCCCTAATCCACAGATCATTTTGGTAAACCTCCTCTGTATCCTCTCCAAGGGTGGTTAGACTCTTACAAGAGATGTTACCTGGGCTTGAGTTTTGAGCAGAGGTTGGTTAGGCTGGGACTTTTTTCCTTGGAGTGTAGGAGGCTGGGGGGTGACCTTACGGAGATGTACAGGATCATGAGGGGCTGAATAAAGTGAACACTCATAGTCTTTTTCCAAGAGGGAGAGCAGTCTAAAACTAAAGGGTGTCAGCTTAAGGTGAGAGGGGAGAGATTTAAGAGGGACCTCAGGGGCAACCTATTCATTCAGAGGTTAGTCCTGATCTAGAATAAGCTGCCAGAGGAAGCAAAAGAAGCAGATACAGTTATGCCTTTTAAAAGACATTTGGACAGATATATGGATAGGAAGTATTTAGAGGGATATGGTCTATTTGCAAGTAAATGGCACTGGCCCAATATGCCAGCTTGGTCGGCATGGACAAGGCAGGCTGAAGGGCCTGTTTCCGTGCTCCATGATTGGGCTATGAAGAGCTGTCCCGTACACTTGGCGGATAAAGAAAGATTTTGAGATGACACGATTGCTGATTCTAAAGCTTCCTCAGCGATTACGTCAGCCACACGGAGACATTTCACGAAGGAACCAGAGGGTAAAGCCTGCACTTGCACAGGGCAACTTAAAACAACTCACCAGGAACAATGTGTGAATGAGCAAGTGACCATGGAAACGTCTTGTACTCATTCACCTCAATGCAGATCAGATGGACATGTGCCAGGGCACAGCATGTTGCAATGATGCGCGTGGGTGATTTCGGATGTGACCATGCCTGGGAGGAGCAGCTGACAATGGACCTTTGCCTCTCGGAATATTTCCGCCTCTGGGAGTTTTCCCCTAAATGCGTTGATGATTAATTGTTAACGGCTGTTTATCATTGTGAGCAGTTTTGGGGCCCAGATCTGGGGAAGGATGTGCTGGCGTTGGAGAGGGTCCAGCAGAGGTTTACGAGAATGATCCCAGGAAGTATCGGCTTAACATATAATGAGCATTTGATGGCATTGGGCCTGTACTTGCTGGCGTTTAGAAAGATGAGGGGGGACCTCAATGAAACTGATTAAATAGTGAATGACCTGGATAGAGCGGATGTGGAAAGAATGTTTCCACTAGCAGAAGAGTTCAGGACCAGAGGGCACAGCCTCAGAATAAAAGGACGTACCCATAGCAAGGCGACGAGGAGAAATTTATTTAGCCAGATGTTGGTGAATCTGTGGAATTCATTTCCACAGACGGCTGTGGAGGCCAAGTCGATAGATATTTTTTAGGTGGGAATTGTCAAAATATTGATTAGTATAGGTGTCATATTATGGGGAGAAAGTAGGAGAATGGGGTTGGGAGTGAAAGGTAGATCAGCCATGATTGAATGGCCGGGTAGATTTGATGGGCTGAATGGCCTAATTCTGTGCCTATAACCTATGAACATTCCTGCTCTATCATTAGGGTGGCACAGTGGCGCAACTGGTAGAGCCATTGCCTTGCGCCGCCAGAGATCCTTGTTTGATCCTGACCTCGGGTGCTATCTGTGTGGAGTTTGCATGTTTTCCCTGTGACAACCTGGGTTTCCTCCGGGTGCTCCGGTTTCCTCCCACATCCCAAAGACTTGCAGGTTTGTAGATTAATTGGCCCTCTGCAAATTGCCTCCCTATAGCATAGGGGGAGTGGATAGTAAATGGGATAACATTGAACTAGTGTGAACGGGTGATGGATGGTTGGTGTGGACTCGGCAGGACAAAAGCCCTGTTTCCATGCTGTATCATTCAATTAAACTCAATTCAATTATTGTTGCTCAGTGAACAAGCAAGTGGGTGGACCGGACAGACTGTACTCTTTCTGCCCCCGTGTGCACCTTTCGTTCCACTCCCCCAGATCTTTTTAACCACCTCTATCCGCTCATCTCCCATCCCCCTCCCAATCCTGCACGCCTTTGGGAAGTGGGAGGGAATGGAGCATCTGGAGGAAGCCCACGCAGCACCAGGAAGAACATGCAAACTCCGTACAGACAGCACCCAAGGTCAGGATCGAACCCAGGTCTCTGGTGCTGTGATGCAGCGGCTCAACCCGCTATGCCACTGTGCCGCCCTCTATCAGGTCTCCCTGCAACCTCCAAGGTGCTGAGTTAATGTTCTACACACTGGGCTTGTGGTGTGTGAGCTTTGCCTGGTGTGTCCGTGCTGTTGGCCGGATGTTTATGAGATGCTGTGTACATGACCTCTGTACCTGCTTCACTCCGCACCAGTGGACCGCAACAGTTCCTCAGGAGGGACACGACCCTGCCAGGCACCAGACCCTTGTGTCTTCACACGGGAGGCAGCAGCGGAAAG
Organism: Raja brachyura; assembly: GCA_963514005.1. Next base: position 70,266,862 of record OY740788.1, on the reverse strand, counting down.
ATGGTAACCTTTGATGATGTTTTGAGGGACATCGGGGAGTTTGGAAGATGCCAGAAGTGGATCGTCCTGCTCTTGTCCCTGTGCGGGGTGACATTTTCATTCATCACCGCCGTCTTTGGTTTCCTGGGCGTGATTCCGAGCCACTGGTGTCGAGGCAGCCCTGCTGTGGTGGGACTGAGGGAAAGGTGCGGCTGGTCTCTTGAGGAGGAAAGGAATTACACGGTGCCTCCAGCAAAGTCTGGCAGCCCGGTGTACAGCCAGTGTGAGAGCTACGACATAGACTGGAACCTGACCTACCTCAGCTGCGATTATCCAGAGGTGCTGATCGCTAATAGTTCCGGAGAGGTTCTACGCACAACTTGCAAAGACGGCTGGTTTTTTGACAGTTCCCGTACGACCATTGTGAGCGAGGTAAATGATCACATGTATGTTACGCGGATGTTATTAAGTTCATAGGTCATAGGAGCAGAATTAGGCCATTCGGCCCATTGAGTCTGTAATTTCCCCCTTGTGTGTAGGGAGTAGTTGAGAAAGTGGAATAACATAGAACTAATGTGAATAGATGATCACAGCTCCGCACGGACTCATAAGTTCATAAGTGATAGAAGCAGAATTAGGCCCATTCAGCCCATCAAGTCAATGGCTGCGGTGATTGTATAGAGGTGTATGAAATCATAAGGGGAATAGATCGGGTTAATGCACAGCGTCTTTTACCCGGAATTGTGGATTCAAGAAGCAGAGGACATAGGTTTATGATATAAGGGGAATTATTTAACAGGAACTTGGGGGCATCTTTTTCATAGTCATAGAGCTGTAGAGTACTAAACAGGCCCTTCGGCTCACCATGTCTATGCTGACCAAGGTGACATACTGGGCTAGTCCCATTGCCTGCATTTGGCCTGTATCCATGTATCTGCCCTAATGTCTCTAATAGTGTGCTCCTGCGCAGTCTTCATCTTGCACCTTTATCATAAGAACAAGCCCATTTAAGCCAAGGTTAAAGGAATGCCTTTGAGAGCATATAATGTGTGCATCTGTTGACAATGCCCAGGGTAATGTCTAGAATTTTGTACGCTGTATACAGCAATTAAGACGGCACAGCAGATTAGACCCGGGTTCAATTCTGACCTGAACTGTGCGGAGATTGCACGTTCTCCCTGCGAGAACGTGGGTATCCTCCGGGTGCTCCGGTCTCCACCCACATCCCAAAGACGTACGGGTTTGTAGGTTAGTTAGTTCCTGCAAATTGTCTCTACTGTAGGATGAGAGAGTGAGATAACATGGAACTAGTGTGATCGATTGTCAGTGTAGACCATCTGTATCCTTCCTGTATCTTTCAATCAATCAACCAATCAATCAATCAATCAATCAATTAATCAGTTAATCAGTCAGTCTGTCAGTCAGTCAGTCAATCGATCTATCGATGGGCCAACCGGTCAGTCAGTCAAGTATAAAAGGTACATTACAGACTAAAAATACCAGAACGCAGAATATAGTTTCTAGGCATTGTCGAGTTACAATTTTAGAGAAAACTCCCAGCATCACACGGGAGGGCTGGTCACCCAACGCAATATTCCACCTCTCCACCAATTCCAATATTGCTGGCCAGTGGGGGGGAGGGGGGGCATTCTGTTGTGCTAGTATGGGTGTTGTGGGCCAAAGGGATTGGTTTCCAGAGGGCTAGTATGGACATTTCTGAAAAGTCTTTAAAAACCAAGCCAATGTGGCAAACACTTTGCAAACAGCCAACACATTTTCTGAAAAGTGTTTGAAAGCCAAGCCAATTTGGCAAACGCTTTGCAAACAACCAACACATTTTCTGAAAAGTCTATAAAAGCCAAGCCAATTTGGCAAACACTTTACAACCACATCGAGGGGACTCACCGTCGAGTAGATGTGCGTTCAGTGTTATTCGCAGCTCAGAGAGCCGTGACCCTCTCGCTTCCTCCATCTCGCAGAGTGAGGCACGACACATCTGAGTTTTAGGACCTAGTGGATGATAACATCTGAGGCCTGGATCGCCTCAGCGCAGAGGGAGAACAAGTAGGGAAGAAGACAAAGACTTTAAGACTTTGCCTTCCACCACAGTGAGGAGGTGCCTGGTGAACTCACTGTGGTGGATGTTAAATATGTGTTTATTATGTGTTTTTTTTAATTTGTTGTATGTTATGACTGCAAGGTAACAAAAATTTCATTCGGACCGAAAGGTCTGAATGACAATAAAAGGAATCTAATCTTTATAGTCCCTCCCCCCTGCTGCCAGCGGGGGCAGCAGAGAGAATGGCAACATTTTTAAAAACATTAATAACTCTGATTTTTCATCGATGGGAAAAATCCTCCGGTTCCTGAGCGAGGTGGCCAAAAATGACGGCCGTAAGTGGCGGCGTACTTTCGGAAATCACGAAGCAGAAAGTCAGAAAGTGGTCAAGATCTTAGTTTTAGTAATATGGATGTTCAACATCCACAATGAGGTAGGTTGGAAGATCGGTTCCACACCCAGAGCTGGTTAAATAATGGCTGGTGGGGACTCGTTGGGCCGAAGGGTCTGTTTGCTTGCTGCATCTGTCAATAAATCAATCCAAAGGCTTGTGATGACATGGCAAATCGTGCTGATCAGTGATCACCTGCTTTCTTTCCCTCGACGTGCCACCTCTGAAGTACGACCTTGTGTGTGACGATGCCTGGAAGGTGGATTTATCTCGAGGCTGCATTCAGATTGGCTTTTCCCTTGGAGTGCTCATCACAGGCTACGCTGCAGACAGGTATGACTGGGTTTAGCTTTATTATTGTCACGTGTACCGAGCTCCAGGGAAAAGCTTTATTTAGCATGCTACCCAGTCAGATCAGATAATACTATTTCCATGCTGGGTAAGGAAATTGCAAACCACATCGACAGCACCAAGACGTCAGGATGGAACGTGGGAGTTAGCAGTGCTACCCGCTGCACTACTGCACTACTTGCACTGCTCTGTTGCTCACATTATCTCTGTTCATGCATACAATCAATCTATACACAACAGTGCGGCACAGCTGGTAGAGCAGCCACCTCACAGCGCCAGAAACCCGGACTCGATCCTGACCTCTGCTGCTGTCTATGTGGAGTTTGCAACGTCTATGGGATACCTCCGGTGTTCGGGTTTCCTCCCACACCCTATAGACGTGCGGGTTTGTACAGTGTAGGTTAATCGGCCTCTGTGGATTGTCCCTAGTATGTGGAAAGTGGATGAGAAAGTGGGATAACGAAGAATTATTGAACAATAACATTGAACAGAATTAATAAAGCACCATTGATCAAGTGTGAATGGGTGATGTATGATTGGTATGGACTCAGTGGGCCGTAGGGCTGTTTCTATGCTGTATCAATCAATGGTAGAGCAAAAAGGAAAATACCAGAGAGCAGAATATAGTTCGCAGCATTGTAGAATTATCATTTTGATGAAAATGTCCATATCCACAATGAGGTAGGTTAGAAGATCGGTTGGAAGACTACATCCCAGCTTATGCACGGAAGGTTGAGAAGCCTGATAACAGAGTGATGGAAGCTGTTCCTGAGTCAGGTTTCTGCATCTACTGCTGAACGGGAGAAGGGAGAAGATGGAGAACTAGTCTTTGATTATGTTGGCTGCTTTTCAAAGGTAGTGTGAAATATAGCTGGAGTAAGTGGCGGGGAGTCAGGTCTGTGTGATGGATTGGGTCACACCCAAATCTCTCTACAATTTCTCACTGCCCTAGGCGGAGCTGTTCCCATACCGAGCAGAGATGGAACCCGACATTATGCTTTCTACGGCGCATCTGTAGAAGTTTGTAAGAGTCGTTGGAGGCCTGCTGGATTTCCTCCGTCTCCTGACAATCGGTGACACCTGCACTCTGCACCTGGCCTCTGACAGCTGCTTTTGATTTCAGGTTTGGGCGGAAACTGTCCTTACTGGCCTGTCTGGGTGGGACAGGAGTGGCTGGGATCTTTGTTGCCCTTGCACCCGTATATCCCATGTTTGTGATCTTCCGAATCCTGCAGGGCTTGTTCGGAAGAGGGATATCCGTCATCACTGCTGTCATTGGTAAGCCTCAATGCTGAATACAATTGATGTGTACAAGTGAAGGCTTCTAACTGTACAAACCCTACACAATATCATTAATAAAATGTTAATGCCAAGGTGAAAACTTTTATATTTCTAAATAGACAATGTCCCTCAATCCACAACATAATGTTCATTTATTTTCCTTGTTAAATGTTAATTTGATGCTCTGATGAAGTCGGGACAAAATAAGACACACGGCGGTGGAGTAACTCAGTGGGTCAAGCAGCATCTCTGGACAACATGGATAGGTAACATTTCAGGTCTTCAGACTGATTGTGGTGGGAGGAGAAAGATGGGGTCAGGTCAAAGCCTCACAAATGATAGGTGGATACAGGTGGGTGTAGATCCATATGGGGCACAGGAAAGAGAAGGGAGGGAGGGACCCGGATTCACAGCCAGTCTCCCCTTCCCCCTCCCCCGTCCCCTTCCACCTACATTCCTTCCCTTGACTTCACAATTAGCTCTTCCTCTATCCTCTTCACACTTTTTTGTATTTGTATCTCTGGCCTTGGTCCCACTATCAACGCCCACCCCCACTTTCCTGTTTCCACCTATCACTTGCCAGGCCTCCTCTCTTCTAGCTTTCTTCCCCTCCCTGTCCACCGCCACAATCAATCTGAAGAAGGGTCCTGACCCAAATTGTAACCTATCTACGTTCTCCAGAGATGCTGCCTGACCCGCTGAATTACTCCAGCACTTTGTGCGTTTTTTTGTAAACCAGCATCTGCAGTTCCTCATGTCTCCAGGATAAAGGCACAATTGTGGGAGGAAGAGGAATTTGTGAAGAGGATCTGGAGAAAGATGCAAGGGTCCTCGTCACAGTTCATCCCGAACGACTGTGTCATAGAGAACTCTGACGATTTGGTTCAGGACATTCTGAATCGATCTGAAGAAGGGGTCCCCGCCCAAAATGTCACCTGGCCATTACCTCCACAGGTGCTGCCTGGCCCTGCTGAGATCCTTCAGCACTTTTGTGTATTTTTGCACAAGATTCCAGCATCTGCAGTTCCGTGTTTTGCTGAAGGCATATCACCAAACTTCGGGATGCAAGTTTGTACATAGAACTTGCAAACTCCACATAGTCAGCACCAAGAAGTCACAGATTCTGGGTGATTCTTCAGTAAGTGTCTACTTTTAAGTTTGGGGAAACCAGAAAATAAAACTTTAATTTTTGCTGCTTTGAGTGTTGTTTCACATAGATGAACATCTCTACTATTGGAAAAATATGTTTGGCGCAATCTTTTAGCGAATTTAATTTATTTTTTCCTCTTCTTTTTCCAGGTTGCCCATTGCATTCAGTCATATCCGTCATATTTTTAACGATGAACAACACTGCAAAATATAACTGATTTAAGAATATAAAATCAAATTTTTGTCACAATCTTTCAAACTATAGAGTATCTTCCTCAAATAAACCACAAAAAAAAAGTTTTCAGTCTATGTGTTCGCCCAATCTATTCCACGCATGATTTTATGACCTCTAAAATCACCGCTCAGCCTCATGCACTCCAAGGAATGAAGTCCTAGCATGCCCACTCTCTCCCTATAGCTCAGGCCTTCGAGTCCTGGCCACATCCTCGTATATAGCTTGAGTTTCAATTCTTCCAATCTTCAATGTTTCGAGGACAAACAGGGCTGATCCTTTAACTTTGCTGGAGAGTCAGAGTGTTAAAGCTCTTGTTAATCTTTAGCAATATATGTTTAGCATTACACAAAAGGATATTCAAGCAAAGTGCGTTATACTGAATACCTCAGGCCAATTACTCTTGCGGATTTCTGGAATGTCACGAGTGGGGAAAAGGATGCTAGTCAAATGCAGGTGGCTTGGGTCAAAGTCTGGATGTCTCAATGTGCCAATAAGCAGTTTGTTACCATGTACACCACCATGGACTTTATTCCTTGCAGCACAAGAGGGTGAGGGTTAATCTTATAGTGGTGTACGACATCATGAGGGGAATAGATAGGGTGAATGCAGAGTCTTTTACCCAGGATAGGGGAATTACCATAGGGCATAGGTTTAAGGTGAGAGGGGAAACATTTAATATGAACCTGAGGGGTAGCTTTTTCACACAGAGGGTGGTGGGTGTATGGAATAAACTGCCAAAGTAGTTGAGGCAGGTAGGTAGATAGAAAATGCAGGAGTGACTAATCTTCAGACTGAATTCATCTCCCTTTTCTGCAGAGATGCTACGTGACCCACGGAGCTACTCCAGCACTTTGCACATATCTTTTGTCTAAACCAGCATCTGCAGTTCCTTGTTACTACAGATGCGGTAACAGCCTTTAAAAGAGATTGGGACAGTTGCATGGATAGGAAAGGTTTAGAGGGGGATGGGCCAAATAAGGGCAAATGGAACCGCCGTAGATGGGACATCTTGGATGGCGTGGATGAGTAGGGCTGAAGGGCCTGTTTTGTGCTGGATGGCTCTATGACATTGTTATTTCCTTTCAGCTACAGAGATGGTTGGATGTAGACACAGACGACTGGTGATAGTGGTGACTCAGACGATGTTCTCGTTGGGAGTGATGCTACTTCCTGGCTTTGCCTACGTGATTAAATCTTGGAAAGGAATCCAAATGGCCGTCACTGTTCCAAACTTTGTCCTGCTGCTTTACTGCTGGTAATGTCGACTTGCTGCAAACGTTCTATGCAGATTAATCAACAGGCATTGCTTTACGGTGAGAGGGGGGGAAAGTTTAAAAGAGATGGGCGGGGGAAGATTTTTACACAGAGGGTGGTGAGTGCCTGGAATGTGCTGCATGGAGTGGTGGAGGCAGGTACAACAGTGTTGTTTGAGAGTCTTTGGATAGGCATATGGATATGCAGGGAATGGAGGGATATGGATAAGGCCCAGGTAGATAAGATAAGGTTTTGTCACCATGTTCAGCATAGACATGAGCCAAATGGTTGTTCTTGTGCTGAATTGTCCTATGTTCTCTGTTCTAATATTCAATAGTAGCAATAGTTACTTTATTGTCACATGTTCTGGATACAGTTATTTTTTTTGTTTTGTATACAATCAAGTAAACTCGTGCTATATATAAACACCATCACATATAAGTACAGGAGTACAAAAGACTGTAGTTGAGAATAGTAGACGGGGCGGCACAGTGGCGCAGCGGTAGAGTTGCGCCTTAGAAACATAGAAATTAGGTGCAGGAGTAGGCCATTCGGCCCTTCGAGCCTGCACCGCCATTCAATATGATCATGGCTGATCATCCAACTCAGTATCCTGTACCTGCCTTCTCTCCATACCCCCTGATCCCTTTAGCCACAAGGGCCACATCTAACTCCCTCTTAAATATAGCCAATGAACTGGCCTCAACTACCCTCTGTGGCAGAGAGTTCCAGAGACCCACCACTCTCTGTGTGAAAAAATTCCTTCTCATCTCGGTCCTAAAGGATTTCCCCCTTATCCTTAAGCTGTGACCCCTTGTCCTGGACCTCCCCAACATCGGGAACAATCTTCCTGCATCTAGCCTGTCCAACCCCTTAAGAATCTTGTAAGTTTCTATAAGATCCCCTCTCAATCTCCTAAATTCTAGAGAGTATAAACCTAGTCTATGCAGTCTTTGTTCATAAGACAGTCCTGACATCCCAGGAATCAGTCTGGTGAACCTTCTCTGCACTCCCTCTATGGCAATAATGTCCTTCCTCAGATTTGGAGACCAGAACTGTATGCAATACTCCAGGTGTGGCCTCACCAAGACCCTTACATCGCCAGGTTCGATCCTGATCATGGGTACTGTATGTATGGAGTGTGTACTTTGTCCCCGTGACCCATAGGTTTCACTGGGTATTCTGGTTTCTTCCCACACTCCAAAGGGCCTGTTTCCACACTGTATCTCTAAGCTAAACGAGACCACTGAGGCAGTACACAGGAGACATCATGTACTTCTAAATGTTCAAAGTTTGTAAAAATGTAGAGTCCTAACTTATCCTGGCAGCGACACTGGGTCGGTCGGTGTTGCAGGGGGTCGGCCCGGCCAGGCGATGTTGTTGGTGTCGTGCCTCTGTTGTTGGCGCTCCGTGCCTCTGCAGGCCACGTCTGTCCACGTGCTTGTGCCTTTCAATGATGCCCGATACACGCGAGCCCCAGGCTGGGGGGTGGGTAGTGTGTAGGGAGTGGATGGGAAAGCGGGATAACGTAGAACTAGAGTGAATGGGTGATTGGTGGTCAGCATGGACATGGTGGGCTGAAGGGCCTTGCTTCCTTGCTTTATCTCTAAACTAAAACTGAAGTAGACATTGATTGATCATCCATCACGGTGTTGGCTGATTGGACCTGTTCCACCCTCAGTTTGATCCCCGAGTCTCCTCGCTGGTTGCTGTCCCGCAAGAGGCTGAAGGAGGCATTGAAAGTGGCTCAGGAAATGGCGGACCAGAATGGCAAGAGTCTCCCATCAACCTACAAAGAGGTAACCAATGGTGTTTGAGGCAAGAAGCTTTGGAATGACCTGGCACAACCTCACGTGCCCCACTTGTACACTCACAGGGCTGTGCAGCACGTAAACAGGCCCTTCGGCCCACCTTGTTGGCATACTGGGCTAGTCCAATTTGCCTGCACATGGCCCCTCTAAACCCTTCATGTTCATATATCTGTCCAAATATCTTTTGAAATTCATAATTATATCCACTTCTATAGCTTCCCTGGCAGCTGATTCCAGACTATCCTCTGAGTGAAAAAAATGCCCCTGAGGTCCCTCTTAAACCTCCCCCCTCTCACCTTAAGCGTTAAGCCTATGCACTAGCTTTAAAATCCTTTACTCTGTGAATGACTTAGCATTCACTTCATCCATGCCCCTCATGATCCTGGACACCTCAATAAGGTCACCCCTCAGCCGCTTATGCTCCAAAGATAAAGTCCCAGCCTATCCAACCTCTCCCTCTAATACAAGTGCAGGTAACAACCTGGTGCATTTCTTCTGCACACTTTCCAATTCAATGACATACTTCCTGTAGCTGGGCGATCAGAACTGAGCACAGTATCCCAAATGTGGTCTCGCTAATGCAGAACATAATTGACACAAGTTTGGTCAAAGCTTTTAATGGTTCAATGGTTCTATATGTACTTCCTGCGGCAGCTGAGGAAACACAATCTGCCACAGGCAATGATGGTCCAATTCTATACGGCCATCGTAGAGTCTGTCCTCACCTTCTCCATCATGGTCTGCTTTGGCTCAGCCATCAAGCACGACATCCGGAGGCTGCAGCAATCAGCCGCGAAGGTTATTGGCTGCAGCATTCCCTCCATTGATGAACTGTACACTGCAAGGGCCAGGAAGCGAGCGGGTAAGATCATCTCTGACCCCTCTCACCCTGGCCGCAAACGCTTTGAATCACTTCCCTCTGGAAGGCGACTCCGGACTGTCAAAGCTGCCACAGCCAAACATAAAAACAGCTTTTTTTCCACGAGTAGTAGCTCCACTCAATAACCAAAAATCTGCAGCCTCCCTTTGATCTGGTATTTTATTTAATTCACATGTTTAATAGATAATGTTTTTTTATATATGTTTAATGTTTTATGTGTCATTCCTAACTGTTACTGTATGTCGTTGTCACTTGCGGGCGGAGCACCAAGGCAAATTCCTTGTATGTGAGTAGTTGGCCAATAAACTTATTCATTCATTCATTCGTACTATCACACGTATCAAGCTATCTAAAAAGTGAGGGGTTTTTTTGCATACAGTTCAGTAAAATTATTGCCATACGTAAGTACAATCCCAGTTTAAGTACAGAAAGCATAGAAACAGCCCACTAAGTCCATATGCAAGAGGCGCCATTTGGTGCCATTTTGGTGCCATTTTTGGTGCCATTTTCAAAGTCCAAGTTGCAGCTGGCCATAAGGGCTCATGCATCTTTCACCTCTATCTGCATATTCCAGCGAGCCATCATCCCTCCCCCCACTGGCCACCTTCAGCCTTCGTGGTCCGGGGGCGCCTCCCACACCCGGCCTTGATGGCTCGGAAGATAAGACCCCGATTCTTCTTGCCGTACCTTTGTTCAGTGTCCGACTCCCTCTACACTCCTCTCCGGTACTCCGGACTGCGTGGGCAAGCAGCGGCCGGGCCCGGTGGCTTCCCTCTCCGGGCAGGCTCCTGGTGGAGCCAGGCCTGCTGCCAGCGTATGGCACCTTTTGTGGTCGTTGGAATTAGGTAACATGAGATTGAATGAGAAGCAACATCAAAAGATTGTAGCTTTTCAACTTAAAACTAATATACTGAAGAGGACTTTGGATGCAAGGTAGAGCTTGTGTAGCTGCAGCGATGATTTCACCATATCATGAGCAGTAGCAACACACGGTGTTCCAATGTGCGGCACAGCGGTAGAGATGCTGCCTTGGGGCTCCAGAGATCCGGGTATGAGCCTGAATATAGGTGCTTGTCCTTACGGGGTTTGTACGTTCTTCCTGTGACCGCGTGGGTTTCATTCGGATGCTCCGCTTTCATTCCCACGTTCCAAAGACATACAGGTTTGTAGATTAGTTGGCTTAGGTAAAAATTGTAAATTGTCCCTAATATGTAGGATAATGTTAGCATACGGGGTGATGGTTGGTTGGCACGGACTCGGTGAGCCAAATGGCCTGTTTCCACACTGTATCTCAAAAGTCTAAAGTAGCACTGACACGCAAATCAGCCTCACCATCCTCGATATAGCCTTTCCAGTTCTTCCAAATGCAGAATGTAGTTCTCAGCACTGTAGCGCACCTGTTCCCTCTCTGGGAGAAGCCTCAGTTTGCCTTGTCCTACGCAATCCCTGGTTGCCAAATTCCCTTCGCATTCCCACACTGACTTTTCTGTCCTGGGCCTCCTCCATTGTCAGTGAGGCCTCACACAAATTGGAGGAACAGCACCTCATATTTCACGGGCAGCTTGCAACCCAACAGTATGAATATTGATTTCTCTAACTGCAAGTAACCCTTGCTTCCCTTTTCTCTCCGTCCCTCCCCCACCCTAGTCTTCATACTAGTTTCACTGTCTGTATAACTCATTATCACCTACCCCACAGCCAACAATGGACCATTGTGGGCTCCACCTACCCTTGATCATCGTTGCTTTTTGCATATCTTTCATTCATTTGTTCTGTTTCCCTTCTACTGTATATCTCTTGTTTACCTTTCCATTGACGTTCAGGCTGAAGAAGGGCCTCGACCTGAAACGTCACCTATTCCTTTTCTCCAAAGATTCTGCCCGACCCACTAAGTTACTCCAGGTTTTTGCGTCTATCTTCGGTGTAAACCAGCATCTGCAGTTCCTTCCTACTCCCCCTCTCGTTCCCTACTGCCCCAGTGTTCCAGTGTTAGCCAGCAGACAAGCCACCAGGTAGCACATTCGGTGGCTAGTGTGACCTCTCTCCCGCGATCACAGGTCGAGGTCGTGGCTTCAGTTCCCGTGACATGACCCTTCCTTGTCTTCCAGATGATGATGGCGGAGAGCAGTCCTGAAGTAGTGAAGCATCCTTCCTTCCTGGATCTGTTCAGGACGGCACAGATGAGAAGACGCACACTGATTTTGATGTACTGCTGGTAGGTTTGTAAGCTGAGATTGCAGGCGCCTCAGGTGGAGCAAATGTCCAGGGCAAAGTCAGTGTTGCATGGCACAGGCACAGACACAGGCCCTTCAGCCCATCATGCCTACACTCACCTTTTTGCCTATCTACATGAATACATTCGCCCTCATCAGTCTGAAGAAGGGTCCAGACCCAAAACGTTGACTGTCCATTCCCTCCACAGATGCTGCCAGACCGGCTGAGTTCCCCCAGCACTTTGTGTTTCCAACATTAGACAACATCCTGGTGTCTAAGTCCCTGGTGGCTGCATTAAACTGTGGGCTTCTAATCCTTGCAGATGCAAAGAACTGCGTACGTTGTAAATGGAAAATAAGCACAAAGTGCCGGAGGTACTCAATGGGTCAGGCAGCATCTGTGGAAGGAATGGACAGGAGAGAGGATGAGTGAAATGTAAAGCCAGAGGGAGGGATAAATGTCTGCTTTCATCAGTCGGGGCATTGAGTATAACAGTCAGAAAGTCATGGTGCAGCTTTATAGAACTTTGATTTGGCCACGTCTGGAGTATTGCCTACTGTTCTGGTTGCCCCATTACAGGAAGGAAGTGAAGGCTTTGGCGAGGGTGCAGAGGAGGTTGACCAGAATGATGCCTGGATTTGAGGCACTAAAGAGAGATTAAAGCTGCTGAGGAGAGTTCTTGCATTAAGATTTTGTCCTGGAGATAGATTGTCGTGTTGGTATTACTTAGCCACAAGAAGTTGAAGAAGGGTCTCGACCCGAAATGTCACCCATTCTATCTATCCACAGTTGCAACTTGTCCCGCTGAGTTACTTTGTGTCTATCTTCAATGTACGCCAGCAACTGCAGTTCCTTTGTGGAACTACAAGAAGAGGTTGGATAAAGTTGGGCGTAAATATCAAAGACTAGAGGACATAGCTTTAAGGAGCAACGTTTAAAGGAGATTAACGTGTGGGGCAAGTTTTATTTTTCACACAGAGGGTTGTGGGGGGCTGGAGCGCGCTGCCAGGTGTGGTGGTGGTGGAGGCAGGTACGATAGTGGCATTTAAGAGGTTATTAGATAGGTACATGGAAGAAGAGGAAATAGACGAGCAGACAGAGAAGATTAGTTTAACTTGACAACATGTTGGGCCAAAGGGCCTCGTCCTGTGCCGTATTGTTCCCTGTTTTATGTTCTGGGTCCCATATTCTATGTTTTGTGTTTCATTTTCCGTGATCCATGTTCTGTGTTCCATGGTATATATTCTATGCTCCGTGTTCCGTGTCCTGCGTTCCGTGCTCTGGGGTCTGCGGCCCCGTGTTCCATGTTCCATGTTTGGTGTCCTGTGCTCCGTGACCCACGCTGTCCACCGGTGGTGACGATACTGTGTCCCTAGGTTCACCAGCGGCCTGGTGTACCTGGGCCTGACGCTGCGCCTGGGCCTGCAGGGGGTGGAGAACTACGGCGACACCTTTGTGGCGGGGGCGGTGGAGCTGCCCGCCACCATGCTGGGGCTGCTGGTGGTCCGCCGTGTCGGACGCAGAAGCCCCTTCCTGGCCTCCAGCGTGCTGGCCGCGGCCTTCTGCCTCATCGCAGCCTGCATCTCCGGAGGTGAGTTATGGATCCCCACTCATCTCCCGGGGGAAGAAGCCCAGGGCGGGCGGCAGGGCCTGGAGATACCCTCCCCCACATGGGGGCAAGACCTGGAATTACCCTCCCCCACATGGGGGCAGGGCCTGGTGTTACCCTCCCCCACATGGGGGCAGGGGCTGGTGTAACCCTCCCCCACATGGGGGCAGGGCCTGGAGTTACCCTCCCCCACATGGGGGCAGGGCTTGCAGTTACCCTACCCCACATGGGGGCAAGGCCTGGTGTAACCCTCCCCCACATGGGGGCAGGGCCTGGTGTAACCCTCCCCCACATGGGGGCAGGGCCTGGAGTTACCCTCCCCCACATGGGGGCAGGGCTTGCAGTTACCCTACCACACATGGGGGCAAGGCCTGGTGTAACCCTCCCCCACATGGGGGCAGGGCCTGGTGTAACCCTCCCCCACATGGGGGCAGGGCCTGGAGTTACCCTCCCCCACATGGGGGCAGGGCTTGCAGTTACCCTACCCCACATGGGGGCAAGGCCTGGTGTAACCCTCCCCCACATGGGGGCAAGGCCTGGTGTAACCCTCCCCCACATGGGGGCAGAGCCTGGAGTTACCCTCCCCCACATGGGGGCAGGGCCTGGAGTTACCCTCCCCCACATGGGGGCAGGGCCTGGAGTTACCCTATCCCACATGGGGGCAGTGTCTGTGGTTACCTTCTCAAGGGAGGGGTTGAGGAGTTACCTCATGAGGCTGGGGCTGAGGAGTTCCCTCCATATAAGGCTGATGCTGTGGAGATCCCCTCCTCCCCTGAGGAGTTCCCCTTGTGAGGGAGGGGCCTGGTGTGTACAGAGCGCTGGTTGGCCGTTTACAGAGGAGCGCGGACAACAGGGGGAGTCTGGAGCCAGGACCAGCCGGAGGGAGGGAGCGGTGGACGGGAACGGGGGAGTCCGTGGGTGGTGAATCTGTGGAGTTCATTGCCAGAGACAGCGGTGGAGGCCAAGTCACTGGGTATTTTTAAAGCGGGGATTGACAGGTTCCCGATTGGTAATGGTGTCTAAGGTTATGGGGAGAAGGCAGGAGAATGGGGTTGAGAGCGAAAAATAGATTAACCGTGATCAAATAGCAGAGCAGACTTGATGGGCCGAAAGGCCTTATTCTGATCCTCTGTCATCTGGTCTTTTGCGAGGGGAATGTGAGGGGGGGATAAAAGGGAAGGAAGTCTCGGGGATGGGAGATGCCCGTATGGAGGAAGGGGAAGGAACAGAGTGACTGGGGGAGGTGAGAGGTGGTGCGGGGAATGCATGCTTACTTAGATGGGGAGGGGTAAAGGTTGGTGAACAGGGGGGAGCAGAGGAAAGGGGGAGTGGAGGGGTGGGTGTTATTTGGTCGTAGTCATTTCCTGATGCAACCGGTTGTTTCCCCCAGAGAGTAAACTCTGCTTTTTCCCCTGTATTTCACCCCCTGGAAGAAATGCCCAGACTCAAGACCGCTGTCACCACGCTGGCCAGGTTCGGCATAACCATCTCCCTCAGCATCCTCTTCCTGGTCACCAATGAACTGCAGCCCACTTCCATCAGGTAACCAGCAGGGCCTTCTACTTTGCTATGAGAGGCACAGATAGGGCAGACAGTCAGGACCCTTCTCCCAGGGTGGAAAAGGCAAAGAATGGAGGGCGCAGCTTGAAGGTGAGAGGGACACTAAAGGAGGTGTGTGGGGGCAGGTTTTTTTACACAAAAGGTGACGAGTGCCATTTACACAAAAGGTTACGATAATGGCATTTAAGACACTTTTGGATAGGCACATGGATATGCAGGGACTGGCGGGATGCAGAACACATGCAGGCATATTGGTGTTTGCGTCATGCTTTTATCTTTGTCGGCATGGGCAAGTTGGGTCAAAGGGCTCATTTCTGGGTTGTGTGTCTCTAGGACTCTGCTCGACACAGACATTGTGGACTGAAGGGCCTGTTCCTGTACTATACTGTTCTATATTCTATGTTAACCCAACGGTGTGAACATTTAAATCTCCAATTTCAAGCATTTCCCCCCCCCCCCTCTCTTTCACCATCCCACCCCCACCCTGGTGAGTGCTCATTTATCCCACCACCTACAGCGCCCTCCCCCAACCAAAGTCACCCTCCTGCTATCCCCTCCTCCGTGCCCACATCTCCCACCCCGACGCCGTCCCCTTCCACCTACATCCTGCCCGTCCCCAGCTTCACATTCCACTCTTCCTCTTCTCTCCTGATCTGACAACCTTTTGTCTCCCTTACACCTCCAGCCTTTGTCACTTACTCCACCCATCTGCCAACCCTCCCCCCCCCCCCCCCCCCCCCTCACCTGTATCCACCTATCACTTGCTAGGCCCCTCACCTGCCCCCACCTCTCTTTTCCAGTTTACTCCTCCCTACTCCATCAGTCTGAAGAAGTGTGCGGAGCTGAAATGTCTCCTGTCCATTCCCTCCACAGACACTGCCTGACCTGCTGAGTTCCTCCAGCTCTGTGCATTTGGCAAGATCCCAGCATCTGCAGTTCCTTGTGCTTGTCCTTATCTTCTCTCCCACTTGCTCAGGTTTCTTTGCCCCGTCGGTTAGATGGTTGCCAGTTTGTGATCTGATCATTATTTTTTCCTTCCATGAAATTCCCCAGGAGTTTCGGAGTCTCCGTGTGCCTGTCCCTGAGTGACATCAGTGGGTTGGCAGCACCTCTGGTGCTCTATAAACTAGCCGCGGTTTGGACAGAGCTCCCGCTGGTGATCTTTGGTGAGTTTGTGGAAGGGATTGAATGATGAAGTGACGTGTTTCATCAGTGTGCTGGTGAAGGTACAACAGACGAGCGTGGACCAGTTTCCTCTCCCGGACAGGAGGGCCCAGCACCAAGGCCCTGTTTACACTCCACTGTCACCGTTGACCCAGTCAGTGGACATGAAACTCCAGAAGCCGTCACCGCATTCTTCAAAAAAGACACAAAGTGCTGGAGTAACTCCGGGTCTGGCAGCATCTCTGGAGAACATGGATAGGTGACGTTTCCGCTCGGGATCCTTCTTCACTTATGCATGCTCAGAGATGCTGCCTGACTCGCTGAGTTACTCCAGCACTCTGGATAAATAATTTTAACCAAAAAATGCAATGTAAGTCTGAGTTCATGTCTGACTTCACTCACCCATGTTACCCTGAGTCTTTATTCCCACTTTCTCCATTCTCTTGCCACTTGTTTGAAGAACAGTCTGAAGAAGGGTCCTGACCCAAAACGTTACCTCTATATCCCCCAAAGATGCTGCCTGACCTGCTGGGTTACTCCAGCAATTTGTGTCTTTTTTTTTGTATAAACTAGCATCTGCAGTTCCTTGTGGCTCAATGCACGCTTCAGTTTAGTTTAGAGATACAGCATAGAAATACTAATTCTATGTAATCCCACTTTCTCATCCACTCCCTACACACTAAGGGCAATTTTACAGAGATCAATTAACCTACAAACCCATACAGCTTTGGGATGCGAGAGGAAATGGAGCACCTGGGCGATGCCCATGCTGTCACAGGTTTAGGTTTATTATTGTCACAGGTACCGAAGCTTTATTTTGCAAATCCAAACAGACCAGATATACCATTTATAGTTAAAATCAGTTCAAATTCAAGTGTAATAGCTGGAGCAAAGGTGAAGATACAGAATGCTGAATGTAGTTCCATTGACAAAGTCCAATATCCACAATGGGGTTGAGGTGAATCAGACTGTACACTAGCTTGTGGAAGGACCATTCAGTGGCCTGATAACAGCGGGGTAGAAACTGCTCACGAGTTTGGTGGTGCTCACTTTCAGTTTGTGTATCTTCTAGTGGACGTGAGTGGGTAGAAGGAATGACCAGGATGGGACATGTCTGATTATGTTGGCTGCTTTTCCGAGGCAATGTGAAGTGTCGATGGATTCAATTGTGGGAAGTCTGGTCTCTGCAACTTCTCGTGTTCTCGGGCAGAGCTGCTCCCATACCAAGCTGTGATGCAACCTGGCAGTTTCCTTTCTACGGGGCATCTGTGGATGTTTGTAAGAGTTGTTGGGAACAAGCTGAATTTCCTCAGTCTCCTTGGCTGTCACATCTCCTGGGATGTCGGGACTTTCATATGAAGAAAGACCGGGTAGACTCGGCTTGTACTCACTGGAATTCTTAAGGGGTTGGACAAGCTAGATGCAGGAAGATTGTTCCCGATGTTGGGGGAGTCCAGAACAAGGGGTCACAGTCTAAGGATAAGGGGGAATTCCTTTAGGGCCGAGATGAGGAAAACATCCTTTACACAGAGAGTGGTGAGCCTCTGGAATTCTCTGCCACAGAAGGTCGTTGAGGCCAGTTCATTGGCTATATTTAAGAGGGAGTTGGAGGTGGCTCTTGTGGCTAAAGGGATCAGAGGGTATGGAGAGAAGGCAGGTACGGGATACTGAGTTGGATGATCAGCCATGATCATATTGAATGCCGGTGCAGGCTCGAAGGGCCGAATGGCCTACTCCTGCACCTATTTTTCTATGTTTCTATATTTCTATCAGCGTGGTCATTGGTGTCACTGCACTGACGAGCACATAAAGAGGATTGTAATTACTTTCCATGTTACCGCAGGTGCACTTGCTCTGGTAGCTGGTGGATTAATGATGCTACTGCCTGAAACGAGGGGACTGAGGCTGCCGGAAAATATAAAGGATGTGGAAAATATTGGCCGGTATGTATGAGTGGGGAATGTACCAAACCAGTCACTGTACCTCTTTAATTTAGTTTATTATTGTCACATCTACAGAGATACAGTGAAATGGTTGTTCTGTGTGTTATCATGTCAATGCATGCCATACAAAGATCCTCTTCTGGGACAGCATTCAGAGAGTCGCCACGTCCCGGAGCCATCTTGCAACTTCCAAGTCTCTGTAAAGTCTGATCATGGCCCAAGGAGATCTGTAGTTTATTATTTTCCCACTTTTAGGCCCGGTGTGCTGACAGCACTGGATTAGCGAAGATGGGGTCGGTCGTGCCCAGAGCGATGCTGTCAGCTCCTTCCATCGCCTCTGCTGCCGTACGCTCACTTGCTTGCTCGCCCGGCTGATGTAGAAACATAGAAAATAGGTGCAGGAGGCCATTCGGCCCTTCGAGCCAGCACTGCCATTCATTGTAATCATGGCTGATTGTAGGGCGAGCAAAATCCACCAAAATCACCTCGCGTGACCACAACGATGCGTCGCTCCACGCCGTCCACAAACACGGCGTCCGTAGCCTCCAGCAGCCGCCCCTCTGCTTCCATGCGCCAAAATCGCCGTGTCCCCCTTCCCGACCCGATGGCGGGACTTTAAGGTGCTTTCCGAGGGCCCGGGAGGTGAATTAACGGACCGTTCAGAGCCGCAGGCTTTCCCCTTCCACTTCACCTTCCACGTTGCTAAACTCTGCTCCGTTTTGTCCCTACAGGCTTTACAGACACGACCAGGATGAATGTAAGGAGATGATAAACCTGCGAGCATCAACCTAGGGAAGAAAATGCAAACCCAGCGGAGGGGAGTGCGGCCGGTACTGAGCTTTTAATCAGAGCTAAAACAAAATAACTCCAACTGATCAATCAAAACACAACCTATTGTTTTCATTCTGGTGGTAGATGCTCACATAGATAGAAAATGAAACAGATTGTTTGACATTTTGATTAGCAAATTGTGCATTATTCCAATAAAAGTAAGAAATCAGTTTTCCTATGATAATAACGTTTGAAGTTGGTAGTGTTAGACCGATGTTAGACTAACTATTCTGTAATTCCCCGTTTTCTCTCTCCCTCCCTTTTTAAAAAGTGGGGTTACATTAGCTACCCTCCAGTACTCAGGAACTACTCCAGAATCTAAAGAGTTTTGAAAATTTTTTACTAATGCATCCACTATTTTTGGGGCTACTTCCTTAAGTACTCTGGGATGCAGCCTATCTGGCCCGAGGGATTTATCGGCCTTTAATCCATTCAATTTACCTAACACCACTTCCCGGCTAACCTGGATTTCACTCCATTCCATCTCATTTGACCCCCGGTCCCCTGCTATTTCCGGCAGATTATTTATGTCTTCCTTAGTGAAGACAGAACCAAAGTAGTTATTCAACTGGTCTGCCATTACCTTGTTCCCCATGATCAATGCACCTGTTTCTGACTGCAAGGGATCTACATTTGCTTTAACTAATATTTTTCTCTTCACATATCTATAAAAACTTTTGCAGTCAGTTTTTATGTTCCCTGCCAATTTTCTTTCATAATCTATTTTCCCTTTCCTAATTAATCCCTTTGTCCTCCTCTGCTGGACTCCTCTGGTAGGCTGCTTTTTCTGGCTAATTTGTATGCTTCATCTTTTGTTTTGATACTATCCCTGATTTCCCTTGTTATCCATGGATGCACTACCTTCCCTGATTTATCTTTTGTCAAACTGGGATGAACAATTGTTGTAGTTCATCCATGCAGTCTTTAAATGCCTTCCATTGCCTATCCACCGTCAACCCTTTAAGAATCAATTGCCAGTCTATCTTGGCCAATGCCCATCTCATACCCTCAAAGTTACCTTTCTTTAAGTTCAGAGCCCTTGTTTCTGAACTAATTATGAGACTCTCCATCCTAATGAAGAACTCAACCATATTATGGTCACTCTTGCCCAAGGGGCCACGCAGACTGTTAACTAACCCTTCCTCATTACTCAATACCCAGTCTAGAATAGCCTGCTCTCTCGTTGGTTCCTCTACATTTTGGTTTAGAAAACTATCCCGCATACATTCCAAGAAATCCTCTTCCTCAGCACCCCTGCCAATTTGATGCACCCAATCTATATGTAGATTGAAGTCACCCATTATAACTGTTTTACCTTTGTTGCACGCATTTCTAATTTCATGTTTGATGCCATCCCCAACTCCACTACTACTGTTAGGTGGCCTGTACACAACTCCCACTAGCGTTTTCTGCCCCTTAGTGTTTCGCAGCTCTACCCATATCGATTCCACATCCTCCAAACTAATGTCCATCCTTTCTATTGCGTTAATCTCCTCTCTTACCAGCAACACTACCCCACCTCCTTTTCCTTTCTGTCTATTCCGCCTGAATATTGAATATCCCTGGCTGTTCAGTTCCCAGCCTTGGTCACCCTGGAGCCATGTCTCTGTGATCCC
Source organism: Raja brachyura (assembly GCA_963514005.1). Next base: position 70,246,535 of record OY740788.1, on the reverse strand, counting down.
AACTATATCATATTCATTAATAACTATCTGCACATATGGGCCAAATGCAGGCAAATGGGACTAATCCACTAAGCCAACTTGGTCAGCATGGACAAGGTGGGCCGAAGGGTCATTTCCATGCTGTAAAAAGCTCTGTGACGACTTCTTGATGGTGGCCACTGAGTTGGATGTGAACATGTCTTAAAGCCTACACAAGGACACAACGTTTGTAGGTTTGCTTCTGTAAATTGTCCCTAGTGTGTCCGATAGAACTGCGCAGACTCAATAGGCCGAAGGGCCTGTTTCCATGCTGTACCTCTAAACTAAACAAAGAGATCTGAGGGAATATCTCAGAGGAGTTCTGATGAAAGATCATCGACCAAGTGATCAAGCAATAGCAGTGACATCCAATAGTCCAGAAAACCTGTTTGTCTAGCACCACCAAAGTTATAGTTCGGCCCGCATAGGGAGCGAGGCTCCAAAGTAAGAAGCAGAAACTCAGAGGTGGTAATCTCTGGATTATCAATCAAGCCACTCATAATTAACACAGGGAGGGTAAATCAGATCTGAGAAATGAATGTGCAACTCAAAAAAGTTCCCTTGTGTGTAGGGAGTGGATGAGAAAGTGGGATAACATTGGACTAGTGTGAATGGGTGATCGAAAGTTGGCATGGACTCGTTGGGCCGAAGGACCCGTTTCCATGCTGTATCTTTCAATCAATATACAACATTATTAATAATAATAATAACTTTATTTGAATAGCACTTTTCATACAATTGAATGCAACCCAAATTGCTTTCCACGTGGACACAGGTCTAAACAAAAATGCTATTTAAAACAGTAAGAATATAGGCAGTTAAAAAGCACAGACTTATGTAAAAACTAGACCAAGGGGGACCTGTTGGGTCCCGTCCCCTCAACACGCGGTTGCAGGGGTGGCGGCCTTCGGCGTCACACACACACACCACCACCCTTCCCACACACACAGGGGGGTAGAGATTGAGGGGGGGGGGGAGGGGGGGGGGGGGGGCGCAGCATCACAGGATAGGCTGGTTCCCGAACGCAATATTCCACACTCACCCATAGGTTCCAATATTCACCACTCCCTAGAGAGGGGGGGGGGGGCAGAGAGGGAGGGGGCAGAGAGAGATTACCCCCCTCCTTCCCCCCCTCCTCCCCACCTCGCTCCTCCCTCCCCCCCTCTCTACTCCCCCCTCTCCATACCCCCCTCCACCCCCCCTTCTCTCCCCCCCCTCCCCACCTCTCTCCTCCCTCTCGCCCTCTCTACTCCCCCCCCCTCCATACCCCCCTCCACCCCCCCCCCCCCCCCCCCGCTACACCCCCACCTCCCTCCTCTCCTCTCCCCTCTCTCTTTCTCTGCCCCGGGGAGCGGGTAGAGAGGGAGGGGGAGGGGATAGAGGCAGCACCTACCCAGGTTGTAGAACAGAAGCCTCTTCACCAGGCGTCGGGCCTGAGCTAGGCTGCGGCCGGCGTGGACCAGAACCAGGCCCAGAGCGATTAGAGGATGGTCAAAAGCAGCGGAGGGCCGGCCGATCGTGGCTTCCGCGAGGGGAAGCCCACCCACCAGCGTGACAGACGATTGAACGGGGGAGACGGAGAGGAGGTCGGCCCCTGTGACGGCCGCCATGGCCACTTTTCCACTGCGCTTCCCCGCGCTGCGATAACGACCACCGCCGCCATTTTGTAGAACTTGAAGGAGCCCAGCAGAGCGCACGGCACGACTTGAGCACGTGTTGAGTAGCTGCAATCCAGAGCCCTAGGGGGGGTGGGGGGCGCATAATCTGCAGCTCGTGGCTGTGCGTTGCGCTAGGAGCAGAGGCATTGTGACGTCATCCAGCTCGCTTCAGCTCGTTAGATTTTAAAAAGATGTCAGATTGGTGAACAATTTTAGTAAAAAAACTTGGGAAATAATAAATCAAATTTTCAGATGAGGTGATTTTTGACATCATGAGTTGAATCTCTACCGGAATATGTAAAAATGTCACCATTAGCACGTCGGGTTTTCGAGAAGATGTGATTCACAAGCAAACAAACAAAAAATCAGATCAGTTTTTTGTATAAAATATAAATTTGAAAATGTAAAAAGACAAAGGAAGTAAAGTCAGTTAAAAGCTTGATTAAAAAGATAAGTCTTTAGCTGCCGTTTAAAAAGGTCAACTGAGTGGGCGTCTCATAGCTCTGGGTCGGGTAGTCCACAGCTTGGGGGCGTAATTGAAAAAGGCTGCTTCACCAATGTTCTTATTGCTGCGGCATTGAGTGGCTAACAGGCCAACATCAGAAGACCTGAGCGCTCGGGTAGGGCCATGGGGTAGGAGGGACTGTAAAATATGCTGCTCCTAAGCCATTTAGGGCTTTATAGACAAGAAGGAGGACTTTATAGTCTATCCTGGATCTCACAGGGAACCAATGAAGGGAATATAATACTGGGGTGATATGTTCCCTTAACTGGCTGCGGCATGTTGAATGAACTGTAACTTGTTGGTGGATTTTGAAGGCAGACCGGTAAATAAGGCATTACAGCGATCAAGTCTGCTTGATATGAAAGTTTTTTACAGTCATGTTGAGTTAAGAAAGGCCGTACTTTAGCAATATTTCTGAGGTGATAGAAAGCACACTTTGTTACCTTATTTATATGAGATTTAAAATTAAGATAATTGTCAATTTTTACCTCCAGGCTTATGATTTCTTGCTTGACATAGGCAGTCAAATTTCCCAGTTTACCGAGTAACATCTCGCTCTTCGGCTTTGATCCAAGTAATAACATTTCTGTTTTGTCATCGTTGAGTTTAAGAAATTAAGCATTCACCCATTTTTTAATGGAAAATAGGCAGGAGGTCAAAGAACTTAAGGCATTTGCATCAGTGGGTTCGACAGAGAGGTATAACTGAGTGTCATCGGCATAACTTAGAACATTTATATTATGTTGTCTGATAACTCCTCCTAGCGGCAGCATATACAAGAAAAAGGGTAGTGGGCCTAGGCAGCTACCTTGTGTTACACCAAAGGGTATATCATGCAGCTGTGACACATGGTCCCCAAGGCTAACAAAGTACTTCCTTCCACTTCTATATGATTGGAACCAACTTAGTACCTGATCTAACAGGCCGACCCAGTTTTCTTGGCGATCTATAAGAATACTGTTTAAGAAGGAACTGCAGATGCTGGAAAATCGAAGGTAGACACAAATGCTGGAGAAACTCAACGGGTGAGGCAGCATCTATGGAGCGAAGGAAATAGGCAACGTTTCGGGTCGAGACCCTTCTTTAGACTGAACAATCTTCAGACTCGACCCGAAATTCAGACTGAAGAAGGGTCTCGACCCGAAACGTTGCCTATTTCCGTCGCTCCATGGATGCTGCCTCACCCTTTGAGTTTCTCCAGCATTTTTGTCCACCTATAAGAATACTGTGATCTAAGCTGCTGTGGGGTTTAAGACGATCAGCACTGACTTTGTCCTCATCAGCGCTAACTCTAAGGTCACTGAATATTTTTATCAGGGCAGTCTCAGTGCTGTAATTTGCTCTGGAACCAGATTGAAATGTCTTTAAAATGTCATTTTGATTCAGAAAGTGTTGTATTTGGTTGAAACCCACTTTCTCCAGTACATCACTGATAAAGGGGAGATTTGTTATGGGTCTATAATTACTCAGTGGCCCACTGTCTAAATTTGGATTCTTTAAGTGAGGCTTTACGACAACAGGTTGATAAGTATCTGGGAAAATTCCAGCCTCAAGGGTGATGTTTTTAATTGTAAAGAACAAAACTGGATAAACTGTTAAAAACATTCTTTAAAAACTTTGTAGGAACTGTGTTGAAGTGACAGGTAGTGGATTTGCTCTCAGCCACAATTTTACAAAGTTCTGAGGTAGAAATATCTATGAAAGTGCTCAGTTTTGACTGTGTCTTACTGGGTCGGCAGCAGAGGACAGTAGAATCTAAAGGGATACCAGCTCTGATAGTCTGAACCTTATCTTTAAAATGATCGGCAAATAGCTCACATTTTTCAGCAGAAGCTTGGCTTTAAAAAAATCAGTGTTTGAAGCAGAGCTTAGTATTCTGTCAATGGTGGAGAACACAATCTTACTATTTCCAACACTTTCTGCGATGATTTGAGAAAAATGGGTCCTCCTTGCAGATCTTACAGCATTATTATAAGTAGCAATGGTTTCTTTATAGAGGCCAAGATGTACTTCTAGTCCTGTTTTTCTCCACTTTCTTTCGGCTACTTTACATGATTTTTTAAACTTATGAACAGTTATTTAACCATGGAGATGTTTTAACAGTTAAAACATCTCCAATTAACCCTTACTTTCCTTTTAATCTTGAGAGGTGCAACTTTATCAAGTGTCGTAGCTAGGTTACTGTTAAAAAGCTGTTATCATTTTGTCAACAGAATCTCCCTGGGCGAGAGGAGCGAATGTACTTACACGCTCAGAAAATTTGAGTTCTGCTGCTTCTGCTGCATTGACTTTGTTCCTATCTCCTCAGATGCTGCCTGACCTGCTGCGAGTTTCCAGCATTTTCTGCATTCATTTCAGGTCTCCAGCGTTTTCATTTCAAAGCCTTAAGGCTGACCTTGTTCCTTGCTGAGGATCAATGATTGAACTGCCTGTTCCGTGTATCTTGTAACCTGTGTCTGTCTGCATGTGACCCAGATCAGGTCATTCCTCTCATCCACCCAGTGCATCATTCATTAAAAGAGCCATCTCACCCACCTTCCCAGACTCCCTGTCCTCCATCAATGACACAAACACTTCAGTGAAGCAGCTCTGAATCTCCGGCACGTGGCAAACATTGTGGGCCGAAGGGCCTGTTCTTGTGTCGTACTGCTCTGTGTTCTATCAGTTTAACCTGGCATCATGTTCGGCACAGACATTTTTTTTGTTCACCACCAATTGAGAAACCGTGTCTCTTTAGGTTTATTATAGCCAAGGGTACCAAGGTACGGTGGAAAGCTTTGTTTTGCATGCTATCCAATCAGATCAGATAATAATATACATAAATACAATCAAGTCAAACTGGGCCGAATGGCCTGTTGCTGTGCTGCATTGTTCTACGTTGGGAAGAGATCAGTGTCAGTAAAGGGGGCGGATAGCAGCTATGTAACAGCTTTGTAAACCAGCAACTGCAGTTTCTTGGCTCTATTATGTAACAGTTGGTCAGATAAAACCAGAGTTCGCAACAACTAATAAACATTTTTGCTTGGAATAAAGTTTATTGAATGATGAAATACAATCATGACACGAGTGTCCCGTGAATATTGCTACATTCATGTATGAGGAATTCCATGTGAACCTGAGCACCATGACAGAGTGGAGGTGCAGATGAACACACCGGGAACTAAAGATGACGGGAGGTCTGGCCTCATATCATTCAGCATTCATATTTTTCAATTGATATAAAGTTCTCCCAGGGACGTTCGTACACTTCCAAGGTACAATTCTGAAAGAAGAGAAAATATTTTCAAGATGCACGATGATGTGAAATGTAACGCCCATGGCGTTCTACATTGCAGCTGATAAATCACTAATATTCTAATCTGAGGGTGGCACAGAGTAGAGATGCGACCTTACAGTGCCAGATACCAGGGCTCGATCCTGATACCCCTTCCACCTATATTCTTTCCTCTGGCTTCACAATTTCACATTGTTTATCCTTGTCTTTCAATATTTGTCCAGTCTGAAGAAGGGTCTCAACCCGCAACGTCACCTATCCATGTTCTTCAGAGATGTTGCCTGACCTGCTGAGTTACTCCAGCACTTTGTGTCATTTTGTGTATTAACCCGCATCTGCAGTTCTTTATTTCTATTTTTTGTTTTTTCATCTCCGGCCTTTGTCCAACCATCTGTCTATGAAGCACCCACCCACCCCCTCACCTGTATCCATCTATCACTTGCCAGGCTTTGTCCTGCACTTCCTCTCCTCCAGCTTTCTCCCCCTCCCCCCACCACAATGAGTCCCAACCTGAAACGTTGGGGTGTACATGGTAAATGGTAGGGAATTGAGGAATGCTGTGGAACAGAGGGATCTAGGAATAACTGTGCATAGTTCCCTGAAGGTGGAATCGCATGCAGATAGGGTGGTAAAGAAAGCTTTTGGTGTGCTGGCCTTTATAAATCAGAGCATTGAATATAGGAGTAGGGAAGTAATGTTAAAATTGTACAAGGCATTGGTGAGACCAATTCTGGAGTATATCGTGTACAATTTTGGTCGCCTAATTATAGGAAGAATGTCAACAAAATAGAGAGAGTACAGTGGAGATTTACTAGAATGTTGCCTGGGTTCCAGCAACTAAGTTACAGAGAAAGGTTGAACAAGTTAGGTCTTTATTCTTTGGAGCGCAGAAGGTTAAGGAGGGACTTGATTGAGGTCTTTAAAATGATCAAAGGGATAGACAGAGTTGACGTGGATAAGCTTTTCCCATTGAGGGTAGGGAAGATTCAAACAAGAGGGCATGACATGAGAATTAAGGGACAGAAGTTTAGGGGTAACAAGAGGGGGAACTTCTTTACTCAGAGAGTGGTGGCTGTGTGGAATGATCTTCCAGCAGAAGAGGTGGAGGCAGGATCGATTTTAACATTCAATAGTAAAGTGGATAGGTATATGGATGAGACGGGAATGGAGGGGTATGGTCTGAGTGCAGGTAGATGGGACTAGGGGAAAATAAATGGTCGGCATGGACTGGAAGGGCCGAGAAGGCCTGTTTCCGTGCTGTAATTGTTATATGGTTATATGGTTACTTATCCATGTCTTCCAGAAATCCTGTCTGACACATTGAATTACTCCAGCATTTTGTGTCTTTTGAAAACCAGCATCTGCAGTTCCTTGTATCTAATTTTCTAATTTGACAATAGGAATCTGAGAGGTAAAGTCTGTTAGGTTAGGTCTAGGTTTTGTTATTGTCACATGTACTGAGGTACAGTGAAAAGCTTTGTTTTGTCTGTTATCCCATCAGATCAGATAATACTATACATAACTACAATCCGAGTCAAACTCAAGTACAATTGGTGGAGCAAAGGGAAAAAGACAGAGTGCAGAATATAGTTCTCAGCATTGTAGAGCATCAGTTCCCGAGACAAAGTCCAATGTCCAGAATGGTGAATCGGACAGTACCCTACCAGGGAGAACGTGCAAATTCCACACAAACAGCACTCGAGGTCAGGGTTGGATCTATCTCTCTGACTCTACCTGCTGTGTCGCTCTGCCACACTGGGTGCTACACCATGAACAAGAGCACACAACCCCAATTTGGGAAGCTCCTACAGTGGAGTTTCTATAGTTTGTGTGATGATATTTTTCCCACTGGGACTCAGAACGCAGTCGCAAAAGATTTCTACCCCCACTCCTGACGGTGGTTTAGTCTAGTTTAGTTTACAGATACAATGTGGAAACAGGCCCTTCAGCCCACAGAGTCCATGCCAGCCATTGGGCACCCATACACTAGTTCTCTGCTGCACACCAGGGACAATTTGCAGGGGCAAGTATAGGGGCATACAAGCCTGCACATCTTTGGAGTGTGGGAGGTAGCCCACATGGTCACAGGGAGAACGTACAAACTCCATGCAGACAGCATCCTTAGTCAGGATCCAACCTGGGTCTCTGGCGCTGTTACGTAGCAATTCCATCGCTGAGCCACTGTGCCATCCCTAAGGTCAAGGTTTGGGTCGCACCACTCCACCCCACCCAATATGGTCAACAGCCCATCAACAAGAAAGAATTCTTACCATTTTTATAGTGGATTGGCCATCCCCTATAATTCCTATGGCCACCGACAGATAATAATAGGCTCCAGCAACAATCTGGTCAGAATAACAGCAGGAATATTAGCCATCATTATGTACACAATATTTATGTATTAATAACAACATTATTAGATATTTTAATTTTTCTGTAATCGCAATGTATTGACTGCCTAGGATGGTGTTGTATTATAAATGGGACTAGCCCAGAATGTCAACTTGGTTGACATTCACATTCTGGGCTAGTTCTTGATTCCCCTACCCTACTGGGAAAATAAATCATCCTATCTATTCCCCTTGTGATCTTATGCACCTCCATAACCTCTCAACCTCGTGCGCTCCAAGGAATAAATTCCTAGTCTACCCAACCTCGAGTCTTGGCAACATCATCGTCATCAATTCATCATCTCTGCATCAATTTATTCCACGTGGTTCCAAGCTTCCTCACCATGCACGTATACAGGGTAACTAAGCAACATATTTTAAGTCTACAAAACTCGAGGCTTATACAATAAAGGGAGAATATCTCCGGCTTCACAATTCTCACCTCTTCTAACTTTTTTTCCCTTTCATACTTTTTGTCTTTTCAGCTCCGGTCGTTATCCACCCAACTGGCGTTCAAACCCCCGTTCTGTAAACACATATTACTAGCCAGACTTTGTCCTGCCCCCACCTTTCTTTACTCCTACTCTACCACAATCAGTGTGAAAAAGGGTTCCGTCCCGAAACGTCACCCATCCGTGTTCTCCAAAGATGCTGCCTGACCTGTTGAGTTGTGTCTTTGCTTTTACAGTCGACCTATACAGAATGATTTGGGAGTGTTGGACTGCAAAGCAGTGTGAGCCTCAGACTAAAGCTCAAGGTCCATTGCAAACCAACCATAGCTTCAGACATTTTTTAAAATTGAAAACACTGTCCTTAAATTGCTCAACAATCGCTAAGCAAGAATCAATAACAGAATTTGTTGAACTCTCCAACTTTAGGTAACCTACTCAACACCCCCCCCCCCCCCCCCCCACCCCTTTTTACTCCTCCTCTCCCCTGTGCCCATCTCGACTCACACCTATTTTCTCCCCAACCCACTCATTACTTTCCTCCCTCTTTGGCTTCACAATCTGCAACTCGTAATCCTATCTCAAACCATCTGCCTATCAAAATCCCCCCTCGCCTGCATCCACCTATTAACTGCCGCACTTTTTCCTGCCTCTGCCCTCTTCTAGCTTTCATTCTCTCTCCTACAATCAGTCTGAAGAAGGGTCCCGACCCAAAATGTCACCTATCCATGTTCTCCAGAAATGTTGCTGACCCACTGAGTTACTCCAGCACTTTGTGTCCTTAACATAATTTAAACTTTTGATCACAAATATTCCTCATAATCCCTGAGCGAGGAGTCAGGGAAAATCCCTCATCGCCAACAAACAGCTCTGGTTAAAGCGGGGATGAATGATTGAACGCAGGGCCCATCACACATACTCTACCTTTCTTTTAGCTGAGGTCACCTTCAACAGTTCAGAATAAGAGTTGGCCTGTCGAGAAGCAAACAAGGCAACACGTTGAACGTCCTCATCCAACTCGTCCATCGACTGAATTAGACCCACGGCAATGTCGTCGGGCATGGCGCAAGCAGAGAGGGAAGCAGAGAGGAGAACGCACAGGCACAACCAGCTGACTGCCATCTTGCACTCTACAACAAGTGACTGCAGGGATGTGGTGGCATCTAGCTTTATAGTGTCTTTCTGGAGAAGGATGATGTGGTAATGATCTAATAACAGGATTGTCGCCCTTCCCTCAAATTCTAAACCTCATCTGTAGTTAATTCCCCTAAATTACAGTATTAAACATAATCTCTTAGATAATGACTTCAGCAATGATATAGGTTTAGAAATTGGGCCATTTAACATCAGAGCCTCTCTTTATCCTCTAAATGCTTAGAAACAAGTTCCTCTGCATTACATGGTTTCACACTAGCAAAGACCATTTGGCTAAAGGAGAATAGCTGGGGCTACTTGTTAATCTGTGGCAAATTTTCAGTGTTAAAGTTAACACTAGGAGCAGCACAGTGGCGCTGCTGGTGGAGTCACTGCTTGACTGCCAGAGACCCAGGTTCAAATCTGACCTTGGGTATTGCCTGTGTGTGTAGTTTGCGCGTTCTCCCTGTGAACCACATGGGCTTCCTGCAGGTGCTCCGGTTTCCTCCCCCATCCCAAAAATATTTGGGTTTGTCGGTTAATTGGCCTCTGTAAATTGCCCTAGTACGTAGGGAGTAGATGAGAAAGTGGGAAAACATTGAACATAGTTTGAGCGGCTGATTGATGGTCAGCATGTGGGCAAAAAGGATGTTCCAATGCTGTAACTAACTATTTTAAAAGACTGCAACATTTGTTTGTTCACCAGTTGAGAAACCGAGCCTCTTGTTAGATTTAGTTTTATTATTATTGTCATATATAACAAGCTATAGTGAAAAGCTTTGTTTTGCATATTAATCAATGCACCCAGATAATACTTTACATGAAAACCATCAACTTAAACCCGTGAAAGGGAAGATACGGAGTGCAGAGTGTAGTTCACAGCATTGTAACACATAAGTTCCAGAGACTGTCCAATGTCCAAGTGGGGTGGAGGTGAATCGGACAGTACCACAGCCTCTGGATGGACCATTCGGAAGCCTGATAACAGGCGGGAAAAAGCTGTTCCTGAGTCTGGTGGTAACATTTTCTTGGTGTAATTGTATTTAGTTTCAGAATCAGGCTCCTGTCACAGGCATCAACATTCTAGTTGCTGGGTCGCAATCCCAATTTTGTGGTGATTTTTGCCTTCATCAATTGTAAACTTACTTCATTATGTTCTTTAGTGCAAGTAATTGTCTCTGTTCCCTGGATTGAAAAGGATAAGTGTTTCCTCACTGAGTCGTTACTAAAATGGCCCACTTAAAAATAGATGGGTGTTAATGGATTTGTAAAGAGTTTATCTTCAATACCTTTTGAAATGATGGATTTGAGAACGTCTGAACAAGCCTCCCTAGTGCAATTAATGATAACTAGAAACATAGAAACATAGAAAATAGGTGCGGGAGTAGGCCGTTCGGCCCTTTGAGCCTGCACCGCCATTCAATATGATCATGGCTGATCATCCAACTCAGTATCCTGTACCTACCTTCTCTCCATACCCTCTGATCCCCTTAGCCCAAGGGTCACATCTAACTCCCTCTTAAATGTAGCCAATGAACTGGCCTCAACTACCTTCTGTGGCAGATAATTCCAGAGACTCACCACTCTCTGTGTGAAAAATGTTTTCCTCATCTCGGTCCTAAAGGAATTCCCCCTTATCCTTAGACTGTGACCCCTTGCTCTGGACCTCCCCAACATCGGGAACAATCTTCCTGCATCTAGCCTACCCAACCCCTTAAGAATTTTGTAAGTTTCTATAAGATCCCCCCCCCCCCCCCACCCCCCCAGCCCATATACAGCCCATAGAAGGTCATAGCTGTTGAGGTTAGTGTTGTGCAGCGTTACGGAAGTGGCGGCGCTGCTTGGCAGCTGCGGCTCACCTGCAGTCCGTCTGTTTTTTTACTTTATTTTTGTCTTCGTGCCTGTTTTTAGCAATTATTTTTGGTTTATTAGGTTGTGTATTTAGAAGATTGAGGGGGGATCTTATAGAAACTTACAAAATTCTTAAGGGGTTGGACAAGCTAGATGCTGGAAGATTGTTCCCGATGTTGGGGGAGTCTGATGGTTGCTGGGAAGAAGCAGTTCTTGAATCTAGCGGTCACAGTTTTCAAGCTCCTGTACCTTGTTCCCCAATGGTAGCAGTGAGATGAGAGCGTGGCCAAGGTGATGCGAGTCTTTGATGATGCTGGCTGCCTTTTTAAGGCAGTTTCTCCTGGAGATCCCTTTGATGGTGGGGAGGTCAGTAACCTTGATGGACCGGGCAATGTCCACCATTCTCTGTAGTTTCCTTTGTCCTTCATGAACAGATATATACTTTTAAGAGAGACACAAGGACAAGGTACAAGAGATTAATGTGCAAAATTAGAGCACATGGTATTGGGGTGGGGTATTGACATGGATAGAGAACTGGTTGGCAGACAGGAAGCAAAGAGTAGGAATCAAACGGGTCCTTTTCAGAATGGCAGACAGTGACTAGTGGGGTGCCGCAAGTCTCAGTGCTGGGACCCCAGTTATTACAATATATATTAACAATTTAGACAAAGGAATTAAATGTGACATCTCCAAGTTTGCGGATGACACAAAGCTGGATGGCAGTGTGAGCTGTGAGGTGCAGGGTGACTTGGTTAGGTTGGGTGAGTGTGCAGATGCATGGCAGATGCAGTATAATGTGGATAAACGTGAGGTTATCCACTTTGGTGGCAAGAACAGGAAAGCAGAATATTACCTGAATGGTGTCAGGTTAGGAAAACGGGAGGTGCAACAAGACTTGGGTGTCCTTGTACGTCAATCACTGAATGTAAGCATGCAGGTAGAGCAGGCAGTGAAGAAAGCAAATGGTATGTTGGCCTTCATAGCGAGAGGATATGAGTATAGGAACAAGGAGGTCCTACTGCAGTTGTACAGAGCCCTGATGAGAGCGCACCTGAAGTATCTTGTGTGGAGAGACAGTGTGGAGAGAGTGTCCAGATTTAGGTTTCTGGGTACTCACATCTCAGAGGACCTCACATGGTCCACCAACACCGCTGGATTGGTCAAGAAGGCACAGCAATGACTGTTCTTCCTGAGAACACTGAAAAAGACTAGTCTGCCCCAACAGCTGCTGACAACCTTCTACCGCTGCACCACAGAGAGCATCCTAACATATGGCATCTCTGTGTGATATCTCAGCTGCACGGAGGTGGAGAGGAGAGCTCTTCAGCGGGTCGTCCTCAGAGCGCAGAAGATAATTGGGACACAGCTACCAGCCTTGGAGGGCATCTACAATACACGGTGCCTCAGGAAGGCCATCAGCATTCACCACGACTCCTCACACTCTTGCAATAGTCTGTTCGAACTTCTACCATCCGGCAGACATTACAAGGCCTTCTACGCCCGCACCTCCAGACTTAGGAACAGCTTCATCCCCAGAGCTAAAGCTGCTCTGAACCGGCCCTGCTGAGCCCCCCCCCCCCCCCCCCCATGGACTGTCTCCCTCGGATGGTCATGTCGCACATCGACCCGGCACAGACCTATTTCCACTTTATACTGTTTTAACTCTTTTTTTTAAACTTGTTTCTCCGGGTGTCTAAATTTTTTGCTAATTAAGTTATTACATCGGATGGAAGCTGCATAGCAAATCTCCTTGTACCTCTGTTCAATGACAATAAAATATATTATTATTATTATTATTATTATTATTTTGCATTGTGTGATGTAGGACAAATGTTCCCGATGTTGGGAGTATTTAGAACCAGGGGTTACAGTGTAAGAGAGTTGTGAATCTGTGGAATTATCTGCTGCAGAAGGCAGTGGAGGCCAATTCACTGGATATTTTCAAGAGAGAGTTAGATATAACTCTTAGGGCTAACGGAATCAAGGGTTATGGGGAGAAAGCAGGAACGGGTTACTGATTTTGGATGATCAGCCACGATCATATTGAATGCCGGCGCTGGCCCAAAGGGCTGAATTGGCGACTCCTGCACCTATTTTCTATGGTTCTATGTAACTGCAAACGCTGGAATCTGGAGCAGATCACAAAGTGCTGGAGGAACTCAATGGGTCAGGAAGCATCTGTGGAGGGAATGGACACACAACGTTTTCGGTCGGGACTATTTTTCGCAAAGCTGTAGAAGCAAGTCTGGGTCAGAACATAGTCGAAGAACAGGAGAGGAGCAAGAATCGTGGAGGGGGAGCAGACAGGGAGGGTCTCACAGAACTCCTGTCGGAGAGACAACTTCTTCAAAACAACCGTGCTTTGAGGAGAGCTAGAAACAAAGAACTGCGGATGCTGGTTAATACACGTAAGGACACAAAATGATGGAGTAACTCAGGTAGCATCTCTGGAGAACATGGATAGGTGATGTTTTGGGTCAGGACTCTTTGAGGGGATTTTGTAGTCAAACATGGAAGCAAGGAACAGCAGATATTGGAATCTTGAGCCAAATACAAAGTGCTGACAGCGAGTCAGGAGGAAATGGATAGATGACCTTTTTGGTCAGAACTCTGCTTTAGACTGACTGGAGCAGGGGGAGAAAACCTTTAGGAGCATGTGGTAAGATTTGCGATACTCTCTTGTACCACCCATTGCTGACAGTTAAGTACGATATGCCTTTAATGAAAGATATATTTGAGAATGTGTCCATATTATGTTCCTTGCTAAACAGCAATGCAAAATAATCAATGAACACAACATATATGATCTAAAGACACAAAGTGCTGGAGTAATTCAACGGGTCAGGCAGCATCTCAGGAGGACATGGATAGTTGAAGTTTTGGGTTGGGACCCTACTACAGACTACTACATTAGTCTGAAGAAGGATCCTGCCTGCCCATTCCCACTGCAGAAGCTGCCTGACCCACTGAGTTCTTCCAGCACTTTGTATATTGCTCAAGATACCTTGTGTCTTCAAAGCAGCATTCCATTAATACGCTATTTCTTTTTTTTTCAATCATTAGATAGTCTTTTTCCTTACAAAGAGTTGTTTGAAATTCTTCCCTACCTCAAATCTAGTCAGTGGTGACTGATTAAAGTGTTGTTGATGACAAATGAGTGAAAAATGACAAGTAGGAATGACAGAGGCTGGTGTAATTAGTTAAAATAGTGTTTCACTGTAATTTGCCCAGACTTGTTTAACTTGATTTAACAAGGATAAAGACCACTTTTAAGTAGATCTTACACCCAGCCCCATGAAATCCTAACACAGCCTAATTTAGAGATTTGCATAACACTCAACATATCCCCAGGTGCAACTCGCAATCACCTTCCAAAGCCCTTAAGAGTCTGAATCAGCACAATTTGGGACTTAGTGCTTTACTCTCATTAGAGTACTCTCATTACTCTAATTACAACAATTAGACAATGCTCATTTGGGGAACTCAGAGTTCATTGATAATTAATGTAATCTTTCATCTTTCACCAATGCTCAAGTCAAGAGCGTTTAAATTATATATACGCACCAAAAGACAATGACATTCTTACTTGCTGCAGCTTTACAGGCCTGTTAATAATATAACACTGTTAAATGTACAATAATTAATAAATTAGTATTCACTAATACCAGGTAACCAGCCCAAAATAATGCAAAATCAAAATCCATAATGCAATCAAAGACATAGTCCATAATAATTGTAGATGCAAGGAACTGCAGATGCTGGTTTACACAAAGTGCTGGAGTAACTCAGTGGGTCAGGCAGCATTTCTGAAGAACATGGATGTTCACATATCTGTTATGCATCTGCATGTAAGAATTTTGGGACATAGAACAATAAAACACTCTTGACTCTTAATAGAAACATAGAAAATAGGTGCAGGAGTAGGCCATTCGGCCCTTCAAGCCTGCACCGCCATACAATATGATCATGGCTGATCATCCAACTAAGTATCCCGTAGCTGCCATCTCTCCATATCTCCTGATCCCTTTAGCCACAAGGGCCACATCTAACTTCTTCTTAAATATAGCCAATGAACTGGCCTCAACTACCTTCTGTGGCAGAGAATTCCACAGATTCACTACTCTCTGTGTGAAAAATGTTTTTCTCATCTCGGTCCTAAAAGATTCCCCCTTATCCTAAAACTGTGACCCCTTGTTCTGGACTCCCCCAACATCGGGAACAATCTTCCTGCATCTAGCCTGTCAAACCCCTTAAGAATTTTGTATGTTTCTATAAGATCCCCCCTCAATCTTCTAAATTCTAGCGAGTACAAGCCAAGTCTATCCAGTCTTTCTTCATATGAAAGTCCTGACATCCCAGGAATCAGTCTGGTGAACCTTCTCTGTACTCCCTCTATGGCAAGAGTGTCTTTCCTCAGATTTGGAGACCAAAACTGTACGCAATACTCCAGGTGTGGTCTCACCAAGACCCTGTACAACTACAGTAGAACCTCCCTGCTCCTTTACTCAAATCCTTTTGCGATGAATGCTAACATACCATTCGCTTTCTTCACTGCCTGCTGCACCTGCATGCCTACTTTCAATGACTGGTGTACCATGACACCCAGGTCTTGTTGCATCTCCCCTTTTCCTAATCGGCCACCATTCAGATATTAGTCTTTCCTGGTTTTGCCACCAAAGTGGATAACCTCACATTTATCCACATTATACTGTATCTGCCATGCATTTGCCCACTCACCCAGCCTATCCAAGTCACCTTGCAGTCTCCTAGCATCCTCCTCACAGTGAACACTGCCCCCCAGCTTCGTGTCATCCGCAAACTTGGAGATGTTGCATTCAATTCCCTTGTCCAAATCATTAATATATATTGTAAATAGCTGGGGTCCCAGCACTGAGCCTTGCGGTACCCCACTAGTCACTGCCTGCCATTGTGAAAAGGACCCATTTACTCCTACTCTTTGCTTCCTGTCTGCCAGCCAGTTCTCTATCCACATCAATACTGAACCCCCAATACCATGTGCTTTAAGCTTGTCTACTAATCTCTTATGTGGGACCTTGTCGAAAGCCTTCTGAAAGTCCAGATATAACATATACACTGGTTCTCCCTTATCCACTCTACTAGTTACATCCTCCAAACATTATATAAGATTCATCAGACATGACGTTAGTAGGTAACGTTCCGGGTCTAATTCTAATTCTAATTCTAATTTTCAGGTCCAGTGATGGATGGAAATGGGGGGGGGGGGTACACAGGGAGAAGGCGTGGTACACAGGGGGGCGGTACACAGGGGGAAGGCGTTCCCCTACTTTTCAGTTTCCAGCTCTAGTTTAATTAATACTGCAGAAATATTCGGGTCGTTTATAGCTTTATTCAACTCAGACGAAAAAGATTTGTTAACTGCCACTGTTAACACTTGACAACAGCCAGTAGTTAACACATAGTTATACAATGTGTCATCAATACATCGATCCACATTCCTCAGTAAATGTAATTGTGTTTTGACCTTGTATTAATGACGCCGCGTTCCTTTGAATAAAATTCACGGGAGAATTTCTTAAACTCACTGCAGGGCTACTGGATCACGTTATTTTATTATACCACGTTATTTTATTTGCCGCTCTAGAAAAAAAAAACATAGAAACATAGAAAAATGTAGGCCATTCAGCCCTTCGAGCCTGCACCGCCATTCAATGTGATCATGGCTGATCATCCAACTCAGTATCCCGTACCTGCCTTCTCTCCATACCCCCGATCCCTTTAGCCACAAGTGCCACATCCAACGCCCTTTTAAATATAGCCAATGAACTGGCCTCAACTTCTTCTGTGGCAGAGAATTCCAGAGACTCACCACTCTCTGTGTAAAGAATGTTTTCCTCATCTCGGTCCTAAAGGAATTCCCCCTTATCCTTAGACTGTGACCCCTTGTTGGGGTCTCTTGTTGGGACGCCTTGTTGGGGACTACCTCTCTGCCTCTGTGCCTCTCTGCCTCTCTCCCACTCTCCCTCTCTCCCACTCTCCCTCTCTCCCTCTCTGCCTCTCTGGCCCTCTCACCGCATAGGGAACCAGATGCGAAAGACAGTGGTGGAAAATATAATTTCAAAACTATCTAAAATGTCTGTTATGATTGATGAATCTACTATTATTAATGGGAAAACTGTTCTAGTGGTCTGCCTGAGAGCAGCAGTTGGTGAATCTTCCCAACCTATATCATTCTATTTTGATTTAGAACATATGAAACTTGGTGCAAATGCAAAATCTATATATGATGGGCTTCTAAGTTGCTTACAAAGAGGTGGTTTTTCAATACAGTACCTAAAAGAAAATGTGATATCACATGTAACTGATGGTGCATCAGTAATGTTGGGGCGAAATGCAGGGGTTGCAAAACTATTTCTTGATGATTTCACAGGCTTGAACTCAGTGCAGGTGATGTTATAAGTGAAGTTGCAGGTATGAATCATTTTCAGATATTTTGTGATAAATTGTATTCCTTAGATCATAGGTCTCCAAAGAATCAGGATGAGTTAACTGCATGTGCTGAGGCTCCTCACTGTCAACTGTTGAAAATTGGTCGTGTTTTCAGTGTGAGATGGGTTGCTTCGTCTTATCGAACTGTGAAGGCAATGTGGCAGATTTATAAAGCTGTTTGGGAGCATTTTGGAAAAGCAAGCTGTGATGCTTGTGATGCACATACAACTGACTGACTTCATCCATTTCACCACCAACTTCCATCCGGCACACAAATACACTTGGACCATTTCCGACATTTCCCCACCATTCCTTGACCTCACCATCTCTATTGCAGGTGATACACTCCTGACCGACATCCACTACAAACCAACTGACTCCCACAGCTACCTAGACTACTCTTCCTCCCACCCTGCTTCCTGTAAGGACTCCATCCCCTATTCCCAATTCCTCCGTCTACGCCGCATCTGCTCCCAGGATGAGGTGTTCTACACCAGGTCATCACAAATGTCCTCGTTCTTCAGAGAATGGGGTTTCCCCTCCCCCACTATGAGGCTCGCACCAGGGTCTCCTCCATACCCCACAACACTGCCCTCTCTCCCCATTCCCCCACTCACAACAAGGGCAGAGTCCCCCTGGTCCTCACCTTTCACCCCACCAGCCGGCGCATACAACAGATAGTCCTCCGCCAGTTTTGCCACCTCCAACGTGACCCCTCCACTCGCCACATCTTCCCATCTCCCCCCGTCTGCCTTCTGCAAAGACCGCTCCCTCCGCAACTCCCTTGTCAATTCTTCCCTTCCCTCCCGCTCCACCCCTTCCCCGGGCACTTTCCCTTGCAACCGCAAGAGATGCTACACTTGTCCCTTCACCTCCCCCATTCACTCCTTTCAGGGACCCAAGCAGTCCTTCCAAGTCCGACAGAGGTTCACCTGCACCTCCTCCAACCTCATCTACTGCATCCGTTGCTCCAGATGCCAGCTGATCTACATCGGTGAGACCAAGCGGAGGCTGGGTGATCGTTTCGCCGAACACCTCCGCTCGGTCCGCAATAACCAACCCGACCTCCCGGTGGCTCAGCACTTCAACTCCCCCTCCCATCCCGTATCCGACCTCTCGGTCCTGGGCCTCCTCAACGGCCAGAGTGAACTACACCGCAAGTTGGAGGAACAGCACCTCATATTCCGCTTGGGGAGTCTGCATCCTCTGGGCTTAAACATTGAATTTTCTCAATTCTGTTAACCCAGACTGCCTCCTCCCCACCTCTCCCTCAGCCCTCGGGCCCTGGCATTCATTCTCTCTCTATCTCCCCCCCACCCAAGTCGCACTAGCTTATCATTTGCACACTAGAAACAGCTTACAATGGCCTGTTTCCTTTATCATCAATACTTTTTAGCATATCTTTCATTCATTGTTCTTTATCTCTCCACATCACTGTCTATATCTCTCGTTTCCCTGATCCCTGACCAGTCTGAAGAAGGGTCTCGACCCGAAACGTCGCCTATCTCCTTCGCTCCTTAAATGCTGCTGCACCCGCTGAGTTTCTCCAGCTTTTTGTGTAACCCTGTGATGCTTCAAGATCTGTTGCAGAGAGAGCAAAGTACGAGGGGCTGAAAAGGTATTAGAATCATCAGCTTTCGGAAACAATTTGGGCTTGTTGAAGGACAGTTTGCTAGAGTTGTCTGAACTGCCACTTGAACTGCAGAACCGAAATTGTACACTTAGTAAAAGGCACATGAGGAAATGAAACAAACTATCAAGGTTCTTGAATGTCAAATAGAGAAGCCAGGAAATGTTTATACTCAAGTGGAGAAAGCAACAAGCCAGATGATGTTTAAAAGAATAAATTTGAGAGCTGGTAAAGTTCCTACTATACATAGACAACAGTTTTTGAGCAGATTGGTCAATAATATGAAATCCAGGCTGCTTGAACCTACAACAGCCTCGAATGATACATGTAAAAAGTTAATTAACAAGTCAATAATATTTAGATATTAACAATATTCCAGAAGATTCACTTGTTACCTTTGGGGATAATGATGTAGAAGAAAGGCAGAACAATTTGGCTCAAATGGTCGGCTTTGTGTCAGAGCCTTCAGAGAATTCTAGGAATCTAAAGGGAAGATAGTTTCTGCAGATTTTCAGCAGCTGCTAACGGCTGTAAATACAATTCCGGTAACAACAGCAGAATGTGGAAGAAGCGTCAGTGGCATGAATTTCTGCATGTCACCACAACGTGCAAGACTTTAAACTGATCATCTCTCAACTCTTCCATTTATTAAGTTGGTGGGGCTTCCTCTGTCAAAATTCAACCCCGAAGAATGTGTGAGGACATGGCTTCTTAGTGGCAGAAGGCGGGCTGAAGAAACGGCTTGCAGAAAGAAAGAGGAGGTGACAGAAAGAAATGGAGATTATATACCATTATGGAACATTTTGTAATTTAAACAGAGAGAGAGAGAGAGAGAGAGAGAGAGAGAGAGAGAGAGAGAGAGAGAGAGAGAGAGAGAGAGAGAGAGAGAGAGAGAGAGAGAGAGAGAGATGCAAGAAAGCAGCTATGACATGTAATACACAAAAAACTATATTATAAATACACTATAAACAAGTTATGCATTCTTGTACTCTTACATGGGTACGATCGCACATTACAAAAATCCCCCCCCCCCCCCTTCCTTCCCAACCTCAGCCTCAAGGACCTTAGAGTACCCCTAGTTCCTAAAACCCATTTGCATCACAGTTCAGGTCAGAGGAAAGCTACCTACCCATGTTCTCCATGGATGCTGCCTGACCCGCTGAGTTACTCCAGCACTTAATATCTGTTTCAAGTCCATAGTAGTTCTTAGTTGCTGAGGTTAGAGTTGTGCAGTGTTCAACATCCTGATGGTTGTTGGAAAGAAGCTGCTCTTAAACCTGGAGGTCACAGTTTTCGGGCTTCTTCATGATGGGAGTAATGATATAATTAATTCACCAATGCAGAGTCGCAAAGCTAACAATTGTTACAACCGTAGAGATGTTAGTTGAGCCAATATTACGTCAATGTTGAGGTTGTATCTGACAATGTGCACTTTAACCACGTGATTGTTTTTCTATTACAAATCTCAAATAGTGGAGTACAGAGGCAAATGATGTGTTTTTATCCCAAACATTATGGAGGGCACTGTATGTATTGCCTCTGAGAGTGTCAGAAGAATATTTTTGGCACAGTACCTGTTTTGTAGATATTTTTTACACTGAATAACGTTTATTTTGATTTTTTTTAAAACTGCCTCTAAAAGGCAGCCAATATCATCAACGACGCACAATCTCATCTCGCTACAGCCATCAGGAAGAAGGTACAGGAGCCTGAAAACCGTGCCCTCTAGGTTCAAGAACAGCTTCTTCCCAGACTCCATCAGGCTCTTGAACGCTACACAGCAGCCTCAGCAGCTATCATCTTCTACGGACTGTCTTTGTTTGCACTACGGGCAGGTGTTGCACTACTGTGGTTACCTAATACTACTTGATTATTAATTTATTGCATTATTGTATGCTTATTTGTGTGTTATTAGATTAATTGACATGTAAAGCTGCCACACGCAAGGGATTTCATTGTTCTGTTGCGGGTACATGAGACAATCAAAGTGCTGGAGAACGTCAGCGGGGCAAGCAGCATCTGTGGAGGAAGATGAGCAGCGATGCTTCAGGTTGGGACTTTTCTTCTGACAAATTGTGGGGAGGAGTGAGTGGGAGGGAAAAAGAAAGCTGTCAAAGAGAGGTGGGTGGGGCGAAGACTGGCATGTGATGAAGTGATACTTAAAAACCCTCTGCGCTCCATAGGCGTTACAAGTTTATTCGATTCAGCATGGCTCATTCACAATTCTGAGTGTTGGTCTTTGATGGGAACTTTGCTCAGATTCTGTTCATACTTTATCCCACTATGTGCAGAGGGAAAAATGCTCCAGTACTGACCCTCTTGCTCGTAGTGAAATCGTAGTGTTCAATTCCACCTAACCCCCTCTCCCTCCTGTACCCTCTCTCCCTTGTATCCTCTACTATCCCGAGCGAATCCTCTTTATCATCCCATCCCTCATTCCTGCTCTTTCTTGTCTCCCTCCTGTTCCAATCCCTCCTTGTTTCCTTCCTCCCCTTCATGTCTCCCTCCCACTCACTCACATTCTCCTCCCTCCCTCCCGTCCTCCCCTCCTCCCGTCCTCCCCTCCTTTCCTCCTTTCCTTCCTTCCTCCCATCCCTCTAGACCCTCACATTACACTTGATGTATCCTGTCGAGAGGCGGGAAAAGCAGCCATCAGTGCAGCACTATCATGCCAATATCGTCGAAGACCCACACCACCTGTTCACACTAGTTCGATGTTATCCCACTTTCTCCTCCACTCCCTACATGCTAGAGGGCTATTTTACAGAGGCCAATTAATCTACAAAGCTGCACGTCTTTGGGATGTCAAAGGACAAAGGACAAAGGACAAAGGACATTTATTGTCACATACACCAATTGGTGTAGTGAATTTTGACTTGCCAATGCAGCACACAGATAAAGATAAGACACAACACTAAAGAATTAACAATGAACATAAAAACATCCGCCCACAATGGTTCCCACTGTGGGGGAAGGCACAAAGTCCAGTCCCATCCCCAAGTCCACCCATAGTCGGGCCTATTGAGGCCTCCGCAGTCGGCGCTACGGCGGCCCAATGTTTTCGGCCTTCTTGCCGGGTGTTGGTGTTCCGGCGTCGGGAGAGTCCTCACAGCGGCTTGGGACACCTGGAACGGCCGCTTTCCTACCGGAGTCCGTGGCTTCCGAAGCTGACAAGGATGTAGGAGGAAACCCGAGCACCCATCTGGCCATAGGGGGAATGTGCTAACTCCACACAAACAATCCCGAGGTCAGGATCAGCCCCGGGTCTCAGGCACTGTAAGGCTTCAGCTCCACCCACTGTGCCGCCCTTGTTCTGTGTCTGATGACAACGCTTCAATGTTTAAGAACTATCAAGTTACAAAACAATGAATAATTTCTTTAATACCAAAGCTAGAAACATTAGAACTAACTACTGTATCTGCTGTTAAATAGTATGATGACACATTTTCAAAGCATCGGAATAAACCATCTTAAATAAGGTAATAATGAGCAGACAGGGTCCTGATCTCCTTCCTCCTCACACCAGAGGAGGCAGAAAAACCAAAGTTGTAAACCAAGCTAGTTCCACTTGCCTATATCTTCCCCATATCCCTCTAAACCTTTCCAATTCACGTACCTGTCCAAATGTCTTTTAAATGTTGGGTACACAAAAGGCTGGAGAAACTCAGCGGGTGCAGCAGCATCTAAGGAGCGAAGGAGATAGACGATGTTTCGGGTCGAGACCCTTCTTCGAGTTCCGTCTTTTAAATGTTGTTAGACCTGCCTCAACTACCTCCTCTGGCAGCTTGTTCCATATAATCACTGCTCTGCGAAAAAGATGCCCCACAGGTTTTTATTAAATCTTTCCCCTCTCATAAGTTCATAAGTGATAGGAGCAGAATTAAGCCATTCGACCCATCAAGTCTACTCCACCATTCAAATATGGCTTGTTATCTTTCCTTCTCAACCCCATTCTCCTGCCTTCGCCCCATACCCCAGACACCATTACTAATCACGAATCTGTCGATCTCCACCTTAAAAATAGCCATTGACTTGGCCTCCACAGCCGTCTGTTGGAATGAATTCCACGTATTCATCAATGTCTTGACAAAATAAACTTCTTCTCATCTCTTTTCTAACGGTACGTCCTTTTATACTGAGATTATGGGCTCTGGTCCTAGACTCTCCCACAAGTGAAAACATCCATTCCACATTCACTCTATCCAGGCCTTTCACTATTCAGTAAGTTTCAATGAGGTCCTCATCCTTCTAAACCCCAGCGAGTACAGGCCCAGTGAACAACGCTCATCATATGGTAACCCAATCCTTCCTGGGATCATTCTCGTAAGCCTCCTCTGGACCCTCTCCAATGCCAGTACATCCTTCCTCAGATATGGGGCCTAAAACTGCTCACAAAACTCCAATCGTGGTCTGACCAGCGTCTTATAAAGCCTCAGCATTACATCCCTGTTTTTGTATTGGATCCCTCTCGAAATAAATACATTTGCCTTCCTTACTACCGATTCAACTTGCAAATTAACTTTTTGGGAATCCTACACCAGCACTCCCATGTACCTCTGCACAACCAATTTCTGAATTTTCTCCCCATTTAGAAAATAGCCTGTCCTTTATTCCTCTCACCTTAAACTTATGTCCTCTGGTTCTTGATTCTCCTACCCTGGCAAAAAAAGATTACCTCTCCCCTCAAGATTTTATAGACCTCTATAAGATGATCCCACACCCACCTGTGCTCCAAGGCATAAAGTCCTCTCCCTATATCTCAGGCCCTGGGGTCCTGGCAGAGACCTGGGTTTAGTCCTGACCTCGAGTGGTGTCTATGTGAAGTTTGTACATTCTCCCTGGGTTGGCATGGGTTTCCTCCGGGTGCTCCGGTTTCCTCCCCCATCACAACAACCACAGGTTTGTAGGTTAATCGGCCATCTGTAATTTCCCCCTTGTGTGTAGGGAGTGGATGAGAAAGTGGAATAACATTAAACTAGCGTGAACAGGTGATCACTGGTCAGCATGGATGCATAGTGATAGGTGCAGGATTAGGTCATTCAGCCCATCATGTCTGCTCTGCCGTTCAATCATGGCTGATCTACAGAATATCTTCCTCTTAACCCCATGCTCCCGCCTTCTCCCCAGAACCCTGACACCCGTACTAATTAAAAATCTATCTATCTCTACCTTAAAAATATCAATTGACTACCTCCACAGCCTTCTGTGGCAATGAATGCCACAGTTTCACCACCCTCTGATTAGAAATTCCTTCTCATCTCCTTCCTAAAGGAACGTCCTTTAATTCTGAGTTTATGACCTTTGGTTCTGGACTCTCCCACTAGTGGAAACATCCTCTCCACATCCACTCTATCCAGGCCTTTCACTATTCGGTAAGTTTCAATGAGGTCCCCCCTCCTTCTAAGCTTCAGTAAGTAGAGGCCCAGTTTGTCAAACGCTCATCATATGTTAACTCGGTGGGTCGAAGGGCGTGTTAGCATGCTCTATATATAAAGCAGATTAAACCATGCAGTAAGTTGCTGACCTTTCCAAAGCACACCGGCAGGTGGTGTACTGCACTGGGACGGAGGTGTGTTGGGAGGGGCAGGGCATGGTGTGGGAGCAGCTAATGCTATTGGAATGTACAGGTTGCACAAAGGACAGGTGGAGACATGCTGCTTGGGCGGTTCACCTGGTATCTTCTGAAACAGCCACAGTCACGCAAGGGGCCTTTATAAGGGGGAGGGTTAGGGAGTGAATTTGTTAAAGTCTGTGTTTCAGATGGTGCTACCCAGAACACTGGATCAGGCCACAGCCACTGGATCATAGTGCAGAGAGGAACTCGTCCCCGGCTGGGGAGGTCTAGAGTCAGAGACACATAAGCAGGGAAGCAGGCCCTTCGGCCCAACTCACCCATGCTGACCAAGATGCCCCATTTAAGCCAGTTCAGAGACACAGTGTGGAAACAGGCCCTTTGGCCTACTTCTTCTTCTTTCGTGTGGCGTGCACAGCCTAAAGTTGTTGGACAACCTGTTCTATTTGATCTTCCGTTTGTGCACGTCAAGTTGATTGCATTAGTCGAAACAGGGGGGGACCAGGTGAAGGTTGCAATCTTCCAGCCCGGCCTACTAAGTCCACGCCAATCAGCGATCATTCCAGAGATGTACAGGTTTGTAGCTTAATTGGCTTTGGTTGTAAATTGTCCCTAATGTGTTGGATAGTGTCAGCGTACAGGGATCGCTGGTCAGCGCTGCCACAACTAGATGAAGGGCTTGTTTCCGTGCTGTATTCCTAAACTAAACTAGACTTAACAAAACACCCATACACTAGTTCTAGCCTACTCACGATGGACAATTTACAGAATCCAATTCACCCACAAATCTGCACGTCTTTGGAATGTGGAAGGAAACCGGAGCGCGAGGAGAAGCCCACGCGGTCACAGGGAGAACATGCAAACTGTACAGACAGCGGCCATAGTCCGGATCGAACCCGAGTCTCTGGCGCTGTAAGGCAGCAACATTACCGCTACGCCACTGTGCCACGCTATGAAGTAGACACTCAGAACCTTTTACCCAGGAGGGTAAAATCAAATACAAGAGGGCATAGCTTTAAGATGAGAGGGGCAAAATTTAAAGGGGATATGCAGGGCAGGTTTTTCTCACAGAGAGTGGTGAGTGCCAGGGGTGGTAGTGGAGGCCGATACATTAGTGGCATTTAAGAGAATTGAGTATCGGCTCAGGATTTGCAGGGATATGGATCATGTGCAGGCAGATAAGAGATGGTCTTGGCACAGACATTGTGGGCCGAAGGGATTGTCCTTTTCTTGTACTGTTCTAAATCCTATGTTAATTTCTCCTCATTTGACCCAAATCCCTCTAAGCCTTTCCTATCCATGTACCTGTCCAAATTACTGCAAATGTTGTTATAGTACCCGCCTCAACCTCCCCCTCTGGCAGCTCGTTCCATATATCCACCGCTCTCTTTGTGAGAAAGTTGCCCCTTAGATTCCCATTAATTTTTTCTCTGGAACGTCAGTTGTTGGGGGGAAACCTGATAAAAGGTCATAAGGAATAGGAGTAGAATTAGGCCATTCAGCCCATCAAGTCTACTCCGCCATTCAATCAGGGCTGATCTGTCTCTCCCTCCTAACCCCATTCTCCTGCCTTCTGCCCATAACCCCCGGCACATGTACTAGTCAAGAATATATATCTATCTCTGCCTTAAAAATATCCACTGACTTGGCAAATAATTCCACAGATTCACCACCTACTAACTAAAGACATTTCTCCTCATCTCTTTCCTAAAAGAACGTCTTTTAATTCTGAGGCTATGACCTCTGGTCCTCGACTCTCCCACTAGTGGAAACATCCTCTCCACAACCACTCGCTCCAAGCTGTTCACCATTTTGTATGATTCAAATTAGATCCCCCCTCATTCTTCTAAACTCCAGCGAGTACAGGCAGAGTGCCGGCAAATGCTCATCATAGATTAACCTACTCATTTCTGTACTATATTAGAAGTATATAAAAATTATGAGAAGGTAGACAGTCAGAACCTTTTTGACAGGGTGGAAGTGTCAAAGTCTAGAGGGCATAATCAGCTTTAACATTTAGAGTTAGATGAGCAGTCAAGAGTCTGGTGAGACAAAGTGTTGGAGTAACTTGGTGCAACTCAGTGAGTCAGGTAGCATCGAAGGGTAATATGGATAAGTGACGTTTTGGGGGGGGAGGGAAAGAAAGTTGGAAGAGATGGGGTGGGTCAAAGCCTGGCAGGTGATAGGTGGACAGGAGTCGGTAGTTGCCTAAATTGGAGAATTCAATGCTGACTAAAGTATTTTTGCATACCACAATCCAGCTAACACCCACTCCCAGCCTCCCACAGTTCAACATTGTTCCAAAAAGCTTTCCTAAACGTCATTCACTCCATGAGGTCGGCAGGGAGTGGCCTGATCAGTGATGAATTATGAAATAGTGATGGTTCGATAGATTGTGGGGAAGGAAGCAAGTTATTACAGGCTTGGAATGCCTGCCACCTCTTTTGGGACTGGGGAGAACCTGGGGAAAAATGGGGGA
This sequence comes from Raja brachyura, assembly GCA_963514005.1. The sequence goes on along the minus strand of OY740788.1, from coordinate 70,219,107 downwards.
AGGGAGGTGGTTTGGTTTAGTTTAGTTTATCATCATGTGAAAAGCTTTTGTTGAGTTCCACGCAGACAGTGGAAAGACGATAAATGATAATAATCGAGCCATCCACAGTATACAGATTTATGATCCAGGGAATAACCTGAATAACGTTTAGTGCAAGATAAATTCCAGTAAAGTCCGATTAAAGATAGTCTGAGGGTCTCCAATGAGATGGGGGATGTTGGGCTAGGGTAGGACTTTATTCCTTGCATCACAGGAGGCTGAGGGGTGAACTTACAAAGGTGTATAAAATAACGATGGGCAAAGATAGGGTGAATGCACAGGGTAATTTACCCAGCGTAGGGGAATCAAGAACCAGATGAGTGGAGAAAGATTTAATAGGAACCTTTTTCACATAATGGGTGGTGGGTGTATGGACGAGCTGCCAAAGGAGGTAGTTGCGGCAGGTACTATAATAACAGTTAAAGGACATTTGGACAGGTACATGGGTAGCAATGGTTTAGAGGGATATGGACCAAACATAGGCAGGTGGGACTAATGTAGATGTGGCATCTTGGTGTGCATGGACAAGTCTGGCCATGGGTCTGTTCCTGTGTTGTATGACACCAAATGACTTGAGCTGTCAGTCGAGCAATAGCCTTCACCGATGTTGTGTTCATGGTTGTATGCGTCGAGTTATGGGCTTCAAGCTTGTAAAACCGTGCTTAATGTGTGTGATAGATGAACATTTGATGGGCAGTACAGTGGGGCAGCTGGTAGAGCGGCTGCATCACAGCGCCAGAGACCCTGGTTCAATCCTGACCTCGGGTGCTCTCTGTGTGGAATTTGCACATTCTCCCTGTGATCGCGTGGGTTTCCTCCGCGTGCTCTGGTTCCTTCCCACATTCCAAGGGCGTGCAAGTTTGTTGGCTAATTGACTTCTGTAAATTGGCCCCTGATGCGTAGGGAGCGGATGAGTAAGTGGGATAACACAGAACTAGTGTGATATGAGATACATGAGATATGACTCTGAACGGATTGAGATGAATGTTGGGTGAGTCATTGGAAATATGGGCAATGGAACAAAGGATGGGCATGTTTGTATAAGACTACACTTGCTGACGAGCTTACTCACCATGAGTAGTCATCTCTAGTTGTCTTACTTCCTAGCACTTTATAGGACTGGTTAGGCCGCATTTGGCGTATTGTGTGCAGTTCTGGTCACCCCATTATAGAAACGATGTGGAGGCTTTGTAGAGGGTACAGAGGATATTTCCCAGAATGATGCTTGGATTAAGGGTTTCAACAACAGGTAGAGGTTGGACAGATTTGGATTGTTTTCTCTGCAACATCGGAGGCTGCGAGGAGACCTGATAAAAGGATATAAAATTATGAGAGGCATTGAAAGGGTAAAAAAAAATCATTTTTCCCAGGATGGAAAAATCTAATACTAGAGGGCATAGCTTTGTTGAGAGGGGCAAAGTTTAAAGGAGATGTGCAGGTCAAGTATTTTACACAGAGTGCCAGAAACCCGTTGCCAGGGGTGGTTCACAGATAGTATTGTGGCATTTAAGAGATTTTTGGATTGGCAAATATATATGCAGGGAATGGAGGGTTATGGATTATGTGCATGCAGATAAGAAACATAAAAAACATAGAAAAATAGGAGCAGGAGTAGGCCATTCAGCCCTTTGAGCTAGCACTGCCATTCAAGATTATCATGGCTGATCACCTAAAATTAGTACCCGGTTCCTGCTTTTTCCCGTATATTCCCTGATTCCTTTAGTCCTAAGAGCTCGATCTAACTCTCTCTTGAATACATCCAGTGAATTGGCCTCCACTGCCTTCCATGGCAGAGAATTCCACAGATTCACAACTGTGTGAAAATGTTTTTCCTCATCTCAGTCCTAAATGGCCTACCTCTTATTCTTCAATTGTGACCCCTAGTTCTGGACTCCTCCAACATCGGGAAAATTGTTCCCGCATCTAGCATGTCCAATCATTTAAGAATTTTATATGTTTCTATAAGATCCCCTCTCATCCTTCTAAATTCCAGTGAATACAAGCCCAGTCGACCCACTCTTTCATCATATGTCAGTCCTGCCATCCCAGGTATTAACCTGGTGAACCTATGCTGCATTCACTCAATAGTAATAATGTCCTTCCTCAAATTTGGAGTCCAAAATTGCACACAATACTCCAGGTGGGGTCTCACCAGAGCCCTGTGCAACTGCAGTAGGACCTCCTTGCTCCTAAACTCAAATCCTCTCGCAATGAAGACCAACATGCCATTAGCTTTCTTCACTACCTGCTGCACCTTATGCATACTTACATTGACTGATGTACAAGTACACCCAAGTCTCGTTGTACCTCCCCTTTTCCTAATCTGACACCATTCAGATAATGGGTGACGTTTCGGGTCGTGCCCATCTTCAGACTTGACCTGAAACATCACACATTCCTTCTCTCCAGAGATGCTGCCTGTTCCACTGAGTTACTCCAGCATTTTGTGTCTACCTTCAATTTAAACCAGCATCTGCAGTTCTTTCCTACACCATTCAGATAATAATCTTCCTTCCTGTTCCTGCGACCAAAGTGGATAACCTCACATTTGTCCACATTATACTGCATCTACCATGCAACTGCCCACTCATCCAACCTATCCAAGTCACCCTGCAGCCTCATCGCAGCTCACTCTGCCACCCAGCTTTGTGTCATACGCAAACTTGGAGATGTCACGTTTAATTCCCTCGTCTAAATCGTTTATATATATTGTAAAGGACTGGGGTCCCAGCACCGAGCCTTGCGGAACCCCACTAGTCATTGCCTGCCATTCTGAAAAGGACCCGTTAATTCCTACTCTTCGCTTCCTGTCTGCCAACCAGTTCTCTATCCATGTCAATACCCTACCCCCAATACCAATTCTGCACACTAATCTCTTGTGTGGGACCTTGTCAAAAGCTCTTTGAAAGTCCGGATACACCACATCCTCTACCTTATCCATTCTACTATTTACATCCTCAAAAAATTCCAGAAGATTAGTCAAGCATGATTTCCATAAATCCATGCTGACTTTGACCAATCCTGTCATTGTTTTACAAATGCGCTGCTAAAACATCCTTAACAATCGCCTCAATCATCTTCCCCACTACCGATGTAAGGCTAACTGTTCTATAATTCCCTGTTTTCTCTCTCTCTCCTACCTCAAAAAGTGGGATTCTCCAGCTCGACCTTGCCCTGAGTGCTCCCATGTTCAAATGGAACCAAAAAGTCAAGAGTATTTAAATGTCATATGTACCAGCAACGGAGCAGTGAAATTCTTACATGCTGCAGAATAGCAGGCCCATAAACACAATACGCACAGATTAATATATATTATACAAAAATTTAATAAACTAACAACAACAATACTGGACCGCAGTACAATGAAAGACAGTCCATAATAGATCACAGTTGCTGAGGTTCGTGTGTGCGGTGTTCAAGAGCCTGATGGTTGCTGGGAAGAAGCTGTTCTTGAATCTGGAGGTCACGGTTTTCGGGCTTCTGTACTTTCTTACAAATGTGCTGGAGTAACTCCGTCGGTCGGGCAGCATTCTCTGGAGACCATGGATAGAGGACGTTTCAGGTCTGAAGAAAAGGCCAGACCGGAATTATCACCTATCCACGTTCTCCAGAGATGCTGCCTGATCCACTGAGTTACTCTAGCACTTTGTTTCTAGTTTATTTTATGATGGTCACAGTGAAAAGCTTTCTGTTGCGTGCTATCGAATCAGTGGAAAGACTTTACATGATTACAATCAAGCTGAACACAGTGCACAGATACAGGATAAAGGGTATAATGTTTAGTGCAAGATAAAGTCCAGTAAAGTCCGATTAAAGATAGTTTGAAACTCTTGTATTTTTAATATGCAGTAACAAAAATAAACTCATTGCTATTGGAAAGACCGTTATATTTGAAAAACCTGCAAGAAAAATAACCTTGTTATTGTGAGTTTGAAACTCTCAAGGCCCTAGTTCCTTTCCCCTGTTGACACTCATGTGTTTATAACACTATTATGTACAACACAAGGCTTCTCAGGAGCATCACTATTCATTAGTGCAGAACTACACGTGTGTTCCCTTCTACGCCACTACCCAAACTAAAATGTCCTCTTCTTTCTCTTTTCCTTCCCAGTCCCAAGGGTGTCTGCAATTAGGCAGTCACCTCCACTGGAGAGCGAGGCTTGATACTTGGAGGAGCTCCTTGGGCTATGGGCGTAGGCAGAGGCGGTAATCTTACACCGACACTGCCAATCAATGTGCGACCATTTCCGTGTTTGTGTCAGCTTGTCTCTGCCCCTCCCAACCTCCAGCTGGCACCAACATAGAGAGACACAGGGCGCACCCTGACGCAAGGAGGGTTGGGGAACTGGTTTAACCGCTTCCTCATCTCCTCTCCGTCAGTGTGGAATACACACACATTTTAACACTCGCTTGCCAACCACAGCTTTTTCTAAAGTCCTTGTAGAAAATTGTACATTTTAGAATGAAGCATTGAATGGTACATAACAGGAACAGGTCCTTCGGCACACATTGTCCGTGCCTCCATTTAAACTAATCTCTTTTTATTGAACTTCTATTTAAAATGTTTGTTTATTATGCCCAGATTAAGCAGGGACAGAGGTTGAGCTGGGAAAGTGTTGAAAAGAGGAGGTTTAGCTGGAGGAACCTGTGGGTGCATGGAGGCAGGTCATGTATGTTTTCCTATAAGGACTATGTATGAGTGCTGCCATCACCGCAGAGCCTTAAACAATTGTTCCCTGTGTTCAGAGGAGGCAACGTTGAGGCATATTTTGTCAGGATGTAGGACTAGTCTTTTGCAGAGTCGGTATACTTGGCGGTATAAGCAGGTCTTGAAGTGCACGCTTGCATCAATTGAGAGGAGAAGGTGCACAGGTGAATTCAGTAGGCATCAGGTCTGAGAGTGTAGCGATTCATTTTGTCTGTGAGGGAGAGAAAGGTAGAGGAGGGACGTTTTCAGACAGGTATGAGTTAGGCCAGTTACAGGGAGCCAATGATTGGGAGATGCGGGTAGATTTAGGAGGGAAGCTTGTTGTTCCGCACTAAATAATTAGCGCTAGTTTGAGGCCTGATATAGTGCAAAGGTCAGTTAGTCAGAGGATAGTGTATTTTATAGAACTGCCGGTGTCTTGGGAGAACTTAGTGGATATGAGGCATATGAAAGGAAAAAGCTTAGATATGTAGAGTTGGCAGCAGAGTTTGGGCAGCGAGGATGTGGAGCAAGACTACGTCCGGTAGAGGTGGGTTACAGAGGTTTCCTAGCGAGATCCACCACGTCGCTATTTGGAGAGCTAGGAATTCGCCAGGTCAGTTTGCATCAGGCCGTCAAGCAGGTGTCAAAGGCAGCTGGTGGATTTGGTGGAGTAGAAATAGTGTCAGTTGGGGGCAGAAATAAAACATGTGACATGCAGTAAGTGTGTTTTTTTGTAATTGTAGTCTGTGTAGGTGTATCTCAGTTTTATACAAGGGTGATATTTGGGGTGTTACAAGGTTAATGATGGGCTCGGTTTAGTGGAAGATAGGGTGCAGGTGTTTAGCATCAGCTAGAGTGTTAATTGGTTGTTAGAGTGAGTTTAGTTTAGTGATACAAAGCCGACCAATGATCACCATTCACGTGTTCTATAACACACTAGGGACGATTTACAGACGGCAATTAACCCGCACGTCTTTGGAATGTAGAAGGAAACTGGAGCACCCGGAGGAAACCCACGAGGTCTTTGGGAGCACACTCCCAAGTGTAAACTCCCAACAGACAACACCTGCATTCAGAATCAAACCCAGGTCCCTAGCGCTGTAAGGGCAGCAACTGTACCACTGTGCTGCCCACCCTTAAACCATTCCCTGCAAATCCATGTGCCTATCTAAATGCTACTATAATATATGCCTCTACCACAAGCCTTGGCAGCATGTTCCAGGCATCGAACACTCTTTCTGTAAAAAAAATCTGCCGGGCACATCTCCTTTAAACTTTGCCCCTCTCCAATTGAAAGGTGAATAAAGTCACTATTGCTCCCATGGGCAATATCAACCATCCCCATTTCTGCCAAGTCTTGTGACAGGACCAAATCACTAAAGCTGTTACTTAAATAGAAACTGTTGTTGCGGAGGAAAGTAAGGCAAAGACTGCTGTGGGAGTTGGTCCGAGCCGGCATGGGAATGGAATCAACATGCGAAGCAATAGAGCCCTCGGTCAGAGAGAAAAACACTGATCAACAAAATCCCCCTTTCTATCAAACGCAGTCCATCTCTGATGCTCTGACACCATCTCTAACAAAAGGGAGAACTTCTCCATTTGTGTCGGAAAAGGTCTCCGAGGTCTTCACGAAAATCTTCAACCTGTCCCTGTCCAAATCCATCATCCCACCGTGCCTGAAGTCTGCCACAATCATCCCACTACCAAAAAAGCCTGTTATCAGCGGCCTTAACGACTACCGACCGGTCGCTCTCACACCAGTCATCATGAAGTGTTTCAAGAGGCTGGTTCAGCAGCACATCAAAGCCAGCCTACCGTCCACCTTCGACCCACATCAGTTTGCCTACAGAGCAAATAGGTCCACTGAGGATGCCATCGCCACTGCTCTTTACACTGCACTGACCCACCTCGAACACCAGGGGAGCTATGTGAGGATGCTCTTCATTGCCTTTAGCTCTGCTTTCAATACCATCATCCCCAGCAGACTGGTCACCAAACTCATGGATTTAGGACTTTCCCAACCCATCTGCCTTTGGATCAAGGACTTTCTGTCTAACCGCCCCCAGACCGTCAGACTGGGCCATCACCTCTCCACCCCCATCACACTCAGCACCGGCTCCCCACAGGGCTGTGTGTTGAGCCCCCTCCTCTACACACTCTACACCCACGATTGTGCCCCCGCCCACTCCACCAACACCATCGTCAAGTTTGCGGACGACACGACTGTGGTTGGACGTATCTCAGGAGGAGATGAGACAGCCTACAGGGAGGAAGTCCAAAGACTGGCAGCGTGGTGTTCAGACAACAACCTCATCCTAATCACCACAAAAACAAAGGAAATTATCATAGACTTCCGTAAGAACAGTGCAGCCCTCCAACCCCTATTCATCAATGGGGACCGTGTGGAAAGGGTCTCAGACTTCAGATTCCTGGGCACACTAATTGCGGAGGATCTCTCCTGGACCACAAACACCACCACAGTAGTCAAGAAGGCCCAGCAGCGACTCTACTTTCTGAGGATCCTCAGGAAAAACAACCTGGAAGAGAAGCTGCTGGTGTCCTTCTACCGCTGCTCTATCGAGAGTGTTCTGGCGTACTATATAACCACATGGTATGCCAGCTGCTCTGCAGCGGACTGGAGAGCCCTTCAAAGGGTCATCAACACCGCCCAAAAAATCACTGGCTGCCCACTGCCCTCCCTGAAGGACAACTTCAGCTCTCGCTGCCTTGGCAGGGCAGCCAACATCCTGAAGGACCCTTCCCAACCTGGACACAACCTGTTCCACCTGCTGCCCTCTGGCAGACGGTACAGGTCTTTCAAAACTCGCACGAACAGACTCAGAGACAGCTTCTACCCCATAGCCATACGTGAGCTTAACAATGCAAAATAAGAAATAACACTCACATTCAATTGAGTTGTTTTTTTATATGTATATTTTTTTACCCTTCCTTATATTTTAAGATTGTTCTTGTGAATCGCACGTTGGATTGACTTTTTAAATTTTGTTGCACCATGTGCAATGACAATAAAGAGATTCTGATTCTGATTCTGATTCTGATTCTGATTCTGAAAACAGAATTAAGTGAGAGGTTCCTACAGCATGGAAACAGGCCCTTTGGCCCATCGTACCCATGCCAACCAAAATGTCCCAGCTATGGCTAAAACGGAAGTGAAATTCTTACTGCAGCAGCACAACTATGTAGACAGTACTCTGTAGAACAAACAATAACAGTCAAATATTATGCCCCCAAGTCTAAGTAATTCACAGCTTATTTGGAGGTGAAAGTATTTAATAGCCTAATGGTTGTAGGGTTGCACAGAAACAGGCCTTTCAGCCCACCTCGTCCATGCCGACCAAGATGCCCCATCTAAGCTAGTCCCATCTGCCCGCATTTGGTCCACATTCCCCTAAACCTTTTCTATCCATGTACCTGTTTGAATGTCTTTTAATGTTGTTCTCGTACCTGCCTCAACTACCTCCTCTGTCAGCTCATTCCATGTATCCACCACCTATAGATTTATATACCCACGAGGTACAGTGAAAAGCTTTGTTTTGCATGCCATCCAATGAGATTGGATAATATTTTACATAGATACAATCAAGTCGAAGCAAAGGGGAAGATACAGCATGCAGAATATAGTTCCCAGCATTGTAGCGCATCAGTTTCAGAGACAACGTCCATTGTCCGCAATGGGGTAGCGGTGAATCGGACAGTACCCTAGCTGATGGAAGGGAGTTTCAGAAGCCTAATAACAGAGGGGAAAAAGCTGTTCCTGAGTCCGGTTGTGGCGCGTTCAAGCTTCTGTACCTTCTGCCGGACGGGAACAGGGAGAAGAGGAAATGTCCGGGGTGGGACCATTGTTTAAATTATGTTGGCTGCTTTCTCGAGGCAGCGTGAGGTGTAGATGGAGTCAATGGTGGGGAGTTTAGTCTGTGCGATGGACTGGGCTATACAACTCTGCAATTTGTTGCGGTCTTGGGCAGAACTGTTCATAAACCAAGCTGTGATGCAGCTGACAGTATGAGCTGTTCATAAACCAAGCTGCCTCTGCAGTCCTTCTGTCTTTTTTTAATTTTTTGTCTCGTTTGAGTGTAGTTAGTTAGTGTATTTTGTTTTTTTTAGCTGGATATGTGTGGGGAGTGGGGGGTGGGGTGGGAAACTTTTAAAATCTTTTCCCTGTACGGAGGACCCGACCTTTCCCCTGTCGGGTCTCCGTTGCCGTTGGGGCCTAGCACCATGGAGCGGCCTCCAACCGGACCTGGGGCTCCAGTCGCGGAGCTGCGGACTTACTTACCATCGTGGAGCTGGCCGAGTTCGGAACGGGGGGAGATGTGGTGGCGCGCTGCTGCTGCCCGACCCCGGAGATTCGGAGGCTCCAGCTGCAGGCCGGTGGACGGTAACACCGGGAGCTCGCGGGTCCCTGGTGCGAGACCGCTTTTCGGAGCTCCCGCGGCGGCAACCTCTCCCTCCCGCCCGAGTTGCGGGGTTGAAGACGACCTGGAGCGGGGCCTTACATCGCCCGGCGCGGCTTTAACGGCCACGGGACTTGTTAGCGCCCGCCGGGGGCTCCAACATCAAGACCCGGAGCGGGGCCTTGCATCATCCGGCGCAGCATGAATGGCTGCGGGACTTATTTACCATCGCCCGCCGGGGGCTTTGACTCTGACATCGGGAGGAGAATGGGGAGTGCATGGGAGAGATACGACTTTGCCTTCCATCACAGTGAGGAGGAGATTCACTGTGATGGATGTTTGTGTAAATTGTGTTGTGTCTTGGTTCTTTTCTTGTATGTATGACTGCAGAAACTAAATTTCATTTGAACCTCAATGAGGTTCAAATGACAATAAACGGGATTGTATTGTATTGTATTGATGCAGCTGACAGTATGAGCTGTTCATAAACCAAGCTGTGATGCAGCTGACAGTATAGTTTCTACAGTGCTTCTGCCGACATTTGTAAGTGTGTCTGGAGACATGCCAAATTTCCACAACTGTCTCCTGAGGAAGTAGAGGCATCTTGGCTGTCACATCAATGTGAAAGGAGATCAAAGGGGATCTGATATATATACAAATTCTAGATCGAGTGTGGTTGACATCAAATCAGATCAGGTGGTGGAATCATATATCATCATTACATTTAGGAAGCATAATATGACAATTAAGTAAGCAAGGCATGGACAGATACAGGTTGTCCCTAGTGTACAGGTCATCGCTGGTCGGCATGGATGGGGGGCCAAAGTGCCTGTTTCCATGCTGTATCTCTAAAAAGCAAAAAGATCTAATATGGCCAAATAGGTATGGAAATAGTGAACATTCACAGTTTCTTTTCCCGGGGTAGAGAGGGCATCAGATTAAGTTTAGAAGGGAGAGATTTAGGAGGGATCTTGGGAGCAACATTTTCACTCAGATGGTAGTCCATATCTCGAATGAGATGTCAGAAGTCGTTGTAGAAGCACTTTGTAATTCCGCATCTGCAGTTCCTTGTATTAAATATTCTAATATTAGGTTTAGGTTTATTATTGTCACGTGTACTGAGGTACAGTGAAAAGCATTGTTCTGCATGCTAGCCAAACAGATCAGATAAACCAACCATACATAAAAACAACCAAGCCAACTAGAGCAAAGGAGAAGATACAGAGTGTAGAATATTGTTCTCAGCATTGCAGCACATAGTGTGACAGAGAGGAAGGATTTAGAGGCTCATTGTTCAAACACAGGCAAATGGGACTTGCACAATATGCTGACAGTAGGCATGTGCAAAGTGGGTCGAACAGCATGTTTCCGTGTTGCACAAGTCCTTGGCTCTAATCCAACGCACCAATTCTCTGTGGCTTAACTAGCTCCAGTGATAGGGGTGGGGCAGTCAGTACATGTTACAACAGTGACTGAACTGCCAGGCAGAGTCCTGAATACTAAGGCCTAAAAGATGTTAGCATAATCCTTAAACAGTACTATGAGAATGAACATCCCATTCCTAATTCAATAAAGTCACCAACTAACACAAGACACCCGGTTCTCATTTCTGAGTCTCAAACAGACTTGCCTCCCATATCTTCCTCTGCTTGTCCCAGCTGTTTAGGGTTTGATTTCAGTTTATTATTGTCACATGTACCGAGGTACAATGAAAAGCTTTGTTTGCATGTTATCCAGTCAAAATACATCAATACAATCATGCCAAACTCAATTACAATAGGTGGAGATACAGAGTGCAGAATATAATTCCCAGCATCTGTTTCAGAGACAGAGTCCAATGTCCACAATGGGGTAGAGGTGAATCGGACAGTACCCTAGCTCATGGAAGGACCGTTCAGAAGGCAGATAACTGAAGGGAAGAAGCTATTCCTGAGTCTGGTGGAGACCAGTCTCAAGCTCCTGCACCTTCTTCCGGATGGGAGCAGGGTGAAGAAGGAGTGGGACAGGAACAAGTCTTTTATTATGCTGGCTGCTTTTCCGAGGCAGCGTAAAGTGTAGCTGGTGTCAGTGGTGGAGTCTGGTCTGTGTGATAGACTGGGCTACATCTACAGCTCTCTACAATTTCTCACGGTTTTGGGCAGAGCTGTTCTCAAACCAGCCCTTGTAACCCAAGAGACAGTCTCACAGGACGGAGTGTCAGCAGCTCCGTCCCACAAGGTGTCCGTCACCCTAGCCCACACTCACCTCCTCCCCCACTAGCTGAGGCACACCCCATTCTCAGTGAGACACGCCGCCACCCTGCACCGTGCACATTAGCAGTGACGTCTTACAAGGGCGAGGCAGTTGCAGTGGTGGCGACATGTTTGTGCCTGGGGATGAGTTGCTGGCTGACTGCCAGACTGACTGTGGGCAGGCAGGGACTTGCTCAAACTTCCCAGCTCACCTGTGTTGTTCTTTCATTCTGCTTCAGCCCTGGCCAAAGTCCACCCTACACACAAACATATCTTGCCCTTCATATAAATTTACTTTTAGTTTAGAGATACAGCATGGAAACTTGATGGTCATTCGGCCCACAGAGTCCATGCTGGGTAAACAGGGCAGTACAGAGGAACACATGGCTGTCAATAAATGAGAACACGTGGAGCTGCAGACGCCAGAATCCTGAGACAAAGCGATTGAGATACAGCACAAAAATAGGCCCTTCAGCTCACCATCAATCACACATCCACATTTGTATGTTATCCCACTTTCTCATCCACTCCCCACCCATTTGGGGCAATTTATGGAGGACAATTGACAAACCTGCACGTCTTTGGCGTGTGGGAGGAAACCCACTGGACTGGGCGACATCTTTCAACTCTCTGCAATTTATTGCGGTCTATAAAACACAAAGTGCTGGAGAAACTCAGTGGAACAGGCAGCAGCTGTAAAGTGAATAGACAGATGACATTTTGGGTTGGGATCCTTGTTCAAACTGAGATAGAAGGGGGCGGGGGGAGAGAGAAAGGTGCTAAAGAGAGGTGGGTGCAAGAGAAAGCCTGGCAAGTGATGGATGGATACAGGTTAGTAGGGCAAAAAAAAGTGCTGGAGGAACTCAGTGGGTCAGGCAGCAATTGTGGAGGGAATGGACAGGCAATGTTTCAAGTTGAGGAGGAGTCACGATCCAAAACGTGGTCTGTCTATTGCCTCTACAGATGCTGCCTGTTTTTGCTGAGTTCCTCCAGCACTTTGTGTTTTATTCAAGATTCCAGCCTCTGCAGTTCGTTGTTTTGGGAAAAATAGACACAAAGCGTTGGAGTAACTCAGCGGGTTAGGCAGCATCTCTGGAGAACATAGATAGGTGACGTTTCAGGTCGGGAGCCTTAATTTTATTGGTGTGAATGTGTGTCTGGCAGGTTTAGATCAAGTTTAGTTCAAATCTCCATTATAGACAAAAAAGGCATTCTTGCCATAGAGGGAGTACAGAGAAGGTTCACCCGACTGATTCCTGGGATGGCAGGACTTCCATATGAAGAAAGACTGGATAGACTAGGCTTGTACACGCTGGAATTTAGGAGATTGAGGGGGGATCTTATAGAGACTTACAAAATTCTTAAGGAGTTGGACAGGCTAGATGCAGGAAGATTGTTCCAGATGTTGGGGAACTCCAGAACAAGGGGTCACAGTTTAAGGATAAGGGGGAAGTCTTTTAGGACCGAGATGAGAAGATCATTTTTCACACAGAGAGTGGTTAATCTGTGGAATTCTCTGCCACAGAAGGTAGTTGAGGCCAGTTCATTGGCTATATTTAAGAGGGAGTTAGATGTGGCCCTTGTGGTTAAAGGGATCAGGGGGTATGGAGAGAAGGCAGGTACAGGATACTGATTTGGATGATCAGCATTAGTAAGGGCGTCAAAGGTTATGGGGAGAATGGGGTTGAGAGGGAAAGATAGGTCATCCATGATTGAATGATGGATTCGACTCGATGGGCCGAATGGCCTAATTCTGCTCATATGTCCATGGGCATGATTGCTGGGGCAAGATGCTGACCTGTGGGTCTCCTCCGCCAGAAGACCTGTGCTGGTTCACCCAGATGGGACACCCAGGGATGGAGAGTGAACACTGATCCAGGCAGCGACACCCAAGTCCAGTGGGACCAGTAAAACATTACACTGCAAAACGAAAGATCAGTCAAAGTAAAAACATTTTTTCCGACTAGTTAACACACCTTAAAAATTCACCGTGAATTAACAAGCTATATCGTACACCTGCGTCTTGACCTTCAGACAGATTTGTTTTTCAGATGCAAAATGGAAGCAGGCCCTTCTGCCCACCAAATCCATGCTGACCAACGGTCACCCAAACACTAGTTCTATCCTACACATAAGAGACAATTTAAAGAGGCCAATGAACCTACAAAGCTGCACGTCTTTGGGATGTGGGAAGAAACCGGACCACCTGGTATAAAAAATCCACATAGTCACAGGGAGAATGTACAAAATCCTTACAGACAGCTCCCGTAGTCATCAGGATCAAACCCGAATCTCTGGCACTGTGAGGCAGCGGTCCTGCCAACTGCGCCACTGTGCTCCCCAAACATGCTATAGGTTTGTGGAGCAAACTGTGCTGATCAGACTGAGACACCCCTGTTCTCAGTAATGTTATGCATTCCGCTTGTTCCCGCGAATGTACAAAGAGTTTTTCCACTGTTCTTATTTTGTGTATATTTTTTATTATTATTAATACAATTTAGTTTGGGGGGGTAAAACAGGTATTTTATATCCTCTGGCAGCTTGTGCCATGTACCCACCACCCTCTGTGTGATAGACACAAAGTGCTGCAGTAACTCAGTGGGTCAGGCAGCCTCTCTGGGTGACATTTTGGGTTGGGGACCTTCTCCAGAGATGCTGCCTGGCCAATTGAGTTACTCCTGCACTCTATGTGCAGCATCTGCAGTTCCTTCCTACACAGAGGGTGGTGAGTATATGGACACATTAAGTGCGGCCTTTTGAATGAATCCAAATTTTGTAGAACAAATCCTTTTATTTTTATTAATATGTTTTTGTTCATCTTTTATTATTTATATTTTAATCTTAAAATGAACGTGTTTAAAATACCAAAGAATAAAGAAGATTCAACGAAATAATCCTCCCCGACTGACGGCCACAATTAAAACATTAGTAAGTCATGAGGGCTATTTTAACACCTGCAATGCTCATGATTTAGTTCTAATGCACTCTAGAATGTACGTTAACTTTGACTTGCACGAAAAATGCTTTCTTGCTTTACAACCACTTATTGCTGCGAGTCTACGTTCTCCTACCTAATCCAAATCAAAACGCCCTTAAGGTCACAAATGACGGATACCCATCTAGAAGATCAGCTGAAACTGCGTACCTCCATGTTGCAACCAAGTATTCAAATGCTTTCCCACAAAAAGCAGTCACAACAAAGTTATTAAAATATTTTTTTAATTTTATTGAAGTCAGTACAGAGTAGTTAGATTTTTACCAAATAATGCACATTTTGAAGTATATCTAATTGAAGTTTATTGGATGCGGCCTTATTAGATTACAACTAACTTAATGCAGCCTTCCAACATGAAAAGGTTCCCCAACCCCTGGTTTAGAGGGAAACGGGCCAAATGGGATTAGCTTAGATGAGGCATCTTGGTCAGCAAGGATAAGTTAGGCCGAAGGGCCTGTTTCCACTCTGTATGATTCTATGACAAGAGTGAAAGCTGACTGGAATGTTGCAGGGGCAGGGAAACACAGCTGCCTTGGCCTTACCGGAGGTACCAGGTGTTTGTGCACATGCTGTTGTTGTGAGTGATTGCTATAGAGGTAGGTTGATGGGCTCGCTTACTATCACTAAAACAATGCAAACCAGAGTCAAACAATAAATCTGATATGCAACCCCTGTTCACTCTGGCTCTATGATCTCCCCCTTTCTCTCCCTGTATGCTGGGGACAACCTACAGAGGCTAATTAACCTACTAAACTGCGATAAACACAAAGTGCTGGAGTAACTCACTGGGGCAGGCAGCATCTTTGGAGAAAAAGGATGGGTGACGTTTCGGATCGGGACCCTTCTTCAGACTACAAACCTACAAACCTGCATGTCTTTGGGGTGTGGGAGGAAACTGAAGCACCTGGAGGAAACCCACGCGGTCAAAGGGAGAACGTGTAAACTACATGCAGACGGCACCCGAGGTCAGGATCGAACCCAGGTCTCTGGCACGTGCCAATACCCCCTGGCTCACCCTCTCCACCATTACAGAGGGTGGAGTGGATGGAATGAGCTGTCAGAGGAGGTAGTTGAGGCAGGTGCTGTAACAACATTTAGAGTCATGGAATCATACAGCATGAAAACAGGCCCTACTTGCCTACACTGACCAACATGTTCCAGCTACACTAGTCTCACCTGCCTGAGTTAGGCCCATATCCCTCCAAACCTGTCCTGTCCATGTAGAGACATTTGGACTGATACATGGATAGGAAAGGTTTAGAGAGATACAAGTGGGACCCGTTGGGTCCCGTCCCCTCAACACGTAGTTGCCGGGGGGGGGGGGGGGGGGGGGAGGTGGCCTGTGGCATCACATGCACACTAACCACCCCTATTGATATTATATAAATATTAGTCATTCACTCCTTTTACCCCATCCCCACCCTATCCACTAACGTATAGCCCCCAACTTGCAGGTGCGGTTAGAGAGGGAGGGGGGTAGAGAGAGAGGGATGCAGAGGCACAGAGATGGGCACAGATTGGGACACAGAGGTTTAGAGAGATATGGACCAAGCACCAAGAGGCATCTTGGTCAGCATAGGCCGAAGGGCCTGTTTCCGTGCTGTCTGACTATGACTTATGGGACTGTGGGTGCTGACTCGATGGGCTGAAGAGCCTGTTTCTGTAACTCTATGAGAACCTATTGTATCACCCAGCAAAAAAAAAAGACAAACTATTATTAGCCGTGTCACAAGACTCGGGCGAAAGGGGAACAATTGACATTGCCTAGCGACCAACACTGGCTTATTTACACCACACCTGTCAAATGGAGAAATGTTCGCTGTAGTCTAATCACACAACCCTGGCACCCAGCCAGAATTATACTGGCATACAGCACAGAATCAGGTCCTTTGGCCCAACTTGCCCATGTCAACCAAGATGCCCCATCTAAGTTAGTCCCATTTGTCCACTTTTGGTCCAACCCCTCTAAACCTTCAGAGATGAGCTGATAGGGCAGGTGATTAAAAGCCGAGACAGAGGGGAAGGTTTCAAAGCATGCTTACTGGAGGAGGAAGAAGATAAAGCTGAGAGAAAAATTCCACAGGAGATTACCCTGATATTTGAAGTCACTGTGGAGGATCGAGAGAAGGTGGTATTTCCTGGGAATGTTTTGGATTTGCCTCAGAGTTCCCAGGAACTGGCAAAAGCTATTAAAGTAGATTAAAAAAATCAAGTCCACAATTTATCCCATCAGATAAAGCATAAAAAGAAGTTTAATTTGACACCTAATTCACTTTCATATCTTCAGTATTAAAAAAGCTATGGCCATTTCCATACTCGGAAATTAGCATCTTGCTCCCCATTGCCTTATCATTGACTTAACACAAAAGCTGTGATCGAGGACAGTCAAAAGCTCATAACTTTCTTAAACATTAAGAGAACTGAATGAAATTTTCAGTTATTATAGATTGAAGCATTCTGAAACAAATATGAAACAATCTTACTTGGATGACCGGAAATTAAAGCATATAATTAGTTAATTACCTAATTGTAGCTAACTACAACATTAAATTACTAGATCTAAACATCTATCCATTTCTTAAAAAAAGATTAACATTTTTAAATAGCCTAAGTGTCCAGATAACATTCACACAATAAGTCACAATATAACATGATTTTTAAATCTCATTGTCATAAATTTATAGGCCAAATGGAAGGAATTTAGTGTTTAATTTCCGTAAATTAATGGCCATTTAAATCATCTTGCGAGTGGGATTTTGTGGAATGCGATCGATTGGAACGTTGCGGTTTGTGGTGAATTTAAACCCCATATCGGCAGGAAAAACACTGCCGGTTTGTATGGGGCCTAAATCACCTTTTCGCAAACTAAAATTTGGATTAATGTAATCCTAAGAAGCACGTTTATATGTAAAATAAACGGCTTGCCTTTATTTGTCCCGTACGGGAGATCCGCCCCGTTGTCGGCGTTAGAAGTGGATTTTTATTTTACTCCAGCGCTGAAATTGTCCCGCGGTTTAAAAAAAAAATTTTAAAGAACGGCAGTCGGAACAATTCTTCAGCATTAGCTAGCAGCCCGAGAAAATATATCTCGGACAAGCAGGAGAGTCCCGTGAATTTTATCCAAAGGAACGCGGCGTCATTAATACTTGGTCAAAACACAATTACATTTACTGATGAATGTGGATCGATGCATTGATGACACATTGTATAACTACTTAACTACTGGCTGTTAACGAGTGCTAACAGTAGTAGTTAACAAATCGTTTTTGTCTGATGGCCAGTGCAGTGGTTTTTATCCATGTTCGTTTTAAAATAAAATCCGTATTTAACAAGGCACATGTTTTAAAAAAAAAATCTGTATTTAAAAACACAAACTCGTATTTCAGTACGAAATACGGAAAATTAGCGCGGAGCCCAATTGGGCACAATCGGTCCAATTGGCTTAAGGCCGGCACTGCTTCTTCAGACTGAGAGTCAGGGGGGAGGGAAACTTACCCTTCCATATCTCTAGTCTCCCTCTCCCCTGACTCTCAGTCCGAAGAAGGGTCTCGAGCCGAAACGTCAACCATTCCTTCGCTCCAGAGGTGCTGCCTGTCCCGCTGAATTACTCCAGTATTTTGTGCCTATCTGTGATGTAAACCAGCATCTGCAGTTCCTTCCTACACATCTTTGATTATGTTGGTTGCTTTCCCAAGGCACCATGAAGTGTATAATAGAGTCAATGGTGTGGAGTCTGGTCTGTGTGATGGACTGGGCTACATCCACAACTCTACAATTTCTTGCGGTCTTGGGCAGAGCTGTTCCCGGTCCAAGCAGTGATGCAACCTAACGGTATGCTTACGAACGTGCATTGCAGAGGTTTGTGAGAGTCACTGACGACATGCCAGTCTCCCAAAGAAGTAGAGGCTTTGGTGGGACTTCTTGGCTGTCGTATCAATATGTTTGGTCCACTTAAGCCAAGAAGTTGAAGCTCTCAACTGTTGCCATGGAGCATAAACTCTAGGCTTCAACTAGGAACTGAATTGAGCTAGGAATTATAATCGGAAGCTCCTGAAGGTGTTTTTTATATGATATCTGCCGCACCACTTTACTGCTCCTTCTAGGTCATTTCAACGTCCATCACTCTCAATGTCTTTGCTTTGGCGGCATTTGAAGTATTGTGTGCAGTTCTGGACACTCCATTACAGGAAGGATGTGGAGTCTTTGGAGCGGGTGCGGAGGCAATTTATCAGAAAGTTGCCTGGATTAGAGGACATTAGCTACAGTGCCCTCCATAAGTTTTGGGACAAAGACCTATCATTTATGTATTTGCCTCTGTTCTCCACAATTTGAGATTTGTAATAGAACAAATCACATGTGGATAAAATGCACATTGTCAAATTTTAATAAAGGGCATTTTTATGCACTTTGGTTTCACCATGTAGAAATTACAGCAGTGTTTATACATAGTCCCCCCCATTTCAGGGCACCATAATGTTTGGGACACAGCAATGTCATGTAAATGAAAGTAGTCATGTTTAGTATTTTGTTGCTTATCCTTTGCATCCAATGACTGCTTGAAGTCTGTGATTCATGGACATCACCTGTTGCTGGGTGTTTTCTCTGGTGATGCTCTGCCAGGCCTGTATTGTAGCCATCTTTAGCTTATGCTTGTTTTGGGGACTAGTCCCCTTCAGTTTTCTCTTCAGCATATAAAAGGCATGCTCAATTGGGTTCAGATCGGGTGATTGACTTGGCCACTCAAGAATTGACCATTTTTTAGCTTTGAAAAACTCTTTTGTTGCTTCAGCAGCATGTTTGGGATCATTGTCTTGCTGTAGAATGAACCACCAGCCAATGAGTTTTGAGGAATTTATTTGAATGTGAGCAGATAGGATGTGTCTATACACTTCAGAATTCATTATGCTACTACCATCAGCAGTCGTATCATCAATGAAGATAAGTGAGCCAGTACCGTCAGCAGCCATACATGCCCAGGCCATAACACCCCCACCACCGTGTTTCACAGATGAGGTGGTATGATTTGGATCTTAGGCAGTTCCTTCTCTCCTCCATAGTTTGCTCTTGCCATCACTATGATATAAGTTAATCTTCGTCTCATCTGTCCACAAGACTTTTTTCAGATGTGGTTGCTCTTTTAAGTTCTTCTTGGCAAACTGTAACCTGGCCATCCTATTTTTGCAGCTAACCAGTGTTTTGCATCTTGCAGTGTAGCCTCCGTATTTCTGTTCATGAAGTCTTCTGCGGACAGTGGTCATTGACAAATCCACACCTGACTCCTGAAGAGTGTTTCTGATCTGTCGGACAGGTGTTTGGGAATTTTTCTTTATCATAGCGAGAATTCTTCTGTCATCAGCTGTGGAGGTCTTCCTTGGCCTGTCAGTCCCTTTGTGATTAGTAAGCTCACCAGTGCTCTCTTTATTCTTAATGATGTTCCAAACAGTTGATTTTGGTAAGCCCACGGTTTGCTGATGTCTCTAACGGTTTTACTTGTTTCTCTGTCCCATAATGGCTTCTTTGACTTTCATTGGCACAACTTTGGTCCTCATGTTGATAAACAGCAATAAAAGTTTCCAAAGGTGATGGAAAGACTGGAGGAAAGACTAGGTGCTGAGAGCTCTCTTATACCTGCGTCAAGGAAGCATTTAAACACACCTGAGCAATTCCAAACACCTGTGAACCCATGTGTCCCAAAGATGATGGTGCCCTGAAATGGGGGGGACTATGTATAAACACAGCTGTAACTTCTACATGATGAAACCAACATGTATAAAAATACCCACTGATAAAATCTGACAATGTGCACTTTAACCACAGGTGATTTTTTTTTCTATTACAAATCTCAAATTGTAGGGTACAGAGGCAAATAAATAAATGATGGGTCTTTATCCCAAACATTATGGAGGGCCCATTACAGGAAGGATGTGGAGGCTTTGGAGCAGTTGTGGAGCAAACATCCTAGTGCGGAGGCAGTTAACCAGAACGTTGCCTGGATTAGAGGGCATTAGCTGCAAATAGAGTTGGATAAACTTGGATTTTTTTTTCTCGGAACAGCAGGGGAGACCTGATAGAAGTTCATAAAATTATGAGGCATAGATGGGGAAAGACAGTCAGAACCTATTTTGATCCCCAGGGTGGAAATATCCAAGACTAGAGGGCATAGTTTTAAGATGAGAGGGGCCAAAGTTGGAAGGAGATGTGCGGGGCAACTTTTTTTTACACAGAGGGTGGCGAGTGGAGGGGGATGGTGGAGGCAGATAGGACAGTGGTGTTTGTGTGGCTTCTTCAAAGATATGGCTCATGTGCAGGCAGAGGAGATTAATCTGGCATGGAGGCTGTGGGCCGAAGGGCCTGTTTGTGAGCTGTGTGCGGTTGTTCGGGACAGAACTGTCCTGCCCAGCGTTGGGAGGCGACGTTTGAAGCAGGTGAGAGCTGGGAGCTGGGGAGGGGCGAGGAAGTGGGCGGCGATACAGGGCCGGGCACGGAGCCCAGTCTCAGTCGGCAGCGCAGGAAGGAAGGAAGGAAGACGGGGAGAGAAACTGCGACAGCGAGAGCACAGCCATGGTGAGTCCGGCCCCGGCTACCCCCGCCCGGGCCAGAGTGGAGGCGACAGTCGGGAGTCTCGCATGGGGAGAGGAGAGGAGAGGAGAGGGGGTACAGGAGAGGGGGTACAGGAGAGGGGGTACAGGAGAGGGGGTACAGGAGAGGGGGGAGAGGAGGGGGGTACAGGAGAGGGGGGAGAGGAGAGGAGAGGGGGTACAGGAGAGGGGGGAGAGGAGAGGGGGTACAGGAGAGGGGGGAGAGGAGAGGGGGTACAGGAGAGGGGGTACAGGAGAGGGGGTTCTGGAGAAGCGAGAGGGCCCCGGGGAGAGGGAGGGAGGGAGGGAGAGCTCCCCGGGGCCGGCTCCCGCAAGCCTGGCGACATCGTCCCGCACCGAACCCGTCCGATCACGCCCGGACCCCGGGATGCGGCACTCTGCACTCTGCATTCTGCACTCTGCACTCGGCAACGGGGCCGTGGGTGTGGGTGTGGGTGTCCCGTCCCGTCCCGGGCTCCGCTCACAACTCCGGATCCCGGGCGAGCGCGGGCCCGGCACCCATGGGGAGAGGTTGGGGAGAGCTGTTGTGCCCCAACCCTCCCCGTACCCCATTCTTTTCCCCCTCCCTGTACCCCACTCTTCTCCCCCTCCCTGTACCCCACTCTTCTCCCCCTCCCTGTACCCCACTCTTCTCCTTCTCCCTGTACCCCACTCTTCTCCTTCTCCCTGTACCCCACTCTTCTCCTTCTCCCTGTACCCCACTCTTCTCCCCCTCCCTGTACCCCACTCTTCTCCACTCCCCTGTACCCCACTCTTCTCTCCCTCCCTGTACCCCACTCTTCTCCCCCTCCCTGTACCCCACTCTTCTCCCCCTCCCTGTACCCCACTCTTCTCCTTCTCCCTGTACCCCACTCTTCTCCTTCTCCCTGTACCCCACTCTTCTCCACTCCCCTGTACCCCACTCTTCTCCCCTCCCCATACCCCATTCTTCTCTCACTGCCTAGACCCCACTCTTCTCCCCCTCCCTGTACCCCACTCTTCTCCCCCTCCCTGTACCCCACTCTTCTCCCCCTCCCTGTACCCCACTCTTCTCCCCCTCCCTGTACCCCACTCTTCTCCCCCTCCCTGTACCCCACTCTTCTCCCCCTCCCTGTACCCCACTCTTCTCCCCCTCCCTGTACCCCACTCTTCTCCCCCTCCCTGTACCCCACTCTTCTCCCCCCCTCCGTACCCCACTCTTCTCCCCTCCCATACCCCACTCTTCTCTCACTGCCTAGACCCCACTCTTTCCCCTCCCTGTACCCCACTCTTCTCCCCCTCCCTGTACCCCAGCCAATCCGGTTTCCAACCACTCCCTTCCTGCTGTACCCTGTACGTGTGTGCCTGCCTGCTTGCCTGGGAGTGGCTGCATGGATGGATGTGTGCGTGTGTCTGTGAGAGGCCCTGAGTGTATGTGCATGAGTGTGTACATGTGCATCTGACTGTGAGCACAGTCTCCGCTCCCCTCCCCCACGCTGCCAGGTGCGGTTTTACCTGTCTGACCAGGTGTGACTCATTGCTGACACAAGGAACTGTAGATGCTGTAACCTTGAGGGAAGAAAAAGTGCTGGAGGAACTCAGCGGGCCATAGAGTTATACAGCTCTGAAATAGGCCCTTCGGCCCAACTTGCCTATGCCGACCAAGATGTCCCATCAACACTAGTCAAACCGGTCCACGTTTGGCCCATTTCCCTCTAAACCTTTCCTATTCATGTGCCTGTCAAATGTCTTTTAAATGTTGTTATAGTATCTGCCTCAACTACCTCCTCTGGCAGCTTGTTCCAAAAACCCTCCACCCCCTGTGTGAAAAAGTTGCCTCTCATGTTTCTTTCAAATCTTTCCCCTCTCACCTAAAACCTATGACCTCTGGTTCTCGATTCCCGTACTCTGGGTAAAAGACTGTGCAATCACCCTATCTATTCCCCTCATGATCGTATATACTGTTGAAATGTTGAGCAAAACACAAAGTGCTGGAGGAACGCGGTGAGTCAGGCAGCATCTGTGGAGGGAATGGACGGAGGGAAGTTTTCACAGCTTCCTATCCACATCCAAAGATCCTGGGGGGAGAGAGGTGGGGGAACGGGGGGATTAAGTAACTGTCGTAAATTACCCCAGGATATGGATGAGTGGTAGAAACTGGAGGGTGGTACAGATTGGTCTTGACAGCATGTTCGGCACAGACAATGTTGGCCTGAGCTGTACTGAACAATTTAAGAAGGAACTGCAGATGTTGCAAAATCGAAGGTAGACAAAAATGCTGGAGAAACTCAGCGGGTGAGGCAGCATCTGTGGAGCGAAGGAAATGGGCAACGTTTCGGGTCGAAACCCGTCAGCCTGTACTGAACTGTTCTGAATAGAATTGCTGCAGGTAGACATGGCTTTAAGGTGAGAGGGGTAAAGTTTCAAGAAGATGTGTGGGGTGGGTGCCTGGAACGTGCTGCCAGGAGTGGTGGTGGAGGCCGATGCGATCGTGGTGTTTGAGGGTATCAGATAGGCACCTGAAGACACAGGGATATGGATCATGTGCACGCAGAGGAAATGAGTTTAGCTTGTCATTATGAAAGGACAAAAGTGCTGGAGTAACTCAGCAGGTCAGGCAGCATCTCTGAAGACCTCTCGATGCTCTCCAGAGATGCTGCCTGTCCCGCTGAGTTACTCCAGCACGTTGTGTTAACCAGCATCTGCACCTATTTATTTCTATAACTGGGCATTGTGGGCTGAAGCGCTTGTTCTTGTTCTGTACTGTTGTATGATGTAGGAGGGCCAACAGACCTGTTCTATCTCCATGGCTCTGCACCCACCCCCCCCCCCCCACACCGTGATCTGGAGGTATATAATGGATCCGTCCACCCCTTAAGGCCAGAGGAATCTTATTGCAGTGCGTTGGTGAAAATGGAAACCCCCACAATGTCAGCTGCTTGCTTGTGGGAAGATTCAACCTGTGATAATTTTTTTTTTCCAGTTGGCTATAAAAATTAAAAATGCTGCAAATACTCAGCAGCTTGGGTAGCATATATGTGGTAGAAAAACAACACTAATATTGATGGTCAGAGACCCCATGTCTGAAGAGGGATACAAGGAACTGCAGATGTAGAAACAAAGGACAGATGCTGGTTTATACCAAAGACACAAAGTCCTGGAGTAACTCAGTGGGTCCGGCAGCATCCCTGTAGACAAAGGATGGGTGACATTTCACGCTGGGACCATTCTCCAGACCAGTTTGGGAACTGCAGATGCTGGTTAATATAAAAAGATACAAAGTGCTGGATTAACTCAGTGGGTCAGGCAGCATCTCTAGAGAACATGGATAGGTGACGTTTTAGATCAAGGCTCTTTTACACATGCAACCTGAAACGTCATCTACCCATGTTCTCCATCAATGCTGCCTGACTGGCTGAGTCACTTTGGAACTTTGTGTCCTCTTGTCTGAAAAGTCTTGATAAAGATTCTCTCGACATGAAGAGTTTATTATGTCTCTTCGGCCCAATTCGTCCATGCCTACTCATCCATGCTAGATCCATTTACCACCGTTTGGCCCATATCTATTCAAACATCTATTCTACCCCTTTGCTCCTACCTCCTCTGCCTGCTTGCTTGTTCCATATACCCACCGCCATCTGTGTGAGAAAGTTGCCCCTCAGGTTCCTATTTAATCTTTCGCCCTCTCACCTTAAATCCATGTCCTCCTGTTCTTAGTTTCCCAACCTGATTGAAAGACTCTGCATTCACCCTATATATTCCCCTCATGATTTTATACCCCTCTCTAATATCATCCCTCATCCTCCTGCACTCCCAAGAAGTATCCTAGCCTGCCCAACCTCTCCCTGTAGCTCAGGCCTGGGTCCTGGCAACATCCTCGTAAATCTTCTTTGCTTTCTTTCCACTTTAACAGCATCCTTCCTAGCAGGGTCTCTGAAATTGAGCTCAACAAAATATTTCTTACATCTCTTCCCTCTCACCTTAAGCCTGTGTCCTTTAGTTTTAGAATCCTCTACCCTGGGAAAAAGACTGTGAACGTTCACATTATCCATGCCCCTATACACCTCAATCAGGTCACCCCTCAGTTTCCTATACTCCAAAAAAAAAGTCCCAGCCTGTTCGATCGCCACATAAATCAAGCCCTCAAGCCCAGGTAACATTCTAGTGAATCTCATCTGCACCCTTTCCAGCTTAATGACTTCCTGCTGTAGCTGGGTGACCAGAACTGTACACAGTGCTCCAAGTGTGGTCTCATCAATGACTTGTACGTCTCTACGACTCTATCACTTTTTTTGATTTGTTGGTGGGTGCATACTTGCAGGTTGCCTGGTTGTTACTAATGGAACCACCATAGCTCAATGTTAACATCTTGGATATAGGAACCTAGTGTTGAGTCACACAGGAGTCGCACAGAAAAAGGCTCGCGTCAACCATCAGTTACCTGCTTATAGAAGCAAGGAACTGCAGATGCTCATTCACAAAAAAAACCATAACGTGCTGCAGTAACTCAGTGGGTCAGACAGCATCACTGGAGAACATGGATAGGTGATGTTTCGGGTCAGGATCCATCTTGAGACTAATCATGGTGGGGGGGGGGGGGGGGGGTGGGGAAGGCAGGGTAAGAAGGTTGGGAGAGATGAGGGGCAGGACAAAGTGGAACACTTGCTTCAGTCTGAAGAAGGGCCTCGACTGCAAACGTCACCAATTCCTTTACTCCAGAGATGCTGCCTGACCCGCTGAGTTACTCCAGCATTTTGCGTCTAAGGAGCAGGACAAACTTGTCAGGTAATATGTTGGAAGGAACTGCAGATGCTGGTTTACAACGAAGAAAGACAAAATGCTGCCCTTTCCACCCGAGGAAAAATGTTCTGTCTATCCGATGTATGCTTATAATTTTATATAGTTCTATCATCTTCCTTCAACCTCCAATGTTCCAGAGAAAACAATCCAAGTCTATCCAACCCCTCCCTGAAGCTGAAACCCTCTAATTCAGGCAGAGGGAGACACAGAGATAAATAAGGGTAAGGTGTGAAAAACGAGACATCAAAGAGGATGAAGTTCAAAGAAAATGTAGAATAGATCATCATTGTTGGCTCGGAGAAGGTGACAACGAAGCATACAGAGGTAAAATGTAATCAGGGGGACAGTAAGACTGGCCGGAGAATTAGGAAGGGGCAGGGATGGAGAGAGATGGAAAGTAAAGATTACTTAAGGTTGGAGAAGTCAATATTCATACTGCTGGGGTGTAAGTAAAATATGAGGTGCTGTTCCTCCAATTTGCACTGGGCCTCACACTTGACAGTGGGGTGACCCTGGGCGGACAGGTCAGTGTGGGAATGGGAGGGGGAGTTAAAGCTAACAACTGGAAGATCAATAGACAATAGGTGCAGGAGTAGGCCATTTGGCCCTTCGAGCCAGCACCGCCATTCAATGTGATCATGGCTGATCATCCCAAATCAGTACCCCGTTCCTGCCTTCTCCCCAGACTCTGCTATTTTTAAGAGCCCTATCTTGAAAGCATCCAGAGAACCTGCCTCCACCGCCCTCTGAGGCAGAGATCGGGTAGGTTTAGGCGGACTGAGCGTAGGTGTTCAGCAGAATGATCGCCGAGCTGGTGCTTGGTGTTGCCGATATATGGGAGTCCACCCCTGGAACAGCGGATACAGTAGATGAGGTTGGAGAAGTGCAAGTGCACCTCTGCCTCGCCTTTTAAAGACGGATGGAGTCGAGGGAGGAGGCATGGAGACAGGTGTTGCATCTTCTGCGGCAGCTGGGGAAAGTACCTGGGGAGGGGTGATTTGGATGGGATGGGACGAGTTAACCTGGGAGTTGTGGAGGGAACAGTCTCTACGGAATGGGGTGGATCCCATTGAAGGTTGCGAAAATGTCGGAGGATTATGTGCCGTATACGATGGCTGATGGGGTGAAAGGTGAGGACTAGGGGACTGGGGTGTAATAGGTGGCTACAGGTGAGGAGGTTGTTTGATAGGCAGATGGTTGGTCAAAGGCCAGAGGTGAAAAGACAGAAGGTGTGAGACAAAAGGATGGAACATTTGCGAGCTGTGAAGCTGGAGGAAGGAATGTAGTTGAGTGGAGAAATAGGTGTGTCTAGATCGGGCGCAGGGGGAGACATTCCATGCGCCTATCCAAAAACCTCTTAAACGCTATCATATCGGCTTCCACCACCACCCCTGGCAATGCGTTCTCGGCCCCCACTACTCTACGTGTGAAATACTTGCCCTGTACATCTCCATTAAAGTTTCCTCTCTCACCTCATAACTATACCCTCTAGTGTTGGACATTTCCACCCGAGGAAAAATGTTCTGTCTATCCGATGTATGCTTCTCATTATTTTATATAGTTCTATCATCTTCCTTCAACCTCCAATGCTCCAGAGAAAACAATCCAAGTCTATCCAACCCCTCCCTGAAGCTGAAACCCTCTAATTCAGGCATAATTCTGGTAAACCTCGTCTGCACTCTCTCCAAAGCCGCCACATCTTTCCTGAGTTGGGGGACAAACATTTGAGGGCAAAGATTTAAGGTGAGATTTTCGCAACCTCTCACTCACGTGTGTGTTCGGAGGGCAAGTCAGTAGACAGGTGCCGGAGTAGGCCTTTCGGCCCTTCGAGCCAGCACCGCAATTCAATATGATCATGGCTGATCATCCCCAATCAGTACCTCGTTCCTGCCTTCTCCCCATATCCCCTCACTCCACTATTTTTAAGAGCCCTATCTAGCTCTCTCTTGAAAGCATCCGAGTACCGGCCACCACCGCCCTTTGAGGCAGAGAATTCCACAGACTCGCTACCCTCTGTGAGAAAAAGTGTTTCCTCGTCTCCGTTCTAAATGGCTTACTCCTTATTCTTAAACTGTGTCCCCTGGTTCTGGACTCCCCCAACATCGGGAACATGTTTCCTGCCTCTTACGTGTCTAAACCCTTAACTATTTTATATGTTTCAATGAGATGCCCTCTCATCCTTCTAAACTCCAGAGTGTACAAGCCCAGCTGCTCCATTCTCTCAGCATATGACAGTCCCGCCATGCCGGGAATTAACCTTGTAAACCTACGCTGCACTCCCTCAATAGCAAGAATGCCCTTCCTCAAATTAGGGGACCAAAACTGCACACAATACTCCAGGTGTGGTCTCACTAGGGCTCTGTACAACTGCAGAAGGACCCCTTTGCTCCTATATTCGATTCCACTTGTTATAAAGGCCAACATGCCATTCGCTTTCTTCAATGCCTGCTGTAACTGCATGCTTACTTTCATAGACTGATGTACAAAGACCCCTAGATCCCGTTGCACTTCCCCTTTTCCCAACTTGATGCCATTTAGATAGTAATCTGCCTTCCTGTTTTTGCTACCAAAGTGGATAATCTCATATTTATCCGCATTAAACTTCATCTGCCATGCATCTGCCCACTCCCCCAACCTGTCCAAGTCACCCTGCATTCTCATAGCATCCTCCTCACAGTTCACACTGTCACCCAGCATGGTGTCATCTGCAAATTTGCTAATGTTACTTTGAATCCCTTCATCCAAATCATTGATGTATATTGTAAATAGCTGCGGTCCCAGCACCGAGCCTTGCGGTACCCCATTAGTCACTGCCTGTCATTCTGAAAGGGCCCGTTAATCCCTACTCTTTGTTTCCTGTCTGCCAACCACTTCTCTATCCATGTCAGCACTCTACCCCTCAATACCATGTGCCCTAATTTTGCCCACTAATCTCCGATATGGGACCTTATCAAATGCTTTCTGAAAGTCCAGGTACACTACATCCACTGGCTCTCCCTTGTCCATTTTCCTAGTTACATCTTCAAAAAATCCCAGAAGATTAGTCAAGCATGATTTCCCCTTCGTAAATCCATGCTGACTCGGACCGATCCTGTTACTGCTATCCAAATGTTCGGCTATCTCATCTTTTATAATTGACTCCAGTATCTTCCCCACCACCGATGTCGGGCTAACTGGTCTATAATCCCCCATTTTCTCTGTCCTGCCTTTCGTAAAAAGTGGGATAACATTAGCTACCCTCCAATCCACAGGAACTGATCCTGAGTCTATAGAACATTGGAAAATTATCACCAATGCATCCATGATTTCCAGAGCCACTTCCTTAAGTGCCCTAGGGATTTATCAGCCTTCAGTCCAATCAGTCTATCCAACACCATTTCCTGCCTAATGTGGATTTCCTTCAGTTCCTCCGTCACCCCAGATCCTCTGGCCACTACTATATCAGGAAGATTGTTTGTGACCTCCTTAGTGAAGACTGATCCAAAGTACCTGCTCAACTCATCTGCCATTTCCTTGTTCCCCATAATAAATTCACCTTTTTCGGTCTTCAAGGGTCCAACTTTGGTCTTAACTATTTTTTTTCTCTTCACATAACTAAAGAAGCTTTTATTGTCCTGCTTTATATTCTTGGCCAGCTTACCTTCGTACCTCATCTTTTCTCCCCGTATTGTCTTTTTGGTTATCTTATGTGGTTCTTTAAACATTACCCAATCCTCTTCCTTCCCGCTCATCTTTGCTACGTTGTACTTCTTCGCTTTAATTTTTATACTGTCCCTGACGTCCCTTGGCAGCCATGGTTGTCCCTTTCTCCCCTTGGAACCTTTCTTCCTCCTAGGAATGCGCTGATCCTGCACCTTCTGTATTATTCCTAGAAACACCTGCCATTTTTGTTCCACTGTCATCCCTGCTAGTGTATCCAGTCAACTTTGGCCAGCTCCTCCCTCATGGCCCCATAGTCCCCTTTATTCAACTGTAACACTGACACCTCCGATCTACTCTTCTCCCTCTCCAATTGTAGATGAAACCTGACCATGTTATGGCCACTGCCTCCTAATGTCTCATTATCCTCGAGGTCCTTTATCAAATTTGGTTCATTACATAACACTAAATCCAGAATTGCCTTCTCCCTGGTGGGCTCCAATATAAGTTGTTCTAAGAACCCATCACAAAGGCACTCGACGGAGTCCCTTTCTTGGGGTCCAGCACCAACCTGATTTTCCCAGTCTACCTGCATGTTGAAATCTCCCATAACACCCACAGCATTACTTTTGCTACATGCCAGTTTTAACTCCTGATTCAACTTGCGCCCCATGTCCAGGCTACTGTTTGGGGGCCTGTAGATTAGCCCCATTAGGGTCATTTTACCCTTACAATTGCTTAGTTCTATCCATACTGACTCCACATCTCCTGTTTCAATGTCACCCCTTGCAAGGGACTGAATTTCATTCCTCACCAACAGGGCAACCCCACCCCAACGCCCACTTGTCTGTCTTTGCGATAGGAGGTATACCCTTGAATATTCAGTTCCCAGCCCTGGCCCTCTTGTAGCCATGTCTCAGTAATTCCCACAACATCATACTTGCCAGTTTCTAACTGAGCGTCAAGCTCGTCCACTTTATTTCTTATACTTCGTGCATTCATATACAGCACTTTGACCTCTGTATTCACTTCCCCCCTCGCAATTGGCCCTGACCTTACTCTGTTGTCCATTCTCGAGCTTTCCTTCCCATTAATTCGAGAATCTTTTGTAATTTTTCCTGTAGCCACTTCCCCTTCAACTCCATCTTTATACTCCCAATTTGTCAATCCCTCCCCCCCCACTATTTAGTTTAAGCCCACACGTGTAGCCCTAGCAAACCTGCCTGCCAGAATGTCGGTCCCCCTCCAGTTAAGGTGTAGCCCGTCCCTTTTGTACAGGTCACCCCTGCTCCAGTGGTCTATAAATCTAAATCCTTGCTCCCTGCACCAGCCCCTCAGCCACACATTCAGATCCCCTATCTCATTGTTTCTGTCCTCACTAGCACGTTGTACTGGAAGCAATCCAGAGATAACCACCCTAGAAGTCTGGCATTTCAGTCTTCTTCCCAACTCTCTGAAGTCATGTTGGAGAACCTCCTTACTTTTCTTCCCGATGTAGTTCATGCCGACATGCACAACTACTGCCGGCTGTTCACCTTCTCTCTTGAGGATGTTCTGAATTTGGCTTGTGACATCCTGAACCCTGGCACCAGGGAGGCAACAGACCATCCTCGCATCTCGTCTGCCGCCACAGAATCTCCTGTCCGCTCCTCGGACAATGCAGTCACCCACCACTAGGGCTCTGCCCGACGTCGGTCTCGCCGGTCGAGTCCCATCTCCAGGATTGGAGCCACCGACGTGTCCGCCGCTCGGACTGGAATCATTGTCTCCCCGGACAGTTCCCAAGAGGGCGTACCTGTTTTCATTAGGCACAGCCACCTGGGTCTTCCACACTCCACGATTTCCACCCTTTCTCTCCGTCACACACCTTGGTTCTTCCTGTACCCTCGGCGTGACACCTCACTGTAGGTCCTGTCAAGGAAACCCTCCTTTTCCCGGATGGCCCTGAGGTCATCTAACTGCTTCTCCAGTGCCCCAACACGGTCCTTTAAGAGTTGAAGCTGGACGCACATGCCACAGTTGTAGCAGCCAGAGGCTCCACCTGTGTCTCTGGGCTCCCACATTCTGCAAGCCTCACACTGTCTCATCTGCCCCGACATGTGTTCACCGGGCTCCGTCCCTCGAGGAACCCGAGGGCAACGTTTTCACACAGAGGGTGGTGGGTATATGGAATTAGCTGCCAGAAGAGGTAGGTGAGGTAGGTACTATAATAATATTTACAAGATGTGGGCAGGTGGCACCTATAGTTATTTGCATCTCCTTATCACTGCATTCTTTAGTTCAGAGACACAACATGGACATAGGCCCATTGGCCCACCGAGTCCATGCTGACCATCGATCATCCGTTCACAATAATTCTGTGTTATAGACAAAATGATATTTGATGAAATAACTAGTTCAGATGTTCTGTCAGCTCCCTCAATCAATGCAGAAATGACCACTTTCTCATCGACTCCCAACACAATCCACAGAGGGCCCATTAACCTACAATGCCATGCATCTTTGGGGTTTGGAACCTGGGAAAAGGGTCATTTGTTTAGGCTTGTTAATGTCATGTATACCGGAGTATAGTGAAAAGCTTAGGTCTGCATGCTATGCAATCAGATCAGATAATCAGATTCTCCACGTCGGCAAGACCAAGCGCAGGCTCGGCAATCGTTTACGCTGTACACCTCCGCTCAGTCCGTATTAACCAAGCTGATATCCTGGTGGCTAAACGCTTTAGTTCCCCCCATTCCCAATCTGACCTTTCTGTCCTGGGCCTCCTCCATTGTCAGAGTGAGGGCCAACGCAAATTAGAGGAACAGCATCTCGTATGTCGCATGTAGACAAAAATGCTGGAGAAACTCAGCAGGTGAGGCAGCATCTATGGAGCGAAGGAAATAGGTGACGTTTTGGGTCGAGGTCCTTCTTCAGACTGATGTGGGGGTGGGGGGTGCGGGGAGAAAAAAGGAAGAGGTGGAGACAGTAGGCTGTGTGAGAACTGGGGAGGGTGGGTAGTTTACACCCCAGCGGTAGGAACATTGACTTATCTAACTTCAAGAAGCCCCTGCTTTCTCTCTCCATCCATTCCCAGTTCTCCCACCTGTCCTACTATCTCCGCCTAGATTCTTTCTTTCTCCCGCCCCCTCCCCTGGCATCAGTCTGAAGAAGGGTCTCGACCCGAAACGTCGCCAATTCCTTCTGTCCATAGATGCTGCCTCGCCCTCTGAGTTACTCTAGCATTTTGTGTCTACCTTCGATTTAACCAGCATCTGCAGTTCTTTCTTAAACAGATAATACTGTACATGGATACAATCAAGTAAAACTCAAGCACAATTGGTATAGCGAAGGGGAACCAGCATCTGCAGTTGTTTGTGTTAAAATGGCTGTTATTTTTATTTTTGCAGGATGCCGGAATCAAGCTCAATGAAGATGTCATGGATCAGTTCAATGCAATGAAGATTTACAAGAAAGGTCAAGCTCGTAAAAAGTTTATCCGCTTGCACCTGAACTCGACCGAGGACTTCTTGGTGGTGGATAAAACTCCTGAATGCCAGCAAGAATGCACCACAGACCCATATCAGCAATTATTAACACTCCTTCCGGAAAAAAAATGCTGCATTTTGATTTATGATTTCTCTTACGACACCAAGGATTCTCCCAACAGGAATGAGCTGGTTTTAATCCTATGGTACGTCCTTCGGTATATATTGTTTTTTTCTTGTCACTTGTATTTCGGGTGGCAGAGTGGCACAGCGGTAGAGTTGCCGCACCAGAGTGCCAGAGATACGGGTTTGATCCTGACCCTGGCTGCTGTCTGTGTGTCGCACACTCTAAATATGTACAGATTGGAGGTTAATTTGCTTTGGTAAAGTTGTAGGATAGTGTTAGTGTATGGGGTGATCGCCCATTGCAGTGACTACTCGGCAATCAGACAGCATCCGTGAGTCGGAGTTGTACTTGCTGCTTTGCATGCTGTGATGGCCACTGGGCGGCCTGGCTGATAGAGTTGCTGCCGCACGGCACCAGAGTCGCAGGTTTCACCCTGACCTCGGGCACTGTCCGCATGCTCTCCCTGCGACTGCGTGGGTTTTCTCTAAACGGGCTAAAGCTTGAGGTGCTTTTCACATGTTGTTCACCAGTAAATTATAATGTTGTCATTATCTGCTCAGAATCCAAATGGCTAGGATTTTTCTTAAGACCTTTCTTTAGGCAGATGGAGTCTCGGGGAGAAAATAAAAGGTGACAAAAGGGTGTCAGACAAGGAGAGGAGTGAAATGTAAGGATGGAGAAGGATGGCTGGGCAGGGATGGGGGAGAGGAAAGAAGTGGGATAAGAGGGACTTGGGGGTTGGGGAGGAGGGAAAGGGAGCAGGGTGACTGGATGGTGGGATAAATGGGTGTACAAGGGAGGGGAAAGAAGTAGGGTCCACTTGTAGACACATGGGGGTCGTTCAAGGTGAAGCACCGGGAACTTGACAGTCGTAGTTTAGTTTATTGTCACGTAGTTCAGTGGAAAGCAATTGTTGCGTACTGCCCAGTCAGCAAAAAGACTGCACGATTGCAATTGAGCCATCAACGATGCACAGATGTAGGATAAACAGAATAACATCAAGTGCAAGAAATCCAGTAAAGTGAGATTAAAGATAGTCTGAGGGTCTCCAATGAGGTTGATGACAGCTGAGGACCGCTCGCTAGTTGTTGACGGGACCGTTCGGTTGAAGAATCTGTCCCCGAATCTGGAGGTGTGCATCTTCACACTTCTGTACCTCTTGCCTGACCGGTGAGAAGATTTACCAGTTAAGAGAGTAGAACATAGTTAGAATAAGAAATGCTGCTGTTGGTAGTGGAGGTTTAAAAGAGTGGAGTGATTGTAATGAATATTTGCAAATCCGCTCATTGTATAACATTCTTTCCCACCCAAATCTACCCCCCCCCCCCCCCCCAACCCTCTGTTCCCTGTCTTGAAATTAAAGTAAAGCCAATTATTGAATTTTCCAGGTGCCCGACTGGTGCAACACCAAGGGAAAAGATACAGTTCACATCAGCATCGAACATGGTCAAGACCAAGCTAAGTGGGTGGTTATTCTCTGCTGCAAACGTGCTACTTACTGAATGTACCTCTGGGACAAAGTGCCCAGCTGTGTTGCGTTGATGGAAGCATGCCTCCAATTTGTCGGTTTGCAATAAAACAGAGTTTTGCGCTTGTGGTTTACTTGCAAGGAGGTTTCAAACTGGGCACCCAGGCACATCACAGGCTCCTACATGTGTACAACCTCTGTCACAGACTCGTACAGCACAGTAAACAGGCCCTTCGGCCTAATCCATCCATGCTGACCAAGATGCCCCCATCTACTCTAGTCCCACCTGCCTGCGTTGACCCATATACCTCTCAACCTTTACTGTCCACGTCTCTATCCAAATCTATATTACTGAAAGTCTGATCTTGACCACTTCCCGTTCTGTATATTGATTTTAGAAAAAAACGCTGACACTTATGGCTGTGGTTTTTGGCCATCTTACTTGGAGTCCCCCTCCGCTGCGCAGGACAAGAGGATTTTTCCCATTGATGAAATATAAAAGAGCGATCAGTGTTTAAAAAAGGTTGAGATTCTCACTCCGAAAGGCCACGCCCCTCCCGGGGGGACTATAAAACCCGGAAGTGTTGAGTGCCTCAGTCAGTCTCTGCAAGATGGGGAAGCGAGAGGGTCACGTCTCTCAATCTGAGCTGTGAATAACATTGAACACATGTCTACTAAACTGTGAGTGGTTTTACTGACCTGTCGGTGCCCTTAATGTGGTTTGAAAATATAATTTGGAAATGCTAAAGCTGTGTTGCCTTTGGTTTGGAAATGCTAAAGCTGTGTTGCCTTTGGTTTGGAAATGCTAAAGCTGTGTTGCCTTTGGTTTGGAAATGCTAATGCTGTGTTGCCTTTGGTTTGGCAATGCTAAAGCTGTGTTGCCTTTGGTTTGGAAATGCTAAAGCTGTGTTGCCTAATTAAAGTTGCCTTGCCTAATTGAAAAGTTGATTTGAGAATGCCTGGCCTAATTGACAAGTTGGTTTGAGAATGCTAAAGTTGCCTTACAGTCTATATAATTAAAAGTCTAATCTTGACCACTTCCTGTTTTTGCTGTATATTGATTTTAGAAAAAACGGTAGCACGTATGACTGTGATTTTTGGCCATCTTACTCAGAGTCTCCCCCCCCCCCCCCCCCCCCGCTCATCAGATGCCGAGGATTTTTCCCATTGATGAAAAATAAGAGTTATTAGTGTTTAAACAAAAATGTTGAGATTCTCTCTCCCAATCGCGCCATGAAGGCCACACCCCTTCTGGTGGGTGGGAGAGAGGGACTATAAAACCCGGAGGTATGGGCGTGGCTCAGTCTCTGCAAGATGGAGGAGGGAGAGGTCATGACTCGTTGCCTTTAGTGGCCTTGCACCCTACTTGAAATGGTATGAAACTGCACTTGAATTTGGTGGCCTTGCAGCCTGCTTGAAGTGGTAAGAAACTGCACTTGAATTTCAAGGAATAGCCATGAGTCAACTGCCAGCCCACCAGCCATGAGTGAGTGAGCTGCCAGTACAACAAGCTTGACTGACTGAGCCGCCAGCCCAAGAATCCATTCGGCCCACAATGTCCAGACTAGCCCTCTGGAAACCAGCCCCTTCAGCCCACAACACCCATACTAGCGCTCCAGAAAGCCCTCCCCCACCGGCCACCAATATTGGAATTGGTGGAGAAGTGGAATATTGCATTGGGGGACCGGCCCTCCCGTGTGATTAGTATCTTCTAAATGTTGTTATAATACCTGTCTCACCTACCTCCTCTGGCTGCTCGTTCCATATACCCTCCACCCTCTGTGTGAAAAAGTTACTCTTTGGATTCCTCTTCAATCTTTCCCCTCTCACTTAAACCTATGCGGCCCGATTCTTGAGCAGAGTGTTGGAGTAGCACAGCAGGCAAGGCAGCATCCCTGAAGAACATAGATAGGCGATGTTTCTGGTTGGGAACCTGCCCAGGATTCCAGAATCTGCAGTTCTTTGCAATTGTCATTACTTTAGAGATACGGCGTTGAAATGGGCCCTTTGGCCCACCGAGTCTGCGATGACCTACACTAATTCTATCCTGCCCACTAAAGGACACTGTACAGTGGCCAATTAACCTACAAACATGCAAGTCTTTGAGATTTGGGAGGAAACCGGAGCACCCGGAGGAAATCCACGCAGTCACAGGGAGAACGTGCAAACTCTCCACAGGCAGCACCCGAGGTCAGGGTCAAACCCTGGTCTCTGGCGCTGAGGCAGTGGCTCTACCCACTGCACCACTATGCCACCCCAAAATTATGCACAGCTCTGTTGCTCCGGGTGGACTTGCTACTGAACCTGCGCTGAGAAAGCCCAATGGACTTTTAGTCCATCGCCTTAACCACTGCACTATGATGGACCACCTCTGGTTGTCGATTCTCCAACTCTGGGTAAAAGACTATTTACCTTCATCCAATCTATTCTCTCCCGGGAAAGGCAGGAGGGGTTGATTAACACAAGATGAGCACAAGCTGACCATTGCAAACTTGATGTCTTCACAGGTTTGAAATCCTCAATTCAGTCTACTAACAAGGACGATCTATCAATAGAATGTATTGCGGGAGCGCTTGGGTCAGAAGTGACTGCAGTGGAGGGAACGACATTGTGATATTGTAACACCTGGCAGTGTGCACAGCTTCCTGGCCGTCCTGTAACGTGGCTTTATACATCTGTGCCCAGTGCCACTTCAATCTACTTTTGACTCTTCAACATTCCAGCTCGTCACTTTGTATTGTTTTCCAGTAAAAATGAAATTATCTGAGACTGCTTTTTCTTAGAGTGGGATTTGTCTTAATTAATATGCAGTCATATCTGGTATTAATTACTTCAAACCTTTGGGAAGTACTTGTCATCCTCACGAATTTCAATGCTTTGTTTCAAATTTTGCAATTTTAATTGCAAATCAATAATTGCAAATTTAACAACCTAATTAAAATAAATAAAGGCAATGTTTTAAGTTCCCACATAGTGTACTACAAGTGATGGCTATCTATTACTAGGTTCAGAAACTTGATAATCTCCATCTTTTCTACTTTTTAATTAAAGGATTTTGAATAATGTTTGGCACGGTCTTTACAGTTCACAAATTAAGCTGTAATCTCAAATAATAAATTGACACAAAATAACCAACGACTCCACTGTGCTGGTTTGTTCCCAATCCTTGTCTTTGCCAAAGGGTTTGTGAGGTAATTGGTGTGTGGGGTAGAGGTGGGAGGGAGAATTGGGGAACAATGGGGAAAATACAAGGGAAAATTACTGGGATGATGGGTTTGAGAGTCGGATGGGCAAAGTGGTGATGAAGGTGTGAGGCATTGTACCGACCAGCGTTCCCTGTACACTAGCACTATCCTACACACTAGGGACAATTTACAATTTTACAATAGGGACCAATTTTACAGGCTATAATAGTAAGATTAAACAAGAACTTACCAGTTTGAAGTTTGATCTTTATTTTATGAGGAGTTACGGTGAGCGATTACGTGAAGCCCCGCCAGTGCGTATGCGCGTCAATCTTCAAAGCAGCGGTGTGAAATCACAGTAACTACAGTCGAAGTGATATAGTAAGACTCAGAAGACTAGAACTGCCAGATGATCTTTGCGACTATGAGGGCCGGGAGCGGAGGGCACGTAATCGCTCACCGTAACTCCTTATAAAATAAAGATCAAACTTCAAACTTCAAACAGAAGAAGGGTTTCGACCCGAAACGTCGCCTATCTCCTTCGCTCCTTAGATGCTGCTGCACCCGCTGAGTTTCTCCAGCTTTTTGTGTAACCTTCAAACTGGTAAGCTCATTTAATCTTACTATTTTACTTCGGAGTCACGTGAGTGATTCCGTGAAGATTTCAAAGCTCTGTGATTTCATGCCGTAGATCCAGTTCCATACGACACACTGCTTCGGTTGACACAGGATAAGCAAACAATGTATTGAACATTGTTTAAATTATACAATGAACGTTTTTTAATAATAAAAGAACAGTAATAACCGCTCTCTCCCAGGGGGAAATTACAAATGAAAACTCAAACAGAACACAAAACAGCATGCCCAAATCCTTCCACTGCGAGGACAGGTTTATCATAGAATCATTAAAAGGTTCCTTCACTAGACCATCCTGCGGCCCCGAGGATTTGGTCTAAAGGCACGTCCTGCGCCTTCTCTGCGGATGTTGACGCCGCCCTGGTGGAGTGAGATTTAAACACATCAGTGTCTACTCCAGCACAATCCAAAACCTGTTTCAGCCACCTAGAAATAGTTTGTACTGACACCTTTTTATGAGTTTTTTTGTGGCTGATGAGCATCGTTGTTTCAGAGCATCTGAGACTCTTGGTGACCTCGATATATTGACTTAAGTGCATAACTACACATAGCCTCAGGTCAATTTTGGTTCCAGCCGTCCCTGGCCTGCTTTGTTTGATTAAATCATATATATAAAACGTAATATTATCTACAGAAGAATGCATGCTGTCCAGTCTTAGCTTTTGCAATGTCTGGACCCGTTGCGCTGACACTAACGCCATGAGCATGACCACTTTGAGCGTTAACTTCTGAAAAGACAGAGATGTAATTGGAGCCCATTGCCGAAGCAGTGTGAGAACTATGCTCACATCCCAGATTTCCGTATATCTAGGCCTGGGAGGGTTTTTGTTAAAAATACCTCTCATGAATCGGGACACTAATGGATGATATCCGACTGAATGTTGTCCCGACCCTTGCCCTAAATAGGAGGACAAAGCACTCTGAGCACTATTAATGGCACTATAGCTCAATTGCTCGTCAAAATGCAATGTAGCAAGGAACTCCAATACATCCAGTATGCCTGCAGTATGATAAGATATATCTGACTGTAAACAGAGCATCTCCCATTTCTTAATATGAGATACATATTACTTTTTAGTACTATCTCTCCAGGCCACAGTAATCACATCCACGGTACTACTCGATAGTCCGTGCCCCTGGAACGGTCTGGTCAGAATCTGCAAATCAACAGATTAATATGATCATGTAAAGGGTGACTCTCCTGTCACAGGGTGAACCAACAAGTTGCTGCATTTGTGGATAGTCATGAATGGCAGTGTCATCAGTCTCAGGACCAATGGGAACCATAGCTGTGTGGGCCAGTCAGGAACTACCAAAACGCCTGAAGCAGAGTCCTGCTCTATTTTGGTGAAACACTGACTGATGAGGCAGAATGGGGAAAAGCGTAAAAGAATGTACATCCGCAATGTAGCGAGAATGCATCCACCGCTACTGCCTCTGGATCCGGTTCCCATGAGGCGTATTTAGGTAACTGGTGATTTGACCTGGATACAAACAGATCTATGTCTGGCAATCCATACCGGCTGACAATCATTTTGAAAACTTTTGGATTCAGCATCCATTCTGTGTTGTCATTAAATTTGCGTGACCTGGTGTCTGCCACCACGTTATCTTTACCTGGTAGGTAGATAGCTGAGACCCAGATGTTTCTCATAATACACCAGTGCCAGATGAGGTTAGCCAGATTGTCACATGATAATGACCTAATTCCTCCCATGTGATTGATATATGCAACAGCTGTGGTGTTGTCAATCTGGAGCTGAACATGTAAATCATTAATTGTTGAACAATATGCTTTTAGGCCATAGAATGCACCCAGCAATTCTAAGTAGTTTATCCCATGCCTCTTGCACATTCCATCTGACGCCACCGCTAGACTCGGTATCAGTGGCTCCCCATCCTGAAGCACTCACATCAGTTTGTAAAATAACTGAGGGTTGTTGAGTCAGAATGTCTCTAGTACATCGTGAGACATTAATGATCCACCATTGCAACTCGGCGATAGCTTCGGCTGGCAACTGCATTGGTCTATCGAAATGACCTGCATTCCCAAAACCATGGGAGAAATGGAGGGAAATATATAATATGTTATTGCCTTCCATCACAGTGCGCTGTGGTGGACGTCTGTTAATTTTCATGTAGTTGTGTGTCTTGTTGCTTTTTTGGTATGACTGGCAAATCAAACTCTGTATGTTTTTACATACTTGGCTAAAAAAATAATTACAATACAATACAGTTGTACAAGTCATTGGTGAGATTTCATTTGCCTCCATTGCTAGGGCCATTGAAGGCAGGCACGTGCCGTCAGGGTAGGCAAGGTAGGCACTGCCTACCCTGACTAAAATTATAACATAGTAATTACTAAATATAAATAATAAAGGCATGGGAGAATTATGCCTATCTATGAGATCGATCTCCTAGGTAGGCATAATTCTCCGTGCCTTTCATCCGCAGCACTTGTAACACGGGAAGGTCTGTGCAGCCCACGTGCCGTCAGCGCTGCTTCAAGCATCAATTTCAAGCGGGGCTGAAGGCAGCAGAAATTCTGCCTTTGCAGCACTGTGCAGGCGCAGCAGCCTACTGCGCTTGCGCAGCGCTAGTTTCTTGTCGGGGTTTTCAAATATGGATTGGCAATATTTTAAGTGTATCTTAGGAAACAGGGAGAGAAGAATGGAGCTCGTGTACCGATAATATGGTAAGTACATTTTGTGTTTATGTCTTTAAATACCGTACTTCCCTGGGTGTGGGGGTGGGGGGAGAGTTCCTTTCATAGCATTTGGGGAGTCTGGCCCGGGGTAAAGTTGCGGGGAGGGCACGAATGTTGTGAAGGAGAGGATCGGGATAATGCCACTTGCGACGCTCCTTGCACGGAGGCTTGCAAAACCTCTCCTGCTGCTCGCTGGCCTCACTCATGTCCCGCAAATCCTTACATTCCGACAGCGTGATTGAGGTTACTCGGCTGTGGGAATTTAAGGATTTGCAGGAAGTCGCTGACATGAGCGAGCGGCAGGTGAGAGTTGTTCAGACGGAGAGCACTGCCAGAGGTGAGCGGGCCGGCAGAAGGGGCTGAAGTGGTGGACAGTTTGACTGTCGGGTCCCGGCGACCGCTCGCAGCTACCCGAGCTGCTTCTAACCCCGGCTACAATGTGGTGGCTCCACGCCTGGAGTGCCGCAGCAGCGGTAAGTGAGTGAGTTACTGGCAATATCCCCGACCCCCTCAATCTCAACAGTCCTGCTCTCCCCGAACCTTTAACCCTGGCACAGACTCCCCATACACTGTGAAAGGAACTGTCCCCCCAATTGGTCCCTTGAACAAGTGCTGTCATTCAATAAGGTGACAACTGATTCAACTTTTCCCTGTGTGCTCCCGTTTTTCCCACCATCTTTCCACCTGCCATCACCCTTCACCCCCCCCCCCCCCCCCCCCCACCCCTTGAGTAATTCAGAATAAAGGAGACGAGGAAGCCTTGGGCAAATTGACTTGTTACTGTTTTTATTTTTATGGAGAGAACAATAAAAACTTTTATCCCACTCTTATCCCCATCAAGAATGAGTCGCGCCATCAGGCCAGAGGTATAGAAGTGTGAAAACACATACTGTACTTCCAGATTCAGGGACAGTTTCTTCCCAGTCGGTATCAGGCAACTCAACCATCCTGTTAACAACTAGAGAGTTATCCTAAGCTACTATCTACCTCATTGGCGACCCTCGGACTAACTTCAATTGGACTTTACCTTGCAATAAATGTTATTGCCTTTAACCCGTATCTGTACACTGTGGATTGCTTCATTGTAATCATGTATTGTCTTTCCGCTGACTGGTTCGCATGCAACAAAAAGCTTTTTACTACCTCAGTACATGTGACAATAAACTAAACTTCAAATTCGCTTTGTTTAAGAAGGAACTGCAGATGCTGTAAAATCGAAGGTAGACAAAAATGCTGGAGAAACTCAGCGGGGAGGCAGCATCTATGGAGTGAAGGAAATAGGCAATGTTTCGGGCTGATGATAGGATACAGAGCAGTGATCTTATTGAGGTGTACAAGATCATGAGGAGCATTTTATCCATTCATGGATAAATTGAATGCTCAGTCTTTTTCCTGGGATAGTGGTTTTGAAAACCTGAGGGGACAGATTTAAGGTGAGAGATTTAAAAAGAACCTCAAGAACAACCTTTTCCACTTAGAGGGTAGTCCGTATCTAAGGGCAGTGAGGAGGGAGTCAGAGACGGCAGAGGACATTGGACAAAGAGCTAGTAGGGAGTACCAGGGGTCTTATCTCCGCACCTTCAAATTCGGCTGCGGGAGGTACCTCTGGGGCACAAAGGTGTTGGTACCATTTTCAATGTCCCAGCCGCAGATGGTCGTGAAGGCTTGTTGCGCCCGTCACCTCCATTCAGTTGTTCCGTGAACCATCGTTCCTCTCCTCGCTCGGCCTCCTTCAGCCTTCGAGCCCGTATCGGTGGGCATGCCAGGCCTGCTGCTGGCCTGGGTTTGGCAGCCACCCGTGGCCGTCCGGAAGCTTCTTCCTATCTATGCCTCTCATAATTCCTCAACGTTCTGGCTAACAGACCCCAATCGGTGAGGATAGGGGACAAATCATCCTCTACGATAATCCTCAACACTGGTGCTCCGCAAGGATTTGTTCTCAACCCCCTTCTTTACTCCGTGTACACCCAGCACTGTGCAGCCATGTACAAATCTAATTCAATTTATAAATTCGCAGACGACACCACCATTGTGTGCCGGATATCAAATAATGATGAGGTGGAGGACAGGAAAGAGAATGAGAAACTTGATGACCTGGTGTTGAGATAAAAACCTTTCTCTCAATGTCCGTAAGACTAAGGAGATGGTGTTCGGCTTCAGGAAGCGAAGCGGTACACATTCCGTGGTTTGCATTGCCGGTGCTGAAATAGTGATGGTTGAAAACCTCAAATTCCTTGGAGTAAATATCACCAACAACTTTTCCTGGACCATCCATATTGAAGCAATGGCGAAGAAAGCACACCAACAACTCTACTTCCTTAGAAGGCGTAGGAAGTTCAACATGAGAGGAATAGTTCAGATAAATGCACAGAGTCTCTTGCCCAGAGTAGATGAAGTGAGGACCAGAGGACATAAGTTTAAGGTAAAGGGGAGTAGTGTTAATAGGGATCTGAGGGGTAACTTTTTCACACAAAGGGTGGTGGGTGTATGGAACAGGCTGTCGTTCAGCAGTAGCTCATGGAATAAAAGATAGTTAAAACTTACTAGTTATTGGACTGAGATTTTCAAAATTATTTCCATAGTCCTTAAGATCACATTAATTCCTGACCCAAAATTAATAATATTTGGTGTTTCAGATTCAAATCAAACATTAACAGCAAACCAAAGAAACGTTCTGGATTATTGTTTAATAATTGGAAAAAAATTAATATTAAAATTTTGGAAGGGACCATTATCCCCTACAATTAAAATGTGGACAGTGGAAATGTTGGAGACGTTGCAATTGGAGAGAATTAGGT
Source organism: Raja brachyura (assembly GCA_963514005.1). Next base: position 70,175,353 of record OY740788.1, on the reverse strand, counting down.
TTATCCTAATGGATAAACACGAGCTTTTCGAACAAATATGGTCTCCATTCACTGATTATATGAAGGGGTAGCTGGGCTCAACATTGAAACTCAACAAGTACCCGGTGGTAAGATCAAAGGAAAATGTTTAATCTGAGATTTATATACTTGTCTCTATATATTATAATTAGAAATTGTTCCATTCATTGTTAAAATGTATACTGTTTTTTTTATCTTTAAGTATAATAATTGTTTATTATGTTTTTTTTTCTCTCTCTTTTTTTCTTCTAATCAAAATTATAATCACACTCTTAAAATTAATCTCTATTCTTTCTTTACTCTTTTTTTTCTTCTTCACACTATTAAAAAAATTGAGGCCCATATATATGACTTGGTAATATTTATATAATTTTGGAAAGATGTAATATGTATATCTGAAAAAATTATCATATTATTTGTAATACGTATGGCCTCTAATAAAAATATATTAAAAAAAAGGAATAAGAGATAGTTGAGGCAGGGACTATTCCAACGTTTAACAAACAGACAGGTACATGGATAGGACAGATTTAGAGAGTTATGAACCAAACGCAGGCAGATGGGGCTAGTGTAGCTGGGACATGTTGGCCTGTGTGAGCAAGCTGGGCCGAAGGACCTGTTTCCACACTGTCCCCAACAACACTCACCAACATCTACAGATGTGCCGTAGATAGCGTTTTATCGGGATGCATCACAGCATGTTTTGGGAACAGCTTCATCCAAGAACCCAAGAAATTGCAGAGAACTGTGGACACAGCTCAGACCATCACCCAAACCAACCTCCCTTCCATTGACTATATTTATACCTCACGTCACCTCGGCAAAGCCACCAGCGTAATCAAGGACAAGTCACACCCTGGCCTCTTCAACCCTATCTCATCAAACACCTCCAGATTCAGGGACAGTTTCTTCCCAACTGTTATCAGACAATTGAATCATTCCATCACCAACTAGAGAGTGGTCCTGAACTATTTTCTACATCATTGGAATGGAATTGAATACTTTATTGTCACAAATACAGTGAAATTCTTTGCTTGCACATCCAAAATATGCAAATAGTTGCCATGTAAAGGGCACTTGCAAAGTTACAAAGTATTCTTTGTAACTTGTAACTTTGTTCTCTCCCCCCCCACTGCAATCCCCACTCGCCGGGTTCTCCTTTGTTCTCGGCGACGATACCTCCGGCACTATTATCCCAGGCACCATTATCCCAGGCACCATTATCCCAGGCACCATTATCCCAGGCACCATTATCCCTGACTCCATTATCCCAGGCACCATTATCCCAGGCACCATTATCCCTGACTACATTATCCCAGGCTCCATTATCCCAGGCACCATTATCCCTGACTCCATTATCTCAGGCTCCATTATCCCAGGCTCCATTATCCCTGACTCCATTATCCCAGGCTCCATTATCCCAGACACCGTCATCCCAGGCTCCATTATCCCTGGCTCCATTATCCCAGGCTCCATTATCCCAGGCTCCATTATCCCAGGCTCCATTATCCCTGACTCCATTATCCCAGGCTCCATTATCCCAGACACCGTCATCCCAGGCTCCATTATCCCTGGCTCCATTATCCCAGGCTCCATTATCCCAGGCACCGTCATTCCAGACTCCATTATCCCAGGCACCATTATCCCTGACTCCATTATCCCAGGCACCATTATCCCAGGCACCATTATCCCAGGCACCATTATCCCTGACTCCATTATCCCTGACTCCATTATCCCAGACTCCATTATCCCTGACTCCATTATCCCAGGCTCCATTATCCCAGGCACCATTATCCCTGACTCCATTATCCCAGACTCCATTATCCCAGACTCCATTATCCCAGGCTCCATTATCCCAGACACCGTCATCCCAGGCTCCATTATCCCTGGCTCCATTATCCCAGGCTCCATTATCCCATACTCCATTATCCCAGGCACCATTATCCCTGACTCCATTATCCCAGACTCCATTATCCCAGACTCCATTATCCCAGGCTCCATTATCCCAGGCACCATTATCCCTGACTCCATTATCCCAGGCACCATTATCCCAGGCACCATTATCCCAGGCACCATTATCCCTGACTCCATTATCCCAGGCTCCATTATCCCAGGCACCATTATCCCTGACTCCATTATCCCAGGCTCCATTATCCCAGGCTCCATTATCCCTGACTCCATTATCCCTGACTCCATTATCCCTGACTCCATTATCCCAGGCTCCATTATCCCAGGCACCATTATCCCTGACTCCATTATCCCAGGCTCCATTATCCCAGGCTCCATTATCCCAGGCACCATTATCCCAGGCACCATTATCCCAGGCACCATTATCCCTGACTCCATTATCCCAGGCTCCATTATCCCAGGCACCATTATCCCTGACTCCATTATCTCAGGCTCCATTATCCCAGGCTCCATTATCCCTGACTCCATTATCCCTGACTCCATTATCCCTGACTCCATTATCCCAGGCTCCATTATCCCAGGCACCATTATCCCTGACTCCATTATCCCAGGCTCCATTATCCCAGGCACCATTATCCCTGAGTCCATTATCCCTGACTCCATTATCCCAGGCACCATTATCCCAGGCACCATTATCCCTGAGTCCATTATCCCTGACTCCATTATCCCAGGCTCCATTATCCCAGGCACCGTCATCCCAGACTCCATTATCCCAGGCACCGTCATCCCAGACTCCATTATCCCTGACTCCATTATCCCAGGCTCCATTATCCCAGACTCCATTATCCCAGGTTCCATTATCCCAGGCTCCATTATCCCTGACTCCATTATCCCAGGCACCATTATCCCAGGCACCGTCATCCCAGACTCCATTATCCCAGGCACCATTATCCCAGGCTCCATTATCCCAGACTCCATTATCCCAGGCACCAGCCGGGGGCTTCATTTGAAGCAGGCCCCAGCCGCTCCACCGCCTGCCTTGTGCGTTGACCCGTCCAGCCTTCCATCTGTGCTGATTGAGCTCAGGCCCGGCCTTCACGGACTCATGGGTAGCATCGAGATCGCAGAGCCTCTACTGGCTTTATCTTGCACTAATTGTTATTCAAATTATTCTCTTTATCAGGTATCTGTCCACTGTGAATGGCTCGATAGTATAATCATGCATTTTCTTTCCGCTGACTGGTTAGCATGCAACAGAAGGTTTTACACTGTACCTCAGTACAGGTGACAATGTTAAACTCAACTCAACTCAATTGGTGACTAGCACAAACTCAATGGGCTGTTCCCATGTTTTATGTACCTGACCAGGGATTGTACTTAGGTATGGCAATAATATTACTGATCTGTGTGATAAAAAAAGAATTCCACTGCACCTTGGAACACCTGTTAATAAACGAACCGCCGAACCATTAATTTTATAAACTTCCCTCAGCTTCCGATGTACTGTGACGTGTGACAGACACTCTTCTGGTGATCGAGGGGATGGCAAAGTCAGGAGAAATGGGGAACACTTTGGGATTTGCACTTCCTCTCCCTTTACCCAGCAGCAGATTGGAGTACAGGGATAGTGGGCCGTCAAACCTTCTGGATGTGTTGTGGTGTGCAGTGGCCACTCGGGGGAGCTGCTGCTCACTGATCAGTTAGACTTTAGAATGCAGTCCGGAAACAGTCCCATCGGGCCACCGAGTTCCAACGTGGGCAGTGGGATGTGGACCAATGCGGGGAGACATAGCGCCGTAAAATGAGGGCTTTGTGCCTTAATGCGATGTGCCTTCGTAATAAGGTGGATGAATTAACTGAGCAGTTAGTTGTTAACGGATATGATATAGTTGGGATTACGGAGACATGGCTCCAGGATGACCAAGGCTGGGAGCTCAATATGTAGGAGTATTCAATATTTAGGAAGGATAGACAGAAAGGAAGAGGAGGTGGGGTGGCATTGCTGGTTAATGAGGAGATTAATGCAGTAGTAAGGAGAGACATTAGCTTGGATGCTGTAGAATCGGTATGGGTAGAACAGCAGAATAGCCAAGGGCAGGAAACGCTTGTTGGGAGTTGTGTACAGAATACAAAACTGCAGTAGTGAGGTTGGGGATAGCATCAAGCAGGAAATTAGGGATGCATGTGGCAATGGTAAAGCGGTTATCATGGGTGAGTTTAATCTGCATATAGATTGGGCCAACCAAATTGGCAACAACACTGAGGAGGTGGATTTCCTGGAATGTATACGGGATGGGTTTCTAAGCCAATATGTAGAGGAACCAACTTGAGGGCAGGCCATCCTAGACTGCGTATTATGTAATTCGGAACGATTAGTCAGCAATCTTGTTGTGCAAGGCCCCTTGGGCTACAGTGACCATAATATGGTGGATTTCTGCATTAAGTTGGAGAGTGACAACAGTTAATTCAGAGACGAGGGTCCTGAACTTAAAGAAAGGTAACTTTGATGATATGAGATGGGAATTTGCAAGGATAGACTGGCAAATGATAATTAAAGGGTTGACGGTAGATATGCAATGGCAAAGATTTAAAAATCCCATGGATGAATTACAAAAATTGTCCATTCCTGTCTGGCGTAAAAATAAAACAGGGAAGGCGGCTCAACCATGGCTAACGAGGGAAATTACGGATAGTGGAAGAGACGTATACATTGGCCAGAGGAAGCAGCAAATCGGAAATCTGGGAGAAATTTAGAATTCGACAGAGGAGGACAAAGGGGTTAATTAAGAAAGGGCAAATAAAGCATGAAAGAAAGCATGCAGGGAATATAAAAAACGACTGTAAAAGCCTCTTTAGACATGTGAAGCGGAAAAGATTAGTGAAGACAAATGTAGGTCCCTCACAGTCAGAAACAGGTGAATTTATAATGGGGAAACAAGGAAATGGAAGACCAGTGCTTTCCCAGAAATACTAGGGGACCGAGGATCTAACGGGAGGGAGTAACAGAAGGAAATTCACATAGTCATGAAATAGTGTTGGGTAAACTGTTGGGACTAAAGGCAGATAAATCCCCAGGGCCTGATGGGCTGCATCCCAGAGTACTCAAGGAGGTGGCCCTAGAAAACATGGATGCATTGGCGATCATTTTCCAATGTTCTATAACTCTGGATCAGTTGCTGTGAACTGGTAGGTAGCTAATGTAACCCCACTTTTTAAGAAAGGAGGGAGAGAGAAAACAGGGAATTATAGACCAGTTAGCCTGACATCGGTAGTGGGGAAGATGCTTGAGTCGGTATGAAAGGTGTTTTAGCAGCGCATTTGGATAGCAGTGACAGGATCGGACAAAGTCAGCGGATTTATGAATGGGAAATCATGCTTGACTAATCTTCTAGAATGTTTTGAGGGTGTAACAAGTAGAATGGATAAGAGAGAGCCAGTGGATGTGGTGTATCTGGACTTTCAAAAAGCCTTTGATAAGATCCTACACAAGAGATTAATGTGCAAAATTATTGCACATGGTATTGGGGTGGGGTATTGACATGGATAGAGAACTGGTTGGCAGACAGGAAGCAAAGAGTAGGAATCAACTGCCTGCCATTTTCAGAATGGCAGGCAGTGACTAGTGGGGTGCTGCAAGGCTCGGTGCTGGGATCCTAGTTATTTACAATATATATTAACGATTTAGACAAAGGAATTAAATGTAACATCTCTAGGTTTGGGGATGACACAAAGCTGGGTGGCAGTATGAGCTGCGAGGTGGATGCTACAAGGCTGCATAGTGACTTGGTTAGGTTTGGTGAATGTGCAGATGCATGACAGATGCAGTATAATGTGGATAAATGTGAGGTTATCCACTTTGGTGGCAAGAACAAGAAAGCAGATTATTACCTGAATGGTGTCAGATTAGGAAAAGGGGAGGTGCAACAAGGCATGGGTGTCCTTGTACATCAGTCACTAATAACATGTTGGCCTTCATTGCAAGAGGATTTGTGTATAGGAGCAAGGATATCCTACTGCAGTGGTACAGAGCCCTGATGAGACCGCACCTGGAGTATTGTGTGCAGTTTTGGTCTCCTAATTTGAGGAAGGACATTATTACTATTGAGGGAGTGCAGCGTAGGTTCACCAGGTTAATTCCCGGGATGGCGGGACTGACATATGATGAAAGAATGGATCAACTGGGCTTATATTCACTGAATTTAGAAGGATGAGAGGGAATCTTATAGAAACATATTAATTTCTTAAGAGTTGGACAGGCTAGATGCAGGAAAAATGTTCCGAATTTTGGGGGAGTTCAGAATCAGGGGTCAGAATAAACAGTTTAAGAATAAAGGGTAGGCCATTTCGGACTGAGATGAGGAAAAAAGTTTTCATCCAGAGTTGTGAATCTGTGGAATTCTCTGCCACAGAAGGCAGTGGAGGCCAATTGACTGGATGTTTTCAAGAGAGAGTTATATATAACTCTTAGGGCTAACAGAATCAAGGCATATGGGGAGAAAGCAGGAACAGGGTACTGATTCTGGATGATCAGACATGATCATATGCAATGGCGGTGCTGGCTCGAAGGGCCGAATGGCCTACTCCTGCACCTATATTCTATGTTTCTAAGATCACCCTGTACACTTGCACTAGCACACACTAGGGACTATTTACAATTATACTGAAGCCAATTAATCTACAAACCTTTACGTCTTTGAAGTATGGGAGGAAACCAGAGCACTCGGACAAAACCCAAGCGGTCACAGGGGGAACGTGCAAACTCCGTGCAGACAGCATCTGAGGTAGGGATCGAACCCTGGGCTCTGGCACGGTGAGGTAACAATGCAACTGCTGTGCCACCATGCTGCTGGTCTAAGATCATGTTTATTATTGTCATGTGTACCAAGGTACTGTGTAAAGCTCTAACCTGCATGCTATCCCATTAAATTAGATCATATACATAAATACATTCACACAAATTCAAGTCATACCTACAAAACCAATAATGCTGCCTGGATTATAGGGTTTCAGCTGCAGGGATAGGTTGAATAGACTTGGATTGTTTTCTCTGGAACGTCGACTTTGAGGGGAGACTTGATAGGTATGTAAAATTATGAGAGGCTTAGATAGGGTAGACAGTCTGAACCTTTTTCCCAGGGTGGAGGCCATTGCTTTAACATGAGAGGGGCAAAGTTTAAAGGGGACTAGACCAAGTGCAGACCCGTTGAGTCTGTTCCTACAACACCCGGTTGCGGTGGGAGGGGGGCATGCGGCGTCACACACACTAACCACCCCCACACCCATGCTAACTACCCCCCCCTTGATATTATATTAATATTATTAAGAGAGGAGGGGGTGAGAGTGAGGGCAGAGAGAGAATGGGGAGAGACAGAGAGAGAGAGGCAGAGACAGAAGGCAAGAGACAGAGGGAGGTGGGGGGGGGAGGAGGAGAGGGAGGGTGGGGAGAGAGAGATGGGAGGAGAGTGGGGAGGAGGGAGAAGGGGGGTAGGGGAGGGGTGGAGGGGGTTTAGGGGAGGGAGGGCAGCAGGGTGGGGGAGAGAGAGAGAGGGGAGAGAGAGAGGGAGAGAGAGACAGGGAGAGTGAGAGAGAGGGAGGGAGAGGGGGGAGAGAGAGCGAGGGGAGGGAGAGAGAGGGGAGAGAGAGAGGGGAGAGAGGGGGACAGAGGAGAGGGGGGGGAGGGGAGGGGGAGAAGGGGGGGAGAGAAGGGGGTGAAGAAGGGATGGAGGGAAGAAGGGAGGGAGGAGAGGGGTAGGGCCGCCCAGCAGCCGTCGGCCTCAGAGTGAGCCTCAGCTCCATGGCCTCGCATCCTCTTGCACTTGGCCTAGTCTCCTTTAAACTTTGCCCCTCTTTCCAGGTCTCAGCAAAAAATCAATTAAACAACTGCAGCTTATCCAGAATGCCGCTGCCAGAGTCTTGACCAACACCAAGAAAATGGACCACAATAACCTGTCCTTAAATCTTTGCACTGGCTCCCTGTGTATAAAAGGATAGATTTTAAAATTATGTTACTGGCCTACAAGGCACTGAATGGTCTGGGTCCAAAATACATCTCTGACCTTCTTGTTGTATATGAGGCACCTAGGTCCACAGGTCTTCGGGGACAGGTTTACTCTGTGTTCCCAGGGTCAGAACTAAAAAGGCTGAAGCAGCGTTCAGTTTTTATGCTCCACACCTGTGGAGCAAGCTCCCTGAACACCTGAGGTGTGCACAGACTGTAACCTCATTTAAGTCAGGCCTACAAAAACTGTTGTTTACTGTAGCTTTTCCATAACCCAACATGCAGGCAATCTTAACCTTCTAATCTTAACCCTTTTATGTGCTTTTAAAATCGTTTTAATGTTTTACTGATTTTGTTTTACTATTCATGCATTTGTCTTACTGCTTGTTTTGTAATGTTTGATTATTGGCTATTTTGTTGTCCTGTGTTGTATTGTGGTTCTGCAATGTGTTTTAAACTATGTTATTCTTTTGTTTCTTTTGTAAAGCACTATGAATTGCAGCGTGTACGAATGGTGCTATATAAATAAACTTGCCTTGGTTTGCCTTGACTAATGGATGGACCACCTAGAATCCTGATAACAGGGGGGCTTTCAAGCTTCTGTACCATCTGTCATTCGGGAGAGAAGGAATGACCGGGATAGGACAAGCCTGTGATTACATTGGCTGATGGAAAAAAACTGGGCCACACACACCAGTGGTTACAACTTTTTATTGATTTGACGGACAACTTTGGAAATAAAAAGGAAAGAGTTCCTCAAAGACCCAGTCAGGTCATTGGCTGAGATTTGCCGTTCGTTCCCCCTCTTTCTTGAGAGGAGGCAGGCAACGATAGATTGCACAATGCAATATACACTCCCCCAAGTACATTGCGGTTCCCTTCTAACGTAAACAGAACAGTCAGACCCAATCGCAGGACATCAGCCCGTCTGATGGAATGTGTTTTGAAATGAAGGGGGGGGGGGGGGGGTGGGAAGGGAAATCAAATAAAGCTTTTTTCAATAAACAATAACATTATTGATGGCAGCAACTTTTCTCAAAATTGTGTTTGGCTCACTAACTCCTTGGTTAACTACAGTACAATACTGAGCAGGTGGTTTAGGAAAGGCATAAGAATTATTATAAGGCATCTGGCAGGATTGAGTAGTGTTTACTGTGGGTGGCCCTCGCTCAGACTGACGTGCCCTCCTTCAATCCGTCCTCCACCAACACTGGCCCTTCCTCTTCCTCTCCCTGTAAAAAAAAAGCAGAGAACAGCATCACATAGCATCCTGGTCAGGCTGTTTTGGAGTATTGTAAGCAGTTCTGGTCACCCCATTACAGGAAGGACATGGAGGCTTTGCAGAGAGTGTGGGCAAGGTTTACCAGAATGCTGACACAAAGATCTGCAGAAAATGCGGATCTCGTGTAGAACGCAAAGTGTTTCGTTTACAGATACGGCATGGAATTAGGCCCTGCAATTACTGAGGCTGATTAACCTACAAAACCACACGTCTTTAGGAGGTGGGAGGTGGGAGGAAACCGGAGCACCCGGAAGAAACTCTCGTGGTCACAGGGAGAATGTATAAGCTTCAAACAGACAGCATCTGAGGTCAGGATCGAACCCGGGCCTCTGACGCTGTGTTCTCCAGAGATGCTGCCTGACCCGCTGAGTTACTCCAGCACATGTGTGCTTAACAGAAAGCTGCCTATGTTAGAGGGTATTTGCTGCAAGGAGAGGTTGGACAAACTTGGAAAATGCAGGCACTTAAAAACATATTTTAAGGAGATGTGTGGGCAAGTAGATTTAAAAAAATGAAAAGGGAGGTGAGCACCTGGTGGTGGTGCGTAAGAGGCACATGGATAGGCACATGGATATGGAGGAAATACAGGGGTATGGATCACATGCAAATTTAACTTAGCATCATGTTCATCATGGACATTGTAGACCAAATGTGCTGTTCCTGTGCTGCATAGGTCTATGTTCATACACACAGGCTGCCTGCCTGCCTTTATCAGCTCTCTCTAGAGGAGGAGAGGTAGGTTGGTTGTATCATTCCTGATGGCTGTGGTTTATGCTGGCGGAACGGGAGGGGCTGAATACAAAGTGAGACAGGAGGACGGGGAGTGTGCGCACCCTGGCGTACAGAAGAGCAGCTATGAGAGGCGAGAGCGAGGTGCCTTGATGGAGCGGATGGCAGATGGCAGAGGTACATGGATGACATGTTTGCCGTGCCAGGGTTGTTGAGGTGCGACACCAACCTTTCCCTCTCCTGCACCTAGCAGCCTCTGCACGGTCTCCTTCTCCTTGTCCAGTTGTTCCTGGGTGGTCTTCAGCATCTGCTGTAGTTTGCTGGCAGTCTGCTCCAAATCCTTGGTCATTTTCTGTTCCTTGTCAAGCCTTTCCTATCAAAAGAACATATAGTTGCAGTCATAGTCAAAAGCCCCTGTCCCACTTGGGCGACCTCCACCGCGACCTTTAGCGACTAACAAAAAATCAAGGTTGCGGTGACCTATGACCTTCCTCGACTATGTGTACGAGCTCCTACGACTATGTTGAAGACCTCCCTCGACTATGAAGAAGACCTCCTTCGTCCTCCTTCGACTATGTTGAAGACTGGCTTCGACCATATATGTTTGACTCGAGGATGGTCTCTGGCAAATTGGTCCGTGAATGAGCACGACCCCCTTCCGAAAACTAACAACGACCAGTGACGAGTGTCTACAGCTCAAATGATCACCTGATAAAATGATGTCATGTCTGCATTTTTTTCTCACTAAAAAATGCCTCCCAGGTTCAAAAAATATCATTCTGAACCGTGCAACTAAGGAGGATGTTAGTAAAAATACAACTACTGCTGTTTGCAGTAGCCCTTTTGCTTCAGCAGCCTTTTAAGAAAGGCAGAAGGGGAAGAGCAAGGGTGAGGAGGAAGCACAAGAAGAGGTCTCAATGGGTGAATGGAGATGATGTGATGGACTGTCCCAGTACACCAGATGACTGGAAGACAGTGGCACTGGGCTTTGACAAAAGATGGAACGTTAAGCGCACATGTGGGGCAGTGGATGGCAAGCATGCCATTCTTGTCCCTGTCCCTGTACCCCTCATTTTCCTTTTCATACAGGATGGCATTCTGCTGGAACCATTCCTCAAGGTCCCCCTCCTGCTGCCTGGTGACGGTGTAGGGCGTAACCTTCCTCCAGCCCTCCCTCACCACCAATGGGGCATCTGCCTCTGATGCTGTGTCAGACACAGGAGAAAGGGCTGCGTTGCTGCCTTCATATGAGGCAGTGAAGGATGGGGTGGTGGTGGGGACATATACTACCACCCTGGTCTCCTCCTCCAGGGGTCTCTCATGCAAGGCTACCTCCTCCTGCACTATCACCTCCTGTGGCATCACCTCCTGCCACTCCTCCTCCTGGGTGGGCAACATCTGCATGGCAGGTTTTTTTTAGGCTTGTGCCCTCCCCCTGCGCTGCTGCCTTTTTGGTGCCATCTCTAAAACACAAGTCTCCTCTCCAAAAAACTCTCCAGCTATGAATGAACATGCCTTGGAGCGACAGAGGTGAAGTTCTGCTGTTTAAATTACCTTTGTTTTCTACTGACCTTTTTTTCACCCCGGAGCTATTACCTTCGACTGCCTTCGATCACCTTCGACTAGCATCACGACCTACTACGACCAGCTTCGACTAGACCCACGACTAAAAAAATATCGATTTTTCCCACGGCGACCTATTTTTAGTCGCGGTCAATTTTTAACATCTTGAAAAAGACGCCGCAACCTAGCTGAAGCATCGACTACACGGAGACCACTCTCGACCATGAAGGAGAGTGACGAAGACCTCCTACGACCTCGCGGCAACCTTTCCGCGACTATGGGTCATGGGCAAACTCACCAGAGGTCGCGGTGGAGTTCGCCCAAGTGGGACAGGGGCTATATAAGCATGGAAACAGGCCCTTCGGCCCAACTTACTCATGCCAACCAAGAGGCCCCATTTGCAGTAGTCCCACGTGACTTTGCTTGGCCCATATCCCTTTAAACCTTTCCTATCCAAGTGGTTTTTAATTGTTGTTAATGTACCTGCCTCAACGATATTCTCTGGAAGCTTGTTCCATATAGCCACCACCCTCTCTTTGAAAAGGTTGCCCCTTACCAATCTGCTTGCCTCTCCAAAAAGGAACCAAAAAGATTGTCGAGGGCAAAGCCATAGATTTTGTCCAGTTTGATTGGGCAGCCTAGGATTCTATTCCTTGCACAGGAGGATGAAGAGTTTATAAAATCATGAGGGGAATAGATTGGGTAAAATATTCAGTGCATTCACCCTGAGTAGGGGAATCAAGAATCAGAGGACATAGGTTTAAGGTGAGGGAATAGACTGAGGTGCACGCTTTCCCCATAGAAGATAGTGGACATATGGAACAAGCTTCCAGTGGAGGTAGTTGAGGCAGGTACTGTAACTACATTTGAAAAGACACTTGACCAGGTACATGGATAGTAAAGGTTTAGTGGGATATAGGTCAAACATGGGCAGGTGGGACTAGTGTACGATGCATCTTGGTCAGCATGGGCAGGTTGGGCTGAAGGGCTGACCACAACTGAACACAGTGCACTACACATGCAGCATTATCAATGCCTTGTACTCCTTAGGAAGGGGCAAGGATGTCGGGAGAGGCACCTGGGTTTCACCCCAAGCTTGAGTGACTGCGTTTGCACGTTCTCCTTGTGACCATCTGCATTTTCTCCGGGTGTTCCGGTTTCTTCCCACATCCCACAGACGTGCAGATTTGTAGATTAATTGGCCTCTGTAAATCGCCCCCAGTGCAGGTGTGAACTGGAGATTGGTGGTCGGTATGGACGCGATGGGCCGATGGGCCTGTCTCCACACTGTGTCTAACTGCGTGAGTAAGCCGGGACTACCTTTAGCTGAAGGAGGTCCTCACTATCGCCGCTTCTTGCTGCCCGCAACTTCTCCAGCTCTTCCTGCAGTTCCAGCGCAGATCGTTGGGCCTGAGAGAGGATTGTACAAACATCTGTCAGGGTCCGGATCCTGCACAGTCTCCCCCCAAACCATCCCGTCCCGTCCCCATGCAGTAACACGATCCGGCAATAACTCCAAAGACGTTCAGGTATGTAGGCTAATTGGCTTGGTGTCCGTGTAAATTGTCCCTAGTGTGTGAAGGATAGTGTTAATATGCGGGGATCGCTGGTCAGTGCGGACCCGGTGGGCCGAAGGGCCTGTTTCCACTCTGTATCTCTAGACTAAACGAATAACGGCAGCGAAAAGTGCCGGGAATGTTCAGCGGGTTAAGCAGTGCCCATGGGGGAAGAACATTCCCGTTCGTAAACAGAACATACCAAAAACTGGTGGAACAGTGGCATAGCTGGTAGAGCCACTGTCACACAGCACCAGAGACTCGGGTTCCATCCTGACCTCCGCTCGGGTCTGTGTACAGTTTGTATGTTCTGTTTGTACATTTGAGGGAATGCAGGCTGGGTTCACCAGGTTAATTCCCGTATTGTTCTATGCTTGAGTACACAAGGGCATCCTAAACACAGGCCGACCCCTACTTCATCCATCCAGTACCTCCAGGACACCCGGCCTAAAACTGCGGATCTCCCTGGGCCAAGATGGGGCTTTTTAGAGATTTGGAAGTTGCAAGATGGCGCTGTAACATGGCGGCTCTCTGCATGCTGTTCCCGAAGAGGATCCTTTCAACTCGTGTATGGGGTAATTTGACTGGATGGCACATAGAACAAGCTTTTCACAGCATCTTTGTACACATGACAATAAATACATTAAACAGTAGAGAAAGCTGGTGACACCAGACTAGAAAGTGGGCCTCTGCCAGTGATGTCCAGGAAGACTTTCCTGTCATAATCTCCACCTCACCCTCTGTTAATGATTTACCTTCAGAGGGGAAACAGAATATACATAAAAATATCAGCAACAAGGAACTCAGTGGGTCAGGCAGCATCCATGGAGGGAATGGACAGATCACCTTTCAGGTTGGGACCCTTCTTCAGACTGGAGTAGGGGGGGGGAAGTTGGAAAAGAGAGGTTGGGGCAAGACAAAGGTGGATACAGGTGAGGGGGCCGAGCGACAGATGGGTGGAGTAAGTGACAAAGGCTGGAGGTGAAAAGGAGGCAAAAGGTTGTCAGATCAGGAGAGAAGATGGAGAGTGAAATGTAAAGCATGAGGGTGGGGTGTGGGCGGAAGGGAACAGGAAAGAGGGGATAAAAGGGCAATTGGAGATGAGTGTACAGAGGAAGGGAAAGGAGCAGGGTGACTGGGGTGGGGGGATATGGTGGGTGAAAATGTGTGCACAGCTGGGTGGAGAGGCAGGGGAGAGGGATGGGTTTTACTTGAAATTGGAGAATTCAATGTTCACACAGCTGGATTGAAGCTATACTTGGAATATGAGGAGCTGTTTACAGATGCTCGAAATCCAAATCCAAAATAAAAAGATAAAACGGCAAAAGATTATTGAGGTGAGATATTAACTCCAGAGGTTGCCTGCCCCTGCATTTTACAATAGGTCGGCATTTTAAATCTTCAACAAAAAAAAAAGAGGCAAACCTTTTCAAATTCTTCGGCCAGCTTCTGTCTCTGTGCTTGTTCACTGAGCACGGTTTCTTCCAGCTGGAGCTTAACCTGGTGAGAGGCACGGAGCGGGGTTAGTCTGTGGCTGTGAACCGATGGATGGATGGCCAGAGAAGGCCGTGGCTCCCAGGACATGGTGGGCAGGGAGTAGGTGGGCACGTGGGCACGCAGCCGGGTGGATGGCGGGCAGGGATAAGGGACAGGGGGTAAGGGACAGCTGGGCACACAGCGGGGAGGTGGCACAGAAAGCATACAGTAAACCCTCGGTATAACGGACCTTGGGGAGGGGGTGGGGGAATGTCCGCTATAACCGAGTAAGGGATTATCAATGAATAGAAATTAAACAAACAACTACAGATGCTAGTTAATACTGGAGAATTAATGCTGGAGTAAGTCAACGGGACAGGCAACATTTCTGGAGAACATGGATAGGTAACGTCAGGACCCTTCTTCAGACTGAGTTACTCCAACACTTTGTGTCGTTCCACTTTAACACTAGGTGGCGACGCTGCTGTTCTGCACCTTCTTCACCCGCTGACACGGGCGGCTGTTGTAGCGGCTCACGTTGTAGCCCCTAGCTGACGACTCTTTCTTTAGGCCGCTGCCTCTGACACGGTGGGGCTCCCTCCCCTCTCACCGGTTGCCATGTCTTCCTGTTGGCCGTCACTTTGTCCGCTCTCCGCTCCACCGCCACCACCTCCTCCTCCTCCTCCCCCCCCCCCCCGTAGTCGCCGACATCTTCCAAGGTGCAGTATGTCTGCGACTTCAGGGGAGGAGCGGCGGTGGAAGGAGAGGAGAAGCCAAGTGGACAGAGCGACAGGAGGAGGAGGAAATGGGCTTGAACTATATTCTGCACTTTGGTGGCACAGTGGTGCAGCGGTAGAGTTGCTGCCTTACAGAGCCAGAGATACGGGTTCGATCCTGACCCCAGATACTGTCTGTATGGAGTTTGTATGTTCCCTCTGCAACCGCGTGGGTTTTCTCCGGGTGCTCCGGTGTGCTCCCACATTCCATAGACGTGCAGATTCGTAGGTTAATTGTCCCTAGTGTGTAAGGTAGAATTTGTGTCTGGGTATTACTGGCCGGCATAGAGTCAGAGGGTCGAAGGTCCTGTTAGTTGTGTATAAGCTCATGAGAGGATTAGGTAGGATTAATGCACAATCTTTTACCTAGAGTTGGGGAATCAGGAACCGTAAGACATAGGGTTAAGGTCAGGCGGGTAAGATTTAATAGGAACCAGGGGCAACTATTTCTACATAAAGCTGGTGGGTATGTAGAACAGACTTCCAGAGGAGGTGGTTTAAAATAAATTAAAATAATTTGAACTGGTACATGGTTTGGAGGGAATATGGGCCAAAAGCAGACAGGCGGGACTAGTGTAGACAGAGCATCTTCGTCAGCATGGGCAAGTTGGGCTGAAACCTTGTTTCCATGTTGTATGACTCTATGACTATGTATCTATTTATTACACTTGAGTTCGACTTGATTGTAATTATGTGAAAGAAGTAACTGCATATGCTGATTTAAACCGAAGATTAGACACAAAAAGCTGGAGAAACTTGGCGGGACAGGCAGCATCCCTGGAGAGAAGGAATGGGTAATGTTTCGGGTCGAGACCCTTCTTCAGACTGGTTAGGGATGAGGGGAAGCAAGAGCCATTGAAAGGCCCATTGAAATGGTCCGCGTCAGTGTGGCGCCCCAGAGCCCCACGTGGGTGGGGGGGGGGGGGGACCACTACACACCGACCCTGCTCCCAACTAGCTTCCCCCCCTCCACCACGCTCCACTCCCCACCCCACGCTACCACCCCGCACAACTTGCCATTGCAACACAGGAGCAGTGGTACAGTGGCAGAGCGGTAGAGTCGCTGCCTCACAGCACCAGAGACCCAGGTTCCATCCCGACTACGAGTGCTGTCTGTACGGAGTTTCTACCTGCGTGGGTTTTCTCCAGGTGCTCTGATTTCCTCCCACACTCCACATTTGCAGGTTAATTGAATTTGTTGTGAGAGTGTGTAGTGCTAGTGTGTATGGGTATCGCTTCAATGGGCCGAAGGGCCTGTTTCCGCGCTGTATCTCTATAGCTGCGCTACCACAGAAACGGCTGAACAGCCCGCCGCATGGAACGTGTTAAGAGCTTGCTGCGGGCCGGATAAAATCTCGTGGCAGGCTGGATGTGGCCCGCGGGCCATAGTTTGGAGACCCCTGCTTTACACCAAAGCTTCTCACCAAAGATAGACACAAAGTGCTGGAGTAACTCAGCATGTCAGGCAACATCCCTGGAAAACATGGAGAGGTGACATTTGCGGTTGTGACCCTTCTTCAGACTTTAAGGCTTTTCACTGTACCTCGATACATGTGACAATAATAAACCATAAGACATAGGAGCCTAATTAGGCCATTCAGCCCATCAAATCTGCTCTGCCTTTTCATCAAGGCTGATCTATTCTTCCCTCCCAACCACATTTTCCTGCCTTCTCACTGTAACCTTTGACACCCTTATTAATCAAAACGTATCACCTCCGGTGTAAAAATACCATGAAAATATCTACACAACCCTAACGTATGACACACGGGGGGGGGGGGGGGGGGGGGGGTTAGGGAGGAAGGAGACGGTATTGCTGGCCGGCACGGACTGTACCTCGGTACATGTGTCAATAATAAACCCTAATGTAAGGAGGGGGTTCAGGGAGCAGTTGCTGGTTATATCGGGCGTCACTGACTGCTGGGGGTGACCCATCTGAACACGGTACACACACGGGGTTAGGGGGGAGTGGCGTGTAACGCCAGGTCTCACGCCCACGCGCGGGCTGCTCACCGCCCTGACCTGGTCAGTTCCTTGCTGGGCCTCGCCACCGGCCAACTCGACCGGCACCCCGTGATGCACGTGAACCTCCATGTCGCACAGCTGCTGCCGCACCTGTTGTTTCAAGCGTTTCGGGAAAAAGAGAGGGCTGTTACACTCCAGCCTCCAACCAGACACAATGCCCCCCCCCCACTACCGCTGGGCCTGCCACTGGAGCAGGGGGCTGTGGGCAGATGGGTGCAGGGTGACAGTGGGGAGGGCAGGATGCCCCAGCACTCATCGCCACTGAACGGGCAACACCCACCGCACCACACCATCTGCCCGGACACTTGGAGCCACCAGACCTTAATTGATTGACCAATGATCACCCGTTCACACGAGTTCCATGTCATCCCACTTTCTCACCCATTCGCTACGCTCGGGGCAATTTAACACTGATTAACCTACAAAGCCACGCATCTTGGGATGTGGGAGGAAACAGGAGCACCGGGAGGAAACCCACAGAGTCACAGGGAGAACGCGCAAATTGCACACAGTCCGCGCCTGAGGTCAGGATTGAACCGGGCACTGCAAGGCAGCGGCTCTACCCGCTGCACCACCATGCCTGCATTGGTCGGCTGGTGCGGTGCGGAATATGATGTTCCTGCCTCAGGTGGTTCAGGCATCAGACCGCTCTGGGAAGCCCCAAACGTCAGGCCTGCCCTGTCCCGGTGGGATATTGGCTACTCGGCGAGATTGGTGCCCTGGCCACTACCAGTCTGCTACCAGCCTCACTGACACTTATCTGGGCTCTAGCTTACTACAGTAGATAGAACTGGCCCCGTGACCCACGGAACAGGACGAGGGGCCGAGGATGGATAAAGACAAATAAAAGATGCAGGAACAGAAGAAACTGTGAAAGCACAAAAAATAGAATTAAGTACAGCATGGGAACAGGCCGCAAAGGCACAATGTCCGTGCTGAACATGATGTCAAGATCAACTATTCTCCTCTTCCTGCACATGGTGCATATCCCTCCATTTCCTGTATGTCCATGTACCTATCCAAAAACCTCTCAAATGCCACATTCGTGTCCGATTCCACCACCGCTGGCAGTGGGTTCTTGGCACTCACCACTCTCGATAAAAACCTGCCCTGCACATCCCTTTTATACTTTGCCCCTCTCACCTCAAAGCTCTGGTCTTTGGCATTTCCACCCTGGGGCGGAAAATCCTTAATTCCTACCCTATCTATGCCTCTTATTATTTTATACACTTCTATCAGGTCTCCCCTCAACCAACAACATTCCAGAGAAAACAGTCCCAGTCTGTCCAACGTATGACAGTATCCCTGTGATGGAGGCATGATTGCGTGCAGCTCCTCGCCACCCTCTCCAGAGCCTGCACAGGCTTCCTGCAACGGGCAAGGGTCCACCATAATGCTGCCTGGATTGGTGGAGGTGAGTGAAGGTGCATCATCCTCACCAATGAGAGCTCCTCGCTGTGTTTCTGGACCTCCCGATTGGCTGCCTCCAGCTGGCTCTGTGACTCCATTAGGAGGTCGCTCAGCTGCAAATGAGGAAAGGAAACAAGTTAGCAACCGCGCACAGAGCAACAAACCATTGCACCAGGCGGCAGGGTTAAGGGAGGCCCTTCAGCCCATCAGGTCCCTGCCAACCAGCACGCACCAAACAAGTTTTATTCTCCCCACACTCTCCTCAATCCCCCCCCCCCCCCCCCCAGATCCCACCACTCCCCTTCACACCATGGATGAGTTACAGCTACCAGGTACCCCAACAGCAGGGGCCAACAGGGCTTCTGGGGTCATGGGGTGTTGTGTAAGAATGAGTCTTGGAGCTGGTCACACCAGCCCCACAACGCATACAGTCTGTAGCCTTCCATCATCTCCGCACTTGCTGTTTAAACCGGCTCACGATGCAGCTCTGCAAGATCTTTGGTTTGGCTGCACTTTTAGTATCGTGTACCGATCCGGTCACCCTATTTCAGGAAGGATGTGGAGGCTTTGGAAAAGCCTATCGATGGCCCACATGATCCTACACACCTCTCAGATCACTCCGCAACCTCCCACACTCCATGGAATTGAGTCCTAGCCTGCCCAACCTCTCCCTACAGCTCGGGGCCTCGAGTCCTGGCGACACCCTCGTAAAATCATCTCTGCACTCTTTCTAGCTTAATGGCATCGTCAGGGAACGGGAGATAGGGCAAGGGATGAAAAACGAGAGAGGTTGAGTATAGGAGGTCAACAGGATTGGATCAACAGGCAGGGAACCCACTGCTCCTGAGCACTGGTGGGACGGCATCCCAGTCACAGACCCCACCTGCTCCTTCCTACAGATCAGCCATTGATTGATTGAAAGATCTCCCCACAACCTCCGGCGTCCCAGAGGAAACAATCCGAGTCTGTCCAACCTCTCCCTGTGTGGCTAATACTCCCTATCCCGGCAGCATTCTGGTCAACCTCCTCTTCACCCTCTCCAAAGTCCCCACTAACCTTCCTGTAATGCGGCGACCAGAACTGTATACATTACTCCAAATGCGACCTAACTAAAGTCCTATAGAGCGGAAACATGACTTCCTGGCTCTTAAGGGCCTGTCCCACCAGCATGCAACTCTATGCGATTAGCGCGACCTAACGTGGTCACTTGAGCTGTCCGGCGTCACGGGGCCGGTCCCACTTCGATCGCCGGAGGCGTGCGGAATTGTGCGGAGTTCGTCCCGAGTTCGTCCCGACACCGCGCGGGGCTCCGAAAAACTGACTATGTTCAAAAATCCCGCGCGGCAACGGCTTGTCGGCTCGCAGTCGCCTCGACGCATTACACACCGCCCCGACATCGTGCCTCCGTGAACCTGTCTGTAGGTGCCTCCGTGACCCTCTATGTGTGTGGCTCCATGGCCCTCTGTGTGTGTGTGTGCCTCTGTGCCCCTCTCTGTCCTGGCGAACTTACCTTAGACTTCGCTCCAAGTTCGCCTCACTTTGCGCCGCGTTGCACAACTCACCCGACCTCCGTGCGGCCCCTGCTGCCGGTTTGGTTGCGCTTGCCGCATGCAGGCGCATGCTGGTGGGAACGGCCCTGTACAGGGGATCACCTGACCTCCGCGCGGCCCCCGCTTCTAGTTTGATCGTGCTCATCGCATAGAGTTGCATGCTTGTAGGACAGGCCCTTTATACTCTTAGACTGATGAAGGCAAGCATATCGTATGCCTTTTCGATCACTCCATCTGTTTATGTTGCCATTTTCATGGAGTTATGGACGTGGACCCTTTCTAAAACCTCCACATCCTTCCCGTAATGGGGTGACCAGAAATACATGTAACACTTCAGGGACCAATGACGTGTGTATCGCTACAGAGCAACGTCTTTACTTGCTGCAGATTATCAGGCCATTGATGCATCAACGCGCAGATAAATATATAAGAATCAATAATATAATAAATTACTGCTCAATAAGTTGGGAGGTCATGTTGCAGTTGTAAGGTGGCATTTCGAGTATTGTGTCCAGTTTTGGTCAGCCCATTATAGGAAACATGTTGTCAAGCTGGAAAGGGTGCAGAGAAGATTTACAAGGATGTTGCCAGGACACGAGGGCCTGAGCTATAGGGAGAGGTTGAGCAGGCTAGGACTATTCTTGAAGCGCAGGAGGATGAGGGGTGATCTTATAAAGGTGTGTAAAATCATGAGAGGAATAGATCAGGTAGATGCACAGTTTCTGGTGCAGAGAAGGGGAATCAAGAACCAGAGAACATAGGTTTACAGTGAAGGGGGAAAGATATAATAGGGACCTGAGGGGTGACTTTTTTAATGCACAAAGGGTGGAGGGTGTATGGAACAAGTGGTGGGAGGAGATAATTGAGGCAGGTACTATTGTAACATTTAAGAAACATTTAGACAAGTACTGTACATGGATAGCAGAGGTTTAGAGGGATAAGGGCTACACACAGGCAAGTTGGGTCGAAGAGCCTGTTTCCATGCTGTGAGACTCTATGACCAATACGAGGTAACTGGAACGTGATGGTGCAAGAATGGAACTGGTGGAGGCGGGAGAAGGGAAGAGCGGGTCGCGGCCAAACCTACCTCCTTCACCTCCACCGAGTAGGTCTGACACTGAGTGTGAACCGTCTCTATCTGCTGCTTCAGTTGACCCTCCAGCTCAATGACCAACTCCTTCAGCTGCAGGAGAGAAGGGAGAGTCACCTGTCGATCACACACCTCACTCAGAGATACTGTGTCTGTTAAACCACCTTGCGAGAGTGCTGAGCATGACCACGTGGGGACAGAGAGGCTAGAGATCCACGGAAATCCAGGATTAAATGGTGGAATAGACTTGATGGGCCAAATGGCCTAATTCGTTCCTATAATTTACCTAGAGCCGGGTCCAGGGCCGATCAGGATCTAGAGCCGGGGACCCAGGCCATACCGATGGTTCATTATGTTGGCTGCTAGTGCTGATCTTCCAACCTACCTCATTGTAGACATTGGGACTTTTCCCCTGTAACTGTACCGCTCAGGCACGTGCCGTCAGGGTAGGCAAGGTAGGCACTGCCTAGCCTAACTAAAATTATAACATGGTAATAACTAAATATAAATAGCAAAGGCATGGGAGAATGATGCCTATCTAAGAGATCGATCTCTGAGGTAGGCATCATTCTCCGTGCCTTTCATCCGCAGCACTTGTAACACGGGGAGGTCTGTGCAGCCCACGTGCCGTCGGCGCTGCTTCAAGCCGTCAATTTCAAGCGGGGCTGAAGGCAGCAGAAATTCTGCCTTTGCAGCACTGCGCAGGCGCAGCAGCCCTACTGCCCATGCGCATCGCTAGTTTCTTGGCGGGGTTTTCAAATATGGATTGCCATTATTTTAAGTGTATCTTAGGAAACAAAGAGAGACGAATGGAGCTTGTGTACCAATGATGTGGTAAGTACATTTCTTGGTGATGTTTTTAAATACCTTATTTCCCGGTGTGTGGGGGTGGGGGGAGAGCTCCTTTCACAGCGTGTGGGGAGTCTAGCCCGGGGTAAAGTTGTGGGGAGGGCACGAATATTGTGAAGGAGAGGATTGGGATAATGCCACTTCTCCTTGCACGGGGGGTTAAGCAGCTCGGGTGGCTGTGAGCGGCATGACAGCGGAACCGGCCGCCACCTCAGCGCCTTCTGCCGGTCCCCGCTCACCTCTGGCAGCTCTCCGTCTAAAATCCTCTCTCCTGCCGCTCGCTGGCCTCACTCATGTCCCGCAAATCCTTAAATTACTCGGCTGTGGGAATTTAAGGATTTGCAGGAAGCAGCTGACATGAGCGAGTGGCAGGTGAGAGGTGTTCAGAAGGAGAGCACTGCCAGAGGAGAGCGGGCCGGCAGAAGGCGTTGAAGTGGCGGCCAGTTCTGCTGTCGGGTCCCGGCGGCCGCTCGCAGCTACCCGAGCTGCTTCTATCCCCGGCTACAACGCGGTGGCTTCGCGCCCGGAGAGCTGCGGCAGCGGTGAGTGAGTTACTGGCCCCCTCTTTCTCAACACTCCTGCCCTCCCCGCAACTTCACGCCTGGCACAGACTCTCCACACTCTGTGAAAGGAACACTTGGACCCTTGAACAAGTGTTGTCATTCAATTAGATGACAACTGATTCAACTTTTCCCTGTACTCCCGTTTTTCCCACCATCTCTCCACCTGCCATCACCCTTCACCCCCCACCCATTCAGTAATTAAGAATAAAGAAGACTTGGAAGCCTTGGGCAAATTGAATTGTTACTGTTTTTATTTTAATTTTTAATTATTACGGAGTGAACAATCTGCGAATGCGCGGTTTAATGTTTTTTTTAAAGCCGACAGACTGCCTACCCTGAGTAATTACTCACGGCACATGCCTGGTACCACTGTAACACTATATTCTGCACTCTGATATTTTTCTCTTCGCTTAACCTGTTGTACGTTTGTTTGGCCACGTACGTGACTGTACTCGTGTGTGGCGTGATTGGATTTGATTGGGTACCATGTCCCTATAACGCAGTGCAGGTGACAATAATAAACAGGTACCCCACCTGAACCCCTGGAGCTAAGTGGAGACCTACCTGCTCGCTGGTTTGGGAATCTACCTTCAGCTTCTCCACGGTGGCCTCTGACGTTTTAACTTGCGATTGTGCCTGTAAAATAAACACATAGAATATTCCTTACGATGTCCTGGGCCTCGTTCAGCACTCCGGTAACACACACCTCGGTTCAGCAGGGCATAGAAGGAATCACACCGGGCTGCTCACACCGCAAGCAGTTTAAATTACAGCAAACTACCTCACGGTGCGAGAGAAATTGATTCATGGAGCAGCACTGGGAGAACAGTACAGAACAAGAAATTACACAAAGTGTTGGAGCAACTCAGCAGCTCGGGCAGCATCTCTGGAGAATACGAAGAGGTGATGTTTCTGGTCGGAATCTTCCGACTGTCTGATTCAGACAGCACAGGAACCGGCCCTTCGGCCCACAGTGTCTGAGCTTAATATGATGTTAATCTAACTGATTCCACTGCCTGCGCATCCCATTAGTCGCTGCTCGTTCATGAGCCGATCGACATGCGTCTGCCTCCACCACCTCCCCTGTATCCACCTATCACTTGCCAGGCTTTGTCTCATCTCCACCACTCTTCCAGCGTTCTCCCCCTACTCAATCAGTCTGAAGAAGGGCCCTGACCTGAAATGTCCTGTCCATTCCCTCCACAGATGCTGTCTGACTCGTTGTGTCCTCTGCCGGAGGAAGTAGTTGAGGAATGTACAATAACAACATTTGCAAGGCATTTGGACAGGTACGTGGACAGGAAAAGGAGGGATCGTGGACAGGTGGGACTAGCGTTGATAGGGCACCTTGGTCAGTACGGATGTGGAGGGCTAAAGGGCCTGTTTCCGTGCTGCTGGACTCTATCCAGTGTAGGAGACAAGACAAGGAGATAGAGAGAGTCAGAGGTAATGATTAAAAGAAAGACTGCAGCCCGATAGGAAGGGTCCAGAGGCTGAATCAGAGAGACAGTCCCGGCCCCTCCAGCTGGCAGGCTGCAGAGCGGGGCACCACCTTACCCAGTCTCCACGCACTCACCTGCTGGACCTGTGCTTCCAACTCTGCTATCTTGGCTTTCCACACAAGCTCCTCCTCCTCCACGCTTTTCTGCAGGTTCCTCAGCATTCCCTCCTGTGAAGACAAACAGAGGACAGCGAGGGAGTCAGACCATGGCACGGTGCTTCCTCACAGCACCGGAGATCCTGGGTTCGATTCTGACCTCGGGCGCTGTCTGTCTGGAGTTTGCACGTGCTCCTTGGGAGTGCTCCGGCTTCCTTTGGGTGCTCCGGTTTCGTCCCACATCCCAAAGACGTGTAGGTTTGTAGCTTAATTGGCCCTCTGTAAATTCCCCCCAGTGTGTGGAAGATGGGTGAGAAAGTGGGATAACGTAGAACTAGTGTGAATGGGGGATCGACTTAGTGAAGGACCGGCCCCGGGAGTGCAGACAACCCCAGAGGGGATCGGGGGGGGGGAGAGCTGAGCACACTCACCGTCTCGGCCAGAACCGTCCTGTACTGCTCACAGTCTGCTTGTAAAGTGCTTTGGGCTTCTTCTGCTTCTCTTAATTTCAGTACTGCACCCTAAAAAATTGCAGTAAGGAATGCAAATGAATGGATGCAAACATTTCCAAATGGAAAAAGTGTCATGGGTTGGTACTGCACAGGATCAGGAGCATAGGGCGGGTTCCAGGTTCTGTCAACCACCAAATCTTCGTCCGAGGTCCTCTAGTTCTTGATTCCCCTACTCTGTGCATTCACCCTTTTAATCCCCCTCATGATTTTGTGATCTCTATAAAATCACCTCCAATCTTCCTGCGCTACAAGGGATGAAGTCCTAGCCTGCCTAACATTTCCCTACAGCTCAGTCCCTCGAGTCCTGGCTGCATCCTCATAAATCTTCTCTGCACTCTCTACAGTTTAATGACATGCTTCCCATAGCAGGGTGACCAAAATTGAACACAATGCTCTCTCTATACGTGGCCTCACCCAGGTCATGCTGCTCAGAAAGGGGCGAGGAGCTGGGCAGAGGCACCCAGGTTTGATCCTGACCTCGAGTGCTGACTTTGTGGAGTTTGCACATTCTCGTTGTGACCTCGTGGGTTTCCTCAGGGTGCTTTGGTTTCCTCCCACATCCCAAAGATGTGTGGGTCTGTAGGTTAAATGTCCTCTGGTAATTGCCCCCAGTGTGTAGGGAGTGGATGAAAAATTGGCATCACATAGAACTAGTGTGAATAGGTGATCGATGGCCGGTGTGGACTCGGTGAGCCAAAGGGCTTGTTTCCATGCAGTATCTGTCAATATATTCAAATCAGATGGATACGCAGAGAATGGAGTGATATGGGCAGGCACAGGAGATTAGTTTAAGATGGCATCCTGTTTGGCACAGACAATGTGGGCCTCTTTCTGTGCTGTACTATTCTATGTTCTAGAATGAGACAGAGGTCGGAACGGGATGAAGAACTAAAGTGACAGGTGATAGGAAGCATAGAGAATAGTGTAGAGTTTAGACTCATTATTTAAGGAAAAATATAAGGCACTGTCGAACTTGGAGCTGAACAGCACAAGAACAGGCCCTTCAGCCCACAATGAATGTGCCAAACATGATGCCAAAACCACCTCCAGATTCAGGGACCATTTCTTCCCGGGTGTTATCAGACTATTGAAGCATTCTACCAAGAACTAGAAAGTAGTCCTGAGGTGCTATCCATCTCATTGGAGACCGTTGGATTATATTTGATCGAACTTTATCTTTCACTATACATTATTCACTTTATCCAGTATCTGTACACTGTGGACGGCTCAATTGTAATCATGTAGTCTTTCTGCTGACTGGATAGACTGAACAAAAAAAGCTTTTCACTGTACCTCAGTACATGTGACAATAAACGCAACTAAACTAAAAGCCACAGCTTGTTGATGATCAGCAGACGGGATGTTAGCGCATGCAGGAAGCCACATTAGCCAGGTGGAAGCGTTCATACTTTGTGCAGTGTACTTACAGAGGGATCTGTGCACCTTTGGTTCAGAGACTCCATCGCCTTCTGCCTGAACTCCTGCAGCCACTCACTGTGGGGCTAAAAGCAATGCAGAGTCACAGACACAGACAGCTTAAAGACGACCCTTCAGCCCATTGTGACCCTTCTAGACCATGAGTAGACCAACCGCATTCTTCACAAATAGGAAACAGTGGTCCACATTATGGAAAAATGGGGATGCGGACAGCTTTTTAGGAATGCGGGGACTGCCTGCAATCTTTTAACCAGGATAGAAAAATCAAAGATCAGAGGGCATAGCCTTAAGGTGATAGGGACAACGTTTAAATGAGATGTGCAAGGTAAGGTTTCATTTTACACAAAGGATGGTGGGTGTCTGGAACACATTGCTAGGGGTGGTGGTGGAGGCAGATGCGATAGTGCCATTTAAGAAGCTTTTGGATAGGCACGTGGGTACGCAGGGAATGGAGGGATATGCAAGCAGATAAGCGATAGTTTTGGCATCTTGTTCAGCACCAACATAAAAACGGGAGAGTCTAGGACCAGAGGGCACTGCCTTGAAATAAGACATACCTTTAGCATGGAGATAAGAAGGAATTTCTTTAGCCAGAGGGTGGTGAATCTGTCGAATTCATTGCCGCAGATGGCGGTAGAGGCCAAGATGTTGGGTACTTTTACAGTTGTTCTTGATTACTAAGGGTGTCTAAGGTTACAGGGCGAAGGCAGGAACATGGGGTTGAGAGGGAAAATAGATCATCCGTGAATGAATGGCATTGCAGACACAATGGGCCAATAGACAATAGACAATAGGTGCAGGAGTAGGCCATTTGGCCCTTCCAGCCAGCACCACCATTTAATGTGATCATGGCTGATCATCCCCAATCAGTACCCCTTTCAGATTGGGGATGATCAGCCATGATCACATTAAATGGCCAAATAGTTTAATTCTGCTCTATATCTTATGACATTGTGCAGCACGGTTCTGTGCTCAGCCTTCAGGACGTGAGGTAGATTCACTCTCCTCGCCTGCCTCTGCTGTGCCGGCGTGTTGCCTACCTGTGGTGAGGACACGGACAACTCTGGGAAGAGCTCCAGCAGCACCCCTACAGTTTGCGTGTGGGACTCCTGCAACTGCTGTTCCGTCTGCTCCTGCAGGAAACAAACAAAAGGTTGAGTGAGACGGCGAGCAAGGCGAAGGGTCCACACAGCTGGCGGAGAACGACACCACTGGAATCAGGGCCTGTTCAACCACCCGAGGCCCCTGACAGGGCGACCTGCCCTCCGTCATCCGGGCAAGAGCTCAGCAAGCTGAGGAGGCGATGGTGAGTGGCCTCCTTTCCCCATTCCCGGGAAATCAGGATTTCCAAGTCATCAGTCCGGAATGAAGTTAATTACTGAATTACCTTCCCAATAGCAATTCTTCCATTTGTTCAGTTCAGAGAGACGGCATGGAAACAGGCCTTTCGGCCCACCGTCCATCGATCACCCGTTCACACTAGTTCTATGTTATCCCACTTTCTCATCTACTCCCTACACTCTAGGGGCAATTTACAGAGGAAAATTAACCTATAAAACCAAGGAGGACATCCATCATAATCAGTCTGAAGAAGAGTCCCAATCCGAAACGTCACCTATCCATAATCTCCAGCTATGACTGAGTTCCTCCAGCACTTTGTATTCTAGGCCGGAGGAGGTAGTTGAGGCAGGTGTCTTTTCAACAAACCCGCATGTCTTTGGGAGGAAACTGCGGGACCCGGAGGAAACCCACGCAGTCACAGGGAGAACGTGCAAACTTCACACAGACAACATCTGGGGTCAGGATCGAACCTGGGTCTCTGGCGCTGTCAGCCGCCCCATGGATGTTCATTTTTGAGATCCGGCATTACTGCCATTTGTCTGGAAAGGATGCAGTGGTATTTACCACAAGGTCAGCGGCAGTCCTGGTGACTGTGCTCCCTCCCACTGTGCCACCGGTGGCTGGGGGGACTACAGCTCTGAAACCCAGCTACAAGTGAGGACTGGTGGCACATTCCCACAACAAGATAGAGTGGGAGCCTGCAGGGAACCAATCCCTGGTGCGGAGACCGCAGCTGTGGGAGGCCATGTCGGAACAGTAGGTGTGGAATGGCCATAGTCATTGCAGCAGAATCTGGCCATTCGGCCCATTGAAACTGCTCCACCATTCGATCGTGGCTGATTGAGTTTCCTCTCTCAAACCCATTCTACTGCCTTCTCCCCGTAACCTTTGACAAAATTGGGATTGGCAGTGCCAATGACAGATGGCACACACACTGCTGCCACTGTGGGAGTGGGGGTGGGGTGCCAATCAAGTGGCTTCTTCAGTATGGTTAAATATTATCATTATTGACTATTATATATTATGTATGTGTTATTGCGATTACGGGCCTGTGAAGTTACAGCAGGTAAGAATTTCATTGTTTCGTTGTGAATACATATGACAATTAAACGCTCTTGGCGCTCTCTACCTCTCGACATCCTACTCCTCCAATTTACACAGAGGATGGCGGGTGCATGGAACGCTAGAGCCCTAAGCTAAGACTTTCAGCATTAGACCAGCACAGCAGCTAAGCTGTCAAGCAGAAATCAAGCATAAGAACGAGCTGCCGGAGGAGATAGTTGAGGCAGGTATTATAACAACATTTGAAACACACTTGGATAGGAAAGGTTTCAGAGGGATATGGGCTAAATGTAGGCAGGTTAGCCCAGTGTAGATGGGGCATCGTGGTCAGCAAGGACGAGCTGGGGTGAAAATCCTGTTTCCATGCTGTGTGACTGTATGTTTCTATCGGATTCACAACAATGACAGGATGGATGGAGCAACGATGACTCCCGGTCACTTGGTGTGTTCAGCCTTCAAGAGGAGTGTGGTGAGAAGTGGATGTCCGGCAGAAGGACAGAGTAGGGAGAAAGCAAACCATGCAAATCCAAACTAACACTAAGTGAAAAATACTCAGCAAGTTGGACCGGGCATAATACCAGGTTAAACTAATCTCCTTTGCCTGCGCGTGATCCATAACCCTCCATTCCCTGCAAATCCATGTGCCTATCTAAACGTCTCTTGGACGCCACTATCATATCTACCTCCACCACCACCCCCAGCACCGTGTTCCAGGCACCCAACATACTCCGTGCAAAAACAAAAAACCTGCCCCGCCCATCTATTTTAAACTTTGCCCCTCTCACCTTAAAGCAATGCCCTCGAGTCTTTGACATTTCCATCCGGGGAAAAGGTTCCGACTGTCTGTCCTATCTGTGCTTCCCATAATTTTATATACTTCCATCAGGTCTCCATTCAATTTCTGCCAAAACAAGCCAAGTGTGTCCGCCCTCTCCCTGTGGCTAATACCCTCTAATCCAGGCAGCATTCTCGTAAATCTCCCACGCACCCTCTCCAAAGCCTCCACACCTTTCCTGTAATGGAGCGACGCAGTACTCCAAATGCAGCCTCATCAGTCTCATAGATCTGCATCTTGAATTCCTGACTCAGTGCCCTGACCAATGAAGGCAAGCATAGCTTATACCCTCTTTACCACTGGAGCCCACTGTGGACATTGGACTTTGGCTCAGTAACTCGCACGCTACAATGCTGAGAACTATATTGTGCATCCAGTACCTATTGTACTCGAGTTTGGCTTGTTTGTATTTGTGTATAGTATTATCTGATTTGTTTTGATAGCATGCAAAAAAAAGTTTTCACTGTACCTCGGTACACGTAACAATAGTAAACTGAACCCAAACCCTACCCACTTACATTGCCTCTTTCAGGGAGTTATGGACTTGGAACCCAAGATCCCCCAGTACATCAGTGCTGTTAAAAGTCTTGCCATTCATGGTATACCTTCCCCTTATATTTCACCTCCAAAGTGCAGCATCTCACACTTGCTTGGATTTCTTTGAAAGTAGCCTCCGGGAGATCGAGTGCCGGTTCCAATCCCCTCTGTGTCTCCCTCCTTACACCGTGCATGGAAGAGCAACAGCCAATGATTGGGAATGTCCGCATCTGTTCTCCAGTGATATGGGCAGTGATCAGTATTGGATGGACCCTACTGGACTGGCCCACCTTTGCCAGGGTGCCTCAGTGGGAATACATTGATTTAGTTTAGTTTAGTTTATTGTCACGTGTACTGTGCACAATGAAAAGCTTTTTTTGTTGCGTGTTATCCAGTCAACGGACAAACTATACATGATTACAAATCAAGCTGTCCAGAGTGTACCGATACAGGGTAAAAGGAATAATGTTTGGTGCAAGTCCAGTAAAGTCCGATTAAAGGTAGTCCTAGGGCCTCTAATTGCATAGTTGGGAGGAGAGAACTCCTCTCTAGTTGGTGATAGGATGGTTCAGTTGCCAGGTAACAGCTGGAGAGAAAGTGTCCCTGAATCTTCAGACGTGTGTTTTCACACTTCTGTACCTCTTGCCCGATGGGAAAGGGAAGAAGAGGGAGAGACCGGGGTGAGACTCATCGTTGATTATGCTGGATGGTGGGCCTTGGTTCTCGGTGGCCTTGCCGAGGCAGTGTGAAGTGTAGACGGAAGAGAGGTTGGTTTGAGTGATGACTTGGGTGGAAAGCCCCATGGGCTCCTCTAAACAAAATACAAGCCCCGACCACCACTGTCCACCCCCCCCAACCCCGCACCGTACCATCTTCATTTGCTTAGCAGCATCCAGTTTCTCCCTGTATATTTTTTCCATTGATGCCAAAGCCTCCATGGCCTTCCAGTTTTTCTCACGGAGCTCCTATTTGGAAACAATTTTGAATAACACACCGTGCAAGCTTCCCCACTTCAATGCCAACCCTGATATGTTCAGCCTCTCGGGATGTCGATGAAAACTCTATCGAACATCTACAGGTGTACAATAGAGAGCTCACGGACTGGTAGCATCACGGCCTGGTTCACAGGCAACTCGAACGCCCAGGAACAAAGGATATTACAGAGAGTGGTGGAGACTGCTCGGGCCATCATGGGTACTGACCACAACACCCGTCTAATGGATCTGCGGAAGATGCCAATATCTTCAAAGACCCACACCACCCTGGCCATGCTACCATCTCGCTGCTACCATCGGGAAGAAGGTACAGGAGCCTGAAAACCGTGACTTCCAGGCTCAAGAACAGCTTGTTCGCAACAATCATCAGGCTCTTGTGCACTGCACAACACTAACCTCAGCAGCTACAATCTTCAATAGACGGTGTCTTTGGCTGCATTACGTTCTTTGACTTTGGGTTATTACCAGGTATTGCTGATTATTAACTTTTGTATTACCAATTAGTATTGTATATATATGTGTTATTGAATTTATGGGCCAGTAGAGCTGCAGCAAGTAAGCGTTTTGTCGTTCTGTCACTGGTACATGTACACCAGGGCAGGGGTGGGAGAATGGGAATGGGGTTCTGTACTTGATACTGGATCTACCTCTCAAGCCGTCTTGCTCACAGCTTCGCTGCCTCCACAGTTCAAAGAGGCATCTTCCAACAAACATCGCCAGACGGATTGACCTTTCATAGAGTCATACAACACCGAAATAGGCCCTTTGGCCCAAATTGTCCATGCTGACCAAGATGCCCCATCTACACGTCCCACCTGCCCTCGTTTGGTCCAAATCTCTCTAAACCTTTCC
The DNA here is from genome assembly GCA_963514005.1 of Raja brachyura. Next base: position 70,143,392 of record OY740788.1, on the reverse strand, counting down.
TATCTATGTTCCTGTCCAAGTGTCTTTTAAAAGTTGTTATAGTCTCCTCTGGCAGCTCGTTCCATGTACCCTCCACACCTCCTAGTGACTGAATCTGCACAAACTCCACAGTGTTAGAGTTGCTGCCTCACGGCACCAGACACCCAGGTTCAATCCTGACCTCAGGTGCTGTCCATGTGGAGTTTACAAATTCTCTCCGTGACTGCAGAGATTTCTTCCGGCTGCTCCGGTTTCCTCCCACATCCTAAAGGTGTGTGGATTTGTAGATGAATTTGCCTCTATAAATTGCCCTTAGTGTGTAGGGAGTGGATGAGAAAGTGGGATAACGTAAAACTAACGTGAAGGGGTCAGTGTGGACGCGGTGGGCTGAAGACCCTGTGTTCATGCTGTACTGTATCTCTAAACTCAACTTTCAAGTCAGCTGAGGAAACCCAGCTCCATGGCAACTTGGTTGACCACATCGCAGTTGCCAGTTACTTCCATTCTGGGAGCAGCTAACTCCATTGTTTCCTAATAATGGTCTCAATAACACTAATGCCCGAGTCTGGCCACATCCCTTGAAACCTTTTCCATCCAACTACCTGTCCAAATGCCTTTTACAGTTAAAAGCATTCCACAATTCATGTCTTTAGTTTAGAGACATAGCGTGGAAACAGGCCCTTCGGCCCATCGATTCAACGCCGACCAGCGATCGCCTGTACATTCATTCTTTCCTGTAAACTAGGTACAATTTACTGAAGCTGATCAACCTACAAACCTGCACATCTTTGGGATGTGGGAAGAAAGCAGAGCACCTGGAGGAAACCCACGTGGTCACAGGGAGAATGTGCAAACTCTACCACCTGAGGCCAAAATCCAACGCGGGTGTCTGATGCTGTGAGGCAGCAGCTCTACTGCTGCCCCTGTGTCCCGCCCCAACCAGTTCAATCCATGCCTCTCGTAGTTTCCTAACCCCTGCTGCGATTTCCATGAGGCTGGATCTCTGTGCTGAGAGGGCAAGGCCAGGCAGGGACGGGATGGGACAGGGTGCGCTCCATATCACGAGTGAGCTCTCCTGCCCTGTCACTGGATCCTGAAAGTAGACTCTTCCACAGACGTACGACCAGAACGCGGGCGGAAACACACTCACGTTGTTCTTCTTCTTTTGGTGTTCAACGGTTTCTTTGAGCTGCAGCATCTCCTGTTCCAGGGTGGAAATGTGGGCATCTTTATCCTTAAGCCTGAAGACAGAAGGGCGAGGCTTAGACCAAGAGTAATCACAGCAAAAGAAGACACTAAGTGCTGGAGTAACTCAGCGGGTTCGGCAGCATCTGTGGAGAACATGGATAGGTGAGGTTTTGGGTCTGGACCCTTCTTCAGACGTCTCCAGAGATGCTGCCTGATCCACTGTTACTCCAGCACTTTGTGACTTTTATGTAAACGGGCATTTGCAGTTCCCTGTTTCGATGAATTAAAGCAGATAACCATATTCTCTCTCACATACACACAGTGGATGGTGGACACTGCCCAGTCCATCACAGGTACTGCCCAGTCCATCATCAAAAAGGCAGCCAACATCATCAAAGACACACATCACCCTGGCCAACATCATCAAAGACACACATCACCCTGGTAGCCTCATCTCGCTGCTACCATCGGGAAGAAGGTACAGGAGCCTGAAAACTGTGATCTCTAGGCTCAAGAACAGCTTCTTCCCAGCAACTATCAGGCTCTTGAACACTGCACAACACTAACCTCAGCAACTATGATCTTCTGCCAACTGTGTCTTGGGTTGCACTACGGACTTCGGTTTTGCACCATGATGGTGACCTCGTTTTTCAGATTATTTATGTATGATATTGTAGCGGTACTGCTCACTCCCCGCTCCCGGGGCCGCCGGGCGTGCGTCGGTGATGCTTGGGGCGGGGCTACGCTCGCAGCTCCTGCAGCAGCTGGTGGGGTAGCGGCGGCTGGGGGAAGAGGGACGGCAGGTGGGGAAGGGACGGCAGCCGCGGCCTCTCAGCTCCGGGCAGGTCATGCGGGAGAGCTTGGCGGCCGTCACACAAGGACCGTGTCCCGTGACCCGGGCGGCCTGCGGCATACCTTAGGGCAGGGCCGGGGTGGCGGCAGCGTCGTTCTGCAGGGCTGGGCGGTTGGCTGCAGACATCAGGTCTTCCCAGTCTGCGTGCGTCGGGAGAAATGCAAATTTCAATTTGGATAGTCGGGGTCACCAATGTAGCAGCACCAAATGTGGTCAGGAAAAGGCCAGATGTCAGGCAGGTTCAAACAATACTTTTATTCGGGTGTCACATGTTAGTTTGGTCCGCTAACGTAATTGTCATTGCTGCTGTAGCTGAGCGAGGTTGCTCTCTGGAACTCAGCTACCTGTAGACGGGGTGGATCTCAAGGTGAGATAAGCTTATGTAGCAGGACACTCCCCCTAGCCCATGACTTCACGTCCCAGCCCTCGTAGCTACTGGCGACCATAAGTGGTCTGTATCAGCTGACGCCACAGTATTTATTATTGATTGTCAATGTTAATGCATGTGTTATTGCGTTTCTGGGCCTGCAACGCTGCAGCAAGTTTCACTGTTCCGCTACCAGTACATATGACAATTAAACAGCCTTCACTCCCAACTCTCCCACTCCCTCAGCCCAGTATGCCTCAGACAGTCCGTACCTGTTCTCCAGCTGTTCCACTTCCACTTGCTTGGTGTCCTGCAGTGTTGAAAAAAAGTTAAGCAGGTTTAACGGTCAGTAATTCTCCAGAACCGTTCCCTCAGTAATCCCCATTTCAAGCAGTCGGTGGCCCAAGTGTTCCACTGTAAGTCATGTCAGTACAGAAGAGGTTTACCAGCACACTGCCTCGATTAGAGGGAATTAGCTACTGGGAGAGAATGGAGAGACTTGGATCGTTTGGAAGGTGATACAGGAAGGAGCCTGACCTCCAGGGTCAAGAACAGCTTCTTCCCAGTAACCACCAGACTCTAGAACACCACCTAACATTAACCTCAGTAACTGTGATCTACTATGGACTGTGTCCTTGGGTTGCACTGCAGATTTGGGTTTCAACTGTTATGGTCTTGATATTAAGTATCACTGATTATTAGTTGTTTTTTAAATTATTATATATTTATTGCATTAATGAGTCTGTAAGGCAGCAGTTAGTGAGAATATTGATCAGTTGCCAGTACCAATAACAATTAAATATTATTTTCAATAAATTTAAGTATCTTTCCCTGCGGCCCTCTCCCTACCACAGAAGCAGGCTCTCCATCAACTCCCTGGTTCTTTGGAAGGGCAACCCATTATCGCTCAGAAAACACAACAGCAAACCTAGTGGGACGGTGACCAGCTGGTAGAGCCACTGTCCCTGTGGAGTTTGCACGTTCTCCCTGTGACCGCGGGGATTTCCTGCGGGTGCTCAAGTTTTCTCCCACATTCTAAAGGCATGCGGGTTTGTAGGTTAATTGGCCCTCTCTAAATTGCCCCTAGGGTGCAGGGAGTGGATGAGAATGTGGGATAACATGGAATTAGTGTGATCAGTGGTCAGTGTGGACATGATGGGCCAAAGGGCCAGTTTCCCGGCTGAATCTCGAAACTAAAATGTTCACACAGTGCTGGTAGAAACCCCCAAGAATGGGTTGGGGAGAAATAGAGGCAGTTTGAGTAATATTATGGGGGTGGTTGCTGGATGTTGAATAGATTTTCATTTTATAGTTTTACAGAAACAGGCCCTTTGGCCTGCGGAATTCACCGACTATTGATTCACATCCACTCCCTGCACACTAGGGGCGATTTAGAGGTCAATTAACCTACTAATCCATACGTCTTTGGAATGTGGGAGGAAACCGGAACACCAGGAGGAATCCCACGCGATCACAGGAGGAACGTGCAAACTCCACACAGAGAGCACCCGAGGCCAGCATCGAACCAGAGTCTCGAGGTAGTGGCTCTACCAGCTGAGCCACTGTGCCAACCAAGCTAAATGTAACAGAATGCGACGTGTTGCCTCCTGACCTGCTGGAGCTGGTCTCTCTCCGTCTCCTTGCTCTGGCTGGCCTCGAGCAGGGCGTCGATAGAGCGTATCCTCTCCTCCAGCCGCCCTTTCTCCGCACTGACCTCCGACAGGTGACTGCCCAGCCCCTCCACCTCCTCGGCTTTGCTCTTCAGCTCGGCCTCAGACGCCGTTAGTTGAGCCTGAAGATCTGTGGCCACGCAGAGCAACACAGGAGAAACAGAGGGTTACGTCTTGTTTTAGTTTCGTTTACTAGCGTTGCATGTACTGAGGTACAGTGAAAAACGTTTTTGTTGCATGATGTCTAGTCAGCGGAAAACCTATACATGTTGATAATCGTGCCATCCACAGTGTACAGATAACGCATAAAGGGAATAATGTATAGAGCAGGATGAAGTATGGGCCGGATGGTCTGACTCTGCCGCTGGTAGTCCTCACTCGCACGGACTCACCGGCGCAGGTGCTGACAGCTGAGCGCTGCTCCTCCCTCGCTCGCTCCGTGTCCGTCAGCAGGCCGGCGTAGCTGCTCTGGGAGCGTCGCAGCTCCTCGCTCACCTCGTCTAGGCGCCGTTGCAGCGTGCTCTCCGTCTCCTGCTGGCTGCCCTGCCAAGGCCAACGACAACATCAACAACTCAGTGATCCAGGGCTGGGACAGCGGGAGATGCACCAGGCAAGGCCATTCCGCCCTTCTACTCTGTGATCTCCTTCCCCCCCCCCCCCCCCCCCTCCACCCAACCACTCCTACGGGGTGGTAGGTCGCTGTTTCTTGGAGATGGGGGGGGGGAGGGGGTCGAAGGTCGCTGGACGTAGTGTGAAGGGTGGATGTAGTCAACGTTGCTGGGTAAAGGGTGGTGGTCAAAGGACGCTGGATGTTGGGTGAAGGCTGGGTGCTGGGGGGTGGAAGGGGTGTGGAAGTGGTAGGGGCTGGTCCCTCTCCCGCTCCCACCCTCCTCCCCCACCCCCTTGTTCCCCTTCTGGCCCCCTCACTTTCCCCGCCCCCTCACCTGTTGCTGAGCCAGCTCCTGCTGGTAGGTGCTGACGCGGGCCTCCAGCGCCTCCCTCAGCTGCCCGTCCTGCCGCAGGGTCTCGTTCTGCTGGCCCAGCTCCTTGCTCAGCCGGGAACACTCTTGCTGCAGCTTGGCCAGCTCTGCATTCTGCCTGGGGCCGGGGAGAGGTGGGGGGTCAGATCACCACACGACCCTCCCTCCCTCCCTGATGTCAGCTGCTTGTGGCTCGACAGCGGGCTGAGTAACCCTGTAACCCTGCCCGTGCACTCTGCCCTCTGGCCAGACCCCCGCCTGGACCCCTCACCCAGTCACACCTACCCACCGACCACCACTCATCCTCCTCCGGCCCAACCACTCCTCCCGCTTCGCCTCACCCATCCCAGGCCCATCCCACCCACCCCGCTGCCTGGTGGCCTAGTTGAGGGTGAGCATGAGGACAACCTGCTGCCCGCCCCCCCCCCCTCCTTCTGCTACACTTCCCCCGCGTCAGTCGGCCTGCCCCCCTCACTTGCTCTCGCTCTGGCTGGTGGCTTGGTTCAGGGCGTCCCTCAGGATTGAGTTCTCCTGCTGTAGCCGTGCGATCTGTGCCGTTGGCCCGTTGTCCAGCTGCTCCTGCAAGGCCCGCACCTGGGTCAGGGGAACAGCGTCAGGAGGGACGGGGTCTGGGGGATGGGGGGTGGGGGTGTGGGGACAGGGAGTGGGCACAGGGGGGGGGGGGGACAGGGGGTGACTGGTGGGGGACAGGGGGAGTGGGGGGTGGGGCAGGGGGACAGGGGGTGGGGGGACAGGGGGTGGGGGGACAGGGAGTGGGGACAGGGGTGGGGGGGTGGGGGGACAGGGGGTGGGGGGACAGGGGGTGGGGGGACAGGTGGTGGGGGGACAGGTGGTGGGGGGGACAGGTGGTGGAGGGACAGGGGGTGGGGGACAGGGGGTGGGGGGACAGGGGGTGGGGGGGACAGGGGGTGGGGGGACAGGGGGGACAGGGGGTGGGGGACAGGGGGTGGGGGGACAGGGGGTGGGGGGACAGGGGGTGGGGGACGGGGGGACAGGGGGTGGGGGACAAGGGGTGGGTGGACAGGGGGTGGGAGGGACAGGGGGTGGGGGGACAGGGGGTGGGGGACGGGGGGACAGGGGGTGGGGGACAGGGGGTGGGGGGACAGGGTGTGGGGGACAGGGGGTGGGGGGACAGGGGGTGGGGGGGACAGGGGGTGGAGGACGGGGGGGACAGGGGGTGGGGGGACAGGGGGTGGGGGGACAGGGGGTGGGGGGGACAGGGGGTGGGGGGGACGGGGGGACAGGGGGTGGGGGGACAGGGGGTGGGGGATGGGGGGGACAGGGGGTGGGGGACAGGGGGTGGGGGGACAGGGGGTAGGGGGGACAGGGGGTGGGGGGACAGGGGGTGGGGGGGACAGGGGGTGGGGGACGGGGGGGACAGGGGGTGGGGGACAGGGGGTGGGGGGGACAGAGGGTGGGGCACAGGGGGTGGGGGACGGGGGGACAGGGGTGGGGGGGACAGGGGGTGGGGGGGACGGGGGGACAGGCGGTGGGGGTCAGGGGGTGGGGGACAGGGGGTGGAGGGACAGGGGGTGGGGGGGACAGGGGGTGGGGGACGGGGGGGACAGGGGGTGGGGGGACAGGGGGTGGGGGGGACAGGTGGTGGGGGGACAGGGGGACGGGGGGGACAGGGGGTGGGGGGGACAGGGGGTGGGGTTCCCTACCTTGGCCTGCTGCCGCTGGCTCTCGGACAGGTGCTCCTGGTAGCTGGCCTGCATGCGGCTCTGCATGGCGTTGAGCTCCTCCTCCCTCACCACCAGCTGCTCCCTCAGCTTGGCCTCACCAGCGCCTGCCCGCACCTTCTCCGCGGCCAGCTCCTGCGGGCAACAACCCCTGGACATGTGAAGGGTCAGGGTGCAGACACTTCCCTGTCCGTGCCCACTGCCCATTCCGGGCCCCTGCCATCTAACCAGCCCCCGACCAACCCCTGACCCCCACCCTGCCCACAGTCCCCTGACACACTCCTCCCTCTGCTCTCAATGAAAGGTTCAATAGGTTGGTTGTTTTACACCAATCTTATAGCTACTAAATACTAAGTTATTGACAAACCACACGGAAACAGGCCCTTCGGCCCAACTTGCCCATGCCGACCAAGATGTCCCATCTACACCAGTCCCACCTGCCCACGTTTGGTCCATTAACCTCTAAACCCTTTACTTTCCATATACCTGTTCAGTGTTTTTAAAATCATGTGTTTGCACAGACCCCAACTACCTCCTCTGGCAGCTCGATCCACACTCCCATCGCCCTATGTGTGCCCCTTAGGTTCCTATTTAATCTTTACATAATATTAAGTACAGTGATGACCCAACAGAGATCGTAGAACAGGAATCGGGCCTTTGCCCCACAATGCCTGTGTGGAACTCCTCTGCCAGTACATGGTCCATATCCCTCCATTCCCTGCATATCCATCGGCCTACCTAAAAGCCTCTTAAGTGCCTCTATTGTATCTGCCTCCACCACTAACCCTGGCGTTGTGTTCCAGGAACTTACATCCCTCTGTGTAAAATCATCCCCTTTAAGCTTTGCCCCACTCACCTTAAAGCCATGCACTCTAGCCTTTGACATTTTCATCTGGGGGGGAGAAAAGTTTTGACTCTCTATCCTATCTATGCCTTTCATAATTTCATATCCTTCTATCAACAATCCAAGTCTGTCCAACCTCTCCCTGTAGCTACTACCCCCTAATGCAGGCAGCGTTCTGGTAAACCACCAACGGACATTGCCTTGTTCCTTCATCATTCTGTAAAACTTCTCTGCATCCTCTGTGGAGCCACCACATCCTTGCAGTGAATCTTAGAAGCTGGGATGTAATGTTAAAATTGTACAAGGCATTGGTGAGACCAAATCTGGAGTATGGTGTACAATTTTGGTCGCCTAATTATAGATAGGATGTCAACAAAATAGAGAGGGTACAGAGGAGATTTACTGGAATGTTGCCTGGGTTTCAACAGCTAAGTTACAGAGATAGGTTGAATAAGTTAGATCTTTATTCTCTGGAGCGCAGAAGGTTAAGGGGGGACTTGATAGAGGTCTTTAAAATGATGAGAGGGATAGACAGAGTTGATTTGGACAAGCTTTTCCCTTTGAGAATAGGGAAGATTCAAACAAGAGGACATGACTTTAGAAATAAGGGACAGAGGTTTAGGGGTAACATGAGGGGGAACTTCTTTACTCAGAGAGTGGTAGCGGTGTGGAATGAGCTTCCAGTGGAAGTGGTGGCGGCAGGTTCGTTGGTATCATTTAAAAATAAATTGGATAGGCATATGGATGAGAAGGGTATGGAGGGTTATGGTATGAGTGCAGGAAGGTGGGACTAAGGGAAAAAAGTTGTTCGGCACGAACTTGAAGGGCCAAGATGGCCTGTTTCCGTGCTGTAATTGTTATATGGTTATATGGTTATAATCTTCTCCGCCCCTCCCCAACCCTGTCATCCTGCTAGTTTCACTGTTTGTATCCCCTTGTCATCACCTCTTCCACAGCCAACAATGGACAATTGTGGGCTCCACCTTTCCTTGCTCATCGGTGCCGGCTCTGATTTGTTCTGTACCTTTTTGTACTTCTAGTTCCCCTCATCCCAGTCTGAAGAAGGATCTCAACCCATCACCTATTCCTTTTGTCCAGAGATGCTACTGGACCCGCTGCGTTACTCCATCATTCTGTGTCTACCCTGGGGAGACTGACCTTGTTGAGCTCCCGAAGCTTGGTCTTGGCAGCGCTCGAGTCCTCCTGCTCAGCCACCAGCTGCTTCTCCTTCTCCTCCAGCTGCCGCCTCAGGGCTGTCACTGGGTCCCCTTTCTGTGTCGCCTGGCAGCCACAAACCCAGAGTCAAGAATGTTTAATTGTCATACGTACCGAACTGGGCGATTAAATGCTCACTTGCCGCAGCAGGACCACAGGTCTATAAATGCTGCACTCAATAGATAGCATGATAAGCAAACAAAAACAGTTCAATATTTTTTTTTTAAATCACACTATAGTGCAAAACAATACAAAGCTCCACGTTCCTAGTGCAACCAGGGCAGTTGGGAGTTTCGTTGGAATTCGTGTTCATGAGCCTGTACTCTCTTCCTGATGTCAGGAGTGAAATGGTGGTGTGGTCTTAAATGATACTGGCTGCCTTTTGGAGGCACCTAGGAGATGGGCATCTGCTGGGGAAGGCAGTGGTTCATGTCCACCCTATGTGGCCAACACTCACCCTGGAGATGGACATCTGATGGGGAAAGGGTGGTCCATGTCCGCCCTAAGTCCCTCAATCCCAGTCACTTAAGGTTTACCCTCACTGTGGTCCCCTACATCACAGCAATTAGGAGATAACACCGCATGGCTCCCACCCCCCAACAGCAGGGGCCAGGTCCGCGGCAAACGCCTTGCTCGGCCTACCGTGTGCCAGGTGTCCTGCACGATGCCGGCCTTGTCCATCAGGATCTCGATGACTCGGTGGGCCTCGCCCTCGCTGAAGTCCATGCTGCTCACTGTGGACAGCAGAGTCTTGAAGGGGATGTAGAGAGGGCTGTCCAAGGAGTCAGTGGCCACTGTTACTGGGGAAAAGGGACAGGCCACAATTAGATACTGGTTTGCCTTCAGGGCAGACACGAGGAACTGAAAATGCTGGTTTACAGAAGGAAAAAAAGTGCTGGAGTAACTGAATGGGTCCGGCAGCCTCACCGGAGCACACGGATGGGTGGCTTTTCACACAGGCTCATAGGTGACATCTCAGTACCCTTCTTCACACTCCTAGGTGGCATTTCAGGTCGGGGTTCTACTTCAGACTCTGAGGATCGCAACTTGAAATGTCACCTATCCAGGTTCTCCAGAGATGCTGCCTGACCTGCTGAGTTAGTCCAGCACTTAGCTTTAAGTTTATTATTGTCACATGTACCAAGGTACAGTGAAAAGCTTTATGTTACATATTAACCAAACAGATCAGATAATACGGTACATTACTACAATTGGTAGAGCAAGGGGGAAGATACAAAGTACAGCATATAGTTCTCAGCATTGTAATGCACCAGCTCTGGAGACAAAGTCTCCAATGTCCGCAATAGGGTAGAGTCGTAAATAAGGGACATGGTATGCTTGCCTTCATTGGATGGGGCATTTAGTACAAGAGTCGGAAAGTCACGATGCAGCTTTATAGAACTTTATTTAGCCGCGTCTAGAGTATGGCGTGCAGTTCTGGTTGCTCCATTACATGATGGATGTGGAGGCTTAGACACAGAATTCTGAATATTGTTCTCAGCATTACAGCGCACCAGTTCCAGCGACAAAGTCCAACCTCTGCAATCAGGTACAGGTGGATTGGACAGTACCCTCACCTATGGGAGGATCCTTCAGAAGCCTGTTAACAGAGGGGAAGAAGCTAATCCTGACCTCCAGGTTCAGCACTGGCAGAAGTTGTGTTTTATTAACCAGCATGCACTATTTTCTAAATGGGTGGAGAATTCAGAAATCAAAGATGTAAAGGGACTTGGGAGTGCTGGTGCACGATTCTCAAAGAGCTAATTTGCAAGTTGAATTGGTATTAGGAAGCCAAACGCAATGCTAGCAGTTATATCGGGGGGCTAGAATACAGGGATGTATTGCTGAGGCTCTATAAGACGCTGGTCAGACAGCATTTGGAATATTGGGAGCAGTTTTGGGCCCCATATTTGAGGAAGGATTTGCTGATATTGGAGAGGGTCCAGACGAGGTTTACGAGAATGATCCCAGGAATGATTGGGTTAGCATATGATGAGTGTTTGAAGGCACTGGGCCTGTACTCGCTGGAGTTTATAAGGATGAGGGAGGACCTCATTGAAACTTACCAAAATGCCTGGGTAGAGTGGATGTGGAGAGGATGTTTCTACTAGTTAATGAGAGAGTCTAGGACCAGAGACCAGAGCCTCAGAATAAAAGGACGCACCTTTGGAAAGGAGATGGAACAATTAATTTTGTCAGAGGGTGATAAATCTGTGGAATTCATTACCACAGTCGGTAAGTAGAGGCCAAGTCAAAGGATATTTTTAAAGGGATGATTGGCAGATTCTTGATTAGTACAGGTGTGGAGGATTATGGAGAGACAGAATCCAACACAGGATGGCGGAGTAGACTTGATGGGCCAAATGGACTAATTCTGGTCCTAGTACTTGAACTTTTATTCATTTTACAGAGGGGCAGCATATATTCAGTAAAATTCAATGTGCTGGAGGAACTTAGTGGGTCAGGCAGCATCTGTGGAAGGAATGGACTGATGACATTTCAGGTCAGTATCCATCTCCAGACTGATGCAGGTGGGCAAAGAAGCTGTGTGTGCTCATTGGAAGCTTGTTCTACAAAAAGCTCGAGACATCCAGCAAAGCATATTTCTGGCAGATGCCAGACGCCACTCCTGTACCGAGCTGGGCTACAGCCAAGGAGAAACCAGCCATCAGGGGCTGCCAGTCACTTCCCCAGTGCCTGACGGAACAAACGGGCCACAATCTGTGGCAGGCGTCTGTAGGGAAAGCACACACAGTTCCCGGCACCCTCACTGCAACAGGTCAGGTCCATATAACGGAAACACGTCACATAACACAACAGACTGCAGAGAATGCAATCTCCAGCGCTCTAAAACACAGTGCTGGAGTAACTCAGCTGGCCAGGCAGCATCTATGAGGGTAAAAATAAGACACAAAGCGCTGAAGTAACTCCGGGTCAGGCAGCATCTGTGCAGGTAAAAAAAAACCACACAAAATACTGGAGTATCTCAGTAGGTCAGGCAGCATTTGAGGGAAAACCTGGATGGGCAACGTTTTGGGTAATAGGACCCTTCTTTAGTCCCAAGTGTAGATAGAGTTGATGGTGGAGAGGCAGCACTGTGTGATGGGCTGGGCTACATCCACAACTCCAAACCTCAAACACTGCTTGCTCACTCAGTTTGTCACGACCCACAGTGCATATAACGTAACTGACAACATGTGCTTCAGGAGCAAGGTCACCTATACTCAGACGTGGCCAAACTAGAATTAAAAAAACCCATCCAGGTTACTAATTAAACCGAAGATAACGATAGCCAAACATTCCCCATTAAATCTAGGACTGATGTCCCAATCTTCTGCAATACTCCCCATTTTGATTTTGTGTTCAGTTTTGACCACCTTGCAACAGGAAGGGTAGCGACTGACCGTTATGCTGGAGAGAGTGCAGAGAATATTTACGAGGATGTCGTCAGGACTGAAGGGCCTGCTATAGGGAGGGGTTCGGCAGGCTAGGATATTATTCCTTGGAGCGCAGGAGGATGAGGGGTGATCTTGTAGAGGTGTATAAAATCCTAGGGGAATAGATGGGGTGAATGCCAAGAGTAAAGGAATCATAAACCTAGAAGACACAAGTTTAAGGTGAGAGGGGAAAGATTTAAGAGGAACCTGGGGGGCACTTTTTTCACTCCGATGGTGGTGGGTGTATGGAACGAGCTGCTAGAGGAGGTTAGTTGTGGCAGGTACAATAACATAATTTAAAAGACACTTGGACAGGTACATGGATAGGAAAGGCATGGAGGGATATGAGCCAAACGTGGGCAGGTGGGATGAGCGTAGATGGGGCATCTTTGTCGGTATGGACGTGGCGGTAAGGACCTGTTTCTGCGCCGTGTGACACTGAGTGTTCAAGAGGATAATGATGGCATGGGATGGGATGTGCTTAGACGTTCATGCTCACTTCACATTTTACAATATTACTTTGCCTCTGTGCATTTATTCACTTTTGCAAACTCCCCACCGGGCTGTGTTAATGTGGCGAGCACATCACAGTTTCGAACGCTGTGAACAAGCAGGCACACAGTGTATCGTCAGCTGAGATTTTCACTTGTAAACCAGCATCTGCAGTTCCTTGTGGCTACATTATGTTGCTCCACTGTGAAATTTCCTCAAGGCTTTGTCCTGCACTAACATCCCCTCCAGATTTCTCCCCTCTACTACAATCAATCCGAAACATCGCCCATCCATGTTCTCCAGAGATGCCTCCCGACCGGCTTCAGCACGGTGCCTTTTTGAGTAACCGGCTGTTCCTTTTGCCTACACTGCAACCCAGACTTCATCACACATCTGTCACGTTGCTCGGAGAGAACTCTCCTCCTAGACTGATAACCAACGCCCTTCAATGTTTGAAAAAATACGCAAAGTGCTGGAATAAGTCAGCGGGTCAGACAGCATCTCTGGAGAACATGGATAGGTGACGTTTCAGGTCCAGACACTTCTTCAGCCTGATTATGGTGAGTGTAATGTCTTCTGTACGATCCTGTTGTGGCGAGGACAATGAATACACGTCCGACACAGACGACATCTTGTAAGAAGAGTTTATTTTCAATAACTAACAGAAACTTCTAGAAGGTCACTTGACTCCTGGCCTCAAGGGGGGCTGGGCTGGCAATTACATTACATTGAAATTACATCTCCCCCTTCAACTTTTGGGTTTCATTTACGTGTACGTCCACGGCATATAAATGACAAGAAAGTGCCATTAAAGCCATTTAGAGTTGGCTTCATTTAATTCAGCAGAACATTTGTACATTTCCCATATATTTTCCTTCAATACGCTTTTGCATTCGATTTAAATTCTGTTTATGAACTTTAATATCCACATAAAGTTTTACATTAGAATCAATTAAGAGTGCTGTGTTTTCCACTTTCTCAAAACCTAGAAACTCTAGGGTTCTGTCTCATTGCCTCTCGCTGGGTCTGGGAGACTGGCTCCTGCCTCTCGCTGCGTCTCAGCCCATCGTGTCGTCTGGGGGACTGGCCCTGTCTGGGGGACTGGCTCCGTCTGGGGTCTGGCCCCGTCTGGGGGACTGGCTCCGCCTGGGGACTGGCCCCGTCTGGGGGACTGGCTCCGTCTGGGGGACTGGCACCGTCTGGAGGACTGGCCCCGTCTGGGGGTCTGGTTCCGTCTGGGAGACCGGCCCCGTCTGGGGGACCGGCCCCGTCTGGGGGTCTGGTTCCGTCTGGGAGACCGGCCCCGTCTGGGGGACCGGCCCCGTCTGGGGGACTGACCCCGTCTGGGGGACGCTTTCTTGCTTCTGGGAGACTGGCTCCTCCCTCTAGGTTTCTCGCCGTATCTGGAGACTTGTCCGGCGTCTCGGCGTTTGGCTACAGGTGGCCTATCCCCAGCTACAGGGGTCTATCCTGGGCTTACAGGCCTCTATCCCAGGCTACAGGGCTCTATCCCCAGCTACAGGGGTCTATCCTGGGCTTACAGGCCTCTATCCCAGGCTACAGGGCTCTATCCTGGGCTACAGGTCTTTACCTGGGCTAAAGGGCTCTATCCCGGGTTACAGGTCTCTATCCTGGGCTACAGGCCTCTCTCCTGGGCTACAGGTCTCTATTCGGGGCTGCAGGGCTCGATCTTGGGCAACAGGTCTCTATCTTGGGCTACAGATCTCTATCCCGGGCTACAGGTCTCTATCCTGGGCTACAGGTCTGTATCCTGGGCTACAGGGCTCTATCCTGGGCTACAGGCCTCGATCTTGGGCTACAGGCCTCGATCTTGGGCTACAGGCCTCGATCTTGGGCTACAGGTCTGTATCCTGGGCTACAGGCCTCTATCCCGGGCTACAGGTCTCTATCCTGGGCTACAGGGATCTATCCTGGGCTACAGGGCTTTACCTGGGCTACAGGCCTCTATCCCGGGCTACAGGGCTCTATCTTGGGCAACAGGTCTCTATCCTGGGCTGACTCTCCGCCTCGACTCGGAGACTGGCTCCATCTGGGAGGCGAACTCCCCCTTCACAAAAATGTTTTTGTCACTCTTTCGATTTCTGTTGCTGGCATGTACTTCATCCAACTTAACTTTCAAAGCAATGTTTTTACTCTTTTGTTTCCGACTTAATAACTCAGCTCCTGCAGACACTTCGGCAAATCATCTGTACTTCTTGGCTTCTATGGCCTTCCAACTTCGATACTCAGTCTTCTTCTTCTTGCGTATGGCGTGCACAGCCTAAAGTTGTAGGGTCAACTTGTCCTATTAGATCTTGTTTGTGCACGTCGGGTTGATTGCATTAGTCGAAAACAGGGCAGACCGCGTGAAGGTTGCAATCTCCAACCCCCATATTCAGTTACTCCAGCACTTTGTCTCTTTCTTTACATATGAATATCTTTGTTCCCAGGCACCGTGGTAGTGTGGGCCATGGGGACCAACATGGAGGGAGTGGGGGAGCTTGTCGTCTTCGGTGGCTGTGGGCACTGAGCTTGTGCCTTTGGTTGACTGCAGGCTTTGTGTGTGAGACCGCAGCACTGTGCCAAGGGCCAAGCTCCCTCAGCTGTGCTGACAATGGGCACAGGCAGCTGTTCCTGCAGCCTGCGATCGCTCCGAGTGACACACAGGCATGTCCCAGAGGGGGTGGGCACCATCTCCACAAAGTCAACCTTACGGAAACTCTTGGTGCCTTCCAGCCCCGACCGCCCAGGGGCAGAAAACACGGGGGGGCCAGAGGGGACACGTCCCCACCATGTTTTCAGAGGTGGGGGACATCCCCACCCACCCCCTCCCAAGTTTTTGTCATCCGGATTTTAAAATCTCCGCTTTCCGCCAGACAGTGTAGGTGGGACTGCTGATCGAGGGCGAGACATCGGTCAGCAGGCAATGGGGGCGGGACATGATGATTCAGTGTGATGATTGGGGGAGGGAGGAGTGCGGGGGGGGTGGGACAGAGGATAGAGAGCGGTGATTGGAGGAGGGAGACGTGGCACAGATCTACGCCTCATCCACAGCCAGGATCGATCCCGGCCGGCTCTCTGGCGCTGTCCCGTCCCCGCCCCCCACCACCCCACGGGTGGCCAGAGACGTCGGGAGTCAGACGGGAGCTGTACCCCAGGCCCACAGCCAGCGCAGAGAAGCAGCGCTAAACCCAGCTCACTCTGCCTTGTTAACCTGCCTGGGCTTGCGGGAAATATGGGCTGCGCGGAGAAGCAGCGCTGGTGTCCCGTCAGGGCTGTAGGTTAACCCAGCGAGACATGCAGAGATGGGCTGCATTTAGCGCTGATTGAGCCTCCCAAGCCTCGCGCATGTGTGTGTGTGAGTGTGTGCATGCGCGCGCAGCCGCCAAAAAATTGTGTGTGTCCCCGTCCCCTCCATATTTTGATAGCGAGTTCCGCTCTTGCGACCGCCTGCCTGCGGCCTATAACATCCTGAAGCCACGGTCTCCCGTAAGGAAATGGCCGACTTGGGAACTCCAAGCCGCGAGTGTGTTAGATCTGTCCCGACGTCGGAGTTACAACCATCCCGACGAGAGGGCTTCCACATCGGGCTGTCCGTAGCGGCAACTACAGAGGGTCAAGGCCACAAACACGGGTGTACAAAGGAGGAAGACTGGCTGAACTTTATTGCCTTCCATCACAGTGACGAATGCTGTGGCGGTTGTTTATGTTAAATTCTATTGAGTATGTGTTCCTTCTATTTGTATGGCTGCATGGTAACTCATTTCACTGCACCTTAACTGGTGCATGTGACAAATAAATGTGAACAACAAACATAGTCGGGTGCTCACCACCTTCCTCTCAACAACACCGTCTGCATCATTTCCACCTTAGAGGAAATGTGACTTCATCCTTTATAAATCAGAGCATTGAATATAGGAGTAGGGAAGTAATGTTAAAATTGTACAAGGCATTGGTGAGACCAATTCTGGAGTATGGTGTACAATTTTGGTCGCCTAATTATAGGAAGGATGTCAATAAAATAGAGAGAGTACAGAGGAGATTTACTAGAATGTTGCCTGGGTTCCAGCAACTAAGTTACAGAGAAAGGTTGAACAAGTTAGGTCTTTATTCTTTGGAGCGCAGAAGGTTAAGGGGGGACTTGGCTGAGGTCTTTAAAATGATGAAAGGGATAGACGTGGATAAGCTTTTCCCATTGAGGGTAGGGAAGATTCACACAAGAGGGCATGACATGAGAATTAAGGGACAGAAGTTTAGGGTAACGTGAGGGGGAACTTCTTTACTCAGAGAGTGGTGGCTGTGTGGAATGAGCTTCCTGCAGAAGTGGTGGAGGCAGGATCGATTTTAACATTTAAAAGTAAAGTGGATAGGTATGTGGACAGGAAGGGAATGGAGGGGTATGGTCTGAGTGCAGGTAGATGGGACTAGGGGAAAATAAATGTTCGGCACGGACTGGAAGGGCCGAGAGGGCCTGTTTTCCTGCTGTAATTGTTATATGGTTATATCCTGTGGGATTAATTCATCCGGCCACAAACAGCAACGAGGTTTTGACCCGCCCCCACCTCTTTTCCACCCTACTCTATCAGTCTGAAGAAGGGTCCCGACTCTAAACAGTGCCTGTCCATTCCCTCCATAGATGCTGCCTAACTCGTGGAGTTCCTCGAGCACTTGATGTTTTGGTCATTCATTTTTATTTCCTTTTAAAGGATTTTTGAACAGTACAGCACAGGAACAGGCCCTTCAGCCCACAATGTCCACACTGAACATGATATCAAGTGAAACCAATCTCCTGTGCCTGCACGTGATCTACATCTCTCCATTCCCTGCATATCCACGTGCCTATGTAAAAGCCTCCAACACCACTAATGTATCTGCTTTGACCACTGCCCCAGGCAGCACGTTGCAGGCACCCACCACCCTCTGTGTAAAAGAAAAAACGTCCCGCATTTCCTTTCAATTTTTCCCCCTCTCACCTTAAAGCTATGGCTTCTAGTCTTTGACATTTCCTGAGAAAAAGGGTTCTGACTGTCTCCCCTATCTGTGCCCCTCATAATTTTAACCGGGTCTCCCCTCAGCCTCCAATATTCCAGAGAAGACAATCCAAGTTTGTCTAACCTCCCTTGTAACTAATACCCTCTAATCCATGCAGCATCTGGTAAACCTCTTCCACACATTAGCCTTTATCATTAGCACGCAATAGTACACATTGAGTTAATCGTTTGTCAGTTTTATTTCAGGAAACTGCCTCCCAGCGCCAGAGGCCAGGGTTCGATCCTGACCAGGTGTGCTGTCTGAGTTTCTACGTTCTCCCTGCGACCGTGTAGGTTTCATCTGGGTGCTCCAGGTTCCTCCCACACTCCAAAGACGTTCAGATTTAGCTTCTGTAAATTGTCCCTCATGTGTAGGAAAGAACTAGAGTACAGATGATTGTGGGTCAGTGGGCACTTGTTAGACTGAAGGGCCTGTTTCCACACTGTATCTCTAAACTAAACTAAATCCCAAAGACGTGCAGGTTTGAGGGTTAATGGGCCTCTGTAAATTGCCATTGGTGTGCAGGTAGTGGATGAGAAAGTAGAATAACATGGAACTAGCGTGAACGGGTGGTGGATGGTCAGCAGGGACTTGGTGGGCTGAAGGGCCTGTCTGCAAGCTGCATCTTTAAACAAAACAGTGGAGCAGAATTAGCTGCGAGGTGACTGGTCTGCTTGCAGTAACTTGTTTGAAGATATTATGTGCACTTCATACATCAGCAGGTTAGCAAATCGACTGCATCAGGAACACAGTCACCTGCACGCAGACCAAAGGGTTGAGAAATCAGCTCCTCAGAGCATAGGAAGCTCAGGAATGGTCTCATGGAGGTATAAAATCATAAGGGGTAACTATAGGATGAATGAACAGTCATTTATCCAGCATAGGGAATCAAGAACCAGAGGACATCAGTACAAGGTGAGAGTGGAAAGATTTAATAGGAACCTGACAATTGATCACCTGCTCATACTAGTTCTATGTTATCCCACTTTCCCATCCACTCCCTACAAACCAGCAGCAATTTACCGAGGTCAATTAACCAGCATACCCACACGTCTTTTGGATGTGGAAGGAAACCGGAGACCCCGGTGGAAACCCATGCGGTCACAGGGAGAACATGCACACTCCACACAGATAGCACCCGAGGTGAGGATTGAAGCCGGATCTCTGGCGCTGTGATGCAGCAGCTCTACCAGTAGCACCACTGTGCCGCCCAATATTCTGGGGAAACATGGAACTGCAGATGCTGGTTTACCAAGGAAAGACACAAAGCGCAGGAATAACGGGTCAGGCAGCATCTCCAGAGAACATGGACGGGTGACGTATCATCTGAAGAAGGGTCCCAACCCAAAACTTTACCCATCTCTGTTCTCCATGGATGCAGCTTGACCCACTGAGTTATTTCGGCACTAAGTGTTTCCGATATTTTGGGGAAGGAAGTTTTGAAGCTGGGGTAGTGATGGAGCTCTGGGTGTATCAAGGCCATCTCGACATTCAGTGGGCCGTTAAACAGACCGGTGAGGTGATAGGCTGGGCAGCTGTGCTTGTTAGTTTAACATTGCACTTTTTAAATAACACTGCACTGTATTTTTAAGATAAGAGTTTCAACTCAAATAAAACGTGTGCTGGCAAGTATCCTCTGTGCATCCCAAAATCCCTTGCCAGGAAAGTGATTCAAATTTCAGGCAATCAGCCATAGTCAATTCCATTCCAGTCACTATATGATTAAATATCTAAGCTTTAAAATGTTTTAACATAAACACATTTGAATGACTTTTAATTGAATGGAAGAAATAATTGACAACATTCACAGAGTCATAGCTGACCAAGTTGGCATTCTGGACTGGTCTCATTTGTCTGTATTTGGCCCATAACCCCATCCTATCCATATATCTGTCCAAATGCCTTTTAAAAGTCATCATTGTATTTGCTTCAATCGCTTCCTCCACTGCTCATTCCAGATACGGACCACCCACTCTGTGGAAAAGGTTGTCCGAGTTCCCTCTTAGATCTCTCCCCTCTCACCTTAAGCCTGTGCCCTCTAGCTTTTGTATCCTCTACCCAGGGAAAAAGAGTGAGCATTCATTCACTTTATCCATGCTCCTTGTGATCTTGTACACCTCCAACAACATCACCCCTTCATCCTTCTATGCTCCAAGGAATAAAGTCCCAGCCTATCCAACCTCTCCCTATAAAACAAGCCCACAAGCCTGGGTAACATCTCCGGTGAAGGTCTTCTTTGATTGCACTACGGACTTTGGTTTTACTCTATTAGAGTCTGGTAACCATTATTAATTTGTTGTATTATCATTCATTATATATTTATCTGAGTGTTATTGTGTTGACAAGCCTGTTGAACTGCAGCAAGTAAGCATTTTATTACTCTGTTATGACAATTAAACACTCTAGTCATTCTGTTGATAAACAAACATCAAACTACGATCCACAAGATATTCAGACACCACTCGAGATGTTTTTATTTAGAAAAGACAGATCCAGTCTCTCAACACACTTATTGGATGTGAAACTCATCTGGGCTGCCTCCCTTAAATAAGGGGACCTGGTGCGCTCTCACCAGCATCCTGCAAAATGAGTGCTCTACAGCATGGAAACAGGCCCTTCAGCCCTTGTCCATGCTGACCAAGATGCCTCATCTAAACTAGTCCCATTTGCCCAAGTTTGGCCCATATCCCTCTAAATCTTTCCTATCACTGCACCTGTTAAATGTTGTTCTGGTACCTGCCTTAATTACCTCCTCTGGCCATACACCCAATTGCCATTCCATACACCCACCACCCTCTGCATGAAAAAGTTGCTCCCCAGGTTCCTATCAAGTCTTTCAACTTAAACCTATGTCCCCTGGGTTCCCCTACCCTGGGTAAAAGACTGTGTATTCACCCTATCTATTCCTCTCATGATGTTACACACCTCTACAAGGTCACCTCTCATCATCATGAGCTCCAAGAAATGAAGCCCCAGCCTGCCCAACCTCTCCTTATAGCTCAGCCGTCATGTCCTGGCAAATTCCTCGTCAATCTTCTCTGCACTCTTTCCAGCTTCACAATATCCTTCCCATCGCAGGGTGACCAAAACCGAACACAATATCACAAGTGCGGCCTCGCCAGCGTCTTGCACAACTACCCTGATACACTTGCAACTGTTCCACTTCCCCAGAGGCCCAGACTGCCCTCCCTCTGGAATTCCGATCGGACACGAAGAACATCGGCAGGGATTCTTCCCAATCTGGTGCCACGTTTGCACTTCATAAACTGAACACTAGGTGCCGCCCCTCTGCTCATCCACCAGTGCTTTGAAGAAACCGATTCTCATTTCCCCTCTCTCATTCTCCGACGGGAAGCTCTGAAGCTCGGGGGAAAAAACAAAGCAGCGCGCTATTACCCAGAAATTGGCACTAACTAGCACCAGGCACTGGTCAGATGGTGCTAGCAATCTTGAGACCAGTTACATGCAACCAAATCTGCGTTTACCATTGGAGCTGCTGTATGAAACCAGAGTATAATACCTTGGCCGTCACTCCAGTGTCAGAATTGCCACGTGTGGACGGAAAGAAGAAACTCCTACTGCTCTGTGTGCAGTTCCGCTTGCCCCATTACTGAAATGATGCCGAGGTTTTGCAGAGAGTACAGAAGAGGATTACCAGAGTGTTGCCAAGATTAGAGGGTATTAGATACATGGAGAGGTTAGATTGTTTTCTCTGGAATGTGGGAGGTTCAGGGGAGACCTGATGGAAGTTTATAAAATGATGAGAGGCATGTACAGGGAAGTCAGTCAAAACCTTTTTCCCAGGATGGAAATGTCAAAGACTAGAGGACATAGCTTTAAGGCGAGAGGAGCAAAGTTTAAAGTTTTACATACAGAGGGTGGTGGGTGCCTGGAATGCGCTGCCAGGGGTGGTGATGGAGACAGATACGATAGTGACATTGAAGGGACATTTGGATAAGCACATGAATATACAGGGAATGAAGGGATATGGATCATGTTAGCAGCAGACATTGTGGGCCGAAGGGCCTGTTCCTGTCCCGTGCTACATTCTACAAAGGTAATGAGCAGGGCAGACACCAGGATTAGCAAATCGACAGATGGCGGTTTGGGTCAGGACTCTTCTTCAGACTGATTCTGAATCAGAAAAATAGTCTGTCCAGCACTTTGTGTCTTTCTTTGTAAATTAGCATCTGCAGTTCCTTCTTTATACCCTTTGTGTGAGAGGTTTATCCCTCAAGTCCTTTGAAACTTCCTCCTTCTCTCTGTGCCCCCTGGTTTCTGACACTCCTACCATGGGGATACAGACAGACACTGGCCATCGCCCCTATCCGTGGTCTTTGGCTAGAACACACGGCTGTAGAGAGGAGTGGTGCTTCAATGGTTAACCAGCCGGCAATCTGCTGACCAGATGTTGTTCCAGTCACACAAGCGTTGCACTTTTCCCTCTGGAGGGACGGGACTGCATAAGCAAACAGAGGCAGGCCGAGAGGGCGCTGACGTCAGCCCCGCAAGCCTGCACCCCACGCACTGTGGGAGGGAGAACAAGGCTCCTGCTGGTCCCAAGACTAAGGCAACAGACACACTCCGAGAGGGCCCCTGAAGTCGGGCTCTGCAAGTCCCACGGAGCTCACAGCCCCGCTGCCCATCCCCCACCCTGTGGGTCAAGTGGCACTTTCTTTTGAACAGTGCAGTCTCACCTTGTTCAAACATTTAAAGTTCAGCTTCTGAAGGATTAGCAGAAGCGAGCGAGCATCCGGGAGTTGCTCACCACTGTCACTGCTCAACAAACATGGCAGGGTAAAGATCAAGTAGGAACCTCCGGCCTTCTACACACACACACACACACACATTTCCTTCTACAATCACTTGTCTTCAGTCTGCAGAAGCGGACCAACCGTAACGTCATCTGTCCATTCCATCCACTGACGCTGCCTGACCCTGACTGTAGTAAAGAAAGCAAACTCAATGCTAGCATTTATTTATAGAGGGCCTGTATACAAAAACAGGGATGTAATGTTGAGGCTCTCTCTATGAGGCGCTGGTAAGGCCGCATTTGTAATATTGCGAGCAATTTTGAGCACCATATCTGAGGAAGGATGTGTTTGGCTCTGGAGAGGGTCTAGTGTAGATTTACAAGAATGATTCCAGGGATTAGTAGGTTAACCTATGGTGAGCATTTGTCAGCACTAGGCCTGTACTCGCGGGAGTTCAGAAGAATGAGGCGGGACCTCTTTGAAACATGCAGAATAGTGAAAGTCTTGGATAGAATGGATGCGGGGAGGATGTTGCCACTAGTGGGAGAGTCTAGGACAAGAGGTCATAGCCTCAACATTAAAGGACATTCTTTTAGGAAGGAGATGAGGAGAAATGTATTTAGTCAGAGGGTGGTGAATCTGTGGAATTCTTTGCTACAGAAGCCTGTGGAGGCCAAGTCAGTGGATATTTTTAAGGTAGAGATAGATAGAATCTTGATTAGTACAGGTGTCAGAGGTTATGGGGAGAAGGCAGGAGAATGATTAGGGGTAGATCAGCCATGATTGAATGGCGGAGTGGACTTGATGGGCCGAATGGCCTAATTCTACTCCTATTCCTCATGACCCGCTGAGTTACTCCAGCACATTGTGCTTTGTTCAAGATTCCAGCATCTGCAGTCTCTTGTGTTCAGTTCTCATTATACAAAGCTTTTCACTGTACCTCAGTACACATAACAATAATAAACATAAGCTTACGCAGATGGCAACAGGATTGTTTCAGTGTACCTAGCTGTCTTTGTGAATATAGAAACAGGAACTGCTGATGCTGGTTTACAAACAAGAGACACACAGTGCTGGAGTAGCTCAGCGAGTCTGGCAGCATCTCTGGAGAACATGGATAGGTGACGTTTCTGGTCAGGGCCCTTCTTCAGGCTGGTCTTTGAAAATAACATGGTGTGTTAAAGGCAGAGGAAAAAGTCCAGCACAGGGGAATTCTCCTCCCACGCATCCTTGATGTTTAGTTTTGTGTACTGCCCTTGCAACCACACACAATCTCGCTCCTGTAGAAGTATTACTCAAGAGTTTAACAAGGTCTCTGGCATTTCTTCACCTCTGCCCATTCCCAATAAATAAAGGTCTCTGCAGAGTAACACAGTGTGTCCCCGGCTTCCCGGCGAGCTGCCAGACAACTATGTCAAAGGGCACCTCTTATAATTCACAAACTAATCTCAAAAAGTCAAAGTCCACAAGGTGCCAGCTGATTTAATGCAAGCGTGCCTTTGTGGGCTGTAAAACGTTTTTACTGCTTAGGTGTCACCAGGCCAGTGAACGCACTTGTGCAGAGCACCGCAGTGCCCCGGAATAGCAGATATCACAAGGCTCGTGGAGACCTGGGCCTTCTCCATTGCCAGAGTGAGGGGGGAAACTTTTTTTTTCAGTTTCTTACCTTGCTGGATATGCGATTAATTTTCGGATCACATTCTCGGCCTACGATCCATCGATGGAGCTGGAGGCCTCCTCGGACTGACCTTGGGCCTCGCCGCGGGGCGTGGACTTACATCGGAGTCGATCCCTTGCCTGGGATCGCTCCAACCACAGCCCCGGCGCGAGGTTCCATCGTCCAGCGCGGGGGAGCTGACATCCCCCCCGATGCAGGAGCTGATCGCCTCGACGTGGCT
The DNA here is from genome assembly GCA_963514005.1 of Raja brachyura. The sequence continues at coordinate 70,118,981 of OY740788.1, read as the reverse complement.
ACAGGAGTGAAGATCGTCCTGTCAACGGAGGGCTCGAGGCCCCGACAGCGGGAGAGCATCGGGAAGAGATTGAACTTTTTGTTGCCGTCCCATCACAGTGTGGAATGTGGAGGAGTCTCTGTGATGGATGTTTTTGTTAAAATGTGTTTTGTGTGTTCCGTTGCTTTTTATTTGTTTGACTGACTTGGCAAATTCAATTCCTCGTATGTTGCAAAACATACTTGGCTAATAAAGTATGATTGTGATTGTGATAATAAAAAGTGTGTGTGTGCATGCTCCGTTGCATTTACAGGCCTCTTAAACTGCTGCAAGAAAGAATTTCACCGTTCCCTTGCCTGTGCCTATGACAATTAAACATTCTTGATTTTTATTCTACCTTAGCGTTAACTAACCTCCTCCAGATTATCGGGTTGACAAAATCCTGCTTGTTGCATGGTGAGCCTGCACGGGGTTAGGAGACAGCAGGAAGTGCAGCCCAATGACACACACTCAGCCCGTGTTTCTGGGCATTCAATGCACAGAAGACCCAAGAATAGTGAGCGATATTTCAAACCATATAAACAGGAAAGGGGCAGTAATCAGGGAATTAGCCACATTTCTGTGGGGCCTGAAACTATGAGGCCATTTCCTGCAGTTTATGTGCAGCCAAGGACAGCAAAGGTACAAGATGAATACACACCAGACCCTTTGGCCCTCGGTGTTGTCTCTTTGACAGGGTCTCAGTGCCTCTGCCTATAAGACGGGGATTCCCCAATCCCGAGCAGTCATGCCATCAATCCAATTCATGATTTTGTACACCTCTATAAGATTTTCCCTCAGTCTCCTGCACATCCAAGGAATAAGGTCCTAGCCTGCCCAAGGCTTAGGAAGTTCGGCATGTCCTGAAGAACCCTCACCAACACTTACAGATGCGCTATAGAAGTATTTTATCGCGATGCCTCACAACATGGTTTGGGAATAACTCCAAGACAGCAGGAAATTGCAGAGTTGCGGATACAGCCCATACCATCACACAAACTGATTCTCCATCCATTGACTCCATCTACACTTCACGTTGCCACAGGCAGGCCACCAGCACAATCACTCCCTCTTCTCCTCTATCCCATCAGGCAAGAGGTACAGAACTGAGAAAATGCATACCTCCAGATTCAGGGACCGTTTCTCCCCAGCAGCTACTAGGCAACTGAACCATCCGATCACTAACTAGAGAGCGGTCCTGACCTACCATCATCCTTATTGGCCACCCTCGGACTATCTTTAATCGGACTTTACTGAACTTCACAGTTTAGTTTTAGTTTAGAGATACAGCACGGAAACAGGCCGTTCGGCCCACCGAGTCCGCACCGACCAGCGATCCCCGCACATTAACACTAGGGGTAGTTCATTTATGCTAATAAGGAGTAGGCCATTTAGAACGGAGATGAGGAAATCTTTTTCACCCAGAGAGTTGTGAATCTGTGGAATTCTCTGCCTCAGAAGGCAGTGGAGGCTAATTCTCTGGATGCTTTCAAGAGAGAGTTAAGGGATATGGAGAGTCAGGGGATATGGCGAGAAGGCAGGAACGGGGTACTGATGTGGATGATCAGCCATGATCATATTGAATGGCAGTGCTGGCTCGAAGGGCCAAATGGCCTACTCCTGCACCTATTGTCTATTGTCCACACACTAAGGCTAATTTTACATTTAGATCAAGCCAATTAACCTACAAACCTGTACATCATTGGAGTGTGGGAGGAAACAGAAGATCGCACAGAAAAAACCCACGCAGTCACGGGGAGAAACAAACTCCATACAGACAGCACCTGTAGTTGTGATCGAACCTGGGTCTCCAGCGCTGTAAGGCAGCAACTCAACCGCCGCACCACTGTGCTGCCCTATCGTCGCTGTCACCCTGCACTAAATGTTCCCTTCATCCTGTATCTGTACTGCTGTGGGTGGCTTGTTTGTAGTCACCGGATGACCGGATAGCACGCAACAAGCTTTCCACTGCGCTTCGGTACGTGCCAACAATAAATTAAACTACCTCTCTCTGTAGCTCTAGTCCTGGGTTCCTGACAACATCCTTGTAAATCTTCTCTGCACTCTTTCCAGGCTAATGACATCTTGACCCGGAAACATTTTGCCGCTCCTTCACCGGCACTGGGTGACAATCCTGCAACTCCTAGCAACATCGTGGATTTACTCACACCAAGGGCGGCAGTGGTTCAAGAAGGCTGCCACCTTCTACCAGGCACCTAGGAATGAGCAATTCAATGCTGGCACAGCCTTGAATTCATCAAAGTAGATTTAGCAAGGTTACGCCTGATAAATCTTTTGCAGTTAGATCAAAATCGGCAACAAAACGGCCCGTAAGATTTAGCTCGTTAATTTTGCTTCAAAGATGTTATGATAAGCAGGTTGCCATGGTTACTGACAAGGTGTCCGCTGTAGTTCAAAAAGATAATGTAGAAAGACACAAAAAAAGAACTGCACATGCTGAAAATCTGAAATGGAGACAAGACACCCAAGGGATCAAACAGCATCTGTGGAGTGAAGCAATCTTGTAGATGGTCAAAGCTGAAATATTGCAGTAACTCGGGTTCTCTCTCCGTGGATGGTGCTGTACCTGCCAAATATTGACAGCATTTCCACTGAAAAGGTATTGCTATCCTCCCATGGCCCAAAGACCTGTAGGTTGTCGGGTTAATTGGTCACAGTAAACTGCTCTTCATGTGTAGCTGATTTGATCAAAATCTGTGGTGGTGGTGGTGATGGAGTTCAAGGGGATGTGGGGAAGAATAAAATGGTATTAGTATGTGATTATTATACTATGGGTTCGTGGGATAATTGGCCTCGTTAAATGAATGAATGAATAGGTTTATTGGCCAAGTATGTACACATACAAGGAATTTGCCTTGGTGCCCCTAGTGTGTAGTGGGATGGATGTGAAAGTGAGATAACACAGAACTAGTGTGAATGATGATCAATGGTCCGGCTGAGGGCCAAAGGGCCCGTTTCCTTGCTGTATCTCTAAACTTAATTCAATAAAAGGTGCTCGATGGCTGGCCAAAGATCCCGATTATCAACTTTATAATCCAACATATGGTAGACTTGTCTTCGTTGGTCGGGGCATTTAGTACGAGAGTCAGGACTTTGGTCAAGGATACAGAGGCTTTGGAAAGGGCGCACAGGAGGTTTACCAGAATGATGCCTGGATTAAAGGGTATTAGCACCAGAGAAAAGTTGGTTAGTCGCGAATTGCTTTTACTGGAAAACAGCGGGAAGACCTGATAGAAGTATATACATTATGAGATGCACAAGTACGGTAGACAGTCAGAACCTTGTTTCCTAGGAAGCAGATACCTAATACTAGAGGGCATAACATTAAGGTGAGGGGAAAGGTTCAAAGGAGATGCGAGGGCAAGTATTAAAAAACACAGGTAGTGACGAGTGCCTGGAACGTGCTGCTAGGAGTAGTGGTGGAGGCTGATGCAATTCGGCAATTTTAAGAGGCTTTTAGGTAGGGACATGGATATGTGGATTGGGATTGGGATTATGTGCAATTTGGCATCCTGTTCTGCACAGACATTGTGGACTGAATGGCCTGTCCCTATTTTGTACTGTTCTACGGAGACAAGTGGAACTGCAGATGCTGATTTACAAAAACAGACACAAAATGTTGAAGTAACTCAGCAGACCAGGCAGCTTCTCCGCAGAACATGAAGTAGAGCAGGAGTAACTCAGTGGGTCGGGCAGCATCTCTGGAGAACGTGGTTAGGTGACGTTTGGAGTCGGGACCTTTCATCAGTCCGACCCGAAACGTCACCTAACCACGTTCTCCAGAGATGCTGCCTGGTCCGCTGAGTTACTCCTGCTCTACTTCATGTTCTCCAACTCTAAGGGGATGATGACTGAGTGGTGCAGGGAGGAGGATGGAGACATTTCAGACAAATAAGCAGCATCTGACACACTTTGCAACAGCGAGAGGACTAGAGACCATCCCACAGAGGGCGGACCTCTCCGAATGCTCACCGGGTTCGGACTTTTTCTTGGGTGCCACCTTCTTCTTTGCCGGACCTTCCTGCTTTGGCTCATCCTGGCTGGCGGAGGTGTCTGGCTTCTTGGCACCCGGAGCAGGGGCGGCAGCGGCGAGAGGGGCGCTCAGCTGGGACCCCACCGGTGGGACGGCCATCACAGGCACCTCCCTGCTGACTGGCTCCAGCAAGGGGCTGGCGACGGGGGGCTGCCTGGCGAGGCCCACTCCCCCGGCCTGGGCTGGAACCGAACCGGGGGCTGGGTCCACTTTGGCGACCTTCTTCTCCTTCCTCCTCTTTTCTTTGGAGGCCGGGGCAGGGGAGGACTCGGGGGCAGAGGCAGGAGGAGCCGGGGCAGCGACGGCCAGGATGGGAGCCTCCACGCACGGCACAATGACCGGTTCCACTTCCCCCTCGGCCTCAGAGACATCGGGCACTGGTTCAGTCTCCGGGATTCTCCCATTGGCCTTCTCCTCTCGTTTCTTCACCTTTCCTTTCTTTTCCACAAACTTCTCCTTCTTCTTCTTCTCCGACCTGGCCTGCTGGGCTTTCTCCTGCTCCCGCTTCTGCTTGGCCAGGGCCTCTTCATACGAGGTTTCCTTCATGGAGAAGGTGGAGACCAGGAATATCCCAATGGCGGAGATGACCATGAAACCGCCGAACACCATGAAGCCCAACGTCTGCGGGTCGTACATGTCCATCTTCATTCAATCCTTGCTTCCCTGCCCAACCTGCAAAAGCAACACAAGAAGAACAATGATACTGAGCTGCTCTGTCTGCCACCTTAACACCAAGTTTAGGTTTATTAGTTTAGTTAATTATTGTCACGTGTACCAAGGTACAGTGAAGAGCTTTTTGAGGTGTAATATCCAGTCAAAGACAAGACTACACAAGAACCCCCACAGTGTACAGATACGGGATAATGGCTATAGTGTTTAGTGCAAGATAAAGTGCAATAGTCAGATTAAAGAGAGTTCAAAGGTCCCCAATGAGATAGAGGGGGGTCAGGGCCGCTCTCTAGCTGGTGACAGAACGGTTCAGTTGCCTCGGTCGGTCATGTGTACCGAGGTACAGTGAAAAGCTTTGTTTTGCATGATCTCCAAACTGATCAGATGAAACTGTACATTAATACAATCAAACTCAAGTACAATAAGTAGAGCAAAGGGGAATATGGAATATAGTTCTCAGCATTGTGGCTTGTCAGTTCCACAGACAATGTGGCACGTCCACAATGGGGTAGAGGTGAAGTGGGCAGTACCCTAGCTTAGGGAAGCCCGACAGAGGAATAAGCTGTTCCAGAGTCTGGCGGTGCTCACTTTCAAGCTTCTGTACCTTCTGCCTGATGGGAGCGGGGAGGAGGAATGACTGGGGTGGGACAAGTCTATGATTCTTTTGGCTGCTTTTCCGAGGCAGCGGGAATTGCAGACGGAGTCGATGGTGGGGATTCGACCGAGCCAAGCCACTCTGTGAGCGCGACACAGAATGCAGCATTGTTACACGGTGCCAGGATTAAGGCGTATCGAGTTCCCCATCTGCATTTTGTCTGCTTGCTCTGACTTTAAATCCCATACAAAGTGGAAAAGTCCTATGAAATGACGGAGGGGATGAAAAAATACCCTCCCCCCCCTCACAATCCCCCCTCTTCCCCATCTAGAAACAGTGAGGGAGGAAAAAGTGCTGAATTGTCGGCTTCACTTCCCCACTCAATTCCCCAGCCCTCCACCCCCATAGCAAGTAAGTAAATATTTATTCTTGACTGAGCCAAGCAGACTTAACTCCCAGCACCGATTACAGAAGTCTGGAATTTTAAGCTCTTGGTGCTTTCAGGAAAGAAACACAAGATGACTGCACAGAAAACTCTGTTACTGTCAGAATTACAAGAGGGGAAAAAATACAATTCACAAAGGAAGAGGTCGCTGAAGAAACAGTGGATGTTATTGTGGAACAGATCAAGGTTTGCAGGGGTGTGGGCAGTAGCTTCAGTAGGTCAGGGGTTCTGTAGGTGATCGGAGAGGGGTGATCTTCTCCACACAGGACCCACCGGTTTTAAACTTAGTGACTAATCCACTTTCGCTTGTCTTCCAGCCAACTGTTCAGCTTTCCAAGTGCAGTATAAGGCAGATGCCCAAATCTTGCTCCCTAGCAGGTAAAGGTTTCTCACTGTATCTTGGTGAATGTGACAGGCAGCACAGTGGTACAGCCGCTGCCTCAGTGCCAGAGACTTGACCTCAACGTCCATGTGGACTTTGCACGTTGTCCATGTGACCCTGTGGGTTTTCTCCTGGTGCTCTAGTTTCCTCCCACATCCCAAAGACGTGCAGGTTTGTAGGTTCATTGGTGTCTGTAAATTATATCTAGTGTGTAAGGAGTGGGTGAGATGGGATAACAGATGCAAGGAACTACAGACACTGGTTTACAAAAAAAGAGCTGGAGTAACCTAGCATCTCAGGCAACACCTCCTAAAGACCAAAAAAGGGTCCCGACCCAAAACATCACATATCCATGTTTTCCAGAGATGCTATCTGACCCAGAGCTTCTCTAGTACTTTTTGTCTTCTTTTGAAATGACATAGAACTAGTGTGAACAGGTGATTGATTGTCGGCGTGGACTTGATGGGCCAAAGGGCCTGTTTCCATGCTCTCTCTCTCTCTCTCTCTCTCTCTCTCTCTAGAGTCTAAACTAATAAACCAATACCACCAGGAAAGTTGCAACCTGTCATTAAACTCTCTTCCAATGACGTGTCACTTCTTCAAGGAACTTCCCCGAGGCTTGTGTCTTTTCCGAAGCATTTGACAATGTTTCCTGACAGCCCTGCCTCTTGTTCAGCATGAATCAAGGTGTGATGACTTGGCCATGGGATGCCTCGGCAGGTTTTACAACATTAAAGCTGCTGCAAAGTACACATATTAACTCCGTCTCTGACTCACGGTTGAAGACTGAATGCGTTGTTAATGTGTGTTTGAGCTGGGAGTGTGCGTCTCTACAGGTTTCATAAAGGAGGTCCTGCTTATGTTGGCCGACGGCTACTCAACTTAGCAGGATGAGAGATACCATGAATACTGATGCCAAGTCACTTAGCTATTTGCATAGATATTGTGATTATAACCACAACAGATACAATTATTGTTGGAATACAACTGTGCCCAGTCCAAAGTCAATGCTCAGTCATTTCAATGGTACAGCTGTATTTTCTTATCTTGGTACAAGTTAAGAGTACAAAATAGGAATCCCTGTACAAACTATGTTCTGAACCTGGGCACAGCCCACACCCATTCCGTGCCTGCATTTGGCTCATCTTTAGTTTGTCAACTTCCCTTCTTTCTGTTCCTTTCTCTTTCCTGGACCCAGCACGTCAAAGCAATTACCTGTGGGCGTACAGTGGCACAACGGAGAGAGCCACTGCCTCACAGCAACAGAGTCCCAGATTCATCCTGATCTCGGGTGGTGTCTGTGTGGAGTTTGCACCTTCCCCGTGACCACATGGGTTTCCTCCGGGTGCTCCGGTTTCCTCCCACATCCCAAATCCCCTCTGTAATTTGCCCCTAGTGTATAGGAAGTGGATGTGAAAGTCAGATAACATAGAACTAGTGTGAACGGGTGTTCAATGGTCGGCATTGACCCAGAAGGCCAAAGTGTCTGTTTCCTAAAACAAAAAAAACAAGGAACGTCTATCAATGCCTCTACTTCCTGAGATGATTGTGGAGATTAGTTATGTCGACAAATACTCTATCGAACTTCTGCAGGTGTACAGTAGAGGCCACCCTGACTGGTTACATCAGGGCCTGGTTCAGCAACTTGAATGCCCAGGAATGAAAGAGTTACAGAGAGTGGGAGGCACTGCCTGCATAGGTACTGACCTCCCCACCATCAATGGGGTCTACAGGAGGGGTAATGGCCCACACCACCCTGGCCGTGCTCTCATTTCACTGCTACCATTGGGAAAAGGTACAGGAGCCTCAAAACCCTGAGCTCCAGGTTCAAGAACAGCTTCTTCTCAGCAACTATCAGGCTCTCCAACACTGCACAACACTACCCTCAGCAACTGTGGTCTTCTACGGACTGTGTCTTTGGTTGCACTACAGACTTTGGTTTTCCACATTTATGGTTGCCTAGTATTAGTTATTAATTTATTGAAATTTGCTTTTGAGACCACGTACAAGGCGACCTTGCATCCCCACCCACTTTGCTGCTCCTCGTTGCGCATCAGAGTTGAGCACACACTCGATTAACTTTTGAGAACTTGTAGAAGTCCCACAAGGACTGCTGAAGTTTGCGGAGGAAGCTGTCATTAGTCCCATTATGCCCACCTTGACACGGAGGGAGGAGAAGCAAGACCTCAGTCCAAAATTAGACAGATTCAAATGGATCTGGTTAATTGGTACTGGTGGATACAAGGAACTGCAGATGCTGGTTTACAATAAAAGACAAAATGCTGGAGTAACGCAGCAGCTCAGGCTGGAGAATATAGAACATAGAACATTCAAATCATTTGCTGTGTCGCTCTTCCAGGGAGATGCTAAATGCATTTCGTTGTCTCTGTACTGTACACTGACAATGACAATTAAAATTGAATCTGAATCTGAATCTGAAGATAGAACATAGAAAAATAGCATAGATCCTTCAGCCCACAATGTCTACGCAGAACATGATGCCAAGCCCAACCCTTATCTGCCTGCACATAATCCAAATCCCTCCATTCTCTGCATATCCATGTGCTTATCCAAAAGTCTCTGCCGCCTCCACCACCACCACCCCTGGCGGCACATTACAGACATCCACTACTTTCTGTGTAAAGAAAACTTGGCCTACACATCTCCTTTAAATGTTGGAGAAACTCAGCGGGAAGGGTCTCGACCCGAAACGTCGCCCATCTCCTTCGCTCCTTAGATGCTGCTGCACCCGCTGAGTTTCTCCAGCCTTTTGTGTACCCTCGATTCTCCAGCATCTGCAGTTCCTTCTTTAACACTTTGTCTACTCCACTGCGATATCTCCTCAAGGTATGCCTACTTTGAAGAAGTTCTCCTCCTCCCTACGGAGACAGGCTGAAGAAGGATCTCGACCCGAAACGTCGCCTATCTCCTTCGCTCCTTAGATGCTGCTGCACCCGCTGAGTTTCTCCAGCCTTTTGTTTACCCTCCTTTAAATGTTGCCCCTCTCAACTTATAGCCATGCCCCCAGGGACTAAAGGTTCTGACTGTTCTAGGCAGGCCACATTTTAGGTCGGGACTCTGTTTGTAGAGGGGGAAGAAAGCAGGAAGAGAGGTGGGGATGAGACAAAGTGATAGGTGGATACAGGTTAGGGGAGGTGTGACTGGCAGATGGCTGGATAAAGGTCAGAGATGAAAAGACAGTGTGGAATAAGGGTAGAAGAACCTCAAAATGTGAATCCAGAGGAAGGAATATGTGGAAGGGGGAAAAAAGAGGGGATGTGGTTGTTTATAGGTTAGTTACCCAAAGTTGAATTCAATGTTCATACCTAATGATATGGCTTATTACTATGTTGTTGTTGTTACTATGTTATTGGACCAGTCTGAAGAAGGGTCTCGACCCGAAACGTCGCCTATCTCCTTCGCTCCTTAGATGCTGCTGCACCCACTGAGTTTCTCCAGCTTTTTGTGTAACCCCTGGTTTATTACTATCACTTGTACCAAGACACAGTGAAAAGCTTTTGTTTGCATGTTGTGCAATTATCTGTCTGTTATTGCTTTTACAGCCCTGTTTTTCTGGTGCAAGCAGGAATGTCATTGTTCCATTGTTGGTACATGTGACAATTTACACACTTAACTCTTGAAAGAGACCATTTTTCTCCTTCCGTAGCTCTTCACAAGAATCCTCAGCTAGAAGGCACCGTTTATAAATGACCCTCATCCACTTCTAGACAAGAAGTGGTGAGATTTTCCCACTCAATGGCTTAACGTCTTTGGACCTTTCCATCCCAAGTGTGGTGGACTACAGCTTATTTGAATAAATAGTCACAAAATTGTTAAATTCTTGATAAGCCATGAGGTTAGAGGTTATGAGGGTTGCAGGAACTGGTATTAAGAGGCCTAGTCTGCTCACAGTACAAAGGGTTGCACGTATTCAAAGTGTAAAGACTGTCATCTCCCTGTCATTAAGCAACAAAACTCTGGCACAAAATGATGCACATGCAAACAAAGCTTTAATTATACACAAGATAACACAAATGCTGGAAGCTTGAGCAAAATACAAAGTGCTGGAGGAACTCAGCGGGTCAGGCAGCATCTGTGGAGGGAATGGACAGAACATGTTGGAGACATGCCAGATTTCTTCAGTCTCCCGAGGAAGTAGAGGTGTTGGGATTTTTTTTTGGCTGTCACTTCAAAGTGGTTGTTCATGCCAGAATGTTGATCATATTTGAGCCTGGGAATTTGAAGTTCCCAGCCTTGCGAATAGTGGAGAGGCTTTAAGACAGGGGTTCCCAACCTTTTTCGTCACGTTTACCCCTGGCAATACAGCACATAACAATGTTATTTCACTTATTTATGAACAACTAATGATGAACAGATACCAGTAAACCAGAACCAAACACAGTCAGTCAATGAGAAAAAATATGCACAAATCCAGAATCAACAAATTTACCCACTGGGTAGGTGAAATTTACCCCCTGGGGGTCAATTTACCTCAGGTTGGGAACCCTTGCCTTAGGATACACAGTTATAGACACTTGTCTATAACTGTCAAGAACTGCAGATGCTGGTTCACAAAAAAGGAGACACGGAGACCGTGTTCAAAAATTCCGCGCGACAACGGTCTGTCAGCCCGCAGCCGCCTCGACGCATTACGCACCACCTCACGTCGTGCCTCCATGACCCTCTCTATATATGCCTCCGTGACCCTCTCTCTGTGCCTCCATGGCCCTCTCTCTGTGTCTGTGCCTCCGTGTCCCTCTCTATATGTGCCTCCGTGACCCTCTCTCTGTGCCTCCATGGCCCTCTCTCTGTGTGCCTCCATGGCCCTCTCTCTGTGTCTGTGCCTCCGTGTCCCTCTCTATATGTGCCTCCGTGACCCTCTCTCTGTGCCTCCATGGCCCTCTCTGTGTGTGTGTGCCTCTGTGGCCCTCAAACTAACCTTCTTTGACTGCACGAGATCCATATCCTTTAATTCCCTGCATATCCATGTGCCTATCTAAAAGCCTCTTAAACGCCACTATTCTATCTGCCTCCACCACCACCACCACCCCTTGCAGCACGTTCCAGGCACACACCACCCTCCGTGTAAAAAATATCATGCCCTGCAAGTTTATTTTAAAATTCCTCCACCACCCCACCCCCTCTCTCCCCCCCCCCCCCCCCCCCTCACCGTAAAGCCATGCCCTCCAGTCTTTGACAAAAAGGTTCTGACTGTATCCACTACTCATCTATATTATCCACCTAGCTATTGTTAGGCTTTGTCCTACTTTGTTCCAACTTTCTTCCCCCCAACCACCACAATCAGTTTAAAGAAGGGTCCCAACCCAAAATGTCACCTATCCATGTTCTCCAGAGATGTTGCCTGGCACGGCAAGTTACTCAAGCACTTTGGGTCTTTTTATTTTGTAAACCAGCATATGTAGTTCCTTGTGTCTCCATTTCATCGGACCAGCTTTGTTGAATGCTGGAATGGACTCAAGGGGCTGAGTGGCCTATTCTTGCTTGAAATCCATATGTTTTGTAAGGATGTTAAAGAGAATCAGTCCTCGCCCAGACTGGACCCAAATACCTTCCCGTTAACCTTATCTTGAGGGAGCAAGTCACACAGTTCATACTGAGTGTTAAAGAAGGAACTGCAGATGCTGGAGAATCGAGGGTACACAAAAAGCTGGAGAAACTCAGCGGGTGCAGCAGCATCTAAGGAGCGAAGGAGATAGGCGACGTTTCGGGTCGAGACCCTTCTTCAGACCGAGTGGTTGGACTGCAGAAAGAGAAAGCAGCCACTATCGATAGTGACATAGACCAACTAAGCAGGAGGCCATATATCCCCTGCTTTTCCTAAAGCAACACCTCTTTGTTGGAATTTAAAAGTAACTTCAGGACAATACAGAGCACAAAAAATTGCAAATACTTCCCTTTCCCAGTCGGCTTCGAGACGAGTTTGTGCACATCATAAAAGTGGAGATTAAGTAATCAGTTTCAGTTAGGTTACCTACTATTTCCAATGTCTTGAATTTCAGCCACTGCTGAAGTACGGAAGGACTTGCTAAAATTAGCCACTAAACGGTCTTTGTATAATTGCCAGTTACCTCACCACTTAGTGTTTGCCAATCCCTGCCTTTCTTGCCTGAAGGATTCCTGATTGGGTGGAGTTGCACGGGAAACCTACAAAGCTGCCTTGCAGCTCAAAAGTTCTGGGTCAGGCTAGGATGTGGGTGGAGAGAGAGCAAGCAAGTAAAAGGGAGAAGGTGGAGGCAAGAGAGGGAGGAGCAGGCATAAAGGCCCTGTCCCACTTAGGCAATTTTTTAGGCGACTGCCGGCAACTAGACTGTCGCCACATGGTCGCTGGGGTGTCGCAAGTATGGTCGTGAGTAGGCTCCTCAGTCGCCCAAAGAGTTGTAGCATATTTCTGGTCGCCGCTGGATTTTGAAATGTTCAAAATTTTTCAGCGACAGTCGGCGACCGTGGGCTTGTCTTCTCCTGACGTAGGTGCTGTCGTAGGGTGTCGGCAGGATGCCGTAGGTTGTCGGCAGGTGACATAGGTTGTCGTCGGTGTTGACTTCGGTGAATTCCATTGTCGTAGTCGCCGGCAATTGCCTAAAAAAAAAATTTGCCTAATGGGCCTGTTCCACTTGCTGATTTTTTAGGCGACTGCCGGCGACTGTTATAGTCGTAGCAGGTCACCGATAGACCGGCAACAACCTACGTCATCCTGACGACAACCTACGGCAGCACCTACGTCAGGAGAAGTCAAGCTACGCTCATTGGCTTCAAACCCACTGTTGCCGAAAATGTTGAAAATTTAGCGGCGATCAGATAGACGCTGCGACTTTTTGCTCGACTGAAGAGACTACTCCCGGCGACCACTGGCGAACATGTGGTGACAAACTAGTCGCCTGTAGTTGCCTAAAAAATCACCTAAGTGGGACAGGACCATTAGTCCAGTCGCCGTTTTTTCGGCGACCTGCTACGACTATGGCAGTCGCCTAAAAAATCGCCTGGTGGGACAGGCCTTTAAGAGAGCTACAAAGAAAGTGATTTCACACGCCGCTTCGGCACCCTTCGGCTTAACATTTAGAAAAAGATCAGCAAAGTAGCTGCACGTGTGAATCTGCAGGTGGGAGAAACCAGAGACTAATGCAGTCCAATGATGCACTCCCTGAAAACCTCCAGGTCAAAGAACAGCTTCTTCCCAGCAACCATCAGACTCGTGAACGCTGCACAACACTAACCTGAGCAACAATGATTTTCTATGGACTATGTCTTGGTTGCACTGCAGACTAAGGTTTTGCATATTTATGATTATCTTGTATTACTTTTCTTATTTTATTTTCTTCCATTCCTCCCTCATTCCCCTCTCCTCTACCATCCATCTTGCTTTCTTGCCTTACATTCCACTCCTACTCTTCTTTCTTGATCCAACACCATTTTGTCTCCTTTTCACCTCTAGCTCTTGTCACTTAACAGCTTCATCAAGGACCCACACCACCCTGGACACTCTTTCATTTCACTCCTGCCATCGGGAAGGTGGTAGAGGAGTCTGAACACCAGCTTCAGGAACAGCTTCTTCCCAACAAACATCGGGCTCTTGAACACTACAAACCCCAACTAAACTTCAATCTACAAACCACCGTGCTCACACGTGTGACTTCAGGCTTTTGCTCTGTTTGCACTATATTGGGTTTTTTTTAATTGAACTTTTTTTGTTTGCTTTCAATGTTATCTATTGACTACAGCATTTACAGACTTATTGTACAACTGCAAATAAGAATTTTGTTGTTCCGTTTCGGTACATCTGACACTCTTGACTTACTCCACCCATCTGCATATCACCCCACTTCACCTGTATCCATCTATCACTTGCTAGGCTTTGCCCCCCTCTCCATTCCAGCGTTCTCCTCCCTACTCCATTAATCCCAACCCAAAATGTTATCTCTCTACAAATGCTGCCTGACCCACTGAGTTCCTCCAGCACTTTGTTTTGCGCAGGATTTTAGCATCAGCAGTTCCTTGTGTCTCAAAATGCTTCTGCAAGACGTTGGTGAGGCCACATTGGAGGACTGTGTTCAGTTTTGGTCACCATGCTATAGGAAGGACGTCATTAAACTGGAATGAGTGCAATGATTTACAAGGATGTTGCCAAGTATCGAGGGCCTGAGCTATAGTGAAAGTTTGGGCATGCCAGAACTTTATTCTTTGGAGGGCAGGAGGCTGAAGGGTGATCTTATAGAGTATTTTACCCAGAGTGGGAGAATCACGATCCAGAGGACATAAGCTCACGGTGAGAGGTGCAAATTTAATAGGAACCCAAGGGGCAACTTTTCACAGAAGAGGTAATTGAGGCAGGCACAATTTCAACATCTAAAAGACATTTGGACAGGTTCATGGATAGGAAAGGTTTAGGATAGAGGCCAAACACGGGCAGGTGGGCTTTGTGTAGATGGCGCGTCATGGTTGGCTTGGGCAAGCTCTGACGAAAGGCCAGTCTGTGATGTATGATTCTATTCAGCTCTGCACTGAAGCACCAACTGCAGTATCTTGTTGGCCAAAAATTACTTTGGGGAATCACGCAAGGCTTGGCACAAATCCAGAGATTTTTCTCTTCTCCTTCTGTTGCTAAACAGTTGAATGCTCAGAAATAAAACAACCAATCTCCTTCCGTTAAGAGGCTCAAGGTATAAAATGGAGAAAGCGGTAGCCCAGTGTGCTTTGAAAGTTCCAAATGCCTGGTCATATTTTCTGAGGTACCTGCACAGAGTAGGATTCCAAATAATCCCAGCAAACTGAAGCCGAGAGCTTTGGGTGAATGACAGCAACTCACCTCCAGGTCAGAACATTGGGGTCAAAGACAGGATGAACCAGCCTGGACTGGTTCTGCACACTTGGTTCAGCAAGTAGCTGCCACTGGCAAAACAAGCAGAGAGAAATAAGAATTTAAGGGGTCACTTTTTCCACACAAAGGGTAGTGGGTGTATGGAACAAGCTGCCAGAGGAGGTTGTTGAAGCTGGGACTATCCCAACATTTAAGAAACAGTTAGATAGGTACATGGATAGGACGTTTGGAGGGATATGGACCAAGCACAGGCAGGTGGGACTAGTGTAGCTGGGACATGTTGGCCGGTGAGGGCAAGTTGGGCCGAAGGGCCTGTTTCCACATTGTATCTCTTTATGACTCACAGGAGACTGCAGGGGCTGGAATCTTGAGCAAAACACAAAGTGATGAAGGAACTCGGAGTCAGGCAACGTTTGTGGAGGGAATGGACAGACGATGTTTTTGTTTGAATACCGGACTAACCACATAGACATCTGTAGAATGTGGCAAGGGTTGCACCCTAAGCAAAGACAGGCAGTATCACTGGCAACAATGGGTCCCTCCCCAATGACAATACATTCCACACTTGCTTTGATCAGAAGGTCAGTGGAACAACATCCGCCTGTCAGCCTTGGGCGTGCCTGTACTCAGTTACTGTGACTGACACAAGATTGGCCTTCCTGAGAGTGAGTCCATGAAACGCAACTGGCCCGGATGGAGCCACCAGACACAACAACAGGACCTGTGCGGATCAGCTGGCAGAGGTATTCACAGACATCTTTAACCTCTCCCTACTCCTTTCAGAGGTCTCCACCTGCTTCAAGAAGACCACTATAATCCCAGTGCCAAAGAAAAATAAGGTGGTTTAGCTTAATGACTGCTGTCCATTGGTCCTGACATCCATCATCATGAAGTGCTTCGAGAGACTGGTAATGGTACCCCGTTAACTCCAGCCTCCAGCCAGCCTTGATCCACAGCAGTTTGCTTACCGTTGCACCAGATCTACAGCAGATGCCATCTCCCTGGCCCTAAACTAACTTCTGGAACACCTGGACATCAAGCATGCCTACTTATCGACTATAGCTCTGCCTTCAACACTATAGTCCCATCCAAATTTGTATCCAAACTCTTTGTCTTAGGAATTAGCACTCCCCTATGCCACTGGATCCTCGTCTTTCTGACACACAGACCTCAATCAGTGAGGATAGTTGACAATAGTTCCTCCACAATAATGCTCAACACCAGTGCCCTGCAAGGATGTGGCCTCAGCCCCCTAATATGCACCCAATACACTCACGCCTGTGCGGCCAAGTTCAGCTCTATTCATCTACAAGTTTGCAGATGACACTGCTGTGGTGGGCCAGATCACAAACAATGACAGAAGGAGATAGAGAACTTTGTGGCATGGTATCAGAACAATAACCCCTCCCTCAATGTCAGCAAGCCGAAGGAGCTGATCATGAACTTCAGGAAACATAGAATACATGCCCCAGTCTGCATCAATGGTGCTGAAGTGGAAATGGGTGAGAGCTTCAGGTTCTGAGGTGTAAACATCACCAATTTGACCTGGACCAACCGCATTGACACTACAGCTAAGAAAGCACACCAACAGCCTACTTCTTCAAATGGCTAAAGAAGGCTAGGAGTCATACCTCCATTGGCTCTTTACAATTTCCACAGATGCACCGTAGAAAGCATCCTATCAGGGTGCATAGCAGCTGTTTGGCCACTGCTCTGTACAGGACCGCAAGAAAC
Source organism: Raja brachyura (assembly GCA_963514005.1). The sequence continues at coordinate 70,102,251 of OY740788.1, read as the reverse complement.
TGCAGAAAGTTATGAATGTAGCCCAGTCCTTCACATGGACCTACCTCCCCTTCCTCACCATCAACTCCATCAACACCACATTGCCTTGCGAAAGCAGCCAACATAATTCAGGCACAATCATTAACCAATCATACCCTGATCATTCCCTCTTCTCTCCACTCCCATCGGGATGAAGGTGGAAAGCTTTAAACTATGCACCACCAGATTCAAGATCAACCTCTTCTCCATTGTTATCAGACTTTTGATGCGGGAGGAAACTGGAGTTCCTGATGGGAACCCACATGGTCACAGGGAGAACGTGCAAACTCCACACAGACAGCACCCGAGGCCAGGAACGAACCTGGGTCTCTGGCGCTGTGAGGCAGCGGCTCTACCAGCTACTCTATTGTGTCATCCACCTAGTGACAATAATAAACCAATATCAACAATAAGTTCACAAGACACAGGAACAGAATTCAACCCTTCAAACAGAAGTCTGCTCCACCATTCAATCAATGCTGATCTATTATTCCCTCTCAACCCCATTCTCCTGCCTTGATTTAGATTATTTTAAATTGACACTAGTGATGCAACTGTATTTTCTTTTCATCCCATTTCAAGAGAGTCAAGTGTCTTCCCAGCAAACAGGGAAAAGGGATCTCTTAAGCACTCTTTGGAATATTACAAACAGCCAGCCATGATGTTATTGAAGGGCTGAATGGTCTACTCCTGCTCCACCAGAGGCTGAGGAGAGACCTGATAGACATAGAAGATTATGAGAGGCATAGATAGAATAGGCAGTCAGAACCAATATCAAAGACTAAAGGGCATAGGTGAGAGGGGGAATGTTTTAAGGGAGATGTGAGCAGCAAGGTTTTTTTTTTAAAGTAGAGGGTGATGGGTGTATAGAATGCGCGGCTGGGGGTGGTGTGGAGGAAGATACGATCGCGGGATTTAAGAGGATTTTAGATGGGCATGTGGATATGAAGGGAATGGAGTAATATGGATCAGATTTGTTTATTTTAGCATCATGTTCGGTACCCCTATTGTGGGCTGAAGGGCCTGTTCCTGTGCTGTACGATTCTATGCTGTAGGTTCCAATTCACATCCTTTCCGGGTAAAAGGGTTGACTTATGAGATCAACTTGTATTCATTTGAGCTTAGAAACTTTAAAGAGCTAATTTAAGGGTGTTGGTTAAAATGCTTAAATATGTGTCGACAGGTTGGACGGAGAATGTTTGCTCAGGGAAAGGTTCAGGACAAAGCGAGGCATCCTTAAATTAAATCACTCAGGGATAATCTTAGGAAGAACTTCAATAACCAAGTGAAGCAATCTTAAAAAATGGATTGATACATTTTAGTTAGACAAGATACAAAGATTATAATGGAATCAAGGGATATGGGGAAAAATCAGGAACGAGATACTGATTTTGGATGATCAGCCATGATCATATTGAAGGGCCGAATGGCCTATTCCTGCACCAATGTTCAATGTGTCTATTTTGCTATTAAGGAATGTGGGACTTGGGGAGAAATGGATCAACCAAGGACCAGTTTCACCCCAGTCACTCCTTCTCCTCTCTCCCATCAGGTAAGAGGCAGAGAAGTGTGAGGGGCAGCTCAGGGACAGTTTTTACCACAACTGTTATCAGGCAACCGAGATGTCCCATCACCAAATAGAGAGCAGTCCTGACCTCCCATCGTACCCATTGGAGACCTTCAAACTATCTTTAGCCTGACTTTACTTTGCACAAAACATCATACCCTTTATCATGCATCTGTACACTGCTTGATTGGAATCATGTATAGCCTTTCCGCTGGCTGGATAGCACGCTACAAACGTGCCTTTCACTGTACCTCAGTTCACATGACAATAATAAAATAAACTCCCATGATTTAACCAGTGGATGAACCACTGCAGTGGGTCTCTCAATTCTAATGCTGTCTGTGTATTTATTTTTCACGGACGATGTTGCAACAGCTTCCAACAAAGCATGAACTTCACACAGCAAACACGAACCAATAGTGGAAATCAGCATGTTCAAATGCAGCCCCTCACCCCTGGTGCGTAACTCCAAAAGACCTTTGACCTCTGTGGCACTTTCCTGCATTAACCCATGTCCCAAGATTCCCAAATACCCTGACCTATACTCAGCAATCTTACTCCTGCTTATACCCAGCGACTATGTCTCTTGGATAGAGAATTCCAAATAGTCGTTGCCCACTGGATGAAGTCATTTCTTCTCCTCTCAAACAATCTTCAATGGTACTTTATTGCCACATATACCTGATACAGTGAAACTCCTTTTTTTACATAGTCCAATAAAAGTTTTACTATACATAGGCTCAATCATAATTAAGAACAAGAGGGCAGGAACAGTTGATTATTACACAAGGTACGTACATAGTGTCACCACATTTCCTGCACCATCTTGTAAAGGTGTATGGAATCATGTGTGGACAGATAGGGTGAATGCACAGTCTTTTACCCACGGTGGGGGATGACAAATCAGAGGACATAGGTTTAAAGTGAGAGGAAATATTTAATCGGAATCAGAGGGACAACTTTTCAAACACAGAGGGTGGTGGGTATATGGAACGAGCTGGCAGAGGAGGTAGTTGAGGCAGGTATAATAAGAACATTTAAAAGATATTTGGACAGGTACATGGATAGATTCAGAAGGATATGGACCAAATGCAGGCAAATGGAACTAGCTTAAATGGGGCATTTTGGCCAGTACGGATAAGTTTGGCTGAAGGGCCTGTTTTGTGACATTACCCTTCCCCCCACACTACCTGTACTATACAAAACAATAATATATCACTGCTATCAGAACAGGGGACATTCGTCCAGTATCATAGCATCAATTTTAAAAGAATCTTATCTCAATATTATCATATTGGTGGTTATGGGAGATAATGTGGCCAAATTTCCGTGCAAGACATCAGTGATTGAACTATAAAAGTAGTTCCCGGCTGCAAAATGGATTTCAATTCTGACAGCTCTGTCTTTATAGAAATCCAGGTTTTCCTTTCACCGCAAAGTACGGAGCTTGCTTTTCACCAAATTAAACTCCAAGGACATTTTATGGAAGTTCTACAACATGTTCTATGTATGACTATCTGTCTGGAGTTTTGAGTTCGACACCAATTTGTTATTATGTAATAATAGAACTAAAACTCTGAGGACCGCTGCAGACTGGAAAACACAGCGGTGGGTTCAGACTATTTCACAAGATGATTTGCCCCATGGAACCAGAAGCATTGCCCTCCACCCACTGTTGAGAGCAGGCGTCCATCAGCCACTCACTCATCTCCTCCTCTGTCCCTACACTGAGGATACAAGGGACTGCAGATGCTGGTTCACAAAACAAGACACAAAGAGTCGTACAACATGGAAGCAGGCTCTTCGATCTAATTTGCCCACACCAACCAACATGCCCCCATCTACACTAGTCCCACCTGCCTGTGTTTGCCTCATATCTCTCTAAACCTTTCTGATCTATGCACCTGCCTAAATGTTTCTTAAATATTGTGATAGGACCTGCCTCAACTACCTCGTCCGACAGCTCGTTCCATACCTACCACCCTTTGTGTAAACAAAGTTCCCCATAAGATTCCTATTAAATATTTCCCCCCTCACGTTAAACCTCTGTCCTCCATTCCTATACTCTGGATAAAAGACTGCATTTACACAATCTATTCCTCTCATGATCCTATACACCTCTATAGGATCACCCCATCCTCCTGCATTCCAAGAAATAAGGCCTAACCTGCTTAACCTCTGTTGAAGTCACTCAGCGAGTCAGGCTAGAGAACAGACAGGTGACGTTTAGATCGCAATCCTTCCTTAAACTGATTTGGGGTTGGGGGGGGGGGGAAAGAAAGCTGGACGGTCACGACAAAGCCTGGCAATTAATAGATTGATATATGTGAGGGAGGGTTTTGATAGGCAGATGGCTGGACAAAGGCCAGAGATGAAAAGAGGTTCACATGCACCTCCTCTAACCCCATCTACTGCATCCACCATCAGTTTGAAGAAGGGCCCTCATCCCGAAACGTCACTTATCCATGTTCTCCGGGGATGCTGCCTGACCCACTGAGTTACTCCAGCACTTTGTGTCCTTTTGTACAAACCAGCACCTGCAACTCCTTGTTTCTACAGGACAGATTATAGTGTGGCGCAGCAAATAGTGTTGCTGCCTTCAGATTGATCCTGACTTCTTGCACTCTGTGTGGAGTCTGCACGTTCTCTCCCCCGACTGCATAGGGACTTTCCTCCCGGGGCCACCAACAGGTGGTAAAGTAACCAGCTGCTGTAGATTACCCCGTGTAAGTGGAATCGGGGAGGGGGAGCTGTTGCAGGAAAACATGCATGGGAAGAGTATTGATGTGATTACTCTGGAAGATTCACAGACTCTGTGGGCCAATTGGCACGCAGGTGAGAATGTGGGGTAAACAAAATTAGATCAGTGAAGTGTGTGGCTGATGGCCAGCATGGACTGGGTGGGCCGAAGGGTTGATTCCGTGAAGAACAATGGAGGACCCGGTGTGGGGGGGACCGGCGTGAGAACAACGGGGGACCCCAGTGTAGGGGGGGGAGGGGGGGGGGGGCACATTAGTTTTAGAATACTCTGCCCAGAGGATAAGCCTGCATTTGTTCGTTTTATTTGTTTGTTCATTCCGGTTAAGGTGCTGTGCACATGGCAGCCAGGCAACAGTCGCTTGTCTTTTTCCTTTTTTCCACTTTTAATTTAAATGTTAAAGAAGGAACTGCAGATACTGGAGAATCGAGGGTTACACAAAAAGGTGGAGAAACTCAGCGGGTGCAGCAGCATCTAAGGAGCGAAGGAGATAGGTGACGTTTCGGGTCGAGACCCTTCTTCAGACTCGTTTAAATGTCAAGTTTTCGTGTACCTTGTATGTTGGCAGACCAACAGACTACTTTTCCCTCCGGAGATGAATAAAGTTCTATCATATCGTATCGTAAGAAAGTACAAGAATACTATCCAGCAGGTCAGCTAGGAAGAACATGCAGGGTTAAGTACATGGAGCAGAGTACAGCACAGGAACAGGCATTTTGGCCCATAGTTAAACTAATCCCCTCTGCCCGTACACGATTCATATCCCTACATATCCGTATGCCTATCTAAAGCCTCTTAAACACAAATACCATATCTGCCTCCACCACTATCCCCGACAGCACATAGCAGTCACCCACCACCTTCTGTGTAAAAAAACAACTTGTTCCACACATCACCATCAAGCTTTGCCCCTCTCACCTTAGTCTTCATAATTTTATACACCATCAGGTCTCCACTCAACCTCCAATGTTCTAGAGAAAACAATCCAAGTTTGTCCAACACCACCTTATAGCTAATACCCTCTCATCCAGGCCTTGGAAAAGCAGTCAACATAATCAAAGACTGGTCTCACCCCAGTCATTCCTTCACTAGACTCAGGAACACCCTCTGTTATCAGGCTTCTGAATGGTCTTCCCATAAGCTAGGGTACTGACCGATTCAGGAACCATTAAATTAAATATTTCCAATAAATTAAATACATCTGATAAAGGGACCATTGAACCTCTAGACAGTCATTGGACTTTGTCGAAGGAACTGATGCGTTTCAATGTGCTACAACTCTATGAGCTTTCTATTGTACTTCAGTTTGAACTGACTGTACCCATGTATGGTACATCTGAACTGCTTGGATAACATGCCAAAGCTTTTCACTGTACCTAGGTACATGTGACAATAATAAACCCAAACCTCCACAAGCTTCCTGTAATGGGGAGACCAGAACTGCACACAATATGTCTGCACTCGTGCTGGTTAAAGGCTGAGAGGTTGAAGATATTCGCTGTGAAGAAGTGAGAAGAGGGGAAAGAGAGGCTTCTCCACTCCAAAATCAAAAGCAGCTGAATTTAAACCTTGTCTTTCACAACCCAAAAATCCCAAAAGCATATTCCATGTTCAAAATGTTTAATTCTGCAGTCATATTTCAGCAGTCAAGCTCCTCTAGTGAAGTTGATTGAAAGTTCAAAATTGGCCAGGACACAGAGAAAGCAATTCAATCTTCTTTGAAATGGCAGCCTTTTCATGCAGGAGTGACAGGGTGGCATAGCGGGTAGAGCCGCTGCCTCACAGCGCCAGAGCTGCTGTCTGTGTGGAGTTTGCACGTTCTCCCTGTGATTGTTCAAGAGTGCTCCGGGTGTTCTGGGTTCTTCCCGCATCCCAAAGACATGCGGGTTGGTAAGTTAATTGGCTGCTGTAAAATGCCCCGAGTGTATAGGTGAATGTGTAGGAGCCGATGAGAATATAGGGAGACTTAAACGCCACTCTCCTATCTGCCTCCACCACAACCTCTGGCAACCCCGTTTATGGTTTATTATTGTTTCATGTACCAAAGTACAGTGAAAACTTTGTTTTGCACACATCCTAATCAAACCTTACAAAAATACAATCAGAATTCCAATTTTGGATAGGAAAGATTTAGAGGGATATGGGCCAAAAGCAGGCAGGTGAGACTAGTGTAGATGGGGCATTTTGGTCGGCATGGGCAAGTTGGGCCAAAGGGCCTGTTTCTATGCTGAATGATTCCATATCGGTTGCGCTGCTGCAAGTAGGAATTTCATTGTTCCATTGTGGGACATAAAGCACAGAATGTGGAAACAAAGAATACACAAGAAATACACAAATGGGGACAATCTGCTGGAGCAACTCAGCAGGTCAGCCAGCACCTCTGGAGAACATGGATAGGTGAAGTTTCAGGTCTGAAGGAGGGTTTCAACCCCAAATGTCACCAATCCATGTTCTCCAGGGATGCTGCCTGACCTGCTCAGTTACTCCAGCAATTTGTGTCCTTTTGACAATGAAATATTCTTGATTGTCTATGACAAACTCACGTTTAAGCACTCTCCAGAGAGGGAATTAAACTGAGATTATGTAATAAAATGCAGCTTCTCCTTCCCATCTCTGCACCAGTATTTTTTTTAAACAAACACTTGTTGCTTTTGCTTGCAGTTTATAATAAGCAGAGATAGTGAAATGAACCCCGGCGTTAGGACCACGCGGTCGCGCTCTCTCTCTCTGCTAGATCCTGGTGACATGGTATTAAGCAAGATGAGGCAGTTCCTGAGTGGTCAGATTTCAGCGCCGGATCGACAGTGTTTCAGAAAGCCAACGTGTACACACATTCCTCAGTCTGCCCCCTCGCAAACCGTTAGCTGCTGAAAATAACTGCTGCACAAGATGCCCCCTCCCCCTTTTTTATATCAAGAGACAATCTTATAAAGTCTAAATAAATGGATAAAAGGGGAGAGGAGTAAAAAAAAACTAAATATACTTATTTTAACGTGGCCTTAGAGACTGAAAGATATTTCTCAACAAGGTCTTTTTTTTGGAGTGTCAGGCTAAAAGTTCAGCTCCAGTCCCTAAAGTTTCTAAACCGACATTTCCAGATGGAGAAGCATTTTTATATTCAAAATAAAATCACTACCCGGTGCAATCTTTTAGCTTTCGGCAGATTTTGATTCTCTTTGAAGTATTCAAAAAGGATCTTTTTTCCCCCATTATCCAGGCTCTCTCTCCCCACCACCCCCACATACACTCTCTCCCCTGGACATTGCTGTCGTCCATAAATCTGGAGCCGTCATAGTTATTCCGGCCTAAATTTAAATTGAAACAGCAATTCTCAACAGGGTTATTAGCTTTTCAACAAGTACGCTGAACGTCAGTGCACAACTGTCTTCTTGCAAGGTAAATGTATCAAACGGAGGAAAGGTCCTGTATCAAAACCACTACTTCAAAGGGCAAGGTCTATAAAATTCCGATCTTATATTCTCCAGCCCTCGCCAAAATACCTGCGAGATATACAAAACATGCAGCATTTGTTCACCTTATTTCATTTTTCAAAACGCGGTGTTTCAGCAGAAAGAAAATCAGTTCTATTTAGTTTTTTTTTATCTCAATTCTCCACCCTTCCAGACAAATGCAATTAAAAGTTACTTCTTACAGCTGTTTCACACTGTTGATCTAACCATTTGACAAGTCTTCTCCTTAACCCGTCCACCAGCACTTTTAATCCAAGTTTTCACCCCCCGAAAAATCATTAGACATTGGATTTTTAATTCTCCCCTCCTCCCTTTGCTATGCCCCCCTCACCTCGAGTTGAACACGTATGCATTGTATGTAATGCATAGGAGACATTATCATCACTGGTATGACCATTGACAAGGCGGTGAGGAGGGAGACAGAGAGGGAGGGGGCAAACAGTGGCCCCGAGATACCCCCCCTAACCCCTTGCAGAGGGGCTCCGTGCCCTGCATTGCTCCCAGTGGAGAATCTTTACCTCTAAACGTGAGCCAAGCCTTGGATCCAGGGGTGTTCAGTGAGAATGCAGGCCGAGTGAGGGATGCCTCCTTGTTTTATATCCTTCAATTCCTTTTCCTTCCCCTTCCCAGCTGCTTCTCTGCTTGTCTGTCTGTCTGTCTCCCTCCCTCCCCGCCGATGCTCAGGACGAAGTGAGCTCCAGCGCCTTGGAGTCGTGGCACTTCTCTCCCCCAGCGGCTGGCAACCAGCCCACCCTAGCCCCACCCGTCACTGGCCCGACCCCCTCGCTCAGTCCAACCCGCCGCCAATCCATGGCCGGGAGGAGGCAATGTTGGCCGCTTCGCATTGTGGGGAGTGTAGTTCCATCCCCGGAATCCGAGCTCCTTTAGCACAAGGAGCTGCAGATGCTGGTTTACGAATTCAAGGTAGCATGGATTCCCTTGCTCCCTGTACTACATTTCCCAGCTCGAGTCAACCTTGCCCCCTCTTTTTTAAAGTTTTTTTTAAAAAGTGTCATTATTTCAGCCTTCAACCTATCCTGGTACTGGCTTATTCTGTCTGAAGTGTAAAGCAAGATTCGGATCCACAGCTTTCAACTATCACTCGGAGGGAATGACGGATGGTTGCCATTGTTAAAAAATCCGGAGTTATGAATGAATACATTCCTCTCAAAAGCATCTTCAGGTTTCCAAATGGACATGCAGTCAGAACTAATCCTGGAAACCGCGAGCAGGACTGCCCTCAATTACCAATGTGTGACAGCACTGTAGGTTTCATTAAAGGTTTGTTGCAAATCGTGCAGCAGTTTGCAAAATATTGCTGTCTAAAAAAAATCGAAGATAGACACAAAAAGTTGGGGTAACTCAGGAATAGGTGACGTTTCGAGTCGAGACCCTTCTTCAGACTTCAAAAAAAACGAGTCTTGCTGTTTAAGCGTAGTCTCTGATTTTATCAGTGCAGACATTTCAGAAGCAAAAAAACAAAGCTATATTAAGTTTAAGTGACGACAATTCATAGCTCGAAACTGAGATACCGATGCACTGTGACTGAAATGGACATTGTCCTGTTTCACCTAAATTAACCACTGCAGTTAATTGTTGCTAGCTTTGGTGTAAATGAATTGAAAGAATTTAGACACAAAAAGCTGGAGTAACTCAGCGGGACAGGCAGCATCTCTAGAGAGATGTGTGTCTAGACCCGAAACGTCACCCACCCCTTCTCTCCAGAGATGCTGTCTGTCCTGCTGAGTTACTCCAGCTCTTTGTATCTACCCGGTTTAACCAGCATCTGCATTTCTTTCCTGCACAAATGAAAGAATTCAACGGCCATGAAGTTGTGAGAATGTGTAGAGATGAAGCTGTGTTGCATTAATTGTATTTTAATGTTAGTTGGGCATGCTACAAAATTAAGTGTGTGAACATTTTCTCGGATTCCACGCTGCCAATTGGTTGCCATTCACACCATTCCTTTAAACGAGTAACTCAACTCCATTTACTTGACTTTAATCCACATCCATCGATAAATTCGCCCAACAAAAAACTATAATCTTAATCACAAAGGTTCTATTGATCCAGCGTTCAGATTAATAAAGAGAGAGAATACCTGCACTATTAAATGCGGTAATCATTTTAGCCACCTTGATCAGATTGCCATTCAACCTAACTCAAGGGAATATCTGCTATGTTAAAACAATCTCAAACCTTTTAGACACCGATATCATTCCGATGGATCAATAGTCCATACATCTTTTGCAATGTTCATTGTCTCGAATACTGGACCGAAATTTAGTTTGCATCAACCAGATCCATTTCATTTTAATATCACCCTAATAACTCTCTGTCCTATTATAACAAGAAAGAATGCAAAAGAAAGAATATATAAATATGGTTTATCATTTCCTCTTTGAATATATCTCCCAATATATCTCATACACACATGAACATTCTGTTTGCCTTGGCTATAATTGGTAGTAGGCATTGTAGCAATGCAACAATTTTCATACACAGCTAACAGGCACACCCTAATATTTTTCCCATATGATTATTACTGTGTAATTACATGTATCTATTCTTAGCATCTGAAAGCTCTAATTTGGCACTTCTCGTTATTAAATCAACCAATTTTCATGTACCCAGGTGCAAAGTGCCTTTATTTCACAGCAATTGGTGTTGCCTGCAACTTTAATAATTTGCCTGCAATATTTTCAGTTGTAATAGAAACATAGATGCTGGAATCCGTCCCTGGAGATGTAAGAAGTCACTATCTCACATCCTTTAGTCTCCTTTTCTTGATAATTTATTGATTAATACGGGTGTCAGAGGTTATGGGGAGAAGGCAGCAGAATGGGGTTAGGAGGGAGAGTGAGATCAGCCATGATTGAATGGCGGAGTAGACTTGATGGGCCGAATGGCCTAATTCTACTCCTGTTCTTTATGACCTTTTCACCTCCAGCCTTTGTCACTTACTCCATCCATCTGCCAATCACCCCCTCCACCTGTACCAACCTATCACTTGCCAGGCTTTGTCCCGCCCCCACCTCTCTTTTCCAACTTTCTTCCCCCTACTCCATTAGTCTGAAGAAAAGTCCCAACATGAAATGTCATCCGTCCATCTATCCATGTTCTCCACAGATGCTGCCTGACCCTCTGAGTTACTCCAGCATCTTGTGTATTTTTTGCAAACCAGCACATGCAGTTCCATGTGTCTGCAATTTCATTTCGGAGTCACGTGAGTGACTTCGTGAAGAGCCCGCCGGCGCGCATGCTCGACATATCGTCGTACCGCGTTGCTGCGACGGCTGGCGGTGGAGCGCGCTCCTCGCCAGCCCTTCAGAAGGGGCCACGGAGGTAAGTATTCTACCTTTAGTTGGTGGTCCTTGTTGTCTGATTATGTCTTGCAGCAAGGACATGGATGGGAGTTCCAAGGGCCGGAGGACGTCAGGACGAGTTCGCCGGTCAACAGTTCCGGGGCCTTTACCATCGGCAATACCTGCAGCGCAGGCCGGGACTCAGGCGGAGATGTGGGTAAGCCCTGTGATTACAGGTCCAGGTCCGCCAGCACACCACAGCTCGGAGGAGTTCGACGAGGAGGAGTGTGGTGTGCCGCCAGAGCAGGGGGACCCTGCCATGGCAGTCAGGTCGTCAGCGGGCTCGCTGGCGACCTCGAGCAGGGCACGTGCCGTTGCACGGTCTGTTCCACTCAGCCCTCCGAGAAGGGGGAGGGCAGGAGCCCAGAAGCCTAACCCTGTTAGGGCTAAGGCATTGCCTATCGCGGAGGAGCGGTCAGGTTCCAGGGCGAGACCCGGGGCGGCTGTGAGGTCCAGCCGGCACACTTCCGACTCTCGACGCCGGGACGGGTCGGTCGAGTCGGGTCTCGTCACGGTCGCCGAGCCCCCCATGGATGGGTGGGCGAGACCATGCGTCGGCAACGTCCACGATGTGGGCAGCCGGCAAGACTGCGCGGGCCCCAGGCAGCCATGCTTCGGCTGGTGCCGACACCTCGCCGCAAGTGCCCTTAGTGGCAGCGGCTTCAGCTCTCGCTAAACGGAGGCGATTGAACACGCCCGCGCAGGAATCGCGCAGTTTCGCCTCGGCGGCTGTTAGCGACAACTACCGGCACCGGCAGGGCCTCGACGAGGTGCGGGCCGATGACAGGAGCCCGGTTTTCTTTCAGAGCCGGAGGACTCCGACCACCTGAGTGTTCAGGGTGAAGGGCGTATTGACCGTATGGAGCGGCTGCTGGAGCTCCTGCTTCAACGTCAACAACAGCAGGGCAGCAACAGGCACAGGGCGTCTTCACCAACATCTACTATCAGCCTGGAGCAGCAGGAGGAGGAGGTTCTGGTGGATCCCGTACCAACTCCGTTGGAGGTGCCAGCGGAAGAACTCTTGGATGTGGCGACCAAATTCGCGGCCTCACATACGGCTGGTCTTCCTCTAAATACAAAGCTGGCAGCCACAGTGAACTTTCTTAATAATCAGGTGCTGCAGGACGAGCAAGCCAAAACGGTGGGGATCATGCGCCCTCAGAGTGCCCCCACACCGTCAGGCTCAAAGTCTCCATACATTCGATCACGAGGGTCTGCCAGTACCTCGACGAGGACCCACCCTCAAGCTCCACAACGACAGCAACATCAGACCCAGCACCAGGGGTCTTTTTTAGGACAGGGTCGGCAGAGACCCTGGTGGAAAACGAAGACGCCGCGCCCTCAAGCCAACCCAGCACCTCCACGTCCACACACGCGTGTCAAGGACCGCCGGTAACCACGGAGGTGAGGGGGTCTGGTTCTCTCTTTTCTCTCTGTTTAACTTCACATGTTGGTGGTTTTTGGGTGCATGAGGTAATTTCACTGGTGACGAGTATGTGTTGCAGAATATTCAGGGGCATGAAATTGAGTTTATTAATGGCGACATTCCTCCATCCCAGCACATGCCCGCTCGAACATTTAAAATTATCTGCTGCAGAACAGGCAGCCGGCTATAAGGAATTGTTAAGTCTTGAGCAAAGGAGTGATTAAGAGAGTGGTGCATGAACCAGTTGAATTTGTTTCGAACATATTCACCAGACCTAAGAAGGATGGAAGTTGTCGTGTCATTATTGATCTAACCTGTTTGAATACTTTTGTAACATATTCTCATTTTAAAATGGATATGTTGAAACAACCAAATCATTGATTTCTCATGGTTGCTTTATGGCATGCATCGAGTTAAAAGACGCATATTATTCCGTATCCGTCCAGAAATGTGACAGAAGGTTTTAAAATTCATCTGGATGGGGCAACTCTGGCAGTACAAGGCTTTGCCTAATGGGCTCACCACAGCCCTAGATTGTTCACTAAATTAGTGAAGCCAATTATGGCTTATTTGAGACAACGACACCATATAGTATGGCCTATTTAGATGATGTCTTAATTGTGGGCCACACCCTGGAATTGGCTGAACAGGGTGTTGCAGCTGCTGTCAATATATTTCAACAATTGGGGTTTATTGTCCATCCAGAGAAATCAAAGTTCTACCCTGCCCAGGTGATTAATTACCTAGGGTTCACGGTGAACTCTATAAGCATGAGGGTTACCATTCCAATTAACAAGATTGAGGAGGTTACCCAGGTGTGTCAAGATTTAATCCGCACCAATATACCATCGATTCGGCACTTAGCTACAATAATTGGGAAGCTGGTAGCTTTGTTTTCGGCAGCGCGATATGGACCTTTGCATTATCAGAATTTGCAAAGAGCTGAAATTGCTGCGTTAAAACAGAACGCTGGTCATTATGATCGGTCCATGCAGCTGCCGCCCGAAGCGATAAATGAGTTGCAATGGTGGGTGTGTCACATTAGCAACTCATTCAAGCCTATTAGGGAGGCTAATCCGGTGGTATATTTGCAAACTGATGCAAGCTCCAATGGTTGGGGATCCACGAATAATTGCTCTAGTTGTGGTGGCAGATGGGACACCCTTGAATCAACGATGTTGTTAACTCAAGGGATTAACTATTTGGAGTTGCTGGCAGCATTCCACGGACTTCGTGCGTATTGTTCCAAGCTTGTTGGAGCACATGTCCGTCTCCAAATAGACAACACCACAGCAGTAGCATATTTAAACCATATGGGTGGTACCAGGCCAGTTTCGTGTGACAAATTGGCAAACTCAATTTGGCTCTGGTGTGTTCAAAGAGACATTTGGATTTCAGCTACCTATTGCCAGGTGAGCTTAATACTGTGGCGGACACCAGGTCACGCAAATTTAATGACAATATTGAATGGATGTTGCATCCTGAGATCTTTTCTAAAGTCACAGCCAAATTTGGTAAACCGGACATTGACCTCTTTGCGTCACGGTGGAACCATCAGGTACCAACCTACGTTTCATGGGAACCAGATCCTGGGGCAATAGCGCTAGATGCATTCTCGCTGGACTGGGGGAAGTGGTTTTTCTATGCCTTCCCCCCATTTTGCCTCATCAGTCGGGTATTGGGAAAGATTCAGGCAGATGCTGCCAAGGGCATCCTTATTATACCCGACTGGCCCACACAGCCTTGGTATCCGGTGGTCTTTGACATGCTCAACGAACCTTGGGTCCTTTTGAAGGGTTGCCCACAATTGGTTACTCACCCTGTCTCAGGGGAGCCGCATCCCTGCCATGGCTATTTAAATTTGTTGGCTTGCAGGTTCTGAACAGGCCGTTAGTCCAATACGGCCTCTCGGCTCGGACCATGGATACCACCGGGGCGTCGTGTCGAGAGTCTACAAGGCGAAGATACCGCTCGCATATTAAGAAGTGGGAAGCCTACTGCAGCCGCTCTCGCATCACGTACGATGACGTGACAACAACCGACGTCCTGGAATTCCTCGCGGGGTTGCACCATGATGAACACTTAAGTTACAGTGCCATCAACAGCGCCAGAAGTGCGCTATCGTTCTACCTCAGTTGGAGGTAGGATCCAACAGGCTAGTGTCCAGACTCATGCGGGGTATATTCAATATGAATCCGCCTACACCACGCTATAATATCACCTGGGATGTCAGGGACGTATTAACCCTGCTCAGGACGTGGTCTCCCATGGAAGGGCTCCAACTGGACCAACTCACCATGAAGCTGGTGATGTTACTAGCGCTGACTTCAGCTCAGAGGGTACAGACACTACACAAACTTCGTGTCGACAGAATGACATCTACCCCTACAGAAGTAGTCTTTTTCGTTGACGAGCTACTAAAGCAGCATAGACCTGGGTGCACAGGGCTGCAGCTGAAGTTCCCGGCATACCCCGCAGATGCTAGGCTATGTTTAGTCTCACATATCCGCCACTATGTCAAAGTGACGGCACGCATCAGAGGAATGGAGAGATACCTGCTTGTCACTCATAAGAGACCTCATCATCGAGTGACAGTCCAGACGATATCCATGTGGCTTCCAGTCGTCTTGGGTAAGTCAGGTATCGACACTAATGTGTTCAAGTCTCTTTCCACCAGGGCTGCATCGACGTCAAGGGCGAGGGTCATGGAGGTGCCCATGGACCAAATTCTCGCCACAGCAGGATGGGCTAATGAAGCTGTGTTCCAGCGTTTTTATAACAAGCCTGTTGCTGCTCCTCTACAGTTCGCAGAAGCCGTGCTGAATGCAGGTCACGAACGTGGAGATGTCCCCGCATGAGGGGTTTTGTTTGTTGTTAATAACTCTGCTCTTGTTTTGCAGTATGAACTATTGAGCAAGTTTGTTCCTCCCATCCATCCCTGGTAGTGGTGTGTCAGCATGGACGTGGTCCAGGGCGTGTAATCACAGAAGCTTTGAAGTCTTCACGAAGTCACTCACGTGACTCCGAAATGAAATAGTAAGATTGAGCGAGAACTTACCAGTTCGAAGGTTGATCTTTATTTTATGAGGAGTCGAAGTGAGGGATTTCGTGCCCTCCTCGCCCAACCCTCAATCACCTTCATCTGGTAATCTTAGTCACTTCAATCTTACTATGCGAAGTCATTTCTTTGTTGGTTTCTGTGATTCCACGCCGCTACTTTGAAGTATGTCGAGCATGCGCGCCGGCGGGCTCTTCACGAAATCCCTCACTTCGACTCCTCATAAAATAAAGATCAACCTTCGAACTGGTAAGTTCTCGTTCAATCTTACTATTCCCACACATCCCTTCCTCTGTTAGGCCTAAACCCTTAAAACTGGAGTGCAAGTAGGTAGCCCTAGATCGCAGGGAACCGCCTAGGAATAAAATAACTTGTTCCATTATAAGTACGAAACAGGATGGTAAAATAAAGTGAGTAATAAGGAGGGAGGGACTGAAAGAGTAAATAGAACAAGCGCTGAACGCAATTAAACTGTGGAATTTGCTTTTCCAACAGGAATCCTCCCTTCTCTTTTTGTACTCTCTTGTTTTTTAGAACTGTTTCTGCGCTGGCAAGGCAAGACTCTGAAGAAGGGTCTTGACCTGAAAGAAACATAATCTATCCATGTTCTCCAGAGATGCTGCCTGACCCTCTGAGGCACTCCAGCCCTTTGTGTCAATTTTTGGAAACCAGCATTTGCAGTTCCTTGTTTCTAAAGAGTCCATTTCGTGAAGTGCAGCTCCTTCCTGCACGGATTTCCTCCAGGAGTGCCTGTCCAGTGCAACGTGCTCCCAGTTGCTCGATGTGATGTGGAATTTCTTCAGACTGTTTTTGATGTTGTCCTTGAAGCATTTCTTTAGCCCGCCGGGGACTCGCCGACCTTCCTTCAATTGAGAGTACAGGATTTGTTTAGGGAGACGTGTGTTGGACATGCGGATGACATGGCCAGTCCATCAATGTTGGTGCTGCATTATTGTGGTGGTGATGCTGGTCATGTTTGCTTCCTCCAAAACGCTGATATTGGTGCGTTTGTCCTCCCAGCTGATCCTCAGCATCTTTTGTAAGGATCTTTGATGGTATTGTTCCAGGACTCTCAGGTACCTGCTGTAGGTGGTCCATGACTCGGCTCCATACAACAGGGTGGAGAGGACAACGGCTCTGTAGACCAGCAGTTTTGTCTGAGCCTTTAGGTCTCGGTCTTCAAAGACTCTTTTCCTGAGTCTGGCGTAGACTCCGCTGGCACAACTCAGGCGATGGTTGACCTCAGAGTTGGTGTCAGCTTTTGAGGAAAGAATGCTGCCAAGGTAGGGGAAGTGGTCAACGTTTTCAAGAGTGGTGTTGTCCACTTTGATAATGGGCTGGGTAGATGGCTGGTTGGGTGGAGGCTGATGTAGGTCCTGGGTCTATTTGATATTTAAGGCTAGGGCCATGGCTCTGTATGCCTTGGCAAAGGCATTCAGGTTGCCCTGGAGGTCTTCTGCAGAGTGTGCTGCAACGGCGCAGTCGTCCACATACTGAAGCTTCATGATGACGTGGTTACTGACTTGCTCTTGGCCTTCAACCTAGTAAGGTTGAAGAGCCCACCGTCAGTTCTGTAGAGGATTGGGATCCCCTGTGGCAGCTCTTCACCAATGAGGTGAAGTATGGCAGCAATGAAGACGACAAACAGGGTGGGTGCGATGATGCATCCCTGTTTGATCCCCGTTTCCACAGTGAAGGGCTCGGACTCTGAGCCGCAGTTGCTGAACACTGTGAACGACATGCCATCATGTAGAATCCTCAATATTCTGATGTACCTTGATAGTATCCTCCAAAGAGCCTGGCGATCTACCGAGTCAAAGGCCTTTGTCAGGTCTATGAAGGCCATGTACTTAGTTCACGGCATTTTTCCTGGAGTTGGCGTGCTGTGAATATCATGTCTGCTGTACCTCTGGATGACACTGTGAATCTGGGAGTACCTTCTCAGACAGTGGTAGAAGTTAGTTTGCGAGGACACGAGTAAGGACTTTGCCTGTTGTTGACAGGAGCGAAATGCCCCTGTAGTTTCCACATTTAGCCTTGTCCCCCTTCTTGAAAATGTTCACTATTAGAGTGTTCCTGAGTTCTGAGGGAAGTTCTTCTTTTTCCCAGACCTTGAGGAGTAGGGCGGAATGTGGTACAGGAGCTCCGGTCCACCTTCCTTTAAGATCTCAGCTGGGATTCCATCTGGACCGGTGGCCTTGTTGCTCTTAATGCTCTTTATGCATTTTGAACCTCTGTCATAGTGGGAGGTTCTTCCATGTCTTCTCTGATGGGACTCTGGGGGATGTGGTGGGTAATGTCTGGTTCAGTTGTGCTGTCACGGTTGAGGAGTTCCTGGAAGAGCTCCTTCCATCAGGCGTTAATGGACTCATTGTCCTTCAACAGTTCTTGTTCGTCCTTTGAGCACAGGGAGGTTACGCCGTGGCAGCTTGGACGATGGACGGCCTTAGTGGTGCTGAAGAAGCCTCTGCTGTCACACGAGTCTGCCAGTCTCTGGATTTCTAGAGCCTTTTCTGTCCACCGAGAGTTCTTAAGCTCCCTCACCCGGCTCTGGACGTCCGCCTTGGCTCTGGAGTGAGCCGCTCGTTCGGCCTTGCAGGTTACATCATTTTGCCAGACATGAAAGGCTTTCCTTTCCTTGGAGAAGAGCTGTTCTATCCTTGTGTCATTCTTGTCAAACCAGTCCTGGTGTTTGCTGGACTTACACTCAAGGATGTTTTTAGGATGATGGATTTGTGCCGGCTCCAGTGCCGTTCAATATCATCAGGATATTCCTGTTGGAGGCTTTCCCCAAGAGAAGCCTGAAGTCGCCGCTGGGTGGCAATTTCCTCCAGGCTTTCAAGGTTCAGCCTTGGCCGGATCTGCTTCGTTCAGCAATAACACTTAGATAACAGATACTAATCAAAAATACAATGATTGAATAACCACAATAACCATAGTGGTGAAAAATACTAAAGACCACAGCACAACCAAAGACACAGTCCATTGAAGATCACAGTTGCTGAGGTTACAATTGTGCAGTGTGCAAGATAGCCTGATGGTTGCTGGGACAAAGCTGTTCTTGAATCTAGAGGTCATGGTTTTCAGGGTACCATCTTCCCAATGGTAGCAGCGTGGCCCGGGTGGAGTGGGTCTTTGATAATATTGGATGTTCTTTTGAGGTAGTGCCTCCTGTAGATGGCTCTGGTCCATGTAATGCATGAAAGGGCTGCTTCTCTGCGATTGCTTCCACCTCAGTCCTACCCACCTGTGCTAGGTGGGGACAAGTTGCCAACCTCTTTGTGGGTCAGCTCCTCGTCCTGACCAAATTGGTCATTACAACCCCAGGTTGGCTGTGCCATAGGAGAGGAGAGGCGACTTGATTTTTAAGGGCGTCAAAGGTTACAGGGAGAAGGCAACAGTATGGGGTTGAGGGACAATAACAGATCAGTCATGATTGAGTGGTGGAGTAGACTGGGTGGGCGGAATGGCTTAATCCTGCTCCTGGCTTAATGTCTAATGATGAAAATAAATGTTGTGCTACTTCCATATTATCCTTCACAACTTTGCTTGCCAGTTTTAACAACTTTGGAGAAAAGGGACAAAAAGGATCATGAAAGGAATTGAATCAACATCTTGCAAATCAATTTTCATAAGTCGACTGATAAAGTTCCACATAACGAGTATCATAAATGGACACAAAATGCTGGAGTAACTCAGCGGGACAGGCAGCATCTCTGGAGAGAAGGAATGGTGTGACGTTTTGGGTCGAGACCCTTCTTCAGACTGAAGTCTGAAATCAGTCTGAAGAAGGGTCTTGACCCGAAACGTCATCTATTCCTTATCTCCACAGATACTGCCTGTCCCGCTGAGTTACTCCAGCATTTTGTGTCTATCTTTGGTTTAAACCAGCATCTGCAGTTCCTTCATACACATAAAGAGTTTGATAAACTGGGGGATAGTGGCAGCTAGATAAAATACAAATTAACTCAAGGACAAAACGCAGTGAGGTAAATACAAATTAGGACGTATAATTAGGCTGTCAAAGTTAGGAAATCCTGGCTGAGGAGAAATATTGAGGTTCTGGTCAGGAAGAAGGCACAGGCAGTCAGTATCAACCAAATACCTCGATGGGTATAAGTGTAGGAGTATCCATAAGAGGGAAATCAAGAGGCCATGAGATGGATTCGGCAGAAAGGTAAACAAAAATCATACATAGATACATAGACAATAGGTGCAGGAGTAGGCCATTTGGCCCTTCGAGCCAGCACCACCATTCAATGTGATCATGGCTGATCAGTCACAATCAGTACCCTGTTCCTGCCTTCTCCCCATACCCCTTGATTCCACTAGCCCTAAGACCTCTGTCTAACTCTCTTTTGATGCATCCAGAGAATTGGTCTCCATTGCCTTCTGACGCAGAGAATTCCACAAATTCACAACCCTCTGGGTGAAAGCTTTTCCTCATCTCAGTTCTAAATGGCCTACCCCCTATTCTTAAACTGTGGCCCTGTTTCTGGACTCCCCCAATATCAGGGACATGTTTCCTGCTTCTAGCGTGTCCAATCCCTTAATAATATTACAGTATATGTTCCTATACGATTCTCTCTCATCCTTCTAAATTCCAGTGAATATAAGCCCAGTCGCTCCATTCTTTCATCATATGACAGTCCTGCCATCCCGGGAATTAACCTCGTGAACATAGAAACATAGAAACAGAGAAAATAGGTGCAGGAGGAGGCCATTCGGCCCTTCGAGCCAGCACCGCCATTCATTGTGATCATGGCTGATCATCCCATATCAATGAACCACAACGCTGAACTCCCTCAATAGCAAGAACGTCCCTCCTCAAGTTAGGAGACCAAAACTGCACACAATACACCAGGTGTAGCCTCACCAGGGCCATGTACAACTGCAGAGGGACCTCTTTGCTCTTATACTCAACTCCTCTCGTTATGAAGGCCAACATGCCATTAGCTTTCTTCACTGCCTGCTGTACCTGCATGCTCACTTTCAGTGACTGATGTATAAGGACATTCAGGTCTCGTTGCACTTCCCCTTTTCCTAACCTGACACCATTCAGATAATAATCTGCCTTCCTGTTCTTGCCACCAAAGTGGATAACCTCACATTTATCCACATTATACTGCATCTGCCACACATCAGCCCACTCACCCAACCTGTCCAAGTCACCCTGCATCCTCATAGCATCTTCCTCACAGTTCACACTGCCACCCAGCTTTGTGTCATCTGCAAATTTGCTAATTTTACTTTTAATTCCTTCATCTAAATCATTGATGTATATTGTAAATAGCTGCGGTCCCAGCACTGAGCCTTGCGGCACCCCACTAGTCACTGCCTGCCATTCTGAGAGGTTTCCCGTTAATCAGAATCAGAATCAGAATCTCTTTATTGTCATTGCACATGGTGCAACAAAATTTAAAAAGTCAATCCAACGGTGCGATTCACAAGAACAATCTTAAAATATAAGAAAGGGTAAAAATATATACATATAAAAAAACAATTCAATTGAATGTGAGTGTTATTTCTTATTTTGCATTGTGAAGCTCACGTATGGCTATGGGGTAGAAGCTGTCCCTGAGTCTGTTTGTGCGAGTTTTGAAAGACCTGTACCGTCTGCCAGAGGGCAGCAGGTGGAACAGGTTGTGTCCAGGGTGGGAAGGGTCCTTCAGGATGTTGGCTGCCCTGCGAGAGCTGAAGATGTCCTTCAGGGAGGGCAGTGGGCAGCCAGTGATTTTTTGGGCGGTGTTGATGACCCTTTGAAGGGCTCTCCTGTCCGCTGCAGAGCAGCTGGCATACCATGTTGTTATACAGTACGCCAGCACACTCTCGATAGAGCAGCGGTAGAAGGACACCAGCAGCTTCTCTTCCAGGTTGTTTTTCCTGAGGATCCTCAGAAAGTAGAATCACTGCTGGTAGAAGTCTGAGACCCTTTCCACACAGTCCCCATTGATGAATAGGGGTTGGAGGGCTGCACTGTTCTTACGGAAGTCTATGATAATTTCCTTTGTTTTTGTGGTGTTTAGGATGAGATTGTTGTCTGAACACCACGCTGCCAGTCTTTGGACTTCCTCCCTGTAGGCTGTCTCATCTCCTCCTGAGCTACGTCCAACCACAGTCGTGTCGTCCGCAAACTTGACGATGGTGTTGGTGGAGTGGGCGGGGGCATGATCGTGGGTGTAGAGTGTGTAGAGGAGGGGGCTCAACACACAGCCCTGTGGGGAGCCGGTGCTGAGTGTGATGGGGGTGGAGAGGTGATGGCCCAGTCTGACGGTCTGGGGGCGGTTAGACAGAAAGTCCTTGATCCAAAGGCAGATGGGTTGGGAAAGTCCTAAATCCATGAGTTTGGTGACCAGTCTGCTGGGGATGATGGTATTGAAGGCCGAGCTAACGTCAATGAAGAGCATCCTCACATAGCTCCCCTGGTGTTCGAGGTGGGTCAGTGCAGTGTGAAGAGCAGTGGCGATGGCATCCTCAGTGGACCTATTTGCTCTGTAGGCAAACTGGTGTGGGTTGAAGGTGGACGGTAGGCTGGCTTTGATGCGCTGCTGAACCAGCCTCTCGAAACACTTCATGATGACTGGTGTGAGAGCGACCGGTCGGTAGTCGTTAAGGCCGCTGATAACAGGCTTTTTTGGTAGTTGGATGATTGTGGCAGACTTCAGGCACGGTGGGATGATGGATTTGGACAGGGACAGGTTGAAGATTTTCGTGAACACCTCGGAGAGCTGGTCTGCACATTCCTTCAGAACCCTTCCTGTCACACCATCCGGTCCGGCAGCCTTCCCTGGGTTCACTGCCCTGAGCACCCGCCTCACTTCATGCTCCTGCACAGTGAGGGTGTACTTGTTGTTGTTAGGGGCTGGTGGGAGAATGGTGACGAGCTCTTCTGGTTCTGCCTCAAAGCGAGCAAAGAAGGAGTTCAGCTCCTCTGCCAGTGTGGCGTCGCCGTTGCCCGTCGTACTGTTACTGGGCTTGTAGTTGGTGAGGCGCTGGATGCCCTGCCACACCCGCCGTGGATCGTTGTTGTTAAAGCGGTCCTCTATCTTCCTCTTGTGGGCCGCTTTGGCATCCCTGATGCCTTTCTTCAGGTTGGCTCTAGCAGCGCTGTACAGGGCTCTGTCGCCAGACCTGAAGGCGGTGTTGCGGTCCTTGAGGAGAGTTTGGGCCTCTTTTGTCATCCACGGCTTCTGGTTGGGGGACACCCGGATGAGTTTGTCGACGGTGACGTTGACAACACAGTTCTGGATGTAAAAGAGTACAGTGGATGTGTACTCCTCCAATCCCTGATGTTCAAAAATGTCCCAGTTTGTCCTTTCAAAGCAATCCTGTAGCTGTGAGGAAGCTCCTTCAGGCCAAGTTTTAATAGTCCTGGTGCTGGGTTGAGCTTTTCTCCTGAGGGGGGTGTATGCTGGTGCTGAGTGAATGGATAGGTGATCCGACTGGCCTAAGTGTGGTAGTGGTGTGGCTCTAAGCCCCTTCTTGATGTTTGAGTCGGCCTTGTCTAATGTATTTTCTCCCCTGGTTGCACATTTGATGTGTTGTTCAATCTTGGGGAGAACTGATTTTAAGTCTGCGTGGTTGAAATCACCAGCTATGATATGGGCTGCTTTGGGGTAGGTAGTCTCATGTTTGCTGTTAGCGCTGTGGAGGTAGCCTAGGGCTATGCTAGCCTTAGCATCCGGTGGGATTTACCCAGCTGTAACTACGACAACGGTAAACTCACGTGGAAGGTAGAAAGGCCTGCATCTAACTATCAGGTACTCCAAATCAGCAGAACAGTGTCTGTCTATGATTGTGGTATTTATGCACCAGTTATGGTGAACGTGGATGCATAACCCCCCTCCTTTGCTCTTACCGGAGTCTTTGTTTCTATCCCAGCGAAATGCTGTGCGGTAATCCGTTCTCCGCTCTCATCCGTCTTCAAGGGACCCGCATTTGTCTTAACTACATTTTTCCTCTTCACTTCCCAAGAGATTCTACAAGTATATTAGGAGTAAAAGGGTGCCTAGAGAAAGAATGGTTGCCTTGAAACATCAGCGTGGCCATCTATGTGTGGAGCCACGGGAGATGATTGAATCAATACTTTTCAGCAGTTTTTACTGTGAAGAACTTTATGGAAGCTAAGGAAGTGAGGCATCTGAATTGTGATTTCTTGGAGAATATACAAATTACCAAAAGGTTTAGTTTAGAGATATAGTGTGGAAACAGGGCCTTCATACCCCCAGTCCACACCCACCATTGATCACTCGTTCATACTAGTTCTACATTATCCCACGTTCGCATCCACTCCCTACACGCTCGAGGAAATTTAGACGCCAATTATCCTGCACACCCACTCCTCTTTGGGATATTGAAGGAAACCGGAGCACCCGGAGGAAACCCACGAGCTCACAGGGAGAACATACAAACTCCATCGACAGCACCTGAGGTCAGGATCGAACCTGCATTTCTGGCACGGTGAGGCAGCGGCTCTACCAGTTTTGCTGCTGTGCGCCCTTGGGTTTAAGACAAGTATTGGCAGGGCCGTCTTAACGCATGGGCACGCTGGGCAGTTGCCCGGGGCCCCACGAGCATAGGGGCCCCATGCTAATCTATGTATTGTAGAGTGTTATTGTAGAACATTAAATTGCAAGTGCATGGCAGCATATTTGATTCGGCATAAAGAAACTGGAAGTGTAGGGGCCCCCCAAGCGCTGCTTTGCCCGAGGGCCTATAATGCCGTTAAGACGGCCCTGGGTGTTGGCCGTCTTAATGTGCATTAAGATGGATAAATCCCCAGGGTCTGACCGTGCATTCTTGGACCTTGTGGGAAGTGAGGGGGGAAATTGTGGAGGCCCTTGCAGAGATATTTTAATCAAGAAGTAAGGACAAGCCATGGAACTGCAGGCTGGTGAGTCTGACGTCAGTGGTGGGCATGTTACTGGAGGGGATTCTGAGGGACAAGATCTACCAGCATTTAGAAAAAAAGGGCAGATTATGGATAGTCAGCATTGCTTTGTGCATGAGAAATCATGTCTCACAAATCTGGTAGATTGTTTTGAAGAGATAACCAAGAGTATTGATAAGGGCTGGGTGGAGAATGTTATCTAAATGGACTTTTGCAAGACCTTTGACAAGCTGGTCTGGAAGCTTAGATCAGATGGGATCTAGGGAGAGCTAGCTAATTGGGTACTTAATTGGCTTGATGGTAGGAAGCAGGGGATGGTGTTGGAAGGTTGTTACTTTGGACAGGAGGCTTGTGACTAGTGATGTGCCTCAGGAATTGATGTTGGGAACATTGCTGTTTGTCATACATATAAACTATTTTGATGAGAACGTGCAAGGCATGGTTAATAATTTCTGCACTCTGTATCTTCCACTTTGTTCTACCTGTTGTCTTTATAATTGACTTGATTGCATTTATGTATGGTATTATCTGAGAAGTCATAAAGTGCTGGAGTAACTCAGCGGGTCAGGCTACATGTCTGGAGATGCTGCCTGACCCACGGAGTTACTCTCGCAGTTTGTATCTTCTTTTGTAAGCCAGCATCTGCAATTCCTTGTTTCTATAGTATTATCTGCTTTGATTGTATACAGTAACATGCAAAACAAAGCTTGTTCTTGTCTCACTACACATGTCAATAATAAACATAAACCTAAACCAAAATGGGTAGCTCTGTAAGCAGTGATCTAAACAACACTCTTCTGTGCATTTACAATTTAATTTAACACAGTAGCATTATCTAATTGCTTGGAATAGCATGCATCAGTCAAGCAGTGTCTGGGCCATGGAGGTGCATAGTGAAGAGTCTTCATCACACAACCGGACAACTCTCAGCCCTTTCTGCCCAACTATAGGACAAAAATATCGAATGGAAATGTTTTAATTATCATAAGATGCACCCTGCAGCATCTGAACGTTAACCCCGAGATCCCAGAAACTCTTTTATGCAATACATTAACCAAAACAAAACTAAAATAAATACAGGAGGATTGTCTCCTCTACAAGGTACCCCCACAGCCATCGTTGACTTTCTCTTGTTGTAACTTCATTCACAAATCATGTTTACTGCAGGACCAGCCCAGGTGTTGAGCAGAAGGTGGTTTTGCGAGATTGGTGGTTCATTAAATGTGTTCGCGCTTACACCAGGGAAGCACAGTGGTGCAGCTGGTGGAACTGCCGCCTCAAAGCACCAGAGACCCGGGTTTGATCCCTGAACTCAGGTGTTGTCTATATATGGTGTTTGCACGTTCTCCCTGTGACCAAGTGGGTTTTCTCAGGGTGCTCCAGTTTCCTCTCATGTCTCAAAGACGTGCACATTTGTAGCTTAATTGGCCTTGGGAAATTGCCCTTTGTGTGCAGGGAGTGGATGAGAAAGTGGAATAACATCGAACTAGTGTCAGTCTATGTGGTTGCTATGGACTCGATGGACTGAAGGGCTTTTAGCCGTGCTGTATCTTTCAATTAATTAAATCAAAACCAAATATGTGGTTCATGTGAGATTCACAGCCATGTGTTTAGAAGTGATTTCACCGCTTGCAAGAAAAGTTCTCAAAGGAATTGCTTACAAAGCAATGCTGTTGGAGAGTAGTTTAGTTAATTGATTGCCCTGATGAACTCAATAAGAAAAGTCCAAGATTTATTGTGACTTGAAGCACCCTTTTATCAAATAGACACACCCAATAATAGATTGCAAGTAAAAGGAGACTAATTAAATTAAACAAGTGTCCACATACTACAGATGTTATGGTGTCCACATTGGATGGAGACACTTCAAATATTTAGCCAGGTAGCACATTTCTTCTGCAGGAACAGATATGGAAGAATCTTCCCCTCTCCTATGGCACAGCAACCCCACACTCTCATCTCGCTGCTACCATCGGGAAGGTGGTACAAGAGCTTGAAAACCGTGACCTCCAGCTTCAAGAACAGCTTCGTCCCATGCCCCAGCAACCATCAGGCCCTAGAAAGCTGCACAACACTGACCTCAGCAACTACGATCTCCTACGTTCTGTGCCTTTGGTCACACTATGGGCTCAGTTTATGCACTATTATGGTTACCTAGTATTGTGGTTATTAATTCATTGTATTTTTGATTATTATCTATTATCTAAGTGTTTATCATGACATGGAAGAATTAGGCCATTCTGGACACCAAATTTGCTCTGCCATTCACTCAGGGCTGATTTATATTTCCCTCTCATCCCAATCTTCTGTCTTCTCCTGTCTTCTCCTGCTTTAAAAATACCTAATTCCACGGATTCACCACCCTCTGGCTAAAGAAATTAAACTTCATCTCCATTCTAAAGGTACATCCTTTTATTCCGAGGCTGTTCCCTCTGGTACTAGTGTTAAAGAAGTACGGGCCTTTTTCCTTTATCATCAATACTGTTTTGCATATCTTTCATTCATTGTTCTTTATCTCTCCACATTACTGTCTATATCTCTCGTTTCCCTGATCCCTGACCAGTCTGAAGAAGGGTCTCGACCCGAAACGTCGCCTATCTCCTTCGCTCCTTAGATGCTGCTGCACCCGCTGAGGTTCTCCAGCTTTTTGTGTAACCCTCTGGTACTAATCAGTTAAGTTGCATAGAACAATACAGCACAAAAATAGGCCCTTGTCCCACAACATCTGTGCTGAACATGATATCAAGACCAACTCTTACCTGCCTGCACATAATCCATATCACTCCATTCCCTGCATATCCATGTGCCAATCCAAAAGTCTCTTGAATGCCACCATCGTACCTGCTTCAACCACCACTTGGCATAATGTAGAACTGGTGTGAATGGGTGATCTAAACACTGGGTGACAGAGTGCTCAAAGCCTTCTCTCATTACTTAACTCAGGGTCCTGTGTCAGATTGTTTTGCAGGAATGCCCGGTGGTTGAGGACTTCTCTGCAAGGCCGGCAGTTGTTCCTGTTCGTGACTGGCCTTGGAGAGTTGCCAGAGCTCTCCTCAAGAACTGTACATCTGTTTGGTGCCATTGAATGGTTCTGAGGTAATTATGTGTCAACAACCTGGACGTTAGACTGGAGTTGCACATGGCCCAGGCCAGAATAAGGATGTCAAGTTTACTTCTTGAAAGAACAACAATGAAGGACATTATGCTCTTATCCGAGTCAGACAGACGCTGGACTCAACGTTATGGAAAGTAGAGTTGATGCCAAGATCAGGTCAGCCATGTTGAGTGAGGGAACAAGCTACTTTTGTTTTACGTTCTTATAACTTGTAGGCTTTTTACTGCACTTAAAAACTAGATTTTTATTAGAGAAGTCAGCCACATTCCTTCATTATTTAAAAATGAATTTAAATCCATTCAAAGTGTATCTTGCACATTGTTCTATCTATTGCACACGAGCATGATTTGACTGTATTTATGTGTGTAGAAACAAGGAACTGCAAATGCTGGTTAATACACAAAAATACACAAAAAGATGGAGTAACTCAGTGGGTCAGGCAGCATCCCGGGGGAACATGGATCTGTGACTTTTTGGGTTGGTCTGTAGAAGGGTCTCGACCTGCAACAACATCTATTCATGTTCTACAGATATTGGCAGACCTGCTGAGTTACTCCAGCACTTTGTGTCCTTATCTATTTTTATAGTCATCAAAGAGTCATCCAGCACGGAAACAGGCCGTTCAGCCCAAAACTTACCATGCCAACCAAGATGCCTCGTCTATACTAGTCTCACCTGCCCATGTTTAGCCCATATATCTCTAAACCTTTCCTCTCCATGTACCTATCCAATGTATTTTGAAGCCATCAGAGTTATCAGATCCACTTGGATAGCATGCAACACAAGCTTTTCCCTGTATCTCTGTATAATAATAAACGTGACAAACGTGAACCTAAAATGCTTGTGCCGCCATTTCCCTATGGATTATTACCAGCCATTGCTTGGATTTGTAGCACTTAGAGCATCGTTCAGGGATCCCACAGAACTATAAAACCAAAGACGTGAGAAACGTAGCCACATTTCCTAACTTCATCATCGTTGAAAACATTAGCGACACAATTTCCGACGGGAACGGTGATGGACGCACCAGGCCTCTCTGTCCTCCAGTTCCTGCGGACTTCCGCTGCTGGAAGTAGAAGTATTTTGGTGCGCGTGCTTTATCATCATTCCTGACAATGCTATGTACGACAGTGATCGCAACTTCTACTGAAGTGCGGATAGCCGTTGGCTCGCTAGAAGTTCATCCGCCTTTTGACAGGTCTTGTTTTTGGTCCTGCTGGGGGTCCACAGCCCCCTCCTCACCTGGCAAACCAGGTGAGGGAGACGGTTTAGTCGCCAACTATCTGACCGTGGAGCAGGTAGCACGGGATTACAAGGTACCCGTGGCGGGGGGAACTCTCCCCAACCTGACCTGACTAACAGTAAGAAAGCAACAAAACACACAATTAAACAAAATTGAACAAAAACATCCATCACAGTGAATCTCCTCCAGCCACCTCATCACTGTGATGGAAGGTACAAAGCCTTATCTCTTCCTTACTTCTTCTCGCGTGGTCAGGCAGTCAAAATGTTGCGTCAAGGTGATCGAGGCTCCCGATGTTGAAGCCCCCCGCCGGGCGATGGAAGATTCCGTGGCCGGCTTTAAGCCGCGCCGGGCGATGAAAGGCCCTGCGAACGGGCCGTTTCAAACCCAGCGATTCGGGGCGGACGAAGCTGCTGTTGCTGTACGAAAAAGGCTCCTGCGAGCTCCCGATGTTACAGTCTACAGGGCCCGTGCCGAAGCCTCCGAAGTCGGGTCGCAGACGCAGCGCCACCACAGCCTCCGAAGTCAGCCAGTTCCGCGATGGTAAGTCCGCAGGCTCTGCGACCAGAGCCCTCAAGGTCGATTCCAGTTGCAGGCCGCCAGCTCCTAGATGTTAGGCCGCAGCGCGAACGGAGATACGACTCAGAAAAAGGTTGCATCTCCGTTGAAGAAAGAGATTAAAAAGTTTCCCCCACCCCTCACATAATACACAATTAAAAATAGACTATAACATACATCTAACATTAACATTACGACAAAAAGAAAAAATCCTCAATTTGATCAGGACTTGAGGTAAACTCCTAGTCATTTCTTTCCACTAGTGTTGTGGGATCACCTACATTCATCTGATGAAGGACCCAGAGACTTATTTCAATAACTTGTCTAATGAGTAGCACTCCATTCAATTATAATGGTCAAGTTCTTAAGGACCTGTCCCACTGAACGAGGTAATTCAAGAGTTCTCCCGCGTTTTCCCGTGATTCAAACTCAGAGAATGTTCGTAGCGGGTCCGTTGGACTTCGTGGATGTCTTGTAGCGGCTCGTACGAGTAAAACGTACATTTTTTTCTTTCATCATGAGTATTTTTTTACCCGTGGACATTTTTCACAGTGTTTACTGGATGTAAACGTCACGAGTTTACCGGATGTCCCGAGTACCTACCGTTACTTGTACGAGCCGCTACGAGACATCCATGAACTCCTACTCCTTAAAAGGCCTGTCCCGCTGTATGAGGTAATTCAAGACTTCTCCCGAGTTTTCCCCTGATTGGAACTCGGAGAATTACGGTAATAGCCGCTCGTAGGTGCTCGGGGCTCTCGTGGACATTTTTCAACATGTTGAAAAATCATCACGAGTCTTCACGAGCTTACCACGTTTCCCCGAGTACCTGCCGTCAGCGTTATGAGCTGCTAAGAGATGTCCCGAGCTCCGACGTACCCGCTACGTACATTCTACGTGCTTACCACGAGTTTGATTTTTTTTTTAATTCTTGAATGAGCTCGTACAGTGGGACAGCCCCATAAGAATAAGGCTTGAAACCACAACTTTCTCACATGGCGACAGTGACTTTCTCCCACGGCCAATGGCAGGATGACAAAGACTGAACACAATATACCAAATGCCCGAAGGATTGTGCGCAATTTTGGTCTCCTAATTTGAGGAAGGACATTATTGTTATTGAGGGAGTGCAGCACAGGTTCAACAGGTTTATTCACGAGAAGGCAGGATTGACATATGATGAAAGAATGAGTCGACTTGGCTTGTTTTCATTGGAATTTAGAAGGATGAGAGGGGATCTTATAGAAATATCTAGTTTTTAAAGGATTGGACAGGCTCGATGCAGGAAAAATGTTCCCAATGTTGGGGTCCAGAACCAGGGGTCACAGTTTAAGAACAAGGGGTAGGCCATTTATGACTTAGATGTGGAAAAACATCTTCACCCAGAGAGTTGTGAATCTGTGGAATTGTCTGTCACAGAAGGTAATGGAGGCCAATTCACTGGATGTTTTCAGGAACGAGTTAGATTAAGCTCTTAGGACTAAAGGAATCAAGGGATATGGGGAAAAAGTAGGAATGGGGTACTGATTGTAGATGATCAACCATGATCATATTGAATGGCAGTGCTGGCTCGATGGGCCGAATGGCCTACTCCTGCACCTATTTTTCTCTGCGGCCTCACCAACATCTTGTACAACTGTAATATAACACATAGAAGAATGTAGAAACAAGGAACCGCTAATGCTGGTTTACAAAAGAAGTCACAAAGTGTGGGAGTAACTCTGCGGGTCAGGCGACATCTCTGGAGAACATGAATAGCTGATGTTTCAGATCGGGACCTTTCTAACATCCCAACTTCTATGCTCAAAACACGTGGAGTAATGAAGGCCAACGTACTGAAAGCCTTCTTGACCACCCTATCTACTTCTGATGCCACTTTCTGTGCATGTCTCCTTGCAGGGGAGTAATGCCATCTCTCTCAGTTCCCTTCTCTTGTACTCTTGCTACTTATTCTCTCTCACGGGCCCAACCACTCCTCCTCTGACTCTATCTCTTGCCTACAGTATGTTACAGTAGCCAGTTAACATGCCAGCATGCCTTTGGGATGGGGAAGGAAAGCAGAACAGGCAGAGCAAGCCCAAGTAGTCACTTCAAAAATGTGTCAATGCTACACAGGCAGCACCACAGGGCAGGATCAAATCTGGGCCTGCTATGCCACCATGCCACTTCATGCCAGCTAGAAAAATAGATCAAAATACCGGAAGTGGCGGCGCTGCCTGGCAGCTGCGGCTCACCTGCAGTCCGTCTGTTTTTTATTTTATTTTTGTCTTCTTGTGTCTGTTTTAGTGATTATTTTGGTTTATTAGGCTGTGTGTGTGTGTGTGTGTGTGTGTGTGTGTGTGTGTGTGTGTGTGTGTGTGTGTGTGTGTGTGTGTGTGTGTTGGGGGGGGGGGGGGGGGGAGGGTGGGAGAAACAGGGTTTTAGTCTCTCTCTTCGGGGGGATGCGACTTTTCTTGTCGTGTCCCCCGTCACCGTCTCCGTCTGTGCTGAGGCCCTAATGGCGGAGCTGGCGGCCCTGGAGCTATGGCGGCCTTCCAGCTTCCAGCAGCGGCGGCACGGCTTCGGAGCTTCTGCTGCAACCTGGCTTTCGGGGCTGCGGTGCTCCAGCGGCGACCTGGCTTTCGGGGCTGCGGTGCTCCAGCGACGGCCTGGCTTCGGGGCTGCGGTGCTCCAGCGGTGGCCTGGCTTTCGGGGCTGCGGTGCTCCAGCGGCGACCTGGCTTTCGGGGCTGCGGTGCTCCAGCGACGTTCCAACGGCGACCTGGCTTTGGAGCTGCGGTGCTCCAGCGTTCCGGAGGCGGGCCCTGTGGCGGTGTTCCGACGTTCCGGCGACGGCGGTGGCGGCAGCCCGGCTTCGGAGGCTCAGCCGCGGGCCTGGTGGACGGCAACATCGGAGGTCTGGATCTCCTCAGCGCAGAGGAAGAACAAGGAGGGAAGAAGACAGAGACTCTAAGACTTTTGCCTTCCACCACAGTGAGGAGGTGTTTGGTGAACTCACTGCGGTGGATGTTAAATTTGTGTTTATTGTGTGTTTTTGTTACTTTTAATATATGTATACGGTATGTATACGGTCTGTATAAGGTCCGAAAGGTCTGAATGACAATAAAGGTAATCTGAATCTGAATCTGATAAATAGAAGTATTGTATCCTCTTTTCTGTTTTGTTTGGAAAAATAAAGAGGTGGCCTCCCTCTGCCAAAAGATTTGAGTGGTGAGAGCCAAAGGACTCTCCATTAATAGGCTGTCCAGACTGAGGAAAGGTTTGTTAGGGTACCCAGCCAAGCACTAAAGGTGCATAGAAAAAGACAGATCTTTTTCTGCAGTCCACGCCCACAGAAGCTTTAGATTCCCGCACACTGCTCTCTTTCCTTCCTTCTGCTCGGTAAACCAAGCAATTTGGGAAGTCTCCAAGCTCCTTGCTCATGTTCAGCCACTCGTATTTGTGCTCGAGGGATGTTTGGACCAACAATTCAGTTTAGTTTATTGTCACGTGTACCGAGGGACAGTGAAAAGCTTCTGTTGCGTACTAACCAGTCAGCGGAAAGGAAAGCCAATACTTGATTACAATCGAGCCATTCACAGTGTACAAGTACATGATAAAGGAGGAGGAGCAGCACCTCATATTTCGCTTGGGCAGTTTACACCCCAGCGGTATGAACATTGACTTCTTCAATTTCAGGTAATCCTCACTGTCTCCTCCCCTTCTCAGCTCTCCCTCAGCCCTCTGGCTCCTCCTCGTCATTTCTTCCCCCCCGCCACATCAGTCTGAAGAAGGGTTTCGGCCAGAAACGTTGCCTATTTCCTTCGCTCCATAGATGCTGCCGCACCTGCTGAGTTTCTCCAGCACTTTTGTCTACCTTCGATTTTCCAGCATCTGCAGTTCATTCTTAAACATGATAAGGGAATAACGTTTAGTGAAGAATAAAGCCAGTAAAATCCGATCAAAGATAGGCTGAGAGTCACCAATGAGGTAGACAGTTCACTGCTCTCTGGTTGTGGTAGGATGATTCAGTTGTCTGATAACAGCTGAGAAGAAACTGTCCCTGAATCTGGAGGTGTGCGTTTTCACACCTATATCTTTTGCCCGATGGGAGAGGGGAGAAGAGGGAGTGGCCAGAGTGTGACTCGTCCTTGATTATGCTGCTGGCTTGCTGGGGCAGCGTGTGTTATAAATTGAATCAATGGAAGGGAGGTTGGTTTAAGTGATGGTCTGGGCTGCGTCCACAATTCGCAGCAATTTCTTGCGGTTAGAAAGTTTTAGATGTGCTTTATTTTATCATATCATATATCTTGCTCCAAATCTTTTAATATCCTTGCTTAAAGAAAACTACCGATTTGAAATCAGCTCTAATCTTAAGGTTAAATTCTCTAGTTCCAACTCTTTCATCAGGTGAAGTGGTTTCCCCTCTATCAACCCTACTGAATCCGATAAGCATCATAAATCCTTCAATTAGTCAGAGGATTGAAAGCACAGTGTATGCATCGTCTAACGTTAAGTCCTTGTTCATTATACTGTTGTTGAGAACATAGAACTGTATAGCACAGGAACAGGCCCTTGCCCCACAGTGTTCATGTCAGACATATTGTCAAGTTAAACTAATCTCCTCTGCCTGCATGTGATCCATATACCTCCATTCCTTGCATATCCATGTGCCTATCTAAAAGCTTGTTAAATGCCTCTATCATATCTGCCTCCAGCACTACCCCTGGCAGTGTGTTCCAGGCAACGACCACTCTTTGGGTAAAACAAAACTTGCCCTGCACATTTCCTTTAAGCTTTGCCCCTCTCACCTTAAAGTTACGTTCTCTAGAATTTGATATTTCTGGGGGAAAATGTATCTGAATGTCTACCCTAGCTATGCCCCTCATAATTTTACAGGTCTCCCATTAACCTCCGATGCTCCAGAGAAAACAATCTAAGTTTGTCCAACCTCTGTTAATGCCACTGGGCCATTTTCTTCAGACAGGTCTCCACCCAAAACGATTCTGTCCACCTCTTCCTCAGCTGTTGCCTGACCCTCTAAGTTCCTCTAGCACTTTGTGTTTTGTTCAAAACTAAAATCTCGGTAATTTTATTTGTGATAGGGTCAGTGTTGTGGAGAATTGGATCTGGAGTATTGTGTACAGTTTTGGTCTCCTAACTTGAGGAAGGACATCCTTGTGATTGAGGCAGTGCAGCGTAGGTTCACGAGATTGATCCCTGGGATGGCGGGACTGTCATATGAGGAAAGATTGAAAAGACTAGGCTTGTATTCACTGGAGTTTAGAAGGGTGAGGGGGGGTCTTATAGAAACATATAAATTTCTAAAAGGACTGGACAAGCTAGATGCAGGAAAAATGTTCCCGATGTTAGGCGAGTCCAGAACCAGGGGCCACAGCCTTAGAATAAAGGGGAGGTCATTTAAGACTGAGGTGAGACAAAACTTTTTCACCCAGAGAGTTGTGAATTTATGGAATTCCCTGCCACAGCGGGCAGTGGAGGCCAAGTCACTGGATGGACTTAAGAGAAAGTTAGATAGAGTTCTAGGGGCCAGTGGAGTCAAGGGATATGGGGAGAAGGCAAGCACGGGTTATTGATAGGGGACGATCAGCCATGATCACAATGAATGGCGGTGCTGGCTCGAAGGGCCGAATGGCTCAGCAGGTCAGGCAGCATCTATGGAACGCACTGATAGGTGGCGTTTCAGGTGGGTGGGTGGAGCTGCAATTGGTTTGAGGAAGGGTCCCCACATGAAATGTAGCCTATCCATGTTCTCCAGAGATGCTGTCTGACCCGCTGATCTACTCCAGCACTTTGTGTCTTTTTTTACAACTTGGAGGCTTCTTTGAGAGACTAGAGAAGCACCCATCTTGAGAAGTCGGCAGCAATTGGCACCATTTAGCCGTTGTATTTCCTGACCCCTGGAAAATATGTGGACCAGGAATATATGGATCACATTCCCATTCGCACTGTGGGAGCCTAATTCAAATACAGCTGCAGGCACAGGCTTTGCAGGCCTTTATACGTTTCATTTCTTTGATGTTTGGCCCAACATCTTGCAACAAATAACTTGCCAGACCACTTTGGAGTACAATTGTGTAACTGCCACTGGGCAAACCACTAGGTCAGACCAACTAATGACAGAGCTTTCTTCCCCTTATCAAAATTAATAAATCAGTTCATTCCAATCACTCCAAAGAGGTACATGGATGTAGGTTAATTGGCTTGGTGTATATGTAAAATTGTCCTTAGTGTGTGTAGGATAGTGTTACAGTGTGTGGATCGCTGGTCGGTGCAGACTCGGTGGGGCGAAGGGCCTGTTTTTGCGCTGTATCTCTAAACTAAAACTAGACTAAATGTTTCTATGGCTTCTATGACAGTCCTTTTTAATTGACACTAGCTTTACACATGACTAACATCAAATTCTCAAACTCCTAGGGTGGAATTTCAGCTCTGCATTTCTAGTTCACTTGTACTTTCTTTTCTCAGGCAGTCTCTCATGATGAAGGGTAAGCTGTTTCCTCTACAGTCCAGACAAATGGAAGATGCCTGGACAGGAATTCTTTTGATGTACGGTCACTGCAGACCAGCCACTCAACAAAGCCTAAACAGAGAGCGGTCTTACTCTAATGGCAAGTAGACTGATTAAAAACATGTCCACACACACGCACGCACGCACACACACAAACACGCACACACACGCACCTTAAGTGGATGCAGAAGACTCGTGGCACTATTTCAAAGATTAGGGAAGGTTTATTCTCTCTAATATTTATCCCGTCATTAATATCATTTAAAAAAAAATTGAGTAGTCTTTCTCACGGCTGCTGTGGAACCTTGCAAACATAAAGCAAAAATTAAAACCACAGCAATTTGTAAAGTATTCAGTAGACCGTGACCTGGTTTTTCTCGTGGCCTGACAGATTATTTTAGGGTCATAACCCATTTTAAAGGTCATTACACATGCGTCTTGGTAGGTTGCGTGGATTGGTTTCATGTTTGGCTGCCTCACTGGCAGTGTGCGGCACAATGTGGGATAGCCAGTGTGCAATAAACTGGAAACAGACCCTTTGGCCCACTGAGTCCACGCCGACCATCGATCACCCGCTCACACTAATTCTACGTTATCCCACTTTCTCATCCACTCCCTACACACTTGGGGCAATATACAGAGGGCCAATTAATCTACAAATGTGCACGTCTTTGAGATATGGGAGGAAACCTGAGCACTTGGGGGAAACCCGCGTGGTCAAAGGGAGAACGTGCAAACTCCCTATGGATAGCACCCGAGGTCACGATCGATCCTGGGACCCTGGCGCTGTGAGGTAACAGCTCTACCAGCGGCGCCATTGTGCCGCCCCTGAGAGGGATTGCTACCTTTTGGGCAGAAGTTTTTAAGATAATTTCGAATGGTGTTAATACAAATTTGCTTCCTGACTCAAAATTAATAATATTAGGAATATTAGAAACAGATCAATTAATAACAATAAATCAAAGAATTTTTTGATCGATTACAGTTTAATAATTGGGAAAAAACTAATATTGAAATTTTGGAAAGGTCCAACATCCCCCACAATCAAAATGTGGATCACTGAAATGTCAGAGACACTTCATCTGGAAAGATTAAGACTTGTCCTTCTGGGCAAGTTGGATCAATTCAGAGGGATATGGTCTCCATTTATTGAATATTTAAAAGGTCAAAGTGGTTCGGTACGAGAACCTGAATGATGCCTGAACGAAGAAATAGACGAAGATTTACATATAATAACCCATGGATATATCTCCAATGATGTACAAACTGCTTAATACTTCATTCATCTTTTTGAATCCCTATATTTATTTTATTTTTCTCTTTTATTTCCTATCTATATTAAAAATGAAAAATTCATAGAAGTACAAATTAGAAATAATTGTTAATATTAATAATATTAAGAATGTATATGACATGTATATCCTTATCTTGATATGTACTTACTTCTAATAAAAAATATTTAACAAAAAAAAAAGAAAGAAAAAATTTAAAGAAAAAAAAAAGAGGGATCCGGAGTGGGGGGGAGTGGGGGGGAGTGGGGGGGAGGTGCCGAGAACAAACCTTTGGGAACTATAATGAATACTTTGTAACTTTGTTGTCGCCCTACATGTGGCGACTCTTACATATGTACATACACGTTGTGTATGGAATGCAAAACAAAGAATCTCACCGTGCCATGCCACATGTGATAATAAAGTCATCAATCAATTCCCAGATTTTATCTCTCACCTCCATTCCCGGCGGCAATTTACTGCAGCCCATTAACCTACCCACCCATTGGTATGACCAAAACATTGGTTATAGTGTCAACCCCATCAGAAACCCGAAACATCAATGACCTACACATCTGTCCATCTGGCCAGTGACCTACCATCTTACCCAGAATCAAAAACAATCACAGCAAAGGAAGCCCTTCAGCCCACTGAGTTCATACTGGCCCAATGCAAGAACAATACACTCCCCCGTGATATCCGTGTTCTTTACTATAAAGTAATTCAGATAGTTTTAACTGAAGTAGCTCTGCAAAACATGTCACTGGTCTTTAGCTGAAATGTCGTGTCGAAACCCTCGCTGATGGACTGGTTGAGGTACTCAGAGTTTTCCATTACAGCTGTTGGCAATACCGTTGCCACGGCAACAAAGCTTAAAGTACTGCATGATTTGTCTCTCTTTAAATTTGTCTCCTAACTGCATTCAGTTCCATCACAGATTTATTTTGCTTAAGGGAAGGACGTTCGCATACAGACAAGCATCGGAAGCTGGTGGAAGGGTGCAAGTGGTCAACAAGTAGCTAATATTGACAACGTTATTTTTAAAAACAGTGCTGGAGTAACTCAGTAGGTCAGGCATCTTCCCTGGAGAACATGGACAGGCAACCTTTCGGGTTGGGACCCTACTTCAGATTGAAGGAGTAGATTGATAAAACTGGTAATGAGAGGTAGGGGTGGGACAAAGAGTTATATCTGAACATTCATTCCTTTGTCAACATCACAAAAACACATTATCTTGACCACTATTATATTGAGCTTTATGAGAGCTTACGCTGCTGTTTCTCTTAAACTGTAAAAATAGTGTCAAAATCCTTTTACACATGCAGCTCAGATTGATATCAAAGAGAGTTGAAATGGAAAGAAGCCCGTCGGACGAGATTGCTCTCGTTGAAAAGGCAGCATTCTGGGTGTCACGGAGTCACATAGCACAGAAGCAGGCCCATCAGCCAAACTCATCCATGCTGACCAAGATGCCGTCGATGCTAGTCCCACATTCCCATGTTTGGCCCATATCCTTCTAGACCTTTCCCATCTGAGTATACTTGTCCAAAAGTATTTTAAATATTGTATCTGCCTCCGTTACATCCTCTGAGTACTGCTGTGGACTGTCATTTTATACCATGTTAGAACTCACACAATTTTGCTTTAGTGCCCTATAATATCTTAAATCTCACACAATGAGTTTTACAGAGTTACCAGGTCTCCCTCTTTCTTTTTAAAGATTGACATTTCTGAATTCAGTAAAGGAATAAAAATAAATGCCTTTGCTCCTTGTGAAGGTTTACATCTCTCCTTGTTCCTTCTCCCAAATTGTTGGTGGTCTATGCCACTTTGCGGCATCTAGCCTCCCAGGTGAGAGAGTTTATCAAAGTCTTCATGGACACGTTGATAGCCTTCATGTACATGCGTGGTTGAGTAGAGAAGGCTGCATGATAAGCCCCAGAGGGCAAAACAATCATTAAGCAATAAAGATCTTACTATTTACAGCATGCAAAGAAAATCATCCCTACACCATGATTAAATTGTCAATATATAAAGCCTCAGTAAACATTGCATAAAGCATTACAATGATGTACATCCAAGCCCTACAAAGCATGTCTGAGTGTACATATATAAAATAACACAGTATACATAATATCCACACTGCCTATAAATCAAGTAGCGGTGTATTTTATTACAAATGTGTGAACATGTATGCATTTGTTACAAGGTACTTGGAGATGTTAAGCAAAGAGATCAGCTGCGATCTGAAAAAAGGTAGAACAGGCAGGATGTTTGAATAGTCCAGTCATTCATTTTGTACATGAACAAATCTAAAGCTGCAGGAAGAAGGGTCTCAACCCAAACGTCACCTATTCCTTTTCTCCAGAGGTCATAAGGAATAGGAATAGAATTAGGCCATTTGGCCCATCAAGTCTACTCCGCCATTTAATCATGACTGATTTATCTCTCCCTCCTAACCCCATTCTCCTGCCTTCTCCCCATAACCTCTGACACCTGCTGATGCTGTGTGACCCGCTGAGTTGCTCCAACCTTCTGTGACGATCTTCAGTTTAAATCAGCATCTGCAGTTCCTTCCTAGGTGCAACAATTTCACTGTTCCCTTCCCAATCATACGACAATTAAACACCCTTGAGAGATCCATGTGGGGATATATGATACATTAAGTAATTACAAGTTGCTAGTTTGTTCCTTCGTGGAATGGGGGCTTTTTACTGTGATGTTGGTGGCAATGTAGAATGTATTGAAACGTGGGCTGGGACCCTGCAGTTGCTGGTTGCAGTGTAGTCATTTGTGATGGTCTACAGCTTTCCAGCCTCCCTCCCAAATGTATTTAAGATTTTTCAGGGATCCTGCAACAGCTGACGCATGGATGTCGGTCAATTAGGAGAGAATATCCTCGTCTTTGTGAGTGTGAGGAACAAGACAAAGATCGGACAGTAAAAACACAACGTGTTGGAGGAACTCAGCAGCATCTCTGGAGGGAAAAGATAGGCAACGTTTCAGGTCGGGACGCTTCTTCAGACTCCAGAATTGTCGTCCGTCCATTCCCTCCAAACATCCTGCCCGACCCGCTGAGTTCCTCCAACACATGTGTTTTGCTCAAGATTCCAGCACCCGCAGTTCCTTGTGTCTCCAAAGAATGGGTAGTAAGTACCGATAGATTATTTCTACTGGTAAACAGTACTAATTAATATTCAAAGCAGCCAAGGTGTAGAAACAAACAAATTGGCATCCCAAATGAGAGAACAAGTTCCTCAAGGACATACATCCTTATTTGAAACTGAAAGTCAAACTTAAGGTGGTGGAAATCTGAAATAGATGTAAAAAATGCTGGAAACAAGTCGGCAGATCGGACAGCACCTGTGCAAAGAGAAAGAGAGGCACCATTTTAGATTGAAGCTCCTTCACCAAGTTATGTGTCAGAGAGCGAGGTGAAGAAGTCCGAGTTCCTGCTGTAATTCTCCACTTCACTCCCACTCTTCATTGGGTGGGCAAAAGAAACCATGGAACTATTTCCAATGAATCTATCAGACAGCCCTTCATGTTCTGTCTGGGTACATTGCAGTCTTTGGAACTCCATATTGAATTCAACATGTTCAGATAACTTTCTTTGTCAGTGGGTATCAGAACGGCCCAGTTCTGCTGTGGTTACCCATTTACAACTCAATTTATTTTCCCTTCACAGCCGCTGCCTCATCTTTTGGACATTCAAACATTCTCCTTTTGGTTTCAGTTCTCTGAAACAGCTCTGACTTGCATTTCACTGCTTGAATGTGTTTTTATCTCTAATTACGCACAAATCTATCAAACAAATGATTTGGTAAACAGCGTATCACCATAGGAACCCTAGCCTCACCCTTTCAGAGATATTCCTTTTGTCCCTCCCCACCCTCTTTACAACTTGAAACTAACTTGTTTCTTCACTATTAGATAAGAGCCCAATTGACCTGAAATGTTAGCAGTTCCTCTTTCTAATTCTGCCAGACCTGCTGAATTTTTCCAGCATTTTCTAGATGAAGCTGCCCTTCTTACATCGTAGAGTCGATAAGGGTGCGTGAAATAAAAGCTTCTGCTGTAATGCTCGTTTTTGTTTTAAATGGCACAACTGTGTAAGAGAATCTTTGAGATTATCATCACCTGGATAATGAAATATTTTTGAAATGTACTCACCGTTGTAACATAGAAACATACAAAAATAGGTGCAGGAAGAGGCCATTTGGCCCTTCGAGTCAGCACCGCCATTCAACATGATCATGGCTGATCATCCGAAATCCCAACCCCGTTCCTGTTTTCTCCTCATGTCCTTTGATTCAATTAGACCTAAGAGCTATATCTAACTCTCTCTTGAATAAATCTCGCCAACAGTCTGTCTGTCCTTTCTTCTTTTTTGTTATTTTTGGTATGTGCCAAAAAGTATGTTTTAGTGTTCCTTGGTTAGTTTTATGTGGGGGGGGAGTGTTGGGGGAAACTGTTTTTCAATCTCTTACCTCGACGGAGATGCGATTTTGCCCCCCGTATCGTATCTCCATTCCCACTGCGGCCTAACATCGTGGAATTGGCGGCCATTCCCGGAGACCGACCCGGCACTCCAAGCCGCAGGAGTCTGCGGGACTTTAACATCGTGGAGCTTGCGATCCCTTTGCCGGGGATCAAAGCTCCAACCGCGGGGCCTGTGGACTTTAACATCGTGAAGCCTGTGGTCTCTGGAAAAAAAGAGGCCGACTCCATGCTCCATGCCGCGGAGAGAGTTTCAACCGCCCCGACGGGGGGAGATTCGATCACCCCGATGGGGGCTTCGATTGTCGGCTGCGAGGGCTTTGATTGCCCCGACTGAGGATGGTTTGACTGCTCCGACCGGGGAGAACAAAGAGGAAGAACATTGAACTTTATTGCCTTCCATCACAGTGAGGAATGTGGGGAATCCACTGTGGTGGATGTTTATGTTAACTTCTGTGGTTGTGTGTCTTGTTGCTTTTCACTTAGTATGGTGAATGGTAAAACAAATTTCACTGTACCTTCACTGGTACATGTGACAATAAACTGACTTTGAAACCTTGAATACATTGTAGCTGTCAATGTCTGCACATAGGCTGCCTCTAATAGGAAGATTACAGTGACTATAACTAGATGCACAGAGTCTCTTGCCCAGAGGAGGGTTTTCACACAAGGGGTGGTGGATGTATGGAACAAGCTGCCAGAGGAGGTAGTTGAGGCAGGGACTATCCCAACATTTAAGAAGCAGTTAGACAGGTACAGGGATTGGAGGGGAAAGATCACTGAAGGGATCTATGGGAAGCACTGCCTCAGCAAGGGAGCCAGCATCATTCAAAACACACATCACCCTGGACACGTTCCCAGTTCACTCCTGCCATCGGGCAGAGGGTACAGGAGGAGCCTGAAAACCGTGACCACCTGCTTGCAGAATAGCTTCCGTCCACCAAGCATTAGGCTCATGAACACTACACAACACTAACCTCAGTTGTGAACTTCTATGGACAGTCGTTGGTTGCACCAAAGACTATGGCTTTTGCACTAGTATTCTGGTTATTAATTTATCGACTTTAAAAAAGAAATATTATCTGTGCGTGTTGAATTATAGGCCCATAATGCTGCTGCAAGTAAGAATTTCATTGTTCCATTGTTGGTACATATGACTATTAAACACTCTTGGCATCTTGGTTGGCATGGATGAGTTGGGGCAAACAGCTAGTTTCTGTAGTTCTAGATTCCACCACTCATATGCATCAGAGGCATTAATACATATTTTATGAAGAGAGTGCAGGAGTGGGAGGGGGGGGGGGGCAGGGGAAAGGCGCTGGGCACATGGCAGCCAACCAACAGTCGCTTGATGTTTTTCCTTTTGTTTTCACATTTAATTTAATATTAATTTCAAGTTTTTGTGTACCTCGTTGTGGATTGTGACATCCAGCAGACAGATTTCCCCTCTGTGGATGAATAAAGCTCTATCGTATTGTATCATATAATATCATCTCGTAAAGAAACAATAGGATGTTAGTAGAACCAAGCTCAGGAACTGTGAACCGCAACCTGTGGGGAATGGAGGAACATGTGAAACAATTGGAAATCTGTGGGGAAAAGAGTGGGATATGGAATTAATCAGACGTCTCGAGGCAGAGGAGGACAAGATATGGAGCTAATTGGATCTTGAGAAGGAAAATGGCAGGAACTGGAATTAATTGGACAATTCCTTCAAAAAGCTATCTAAATTATGATGTATAAGAAGACGGAGGAAATGGGAGCAGGCCAAACCAGGGCATCGGAGATGTCCTCATTCCTTAGGGTTCTCCTCTTTGACGATAGATGAGGCTCTCACCAGGGTCTCTTCTATATCCCGTAGCTCCGCTCTCACTCCCCATCCCCCCACTCGTAACAAGGACAGAGTCCCCCTTGTCCTCACCTTCCACCCTACAAGCCGCCACATACAACAGATAATCCTCCGACATTTTTGCCACCTCCAACGGGATCCCACCACTGGCCGCATCTTCCCATCTCCTCCCCTTTTGGCTTTCTGCAGAGACCGCTCCCTCCACAACTCCCTGGTCAATTCGTCCCTTCCCACCCAAACCACCTTCTGGTACTTTCCCTTGCAACCGCAGGAAATGCTACACTTGTCGTTTTACCTCCCCCCTCGACTCCATCCAAGGACCCAAACAGTCTTTCCAGGTGAGGCAGCTCCTCCCCCAACCTCATCTATTGCATCCGCTGCTCTAGGTGTCAACTGCTCTATATCGGTGAAACCAAGCACGGGCTTGGCGACCGCTTCGCCCAACACCTCCGCACAGTTCGCATTAACCAACCTGATCTCCCGGTGGCTCAGCACTTCAACTCCCCCTCCCATTCCGTATCCGACCATTCTGTCCTGGGCCTCCTCCATGGCCAGAGTGAGTCCCACCGCAAATTGGAGGAGCAGAATCTCATATTTCGCTTGGGTAGTTTAGACCCCAGCGGCATGAACATTGACTTCTCTAATTTCAGGTAGTCCCTGCTTTCTCCCTCCTTCCCCTTCCCTTCCCAACTCTCCCACAGCCCACTGTTTCCGCCTCTTCCTTTCTTCTTCCCCCCCCCCCCCCCCCAACCCCACATCAGTCTGAAGAAGGGTCTCGACCCGAAACGTCACCTATTCCTTCGCTCCATAGATGCTGCCTCACCCACTAAGTTTCTCCAGCATTTGTCCACCTATATTATGATAGGTCGAATAGCTCAATGAAAGGTTTTCCTGGATGATCCGAGGAATAGGAGGTATAACATATGGTGGTGGGCTTTTCTGAACATCTCTGGTGAACAAAATCACTGCCATTCATTCACTTACTTAGACACCAATTCAATTTGCAGTAGGCTTCAACTGAACTGCAAATGCCATGCAACATTATATCACTAGGTGACATTTTCTCAGCAGCTAACAGACACATGTCATATTAATCTACTTAAAAAGAAAGGTTATTAAAGCTAGACACAAGGAACTGCAG
Organism: Raja brachyura; assembly: GCA_963514005.1. The sequence continues at coordinate 70,057,512 of OY740788.1, read as the reverse complement.
ATGGTGGTTTACGAAAAAGGACACAATGTGCTAGAGTAAATCAGTGGGCCAGGCAACATCTCTGGACAACATTGATAGATGATGACATTGATAGATGACATTTCGGGTCAGGACCCTACTTCAGGCTGATTGTTGTGGGGTTGGGGTAGAAAGCTGGAAGAGAGGAGTAGTTGGGCAAAGCCTGGTGAGTGATAGGTGAACTCAGGTGAGGGGGGGGGGGGATTGGCAGATGGTGGGGCAAAGGCCTGGAATGAAAAAAACAAAGGAGAACAAAGGAGGACCTGGCACAGGACACGTTGTAACTTTGTCAGCACCCTTTATGTGGCGATTATTTGCCTACCTCAGGTATGCAAGCAAAGAATTTCACTGGGACTTGCACACGTGACAATAAAGTATTAATTAATTAATTAATTCATAAAAGGTCTGAGATAACAGTAGAAGTGGCAAGAATTATGAAACCAGAGGAAGGAAAAGAGGTGGAAGGGAAGAGGGAGGGGGAGAAATGGGTGCAAGTGCAAGTGGGCCACAGGGAAAGGGGGGATGGAAGGAAGTAAGGAAAAGGATTGTTTGCAGGTTAGTTACCTAAAATTTGAGAATTAAATGTTGATACCAATGGGTTGCAAGCTACCCAAGCGGAATATGATGTGCTGCTCTCCAGTTTGTGCGTGTCCTCATGATGGCAATGGAGGAGACGCGGTACAGAAAGGTCGGCATGGGAAAGGGAAGGGGAGTTAAAATGATTACACTCAGTGACCATTTCACTGAACACGAGCTTGATCTGACAAGGCCTGATGATCTCCCAGTTGCAAACTATTTTAACTCCCCTTCTCATTGCCACATTGCTCTGCCTCAACCCTCTTTACCATGTTACCACCTTTCCCAACCACAATTAGGCTGAATAAGGGTCCCAACCCAAAACATAACCGATCCATGTTCTCTAGAGATTCTGCCTGACCCACTGATTTACACCAGCACTTAGGGATTTTTTTTTGTAAACCAACATCTGTAGTTCCTTGTATATCATGGTAACAAACTCTATCACTTGTATAGATTAAAGTTCATATTTGCAAATATATTGACTGTGGTGTGTTAACACTCAAAATGAAATATACAAACCCATGTGTTCATACAAATAAATGTAACTTGAACTTGAAATGTTTGCATAAAGAAGCAAACACTCAGTGTAGTCCAACTACGTTTTAATCTTCTCTGCAGCCAAATGTTTGCATGCTTTGCTGTCTTAGCATTCTAGACTTTCTGAATCATGACTTTTACTTGTTTCCAGATGGTATGTGTCATCTTTTCATTAATTACCATTCCTTGACCCCTGCGCCTTTCCCCTTTGGATTGCTGCTGTGGCCTTTGTTGCTACTCAGACATCGTGTAGCAATGTTGTTCTTACGCTAACACCTCTGTATCATCAGCAGCAGGCTCACATCTGTATCTTCAGAGGAATTGGACCTGGCTTGACATCCCACGTCGTTTCCACAATACTACAGTTCTTCTCACCACACAGTCATCGTCAACACCATTTATGTACAAACAGGAAACTGCTGGCTTACACAAAAGGACACAAGGTGCTGGAATACCTAGTGGGTCAGGCAGCATCTCTGGAGAACATGGATAGGTGACGTTTCACGTCGGGACCCTGTTGCAGAGAAACTCTATTTATGTTCTGTCAACACCAAGTGTTGTGTGGACAATAGGCATTTCTTTAGAGTTAATGTTGCGTGCATTTAATTGTTCACAGGGTGTGGACGTCACTGGCAATGCAAGCATTTATTATCCACCTTTAATTGTCCCCTACACTGAGGAGTATCGGCAGATCTGGAGTCACGTTTAGATGTGGCCAGTTAAACACAGCAGTTCCTCCTCTGAAAGGTAAGAAGCAGATGAGCTTTTTTTGAATAACAATCATGAATTTCATGATTACTGTCACTGAGACTAGTATTTGTCATGAAATATGTCTGGGAATGAAACCTGCATTCAAACTCGTGTTTCTAGATCCATGATCTGGAACTCTGGCTGCTTGTGTAATAACTGCTGCATTAGCATGCAACTGTTCTAATTGTAATGTTAGTCCTCCAATATTTGACCTGTGATGTTAACTGCCTCAAAATGTCCTTATAACCAGTTCTGTTGGTTGGAGCAACATCAAATTAACAACTGTTGAATTGAATTGAATATTTTATTGTCACATGTGACAAGTCACAGTGAAATTATTTGCTTGCGTACCCAAGGTATGCAAATAGTTACCCATAAATGGCACATGCAAAGTTCTGTGGCCTGCTAATTGCCCAGAGTCTTTCACTGACCTCATTACAAATGAAACTATTTTATCTTCGTTTTCCTTAAACAAAAACAAAATGCTGGAGGAACTCAATGGTTCAGGCAGCATTTGTGGAGGGAAGACACAGACTGCGTTTCAGGTCGGAACTTGAAGAAAGGTCCCAATCCCAAATGTCATCTGCCCGTTCCCTCCACAGATGCTGCCTTATCCGCTGAGTTCCTCCAGCACATTCTGCTCAAGATTCCTGCATCTGTAGTTTCTTATGTCTCCGGTTCAAGACTGTTCACTCAGCGGGTCAAGCAGCATCTCTGGAGAACATGGATAGGTGATGTTTTGGATCGGCACCCTTCTTTTGTGATGCCTTGAAAAGAGTCCACATTACAGAAGAGGAGGTGCTTACGAAGCACATGAAGATAGCTAAATCCTGGGGACCTGATCGAATGAATCCTCAGATAATGTAGGAAGCTCTTTACAAGGTCCTAATCACCAGGTCCTATATTTTACAGATGAATACTTCTTGGAATGAATGCAATAAACTCCCCAAAGTTCAACAATTGCTACTTTCCACCTCTGCTCACTGCCTGCTCCACAAATACAGGAGACCACGTCGTTACATAACAGTTCAGTTCCCAGAAACGGAATTCTCTGTAAGTTGCAACTTAATCATTTCCTCCCAAAGTCGTAGTAGCTGAATAGGCCTTACAGACCGATTAGCAAAGACTTAAGGGCCTTTCCCACTTACACATCCTCGGCACGCCAATTACGCGACCTCGTGGGCGCGTTGAGCCAAGACGGTTGAGCGAAGGTCGGGCGCGATTACATGCGTACGCAGAGCCATCTGGAGCGCGTGACGTCATTTGAAGACGGACACAAAGCTGGAGTAACTCAACGGGACTCAATGTTTGTAACTCAATGGGTGACCCGAAAAGTCCCCCATTCCTTCTCTCCAGAGATGCTGCCGGTCCCGCTGAGTTACTCCTGCATTTTGTGTCTATCTCCAATTTTCTTGGCCCCGCTCTGGGAGTAGAAGTGGGGGCGGATCCGGACCGCAACGGCCGTGAGCCCCAGGCCGGGTTTGGCGGTCGTTTGCCTGCTGTTGAAGGTGAGACGTTGCGTCGCGCCAGGGTCTTGGGCCCGTCCCACTTTGGCCGTCAGTTACGTGACAGGCCGTTGGCGCGCGAAGATTTAGTTCACTGCAAGAATTTCGGAGCCCCGCGCGATGTCAGGACCGGCCCCGCACAACTCCATACCCCTCCCCGCTTTTAAGTGGGACCAGCCCCGCACGGCCATACGGTGCCCGTACGCCTCAAGCGACCACGAGGTCACGTAATTTGTGAGCCAAGGACGCGTAAGTGGGACAGGCCCTTAAGGAAGGTCACCGTAGGTGATCAGAGTCGTTACCAGCAAATGTTTGTCTGGATGCAGCCAGGATTGCATGAGGGTGGGGAAGAGATGATCTGCTTCTCAGCAAGATATATGTTTTGATATCTGTCTGCTTATAAAATAAGTAAACTGACTGATTTACTGAGCATGTGCGAGAATGATCACAGCTCATATGCATAAATTACATGGATATTGTCACATTCTTTCCTTTTTGACATTTTGGGATTTACATTTCCAACTATCCCAAAACAAAGTAAACTTAAACACTTTTCATAATATAACACCGTAGTAATATGGTTTAACTTAACAGAATAAAACAATTGTTCTGTCTTATTTCACAATTTCAATCATAGTCACACTTGTGACATTTTAATAACATAAACTAATGTTCACATGCTTTCTTTTCATAAGCATGTAAGTCCATCACAGCAAAAGACATTACTTCGTGACATACTCGTCGTACCTTTCCGACAGCTCTACCTCCCTAGTCTTTGTGATGGTGTTTCTTTCAGAACTGTCTTTCTTTTCAGTCGGTACATTCTGTGCATCACTTCTAGTTTCTTCTCTTGTGTCACTTTGTTTTTGTTTAGATTTCTCTGTGTTAAGAGTTTCACCAGTTGCATATTTTTCCGGTGATGCATGTTGTGTTGGTTTTTCCTGTGTCAGCTGAGGTTGCAAAGGTGTCCCAGTCTTCTCCACGTCTGGTGGCTTCTCTGTAGTTATGTGTGGAGGTAGATCTCCGGTCTTCTTCAGATCCACTCGATTACGTCGGATTAGAAGTCTCGACTTTGTGCGATCTCTCATCCAGTCATCTTTGAACTGTTGCTCTCTGCCATCTGGTATATCCTAGTATAGGGTTTGAGTCTTACGACATCACCTTCTTCTAGGATTGGCAAATCCTTGGCATCTCGGTTGTAGATTATTGACTGTTTTCCTTGCAAATCCTTCATCTTTTTCCTCTCTTCTGTATCTCAACACCACATGGTTTGAGGAGGTTTGATGTAGTTGGAAGTGTTGTCCTTGTTCTCCTTCCATGTAGTCTTTGTGCTGGACTACTGTTCAATCCTTGGGCAGGGGTGTTGCGCAATTCCAGTAATGCCAAGTAAACATCTGTCTTGGAGTGATTGGTTTTCTTCAACACTCGCTTAGCTGCCTTGACTGCTGATTCCACCTTACCGTTAGCTTGGCTATGTCTTGGAGAAATTGTGTAGTGGTCAAATTCTCATTTCCTGGCAAATTTAGCGAATTCCTCTGATGAGAACTGTATCCCACTATCTGACGTACGGTCTGAAGAAGGGTCTCGACCCGAAACGTCGCCTATCTCCTTCGCTCCTTAGATGCTGCTGCACCCGCTGAGTTTCTCCAGCTTTTTGTGTAATCCTCGATTCTCCAGCATCTGCAGTTCCTTCTTTAACACTGTATCCCACTATCGCTTGGGAATTGTGGGAGTGCTGGGAATTTTGTATCTTGCAAAGTGGTTCTTGAGTTTCACAATGATTGTCCTGCTGCTCAGGTCGTACAGTCTGTCTATTTCCCAGAAATTGGATAGATGGTCAACTGTGATTAAATAATGCTTTCCCTCAAGTTCAAACATATCGGTTCCCACTTTCTCCCATGGTCGATCTGGGAGGTCATGGGGCATCAGAGTTTCTATCTGATCCTGTTTGTTCGTACGTCCTGCAGGCTTCACAGTTTGAACTTAACTGCTTCACATCAGAGTTCATTCCGGGCCAGAAAATGCATTCTCTATATACATGTATTTTCCCTTTACCCACTTGATCTTGATGTTGTAGTGTAGCATCCTCATCATCATGCCCTGGGGACGTCTTGGTGCTCTGTGCAGAGGCTTTATGACGATGACTTCCAATGGCTTGTGGTCACTCTCAACGATTACTCTCTGTCCGTAGGTGTACTGATGGAAGCGCTGGAGGGCAAACACTATTGCTAGTGCCTCCTTTTCAATCTGAGCATATCTCTGCTCGGTTGGCATCAATGCTCGACTCACATAGGACAGCGGTTGTCCCTTCTGCATAAGTGTTGCACCTAGACCTGCCTTGCTTGCATCACATTGTATGGTCAGCTGTTCGTCTGGTGTGTACTATGCCAGGATAGGTGCCGTTGTCAACAGCTCCTTGATCTTTGACGTTGCCATGTCATGTTCTGATGACCATTCCCACTCTGCTTCTTTGTGGGTCAATCTCCTCAAAGGCTCGAATGTGTCCGACAACATTGGCAGGAATCTTGCCAAGTAGTTTGGGCTGGCAGTGGTGGAGGCAGGTTCGATTTTATCATTTAAGAATAAATTGGATAGGTATATGGACGGGAAAGGAATGGAGGGTTATGGTCTGAGTGCAGGTAGATGGGACTAGGTGAGAGTAAGTGTTCGGCACAGACTAGAAGGGCCGAGATGGCCTGTTTCCGTGCTGTAATCGTTATATGTTTATATAGTTTGCACTGCCTTGTAATCTTTGGATGTCTGTTGGATTGGTTGGGTGGGGCATCTCTAGGATAGCCTGGATCTTCTTCGGATACGGTTTCAGGCCACGATCTGTAATTATATGTCCTAGAAATGTGATGCATGCAGTTTTCACTGCTGACTTCTTCCGGTTCAGCTTGATGCCTCTGTCTCTGCATCGCTGAAGAAGATCTTGCAGTGTTGCATCGTGATTTCTTTCTGCATCTTCTCTGGTGTCCCCTACTCCGAATAGGATGATGTCAACTGCAACACATTCCACTCCCTTTAATCCTTCTAGGGCTTGTTGCAGCTTCTTTTGGAAGATCTCTGCACTTACCTTTAGTCCAAATGGGAACCTCTTCCAGCGATATCTCCCAAAAGGGGTGTTCATGGTTGTTAGGAAACTGCTCTCCTCATCTAGTTCGCATTGGAGGTATCCTGACTTCAGATCGAATTTGGAGAAAATCTTCGCCTTGGACAGCTCAGGGAGTACACTTGACCTTGCCAGGCAGTCTCCCAGGTCTTACGTCGTCAAAGACATCTTTGTATCTCTTGAGTAATGAGCTAGCCTCGCTAACAGCATTCAGGCTCTTGACTTTTATCTGTTATGCAGCTTTGCCGCTCAGGAGCGGTGTGAGCCAGCCTTCTCTACCACTATGAAGTTAACACGGTACTTCTTGTTGTTCGTCTTGTTCCGGAGTACGACTTTCGCCCTACCTTCCGCCAGCAGCTTGGATCCGTTGTACATTTTTGAGGTGATTTTCTTTCATCTAATGTCCTCTTTGTTGGGTACAAGATCCTCGGAAATCACATTAACACTGGCACCAGAGTCAATCTGAAACTTGATGGCTTCTGTGCCGACCTGCATCTCAGCGGAAAGGCCTGAAGAGGAATTGTTCCCAGCTGCATTGACTTCAATGCAACTCACAGACTTTGCGTCGGAAATGAACGTTGTGTCAGATATCTCTACGACCTTGTGCAGACCCCGTTTCTTTTTAAATTTTATTTTTAATTTTTTTAATTTTTATTTATTAGAGGTACTGTAAATTACATCAATGTACATCCCGTATATATAATTACATTCATTGTACCCCTTCGTTTTTTTAAAACTATTAAAAAAAGGATAGAAATAGAGAAAATAGAGAAAGTGAGAGCGAGTTGTGAAAGTGAAAAAGCGTGACAAAGGGAAAGGAGAGAGACCTCGAGGAAAGTCGAGGAATTAGAAAAAGGAAATTAAGAGATAGACCCTAGAAAAGAAGAAAGAGAAAGAAGAAAGAAGGAAAAGACAGTTGCTTTATTATAAACATCACACAAAAGGAATTTACCAACTTGACAATTTATCATCCCCCTTTACCAAGACCTGCCGTCGGTGCCTTTTTAAAGTACTATTGCACGCTATCCTTGTAGTAAGTCTATAAATGCAGACCACGTCCTATAAAAGCGTTCTGATTTTCCTGTCAGGTGGAGTCTCATATCTTCCAGATGGAGTGTTTCAAACATAGTTGAAATCCACATATTTATTGCTGTATAGGACCGTTTTTCTAAAATTTTAAAAGAAGCTTTTTTCCAGTTATGAACCCAAATGAAACACATTTAATTCAGGGCTACCTTCGTTATTCCAAAGATAATCCATTCTGCTTTTGGTATCAGTTTTATTTTTAATAATTTTGTGAAGATTTCAAAGATTTCAGTCCAAAATTATTGATTTTTTTATACAAAAAACAAATGAATACGCTATAGTAGCTTCTTGAGACTGGCATTTATCGCAAATAGGTGATACGTTGGGAAAAAGTTTACTTATTTTGGTTTTGGAATAGTATAATCTATGTAAAATGTTAAATTGGATTAGAGTGTGTCTTACATTAATTGAACATTTCTGCACATTTAATAAATGTTCATCCCACCTCTCTTTTGAAATTTCAATAGCTAATTCTTGTTCCCAGTCTCTTCTAATACCTTCAGTTGTTGGTATTTCTACATTTAAAATAATATAATATATATATGATATTAAATTTGCTGATTCAGCCTTTGTCTTCATTGCTTCATCCAGTAGATCTAATGGCATATTGTAATAATCTTGTGCATATTTTTTCAGATAGTCCCATATTTGAAAATATTTAAAATATTGATTGTTTCCCAGATTATATTTTAGTTGTAATTGTTTGAATGGTAGTAATTTTCCAGTTTCATACAAGTCTCCAAGCATTTTAATTCCTACTCTTTCCCATTGTATAAATGATTTATCTATAATCTAGACAAAGGGTTATTAACTATTGGAGATAACAGAGATAAATTTCTTAATTTTAAATTATATTTTATTTGTTTCCAAGTTCTAATTGTACTATGTATAATTAGATTTTTGTTATAGTTTGTATTATTCAACTTCATTGGTGAGCGGAGGATCACTCCAATATTACAAGGGGAGCAGTAATCTATCTCCATAATAATCCAATCCAGCTGCTGGGCAGAATTGTCCAGCAGTTGAATCATATTTTTAATATTTACAGACCAGTAATAATACATAAAGTTAGGGAGTGCTAATCCACCTACTGCTTTGGGTTTATTCAAATGTGTTCTTTGTATTCTATGGGATTTATAATCCCATATAAAATTTGTAATGTCTGAATCCAATTTAAAAAAAAAACTTTTTGGGTAGGTATATTGGAATTGATTGGAACAGGTATAAAATTTGTGGTAGAAAAATCATTTTTATAGCATTTATTCGGCTTATTAAAGATATTGGAAGTGTTTTCCAGAATTTAATTAAATTATATAATTTCTTAAGTAAAGGATTATAATTTGCGTTAAACATATCTTCATATCTTCTGGTAATTTCAATACCCAAGTATTTAAATTTTTCTGTAGATAATTTAAAAGGAAAATTTAAGAGGTGTGTTGAGTCTTTCGGTTTTATTGACATGATTTCATTTTTGTTCCAATTTATTCTGTATCCTGAGAATGATCCAAAATCCTCAATTAAATGTAATATATTTGGTATAGTGATATGGGGTTTTGTGATGTACCCGTTTCTGCGTGCTCTCCTTCCTCTGCTTGCAGCAGCAGGCAAAGTGGTTTTGTCGTCCGCATCTGTTGCAGTCCTTCCCATACGCTGGGCATTCCTCCTTCCTGCGCTTTTGCATCCTTGCACAGAACTCGCATTTGACTAGTCCCTAATTCTTCCTCTGCGAAGGAAATTCATTCATCTTTTCCCTCGGTTGGAATCGTTCCACCTTGTGTATTGTCGGCTCTTCGCCGATGACCTGCATTCTTTCGGCTGTTACCTCCGAGGATCTACATATGTCCACAGTTGCCTGCAGTGACAGATTCCTCTTCTGAAGGAGTGCCTTCTTAGTTGACCAGTCTGCAATACCAATGACGATGCAATCTCAAATGAAGCTTTCTCTCAGGCAATCACAGAAGTTGCATGTTTTAGCAAGCTCCTTCAGCTCTGCAACATACGATTCAACCCTTTCCCCTGATTTCTGGTCTCGTTTATTAAAAACGAATCTTTCATAGGTTTCATTCGTCTCTCCTATGATGATGGTAGACATCTTGTCGATGATGACTTTCACATCTGTCTCATCTGCTACCGTCTCGAACGTCAGGGTATTGTAGAGTTGCACGCCCCCCGGTCCAACAGTATGCAGGAATACTGCTTTTTGATACTGTTTCTCCTTCTTATCCAGTTCTGTTATCACTGCATAATTTTCATACATTTGTTTAAACATTTTCCACTCTTTCACCCTGTTCTCTTTGAGCTTTAGATTGGGTGGTGGAGCCACATGGAAAGATGGACTGGTCTGCGCCATTTTGAAATATCAGTGTATTCCCTCGCTCTTACTAGCTTACTTTATCTTTAAGCAGACTCTCACAGCACGCTGTTTTAAACTTTGACTCCGACAGCGCTGATTTACACGCGGCGACTTATCTTTGTGTGTTCACTGACCTGCATTCACTCTTGCATGCAGCTAGTCCGGTCACTGAGCGTTGAAACATTGATTCCTGAAAGCTTTTCAAAGCATTTTTTCTAATCATCATAGTGTCTATTTGATTGACAAATGTTCACTTTCACCACTGCCACCATGTTTTGATATCTGTCTGCTTATAAAATAAGTAAACTAGTACATAATATACAGGGAAAGATGGTTGCACACACACTCGTGTTGGAATCAAAAACAGGAATGATTTATTTCCAAGTCAAAGATCACTGGCTGATTTACTGAGCATGTGCGAGAAGGATCACAGCTCATATGCATAAATTACATGGATATTGTCACAATATATTTTGGTAGGTTAATAATTTTTTTTAAGTGTTGACAATAGGTGGCTTGAAGTTCATAACATTTGATCTTACTTGAAGGAAAGTTTGGAGAGTTTTGTTTTTTTCTGTGGTTGCCTTCTGCATTGTTTCCTGGTGAAGAGGTTTGAGTTCTATACCTGAGAACAGCGTCTGTGAGAACTTGGATAAAGTCGATTTTCGTAAGTCAGGCCTTCCATAAGTTGCTGTATAGTAATAACTATGTCACTGTTGGTGGGGCTTATTAATTGATTGAAAGATACAGCAGGAAACAGGCCCTTTGGCACACCAAGTCCAAGTTGACCGTTGGTCACCCATTCACACGACTTCTATGTTATCCCATTTTCACACCCACTCCCTACACACCAGGGGCAAAAATTTGCAGAGGCTAATTAACTTTTTTGGGAACTTTGTCCGCACGTCTTTGGGTAGTGGAATGAAAATGAGCTCCCAGAGGAAACCAACATGGACACTGTGAGGACATGCAAACTCCATACAGGCAGCATCTGCGGTCAAGTTCTCTGGTGCTTTGAGGCAGCTCTACCAGCTTCACCACTGTGCCGCCCAGAATTTGGGTGTACCTTAAGCAGCAGTTGTGCGTGCACATGTCGTGTAATGTTATTTCTACCGAGCCTGCAGTTTGGTAAGCATAAAAGCTTTATCTGCCTTAAACATGTAAATACTAAATTATAATCCCTCCTATAATTATCTCATCTATAAAGCCAGAAGCAGTGAATGCAGTTATTACCTCATATATTCTATAGAGAGAGGGAAGTTTCTACCGCTTACTATCAAGGTCCCAAGGTACTATTCTCATTCAAGTGGAAAGAACCTGCATCTCGAACAGTGCCTTCCACCAAATGCCAAAGTGCAAGCCAACCAGTGAGGTAGTTTTGAAGAGCAGTCATTGCTGCAGTTTGGAAAAGCTAAGCTAAGCTCAACAGCTATTACAAACAATCTGTTTCTTCAGCAAACTGTACTGAAAGATAAATATTGGTCATGAGGACAGGGGGAACTCTCCTATCCATCTTAAAAATAGTACCATGACATTTTTATGTCCGCTTGAGAAAGCAGGTAAACTCGTCAACGAAAAGGCAACAGTGCATGATCTTTGATGGCTGTTCTGGGAGCATTGGTATGGATTACATGCATGTGTTTTGGGAATGACTCAAACCTATACTGTGCTGAAACAGAAGGAAGAATACTAAGTCAGTTGACAGCAATATCTCCCACGAGTTATTTTTTAGATTGAACCACAGTTGAAATATGCGCACCATTGAATAAACAATAATAAGTGCAAGAAACTGCACAAGTCAGCATCAGATTGTTGAATTGAAATATAATGTGACATTAAATTGCTTATGATAGTTTGCTCCAATGCAGATTTGCTTCCACCCTTTGTGCAATAACTTTCATCAAACTTTACCTCTACTCAGAGTAGAAGGGAATAGCCTGAATAAAGAGGCGGAGGGAAGGAGTGAGGGAAGTAGCCTGAATAAAGAGGTGGAGGGAAGGAGTGAGGCACTAGCGAGCAAGTGATAGGTGGATGCAGTTGAGGTGGGGTTGATTGGGGGGTAGGAATGGGGGAAAATGGCACCAGAGGAGAACAAAAGGCTACAGATTTGGGAATCTGATAGGAAAGGAAGGAAAGGAATAGACGACGGGGTAGGCTGTATGGCACAGGGGAGGAGAGTATTAAATGGGAGAGATAAAAACAGGGTAATGGGGCTGGGGGTCAGCTGAGAAGAAGGGTACATATGAAAGGAATGGGGTAGATAGGAGGGAGAGGGAAAGAGGGGGATTACTGATTTTTTTTCATTTTCAACAATTTGACCAAATCACCACAATGTCTTTCAAGTTGATGTGGATACCAGCCCCATTGATGCACACCGTCCTTGTAAACACTCCTGTGTACACTCTTTCCTTCCCCCTTACTCTGTTGTGGGTAGGTCGAAAATCTAGTGACGGTCTGTAACCGGTTATAAAATGATTCAAGCTCATTTGCCCCAAAGTAGTTTGGAATAAAAATGGCCCCAACTCTGTAAATATCTAGCTGGCTGCCGCCACATCCATAAAAACTTATTGAATATTCTCTGTCATTGCCATATTAATTTGCATTTTTTCCATTTACTTGGCATTTTGAAAGCTGGAGGCTTATCATCTGCCATGTGGTCTGATCTCGACACACAGACAGGCACATTTAATGAAATTAAACAATCAGTCACTAAATAAATGCCACATATGCAGTCAGATAGACATGAAACTCACAACTATATGCCTTTTTAACATAAGTATGCTGCATTGTCAGTGGTTCAGGAGGGAGAGTTTGAGGGTTAAAACAAGGAAGCTCAAACGACATAGTAGATCTCCTCAACATCCTGATTGCTACATATCATTAGATCAACCACCTTTAAAGAAATGATTTGGTCATTTATCTCATTGCTGTTTGAGAACCTCGCTAGGTGCAAATTTCCAGCCACTACACAATTTCTACACAACTGCAACTAGACTTCAGAAACCCAGAAAGATTTTTCGATATTTATGAGAATTGAACGATATGGGTTTAGTGGGGGAAAGTGATGCTTCTATTTCTCATGAAAACAGTCTAAGGCATTTTGAGGTAGTGAAGGATGTAACAGAAATACCATTCTTCCTTTGTTCTCCAGGCACATTAGGATTCAAGCTTTTCATTGAGCCGTGCAGCATGGAAACAGGCCCCTCAGCCCAACCCGTCCATGCAGATCAACATGTCCCATCTACTCTGGACCCATCTGTCTGTGTTCGGCCTATATCCCTCTAAACCTTTCCTATCCAAGTGTCTTTTATGTGGCTTTTTGTGATTCCATTGGATCAGTAACAATCATGGCTCACATTGGATTCATCCGGGCATTCCCATGAAAGCAAATCTGCTGCAAATCAAATATTTGTCAAGCATTAATAGAAATAATTATTTAACTTTATTAAATTTTGAGGATAGATTCCTTCCAGTTTCATATCTTCACCAAGATGTGCTTGCTGTTTTCAGTAGCTCTAGCCCAAACTCATCAACTTCCATATATGTTACACGTTAGCCTTCAGCATTTTAAAGATTGTGATCAAAGCCCTTTCTCAATCTTCTGTTTCTGAAACAAAAAACAGTTTCATCTTTACCTTAAAAATAAAATTGGGTCCAGCAACAATTAAACTTCAATAACTTCTTATGCACCAGTTGATACTGACCGATCCAATTAAGGCATTAGCAGGACATACTGACAGGGTCAAGGGAAGGTATGTTTTAAAGTAATCTTTGGAAGGCCACAATTATTCGAACAAATTCAGGATCACTTTCGCCCTGGGCTCCACCCATCGTCTATCGCTTAGCCCTACTGAACTACTGAGGATAGGGCAATGGATGTGGTCTCTATTGACTTTAGTAGTACATTTGATAATGTCCCTAAAGGTAGGCTGATCCAGACGAATAAGATGCAAGGGATCAATAATGACTTTGTAGTTCGGATTCAGAATCGCCTTACCCATAGGAGACAGAGGGTGGCGGTGAAAAGTGTCGCCCAGACTGTAGAGTTGTGACCAGTGCAGCTCCGCAGGGATCTCTGGTGTTAGTGGCACATTCAAGGATGTAAATGTAGATGGGTTGGTTTGTAGGTTGTCTGATGGCATATTTTGGTGAAAGTTATTCATGTGAAAATAACCTTTTAAGACGTAAATTTTGAACAGCTTGTTGCTTTTCTAAAATACCAGCATATACCCGCGGTCTAGGTTTAAGCTCAGGGGTGACCGCGCTTTTGTGGTTGCAGCACCTAGACTGTAGAATAGCATCCCGCTCCTCATCAGTACTGCCCCCACCATCGACTCCTTTAAGTCACGACTTTAAGTCAGTCTCAGGTAATGTAGTTCCCACATTGCGAGATTTTGGCCAAAATGGCACATAGCTGAAAAAAAAATGACAAAACCCATGGGTTTAAATCACAGCCCCATACCTCCACCAACGTGGGGGAATTACTTTTTATGATTACTCACCACTCAGTATCCCTAATAGCCCTCTTGGTGTGGTGATCTGCATTCTTGAACCTGGTGCAGTCCTTCTGGTGAAGATATGTCTACATTGGTGTTGGAGGGGGACTATGAGGAGTGGTGATATTTCCAGGTCAGGATGGTGTGTGACCTAGAGGGTAACCTGCAGGGGGTGCTGTTCCTCTTGCACTGCCCTACCCATTGCACATGCTGCGTCCCCTCTCTTCTCACTCAGACTGGGATTTGATAGGGCATAGGAGCAGAATCAGGCCATTCAGCCCATCGAGTCTCTCTACCATGTGATAACGGCTGATCTATTTTTCCCTCTCAACCCCGTTCTCCTGCCTTCTCCCCATTACCTTTGATGTCCATACTAATCAAGAACCTTCCAGCTCCACTTTAAAAAATACCCAAAGATTTGGTCTCCAGAGCCGTCTGTGGCAATGATTTCAACAGATTCACCACCCTCTGGCGAAAGTAATTCCTCCTCCCCCTGTCTATTCTAAAGGTACATCCTTTTATTCTGAGATTTCAGTCAAGATTATTGTTGTATCAGGTAATCTGAGATGAGTTAGCAGTTCACGTTGGCTGTCATGGGTGATTGTGAGCAGAGGGGTTTTCAGCAGCGTTTTGTATTTGATTACTTTTCAAATGATCTGTTTCAAAGAGACAAGCCCAAGACACATAGCAACACTTGCAACGGCCCACACAAAGTTGTCAAAAACACTCTCTAATTGTCACGAGTGTGTCCCTGTGGCTGATGGGTTGGGGTGAGCCATAGTGGAAAAGGTGTTGTCAAGGAATGGTCCTAGAATGTGTTTGCATGGATTTCATTGGATAATGCTATTTTTTAAGCACAGCCTCTCCATCAAATTAAACTGAAAAAGATGCTGGCCAGCAATGACATCCTGGCAAGTCCATGCGCCCTGGATATCTGCGCAACTCCTGTAGTCTGAAGAAGGGTCTGGACCCAAAACATTATCTATTCCTTCTATCCAGAGATGCTGCCTGTCCCACTCAGTTACTCCAGCATTGTGTGCCTATCTTCAGTGTAAACCAGCAATTGCAGTTTCTCTCTACACAACGCCACTTCATGTTTGTAGTGAAGTGCTCACAGAGTATTAAAATAGAATCTGACCTGCATTGGCTTTTGAAAACTCCTGGAATCACACTTGACTTTCCAATGCAGAGGCTGACTGAGTGACAGACTAGGCCACAGCTAGTCTGAGTAATCAGACTATTTCCACACAATCTGAACTTCCAATGTTCTGCCACACATAAGGACTGGAAAAGCAATTCTCAGAGGGTGGGCTGTTTAAGAAAGAGCTGCAGATGCTGGAAAAATTGAAGGTAGACAAAAAAGCTGGAGAAACCCAGAGGGTGAGGCAGCATCTATGGAGCTAAGGAATAGGCAACTTTTGTGGTCGAGACCCTTCGTCAGACTGATGTCGGGTGAGGGGGGGGGGGGGGGGGGGCGGGAAAAAGAAAGGAAGAGGCGGAGACAGTAGGCTGTGGGAGAGCTGGGAACGGGAGGGGAAGGAAGGAGAAAGCAAGGACTACCTGAAATTGGAGAAGTCAATGTTCATACCGCTGGGGTATAAACTACCCAAGCGAAATATGAGGTGCTGTTCCTCCAATTTGCGGTGGGACTCACATGGAGGAGGCCCAGGACAGAAAAGTTGGATTCAGAATGTTGAGGGGGAGTTGGTGCTGAGCCACCGGGAGATCAGGTTGGTTATTGCGAACTGAGCGGAGGTGTTGGGCGAAACGATCGCCAAGCCTGCATTTGGTCTCACCGATGTAGAGTGGTTGACACCTGGAACAGCGGATGCAATAAATGTGTCAGACAGTTCACACAGGAGGGCTGGTCCTCCGACGCAATATTCCACCTCTCCACCTATTCCAATATTGGTGGCCAGTGGGGGTGGGGGGGGGGGTGTCTGGAGCGCTGGTATGGGTGTTGTTGGCTGCAGGGACTACTGGTCTCCAGAGGGCTAGTATGGACATTGTGGGCCAAATGGATTCTTGGGGT
Organism: Raja brachyura; assembly: GCA_963514005.1. Next base: position 70,041,044 of record OY740788.1, on the reverse strand, counting down.
GGCAGCTCAGTCACTCAAGCCTGATGTGCTGGCAGCTCCCTCACGGCTGGCGGGCTGGCAGTTGACTCATGCCCATTCCTTGAAATTCCAAGGCCACCAAATTCAAATCCATTTTCCTACCATTTCAATCAGGGTGCAAGGCCACCAAATTCAAGTGCAATTTCTTACCTCTTCGAGCAGGGTGCAAGGCCACAAAATTCAAGTCCAGTTTCATACCACTTCAAGCAGGGTGCAAGGCCATCAAATTCAAGTGCAGTTTCCTACCACTTCAAGCAGGGTAATAGGCCTCCAAATTCAAGTACAGTTTCATACCATTTCTAGGCGGGTGCAAGGCCACCAAATTCAAATGCAGTTTCATATCATTTCATGCAGGGTGCAAGGCCACGACATTCAAATGCAGTTTCATACCATTTCAAGCAGGGTGAAACCACCATAAAAACACACAAAACACCACACTCACAGTTCAGTAGACATTCATTGTGTTCAGTTGATTCACAGCTCAGACAGAGTCGTGACCTCTCCCTCCCCATCATGCAGAAACTGAGCCACACCCACACTTCCGGGTTTTATAATCCCTCCCCCTCCAACCGGAAAAGGTTTGGCCTTCATGGCGTGATTGACAGGAGAGAGATTTTCAACATTTTTTAAACACTAATAACACTTTTATTTTTCATTAATGGGAAGAATCCTCTGCACCTGATGAGCGGAGGGGGACTGAGTAAGATGGCCAAAAATCACAGCCGTAAGTGTTTTATCTAAAATCAATATAGTGCAAACAGGGAGTAGTCAAGTTTAGACAACCATTTACAGTGCCTTTTTACTTCAACCCAACCCCCCAAACAACCATTTGCAGTGCCTTTTTACTTCAAACCATCATATTTTCATTTTCAAACCACATTAAGGGCACTCACAGTTGAGTAGACATGTGTTCAGTGTTGCTCAGAGAGACGTGACCCTCTCGCTTCCTCCATCCTGCAGAGACTGTGTGAGGCGCACCACTTCCGGGATTTATAGTCCCTCCCCACTCCCACCAGCAGGGACAGCAGAGAGAATGGCAATTTCTTTTACAACGTAATATCTCTCTGGTTTTTCATCGATGGGAAAAATCCTCTGGTCCAGGAAGGCGGAGGGGGGCTCTGAGCGAGGTGGCCAAAAATGACGACCATAAGTGGCGGCGTTCTCTCGGAGATCACATCACAGTGAGTCAAAAGCGGTCAAGATCTTACTTTTAGTAATATAGATGCGACGACTGGTAGGGTGGAAGGTGAGGACAAGGGCCTCCTCCATGGCCAGAGTGAGTCCCACCGCAAATTGGAGGAACAGCACCTCATATTTTGCTTGGATAGTTTACACCCCAGCGGTATGAACTTTGACTTCTCCAATTTCAGGTAGTCCTTGCTTTCTCTTTCCTTCCCCTCCCCTTCCCAGCTTTCCCACAGCCTACCGCCTCCGCCTCTTCCTTTATTTTACGCGCCCCCCCCACCCGACATCAGTCTGAAGATGGGTCTCGACCAGAAAAGTTGCCTATTCCTTAGCTCCATAGATGCTGCCTCACCCTCTGAGTTTCTCCAGCTTTTTGTCTACCTCAGAGGGTTGATGATGGGTTGATAGGGCAAATGTCTGATAGGGTGTCGGCAGCTTTGCAGATGATGTATTGTTTACAAAGTCATCTGATGATGGATAATAAAATAGAGTTAGATGGAGATAAAACAAAGATAAGAGATGTGAATTGCAGGTCAAAAGTCAGAACAGCACAAAGAACTGAAACTGAAAGAAGATTGTGTTTTAATCAAAGTGCTGGAGTAACTCAGCAGGTACTATAACAACATTTAAAAGACATTTGGACAGGTCCATGGACAGGAAATGGTTAGAAGGATATGGGTCAAACACAGGCAGGAGGGACCAGTGTAGATGGTGTAACTTCATCAGCATGGGCAAGATGGGCCGAATGGCCTGTTTCCATGCTGTAGTACTCTGAGCTCATCCCTAAACTTCAGGACTTTCATTTTGGGGCCTCTGTAATCAAGAACCAGGTGATTACCCAGATGTTATGCATTTGGCAGTTGATCTAGCAGGGGGGGTGGGGTGGGGAGGTGGGGGGGGGGGGGGGAGGGGGGTGAATACAACCCCAGTGACATGGATGCTTCGGAACTTGACGTTTCAAATGTCTCTTCAGCAGCGGAGGTAGATAAACATTGCCATACACATCTCATTTGAACTTTGCCCTCTCATCTTAAATCTATGCTGACTGGTCCTTGACAGCACCACCCTACAAAAAAGGTTCAGCCTTTCCATCCTATCTGTGCCTCTCATAATACCAGAAGGCCTGAGCTATGGGAATAGATTGAACAGGCCAGGACTTTATTCCTGGGTGCGCAGGAGGCCAAGGGGTGATCTTATAGAGATGTTTAAATTCATCAGGGGAATCGATAGAATGAATGCACACAATCTTACCCAGATTTGAGGAAATCGAGAACCAGAAGACATAGGTTTAAGGCTAGATGGGAATAGTTTAATAGGAATCTCAGGGGCAACTTGTTTACTTAGTGGATGGTGGGTATATGGAACAAGCTGCCAAAGGAGGTAGTTGAGACAGGAACAATAACAACATGTAAAAGACACTTGCACAGATAAATGGATTGGAAGGCTTTAGAAGTACAGTATATGGAACTGGCTTTGATGGGATATCTTGGTCAGCATGGACAAGATGGGCTGAAGGGCCTGTTTCCCTGCTGTATTCCGAGACTCTTAACTTGGATCTTAGGAATTCTCGATCGTTGTCCTGGCTAATGCAGAGAACAATCTAGAGAAAAAATAAATAATAAGAACATTAGAAAAACTGTGAGCAAGTCGCGTTTTCCTTTTGGATTCTTTAGTGTGTTAACTATGAAAATATTGGAAATGGTGAACTTGGCAATCTGACTTGGATTGGCCCTGTGATAAAATCTCTAAGAATCCGTCCAACTCGGTAATTGGCAACACAGTGAATTCTGGAGTCGTTTGCTTACACATTCCACGGACACTTGATGTCGGAGCTTAGCTGAAGCCAAGTTGCTGTAAACTTTGCCAAATAGACTGCTGCCCTCGAGTTGGATAATGGGTGACCAGCAGCAATCCAGCGTGACATTGTGCTGCAGGTTGTGTAATCATTCTGGGCAGCCTAGCTGGGCCATATTTGGCAGTAGATAAACCTGGCAGTAGATCACCATCAGCAACAGGAGTTGTGCACGGTGAACAATAGTCAGGTGTGTGGAATTGACTCAAGGTGCTGCAGCAGCTCAGCGGAGCAGGCAGCATCCCTGGAGAACATCAATAGGCGACGTTTCAGTTCGGGATCCTTCACCAGGCTGATTGGTGAGGGGGGGGGGGGGGGGAGAGAAAGCTAGAAGAGAAGAGGGATTAAGTGTGGCAGGTAGTTGGTGAACAAAGGTGACATGGGGTTTGATAGACAGATGGTTGGACAAAGGGCAGGGATGACAAAAAAAGGTGAGACACAAAATAATTGAAGTATTGCAAATCGAGAGGATGGAGGGGACATTCCAGGTGGGGCACAGCGTAGAGATGGTGGGGGGTTGTTAGAGGTTACCTAAAAATGGAGAATTCAACGCTCATAGCATTGGTAGACACAACATGCTAGAGTAACTCAGCGGGACAGGCAGCAGCTCTGTGCCATTCCTTCTATCCAGAAACACAGATATACAGATGCTGTCCCGCTGAGTTACTCCAGCAATTTGTGTCTATCTTCAGTATAAACCAGCATCTGCAGTTCCTTCCCACACACTAAAGATTACAATGATTGTAATGAGTGATTGCAGATCCGCTTTTTAAATTGGCATTTGTACTGGCAATGGAACAGAGCAATCCTTAATTGCTGCAGCTTACACAAATAAATATATAATTAATAATACATTAAATTAATAACCGTTATACTAGGTAACCATAATTGTTCAAAAAACTAATTTCTTAGTGCAACCAAATGCACCGTGTGTAGATCATAAATACACAAGGAAATGCAGATGGTGGAATCTTGAGCAAAAGTCAAGGTCCTGGAAAAACACGGCAGGTCAGGCAGCGTCTGTGGAGGGATTGGACAAATTACATTTCAGATCCTTTCAAAGGCAGGTGCGGCCCTGAAACGTCATCTGTCCGCTCCCTCCACATACGCTCTCTGACCCACTGTTCTTTCAGAACTTTGTCTTTTGCTCACAGAAGCTCAAGGGCCTGTCCCACTTACGTGTCCTTGGCATGCAAATTACGCGACCTCGTGGTCGCGCTGAGGTGCACGGGTATCGTATAGCCGCACGGGGCCGGTCCCACTGAGAAGCGCGGAGGGGTATGTAGTTGTGCGCGAGATCGCTCGGCGCTCCGGGATTTTGTAGCGAACTAAATCTTTGCGCGTCAACGGCCTGTCGCGTAACTGACGGCCAAAGTGGGACAGGCCCAAGACCCTGGCGCGACGCAACGTCTCAACTCCAACAGCAGCAGAAGCAGGCAAACGATCGCCGAACTTGGTCTGGGGCTCACGGACGTTGCGGTCCGGATCCGCCCCCACTTCTACTCCCAGAGCGGGGCCAAGAAAATTGAAGATAGACACAAAATACTGGAGTAACTCAGCGGGACCGGCAGCATCTCTGGAGAGAAGCAATGGGTGACGTTTCAGGTCAAGACCCTTCTTTCAGACTGAAGAAGAGTCTCGACACAAAACATCATCCATTGCTTCTCTCCAGAGATGCTGCCCATCCCGCTGAGTTACTCCAGCATTTTGTGTCCATCTTCAAATTACGTCACGTGCTCCAGACGGCTGTGCGGGCGCATGAAATCGCGCGGGACCGTCGCGCCTCAACACGCCCACGAGGTCGCGTAATTAGCATGCCAAGGACACGTAAGTGGGACAGGGGCTTCACAATTGCTAAGTTTAGTGTTGTGCAGTGTTCAAGAGCATGAGGGTTGCTGTTCTTGAACCTGAAGGTTCTGGTTTTCAGGCTCCTGTACCTTCAACTCGATGTAGCAGCGCGATGGGAGCATGGCCTGGCCTTTGTGGGTCTTTAATACTGGTTGCTTTTTTGAGGCAGCTAAAGGAATCACCTCCTGTGGATCCCTTCGGCGGTGAGGAGATCAGAACCCGTGATAGACCAAGCATCTTTGTCTAGATTAGCATCCAGTAAAACTCCTCTGTACTACCCATGTTTTCCCATTCTGTGACATACTGTGTTGAATCCAATCAAAATGTCAGTTGTCATTACTACATTTAAATGTTAGATCCCAGAGAAAAATAATAACTATGTTTAAAAACCGAAGACTACTTGTCAATTCCCTCCACAAATGCTACTGAGTCCCTCAACCATATTGTTTGCTGAAGATTCCACCATCAGCAGTTTGCTTTGTTTTTGTAGTAATTCCTTCAATCTCAAGGGAGCTGAATTATCTATTTGTGCTTTGGTTTATTGAAAGGGAGATTATGGGGAAGTTAATCACTACTGAATGTACTTTGAGATATAACTGCTAGCCAAACATTTAATTTATATCAAAAATAATTTTGTCGCAATGGTTAAACAAGTAAAATGTGGGTAGACACGGAATGCTGGAGTAATTCAGTGGGCAGGCAACATCTCTGGATAGAAGGGATGGATGACGTTTCAGGTCGAGACCCTTCTTCAGACTGAGAGTCAGGGGAGAGGGAGACACAGATAAAGAAGGGTAAGGGTAACGAGACAACAACAGAGATGATTTTAAAGGAAAATATAGAATAGATTATAATTAGCCAGGGGAAGGTTACATCAAAGCAAACAGAAATAAAATATAAATCAGGGACAGTCAGACTGGTTGGAGAACTAGGAAGGGGAGGGATGGAGAGAGAGAGGGAAAACAAGGGTTACTTGAAGTTAGAGAAGGCAATATTCATACCGCTGGGGTGTAAACTACCCAAGCAAAATATGAGGTGCTGTTCCTCCAAATTGCACTGGCCTCACTCATTTTGCTTGAATAGTTTACACCCCAGCGGTATGAATATTGCCTTCTCTAACTTCAAGTAACCCTTGTGGAGGTGGCCCAGGACAGAAAGGTCAGTATAGGAATGGGAGGGGAAGTAAAATGGGAAGTAGAATGTGGGAATAGCTGACCACACATTGTACCATTAGCAGTAAAGGACAAAGTGCTGGGCGGGTTAGGTGAACAAAAGCTGGGAGAGAGGAGGAGCAGGACTAAGCATGGTAATAGGTGGACAGGTGAAGGGAGTTTTTTTTAAAAACTATTTGCACAGAATGCTTTGCAACCATCAAAATCACCATTGCTCTTATCACCACTTACACACACACGCGCACACACACACATTTCCCTCTCTACCCAAAGTCCCTAGTTACTTGGAAACATTAGTTCTAATTAAACCATGATTTGTAGGTCACAATAAATTGTGATGAATGGCATTAATGATCGCTTAAAGATATAATACCCGATGCATTTGAAGCTGAAATTGGGAGAAAACAATTTAGTTGTTGTTTGTTGACAAAAGTAAAGGTGCACAGGAAACTAACCTAACCCCTTCCATCTTCAGGTAAATTCAGCTCAAATGATGCTGCGTTCAGCCAGAGGTCAGTCTACATGGACAGTAATTCTATGCCTTCAAAATCAACAAATCTGACCCAGATTTACCCACTGTTCAAAGCTCGAATGTCAACAATCAGATTTCCATGTCTGCCAAATTAACAAATGGCTCGTGTTCAAAATCAAAGTTGACACTTTGTGTGCCAGTGAGAGAGCTCGTTGACCAGCCTGCAACCTCCGAACACCTCCTCCAGCATGGGACCACAGTCACCTGGTTCCATTTGTGGCCATCCAGGCATAGCCAGGGTATCTCCTGGTATCTCAAACTGGTGTCTTGTTTCTCATTTATATGCTGATAGTTGACTACAGTCAACAGTTGCCTCTCCTCCTCTTAGAGCTCATCATGCTGCAAGGCCAAGTACAATGCTGGATGAGCAGATATTGGACTAAATGTTAGGAAAACCTATATCTTGTCTCCAATGACCATGTCAAATTTCACACCTCCCTTTGACATCTGAGTGAACCAATCTATTTGTAATTCACCTTCTGAAGAGTATCTGACCACATGTCCAGACCCTCATTTCATCCAGATCATTGCCTGATTCTGTCCCAGGCTCCAATGTTGAAAGACTCTAGGCCCCCTATGTCCGAAGAAGGGTCTCGACCCGACAAGTAATCCATTCCTTCTCTCCAGAGATGCTGCCTATACTGCCGAGTTACTCCAGCATTTTGTGTCTACCCCCCCCCCCCCATGTCCTAACTCACACCAATTCCTCTTCATATATCAGATAAGTGATGGACACAGTACTCATTAGTTAAGCACTCCCTTGTTTAAAGATTCACTTGCATCCAAATCCTTCCTTGACTTTCCTCTGAAACAGTTTCCAGTCGTACAATCCCTCGCCTCAGATCACTATTGACATAATTCTGCTCTTGTTTCAACCAATCTTCCTTTGCAACACCTTTGACCAAGTACATCAGGATCCATAGATTGGAAGTCCTTCCTCTGAAAGGCAGCTTCTTCCCAGCAGCCATCAGGTTCTTGAACACTGCACAACACTAACCTCAGCACTATGATCTTCTATGGACTGTCTCTTGTTGCACTGAGGACTTCAATTGTGCTTTATTATTGTTATCTAGATTTACTATTTATTTTTCATGAATTATGTATACTTACATATTAAATTATTGTATTATTGATCATTATATATTTATGAGTTATTACATTTGCAGTAAATATGTCACAAGTAAGAATTTCATTGTTCCGTTGCCGGTACATACGACAATTAAACACTTTCCCTTAATCTCGTAGCTTCCCAGTCTTTCTCTCTAAACCCTCAAGTGTATCCTGCCTCATTGTCCAAGCTTTGGCGTGTCCACCGTTGGTGCTTTTGTTTCCTCTAATTACACTCCTGCGAAGTGCTTTGAGACATTTTTCACTAGTAAATGATCAGGTTCAAATAGCAGAACTGCAGCTGAGCTGAGCCAGCAAGGAGACCAATGAAATGTCTGGGTGCACAGATGACAGTGCAGAGTTTCAGCTGAATTAATTTTTCTTGTTCCTCCCATTCGAAGTCCTTTGGAAGATCGATTGTGCACTTAGTCAGACATGACCCTTCAATTAAAAACAAGCAACTATCATAGCTTCCTTTGCATTGTTGTGAGCTTGCCTTTGGAACTCAGCAGTGTTATTGTGAAGTATGTAATCCCGGGTTAAAATAGAGGTTGGATGTTTCTAATCAGCTGCAAGATTGGCTTTCATTTGGTCAATACCAAATATGGATGCTGTTACAACATTTTAATCTGCAAGAGTTGTTTATGTATTACTCTGACAGGCTATTAGCATTGTACTGGCTATGAGTCACCGTTGGCTTTCCAAAAACTGAAGGAAATTGTTCTTCCCTTGCATTTAAGCAAAAATGATTTCAAGATATTTTAAAACTAACACTGAAAACAGAGAGGATATTGTAGAGACCTTACATCATTAAACTATGCTGACACTGACTGCACAGAACATTCAAAACCCAAACATTGGCAGCTTTGTGCCAATTGTCAGGGTAAATAAGCAAAGCTTACATTGTGACCCAACACAGTTACAGCCATTGAGACGAGGCTGGAATGTTTGTTTCACCAAGGAGTTGCTTAAGACAAAGTTCTTCAACTGAGTCTACCAGCAATGCATTGAAGACCTTTTGCACTGCTGGGGGCTTCTTCCTTGTATTAGTTGTGTTGTGTGTGGTGAAGAGGTGGCATCGTACAGAGGGAGAGAGAGATACAGCATAGAAACAGCCCCTGTGTCTCAAAATCCACAGTAACCATCAACCTCCCATTTGCACTAATTCTACACTAATCTAATCCAACTTTATTCTCTCCATATTGTCATCAACTCCCCCCAGATTCCCCCACTCGCCTGCACATAAGGGGCAATTTAAAGTGGCCAATTACCCTACCAACCCACACATCTATGGGATGTTGCTGCGAACCCATGTGGTCACAGGGAGTGCAAGCAAACTCCACAAAAACATTTTTCGGGCCCAGGATCAAACCAGGGTCTCTAGAGCTGTGAGGCCACAGATCCATATATATACAACTCCATTTATACCTCACCCTGCCTTGGCAAGCCTAACAGCATAATCAAGGAGTCGTCGCACCCAGGCCACTCCCTCTTCTCCTCTTCTCCTCTCTCCCTCTGGAAAATGCACACCTCCAGATTCAGGGACAGTTTCTTACCAGGCAACTGAATCATCCTACCACAACCAGAGAGCAGTGCAGAACTACTGTCTACCTCTTTGATGACCCTCGGACTATCCTTGATCGGATTTTGCTGGCTTTACCTTACACTAAACGTTATTCCCTTATCATGTATCTATGCGCGTAAATGGATCTATTGTAATCATGTATTGCCTTCCTGCTGACTGGTTAGCATGCAACAAAAAGCTTTTCACTGTACCTCGGAACACGTGAATAAAATGAACTGAACGCCTCATGCTGTGGCCCTGTGCTGCCCTGCATCAGCTGGCCCACTTTGACAGCGGTGACAACAAACCAGCGTTGCACAAACATTCTTAACACCAACTCATTAGCCTGCACGCCCTGAGCTACTCAGTGTTGCCAAAGAGCAGAAGCTGTGCCCAATCAGAATTAAATCTGATAGCTGCCCCAGTTCTGCAGCCATGGTGCCTATAGTATACCCTTGTCCACACACATGAATAGAATGTAATGCACACTGCTCATATTCAGACGTCACTGCACAATTACACATGCACAAGTGTTTCTATTGTTCTGAATGACAGGAAATAGTTCCTCCAGACAGACTATGTGTCCCAGTGATTTTTTGACCTCAAGTAACACTACAGTTAAGTTTCATTTCTCTACTGTCATGCCTAACACCGCCAGGCTACCCAATGTTTGCATTTGTCCCTGATTAGTTTTGGATTATTGTTAAATAGGTACACTTAGGGGGGGGGGGGAGGGGGGGGTCATGATGCTTGACAACGGACAAGCTCAGAACTGGATGGATGGAGGGTGGGAAATTAAATGCTGCAGACATTAAATTGTATGAGTATTGAATTCTCCAGTCTGTATGATCTTCCCCCACACTCTAATTTCTCTCACCACTCCTGTCACTACGCATCTTTCCTCTCCCCATGCACTCATCTCCCAATCACGATTTGCCAATCTCCTCTTTCTCCTGCCTCCATCTGTACCCCTCCCTCTGGCCTTCCAATTTGCTCCCCCTTATCTGGCACCTCTTGTTTCCTTTTCACCTTTGGCCTTTGTCACTTATTTCACCTATCTGCCAGTTGCCGCCCCCACCCCGATCTGTCACACCTGTATCCACCCATCACTTGCCAGGCTTTGTCCTGCTCCCACGTTTCTTTTCCAGCTTCCTCCCCTTTGGAAGGATCCCAACCCAAAACATCATGTCCATTCCCACCACAGATGCTGCCCGACCCGATGAATTCCTCCAGCACTTTGAAGAGGCTGGAATCTCTGGCAAAAGAGTGTCTTGTGTCTTCTCCAGCACTTATTTTTGCTGTCAATTTTGTTGAATCTTACTCTTACAAAATGTCAATATCCATTTCCTGGAAGGGACATCCACGGGGTGAATGAAAGCAAACTTGTTTATTTATGCCAAATGGTGGGCAAATGCTGTTCTTTAATGAAAGGCCTAGATAAGTCGAGGTGGAAAGGATGTTTCCACTAGGACCAGAGGGCACAGCCTCAGAAGAAGAGGACATCTTTAGAATGGAGATGAATTTCTTTAGCCAGAGAATGGTGAATCTACGGAATTCATTGCCAAGGAAGGCTGTAGAAGCCAAACCATTGGATATCTTTAACGCTGAGGTTGATAGGTTCTTGATTAGTAAGAGACAAGAGGCATTTATTGTCACGTGTACCAATTGGTACAGTGAAATGTGTGGTCACCATACAGCCATACAAATAAAACAGAGCACAGAACACGATAGTCTTTAACACAGACATCCCCACACAAGGTTTCCCACTGTGAGGGAAGGCACCAAAGTTCATTCATCGTCCTCCTGTTGTTCACCCGTGGTCGGGGGCCCCCTGAACCCCTCGCTGTCGCAGCTACGGGCGGCCCGATGTTCAGGCCCGCTCGCCGGATGATGGAACTCCGTCGTCGGAACGGGAGAGCATTCTCAGCGGCTTGGACGTCTGAATCGGCCACTTCCTACCGGAGACTGCGGCTCCCGAAGTCTACAGTCCGAGCTGGGCAGAGATTCACGCTGCAAACCACAGCTACGCGATGTTGAAGCAGCAGGCCCAACACTCCAGAGGGTCAAACGGCGATCCAGGTAAGGCATCGCCCGCCCCGCGGTGAATCCAGTGTTGCACCGCTGCTGAAGCTGTGGTCCGAACCCCGGCAGGAGGGGCCGCGCCAATCCAGTTGGTAGGCCGCGTGGGGGGGGGAGGGAAGATGCGACTCGGAGAATAGTCACATCCTCGCCAGGAAGTGACTGAGAAACAGTTTCTCCAAAAAATCCTCCAAAACATACCTTTTAAACAAACTAAAAATTTAAAAAAGATAGAAAACAGACAGACTGTAGGTAAAGGCTGCCATCAATGCGGCGCCCCTAGTGAACCTAAGGATGTCAAGGTTACAGTGAGAACCCAGGAGAATGGGGCTGAGAGGCAAAGATAGATCAGCCACGATTGAATGTCAGAGCAGACTGGATGGGTCAAATAGCCTAATTCTGCTTGGTCATGAACTTAACTAGAAGTAAAATCAATCCTGTCCTGTTCCAACTAAATATATTCATTGTACTTGTCTCAACAAACTCCTCTTGCAGTTTGCTTCATAACCCACCCACTACTCTGTGTACAAAAGTTGCCCCTTTACCTTATTGATTGGCGAGTTTCCGACCCTGGGTAAAAGACTGCATTCACTCCATCTATATCCGTCCTGATTTTATCTACTCCTATAAAATCACCCCTCAGCCTCTTGCACTCCAAGGACTAAAGTCCTAGCCTGCCCAACTTCTCCTCTTCACTCAGGCGAGTCCTGGCAACATCCTCATAAATCCTCTGCACTGCTTCCAACTTAATGACATCTTTCCTAAAGTAGGGCAGCCAACATTGAACACAATACTCCAAGAACAATACAATACTTCCAATTTAAAGAGCTGGAGAACAAGGGATAAGGGTTATACTACAGCTCTGCTTCAGTTGCCATCACCCTTTAGGAAGGATATATTGGCCTTGTAAGGGAGTAGGTTTAGTACAATGTAATCTATGTGGCACATCGGAAGTGCGGATCAGACGCTGCATGCAGCAGCATGGAGCAGAGTAGCAACGGAGGACATCGACAACATTGTCTGGTCGACCCTACAACTCCAACCCTGTGCCGCCACCAGGACAATGGGCCTTTACGGCCAAGTTAAGGCTCTACAACCTTGGACTTGTAGCGCACTAAGTGGTGCCACAATGGTGGCAACTCTTGTGCATTGTTTCAGCGTAATCTACTATTCTGAAGGTAGACACAAAAAGCTGGAGTAATTCAGCGGGACAGGAAGCATCTCTGGAGAGGAATGGGTGACGTTTATTCGAGACCCTTATTCACTGGAAATCTACTATTCTTACAGTCTTGTACTTAAGTAGGATGGTGCCGATGTGTAGTTTAGTTTATTGTCACGTGTACGGAGTGTGTGCTATCCAATCAACGGAAAGACTATACATGATTACAATCAAACCGTCCACAGTGTACAGATACAGGATAAAGGGAATAATGTTTAGTGCAAGATTTTACTGAACTGTATACAACAAAGGAATTTCACTCTACATAAGTACATATGACAATAAAGTACCACTGAATCAATGGGTCATTATTGGATTGACGTTTACGAGTCAAGAATGTGTAATCGTCATATGTACTGGCAACAGAACAAGGTAATCCTTACCTGTTGAAGCTTCACTGGCCCACTACATAACAATAAATATACAATAATACATACATTATCAGCAATACCAGGTAACCAGACCATAATAATGCAACACTGAAGACTATAGATCAAGCAAAACAAAATTTGTAGAAGATCATAGTTACTGAGGTTTGTGTTTAACTTGCTGATGGTTGTTGGGAAGAGGCCGTTCTTGAACTTGGGAGTCAGTGTTCAGGCTCCTGTACCTTCTTCCCGATGGCAGCAGCTAGATAGGAGTGACATCCGTGAACTAGTGTGGTGCCACATGGATGGGCCCCTTCATTAACGGCAGGTGACGGGACAGTTTTCTGTAGCCGTTTCTACCAACGATTGAAAGATAGACCGGTTAGCGATTTGTGAGGAGGTGAAGATCCTGTAGAGGGGTATAGACAGGAAATGTGATTGAACAAGAAATTGGTAGATGGAGTGTAATCTGGGAAAGTGTGAGGTTATCTACTCTGGAAGGAAGAATAAAAAAAACAATTACTTGAATGAAATGAGATTACAAATGTTGTGGTACAAACGGATCCGGGGTCCCAGTACATCTGTCAGTACAGATCCGGGGACCACAAAAACGTCAGTGTACGTACAGCAAGTAATTGGGAAGCCAAGTGGAAAATTGACATTCACTGCAATGGGTATGAAGTGTAATTAGGAACATTTTGGTGCTTCTTTATATGGTGCTAGTGAGAATGCATCTGTAAAATTGCAAAACATTGTGTTCTACATATGTACAGTAGGATGTGTTTGCTTTGGAGGGTGTGCAGAGAAGGTTCATTCCTGGGACGAAGGCATTGACTATGGAGTAGTTTGTGCCTCTGCTCACAGCAGGGGGGTATGAAGTGCTGATTGTCATATGCATCAGCAAAGGAATGACATTCTCACTTGTTGCAGCATAACATGTCCATTAATGCAATAATGTACAGACTAAATGTTACAGTTTAATTTAGAGATGAGGAGATAGTGTGGGAACAGTCCCTTCATCCCACCGAGTCCATGCCGACCAGCGATCACCCATACACTAGTTCTATCCACACCAGCGACCATTTATAGAAACCATTTAACCTATCGACCAACACGCCTTTGAAATGTTGGAGGAAACTGGAGCATCTGGAGAAAACCCACGTCACAGGGAGAAGATACAAACTCCGTACAGACAACACCCACAGTCAGGATTGAACTTGGGTCTCCGGCACAGCAAGGCAGCAACTCCACCGCTGTACCACTGTGCCGCCCTGACCAGTGATACAATGAATGAATAATCAGTATACAGCAAGCATTGAGCAAAAAACTAAATACCAGAGAAACCCAGCAAGTCAGGCAGTACATGTGGAGGAAATGGACAGATGATGTTTAGGATTGAATCCTTTCAGACTGATGGAGAAGGGAGAGAAAGCTCGGTGGAGTGGGAAAGCTGGAAAGGCATGGTGGGGCTTGCAGCATCTCCAGTTGCTTGTGTCTCAGTGTCAAGTATGCCAGGTTTACCAGTGGCACCCATCTATTTGAATAACCAGCGAGCAGACATTGTGTTAGTGTTTACCTATGATTAATAAAGATGCCAACTTGTCATTCGGAAGATGGAAAGAACCCCTCAAAAAAGGTGACTCAGAATGAGTGCTCCAAAATTAACCCAGTCCGTTGCCTAGCAACCACCACTGGTTTATTTTCTCACTTATTAAAAGGCACGACAGGAACTGTGCAAGGTCTGAAATTCCCCTGCAACAGCTGGTAAAACAACTTATTCCTAACCTCGTCCACACACCACTGGAGCCTCATGACTCCACTGTCTGCCCACAGCTCAGCACCGGTTCTGCACATCCCTTGTTGAGGTCCCTCCCAGCTGCTTGTCACCTTGACACTCTTACCCCAGTTGTGCACGGACACTCTCCCAACCCCGCAATCTTTCCAACAACAAACTCCACAGACTTTCCAGCTGTAGGGAGAATTCCCAATGTTTCCAGATTGTAGCTTCACAGTTTTCATCCGAGGGAAGATCATTTTCTCTGCACATATTCCAGTCAAATATATTTAATCATCATATGACCAAAACAGAACAATGAACTTATTTTGCCAAAAGGATACACAGGGCTGGAGTTGGGCAGGCAGCTTCTCTAGAGAACATTGACAGGCGATGTTTTGGGTTGGGTCTCTTCTTCCGACCCGAAATGTCACGTATCCATGGTCTCCATAGATGCTGCCTGAACTGCCAAGTTACTCCAGCAATTTATACATTGGAGTGCAGGAGTCTGAGGGGTGATCTCATGGAAGTTATTAAATCATGAGGGGAATAGATAGAATGAATGCAGTTTTACCCCGCTTGGGGGGGGGGGGGGGGGGGGGGGGGGGGAAGGGGTCAAGAACAGTTGGCATGAGTTTAAGGTGAGAGGGAAAAGATTTATTTGGAACCTGAAGGGCACATCTTTCACACAGAGGGTGGAGAATACACGGAGGTAGTTGAGGTAGGCACTATAGCATAAAATAAATTAGGACAGGTAACCAGAGGAAAGAGGTTTGGAGGGATATGGGCCAAACGCAGGTAAATGGGACTAGCATGGGTATAGTATTTTAGTCAGCATGAATTAGTTGGGCGGAAGGGCCGTTTCCATGCTGATTAATGCTATGAAGGGATGTGCAGCTCCATGACAAGACATTGCAGGAGAGCTGCAGGACATGCAAGAATGCAGGTGGAGCAACCACATCCTGTTGATCCAGGATGTAAACACTCTGTGCGTTCAGGATGTCGTGAAGCTATTTCTCACGGTGTGTGAAGTGAGGCTGGGTTAAATTCACCTGGATGCCCACACCTCAGATATAGATATGCTGATAATGGTGGGATATGTATCACCTGCAGGCAGAGATTAGTTTAACTAATCACAGTCATTGTGGGCCGAGGCCTGTTCCTGTGCTGTTCAATGAGCAACTTCTTACTCTAATAGTTCACTCAGTCCAAAGCATACTGGATCTCCCAGTTGCTAACTATTGTAAATTCCCTTCCCATACCGACCTCTCTGTCCTGGGCCTCCTTCATTGACGCAACACGCAAACTGGAGGAAAAGCACCTCGTATTCCACTAGAGTAGAGTAGCTCGTCAAAAAGTCAAAACAAACTTTATTGTCATTTAGAAATACATCGATATATGCAATTCCAAACGAAATTCCGTTGCATTTGGCTCCCCGTGCAACACGATAATAAACAGAAGGATAAAATGGATAAAAGGATAAATAGACAATGGTGGCAGCCCATTACATGGCATTCAGGAGTCTGATGGCTCATGGGAAGAAACTGTTGCAGAACCTTGGGTACACAAAAAGTTGGAGAAACTCAGAGGGTGCAGCAGCATCTAAGGAGCGAAGGAGATAGGCGACGTTTCGGGTCGAGACCCTTCTTCAGACTAGAGTATTGGAGGAAGCAGAGTGAACAGTCCGTGATGGAGGTGTGTGGGGTCTTTTATAATACTGCTGGCATTAAACACGCAATGTTTGGTCGCAATATCCCCAATTGAGGGGAGAGAAGTGCCGATGATTTTTTCCGCTGTCCTCACCACTCTCTGCACGGACTTCCAGACGGAGGATTTACAGTCCCCAAACCAGACAGAGATACAGCTGGTCAAAATACTCTCTATGGTGCCCCTGTAGAAAGTGGTGAGGACGGGATGAGGGAGGTGAGCTCTTCTCATCCGGCGCAGAAAGAGCAACCGCTGCTGCGCTCTCTTAACTGTTGATGAGATGTTATTTGACCAGGTCAGACTGTTAGTGATCTGCACCCCCAGGAACTTAGTGTTACTGACCACCTCCACATCGCTGTCATTGATGTGAAGTGGTGTGGGGCTGCGCTGGTTTTTCCTGAAGTCGAAGATGACCTCCTTTGTTTTTTCGACATTCAGGATCAGGTTGTTCGTATTGCACCAGTCCACCAGTTGTTTCACCTCCTCCCTGTAAGCCAGCTCATTGTCGTCCCGGATGAGGCCCACCACTGTTGTGTCATCTGCGTACTTCATGATGTGGTTTGTACTAAACCTGGCACATCAGTCGTGGGTCATCAGGGTAAACAGCAGTGGACTCAGGACACAGCCCTGAGGGGAGCCGGTGCTCAGAGAGATGATGTTAGAGGCGTTATTTCCAACCCTCACTGACTGGAGTCTGTCAGTGAGGAAGTCCAGTAGCCAGTTACACATGGGGGTGCTGAGACCCAATGGAACCAGTTTGCTTATCAGGTGCTGAGGGATAATTGTGTTGAATGCTGAACTAAAATCCACAAACAGCATTCGCACATAAGTGTTCTTCTCCTCTAGATGTTCCAGGCTCAGTGAGAGTACGGAGGATATAGCGTCCTCTGTGGAGCGGTTTGGCCTGTAAGCAAACTGGTATGGGTCAAGTGTGGAGGGGAGTCTGGAAGTAATATGGTCCCTGACCAGCCTCTTGAAGCACTTCATCATTATGGGAGTGAGTGCTACAGGGCTGTAATCGTTGAGACATTGTATATTGGATTTTTTTGGCACTGGTATGATGGTGGCAGTCTTGAAACACGATGGGACGACAGCCTGGTTCAGCGAGGTGTTAAATATGTCCGTAAGGACATGTGCCAGCTGATCAGCACATTCCGTGAGCACCCGCCCTGGTATGTTATCAGGGCCTGCCGCCTTCCGTGCGTTCACTCCTTTTAGGGTCCTCCGGACATCCACTATGTCAAGACTGAGTGCCTGTTCATCACAGTGAGGAATACCTTTTCTCGCAGGTGTGTTATTTAATGCCTAGAACTGTCCAAAATAGTTGTTGAGTTGATTGAGGAACTCAATGTTGTCATCACAGGGTGGTGGAGCAGACTTGTAGTCCGTGATTGTTTTGATTCCTTGCCACATGCGCCTGGTGTTCTTGGGGTCATGAAAGACGCTCTGGATTTTCTGACCATGGGCTAACAACCCAATTGCAAGAACATTGAAGTCTCCAATGTTAGGCAACTAGCCTACAAACACCTGCCTCCTCTCCTTCCCCATGTCCAACTGGACTTGCACATATCTCGCTTTCCATCCATATCCCTTTATTCCTGGCTTCACAAAACACACCTCTTCTATCCCACTTTGTCTTTTCATCTCTGGCCTTCGTCCACTCATTTAGAAATCCAAACCCCCCTCACCTTATCTACCTGTCATGTGCCATACTTTGTCCTGCCTCCACCTCTCCCAGCTTTTTAACCTATCACCATCACCAATGTACAGAAGGGACTTGACCCAAAAAGCTCTATTCAAATAGCTCTATTGTTCTGGGCTGCTGGTGGGTAGGAGTGATACTCAACAATGGGTGGTAGGCTGGAGCTTGTTCTGTGTTGTAGGCCATTTATATACTGCTACATTAACAGCACTGGATATGCAAAGGGACAAGAGAGGTTATGGGGCAGGTAATGGAAGGATGTGCTCAGATAATGAACACCTGTCTAATCACCGACTTGTAAACCAGTCATAGCTCACACACGGACTCTTCAGCCCACTAAGTTTGTGTTGCCCCACCAATCACACATTTATACTAATACTATCTTAATTTTTTTTTCATTCGCCCCACATTTCCAGCAACTCCCCAGATTCTGCCGCTCACCTGGACTCTAACGGCAAATTACAGAGGCCAATCACCCCACAAACCCGCAAGTCTTTGGGGTGTGGGAGGAGTCCAGAATTTGTGGTAGAAACGTACGTGGTCACAGGGAGAACGTACAAACAGCATCCATGGTCAGGATCGAACCTGGGTCCCTGGTGCTGCAAGGCCGCTACTCTACTGCTGTGCCGCATGTGGAGGGAAATAGACAGAAAATATTTCAGGTCAGGATTTCAACCCAAAACAGTCTGTCCATTCCCTCCACAGATGTTGCCTGACCCGCTGAGTTCCTCCAGCACTGTTTTGCGTCTGCAGTTCCTGGTATCTAGAGGGGCTGTTTCAATGCTCTTTGGCTTGAGCTCGAGACCTTGCAATAGTGGCGGAAGGAATGCTCCATCTTACAGGCTCCCCAGCTGCTCACCACCTGCCGCTCAAGGCAGAGATTTGTTGCTGCGTTTCAGAAACCCGACACCAAAGTATGTGCTTTTAACCCATTAGCGCCATCTGCCAGCAGATGGCAGGATTTTAGCACAATATTTTAAAAGGGACAAAGTGCTGGAGTAACTCAGCAGGTCAGGCAGCATCTCATCGGTGGTGCTTCAGGTCAGGCCCCGTCTTCAGACACAAACCATCACCTATCCATGTTCTCAGAGATACTGCCCAACCAGCTGAGTAATTCCAGGCGTGTGTTCCTTTGTCTAAACCAGTTCCTTGTTTCTACAGGATTTTAACACAGCCTGGTATCTGTTCCCAGTTCAAGTGTAGCCGCCACATGTGCCGGCAACAGAATAATGACATTCTTAGGCACAAGGAACTGCAGACGCTGGAATCATTTGTAGAACAAAGTGCAGGAGTAACACAGTGGGTCAAGCAGCATCTCTGGGGATTACGGACAGGTGAACATCTGTGATTCAGGTCAAGAATCTTCAAGAATGAGACACAAAGTGCTGTTTTAACTCAGCAGCACCTCTGAAGAACATGGAAAAGTGACATTTTGGGTCAATACCCTTCCTAAGACCCAAAACATCACTCATCATCTTCTTCTCTCCCCTTCCCCCCCCCCCCCCCCCCCCTTCAGTCTGAAGTGTTCTGACCCAAAAGGTCAACTATCCTTTCTTTCCAGAAATGCTGCCTGACCCGATGAGTTACTCAAAACCAGTATCTGGAATTCATTGACCATAGAGGTGTATAAGATCATGAGGGCCATGGATAAATGAATGCTCAGTCTCTTCCTCCATAAAGACTTTACGCTTTCCAAACAGAATCTACAGCCATGTTCAGCTTTTACAAACATGCAAACATTTGTTTGACCACAATTACAAAAAACAGGCATTATTGCAGATTGAAACCATCTTTACTGTTTAATCTTCACAGACATCAACAAAGGCTTTGCAGTTGTAAAACATCAAAGTCTACAATGCACAAAACAACCTTGTTAGTGGCAATGGCAACGGTTTCTTTATGGAATGAGGAAGGGATGTAGCTAGGAAATCTTGCCTGCTGGTGATCAGACTGAATCCGCGTCCAGGGACAGCTTTTGGAAACTTCACCTGTCTATATAATTACGGCTTTCACAGATGGAGTCATCTTCCAAAGTATATCTACTGCGATTAAACCAGAGCTATGATGAATACCAGGGATACACCAGCTTTGGAGGGAGCAGTTCTGGGAAAGAGGGTGAATGAAGCAGGCCAACACAAGAGATGGAACAGGGAGTTCCGACTGAACTAGTATAATGCCAAGTCCCATTGTCCCGGCAGAACATTGTTCGATACACTCAGGCACAGGCGGCAATAACTAATGTAGCTCCTCCAAATTTAACAAATGCTCTGTTTGCACTTCCTTCCCTCTATCCACTGGCACCTGATGTGACCAGCACCAGGCTAGGATGCAAAAACCTTTAAACAGATATAAAAGCTGTAACTATATGTCCATTTCTTCCTCCTACTCAACTTTCAAGAGTCACCCCTAATAATATCCTTTTACAAAAGTAGGGAAAAAAAAGCTGTTACTAAAGAGGCTGCCCATTTCAGAGGGTTTTTACCCAAAATAGCTGCAAGATTTTAAGATGGGGTTGAACAATAGGGATTATACAGGAGATGGGGTGCACGTTTAACCCTTGAAGGGCCACACTCAATCCGTGCAAACTTGAAGTTTCTCTGGAAGCCCTTTTACAATCGCTGAAACGTAACCCTTTCTTACAAATTATACTGTGGAAGCAGAGGAGAAACATTGCAACAGCCCTGACCATCATTAGCTCGTCTGATTAGTAAAGGCAAGGTAAACAGAGAATGCAGTAATTGGTTTGGAATAATTAGTGCAGGGTTAAAAATGGGAAGACTCAACGCATCAATTCAAGAATGATATTGGTCATCGTACACAATTAACCGGAGGAATTGTTAAAACAAATTTCACACAATTTGACTTGACTCATCATGTAGTTAATCTAGATTTGCATTATTAGAGGTCCATTTTACAATTGTTGTTTGTATCAAAACTAAATTCGCATCGGAACACCCGCTTACAAAGTTTGGTCCAGCTTCGATTTGGGAACTGAGGTACGGCTACAGGTAGGCACTTGTGTGGAGCAAAGCTTAGCTTCTTTACAAAATACTTTACACTTCATCCATGCTTAAAGGAGTCGAGCAGTAGTGGGGGCGCACGCTGCGAAAGGTCAGAGTGGAGCCGCACACAGTCCATGGAACAGCCACTGGGTGGACAGTGACATCAGGCCACAGGTTTTACATGCGTCTCTCTGGTGGGCAAAACAACAGTGTGAGAAGCCCCGGTCTCCTCCAGTCCGGTTGTCCTAGTTACTCAGCGTGGCCAGGCAGTTCTGCAGCATCTGCACGTTGTTCTGGAACAGAAACGGATCTAATGACACTGCAAGGTAATAAAGTGGGAAGCAGCACACAGCACAAAGGGAGGCAAGTCTTCCAAAACCCCAGCTTTAGACTTGAGATACAGCGCAGAAACAGTCCCTTCGGCCCACCGAGTTCACACCAATCAGCGATCAACCCTTACACTAATGCTATCCTACACACTAGGGACAATTAACCTATAAAGCTGTATGTCCGGCCCTCAATCTCCCTCCTGGGATCTCCCCTTTTATTCCTCTGCCCAATTCACATCGCCTTTTATCTCCAACTTTTCCCCCTTCCACTCATATCCTCTGAAAGGATATCACTTACTCCACCCACCTGCCAGTCACCCCCCTCACATCTATCCACCTAGCACTTGCCACGCTTTGCCCCTACCCCATCTCTCTTTTACAACTTTCTCCACTACGTCCAGACTCAAAACGTCATCTGTCCATTCCCCCCCACAGATGCTGCCCGCCCCGCTGTGTTCTTGTAGCACTTGGTTCTTTCCCCATTGGGATAAATTGTCTGCAGTGTTTGGTGTTAGAACCACCAGGTTGAATCTATGCATTGTAAAGCCGACTGCTCCCGAGCAGACAGGCCAGGCCCATGCACTGGTTTACATGGCACCCAACCCTCCAAGACCACGGGACACAGCCACCCGCTCCAGGCATTTTGCTGACAGGTGATTGTAGGTCCGTCAGAGTGAGGTGGGGAGAGGGCGATGGGGTAACTATAATCAGCTGGGCTCCCAGCCAGTGGCAGGTAACCCTCGCGAACTCTGGCAAAGGCTGCCCCATCTGAACCAGCCCCTGGAGAGCACACAAGGCCAGCATTGCCGAGCGTACAGTGGGCAGTGTGCACTGCCGGTCATTGACAGCTGGGCAAGGGGGCAATCCACACCCAGTTGGTGAATGCACATACACCATTGTATGGTATGCCTATCGATGTAAACAGTCTCCACGGCTTGCCCAGTCGGTGCATGCGAACACACCCTTCTACTCATGTACACACAGAGCAATATTGGATGTATACACACACACACACACCCCCCTCAACGGTATCTCTATTGGATATACACAAAACACACGTCTACAGCACCAACATTGTATACACACACACAGTACCCCTAGTGCAGTGGTTCTTAACCTGGGGCTCATGAGGGGGTCGTTTGGGCTATGCCGGGGGTCATGAAAGGGGTCATAAATACCATATCAATTTGTTGAGCCCACATTTAGGAGCCTTACAAAAGTACATACAACATACAGTATTTTGTTCGCGTATGCACGTACTGGTGCCAAAAAGGTTAAGAACCACTGCCCTAGTGGGTGCAATACACATACCCACAGCATCTACACACGCCTAGTGTGCGTGCAACCCTTCAGACGACCCACCTTGGCGTGTTTCAGCTGCAGCTCGGTCATTTCAATCAGGTTTTTGCGGAACGCCGCCACCCTCCTGGTTCTGAAAGCCATCAGCTCTGAAAACAGGAAGGATCCCAGTCAGCAACACAGCTGGATGGACCAGGGGACTCATGGCAGATGCAGCCGCCACTTGAGGCAAGCGGGGCGAGTGGTGGCGTCAGTTCAATGTCATGGACGTGATAACGCCAAAGGATCGGAGCTCAAATCATAAAGCAAGTGCACTTTTATGATTATAAAAGCGTTGCGATTATTTTTGTTATTGATTCTATATTTATTATAGGTTGAGAGGGATATTGGCCAAACACAGATAAACACTAGCTTAGGGATGGCGTCATGTATCAATACACTGTAAATGGATCAATTGCAATCATGTATAGTCTTACTACTGACTGGTTAGCATGCAACAAAAGCTTTTCACTGCACAATATACGAAACTAAAAAATCTTGGGCGGCATGGATGAGTGGGGCCGAAAGGCCTGTTCGGAGTTGTACGACTGGATGAGTTGTGAATAGAGACCAGCGAGCAGCCCCACTTCTGAATTAACAGCAGCTACTGTAATCTTTCAAAGCGTGGTGAAGTAAGGAGAAGGGGGGCTGCCTGGGACACTGGGCACTCGTACCTTCCTTGGCAGACTCAGAAAGCTTCTCAAACTTCTGGCTGCTGAGTTGCTGCTGGACCTCTGCCTGCTTCATGTCTTTCCCCTTGATCCGAGCCTTGTCCAGAGCCTTGCTGGCGTTTTCAGAATCCACCAGAGAACGGGCCCTCCTGTACAGGAGATCCTACACAGTGATACAAGCACAGGGTTCACACAGTTAAAGCAACAGCAGAGGGCGGTGGGCCCAGGGAACGAGCTGCCACAGGGGGTAAT
Organism: Raja brachyura; assembly: GCA_963514005.1. The sequence goes on along the minus strand of OY740788.1, from coordinate 70,017,325 downwards.
TGAGGCAGGTACAACAGGTCCACCACTGATTTTCCAGCAACTGGTGGTCTAGCACCTCTTTTAATCTGGACAAAATCTGGAGCGCAATTAAAAACCCTCCCGGAAGTCCCCTTGAAAATGTGGTGCCTTGGCCGGGTGAGACGGTCGATCTTGAACTCATCGGGACTACCATGGCCAAATGGCGTGTCGAATTTGCGCCCCTGTGGCTGGAGCACTGGAACTCCCTCCCAGCCAGAGTTGGCAGATCCGCTCGCACAGCCGACTTCCGAGGCTGACTTTGCGGGCTGGTTTCTCAGCTCTCCGGCACCCTGTTCCAGTACTGTTCGACTCCATTCAGAGGCCGTTGAAAAAGTTACTTTTATAACAACTAAACAGGTTCGCTTCTTAATACACAGACAGACAATACCGGAAGTGGCGGCGCTGCTTGGCAGCTGCGGCTCATCTGCAGTCCGTCTGTCTTTTATTTTATTTTTGTCTTCGTGCCTGTTTTTAGGGATTATTTTTGGTTTGTGTGGGGGTGTGGGGGTGTGGGGGTGTGGGGGTGTGGGAGAAACGGGGTTTTAGTCTCTCCCCTCAGGGGGATGCGACTTTTCTTGTCGTGTCCCCCGTCACCGTCTCCGTCTGTGCTGAGGCCCTAATGGCGGAGCTGGTGGCTTCCAGCGGCGGCGGCACGGCTTCGGAGCTTCAGCGGCGACCTGGCTTCGGAGCTGCGGTGCTCCAGTGGCATTCTGGCGGCGACCTGGCTTCGGGGATGTGCTGCTCCAGCGACGGCCTGGCTTCGGGGATGCAGTGCTCCAGTGGCGTTCCGGCGGCGACCTGGTTTTCGGGGATGCGGTGCTCCAGCGACGACCTGGCTTCAGGGATGCGGTGCTCCAGCGACAACCTGGTTTTCGGGGCTGCGGTGCTCCTGCGGCGACCTGGCTTTTGGGGCTGCGGTGCTCTAGCGACGTTCCAGCGGCGACTTGGCTTTCGGGGCTGCGGTGCTCCAGCGGCGACCTGGCTTTCGGGGCTGCGGTGCTCCAGCGGCGACCTGGCTTTGGGGATGCGGTGCTCCAGCGACGTTCCGGCGGCGGGCCCTGTGGCGGTGTTCCGGCGACAGCGGTGGCGGCGGCCGGGTTTCGGAGGCTCAGCCCCGGGCCTGGTGGACGGCAGCATCGGAGGCCTGGATCTCCTCAGCGCAGAGGGAGAATAAGGAGGGAAGAAGACAGAGACTCTAAGACTTTTGCCTTCCACCACAGTGAGGAGGTGTTTGGTGAACTCACTGTGGTGGATGTTAATTTTTGTGTTTATTGTGTGGATTTGTTATTTTTATATATGTATGACTGCAGGCACGAAATTTCGTTCAGACCGAAAGGTCTGAATGACAATAAAGGCCAATCATTCATTCAACTCACAAACGTTTGGTAGACCAGTTCAAAACTTTACTTATTATCGGCCGATAGATGGGAGGGAGAACTCGGGTCAAGTGAGCAAGCAGACACTTCACTGTCCTCATCCTCGAACAACAGAATTACATCGTATTAAATAGTGTTTTGTCACCTTAGCACATTCCACAAATATTAGTCGTGGTCAGAGGTACAGGAAATAAAGGTTTCTACAGAATGCATCACATCAAAGGCATTGTGTCATATGGTACAAGATATCTTACATATTAAAGACATTGGCCATTTGTTAATACCCCTTAGATCAATCTAGCTTCTTCTCTCGTCACTTCCCCCCTCAGACATCGGACATTTGGTGCATTTTACATTACAAACGCATCAGCCATTTGTCATTCCCCCATACTGGGATCAATCTAACTTCCTCTCTCGTCATATGGTAGACAAATGTTAGTCATTCATTATCTCAATACACGGCAACCTGAGGCAAGCCTAGACTTGCCTTTCTGTATTAATCTACTGGAGAAAAGCCCGATTTGAGACTAAATATAAGCTTTTCTTATATTTTTTACTCAATTCAGCCTTATCACCATGACCTCTGTTGGTCCGGCAAAACGGATAATCCGGCAGGGCTCTAGAACCAAGGGTGCCAGGAAATCTGTGGTGGACTTGTATGACAACTTTTAAAAGACACTTGGACAGCACATGGATAGGAAAGGTTTAGAGGGATATGGGCCAAACATGGGCAGGAAGAACTAGTAGATGGGTCATCTTGATCTTGCCAAAGGGCCCGTTTCCCTGCAGTAAACTCAATGACTCTTCTCAGCCACCGAGTACTGTCACAAAGCAAACTTCATTTTGTATTGGAAAACAGAGGGCAGGAACAAATGTAATAATGGTTAAAGGGCAGCACAGTGGCACAGCTGGTAGAGCTGTTATCTCACAGTATCAGAAAACCTGCCCTTGGGTACTGCCTATGCAGATTTGCATGTTCTCCCTGTGACTGGGTAGTGGAATGAACTACCAGAGGCAGACAAAATAACATTTAAAGGACATCTGGATAGGAGTATGGACAGATGGGTTGAGAGAGGTATGGGTGAAATGTGGGCAAATTGGAACTAGCTTAGATGGAGAAATCTTGGATTAATTGGGTCGAAAGGCCCGTTTCCATGGTGCACGACTCGATAAGTCAAAACTTAACACCGATTGCAGTGATGCAGAGTGTCAACCCAAAATGGCAATACCTTTCCCCACACCGACACTCCACAACCAAGCCTAGGTCCTCCAGCAGCTGACCTAAGCTCCAGATTCTAGCATCGCACAATTGTGCAGCAGTAGAATTGATGCCCTACAGGCCCAGAGACCCGGGTTAGATCCAGACCTCGGGTGCTGCCTGTACAGAGTTTTACGTTCTCCCCATGACCACGTGGGTTTTCTCCGGGTGCTCTAGTCTCCTCCCACACGCCAAAGACGTACATGTTTGTAGGTTAATTGGCTTCGATAAAGATTGTAAATTGTCCCTAGTGTGTAGGATAGTGCTAGCGCATAGGGCGATCGCTGCTCAGCATGGACTCAGTGGGCCAAAGAGCCTGTCTCCACACTGTATCTGTAAACAAAACTAATCTGCAGTCTCTAATCTGCAGACTTTGGATTTACACTAGTATGATTATATAACTATTAATGTATTTATTTTAGAGATACAGCATAGAAACAGACCCAGAGAAAACCCACACGATCACAGGGAGAACGTACAAACAGCATGATAATTAAATGCTCTTGACCAAGGCTATATAATAATAGATAATTCTCATACTAGGACGATAAATAATCCTAAACACTGCCTGCGCTAAAAGACTTCAAAGGTAATCCAATAGCCAGCAATGGTGTGAAATAGTCTCATCGCAGTGCGTTGAACACGATCGGATGGGCCTTCCGATGCACAAAGACAACACTAAGGAAGCAAGACTGGGCCACGTTACCTTAGCGGCCTGGATATCCCTCACATAATATCTCAACAGCTCCGTTAGCTTCAAGTCTTCATCACTTGACACTCTTCCTTCTACTTTCTATGGAGGAAGAGAGGAGAGGATTGGAGTTGGTGGAAGAAATCAGCAGTAAATGGAAAATGCTTTATAATTAAGTTCCCAATGATTAACACCCTGGCTTAAATATTTGATATGGCACGGGCTTTATATAAACTGGAACTGCTTCCCGAAATGAGAAAGTGCCGACCAATTAATGTGGCCGATTCAAATCACCAAACACCATCACAATTCAGGGGCAATGGAGAATGCATAATAAACGCTGGCATTGCCGACAACAGCCACATCCCACTAATTGTCCAGGAATAGGCAACAGCATCCCAATGGTGATCAGGACTTTAAAAAAAAAAAAGATCTCTGCCAATTCCATCGGAGCAGGAAATTAGCTCAGAGACCAGACAGGCCACCTTCCCCATCCCTAATAGTATTTGCCCTGTACCAGCCCCACAGCATCAGGCATGTTTCTAGTAGTGGGAGAGTCTAGGACCAGAGTGCACTGCCTCAGGATAAAATTATGTACTTTCAAAATAGAGAGGGGGAGGAATTTATTGTGCCAGAGGATGGCAATTCTGCAACTTAATTGCCACAGACGGCCCGGAGATAAAGTCATTGGGTATTTTTAAGGTGGAGAATGATTGGTTCTTGATCAGAAGGGGCGACAAAGGTTGCAGAAAGCAGGAGAATGGGGTTACGACTCAGTGGTGCAGCAGACTAGGTGGGCTGAATGGCCTACCGCTTATTATCTTAGGGATAGAACATGCAATTTTAAGAACCTCTGCCATCTTGTGGCTTGTAATGAATTTCTTTTGGACTTGAAGACCAGTGACTCTGCATTAATTTTAAAAAAAAGGAAGCTCAGGAGGTAAAGTTGCAGCAAGTTAATTCACTGTCTCCATTTCCAGAGCTACCGTAACTCTGAGCTGCTGGGATTATCTCTCAGCCTCTGCTGTTGCCGAACCTACCCAATGACTCACAGTTACAGGTGGAGGCTGGCTGGTTCATCTCCTTGAACAGTCACCTAGAAAGTCACCAGTCACCAGCTCTCCAAAACTTGCCAGTTGTGGAAAATGAAAGTGGTACTGAAGCAAATTATTGTTTTCAAACTGACTTGCTCTCCCCAGAGCGCCTTGTGCAGAACAGCACATTAAATACAGGCCACTGTAGGGAAAGGGGGTTGTCAAGCTGGAAAGAGCACAGAGAACATTTACAAGGATGTTGCTTGGACTCAAGGGCCTGAGCTATAGGGAGAGGTTGGGCAGGCTAGGACTTTATTGCTTGGAGCGCAGGAGGCCAATGGGTCATCTTAGTCGTGTATAAAATCACCCAATTCCATGATTGATTAAATCATGAAACTACTTAATAGGCAGGGTGAATGCAGTGTCTATTTCCCCCTATAGACACTGGGTCTATTTCCCCCAGTGTAGAAGAATCAGGAACCAGGGATCGTAGGTTTATGGCGAGAGGGAAGAGATTTAGTAGGATCTTGAGGGGCAACTTTTTCCCCCCCCCGTACAGGATAGTGAGTACATGGAACGCGCAGCCAGAGGAGGTAGTTGAGGCAGGCACTAACACAACAGTCAAGAAACATTTGGACAGGTACATGGATAGGAAAGGTTTAGATGGATATGGACCAAATGGGCCAGTTTAGATGGGGCATCTTTGTTGGTACGGACAAATTGGGCTGAGGTGCTCCTGTTATGCTACCTGGTGTCACCTGTGCCTTAATTTGGTGAATTTAAACAATTATTTGTCAATCACATCTTAAATAATCTAGCTGGAAGAGTTACTCTGTCAAAGTAACAGCAGGAGCAGCAGGAGCGGCCTTTTTCTATGTCATAGATGCAGAATTAGGCCAATCAGCCCATTGAGTGCACTCTGCCATTCAATCATGGCTGATCTCTCTTTCCCTCTCAACCCCATTCTCCTGCCCGAGTCTAAAGAGTATTTTGTTCTTTTAGACCTGTGGCCCTAAGCAAAATAAAACTGTTTCTGGCAAGTAGAATGAATGTCAGACAGCAAGGATGAATAGATTTTTATCAGGCAAGGTCGCAGCCTACATGTTCTCCATGAACTTACTGAAGAAAGGGAAGGACTAAAGGGGGCAAACAGCCAATCCCTAAAACTACTGCAGAAAACTAATGAACTGAGACAGCTACCCTGGAGTGATCCAGACTTACCCTCAGTCTTTCAAATAGCTCTGCCAGCTTCATGTAGTGACTGGAAAATAAAAAGTTGTTGTGTTATTAGCCAATGGCTTAAAGCTGGTTGTTACATTCTACGCTTCATGGAGTCTGGTTTGGTTTGTGGATTGTGGAGGGAGCAAAGGAAGGCAGGGTGGAGCTGAACCATAAGCACACAGTCCCCAATGCTGGACCAGAACTCTTCTTTCCCCACACACTCCTTTGGGGCTCAACATTCAACCACAACACCCACCTCCCAGTCCCTCAATGGCCACCAGAGTTCCCACCCATTTAGCCTGCACCTTAAATCATTGTTTTGCTGCTCCAAAGAACGGCATCCCAAAGTCCTTTTGCACAAAGGGCTGCTTTGATTGGCAGCTCATGGACCACTCTGAACACCTACCCCAGCCCACCACTTTCCACGGACAAGGTGCATCGTAGCAACTTGAAGCTTCTTTGGTGGATCTACCCAGTTGATCAGCCAAAGGTCAGACGTGGCTGGATATACCAGAACCTCCCAAAACAAAAACCCACGCAATCCAAAATCCAGAAACATCCTGAAAGCATGTCAGCACCTTGATCTTCTTTTGGACACCAGCACCAAAACTCATGCAGATAAGTGTGAGGTGCTGCATTTTGGAAAGTCAAACCTTCAGTGAATGGCAGGGCTCTGGGGGCAGGGTCCTGTAGAGCAGGGGATCTAGGGAATGCAGGTACATAGTTCCCTGAAAGTGTCACAGGTAGATCGGGTGGTCAAGGCAGCTTCAGGTATATTGGCCTTCAGTCAGGTAATTTAGAAGTTAGGATGTTACAGTTGCACAAGACATCGGTGAGGCCACTGTTGTTGGTCAGCACAGTGGTGCGCCAGTAGCGTTGCTACCTTACAGCACCAGAGACCTGGGTTCAATCCTGACTACGGGTGCTGTCTGTATGGAATTTATACATTCTCCCTGTGACTGCATGGGTTTGCTCTGGGTGCTCCGGTTTCCTCCCACGCTCCAAAGACATACAGCTTTGTAGGTTAATTGGCTTCTGCACCTGTCCCTAGTGTGCAACATAGAACTCGTGTACAGGTGATCACTGGTCGGCATTGACTTGGTGGGCTAAAGAGCCTGCTTCCATGTATTGGACTTTGCATCTCTAAACCAAATACACTTGTATTCACTTTTGGTCACCCTGCTGTTAGAAGGATGTCATCACGCTGGAAAGACTCAATGGCCCGAACTATAGGGAGAGATCGGGCAAGCCAGGACTTCATTTCTTGGAGCGCAGGAGGGCGAGGGACAATCTTAGAGGTGTACAAAATCACAAGGGGAATAGATAGGACAAATATACAGGCTTTTACCCAGAGTAGGGGAATCAAGAACCAGAGGACATAGGTTTAAGGTGAGAAAGGGGAACCCGAGCGGGAACTTTTCCCACAGAGAGTGGTGGGTATATGGGATGAGCTGCCAGATGAGGTCGTTGAGGGAGATACTATAACAACATTTAAAGGGCACTTAGACAAGTACAGGGGCAGGAAAGGTTTAGAAGAATATGGACCCAATGCAGACAAATCGGACTAGCATAGATGGAACATCTTGATCGGCATGGACGAGTTGGGCTAAAGAGCCAGTTTCATGCTGTAAGACTGACTTGCTAAACCATACACCCAGGGAACATTTCTTTCAACAAAAAGACTGCTGCATCCACCCCTGCTGTCGCGAGTTGCACCCGGTAAACCAATGCAGACAGCACGGACACAGATGTACTCACTGAGTCAATGGGGACGTTTCTTCCATGCCGAGCTCATTAAAGGAAGAGGATAAGTGAATGTAATCATCAGAAACATCTGGAGAAACAGACACATCGTTGGCAGGCAACTAAAAAAAGTGCTTGATATTTTGTGTCTTATATTAAAAAAAAGTTTCAACACTTATTGGCCAAACATCTGTGAAGGCAGCCAGCCAATCAATGCTTACTTTTGTGAGTTCTTGTCATTTTTTCTGCTTTCAGTGCAGAGTCTTTAATTTTGGTGCCGTATTCCACTAGGAATGTCTTCTCGTGTTCAAAGAATTCATCCGCATCCTGCCGAGAGAAAAAAAAACAGGAATTTCTTTAAAAGATATTTTCTATAGTCAAACGTCAGCTTTGGGAAGGGTTGCTGGCCTAACAGGTCGATGCTCAATACACAGCCCCCTCCAGCTTCTTAACTCTAAATTCCATTCAGTCCCCATCTCCCTCATGCACTATCCAACTTCCTCTTAAATGCAGACATTCCATTCACCTCGAACCATGTACTGGCAAGCTTTGTATTCTCATGATCGCGATGGAACTGCCTCCAAATTCCATATGGGTTTTATTAGTGACTATTTATAGTCTAGGTTTAAACAGATATAATCAAGCCCTTGCAGCCAGGAAACAGGCCATTTGGACCATCTTGTCCCTGCCAACTAATGGCATACAGTGCTAGTCCCATTTGCCAGTATTTGGCCCATATGCCTCTAAACCCTCTCTATCCATATATCTGTCAAATGTCCTTCAAAACATATGGGATGCTAGGTGTGACCCAAAGAAGTATCTCTCTCCTGGATATAAAATATCTAAATCTCTCTCTCCCCCCCTTCCCCTCCCCCCCCCAAAAAAAACTAGACTTACTGGAAGAGAAATTTTAGATTTAGACTTAAGCAAGATCACGTTTTTGGAGTGTGGGAGGAAACTGGAGGACCCAGAACAAAAACACTGTCACAGGGAGAACTTACAAACTGCGTACAGACAGCACCCGTAGTTAGGATCGAACCCAGGCCTCTGGCGCTGTAAAGCAGAAGTTCTACTGCTGTGCCACCCTTCAGCCTCTAACCAGCCCAGTTCTTCGACCCAGCCCATTAACTCTCCACAGATGCTGACTGTTTTCCAAACTTCTCCATTTTGTTTCCAATTTACTAAATAACAGGCAGATCACAAACACTATATGCAAATCAAAACTCAAATACCTTGGCCCCGGAGATGAGGACTTCGTCAGCCGTCTTCATCATGCTCTTTAGAAAGCCACCAAACATCTCCTTGGTGTTTTTCCTACGTACACTCAGCTGGGAAAGGAAGCGAGTGGGATTAGCCAGTACCAATCAGTCATAATGTAGCCAGAGGATGGAGAATCACAAGTGCCTGGTGCCAGTCCCAAGTGCTGTCAGAGGTAGATGTTGACAGGGTGGGGAATAGATGCGTAGGAAGCCTATACCTAGCAAGAAGATGGATGATGGATCACGGGACGACTGGAATGGAGGAGACGGCTGCAAAGGGCCTTTGTGGCCAGCTGATGCTGGGACTGTAAAATGGTACCAAAATGGCAACTCTTGCATTTAGACTCAGTAGGGAGGGATGAGCACCAACGTCTACAGGATTCCTTCTAACCACCTCATTTCCTTACCCCGAAGAGATCGAGTGGTGTCACCCCCACCTCCCCGAGACCACCCAATCAGAAACAAGGGAGACATGGATCAGGTGCAGGCAGAGGAGATCAGTTTAACTTAGCACCATTTAGCACAGACATTGTGGGTCCCAAGGGCCTGTTCCCGCGCAGCATTATTTGATGTTCTATGAGGCCATTCGGCCCATCAATAGAAGACAGAAGCTTGAAAGTGAGCAACACCGCACTCAGGAACAGCTTCTTCCCCTCGGCTATCAGGCGTCTGAACAGTCATTTCACAAGCTGGAGCATTGTACAATTCACCTCTACTCCATTGTGGACATTGGACTTTGTCTCTTGAACTAATGCGCTACAATGCTGAGAACTGTATCCCTCACTCTCCCTTCGCCACTGCTCAATCTGTTGTACTTCAATATAACTTGATTGTATTTATAGTTGGTATTATCTGATCTGATTGGATAGCATGCAAAACAGAGCTTTTCACCATTGCCCGGTGCACGTGACAATAATAATCCTAAACATAACCTGTGTAGATGCTGCCATTCCACAGCGCCTCAGTCCTAGGTTTGGCAGAGCATCCATTGCTGGGGAACGCCAAAACAACACTACTGACCAATTAAAACACAGAGGGCCGCAGTCATAATGCTGACTCCTGGGTGGCCCCACTGTGGAATTCCCTTCTGCACCCACTGTCTGTCCCCGTGCCAACTGGATCAATGTACCCAATGCCTCTTCCATCCCACAGCCTTCATTTCGCAAACACATCAAAACTGTATTTGCAAACCTTTCCCAGAAACTCTGCTACTACCCTCCACTTAGCCGATATTCAAGCTTCTCAAATTAAATGTTCCTACACAATTACGGGTGGAACTGTGGGTAGAGCTGCTGTCTTGCAGCTCCAGAGAAGCCGGTTTAATCCCAACCCCGGTTGCAAATTCTCCTTGTGACTGCGTGGGTTTTCTTCAGGTACTCTAGTTTTCTCCCACATCCCAAAATCGTGCAGGTTTGTTTAATTGGCTGCTTTAAAATTGTAAATTGTCCCTAGTTCTAGTGTACAAGGTAATCACTAGGTCAGTGGGCCCAAGGGCCTGTTTCTCTGCAGTATCTATAAAGTTTAAAGTCTAATTTTGAATCAACCACTTTAATCATAAACAAAAGACTTATTGCAATTTAAAGGGTATGGTCTGAGTGCAGGTAGACGGGACTAGGGGAAAATAAATGGTGGTCACGGACTGGAAGGGCCGAGAAGGCCTGTTTCCGTGCTGTAATTGTTATATGGTTATATGGTTAAACATCGCTTGGCACAAGACAGATGAAAATAGAACAGTACAGCACATGGAACGGGCTCTTTGGCCCACAATGTCCGTGCCCAACATGATGCTAAATTTAAAACGACCTCCTCTGCCCGAGTGTAATCCGTATCCCTCCACATCCATGTTCCCATCCAATAGCCTTATAATGAAGAGCAAGCAAGCTGTTCCCAATTAACTTCCCGCCAAAGGAGTAAGCAAAGAAATAAAGTCTTACATCCTGATCATACTCCAGAAAAACGTGGAAGTTGTGGTCGCTGGTCAACACGGGGTGGCTCGCGATTCGTTGGAGGAAGACCTCGTGGTTGGATACCGTCTTCTTAAAGACAGCCAGGTACTCCCTAATCAAAGTACACAACCAGGACAGACACTAAGTCATAGTACAGTAAACCCTCACTATAACAGACCATGGGGGCACTGGTGTCCGTAAGAGATTATCATTGTACAAGTAGAAACAACTGCAGATGCTGGTTAAGACACAAAAGTACACAATGTGATGGAGTAAAGGCCCTGTCCCACTTACGTGTCCTTGGCACGCAAATTACGCGACTTTGTCGTCGCATTGAGGTGCACGGGCGGTGCCGGTCCCACTGAGAAGCGGGGAGGGGTATGGAGTTGTGCGGTATCGCACGGCGCTCCGGGATTTTGTACCGAAACGAAATCTTTGCGCGCCACCGACCTGCCGCGTAACTGACGGCCAAAGTGGGACAGGCGTCGCAACGTCTCACCTCCAACAGCAGCAGAAGCAGGCAAACGATCGTCGAACTCGGCCTGGGGCTCACGGCCGTTGCGGATCCGGATCCGTCCCTACTCTACTTTCAAGGCTATACTTTAAACCCATGCCCTGTGGTTCCTGAATGCCCTACCCTGGGTAAAAGACTACATTCACCTTATTCATCCCCATCATGCACTTCTACAAGACCACCCTATTACAATTACAAGTTCGCCAAACTGAAGCAAAGATTGCAAAAACAAAATGATTAAACTCACAAACAAAACCTCTCCAATTCTAGGGCAGGATTCTGCTTAAAAACAGATTAGAAGAGACTAGGTAGAAGTTGTAGATTTTAAACAGCTAGATTCCAACAAATTCAGTCTGTGCAACCCTGACCCCTTCCCTCATGAGCCCCCCCCCCCCAATGAAGTTCTACCCCTCGCTCTGCATGATAATCTACCCCCTGCCCTCTCCTCCTCCTGGTGCTTATCCCCAACCCCCCCCCCCATGTGAAGTTCCACCCCTCCCTCTGCGTTTTAATCTAGCCCCACCAGCTGTGCTGAACAAACAGGCAATGGGCAGGTCCAGGTTATCTTACGCCTCGAGTTCTTGCTTCATTTTACTGAATTCTTCCTTGGACATCGATCCTTCTCCCTCGCCCAGTTTCTGCATCTTCTCCCTCGCCATGTCAAAGTCGGGTTTGGCAGGTGCTGGGGGAATCTGCAGACAGATAATGGAAGGGTGGTCAACATCAACAGAACTAACACCGCACCACAAGTCCCCACACACTCCCCATTCAAGGCCATACTACCCACAACTCCCTCTGCACACCACCCCATTTACACTCCCCACACCATCCACCCCAGACCACACACTCCCCGCCTTGTCCACCCCCAGACTTCCCACACCACCCCCACACTCCCCTCCTTGTCCACCCCCTTCACACTCCCCGCACCACTCCCTTCACACTCCACTCCCCCCCCTCCCCGGCTATCAGAAGCACCACTCCTTCCCCATTGACCAATTCATGTCCAACCATCTCAAACCCTCACCTGAAACTTGCTCCTAAAGCCAAGATCACTGTGCATTCTCTAGGACAACCAAAGGCATTTGCACAGAAACAGGCCCTTCGGCCCAACTCATTTATGCCAAACAAGATGACCCATCGAAGTTAGTTCAATTTGGCATTTGACACAAATCTTCTCCTATCCGTTGTACCTGCTCAAATGCTATATAATTGCTATAGTACCTGCCTCAACCACCTCCACTGGCAGCTTGTTCAATACTCCCACCACCTTCTATGTGAAAAAGTTGCTCCTCAGGCTACTATTAAATCCTTTTCCTCAGTTTAAACCCAGGTCCTTCACCCTCGCCCAGTTTCTGCATCTGGACATACGGTGGCGCTGTTGCTAGCTGCCTCCGCCCACGGTCTGGCCGTCTTTCTTTATTTTATGTTTAGAGTGTTTTTTTTAGTTTTTTTGTTTTTCTTCGGTCTTTTATGTGGGGGGAAGCGGGTGGGGCAAGGGGGAAACCGTCCTTCAGTCGGTTCCTGGCGAGGATGCAGCTATTATGCGAGTCGTGTCCTCGCCCCCGCCCTTGCGGCCTACCAGCTGGATTGGCACGACCTTTCCTACCAGGACCGGATCAGAGCTTCAGCAGCGGCGGCGAGGCGCTGGAAACATCGCGGAGCGGGCGAGGCCTTCCTGGGATCGCCGCTTGGAGCTCCGGAGTGCCGGGTCGCTGCTCCAACATCGCGGAGCTGTGGGTGCGGAGCTCCCAACGCAGGCGACGCCGACTTTAACATCGCGGAGTCCTGGGACCCTTTGCCGGGGGTCGCCAGTGCGAATCTCCGCCCAGCGCGGCCGGTGAATATCGGGAGCCGCGGACTCCGGTGGAAGGTGGCCGACGAGAGGTTCCCGGACGGGGTGCTCGGGAGGCCCTGACCACGGGTGGAGATTGGGGAACATCAGCGAGGAGGTTGACTGGACTTTGGTTCTTTCCCTCAGTGGGGAACTTTGGTGCTGCTGTGGGGATGTTTGTGTTGTGGACTACTGTGTTCTGTGTTTTTATGTATTTATTTTTTGTATGACAAAGGGAAAAATAATTTTGTTGTCTCTTCATTGAAGACAATGACAATAAATTAAATAAAATCAAAATAAAATCAATTCTTGATTCCCAATCTGGTTAAAATTCTGTGAATTCACCTTATCCATTCTTCCTGATTATAGACACCTCTAAGATCACCCTTGAGTGACACCCTGGCAGAGTAGACAATGGGCCAAATGGTCTAATTTGCTGTTTCATGAACACACATCCACGTAGCCAACGACTATATTACAAGACATAGGATCAGAATTAGGCCATTCGGACCATCGAGTCTACTGCCCCATTTGATCATGGCTGATCTATCTTTCCCTCTCAACCCCATTCTCCTGCCTAATCCCCATAACCTTTGACACCCTTACTAATCAAGAACCTATCAATCTCCACTTAAATATACCCGATGACTTGGCCTCCACTGCCGTCTGTGGCAATGAATTCCTCCTTCTGGCTAAAGAAATTCCTCCATGTGTCCTTCCTAAAGGTACGTCCTTTGATTCTGTGGCTATGGCCTCTGGTCCTAGACACTCCCACTGTGGAAACGCCCTCACCACATCCACTCTATCTAGGCCTTTCACTATTCGGTAAGTTTCACTGCGGTTCCCCTCATCCTTCCAAACCTCAGCGAGTACAGACCCAGTGCTGGTCTGAACACTGGCCACGACCCCCACTCACGATGATCCCGGCGTAGTCCTCATTCTCCACCAGTGTGTCGTGTAGCCACACAAAGTCCTCGTGCTGCCTGATCACCGAGAAGTCTGACTTCTTGAAGGACGGCAGGGTCGTCTGAAGGAGAGAACGAGAGTCAGTGCTTCCCCCACTCAGACCGCCACCTCCCCTCAAGGTCTAAGACACCCTCTACAGTTACCAACTCTACTCAGCTGTTGTGGAGCCCCAAGCCCAGCCACTTGGCTGCAAAGATAAGATCCCCCCCCCCCAAATAAAATATGCCATGAGTTCATAAGTCCCAGGGAGCAAAATTAAGCCATTCAACCCATCAAGTCTACTCTGCTATTCAATCATGGCTCATCTAAGTTTTCCCTCTCAACCCCATAACCCCCGACATCCTTCCTAATCAAGAATCTCTCAATCTCTGCTTTAAAAATACCCAATGAGTTGGGCTCCACCAAAAGGAGTGTGAGTGGCATGGTGGCACAATGGCAATGAATTCCAAATTCACTGCCCTCTGGCTAAAGAAGTTCGTTTCTGAAGGTAGGTCCAATGGACCATGTGCTACATTCTACATGTTGCAGATCCTCATGGTCCCACACCTGGATTCCCAGCCCACTCACTAGTTGACAATGGCGCCCGCTCTCCCCTTAAATATCACCAGGTTCTCTCGTCTGTGGTCCCAACCGGAAACATTGTCTGTCCATTCTCACCACAGATGCAGCCTGACCCACTGAGTTCCTCCAGCACTTTACAGAGGCCAATTAACCTACAAACCTGCACGTCTTTGGGATATGGGAGGAAACCAGGGCGCCCAGAAGAAACCCACACGATCACAGAGAGAACATACAAACTCTACACCAACAGTGCCAGAGGACAGGATCACACCTGGGTCTCGGACACTGTGCAAATTATACACAAACTATCATAAATTACTGTGTGGGATAGTGCTAGTGTACGGGGTAATCGACAGCAGCATGGACTTGGTGAGCTGAAGGACATGCTTCCGTGTTGTATCGCTGAAGTAAAGCAAGCGTCGGTGAGCAGATGGAGTGCCCAGCGAACATTCACTGGTGACCCAGATGCCAAACGGTGAGAAACGTTTACCAGAGCTTTGCCAAGCCTTGGGTGGATCAGCACAGGTGTCAATTCCTGTCACCACCGCTGCTGCCACCAAAAAGCATGCCACATCGAACACAAAAAAATTCTCAAAAGATACCACCTTGGATGTCCTACTAGTTCCACTATTTGCACCCTAGTACCTCTTCGTTCCCCAGCCTTGGCTCTTCTGCAGCCAACAATGGGGCATTGTGGTCTCCACCTTTCCTTGATCATCCGTTGCCAGCCTTGATTTGTTCTGGTTGTCCTACCTCCAGTCCCCCACCTTCCTTCTACTCTCAGTCCGAAGAAGGGTCCTGACGCAAAACGACACCCATCATTTTTCTCCAGAATGCTGCCTGACCCTCTGAGCTACTCCAGCACTTGGTGTCTATCTTCTCAATAGACAGTATTGCACAAAGGTGTATTTGCAAACCTCGTCAACCTAATGCATATTTAAAAAAAACAAGGTTCCACTAGTCCAATCTTGTCAACAGGAGTCAAACCCGTGCGCAAGAGCTAAATGAACGAACAATGCCATGGGTTCAAACCACAAGTTCAGAGTTCAGAAAACAAATATTGCACAAGATTTTCAGCAGGTTGTTACTCTCCTGACCCACCAAATCAAAGCAGCTACAACATTGTGCAGAGAAGGGGGAGAGGGAAAGAAAGCAGAGGGGATAGAGATAAAATTAAGTCAGGATGAATTAGCTTCCTCATAATCCAGCAGAAAGCAAGTGTTTTGTTTGTGAAAAATCCCTTAATAAAAACAACCAAGCAACACATTCTGCACGAGGAAAGACAGCGCTGCATTAAATCAGTGGATCAGGCATCACTCACCCCTGGAGAACATAGATGGGTGACATTTCAGGTCGGGACCCTTCTTCAGGGAAAGGATTAGCAGGCCGAAGGGCAGAATTGGTGCAGTGGTAGAGGTATTGCCTCACGGCACCAGAGACTCAGGTTTATTCCAGACTATGGGTGCTGTCTGTGTGGAGTTTGCACGTTCTCCGTGACCGCGTGGGTTTCCTCCAGGTGCTCCGGTTTCCTCCCACATCCCAAAGATGTGCAGGTTGGTAGGTAATTGGTCTCTGTAAATTGCCCCGAGCGTGCAGGGATTGGATGAGAGAGGGTGGAGAACTCTGACATTTTGGTTCAGGTCATTCTGAATGAGAATGTGAACACCACATGGCCTTTCTCCACAGCCACTTAGGAGCAAACAGTCCATCAATCCAGGCAGAGAGGATTTTGTGCCTGCATATAGAGGACAGGCAGTCTGTGTCACACCTCCTGCATTAAGGGCCTGTCCCACCAGCATGCGACTCCATGCAGTAAGCGCGACCTAACGTGGTCGCTTGAGCTGTCCGGCCTCGCGGGGCCAGTCCCACTTCGGTCGCCGAAGCCGTATGGAGTTGTGCGGAGTTGGTCCCGACATCGCTCGGGGCTCCGAAAAACTGACCGTGTTCAAAAATTCCGCGCGGCAACAGCTTGTCGGCCCACAGCCGCCGCGACGCATTACGCACCACCTCGACGTCGTGCCTCCGTGACCCTCTCTAAATGTGCCTCTGTGACCCTCTGTGTGTGCCTCCGTGACCTTCTCTCTGTGTCCCTCTCTATCCTTGCGAACTTACCTCGGACATCGCTCCAACTTCGCGCCACTCACCCGAACCCCGCGTGGCCCCCGCTCGCCGCATGCAAGCGAATGCTGGTGGGACCGGCCCTGTACGGGGATCACCCGACCTCCACGCGGCCCCCACTTCCAGTTTGGTCGCGCTCAACGCATGGAGTCGCATGCTGGTGGGGACAGGCCCTTTAAACCCTGTCCTTTGTTCCAACCTTCTGCCCATTAAAAACCACTCCCTCGTCTGTGTCCACCTGTTACCTGCTGCACTTTGTCCTGCATCCCCGCTCTCCCATTCTTCTCCCCCCCCACCATCAGCATGAAATAGGGTCCCAGCCCAAAACGTTACCTATCCATGTTCTCCAACTATGCTGCTTGACCCGCTGAGTTCCTCCAACAGTCTTTATAAAAAAAACCTCCCAGATTTAATAGTGATCTCTGGGCTATCCGCTCACTCGAGCCCAATACTCACCAGGGGTGATCTATGATGGCATCCGCTCTTTCAATCAAAATATTGGTCTCCGACCCAGGGTGTGAACATTGTTCCCCCAATCTCATCCACATCCAACATCTGTGCAAAACCCTTGCTACAATCTCAGCTGCCACAATCTAAATAACCTCCTCCTCATTCACTTCTCCAACCTCCTGCAGCAAACACAGAGGGTCAGGGAGTAAAAGGTGAGGAATCAGATTCATCACAGTTCTCAAGCATTCCCTTACAGTTAATCCACAGCATCTTGCATAGACCAGAACACTACAGCACAAGAACAGGTCCTGCAACGTCGATGCCCAACATGATGCCACTGCACATGAACAGGGCAGCACAGTGGAGAAGTTGCTGCTTTACAGCGCCAGAGACCTGGGCTTGATCCCGTCCACGGGTGCTGTCTGAATGGAGATTGTATGTTCTCCCTGTGACTGCGTGGGTTTTCTCCGGTTTCCACTCGCATCCCAAATACTTGCAGGTTAATTGGCTTCTGTAACTTGTCCCTAGTATGCAGGATAGGACTAGTGTACAGGTAATCACTGGTTGGGGCAGAGTCAGTGGGCCAAAGGGCCTATTTCCACGCTGTATTGCTAAACTACACCAAGTTTAATCATATCCGCCTGCACACGATCCGTATCCCTCCATTCCCTGCGTTTCCAAGTGTTGTTCCAAAAGCCTGAAACACCACCTATATCTACCTGCACCCCCGGCAACATGTTCCAGGCACCCACCACATTTGGTAAAAACTCTTCACATCTCCTTTAAACTTTGCCCCTCTCATCTTAAAGCTATGTCCTCTAGTATTTGGCATCTCCACCCAGCAAAGAGGTTCTGACTGTCCCATACATTTAAAGGCTCGAAGAGTTTGGAAAAAGCACCCACCCCTTTTTCAGTTTTCCCCAACACATGTCTAAATCACCACTTGATTGTCTGCCGCTAACAACTCTTCACCACCAGTTTGTTACGTGTTTATTAGGGCGGCCGAGAGCTCTTATCTTTAAGGCAGGATCTGGTGAACTTCCGCACTCTTAGGATTTGAGACTAGGGCTTAAAAGAAATTGGAAGGAAGTCTGAAATCTTGCAGTTGCGGCAGTCTTTGACCTTCCTCCTACAATATCAAGAACTTGCAACATCCACTCAGCCACACAAGGCTCATTTCCTGTGCACGGAATCAAGATAGTCTGATGGCTGGCATCAAGAACTATGGGTGAACATGCACAGTTAATGCACACATCTCATCAGTGAGAGCAAGGTTCAAGTGCGAAATTAAACACTGCAAAACAGTTGAGAAGCAAAGCACCCAATGAATGAAATAATGAGCAAGAAAACACCACAGAACTAGACTGGGTCAAGAGAATACCGGCAGTCAAAACAACGGAACACCAGTGTTACAACAAGAATTAAAGTGTGTGTGTGTGCGCATTCCCAACCTTTGCATGCTCACGGCAAAAGTAGCGAAATAGTTTTTGGAGAAAGTGCTTCAAAACTGCCAGGGATGGAGGTGAAGGCAGAAACGAAAGCAATGTTTGAGGCTTTTAGATATACACATGCAGGGAATGGAGCGACATGGGTCACTTGTAGGCAGAGGAGATGACCTTAATGGAATCATGTTCGGGACAGACATTGTGGGCCAAAGGGCCTGTTCCCAAGCTGTGTTTTTATATACTAGCTAACGTGATCATTGTAATTAATGGTCTGTTATTCACATTGCAGCAGTTTACAGCAAAGAACCCAAGGATTTTGAGTGCCAGATACAAAAGCAAACTTAAGATGGGATACTGATCAAAAGACAGAATTGAAAGTCTTACATTTCCTTACAAAGAATGAAAATGAAAACTAGTTTCAGCTTCCTTCATCTGACGTTACTTGCAGTCATCTACCAGTAGCCCTGCTTAGCAGCAGTGAGTTTACACTTTAGAGATACAGTGCAGCTCACCGAGTCCATGCCAACCAGCAATCACCCCACACATCAGCACTAACCTAACACTAGGGACAATTTACAAATTACAGAGGCCAATTAACCTACAAACCCGAAGGTCTTTGGAGTGTAGGAGGAAACATGGTTACAGGGAGAACGTACAAACACTGTGCAGACAGCACCCCTAGTCAGGATCGAACCCGGGTCTTTGGGGCTGTAAGGCAGCAACTCCAATGCTGCACCACTGTGCCACTCTAAATGGGGCACACCCTTTTCCCTGAGCTAAACTGTGCCCACAATATCCAAGGGACAAGCAAGGTCACCATCTGGAGTGCTGTACAGACTTGTGATGTCAGTGCTGCCCTGCTCACTTCCTCAAATGGTGCTCTGTGAGAGTAGCAAACTAACAACTCGAGAGGAGACAAGGGGCTGGAGTAACTGAGTGGGTCAGGGGCAGCATCTCTGGAGAACATGGATATGATGCTTCGGGGGGGGGGGGGGGGGGCAGGGTGAGAGGGGTTAATAGGCTGATGGTGGACAAAGACTAGAAATGAAAAAGCGTGTGAAACGAAAGGATTGAAGAGTTGCAAATTGTGAAGCTAGAGGAATGAATGTGGGTAGAGTGAAATAGGTGCAAGTCCAGGTGGGGCATAGTGGAGGGAGAGGAAGGGGAGGGGGGGGGGGAGAAGAAGAACTGAGAAGAACACGGTGGGGAAGCTTTATGCAGTTACATAAAATTAGAGAATTCAATGTTCATACCATTGTCATTTGTTCCTTGTGTCCACAAAACACCTCAGTTGCCTCATCTTTCAGAAGTTCAGTTAGAAGCACAAAATCTCATAGCTCTGATCGCCCCAGGATGTGAACGCTTTGGAAAGGGGGCAGATCAGGTTTATCATAATGCTGACACAGGAACTGCAGATACTGGAACCTTACGCAGAACATAGTGCTGGAGTAACAAGGTCAGCAGATCAGGCAGCATCTGAAGGACATGGATAGGTGGTGCCTTGGGTCACGACCCTTCTTCAGAACACTGCCTCAGTTAGGGGGCATTAGTTATAAGGACCAGACTTAGATTGTTTTTTCTGGTACACTGAAGGTTGCAGGGAGACCCAATGCAAGTACATAAAATAATGAGAGGCATAGATAATGTATACAGTCAGGACCTTTTTCCCCCCCATTGTGGAAATGTCAAAGACCAGAGGACATGGATTTAAGGTGAAAGGGGCAAAGTAATTGCATGAGGCAAGTTTATGTTCTATACACAGAGTTGGGGGTGTCCGCAGCCTGCTGCCAGGGAGGAGGGGTGACAGAGGAAGAAACAATACGCATTCAAGAGGTTTTTAGATAGGCACATGGACATGCAGGTAATGGAGGGATATGGATCACGTACAGACAGAACAGATTAGTATTTTTGGACATTAGGATCAACACTGACATTTGTACCTTGATGCACGTGACAATAACCCCAAACGGACCAGGTGGACGGAAGGGCCTACTTCCCTGCTCCACATCTCTACGGCTTATATATATATATACCGCACGTACGACCCAGAGCTTGGCAGACCACGATAGAGCTGCCAGCTGTGTCTTCGCTCTGAGGGAACACTGCAGCCACTGTCCCAACTTGGGAACTGCTCGGGTTAGGAACAGTTCACAGGAACACAAACTCGCTGTAACCGGGGGATGAGATTAGTTTAGAGATACAGGGTGGTATCCGGCCCTTCAGCCCTCCAGGTCAGCACCAACCAACAACCAACCATACACACTAGCTCCGTCCAACACACTATATCACAATTGACAAAGACAAATTAGCCTACAAGCCCACGTCTTTGGGATGCGGAAGGAAACCGGAACACCCAGAGGAAACCCACGTGGTCACAGGGAGAACGTGCAAACTCCCCACAGGAAACACACTTGGTCAGGATGGAACCCGGGTCTCTGGAGCTGCTGTGCAACAACAGACTTGTGACTTGTACAACAGATAACATCCAGTGTTGTGTAAATTATAAACTGGTTTCCCCGACTCATTTGAGAAAACGATGAGCACACAATGAAAGCCAACACTGCTCAAGCTTGCCATCTCCAGCGAGAGGTAGACTCATGCTGCAGGATCCACCCACCTTCGTGTGGACGGTGAACTTGACCTTCTCCCTCTCGCTGAGGGCATCGGGGATGTCGACCAGCACCGAGGGCTCTCCTTCCATGGATACGGAAGCCAGCTGAAATACAAAACAAAGCGGTGACGGCTTCCAGTGTAATGTAGGCTGCAGAGTGAGCCATTAGTCTGAAGAAAGGTCTCGACCCGAAACGTCACCTATTCCTTCGATCTACAGATGCTTCCTCACCCGCTGAGTTTCTCCAGCATTTTTGTCTACACTAGATTCTAATGCTAACTTCTAAAGATAGACACAGAGTGCTGGAATAACTCAGCATGTTTAGTTTAGTGTCACGTGGACAGAGGTTACAGTGATGCGTGTAATAGTCAGCAGAAAGACAATACATGATTGCTATTGAGCCATACAGTTTACAACTGATTACAGTACATTTACAGCACAAGGGAATAACGGGTAAAGCCAGCAAAGTCTGATCAAGGAAAGTATGCGGGTCACCAAAGAGGGTCAGACAACATTTCTCTGGAGAGAAATGGCCCGACCCAAAACGTCACCTACTCCTTTTCTCCAGAGATGCTGCCCGACTCATTGAGTTACTCCAACATTGTGCGTCTATCTTTGGTACAACCCAGCATCCGCAGTTCCTTCAACATGCGAATGCAACATCTAGTTAGATCAAATACTGTTACGGGCAGATGAAAAATGTACATAGAACACAAGGTGTTGGAGTAGCCCACAGTCAGGCAACTCAGATCGCAGGGCCCTGACCCGAAACATCATCATCCATGTTCTCCAGAGATGCTGCCTGAGTTACTCCAGCACTGTGTGTCTTTTTTTGTAAACTAGCATCTGCTGTTCCTTGCGTCTACAGCTGGGAACTATGATCTGCACAGCAATTAAGCTGTACTGGCCCATTTCAACTACATTAAGGGACCCATTCACCAGGCAACTGTTAAAAAATAATCCAAACAATTAATTAGGGCATGATTTTTAAAAACACATGCGTCAGCTTTTCCACAGCCTGATGGTACAATGCCACAGCTGTTTCTAGATAAGGTTAATGGCATTCATTAACACATTATAATTGGCAATCACACAACTGCAGAAGCTCGAAGTCAGAACAAACAGGGTCGTGACTCGTAACAACAACCCTGCCATTCCACGAGGCAGTCAGACATTCCCAACATTCTCCCAATTTTATTTCTAATGCCAATGATTATTTGTCACAAGAAAATTGTTGCATTTAAATATTGCTTTTCACATCCTTTTTGAATGTATTCAAGAGAGTTGGATACAGCTCTTTGGACTAACGGAATTCTAGGGATATGGGGAGAAGGCAGGAACGGGGTACTGATTCTGGATGATCAGCCATGATCATATTGAATGGCGGTGCTGGATCGAAGGGCCGAATGGCCTACTCCTGCACCTATTTTCTATGCTTTTATGTTTAAGATGTCCAAAAATACTACACAGCTATTTAAGTACTTTTGAATTGTTGACAGTTCTAATATAGGAAAATGAAGACGCAAGGAACTGCAGATGCTGGTTTACCAAAAAAAAGATGGTGCTGGAGCAATTCAGCGGGTCAGGCAGCATTTCAGGACAGCATGGATAGGTGACGTTTCAGGTCAGAAGTCAGTTTGCACACAATCAGCATTAAGCAATGGGATAATGGTCAGATAACTTGTGTTCAATGATTCGTTTTCTCAAGGGTAAATATTGTCAACATCCTGCTGTTCTTTAAAAAGGGAGATATCAGAAAGGGAGCTTCTAAGAGCACTCTGAATGGTTGCATCATGGCTTAATTTGGCAACTTGAACACCCAGGAATGAAGGAGACTCCAGAGAGTGCCCAGTCCATCACGGGTGCTGACCTCCCCACCAGGAATCTACTGCAGGCACCAATGTCAAAGACCAACATCAAACTGGCCACACTCTCATATCGCTGCCCCTATCGGGAAGAAAGTACAGGAGCCTGAAAACTGTGACCTCCAGGCTCAAGAACAGCTTCTTCCCAGAAAACCACTAGGCTCTTGAACACTGCACAACAAAGGTCCTATAGCAAGCAAGATAGATCACTCGACAAAAAATACGAAGTACGACCATGGGCAGATTCATGGGTCATTTTCGGCCCCATTTCCGTAACCGGCATCCTACTCCGCACCAAAGATCCCACAGCAGAGCAAAGATACTAGTGCGGAGACGGAAGCCGGTTATGGAAACATCCTCGTAAACATAAAAGTTATTTGGTAAAAATCTTCTCCTCATTTTCAGAATTATAATTTATTAACACAAACTGTTCCCCCGCAACGTTGATTACACTGCGAGTCGGGTCAGGTTACTGAAATGGATGAAAAACGTTCCGCACTACATGTCAGCCCATTGCATTTAGAAGGAGTGGTCTATCTTGCTCCACTATAGGATCTTTGCCGCACAACACTAACCTCAGCAATTATACGTTTCTATGGATGGGTCATTGGTTGCACTACAGACTTCAGTTTTTGCACTATTATGGTTACCTAGTATTGCTGACTATTAATTTATTTTACTTGTGTTTGGTATATTATCTGTTACTGAGTTTATAGGCCCGTATGGCTGCAATAAAAACAAAATATTTATGTTGTCAGTATATATACACCAGTCCTGAGCTCTTTTAAACATGTTTAAGACAATGTTTAATTACACCAAGGATCTTTTGAACAGTGCGTAAGAAGGAACTACAGATGCTGGTTTAATCCGAAGAAGGGTCTCAACCCAAAACGTCACCCATTCCTTCTCTCCAGAGATGCTGCCTGCCCCGCTGAGTTACTCCAGCTTTTTGTGTCTATCTTTTGAGCAGGCTGTTGTGGGAACCACAACAAGGTTGGTAATGAGAATGATCCCATGGGTCAATCCACTCCAGGATGTCCTGCAGCATTCCTCAAGCAACTAATTGATTGAATTCCAATTGGTACAAGGGCAAACAATACCCTGCCTTTTGTGCAAAGAATCTCACAATCAACAAGTGAACTAATCAAGTGACCAAATGATTGATATACACAACTTTCTGCAGCAACTCAGCAGGCCAGGCAGCATCTACGGAGAATAAATATAGGTGAAGTTTCAGGTTGGAGCCCTTCTTCAGACTGCTAGTCTGAACTCCAGACAGCAGAAGGACTCCAACCTGAAACATCATCTATTCCTTTTCTCCAGTTGCTGCCTGACCCTCTGAGTTACCCCAGCATGTTGTGTCTATTTCCTGTATAAACCAGCAACTGCTGTTCCTTCCTACACTAGTGACCAAACTACCCAGGCTGCTGATAACAACCAGGTCATCAAAAAACAGCTGACACAATCAAAGACTTGTCCCACCCCCATCATTCCGTTTTACTCCCTGCTCCTCAGGCAGTTAGAAACAGACGTTTGAAAACATATACCACCAGTCTCAGGAACTGCTCTTCCCCTCTTATGTCAGGCTTCTGAACATCCTTCTCTAAGCTAGGGAGGATACTGTTCAATTCACCTCTACCCCATTGTGGACATTAGACTTTGTGTCTGGAACTGATGCACTACAATGTTGAGAACTATATTCTGCACTCTGTATCTTCCCCTTTGCTCAACATATTGTACTCTTGTTTGAAATGTATACATGTATATTATCTGATTTGATTCAATAGCATGCAAAACAAAGCTCAGCACTGTACATTGATGCATATAAACGTCTGCAATTAGGACGTTTTATTTTTGCATTCACTAAACAGGATTTTGCTTTAACATCTCATTTAAAAAAAGAAATCTCCCATATGCAAACTCCTCTGGTCTCTGATAACAGGCACACAGTCGGGAATCAGAGTCTGCTCAATGATTTAGTCTACAACCCAGCCCAGCTGACATTAGCCCAATAAACCGTCCCCCAAAGCTGTAACACCCTGATAGAACATAACAGCACAGAAACTTTTCCCAATGGCAAATATTAAATACTTGAAATGAAAAAGGTTGCATGGTTTTGGGAAAGGGGAGTGACATTAACTGTATAATTCTATCAACATTCCAGAACACCTACATTGCCTTCTGGTATCTGACATTCTTGTGATTCCACAAGTAAAAAGGGCAGAAGCAACTACAAAAAAAGTTGCTAAAACCAGTAATCAGTTTGAAAGCATCACCAGGACATCAGGTGGAACTTTTGTCACGTCTGCACAAAGGTTTTTGGAAACACAAGAAACTGTAGCTGCTGGACTCTTGAGCAAAACACAAAGTGTTGAAGAAACTATCAGCCTGTAGAAAGGTACCGACCGCAAACGTCGCCAGACCATTCTCTCCACAGATGCTGCCTGACCCGCTGAGTTCCTCCAGCACTTCGTGCTTTGCACAAGGTTGTAAACCAGCATATGCAGTTCCTTGTGTCTACTCCCTAACGATTCCCACTTCCAGGTTGTACTTGCTTATGTTTTAAAGAACCAGAAAAGGCGTTATAAATGTAGCAGGAACCGCGCAGTCCCAGCGCAGTTGGGCTTGGAGCTGCGGCTGAAGTCCCCAGTAAACGTTGTTTACCAACAATCAGGAAGACGCGGCGAGTGACTGGGCTGCAACCCACACCTTCCCCTACCTTGTTGCACTCACTCGGGTCCGCGGGACGCTCAGACATCGCTCACTCCTGCAGGAAGAAAAGAGCAGCGTTAATGAATGCAGGCAGCGCCGCTTCACCCCGCGTTCCCCCCCGGCCAGCGCAGAGCTCCGCTCCCTTCCTTCCTCACTCCGCGTAACCCTGCCCAAGCTCCCGCCCCCACCGTCTTCGCATTGGCGAGGCGGCTCGACGCGTCAGCACGACACAGCTCGGCTATTGGCTCGCAGCGCTGCCGATCACTCGCGGACGGCGTTACGTCACGACGCAGACTCCACCTTCAGGGGGGTTGGCACGCAAAGCGCATGCGTAACTGCGGGCGTCCGCGCTCTGACTTATGGGACGTGTAGTCCCACGCGGTGGCCGATGCCTGTGGCGTCCTGACGTAGGCGCCACCTTCACCGCGCGGTGGTTTATGGGAAGTGTAGTTTACATCGTCGACCAATCCCTGTTGTTTTGCGGGGTGGAGACTACAGTTCCCAGGTGGCTGTGCCGCCGAGTGGGCGACGGGCGGTGATGGAGAGTGAGTACCACACGGGGCGAGGCTCTGCTGGCGGGGGGGGGGGCGGCCGCCCGCCCGGGGAGCGCCAAGGCGTGGGTGGTGTGGGTAAGGCCGTGAGGGAGCGGATCTTAGAGCGGAGCTGCTCCATGATCTTTGGTTAGGGAGAAGTAGGGAGCTCAGTCCCGGGGCTCGGCTGCCGGCGACTGGCCCTCCCCACCCGGTGGCTGCCTGGGACCTTCTAACTCTAACACTGCCCACCCCCCGTGCCCACCGCTCCCCCCCATCACCCTCTCACCCCGGTGCCCACCGCTCCCCCCCCATCACCCTCTCACCCCCGTGCCCACTGCTCCCCCCCATCCCCATCACCCTCTCACCCCGGTGCCCACTGCTCCCCCCCATCCCCATCACCCTCTCACCCCGGTGCCCACCGCTCCCCCCCCATCACCCTCTCACCCCCGTGCCCACTGCTCCCCCCCCCATCACCCTCTCACCCCGGTGCCCACTGCTCCCCCCCATCACCATCACCCTCTCACCCCCCGTGCCCACTGCTCCCCCCCCCCCATCACCCTCTCACCCCGGTGCCCACTGCTCCCCCCCATCACCCTCTCACCCCGGTGCCCACTGCTCCCCCCCATCACCATCACCCTCTCACCCCCCGTGCCCACTGCTCCCCCCCCCCATCACCCTCTCACCCCGGTGCCCACTGCTCCCCCCCCCATCACCCTCTCACCCCGGTGCCCACTGCTCCCCCCCCCATCACCCTCTCACCCCCCGTGCCCACTGCTCCCCCACCATCACCCTCTCACCCCCCGTGCCCACTGCTCCCCCCCCCCATCACCCTCTCACCCCCCGTGCCCACTGCTCCCCCCCATCACCCTCTCACCCCGGTGCCCACTGCTCCCCCCATCCCCATCACCCTCTCACCCCCCGTGCCCACTGCTCCCCCCATCACCCTCTCACCCCCCGTGCCCACTGCTCCCCCCCCCATCACCCTCTCACCCCCCGTGCCCACTGCTCCCCCCATCACCCTCTCACCCCCCGTGCCCACTGCTCCCCCCCATCACCCTCTCACCCCCCGTGCCCACTGCTCCCCCCCATCACCATCACCCTCTCACCCCGGTGCCCACTGCTCCCCCCCCCATCACCCTCTCACCCCCGTGCCCACTGCTCCCCCCCATCACCATCACCCTCTCACCCCGGTGCCCACTGCTCCCCCCCCCATCACCCTCTCACCCCCGTGCCCACTGCTCCCCCCCCCATCACCCTCTCACCCCCGTGCCCACTGCTCCCCCCCCCATCACCCTCTCACCCCCGTGCCCACTGCTCCCCCCCCCATCACCCTCTCACCCCGGTGCCCACTGCTCCCCCCCCATCACCCTCTCACCCCCGTGCCCACTGCTCCCCCCCATCCCCATCACCCTCTCACCCCCGTGCCCACTGCTCCCCCCCATCCCCATCACCCTCTCACCCCCGTGCCCACTGCTCCCCCCCCATCACCATCACCCTCTCACCCCCGTGAACCACTGCTCCCCCCCCAACACCATCACCCTCTCACCCCCGTGCCCACTGCTCCCCCCCATCCCCATCACCCTCTCACCCCGTGCCCACTGCTCCCCCCTATCACCCTCTCACCCCCGTGAACCACTGCTCCCCCCCCATCACCATCACCCTCTCACCCCGGTGCCCACTGCTCCCCCCCATCCCCATCACCCTCTCACCCCCGTGCCCACTGCTCCCCCCCATCCCCATCACCCTCTCACCCCCGTGCCCACTGCTCCCCCCCCCCCATCACCCTCTCACCCCGTGAACCACTGCTCATCTACACCACCCACCCCGTGGGCTGGTGCTCTCCCAGCCTTGGCTTCACTCCAATCACACATGGGTGGACATTGAGTGAATGGAAACACACAGAGGGCTGTGGTAACTCAGCGGGTGTCAGGCAGCATCTCTGGAGAACATGGATAGGTGATGTTTCGGGTCGGGGCCCTTCTTCAGACCCTTGAGAAAGTGCAGAATCATGGAACTAACTCAAATGAAGCAGCCAGGAGGAGTCAGAAGTAGGGTCCCGACCCGAAATGTCACCGATCCATTTCTCTAGAGAAATGAGTTACTCCAGGTCTTCGTGTCTTCCTCGGGAATGGACCAGTCGCCCCCTCGGGATCCCTGCTGCTTAATAAGATCATGGTAACCCCAATTTTTAAGAAAGGAGGGAGAGAGAAAACGGAATGATAGACCTGTTAGCTTGACATCGGTAGTGGGGAAGATGCTTGAGTCAATTATTAAATATGTAATAGCAGCGCATTTGGAAGGCAGTGACAGGAGCGGTCAAAGTCAGCATGGATTTATGAAGGGGAAATCATGCCTGGCTAATCTTCTGGAATGTTTTGAGGATGTAACAACTAGAATGGATATGGGAGAGCCAGTGGATGTGGTGTAACTGGACTTTCAAAACGCCTTTGACAAGGTCCCATACAAGAGATTAGTGTGCAAAAGTAGAGCACGTGGTATTGGGTGTAGTTATTGACATGGATGGAGAACTGGTTGGCAGACAGGAAGCAAAGAGTAGGATTTAACGGGTTCTTCTCAGAATGATCAGTGCTGGGACCCCAGTTATTTACAATATATATGAGCAATTAGACCAAGGAATTAAATGTAACATCTATAAGTTTGCGTATGACACAAAGCTGGTTGGCAGTGTGAGCGGCGAGGAGGATGCCATGAGGTTGCAGGGTGACTTGGATAGGTTGGGTGAATGGGCAAATGCATGGCAAATGCAGTATAATGTGGATAAATGTGAGGTTATCCACTTTGGTGGCAAGAACAAGGGCAGATTATTATCTCAATGGTGTCAGATTAGGAAAAGGGGAGATGCAACGTGACCTGGGTGTCCTTGTGGGTGGATGATTGCAATCTTCACATGGTCCGCCCTGTTTCGACGAATGCAATCAACCCGGCGTGCACAATCAAATAAGATCAAATAGAACAAATTGTCCTACACCTTTAGGCTGTGCACGCCATACAAAAGAAGAAGACGAAGGTGTCCTTGTACATCAGTCACTAAAAGTAAGCATGCAGGCACAGCAGGCAGCGAAGAAAACTAATGGCATGTTGGCCTTCATAGCAAGAGGATTTGAGTTTAGGAGCAAGAAGGTTCTACTGCAGTTGTACAGGGCCCTGGTGAGACTGCACTACTGTGTGCAGTTTTAGTCCTATTTCCCTGTGGCTATCAAACTGTACAACTCCCCCCCCCCCCCCCCCCCACCTAATGTCGTTGGGTAGACTGACTCCCCTCTCCCCCACCCCCTCCCCAATCTTTGCACATCCACAACCCTTTTCACTCGTCACTTTAATTTCATGTGCCTTGTGTTTTATGGCAGAACAATTTCCCTCCTGGGATAAATAAAGTTCTATCGTATCATATCATAACTAGTGCGAACGGGTGATCTATGGTTGGTGTGGACTCGGTGGACCGAAGGGCCTGTTTCCATGCTGGATCTCTAAATTAAAGATAAGCTTGCCTTGGGGGGTGAATCGCACAAATTGCTGAAGGAAAATCAACTGCGAATTTTCGTTTTTTTAAAAAACCTGATTACAGGATAACTTGTGAGTTACATGTAAGCGAACAGCGATGGGCACAAAGCCTGTGTAAGAAAGGAGAGGATAGCTAACACACTGTTTTCTTAATAAGCTAAATAGCCTTAAGGAAAGGAAGTTTGCCAAAATGTTGCTTTTCCTGTCTAAATCCATAGTTGGAATTTGCTGAGACGGTCTATTTAATTTCCTGTTGAATGCCTTAGCTGAATTTCACATGAGCAAACAATGGTTTAAGAGTGGAGACAGAGTGAAGAAACTGCAGATGCTGGAATCTGAGCAAACAACAAAATGTTGGAGGAATTCAGAGGGTCAGGCAGCATCTGGAGAGAATGGACAGGCAACATTTTCGGTTGGGACCCTTCTTCAGACCCATTCCTTTAAATTGTACCAATGTGTGCAGTTTGTACCCAATATATCTTTTCTGCAAAGCTTTTCTATTGCTGTTTTACCCACTAGTCATTGATTCTAACCCTTCCTCAGACAAGATAGGGGGAAAAGCTGGAAAAGAGGTGGAGGTCAGACAAAGCCTAACAAGTGATAGGTGGATACAGGTGAAGCGGTGGGGGGGTGACTGGCAGATGTGTGAAGTAAGTGACAAAGGCCAGAGGTGAGAAGGAGGCAATAGCGTTAGATAAGGACTGCAGGGAAGGAAGACACAACATTTCATCCCTCCTCTTCTCCTTTTCTGGTTCTGCATTGAGGTACACTTAAAATTATTTAATGTGCATTATTTAACATTCTGAGAAAGCTGATAATATTGGACATGTACATTTAGGTCCACAGTTTACATAACCAAAACCTCGGGAAACTAGTAAACAAAATATGGTCCAACACCCTTCTTTCGAACCTCTCCAACCTGTTTTGTGAAGAGGAACAAATTAGTTAAGACCAAAGTTGGACCCTTGCAGACCCAAAAAAGGTGAATTTATTATGGGGAACAAGGAAATGGCAGATGAGATGAACAGGTACTTTGGATTTGTCTTCACTAAGGAGGACACAAACAATCTTCCTGATGTACTAGTGGCCAGAGGGTTTGGGGTGATGGAGGAACTGAAGGAAATCTACATTAGGCAGGAAATGGTGTTGGATAGACTGATGGGACTGAAGGCTGATAAATCCTCAGGGCCTGATGGTCTGCTTTCAAGAGAGAGCTCGATAGGGCTCTTAAAATTAGTGGAGTCAGGGGATATGGGGAGAAGGCAGGAACGGGGTACTGATTGGGGATGATCAGCCATGATCACATTAAATGGCGGTGCTGCATTGAAGGGCCAAATGGCCTACTCCTCCACCTATTGTCTATTGTCTATTGTCATTTCCATATGTCGCTTCCCCCTTGCTGTCCTCCTCTTCCTATACCAATTTTCTCCCCACTCCCATACATTTAACACTGATAGATATACAATAATCAATAATAAAATAAATAAATCAGTAACACGGGGTAACCATAGTGGTGCAAAACCAAAGCATGTAGTGGAACCAAAGACACAGTTCATAGAAGATCATAGTTGCTGAGGTTAGTGTTGTGCAGTGTTCAAGTGCTGGGAAGAAGCTGTTCTTGAGCCTGGAGATCACGGTTTTCAGACTCTTCTTCCCGATGGTAGCAGCAAGATGAGAGCGTGGCCAGGGTGGTGTGGGTCTTTGATGATGATATTGGCTGCCTTTTTGAGGCAGCTCCTCTTGTAGATCCGGTCAGTGGTGGGGAGGCCAGTACTCGTGATGTGACCGGGCAGTATCCACCACTCTCTAGTCTCCTGCATTCCTGGCCTTTCAAGTTACCGAACAAGGCCCTGATGCAACAGGTTTGACTTGGTTGCATGGTATATCTGATCTCTTTGGATAGCAAAAACAAAGATGTTCACCGTACCTCGGTACAGGTGACAATAATAATAAACCTAAAATTGTAAGTGAGTGAGTGTGATGTGAAAA
The DNA here is from genome assembly GCA_963514005.1 of Raja brachyura. Next base: position 69,985,662 of record OY740788.1, on the reverse strand, counting down.
TTAATATGTGAAGTTAAAGTTAATGCAAATACTTTTCATGTTACCTCGGTACCCCAATAGGTGATCGTTCCTATTCTGTAGTTTTGTAACATGCCAGAAAAATGCAGTGGATGACGAACTTGGCAGGAAAATGACATGGACATTATAAGGAAAGTGTTAATCCTGCATTGTGTTGCAGATTAAAGGGGCTTTGCCTGATTCCACCCACCCACCGCACTGGAGAATGAATCACTTTGGGCTGCTGAGTCTTGCTGCCCGTACCACGGTTAAGGATTCACTGAAACATTACAACGGCACATATTTGAAAGAACTGGCATCCTCGCATCGTGGTTTTGGTACTTCCCTGTGCCTTGGTTACCAGAAAAAAAAGCTGAGTGAGTATGATCAGGTAAACCACGAGAGGTACGCCTCGCTGGTCCGCTCGGTGGTCTCAACAAAGGTCGGTCCGCAGACCCCCGAGACCCTGCTGGGAGAGGACACCCTGCTGTATGGACCTGTGGTCAGATCAAGGCCGGCTGTGGGAGACCCGGTGCCGGACAGCCTCCCGAACACGTATCCCTTCCTGGACGCCGGAGGGCGGTGCCGGCGACCCGAGCCGGGACCTACGGCCGGGGCACCGCTGCGGATTCCCCTGCGGAGGAGCGGTGCCGAGCCCAGGCTGGCCAGCGTGACGCAGGTGCTGCACATGACCGTCAGCTTGGAGCAGGCCTTCTACCTGGAGCGATGGAGGCGCAGGATGACCAAGGAGCTGGGCCCCGAGGGCTTTGCCGCCTACACCAAGAGTGAGTGTGTGCCAACACTATGATCTCTATCCAAAGCTTCCGTCCCAGCAGCCGTTTCCACAGGAACGTCACGCTGGAGGCTATGTGTAGTTTAGTTTAGAGATATTAGCAATGTTACAAAATTTTGAGATTTTAAAAATCAAGTCTGCAATTTATCCCATCAGATAAAGCATAAAAAGAAGTTTAGACACCTAATTCACTTTCATATCTTCAGTATTAAAAAAGTTATGGCCATTTTCATACTCGGAAATGAGCATCTTGTCCCCTTTTGCTTTTGCATTGACTTAACAGAAAAGCTGTGATCTAGGACAGTTAAAAGCCCATAACTTTCTTAAAAATTAAGAGAACTGAAATAAATTTTCAGTTATTATAGATTGAAGCATTCTGAAACAAATATGAAACAATCTTACTTGGATGAACTGAAATGAAAGCATATAATTAGTTACCCAATTGTAGCTAATTACAAAGTTCAATTACTAGATCTAAACATCTATCCATTTCTTAAGAAAAGATTAACATTTTTAAATAACCTAAGTGTCAAAATAACATTCACACAAGAATTCACAATATAACATGATTTCATGGATTATATGTCATGGATTTATAGGCCAAATGGAAGGAATTTAGTGTTTAATTCTTGTAAATTAATGGCCATTTAAATCATCTTGCGAGTGGAATTTTATGGAACGCGATCGTTTGGAACTTTGATGTTGCGGTGAATTTAAACCCCATATTGGCAGGAAAAATACTGCTGGTTCGTATGGAGCCTAAATCGCCTTTTCGCAACGTAAAATGTGGATTAAAGTAATCCTAAAAACCACGTTTATATGTAAAATAAACGGCTTTCCTTTAGTTGCCCCGTACCTGAAATCCGTCCCGGTTATCAGCGTTGACGGCATTAGAAGCGGCTTTTTATTTTACTCCAGCGCTGAAATTGTCCAGCGATTATATTAAAAATATATATTTTTTTTTAATTCACATAACGGCCGTCGGAACAATTCTTCAGCAAAAGCTAGCTCCCAGAGGAAATATATCCAGTTCAGGTGGTAGAAAACCGCATTTTAACCCCCCCCCCCCCTCAAAGGCGCCAAAGTCGCGCACACAGCCAGTGACAGAACTGCAGCGCCGCTGAAGGTAAGTTTTGTAACATACCTAGATATGGCGTGGAAATACACTGAGTCCCCATCGACCAGCGATCACCCCATGCACTAACATCATCCTACACACTAGGGACAAATTACAATTTACAGAAGCTAAATCACCTACAAACTTTACCGCTACACCGTCTATATATCTCCGTACACCCATTACATTGTTTCTTTCGTCTGTCTCTCATTCACTCCAAACTCCACCCCACTTCTCTGCCATCTTGCTTGTACCCAACACAGGAACAGAGGGCGACACAGTGGCGCAGTGGGTAGAGTTGCTGCCTTACAGCGCCAGAGACCCGGGTTCCATCCTGATCTCAGCTGGTGTCTGTGCAGTGTTTGTACTTTCTCCCTGTGACCGTGTAGGTTTCCTCTGGGTGCTCCGGTATCGTCCCACATCCCAAAGGTGTGCAGATTTATGGGTTAATTTGCCCTCCGTAAATTGCCTCTAGTGTGTAGGGTGTGGATCAGAAAGTAGGATAACAGAACTAGTGTGAACAAGTGATCGATGGTCTGTGTGGACTTGGTGGGACGAAGAGACTTTTTCATGCTAAACACCCTGCCCAGGAGCCCATAGTTAACCATAGGATTCCACGTCAGTCCATGTTCTATGACTATGATGTTGTTCCCATAATGTGTTTGGGGAATTTAAAAACAGTATTGGCGATAAGCAAGTTTTAATTGTAGCTAAGTAAAATATAGAAACAAGGAACTGCAGATGCTGATTTACAAACAAAAAGCCAGTGTTGGAGTTTCTCAGCAGGTCAGGCAGCATCTCTGGAGAACATGGACAGGTGATATTTTGGGTCGGGACCCTTCTTCAGACTGTGGCTACATGGCCATCCATGTTCATGGCTGTTCAGTTAATAATATTGATACTAATGGCAAATGCTTTCTTCCCGTGTTTCCCAAGACATTCTCAATCGAGGGAAGCTTTTCCATTCGGCATTGGAGGATGCTCTTCTCTCATCCCGGATTCCAGAGACAGATAATGAGGATGTGGCGGGTTACTTGCAGAGTGTCAAGGGTGTCCTGGACGATGTAACAGGGACCAGAGTGTTGGAGAGTGCAGTGACTCACCTGCCCTTACAGTACACCGGCCTGCTAGACTGCGTGGCGGAGTATCGGTAGGTTCAATTTGTGTTCACCTGGTGCCTTCTGTTTATTAACAGAATCCTGTCTGACGATAGTTTAGTTTATCGTCACATGTATCGAGGTACAGTGAAAAGTTATTGAGTGCTAACCAGTCAGCAGAAAGACAACACATGATTACAATCGAGCCGTGCACAGTGTACAGAATCATGATAAAGGAAATAGCGTGAATAACGGTTAGTGCAAGATAAAGTCCACTAAAGTCCAATCAAAGATAGTCCGAGGATCTCCTATGAGGCAGATAGTCGTTCAGGACTGTTCTCTAGTTGTTGACAGGATGGTTCAGTTGTTGATAGGATGGACAGCTGGGAACGTCAGAGGCTGAGAGGAAATCTGTTAGAACTCACTTAGAAGTATATAAAATGGTGAGCAACGTAGATGGACAGAGTAAACAGTCAGACACTTTTACCCCTTGGGTGGAAATGTAAAAGACTAGTGAGCATAGCTTTAAGGTGAGGTGGGGAAAGTTTAAAGGCTATGTGCAGGGCAAGTTTGTTTTACACAGTGGGTGGTGGATGCCTGGAACATGCTGACAGTGGGTGGTGATGGAGGCAGATACAACAGTGGGAGTTAAGTGGCTTTTGGATAGACACATGGATATACAGGGAATGGGGGGGGATATGGATCACATACAGGCAGATAAGAGTTGATCTTGGCATTATGGTCACACGCGCATAGTGGGCCAAAGGGTCTGTTTTGCTTTACTGCTCTATGAGATGAGTGGGGGGGGTGGGGTGGGGGGGGGGAAGTTTTTTTTACACAGAGGGTGGTGGGGGCCTGGAACTCGCTACCAGGCATGGTGGGGGAGGCAGAAACAATAGTGGCGTTTAAGAGGTTTTTAGATAGGCACGTGTATATGCAGGGAACGGAGGGATATGGATCATGTCCAGAGAGAGGAGATTAATTTAGCGTGGCATCATGTTTGGCACATTGTGAGCCGAAGGGCCTGTTCCTGTGCTGTACTGTTCTATGTTCCGCGTTGTACTCTGTGCAGGGGCAAGCTGTGCGTCATTGACTGGAAAACGTCAGAGAAACCGAAGCCGTACTTTCGAAACACGTTTGACAACCCACTGCAGGTGGCAGCGTATGCCGGCGCCCTCAACCACGATGACAACTACGACTTCCAGGTCAGCGCCCCTCCTCCCTCTTGCTCCATGCCAGTCCCTGAGGGTGGTGGACCTCTCCACTCTTGTCGGGGGGTGGGGGGGGGGGGGGGCTCGCGTTCCTCCCCGGAGATCTGACTGTAAGATATGGGCTGACTCTCCATGTGGGGTGGGCTGCTCTGCCAAACCTGCCCTCTCCACTTCATGGGAGAAAGTGAACAAACCTCTTAGTTTAGTTTTAGAAATGCAGCGTGGAAACAAGCCCTGTAGCCCACCGGAACCACACCCCCTACACTAGTTCTATCCTATGCACTAGGGACAATTTACAGAAGCCAATTAACCTAGAAATCTGCATGTCTTGGGAGTATGGGAGGAACCCGGAGCACCCAGAGAAAACTCAGGCGGTCACAGGGAGAACATGCAAACTCCGCACAGCCCGCACCTGAGATCAGGCACTATGTGGTAGCATCTCTGCCGTTGTGCCACTGTCCCAGCCTCTCCAATCTCCAATTATGCCTCTCCAATTTTGTCTATTCCACCCAGTGTTTCTGATGTAGACTCCTGTACCTCGGTGAGACCAAGCGTAGGCCCTGTGACCATTCCACTGAGCACTGGTGCCGGGGCTTGCTGGATCTCCTGGTGACTGACCATTTTAACTCTGCTCCCCATCCCATACTCGCCTTTCTGTCCTGGGTCTCCCAGCACTTTGCGTCTTTGCTGGGCTAACTCAGCGGGTCAGGCAGCATCCGTTGAGAACATGATTAGGTGACCCTTGCAGACCTGTACTGTCCTGTATAGAGCTTGTGTTTACTGCTTGTGTTTGTGGGACTGTGGTTGACGGGTTGCCTTTAACCGACTCAGGTTGAGCAGGGGCTGATCGTGGTGGCGTACAAAGATGGCCGTCCGGCACACGCACACTTCATGGACCCGCCGCTGCTCCTCGTCTGCTGGCAGAGGTGGCTGCTCCGGCTACACACGTACCAGCAGAAGATGGCCGCTCCCACCTGAGGGGGTCTGATGGCCGGAGGACATCACTGTGACTGGGCCTCCCGGACCACCGTGTGACGTAGCGGGCCGGGCACTGTGAAGGGCTGATCTCCATCACTGTTTGTTAAAGAACTGCACCCGAGACGGGGGAAAGGGCAAGTTTTCTGCTGCTGCATTAAATATGAATGCAGTACATTCTGTATGGTTTCTTACATTGCAGCCATGTCACTATCAGTTTCCAAAATACTGATGGATAATGGGTAAGCCACTTAAGGTAGAGATTAATAGAAAGTATTTCTCCTAGAGAGTGGTGAATTTATGCCTTTCTCTGGAAATACAGCACAACAAAAAGGCCGTTCAGCCCATCAAGTCTACCCGACCATCGATCACCCATTCACACTTGTTCTGTTATCCCACTTTCCGATCCACTTCTCACACATTAAGGGCAATATGCAGAGGGCTAATTAACAAATCCGCACGTCTTTGGTATGTGGGAGGAAGCCAGAGCACTCGAAGGAAACACAGGAAGAACGTGCTAACTTCACACTGGCAGCATGGAAGGTCAGGATTTTACCCAGGTCTCTGGCGCAGTAGGGCAGCAGCTCTACCAACTTATGGAAAGGTCCCAATCTCTTCATAGATGCTGCCTGACCCCCTGAGTTCCTCCAGCACTTTGAGATTTGTTCCTGGTCTCATTGCAGGACATGCACTGAGTCAGTGTCAGCCAGGGAGCCGCTAAACCACTCAGGGATCCTGCCCAGACACAGAAAGTAGTAATAATGACTGGCTGTTCCAAATATCACTTGCAATAACTCTACACTTTTATTAAGGGAAAGTTGTTCCCTGTAAATTAAGAGAAGTACAACAAACTATCCTGAAGTGACCCAGAGGATTCCGCAGAATTGTTTCACCAGGAGGGGGGAATTGAAGCCTATCAATTCCGTGCCAGCTCTTGGCAAGACCAGTCCACGCTCTCCCCCTCCCCCCTGCCCCGCCCCGTGACCCTGGGCATAAATACAATTCCAAACACCACAACTTGCCTCCACTGTGTCTCACCCCAACCACTCCCTGCCTACAAATGTGTGCTTCTTATCACTCCTAACACTCCTATTCTTTTGTCGATCATTTTCATCCTGTATCTGCCAGTTCTACCACTATTTCACCGACATTTGAAAAAACACTTGGACAGGAGAGGAGAGGGACGTCAGTTTGCTGGAACTGCTTCAGTGCATCGAGGGCATGGGCCAACCAGACTTTGGACTTTGAATAATGGCGCCAAAAATGGCGGCGCCTGCAAGTGTAATATATGCAAAAATAATTAAAAATAAATGATATTAAATAATTCTGATCCTCTGCCAACCTCCTCTGTTCCAAGTGAAACAACGCCAGCATCTCCAGTCCATCCACATCGGTCCCACGTCCTTGGAATCCTTCCTGCACCCTCTCCAAAGCCATTGTGCCTTTCCTAAGGTGCCTTGCCCAAAACCGGGCATAAAAATCTGAATGGAAAAAAAATCAAACTATGGAAAGCACTCAGGTTAAGTTGCGTCTGTGGGAAGAGAGAATGAATGTAATTGATTTGTTACTTGTGTTTGCCTTCAATGTTTCACCCATGGTTGGAGATAACATGAGGAAGCAGACAATGGTCCCCAGCATGTGCTAGAGAATACATGTCCCGAGTACCTGTAGAGATTTGATTATTTGGACAGCTGTCACAGCAGAGAGCACATTTCCTTGAGCCACAGCAGCAGGCCAGCTGAGGGCAGGAAGAAAATAATAACTTAGTAACGTAGTGAAGGAAAAGTAATGTCAAGTAATTTTTGACAAGTTATTCAGTTCAGCTTAGTTTATTGTCACATGTACCGAGGTATAGTGAAAAGCTTTTGTAGCGTGCTGACCAGTCAGCGGAAAGACAATACATGATACAATACAGCCAATCACAGTGTAGATACATGATAAGGGAATAACGTTTAGTGCAGGATAAAGCTAGTACAGTCCGATCAAAGATAGTCTGATGGACACCAATGAGATAGGGTAGTGGTTCAACACTGCTCTCTGGTTGTGGAAGGATGGTTCAGTTGCCTGATAACAGCTGGGAAGAAACTGTCCCTGACTTTGGATGTGTGCGTTTTACACTTCTATACCTTTTGCAAGAGGGGAGAAGAGGGAGTGGCCAGGGTGCGACTCGTCCTTGATTATACTGCTGGCCTTATCGAGGCAGCGTGAGATGTAAATGGAGTCCATGGAAGGGAGGTTGGTTTGTGTGATGGTCTGGGCTGCGTTCACAATTCACTGCAATTTCTTGCAGTCTTGGATTGAGCTGTTCCTAAACCAAGCTATGATGCATCCCAATAAAATGCTTTCTACGGCGCATATGTAGACGTTGGTGAGGGTTGTTGGGGACATGCCAAACTTCCTAAGCCTTCTAAGCAAGTGGAGACGTTGATGTGCTTTCTTGATTATTGCTTCAATATGGGTGGCCCAGGAGAAGTTGTTGGTGATATTTACTCCTAGGAATTTGAAGTTTTCAACCATCTCTACTTCGGTGCCGTCAATGCAAACTAGGGTATGTGCTTTGCTTCCTGAAGTCGATCACTATCTCCTTTGTCTTGTTGGAGAGTTGCAACTGCTGCCCTTCTTTACTTTAGAGATAAAACGTGGAAACAGGTGCTCGCCTCAATCACCCCACCCTATCTCACCTGTATCCACCTATCACTTGCCAGGCTTTATTCCGCCCCCACCTCTCCATTCCTGCTTTACCCCCACTGCTCCATCAGTCTGAAGAAGGATCCCAACCCTTTAGTTTAGTTTACTAGAATGTTGCCTGGGTTCCAGCAACTAAGTTACAGAGAAAGGTTGAACAAGTTAGGTCTTTATTCTTTGGAGCGCAGAAGGTTAAGGGGGGACTTGATTGAGGTCTTTAAAATGATGAAAGGGATAGACAGAGTTGACGTGGATAAGCTTTTCCCATTGAGGGTAGGGAAGATTCAAACAAGAGGGCGTGACATGAGAATTAAGGGACAGAAGTTTAGGGGTAACATGAGGGGGAACTTCTTTACTCAGAGAGTGGTGGCTGTGTGGAATGATCTTCCAGCAGAAGTGGTGGAGGCAGGATCGATTTTAACATTTAAAAGTAAAGTGGATAGGTATATGGACGGGAAGGGAATGGAGGGGTATGGTCTGAGTGCAGGTAGATGGGACTAGGGGAAAATAAATGGTCGGCGCGGACTGGAAGGGCCGAGAAGGCCTGTTTCCGTGCTGTAATTGTTATATGGTTATATGGTTAACCCGAAACATGATCTGTCCATTCCCTCCATGGATGCTGCCTGACCCACCAAGTTCCTCCAGCACTTTGTGTTTTGCTCAGGATTCCATCGTTTAGTTTAGTGTCACGTGTACCAGGCATTTACAGTTCCTTATGTCTCCATTTGCATATCTTTGCTCCGAAAGGTTTTTGTTTTGTCTTTAGTCTCTTGACGCTCGGAGACAAAGCCTTGTTGCTGTGTGTCATAGCGCTGATAGTCTGTTCAAAACAAGAGCGCAGTGCCAGATAAATCTCCTAATTTTGCCGTCTGGATGGTACAAGTTGTCACACGATGATTTGAATCAGTTTTTAATTGATTTAGTTTCGCATAGGTGAACTGAACTTAAAAATGCTTTTAAAACATGTTGCTTTCAATCGATGAGTTATACGTCACGGAAACAAGCCCTTCAGCCCAACAAGTCTGTGCTGATCATTAATGTACCTGATTACACCAATACCATTTTATTACCACATGCCACCACCCCTCCACATCCACCCCACTGGTTTATCCTTTAAATAGGTGTGTAGAAAATAAAAAAAGGAAACATAAAACGGATTGAGCAGGCTAGGACTTTATTGTTTTGAGTGCAGGAGGCCGAGGAGTAGTCTCATCGAGGTGTATGAAATCAAAGATCAGGTGAATGCATATTTATGAGGTTGTTGCCAGGATTTGAGAGCCTGAGCTACACGAAGATGTGTGCAGACTAGAACTTTAATCTGAAGAAGGGTCCTGACCCAAAATGTACATAGATGCTGCCTGACCCACTAAGTTGCTCCAGCACTTTGTGCCTTTCTTTCTAGAATTTTATCCCTTGGAGCACAGAAGGCTGAGGGGTGATTTTATATAGGTGTATAAAATACGAGGGGAATAAATAGGGTGAATACACAGAGTAGGGGAATCAAGAACCTGAGGTCTGAGGTTTAAGGAGAGAGGGAAAAGATTTAATAGGAACCTGAGGGGCAACTTTTTCCACACAGAAGGTGGTGGGTACATGAAACAAGCTGCCGGAGGAGGTCGTTGAGGCAGGCACTGTCACAACATTTCAAATAAATTTGGTAGGTACATGGATAGGAGAGGTTTGGGGGAATATGGGGCAAACGTGGGCAGGTAGGAATAGTGTAGATGGGGCATCTTAGTCAGCATGAGCATGTTGGGCCGAAGGGCTGTACAATTCTATGACTGAGATATGAAAAGGATTGAGACTATTTGGATGGGGAGTGGAGGGACTTGTCCAGTTTAATTGAGCGGCTGCCCAGAGCAGTGCCTGAGTGCTATGTTACAAACCTCCCACAGTGGGGGGGCACCGTATCTCGGTATTGCCGCTTCACCTCCTCCCTTTGTGCTCAAAGACTCACAGAGCTGTACAGCATGGGAACAGGCCCTTCGGCCCACCTCATCCATGCCGACTATACTGGGCATCCGATTTGCCTGCATTTGGCCCCTATCCCTCTCAACCCTTCCTGTCCTTATATCTGTCCAAATGTCTTTTAAAAGTTGTAATAGTCTCTGCTTACCACTGGGTGGCGCCCGTAATGTCCACCTCGCCAGCAGTCTGTCTTGTCCCCTCTCTGTTTTTATTATTTTAAGTATGTCTTGAATGTTTGTTTTAATGTCTCTTGGTATGTTTTATGTGGGGGGTGCGGTGTGGGGGGGGGGGGGTGTCTGGGGAAACCTTTTTCAGTCACTTGTCTCGACAGAGATGCGATTTTTGTCTGTGTCGCATCTCCGGCCCCCCTTTGCGGCCAATAACGTGGAGTAGTGCGGCCTTTCCTGGAGACCGGTCCGGAGCTTCAAGCCGCAGGTGCGGAGCGGACTTACCATCACGGAGCCTGGGATCTTTTGCCGAGGATCGCCAGTGTTGGAGCCTGTGGACTTTAATATAGTGAAGCAGCGGGGTCCGGTAAGAAGCGGCCAACTTGGGAACTACATGAGTTTTCCGATCCGTCCCGACGCCGGAGTTTCGATCATCCCGACAAAAGGGCTTGAACAGCGAACCCTCGGCAATGGCCCCGTTCAAAGCCCCCGACCACGGGTGAACAAAGGAGGAAGATGACTCAACATTATTGCCTTCCATCACAGTGAGGAATGTTGATTCCACTGTGGTGGATGTTTTTGTTAAACTTTATTTTATGTGCTGTGTGTATTTTTGCTTTTTACTTAGTCTGGCTGTATGGTAACTCAAATTTCACCGGACCTTAATTGGTACACGTGACAATTAAATTGAATCTTGAATCTTGCTTCTACAGCTTCCTCTTGCAGCTCATTTCATATACAGACTACCCTCTGAACGCAAACGTTGCCCCTGAGATGCCTCTTAAATCTCATTCCTCTCACCTTAATCCTTTGGATTTAAACCATCTACCCTGGGGAAATGACTCCATAAGCCAGGGTACTGTCTGATTCACCTCTATCCCATTACGGACATTGGACTATGTCTCTGGAACTGACACTGCATTGCTGAGAACAATATTCTGCACTCTGCAACTTCCCTTTGCTCTACCTATTGTACGGGTTTGACTTGATTGCATTGAAGTACAGTATAAAGCCCTGTCCCACCGTACGAGTTCATTCCAAGAGTTCTCCCGAGTTTGCCCTGATTCAAACTCGGAGATTTACGGTAATGGCCACTTGTCGGTACACGGGGCTCTCGTGGACATTTTTCAACATGTTGAAAAATCTTCACAAGTCTTCCCGGGCTTACCTGCCGTTAGCGAGTCTTCCCGAGCACCTGCCGTTAGCGTTACGAGTCGCTAAGAGACGTCCCCGAGATCCGACGTACCTGCTATGTTCATTCTCCGTGCTTACCACGAGTTTGATCTTTTAAAAACTCGGGAGAGCTCTTGGAATGAACTCGTACCATGGGACAGGGCTTTTGTTCTGTTTGGATAGCATGTAAATCAAAACTTTTCACTGTAGCTTAGTAACGTGACAATAATAAACGTAAAGACTGAAGAGTGTTTACTTTACCAATGTCGCTCATGATCTTGTACACCTCAATAAGTTTAAATTCAACTTTCCTATACTATTACTGGCAACGCAGTGGTGCAGCGGTAGAGTTGCTGCCTTACAGCGCCAGAGACCCGGGTTCACTCCTGAGTATGGGTGCTGCCTATACAAAGTTTGCATGTTCTCCCTGAGATCGCGTGGGTTTTCTCCTCCCACACTCTAAAGTTTGTAGGTCAATTGGCATTGGTCTATGAGAATGCAAGGTGACTTGGACAGGTTGGGGGAGTGGGCAGATGCAGGGCAGATGAAGTTTAATGCGGATAAATGTGACGTTATCCACTTTGGTAGCAAAAACAGGAAGGCAGATTACTATCTAAATGGCGTCAAGTTGGGAAAAGGGGAAGCACAACGTGATCTGGGGGTCCTTGTACATTAGTCTATGAAAGTAAGCATGCAGGTACAGCAGGCAGTGAAGAAAGTGAATGGCATGTTGGCCTTTATAACAACAGGAATCAAATATAGGAGCAAAGAGGTCCTTCTGCAGTTGTACAGAGCCCTAGTGAGACCACACCTGGAGTATTGTGTGCAGTTTTGGTTTCCTAATTTGAGGAAGGACATTCATGCTATTGAGGGAGTGCAGCGTAGGTTTACAAGGTTAATTCCCGGGATGGTGCAACTGTCATATGCTGAGAGAATGGAGCAGCTGGGCTTGTACACTCTGGAGTTTAGAAGGATGAGAGGGAATCTCATTGAAACATATAAGATTGTTAAGGGCTTGGACACACTAGAGGCAGGAAACATGTTCCCGATGTTGGGGGAGTCCAGAACCAGGGGCCACAGTTTAGGAAAAAGGAGTAAGCCATTTAGAACGGAGATGAGGAAACAGAGGGCGGTGGAGGCAGGTTCTCTGGATGCTTCCAAGAGAGAGCTAGAGAGGGCTCTTAAAAATAGCGGAGTCAGGGGATATGGGGAGAAGACAGGAACGGGGTACTGATTGGGGATGATCAGCCATGATCATTTTGAATGGCGGTGCTGTCTCGAAGGACCAAATGACCTACTCCTGCACCTATTGTCTTTTGGTCAAATTGTATACTGTCCCTAGTGTAGGATAGTGCTAGTATACGGGGTGATCACCAATCGGCATGGACCCGGGTGGGTCGAAAGGTCTGTTTCCATGCTGTACACCTAAAATCTAAAGTAAAATTTAGTTTAGTTTATTATTGTCAGTGGTACCGAGGTACAGTGAAAAACTTTTGTTTTACGTGCTATCCAGTCAAAGGAATGACTACACATGGTTACAATCAAGCTGTCCACTGTGCAAAGATACAGGGTAAACATTTAGTGCAAGATATAACAATGAAGTCCAATTAAAGATAGTTCAAAGGTCTCAATGAGGTAGATGGTAGATCTGTACTGCCTCAGCCACCCACGCTAAGATCACCCCCTAGCCTCCTACGCTAAGATCACCCCTCAGCCTCCTATATTAAGGTACCTCTCAGCCTCCCATGCCAAGCTCACCCCATGGTCTCCTACGCTCCAAAGAACAACTCCCAACTTATCCAACCTCTCCCTATGACTCAAGGCCACAAGCCCAGGCAACATCCTGCTCCGTTGCAAACACCCTTGGGTATTGCTCTTCTGTTATTAAAGAAAGTAAAAGCACTGAGTTATGCACTTTAAATAGTGACGGATTTCCACCAAAACAATTTCTTGATCAGCCACATTCAACACTGCACGTGTTGCATAAGGTCATTGCTATGTTGGATAGCTAACTGGTCTCTGGAACATTTCCCAACAGGGCAATCCACCCATCTCCACCACTAACGGACTCCAAAACCTGGAGTCAACCCCACCCTTTGCTCGTATACCTCCGTAGCAATGATCTGTTACCTCTATTACCTATTGGTTTGATGATTCAAATGTTCTCCCAAGGCATATCCTCCTTGAATAAGTTAATGGAGGACTCTGCTGAATTCTCACTGTCACCTTGTCCACCTCCCATGGTCAACTCCTGGTTCACCAGGTCCTGCACTTTGAGATTTCCTTCCATTTATTCAAGTTCTCTCTGTGTCCATTTCACTGGAGGTCCCACCACTTCTGAAATCCTCCAAGATCTCTGCTCCAATTCTAAATTCCTTCCTGATTTTAGTCTTAGTATATGGAACAGCACAGCTCAGAAATAGATGGGAAGGTCTTAGAGGGCTGAGGACCAAATGCAGGAAATTGGGACTAGCCCAGAATGCTATTTTGGCTGGAATGGACAAGATGGGCCGAAGGGCCTGTTTCCATACCATACAACTCTGACAGAGGAACGACCCTTTGACCTACCATGATGCCAAATTAAACTGATCCCATTTCCCTCCATTCCCACCTATATCCCTCCCTCCACCTTTACAGTTCACTTCTCTTCTCTCCTGATCGGACACCCTTTTGTCTCCTTTTCACCTCCAGCCTTTACTTCACCTATCTGTGAACCCCTCCAGCCCATTGCCTGTATCCACCTATCACTTGCCACACCAACACCATTTTCCAGCTTTCTTCCCACCTCCTCCAGACGTCTGCAGAAGGGTCCCGACCTGAAAGGTTGTCTGTCAATTTCTTCCACAAATGCTGCCTGACCCGCTGAGTTCCTCCACATTGTGCTTTGCTCCCTTCCACCAAAGTTATAGAGTCAGAGTCTTACAATGTGGAAACAGGCCCTTTGGCCCAACTTGCCCACACTGGCCAACATGTCCATCTACACTAATCCCACCTGCCTGCATTTGGACCATATATCCTTCTAAATCTGTGCTATCCGTGTACCTGTCTAAATGTTTGTTAAACGTTGTAATAGTACTTGCCTCAACTACCTCCTCCGGCAGTTTATTCCGTACACCTACCACCCTCACCTTAAACTTATATTTCTCTATTCCCCTACTCTGGGCAACAGACTGTATCTGCCCGATCTATTCCTCTCATGATTTTGTACGCCTCTATAAGGACATCCCTCATCTTTCTGCGCTCCAAGGAATAGAGTCCTAGCCTGTTCAACCTCTTGCCATAGCTCAGGCCCTCGAGTCCTGGTAACATCCTTGTAAATCTTCTCTGCACCCTTTCCAGCTTGATAACATTTTTCCTATAACATGGTGCCCAAAACAGAACACAATACCCTAAATGTGCCTCACCAATGTCTTGTACAACTGCAACATGACCTCCCAACTTCTATACTCAATGCTCTGACTGATGTTAATGTAACAAAAGCCTTTTTAACCACCCTATCTATCCGTGATGCCACTTTCAATGAACTATGTACCTGTACTCCTAGATCCCTCTGCTGTACAACACTCCCCAGAGCCCTACTGTTCACTGTGTAGGTTCTGCCGATGTTAGTGCTCCCAAAATGCAGCACCTCACATTTCTCTATATTAAATTACATCAATCATTCCTCAGCCCATCTGTCCAACTGATCCTGCTGCAACGTTTGACAACCATCTTCACTATCTACAATACCACCCACGTTTGTGTCATCTGCAAACTTGCTAACCATGCCATGTACGTTCTCATCCAAATCATTGATGTAGATGACCAACAGCAATGCGCTCAACGCCGAACCATGAGTCACAGCCCTCCAGTCCGAATGCAACTTGCCACCATCACCCTCCCCTTCCATGAAGCCAAATTTCTATCCATTCAGCTATCTCTCCTTGAATCTAACCTTCCAAAGCAGCCACCATGCGGAACCTTGTCAAAAGCCTTACCAAAATCCATGTATACAACGTCAACAGCTCTGCCATCATCTACCTTTTTGGTCACATCCTCAAAAAACTCAATCAGATTTATGAGACATGAATAAAACCATGTTGACTATCCGTAACTCTTTTCATCCCTAAATGCATGGATATCCTATCCCTCAGAATACTCTCTCGTACCTTTCCAACCACACCTCAATAAGATCACCCCTCGGACTCCTGCGCTCCAGGAATAAAGTCCTAGCCTGCTCCACCGCTCCCTATAGCTCAGACCCTCGAGTCCTGGCAACATCCTTGATAATCTTACCTGCACTCTTTCCAGCTTAAAGACATCTTTCCTATAGCAGGGTGACCAAAACGCAACACAATACTCCCAAGTACAGCCTCACCAATGTCTTGTACAACCATAACACAATCCACACAGGGTACTGATTTTAGATGATCAGCCATGGTCAAATTGAAAGGTGGTGCTGGCTCAAAGGGCCAAATAGCCTACTCCTGTACCTATTTTCTATGTTTCCCATGTCCCAACAGTCTGAAGAACGGTCCTGACCTGAAACGTCACGTATTCATGTTCTCTAGAGATGCTGCTTGACTCGCTGAGTTACTCCAGTACTTTGAGTCCTTTTGTTCCAACTTCCATATTCAATTCAATTTGGGGTGGCACAGTGGTAGAGTTGCTGCCTTACAGCGCCAGAGACGTGGGTTTGATTCTGACTATGGATGCTGTCTGTATCAAGTTTGAACATTCTCCCTGTGACCGCATAGGTTTTCTCCGTGTGTTCTGATTTTCTCACACACTCCAAACACGTACAGGTTTGTAGGTTTATTGGGCTCGGTAAGTTGTAAAAATTGTCCCTAGTGTGTGTAGGTTAGTATACGCCGTGATCGCTGGTCGGCACGGACTCGGTAGGCTGAAGGGCCTGTTTTCGTGCTTTACCTCTAAAGTCTAAATTCCTTGACTGATGAAGGCCAGTGTGCCAAAGGCCTTCTTCACCCTACCTACCTAAGACACCACATCATTTCTCTTTAACTCCCAGAACTTAATGTCCCAGAGCTACTTAGAAGTTGTACAGAGACAACAGTGGATGGTTTTTGCTGACAGAACAGAATAAATGTCCCATTCAATGGTAATCTTGCCTATTTTTTGGTGGTGTCTGCAGTGACAGACACCACCGGGTGTTCAAAGTGCGATCTGCGGGGAAAGCAATCTGACTTTGCTTTCTGAAGTAAGGATATGTCAGGACTAAGGGACATGGATCACACTCAGGCAGAGATTAACTTGGCATCCTGTTCAGCACAGACATTGTGGGCCAAAGGGCCTGTTCCTCTGCTCTACTGTTCTAAACTAATTTTTAAGAACTGTTTCAAAAAGATATGTAACCCCCAAAGGGATTTAAATTTTAGCTCAGTTTAGAGATACAACAGGGAACCAGGCCCTTCGGCCTACCAAGTCCATGCTGACCATCAAGCACCCGTTCATACTTGTTCTATGTATCCCAATTTTGCACACCAGTTCTCTGTTATCCCATTGTCTCAGCCCCCCTACACACTAGGGACACATTTACAGAGACCAATTAATCGGTAAACCTGCACGTCTTTGGGATGTGGGTGGAAACTCATGCGGTCACAGGGAGAACATCCAAACTCCACACGGACAGCACCCAAGGTCAGGATTGAACTGTATCTCTGGCGCTGTGAGGCAGTGGCTCTACCAGCTGCGCCACTGTGCCGGGAGTAGGGGTGGGAAAACAGAGTCCATAAATCTGAACGAAATTTCTTTATAATAAGTATTTATTTTACAAAATTGCGTAAAACGTTTCCTCAGTTGTTAGGCTTGATGTTATCATGTTTCAAATTTCCAAAATTCTCTCATACTTTGCACCAAATTTTGGAAATTCACGGTTTTTATCCCTGGGAATAAAAAATGTGCTATTTTCCAAACTTGCAAATCTATTACTGAATGTAGAGAGCATTAGGGAACAAAACCTACCCCGAACCAGAAACAAAAGAACAAAGCAGGAAGCGGACAGACAAGGTGAAGCGTCAAAGCGTAAAGCCCATGGGAATTGCTGCAAACCCTTAAGGTTAATGGTGAAATACTTTGCCCCAAGTTAATGATCTGTCCACATAGCTAATTGAGTCAATATGGGCCAAAAGGCAAGCACCACCACCTCTCTCAGATGCTGAGCAGAAGGACAAAGATTTCATCCACGATTGCGGGTATGGAGCATTAATCTTAGCACACTTGTCTGGAGCAGGTCTGAGAATTAGCTTTGGGACTTTGTGCCTTAGCAACTGTCTAAATGTCTTCTCTGATTCCACCGGGCAAACAGGTTCCAAGGTGGTTGGTTTACGGCGATAATCTCAGCTGTGCTTGCTTTCTCCCTGGCACTGGTGTGGATCCAGGCTCCAGTAAAGGCACTAAACCCCTCCCCCGCTCCGTCCCTACTCCGATTCCTTGTTATCGTCGCTGTTGTGCAGCAGTTTCCTCTGTAAAGAGGCAACGATCTTCTTGGAGGTCTTTTTCAGCATGGGGTTGTCCGGGTGGTTCTGCTTCATGTGTAGGTAGAGTTCCTCCTGGTTAATAGCAGTGAAACCACACTCTTCACAGACATAGAGCTTTGCCCTCCTCTCCTTGTAGTTGTACTTCTGTGCCACCCCATGGATTTTCTTCAGGTGCGACTCAAGGGAGCATCTCTGTGTGAAGGCTTTGTGGCAGAGGCTGCATTTGTAGGGCCGGATACCTGCATAGGGGACACAAGCGGTGCCTTTAATCAAAGATACTAGAGCGGAGCAAGATAGACCACTCCTGCAATATCCTATGGACTGAAGTGTAGTACGCAACGGAGCGTAACTTCCGCCATTTCAGTAAGCCCTACCTTCAGTTATGCCTCTCGCAGTGTAATCAGCTGCGGGGGAACATTTAAAAAAAAAATTCTTTAAAAAAAACATATTTTTAAAAGCAGTAAACCCTCATAAATGTCCCCCATCACTGTCAGCACTGCCTTGGTCGGTATTTGCTGAAGTAAGTGTGTGTGTGTGTGGAAACTTGCATGATTGTTAATCTGACTGGACACACACACACGAAATGGCACATACCTTGTACAGGGAAGAACTGTAGATGCTGGTTTAAACCAAAGATCATAGAGCGGTCTATGATCTTTGGTTTAAACCGAAGACAGACTCAAAGGGCTGAAGTTAATCAGTGGATCAGGCAGCATCTCTGGAGAAAAGGTATAGGTGATATTTTGGGTCGACTGGTCTTCTTCAGACTAACAATCAAGGGAAAGGGAAACGGGAGATATGGGCATATCTTCCATTCATTTGTCCTTAGTACAGTCTACATCTCTTCTTCCTCTTTGCCCTGACTCAGTCTGAAGAAGGGTCTCGAGCCGAAATGTCACCTATTCCGCTCTATGATGTTTGCTTTGGTCCGTCTGTCTGTCCGCGCCTTCACTCGCTGCTGGTGCGGCGCTTCTCCCTGACGTGACTCCAACACACACACAATGTCCGGCAGATCGGTGCGGGCCAACACCAGGGGGGGGGGGGTGGCTTGAGATCCTCTTTCCTCTGACTCAGTCTGAAGACGGGTCTCAGCCTGAAATGTCACCTATTCCTTTTGTCCATAAATGCCGCCGATTCGATTTGAGGATGCCATGACAGAAGCTGGTTATGGAAATGGCGGTGAAGATTACCCATCACCTACTACGGCTTTTTCGCGGAGTGGACTATCTTGCTACAGTAACTTTGCGTTTAATCAAGGTGCAATCACAAAGAAAGCTCATCAACACCTCTGCTTGCTTAGATTGAGGATATCCAACATGTGGCCGCATGTCTAACCACAATTGTCATGCAGCAGAGGAATGCAATACAAATGAACTGCCCTACTCTGGGCAAGAGACTGTGCGTTTACCAAATCTTGAGAGGAATAAATCAGGTAGACGCACAGAGAGTAGAGGGAAGGGTCTGGGGATAGGGAGTGGGAGAGAGGGGTCTGGGGACATAGGGAATGGTAGATAGGGAGTGGTAGAGAGGGGGTCTGAGAGAGAGGGTGGAGAGAGAGATCTGGGGAGACTAGCTCTATGTCATCTCACTTTTTCATTCACTCTCTACACACTAGGGGCAATTTACAGAGGCCAAATAACCTACAGACCTGCAGGTCGTTTGGATGTGGGAGGAAACCAGAGCACCCGGAGGAAACCCATGAGGGAGATCGTACGAGCTTCACACAGACAGCATCTGAGGTCAGGATCCAACCTGGGTCTCTGGCATTGCGAGGCAGCTGCCACCATGCTGCCCTAACTTGGCATTATGTTCAGCACAGACATTGTGGGCCAAAGAGCCTGCCACTGTGTTGTACTATTCTCTGTTTAAATTGTGAAATACAGCTTCAAAGCCATTTTCAGCTGGAGTAGGGTACTGGGGTACTGGGGTGTTAACACGCTGCAATGCTGCACCTTATCTCCCACGCACAGCTCACTCATTCCACAGTGAACAACAAGAATGATCAGCACAAAACAAATCACAACATGTTCTCATCTGAACACCCTCCCAGCCCAGAACTGTGGAGAAACAAGATTACTTCATACCTAAACAGTCGACAGAGTAATTTCTGCATTAATCGAGGAAGCTGACAGAAAATCTGAACTAATTATGTTATTTCTTCAAATATCATTTTGTCTATAATATAACAAAGAACTAGTGTGAACGGGTGATCAATGTTTGGCATGGACTCGGTGGGCCTGTTTCCTTGCTGCATCTATCAATCAATCATCTCTGCGCCCTTGTATAGGATGGAACCGCAGATGCTGGTTTACACCAAATACACAAAATGCTGGAGTAACTCAGCGGGCCAGGCAGCATCTCTGGAGAAAGGGAATCTGCGATTTTCCAGCACCCTTGGTTCCAGAGCCTTATTATCCTATTTGCCGGACCAACAGTTCACGGCCTTGGGCGGGCTCAGATACTGGCCAGAAAAGTCAGCCTCAGAAGTGGGGACGGATGTGCCAGCTGCAGCCGGGCCGGAGTTCCAGAGCCATGGCCACAAACAACAAATTTAACCCGCTGATCAGCCGTGGAGCTCCTGATGAGGCCAAGATTGGCTGCCTCGCCCGGTCTAGGCATCATATTTTCGGGGAGGGGAGATCTTGTCTGGATTAAACGGGGGACCAGTTAGACCACCAGTTGCTGGAAAATCGGTGGTGGACCAGTATTTACTTGTGTGATTACATTAACAGGCCTGTTAAACTGCAGTAAGTAAGAATGTCATTGTTCTGTTGCCAGTACATATGACAATTAGACACTCCTCACTGCGTAGGAAGGAACTGCAGATGCTGGTTTAAACCGAAGATGGACACAAAATGCTGGAGTAACTCAATGGGTTGGACAGCATCTCTGGAGAAAAGGAAAAGGTGACGGAAACGTCATCTGAAACATTCTTGACTGTCAATTTTATGCATGTGCATGACCTGCTGCCTGATTTGCTACAGCACAGCAAGGTGACCCCAAACACACCCCTCTGGATGTACAAAAATATGCCCATTATTACATTCATCCATTAAGAGTTAGAGTTAGAGTGGTGAGTCTCTGGAATTCTCTGCCACAGAAGGTAGTTGAGGCCAGTTCATTGGCTATATTTAAGAGGGCGTTAGATGTGGCACTTGTGGCTAAAGGGATCAGGGGGTATGGAGAGAAGGCAGGTACGGGATACTGAGTTGGATGATCAGCCATGATCACATTGAATGGCGGTGCAGGCTCGAAGGGCCGAATGGCCTACTCCTGCACCTATTTTCTATGTTTCTATGTTTCTATTTAGCACTTAGGGCTAAAGGAATCAAGAGATATGGGGGAAAAAGCAGGAACGGGGTACCGATTTTAGATGATCAGCCATGATCACATTGAATGGCAGTGCCGGCTCGAATGGCCCCCTTCTGCAACTATTTTTCTATGTTTCTAAAACTGCAGTTTTCACGTCTCTTTCGGAATATCCCTAATGCACACTGGGGTTTTTAAAGTGTAATCTGTTTTGTGATTTAGGAAAGTAGCTAGCAAATAGTAAACTTAATACCCCCACCCCCCCCCCGACCTCTCTCTTTCCCCTTACCCCGCCCCTCCCACCACCCAGTCACCCTGCATCTTTCCCCTCCTCTGTACACTCATTTCCCATATCCAAGTCCCTCAATTCCGTTTATCCTCCATCTTTCCCCTCCTTTGTTTCTTTCCACTCACTTTCTTCTCTCCGGCTTTACATTTCACTCCTCCTCTTCCCTCCTTATCTGACATCCTTTTGTCTCCTTTTCACCTCTAGCTTTTGCCATTTACTCCATCCATCTGCCAATCACACCCTCCCCCCCCCCCCCCCCCCCCCCCGCCACCTGTATCCACCTTTCACTTGCCAGGCTTTGTCCTGCCCCCCTTTCTTTTCCAGCTTTCTCCCTCCCCTACTCCATCAGTCTGAAGAAGAGTCCTGATCCAAAACATCGTCTGACCATTCCCTTCACAGATGCTGCCTGACCTCCAGCACCTCGTGTTTTGCTCAGATTCAAGCATTTGCAGTTTCATTAAAACAATTAATATTTTTCTTGATATATAGTGTGCCAGTTGCGAGTTGTTACTTTTTTGAATGTGCCCCATTTTCACCCACTCCTCTTTACCTCCGTGATTTATAATAAAACATCAAGTGCTGGAGCAACTCAACAGTCAGCAGCATCTCTGGAGGACATGGAGAGGTGACGTTTTGCTGCACATCCGCTGATTTTCTCCAGCACTTTGTATTTTACTCACGATTCCAGCAACAAGTTGCTTGTGCCACCAAATTATGCTTTTTTTTGTCCTTGATTCTCCTAATGCGTCTTTTCATAAATGTTCAGAGCCAGTTATTAGCCAGTGAGCTGCTGGAAGTTTGAATGTACTCATATTCATGCTTTACCTCTGCATTTTACATCACAACTTATAATGCCAGGCTCTGTCCTGCGACTCCTCTCTGCCAACTTTCTTTCTTCACCCCCCACCACAATCAGTCTGAAGAAGGGTCCTGACCCAAAACATCACCTATCCATGTTCTTCAGAGATGTTGCCTGACCCACTGCGTTACTCCAACACTTTGTATCTTTTTTCTCATGACTCCAAGTTAAACTAATCTCCTCTACCTGAGCATGATCAATATCCCTCCATTCTCTGCAGATCAATGTGCCTTTATTTTTGGTAAACCACCATCTGAAGTTCCTAGTTTCTACTTATAATGTCACTATTGACATCTGCTGTGCAGCAAAGATTACAATTCCAAAGTCAAACTACAGGGATGCTGGGACGAGAGACTACAACTACAAAAAGTTCTGGTTGAAATGCTGCCTGACCCACTGATTTACTCCAGCACTTTGTGTCCTTCCGTGTAGACCGGGATCTACAATTCCTTGTTTCAACTATAAACTATAAGTCTGCTGGAAAAGGAGACTACAACTCCCAGGGTGCTCCGCGTGGTAGGCGGGGTTTACGCCGGACGTACCTGTGTGCGTCCTGACGTGACGTTTGAGGTCGAACGTGTCGTTGAAGCCCTTGCCGCAGTACGTGCACAGGTGGCGCTTCACCTGGCTGTGGCACTTCAGGTGACGGGTGAGCATGCGCTGTAGGCGGAAGCCCTTGCTGCACACCTGGCAGCTGTAGGTACTCTGGCTGCACTCGCCTGTGGTGATCTAATGCATGGGGAAGGACAGCAACTGATTAATGCACCGTTAGCAATGTAACATGGAACATGCAAATACCACAAATACTCCAACATAGTCCTGGAACACAGAAACAACTCCTCGGCCCAACTCCTCCACGCTGACTAAAATGCCCTATCTAAGATAATCCCATTAGCTCACATTTGCCCCCATATTCCTCTAAAGCGCAATTGAACCATTGATTTCATATGTATGCTCATGTCCAAATGTCTTTTAGATGATGACCCAAAACATTACCTATCCATATTCTCCAGAGATGCTACCTGACCCGCTGAGTTACTCTACTACTTTGTATATTTTTTATGAACCAGCAGCTGCAGTTCCTTGTACCTACCTACCCCCTCTGCCAGCTCGTTGCATACACCCACCACCCTCTGTATGGAAAATTCCCCTCTCACTTTAAATCCATGTCCTTCCCACCCTATCTATCTCCCTCATGATTGTATACATTAGGCCCTTCGGCCCAACCTGTCCATTATGCTGCCAGGACGTGAAGGACTGGGCTATAGGGAGAGGTTGGGCAGGCTAGGACTTTATTCTTTGGAATACAGGAGGTTGAGGTGTATAATAGAGGTGCATAAAATCATGACGGGAATAGTTAGGGTGAATGCACAGTCTTTTTTCCAGTGTGGGGAAATTACAAACTAAGGTGAGGGGGGGGGGGGGGGGGGGATTAATAGGAACCTAAGGGGCAATTTTTTCACTCAGAGGGTGTGTGAATATGTGGATCGAACTGCCAGAGGAAGTAGTTGAGGCAGGTCCTATAACAGCATTTAAAATACATTTGGACAGGTACTTGGATAGAAAAGGTTTAGAGGGATATAAGCCAAATGTGGGGAAATATGATTAAATTTGATACAGCATCTGGGTTGGCATGGTCGAGTTGGGCCGAAGGGACTAATTCCGTGTTGCATGACTCAATTGCTCTACACAATTAACATAAAATAAATCCATCCTACATGGCTGTTTGTTGAATCTTTCACTACTTTCTCCGCACCATTTCTGCAACCCGATATCAGTCCACCCACTTTTCTGATATTCATTGTGCATTTTAGGATCAATTTATTTTATACAAACTATTCATGGCCAATGGAATTGGCCTATGTATGTATATATACTGTAGTTTATATTACCACATATTTTATAGAACTAATTGAACTATTTTTGAAAAAAAAGTTTGGTGTGTGTGTAATTAATATTAGTTATATCATACAATGTATTAAATGTAATATAATAACTTACATTTATATTACATTTAATGCATTTTATAATCATAACTAATATTAATTACACATACCAAACGAGATTATTTACTGATGTACATTGTGTAATTCATATAAAATTCTGAGTGTGCCTTATGTTAAATGGAATCAACATTATGTTACATTTATAATTGAATTACTTATTTATAGCTGAAAGTTTATAATTTAACATCTGATATAATTGTAATTTACACAGATTACACAATCGATTAAGTTACACATATCTGATATAATGTATCATATTAATTTTTTTATGCATAATCTGAAGTGAATATTAACTCAATTTCTCTTCCCAGCTGCGAATTGTTTGCAGGCTTTTACTATTTTTATTTAACATAATGTTTAATTGGAAAAATGTGATGTTCATTGCATTTAATACAATTTCATTAATATTTAATACATTCCTGTTATACGTTATATTGCGCGGATACACGTCCATTATTACACATACGATTTATACGCTATATCTTAAGATACAATTTTAATACACTATCATATAAATAGAATTATTTTTAATTTCTAACATAATTACGAATGGATGAAAAGTGCCATTTATATGCGAAAACGATATTTAAATATACCATATCTATACTATACTGAACTGTAGTATAACTCTAGTATAATACGAATTGGTGCGAAGTGTAATTTATAGGGGAAATGACATTTTAAAATACCATGTTATATACTATATTATTTACTATACTAAAATACTACTATACATATACTATATATTTAAATATATTTAATATATATTACAATAAAATATATATAGTACATATATAAATACACTATATTTAATATGCTGAATATATTATAGTTAATATACTGAAGATATATTGTTCTTGTTTTAAAAGGCGAACGCCTCTCTTTGTTGCAATGTGAACTTGTTTTAAATGGTGTGGTTTCTCAGCTCGCTGTCATTGTCTCTTTGGTCATTATCAGGGCGCTCTCTCCGGTCGCGCGTTCAATGCACCCACTAAGTTTGCTCTCTCCCTTCCCGAGTTCGGCAACGAAGGAGTTCACCCTCACCTTGATTTTCGTTCGCAAGACGTTGCGTTTGCTGAAGTCCGATTTCACAACCTGCTCGCCCGCATTCTCCTGGCGTGGTTCGGTCTTGTAAAGGAGGCGGCGCTGCTCTGACGCCTGGTCCAAGCCGTCCGTGCCGGCTGCTGTCTCGTCCTCGCCCTTCCCTTCTTGGTAACTCGGGAAACTGTTCAGAATGACTGGAAAGTGAAGGCATGAGCCTCTTACACATGGGCGCACACAGCGAGGGAGTTGGGCGGCTTCTCCAGAGGACTGTGAACAATGAGATCCCCCTCCTTCTCCCTCTGCTCTGGGCTTGTTTGAGTTCTGGGTGTTGTCAGATTCTCCGATCAGTCTCTGGTAATGCAACCCGACACTCGACCCGGACAAGGGAGAAGAGAGCGGGCCCCCGGGTCCCGTTATGTTTACGCCGGGAGGTTGCAGTTGCAAGCGGAATCTCCCCCTGTGTACTATCCCCGCCTGGGACCCCCTCCCCCCTCCCCCCCGGTCTGCTGGGAGCGGCTGTGGTGCAAATGCCAACTGCCCCCTGTGTCTGGGAGCATTGGAGAACGCCACCAGAGGTATGTGGTCCTCCCCCGAGCCACAAGCTCGCCGAAAGGAGGGAAGGACCGGCGTCTAGTCCGCTCGGATAACTGTTGGCACTTTAAAGGGTCTGCCTCACGCTTGGAGTTATATAGCACAGAAACAGTCCCTTCGGCCCAACTCGTCCATGCCGACCAAGATGCCCCATCTACACCAGTCCCATTTGCCCCCATATCCCTCTAAACCTTTCCTATCAGACTGCACAGGTTTAAGGCGATAGGGGAAAGATTTCATGGGAACCTGAGAGGCGGTTATTACCACAGAGGGGGTGGTGGGTATACGGAACGAGCTGCCAGGGGAGGTATTTGAGACAGGTACTATAACAACATTGAAAAGACACTTGGATAGGAAAGGATTAGAGGGATATGGGCCACACGCGGCAAATGGGACTATAGATGGTCGACATGAACGAGTTGGGCCGAAGGGCCTGTTTCTGTGCTGAATGACTCTTGTGGACTGCGCATCTGCATCCCCTGCATTCAGACGCGATGAGCCTCTGTGGGTCAGTGAGATCTTTGGGGAGGAGGAGGTTACTGCTTACTCTACGTCCATCCTCTTTTTGCCATCACTCCCCTCCCTTTCCACTTGTCTATTTGCCCAGTCACCTCCTTCCCCCCCCACCCATTCCCTACCCCCCCCCCTCCCATTCCCCCAGCTCTCTCCCCTCCCTCCCTCCCTCCCACCCATTCCCCCTGCTCTCTCCCCTCCCTCCCACCCATTCCCCTTGCGCTCCCCCCTCCCACCCACCACACCCCCCCCCCAGTTCTCTCTCCCCTCCCTCCTTCCCATTCCTCCCTCTCCTTTCCCATGCTCCCTTTGCCCAGCCACCCCCACCCCGCCCTCCTCTCTCCGCGGACCTAGCCCCACTTTACCTGGTATGTAGGTGTCAGCTCGCTCATCGTCCGGCAGCTCATTCCAGTCTCGGATCTCCAAGTAAGGTTCTTTTCTCTTCACCAAGAAAGCTCTGGGCATGGTTGCGAGCGCAGGGCCGTGGAATAGAACAGGAACCCTTTTAGTTTTGCATCCAACCCGGATCCCGGGTTGCCCAGACTCCAGGTGTGCAGGAAACAATCTGAGGTCCGTGCGCCCTCAACCCAGGCCGGCGGTGCGTGTGTGTTGGAGCGAGGGCT
Source organism: Raja brachyura (assembly GCA_963514005.1). Next base: position 69,958,769 of record OY740788.1, on the reverse strand, counting down.
GTGCAGGAGACGGGGTGCGGGGTTTGGGAGACCCACTCCTCACCTGTGCAGGCCACCTTGACTCTAACAGGAAAAGTTTCCCTCTGTAATTGAACACACAACAGGAAATTTGCCAGGACGCATGCGTGCTGAGAAAATAACGGTGTCAACAAGCCCTTGTACCTGTCGGACCGGTTGGAGCAGCCTTGGCTTCTTCCCTGCCCCTCTCATGCACGGATGTTTGCGAAACGACCAACCATACAAAGACCTTTGTTGGGTTTTTTTCTCCTTGTGCATGCAAATGTATGCTCCCCTAAGACAGAAAAAGTCTTCCCCCCCCCCCCCGATTGAAAATTGCTTCACCTTAATCAGAAAAGTTTTCTAATCCGAAGTTTTGCCTGTGTTTGTTTTTGCAAGGAAGTTTGTTTTGGCGATTTTTTTACGTCCCCCAAAGTTTTAGAGGAGCGAGAAAGCGGCGTGGGATTTTCTACGTTAGTTTGTCTCTTGTTTGAGTGGAGTCCACCAAGTGCGTGCATACCTGGTTAAATATATTTTAAATGCCTCCAGGGGGTTTTGCAAGCATTTAACCACCCTCCCTGTCAACATGAAATCTGAGATTATATCAGGTCTCGCAATAAAAGAAAGGTCGGATCATTGAACGAGCAGTTTGATTGAACTGCAGGCCGTTTGCTTCGACTCTCCCCTCCCTCCTTAAGCCACACTCCCTTTCAGTTTGCGAAAAACCTGATGCTAAGGCAAGACTGCACGGTGGGTAGAGCCGCTGCCTCACAGCGCCAGACCCGGGTTCGATCCTGACCTCGGGTGCAGTCTGTGTGGAGTTTGTACATTCTCCCTGTGACCGCGTGGGTTTATTCGGGTGTTCCGGTTCCTTCCCACAACCTTCTGAATGTGTAGTCGGCAGGGCAGTACTCTGCATATCTCAAATTAGAGATTTGAGATCGGCAGGGCAGTACTCTGCCCTCTCAATTTAGAGAGGGCGAATTAACCCACAACCCCGCAGGGGTTGTGGGTTAATTCGCCCTCTCTAAATTGTCCCGAGTGTGTAGGGTGTGGATGTGACAGCGGGATAACAGAACTAGTGTGAACAGGTAATGGGTGATGGGCCGAAGGGTCTGTCTCCATGCTGTATCTGTGAATTAATCAATCAAGGTTGATACACGGGACTACAGATGCTGGTTACACAGGATACAAAGTGCTGGAGTAACTCAGCGGGCCAGGCAGTTTCAGTGGAGAACATGGATATGTGACGCTTCAATCAGGTGTAGTTTTCACCGGCGCGCTCGCCAGTCCACGCCTCCAGATTCCCGGAGATTTTGCTGAAACGGATCTGTCTACCCTGGGGCCAGAACGTACTGGTTCATTAGCATTGCAAATCTCCGACTTGTTCCAAAATCCCCGTCAGTCCCAAAACCGTATCTTGTAAAAGATAACCCTTGCAAAGACACCCCTCCTTCGCCACCCTCCATTGGCGTTTAATTCAGGCGGGGTTGTTGTGTAGAACACTCAGTGATCGACAGCAACGTGCGGCTGGGGTTCCTGCTCCGTGGAATGTAACTTATTCTCTGTTCACTTTACGCCTCGATTGAGCAGACACGCTAACGGCAAATATATGCTTGTCCACTCCCGTTTGCTAACGGCGCACCACGTAACGGTTTAGGAATGTGCGGGCAAGACGCGCACAAAGCCGCGGCTTCTCATTGATCTGGGTCGGCTGTCGGCACCATGAGGGTGGTCAGCATTGAAAGGGTTGCAGTTGGATCGAAATAAAACGCGTGGCTACACGCTTAGGAGACAGAATGGTGCCAGACCAACAACCTTGCTCTCTGTAGAGTGGAGTCAAGAGTGTTTTATTGTCCAATATAGGCACAAATTGTTGGAGTAACTCAGCGGGACAGGCAGCATCTCTGGAGAAAAGGATTAGGTGATGTTTCGGGTTGAGACCCTTCATGATGAATGGTTTCAACCTAAAATGTCGTCTATTCCTTTTCCCCAGAGGCGCTGAGTTACTCCAACATTCTGTGTCTATCCTCGGTGTAAACCAGCCCCTGCAGTTCCTACAGGTGTTTGTCATTTGTCATAAAGCGGAACAACGACGTTCCTGACTTGCACAGGACAACAGATATGTAAACATGGTCCTCTCTAAAAGTGGTAATGGACAACAAAAGGAAGTTCATTACAGATAGATTAAAAAAACACTAATAAACAAACTTCAAAGTCAAAAATAATACCCCCAAGTCTATGTATTTCAGAGCTTATTTGGAGGTTGTAGTGTTTAATAGCCTGATGGCTATATGGAAGAAGCTGCTCCTGAACCTAGACGGTTCAAATTTCAGGCTCTTGCATTTTATTTGTGATGGGGGAAGTGAAATGAGATGGAAAGTGTTCTCCCTACCCCACCCCTGTAGAAGTTGGATAGACTATTGGCGAACATTTCGAATCTCCTCAATCTTCTCAGGAAGTCGAGGTGTTGGTGGGCTTTCTTCATGCTTTGCTGCGTTCAGGATATCTTTAGGGATATCCCCTCCTCTGTACACCCATCTCCTATCCCCAGCTATATTGTACTTAGTTTAGTTTAGAGATACAGCGCGGATACGGGCCCTTTGGCTCACCTAGTCCGCGCCGACCAGAAATCACCCAGTTCACCAACACTATCCTATGCATTAGGGACAATTTACCATCTTTACCAAAGCCAAACTAACCTACAAACCTGCACATCTTTGGAGTGCGGGAAGAAACCAGAGCACCCGGAGAAAACCCACGAGGTCGAGGGGAGAATTTACAGTACAAAGTCCGTACAGACAGCATCCGTAGTCAGGATCGAACCCAGGTCTCTGGCGCTGTAAGGCAGCAATTCTACCACTGTGCCACCGTGCCGCCCTGTTGTGGGGAAGATTTAACTTTTGTATTTGTCTGAAACGGAATCTTTCTCTTCTACTTCCATGAAAGATTCTTTACAATGAAAGAACCCCTCCAGAGTTGTACCAGTCTGAAGGTTAACAAATATATAGTGAAAGTTATGTTCATACTTTTGTTAAAGTCAGTGAGAAACCTGCATTTAAACAACACCTTTTTTCCTCAAAGCCATTACAATTTTACAACCGCGTGCTATTTTTGAAGTGACATGATTTAAGAGTTAGTGGTGGACTTTGGAGGAGAGGAACACCCCTGTCCCGTCTCCAACAATGGTGTGGATGTGCAGTTTACCAAGGAGAACAAATACCTAGGAGTTTACCTGGACAGTAAACTGGACTGGTCCAGGAACCCTGAGGCCCTGTACAAGAAGGCTGTACTTTTTGAGAAGGCTCCACTCCTTCAACGTCTGCAGCAAGATGCTGCAGATATTCTACCGTAAGATGCTGCGGATGTTCTACCAATCGGTGGTGGTCAGTGCTGTCTTCTTCGCCGTCGTATGCTGGTGCAGCAGGGCGACGGCTGCGGATGCCATCAGGATTAACAAACTCATCAGGAGGGCTTGCTCTGTCTTGGGGGCGGAGTTGGATACATGGGAGGTGATCTTGGAGGGGAGGATGCTCCTCAACTGCGGAGCATCTTGGACAATGCAGCTCACCCCCTCCATGAGAACACTGGACAACCCGAGGAGTACCTTCTGCAACAGACTGGTTCCACCAAGATGCAGTACAGAACGCCACAGGAGATCCTTTTTCCATGTGGCTATCAAACTGTACAACTCTCCCTTCTGTCGTGGGGTAGACTGACTCTCCTCACTCCTCTCCCCAATCTTTGCACATCCCCAATCCTTTCCAATCGTCACTTTAATTTCATGTTTCATGTATCTTCTGGTTTAAGACTGTTGGCGGACTAATTTCCCTCCTGGGGTAAATAAAGTTCAATCGATTATTAACTTTAGAGCTTAGAGATACAGCGCGGAACCAGGCCCTTTGACCCACCAAATCCTTGCCGACTAGCAATTACCTGTACACTAACCTACACACACCAGGGGCAATTCACAATTTTACCAAAGCCAATTAATCTACAAATATGTACATCTTTAGAGTGTGGGAGGAAAACAGAGCCCGGAAAAAACCACGCAGTCACAGGGAGAACATACAAACTTTATACACACAGCATCCGTAGTCAGGATCAAATCCGGGTCTCTGGTGCTATGAGGCAGCAACTCTACTTCTGCGCCACTGTGTACTTGCATGTATGTAAATCAAAACCACAAGATGTTTTAGTGTGCAAGTCTAAAGCCCAAAATCGTTAGGCAAGACAACTCCAATGGTGAGATGTCTTGCAGTACTTGCAGTGAGAAGCTATAGAATGGAAATCTATGCAGTACAATAATTTGACAATTTCCTTGACTTGATGTATATATAGTCTTTTGAACAAGAGTAAGTGTTATACAGCACGGAAACAGGCTCTTTGGCCCAACGTGTCCATGCCGACCAAGCTGCTCCATCGACACTATCCCATTTGCCTGCGTTTAGCCCATATCCCTCGATCCTATTCCTTGGAGCACAGGAGGATGAGGAGCAATCTTATTGATGTGTATAAAATCTTGAGAGGAATAGATCGGGTAGATGCACAGATGGTGGTGGGTATATGGAACAATATTCCAGAGGAGGTAGTTGAGGCAGGGACTATCCCAACATTTAAGAAACAGTAAAAACAGGTACATGGATAGGACAGGTTTGGAGGGATGTGGACCAAACCCGGGCAGATGCGACTAGTGTAGCTGGTCTAGTGTAGGTGGGGCTAGTGTAGTCTGTGTTGGTAAGTTCGGCCGAAGGGCCTGTTTCCACACTGTATCACTCTCTGACTATCTATGTACCTGCCAAATGTCTTAAGTCGTGATGTTTTAGGCTTCTAAGGTTCACCGATTCAAGGAATCTTCCTTTAGGTTAGAATATTGAAACTGTAAGAAAGGCGAGACAGAAAACAGGAAATTGTAATCCTTTAAATTTAAAATCTGTTATGTTTAAGTTGTGGAATCATAAAGAGAAGGACTGATTATTTAGAGAGAATTAAGTGAATTAGGGAGAGCCAGCAGGCTTGGTAAAGTTTAGGTGATGTTTAAACTGGTGATTATTAATCTGGTTGAAGTTTTGAGGATGTAACTGAACGATTAGATAAAGGAATGTTTATGGATGCATTGGACTTTGAGAAGGTAGTTAATATGGCTCCATACAAGAAACGGTTATCTAAAGTGAAAATGTGAAAAGTAAGGCAATCTAATGCAATAAGTATGGAATATCAGCTAATGTTGGCCTTATTACGTATAGTAGAAGATAGAACAGGTTGTATCTCACCAAATTGGAAGTGATTAATGGATCCAACAAAATCAGTGTTGGGACCTCATCTGTTTACTAATCATGTGCCAATTTGCTAATAATGGAAAGATGAAATGTTGTGGTAAATAGCATAGGACAGACCAAAAAATTACGAGACATTGATCGGTTAAGAGAGTGGGCAGAAGATAGATTTCAATGGAGATAAATAAAAGGCCATGCACTTTGAATCAGCAGAAAAAAACCTGGATGCACTGAAATGGTGCAAGCCAAGAGTTCAGACATGGTTTGCTGGGGTCCAAGTACACTGACCATTACAATGAAACACCCTCTATAAAAGCAGTCAAAATAATGGAAGGAATGGGATTAGGATTGGTTCAATAGGTGAGAATTATATTCTGCACACTGTATCTTCCCCTTACTCTACCTACTGGATTTGAGTTTGACTTAGTCATAGAGTCTTACAGTGTGGAAAAAGGCCCTTTGGTCCAGCTTGCCCACACTGGCCAAGATGCCCCATCCACACAAGTCCCACCTGCCTGTGTTTGGCCCATATCCCTCTAAACCTGTCCTATCCATGTATCTGTCCAAATCTGCCTCAACTGCCTCCTCCGGCAGCTCGTTCCATACACCCATCACCATTTGTGTGAAAAGGTTACCCCTCAGGTTCCTATTAAAGCTTTCCTCCCTCACTTTAAACCTATGTCATCTTGTTCTTGACTCCCCTGCTCTGGGCAAGAGATTCTGTGCATCTGCCTGACCTATTCCTGTCATGATTTTGTACACCTCTATAAGATCACCCCTCATACTCCTGCGCTCCAAGGAATAGTGCCCTAACCTGCTTATTCTCTTCCTAAAGCTCATGCCCTCGAGTCCTGGCAACATCCTTGTAAATCTTCTCTGCATTCTTTACATCCTTGCGACATCTTTCCTGTAGCAGGCGATCAAAACTGAACACAGTACTCTGAAACGTCACCCATTAACTTTTGCTAGGGATGTTGCCTGACCCACTGAGTTACTCCAGCATTACCCTTTCCAGTTTTACAACATATTTGCTATAACATGGTGCCCAGAACTGAGCACAATACTCTAAATGCGGTCTCACCATCGTCTTTTATAACTGCAACATGACCTCTCAATTTCTATACTCGGTACTCTGACTGATGAAGGCCAATATGCCTAAAGCCTTTTTGACCACCCTATCTACCTGTGGTGCCACTTTCAACGGACTATGTACAGTGGCTTGCAAAAGTATTCATACCCCTTGAACATTTCCACATTTTGTCACGTTACAACCACAAACGTAAATGTATTTTATTGGGATTTTATGTAATAGACCAACACAAAGTGGTGCATAATTGTGAAGTGGAAGGAAAATGATACATGGTTTCCAAATTTTATTACAAATAAAAAACTGAAAAGTGTGGCGTGCAAAAGTATTCAGCCCCCCTGAGTCAATACTTTGTAGAACCACCTTTCGCTGCAATTACAGCTGCAAGTCTTTTGGGGTATGTCTCTACCAGCTTTGCACATCTAGAGACTGAAATCTTTGCCCATTCTTCTTTGCAAAATAGCTCAAGCTCAGTCAGATTGGATGGAGAGCATCTGTGAACAGCAATTTTCAAGTCTTGCCAGAGATTCTCAATTGGATTTAGGTCTGGACTTTGACTGGGCCATTCTAACACATGAATATGCTTTGATCTAAACCATTCCATTGTAGCTCTGGCTGTATGTTTAGGGTCGTTGTCCTGCTGGAAGGTGAACCTCCGCCCCAGTCTCAAGTCTTTTGCAGAATCTAACAGGTTTTCTTCCAAGATTGCCCTGTATTTGGCTCCATCCATCTTCCCATCAACTCTGACCAGCTTTCCTGTCCCTGCTGAAGAAAAGCATCCCCACAGCATGATGCTGCCACCACCATGTTTCACAGTGGGGATGGTGTGTTCAGGGTGATGTGCAGTGTTAGTTTTCCGCCACACATAGCGTTTTGCATTTAGGCCAATAACTTTAATTTTGGTCTCATCAGACCAGAGCACCTTCCTCCACATGTTTGCTGTGTCCCCCACATGGCTTGTGGCAAACTGCAAACGGGACGTCTTATGACTTTGTTTCAACAATGGCTTTCTTCTTGCCACTCTTCCATAAAGGCCTGATTTGTGGAGTGCACGACTAATAGTTGTCCTGTGGACAGATTCTCCCACCTGAGCTGTGGATCTCTGCAGCTCCTCCAGAATTACCAGTGGCCTCTTGACTGCTTCTCTCATCAATGCTCTCCATGACCAGCCTGTCAGTTTAGGTGAACGGCCATGTCTTGGTAGGTTTGCAGTTGTGCCATACTCTTTCCATTTTCAGATGATGGATTGAACAGTGCTCCGTGAGATGTTCAAAACTTGGGATATTTTTTTATAACCTAACCCTGCTTTAAACTTCTCCACAACTTTATCCCTCACCTGTCTGGTGTGTTCCTTGGGTTTCATGATGCTGTTTGTTCACTAATGTTCTCTAACAAACCTCTGAGGCCTTCACAGAACAGCTGTATTTATACTGAGATTAGATTACACACAAGTGGACTCTATTTAATAATTAGGTGACTTCTGAAGGCAATTGGTTGCATTGGATTTTATTTAGGGGTATCAGAGTAAAGGGGGCTGAGTACTTTTGCACGCCACACTTTTCAGTTTTTTATTTGTAAAAAAATTTGAAAACCATGTATCATTTTCCTTCCACTTCACAATTATGCGCCACTTTGTGTTGGTCTATCACATAAAATCCCAATAAAATACATTTACGTTTGTGGTTGTAACGTGACAAAATGTGGAAAAGTTCAAGGGGTATGAATACTTTTGCAAGCCACTGTACCTGCTCTCCTAGATCCCTCTGCTCTACGACACTCCCCAAAGCTCTACCATTCACTGTCCCCATCTATTTTTCTAACCTTTCTCCCCCCTACAGACTGATAGTCTGAAGAAGGGTTCTGACCTCTCCATTCCCTCCGCAGATGATGGTCTATAAAGCTGCAGCAAGTAAGAATTTGTTGCACTGAAGGGTCCCGACCAGAAAAGCCACCTCTTCATGTTCTCCAGAGATGCTGCCTGACCCGCTGAGTTCCTCCAGCACTTTGTGTTTTGATCCCTACTCCTGACAGTCTTGCCCTTCACTCTTGCCATAGTTCTTTAAAAGCTGCTAAAAGTGTTTACATTCAGAGATATATTTATTATTGTCACCTCTACAAAAATCTTACTGTGTTTTGTGACATGATCTAAACTTTAGAAATCCATGCTGGCTGTCTCTCAACTAAAAGGTTTCAAGTTGCTCATTCATTCGATCCTTGGGCTTTTGGGCTTACTGATTCAAACTTTCCTGGTTTTCCTTTCACCTGCCCAGTTTGTCTGGCATAATGCCTAATTGCCTGAACGCACCAACAAGCACCAAGACCTCACCTGGCTGGCGGTGAGGGGGGCGCTCCCAGTCAGATATTTCTTGTACTGTCAAAGTCTTACTACCGATGCACGCTTGGGATAGCTGCTACAGAGAGGAGACAGTTGCCCACTTTGCAGTGTGTGGATTTGTGAAGAGGGTCTGAAGAGTGATGCAAGGGTCCTTGTCATGGTTCATACCGAACAGCTCCATCACCGAGGACTCTCTGATTTACGGGCTCTTCCCAGAATGTTCCCACATTTGGAGATAGACATCACATGCTCCTGGAAGAGTATCAGCTGAATAACATACACTCTTTGGTCTGCCCAAAACTTGTTGGTTTCCCAATAAAACAAGATGTCTGTCAAGAATTGTTGTCAACTGATCCATTCCAGACAGCAGGAGTATGTGCCGAGGGACTCGCTGAAGCATGAGAAGCCACGCCAAGTCTCTATGCAGGAGGACCACAGTCTAGGGTCCTTCCGCTCTTGGGCAGTGGGAACGTCCCTCAAACAAGGGAAGGAAGATCACCCAAGAGGGTCCCAAGGGTGTTTTGTTTGAAGATAGATCAGAACACTACTGAGTATAACACTATTGAATGTAGAAACTGAGAGTATTTGAAGTATTTGCACAGTTTTGTTTGATATATATTTTTTATTCTGAATAAAGTTTATTTTTGAAGCAAAAAAAAATAAAATTTTCCAATTCAAAATTAGAAACGTAGTCAAACTTAGAGTAGGCTGTTCCACCCAACCCGTTCATGCAATAAAAATCCAGATCTACCTGCCCTTGTATGGCCCTCATCCCTCTAACGGGTCCTAGAGTCATGGAAGATTATAGTAAAGGTGTTTATAATGTTCTCTCTCCCTTTCTGCGTTTGAGATGGATAATATCTGCCTCGGCGGATTTATTAGACGATGATGCCTTTATCTGCCATTATTGTTTTGTTCACATTATTTTGTGATAGTGCTAGCTTTGGTTCAAGACTAGATCTGTCAGGGCATTATCCATGTCCTCCCCAGGAATGTTGATGGAATATAAATCAATGTGCCCACCACTTCATTGTTTCTCATTTACAATGCCTGACCACACTAATCTCGCTGTTACTGTCGGGAAGAAGGTACAGGAGCCTGAAAACTGGGACCTCCATGTTCAAGAACAGCTTCTTACCAGAAACCATCAGGCTCTCGAACACTGCACAACACTAACGTTAGCATGATCTACTATGATCTCTGTTGACCATCCTTGGTTGTACTGTTTATGGGATTTTTGCACTGGTATTGCTCTTATTAATTTATTGTTTTAATTTGTTGTTTATATATATGATCTGTGTGTTATTGCGTTTACAGGTCTGTAAAGCTGCAGCAAGTAAGAATTTGCTGCACTGAAGAGTCCCGACCTGAAAAGCCACCTCTTCATGTTCTCCAGAGATGCTGCCTGACTCGCTGAGTTATTCCAGCACTTTGTGTCTTTCCTAAGAATCTCAATGCTCAGTTGTCAGACACACATGACATTCGAGCTTATGCTGAGAGAATGGAGCAGCTGGGATTGTACACTCTGGAGTTTAGAAGGATGAGAGGAGATCTCATTGAAACATATAAGATTGTTAAGAGCTTGGACACACTAGAGGCAGGAAACATGTTCCCGATGTTGGGGGAATCCAGAACCAGGAGCCACAGTTTAAGAATAAGGAGTAAGCCATTTAGAACGGAGACAAGGAATTCTCTGCGTCAGAGGGCGGTGAAGGCAGGTTCTCTGGATGCTTTCAAGAGAGAGCTAGATAGGGCTCTTAAAAATAGCAGAGTCAGGGGATATGGGGAGAAGGCAGGAACGGGCTATTGATTTGGGATGATCAGCCATGATCACATTGAATGGCAGTGCTGGCTCGAAGGGCCAAATGGCCTACTCCTGCACCTATTGTCTATTGTCTAACGTCTTGACTCACTTCGCTGACCACTTACGTATATTCTCCTAGCTTTATTATAAAAGGTGTTCTGCCGATTACAGTGTCTCTTGCAAGTGTTTTCCTTTTTGTAGCTCTTACTATCTATCATCATATATTGCGGTTCACACTATCTCTCACCAAGGACTGTGATAGTTTTTGCATTTATATATGCATTCTATTTTTATTGCATGCTGCTTCTCACTTCATTACTAATCCATTCCTGCTTTTACTTGGCAAGCAGCCTCTTACCCCTCAGGGATAGAAACTGGTTCTGTACCATTTTAACTTTTTATCTGAAACCTCCCATCGATCCACTGCCATTTTACTCAGTAGCAGGTTTAGCGAATATATTTGCACCACCATTTCCAAATCAAAAAATTAGCAAAAGGACACAAAGTAACTTCGCCAGTCAGGCAGCATCTTTGGAGAACATGGATAGGCGACGTATCGGGTCAAGATTTTCGCAAAATGTCACCTAGTCAGAGGTGCTACCTGACCCGCTGAGTTACTCCTGCATTTTGTGTTCTTTTGCTTATTAAGCAGCATCTGCAGTTCTTTGTTTTTACTGTACATTTAGAACTTAGCAGCTGTTTTAGCATTCTCCCTTCTTGAAACCTTGCATTCAAGCGGATTACAACCATTAGATCGATGTTTTAATATTTTTATGTTAGTGTATGTCATATACAAAAGATTATTCCTTTGCTTCCAACTTATTGGGTCATTCTGATGAAGCAGCCTTGCCAATGCATTTTGTACATGATATATTCTGCAGCCATAGTGTGCTAGTGGTGGATTAAAGGAATGTCCAAGGTGACAGATGGGATGCCAAGCAAATTGGCTGATTGTACAGCATATCTTGAGTGATAGTAAAAAGTAATTCAATCGGGCCTGGTGAGTATCCAATTAAACTTCTAACTTATGATTTGCTGCTCATGGAAAGGCTATAAGGAATTTTAAGATAGGTGCAAACACTTCTGAGTATGGTGCTATTGAATGTATTGACACTGAGAATGTCGGAAGAGGTTTTGTAGTTTTTGTTTAGCATTTATTTTAAATTCTGAATAAAGTTTGTTTTTGGAAAAAGTCAGGGTTGTGCATCAATCATTGCACAATTTCCAGCTTCTGATCTGTTTTTCTAACCTTGGTAGTTATATAAGAAAGGCACAAAGTGCTGGAGTAACTCAGCGGGTCAGGCAACATCTCTGGATAGGTGACGTTTTGGTTTGGGACCCTTTTTCAGATACTAGGTGGTTGATCCAAGGGCAGTACAGTGGCACAGCTGGTAGAGCCACTACCTGACAGTGCCAGAGACCCGGGTTTGATCCTGAACTTGGGTGCCATCGGTGTGGAGTTTGCACTTTCGCTCTGTGACCATGTGGGTTTCCTCCAGGCTTCACCTATCCATGTTCTCTAGTTTCCTCCCGCATCCCAAAGACACATGGGTTTGTAGGTCAACGGACCTTTATGAATTATGAAACCCAGCAGTTTGTATTTTTTTTTGAAATGTCAAGTACTGGAGGGCATACTATAAGGCTCGAGTGGCAATGTTTAAAGGAGATGTGCGGGGCAAGTTTTTTTTACACAGTGAGTGGTGGGTGGCTGGAACGCGGTGCCAGGGGGTTTAGAAGCTTTTAGATAGACAGGGATATCTTGAATATACAGGGAATGAAGGGATATGGATCATGTGCAGTCAAAGTTTAATTTAACTTTGCATCGTTTTAAGCACAGACATTGCAGGGGCTTAGGGGCTGTTTCTGTGCTGTTCTATGGGGCATTTTGGTCAGTATGGACAGCTTGGGTCAAAAGCCCTGTCCCTGTGCTGTTCTATGTTCTAACAATATGCTGGAGGAACTCAAATTGTTTATCACTCTTCCGACATGGACCGAAGAGAGCGAAGGGGGGACGTTGAGCAAAGGGGGGACCCAGCGGTTGCTGGGAAGCTGTTGAGCATGATCACATTGAATGGCAGTGCTGGCTCGAAGGGCGGCCCGCAGTAGATAGGAATGTTCGGTGAACTTTTTTAACTTTGTCAGCGCCAGACACATGGCGACACGTGTACTGCCTAGGTGTGGTCTGTTATCTGATTTTACCAGGTTATATGCAAAACAAAGCATTTCACTGTACCGAGGCACATGTGACATTAAAGTATCATTGTAGATTTCAGCATTCACCATCACTTGTCTCAGTGGGACGTAGGACGTACTGTTTCCAAGCTGTGTGAACTCTAACATGGGAAGCCATTCCATGCATCATGCCTGTCATGTTTACTGAGTTACCCAAGTGGTAACCTGTGACTCCAAGTGGTTTCTGCTTCTCCCTAACATTGCCCAGTGCCTTCCAAGTTTTTGCCGAACATACACCTGACTACATGTTGATTGAGCCACTGCATTGCTGTCCACTATCTCCTTGTTGCATTGTAACTTATTGTTAATAAATAACTCTATTCTCCCGGCCGCGGGCCGCTACAACCACGCCCAGTTGCACGGCCTCTCACTTGGCTGCGCCTGCGCCTGCGCTCCTCGCTCGGCTACTCGCGCCTGGCATCGGGCTGTCGGCGTTCGGCTGCGCGGGCCTCGGTCGCCATGGTGACGGGCCGGGGCCGGGTCGTCCCCCGCCTCCTCCTCCTCCTCCTCCCCAGGCCGCAGGATGTCGGCGGCGTCCAAGGTGGCGCTCGGGGTTTCCGCCATACTGACAGCGGGGACAGTGGCCGGGGTTCACCTCCGGCAGAAGCTGGAGAGGGAGGTGGGTGGTTTGTCGGCCGGGCGGGTTTGGAGTCACCGGGGAGCGAGGCCCGTGGCCCCGGGCTGAGGGCGGGAAGACGCACAGAGGGCACGTGACCAGGCGCCTGAGGGGGAGCAGTTGCCCGGATCACGTGGGGCCAAAGAGCGCGAGGCCCCGATCCTGTGGGGGCCCCGTCACGTGGGGGCCCTGTGGTGGCCTTTGCCCCCGTCAAGTGGACTCTCTGTGGCCTTTGCCCCTGTCACGTGGGGCCCTGTAGCCTTCGCCCCCGTCACGTGGGGCCCTGTAGCCTTCGCCCCCGTCACGTGGGGCCCTGTAGCCTTCGCCCCCGTCACGTAGGGCCCTGTAGCCTGTGCCTCTGTCACGTGGGGGCCCTGTAGCCTTTCCCCTGTCACGTGGGCGCCCTGTGCCATCGGTACGGTTGGTCTCTGGGTGCGCGTGCACCAGGTTGCATGGGGCACCCTTGAGGCTGCAGCCTAGGATCAATAGACAATAGGTGCAGGAGTCGGCTATTCGGCCCTTCGAGCCAGCACTGCTATTCAATGTGATCATGGCTGACCATCCCCAATCAGTACCCTGTTCCTGCCTTCTCCACATATTCCCTGACTCCGCTATCTTTAAGAGCCCTGTCTAGCTCTCTCTTGAAAGTATCAAGTGAACCGGCCTCCACAGCCCCCTGAGGCAAAGAATTCCACAGACTCACAACTCTCTGTGTGAAAAAGTATTTCCTCATCTCCGTTCTAAATGGTTTACCACTTATCCTTAAATTATGGCCCCTGGTTCTGGACTCCCCCAACATCGGGAACATGTTTCCTGCCTCTAGCGTGTCCAAACCCTTCAAAATCTTATGTTTCAATAAGATCCCCTCATCCTTCTAAACTCCAGAGTATGCAAGCCCAGCCGCTCCATTCTCTCAGCGGCGCCTTCTCATGTTAAGTGTTTGCTGCATGTTTTATTGCAATCCCTCCCCCTGCAAAAAAAAAAAAATCACTTGGAATTTGATAATGAGGACGTCATTTGCCTCCTCTGCTACATGGAACAGTACAGCACAGGAGCCGACCATTTGGCCTCAATATCACAATGCCATGATGTAATAAAAAGGTTCTGCTGATACTGGTTTATACTAAAGATAGACAGAAAGTGCTGGAGTAACTCAGTGGGTCAGGCAGCATCTCTGGAGAATATGGATATGTGACTTTTTGGGTTGGGCCCCATTAGCCTGATGCCAAGATTAATTAATCTGCCTGCACCTGATCCATATTCCTCTTAACCCCAGTATATCTATGTTCCAATCTAAACACCTCTTGAACACCTATCATATCTGTCTCCACCACCACCCCGGGTAGGGTGTTCCAGACACCCACCACCCTCTGTAAAAAAAAAAACCTTGCCCCACACATCTCCTTTAAAGTTCTGCCATTCTCACCTCAAAAGATTTGACCTTTACTCTTTGACATATTGTACTGATCCATGTTGTAGTTTTGCTTAGTGATTATTTGGAAGCCAATTCATTTGAATTGGAAAAGCTAAATTTAATTCGAGAAAATTGGTTTTCACATTTTACCTTCATGTTGAGGGTTGTGAGTCTGTTCTGCATAGTGTGAGCTGGGGGAACTGAAACCGCTGGAATCTTAAGCAAAACACAAAGTGCCGGAGGAACTCAGTAGGTCAGGCAGCATCTGTGGAGAGAATGGACAGGCAACGCTTTGGGTTATGACCCTTCTTCAGGTGCAGCAGTTTGTGTGATTGGAGATGCATGTTTATTGACTCCATCTGTCTGAAGAATAATGCTGATCCGAAACATCTTCTGTCCATTCCCTCCAGAGATGTTGCTGACCCGCTGAGTTCCTCCAGCACTTTGTGTTTCACTCATGTACTGATCAGTCTGCATTTGCTATTCCTTGCATCTTCTTCTGCTCTCTATTTTGTATTTAATGACAGAGAATCATTTACTAACAGAAGAACCGTGTACGAAACATAATCAGCCAGTTTAAGGAAGTTGAAGCGAATAATTCCATCTCAGGGCTTTTGACATGAAACCATAAGTTGCTTGAGAATCTGGGATGTCCTCACATCAAGCTTTGTCTTAAGTAATCAATGCAATCAAGACTTGGGACCCTTGTGCAGATTGAAAAATTGTCACAACATGAAATGTCACCTGTCCTTGATGTTGCCTGACCTGCTGAGTTACTCCAGTACTTTGTGTCTTTCTTTGCAAACCAGCATCTGCTGTTCTTTGCTTCTGAACCTTTTACATTGCTCTCCTGAATGTTGCCATAAGCCTAAATCCCTTTTTGTCTTCTGTAGAGACTGCGAGAAGGGGTTTACAGAGATCTTGAACGACAGGAGCGCAAAAAGGAGAATATTCGGATCCTGGAAGAACAGATTAGTCTGACAAAGAAGCTGGAAGCAGATCGATTTAAACAAAGTACCTTGGTTTCTGGCAGTTCTCAACAAACCGGAAATCAGTAACCAGTTCAGTTTTCTAACGTGGATTGATGACTTTCGATGTTTAATTGATGAAGGATATTTTCCCTTACATAATAAAAATAAATTAACAAATTAATACAGATGCATAAAGCTGCCCCCTAACTGTTGGATGAATCTACCTGTGCCAAACATTTTGTAAGATGGAAGATAATGGGGAGACTAAATGTTTAACGACTCGCCAAATGGATGAATGCACGAGAATGGCTGCCTCTGAAGGCTTGGAGGAAGGAGAGATTGAAGGGGAAACGTTGTTGATCGTGGAATCTGAGGACCAGGCCTCAGTGGACCTCTCCCACGATCAGAGTGGCGATTCTTTGAACAGCGAACTCGGCGATGAAGGGGATGTGTCCTGGGTGGAAGAGTTGTCGTATTATTGCGACAAATGCCTGAAGTGGATACCAGCAAGTATGTGTGTTGTTGCTGAATGGCTGTAAAATACAGGGTTTAATCAGTCATAGCTAGTCAAAGAATCATGCTGCATGGAAGCAGGCCCGTAGGCCCAACTTGACCACACCGACCAACATGCCCCATCTACACTAGTCCCACCTGTCAACGTTTAGCCAGTGTCCTCTAAACCTTTCCTATCCATGTACCTGTCTAAATGTTTCTTAAATGTTGCATTGTATCTGCCTCAATCGCCTCCTCCGTCAGCTCATTCCATTCACCTATCACCTTTGTGTCAAAACGCTGCCCCTCAGGCTCCAATTCAATCTTGCCCCCCCTCACCTTAAAACTCTGGTTCTCGATTCCCCATCTCTGGGGAAAAGACTCAAGAGTAGGGGAGTCAGTCTGAAGAAGCGTCCCGATCCGGAACGTCTACTTTAAATGTTCTCCAAAGATGCTGCCTGACCCGCTGAGTTACTCCAGCACTTTGTGTCCCTTTGCCTGTAAAAATGATGTATTTTGTGAGTGCAAGGTATGAGTTTCCATTGCAGTCTGCTATTGTTTATTAGTGTCACATGTACCATCAATTATTGGCTGTTAAATTGCACCAAGTGTGTGGGGAGTAGATGAGAAAGTGGGATAACATAGAGCTAGTATGAACGAGTGATCGATGGTTGGCGAGGACTTGGTGGGCCGAAGAGCCTGTTTCCGTGCTGTATCTTTCAATTAGTCAATAACTAGGCCTTTCACCACAATATTCTTTATTCTTGTGAAAGTGAAATTATATGACCCATAAATTGGACAGTGATTTTTTTTTAAAGATAACTGGAAGGGATGTATCACCTTGTGAAGGCTGCCACATTGTTTGAAATGCTTGACTGAATGTCCAATGTGATGTCAACCAAGTAGACATTAGCCCTTACTGTTTTCCATCTGTATATCAGTGGCATAATACTGAAATAAACATTATGCCATCTAATTTCTCAACAACTCCATGCCTTGAGTTTGCAAACTCTGATAGGTCAGTGCAGTGCCATTGTCACCATTGGTTACCAATGTAACTAACAGAATAGTTGCCAGAGTAATGTGGGTTATAAATAAATGAAAATAAATGTGAGGCAAAACAGTATTGCTGTCTTTCAGACTGACCTTCTTGAGCTTGTTAGGATGTGCCCTGTCCTTTTTCATTCAATGGTTCTTTATTGTCCCGTATAACAAGTACAGTGAAATATATTTTTTGCAGAGAGTTCAGTAAGATTATTGCCATACATAAGTAAATTAACTGATTAAGTACAGAATGCACAGAAACATGCGCCATTTTTGGCACCATTTTCAAAGTCCCAGCTGCAGATAGCCATAAAGGCCCATTGCAGATGTCGCCTCCATCTGGTTGCCCACAAACCGTCGTCCCTCTTCCTGCCCGGCCAGCTTCACCCTTCATCCACGGGGGCGCCACCTGTAACCGACCTCGAGGGTGCGGAAGGTAAGACCCCAGTTCTTCTTACTGGCCCTTTGTCCAGCATCCATCATGTCACCAACTCCTTCCACCTTCCACTCCGGTTCCTGGTTGGGCGAGGGTGAGCAGGAGACACATCTCAGATGGCTTCCACTCCAGGTAGGGTTCCCAGTTCTGCGTCTGGAGAGCTAGGCCTGCTGCCGGGGTATGGAGGTTTGCCCGCATCTGTCCCCATTCCTTGGACTTGGAATATTTTATTACTGTGTAAAAGTGGTTGTTTTTTTCCCCATAGCTTGTTGATAGTCACATCCTTGCTTAAGTTTTGTCAACCCCCCCCCCCATTCCTTTCCAGCTCAGTTGAGGGGAGAGCACCCCAGCTACGTGCGAGGTGATAACTTCTTCCGATTTACTTGTTCGGACTGCGCCGAAGATCAGAAGGAGCACTACGAGAGACTTAAACTCACGTGGCAGCAGGTAAGTGTGTGCACAAAGTCCCCACATGGATTGGTTTCATCTCCTGTATGAAATCTCCAGATGTTTTGCATGTTTGGACTCATTTCTCTATTTGTTTCTTTATCTGCAATGTTCTATCTTACATATGATGCTCAAACAGGGATGGTGATGTAAAAACAAGAAACCTTAAGGGCCTGTCCCACTGCGGGGACCTAATTTGCGAGTTTAGAAGAGTTTGCGTTGGATTCAAACTCGCAGCATGTGATCTTAGGAGGTCTATGTAACTCTCCTTCATGCTCGAGAGAAGTTCCCGCATACTTGAGGCCTCAGTTTGGTCAAGGAGTATTTCTTAGCATGCTGAAAATTGTCCGCGAGTAGAAATTGGTCGGCATGGAAAAAAAATCGATATTTTTTTTACTCGTAGGTTTAGTCGAAGTAGGTCATAGTAGGTCGGCATGTTATTTGTAGGTAAGCAAAGGTAATCGAAGGTAGTCAAAGGTAGTTGTAGATAGTGTTAGTATAGTCGAAGGTGGTCGTCTTCACTCTCCACTATTCGGTGACCAATTTTCCCGAAGCTTGTCGAAGCTAGTCTTCAACCTAGTCGAAGGAGGTCAAAGGAGATCTTCTACATAGTCGAAGGAGGTCTTCTACATATTCGTAGGAGGTTCTCTACATAGTCGAAGGAGGTCGTAGGAGGTGTTCTACTTCGGCGATACAACAAGACCATGACACTTTTTTAAACTCTCCTCAACTCTTCTAAACTCGCAAATTAGGTCCCCGCAGTGGGACAGGCGCTTTAGGCCACTTCGCTTCACATCTGTTGTTTGGAATCAAGGAAGAAATAGCAGGTCATTTAATCTAATCAAATCATCAACATGGTGAAAGGAAAATCACATCAGACAAATTTGGAAAAGTTATTTGAGGATAAAACAATCAGAGTTCATTGAGGGGAACCTACGTATGTGGTGTAACTGGATTTTCATAAGAGGAGTGGGGAATGTGGTAGAGCAGAGGAATCCAGGAATACACTGTTCCTGAAAGTAGCGTTAGAGAGTGATCAAGAAGCCTTTCCGTACATTGGCCTTCATCAGTCAGGGTACTGAGTATAGAAGTTGAGATGTTATGTGTAAGAAAGAACTGCAGATACTGGTTTAAATCGAAGGTAGACACAAAATGTTGGAATAACCCGCTGAGTTACTCCAGCATTTTGTGGCTACCTTGAGAGGTTATGTGACAGTTGTACAATGTGTTGGTAAGGCTACATTGGAGTATTGTGTTCAATTTTGGTCACCCTGCTATATGAAAGATGTAATTAAGCTAGAAAGAGTGCAGAGAAGATTTATGAGATACACCACTATTGTATCTGCTTCTACCACCACCCCTAACAGCATGTTCCAGGCCCTCACCACATTCTCTGTAAAAACTTGCCCGTACATCTCCTTTAAACTTTCCCCCTCTCACCTTAAAGCTCTAGTCATTGGCATTTCTACCCTGGGTTCTGACTGTCTACCCTATCTATGCCTTCTGCCCTATCTGTGTTGTACTATTCTCAAGCACTCCAGACTTGATGGGCTGAATGGCCTAATACTGCTCCAATCACTTATGATTCTGTGTTTGGTTGTAAAGTACTTTTGTGACATTGTGAGTTCATAACAGGTGCTATGTAAGTATGATTCTTTTTTTACACAGACCGCCATGTGTTGTAGCCGCATTTGATTTGAGTCTTTACTCTCCTTTTGTTTTAGGTTGTGATGTTGGCCATGTACAATTTATCATTGGAAGGGACTGGTCGCCAAGGCTACTTCCGTTGGAAGGAGGATATTTGTGCTTTTATTGACAAACACTGGGCATTCTTACTGGGAAACAGGTAAAGTACCCACCCCTCAGCCCATAGAAGCTTGATGCCTGAAAACATTGTACATTTGGTGATGTTATGAGAATTGAGACACAAGGAATTGCAGGTTCTGGTTTACAAAAAAGGCACAAAGTGTTGGAGTAAATCTTTGATTAGTAAGGGTGTCAAAGGTTACAGGAAGAAGCCAGGGGGATGGGATTGGGAGGGAAAGGTAGATCACCCATGATTGAATGACGTAGCAGACACTATGCGCCGAATAGCTTCATTCTGCTCCTAAGTCTTATGAACTAATCACGTAGTGGGTCAGGCACCATCTTTTTGAGTTTAGTTTATAGATACAGCATGGAAACAGGCCCTGTGACCCACTGAGTCCACGCTGACCACGTTCACACTAGTTCTATGTTATTCCAATTTCCTCATCCACTCCCTACACACTTGGGACAATTCACAGACGGCCGATTAGCCTGCAGACCAGCACGTCTTTAGGACATG
Organism: Raja brachyura; assembly: GCA_963514005.1. The sequence continues at coordinate 69,938,292 of OY740788.1, read as the reverse complement.
GGAGGAAACCGCAGCACCCGGAGAAACCTCATGTGGTCACAAGGAGAATGTGCAAACTACACGCAGACAGCACCTGAGGGCAGGATTGAACCTGGATCTCTGGTGCTCTGTGGCAATGGCTCTACGAGTAAATGGATAGGTGGGGTTTCAGGTGAAGAAGTGTTACGACCTGAAACGTCACCTATCCACATTCTCCAGGGATGGTGCTGGACCTGCTGAGTTACTCCAGTGCTTTGTGTCTTTTGTTATGAGAATTGAGTTGTGCTGGAACAGCATGGTATTTCAAATCTCTTTAATGTTTTCATTGGTTCGAATCAATATTGTAACTATGCAAACAGAGCTTTTCCAACTCACCAATAGTCGAACAGCACAGTTGTGGAGGTGGATTGTAAGTAAATCTGAAAACATCTTGTCAAAACAAGCAATTGCCAATGCTATTATAAATAAGGCCATGAGATTTTTAATTTCTAATTGCACAGAAAGATGGTGCTGCATTTCACTACCTAATGCAAAGGATATCTTTTAAGGTACTCTTGTTTTAATTTAGTTTTAATTTTGAGATCAAGCATGGAAACAGGCCCTTCGGCCCACCGAATCCATACCTACAGTCGGTCGTCCGTTCATATTGTTTCAATGCATCCCACTTTCTCAATCACTTCCAATACAGCAGTAATTTAGAGAGGCCAATAGAGCTACAAACCCGCATGTCTTTGAGATATGGAAGGCAACTGAATCATCTGGAAGAAATCCACACGGTCACAGAGAGAATGTGCAAACTCCTCGCAGGCAGCACCTGAGGTCAGGATCAAACCCGGGTCTCTGGTACTGTGGGGCTGAGGTTGAGTGGGAAAAATAAATCAACCATGATCAAATGGCAGGTTAGACTCAATGGGCCGAATGGCCCATTTCTGCTCCTATGTCTTATCTATATTACTAAAAGTCTGATCTTGACCACTTCCTGTTGTTCTGTATATTGATTTTAGAAAAATCGCTGCCACTTACAGCTGTGATTTTTGGCCATCTTACTCAGAGTCCCCCTCCGCTGTGCTGGACAAGAGGATTTTCCCCATCGATAAAAAAATAAAAGAGTTATTGGTGTTTAAAAAATGTTGAGATTCTCTCTCCTGAAGGCCATGCGCCTTCCGGAGGGACTATAAATCCCAGAAGTGTTGAGTGCCTCAGTCAGTCTCTGCAAGATGGGGGAGCGAGAGGGTCACGTGTCTCAGTCTGAGCTGTGAATAACACTGAATACATGTCTACTAAACCGTGAGTGTGCTTTTACTGACTTGAGTGCCCTTAATGTGGTTTGATAATGAAAATGTGGTTGGTTTGAAGTAAAGCAAAGCAAATGGCTGTTGGTGGTGGTTACTTGACAACTTCCTGTTTGCACTGTATATTGATATTAGATAAAACACTATCACTTACGGCTGTGATTTTTGGCCATCTTACTCAGTCCCGCCCTCCGCTCATCAGGTGCAGAGGATTCTTCCCGTCAATGAAAAATAAAAGTGTTATTCATGTTTAAAAAATGTTGAGAATCTCTCTCCTGTCAATCGCGCCATGAAGGCCACGCCCCCTCAGGGGGAGGGATTATAAAACCCGGAAGTGTGGATGTGATTCAGTCTCTGCACGATGGGGGACGGAGAGGTCACGACTCTGTCTGAGCTGTGAATCAACTGAACACACTGAATGTCTACTGAACTGTGAGTGTGGTGTTTATGTGGTGTTTTGTGTGGTTTTATGGTGGTTTCACCCCGCTTGAAATGGTATGAAACTGCATTTGAATGTGGTGGCCTTGCATACTGCATGAAATGGTATGAAACTGACTGCACTTGAATTTTGTGGCCTTGTTCCCAGCTTGAAGAGGTATGAAACTGCACTTGCATTTGGTGGCCTTGCACCCTGCTTGAAGTGGTATGAAACTGCACTTGCATTTGGTGGCCTTGCACCCTGCTTGAAATGGTATGAAACTGCACTTGAATTCAGTGGCCTTGCACCCTGCATGAAGTGGTATGAAACTGCACTTGAATTTGGTGGACTTGCACCCTGCATGAAATGGTAGAAAACTGCAATTGAATTTGGTGACCTTGCACCCTGCATGAAATGGTAGAAAACTGTATTTGAATTTGGTGACCTTGCACCCTGCTTGAAATGGAATTTCAAGGAATCGCCATGAGTCAACTGCCAGCCCACCAGCCGTGAGTGAGCTGCCAGCACATCAGGCTTGAGTGACTGAGCTGCCACCCCAAGAATCCGTTTGGCCCACAATGTCCATACTAGCCCTCTGGAATCCGGTCCCTTCAGCCCACAACACCCATACTAGCGCTCCCCCCCCCCCCAACTACTGGCCACCAATATTGGAATAGGTGGAGAGTTGGAATATTGCTTTGGAGGACCAGCCCTCCCGTGTGAACATGGGACGCAACGGGTCCCACTTAGTCTAGTGATAAATAAAATGGCAGAACAAAATACAGATGGGAACAAGAGTCAAGGGTCCATGGTGTTTAATTGTCATTTGTACCAAAAACAAAACAATTAAATTCTTACTTGCAGCAAAACAGGTCTGTAAACACAGTACTCATAGATATCACAATAAACAAAAGAAAGTTCAATAAATTTAAAAAACTGACTGAACGGAATGAACTGGCCATGTATAATATTAAGGAGATGGAACAAAGGAGCAAGATGTGAGATAAACTGTGCCCTGATAACTGCCTTTCCAAAACCTCACTGAAACTGAGAGACTGTGAGAGAAGTGCTGTGTTTTAGCATACAGTGATTAAAACAACAAAAATGAGAGGGATGAGAGGATATTGGTGCCATGCACTGCCAATTTCTTTGTGGTATTTTTCCTAGTAAATGATCCTCAATAAAAGCTGGCTTTTCCTTGCGCAGGGATAAAGGGAGGAACATTTGGGTGTAGTTACGGCATCAGAAGATGTTGTTATGGAAAGGACCAAGTGCTGACCTGGTTGCACAGACAGGGTTGGTGAATGGAAAACACCATTAAGTAAAGTCCATAAATTCGCAACTTGATAAGTCATAGAAGCAAAATTAAGCCATTTTGCCCATCGACTACTCCACCTCCTCCATCCAATCATGACTGATCTATCTTTCCCTCTCAACCACATTCTAGCATCTGCAGTAAGATATATACGATGTCCACAGAGGGGGGCACAGATGACATAGTGGCTCCGGTATCGGCCTGAAGGTCTAAATGGCAGTCACCTATCTTGATTGCAGCCATCGTTTCTTCTTCTAATAACTTATACGGGAATATATTGCTGCCATTTGCTTTGGTATAATAGGCACTCCCCTCATTTCCCTCTTTCTGTTTAACACCCTTATCCTCCTCTAGGGCCTAGTGTCTTTTATAAATATCTATCCATCTCCCTATTATTTCCATCAATTTTAAAGTTACACTTACCACTCCAACTATTACTAACAACACTTCCATGGCAAATATTAATTGTGCTCCCATCTCGCCAACCCATTTCTTCAACAGATCAGTAGGACAGAGATAACTTATAACTCTTCTTGCCTTGTCAGTTACCATTTAATTGATCAGCTAGATTACCATAAAGATTTCCCAGACATTGGCCATCTCTGTACTTTTATATTTCCACTTTTGCTGCCGATCCAAGTTGAACAATGGGATCTCCTACCTTTTCCCGATATCTCATGGTGTTTTTTTATCACCTTTGCAGTGTTCTTTCTTATCTACATCTTTCCCTCCTGGACCACCTGTTTCTTTTCCTCAGGCCTCCCTGTTACCAGTAGGATCAGATTTCTCTGATCAACTACTGCTGCCTCCAATATTCTACTCTCAAGTCTGTAAAACAAAAGTTAGATTTCTGCGGACAATGTCATAATATTCTATTCACAGTTTGCGTGCACTTGTCTACAAACCTCAGTCACTTTTCAATTTCTATATTGCACTTTATGGCACCCGCTTCAATTTATCCTCCACGCCAAGCGTGAATACATTTATCTTCCCCGTATCTTGCCTCAACCCTAATAGGTATCTTGGCTCATCGTTAGTCACTGGCCAGTAAGCTAGGTTGCCCAGGGCTCTCTCATCTCCAGGTAGCCCACCTGTCCCCTTTTCAGTTAGGACTATTTTATCATTTCCTTTTATTTCCCCCTATATTCGTTCGAATCCCGTTACAATTCGGACCCTGTCGACTACGCCAATTAGTTTATTATTCTCATGCGTACCGAGGTACAGTGAAAAGTATTTTAGTTTTGTCAGTGAAAAGACCATACATGATTACAATCAGGCCATCCACAGTGTACATATACTGGATAAAGGGAATAATATTTAGTGCAAGATAAAGTCAGATAAAAGATAGTCCGCGGGTCTCCAGTGAGGTAGATGGTAGCTAGTTGGTGATAGGATGGTTCAGTTGCCTGATAATACCTGGGAAGAAACTGTCTCTGAATCTGGAGGTGTGCGTTTTCATACTTCCATACCGCTTGCCTGATGGGAGAGGGGGGGAAATGGGAGTGTCCGGGGTGAGACTGGTCCTCGATTATGCTGGTGGCTTTGCCGAGCCAGCGTGAAGTGTAGATGGAGTCAATGGAAGGGAGGTTGGTCTGTGTGATGGTCTGGGCTGCGCCCACAGCTCTGCAATTTCTTGTGGTCTTAGATGGAACTGTTGCCAAACCTTGCTGTGATGTATCCCGATAAAGAAGTTGGTGAGGGTTGCTGGGGACATGCCAAATTGTATTCTTTCCATTTCCTCACGCACTCTCTGCCTTTCAGGAAGAAGACGTCAACCTGGTGGAGTACCGTGGCCGGCTGCCTCTCCGTGGGCAGCCCTGTGTATTTCCGCTCGGGTGCTCAGCAGTTTGGTGAACCAGGCTGGTGGAAGCTGGTGCACAACAAGCCTCCTATCCTGAGGCCAGAAGGGGAGAGGCCGTCAAGCACCTCACTGAAGGCCAGAGGTGGGCTTGTCTATAGGCACGATGTTGTTGGCAAACCAGAATGTATCTCCAGCATTTCAATAAAGGACACTGGAGTAACTCAGCGGGTTAAGCAGCATCTCTGGAGAATGTGGATTGGTGACGTTTCGGGTCAGGACCCTTCTTCAGCCGTCTAACAAAGGGTCCCAACATCTACGTGTTCTCCAGAGGTGCTCTCTGACTTGCTGAGTTTCTCTAGCACTTGGTCTCTGTTTTTGTACACCAACGTCTGAGGTTCCTTGTTTCTCCATTGATGGGTCAAAAGATAACTAGGTACCTGGAAACTTGTGAACAAGGCCAGCACAGTGGCGCAGCTGGGGACGTTGTCGAAGACAGTGGTGTACTCTGCCATTTACCCAGGTTCGGACCTGACCTCAACAGCTGTCTGTGTGGGATTTCAACATTATAGACAATAGACAATAGGTGCAGGAGTACCTCTCCTGGGAAAGGGGAAGTACAACGGGATCTGGGGGTCCTTGTACATTAGTCTATGAAAGTAAGCATGCAGGTATAGCAGGCAGTGAAAAAAGCGAATGGCATGTTGGCCTTCATGACAAGAGGAATCGAATATAGGAGCAAAGAGGGCCTTCTGCACTTGTACAGAGCCCTAGTGAGACCACACCTGGAGTATTGTGTGCAGTTTTGGTCCCCTAATTTGAGGAAGGACATTCTTGCTATTGAGGGAGTGCAGCGTAGATTTACAAGGTTAATTCCCGGGATGGCGGGGCTGTCATATGCTGAGAGAATGGAGCAACTGGGCTTGTACACTCTGGAGTTTAGAAGGATGAGAAGGGATCTCATTGAAACATATAATATTATTATGGGTTTGGACACGCAAGAGGTAGGAAACATGTTCCTGATGTTGGGTGAGTCCAGAACTAGGGGCCACAGTTTAAGAATAAGGAGTAAGCCATTTAGAATGAAGACGAGGAAACATTTTTTCTCACAGAGAGTGTTGAGTTTGTGGAATTCTCTGCCTCAGGGAGGTGGAGGCGGGTTCTCTGGATGCTTTCAAGAGAGAGCTAGATAGGACTCTTAAAAATAGCGGAGTCAGGGGATATGGGGAGAAGGCAGGAACTGATTGGGGATGATCAACCATGATCACATTCAATGGCGGTGCTGGCTCGAAGGGCCGAATGGCCTACTCCTGCACCTATTGTATCTATTGTATTGAGTAGGCCATTCGGCCCTTCGAGCCAGCACTGCCATTCACTGTGATCATGGCTGATCATCCACACTCAGTACCCCGTTCCTGCCTTTTCCCCATATCCCCTGACTCCACTATCTTCAAGCGCTCTATCCAACTCTATCTTGAAAGCATACATAAAATTGACCTCCACTGCCTTCTGAGGCAGAGAATTCCACAGATTCAGAACCCTGTGTGTGAAAAAGTTTTTCCTCATCTCCATTCTAAATGGCTTACCTCTTATTCTTAAACTGTGGCCCCTGGTTCTGGTCTCCCCCAATGTCGGAAACATGTTTCCTGCGTCTAGCGTGTCCAAACCCTTAATAATTTTATATGTTTCAATAAGATCCCCTCATCCTTCTAAATTCCAGAGTATACAAGCCCAGCCGGTCCATTCTATCAACATATGACAGTCCCGCCATCCCGGGAATTAACCTCGTGAACCTACGCTGCACTCCCTCAATAGCAAGAATGTCCTTCCTCAAATTTGGAGACCAAAACTGCACACAATACACAATCCCTTGTCCATTTTCCTAGTTACATCCTCTCCCTGTGACCATGTGGGTTTCCTGCCACAGACGTGCAGGTTTGTAGGTGAATTGGCCTCTGTAAAAGTCTCCCTTGTGCATTGGGGGGGAATGAAAAAGTGTGATTGACGGTTGCCATGCACTAGGGCTGAAGGGCCTGTTTCCATTCTGTATTAGTTTAGTTTAGTTTAGAAGCAAGGAAACATGCCCTTTGGCCCACGGAGTCCGTGCCAACCAATGATTATCCGTACACTAGCTCTCTCCTACAGACCTGGGACAATTTACAGAAAAAATTAACCTACAAACCCACACGTATTTGGAGCACCCGCAGAAAACCCATGTGGTCACAGGGAGAACGTACAAACTCCATATAGACAGCACCCATAGTCAGAATCATGCCCGGGTCTCTGGCGCTGTAAGGCAGCAACTGTAAGGCTGCATCACTGTGCTGCCCTTAAAATCGTTCAATCAAAATCAATAACAATGTATTGTAATAGTTTGGTGCACTATCTGGTTATTAAAAAATAGTTCACATCATAAATATTTATGATTGCTAAGCTCCTGAACCGTTGGAGAGAACCTCGGTTTTGATATGTTATGAAATACTTCTTCATTGTACGTTACAAAGTTTCACAGTTGGATCTCATGAACCCTGATTTGGGCTGTGCATGCATACTATTTATGAAAGGGGAGTTTACACAAAATGTCTGTCCTTTGTGTCTCCATAAATACAGCTGTTATAGGTTTCCCTCCCATCACACTGTGGAAGTACATTGCAAATCGTTTGAGTATTCTTTAATTGTGTCTAAAAATCAATTTTTGGTCTTAGATAAAAGAAAGTTCAGCCCTGCAAGGTGTATTACAAAATTATTAACGTAACTTAGAGCCTAACAAACTATTCTGACATAGAACAGAACAGGAATGGGCCCAGTGCCCCACAATGTCTGTCAAGATCAATGAATCTCCTCTGCATGCACATGTTCTGTATCCTTCCATTCCCTGCATATCCATGTGCCTATCTATAAGCTTCATAAAAACCACAATAGTATCTTCTTCCATCACCACCACCGGCAGCATCCTCCAGGAACCCACCACACTGCTTTAAAAACACGTTGACCCACACATCTCAAAATGTGACCTACACAGGGGTGGCAGAGAGGCGCAGCGGTAGAGTTGCTGCTTTACAGCGCCAAAGACCCAGGTTTGATCCTGTCTACGGGTGCTGTCTATACAGAGTTTGTATGTTCTCCCTGTGACTGCGTGAGTTTTCTCCGGGTGCTCCGGTTTCTTCCCACATTCCAAGGTGATACAGATTTGTAGTTTAATTGGCATTGGTAAATTTGTTTTACTTGTCCCTAGTGTGTAGGATAATGTTAATGTACGGGGATTGCTGGTCATAAGTTCATGGTTGGCGTGGACTCGGTGGGCCAAAAAGCCTGTTTCCGCGCTATATCTCTAAACTAAATCTAAAATTACAGCTACAAAGTCTACATCTCCTTTAAACTTTAAACACAAGATCACTAACCTCGAGGAAAAAGTTAGGTAGATTCTGTTTTGCCTTTATTTTACCTGGGTTTAATTTAGATATGTTTTCAAGTACCGGGTAATTTCTATTTTTAATTATTTAAATTTTTTTAAAGAGTTTTTAAATGCTAGTGTTGACAGTGAAAAAGGCTTTAGGCAACAATGAATAGCGTGTTGTGAGGGATAGGGCGGGCCGAACACAATCCAAACCTTCATCTCCACCCCAGCCTTAAGACCTTTTAATTAATTTAATTGATTAGCGTTACATTCAATGACCTTATGATTGTTTTTACTATTGTCCCTTCAGCTGGCCCAACAATATCCTTTCGTTGTTTTAGCAGTTCCTTGTACTTAGTTGAATTAAGTATTAAGTACATTTGTATAAGTATTTCTATCAACATCTTGTCTGTCCTTGTATGAGATCATTTAGTAAACGTTTCTTGTCACACTCCACTATTCCACTTTCCTTACCTTATTCCTCAAATGTCCAATTTGTGCACTGCATTAGACCTCCCGCCACCCATGTGCTCAGCCAGTTTACCCGTTCCAGACTGTTGGTGAGGTTGCCCTTGTATTTACCCCTGAGATTTTTTAATACGGAAAGTGAAAAAGCTGGAACGATGGAAGTTGCAGGGAGACCTGATAGAAGTGTATAAAAGTATGAGAGGCATAGAGGCATGACTAGCAATCAATTCTAAAAGGGTTGACGGTGGATACGCAATGGAAGACATTTAAAGACTGCATGGATGAACTACAAAAATTGTTCATCCCAGTTTGGCAAAAGAATAAATCAGGGAAGGTAGTGCATCCGTGGATAACAAGGGAAATCAGGGATAGCATCAAAGCAAAGGATGATGCGTACAAAGTAGCCAGAAAAAGCAGCATACCAGAGGACGGAGAAATTCAGAGACCAGCAGAGGAGGTCAAAGGGCTTAATTAGGAAAGGAAAATAGATTATGAAAGAAAACTGGCAGGGAACATAAAAACTGACTGCAAAAGTTTTTATAGATATGTGAAGAGAAAGAGATTAGTTAAAACAAATGTAGGTCCCTTGCAGTCAGAAACAGGTGAGTTGATCATGGGGAACAAGGATATGGCGGACCAATTGAATAACTACTTTGGTTCCGTCTTCACTAAGGAAGACATAAATAATCTGCCGGAAATAGCAGGGGACCGTGTGTCAAAGGAGGAATTGAGTGAAATCCAGGTTAGTCGGGAAGTGGTGTTGGGTAAATTGAATGGATTAAAGGCCGATAAATCCCCAGGGCCAGATAGGCTGCATCCCAGAGTACTTAAGGAAGTAGCTCCGGAAATAGTGGATGCATTAGTGATAATCTTTCAAAACTCTTTAGATTCTGGAGTAGTTCCTGAGGATTGGCGGGTAGCAAACATAACCCCTCTTTTTAAGAAGGGGGGGGAGAGAGAAAACGGGGAATTACAGACCAGTTAGTCTAACATCGGTAGTGGGGAAACTGCTAGAGTCAGTTATTAAAGATGGGATAGCAGCACATTTGGAAAGTGGTCAAATCATTGGACAAAGTCAGCATGGATTTACGAAAGGTAAATCATGTCTGACGAATCTTGTGGAATTTTACGAGGACGTATCTAGTAGCGTGGATAGGGGAGAACCAGTGGATGTGGTGTATCTGGACTTCCAGAAGGCTTTCGACAAGGTCCCACATAAGAGATTAGTATACAAACTTAAAGCATACGGCATTGGGGGTTCAGTATTGATGTGGATAGAGAACTGGCTGGCAAACAGGAAGCAAAGAGTAGGAGTAAACGGGTCCTTTTCACAATGGCAGGCAGTGACTAGTGGGGTACTGCAAGGCTCAGTGCTGGGACCCCAGCTATTTACAATATACATTAATGATCTGGTTGAGGGAATTGAAGGCAATATCTCCAAGTTTGCGGATGACACTAAGCTGGGGGGCAGTGTTAGCTGTGAGGAGGATGCTAGGAGACTACAAGGTGACTTAGATAGGCTGGGTGAGTGGGCAAATGTTTGGCAGATGCAGTATAATGTGGATAAATGTGAGGTTATCCACTTTGGTGGCAAAAACAGGAAAGCAGACTATTATCTAAATGGTGGCCGATTAGGAAAAGGGGAGATGCAGCGCGACCTGGGTGTCATGGTACACCAGTCATTGAAAGTAGGCATGCAGGTGCAGCAGGCAGTGAAGAAAGCGAATGGTATGTTAGCTTTCATAGCAAAAGGATTTGAGTATAGGAGCAGGGGGGTTCTACTTCAGTTGTATAGGGTCTTGGTGAGACCACACCTGGAGTATTGCGTACAGTTCTGGTCTCCAAATCTGAGGAAGGACATTATTGCCATAGAGGGAGTGCAGAGAAGGTTCACCAGATTGATTCCTGGGATGTCAGGACTGTCTTATGAAGAAAGACTGGATAGACTTGGTTTATACTCTCTAGAATTTAGGAGATTGAGAGGGGATCTTGTAGAAACTTACAAAATTCTTAAGGGGTTGGACAGGCTAGATGCAGGAAGATTGTTCCCGATGTTGGGGAGGTCCAGGACAAGGGGTCACAGCTTAAGGATAAGGGGGAAATCCTTTATGACCGAGATGAGAAGGACTTTTTTTCACACAGAGAGTGGTCGGTCTCTGGAACTCTCTGCCACAGAGGGTAGTTGAGGCCAGTTCATTGGCTATATTTAAGAGGGAGTTAGATGTGGCCCTTGTGGCTAAGGGGATCAGAGGGTATGGAGAGAAGGCAGGTACGGGATACTGAGTTGGATGATCAGCCATGATCATATTGAATGGCGGTGAAGGCTCGAAGGGCCGAATGGCCTACTCCTGCACCTAATTTCTATGTTTCGATGATAGGGTAGATAGTCAGAAGCTTTTTCCCAGGATGGAAATGTCAAAGACTTGGCATAGCTGAGAGGGGCAAAGTTTAAAGAAGATGTGCGAGGCATGTTTTTCACACTGTGGGTGCTTGGAACGCACTGGCAGGGTGAGGAGTTGGTCTGATATGGATCGAGCATAATCCTGACCTTGATCTCCACCCCAGCTTTAAGACTTCCTAATTAATTACTTTAGGATTAGCTTCAATGACCTTATAATTCTTTTGCTATTATCCTTTCAGCAGGTGATTGTTGTATTTAACGGGGAATTTTGAACAATGAAAGGCATATCAGAGCAGATGTAGAAAGGATGCTTCCACTAGTGGGAGAGTCTAGGACCAGAGGGCACAGCCTCAGATGAAGAGGAATTAATTTAGCTAGAAAGTGGTGTATCTGTGGAATTCATTGCCACGTTGGGTATTTTAAAAGCGGAGATTGATAGGTTCTTGATTAGAAAGGGCGTCAATCCTGACTACGGTGCTGACTGTACAGAGTTTGTTGGGTACATTCTTCCCGTGACCTGTGTGGGATTTCTCTGGGAACTCCTGTTTCCTCCCACAATCCAAATATGTACATGTTTGTATGCTAATTGGCTTCTGTAAAATTGTAAATGGTCCCCAGTAGGTGTAGGACGGTGCTAGTGTACGGGGATCGCTGGTGAGCAGAAGGGCCTGTTTCCACACTGTATTTCTAAACTAAACCACAAAACATAGGAAGAGAATTATGCCATTCGGCTCATTAAGTCTACTCTGCCGAACGGCCTGTACCTGTACTGTTCTGTTCTGTTCGACGCTTCTCCAATTGTGCACTGTCGGTGTGTGGTACACAAAAGCACTCCAGCGGTAGGGGAGGCTACCCTTCAGTGAAGTGTTGTAGGAGCTGACATACTCTGTTGCTTCACCCTGCAGCTGTCAGGCCACCATTGGATCCCATCATCACAGTGGAAGGTCTTCGTAAACGGGCGAGCCGCAACCCTGTGGAGACGGCCATGGAGCTGAAGGAGAAACGCTCGCGCACGCAGGAGGCCAAGGACATCCGACGCGCTCAGAAGGAGGCGGCCGGCTTCGCGGACCGCAGCACCTCGTCCACGCCGGTCAAGCTGAGCGGTCGCGGGCGCAGGACCGAGCTGGTGCTGGAGAAAGGCGAGGTGATCGACTTCTCTTCCCTCAGCTCCTCGGACCGCACTCCCCTCACCAGCCCTTCCCCCTCCCCCCCATTGGACTTCTCTGCACCCGGAACGCCACTCTCTCACTCAGCCACTCCCAGCCTTCTATCAGAAGCAGACCTCATCCCCGACGCCATGCCGCCTCAGGCACTCTTCCACGGTAAGGACTCGCTGGGTGATGGCAACTCACTTGTTAGTAACCGTGTGACTCCACACTCTGTGGCAGGAGACGCTCTCTTCCAAGTGAACTGTTCACTTGGCGCCACATTAGCCTTGCATTTGTTTCCACTCAGAGGGTGTTGGGTGTATAGAATGAGCTGCCAGAGGGAGTAGTTGTGGCAGTGACTATAACAGCATTTAATAGGAACCCGATGGGTACCCTTTTCACACGGGGTGGTGGGTATATGGAACGAGCTGCCAGAGGAAGTAGTTGAGGCGGCTACTCTCACAGCATTTGATGGGGTGCTGGGAGTATGGATTGAGGGAGTATTTGAGACAGATACCATAAAGGCGGTTGAGGAAGTTCCGGACACGCTGCCAGGAACAAAGGGGGACCCGGTCTGGGGGGACCCCGGACACGTAGAGGAACCATTGGGGACTAAATGGAATAGTTTGTAACTTTGTCGGCTCCCTCTATGTGGCGACTCTTTACATACTTGTGTATGTGAACAAAGAATCTCACTGTGACACGTCACGTGATAATAACGTATCATTCATTATAGTATTTAGAAGATATTTGGACAGGTGGATATGAAAGGTTTATGTGGATATGGGCCAAATGGGACTAGCTTACTGGGGCATCTTGGTCAGCACGGGGGAGTTGGATGAAGGGCCTGTTTTTGTGCTGCATGACTCGATGATTCTAAGAGTAAAGGATTCCCAGGAAGACTGGGCAATATTTCTGTTGGGGGTGAAGCACCGTGTCCAAAAGTGATTGTCTTATAGTGTTGCAAAGCAAGATTGGATGCAATGCAAAGGTTTACTGTGTAAGCCAGTATATTTTCTCTACTTGCTTCAGATGATGAGGAGGGTGATCCGGACAGCGTCATTGACCCCGGGATAGAGTATGTGCCCCCTGCCAACGCGCCCACTGGCGCCCCCATGGTTGGCAGGAAGAAAGTGAAGGCACCTGAACAGATCAAGCGAGAGGCTGAGGAGGAGGAAGAAGAGAGAGCGGAGAAGGTGGAAGGTGACGTGGAGGAGCCGGAGGAGGGCATGGAGATGTCGCAGGGCAGAGCTCGCGAGCGGAAGAAGGGGCCAGCGGAGAGGGAGGAGCATACGGCCGTTCCCAAGTACACGGCCCTCAGTCTGTACGAGGAGAGGTTGCTGCTGCGGCGGCTCGAATCCTGTCCCCATGCCCTGGCCCTGAGCGTTGAGGCCAAGAGGCTGCGCCGCAAGCTGCTGGTGAGGCAGTCCAAGCGGGAACGGGGGCTGCCCCTCTTCGATCTGGATCAGGCCGTGGAAGCTGCGGTGTCACTGGTCGGTGAGGTGTACCGAGCCAAGGAGGGCAACCGCATAGGCTCACCAGTGGGCATCGGCGCCTTCCGCACCACCAGTCAAGAATTGCGCATCTTGGACCGCTACCAGGTGAGCATAATCACAAACCCCACACCTATCCAAATAATGCACCAGGTGCTGGGGTTACTCAGCAGCTCAAGCAGCAGCGCTGGAGAACGCGGACAGGCTACATTTTGATGTGGAGCCCTTGTAGAGGGAAGGAGAAAGAAAGTTGGAAGAGGGGAGGGGCAGACAAAGCCTGCCTTTTGAGGGGGGAGGGAGGATATTTGATCGGCAGATGGATGGACAGAGCCCAGAGATGAAAGCACAAAATGTGTGAGATAGGGATAGAAGAGTTGTGAATTGTCCTTTCAATTTGTTTAATGATGATTGTCTACGCGTTGTCGCCGTTATATAAGATTCCACACCTGGAACAGCGGCAGTAGATGAGGTGGATGTGAACCTCTGCCTAACCTGAAAGGACAGTCGGGTCCCTGGACGGAGTCGAGGGAGGAGGTATAGGGACAGGTATTGCATCTCCTGCGGTTGCAGGGGAAGGTACCTGGGGACGGGATGAGTGAACCAGGGAGTTGCAGAGGGAATGGTCTGCGGAAAGTTGAAAGGGGTGGTGATGAAAAGATGTGACTAGTGATGGGATCCCACTGTCAGAGTATTTGGTGTCGAGACCCTTCTTCAGACTTATGTCGTAGGGGGGAGGAAACCGGAAGAGTGAGATGGGGGCAGGACAATGCCTGGCAATGATATAACTGATAAGTAATATCAGTGTGTCTGAAGAAGGGTCCCGACCCAAAATATCACCTATCTATGTTCTCTGGAGTTGCTGCCTGATCTGCTGAGTTACCCCAGCACTTTGTGTCTTTTTTTCTAGAACTTTATTCCTTGGAGCGCAGAAAGCTGAAAGGTGATTTTATAGAGGAATAGATAGTGAATGCCCAGAGTAGGGGAATGAAGAACATAAAGGTTGGTCAGGAAACCAAGTGATAGGTCCATATAAGTGAAGGGGGGGGGGGGGAGGGGGGTGTGTGTGATCAGTGGATGCGTGGAGCATGGATCAGACTGATTGTTGTGGGGGAGAAAGTCGAGATGATAAAGCCTGGAGTTGGGTGAATCAATGGGTGTGTATTTGTGTGCAGGGGTTACTGTTTAATTTTGTTGCTGACTGTTGCCTCTTTGAAGATTTCGTTATCTCACATGAAAGGATATCACGAGCAAAGGATAACGTTTCTGCACCGGCTGACTGGATCGGGAGACCTAATGAACCAGAGCATCATCAGCCCCTATACATCACGCGTGCTCAAACCATACATCAGGTGAGTGTTCCTCTAACCTTACTTTAGTCTAGAGACACAGCGGGGAATCAGACTCTTCGGCCTTCCGAGTCCACGCCGACCAGCAATCCCTGCACATTAACACAATACTACACACTCTCTAGGGACAATCTTACATTTATGCCAAGCCAATTTACCTACATACCTGTACATCTTTGGAGTGTGGGAGGAAACTGAAGATCTCGGAGAAGTGCAGGTGCTGCAAGCACTGTAAGTCAGCAACTCTACCACTGCTGCACCTCTAACCCGATAATCTAAAAAGAGTGATTAGTAAGGGTGTCAGGGGTTATAAGGAATGGTATTCAGAGGGAACGATAGATCAGCCATGATTGAATGATGGATTAATGGGCTGAATGGCCTAATTC
Source organism: Raja brachyura (assembly GCA_963514005.1). The sequence goes on along the minus strand of OY740788.1, from coordinate 69,922,851 downwards.
TGCTCTTATAACTTATGAACTTGTCCTGTTATTAGTGATTGGTTTATTTTATTGAGAAGTATAAACTAGGGCTTTGGCTTTAAAGATCCCACATGGGATGGAGGACGGTTGTGGAACCACTTTCTCAGCTACTATGAGGGATGGGGACTTAAGATACAAGGAATACATGGAAAATCTACAGCTGTTCTCCTTGGACCAGTGAAGTTCCATTGTGACCGAATAAAGGTTTTCAAAAACAGGCGGCATTTTGACAGAATGGGAAAGGGAACGGTTTCCTCTGACAAACGCCAGTAACTAGGAGTCGTTGATATATAATTATTGGTGAAGTCGAGGAGTGATGTTTGTAAGGTTACAGCCCGCTTGTGTTGAGTTTAATTTAGTTTAATGTCATGTTTGACGAAGTACAGCGGTTGTTGCGTGCTAACCAGTCAGCGGGAAGACAATGCATGATTATCATCGAGCAATCCACAGTGAAGAGCATAGTTAAAATAAGAAATGTTGCAGTTGGAGTAGAGATTTAAAAGAGTGGAGCGATTGTAAAGCGTGATTGCAGATCCACTTCTGTGACTAGCACCCAGAGACTAGCACCATCTTGGATTATGGATGAAAAAATGTGCACAGCATTTTGTCCAGAGGTGACACAGGCAGGCATTGAGGATGGAATGGTATCCATGTGTTGTGTTTCTGTAAACCCAAACTGAACTGTTAGTTGATGTGGTTACCATTTCCTGGAGAAGGTTTTCTACCGGGTGCTCTGGTTCCCTCCCACATTCCAAAGACGTGTGGGTTTGCAGGTTTCATTGGGCTCTGTAAATTGTCCCAAGTGTGCAGGGAGTCGATGAGAAATTGGGATAACATAGAACTAGTGGGAACGGGTGATCGCTGGTCGTCGTGGGCTGAAGGGCCTGTTTCCATGGTATATTTCTCATTCAGTCAATCTATGAAAAAATGGACTGATGTTAAAACTAAATTTCTTTCTTTCTTAAATTGAAAGCTTTCATTCTTCCATCAGATTAGCGCATGCGTGTCTATTGCTGGTTTTGCCGTCCACACCCAGCTGTGTTTACGTCTTCATCGTATTATGTAGACCTTCTCAGCTCGGCCAGCTGAAACCTTTGCAGGACCATTCTTTTCTAAACTGGGTTCTCTTGTTTTGCGGCATTAGGCGTGACTTTGACTGCACACCTCCTAAACTCAAACTCCTGGCTGAAATCCGGGCCTACCCACATCGCAGCGAGCCCGGCTGGGAGGCAGAGGCTGAAGCTCCCATTGATTACTGCTATGTCTGCCCTGGTTTTATCCCCACAATTAACTCCATGTGCCACGAGTTCTTCTGGCCAGGTATTTTAATTTTCAATAGCACTTTATTGTCAAATGTACCGAGATACAGTGAAAATGTTTTGCATCTTTCCCCTCTCACCTTAAACATAGGCCCCCTTTTTTTAATTCCCCTTCCAGGGAAAAAAGATTGAGGAGTAATCTTTGCAAGGTTACAGCCTTAGCGGATGTAAACATTTGCGCAGCACTTTGGCCAGAGGTGACACATGCATTGAGGACGTGTCCATGTGTAGTATGTTTTTGTAAATCTCAGCTGAATTGACAGTTGATGTTAAGCTTTTCTGGAGAAATTGCTGAAGACTGTGGTGAAGCTTTCTTTACCATTTCCCCAGGTTCGGGTGCTGTCAGTTCGATCCTGACCTTGGATTACCTTGCATATTCACCCTCATGATTTTATACACCTCTATAAGATCACCCCTCATCCTTCTGTATGCCAAGGAATAAAGTCCTAGCCTGCTCTACAAGACGTTGACAGACAGCTTCGCTCACGTCTGGTCGTTATTTACGTCCCCCTTTCTTTTGGGATGGAGGGATGCAGGGTTAGTGCTGGGGCTGAAGCCTGCCTGCCTCTGCTTATGTTTCTTACATTGTTGGGTTTCAGCAGAGAGGAGGCAAATTATGTGTTGGCCTCTTATTACAAGACAGTAGGAGCACCAGAGCATGAATACAGTGTCTTTTACCCAGGGTCGCGGAATCAAGAACCAGAGGACATCGGTTTAACGTGAGAGATTTAATAGGAACCTGAGGGGCAACTTTCTTTCACGCAGAGGGTGGTGGGTATATGGAACAAGCTGCTAGAGGAGGTAGTTGAGGCAGGTACTATAACAACATTTAAAAGACAGACAGGTACATGGATAGGAAAGGTGTAGAGGGGTACAGGCCAAACGCGGGCAGGTGGGACTAACGATGATGGGGCATCTTGGTTGGCACGGACATGTTGGGCCGAAGGGCCTGTTTCCATGCTGTATATCTAAATGACTAAGAGTAGGAAAGTCTGGTACGGGGTTCGGTGAGGTTAGTTAGAATACTGTGTATTCTTTTTAGCCTTCAAACCAGATATGCCTTGACACCGTTGAGACAACTGTTTACTGAACTGATTCCTGGGAAGAGGGAGCTCCCCTTTGAGCAGGGATTGAGTAGAATGGGACTGTGTTCTCTGAAGAGTAATAAATATCCCAGAGGCCTGGCAAGGCAGGTGATTGGAGAGGCATTTCCCCCCCGGCAGGATGTCATAGAACTTGGGGCACGGTTTCATATCATGTCAGATGTTTAGGAGTGGCTTTGTGAGAAATAGCTCTGCTTAAATCTCTGGAATCCTCCAATCTACAGGTCTCTAGATGCTCTCCATGTATTTAACACAAATGTTTGGTGATGTTTTGGACATTTGAAAGGATTAAGGCGTGAATCAGAGAAGGTGGATGCAGGAGGAGGTCAATCCACATATGGAGCATCTATGGGGAGGCCGCAGGCATTCTGAAGAGCACAGATTATAATTGTCAGGGAGAGAGCTATTTTTCCATATTCTTCTGATGAGCACAGATAATTTTCAGGAAAAGACACAAAGTGCTGGGCTAACTCAGAGGGTCAGGCAGCATCTCTGTAGAACCCGGATAGGTGATATTTTGGTTTGGAACCCTTTGCCTTGTTTCTACATTTATAATTGTCGGGGACAGAGCTATTCTGCTAAGACAAGGTGTGGCAGCTTTAATTATTATCGCTAGATCGTAATAATGATCCAGAAGGAAAGTCTTTGGGATGCTGGAAATATGGAATTAAAAGGTTAAAATAGAAGCACTCATAGAATCATTGAGCTGTAGGGCATGGAAACAGGCCCTTTGGCCCACCTGGTTCTTGCCAACCAATTTGGCATTTTGGCTAGTCCCATTTTCCTAGCATAGCCCTCTAAACCTTTCCTATCCATAAATCTGTCCAAATGTCAGCAGATCAGGTAGCAGCATCAGGAAAGAAATAGACAATGTTTTGATGAGTGGATGATTTTTCATAACTTGAGTATTTATATAACACCTTTAAGTTCACCGACTTTTGTCTAAAACGTGCTGATGTCTCGTGTGTCCTTGCTCTGCCCGACTATCATGATCTTTGGTAATCCCCCACAGGCATTGACCTGTCCGAGTGCCTGCAGTACCCTGACTTCAGTGTCGTTGTTCTCTACAAGAAGGTTATTATTGGCTTTGGCTTCATGGTTCCTGATGTGAAATACAACCAGGCTTACATCTCCTTCCTGCTGGTGCACCCGGAGTGGAGGAGAGCTGGGATTGCAACCTTCATGATTTATCACCTCATTCAGGTAGGTTGCTGCTGGCTATCGGAGAGGGATCGTGGCTCGTGTTGGGCAGGAGAATCTCTCCCCCACCCTCAAGCCCAACATCTGTCACTGTCAGAAAGGTTTAAAATATAAACTTTAACTTCTATGTAATATTTCTTCACAAAGTAAATTCAGTTAGAATAACTCACGTGTGGACTAATCGATCACAGGGAATGTATCGGCTTGCACCCCTGACTGCGATATCTAGGGATCACATCGTTGAGTAGACTCTGCTGCTAACTTGGAGACACGAGAAACTGCAGATGCTGAACTTTTGAGCAAAACACCAAATGCTGGAGGAACTCAGCAGGTCAGGCAGCATCTGTGGAGGGAATGGACTGGTGATATTTCAGATGGGGACCCTTCTTGAGAGTCTTGGAGAAGGGGGGGGGGGGGGGGGGGGGAGAAAGCTGGAAGAGAGAGGGAGATGGGTGGGGCAGGGAGCATGCAAACAGGAGGAACAGCACCTCATATTCTGCTTGTTTAAGAAAGAACTGCAGATGCTGGAAAAATCAAAGGTAGACAAAAATGCTGGAGAAAATCAGCGGGTGAGGCAGTATCTATCGAGCGAAGGAATAGGAGAAGGGTCTCGACCCAAAACTTCACCTATTCCTACACTCCACAGATGCTGCCTCACCCGCTGAGTTTCTCCAGCATTTTTGTCTACCTTCATGTTCTGCTTGGGTAACTTATAACCCAACGGTATGAACATTGAATTCAGACAGTTTGATGAAGATCCCCGACTCAAAACGCTGCCTGTCCATTGTCTCTACAGACACTGCCTGACCTGCTGAGTTCCTCCATCTCTGCTTTTGCTGCTGTTAACTTGGTTACAGCATAACTTCCCCCGAAGCCAGTTGTATTTTGGAGTCACTGCTCTTGTGTGCTTGCTATTCCTGAGAGGGACTCATCTGAAATCCTGCCCCAATTGTTAGGGATATGAGGACAAGATATACTGTTATGTCTGTGAGCTGTGTGACACATGGTTGAAACAGCAGTATGTCTACAAAAGTCCTCCGTCATCGCTTTACCCTTCACTGGTCAGTTGTGTGAGCCTGCACTGCAGTTACCCGAGTGTTCCTGTAGTCCTGCTGCATGCATCTCCCGCTACCCTTGTACACATCCTCATGTGCCCCGGTGTGTGTCTCTGTTACCTCTATGTGTCCCAGTTACCCATGTCCCGGTTACCGCGTGTGTGTCTATTATCATGTGTGTGTGTGTGTGTCGTTACCCATGTGTTCCATCCACATGTCCCAATTAGCCGCATGTGTGTCCCGGTTAGCCGCATGTGTGTCTCTGTTACCCACATGTCCCAGTTACGGCGTGTGTCCCACTAACCAGTCCTCTCTTTTGCAGACCTGCATGGGCAAGGATGTGACCTTGCACGTCTCTGCCAGTAACTCTGCCATGCTCCTGTACCAGAAGTTTGGATTCAAGGCTGAAGAGTACATCTTGGATTTTTATGACAAGTACCACTCCTTGGATAGTAAGCAGTGCAAGCACGCATTTCTCCTCCGTCTGCGGAGATAATCTCGCAATCCAGCTGATGCAGAATGCAGCAATGGGACAGATCATATGCTCGAAGGAACAGTGCCCAACAAGTAGATGTTAACTTGCAAACGACAGCCAACCAAGTGAGAACAAGGGTCAAACTACCGTCACATATTAAAGAAACTTTGTTTAGTAAGGCCATTCTGCTGAAAGAGTGAGCAGTTTTACACACACTTCACAGCAGGCTGCAGGAGGGAACAGCGGCCATTATCCCCATATAGAGCACTGCCGGCTTTTGAGGCAGAGCGAATAAAGGGAAATGCAAAGGAGCATGTGTGGTTTATTTTGGGAGTTGGCATGAGTGAATGATTCTGGGTTTGCATAGCCTGAGTATGTCTAGTGTCAGCGGGATTATTGAAGGGGTGAGGAGTTGTAGTTTGTCTGTAGCAGCTAACTTCATATGGTCATGTCAGCCATCGTCATCAACAAAACAACAACATGGTGTGTGTAGCCAAGATGGACAGACCTGCCTGCTGTACCATCTCATGTAACTGTTGATAACTTCTAACCAGGCTGACCCAGTGAGAGCCAGAACAGTGAGCAGGAGAGGAAGGGGTAAAGGGAGTCTGGATACATGTAACTTCAGGGTGCAGAGAAGATTTATGAGATGTTGCCTAGACTTAAGAGCCTGAGCTACAGGGAGAGGTTTTTTCTAGAACTTTATTCTTTGCTTTAGACTTTAGAGATACCCTTCAGCCTAGCAAGTCCACGCCAACCAGCGATCACCCCATACACCAGCACTGCCCTACACAGTAGGGACAATTTACAATTTATAGAAGCGAATTAGCCTACAAACCTGTATGTCTTTTGGAGGCAGGGAGGAAACCAGAATACCTGGAGAAAACCCACGCAGTCATAGGGAAAACATACAAACTGTGTATAGACAGCACCTGTGCTCAGGATCGACCGGATCTCTGGCACTGCACCATTCTTGGATCGCAGAAAGCTGAGGAGTGGTTTTATAGAGTTGTATAAAATTACGAGGAGAATAGATAAGGGTGAATGCCCACTGTGCAGGAATCAAGAACATAAAGTTTGGTCAGGAAACTTTGTAAGGATCACATCTCTGCTGCACATTTGTCTGTCCATCTGGCCTTGTTGTTGACAGTGTGTTTCTGGGTAATGTAGAAGACTCTTTGCCATCTTGTCAGGAGTTGGGTTGATCATCACTCAAACTCACTCTTATATTTTTTATTTATTTTGGAAAACACTTAAACAAAGTTAATATGTTTTTTGAATCGATATTGATCAGCACCACATCAAAGTAATTTGCCTTTTTTGTGAATTACATTACAAGTTGCTGGAAAAAGAGTTCTATAAAAAAGTATAAAATTCCTTGGATTTACATTCAGATTTCTCTCACGAGAACTTGCCAAAAAACGTGTCATTGCATGATTAAAGCTGGGAACCAAAGATTTTGTTGTCAACCAGGTATACACCGACAGCTAGTCACACAATAGAAAAGAACAGAGTTTGCCACAACAGCCTGTGGGACCCACAGCTGTCAGCAGTGAGCAGGAGCTTGCCTTTATAAGTGAAGCTTTCTGGGCCATTGCAGATTAAAGCCTCTCCAGCCCTGGCCGCTGAATTGTTACACGTGTAGGAAGGCGTTAGAAAATGTCCAGGCTGACTCGCTTGGTCTTGGCAAGTTTGTCCAACATGCCCTGTCCCATCTTTGCAGTAAACAACGACGTTAGTTGGTCACTGCCCGTCTTTACAGCCAAGTCGTACGCTGTTAAACCTTTATCATTTTTCTTCTTTATATTTGCATTACAGCTGTTAGGAATTTAAAAAAATCTGTTAGTTCGAAATGTCTGTACTTTTGAGATTGGATAGACCAGTTTCTAACACTACATCAACTCCTTCCCCTCTCCCCCACCCGTCTCTGGGCAGTGATTCTGCCTGATATTTTCACACTCACATTTTCTCCAGGGGTAGGTACCAAGGACAAAGGCTTTGTTGCCTCAGTTAAAGACAACATGCCTGGAGCAATCGGTCTTCAAACGTGTGCAACAAGGTGCACATTTGCCCAAATAATTGCTGGGGCAGTTTTACACCTGGATGCTGCCATAGAATTCAACAACACCAGAAGCCTGTGGTCTATTGTGTCAGTGAAGGGGAGATCCTATTGTTCCTGCTGCCATGGTCTGCCCTTAGCATGTATTTACTGGAGATGATATAAATGAGCACATACCCAAGTAGAACAGCTACACACTTCACTCCCTGTGCTCCCATTTCTGCAGCCTCATGAAGAGCAGTATTGTTCATGCTGTAGATGAAGAGAACGCATGTCAAAATGTATTAGATTAGTATTTATACTGAGGGGCAAATAAACTTTCATCTGAGACCAAATCAGAGACTCGTTAAAACATGTCAACAACGCAGAGTATCCTGATGAAGCAACACTCAGCAGAACGTGGCCGAATGTAAGACTCAGCATTAGGGGGTAGCTGCTGAGGCGGCACACGCTGAGGACCCAGTGGACCCAGGCCTAGAAGTGGAGCCTGCCAAACCGCTGCTGCTTGTCCCCCAAATGGCAGCTCTCCAATGGATAGGTGATGTTTTGGGTTGGGACCCTTCGAATGATGGAGCTTTGTTTTATTCCAGTGAAGTGCACGGATGGCTTGAATAAACAAGTGTGAGCCATTACAAGCAAGTGTTACGGACCAGCACATTGCCAACAGCTCGTCCTCCTATCTTGGTGGATGTCTCTTTTCTCACTGTCCAAGGTTACAAACACAAAACAAACAACTCCACCCCTTTTGAAACACAGCCCGGCACAAACTGAGACTTACCGGCCCGACTGCTGGTTAATATCTGCCCCCTTCTGTACCAGAATTGGCAACACTTCGTGGTGCAGGTTCATGACAGCCACCGTTAGGGCTGGCCGATCCTCACTATTTCTACAGTTTGGATCTGCTCCCTGGAACAGACAGCACAGGTTGGCAGTGTCAAGAGTCAAAAGTGTTAAATTGTCGTATGTGTTGGCAACAGAACAATGAAATCCTTGTATAACAGGACAACAGGCCCATAAACGCAGTAATGTACAGATAATATATAATAAAACATACAATAAATTAAGAACTAGGTAACCATAACAATGCAAAGCTGAAGTCTAGTGTAACCAAAGGCACAGTCTGTAGACCTGCCTCGCATATCTTTGAACTTTGCACCTCTCATCTTAAAGCCATGCCCTCCAGTCGTTGACATCACCACCCTGAGAAAAAGGTTCTGACTATGACTTTCCTAATTTTATATGTTTCTGTCAGATCTCCCCTCAATCTCCAAGGTTCCAGAAGGAACAACCTAAGATGCCCAACCACAACACAAGTTTCTCCAACAACAACCCATGTTTGTCCAACTACAACCCAAGTTTGTCCAAATGATACTGGAACTGGTAACTTACTTCATCAAGTAACTGCTGTATTTCCGAGATTCTTCCCAAACTAGTCGGCCCCAATTCTTTCAACAGCTGCTGGTCTTCTGACTGCTGGGAAGGAAATTGCGACAATGTGTTGGCAGCAAGCAGTGCATTTAGGCTGCGGCGCATTCTGAGCGCAGGTATGATGTGTGGAGTTGATGAACGTCTCAACTCAGAGCAAGAACAGAACATTGGCAGCACTCCGCAGGTCAAGCAGCATAAGCAGGAACAGAAACAGAATCAGTTTCACGTCAAGGACCCTTCAGCAGAATAGGACAGAGTCTAAATTATAATCCAGACACTTACAACAAGGAGCTATAGATGCTGGTTTATACAGAGGGACACAGAATGCTGGAGTAGCTCAGCAGGACAGGCAGCATCTTTGGAGCAAAGGATAGGTGACGTTGCTGGTCGGAACACTTTCTCAAACTGAAGCAGGATCTTGATCTGAAACATCACCTACCCATGGTTTCCAGAGATGCTGCCTGACCTGCTGATTTACTCCAGTACTTTGAGTTCTTTTTCAAAATAATTCAGACACCTGGACCAGGAGTGAAGGAATATGTTTGAACTGGGATTAGATGCATGTATTGGAGAAGTGATTTAGGTTTATGATTGTCACATGTACCAAGACACAGTGAAAAACCTTGTTCTGCATGCTATTCAAACAGATCAGATAATACTAAAGACACATATAATCAAGTCAAACTCAAGTACAATAGAGAGAACAAAGGGGAAGATACAGTGTGCAGGCAGTGAAGCTGGCGAAGTGCTGTAATAATCCAATAGCACATAAAAAGGAAACATTTTCAGATGCTCTGGTCTGGCTTACTTGTGAAGCCAGAGGAGGTGGTTGAGGCAGGTATATTAACAGCATTTAAAATCCATTTGGACAGGTACAAGGATAGGAAAGCTTTAGATGGATATGGGCTAAACAAGACTGATCTAGATTGGGCACCTTGCTTGGCATGGACGTGTTGGGCCGAAGTGCCTGTTTCTGTACTGTCCAACTTCATGATTGACCACCGCAATGAAAAATGTATGAGCTGAGCTCACTGTGTCTGCATACATCTACAGCTCTCTTCAACTCTGACAGATCTGGCCCCTTCTCCAACTCAAGAGTTAGAAATGATCTGAAACAGCACATTTTTTACGGTCAAAAGGGGTAACTGGAATATGAAGATTCAGAAACAAATATTGGGATGGGGTAAGCTGGATGGCCTGCCCTGGTTTGTGGCCAGTCTTTGTCTTACGTTTTAGGGAGAGGTTGGGTATTCTTGGACTTTCTGGAGCCTAGGAGGCTGAGGGGTGACCTTATTGAGGTGTGCAAAATCATGAGGGGCATGGATAAATTGAACATTCAATCTTTTTCCAAGGGTAGAGCATTCTAAAACTGGAGGGCGCAGGCTCAAGGTGAGAGGGGGGAGATTTAAGATAATGCCAAAGGGCAACATTTTCACTGTGCATATTACACAGCAGAGGAGTGGAATAAAGAAAAGTAAAAGGTATGGACAAATAGTACCAGGTGCATTTGAAACATCAGTTTTGAACAATCCTTAATGGTGAATATACGAAAGATACCAACAGGCAGGCTGTGCTCCTTCTTCAAACCTTTTTTCCTCCGTGACCGTTTTGGCTTCTTGCCGGCGCTCCCTCTGCTCGACTGCTGGTCACTACCTGGACACAGGTATAAGGAAGATGGCATAAACCTCACCCGTTGAACAGATAGCTCTTTGGCAGTGATTAAAAGTCCCATGTATTGATACAGTATTTACTCGAGTGCCTGTTTTTGTCAAAACTGCAGAAGATGGTTCAGTTTTCACTTGATTCACATTCCAAACTCCTTTCTGGATGCAAAGCCTATCCCTGCTGTGTAACAACCAGACACATGCTTCACTTGGGAACTTTAAATTCAATTGCAAAACCAGGACAAAGGAAAACAGATACAACTCAGTAATTAATCAGTTTTGAACCACAGTTAGAAATCTCTTCAGGATAGAGCAAACTTTAGGATAGAGCAAAGGTAAAGAGCCTACAGCTACCGACTAAATAATTGGATAATGGAGACAAAAGGAATTGCAGATGCTGGAATCTTGAGCAAAACACAAAGTGCTATTGAAACTCAGGGCGTCAGGCAGCATCGGTGGAGAGAATGGATAGAGGACGTTTTCTGTCAGAACCCTTCTTCTGATTGATATTTCTATATTAAATCCACTTTAGGACAAACGAGTTGTCCTCTTTCTTCAGTAAACATGGTTTCCTCATCAGTTCGAAGAATGGTTCCGATCTGAAAGGTCGTCTGTCCATTCCCTCCTCAGATGTTGTCTAACCCGCTGAGTTCCTCCAGGACTACGTTCTGTTGGTCCACATATTGGTGGGTCTATAGTTGAGAAACTCATGGGGTTCAGTTCTCAGAAGGATGGAGTGTTTCCTCAACTGGTTGAGGTGGAACTAAAGTTGTTAATCTAGTTTATACCGAAGATAGACACAAAATGCTGGAGTAATTCGGAGGGTTAAGCAGCATCTCTGGAGAACATGAATAGGTGACGTTTCAGGTTGGAACTCTTCTTCGAACTAAAAGATAAGAGATGGAGGGGAGGAGGGGAATCCGGAGGTGAGAAAAGGCCAGAACAAAACAGTGCCGGCAACATATAACCAGGGAGGGTGGAGTCCTTAATGGTCCATTGTTGGCTTGGGAAGATGTGTTAATGAAAGGGGTAAAAGGGTCAACTTTTGCTTGCCCTGTTTTACTCTGATCTTTTCTCACCTCCACTTTCCACTCCTTCATCTATTTTTCAGTCTGAAGAAGGGTTCCGACCCAAAAAGTCACCTATTCTTTTTCTCCAGAGATGCTGCCTGACCTGCTGAGTTACTCCAGCACTTTAGTTTAGTTTAGAGATACAGCGCAGAAACAGGTCCTTCGGCGCATCGACCAGCAATCCCCGTACACTAACACTATCCTACACACTAGGAACAATTCACAATTTTTTTTTTACCTAAGCCTGGTAATTATACTAAAAACCTGTATGTTTTTGGGATGTGGAAGGAAGCCAGGACACCCAGAGGAAACCCACGCGGTCACAGGAAGAACATACAAACTCTGTACAGAGAGCACACATAGTCAAGATCGAACCCAGGTCTCTGGCGCTGTGCGGCAGCAACTCTACCATTGCGCCACCATGCCTTTGTGTTTATCTAAAGCTGTTCACATATCAGTATTCAGTCACTACCCGGTTCAAGCAACCAAACCCCTCTGATGCCTTTCATAGCAGAATACTTACAAGGTGACATCAGATGGATTATACAGTGCATTCAGAAAGTATTCAGACCCCTTCACATTTTCCACATTTTGTTACGTCACAGCCTTATTCGAAAATGGATTACATTTTTTTTTCAATCATCAATCTACACACAATTCCCCATAATAATAATAATAAAGTGAAAACGGGTGTTAACAGTAATTAAAATGAAATAACTGAAATACCATATTTACATAAGTATTCAGACCCTTTACTCAGTACTTTGTTGAGGCACCTTTGGCAGCGATTACAGCTTCAACTCTTCTTGGGTATGACGCTACAAGCTTGGCACACCTGTATTTGGGTAATTTCTCCCATTCTTCTCTGCAGATCCTCTCAAGCTCTGTCAGGTTGGATGGGGAGCGTCGGTGCACAGCTATGTTCAGGTCCCTACAGAGATGTTTGATTGGGTTCAAGTCCGGGCTCTCACTGGGCCATTCAAGGACATTCATAGACCTGTCATGAAGTCACTCCTGCGTTGTCTTGGCTGTGTGCTTAGGGTTGTTGTCCTGTTGGAAGGTGAACCTCCGCCCTAGTCTGAGGTCCAGAATGCTCTGGAGCAGGTTTTCATCAAGGATCTCTCTGTACGTTGCTCCGTTCATCTTTCCCTCGATCCTGACTAGTCTCCCAGTTCCAGCCCCTGAAAAACATCTCCACAGCATGATGCTGCCACCACCATGCTTCACCGTAGGTATGGAATTGGCCAGGTGACGAGCAGTGCCTGGTTTCCTCCAGGCGTGACGCTTGGCATTCAGGCCAAAGAGTTCAGTCGTGGTTTTATCAGACCAGAGAATCTTGTTTCTCATGCCTTTTGGCAAACTCCAAGCAGGCTGCCATGTGCCTTTTACAGAGGATTGGCTTCCGTCTGGCCACTTGACCATAAAGGCCTGATTGGTGGAGTGCTGCAGATATAGTTGTCCTTCTGGGACATCTCCATAGAGGAACTTTAGAGCTCTGACAGGCCCTTCTCCCCCAATTGCTCAGTTTGTTCGGGCGGCCAGCTCTATGAAGAGTCCTGGTCGTTCCAAAGTTCTTCCATTTAGGAATGACAGAAGCCACTGTGCTCTTTGGGACCTGCAATGCTGCAGAAATTGTTTTATACCCTTCCCCAGATCTGTGTCTCGACACAATCCTGTCTCGGAGGTCTACGGACAATTCCTACGTCTTCAAGGCTTGGATTTTGCTCTGACATGCACTGTCAACTGAGGGACCTTATACAGACAGGTGTGTGCCTTTCCAAATCATGTCCAATCAATTTAATTTCCCACTGGTAGACTCAAGTCAAGTTATAGAAACATCTCAAGGATAATCAATGGAAACAGGATGAACCTAAGCTCAATTTTGAGTGTCATAGCAAAGGGTCTGAATACTTATGTAAATGTGATATTTCAGTTATTTCTTTTTAATTACTTTGCAAACATTTCTAAACACCTGTTTTCGCTTCTTCATCCTGGGGTTTTGTGTGTAGATTGATGATAAATAATTTTTTTTTTACTCCATTTTATAATAAGGCTGTAACGTAACAAAATGTGGAAAAAGTGAATGGGTCTGAATACTTTCTGAATACACTGTATTGCATGGACGTTTAGTGGGGTAAGAGGTTGACCCTGTAAATACCACCGGCTTGCATTTAACCCCTTCAGCCACCCAACAACTTACCCAGACTGGTCAGACTGCTGTAGAGCAGGTCTCGCCCTTCAGTCACACTGCTCAGGTAATTGCACTGGGCAACCTTCGTCGAGTTTCCACTTAGTACGTTCTGTTGGGGAAGAAAACAAAATGCATGGAGTGGCGGGGCACGACAAGACCTCTTTACAAGAAGCTCTCATGGATCACTAAATACTACGTCACGTATGGACCAGGTAGGGAGTGCAGGAGGTTGAGGGGTGATCTTACAGAGATGTATACAATCATGAGAGAAATAGATTAGATAAAATCCTCTGTGCATGTACCCTGCGTAGGGGAATCAAGAACCAGAGGACATGGGTTTAAGGTGAGTGGGAAAAGATTTACTAGGAACGTGATATACTTTTATATACAGTGGCTTGCAAAAGTTTTCATACCCCTTGAACTTTTCCACATTTTGTCAAGTTACAACCACAAACGTAAATGTATTTTATTGGGATTTTATGTGATAAACCAACACAAAGTGGTGCATAATTGTGAAGTGGAAGGAAAATGATACATGTTTTTCAAATTTTTTTACAAATATAAAACTGAAAAGTGTGGCGTGCAAAAGTATTCAGCCCCCCTGAGTCAATACTTTATAGAACCACCTTTCGCTGCAATTACAGCTGCAAGTCTTTTGGGGTATGTCTCTACCAACTTTGCACATCGAGAGACTGACATTTTTGCCATTCTACTTTGCAAAATAGCTCAAGCTCAGTCAGATTGGATGGAGAGCGTCTGTGAACAGCAATTTTCAAGTCTTGCCAGAGATTCTCAATTGGATTTAGGTCTGGACTTTGACTGGGCCATTCTAACACATGAATATGCTTTGATCTAAACCATTCCATTGTAGCTTTGGCTGTATGTTTAGGGTTGTTGTCCTGCTGGAAGGTGAACCTCCGCCCCAGTCTCAAGTCTTTTGCAGACTCTAACAGGTTTTCTTCCAAGATTGCCCTGTATTTGGCTCCATCCATCTTCCCATCAACTCTGACCAGCTTCCCTGACCCTGCTGAAGAAAAGCATCTCCACAGCATGATGCTGCCACCACCATGTTTCACAGTGGTGATGGTGTGTTCAGGGTGATGTGCAGTGTTTTCCGCCACACATAGCGTTTTGCATTTAGGCCAAAAACTTCAATTTTGGTCTCATCAGACCAGAACACCTTCCTCCACATGTTTGCTGTGTCCCCCACATGGCTTGTGGCAAACTGCAAACGGGACTTCTTATGGCTTTGTTTCAACAATGACTTTCTTCTTGCCACTCTTGCATAAATAGTTGTCCTGTGGACAGATTCTCCCACCTGAGCTGTGGATCTCTGCAGCTCCTCCAGAGTTACCATGGGCCTCTTGGCTGCTTCTCTGATCAATGCTCTCCTTGCCCGGCCTGTCAGTTTAGGTAGACGGCCATGTCTTGGTAGGTTTGCAGTTGTGCCATACTCTTTCCATTTTCAGATGATGGATTGAACAATGCTCCGTGAGATGTTCAAAGCTTGGGATATTTTTTTATAACCTAACCCTGCTTTAAACTTCTCCACAACTTTATCCCTGACCTGTCTGGTGTGTTCCTTGGGCTTCATGATGCTGTTTGTTCACTAATGTTCTCCAACAAACCTCTGAGGCCTTCACAGAATAGCTGTATTTATACTGAGATTAGATTACACACAAGTGGACTCTATTTAATAATTAGGTGACTTCTCAAGGCAATTGGTTGCACTGGATTTTATTTAGGGGTATCAGAGTAAAGGGGGCTGAATACTTTTGCACGCCACACTGTTCAGTTTTTTATTTGTAAAAAGATTTGAAAACCATGTATCATTTTCCTTCCACTTCACAATTATGTGCCACTTTGTGCTGGTCTATCACATAAAATCCCAATAAAATACATTTACGTTTGTGGTTGTAACGTGACAAAATGTGGAAAAGTTCAAGGGGTATGAAAACTTTTGCAAGCCACTGTACAAAAGGTGGTGGGTATATGGAATGAGCTGCCAGAGCAGGTAGTGAGGCAGGTATTATAACAGCATTTAAAAAACACTTGGACATGTACATGGATAAGAGATGTTAAAGGGATATAGGCTGAATGCAGGCAGGTGGGACTAGTGTAGATGGGGCACCTTGGTTGGCGTGGGCAAGTTGGGCCTGTTTCCACACATTGAGTCTATGACCGTTTCATGGTTTCAAATACCTTGTATCTGATCTTGAAAACATTTCATCGCTGTGGTCAGTATTTCCCAAGGCAGGAGTTAACTTGCAGTTCCAGTGACATCCAGTGCACACATAATGTAAGTAATAGTTAGGCCATGCAAGGGAAGGGATCTTCCAACAGAGCCAATGAGTTTCAGCTCTCGCCAAGGAAGAGGGGCAATAATGACCATTTCTCCTCCAGGTCCACAGGGCTTTTCAGCGCCTTTTTATAGAGTTACACCAACATGGAAACAGGCCCTAGGGCCCAACTTTAATTAGTACGGGTGTCAGGGGTTCTGGGGAGAAGGCGAAGAATGGGGTTGAGAAGGCAAGGTAGATCATCCACGATTGAATGGCGGTGTAAACTTGATGGGCCGAATGGCCTAATTCTGCTCCTGGAACATATGAACTTCTCCATGTCGACCAAGATGCCCAATTACACTTTTCCCATTGCTTTGTAGCTTTTACTTTTCTAAATAGATTGCAACCTTCACATGGTCCGCCCTGTTTCGACGAATGCAATCAACCTAGTGTGCACAATCAAATAAGATCAAATAGAACAAGTTGTCCTACAACTTTAGGCTGTGCACGCCATATGCAAGGAGGAGTAGACTTTTGTAAATTACTATATCAACATTAAGAACATAGAACAGTACTGCACAGAAACATGCCTTTCAACCCACAATGTCTGTGCCTAACATGATGCCAAGTAAAACTAATCTCAACTACCTGTATATAATCCATCCACCTCTATTCCCTGCACTTCCATGTGCCTATCTAAAAGCTTCTTAAACACCGCTATTGTATCGGTCTCCACCAACATCCCCAGCAGCAGTTCCAGGCATACACCACCCTCTGTGTAAACAACATCTTGCCCCGCACATCTCTTTTAAACTTTGCCCCTCTCACCTTAAACCTATGGCCTCCAGTCTTTGATATTTCCACCCTAGGAAAAAGGTTCTGTCTACCCTATCTATGCCTCTCATAATGTTATACATTTCTATTAGGTCTTCCCACACCTCTGACGTTTCAGAGAAATCATTCTATTGAAATAATTGTCTTCAGCCAGAGCACACCTTATTTCCCGCAAGAACAAAGTTCAGACGGAGACTGAGCTCGTATCCATCTTCGTGGACTGTGGTCGATATGATCTGCCAAAAGCACAAAGAAAATTGTAGTTAAACCTGTTTAATAGTTTTGTCAGCAAAACCATTATCCATATGAAGATGCACTGAATTCACCGGTTTCAGGTAGCCAACACCTAACAATCCACCCCCCTCCTTCTCAGAGCCCCAACTTGGATTTACACCCATTTCCCCTCTTCACCCTCCCTTCACCTATATTTCTTCCTCTGCCTTCACAATTTGTACCTCTTCTATTCTCATCTCACACGTCTATCTTTTAATTTCTGGTCTTTGTCTAAACATGTACCTATCAAGAAGCCCCTCCCAACTTGCTTGTATCATCGCCTATTCGTTTTTTCCAGAGATGCTGCCTGACCAGCTGAGTTACTCCAGCATTTTGTGTCTATCTTCAGTGTAAACCAGCATCTGCAGTTCCTTCTTATATATTTTGTCCACCTATCACTCGCCAGGCTTCGCCCCGCCCCCAACTCTCTTCTGACTTTCCCCCTAACCCCCACCACAATCAGTCTGAAGATCCAAAACATCACTATCCATGTTCTCCAGAGATGCTACCTGACCCGCTGAGTTACCCTGGCACAGTGTGCCTCATTTATTCAATGCAGATATTAGCTGTGACTCGGTAGTTCCTCACTGACTCAGTGTTCTGTTGTCGGTACACTTGACAATTAACTCTCAACCTCTTGAAAATACTTTTCTTCAATGGCCCCAGAGATTTAGTGTACTTACTTTTCCCATTTGAGGTTCGCCAATAAGAGCTCGAAATTCAGTGTTGTTGTGTGCATAAGTGTGCAGGTGTGCACAGATGTGGTCTACTTGCAGTCTCCAATATCCTGCAATGTGAAAGGAAGGGTGAGAAACCATTGCACACTTGGGTCTTCAATGTAACTAGGAAGTCTGGAAATTAGTTATTATTATTATAATTATAAAAATACCCAAACGGGAATATCTAGACTTCGCTAAAACAACATGGGGTAGCACAGTGGTTCAGCGGTAGAGTTACTGCCGTACAGCGGGAGAGACCCGGGTTCGATCCTGATTACGGGTACTGTCTGTACGGAGTTTGTACCTATCTAAAAGTTTCTTAAAATCCACTACCATATCTGCCTCCACCACCACCCCAGCCAGCAAGTTCCAGGCACTCACCACTGTGAAAAAAACGTGCCCAACACATCTCATAGAAACATAGAAAATAGGTGCAGGAGTAGGCCATTTGGCCCTTTTATTGTCATGTGTCCCTGATAGGACAATGAAATTCGTGCTTTGCTTTAGCACACCAGAACATAGTAGGCACCGCCATTCAATACGACATGGCTGATCATCTAAAATCAATACCCCGTTCCTGCTTTCCCCCCCATATTCCTTGATTCCCTTAGCCCTAAGAACTAAATCTAACTCTCTCTTGAAAGCATCCAGTGAATTGGCTTTTACTGCCTTCTGTGGCAGAGAATTCCAGATTCACAACTCTCTGGGTGAAAAGGTTTTTCCTCGTCTCAGTCCTAAATGACCTACCCCTTATTCTTAAACTGTGACGCTGGTTCTGGACACCCCCAATATCAGGAAAAAAATTCCTGCATCTAGCCTGTCCAATCCCTTAAGAATTGTATATGTTTCTATGAGATCCCCTCTCACCCTTCTAAAATCCAGTGAATACAACCCTGTCGACCCATTCTTTCATCATATGTCAGTTCCGCCATCCCGGGAATTAACCTGGTGAACCTACGCTGCACTCCCTCAATAGCAATAATGTCCTTCCTCAAATTAGGAGACCAAAATTGCACACAATACTCCAGGTGCGGTCTCACCAGGACCCTGTACAACTGCAGTAGGACCTCCATGCTCCTAAACTCAAATCCTCTTGCAATGAAGGCCAACATGCCATTAGCTTTCTTCCCTGCCTGCTGTACCTGCATGCTTACTTTCAGCAACTGATGTAGAAGAACATCCAAGTCTTGTTGCACCTCCCCTTTTCCTAATCTGACACCATTCAGATAAATAAGTTTATTGGCCAAGAATTCACAAACAAGGAATTTGCCTTGGTGCTCCGCCCACAAGAAACAACATGACATAGTGACAGTTACGAGTGACTCATAAAACATTAATGATAAAACATCATTGATCAAGCATGTGAACCAACAAAATACCAGATCATAGGGAGGCTACAGATTTGTGGCTGTTGAGCAGAGCAACAACTCATGGATAAAAACTGTATTTATCTTCCTTCCTGTTCTTGCCATCAAAGTGGATAACCTCACATTTATCCACATTATACTGCATCTGCTATGCATCTGCCCACTCATCTAACCTATTCAAGTCCCCTCAGGTAGACACAAAATGCTGGAGTAACTCAGCGGGACAGGCAGCATTTCTGGAGAGAAGGAATGGGTGATGTTTTGGGTGATGAATGGGTGATATCCAAGTTACCCTGCAGCCTCATAGCATCCTCATCAAACCTCACACTGCCACCCAACGTTGTGTCATCTGCAAACTCGGAGATGTCACATTTAATTCCCTCATCTAAATCGTTTATATATATTGTAAATAACTGGGGTGCCAGCACCGAGCCTTGCGGCACCACACTAGTCACTGCCTGCCATTCAGAAAAGGACCCATTCATTCCTACTTTTTGCTTCCTGTATGCCCACCATGTCTCTATCCATGTCAATAGCCTATCCCCAATACCATGTGCTCTAATTTTGCACACTAATCTCTTGTGTGGGACTTGTCAAAGGCTTTTTGAAAGTCCAACTACACCACATCCACTGGCTCTCCCTTATCCATTCTACTAGTTACATCCTCAAATAATTCCAGAAGATTAGTCAAGCATGATTTCTCTTTCATAAATCCATGCAGATTTTGACCGATCCTGTCACTGCTTTCCAAATGCGCTGCTATAACATCTTTAACAATCGACTCAAGCATCTTCCCCACTACCAAAGTAAGGCTAACTGGTCTATAATTCCCCGTTTTCTCTCTCTCTCTCCTTTTTAAGAAAGGACACATGTGTCACTCTCCATCCTAATGCAGAATTCCACCATATTGCCCACTGTCTCCTTTAAACATTGCCCCTCTCACTTTAAAGCTATCCCTCAAGTTCTTGACATTTCCACCCTGGGAAAAGGGTCTGACTGTCTACCCTAATCTCTACCTCATAATTGTATACACTTCTATCAGGTTTCCCCTCCCCTCAACTTCTGACCTTCCAGAGAAAACAATCAAAATTTGTCCAAACTCTCCTTATAGCTAACACCTTCTAATCCAGGCAGTATTCTGGTAAACCTCCTCTGCACCCTCTCCAGAGCCTCCACATGCTTCCTGCAATGGGCTGGACTGAACAGCAAGCAAAATGAGGTCTGACCAACATCCTGTAAAGCTGCAAATGACTTATTGACTCTTGTATTCAACTCAGCGACCGATGAAAGCAAGTATACCAATCACCTCCTTTACCGCTCTAACTACTTGTAACATAAGTGATGTGACTGCAATATGATGATTTACAGTCTCAGACATTCAGAGGGTAGGAATCTCAAATAAATAACATTTAACTGCCTGGGGCTAATTGTGTTCCAAAATGCAAATAGCAGAATGTACAGGGAATTGATTTAAGCTCAGTGCAGAGAGAGGCCAGTTTTCTTAATCACATCTTAACTACCAGAAATACACTGGAAGAAGATATATCTTTAATCAAGTAACTGCGGCAGTGCAGTGGCATAACGGTAGAGTTGCTGCCTTACAGTGCCAGAGACATGGGTTCGAACCTGACTATGGGTGCTGTCTGTTCAGAGTTTGTACATTCTGCCTGTGACTGCGTTGGTTTTCACTGGGTTCTCCGGGATCCTCCCACACTCCAAAGACATACAGGTTTGTAGATTATTGGCTTGGGTAAAATTGTAATTGTCCCTAGAATATAGAATAGTGCTCGTTGATTGCTGGTCAGCATGGACGGTGGGCCGAAGAATCTGTTTCCGTGCTGTATCTCTAAAGTTTAAATTCTTTTAATATACTTGAGAAAAAGAGAGCAAATATACATTGGTCACTTACAGTGAGATAGCGGGCAGGCTATGTTAATGTTCAACGTGGATAATTTTCAGTAGTGCCATATGTAATGAACCAAGAAGAGATATATTAAAAATGCATTTTGATACAAAATTCAGTAGGTGGGGCGGGGAGCTGGTGTCTGTTTTTAAAACAGCTCCGCAGCCAAGAGACTTTTGGATAGGCACATGGATGTGCGGGGACCGGAGAGATATGGATTATTTGCAGGTAGATAAGAGATGGTCTTGGCATCATGTTCGGCATAGACATTGTGGGCTGAAGGGACTGTTCTTGTGCTGTACTGATCTATGTTCTGCAAAACATATAGATACGATTGTGGCATTTCAGGGACTTTTGGCTAGGCGTATGGATATGCAGGGAATGGAGGGGGATGGAATATGTGCAGACAGAAGAGATTAGTTTAACTTGGCATCATGTTCGACACAGAGAATGTGGGCCAAAGGGCCTGTTCCTGTGCTGTACTCTTCTATGTTCTATGGACAAAACATGGCAGAGTTGAATTACTTCTCAAAACCACTTGCAGTAGAGGAACAGTAATAAAACAGTGACTAAACAAACAGCCCCACCTTCCCCTGAGTCAGCTGGTGTACCGGCCTGTGTCTCACAAGCACCAGCAGGTAGTGAGGGCAGGGTAGAGACACAACAGGTTTACATTCCTTCCAACTGACTGGATAACTGCTTGGAAATATTATTTTAACGTTTTTCAATGTGAAAAAACATGGTTGTAAAAGGAAACAACAGCATACCCAAGGTGACTTAATCCAACCTAGCTAGGTGCAGGTTCACATCTAAATCACAGTGGAAATAACACTAGCATTTGAAAACCTAGTGACTTAGCCAGCTCAGCAAATCAAAGCAATGTTCTGCTTGTCAGAAGCTGGATCCGGGCCAAATTCAAATTCCGAATCATTTCCAAAACAGTGTAACCAAGCAGGTGGGATTACGGGAGATTGCGTTCTGATCCCCACACAGTTACTGTGCAGCACCACCGCAGTGAGTAAATATGCAATCGGCCACCGTTTGTGCTGCAGTGACGGCTCTGCCCTAGTCACTGTACGTAGGTAGCGAGACAACCATGCTGCTCCAGCAGTTTGTCAAATTGTGGCTGATGTGTGTTTGAGCACTGCACTGCAGATTTCACCTCATCCCCAGCCCCATATCGTCTTCAGGGAGCAAGT
Organism: Raja brachyura; assembly: GCA_963514005.1. Next base: position 69,900,689 of record OY740788.1, on the reverse strand, counting down.
TCCTGATTATCCACACCTTTTGTGCACACTGACGGTAAACACGGGACAAAGAACAGTACAGCACAGGAATAGGCCTGTTGCGTTGACCAGTGGTCACCCCGTACACCAGCACTATCCTACACACTAGGGACAATTCACAATCTTTACCAAAGCCAATTAACCTACAAACCTGGATAGACACAAAATACTGGAGTAACTCAGCGGGACAGGCAGCATCTCTGTGACGTTTCGGGTCGAGACCATTCTGCAGACTGAGAGGTAGGAGAGAGGGAGACACAGATATAAGGAAGTGTAAGGAGTGAAAATTAGACTTAAAAAGCGGATGAGACTCACGGAAAACGTAGAATAGATCATTGTTAGCTCGGAGAAGGTGACATTGAAGCATACAGCAGTAATATTAAATCAGGGGCACAATCAGACTGGTTGGAGAACTGAGAAGGGGGAGGGATGGAGAGAGAGGGAAAGCACAGTAAGATCAAAGATGCTGCCTGTCCCGTGAGTTACTCCAGCATTTTGGGTACATCTTTGGTGTAAACCGGTGTCTGCAGTTCCTTCCGACACAACCAGGAAATCTGTACTTCTTTGGAGTGTGGGAAGAAACTGGAGCACCGCACGACGTGGTCACAGAGAGAACGTACAAACTCCGTACAGACAGCACCCATAGTCAGGATTGAACCTTGGGCTCTGGAGCTGAAGCAACAACTCTACTGCTGCGCCATCCTGCCGCCCCAAGTTAAACCAATCTCATCTGCCTGCACATGATCCATATCCCTCCATTCCCTGCATATCTATGTGCTTGTCTAAAAGCATCTTAAACGCCTCCATCGTATCTAACTCCATCGTTTCTTTAGTCAGAGGGAAGTGAATCTGTGGAAATCTTTGCCAAAGAAGGCTGTGGACGCCATCAGTGGATATTTTTTAGGCAGAGATAGATAGATTCTTGATTAGTACGGGTATCAGAGGTTATGGGGAGAAGGCAGGAGAATGAGGTTAGTACGGAGAGATAGATCAGCCATGATTGAATGGCGGAATAGACTTGATGGGCCAAATGGCCTAATTCTACTTCTATTCCTTATGACCCCTGGCAGCGCATCCCAGACACCCACCACTCTTCAAAAAAACATGTCTCCTTTAAACTTTGCCCCTTCCACCTTAAAGGGCCTGTCCCACTTTGCAAATTTTTCGGTGACTGCGAGAATTAGTGACTGGTGCCCGTAAAACCGTCAAGTTGTACGACATACACGCTGACATATGCTGTCCTGTGGATGACGCCCAGTTAGGGTTAGGGCCACGGTTAGGGCTAGGGACCACAGATGGGCTGTAAAATATTCTTCCTTCAATGCATGGATTTTAAATATTAATATATTAAAATTAATACAATAAAATCAATTGTGCAAATGAAAAGCTGTCTGAGTCGTTCAGTTTTATTTACCGATGTATGGGTCCGCTTCCAGATCCAATCACCGTCTCTAACTTTTCACAGGGATGGATTCAGTGAATGTAGACTGAACTCCCCTCTCCCCTCCACCTCCCCCCTCCCGCCCCATCCCTCCTCCACTCCCCTCTTCCCCCCCCCCCCCCCACTTCATCCCTTCCCCCCTATTCCTCCCTTCTCTCCGCTCCACTCTTCTGGCCCTTCTCCACTCCCCCTCCCCTCACATCCCCCTTTCCCCTTCCCTTCTCCAACCCACCCCCCCACTTTCCCCGATGCCCCCCCCCTTTGTGGACCCAGCCTGTGACAGCTAGATCCCACTAATAGCACTACACAAAGGCCACATCATCTGTTTTAGTAACATTGACTATGGGATAAATGCCGACTTTGGGAACAACACCACCCAATTTATACTTATACCAAGCCTACAAACCTGTGCGCCTTTGGTGTGCGGGAGGAAACCCTAACCCAACCATAACACTAGCCCTAGCCCTAGCCGTAACTCTATCCGGAATCATGAGAGGAATAGATCGGGTAGATGCACAGAGTCTCTTGCCCAGAGCAGGTGAATCGAGGACAGAGGGCATAGGTTTAAGATGGTGGAAAAGATTTAATAGGAATCTGAGGGGTAACTTTTACACACAGGGCTAAGGGCCTATTTCCACGCTGTATTACTCTATGACAATATTTTCACACAGAGAGTGGTGGGTATATGGAATGCGCTGCCATTGGAGGTAGTTGAAACAGGTACTTTAGCAGCACTTAAAAGACATTTGGACATGGACAGGAAAAGCTTAGAGGAATATGGGTCAAATACAGGTAGGTGGGACAAGTGTCGATGGGGCATCTTAGTTAAGATGGGCAAGTTAGGCCAAAGGGCCTGTTTATGTGCTGTATTACTATGAGATCTCTACAACTGCTGCTACTGTCAGCCAACTACAGTTGCTACCATTGGTCCCTGCCCACCCTTCCCCAGAAAGTGTAGTCACAAGCCCACAGGTGCACGCAGGAACATGTGTTAGCTCTGGAGCCTATCCAAGGTTAAGTGAGAGCAGAGCTGATCATAACACGTAAGGGCGGCACAGCTGCGTAGCTGCTGCCTCACAGCACCAGACACCCTGGGTTAATCCTTGTCTCAGGTGCCGGGGATGTGGAGTTTGCACGTTCTCCCTGTGACCGAGTGATCTTACTCCGGGTGCTCCAGTTTGTGAATCAGTGATCAATGGTTGACGCGGACTCAATGGGCCAAAAGGCTTGTTTCCACACTGTGTCACTAAACTAGGAGGTGCCAGTAGGGTGCACCAGCGCATACCATTCTAATAAAGTAAGTAGAGATCCAATTTGGCTGGGTAGTGCACAAATAAAAGCTTTTCACTGCATCTCAGTACACATGACAATAATAATCCAATACCAATACAATCTGAGTGAAACACAAAGTGCTGGAGGAACTCAGTAGGTCAGACATCATCTGTGGAGGGAATGGACAAACAGTGTTTCTTCCTCAGAGTGATGGAGTGTGGAGAGGGGAAAAAGCTAAAAAAGAGAGTGGGTTGGGATAAAGCCTGGCAAGTGATAGATAGGTCTCCTTTTTCTTCAGAGACGCCGTCTGGCCCGCTGTGTTACTACAGCACTTTGTGTCTATCTTTCTTATTATAGGTGAGGTGGGTGTGATTGAGAAATGGGTGGAACTGCCCTGGGCAATCACGGCCACAAAAATAGATGGGTGGACTTTAGGCAGGCGAGCGATGTCACTGACCTCTGCCCGGGCTGACCGCTGTGAGAAGGGGACGGTGATTGCTCGTCCTCTGCTGCTTTCCATGGTGAGACGTGATCTCCATCTCCTTCTTCTGCATCGTCTTGCACGATGGGTAGAACAGACCCACAGTTTGGGTCCCTTGATCCTCCTTCTCTGGCAGCCTGAACCCCGGCAGCGGGATGGTCAAAGGTTGCCAGGTTGCAGAATCACGAAGATCAATGGTCTGCATGGCAGAAAAATTAACAAGGTCAGCAGTGTCCAGTTTCTAAACTGTTAGAAGTGACAGATTTACAGTGCACACACAACAAAGTTGTCCATTTGCATTCAGATCCCTGAAGTGAAGCTTCAGCTCACAGCCCACTGACACACTGTGAAAATGCAGCACATTGGCATGGCTGATAGTTGGCAAACAATCTACTGGAATAACAGAGGTTAAAGCTTGCACAATAACCTTGCAGCAGTTAACTTCACCCTGGGCAAACACGCGCTGCCTTACAAGAATGATCCCAGGAATGAGTGCGTTAACATACAGTATGATGAGTATTTGACAGCATTGGGCCTCCACTCGCTGGAGGTGAGAGGGATGAGGTGGGGGGGGGGGGGGGGGGGACCTCATTGAAACTTACTGAACAGTGAATGGTCTGGATGGAGTGAATGTGGAGAGGATGGAGAGGACATGTGGAGAATGTCTTCTTAAAAACAACGTGAATGTGGAGAGGATGTTTCCACTAGTGGGAGAGTCTAGTAGCAAAGGTGATAGCCTCGGAATAAAAGGACGTAGCTTTAAAAAGGAGATGAGGAGGAATTTCTTTGGCCAGAGGGTGGTGAATCTGTGGAATGCATTGCCACAGAAGGATGTGGAGGCCAAGTCATTGGGTATTTTTAAGGCGGAGATTGACAGGATTAGTAAGGGTGTCAGGGGTTATGGGGATAAGGCAGGAGAATGGGGTTGAAAGGGACAAATAGATCAGCCGTAATTGAATGGCGGAGTAGACTTGATCAGGTGAATGGCTTAATTCTGCTCCTAGAACTTATGAACTTGTGGTTAAACTGCAATGGTGGTGGCTTCTTTGTTGTCACGTGTACCAGGTACAGTGAAATATATTTTTTCAATACAGCTCAGCAAGACTATCCCAGTACGTAAGTCAGTAGAGAACAGCCCACTGTGTGCATATGCAAGAGGCGCCATTTTAGCTTAATTTTATAATCCCAGCTGCAGCTGCCACAAAGACCCGTTGCAGCCATAGCCTCCGTATCAGTCATCCTGCGATCCGATGTCCCTCTCCACTCCTGCCGCTCTTCACCCTCGTTCCTCAGGGGGCGCCTCCAACTGTAATCCCAAAGAATTAGCAGTCCAACTATTATCACTCCCATTGCATCAGCTCCACTCCTCTGTCTGCTCCACCTCAAAGTCTATCTTTTAAATAGGCAATTAATGCTAGACTTTGCCCGTTAATGTTAGGCAAACATTTGAAATCTGTTTAATGTCACAACGTAAAATACATGATGAAAATTAAAAGATTCATTGTTTTTAGAAACCAAGATCTATTTTAAGAACATTTGGAATGTATAGGGTAAATGTAGAGTCTTTTACCCAGGGTAAGGGAATCAAGAATCAGAGGGCGTAGGTTTAAGGTGAGAGGGGAAAGACGTAATAGGAACCTAAGGGGCAACCTTTTCACACAGAGGATGGTAGGTAAATGAACCAAGCTGCTGGAGGAAGTAGTTGTGGCAGGTATTATAAAAAATATTTAAAAGACACTTGGATAGGCATTTGGATTGGAAAGGTTTAAACTTTAGAGGGATATGGGCCCTCTAATGGGACTAGCTTAGATGGGCATCTCAGTTGGCATGGACGAATTGGGCCGAAGCACATGATTCTGTGCTGTATGATTATATTTTAGTCCTTCTGAGAGAATAGAACTACCTGCTGGAGTTAACCTTCTGCCCGCAGGTGTGTCAGAACACTGTCATCTTCCTCTGAGCTTCGATCATTAGGTTTTTAGGTTTATGATTATTGTCACGTGTACTAAGGTGAAAAACCTTGAACACAATCAAGCTAAACACAAGCACAAAAGATAGAGCCAAGAGAAAAATACCGCAGTGAAGAATATAGTTCTCCGCATTGGAGCATAACAGTTCCACAGAAATTGTCCAACGTTTACAATGATATAGGATGGAAGATCAGGACCCCACCCTAGCTTATGGAAGGACTGTTCAGAAGCCGGGAAGAAGCGATTCATGAGTCTGGTGGTGCCGCTTTCAAGCTTCTGCACCTTTTGTGGGACGGGATTGGGGAGAAGAGGGAATGACAAGTCTGTGATTACGTTGGCTGCTTTTCAAGGCAGCATGAAGTGTAGATGCAGTCAGTGGTGGGGGGCCTGGTCTGTGTGATGGACAGCTAATTAGCAACAGTATAGAGCAACATTATTTGGCATGCACCATTTCTTCCCACTGTCCGGAGGAAAGTTTAACACTCACTTCCCACAGAGTCAAGAGCAACAGTGGTATAGCAGTAGAGTTGCTGCCTTACAGAGCCAGAGACCACCTTCTTTAGTCAGAGGGTGGTGAATCTCTGGAATTCATTGCCACAGATGGCTACGGAAGCCCACTGAATCGATATTTTTAAGGCAGAGATTGACAGATTCTTAATCAGTAAGGGTTATGGGGAGAAAACAGGAGAATGGGTTTGAGAGGGAAAGATAGATCAGCCATGATTGAATGGTGGAGTGGGCTTGATGGGCCGAATGGCCTAATTCTGCTCCTATAATCTATGAACTTATGAGATGTATAGTTTATAACTTCTTCCTGTGACCACATGGTTTTCTCTGGGTGCTCAGGTCTCCTCCCACACTCCAAAGAGGTTGTGTTTGTCGATTAATTGGCTTTGGCAAGATCGTCCCTAGTGTGTAGGATAGAGCTAGTGTACGGGATGATCGCTGGTCGGCGTGGGCTCGGTGGGCCGAGGGCATGTTTCCACTAAATTAATCCTAAAGTCTAGAGAAACCCTAGAAGATGGGAGTGAATTTGTATGGATGCTGTATGCGAGTGAGTGATTAACTGATGGTGCTTTTGAGGGGAAAGTAAACATTCTCACTGAGACCTACCTCTTCCGGGGCGGCAGGATGGCCGGCATCAAACAGCATGCTGTTGCGGGAGCCCACTCGCGGCGGTGGCTCCAGGTAAAGGCCACAGGACGAGCAGAAACGGCCGTATGGATGGTTAGATGCGCCACATTTGGAGCAGCTGAGGTAACTCATAGGGGGGCCAGGCTGGGAGACAAGACAGACTTTATTAATAAATGAAACAATGCAAAATCTTCCATGTATTCATACGCTCCCGCAGTTTATCATCAAAACTCAAAGAACGTCCTGAAAGATAAGCAAAACACAGATACTGGAATCTCGAGAAAAAACACAAAGTGATGGAGCAATTGAGCGGGTCAGGCAGCATCTGTGGAGGGAATGGACAGACGACATTTCGATTCGGGACCCGTCTCCAGACTGAAGTAAAGGTAGCCTTCTGCACTCAATATTGATTGATTACAACAACTTCAGTAACTTCTTTAGACTCCACCTCCTCCCTCCTTAATTGACACCATTTTGTCTCCTTTCATCTCCAACCTTTATCATTTACTCCACCCATCTGCCAATCACCCCTTCATCTATCCCTTGCCATGCTTTGTCCTGCCCCCACCTCTCTTTTCCAGCTTTCTCCCATGTATTCCATCAGTCTGAAGAAGGGTCCCAACTGGAAATGTTGTCCGTCCATTCCCTCCACAGATGCTCCAGCACTTTGTCTTTTTCTTAAGATTCCAGCATCTACAGATCTTTGTCTCCTGATTTATAATCTTGATTATGAAATAGGAAACGAGTTAGTCAGTTTAAGTTTTAGCTTACAATGGCCTGTTTCCTTTATCATCGATACTATTTTGCATATCTTTCATTCATTGTTCTTTATCTCTCCACATCACCGTCTATATCTCTCGTTTCCCTGATCCCCAACCAGTCTGAAGAAGGGTCTCGACCCGAAACGTCGCCTATCTCCTTCGCTCCTTAGATGCTGCTGCACCCGCTGAGTTTCTCCAGCCTTTTGTGTACCCTAGTCAGTTTAAGGATTGTTCACTGAGGTCAAGAATGGATTACCAACCATTTCACTGCCATTTCAGACTATCTGACCAACAAATGCCTTCCATCTGCACTGGGGTTCGCAGAAAGAACTGTCCACATGTAGAAACAAGGAACTTCTGAGGCTGATTTACACACAAGGTCACAAACTGATGGACTAATTCAGCAGGTCAGGCAGCATCTCTGGAGAACATGGATAGATTACGTTTTGGGTCGGGTAGGACAAAGCATGGCAGATGACATATCAGGTTGGTTCTTCTTCAGTCTCTCCAGAGTCCAAGGAAGGGTCCTGACCCAAAATGCCACTCATCCTCTTTCTCCGGAGGTGCTGCATGACCCTCTGAGTTACTCCAGCACTTTGTGTCTATCTTCGGTATAAACCAGCATCTGCGGTTCCTTTCTATACAGGTAATGGGTAGTTCGACACAGGCGAAGGTAGTTTTGATTGGCAAGTGGTTAGAACAAGGCCCAGAGATTAAAGCAGAAGGTGTGAGACAGCCTGATTTAAGAGTTGTGATGCCAGATAAAGGAATGTAGGATCAGGAGGAAGGGAGACAACTGAGCCCAGAACCATTTTGTTGATGCCACAACATGGCCTATTGCTTTATGCTTATGCAAGAGCAGGTGCCTTGACTCTCATTCTAGTTTTCCCTTCTCTTGTTTTCTCTGAAACATCGGAGGCTCTGGGAAGACATGATAGAAATATATAAAATTATGAGAGGCATAGATAAGGTAAACAGAGGGAACCTTTTCCCCAGGGTGAAAATGTTAAGTACTAGAGGGCATGACTTATAGGCGTGAGTGGCAAAGTATAAATGTGTAGGCAGGAACTGCAGAAGCTGGTTTAAACTGAAGAGACACACAAAAAGCAGGTGTACCTCAGCAGGACAGGCAGCATCTCTGGAGAGAAGGAATGGATGACATTTTGGGTCGAGACCCTTCTTCAGACTTATCGTATAATGGACAAAGTATAAAGGTTATGTGCGGGGCAAGTTTTTTTACAGGAGAATCGGGTGGGGCCTGGAACGCGCTGCCAGGGGTGGTGGTGAAGGCAGATGCAATAATGGCAATTAGAAGACTTTTGGATAGTCAAATGGATATGCAGGGAATGGAGGGATATGCATTATGTGCAGGCAGATAAAAGTTGGTTTTGGCCTCATGTTCAGCACAGCCATTGAGGGCTGAAGGCCTGTTCCTATGCTGTACCCTTCAATGTTCTATTTGCGGGGGAAGTTTTTTTTTTAAACATAGAGGGTGTTAGGTGCCTGGAACGCACTGCCATTGGTGGTGGTGAGGCAGATACAATAGTAGTGTTTTAAAGGCGTTCAGATAAACACCTGGATATGCAGGGAAAGGAGGGATATGGATCATGTGCAGACAGAGGAAATTAGTTTATCTTAACATTGTTTGGCACAGATATTGCCAGATGAAAAGGCTGTTCCTGTACTGTTCTATGTTCAATGCATTCAGCACGCTTTAGGGCACTGTGTTATGCCTGTGTGGTCCAACTACTGAACAGTTTGCATTGCAGGCTTTGGCCTACCTTGGCTCCACACCAGTCACAGAATCGAGCGTCAGTGTTGTTAACCCGACCACACTTGGAGCAAGACAGCAACTTTCCCCCTTGACTTGGTAATGGTACAGCATGATCTCCACTAAGAAGTGGCTGTGGTAGAGGGAGGAGAAAACAAACATGTTAAATTTAGGAACAATTTCAGTGCAACCCAGAAAATAATAAAATTGCATTATGTTTTTGTTATAATGTAAAACAGTGGATCTATCTATTTTCGTACCTTAAGAATGGAGATGAGGAGGGATTTCTTTAGTCAGAGGGTGATGAATCAGTGTAATTCATTGCAGCAGATGCTAATTCAATGGGTATTTTTAAAGCGGAGATTGACAGATTCTTGATTAGTACGGGTGTCCAGGGTTATGGGGAGAATGGGGTTGAGAGATCAACCATGATTGAATGATGGAGGAGACTTGATGGGCTGAATGGCCTAATTCTGCTCCTATGACATGAACCTATTTCACTGCTGGTCATATTATTGTGGCATAGTGGGGGAAATGGGTGCGCACCCGGGTCAAAAAAGAGGAGGGGATGGTAGGGGGGGGAGGGTAAAAGAAGAATAAGAATGGGTTGGGTGTTATCTAAAATTGGAAAATGCAACGTGTATGATTGGGCTATCAATAGCAGACAAGGTGTTGAATAACACATTCTCATTCTATATTCATCTCTCTGAAGTTAAACTGAAATAATTATTTTTTACCTTTGACATTGATACTTGTCTTTATGTTTTTATACAAAGGGGAGGTATTTTCGTGGATGCGGAATGGAATTTTATTACATCTCTGACACCTAAAATATATTTCAAAGATGCTTTGGAGCAAGTTGAGAACTGCCTTGCCTTGTTTTGATGATCTGACTGGCAACTAACAACACTCAGCTTGTGGCAATTCTATGTAAAGAGTGCAGGTGACACTTGATCTCTCTTAAGATTTGGTCATCAAATCATACAGGGAAGTTGACATTGTGCCACACGCCTTTTCTTTGAGAGGGATATCTAGTTTGTGCCACTGTTCTGGCCCTGGGAAATTTTCATTTCCACCAATGAATCCTTCCATATAATTTGCATTGTTGAATCAGAATCAAGACTAATCATGACTTTAGAGATACAGCGTGGAAACAGGCCCTTCAGCCCACCGAGTCTACGTCGATCAGCCCATACACTGGCACTATCCTACACGCTAGGGACTAGTTACATTTTACAGAAGCCAATTAACCTACAAACCTGTACATCTTTGGAGTGTGGGAGGAAACCAGATAATCCAGAGAAAACCCATGCGGTCACAGGGAGAATGAAAAAAACAACACCCGTAGTCAGGATTGAACCCTGGCCTCTGGCACTGTAAGGCAGCAACTCTACCACTGCGCGCTGTGCTGTCCTTTATATTTTGGAAATTAAATTGTTCATACGGCATAAGGCACAAACTATGACCGATTCAAATTACAGTACACAACCAGACAACTGGGCATAGCATGAGTCTGAAGAAGGGTCCTAATCCGAAACATCATCTATCCATCATGTTCTTCAGAGATGCTGCCTGACCCGCTATGTGATTCCAGTACTTTGCGTCTTTTTGGGCATGGCATAAAATGAATTCATTTTGAACTCCAGACATACAGGTTTGTAGGTTAATTGGCTTCGGCAAAGTTGTAAATTATATCTAGAATGTCGGATAGTCTTAGTGTACAGGGTGATTGCTGGTCTGTGTGAACTCGGTGGGCTGTTTCCGTGCTCTATCTCTACAGTAAAATCGAATAATGTTGACAACTACGTTTCGAATGAATTTTTAAGTGTTAATTTAGATTTTTATAGGATTTGTATTTCAGTATAGAACAAAATAGTGAGAGCGGAAAGCAACTTATCAATGATATTGTATCATTAAAACCTCTTATACAGAGATTCTATGAGGGCTCCCTCACTTTGTGCACAGTGCAGCATGTTATTAAGCTGGAAAGAGTGCAGAGAAGATTTCCGAGGGTGTTGCCAGGACTTGAGGGCCTTGAGGGAAAGGTTGGGTAGGCTGGGACTTTATTTCTTGGTCCACAGTAGGCTGTGGTGATCTTATAGATTTTATAAAATCATGAGAATAGATAGTGTGAAATCTTTTCCCCAGGGTAGGGACATCAAGAACCAGAAGACATAGGTTAAAGGTGAGAGGGAGAACATTTAATAGCAACCCGAGGGGCAACTCTTTCATACAGTGGGTGGTGGGTATATGGATTGTTGTGCCAGAGGGGGTAGTTGAGACAGGTACTATAACAGTATTTAAAAGACATTTGCACAGGTACATGGATAGGATATGTCACCTATCCATGTTCTTCAGAGATGCTGCCTGACCCGCTGAGTTACTCCAGCACTATGTGTCGTTATTTGTTAACCAGCATCTGTAGTTCCTTGTTTCTACACTTCTCTAAAGATTTAGAGGGATATGAACCAACGCAGACAAATGGGACTAGTTTAGGTAGGATATCTTGGCTTGCATGGATGAGTTGGGCCAAAAGGTCTGTTTCCACTGAAGGTAGACACAAAATGCTGGAGTAACTCAGCGGGTCAGACAGCATTTCTGGAGAGTAGGAATGGGCGACATTTCAGGTTGAGACCCTTCTTCAGACTGATGTCAGGGGAGGGGGTGGGACAAAGATAGAACGTAGGCGTAGATAGTAAGACTAGTGGGAGAACTGGGATGGGGAAGGGGGTGGAGAGAGAAAGCAAGGGCTATCTGAAGTTAGAGAAGTCAATGTTCATACCCCCAGGGTGTAAACTACCCACGCGAAATATGAGGTGCTGTTCCTCCAATTTGCACTGGGCCTCACTCTGACAATGGAGGAGGCCCAGGGCAGAAAGGTCAGATTGGGAATGGGAGGGGAAGTTGAAGTGCTGAGCCACCGGGACAACAGGTAGGTTAAGACGGACTGAGTGGAGGTATTCAGTGAAACGATCGGCGAGCCGTTGTAGAGAAGTTGACACCTGGAACAGTGGATACTGTCGATGAGGTCGGAGGAGGTGCAAGTGAACCTCTGCCTCACCTGGAAAGACTGTTTGGGTCCTTGGATGGAGTCGAGGGAGGAGGTAAAGGGACAGATGTTGCATCTCCTGCGGTTGCAGGGGAAAGTACCTGGGGAGGGGGTGGTTTGGGTGGGAAGGGACGAGTTGGCCAGGGGGTTTCAGAGGGAACGGTCTGTGCGGAAAGCAGAAAGGGGTGGAGATGGGAAGATGTGATCAGTAGTGGGATTCCGTTGGAGGTGGCGAAAATGTTGAGGATTATATGCGGACTGAAGAAGGATCTCGACCGGAAACGTCGCCCATTCCTTCTCTCCGGAGTTGCTGCCTCACCCGCTGAGTGACTCCAGCATTTTGTGTCTACCGTTGAGTTAAACCAGCATCTGCAGTTCTTTCTTACACACAAGGTCTGTTTCCACAATGCATGCCTCTACGTCTCAGATTTCTGCATTTGTATGATTAATTGTGGAAGACAGGGACAATCTCGAGAGCAGTTGTGAATGCATCTCACTCAAGAACGCAGGAAAATAGGAGCATGGGTAGGCCATTCAACCCGTCAAGCCTGTCCTACCATTCAATATGATCATGCCAGTCCCCATAGCCCTCACTTCCCCGACCTCTTAACGTTTAACCATTTCTACCTTAAACATATCTAATCATTTGGCCTTCACCTCTCTCAACGGCAGAGAAATCCCGAGATACCTTGCCCTCTGAGAGATGACATTTCCATCGGCCTCTGTTTTAAATTACTTGCCCCTCTATTCTGAAACCATGTTTCCCTTGCTTTGTGACACTCACGCCAATGAAAACCTCCCTGTCAGGCCCTCTTACTTTGTATAAGGTCAAGCCACTCCTCATTCTTCTAAGTCACAAGTTTCGCAGATTTTTAGTATAGTTTAGTTTAGTCTATTATTTTGTTGCGTGCTGTCCAATCAGCGGAAATATTATACCAAAGACTAAAGATTAGTCTGAAGAAGAGTCTCGACCCGAAACGTCACCCATTCCTTCTCTCCAGAGATGCTGGCTGTCCCACTGAGTTACTCCAGCTTTTTGTGTTTATCTTTGGTTTAAACCAGCATCTGCAGTTCCTTCCCACACACTAAAGATTAGAATGATTGTAACGAGTGATTGCAGATCCGCTTCTGGGACCAGCACATAGAGAGTTGTTTGCTTTGGGCGTTATCTTTTACTGGCCAGATTAAGTGGCATCTAAGAGGCTTTTAGATAGGCACCTGTCTATGCAGGGGACTGGAGGGATATGGATCATGTGCAGGCAGAGCAGATCAGTTTAATGTGACATTGTGTTTGGCATGGAAGGGCCTGTGCATGTGTGGTACTATTCTGTGTATGTTTTATCTATTAAGTGTGAGTGGCAGTGACTTACCTTGGGAGATTCTGACAGCTTGGTCTCACAGGTTACACAGTGCAGGATGTTGGCTGGGTTACCTGTTCCGCAGGATCGACAGATGATCTTGTCCTATTGAACACGCACCGTTGTTATACTATGCAATTAAACAGCCTGGTCAGCATTAAACATACTAATCAATGTGCTGAGGGCAATGGAGTACATGACAGCACAAAGTTAATTTTCTTTTCATCACTGGGTTCATCTTATAGCCTGACATCGGTGGTGGGGAAGATGCTGGAGACAATCATAAAAGATGAAATAGTGGCACATTTGGATAGCAGTAACAGGATCGGTCCCAGTCAGCATGGATTTACGAAGGGGAAATCGTGCTTGACTAATCTTCTGGAATTTATTGAGGATGTAACTAGGAAAATGGACAAGGGAGAGCCAGTGGATGTAGTGTACCTGGACTTCTGAGTGTATCTGGTAAGGTCCCACATAGGAGATTAGTGGGCAAAATTAGGGCACATGGTATTTGGGATAGGGTGCTGACATGGATAGAAAATTGGTTGGCAGACAGGAAATAAAGAGTAGGGATGAACTGGTCCCTTTCAGAATGGCAGGCAGTGACTAGCGGCACTATCTCTAAACATTATTTTAAAATTGTAACTTTTTTCCTCACTGATAAATACACGAATGACACTCATAGGCAGTGTTACAGAAACGTGTTGAGCAGCACTATTTTCAGCAGTGGAACTCCCAATATTCTCTGCTTAACTCTAATGCAATCCACCCATGTAATACATCAGCGAATGGATACTTCTTGATCAGCGAGTACAGGTTGTGTCGTTTACCTGGAGGCGGATGCTGGCCTGAGGCACCAGCTGAGGTGATACAGGGGCCTCACACACGATGCACGTTGGAGTGTTCAATGGGATCATTGTCTGGCACTCAACACAAAGCCCAGTCTGTAAACCAACACAAAACTCATCAGACTTTCGATGAAAAATTATTTTACCATTTTCGTGACGGGCAGCATAATTCAATATTATATGTTTCAACTTCCACCTCCTCTCTCTCTCAGTAGCACACCCACTTCCCCATCCCATTCCAATACCCCTCCCTCCAGCTTTACATTTTGCCCCTCCTTTCTTCCTATCTGACACTCCTGTTTCATTTCATCATTTCCTCCACCCAAACCCCTCTCACCTGTATTTACCTGTCACTCCCCATGCTTTGTCCCACCCCAACTCTCTTTCCCACCTTTCTTCCCCTACTCAATCAGTCCGAATTAGAAATGTTGTTTGTCCATTCCTTCCGCAGATATTGCCTAACTGCAGAGTGTCAAAGTTTGTTTCTTAAAAACCAGATAGCAACAAAAACTGTTAAAGGTAGACCATGGCAATCTTTAATTGACGCGTCAGACGGGTGTGGCAAAGATCTACAATGAACATAAACGTTGCTCAGTGCTTCTCGGGCTCCCACTCACAGAACAAAGGTAAGTTAACACAATTATACATTTTTCTTATCAGTAAAACACTCCTACCTACCAAGTCTGAATATGGCATGCCTGAAAGATTCTGTAACCTTTCACAATATAGGAAAGCTGATACCAAATCAAGCTCATCCAATAACAAGTTATTATTTATCTCGGGAGCGTCAGCTTTTGTTTTCCAATCTTGGCTTCTTTGTGGCCTTGAATGTAGCACATGTTATTATTGCAGGCTGCCATCTTAATGTCTTTATTGAAAAGACAACCTGTCCTCCATATTGTGTTCCATATAATTTACAAAGTCATTCAGACTTGGCACCGAGCCATTCTTTTGTTCTCCTAGTCCATGCTTTTGTAGAAGAACGACACCATTTTAGATTTGACCATTAGATTTGACTATTAGCTCTTTCATTCCATCCTTTTTATCAAACATGATAACATTCACAGTCCTCGGTAGGTACACACAATGGTCGCAAGCATTAGAGCAATGATTAGCAGAATGATAGAGCCATAATGTATCACAGTACCCAAAGTCCATCAAACCAAAGGTATGGCTACCAGTTCAATAGTACCCCAAAGTCCATCAAACCAATGGTATGGCTACCAGTTCTCATTCTCTTCATTGACAACCATCCTGATGAAGGTTGTTTAGGGTCGTTGGATCAGGTGCCACCTGTAGACGGTGTAATCCTTTCAGCCGATATTGGGGTTGTGCCATTAAGTTCGCACCTGCCCGAGGGTGTTGCCAGTCTCTTCGTAGATTGTTGCACAGGTGAGGTGCTCCCCTTCTCTCGTCCATCACCTTGATCTAGACGCTAGCATATCTGTGGGTTTGGATAGGACCTCCTAGTAGGTTTGGGTGGCCTGCTTCCACATCACCACGTAGAAGCGGCTGCTGGACTGGAAGCCAAAGACAAAGCCAGCGTAGAATGTAGTCTGTGTTAATGTAGAAGGTGCCACTGAAGTTGATGGTGTTGAACTCCTCAAATCCGTCAGCAAGGCCAGGGTTGGCGGTCTGCAGTAACCCCCTACTCCTGGTGCGTACTACGCAGTTAGGAACGATCTGCATCGTCCCATTTGGAACTTCCTCAGGTCAGTCTCACTGATGGCGCTGTTCTCGGGGCACACGTCATAGATATATGGGATGTTGTTGTCAAAGTCCTTGCAGGTGTCTCCTCTGCTGTCACCATCGGCATCGATCTGGTCATGGTTGGGAACAATTGTCCTTCTCATCAGAAACTCCATCATTGCCATCCTCACCAGGTCTCAGTCATTGTCTTCCTGGATAGGGTTATTCATAATCTCTTTCAAGAGGTCCATCTGTTTCAAAATGTTCAGCTTCTCTCACTCTAGACCCTTGGTCATACGATAGAGCTCAAAATGCTTCAAGATTGTTGATCAAATGTGGTTTGTCTTTCCGAAGTTGTGACCAAAGGCTTTTCACTTCCTCTGTAAAGATGTTATTTCTTCTGTATGGATCAGCTCTACATGGCGCTGCAGGTAGCGATCAATCAGAAACACCATCTTACATCCTGGGTGGGGCAGTGTCTTTCACGCACCTCTTCATGCTGCTCTTTTATATGTTTCTTAAGCCCGTCAACTCCTCTGTAAACAGCACAGCAACCTTTTATACTGACATCGATACATGGTGGGGAAATCTTCCCTTTCCAAGTTTGACTTTGGTTTCCGGCCACATTTTTGTCCAGATTGTTTCTTCACATCCTTAATATTGCACTTCTTAACTGGTAACTTACTCTTCTTCCAATATGGTTGAAAAGACCATTCTGAAGAACCATTCTTAACTTTTGTTTCTCTGTCATCTTCATTTGATAAATACTTTTCAGGAAGACCACTGGACTCCAATCCATCCACAACATCATTTCTTATAGAACAAGTTGCTTCATTGCAGTTAACTTTTTTTTTTCACATTTAATGGTTGAGTTGCATCTTGTACCTGAACGTTTTCCCAAGAGCACTCTGTATTCAAAACATTCAAAATTCAAAACATTCAAAACAACACTGCCACTTGAATGCATATCCAGGATGTAACTGTGGCCCGCTGTATCAGAGTTCTGATTGCTTCCAATTGCTAGGATTCTGCCGGATTCACGTCTACCCCATTGCAGACATTGGACTTTGTCTCTGGAACTGGTGTGCTATAATGCTCAGAACTATATTCTCCACACTATCCTTTCCTTTGCTCTACGTATTTTAGGTGAGTCCTGGCTTGATTGCATTTATTCATGTTAATCCTAAGAAAATATTAAACTAAATTAAAACTAAACTCCTCTTCATACGCCCACCACACACTGGGTTTGTTTTTTAAATTAATGCAAAGTGTTGCTAAATGTAGGTTATTCTTTAGACCAGCAGGACAGGTTCCTGTTTTCGGCTGTTACCCACCCGAGCTCCTTCTGGGGGCAGCAGTCTACGGCCGGGCACTGGAGGGACAGGGCAGCCACACTCTTGACAGAAACGTGCAAAGGGATCTGCTGGGCGAGGGGTGAAGCAACGAGAACACCTGAAACAAGTTAAACCAGAGTGAAGATACAGGCGGGTCAACCTGCCCCACAACCACTCACCATTAACTGGCTGAATAATATGCATCATCTCCAGCAGTGATTAGTTTGATTTACAGATACAGCACGGAAACAGGCCCTTTGGCCCATTGAGTTCTCGACGACCAGCGATCACCCGTACATTAGATCTGTCCTACACTAGGGACAATTTACAGAAGCCAATTAACCTACAAACCCGCTTTGGAATTGTCTTTGGAATATAGGAGTAAACCGGAGCACCCAGAGAAAACCCACGCGGTCACAGGAAAAACGTACAAACTCTGTACAAACAGCACCCATAGTCAAGATTGAACCCGGGTCTCTGGTGCTGTAAGGCAGCAGCTCTACTGATCTGAGACTATGCCGGCCCAGGGGATCTTGCATGACATATTAAAAGCCAATGATATATAAAGGCTTTCTTTATTGATTTTTTAAAATGTTTCTTTAACCGTGCCACAATGGCTCAGAGGTTGAGTTGCTGCCTCACAGTGCCAGAGACCTTGGTTCGATCCTGTCTAAGGGTGCTGTCTGTGTGGAGTTTGTACGTTCTCCCTGTGACCATGTGGGTTTCCTCCCACATCCCAAAGACTTGTTTGAAGGTTAATTGGCTTCTGCAGATTGTGTAAATTGTTCCTACTGTGTAAGATAGAAGCAGTATATGGGTGGCCGTTGGTCAGCACCAACTTGGTGGGCCAAAAGGCCGGTTTCCATGCAGTATCTCTACACTAAACTAAATTTATTCTATTATTTACAGACCTGTTGTGCTGCGGCAAGTAAAATTGTAATTGTTCTGTTTTGGTGCATGTGACAATAAAACATAAGGCAGCACAGTGGCCCAGCGGTAGAGTTGCCGTCCCACACCGCCAGAGATCCCCGTACGATCCTGACCTCAGGTGCGGTCTGCATGGAGTTTGTTTCGTTTAGTTTAGAGATACAGCACGGAAACAGACCCTTCGGCCCACTGAGTCTGCGCCGACCAGCGATCCCCGCACATTCTGAACATCTCAGAGAAAACCCACGCAGGTCACAGGGAGAATGTACATACTCTGTAAAGACAGCACCCGTAGTTAAGATTGAACCCAGGTCTCCGGCGCTGCATTCGCTGTAAGGCAGCAACTCTACCACTGCGCCACTTTGCACCTTCTCCTTGTGACCATGTGGGTTTCCTCCGGTCGTGCGGTTTCCTTCCACATCCCAAAGACGTGCAGGTTTGTAGGTTAATTGGGTCTCTGTAAATTATCCCTAATTTGTAAGGAGTGGATGTGAAAACCAGATGATCAATAGTTGGCACAGACATGGTGAGCCAAAGGTCATGTTTCCATGCTGTATCCCCAAACTAAACCAAATCACTTGATTCTTGAGTTGGCTAGGATGTAACAGTTCTTTGAGGAGGATTTGTGGTTATCCTGGCATCTTTTCCTCTGGCCATGGACGATCCATGAACAGAATCTCCTCTTTGGGGGGTCTAGGGACGGATTTGCTAATGACAGGGACTAAGAGGGAAAGGCATGGGCAGCGTCCTCATGAACTACCTCCAACCAGTGGTCAAACTGTTGCACAGTGTGGACTTGGTCAATCCAGTGCTACTATGGGCACGATCTCCACCATCTGAGGTTAATGCAGGGAGCAACATAAACCACATACATGCCATCCATCAACCAAAGCCTTTGACCCAATCGGGCAGGATGTCCGGGGTGGAAAATGCTCCTCAAATTTGGCAGTCCGTCAAGATCCATCTCCACTTCATGTTTGCTCCATCACAGACTATCGATCATGTTGCCATCCCACTGGACTGTAATGAAACTATTCACTACTGAGACTAGTGTCAACAAGGCTCTGGCACACTTTTTCTTAACTCTGCCTCAATCAGTTATTCTGTTATTGCATTTTAGTATTTGTTACGCCACTTTGTTTTTACACCATTCTGCTCCTTGGCACTCATTGTGTTTATTGTTGTATTTATCATTTGGCAGCACAGTGGCACAGCGGTAGAGCTGCTGCCTTACAGCGCCAGAGATCCGGGTTCAATCTTGACTATGGGTGCTGTTTGTACAGAGTTTGTACGTTTTCCCTGTGACCGCGTGGGTTTTCTCTGGGTGCTCCGGTTTCCTCCCACTTAAAGGTTTTGAGAAAGAAAATCGTGAAAGTTACGAAGCATGACTTCTTCCGCCCACTCTCACATTGTATTGGAAGAGCAGCCAACATAATCAATGACTTGTTAATCACTGCTGTGTGTATACTGTTTAGTCCAGGTACTTCATTAGAACAAGGGAATTTTATTTCACCATGACAATAAATTCATCTGAAACTGATTCTATTTGCATCAGAGATGTGGCCTATACACAGTACAAACTCAAGGCACTGTAAAAACACCATCAGTACTGTCGTTTCCAAATCCTTCAAACTTACTGTAGGAACAACCAACCAATATCTGTGTCCCCTCCTGGACCAATATCCCCAGAACTGAAGCCCTTGGTAAATTCATTCATTTCCACATTATCTGAAGGAAGGTCCCTACCTGAATCGTCGCTAATCCCTGTCCTCTAAAGATGCTGTTTGACCTGCTGAGTTACTCCAGCACTTTGTGTTTTTTTTTGAACACGATTCCAGCATCAGCAATTCCCTGTGTCATCATTCTTCCCAATGCCATTTTCATATTGCCATTCCTTAATGCATTTAATTTTCAGCGACTTCACTTCTGTATTAATTCAGGAACACAACAGTAGAGTTGCTGCCTTACAGTGGCAGGAACCATGTTCAATCCTGACTATGGGTGCTGTCTGTGTGGAGTATGTACGTTCTACCTATGACCGCATGGGTTTTCTCCCACACTCCAAAGCCACACAGGTTTATAGGTTAATTGGCATTGATATATTGTCCCTAGTGTGTAGGACAAGAGCTAGTATACAGGTGATCGCTGGTCAACATGGACTAGATAGGCTGAAGGGCTGTTTCTACTCTGTGTCTCTAAACTAAACTCAAGAGATCCAAAGCTCATTTTGAGGAAGTTAAAGGTTGCTATATTTGACCAAGGTTTTTCATTGTTTGTAAAATTAAAAAAATTAAAAAGACAAATGGTCTACAGTACTGAGAATATACATACTGAATAAAGTATTTAAGATAACTCTAGATTATACAATCAATTAGTACTGCTTTATAAAGCAGGTCAATGTAACTATCTACTATAACAATTGGTTGCAGTTTGTTAAAAGGACTACAATTACTTCACCCTGAGCTACCTTTAACGATAGCCACAATTTAAACTCTAATTGCATGGACTTACAATCTTTGGTTCACTTTGTGTGTTGAGGCATGCAGAAAGAAGCAAGATGGGAAAATACATAAACAATAGGTTGATGCAATAAACATAAAACAAAAGCACACTTCTTCTGCTTAAACGTTTTGAGAAAGAAAATCGGGAAAGTTACGAAGCATCACTTCCTCCGCCCACTCTCACGTTGTATTGGAATAGCAGCCAACATAATCAAGGACTTGTGTCATCCCGGTCATACATCTCTCCCCCTGCTCCAGTTCAGCAGAAGATACAGAAGCATAAAAGCACGCATCAGCAGACTCAGGAACAGTTTCTTCCCATCTATAAATCAGGCTTCTGAACGGTCGTTCCATAAGCTTGGGGACTGTCCGATTCACCTCTACCTCACTGCAGACATTGGCCTTTGACTCTGGAACTGGCGCACTACAATGCTGAGAACTATTTTCTGCACTCTGCACCTTCCCCTATTGTACTTGAGTTTGACTTGATTGTATTGATATATACTGTTCTCCGATCTGAATGGATAGCATGCAAAACAAAGCTTTTCAACCTAGACCCACCATGAGCATCACCATCCTCAGTGAATCTTACTGAAGTACAGCAAGCGTAGCATGGACTGAAATACACGTGTAACTCTCCAGAAGCAAGCTGAGCAGTCTTGTGGCCGAGCCGGCCCGGCATAGACCTGCAGCAATACCCCCTCTTGACACTGACAGCTACATGTTAAACCCCACTACAAAGCCTTAATGACCAATTCATTTTTGTCTCTGGGTGCTCTGGTTTTCTCCCACATTCCAAAAACTATGGTGGCTTGCAGGTTTAAAGGCTTCTGTAAATTGTCCCTATGGTAGGATAGAATCAAGTCAAACTCAAGGACAATAGAAAGAGCAAAGGGGACGATACAGAGTGACTGAATTCAATGGCTTGCTAACCTTCTGAACCAAGTTTACATGATGCACACAGAAGGGCTAAGAGCCGATATCAAAGCAGATAAGTGATAGACAGTATCAGCAGGTTAGGTTCCAGGCGTACACTGGCCCTATCCCCGAACTCTATCTCTGTTACATTGATGATTGCATCAGTAAAACCTCCTGAACTGATGCAGAAAACATTTACTTCATCCACTTCACCACAATTTTCACAAATTTACTTGGACCATCTCCGACACCTCCCTCCCCTTTCTTGATCTCACAGTCCCCATCACAGAAAATAGACTATTGACTGACGTCTATTAGAAACCCATTGACTCCCACAACTAACTCGACTACACTTCTACCCACCCTTTGCTTTGTGCAAAGACTCTATCGCCTACTCCCAATTCCTCTGTCTACGCCACATCTGCGCCCAAGATGAGGTGTTACATACCAGGACATCCGAGATGTCCTCATTCTTTGGGGAACGGAAGTTCTCCTCACCCATCATAGATGAGGCCCTCACTTGTGTCTCCTCGATACGCCGCAGCTCCGCCCTTGCTCCCCCTCCACAGTGGCAACAGAGGCAGTCCCCCTAGTCTTACCTTCCACCCCATCAGCCGTTGCATGCAGCACATAATCATCTGAAATTTCCGCCACCTCCAAAGGGATCCCACCACTGGCCACATTTTCCCATGTCCACCCCTTTCTGCCTTCCGTGAGAATATACTAGGTATGTAAGGAATAGTAGAATAAAATATTAGAATTAGACTAAAGTTCTATAAAGCTGCAACATGACTTCCTGACTTTTATACTCAATGTCCCAACCGATGAAGGCAAGCCTACCATATACCTTCTTTACCACTCTATCTACTGTGTTGCCAATTTTAGGGAATTATGGACTTGGACCCAAAGATCCCTCTGTACATTAAAGCTGTTTCATGATATGCACCTATCCACATCACTTCCACAGTTGACTAAAGCTGATTAAAATCAAGGAACAACCGATATTAGTGGAAGATTTTGACAAGAGAGTCACCTACTTTAGAAAGTCAGTCTCCCTCAGGATTCGCTTGGCTTGTATACTGCTGGGCGTCTTTTTAGGATGTAAATCCAGGGAATCTGACAGCTGACGAGTACAAAAAAGTTATACATGGGACGATATAGGTATTCTTCCACATCAAATACGAAATGATTTTAGTTTAATTTAGGTTTATTATTGTCACGTGTACCGAGGTACAGTGAAAAGCTTGTTTTTGCATGCTATCCAATCAGATACTATACATAATTAGATGATACATTAAACACCACTGAAGTGACTACAACAATTTATTGATTGATTAACACGGCAGAAAAACAGGCCCTTCAGCCCATCGAGTCCACACTGACCATTGATCACCTGTTCACACTATCCCACTTTTGCATCCACTCCCTACACACTACGGGGAATTTACAGAGGGACAATTAACCTACAAACCCGCATGTCTTTGGGCTGTGGGGGATATCAGAGACTGACATCAAGTGCTGCTGGAGGGTCATCAACTCGGTGAAAGACGCTCTGTGGTCTGCCCGAGCGTTGTTCACCACCCAGCAGAGCGAGATGTCCGTCGGGGAATGTTGCCGACTGGCCCACTGCAGACTGCAGGAGTACGTGCTGAGGGACGCACTGAAGCTCGGTGCAGCCAACGCCAAGGCTCGGTGGGGGAGGGCCACAGTCTAAGGTCCTTCCGCTGCTGGACATGGGGGGCACAGTATGGTGGAGACGCCCCTCAAAATAAGGGAAGGTATCCCATGCCGGGGGGCCACATGAGTGGCACGGGTGGGGGATCGATTAGTAAAATTTGAAAAATGTATAGACTGCATGGAAGAATTTGTATAGCCTCCGAAAATGTCGGATGGATTTTTCGCACGGTTGATGTATTGTAAATATTTATTACTTGAATAAAGTCTATTTGAAATATTAAAAAAAAAATATCGGAGCACCCAGATGAAACCCTTGCGGTGACAGCAAGAACGTGCAGACGCCACACAAACAGCACCCAAGGTTTGGATTGAACCCGGGTCTCTGGTGCTGTGAGGCAGCAGCTCTACCAGCTGCGCTACTGTGCTGCCCTTGATGAATAGTATCTGAATGAAAAGCCCTATAAACATTAAATGGTGATTGATCTTAAGGCTAATCGATAGCTAGGAGTCAAGAACATAAATACTCCATTTTTTTTGTCAATGCATCCACCAATAATGCTGCTCATAAGTCAGTTCAAAGGATCTTTATCAGTAAGGTAATGACGTCTTTCTATTTACCTGAGATGGGTGTGACTGGGGTTCATGTCCAGTGGCCAGGATTCCTAGTCGGCTGCTTAGGAATCGTGGGCTCTTCAATGATTTGCGAGGATTGCTGCCATCTATCTTCAGGTCTAGTAGTAAGGTTACAATGAATACATGATCACAGCTCCCATCTATAACATTTTTATGTTCTAATTGAGTGTTATGTTGGTACTTTTTCAGTCTCTAATGTCTACTACAAACTTCAACAGATACACCATTGAAAGCATACTGTCGGGTTGCATCATAGTTTGGTTTGGGAACAGCTCTGCCCAAAACCATAAGAAATTGCAGAGAGTTATTGTTGTGGCCCAGTCCCTCACAGGTCTGTGATGGAAGGGTACATAAGCTTGAAAGCCATCACACTAGACTCAGGAACAGCTTCATCCCATCTGTTAACAGACTTCTGAACAGTCCTTCCATAAGCTAGATTCACCTTTACCCCATTGAGGACATTAGTCTTTGTCTCTGGAACTATTACACTATAATGCTGAGAACTATATTCTGCACTCAGTATCTTTCCCTCCACTCTGCCTATTGTACTTGAGTTTGGGTTGATTAAATTATGTGTTGAAAGCAAACTCAATGCAAGTATTTATTTCAAGAGGGCTTGTATACAAAAACAGGGATGTAATGCTGAGGCTCATAAGGCGCTGGTATGACCGCATTCAGAATATTGTGAGCAATTTTAGGCACCATATCTGAGGAAGGATATGTCTATCTCTGGAGAGCATGCACGTGCCGTCAGGGTAGGCAAGGTAGCCACTGCCTACCCTGAATAAAATTATAAAATGGTAATTATTAAATATAAATAGTAAAGGCACGGGAGAATTATGCCTACCTAAGAGATCGATCTCTTAGATCGGCATAAATCTCCATGCCTTTCATGCACAGTACATGTAATACGCAAAAGTATGTGCAGCTCACGTGCCGTCGATGCTGCTTCAAACCTTCACGACAAGGGGAGCTGAAATTCTGCCGTGGACTGCGTGTTGCACATGCGCAGCAGCCTACTGCGCAGGCGCAGCGCAAGTTTCTTGGCGGGTTTTTCAAACATAGATTGCCATTATCTTAAGAGTATCTTAAGAAACAAAGAGAGAAGAATGGAGTTTGTGTACAAATAATGTAGTAAGTAGATTTCTTTGAGCTATACCGTGTTTCCCGGCAATCAAGGCGCTATTTTTTACCCAAAAATAAAGCACAAAAATTTACCTGCGTCTTGGAGGCCGATCGTTAGGTTGTTAGCCAAGAAAGATAGACTTGGCTATCCCTCAGTACAGCAACATCGTTCTTGATGTCTATCCCTCATTGCTGGCAGCTGCTGGGAAGCGGCTGTAAAAGGATATCGCCGCTGGGTGGGGGGGGGGGGGGGGGGGGGGGGGAGTTCCTTTCACAGCGTGTGGGGAGTCTGGCCAGGGGTAAAGTTGCGGGCCTAATTCTACTCCTATCACATATGACATTATATTTATCTACAGCGTAATCGGACCTGATTACAACAACCTTATGACTGTGGCTCGGTATACATGACAATAATAAATGCAAACCTAAATTATAATTTCTACCAGGAAAAGTGATGGTTTCTTCGAACATAGTACAGCACAGGGACAACATTTGTGCCAAACATGATGCCTAGTTGAATTGATCTCATCTGCCTGCACATGATCCATATCCCTCTATTCCTCTCCAAGGGATCTTCCTTTATCCCCAGGGTGAAAATATTAAAGACAAGAAGACATAGCATTAAGGTGAGAGATGCGAAGTTTAAAGGAGATGTTCAGGACAAGTTTTAAAAAAAAGAGGGTTCTGTGTACTTGGAACAGGCTGCATGGGGTGGTGGTGGAGGCAGATACGATAGTGCTGTTTTATATTTAACGTTTGGACTAGGCTGCATTGGGGATTGGGGGAATGTGAATTGCTGGTTCATGGGAAGGTGTTGTGATGACAAGCTTTCTAGTCAACCAATTATAAACCAAGCTAAAATAGTAAACCAACCAATTCTCCAGACTACCTACCTTGATATGTATGAGCTGCATCCTCCCACGCAAGGCTGCTCCCCTTGTTTGGAGCTGGATCAAATTCCGGTGGGGGAGCTGACAGCCTCTCCCGAGTTTCCTACGGTGGCAAGATGATTTGTCAAAAGAAAGCAGTTATTGTGCATGGTAGCTGTGCAGCTAACATTCAGTATGTCACCAAATACTCTCTTGAAGTTCTATTGGGGGACAGTGGAGAGCATAG
The DNA here is from genome assembly GCA_963514005.1 of Raja brachyura. The sequence continues at coordinate 69,874,666 of OY740788.1, read as the reverse complement.
CTACTTGAACGCCCAGGAATGAAGACGATTGGAAAACATGGTGAACACTGGCCGGTGCATCATGGGTACTGACCTCTCCAACATCGAAAGGATCTACAGGAGTCACTGTCTCAGAAAGGCAGCCCGCATCATCAGACACCCACATCACCCTGGCCACACTCACATCTCACTCCTGCCATAGGGAAGAAGGTGTAGGAGCCTGAAAGCTGAGGGGGGTGTGTGGGGAAAGGGGGTGTGGGGGGAAAGGGGGAGTGTGGGGGAAAGGGGGGGTGTGGGGGAAAGGGGGGGGTGTGGGGAAAAGGGGGGGGTGTGGGGGAAAGGGGGGGTGTGGGGGAAAGGGGGGTGGGGGGGAAAGGGGGGGGCGGGGGGAAAAGGGGGGGCGGGGGGGAAAGGGGGGGTGGGGGGAAAAGGGGGGGTGTGGGGGAAAGGGGGGATGTGGGGAAAGGGGGAAAGGGGGAAAGGGGGGATATGGGGGAAAGGGGGGATATGGGGGAAAGGGGGGATATGGGGGAAAGGGGGGATATGGGGGAAAGGGGGGATATGGGGGAAAGGGGGAAAGGGGGGAAAGGGGGATATGGGGGAAAGGGGGGATATGGGGGAAAGGGGGGATATGGGGGAAAGGGGGGTTATGGGGGGAAAGGGGGGATATGGGGGAAAGGGGGATATGGGGGAAAGGGGGGATATGGGGGAAAGGGGGATATGGGGGAAAGGGGGATATGGGGGAAAGGGGGATATGGGGGAAAGGGGGGATATGGGGGAAAGGGGGATATGGGGGAAAGGGGGGATATGGGGGAAAGGGGGGTTATGGGGGAAAGGGGGGTTATGGGGGAAAGGGGGGATATGGGGGAAAGGGGGATATGAGGAAAAGGGGGGATATGGGGGAAAGGGGGGATATGGGGGAAAGGGGGGATATGGGGGAAAGGGGGATATGGGGAAAGGGGGGATAGGGGGAAAGGGGGGATATGGGGGAAAGGGGGGATATGGGGGAAAGGGGGGATATGGGGGAAAGGGGGGATATGGGGGAAAGGGGGGATATGGGGGAAAGGGGGGATATGGGGGAAAGGGGGGATATGGGGGAAAGGGGGGATATGGGGGAAAGGGGGTGTGTGGGGAAAGGGGGGAAAGGGGGAAAGGAGGGGGAAAGGGGGAAAGGAGGGGAGGGGGATGGGGGGGAGAGGGGAAAGTGGGAAGGGGGGAAAGTGGGGAGGGGGGAAAGTGGGGAGGGGGGAAAGTGGGGAGGGGGGGAAAGTGGGGAGGGGGGGAAAGTGGGGAGGAGGGAAAGTGGGGAGGGGAGAGGGGGAAGGAGGGGTGTGAGGGGGCTCGCAGACTGCTCATCCCGCACCTTCCGCTTTCGGCCTAATGCAGCAGGTCCCCGCGAGCCGCTGACTCTCCGCGAGCTGCTCAACAAACAGCTTTTTCTTTTCCTCGCCACGTTATTAACAGCGGGTTCCGGAAGGGACGATTTTTACGATTTTAAAACTTCAAAATGTTTGTACTATTTCACCGATCGGAACAATGCTTATTTGACTTGCAGCAGAGGAGAATGGTGAGTAAGATGGCGAAAAGCCGTCGACTATGGCTGCCCTGCCAGCGGCTGTTTGTCCTTTCACCCCTTTTTTTTATTTTTAGTGAGTTAAAAGTGTTTGTTTTGAGGTCTTCTAGTCTTTTTAGGTGGGGGGTGGGTGGGGGGAGAAAGGGGGAAACTATTTTTCTCTGTTCCTACCTGGTTGGAGATGCGGCTTTTCTCCGAGCCGTGTTTTCGCCCCTTCCTCGCGGCCTACCAACAGTCTGGAGCGGCATTTCCTGCTGGGACCGGCCAGGACTTCAACTAAACCCTGAGCTGGCCTAAGCTGTTCTACTTGTGAGGCCCCTCCCAATCCCCCACCCCCACGATTAGAGGAAGATGGTCCACCAGATTGACACCGATTTGCAGCCGAGCGTGGCCAATGAGATAAGGGGCTGAAAAGCTGCGCTTTTTATTTATTTATTTATTGCCAGTGCTAGTGTCGAGTTATTGGCTTAAAACACTATTATTCTGAATTGGAGAGCAAGGAAAATTACTGAAGGGTAGTTTAGAAACTACAGTGCGTTGTGACAGCATATGTAAGAAAGGCCTATGACAGTCAAAAATATTATACGCCTTGCAGGGCTCTCACTTAATTTTTTTTCTCTGTTGTCAGCCGGGCAACCTTGGCAGCTTTTTAAGATGCCAAATGACAGTTTAGGTGGTCATTTAAGACGGCTTGCATGACGTGTGCGATAATGTGCTCGGACGAAGTGCGTAGTTACCAGTCGGAATTATGCTCAATGAAGCATTCACATATTATTTCTGCTTCAAATAAAGTCACAAACTAAACATATTCACCAATCAAGACATGATATATATGACAATGACATGCAGCAAAATTATAATACAATATCTCATCTCATTTTACACTAATTAATGCAATTTATATTATTTCTTTCCACTTCCAAACAAAAATGTGGTTGGATTATTCAGCGTATGATCAACCTCGGTGAGACCAAGCACAGGCTTGACGATCGCTCTGCACAACACCTCCACTCAGTTCGCAATAACTAACCTGATCTTCCGGTGGCTCAACACTTCAACTCCCCTTCCCATTCCGAATCACACCTTTCTGTCCTGGGCCTCCTCCAGGCCCAGAGTGAGGCCCAACACATATTGGAGGAGCAGCACCTCATATTTGCTTGGGTAGTTTACATCCCAGCGGAATGAACATTGGCTTCTCTAATTTCAGGTAGTCCTTGCTTTCTCCCTCCTTCCCCTCCCATTCCCTGCTCCCCCACAGCCTACTGTCTCCGCTTTTTCCATCCCCCCCCCCCGACATCAATCTGAAGAAGGGTCTCGACCCGAAACGTCGTCTATTCCTTCGCTCCATTGATGCTGCCTTACCCGCTGATTTTCTACAGCTTTTTTTTTACCAATGGGATCTTACCACTGGCCACATCTTCCCATCTCCTCCCCTGTTGGCTTTCCACAGAGACCGCTCCCTCAGTAACTCCCTGGTCAATTTGTCCCTTCCCACCCAAACCACCCCCTCTCCTGGCGCTTTCCCTTGCAACCGCAGGAAATGCTACACTTGTCGTTTTACCTCCCCCCTTGACTCCATTCAAGGACCCAAGCCATCTTTCCAGGTGCGGCAGAGGTTCACCTGCACCTCCTCCAACCTCATCTGTTGCATCCGCTGCTCTAGGTGTCAGCTGCTCTATATCGGTGAGACCAAGCGTAGGCTTGGCCATTGCTTCGCCCAACACCTCCGCTTGGTCCGCAATAACTAACCTGATCTCCCTGTGGCTCAGCACTTCAACTCCCCCTCTCATTCTGAATCCGACCTTTCTGTCCTGGGCCTCTTTCATGGCCAGAGCGAGGCGTATCTTGGAGGAGCAGCATCTCATATTTCGTTTGGGCAGTTTACACCCCAGCGGTATGAACATTGACTTCTTCAATTTCAGGTAATCCCTGCCTTCTCCTCCCCTTCCCAGCTCTCCCTCAGCCCACTGTCTCCACCTCTTCCTTTCTTCTTCCCCCCCCCCCCCCCCACCCTCACATCAGTCTGAAGAAGGGTATCGACCCGAAACGTCGCCTATCTCGTTCGCTCCGTAGATGCTGCCTCACCTGCTGAGTTTCTCCAGCATTTTTGTCTACCCATTCACACAAGTTCTGTTATCTCACTTTCCTCACCCACTCACCACACATTAGGGGCAATTTTACAGAGACAAGTTAACCTACAAAGCCAATGCATCGTTGGGATGTGGGAGGAAACTCACACGCTTGCAGGGAGAATGTGCAAATTCAACACAGTGCCCGAGGACAGGATCGAATACAGATCTCTGGCGTGTGAGGCAGCAAGTCCACTAGCTGTGCCACTATATTTTATTTTCCAGCACACACAAAATTATACATTGTTAACTTTGGTTAGTAAAAAAATGAAAATATCCATTTTCAGTTTTAAATCTCCAAGTGACGTTATGTCCCCCTTAACAGCTACTGTATGTTTTAATTAAGTTCAAGACTATGGGGCAGCACAGTGGCCATAAAGTTGCTGCCAAATAGTGCCAGAGACCCGGAATTGATCCTGAATGTGGGTGCTGTCTGTATGGAGTTTGCTCCTTTTCCCTTTGATAGCATGGGTTTTCTTCGGGTGCTCTTGTTTCCTTCCACATTCCAAAGGTGTGCAGGAACCTATTTCAGACCCAACCCAAAACGTAATATTTTCCTTTTGTCCAGAGATTCTGTCTGACCTGTTGAGTTATTCCAGCTTTTTGTGTCTATCTTCAGTTTAAACCAGCATCTGCAGTTCCTTCCTACACACATGATACTATACGATACAACTTTATTAATCCCAGGAGGGAAACTGTGCGTGTGTGTGTGTGTGTGTGTGTGTGCGCGCGTGTGTGTATTACACACACACATATATATATATATTTATATAGTTATATATTTATATATAAATGTACAGTTTTGTTTTCTCGTTTATAACATTGTTTACAGGTTACTATGTTTACATATTTTGTTGTGCTGCTGCAAGTAAGGATTTCATTGTTCTAACTGGGACGTGAGAGAATAAAACACTCTTGACTCTTGAATTACTCCGCCAATGTGTGGATTAGACCTAGTGTACGGGTGATCGGTGGTCGGCGTGGACTCGGTGGGCCTGTTTCCACGCTGTATCTTTAAATTAAACTAAAAACACTAAAACCAGAGGGAGTCTAATGAAGGGTCTCTACCCAAAATGTCACCCAATTTCTTCCATCCAGAGTTGCTGGCTGCTCCATGAAGTTCCCCCGCACAATTAAAGCATGGAATAGTCTTCACCCTACCATAGTTACCCAGCCAGATGCAACTAAATTTAAGGTACATCTTTTTTTCCCCCCAAGAACCCGTTTTTGCTTAAGTCCAAGTCAAGTGTCAAGAGAGTTTTATTGTCATGTGTCCCAGATAGGACAATGAAATTCTTGCTTGTTGCAGCACAACAGAATATGTTAACATAACATAATACAGAACAGGAGATAAGAGATCAATGTGTTTATATACCATAGACCATATATAAACACAATAAACAGATAAAATGCAATAGGCTGTTATTTTTTAGCCCTCCACCACCTCCAGTTTAAATTAAATTTAGAATATTTATGGAGGTCCAGGAAATCAGAAGCAAGAGTTACTCCAGGGAGTTACTCCAGATCCAGGATCAGGGAGTGATTCTGCGTTGGTTTTCAGCAATCGCTGCGAGAGCAATGGCAGCCAGATCTCCCACAATTCAAAGCGGCCGTTCCAGACACTCCGAGCCGCTGAGAGTGTTCACCCCGACGCCAGAGCTTCATCATCTGGTGAGAGGGCCTGAAGCATCGGGCTGCCGTAGCGGCGACTGTGGAGGCCTCAATAGGCCCGACTATGGGTGAACAGGGGACGGGGCTTGACTTTTGATGCCTTCCCCCACAGTGGGAACCATTGTGGGGGGATGTTTTTATGTTTATTGTTAAATTCTTTAATGTTGTGTCTTATCTTTATTTGTGTGCTGCAATGGCAAGTCAAATTTCCCTACACCAATTGGTGAATGTGATAATAAATATCCTTTGTTGTATCCTTTGTAAAAATCGTAGTAATATGAGGGATCGTTTTTGCGCAAATTTAATTACTTTGCGGACCGGAATTTGTCAAGATGAGAGTTTTAGTAATAGTATAGAAGATAGATATGTATACACACACAGACACAGAAAACTTTTTTTGTTGTTCCAAATACTATGTTTACATATCTGTTGTGCTGCTGCAAGTAAGAATTTCATTGTTCCGTTTCGGGATATATGACAATAAAACACTCTTGAACTTGAACCTGTACAGATGGAGGAAAAGGGGTGGACTTTTGAGACAGTAGGGAAAGGTTACCAGGTGGCAAGAATAATGAAACAATATCAGTTTTCTGAACGTGACTGAAGTTGGGGGATAATTCCAGTTTCCTACAAAGCTCTGCTCATGAGGCTGGGCCTAGTAACAGTGATGATCACTGTTTTGGCAGTTCTGTCCTTCAGAAGAGCCAGCAGGAGGGGAGGCTCTCTCTTTGTTCCAATCGCAAGATGGTGCCGGTGCGCAGCGACTGTGTGCTCTTCCCAGACGATGTACTTTCATCGCTCTTGTCCCCTGAAGCCCATTGGTGTCTATTGCCTCTCCTGTCCCTCCCCACCACTGCACACTGCTGCCACCCATTCCCGCTGTTGTTTGGAAGGTCATGGGTTCAAATGCCAAGCAAGTGAGTTCAGCGCATAGCTCAGGCTGATACTCCAGTGCAGTGCTGTAGATAGGCTGAACTTCCAAAGTATTCTCAATTTCATAAGATGTCAAACGTAAGCCTACTCTACCCTTTTTTGGACTCAAAAGTCCTTATCTCCATTCCAAATGTCAAAGACTAGAGGGCATAGGTTTAAGGCGAGAGAGGAAAAGCTTAAAGGAGATGTGCTGAGTTCCTCCAGCACATTGTGTTTTGCTTCAGATTCCAGTATTTGCAGTTCTTTTTGTACCCATATATTGATCTGGACATTACACCCATGTTACAGATAAGTGGCAAGGTAAAGCAAGATTATTTTTCTGTTCCAAACCGGTGGAAGAAAATGCAACTCTCAACTGGCACTTTGTCAATAAAACCTCGTGTACACACCAGCACAAGCTCACCTGTTGGGAAAGTTCTTTTCTGTAATCCTGGAGGAAATTCTCCCCATCATCTTCCAACATGTCCGCTGCACTGGACGGCACGTACTCGACTAGAAACAACTTTGTCACCACACCGCTCTCCCGGCCATCTCTACAAAAGTCACAGATGAGAAAAACTTTGTACAGTAGTCTTGAGAACGATGGCACAATATAGAAACAAGGAACTGCAGATACTGATTTACAAAGTGCTGGAGTATCTCAGCGGATCTGGCAGCATCTCTGGAGATAGCCAAGTTGGAGAAATGGAACTTGCATTAAATGTTGTATCTTTATCCTTTATATGTACACTGTAGGCAGTTTGATTGTAATCATGTATAGTTTTTTTTAAACTGGATAGCACGCTCAAAAGCTTTTCACTGACCTTGGTACGCGTGACAATAATAGAAACATAGAAACATAGAAATTAGGTGCAGGAGTAGGCCATTCGGCCCTTCGAGCCTGCACCGCCATTCAATATGATCATGGCTGATCATCCAACTCAGTATCCCGTACCTGCCTTCTCTCCATACCCTCTGATCCCCTTAGCCACAAGGGCCACATCTAACTCCCTCTTAAATATAGCTTAATAAACTAGACTAAGTGACATTTTGGGCACAGTGTTACAGTAAACCAGCAGGTCAGGCAGCCCAAAATCTCACATATCCATGTTCTCCAGAGATGCTGCCTGGCCCGCTGAATTACTCCAGCACTTAGAATGTTACAATACAGTACTCCATTAAGACATGGGGGAACCAGGTAATGGACGGATAAAATTATGTTTAAAATCTAATGCAGTATGTGTAATAATATAATTTGTAGGATGAAAACTTAAATTTAAAACAGTCAAAGAAAAACTAGAGTATATATTTTATACCACAGAGGGTGGTGAGTGCATGGAACACACTGCCAGGGGTGATGGTGGAGGCAAACAATAGATAGGCGCATGGATATGCAGGGAATGGAGGGATATCAATCATGTACAAGCAGATGAGATCAGTTTAATGTTCCACACAAACAATGTGGGCCGAAGGGCCCGTTCCTGTGCTGTACTGTTCTATGTTTTATGTTAAACAATTTTAGGATTTATACTTTTTGATCCAATTAAAAACTGCTTTCTAGTTTTCATGACAGACACTTTGTTGGTTTACCTAGAGACAGCCAGAGCTTTCACAGTCCCTTTGCCTGCTGGCAATGTGAACGGTCTTCTGTACTTGAAGGTGGAGCTGTGCCCATTGCTTGGTTTCTTCAGGGGTTGAGGTCGGCTGCCACTTACGGTGTAGAAAATGTCTACATTTTGAGTGTCTGTTAAATATAAAGTTAAATAACTTAAGAAAGGAGCTTGTGTCTGTAAATAAATATATAAATATTTACGACCACTTTCGAGTGGAAAGCTGGATTGTCTTCTTCAGAGCAAAGAAGGTGGCAAAGAAAGTTAGGGAGAAAACAGAGGGAATCACAATCATGAGTGTTTAATTTCAGATGTACTGTCAAAGGAGCAATTAAATGTTTACTTGGAGCCGAATGGAGGGCCAATACACACAGATAATATATAATAAACAAAAAAATAATTAATGAATAGCCCCAATAATACTGCAACCTCAGTCTTAGTACAACCAAAGACAGTCCATCAATATTCATAGTTGAGGTTAGTGTTGTCAAGATCACAAAAGCTTCTTAATAACAAATAACTTCTTTGAGTTTGACTATCTTGCTGAGTCAGTTCTGTTTGGAGGCTCGGTTCCCGTAGGACTATGGCACACATTTGTTAAGACAGGTAATATTCATGTTTACAATCTTTTTGCAGCAACGAGCTGCAATGATGGTGAATAAGGTGGAAATCAGACTGTTGACATGCTTGGGCAGTGCAACTATCATCTGCTAGTAATCTTTGCTACTGCAGTAGGTGCTTAAAAATGGGAAAAGGTCAACAGAATCATCTGAAGCAACTTTGAAGTATCAGACAAAACCTAGCACTGAGCCACAGATGAAAACATTGGCTTATTATCAACATGTGTACCAACATACAGTGAAAAGCCTAGTCTAAGCATACATGTCCCACCTCAACATTCCTTCTTCTCCCGTTGGGCAGACGATACGAAGGCTTGAAAGCACTCACCACCAGACACGGGAATAGCTTGTTCCACTCCGTTATCAGGCTTCTGAATAGCCCTTCCATCAGCTAGAGTACTGTCGATTCACCTCTACCCCATTGCGGACATTGGACTTTGTCTCGGGAACTGATACGCTACAATGCTGAGAGCTATATTCTACACTCTGTATCCTGCCCTTTGCTCTATCTATAGTTCTTGTTTGACTCAATTGTATTTATGTATGGTATTATCTGATCAGATTGGATGACATGCAAAACAAAGCTTTTCACTGTACCTCGGCACACGTGACCTTAATAATATCACAAACTGCCCCCCCACCCACTGCCCCCCCTCACCCTGACCCCACTGTTTGCCTTGCTGGATGGTGTAAGATTATTATCAGATTGAATTTTGTAAACTTAAACCTCTTAAACACCATTCCACTATATCAGCCCCCATCACCATCCCTGGCAGCACATTCCAGGGACCCACCACCGTCTGTGCAAAAACACTTCTCCTGCACAACTCCTTTAAACAAAAGGGGATAAAAGGGTGCAAAGTGCTTGGATAGCAAAGGTTTTCCCTGTACCTCTGTACGGGTGACGATAATAAACTTCAACCCACACCGGTGAAAGCATGTACATGCCCTCCCTTGTATGTCCAGAAATTTTTTACCTGACTTGATTGCGATCGGGGTGTTAGTATCGATTTCATGCTTGGCTTTGCCTGGCAAAGGCACCCGCAAGGGGATGACATGTGGCACTGCGATAGATCCGGCCGTCATACCAATCCAGGGGACACCCAGCGACAGGGGCAGTAGGGCAGCTGTTAGAGACACCACCCACTATTAATTCCACTCAGCTTGGCCAGAGGGAACTGCTGACAACAAAGAGAGGATATCACTCACAAACATTAAACAAATTTAACAACACACTTCCTCGCCCTCCAACCCTACTCACCCTTCCCCCTACCCCTCCAGTCCCTCATCCCTCTCCCTCCAACCCCACACTCCCTCCACCTCCCCTCGCTCTCCAGCCTCACTCACCCCCTCCCTTCCCCCTCCAGCCCCACTAACCCCCCCCTCCCTTCTGCCCCCCCACTCACCCTGACCCCACTGATTCCGACCCCCTCCACTCACCCCGACCCCACTGCCCCCCCACTCCACTGCCCTCCCCACTCACCCCGACCCCATTGCCCCCCGACCCCACTGCCCCCCCACTCACCCCGACCCCACTGCCCCCTCACTCACCCTGACCCCACTCACCCCGACCCCACTCACCCCGACCCCACTGCCCCCCCACTCACCCCGACCCCACTGCCCCCCCACTCACCCCCACCCCACTCACCCCCACTCACCCCCACCCCCCACTCACCCCGACCCCACTCACCCCGACCCCACTGCCCCCCCACTCACCCCCACCCCACTCACCCCCACCCCCCACTACTCACCCCGACCCCACTGCCCCCCCACTCACCCCGACCCCACTGCCCTGCGACTCACCCTGACCCCACTGCCCCCCCACTCACCCCGACCCCACTGCCCCCCACCCCCCACTCACTCCGACCCCACTCACCCGACCCCCCCCACTCACCCCGACCCCACTGCCCCCCCACTCACCCCGACCCCACTGACTCCCCACTCACCCGACCCCACCCCACTGCCCCCCCACTCATCCCCGACCCCACTACTCCCCCACTAACCCCAACCCCCCCCACTCACCCCGACCCCACTGCCCCCCCACTCACCCCGAACCCACTGCCCCCCCACTCACCCCGACCCCACTGCCCCCCCCCACCCACCCCGACCCCACTGCCCCCCCACTCACCCCGACCCTACTGTCCCCCCCACTAACCCCGACCACACTGCCCCCCCACTCACCCGACCCCACCCCACTGCCCCCCCACTCATCCCCGACCCCACCCACTCACCCCGACCCCACTACCCCCCACTCACCCCGAGCCCACTGCCCCCCTACTCACCCCGACCCCACTACCCCCCACTCACCCCGACCCCACTGCCCCCCCACTCACCACGACCCCACTGTCCCCCCACTCACCCCGACCCCACTGCCCCCCCACTCACCAAGACCCCACTGCCCCCCCACTCACCAAGACCCCACTGCCCCCCCACTCACCCCGACCCCACTGCCCCCCCATTCACCCCGACCCAACTGCCCCCCCACTCACCCCGACCCCACTGCCCCCCCACTCACCCCGACCCCACTGCCCCCATTCACCCCGACACCACTGCTCCCCCCATTCACCCCGACCCAACTGCCCCCCCACTCACCCCGACCCCACTGCCCCCCCCACTCACCCCGACCCCACTGCCCCCCAACTCACCCCGACCCCACTGCCCGCCCACTCACCCCGACCCCACTGCCCCCACCTCACCCCGACCCCCCCCACTCACCCTGACCCCACTGCCCCCCACTCACCCCGACCCCACTGCCCCCCCACTCACCCCGACCCCCCCCCACTCACCCTGACCCCACTGCCCCCCCACTCACCCCGACCCCCCCCACTCACCCTGACCCCACTCACCCCTGACCCCACTGCCCCCCCACTCACCCCGACCCCACTGCCCCTCCACCCACCCTGACCCCACTCACCCTGACCCCACTGCCCCCCCACTCACCCCGACCCCACCCCACCCACCCCGACCCCATTGCCCCCCCCACTCACCCCGACCCCACTGCCCCCCCCACTCACCAAGACCCCACTGCCCCCCCACTCACCCTGACCCCACTGCCCCCCCACTCACCAAGACCCCACCGCCCCCCCACTCACCCCGACCCCACTGCCCCCCCACTCACCCCGACCCCACTGCCCCCCCCCTCACCCCGACCCCCCCACTCACCCTGACCCCACTGCCCCCCCACTCACCCCGACCCCACTGCCCCCCCACTCACCCCGACCCCACTGCCCCCCCCCACCCCGACCCCCCCCACTCACCCTGACCCCACTGCCCCCCCACTCACCCCGACCCCCCCACTCACCCTGACCCCACTGCCCCCCCACTCACCCCGACCCCACTGCCCCCCCTCACCCCGACCCCCCCCACTCACCCTGACCCCACTGCCCCCCCACTCACCCCGACCCCACTGCCCCCCTCACCCCGACCCCCCCCACTCACCCTGACCCCACTGCCCCCCCACTCACCCCCACTCACCCCGACCCCACTCACCCCGACCCCACTGCCCCCCACTCACCCCGACCCCACTGCCCCCCACTCACCCCGACCCCACTGCCCCCCACTCACCCTGACCCCACTGCCCCCCACTCACCCCGACCCCACTGCCCCCCCTCACCCCGACCCCCCCCACTCACCCTGACCCCACTGCCCCCCCACTCACCCCCACTCACCCCGACCCCACTCACCCCGACCCCACTGCCCCCCCTCACCCCGACCCCACTGCCCCCCCACTCACCCTGACCCCACTCACCCCGACCCCACTGCCCCCCCTCACTCACCCTGACCCCACTGCCCCCCACTCACCCTGACCCCACTGCCCCCCACTCACCCCGACCCAACTGCCCCCCACTCACCCCGACCCCACTGCCCCCCCTCACCCCGACCCCACTGCCCCCCCCACTCACCCCGACCCCCCCCACTCACCCCGACCCCACTGCCCCCCCCACTCACCCTGCCCCCCCTCACCCCGACCCCACTGCCCCCCCTCACCCCGACCCCACTGCCCCCCCCACTCACCCCGACCCCCCCCACTCACCCCGACCCCACTGCCCCCCCCACTCACCCTGCCCCCCCTCACCCCGACCCCACCGCCCCCCCACTCACCCCGACCCCCCCCACTCACCCCGACCCCACTGCCCCCCCTCACCCCGACCCCACTGCCCCCCCTCACCCCGACCCCACTGCCCCCCCTCACCCCGACCCCACCGCCCCCCCAGTCACCCCGACCCCACTGCCCCCCCACTCACCCCGACCCCACCGCCCCCCCACTCACCCCGACCCCACCGCCCCCCCAGTCACCCCGACCCCACTGCCCCCCCCTCACCCCGACCCCACTGCCCCCCCTCACCCCGACCCCACTGCCCCCCCAGTCACCCCGACCCCACTGCCCCCCCACTCACCCCGGCCCCACTGCCCCCCCTCACCCTGACCCCACTGCCCCCCACTCACCCCGACCCCACTGCCCCCCCTCACCCCGACCCCACCGCCCCCCCCACTCACCCCGACCCCACTGCCCCCCCTCACCCCGACCCCACCGCCCCCCCCACTCACCCCGACCCCACTGCCCCCCACTCACCCCGACCCCACTCACCCCGACCCCACTGCCCCCCCTCACCCCGACCCCACCGCCCCCCCCACTCACCCCGACCCCACTGCCCCCCCTCACCCCGACCCCACCGCCCCCCCCACTCACCCCGACCCCACTGCCCCCCACTCACCCCGACCCCACTCACCCCCACCCCACTGCCCCCCCTCACCCCGACCCCACTGCCCCCCCACTCACCCTGACCCCACTCACCCCCACCCCACTGCCCCCCCTCACCCCGACCCCACCGCCCCCCCACTCACCCCGACCCCACTGCCCCCCCACTCACCCTGACCCCACTCACCCCGACCCCACCGCCCCCCCACTCACCCCCAGCGCCGTCACTTCTCCGCTTCGCTGCCACCAGCAACGGCACAACAGGCCTCCGCCTCCGCCTCTGATTGGCCGGCCGGCCGGTCGCTGGGACAACCCACTCGAGCCAATCCGATCGCCTCTTGCAGCGACGCCAGCAACCGGCGGCGTGCATGGATACCGCGTCTGCGCAGTGCGAGCCGGACACAAAGAAACATGCTGGATCACCCAGTATCTTTGGACACAAAAAGCTGGAGTACAAAAAAACACTGGGATTCAGGGGAGAGGGAAACTAGAGATGCGGAAGCAGGAGGTGTGTAAACGACATAACGTCTGCCTTAATATGCCGTTTTCACACCTTACCCTTCTACATCTCCAGACTCCCTCTCCCCTGACTCACAGTCCGAAGAAGGGTCTCGACCCGAAACGCCACCCATTCCTTCTATCAAGAGATGCTGCTGGTTCCGCTGAGTTTCTCCAGCATTTTAGGTCTATCTTCCCTACTCCAGAGAATGGTTGTTGTCAATGGGATTAAGGGTTAGACAGGGCTATGGGTTAGCCCAACTCGCCCACGCCCACCATGATGCACTAGTCCCATTTGCCTGCATTTGGCCCATATCCCTCTAAACCTTTTGTATGGTTTAGAGATACAGCATGGAAATAAGCCCTTCAGCCAATCGACACCATGCTGACTATCGATCACTCTTTTGCACTCGTTCTGTTATCCCATTTTTCCATTTACTCCCTATACACTATTTACAGAGGCCAATTATCCTACAAACCCACATGTCTTTGGGATGTGGAGGAAACGAGCACCTGGAGGAAACCCACAGAGAGGTCATGCAAACTCAACATGCATCTGTCAGGATTGTGAGGGATAAAGTGATTAAACCCCACTATTGTAAGGGTTCAGGAGAGGATTCTAACTTGTAAACAGGATTCTAACCGATAGAGGCCAGGAAGAGGATGCTGACACAGCTGTGAATGAAGTTACCAGAATTGTCCTTGAGTAAGGATTGATGGCATTGTGTAGCGGTAGAAGGGGAGTGATAGATGGGACCCTTGTCAGTAGAGACTAGCTATAATTCAGATAAAAGAAAACTGAGACAGGTCAGTTGGAGGTGAGCAAACTAGGCCAGATCAATTGCAACTGAGCATGCTTAATGAAATCAATGAATATTACTTACACACCCCTAGTCGAGAAATTGCTCATTACCATGAACATGCTATGTATGATGTGGGAGGTACTGGGGGATGTACCTATAGACTGTGCACCTCAGTGCTCTGATTGGGAAGAGCCAGAAGGGGAGGTTAAGCCAGCAGAATTGTGTGTATAAAGGGGCTTTACTTTACTGACTTTGGTGTGTCTCAACTTGGAGAGGCACCCGATTCTGCAGACTCGCAAATAAAGCATTTCTTGTTTCCATGATTTAGTCTCTGAGTAGTGATTGTGAGCACAACCAATATCTCACAGGATCAAAGCCGGGTCTCTAGTGTTGTGAGGCAGCAGCTCTGTCACCAAACAAAAGATGTATATTTAGATTAGGTGCCCTGGATGGGAATATAAACCCACATATATACCCATATAGGTATATGGGGAGAGATTTAGATCCACATCAGATGTTGCAGGGAAAGAGTGCGCCCAATCCTTAAGATGTTCCAGTGAGAACTACAGAAGTTAATGTATTTGTAGAGAAGGTACTTCTTCCAGAAAATATAAAATGGTTATCACCACAGAATTGACTATTTCCTGCCAGGCCAATAACAAAAAAAAAACCCAAACTCTGGTAATAAGAACTTCAGAAACAGCATACAGACAATGCATGAGATCAAGATTGCACCCAGGTTTCTGGTTGTTTAATTCTTTGGCTCTACACTCTGTCACCCCAAAGGTCTAAAGGGTCCAGATCCAAAACATCTGTCCATTTCCTCCACAGATGTTGTCGGACCTGCTGAGATGTTCTAACACAGTATCTAAGATTATGAGAGAAATAGATTGAGTGAATGCACAGTGTTTTACCCAGAGTTGGGGAATCAAGAACCAGAGGAAATAGGTTTAAGGTGAGATGGGAAAGATTTAATAGGAGGGTTACACAAAAAGCTGGAGAAACTCAGCGGGTGCAGCAGCATCTAAGGAGTGAAGGAGATAGGCGACGTTTCGGGTCGAGACCCTTCTTCTCGACCCGAAACGTCGCCTATCTCCTTCGCTCCTTAGATGCTGCTGCACCCGCTGAGTTTCTCCAGCTTTTTGTGTAACCCTCGATTCTCCAGCATCTGCAGTTCCTTCCTTAACAAAAGATTTAATAGGAGCCTGAGGGGCATCTTTTTCCGCACAGCGTGGTGGTTATATGGAACGAGCTGCCAGAGGAGGTAGTTGAGGCAGGTGTTAGTCCAACATTTAATAGACATTTGGACAGGTACATGGATAGGAAAGGTTTAGAGGGATACTAGACCAAGTGGGACCATACTCACCTGTTTCCCCAACATTGTTACGGGCAAGGACATTGTGATGTCATACGTCGATAACGGGCAGTGCAGATGGAAGCGAATTTTGTCAGTGGGGTTTTGTTAAAGTTTAAAATGTGAATAACGTAAAATATACCATCACTCTGAACAAAACTTAGCCAATGCACACCACAGGACAATGACAAGATGGGCCAAAAATTGTAGCACTATCGTTTTGTAAAATTGTAGCACTACCGTTTTGGTGTAATTTCCAAATCACACTCACAGGCACACACGCATACTAACAAACAAGATGAGAGTTTTAGTGATATATACTAGACCAAGTGTGACCCATTGGGTCCCGTTCCAACAACGCAATATTCCGCCACTCACGTGTTCCTCCAACGCAACCCATTCCCCAACGCAATATTCCACCACTCACCCATAGCCCCCAACCGCGCAGGCGAGGCTCATTTCCCCTCATGCTCCAGCAATCCCTCCCCCTCCTCATCACCCTCTCTTTTTTTCCCTCTCCACCTCCTCCACTCCCTCCTTCACCTCTCCATCCCTCTCCTTTTCCCTGGCCTGTCACTCCCTCCCTCCCTCCCTCCATAACCCCACTCCCCACCCTACCCCCCTCCTCTCCCTGCTCCCCCACTCCTCACCTCCCCCCTATCCCAGTCCCCCACTAAACACAATGTTTAAATAACATTAAACAACAATCCTCACCCACTCCCTTGCTCCTTCCCTCTCCTTACAACAATGGAACAAATCTCTCAATGCACTGGGAGTCCTGTCGTTGGTAACATTGTAATGGGCAGGAGCAGGGCAAGTGGAATTGGATTTGTTTTAAAGTGAAAAGTGAGTTTTTAAAAGTTTAAAATGTGAATAACATAAAATATAACATCAGTCCGAACGAAACTTGGGTAATGCACGCCACGGGACAATGGTGAGTAAGATTGGGCCAAAAATTATAGCGCTATCGTGTACCATTTTGGCGTAATATCAGGAATAGATAGATAGTTAGAGAGACAGACAGACAGACAGACAGACAGACAGACAGACAGACAGACAGACAGACAGACAGACAGACAGACAGACAGACAGACAGACAGACAGACAGACCGACCAAACATGGGCAGGTGAGATGTAGATGGGGCATCTTGATTGGCATGGCCCAAAGAGCCTACCTTTAGAGACACACACAGAGTGCAGAAGTAACTGTCAGGCAGCATCTCTGGAGAACATGGATAAAGGTGACATTACGGGTCGGGACCCTTGTTCAGACTGATTGTAGCCTGATGTCATGCTGTGCGACTCTATAACAATTTGTATTTTGGTCACGTTCCCAGTCTCTGCAGATCTTTGTCACCAGACAGCTTACCCCGAGGCGTTTACCACCATAGCCAGGGACTTCAACAGAGCCAACCTGAAAAGAATCACTCCCAAACTTCCATCAACATGTCTCCTGCAACACCAGAGGATTAAACACCCTTAACCACTGCTATACGACCATCAAAGATGCCCATTGCTCTATCCCTCGCCCTTCCCTCGCCCTCACTTCGGGAAATCCGATCATTCAGTGGTGCTGCTTCTTCCTGCATACAGACAGAAGCTGAAGTGAGCACTCCCAGAGGTGAGAACTACACAGAGCTGGTCTGGGGAGGCAGACGAACAACAGGTGAGGACTGCTTGGAGTATGTAGACTGGACAGTGTTCATGGACATGGCAATGGACCTGAATGAATGGACCTGGACTGTCAATGCAGACTTCATGAGGAAATGTGTGGAGGAATGTGTTCCAACAAAAACCTTCCGAGTGTTTCTTAGCCAGAAGCCTTGGATGAACCATGAGATCCGCATTCCACTGAAGACCAGATCCCGGGCATTCAGGTCTGGTAACACAAGAGGTCTATAAGAAGTCCAGATACGACCTTGACAAGGCAATCAAAAAGGCCAAATGGGACCTCTGCTCCATGCCAGAGGATGAGGCGGACGTTCGGCAGCTGTGGCAGGGCTTGAATTTCATCACCTCCTACAAGGCAAAATCAGGAGGCAGCTCAAACGACAGCGAAGCATCACTCCCTGACGAGCTCAATGCGTTCTATTACAGTCACAGTCACAGAGGCCGATGTCATAAGATCCTTCATGGGAGGTGAACCCTTGGAAAGCATGTAGACCTGATGGTATACCCGGTCGAGTTCTCAAAACCTGTGCAAACCAACTGGCTGGAGGTTTTGCGGACATTTTCAACCTCTCACTTCTGAGGTCTAACATTCCCACCTGCTTTAAGAGGGCATCAATAATACCGGTGCCCAAGAAGAGTAAGGTGACGTGCCTCAATGACTATAGACTAGTGGCATTAACGTTGGTGGTGTTGATGTGCTTTGAGAGGTTGGTTATGGTGCTTATCAACTCCTACCTCGACAAGAACCTCGACCCACTACAATTCACCTACTGTCACAACAAACAATAAACAATAGGTGCAGGAGTAGGACTTCGAGCCAGCACCGCCATTCAATGTGATCATGGCTGATCATCCCCAATCAGTACCCCGTTCTTGCCTTCTCCCCATATCCCCTGACTCCGCTATTTTTAAGAACCCTATCTAGCTCTCTCGTGAAAGCATCCAGAGAACCTGCCTCCACCGCCCTCCGAGGCAGAGAATTCCAGACTCAC
The DNA here is from genome assembly GCA_963514005.1 of Raja brachyura. Next base: position 69,856,155 of record OY740788.1, on the reverse strand, counting down.
AACTCTCCGTGAAAAAAAAGTGTTTCCTCATCTCCATTCTAAATGACTTACTGCTTATTCTTAAACTGTGGCCCCTGGTTCTGGACTCCCCCAACATCAGGCACGTTTCCTGCCTTAACAATCTTATATGTTTCAATGAGATCCCCTCTCGTCCTTCTAAACTCCAGAGTGTACAAGCCCAGCTGCTTCATTCTCCATCCTCAACGGAGGATGTGATCTCACTGGCTCTCCACCCCGCATTGGACCACTTGGACAATAAAAACACATAGGTCAGCCTGCTGTTTATTGACTACAATGCAGCGTTCAATACCATCATCCCCTCCAAGCTGGTTACCAAGCTCACGGTCTATGCGCATCCCTCTGCAATTGGATCCAAAAACTTCCTCATCCACAGACCAGTCGACCATCTGTTTGAATTGGCAGAAACACTTCATCCTCAGTAACAATCAGTATGGGTGCACCTCAAGGCTGTGTCCTCAGCCCCCTGCTTTACTGACTCTATACTCATGACTATGTAGCCGGACATAGTGCAAACTCCATCATCAGGTTCGCCGATTAATTACAGATGGTGACGAGTCAGAGTATAGAGTGAGATCGACTGATTGACCAAATGGTGCCAGCACAACAATCTGGCTCTCAACACCAGTAAAACCATGGAACTGATTGTGGACTTTGGTAGAGGAAGGATGAGAACCCACAATCCTGTTTACATCAACGGGATGATGGTGGAGAGGGTCAAAAACATCAAATTCCTGGGCGTGCATATTTCCTAAGATCTTTCCTGGTCCCAGCAAACAGATGCAATTATGAAAAATCATCAATACCTCTACTTCTTGTGAAGACTACAGAGATTTGGGATGTCAACGAGGATTCTCTTGAACCTCTACAGGTGCACAGTAGAGAGCATACTGACTGCTTGCATCGTGGCCTGGTTCGGCAACTTGAACGTCCAGGAACGGAAAAGACTGCAAAATGTTGTGACCACTGCCCAGTCCATCACCGGCTCTGACCTCCCTACCATTGATGGGATCTATCGAAGTTGCTGCCTCAAAAAGGCAGCCAACATCATTAAAGACCCACAGCATCCTGGCCACACACTCATTTCACCACTACCATCAGGAAGATGGTACTGGCCTGAAAACTATAACGTCCAGGTTCAGGAACAGCTTCTTCCCTACAGCCAATGGCTTCCCTATGGCTATTAAACACAGCAACAAATAAGCTCTAAACTGCAACAGACTATTACTATTATTGCACTATATTTGTTTATTTACTGAGTATGTGTGTGTATGTGTATATATACACTCTGAACTCTTCTTTTTTCTCCCGTTATGGATTATGTTTACATATTCTCTTGTGCTGCAGCAAGTAAGGATTCCATTGTCCTATCTGGGACATATGACAACAAAACACTCTTGATTCATAATCTCTATTACGAAATAGGAAATATGATGGTCAATTCAAGGATTGTTCAGTAGGATGAAGCATGGACTGTTGTACACTTCACTGCCATTTTACACTATCCGCAGATTCTTGTATTAAATATATGATGGTTGTCACCATAGAATTCACTATTTCCAACAGAGCCGAGATATTTTCCCAAACTGTGGTTAAAATGAATTTAAAAACCAAAGATCCTATAGGGACCTTTGTTTAAAACAGCATCTGCAGCAGCCGGCGCGCCGAACGTAGCTCAGGACCGGCAGTTGTTCCCGCAGAAAGCCAGGGCAGACGCACAGGCTCCGGGGGAGCCGTCTCCTCTCTCACTCCCCCCTCCTCCTGCCCCTCTACCCACCGGGTCGAAGTATACCGGGGTAGGCCGTGTCTATGTATGACTAGTAGGACTATGGACGGCGCCAGGCGAGAGGCCGGTCGCTCCCTGGCGTCAGCGAGGCTGAGCGGCGGGGTGAGGAAAGCCCCCTGTGGCCAGGAAAGAAGAGGCGGCAGGGAGGAGGGAGCCGGAGCCGGGGACAGACACACGCCAGGACCCGGCTCCACACACGCAGCCCACACGGGCCTCAGAGCCGGCTCCTGTCCTCACCCCTAAACCCCGCCCGCAGCTCCACCCCGGGTCCCGAACCCCGGCTTCAGCCCCCGGACTCCAGCACCAAGCCTCAGCCCCAGAGCGGGCAGAGCTCCGGGTCCGACCTCAGTCCTAGCCCCAGACCCTAACTACAGCCCAACCCTGCTCCAGAGCAGGACCTCCCCCCCCCCCCCCCCAGCCCATGTCCTGACCCCAGCCCCGCTGTGATGCCCAGCAGCTGAAACCATGGCAGACGTGAAAGTCAAACAAGAAACTCCAGATGCCGCGGCGATGGAGAGCAGGTAAACGGTTGTTTTGGTGTAAATGGTTCGTGAATCCGATGTCATTTTGTCAAGTTGCACTTGAGGGATGGCACTGTGTAACACACGGGTAGAGAGGCTGCCTCACAGCGCCAGACACCTGGGTCCGCTTGGGTTTCCTCCGGGTGCTCCGGTTTCCTCCCACATACCAAAGAAATGCCGGGTTGTAGCTTAATTGCTCCTAGTGTGCACGGAGTGGATGCAAAAGTGGGATAGCAGAACTAGTGTGAACTAGTCGGCATGGATTCAGTGGGCCGAACGGCCTGTTAACATGCTATAGTTCTGAACTTAAACTTTATGATGATAGAGCTAGACAGTAACTGTGAATGCAATTTAAAAACAAGTTTTCAGTGAATTGTATCTGATGTTTCTGTGTGAGAGCAATATGAGGATGAAAGTCAAAGTCAAATTTATTCGTCACATGCACCAACTAAGGTACAGTGGAATGAATTTGCCAGCAGCGATACAGTTGAAAAAAAGAACACACCATACACAATAGAATTTAATACAAACATCCACCACAGCATTCTTCACTGTGGTGGAAGCCAACAAAGTTCAGTCAGTCCTCCTCCCTTTGTTCATCCATAGTCAAGGCCATAAACCCTCCGTAGTCGCCACTACGGACGGCCGGATTTACCAGCCCTCTTGTCGGGATGATTGAAACTCCGTCGCTTGGAGTGCCCGAACCGGCCACTTTCTTATCTGAGACCGCGACTTCAGGATGTTATAGGCTGGCGGTCAGAGCTCTGGAGTCTCCGCAGACCACAGCTCCATGGTGCCAAAGTTACCAGGCCAGCGATCGGAGCACCTCATTCTGGCAACCCCCGGCAAGGGTTCGCCCCCACTCCGCGATGGAAAAGTCCACTCTGCGCCCGCTGCTGAAGCTCTGGGCCCGACTCCGGGAAAGGCCGCTCCAATCCAAGCTGTTACGCCGCGAGAGAGGAGGCGGAGAAGTGACATGGAAAAAGTTGCCTCTCCGTTGATGAAGTGACCGAAAAACAGTTTCCCCTTTTTCTCCGCCACCAACTCCTACACAAGACACACCAAAAGACATGAACTGGCATTAAGTTATTCCACCTAGTACCACCGAGATAGAACCCCCATCTAGTACCACCAAGATAGAATCCCCATTAACCTACCATTATATTTATCTATACATAACTAAATCTCTGATTTTGTTATCTTCTGGTTTGACAGTCTTTCTATTTGCGCAGAAACGGTTTGCGATAGCGCTACTGCATCTCTTTCTCTGTCACTTCCTGGGACGGTCCGCCCCTTCCTGCGCCATCGTGGCGGAGGTTTCCAAACGGACTTTCGGAGGGACCTAAAGAAGCCCAGCCCGCTCCGCCCCAAGCAGCAGCCTCGCCCCCGTGGTGAAGAAGAGGAGCTGCGTCCGCGCTGTACCTGGTGGGGAGGGTGATGCCGAGAGCTGAGCCCGGGGACTGGGCCTGGGCTGGAACCAAGGGCGAGCCTGTGTCCGGGGTCAGGAACGAGCCCGGAGATGAAGTCGGGGCCTGGACTGGAGCCCAGGCGGCAGCCGAGCTAAGGGCTGGAGTCTGGCCCAAGCCCGGGGCCTGGGTCAAGGTGTACCAGCGCCTCGGGGGGCCGCCCGGCCACTGCTATTTTGCAGCACAGCCTCCGCTTCCTGCTCTGCGGGCAGCTCTGACTCGGCCGCCCGCCACCCACACCCCGCCCCCGGCCCAGCGAGCCAGGCTCCGTCAAGGCTCACGTCTGCGAATGCTTCAGCTGCCACAGCCAGGGCCGTGCCGAGTACGAGAACCAGGCCGAGTTCCAGGCCCTGGCGCTGCTCTACGACCTGGGTAGGGAATGGGAGTGAGGGGAGGAGGGAGATGGGATGGTAGAGGGAGATGGAGAGCGGGGGGCAGTGCCGAGCCCCACTGCCCACGGGCAGGAGACCCAGTGGCTCCTGCCCGTGGGCGCGGACACCTGGAATGGCCTTAACACACCGCAGCGTTACATAGAGAGAGGCAGCCCGGCCCACAGCATGGGGGGGGGGGAGAGAGGAGACGGAGGGAGGGGGGAGTGAGGGAGAGGGGAAAGAGGGATGAGGGAGGGAGGGGGGAGAGAGGGATGAGGAGGGAGAGAAGGATGGAGAGGGGAGATGGATGAAGGGGAGGGAGGGAGAGAGGGATGAGGAATAGAGGGGGGGAGAGACATGGAGGAGGAAGGGTGGAAGAGAGGGAGGGAATGGGGGTGGTGAGTGCAGGATGGTAGGGAGGGGGGTAGAAGGGGTCCGGGGTGATGGGCAAGGTGGCATAGAGGGGGGGGGGGGGGGAGTAGTTGGAGAGTGGGATATGGAGAGGTGCATTTGATGGATGGGGATATGCGTGAGTGGTGGAATATTGCGTTGGGGGAGCGGGTTGCGTTGGGGGAACGGGTGAGTGGTGGAATATTGAGTTGGGGAACAGGTTGCGTTAGGGGACCAGGCCTCCCATGTGACAGGGACCCAGTGGGTCCCACTTAGTCTAGACCCAGCTATAGTTGAGTAAAACAGAAATACAAAGTTGAGTAAAACTCCTCCGGTAATCCGGCCCAATCAGCACTTTGATGCTGAAGTGACTGATTTACCCCCACTACTGCATGCTAATGATGTCAATGCGGCAACTATTGCCTTTAGTTGGCCTATATAGGCATTACAAAGTGGCATGTATTCCCAATGAATCGAGTAAGATCTAGTGGAGTGGGGAACACAAGCCCCCTGCGTCAGTTTCTAGGGAGTGTGGGATCGAGAGCCAAATGGAGCACAGTAACCATCATTTGGTGAGGCAGATGACAAACTGTCAGGATTTGCAAACAACGGGATAGCAGATTGTTAGGGTCTGCCTTTTGATTTATAGATAGTATTTTTGTATATTATCTTTTTATCTTGTGTTATTGTATTTATGGGCCTGTTAAGCTGCAGCAAGAATTTAATTGTACTGTTGTTAGTACATATGACATAGAAAATAGGTGCAGGAGTAGGCCATTTGGCCCTTCGAGCCTGCACCGCCATTCAATATGATCATGGCTGATCATCCAACTCAGTATCTTGTACCTGCCTTCTCTCCATACCCCCTGATCCCTTTCACCACAAGGGCTATGACATAGAAACATAGAAAATAGGTGCAGGAGTAGGCCATTCGGCCTTTAGCCAGCACCGCCATTCGATATGATCATGGCTGATCATCCAAAATCAGTATTCCATTCCTGCTTTCTCCCCATATCCTTTGATTCCTTTAGCCCTAAGAGCTATATCTCTCTCTTGAAAACATCCAGTGAATTGGCCTCCATTGCCTATGACAATTAAATCCTCGCGAAGCTTGACTATTTCTTGATGTCTCTTTATCAGAGTTGATCCAACTGTAATCCTGTGCTATGCCTGTGTTCTACGATGCATTATTATCCCTTCTTCCTGCTTTTGCTGTGTACTGTGAAGCATGTCTCCATTCCATTTTAAAAAAAGACAAAAGTGTTGGAGTAACTCAGTGGGTCAGGCAGCATCTCTGGAGAACATGAATAGGTGATGTTTCAGGATCCTGACCCGAAACATCACCTATCCACATTTTCCTGGCTGCTGTCTGATCCGCATAGTTAAACGAGCACTTTGTGTGTTTTTTTTTGTAACCCAGCACTTTCAGTTCCATGTGCCTCTATCGGGTGAGGCTGTGGTGGTTCAGTGGAACCTGGTGTTGCTGAGCATTCCGGAGCGCTGCTGATCCCTGGATGAAACTAGGCTGGTCCCTTTCATCCGATTGATTCTGTCCTCTTCTCCCCCCAGGATCCTGGAATTATGCCAGCAGTTCCCGCAGGGAATCACGGACCAGGTCATTCAGAACGACATGCCACAGGTGGAGCCGCAGAAGAGAGCGCTGGTCATCAACAGGCTGCTCTCCACAGTAGGTTGCATTAGGATGCATTTGTGTAGTGCCCTCGGCCTCTTAAAGGCACCTTCTCAGACACTGAAGTGTTTTTGAACTCTATAGTTACAATGGGTAATATGTCAGAGTCGTACAGCGTGGAAATAGGCCGTTTGGTCCAACGCCCACACCAACCAACATATTCCATCTACACTAGTCCCACCTGCTTGCATTTGGCCCATATCCCTCTAAAACTGTTCTATCCATGTACCCGTCTAAATGTTTCTGAACATATTGCAAAAGTACCTGCCTCATCTAACTCATCTGACAGCTCGTTCACTACACCCATCATCTTTTGTGTGAAAAAGTTACACCTCAGGTTCCTATTAAATCTTTCTCCCATCACCTCAAATCAATGTCCTCTGGCTCTTGATTCCCCATCTCTGGGCAAGAGACTCTGTGCGTTTACCTCATCTATTCTCATGATTTTGTATAGGTCTATAAGATTAGCCCTCATCCTCCTACACTCCAAGGAATAAAGTCCTAGCCTGCTCAAACTCTCCTTATAGCTCAATCCCTGGGATCCTGGCAACTCCTTCATAAATTATCTCTGCAGCCTTTACAGTTTGACAACATCTTTCCTATGGCATGATGTCCAAAACTGTGTAGAGCGAGGCACCGTGTAGCAACCAGAGCATCAGGTGTTGGCTTGCCATGAACATGGTCCAGGCTATCTTGCCTGCACTCCTCTCTCTGTGATGTTGTGATCGTCGATACCTGCCTGCGAGGCCGGGCACGGCTGCATTCACCATCTCTGCTGAAAGGTGGTGCCTCAGCACGAGCTTTGTATTGCGCTGAGGTTTGAGCCGGAATGTGAGCCGCAGTCTCTGGTGTGGAGCCTGGAACCATGTCACAAAGTCACACAGAATGGACACAGGCCCTTTGGCCCAACTCACCCATGCCAACCAAGCCCCATCAAAGTTAGTCCCATTTTCCTGCATTTGGCCCATATCCCTCTAAACCATTCCTATCCAGGGTACCTGTCCAATTGTCTTTTAAATGTTGTTATAGTACTTCTCAACTACCTCCTCTGGTAGCTCCTTCCATATACCCTCCACCCTCTGTGTGGGAAATGTAGCGCCTCAGGTTTTCACTAAATCTTATCCCTCTCAAACATCTGAAGAAGGGCGCCGACCCAAATCGGCATCTGCATTTCCTTGTCTCTAAACATATATTTTCTTGTTTTTGATTTGACCTACCCTGGGTAAAAGATTCTGTGCTTTCACCCTATCCATTCCCCTCATGATTTTATAAGATAATTCCTCATTTTTTCAAGGAATAAAGGCTTAGCCTGCCCAACCTCTCCCTATAGCTCAGGCCCTCAAGTCCTGGCAATCTGAGGTAAGAATTGTTTTGTCCTGTTGCTCTTTTCTCCATGGTTTATCCTTACTTAACAGATTATCTGTATATGATTGTGTTTATGGGCATGTAAAACTGCAGCAATTGCAGGCAGATGAATTCAGTTTAACTAGCCCACATGTTCTGCACAAACATCGTGGGCCGAATCCTGTTCTATGTTCCAAGTAAGAATCTCCTGGTTCCATTGTCTGTACTTATGATAATTACAAGCTCTTGACTTGCCTCTGGGAACCGCTACGCCTAAGGGGGTTGTTGATAGGGTGATGATTCTCGTCCTGAATGGGTGGAATCTGTGATGATGTTGAACGAGACAACTGTACTGGCGTAACTTTAAAATTTTTATTATATTTGAAGCAGAAAGGCTGCTGAAAGAATAGTTTTGCCATTTCAGGGGCAGCTGGATCTGCTGAGAGGTACGGCTGGTCTCCTCTACCGCATAAAGGATGTCCAGACGGCAAGGTGAGCATCTGTCGCCTCTTCCATCTGCTCTCAGGGGAAGGCACCAGCTTTGCAACACTCGTGTCTAGCTTCCTCTATTGAAGACCACGTACACTCGGAGAAGGAGGCTGTTCACACCCTTTTGCTCTGCTGTTTAGGTTACTGAGATACAGTAGTAAGCGTTTGTTTGAGTCCAATTCGGGCTAATCAGATCATATTTGACATGAATACAATCATGCCAAACACAAGTACACCGGATAAAGCAAAGAGAAAAATACCACAGTGCAGAATATAGTTTCTCAGCATTGTAGTGTAACAGTTACACAGAAAGAAATCCAGTGTCTGCAATGAGGTTGATTGGAAGATCAGGGCTACACCCTAGCTTATGGAAGGACGTTTCAGCTGCCTGATAACAGGAAGAAGTCTGTTCCTGTGTCTACTTGTGTGCTTTTAAGTTCCTTGGGATAGATACCAGGAAAAATTCCATTGTACTGATTCTATGTTTCAAAACACAGAAATATTTGTCATAACACAAAGTGCTGGAGTAACTCAGTAGATTCTGACATGTTCTCCAGAGATGCTGCCTTACCTGCCAAGTTACACCAGCTCTTTGTGTTCTACAGAAGATTCCAGCATCTGCAGTTCCTTGTTTCTCCATTTTCCTGCACCAATGTGAAATCTCATCAAAGGCATAGTTACTAGGAAGAAGTTTGCCACCCGTGTCCACCAGAGATGCAGCATGACCCGCTGCATTACTCCAGCGCTGTGTGTTCTACAAATGTTATGTTACAGTTGTGCAAGACATTGGAGAGGTGGCACTTGGAGTCTGTGTTCAGTTTGGGGCATCCTGCTGCAGGAAACATTGCCATTAAGCTGGAAAAATTGCAGAGATTTACGAGGATGCTGCCAGGAATCAAGGGTCTGAGCTACAGGGAGTGGTTGGGCAGGCGAGGACTTTATTCCTTGGAGTGTAGGGCGCTGAGGGATGATCTTGTAGAGGTGTATAAAATTGACAGGACAAATGCACAGAGCCTTTTACCCAGAGTGGGGGAATCAAGAACCAGAGGATATAGGTTTAAGGTGAGGGGACGATTTAATAGGAAACGGAGGGTGGTGGGTATAATGGAACGAACTGCCAGAGGAGGTAGTTGAGGCATGTTTTAAATGACATTTATAAGACACGGACAGGTACACGGATAGGAAAGGTTCAAAGGGATATGGAGCAAATGCGGGTTGGTAGGATTAGCTTAGATGGAACACCTTGGTTACCGTGGGCAAGTTGGGTTGAAGGGTCCAAAATGACGCTATGAATTTAGCATCCTGAATTTATCCCAAATTCATGGCACAGAACAGTAACACGGTAATCTGAGGATTATGGACACTTTCTGTTTTACAAGGCTTGTAAAGGTAACTCTAAAATATACACTATAATTTGTAATTTTTCTTTTGATCAGCAAAATGAAGGGATCTGACAACCAGGAAAAGTTGGTTTATCAAATAATTGAAGACGCTGGAAATAAAGGTACGGTCATATCGTCAAATCATTGGACACCAGTAAAAAGGATGTGTTATTCTCTCAGCCACTTCGCTTGTGCTTTGTCCTCAAATCCTGACGGAGTATCTGCCCCCCCCCCCCCCCCCCCCCCCCCCCACCGTAACTGGGAGTTCCCTCCAGCTGAGTGCTCCACGTAATGACTCCCCTCTCCCCACCGTGCAGCACAGGATCATCGACCTTGCAGCCTTGTAGCAACACATCATTGTACTTCTAGTGTCCCTGCTCTGCACCTAAATCCTAACAGGTTCTCCGCAATTTATGGACCTGCCGTATCATTCAAACAACTCTTTGGGAGAATGGCGGGTTGGATTGGATTTGCCAGCAGTTTAGTTTTCCTTTAAAGATGCAGCATGGAAATGGGTCCTTCGGCCCACTGAGTCCACGCTGACCATCGATCACCCGTTCACACTAGGTCTATGTTATCCTACTTGCTCATCAACTCCCCACACACATGGGGAAATGTACTGCGGCCAATTAACCTAAAAACTCACAGGTCTTTGGGATGTGGGAGGAAACCACACCTATCCACATTTTGGGTTACATTAATTTCTTGGGCACTCTGTTGTAGCCTGGTGATTGTCTGTAATGCCCTGGGAGCATTTGCCATTTTATTCATTGGTGAGAGAGATTGACTCGGGTTGTTAAGACAATCTAGAACAGTCTTACTGTTGCTATGAACACTGCTCCCACTCTGTGTTCTTGGCTATGATGGTGATAAAAAGAATGAGGGGAATGGTTTAAAATATTACCTCTCCCCTTTCAACCTTGCTCTCCTATTTTGAAGTTGTGCACCTACCAATATAATTTTTATTGGTTGTTATTAGGAGCCCCCAGAGTGTTTCCAGAGTTTGTCATTGTGGTGTTGGATTTCCAGCACCCATATATATTTTTTGAAAATGCTAGAAATACACAGCAAGTCAGGCAGCAGCTGTGGAAAGAGACAGTCAATGTTTCAGGCATGTGACCCACTGTCAGAACTGGGAAGGAGAGAGTCGTACAGCACGGAATTAGGCGCTTCTGCCCAAGATGCCCCATCTACACTAGTCTCACCTGCCCGCATTTGGCCGATATCCCTCTAAACCGTTCCTACCTATGAACCTGTCCAAATGTCTTTTAAATGTTGTTATAGTATCTCCCTCAACTACCTCCTCTGGCAGCTCGTTGCCTATACCCATTACCCTTTGAGATAAAAAGTTGTCCCTTGGATTCCTGTTAAATCTTTTCTCTCTCACCTTAAACCTATCTTCTCTGGTTCTTGATTCCCCTGGCCTAGGTAAAAAGACACTGTGTATTCACCCTATTTATTCTCCTCTTTGGTTTTGAATAGACAAATAGGTGGGGACATATAAAGTTACTAAGCCAGTGCTTAAAACTTGTATCTGGAGTCCAGTGATGATGAATTTTAATTTGCAGGTATATGGAGCAGAGATATTCGGTACAAGAGTAACCTCCCTTTGACGGAGATCAACAAAATTTTGAAGAACATGGAAAGCAAAAAGCTAATTAAAGCTGTGAAATCTGTGGCTGTGAGTACGTCAGCATCTTGATTTGGACACAACGCTTTCCAAATAACAGACATGCAGTTTTATAGGTTAATTGGCCTCTGTAAATTCCCGTGAGTGTGTAGGGATTGGATGAGAAAGTGGGATAACATAGAAGCTGTGTGATGGGTGATCGATGGTCGGCATGCAGGTGGGCCGAAGGGCCTGTTTCCATACTACGGTGGAGTTACCTCCACAATGGTATTAGGGAGAGCCAGAATTTAACGCTGTTGACAGTGAAGGAATAGGAATTTACAAGAAACCCTCATTATAATGAACCATAGGGGGAGAATTGCAGTCCGTTAATACCAATTGTTCACTATAACCGAGTCTGGGATTATCATGTATATGTTGTAGAAACAAACAACTGCAGCTGCTGATTAATACCCAAAAGACAAAAAGTTCTGGGGTTACTCGGCAGGCCAGGCAGCATCCATGGAGAGCATGGATAGGTGACGTTTCAGGACGAGTCCCTTCTTCAGACTCGTGGTCCGCAACAGGGCCTGGATTCCAGGTGAGTTGACGACCCTGGCCTGCTGGCAGCCGGGGAGAGGTGAGGATCGGCGGAGTCAATGGTCGTGGCCCGCAGGTGGTAATCGTCCGGAGAAACGGTGTGAGTGGAGGGTTGCATGGGCAGCCATCGATAGGCCCTTTGGCTATATCCAATATCCATTATAAAGAGGTCCATTAAAATGAAGATTTATGTCTTCATGTATTCGGAGCCCATGGTTTATGTGCTAAATAACTGCTTTGCCAGTAGAGCTCGTGCTAAGTGCAAGTTACACCCGTTTTCTCCCATTTCCCCTCTTCCAGGCATCAAAGAAAAAGGTGTACATGTTGTATAACCTGCAGCCAGATCGGTCTGTGACTGGTGGAGCCTGGTACAGTGATCAAGACTTTGAGTCGGAGTTTGTGGAAGTGTTGAACCAACAGTGCTTCAAGTTCTTGCAAAATAAGGTAAGAAAGAATGGTCACAAAGTGCTGGAGTAACTCGGCAGGTCAGGCAGTATCTCAGCATTTTCCAGAGATGCTGCCTGACCTGCTGAGTTACTCCAGCACTTTGTACATTAACCAGCCTCTGCAGTTCCTTGTTTCTACATGAATAAATTATGGCCTCGTGCTTGTGGTGTAAAGTGTACACTTTGCAAGGGCCACCCTAATTTAAGTTAGCTGTATGGTTTGCAGGGGATAGGAAATTTTTGGATTTATTGAGGTAGAGATTGAGGTAGCAAACCGCAAGTTGAAATACCCCCCTCTCTTCTCTGTGCCCCACCTGGAGCCACACCCATTTCTTCCACTATCTCCAACCTTTTCCAAACCCTCTGTCCCCTTCCACCTTTATCCCTTCATCTGGCTATATATGTCAAGCCCCTTCTCTACTTATCTCACAGCCTATTGTCTTTTCATCTCTAGCCTTTGTCCAACTATCAGCCAAACAAACTCTCCCCCCTCACCTGTATCCACCCATCAATTGCCTGGCTTTGTCCCGCCCCCACCTTTCCAGCTTCCTCCCTCGCCTCTCTTCCAGCTTTCTAGCTTTCTCCCCCCCACTACAACAATCAGACTGAAGATAGCTATGAGACCCTTTGCCACCATATTGACAAGTGTTTCGTAAACATAGTTTTGTCACAGTCATACAGCATGGAAACGGGCCCTTTGACCCAACTTGTCCATGCTGACCATGATGTCCCATCTAAGCTAGTCTCGTTTGCCCACATTTGGCACATATCCATCAACCTTTCTTATGCATGTACTTGCCTAAATGTATTTTTAAATGCTGTTATTGTATCTACCTCAGCTTGTTCCAAACACCACTACCCTCTCACCTTAAACCTCTGCCTCTGGTTCTTGATTCCCTTAACTTGGAAAAAATCTATCATCTTAACTATTCCCCTCATGATTTTATACACCTCTCTAAGATTGATTTTCTTAATTATTCAGAGCCAGCACCGCCATTTAATGTGATCATGGCTGATCATCCACAATCAGTACCCCGTTCCTGCCTTCTCTCCATATCCCTTAACTCTGCTATCCCTAAGAGCTCTAACTCTCTCTTGAAAGCATCCAGAGAACCAGCCTCCACCGCCCTCTGAGACAGAGAATTCCACAGACTCACAACTCTCTTTGTAAAAAAGTTTTTCCTCATCTCCGTTCTAAATGGCTTAAAACTTATTCTTAAACTATGGCCCTCTGTGGTTATGGGGAGAATGCAGGAGAAAGGGGTTGTGAGGAAAGATAGATCAGCCAAGCTTGAATGGCAGAGTAGACTACTTCTGCTCCTATAACTTATGAATTTATGAACCCCTCAGCCTCCTGTGCTTCACATAAAGTCATAGCTTGCCCAAACTATCGCTATAGCTCAGGCTGTCAACCTCCTTGTAATTCAATGTCCAATTTAATGTTAATGTCGTAATGTCCATTGTAAGCCGATGTAAAATGTAATTTGTCTTGAGTGCCTTGTATCCCTTTAAAAAAAATTCTAGTCTCTGAGAGGGGTAAACTTTGAGCCTGTGATGTTCTGCAGGGGTTGGTGCTGGGGCCACTACTCTTCATGTTGAAGATAATATAAGATGCATCATGTATATAAATGATTTGGATGAGGGAATTGAAGGATTTGTGGCCAAGTTTGCAGATGATATGAAGGTAGGTGGAGGGGCAGGTCGTGTAGAGAAAGCAGGGACTCTGCAGAATGACTTGGACACGTTTGGTGAGTGGCGAGAGAAGTGGCAGATGGAATACAGCGTGGCAAAGTGTGGAGTCATGCATTTTGGTAGTAGGAATAAGGGTGTAGACTATTTTCTAAATGGGGAGAGACTTCAGAAATCAGAGGTGCAAAGGGACTTGGGAGTGCTGGTGCAAGTCAAATTGGTAGTAAAGAAGGCAAAACAATGCTAGCATTTATTTAAAAAGAGCTAGAACACAAAAACAGGGATATAATGTTGAGGTTCTATAAGGCGCTGGTCAGCTGCATTTGGAGTATTGTGATAGAGTGGATGTGGAGCGGATGTTTCCACTATTGGGAGAGTCTAGGAGTAGAGGTCATAGCTTCAGAATTAAAGTACATTCCTTTGGGAAGGAGATGAGAAGGAATTTGTTTAGTCAGAGGGTAGTGAATCTGTGGAATTATTTGCGATAGAAGGCTGTGGAGGCCAAATCAATCGATATTTTTAAAGCGGAGATAGATAGATTCTTGATTAGTATGGGTGTCGGGTTATGGGGAGAAGGCAGAAGAATGGGGTTAGGAGGGAGAGATAGACCAGGCATGATTGAATGGTGTAGATGATGGGCCAAATGGCCTAATTCTTCTCCTATTGCTTATGGCATGACCTCAGATGTTGTCTGTGGAGTTTGCATGTTCTCCCTGGCACGGCATGAGTTTCCTCCAGGTGCTCTGGTTTCCTCCCACACTCCAAAGACATGGGTGTTTGCAGGTTAATTGGCCCTCTGTAAATTGCCCTCCGTGTACAGGGAGTGGATGCGAACGTGGGATAACATAGAACTAGTGTGAAAGGGTGATTGATGATTGGCGTGGACTTGGTGGGCCTGTTTCCATGCTGTATCTTTTAGCAAAGAATCCCCATCTGACATTGCACACTTCTCCAATCTAGCACCCCTATACTGTTCAGTACATATTGGAAACCTATTTTGACATGGGTAGTGATAGGACATCTATATTTGCTGAAGTGAATAGTATATTTGGATACATTTTTTTGGAATCTTATTACCCAAAGTTAATCACTTATATAGAATGTAACTATGTGCTTCCCCACAGGCTGATGTGGCACGGGAGAGTAAACAAAGTCCAATGGTTCAAAGGAACAGTTCGTTTGCATCATCTCATGAAGTGTGGAAATACATCTGTGAACTGGGGATCAGCAAGGTACCACATTGCTCTCATGGCTGCAACTTTTCTTTGCCCCTTTAAAGATAAGATCAAAACACAGTGGCACAGCTAGTAGAGCTGCTGCCACACCGTGCCAGGCATGGTTCGATCCTGACCTTGGCTGCTGCCTGCGCGGAGTTTGCACTTTCTCCCTGAGACCACTTGGGTTTCCTCCGGGTGCTCCAGTTTTCTCCCACATCCCAAAGACGTGCGGGTTAGTAGGCTAATTGGCCCTCTGTAAATTGCCCCCAGTGTGTAGGGATGGATGCGAAAGTGGGATTTACTGGAAGTTGCATTGCACGCCCCATCCTATTTCATATCAGTTTCTCCCCTTCCAGCCTTGGTTACTCTCTTTACCCGACTCATCAGTGAATCTACCTGCTTGAGCCAGATAATCTGCTTACTTGGCTATGGCTGAGTGTTATTGGACAGCGCGATTCCCCCTGCACTTCCTTGAATTGGTGTTTGAGGGTTTATGGGGCTTCCATTTGGTGTCCCCAAAAGATCCCAGTGATGTTCCCTCTGTACTGAAAGGGTTGTTGGCTACGATTATACACACAGGTCACTTTAATGGACCTTCAAACTGGCCTCTGGCAACGTCTGATGTTGTATCTTACTGCTGCAATAATTAATCCTTTCGTTTCACACCTTCTGCCTTTTCATCCCTGGCCTTTATCAAACTATCTGCCTATCAAAACACCCCCTCATCTGTACCCACCTATTAATTGCTATGCTTTGTCCTGTCACTTCTGAAGAAGGATCCCAACCAGAAATGTCACCATTCCTATTTCTCCAGAGATGCTGCCATACCTGTTGAGTCGCTCCAGCACTTTGTGTCTATCTTTGGTATAAACCAGCATCTGCAGTTTTGTTTCCACATTTTGTCCTGCCCCACCTTTTCTAGATTTCTTTCCCCCCCCCCCCAACCCCTCTCCAACACACACAGACCACAATCAGTCCGAAGAAGGAACCCAACCCGAACCGTCACCTACCCACGTTCTCCAGAGATGCTGCCTGACCTGCTGAGTTACTTCAGGACTTTGCGCCTGTTTTTTTACTGTAAACCAACATTTGTAGTTGCTTGTAGAAACTAAGAATTGCAGATGCTGGTTAACACACAAAGGTTTCTTGTGTCTACTGAAATCCGGCTGAGCCGGATGTAAGATCATTTGTTGCTCCACTGTGTATTGTGACATTTTTGTCAGGTTTCTTCCTGTTTTATAATGACACTGACTTTTGCATTCTCAGGTGGAACTGTCAATGGAAGATATAGAAACTATTCTGAATACGTTAATATATGACGGGAAGGTAGAGATTACTATTATAGCCGCAAAGGAAGGCACTGTTGGTAGTGTGGAGGGGCAAATGAAGCTGTATAGAGCAGTCAATCCCATCATCCAGCCCACAGGCCTGATGAGGACACCCTGTGGGATGTGCCCGGTAAGTGTGGCTTCTCGGGGATTCGTAAAGTGTTGCCTTTTTCACTGTTTTCAAAAGTATCCAGTTAACTCGTTCCGAAAGAGAGAAAGCAAGCTAGTAATGATCGGAGTTAATGTCATCAGTTATTTACCATTATTGATAACGACATGCAGAGAGTTATAGATGGAGCTCAGTCCATCACACAGACCAAGAATGTCCCATGGTTGTCAAAGGCACAAATAATCTTTTGTCCCATTGATCCATTGCTGGCTTTTTGCAAACAATCAATAGCCGTCCTTTTTACCCATAAAGCTGGACATATTTTATAAGCAAAGCTATCGGCTCAACACATCAAAAGATAATTGTACTTAATCTGTAATTATACCATGTAGAAAGACACAAAGTGCTGGAGTAACTCAATGGGTCAGGCAGCATTGCTGGAGAACATGGATAGGTGACGTTTCGGGTCTGGACACTTCAAAATCAAGACCCGAAACATAACCTATCCATGTTCACCAGGGATGCTGCCTGACCCACTGAGCTACTCCAGCACTGTCATTTTTGTAAATCAGCATCTGCAGTTTCTTGTGTCTACAAAATATCACATAGATCAGGTATCTGTTTAGCAGTTGAGCTCCCTGTCAATAAGATTCCAACTCCTCTGCATGCTTCTGCGTGTTGATGCACTGTGCCCTCCATAATGTTTGGCACAAAGACCCATCATTTATTTATTTGCCTCTGTACTCCACAATTTGAGATTTGTAACAGAAAAAATCACATGTGGTTAAAGTGCACATTGTCAGATTTTAATAAAGGCAATTTTTATCCATTTTGGTTTCACCATTTAGAAATTACAGTAGTGTTTATATATGGTCCCCCCCATTTCAGGGGACACGGCAATGTTATGTAAATGAAATAAGTCATGTTTAGTTTTTTGTTGTATATCATTTGCATGCAATGACTGCTTGAAGTCTGCGATTCATGGACATCACCAGTTGCTGGGTGTCTTCTCTGGTGATGCTTTGCCAGGCCTGAATTACAGCCTTCTTTAGCTTATGCTTGTTTTGAGGACTAGTCCCCTTCAGTTTTTTCTTCAGTGTATAAAAGGCATGCTCAATTGGGTTCAGATCGGGTGATTGACTTGACCACTCAAGAATTGACCATTTATTAGCTTTGAAAAACTCCTTTGTTGCTTTAGCAGTATGTTTGGGATATTTGTCTTGCTGTAGAATGAACCGCCAGCCATTGTTTTGAGGCATTTGTTTGAACTTGAGCAGATAGGATGTGTCTCTCCACTTCAGAATTCAGTATGCTACCACCATTAGCAGTTGTATCATCAATGAAGATAAGTGAGCCAGTACCTTAAGCAGCCAAACATGCCCAGGCCATAACACCCCCACCACCATGTTTCACAGATGAGGTGGTATGCTTTGGATCTTGGGCAGTTCCTTTTCTCCTCTACACTTTGCTCTTGCCATCACTCTGATATAAGTTAACATTCGTCTCATCTGTCCACAAGACCTTTTTCCAGAACTGTGGTTGCTCTTTTAAGTACTTCTTGGCAAACTGTAACCTGGCCATCCTATTTTTGCAGCTAACCAGTGGTTTGCATCTTGCAGTGTAGCCTCTGTATTTCTGTTCATGAAGTCTTCTGCGGACAGTGGTCATTGACAAATGCATACCTGACACCTGAAGAGTGTTTCTGATCTGCCAGAAGTGTTTGGGGATTTTTCTTTATTATAGAGAGAATTCTTCTGTCATCAGCTGTGGAGGTCTTCCTTGGCCTGCCAGTCCCTTTGCGAATTAGTAGGCTCACCAGTGCTCTCTTTCTTCTTAATGATGTTCCAAACAGTTGGTTTTGGTAAACCGAAGGTTTGGCTGATGTCTCTAACAGTTTTATTCTTGTTTCTCAGTCTCATAATGGTTCTTTGACTTTCATTGACACAACTTTGGTCCTCATGTTGATAAACAGCAATAAAAGTTTCCATAGGTGATGGACGGACTGGAGGAAAGACTAGGTGCTGAGTGAAAGAGCTAATAGTCAAATCTAAAATGGAGCAGATCTTCTACAAAAGCATGGACTAGTAGAACAAAAGAATGGTGAAGTCTGAATGACATTGTAAATTATATGGAACACAATATGGAGGACAGGTCGTCTTTTCAATAAAGACATTAAGATGGCAGCCTGCAGTAATAGCATGTGCTTCATTCAAGGCCATAAAGAAGCCAAGATTGGAAAAAATAGCTGACACTCCAGAGATAAGTAATAACTTGTTATTGGATGAGCTTGATGTGGACCCAGCTTTCCTATATTGTGAAAGGCTACAGAATCTTTCAGTCATGCCATATTCAGACTTGGTAGGAGTGTTTTACTGATAAGAAAATGTATAATTGTGCTAAGTGTCCTTTGTTCTGAGAGTGGAAGCCCGAGAAGCACTGAGGTTTTGCTCATTGTAATCTCGCCACTCCCATCTGACGAATCAATTAAAGATTGCCACGGTTTACCTTTAACAGTTTTTGTTGCTATCTGCTTCTTAAGAAACAAACTTTGACACTGAGAGCTCTGTTATACCTGCATTAAGAAGGCAATTAAACACACCTGAGCAATTACAAACGCCCGTGAAGCCATGTGTCCCAAACATTATGGTGCCCTGAAATGGGGGGACTATATATAAACACGCCTGTAATTTATACATGGTGAAAACAAAATGTATAAAAATGGCCTTTAATAAAATCTGACAATCTGCATTTTAACCATATGTGTTTTTTTTCTATTAAAAATCTTAAATTATGGAGTACAGAGGCGAAGAAAAAAATGATTGGTCTGTCCCAAGCATTATGGAGGGCACTGTATATTAGTGACATACTGGCGTTTCAGTTGTTTTCAATGTGTTTTTCAGGTATTTGATGATTGCCATGAAGGCGGCGACATTTCTCCAGCGACGTGTCTGTATATGACAGAGTGGCTGGAGTTTTAACTAAAATTGCGTTGGCAGAAGGAACATTTAAAGCTTGGATGGTGGTTGCAGTGTCTGAAAGGATTTGCATCAAGTCCATGGCATCAACAGCCTATTCAGCCCAATTCCATGCATTGAGCCTCTTTCCAACCTGGTCTGACAAACTTTGCTCCATTGCTTATCTGGCTTCCCATTGTACTTACTGGAACCGAGACGCAGTTCCACAGTGGACAGAAGTGAGAAGATGCCAGACATGAAGCACATTGAAGAGAAAATCCTGTTTTTCTTTATTTTTAAATGTACATTTCTTTCTTATCCAAACAGATCGCAATTCAACCATTTAACTGTAAAAAATACTCGCCATGAAAATCTAATAAAAATTTACAGTTTTGAAATATGTATTTTGATGGTTCACAGGAACATTATCAGTCAGTGACACTAGCTCAGTATGGAGACCTTACAAGAGGTTATTTTTAAGTGTTTCATAGTGTTGAGAGGAGGGAGAAATTCTAGTCATTTGAGTCAAGATAACTGGAGGCCCGGTGATTTTAGACTTTAGATTTTACTTTAGAGAGTCATCACAAATCCTTCCTGCTCCTGCATTGTTTAATTTCATACAAATCAACGTTGGATGTGCGATGAGCAGGCCCGGGGCTCCACCGCTGGTCCACGTTGCCTGCCCGAACACCACGAGGCTGAGACCCGCGACACGATTGCTGCCACAAGGAACAGCACCAACACTCACCACCTTCCAAGCACGGACCACCGACGCTGTTGCCATCATCAACCTTCACCTCCTCTCCAGGGCCACAACCGCCGACCTTCACCACCTCCCTGGGGCCGCCACCGCTAATCTTCACCGCCTCCCCAGGGGTCGTTGCCATTGACCACCTCCTCCCTGGGGCCACAACTGCCGCTGCCGCCGATTCCCACCGCCTCCCCGAGACCGCCGACCTTCACCGCCTCCCCAATGCCACCGCTGCAACCGCCTTCCCGGCCATCTGCTGACTGGGACGACCGACGCTTCATCTGCTGACTCGGGCTAGTTCCCCACCGGCCTTTACCAGGGGCTCCGCCGACCCCCGCCTTTCCACCGCCCACCAGCGGGCTGCAGCCGTCGTCTTACTTGAGTCCCAGGCTGAGCACCGGCCCACCGTCTCCACCATGCAGACTCCGACAGCACGTGGTCTGACTCTGCTGGGTCCTACTGCTGCCCCCCCCCTTTACAGGGTACATCAGTGGGGATTCCACTGGTTCTTCCCTTTCCACTTCTAACCAGGCGGCCCCAGCTACTCCCCACCCATACATAGTTCGCATGCCCCCCCTCTTCTCAACACCGACCATCCCTCCACCAGACATCGCCTCGGCCTCCTTCTACTCACCTGCCTTCCTCCAACCCCATCCCCCACTCTTGCTGTGTGTTCACCATCCCCCCTGACCTCCCCCTTTCTGATACGGAACGGTTTGTCCTTAGCAGAGGCTTCACCTTTGTTCCCCTCTGCCCCCACTTCAACAAGTTCTGGGTCTGCCACGATGTACAGCTCTTCTGCCGTCGCCTCCGCCTCTGGGCCCTTTTCTATGGGAAGGAGTCCTCACCACCCAGTTACTTACTCAAACCTCTCTCCCCCTGAATGTACAGCCCTCCGCTCACTCTGCAGCAACCCCAACTTGATGATCAAACCCGCCGACAAGGGAGGTGCTGTGGTAGTCTGTTGCGCTGACCTCTGCTGGACTGAGGCCAGGCGCCAACTCTTAGACACCTCCTCCTACTTATGCTTGGACCATGATGCCACAGACGAGCACCAGGCCTTAATCTCAAACACCATTACTGATATCATCACTTCCGGCTCTCTGCTCAATAAAGCCTCCAACCTTATCGTTCCCCAGCACGGCCCGATTTTATCTTCTCCCCAAAATACACAAATAGAACTGTCCTGACAGACCCATTGTTTCTGCTTGGTCATGTCCCACCAAATTCATTTCCACATACATCATCAACTCAACTGCATCCTATCCCCCCCCCCCCCCCCCCCCCGGTCCAATCCCTCCCTACCTGTGTTCAAGACATGTTCTTTGTCTCTTCAATGACTTCCGTTTTCCAGGCCCCCATGACCTCATCTTTACTGCGGATGTCCACAACTCTACACCTCTATCCCCCACCAGGAAGGCGTTAAAGCCATTTATTCTCCAACCGCAGAATCAGACAATTTCCATCCACCAAAACTCTCCTCGCCTAGCAGAGATGGTCCATGCCCTCAACAACTTCTCCTTTGACTCCTCCCACTTCCCCCAAATTCAAGGCATAGCTATTTCCATCCACCAAAACTCTCCTCCGCCTAGGGTGGGCCCTAACTATGCTTGCCTCTTTGTAGGGTGCGTCGAACAATCACTGTTCCAGACGTACACTGGCCCTATCCCCGAACTCTACCTCCGCTACATTGACAACTGCATTGGAGCTACCTCCTGCACCCATGCAGAACTCACTGACTTCATCACCAATTTCCATCCTGCACTCAAATTCACTTGGACCATCTCCGACATCTCCCTACTGTTTCTAGATCTCACCGTCTCCATCACAGGAAACAGGCAATTGACCGACATCTACTACGAACCTACTGACTCCAATAGCTATCTAGACTATACTTTTTCCCACCCTGCTTCCTGTAAAGACTCTATACCCTACTCCCAATTCCTCCGTCTACGCCGCATCTGTGCCCAGGATGAGGTTTTCCACACCAAGGCATCGGAGATGTCCTCATTCTTTACGAAACGGGGGTTCCCCTCTTCCATTGTAGATGAGGCTCTCACTGGGGTCTCCTTAATATCCCGTAGCTCCGCTCTTTCTCCTCCCGCCCCCCCCCTCATCCATTCGTAACAAGGAGTCCCCCTTGTCCTTGCCTTCCACTCCATCAGCCGTCGCATACAGCATATAATCTTACAACATTATTGCCACCTCCATCGGGATCCCACTATTGGGCACATCTTACCATCTCCACCCCTTTCCGCTTTACGCAGAGGACGTTCCTTCCGAAACTCCCTGGTCAACCGTCCCTTCCCACCCAAACCACCCCCTCTCCAGGTACTTTCCCCTGCAACCGCAGGAAACATAGAAAATAGGAGCAGGAGTAGGCCATTTGGCCCTTCGAGCCTGCACCACCATTAAATATGATCATGGCTGATCATCCAACTCGGTATCCTGTACCTGCCTTCTCTCCATACCCCCTGATCCCTTTAGCCACAAGGGCCACATCTAACTCCCTCTTAAATATAGCCAATGAACTGGCCTCAACTACCTTCTGTGGCAGAGAATTCCACAGATTCACCACTCTTTGTGTGAAAAATTATTTTCTCATCTCGGTCCTAAAAGACTTCCCCCTCATTCTTAAACTGTGACCTCTTGTTCTGGACTTCCCCAACATCGGGAACAATCTTCCTGCATCCAGCCTGTCCAACCCCTTAAGAATTTTGTAAGTCTCTATAAGATTCCCCCGCAATCTTCTAAATGCAACACCTGTTCCTTTACCTCCCCCCTCGACTCCATTCAAAGGACCCGAACAGTTGTTCCAGGTGAGGCAGAGGTTCACTTGCATCTCCTCCAACCTCATACTGTATCCGCTGTTCCAGGTGTCAACTTCTCTACATCGGCGAGACTTAGCGCAGGCTCGCCGATCGTTTTGCTGAACACCTCCGCTCAGTCCATCTTAACTTACCTGATCTCCCGGTTGCTCAGCACTTCAACTCCCCCTCCCATTCCCAATCTGACCTTTCTGTCCTGGGCCTCCTCCATTGTCATAGTGAAGCCCAGCGCAAATTGGAGGAACAGCACCTCATATTTCGCTTGGGTAGTTTACACCACAGCAGTATGAACATTGACTTCTCTAACTTCAAATAGACCTTGCTTTCCCTCTCTATCTCCTCCCACTTCCACCAGTCTTACTGTCTCAGACTACATTCTATCTTTGTCCCGCCCACTCCCCTGACATCAGTCTGGAGAAGGGTCGAGACGCTGAATTACTCCAGCATTTTGTGTCTACCTACGATTTAAACCTGCATCTGCAGTTCTTTCTTACACATATATAATCTAGTCTTTTATTGTATGTGGTGCCAGATCACGTGTTGGATTTGTAGAGGACAGATGTTGACACAGGATGGACTAAATAACTTATTTAAATTAAATACTGAAATTAAATAGTCACCATTCCTGAAGAATTGGTATCATGCAAATTAATGGGGCCAAAGGCTGATAAATTCCCTGGACTTAATACAGTTCCAGAGACATGGGCTTCATTAGTTAGTCTTCAACAATGTTGAGATTCTGGAGATACATAAATACAATTTTTTTTTTTCTCCAATGAATCCCTTGTTATAAGTGGAGATGAATTCTATGGAATGTTTATCTCAACAAAAATAACAATACACATAAATGGAGACATATACTTTTAAATGCATGTTAAATATAGGTAACATCGTTTTGGAATATAATTCACAAGAAATAATAGTATAGTTTAGATACAGCTTGGAAACAGGCTCTTTGGCCCACCGAGTCCACACCGTTCACATTAGTGCTACGTTATTCCACTTTCTCATCCACTCCCTATGCACCAGGGGCACAAACCCGCATGTCTTTGGAATGTGGGAGGAAACTGGAGCACCCGGAGGAAACCCACATGGTCGCAGGGAGAACGTGCAACCTCCACACAGACGGCAGCTGAGGTCAGGATTGAACCCGAGTCTCTGGCGCTGTGAGGCAGCGGCTCTACCAGCTGTGCCACTGTTCCGCCCTAGTTGATGCACAAGAACATCCAGGTACTAACCAGAGACGTTGTGTGGTGGAGCAGGGTTACGTGGGGGGAGAGGGAGGCTCTATTTTAAAGATGAGGAAAGCATCGAGAGGTATTTGCTGCGCATTGCGCATCCTTTCCTTGTACATTTGCCTGTAACAGCTGATGGCATCCTGCAGCAATCGCCCGACCTTCAAACTGCGCTCCCGGTTCGGATCATTAGCACTGAGGATGTGAACGACTTGATCGATGTAGGACAAGACATCCGACAGGTGGCTGGTCTGCAGTTGAAGCGGGGCGGGCGGTTCCTGATCCTCAGCCTCTTCTGCCGCTCGCTCCTGCTCCAGCAACAGGAGGTCTTCGTTGGACAGATCTTCGTTTTGTGAATCCAGCAGCTGAATCACATCTCCGTCGACGATATCCTGAAAGCCGGCCTCGTTCGCCAGCCCCACAATATCGCTGGTGACTTTCTCTGCAGGTTCTGCTGGTGGAATGCCACCAAGGTTGCTGATACACTCCGGCCAGATGTTTTTCCAGGCGCCATTCATCGTAGAAATGCTCACCTCATCCCATGACTCAGAGATGTTGTCTATTGCATTCATAATGTTAAAGCTTTTCCAAAATTCTCGAACTGTTGGTTTACTATGTCCATCAGTCGCATTGACCAATTGCGCAAATGTTTTTCTTAAATAATACCTCTTGAAATTTGCAATGACACCTTGATCCATTGGTTGTAATAAGGCTTTTGTGTTCTTGGACAAGTACTCTACTCTCACGTTGTCAGTAAGATTGTTTAAGTGCAGTGGGTGGCTGGGCGCCTTGTCTAGAATGAGCAAAGCTTTGTTGGGAATGTTACATTTGGCACAGTATCTCTCCAAGGCAGGGCAGAAATGGTTGATAAACCAGTCGTGAAAAATAACCCCAGTCATCCAAGCTTTCCGGTTCGAGCACCAAATGACAGGTAAGTTTGGCTTTGCATAGCCCTGGAGAGCTTTGGGATTTTCACAGCTGTACACCAGAACGGGCTTTAACTTAAAATCGCCGGCAGCATTGCCTCCCAGAAGTAGTGCCAGATGATCCCTGGAAGCCTTAAAACCCGCTGCAGACTGCTCTTCTATGGATATAAATGTCCTTTCAGGCAAGCGTTTCCAAAAAAGAACCGTTTCATCTGCATTGAACACCTGTCCTGGCAGAAATCCTTCTTCATCAATGATCTTTTTCAATTCACTAGGATAATTGATTGCAACTTCTACATCAGCAGTTTGCACGTTATGCAGGTTAAATCGCTTCCGAAATCGATCAAACCAACCTTTGCTTGCCAGGAAAGGTTTTTTGTGAGCACCACTACCTTCTTCTTTCACCAAATCATTGTACAAGCTCTTGGCCTTAGACTGAATAGCTATCATATTTAAGGGGACATCGAGTTGCCCCTGGTCTTGAATCCACACACTCAGCAGTCTTTCCATGTTAAGCATCACTTCACTGCGATGAAAATACAGCGTTCGAGCACTTAACGGTGTTGCAACTTGAGCACTTGCCATGATTCTATCCCTGCTGTCTCTTATTGTTGCCACGGTAGATGTAGCAAGCCCCAGAGTTTTGGAAATTGCACTAAGTTTCTCTCCAGCAGCAAATCTTTGTAAAATATCCAGTTTTGCATCCAGAGTGATTCCTTTACGTGTACGTTTAGGTTTACTATTTGCACTGGAACCTGGTGACCTTTTCCCAGACATCTTGAGGGTAAATAACGTGGAAAAACCTTGAAGAAAAGCTTGGACAGCGGAAGCAAACAGGACCTGCTGTGTGGACTGGTCAAACCAATCTGCCACATCTTCTGCACACGTATCTGAAAATGCCAGTCGAGTATCTGGAAACAAAATTGACAGCATTTGTTGTTTCTTCCTCTTTTATTTTCTCAATTTTTAAATTTAATTATGCAGTAAATTCAGTGAGTACATTTTTTTTTCTGTACCTCAAATTTTTTAATGGTGATTCGTGATTTTCGTAAGGGCAAATTTCCGTTATCGCAACTGCCTTAATGTAGGAGTACACTGTTCTACAGGATTAGAAACCTGACCATACAGATGCTCCCTGACTTACGGAAGGCATATGTCCTGCAGACCCTAGCCTAAGTCAGAGGTTACGTTAGTTGGAAATGGAAATACCACTGTAGGTATGTTGCAAAACTTACCTTGAGCAGCGCTGCAGTACTGCCGCTCCCCGTGTGCGCGACTTTGGCGCCTTTCAGAGGGGGGCGGGCTTAAAGTGCCGTTTTTCTACAGGCAGGGATAATCGATGAATGTGGGACGATTTCGTTGCGGAAGAAAAATCGCTCCGACATTTCATGAATGAAGGTATTTTTAAATTACTCTAAATTATTTATTAACTAGAGTAATTTAAAAATCACCTTCAAAAGCCGTGGGAACAGACAACCGGAAGGATTTTGCGTAGGGGAGAAAAAAAGGTAAATAGTTTATTTTTATATTAAAAGTTGGTTTTTCGGGAGGCTTTAATAATATTTTTATGTTGCGAAATGGGGTCCAAAAAAATGTATGAACCAACAGTATTTTTCCTCCCGACTTCACTGCTAACCGCAACGTTCCAATCCACCGCATTCCACTAAAACCCACTCGCTAGTTGATTTAAATGGCCATTAATTTACAGGAATCAAACACTAAATTCCTTCCATTTGACCCAGAAATTCATGAAAATTAGATTTAAAAATTATGTTATATTGTGGATTATTGTGTGAATGTTATTTGGACACTTAGGCAATTTAAAAAAGGTTTATCTTTTCTTAAGAAATGGATAGATGTTTAGATCTACTCATTGAATTTTGTAATTAGCTACAATTAGATAACTAACTAATTATATGCTTTAATTTCAGGTCATCCAAGTAAGATTGTTTCATATTTGTTTCAGAATGCTTCAATCTATAATAACTGAAAATTTCATTGAATTCTCTTAATTTTTAAGAAAGTTATGGGCTTTTAACTTTTCCAGATCACAGATTTTGAGTTAAGTCAATTGAAAGGCAATGGGGAGCAAGATGCTAATTTCCGAGTATGAAAATGGCCATAACTTTCTTAATACTGAAGATATGAAAGTAAATTAGGTGTCAAATTCAACTTCTTTTTATGCTTTATCTGATGGGATACATTGCAGACTTGATTTTTTAAATCTCAAAATTTTGTAACATTGCTAACCACTGCGCACACGTAAATTTACTGTTTGATGTAGAGACCACGCGAGAGCGGGGACCACGGGGGAGTCAAAAAGGCTTATGGCACATTGGCCTTCATCAGTCAGAATACTGAGTATCGAAGTTTGGAGGTCAAATTGTAATTATATGAGACATTGATGAGGCTGCATTTAGAGCATTGTGTTCAGTTCTGGGCACCATGACATAGGAAAGATGTTCTCTAGCTGGAAAGAGTGCAGATTTACGAGGATGGGGCCAGGACTCGGGGGCCTGAGCTATAGGGAGAGGTTGAGCAGGCTATGACTTTGGAGGGCAGGAAGATGTGGGGTGATCTTATAGAGGTGTACAAAATCATGGGAGAAATAGACCAGCTAAATGCACTGAGTCTTGTGCCCAGAGTAGGCAAATCGATAACCAGAGAACATAGGTTTAAGATGAGGGGGGAAAGATTTAATAGGTGCCTGAGGTGTAACCTTTTCATACAAAGGATGGTGGGTGTATGGAACAAGTTGTTGGGGGAGGTAGTTGAGGCATAATGTTTAAGAAGCATTTAGACAGGCACAGGGTAGGATATGTTTAGAGGGATATGGGCCAAATGCAGGCAGGTGGGACTAGTGTAGATGGGGCATATTGGTTACCGTGGACAAGTTGTGCCGAAGGGCCTGTTTCCATGCTGTACAAATTTATAACTCACTACTAAACAGCCTGTGGTGGTGTAAATTCACATTTAACACTGCACTTAGTTTTGTAAATTCAGACATTGCTACAGCTCTCTGACGGTTAACTGCACTATATAATAGACAATAAGTGCAGGAATTGGCCATTTGGTCCTTCAAGCCAGCACCACCATTTACTGTGATCATGGCTGATCATCCACATTCAGTACCCCATTCCTGCCTTCTCACCATATCCCCTGACAAGACAAGACACAAGAGACATTTATTGCCACATGCACCAATTGGTACAGTGAAATCTGTGGTCACCATACAGCCATACGAATAAAGAAAAAACACAGACCATGATAGGTTTAACACAAACATCCCCACACAGCGGAATCAAAGTTTCCCACTGTGAGGGAAGGCACCAAAGTTCAGCTATCTTTAAGAGCTCTACCTAACGCTCTCTTGCAACTATCCAGAGAATTGGCCTCCACTGCCTTCTGAGGCAGAGAATTGCACAGATTCACAACCCTCTGTGTGAAAAAGTTTTTCCTCATCTCCGTTGTAAATGGGGTACCCCTTATTCTTAAACTGTGCCTCTGGTTCTGGACCACCCCTACATCGGGAACATGTTTCCTGCCTCTAGCGTGTCCAATTCCTTAATAATCTTATATGTTTCAATAAGATTCCCTCTCATCCTTCTAAATTCCTGTGTATACAAGCCCAGCCGCTCCATTCTATCAACATATGAGTCCCGCCATCCCGGGATTTAACCTCGTGAACCTACGTTGCACTCCCTCAATAGCAAGAAAGTCCTTCTTCAAATTTGGAGACAAAAAACTGCACGCAATACTCCAAGTGTGATCTCACTAGTGCCCTGTACACTTACTTGTACACCTACCACTTATGCTCACAAAAGTCTCTGGCATCGTTAGAAGGTTTCTTTAAAAATTGCAAACACATTTTTTGGGTAGGCTTTCATGTGAGGTTTTGCAAGTTCAACAGCATTAACTTAATTTATTTCTTAACAGGTCCATGCACATTGTGATTCTGTAAAAAATGGTCTAAAAATGCCCTTAAACTGCATCTAAAATTTAAATTTAGGATTTAAATAAGAAAACATTTTTTGCCCACTGATTGTCTCAGCCTGCTTCTACTTTCTTGCTGCAAACTTATAGTTTAAGTCAGCGTTTGTCAACCAGGGTTCCTGGGAACGCCATGGTTCCGTGAGATGTTTAAGAAAGAACTGCAGATGCTGGAAAAATCGAAGATAAACAAAAATGCTGGAGAAACTCAGGGGGTGAGGCAACATCAATGGAGCGGAATAGGTGACGTTTCGGGTCGAGACCCTTCTTCAGACTGAAAGGCCTCGACCTGAAACGTCACCTATTCCTTCGCATCATAGATGCTATCTCACTCGCTGAGTTTCTCCAGCATTTTTGTCTACCTATGGTCGCTAAGGATTCCGAGTGATAAATAGGCTAATCATATGATTTTTTTGTGTGAATGAGGTCTCTTGAACAAGCAGTTTGATTTCAGTTGTTTTCTTTTGCATTGCCAATAAACGCAAGTTATTTTTCGCTTAAACCAGATATCAGAAAAATATTATGTTTGCCTTATGAACTTTATGAAAGTTTATGAAAGAGAAAGAAAGAGATTAATAAAGATATATAATAATTTCTATGTATGGGGTCCCTGAGACATGAAAATTATTTCAAGGGTTCCGAAAGAGTTGAGAAATGCTGGTTTAAGTATTTCCACAATTTCAGATTAGATAATTTTTCATTCTTTATACGTACAGTGTCTGCTGTACGGTACATATAGTAAATTATATGTAATTTTCGCATAGTAAATTTACACATGCGCAGTAGCACTTCCATTTCAGACTTGCATAACGTCTGGCTTATGCAAGGGCCTGCGGGACCTAACCCTTGCATTAGTCTCTTTCAATGCTGGTACCTTAAAGCGCATTTCTACGAATTAGATATAACGCAAGTGATGTTTAAGGGAACATTATTTGTATTATGCGAGCTGAACCTGTTATAACACAATTTCAACCTGGAACTACAAAACCACTCAAGCCAAGCTTAAGAAATTGACAAACAGAAATAAAAAAAGGTGTCTGGGTCGCAGTAAGAAAAATAAACATAACTATTTCAGTTATGGGAGGCGGTGGAATCTTTGATATTGCGAGTCTGAGACCATTTAACTCCGAACCTCCTTTTGCCCCTTTGACATAATTGTTTTTCTAACAGAATTTTCTACTACGCTATGTTTCTTAGGACCACAGCTATCATGTTATAGCAGACTACCTACAAATGATTTGGATGAAAATGGAGGTTGCAAGTTTACAGATGACACAAAAATTGGTGGAACTGCAGATGGCGAGGAAGGTTGTACAGCTGGATACAGGTAGTCATTCACCATGGAACCAGGCCCTTTGGTCAAACACGTCAGGTTCCGTCCCAAAAGTCACATTCTATTTCTCCAGAGACGCTGAGTTACTCCAGCACTTTGTGTCTTTATTTATAAACCAGAATCTGCAGCTATGGAAAAAGAGACTGTGTGGTGCAGATGCTCGATTTGAGTTTAGAAGGATGAAGAGGGACCTTATTGAAACTTATCGAATAGGGAGGTTGCACGGCAGTCGAGGTCACGTACTGTTGCCACGCAACGCCGTCTGGAGTACAAGCGGCAAATGTTAGATAAGCATTTACTATGGCTGCCAGTACAGCCGGCCCTTCTTCGATCCCAGCATCCGGACTCCACACTCTGGTTCGACACTCGCGGACCCAGGCCCTGCCGACCCACAGCCTGTGACGGTGCAGCCGCACAGAGGGAGACGGGGCGGAGGGCGGCCGTGGCCGGACAGCGCTGACCCCAGGGTGCTGTCCCGAGGGATGCGCTCCTTCGGCTGCTTACGCCTTGCTCAGGTTCAGAGCAAAGATACTAGAGCACTCGGTCACCCTCAACAAGTATTTACAGCGCAAAATTTGATAATTTCGGTGTTTTTTAACAGGTAAGAAAGTACACGTTACGTGTATTAACAGTGTATGCCGGAAATTGTCATGT
This sequence comes from Raja brachyura, assembly GCA_963514005.1. Next base: position 69,825,029 of record OY740788.1, on the reverse strand, counting down.
CCTCCAGACGGATTGAGCTGCTCCGTGCGTCACGCCCTTTGACCCGATTACCTTACGTGCAACCTCCCCCCCCCCCCCCCCCCCCGTATAGAGAAATACCTGGATGGAGTGAATATGGAGAGGAAGTCTCCACTAGTGGGAGAGTCTAGGGCCAGAGGCCATAGCCTCAGAAAGTCAGGGATTATGTGGAGAAGGCAGGAGAATTGGGTTGAGAGAGAAAGATAGACCAGCCATGATTGAATGGTGGAGTAGACTTGATGGGCCAAATGGCCTAATTCTGATCATAGAACTTATGAATTGCCATTCTCCCAATATGTTGGGTAACTCTTTGAAAGATTACTCGGCCCTTTGTTTTGCTGAATCTGTAACTGGTAAGAGAGCTAAGCTGCTGAATATGGATCTGTAAAAATATAATATATAGGCAGAGAAAGAAAGATACTGTAGGTATGTTACAAAACTTACCTGTAGCGGTGCTGCAGTTCTGTCACTGGCCGTGTGCGCGACTTTGGCGCCTTTAAGGGGGGGGGGGGGGGGGGTTAAAATGCGGGTTTCTCCATGCAATCCGGAGCTTTTTGTTGTCGGAGTGCGATCTATTTCTGGAGATGCGTTCCGACTGCCGGTAAGTCCGTTTTTTAAAATAAATAGCCCGACTACTTCATCACTGCAGTAAAATTAAAATTAGCTCCTAATGCCGTGAACACCAACAACGGGGACCGATTTTACGTAGGGGCCAGGTAAGTGAAAGCTGTTTATTTTTACATATAAACTTGCTTTTTTAGGGGACTTTAATCAATATTTCATGTTGCGAAACGGTGATTTAGCCCCCATACGAACCGGCAGAAAATTTCCTGCCGATATTCGGTTTAAATTCACCGCAACCGCAACATTCCAATACATCCCGTTCCAGAAAATCCCACTCGCAAGCTGTTTAAAATGCCCATTCATTTATTCGACCTTGTCGAAAGCCTTATATCTAGACTTTCAGAAGGCTTTCGACAAGGTCCCGCATAAGAGATTAGCATACAAACTTAAAGCACAAGGTATTGGGGGTTCAGTATTGATGTGGATAGAGAACTGGCTAGCAGACAGGAGGCAAAGGATAGGAGTAAACGGGTCCTTTTCAGAATGGCAGGCAGTGATTAGTGGGGTGCCGCAAGGCTCAGTGCTGGGACCCCAGCTATTTACAATATATATTAATGATTTGGACGAGGGAATTCAATGCAACATCTCTAAATTTGCAGATACCAAGCTGGGGGGTATAGTTAGGTGTGAGGAGGATGCTTGGAGGCTGCAGGGTGATTTGGATAGGCTGAGTGAATGGGCAGATGCATGGCAGATGCAGTATAATGTGGATAAATGTGAGGTTATCCACTTTGGTGGCAAAAACATGAGGGTAGACTATTATCTGAATGGTGGCAGATTAGGAAAGGGGGACATGCAACGAGACCTGGGTGTCATGGTACACCAGTCATTGAAAGTAGGCATGCAGGTGCAGCAGGCAGTGAAGAGGGCAAATGGTGTGTTGGCATTCATAGCGAAAGGATTTGAGTATAGGAGCAGGGAGGTTCTACTGCAGTTGTACAGGTTTTTGGTGAGTCCACACCTGGAGTATTGCGTACAGTTTTGGTCTCCAAATCTGAGGAAAGACATCCTTGCCATAGAGGGGATACAGAGAAGATTCACCAGACTGATTCCTGGGATGTCAGGACTTTCATATGAGGAAAGATTGGATAGACTCGGCTTGTACTCTCTGGAATTTAGAAGATTGAGGGGGGATCTTATAGAAACTTACAAAATTCTTAAGGGGTTGGACAAGCTAGATGCTGGAAGATTGTTCCCGATGTTGGGGGAGTCCAGAACAAGGGGTCACAGTCTAAGGATAAGGGGGAATTCCTTTAGGACCGAAATGAGGAAAACATTCTTTACACAGAGAGTGGTGAGTCTCTGGAATTCTCTGTAACAGAAGGTAGTTAAGGCCAGTTCATTGGCTATATTTAAGAGGGCGTTAGATGTGGCACTTGTGGCTAAAGGGATCAGGGGGTATGGAGAGAAGGCAGGTACGGGATACTGAGTTGGATGATCAGCCATGATCACATTAAATGGCGGTGCAGGCTCGAAGGGCCGAATGGCCTACTCCTGCACCTATTTTTCTGTTTCTATAGGCATTAAACACTAAATTCCTTCAATTTGGCTATAAGTTAATGACAATTAGATTTAAAAATCATGTTATATTGTGAACTATTGTGTGACTGTTAATTGGACACTTAGGCTTTAAATTTTTTTTTTAATTTTTCTTAAGAAATGGATAGATGTTTAGATCTAGTAATTGAATTTTGTAATTGGCTACAATTGGGTAACTAACCAATTATATGCTTTAATTTCAGGTCATCCAAGTAAGATTGTTTCATATTTGTTTCATGAATACTTCAATCTATAATAACTGAACATTTCTTTAAGTTCTCTTAATTTTTAAGGAAGTTATGGGCTTTTGACTGTCCTCGATCACAACTTTTGTGTTAAGTCAATAGAAAAGCAAAAGGAAGCAAGTTGCTAATTTCCGAGTATGAAAATGGCCCTAACTTTTTTAATACTGAAGATGTGAAAGTGAATTAGGTGTCAAATTAAACTTATTTTTATGCTTTATCTGATGGGATAAATTGCAGACTTGATTTTTTAAATCTCAAAATTTTGTTACATTGCTAGATACTGCCTGACCCATTTGGTTATTCCAACATTTTTGGTCCAAAGTGCAAGTTTCTTGTTGCAAACTTAGAGTTTTCAGATATTTCATCATTTATACAAAGTAGGTATGTTACAAAACTTACCTTTACCGGCGCTGCACTTCTGCCGCTCCCCGTGTGCGCGACTTTCGCGCCTTGCAGAGGGGGGCGGGCTTAAAGTGCCGTTTTTCCACATAATCGATGAATGTCGGGCGATTTGGTTGCTGAAGAAAAATCGCTCCGACATTTCATGAATGGTGGTATTTTTAAATTACTCTACATTATTTATTAACTACAGTAATTTAAAAATCACCTTCAAAAGCCGTGACCGCAGACAACCGGAAGCATTTTGCGTAGGGGAGAAAAAAAGGTAAATACTTTATTTTTATATTAAAAGTTGGTTTTTCGGGAGACATTAATAATATTTTTATGTTGCGAAATGGGGTCCCCAAAAAATGTATGAACCCCCAGTATTTTCCCCCCCGACTTCACCGCAAACCGCAACGTTCCAATCCACCGCATTCCACTAAAACCCACTCGCTAGTTGATTTAAATGGCCATTAATTTACAGGCATTAAACACTAAATTCCTTCCATTTGGCCCAGAAATTCATGAAAATGATATTTAAAAATTATGTTATATTGTGGATTATTGTGTGAATGTTATTTGGACACTTAGGCAATTTTTAAAAAGTTTATCTTTTCTTAAGAAATTGATAGATGTTTAGATCTACTCATTGAATTTTGTAATTAGCTACAATTAGATAACTAACTAATTATATGCTTTAATTTCAGGTAATCCAAGTAAGATTGTTTAATATTTGTTTCAGAATGCTTCAATCTATAATAACTGAAAATTTCATTGAGTTCTCTTAATTTTTAAGAATGTTATGGACTTTTAACTTTTCCAGTTCACAGCTTTTTAGTTAAGTCAATTGAAAGGCAATGGGGAACAAGATGCTAATTTCCGAGTATGAAAATGGCCATAACTTTCTTAATACTGAAGATATGAAAGTAAATTAGGTGTCAAATTAAACTTCTTTTTATGCTTTATCTGATGGGATAAATTGCAGACTTGATTTTTAAAATCTCAAAATTTTGTAACATTGCTATAGAAAGTTGGCTGGACAGTTGTGCATAGGAATAATGAATCTACGGCTGCGCAGTATCTCTACCGTTGCTCCGACTTGCGTAACATCTGACATACGCAATGATCCGCGGAACGTAATCATTACGCAAGCCGGGGAGCGGCTGCATCTTTGCTGGCCTGTGTGAACGAATCATACATTCTGGGCGCTGACGGTAAGATCTTTTACCTCAGCACCGCCTGCTCCTCCCGCAGCTCCCCGCGCCCCTTGGCTCCATCACCTGGCGACGGACACCCGCCCGCACTTCCCGCTCCCAGCCCGGCGCCAGCCCCCTCACGTGATCACATGCGGAAGTGACGCAGTTACGCAGTGGGCGGGCCATCTCTCTCCCTCCCCCTCGACACGTCGCCTGGCAACCGGGAAGCCGCGGCCTAGTGAAGAGCAGCGGCGCTCCCATCCTAACCCGGGGGGGGGATGGGGGAAGCGGTCTGAGGGACATGCCTTGGGCCTCGTAGCCACCGCAAACGACAGTCTGACGGCCTGTGAGGAATTCTTAAAATCCGAAGTACGGCTTGCATCAGGTTTTACACGTTGCATTGGTTATGTGGTGGGATTATTGGCTGTTGCAAAGTGTTCCTTGGCTGCAGCGACGCGTGTGGGTGTGTGTAGCAATGTTACAAAATGTTGAGATTTTAAAAATCAAGTCTGCCATTTATCCCATCAGATAAAGCATAAAAAGAAGTTTAATTTGACACCTAATTCACTTTCACATCTACAGTAATAAAAAAAGTTATGGCCATTTTCATACTCGGAAATTAGCAACTTGCTTCCTATTGCTTTTCTATTGACTTGTCACAAAAGTTGTGATCGAGGACAGTCAAAAGCCCATAACTTCCTTAAAAATTAAGAGAACTTAAAGAAATTTTCAGTTATTATAGATTGAAGTATTCTGAAACAAATATGAAACAATCTTACTTGGATGACCTGAAATTAAAGCATATAATTAGTTAGTTACCCAATTGTAGCCAATTACAAAATTCAATTACTAGATCTAAACATCTATCCATTTCTTAAGAAAAAAAAAAAAAATTTAAAGCCTAAGTGTCCAATTAACAGTGACACAATAATTCACAATAAAACATGATTTTTAAATCTAATTGTCATTAATTTATAGGCCAAATTGAGGGAATTCAGTGTTTAATGCCTGTAAATTAATGGGCATTTTAAACAGCTTGTGAGTGGGATTTTCTGGAACGCGATGGATTAGAACGTTGCGGTGAATTTAAACCCAATATCGGCAGGAAATTTTCTGCCAGTTCATATGGGGGCTAAATCACCGTTTTGCAACATGAAATATTGATTAAAGTCCCCTAAAAAAGCAAGTTTATATGTAAAAATAAACAGCTTTCACTTACCTGTCTCCTACGTAAAATGAGTCCCCATTGTCGGCGTTCACGGCATTAGGTGCTCATTTTTATTTTACTGCAGAGCTGAAATAGTTGGGCTATTTATTTTTAAAAACGGACCTACCGACAGTCGGAACGCATCTCTAAAAATAGCTCGCACTCCGACAACAGAAAGCTCCGGATTGCAAGGGGAAAAACCGCATTTTAACCCCGCCCCCCCTTAAAGGCGCCAAAGTCGCGCACACGGCCAGCGGCAGAACTGCAGCACCGCTAAAGGTAAGTTTTGTAACATACCTACTTGTTCCCTATTGCTTTTCCATTGACGTAACACAAAGGTTGTGATCGAGGATAGTCAAAAGCCCATAACTTTCTTAAAAATTAAGAGAACTGAAAGAAATTTTCAGTTATTATAGATTGAAGCATTCTGAGACAAATATGAAACAATTTTACTTGGATGACCTGAAATTAAAGCATATAATTAGTTAGTTACCCAATTGTAGCTAATTACAAAATTCAATTACTAGATCTAAACATCTATCCATTTCTTAAGAAAATATTAACATTTTTTAAAAACCTAAGTGTCCAAATAACATTCACCCAGAATTCACAATATAACATGATTTTTAAATCTAATTGTCATTAATTTATAGGCCAAATTGAAGGAATTTAGTGTTTAATGCCCGTAAATTAATGGCCATCAGCTTGCACGTGGGATTTTCTGGAACGCGATGGATTGGAACGTTGTGGTTGCGGTGAATTTAAACCCCATATCGGCAGGAAAAATACTGCCAGTTCATCTGGGGAATAAATCACCGTAAGGTAATCTTAACAAACAAGTTTATATGAAAAAAATAAACAGCTTTCATTTACCTGTCCCCTACGTAAAATCCGTCCCCGTTGTCGGCGTTCACGGCATTAGGAGCTAATTTTTATTTTACTGCAGCGCTGAAATAGTCGGGCGATTAAATTTTTTTTTTTTAAACTTACCGGCAGTCGGAACGAATCTTTAGCAAAAGCTCGCACTCCGAGAAAATATAATTCCGGATGGCAAGGGAAAACCGCGTTTTAACCCCCCCCCCCCCCCCCCCAAAAGGCGCCAAATTCGTGCACACGGCCAGTGACAGAACTGCAGCGCCGCTGAAGGTAAGTTTTGTAACATACCTAGTGTGTGTGAGAAAACACAGTTGCACTAATGAGCAAAGATCCTATAGCAACGAGAAGAAATACCGACTGGCTTTTAGATAGGCACATGGTTATGGAGGGGTGTGAATTATCTGTACACTGTAGTGTATATAATGGTAACTGTAACTTTAAGTACTGATCACTAGAATGGTATGATTTGTGTCATGAGGTATATTCAATATCATCAGTTTTGTGAATATGTGTGAGTATGCGCAGTGTTCTATTGTAAAATAAAGAAGACCCACACTGGCAACAGCGTGTACTGAAAACCTGTGCTTGTTTCTATCTACATACTGAAGCCATAATATCTTACAATGACAACTATTATCAACTTCAAAGTCTTGCCTTGTGTTGTACATCACAAACTATCTCTCCACATGTCTCCAATCTTCTCATGGAAATAAGGCTCTGAACTAGACTGAGTTTGGTTCTACCCAGGCTTTCAACGTATTGAGCGTGAGAATCACGCATTTCGCAACGTATTGAGCGTGAGAATCACGCATTTCGCCAAATTCTCAAGCTGATCACAAATTTCTCACGTTCTGTATCAGTATATCATCTTTCATCATATGTCAGTCCAGCCAACCTGGGAATTAATCCGGTGGATCTATGCTGCATTCCCTCAATAGCAATGACATCCTTCCTCAAATTAGGAGACCAATATTGCACACAATACTCCAGGTGTGGTCTCACCAGGGCCCTGTACCACTGCAGTAGGACCTCCTTGCTCCTAAATTCAAATCCTCTTGCAATGAAGGCCAACATGCCATTAGCTTTCTTCACTTCCTGCTGTACCTGCAAGCTTACTTTCAGTGACTGATGTACAAGCGCACCCAGGTCTCGTTGCATCTCCTCTTTTCGTAATCTGACACCATTCAGATCAGTCTGAAGAAGGGTTTCGACCCGAAACGTCACCCATTCCTTCTCTCCAGAGATGCTGCCTGTCCCGCTGTGTTACTCCAGCATTTTGTGTCTACCATTCAGATAATAATCTGCCTTCCTGTTCTTGCCACCAAAGTGGATAACCTCACATTTTCTACAATATACTGCATTTGCCATGCATCTGCACACTCACCCAACCTATCCAAGTCACCCTGCAGCCTCATAGCAACCTCCTCACAGCTCACACTGCCACCCAGCTTTGTGTCATCCGCAAACTTGGAGATGTCACATTTAATTCCCTCGTCTAAATCGTTCATATATATTGTAAACAGCTGGGGTCCCAGCACCGAGCCTTGCAGCACCCCACTAGTCACTGCCTGCCATTCTGAAAAGGACCTGTTAATTCCTACTCTTTGCTTCCTGTCTGCCAACAGTTCTCTATCCATGTCAATACTCTACCCCCAATACCACGTGCTCTAATTTTGCACACTAATCTCTTGTGTGGGATCTTCAGGGCTGCCAACATTGGGTGAGAGTTGGGAGTGAGATATTACGAGAGACTAAGCCCAAGGGAGTGTAGCGACCGGGGGGGGGGGGGGGGTGTGGGAGGAGGGTGTTCCCCCTCCCATTGGTACGGAGCTTTCGCATTTTTCATCTTAAAATTGTGCAATATGGTGCATACTGTAGCGAGTCTTTTAACTTACACTTGAATGCAATATATATGCTTTAAATTGGATTAGCTGTGAATAAGGTTAGACTAAATTACATTCCTAATTACATTCCACAGTAGAGGCTCTGATTAACACGTGCAGCACAAGAATGATCCTAGTTTATTCATATATGGAAATCAGATTATAATCAAATACTTGGCCCATGTTGACCAACCTGGGTCTCACTGCACACTCCTCCAGTTGCATACCTTCTCTCATTCCTGACCCTGAGTCCAGCCTTACACCTGGCCCCCTATTCAACCCTGATCATAGCTGCTTACCTGCTTAGGTTCCCAGTGCTGAACACTCCCATTGTTCCAACTTTGACGGCACACCTAGTACTATTCCAGACCTTGACTCTGGATGCACACTTGGCCTTGCTCCTAGCCCCTCTGCACTGACAATATATCTGTCCCACACATAAAGCCCCATTTCTGACCCGCTGGACTTAACCTATTACGTTCAAGTCCACAGGTGCTTATCTAATGTGGTAATCTTTTATGGGGGACTTCACAGACCAAATTATGTATACAAAAATTTGCTACACCCATTGGCTTCCTTGTTATCTAACATGGTAGTTACTTTGTCAAAGAAGTCATCAATTGGTTGAACACAATTTCTCATCCATAAAATAATACTCAGCTGTATAAATATTCTGTTACCATTTCTTTCATTTTCCTAAAAAACTGTCCTGAAGTCAATTTCACCCCCAATATTTTCAGTATTTTGCTGCCTTCCTCTCAGCTGGGACTTTTCCAAAATACAAAGTCCAATAACTATATATTTAAACAATAATATTCTATTCAATGTGATCTTGAGAGTACATCATATTTTCTGTGGTATTCATAACACAACAATGATAAAAAGATCTTGTTTCAATTGCACCTATCAACATGCATACATTATTATATTACAGTTAATATGTATCAAGGGCAAATTTTTGTTCCAATGCTCCCCTTTCCCAATTACTTTTACATTGAAGTGATTGAAATCCAAGTGAAGTTTAAATGGCATCAGAAAAATAAAACCTCCGGCATGGATGATGTTCATTACGTGGTTGGTTAGAGTCAGTATCAGCACAATGACTATATTAAACTTTGAATCTTCAGATGTCCTGGTTCAAGCTAAAACTAAAGACAAATAATAACCTCCTCACACATTCTCCTGCAGGTATATCTGTCACTCCTTTAAAATATGCCCCTTCTTTGAACAAGCTCTGAATCAGTTTCCATCTGATTACACTCCTTGAGGATGTTCATCTACATGTTGAATTAATAAAACAATGAGATTGGGGACATTTCTATTCAACCTTGCAAAGGAATTTTGGGGGGGCGGGAGGGGGGATAGAAATAGTCAGTGAGGTAAACAAACATAATAGTTGAGTGGCAAATGACAATAGTGCTACCTTCCCAATATTTAACCGAAGGAAATAATGGGTTATCGGGGTTGTTATGTTGTGACAGACAGCTTGACACCTTGCATGTCATTTTAATATTACACTTATCCCATCCGCCTGGATATTCCGGATTAATAAATTAAGGTTTTGTCAACTAATTACAAATCAGGCTAATTACAAATCAATAACATTAGCCAACTCCGAAACATGAAGCGCTGAGCATTGGGATCCTGACATCATGGACAACTGGCCTTAGTTCCCCGCTCACATCTGGCAGTGTTCTCCATCTGAACTGGGGGCCGCGGAGCGTTTTTGAAAGTGGGGAGGCTGCGCGATCACTGATCACTGGCCTTGGGGGTACCCGGTGAGGGAGTGGAGCAACCGACTGGGGAGAGGGTGTGGAAGGGAGGGGTGTGTCCCCTCGCAGGGTAGGAACTTTTTGAAATTTGATGTATTAAAATCATGTTTTAGTGCAATGTAGAAGTATCATTTCAATGTTTTTTTGTATGAAGTATTTTTAAGAGGTAACTTTTTAAGGGGTAACTTTTTCCGCACAAAGGGTGATGGGTGCATGGAACAATCTGCCAGAAGAGGTAGTTGAGGCTTGCACTGCCTTCTGTGGCAGAGAATTCCACAGATTCATAACTGACTGTGTGAAGAAAGTTTGTCCTCAGATCAGTCCTAACTGGCCTACCCTTTATTCTTAAACTGTGACCCCTGGTTCTGAACTCCCCCAACATCAGGAACATTTTTCTTGCAGTTACAGTAAGCGAAAATCTAGCAGACAAGCAGGATTCTTTATCCAACCACTGCCATTTGAAGTCCACTATTTTCCACCGTTTCTACCCAGTGCTTGGTATTTACTTCCAGCAGCCACTGGTTGTCCTCCAGCATGCACCAAGACACAGCCTGATCCATGCCAGTCACCTGGGCGAATTTGGCACAGAGACTCTCACGGCAGCAACGCAACGCTTCAGACACCTCCGACAGCCCGGGACTCTTGCACCGAGGCTGCTCCATGGCCGGAGCTGCAGTGAGCAACTCGCCAGCTCGACACACACTCGATAGCCCTGCTCCCCGTTCGCATCTGTCCCCGCCGCTGCTTCTGCTTCCAACACCCGTGGCCCATGCAGTTGATATGAGTTTTGACATTTTCGTTGATCACAGAATTCCTTACGACAGAGCGTGAGAAATTTTGATCAGCGTGAGAATTTGGCGAAATGCGTGATTCTCACGCTCAATGCATGAGAGTTGGCAGCCCTGCCTCTCTATCCCCCCCCTCTCCCCCTCTCCACCCCCCGCTCTCCTCTCTCTCCCTCCCCTCTCTCTCTCCCCCTATTCTCCCCTCTCTCTCTCCCTCCCACCACACTCTCCCCCTCTCTCTCCCCTCTCCTCTCTCCCCCCTCTATTCCGCTCTCTCTCCTCTCACCCCCTCTCTCTCCTGTCTCTCTCTCCCCTCTCTTCCTCCCACCTCACTCTGCCCCCTCTCTCTCGCCCCCTTTCTCCTCTCTCCCCCCTCCCCTATCCCCCCTCTCTCTCTCCCCCTCCCCTAACTCTCTCCTCCCCTGCTTTCCCCTAACTCTCTCTCTCCCCTCCATCCCCCTCTCTCTCCCCATCTCTTTCTTCTCTCTCTCCCCCCCTCTCTCTCTCTCCCTCTCTCTCCTCTCTCTCTCCTCCTCTCCCCCCTCTCTCTCCTCCCAACTCTCCCTCCCATCTCACTCTCCCCATGCTCTCTCCACCCTCTCCCCCCTCTCTCTCTTTCTCCTCTCCCAGTCCTCTTTCTCTTTGCCCCCCTCTCCCTCTTTCCCCTGTCTCCCTCTT